>JAIOJX010000025.1:45082000-49882000 GCA_022376925.1 Tragulus kanchil
TATTCAGGCTGTGCTGGGTCTTTGTTGCCGGGTGGGCTTTTCTCCCGTTGCAGTGAGCGGGGGTTACTCTGTAGCTGCGGTGTGCAGGCTTCTCATTGTCGTGGCTTCTAGAGCACAGGCTCAATGGTCTCCAACTCTTCTTACTCATAGTTTAACAATCTTACATGTTTCTGTTTGCTTGTTTGTTTTTTCCAGATTACTATCTTGGATGCAAAACGGAGCATGAACATTGGGATATTTCTTAAGCAATTTAAGAAGTAAGATTTTACACATATTTGAAATGTTAATCACTTTCCTGCAGTCAGCGTCAGAGGCTGGAGGTGTGAGCTGAAATATAGATTCAAATGAGAGAAAGTCATCTCTCATTCTTTCAAATGGTTTTTAGGCACTTGGCTTGATGAGTCCCCAAATGTGTGTCACTTTCTGCTGTTTTCCTCCATAAAAACATAATCTAGTGGCTTGGAGTCCAGAGAGAATTGCCTTGGGGTATCTACACAAGCCTGACATGTCAGGAAATTTAGAAGTTCACCTGAGGTGTTGCCCCATGAGTGGAAGATGGACAAGTGAGTCAGGAAGTGGTTACATTCAAGTCCCAAAGTGGACAGGAGCTGGTTCTGACTCCCGGAGGCCCACATAACTGCTTTCCTCCCTCAAAGAAGACGCCAAGTGGTGGCTGCTAGTTTTGACCACTCTGGGATGTCCCCGGATGCTTTTCTGGGGACGGAACCTCTGGTGTGTTAGGATCCCGCTTCCCCTGGCAGGGGGGCTGTTAGGACCACTGACACAGAACCACCATCAGATGGGAAAGGAGGCGGGGTAGAAAGGAGGGTGGAGGGGACTTGTTTGCATTTCCACTGGCTTGTGTTTCTTTGGCTCTCCAGCCAATGTGAAATGGAATCTGATCGTTGTCATTTCAGGTCTCCTCCGTCCATCGTGGAAGATATTCATCAAGGAAAGAGTGAACACTATGGATCAGAGACATTGCGAGAATTTCTTAAGCTTTTGCCAGAGTCAGAGGAGGTAAGGTATTTGGTGTGTGAGTGTTCAACGTTAGGAGTGATAATAAAAGCTTCATGTTTTAAGAATGTCCGAAGTTACATGGGATGGGCACTCTTTTACCTAGAGCCCGAGTTTTCTGTCATAACAGTAAAAAGTTACCCAGTAGAAGGGGTACAGGTTATGGAGTTGAAGAACCTAGGTTTAAATGGACATTCCTTCCCTTCATTGAGAAAGTTGGGCAAGTTTCTAAAATCCTGTGAACTTCAGATTCCTCGCCTGTAAAATGAGGATAATGAGGCTTACCTCACAGGATTATTGAGATGATTGAGCCCTAGTTATGCATCTAACATGATACTTGGCACTGGGGAGCTCCATAAATGTTAGTTCCCCTTTTCTGTCATCTAAGAAGATCTTTGTCTGGAGTGTACCTGGGGTTGTTTGAGAATACAGTTTTTTTTCTTTTTTTAAAGAAGAAACCACCCACTTTTGAATAAAGATGCTCTAATAACTGGAGAAGTAGGTAACTCGTTAATAAATGTTATATACATTAAGTGACTAAAAAGATAGAGTTGGCTATGGCTGCAGTGTGGCACCATAGTATAAATAAAGTTACTGGCTTTGGAGGAACTACATTCACTGAAATTTTGAATAACTAGTAGCTTGATAAGATAAAAAAAAAGAAAAACAGTTTTGTAAAACCTTCCAAAACTAGTTTTAAGTGGCCCTTGAAAAAATTTAGTAAGAAAAAATGTTTAAGATAATCAATGTATCCCGAGCCCAAAGGAGACGCCAAGTGGTGGCTGGGGACCACTCTGGGATGCCCCGGATGCTTTTCTGGGACGGAACCTCTGGTGTGTTAGGATCCCGCTTCCCTGGCAGGGGGCTGTTAGGACCACTGACACAGAACCACCATCAGATGGGAAAGGAGGCGGGTAGAAAGGAGGGTGGAGGGGACTTGTTTGCATTTCCACTGGCTTGTGTTTCTTTGGCTCTCCAGCCAATGTGAAATGGAATCTGATCCTTGTCATTTCAGGTCTCCTCCGTCCATCGTGGAAGATATTCATCAAGGAAAGAGTGAACACTATGGATCAGAGACATTGCGAGAATTTCTTAAGCTTTTGCCAGAGTCAGAGGAGGTAAGGTATTTGGTGTGTGAGTGTTCAACGTTAGGAGTGATAGTAAAAGCTTCATGTTTTAAGAATGTCCGAAGTTACATGGGATGGGCACTCTTTTACCTAGAGCCCGAGTTTTCTGTCATAACAGTAAAAAGTTACCCAGTAGAAGGGGTACAGGTTATGGAGTTGAAGAACCTAGGTTTAAATGGACATTCCTTCCCTTCATTGAGAAAGTTGGGCAAGTTTCTAAAATCCTGTGAACTTCAGATTCCTCGCCTGTAAAATGAGGATAATGAGGCTTACCTCACAGGATTATTGAGATGATTGAGCCCTAGTTATGCATCTAACATGATACTTGGCACTGGGGAGCTCCATAAATGTTAGTTCCCTTTTCTGTCATCTAAGAAGATCTTTGTCTGGAGTGTACCTGGGGTTGTTTGAGAATACAGTTTTTTTTCTTTTTTTAAAGAAGAAACCACCCACTTTTGAATAAAGATGCTCTAATAACTGGAGAAGTAGGTAACTCGTTAATAAATGTTATATACATTAAGTGACTAAAAAGATAGAGTTGGCTATGGCTGCAGTGTGGCACCATAGTATAAATAAAGTTACTGGCTTTGGAGGAACTACATTCACTGAAATTTTGAATAACTAGTAGCTTGATAAGATAAAAAAAAAGAGAGAAAAACAGTTTTGTAAAACCTTCCAAAACTGTGCTATTGTCTGTTTCTGAAGTGGCCCTTGAAAAAAAAATTTAGTAAGAAATACATAAATACATGTGTTTGTAAATATTTGAATAATTCAAAGTCATATAAAGTACAAAGTGTAAGTGACCCTTTTACACATATTGCTGGTTCCTCCCTCCCCAGTCTCTCTCCTCTTTCCAGACATAATTTACAGAACTTGACTTTAATGCCATTAATAACAAGAGAAATATATTTATGTTTTTCCTTTGCCATCAGTGATAAATTCACAGTGCCAAACTGAGGGTCTTAGTGAGGAACTGGATATTGAGATATTCTGAGCTGCTCTCTCCACTTCAGGTTTCTGTTCACAAATTGTTAATTTACCAAAGCCAAGATTAGTTAATAGCATTCATTGGTCATTGTTAGTAAAGGGTCTTACTGAGTTGAGGGTAAGGTACATTAGATCAGTTTAGCCTGGATCCTACATACTGAACACTCTTTTATGTAAAGAATGAGTGTTCCCCAAAATCTTTTTTTATAATTGAAGGATAGTTGATTTACAGTATTGTGTTAGTTTCAAGTGGACTCAAAATCTTACTAGGATGGATAGGTTTTTTTTTTTTTTTTGGCCACTTCTATTGGTTTTTCATTCATCTTTGTTCTTTGGCTTGTGTGGGCCTCCCATCGCAGTGACCACTCTCATTGCAGAGCACCGGCTCTGGGCGCATGCACCCCAGAGCTCCGGCTCAGTAGTTGGACACATCAGTCCAGCCACTCCGCGGCCCGTCGGATCTTCCCAGGCCAGGGATGGAACCGGCGCCGCTTGCACTGCAAGGCAGTGTCCTTACCCACTGGACCACTAGGGAAACCCCAAGGATGGATAGTTTTAATGAGTTGAGTTTCAAAAAAGATTCAGTCACTCAGGAAATCTTCCTCCTTCTTGGGCCTCCTCCTGAGCACTGTCCCTCAGCACATCCTAAGTGAGCTCTCAGTTTTCAACTCCATGGGAGTCAAGCGTGAGGGAGGCTGTCAGCTTTATGCCACAAAAAGAGATGAAGTTAAATATGGTTTCCTTAATAGATTCCTTCCTAATGTAAAAATCAGAGGCAATGAAAAGTTAAATTTGAAAAATCTCTCAATGCAAAGGCTGTGGAAGACGAAGGGGTCTTTCAAAGAAGCAACTTAGCTGTCAAGCCTTTTAAAGTTTTAAACCTTTTAAAGCTGTCAAAATTTTAAAGAACACTTTTTTTGGAGCTGTGTGTGGGAGAGAATTCAAAGGGAAGAAGGTGTTAAGGACCTGATTACTTAAACGCACCCCAGCGCTGTCCTGAGACCCGAAGGCACTTCCTCACCCACAGAAGATTAGCTGACCCCAGAGACCAGACAGGGTCCTGCTGAGACGCAGGGGTCCTGCACCGCCTTCCTAGCCCCTGGGTCAGCGGTCCCCTCCCGCTGCAGGGTCACCCTCGGTCTAGTATCTGGCAAGCTCGGTCACATGCCCACTGTTTACATTACTGAGCCGACTTCGGCTCACACACCCTCCGTGCTCCTCTGGGAGCTGAGCTTCCTGCGCAGGAACACCCCGACTGTCCCCAGGGCTGCTTGGCACCCCTTCTCAGCCACCTCCCTGGGGGATGTGTGCCTCCTGGGGAGGAGCCACCTCCTGACCGCTGTCGCTGCTGCAGCGACACACTCGCTTTGCCATGGGTGCTACCGGGTGACCCTAGACCCCGGGTGGAGGGCAGGAGATGGAGAAGAGGCCAAGGAGGAGGCTGGGCCAAGTGAGAGAGGCTGAGGTACGAGGCAGAAGTATGCTGACAAATGCATCAGCAGATGCATGACTGCGCCTTGCTAAGCCTGTGGGGTAGCACTGTGTGCTCCTTTTTAGCACAAGGAGGCCCCCCACCCGCGCTGTTGGAGTGCCCCCGGGTTCCAGGCACTCCGCGGAGTCACAGGGCACAGCCCAGCACGCAGCGAACCCCAAGGATGGATAGTTTTAATGAGTTGAGTTTCAAAAGATTCAGTCACTCAGGAAATCTTCCTCCTTCTTGGGCCTCCTCCTGAGCCCCCAATCCTAAGTGAGCTCTCAGTTTTCAACTCCATGGGAGTCAAGCGTGAGGGAGGCTGTCAGCTTTATGCCACAAAAAGAGATGAAGTTAAATATGGTTTCCTTAATAGATTCCTTCCTAATGTAAAAATCAGAGGCAATGAAAAGTTAAATTTGAAAAATCTCTCAATGCAAAGGCTGTGGAAGACGAAGGGGTCTTTCAAAGAAGCAACTTAGCTGTCAAGCCTTTTAAAGTTTTAAACCTTTTAAAGCTGTCAAAATTTTAAAGAACACTTTTTTTGGAGCTGTGTGTGGGAGAGAATTCAAAGGGAAGAAGGTGTTAAGGACCTGATTACTTAAATGCACCCCAGCGCTGTCCTGAGACCCGAAGGCACTTCCTCACCCACAGAAGATTAGCTGACCCCAGAGACCAGACAGGGTCCTGCTGAGACGCAGGGGTCCTGCACCGCCTTCCTAGCCCCTGGGTCAGCGGTCCCCTCCCGCTGCAGGGTCACCCTCGGTCTAGTATCTGGCAAGCTCGGTCACATGCCCACTGTTTACATTACTGAGCCGACTTCGGCTCACACACCCTCCGTGCTCCTCTGGGAGCTGAGCTTCCTGCGCAGGAACACCCCGACTGTCCCCAGGGCTGCTTGGCACCCCTTCTCAGCCACCTCCCTGGGGGATGTGTGCCTCCTGGGGAGGAGCCACCTCCTGACCGCTGTCGCTGCTGCAGCGACACACTCGCTTTGCCATGGGTGCTACCGGGTGACCCTAGACCCCGGGTGGAGGGCAGGAGATGGAGAAGAGGCCAAGGAGGAGGCTGGGCCAAGTGAGAGAGGGTGAGGAACGAGGCAGAAGTATGCTGACAAATGCATCAGCAGATGCATGACTGCGCCTTGCTAAGCCTGTGGGGCAGCACTGTGTGCTCCTTTTTAGCACAAGGAGGCCCCCCACCCGCGCTGTTGGAGTGCCCCCGGGTTCCAGGCACTCCGCGGAGTCACAGGGCACAGCCCAGCACGCAGCACATGGAAAGTCATCCCCGTGGTGGTTGAGTGTATTCTTATCATTCAGTCCTCACAGCAGCACTGTGAACTGTGCCTCATGTAACAGATGAGAAACAGAGGCCCAGGCAAGTTCGACAGAGCTTGACTGGTGCCACATGACTGGCAGGCCTGGGGGGCGGTGAGTTTGACCCGGTCCGTCTGACCCCGAGGCGGTTCCCGGGCCACACTCGGCCACCGCCCTCTGAGGAAGGAAGAACAAAGGTTCTCTACACTCTGCCTGCACCAGTCCAGCCTCCCAGCCCTTCTTCACCTCCACTCTCCTGAGGTACTCACACTAACACTGTCAACTTGACAGCAGCCGGACTGGTGAAAGGAAACGGCCCAGCTGCCAGATCGCCCCGGGTTCATTTGTTTCCAGGTGTCCTCTGCCCTTCACAACACAGCTTTCTATCTGGCACATTCGTTCATCTTGCCTCAAACTCGTGATTAAAACTTGCAGAAGGAAATGGTGGACTCAGAAATAAAAGCAGGTTCCCTGTCTGGGCCCTGGGAGGAGGCTTGATGAGGATTCAGTGGGCCACGGGAAGGAGCCCTGCCCTCTGTGGGCGCCGGTGCCCTTCTGCCTGAGCAGCATCAGGGACGTGGGGCTGCAGGTGGAATCGTTGTCTCTAGCAGCAGGTTGAGTGGCCTCCCCTGACGTTTTTATCACCTCGTTCTTACCTTGTTTGTTTACCCAGTTCCTGAGACAGGAGGAAGCCCCGGGGTCTTCAGTTGGGTGGGTCTTTTGGTGGGAAACCCTGGTGTTTCAAGGCCATGTGAGTGGAATTAGACGGGATGAAGGAGGCCTGCCCTGTGGAATGTGCGAGTCTTAAGGATCAGGCTGTTAGCTGTCAGGGCAGAAACCGGGCACAGCCGGGTCATAATGAGAGTCCCTTGGCTCAGCCAAGAAAATGATGCCTAACAACGTTTGATAAATGCTTTTTGATGATGATGAGAATACATAATAATTACAGGGTTTGTCCACCCCTCTTTTTTACCTCCCTCACTGTGAAGGCACAGTAATCCCTCTTAATGAACATAAATCTCATTTTGAAATGGACTTAAGAACTGTATACTTGGCATTTAAATCAAATACTATCTTTAGCATCACTATTCTCTTGAACTCCACAAACATTTTTCACTCATTATATAAGAGAAGGCAGTTAATCACTGTTCATTTACAGTTCAGCGCATGTTTAGTACAAGTGTCTACCGAGTGCACTGAGCATGACCTACTCTCGGACTGCAGACGGGAAGCTGCGCTGTGACTCTCAGAAGCTTTGCCTGTGCTACATATGTGGTCTTAGGAAAGGCACAGACGCGCCCGCTCTGCCCCTGCCCATATATGGTGAATCGTTAGGCTCTAGTTCAGGAGGGATCAGAATTCATCCTGTGACTTTTTCAGTTCAGAAACGAGGCATTAGTTTGAGTGTAGCTAGTGCAGAAGTTCCCTCTGCCCTTAAATTTAATAAGGCTGAAAATGGGAAATTCACTTTGGGGTTCTAAAGGCAATTCTCTAAATGACGGTTTTCTGCGCATGAGGAGGAAAATGTCGTCTTAAGGCCCAGACTTAATGCTGTGGTGTCTGGGGGTGCATCTGTACACCTAACAATTTTGTATTTTCAGAAAATTGGTGCAGATGTTTCAGTTTGGGGATCTTTGCAAATACTCCCTTCTTTTTTTTTTTTAACCCACCCTCAACAGGTAACTTCTACATTTATTTTATACCAATAAAAGTTATGTACAACAAATAAACATTCTTACTTATTTGCATTTGTTTTTACCAGTTAGCAAAACCATGTCCTAAATCTTTGATAAAGAATATTTCTATCTATGGTAAAGGGGAAATCTGCCCACTGAACTCCATTTTAAAGGGATGTTTACTCTGGAGCTTAAAGCACTAGTAATCAATATTTTTTTGATAGACCATACCACACAGATCATACACCTAATTACTTAGGCCATGCTTAATACAGGTTTTTTAAAAATTATTTATTTATTTATTTATTCATTTTTGGCTGTTCTGGGTTTTCACTGCTGCCTCAGGCTCTTCTCTAGTTGCAGGGAGTGGGGGCTACTTTCTAATGGAAATGAGCAGGCTTCTTGTTGCGGTGACTTTTCTTGTTGTGGAACTTGGGCTCTAGGGCTCACGGGCTTCAGTAGTTGTGGCACATGGGCTCAATAGTTGCAGCTCCAAAGTTCTAGAGCACAGGTTCAAAAGTAGTGGCTAACGGGCTTATTACGGTGACTTTTCTTGTTGTGGACCTCGGGCTCTAGGGCACATGGGCTTCAGTAGTTTCAGCACATGGGCTCATGGTTGCAGCTCCGAGGCTCTAGAGCACAGGCTCCACAGCTGTGGCTCACGAGCTTAGTTTCTCCGCAGCATGTGGGGTCTTCCCAGATCAGGGATCAAACTCTTCGTGTCTCCTGCATTGACAGGCAAACTTCACCACTGAGCTACCAGGGAAGCCCTTAATACAGTTTTATACAAAACAGTTCACCTTTTCTAAGTACCTTATTTCCAAAATACTCAAAATAATAAAATGTTTTCATTTATGACTTAGACTCTGCTATGGTGCCTGTTGAGTCTCTTCTTCAAGACAGGGGTCTCCCCTCCAGCTTATAACTTACAAAACATTTTCATCCTTGGCCTGATCCTCTCTCCCTGTCCCTTTCGTAAACTCTCCAAGGACTCCAGTGGCTCTGGCTCTCTGCTTCATGTGGGGTTGTTTATACCTGTGTGAGTGACACAGCTCTCCTCTCCCCGACACGCTTTTTTCTTAAAATTTTTATTTTTTAATTGAAGGATAATAACTTTAGGTTTGTTTGTTTGTTTTTTAAACAATGAAGTAGTTGCTGTGATGACTTCCTTCTCTGCCTTTTTTTTTTTTTAAGATTTATTTATTTATTATTTATTTTGGGCGGGGGTCGGGTTGGGGAGGGAGGGGGACGGGTGGGCCACTTCTATTGGTCTTTCATTTCTCTATTTTCATCCGTCTTTGTTCTTTGGCCCCTGTGGGCCTCCCATCGCGGCGGCGTCTGTCGTTGCAGAGCGCTGGCTCTGGGCGCATGTGCTACAGAGCTCCGGCTCGGGAATTGGACACATGGGTCCAGCCGCTCCGCGGCACGTGGGATCTTCCCAGGCCAGGGATCGATCTGGCGCCCCTTGCACTGCATGGCGGTGTCCTTACCCACTGGACCACCAGGGGAAGCCCCTCTGCCTTTTCTTAAGTCAACATTTTTTTAATTTGGACTTAGCACTGAAATCCTTATTTTCTGAAAGGAATGCTAAGATATTTTAAATTATGTTATATTTTAATCATTGGTCCGTTTTTTCTTGACCCCCTTTTCCACTTGTCTTCTAGATAAAAAAACTGAAGGCATTTAGTGGAGACGTGACTAAGCTGTCCCTGGCAGACTCCTTCCTGCACTGCTTGATTCAGGTGCCAAAGTAAGGACCACCCCTCCCCGCCCTTGGCCGAGTGCGGTTCTCAAGTCAGTAGCATGACACTCTACAGCTTTGCTTCTTGTTTTTCAGCTATTCACTGCGGATTGAAGCCATGGTGCTAAAGAAGGAATTTTTGCCTTCTTGTTCATCTCTATACACAGATATGACGATTCTAAGAAATGCTACAAAAGGTAAGTAAATACATGAAATGTACTTTGTTTTTATTAATTTTGGTAGCAACTTATTTTTTAGAAAACTGGCTCCATTGAAAAGTTCAATATGGAAAGTTCCATTTCTGAGACCCTCTGAAAAGGGAAATGAGATGTTATCAAGGACGATATTTAAGGTTTAGTTCCATTTTCTATCCCCCCATTATTAATTAATTAATTGATCAGTCAATCAATTAATTAGCATATTAGCCTCCAATAAAAGAAAGTTCTTTCATCTCAGAAAGTGAAAGCGTTAGTCACCCAGTTGTATCTAACTCTTTGTGACCCCATGGACTGTAGCCCACCAGGCTCCTCTGTCCATGGCATTTTCCAGGGAAGAATACTGGAGTGGGCTGCCATTTCCTTCTCCAGGGGATCTCCTGACCCAGAGACGGAGCCTGGGTCTTCTGCGCTGCAGGCAGATTCTTTGCCTCTGAGCCACCAGGGAGGCCCCTCTTTCTTCTCAAGCTTAGGAGTAAACCTTGTTGGCTGCAGTGTGCTCTTGCTCCTCTCCTAGATTAGCTCTGTGTGTGTGTGTGTGTAAGTGTATAGTTGTGTGTTTTGTGGGTGGTGTGTGTGCAGGGTGGTGCATGCGCACAGCCTGGGCCCCGGGCCCACTGCCCATCTCCTCCCATGCTTTGGTGGCAGGAACCAGGCCTGCTGTCTGGGAAGCAGGCCTCCTGCCCTCCTGACTCCTCCCCTGACATCCTTGGGCCTCTCCTGCCAGGTTTCTGATGTTCCTGCTCCAGCAGTGCCTTCCCCGACCCGCTTCCCCTCCAGACCCTAGCATCTGGTGGGCTGGCTACATTGGAGAGGAGCGAGTCAGCCACTTCTGTTCCTTTGAACAACCTGCTGACTTTTGCTGGCCCCCTCGGAGAGCCTCCTCAGGCTGCTCTAATGTCTCACTCCACAGAGTTGGGAGCTTGCTTTTGGGCAGGTAGGCCAGAGAGAATGCTGGCCCACAGCCGCTTCCTCCTTCCCCCTGGAGGCAGAATCTCTGGCCTCATGTTTTTTAGCACTGGTCAGCTGGCATCGCTGACCTGATTTCCTCCTGGTCATTTTCTGAATGTCTACTTATTGTGGTACAATGTTTATGCCTGTTGGTTTTCCCTGTTTAGTGGCTCTGACTTCTGTTGGCATTAAGTCATATTTTCTTCACTTAGAGAAGAGACTAAGAATTAAAGAACATTTTCTTCTTTCAATATGGAGGCCTTTTAAAATTTCTTCCTACACTAAGGCTAAAGCAGCAGCTTTGAAAGGATTGTCTTCTCTGTTCAAATTGAGGTGGACAACTGTGTTTTCATACTAAGTGATGCAAATTTGTGGGCACCACGGGCGTTAGTCACCCAGTTGTATCTAACTCTTTGTGACCCCATGGACTGTAGCCCACCAGGCTCCTCTGTCCATGGCATTTTCCAGGGAAGAATACTGGAGTGGGCTGCCATTTCCTTCTCCAGGGGATCTCCTGACCCAGAGACGGAGCCTGGGTCTTCTGCGCTGCAGGCAGATTCTTTGCCTCTGAGCCACCAGGGAGGCCCCTCTTTCTTCTCAAGCTTAGGAGTAAACCTTGTTGGCTGCAGTGTGCTCTTGCTCCTCTCCTAGATTAGCTCTGTGTGTGTGTGTGTGTAAGTGTATAGTTGTGTGTTTTGTGGGTGGTGTGTGTGCAGGGTGGTGCATGCGCACAGCCTGGGCCCCGGGCCCACTGCCCATCTCCTCCCATGCTTTGGTGGCAGGAACCAGGCCTGCTGTCTGGGAAGCAGGCCTCCTGCCCTCCTGACTCCTCCCCTGACATCCTTGGGCCTCTCCTGCCAGGTTTCTGATGTTCCTGCTCCAGCAGTGCCTTCCCCGACCCGCTTCCCCTCCAGACCCTAGCATCTGGTGGGCTGGCTACATTGGAGAGGAGCGAGTCAGCCACTTCTGTTCCTTTGAACAACCTGCTAACTTTTGCTGGCCCCCTCGGAGAGCCTCCTCAGGCTGCTCTAATGTCTCACTCCACAGAGTTGGGAGCTTGCTTTTGGGCAGGTAGGCCAGAGAGAATGCTGGCCCACAGCCGCTTCCTCCTTCCCCCTGGAGGCAGAATCTCTGGCCTCATGTTTTTTAGCACTGGTCAGCTGGCATCGCTGACCTGATTTCCTCCTGGTCATTTTCTGAATGTCTACTTATTGTGGTACAATGTTTATGCCTGTTGGTTTTCCCTGTTTAGTGGCTCTGACTTCTGTTGGCATTAAGTCATATTTTCTTCACTTAGAGAAGAGACTAAGAATTAAAGAACATTTTCTTCTTTCAATATGGAGGCCTTTTAAAATTTCTTCCTACACTAAGGCTAAAGCAGCAGCTTTGAAAGGATTGTCTTCTCTGTTCAAATTGAGGTGGACAACTGTGTTTTCATACTAAGTGATGCAAATTTGTGGGCACCACGGGAGCGTTTCTTATCTGGCCACCCTGTAAAACCTGGCATTCTTAGATAACACAGTGTAGGCAGTGATCCAAGTTTAACTTTCTGAAGGTAATACCAGACATGATGGAGAATATGTACTCGACAATATCACAGGTGACATTTTATTACCTATATATTCCTGGAAAGAGGTAAGTTTAGTAAATTATCTCTAGCTTTTCAAATACAGTAACAGATTTTAATATTCTTTATTTGTATCAGTATATATACAAAAGATTCTATGCTTAAAGAACTAGTTTACCAATATGATAATGATTGAATTCCTTTTGAAACCTTCAAGCTAATCCAAATGAAATGTAGAGTTTTGAATAAAATGGAAAGATTCTCTGGGTACCTGCCTCTCATGGTTGGAGCTTTGCAAGTTATTTACATGTCATCCTAGCCTGTTGATATTTTGGGGGGGGGGCACTCTATTGATCTTTCATTCATTTATCTTTGTTCTTTGGCATGTGTGGGCCTCCCATCGCAGTGGCCTCTCTCATTGCAGAGCACTAGCTCTGGGCGCATGCACCCCAGAGCTTCGGCTCGGTAGTTGGACACATCAGTCTAGCAGCTCCATGGCACATGGGATCTTCCCAGGCCAGGGATGGAACCGGTGCCCCTTGCACTGCAAGGCAGTGTCCTTACCCACTGGACCACCAGGGAAGCCTTGTCGATTTTTTTCAATCTCCTCACAGCTCATCAGCTAAGCAAAATGCTGCTCACTATTCATTTTCATAGTGCAGGAAAACAATCTCAAAGGATATAAAGGAAAAAAAGAAATAACTGCTGAGAGGAGATTATTCCTATAAGGCAGTGTGATCCTTTTCCTAAAACTTTTGAATATTCCACTCCCTGAAAATTTTCATTATTGAAGTATAGGGGATCCTTAAGTGTCATACATATTTGATTCTTGGTTAAACACTACGGTGTAAAAAACCCCAAAACACTAGGGTAAGCATCATCAATGGCTGTATCGTCAATAGCTACATCATGCCATGTGCTGCTCTGTTTGTCTGTTTCAGTCTTTCTACAGTTTAGCGTCAGGGTTTGCTTCAGATACACTTGAACTAGGGTGTGGTAGTGTTTTTACCTGTGTTTGAGCTGCCAGCCTCTCTAAGGTTCCATGGTGTGTTCTTTCTGACAGAGCTGATGTCGTGTGAGGAGTTACATTCCATATTACACTTGGTGCTACAAGCAGGAAATATCATGAATGCAGTAAGTAAAGTTCAAAAAAAAATTTTTTTAATGTTACATTTCCAACTGTATTTATCTGTCTAAAGGTGTGTATATATTTTTTCTTTTGATTTGTCTTCTTTAGGGAGGGTATGCTGGCAATGCAGTAGGATTTAAACTGTCTTCTTTGCTCAAATTGGCAGACACAAAAGCAAACAAACCTGGGATGAACCTCCTGCACTTTGTTGCGCAGGTATGTGAAAGTGATTGATAGAGTGTCCGTGCACCCCCGCTGGCAGCAGTGAAGTTTTTCAGAGGTGTAGGTTGGCATCAGGCAGTCAGGAAAGGGCACGGTCCATGCCAAGAAGGCTCTGTGTGCAGATGCCTGCATTGCGCTGCACCTGAGGGTTCCAGGACTGAAGGAAGTGGAGGGGGACTGGGTAGAGAGGCTGGTGGAGCCAGGTGATGGAGGCTTCACCTCCCACATCTGGGGAATTTGGATTTCATGCTTTAGCACTGGCAAACCGACAGCGGTTTGTACACAGCATCTTGGCATGACAAGGTATGTTTTTGTTTCTAGGAAAATGAGACAGTGTAGAAGATGGGTTAGAGTGGAGAGAGAAGAGAAATAGGGCTGCCTCTCAGTGGAAGCAGACGTTCATTGTTTGATGAGCGTTGAGAATCAGAGTAATGGCCTCGGAATGGAGAGCAGAGGCCTGGGTGTTGAAACATTTCTGATGTTGAATTGGCTGGAGTTTTGACCAGTTGTGTGTCAAGAATGAGGGAGTCAGAGCAATGAGAGACCACTTCCATTTTCTCTTTGTGAACTTGGGGTGAGGGAGCCTTGCCGTTCATGCAGGGTTTGGGGTCTGAGCCCTGTCCATCACTTGCATTTCTGACTGGGCCTGTGTAACCCCCAGATAACTAGTTGCAAAGTCAAAAATCAGCCAAGGCGTTCTCTCTTTGTTGTTAAAGTGTCTCAAATGGTGAATTATGCTAGTTTGTTTTTCCTTTTGAGTCTCCTTGTTGGTTTGGCAGCCTTCATGTTGACATAGCTTAACCTGAGAGGTGAGCTGTGCTGCAGGCTTGTTTTAAGTGTGAGTTTCTGAACAGGACAGAATGGGGAGCTTTTGACTTGTCCTTTGTTAGCTGTATTTCCTCGGACAAGTTACTTAAGCCTTAAGTTCCTCCATTGCTTCATCTAATGATGGGAGTAGTGATACCTCAAAACTATGGTAATTGAGAGGAGGGAGGGAGATAATTCCAGAATGTGCTTATTAGCTCAATGTTCTGAACATAGGAAACTCTCCATAAATGATCGCCCTATCATGATGATACATCTTGTATTTTTAGGGGACTGGGTAGAAGATTGGGCCGTGCACCCCGCTGGCAGCAGTGAAGTTTCAGAGGTGTAGGTTGGCATCAGGCAGTCAGGAAAGGGCACGGTCCATGCCAAGAAGGCTCTGTGTGCAGATGCCTGCATTGCGCTGCACCTGAGGGTTCCAGGACTGAAGGAAGTGGAGGGGGACTGGGTAGAGAGGCTGGTGGAGCCAGGTGATGGAGGCTTCACCTCCCACATCTGGGGAATTTGGATTTCATGCTTTAGCACTGGCAAACCGACAGCGGTTTGTACACAGCATCTTGGCATGACAAGGTATGTTTTTGTTTCTAGGAAAATGAGACAGTGTAGAAGATGGGTTAGAGTGGAGAGAGAAGAGAAATAGGGCTGCCTCTCAGTGGAAGCAGACGTTCATTGTTTGATGAGCGTTGAGAATCAGAGTAATGGCCTCGGAATGGAGAGCAGAGGCCTGGGTGTTGAAACATTTCTGATGTTGAATTGGCTGGAGTTTTGACCAGTTGTGTGTCAAGAATGAGGGAGTCAGAGCAATGAGAGACCACTTCCATTTTCTCTTTGTGAACTTGGGGTGAGGGAGCCTTGCCGTTCATGCAGGGTTTGGGGTCTGAGCCCTGTCCATCACTTGCATTTCTGACTGGGCCTGTGTAACCCCCAGATAACTAGTTGCAAAGTCAAAAATCAGCCAAGGCGTTCTCTCTTTGTTGTTAAAGTGTCTCAAATGGTGAATTATGCTAGTTTGTTTTTCCTTTTGAGTCTCCTTGTTGGTTTGGCAGCCTTCATGTTGACATAGCTTAACCTGAGAGGTGAGCTGTGCTGCAGGCTTGTTTTAAGTGTGAGTTTCTGAACAGGACAGAATGGGGAGCTTTTGACTTGTCCTTTGTTAGCTGTATTTCCTCGGACAAGTTACTTAAGCCTTAAGTTCCTCCATTGCTTCATCTAATGATGGGAGTAGTGATACCTCAAAACTATGGTAATTGAGAGGAGGGAGGGAGATAATTCCAGAATGTGCTTATTAGCTCAATGTTCTGAACATAGGAAACTCTCCATAAATGATACGCCCTATCATGATTACATTCTTCAGAAGACAGAGGGCATGCTGAACTCAGTACTAACTGAAGAGTCCATGTTCAGGACATTAAGACCAGAAAATGTGTTCCTCATCCCATGGGGCTTGCAGCCTTCCCTGGCTGCCCTGTTAGATCCGTGCATCCAGGTGCTCTGCATAGCCTGGTCCCTGCCCACGTGGGGAAGCTTCCTGAGTTTCTAATGGGCCCCTTCATACTTGCCTTCCTTGTACCCTCTGAACAGGTGAAGGATCCGAACACCTCCATGGCCTGTGCACTGTCTGATTAAGCTCAGTTTGCAGACTGGTCTAACAGCTGTCTGTAGCTGGGCTGTGTAGAGCCATCCTCACAGGGGTGGTGGTTCAGCAGGATAGATTGGATTCTCTTAGGAACGACTGACCCTGCCAAGCTGCCCCCTCCTTCCACTGAGTTTTCACGCACATGGATCGTATTTCATGTGAGGATCAGTTGCTCTGGGAAGTTACATGTTTCTTGAGAATAAGAGAGTTCTGGTTAGTCTTACTAAGAATATCAAACCAAGAGTTCGTGTCTCCATGAAGTACTTTGACTGTATCAAGCCTAAAAATGGGAACAGTGATTTAATGGTTCCTTTAAACCCTGCAAAACATCTCACCATATAGTAGATAAAATTCCAGTTTTATCCCCATAGTGTGAGAGGAAATTCTGTTTTTGTTCCAGGAAGCCCAAAAGAAAGATGCTGTGCTTCTACACTTTTCTGAAAAATTGATTCATGTTCAGGAGGCTGCCAGGTAAGCAAGGAAGAGGATCGTGAGAACAAACATGGTTGGTTGGTTTTATTTAAAAAAAAAAAACAAAACTACCTTCTTATGAAAACTGTTGAATATTTTATAACATCTAGATTCAGGTTCAAACTTTTAAATGTTTTGTCTAGTTGAACTTTTAGACCTTCCTTTCATTTGGTTATAGAGGTGTGTGTGTACCTTTGGAATTTTGAAAAATTAATCTTTATTTTTAATCTAAAAAAAACTCCATTGCAGTTTATTCTAATAAATATTTTGAATGTCCTTATTAGCTCAATGTTCTGAACATAGGAAACTCTCCATAAATGATACGCCCTATCATGATTACATTCTTCAGAAGACAGAGGGCATGCTGAACTCAGTACTAACTGAAGAGTCCATGTTCAGGACATTAAGACCAGAAAATGTGTTCCTCATCCCATGGGGCTTGCAGCCTTCCCTGGCTGCCCTGTTAGATCCGTGCATCCAGGTGCTCTGCATAGCCTGGTCCCTGCCCACGTGGGGAAGCTTCCTGAGTTTCTAATGGGCCCCTTCATACTTGCCTTCCTTGTACCCTCTGAACAGGTGAAGGATCCGAACACCTCCATGGCCTGTGCACTGTCTGATTAAGCTCAGTTTGCAGACTGGTCTAACAGCTGTCTGTAGCTGGGCTGTGTAGAGCCATCCTCACAGGGGTGGTGGTTCAGCAGGATAGATTGGATTCTCTTAGGAACGACTGACCCTGCCAAGCTGCCCCCTCCTTCCACTGAGTTTTCACGCACATGGATCGTATTTCATGTGAGGATCAGTTGCTCTGGGAAGTTACATGTTTCTTGAGAATAAGAGAGTTCTGGTTAGTCTTACTAAGAATATCAAACCAAGAGTTCGTGTCTCCATGAAGTACTTTGACTGTATCAAGCCTAAAAATGGGAACAGTGATTTAATGGTTCCTTTAAACCCTGCAAAACATCTCACCATATAGTAGATAAAATTCCAGTTTTATCCCCATAGTGTGAGAGGAAATTCTGTTTTTGTTCCAGGAAGCCCAAAAGAAAGATGCTGTGCTTCTACACTTTTCTGAAAAATTGATTCATGTTCAGGAGGCTGCCAGGTAAGCAAGGAAGAGGATCGTGAGAACAAACATGGTTGGTTGGTTTTATTTAAAAAAAAAAAACAAAACTACCTTCTTATGAAAACTGTTGAATATTTTATAACATCTAGATTCAGGTTCAAACTTTTAAATGTTTTGTCTAGTTGAACTTTTAGACCTTCCTTTCATTTGGTTA
The DNA here is from genome assembly GCA_022376925.1 of Tragulus kanchil. Classification (NCBI taxonomy): domain Eukaryota; kingdom Metazoa; phylum Chordata; class Mammalia; order Artiodactyla; family Tragulidae; genus Tragulus; species Tragulus kanchil. The sequence goes on from JAIOJX010000025.1 coordinate 45,099,629, forward strand.
TAGAGGTGTGTGTGTACCTTTGGAATTTTGAAAAATTAATCTTTATTTTTAATCTAAAAAAAACTCCATTGCAGTTTATTCTAATAAATATCATCAGTGTAAAAATGTGTGTATATGGATTAAGGACTTCAAATACCTCCACACCCAAAAGATAGGGCTCAAAGAACACATCACTTGGAGTTGGTATACATCAGTCAGGCTCCCAGGGCCTTACCTCACTGACTCCTTTAGAAGCTAACATGGTACATTTACTTTCTATTGCATTAAAATAAATTGGAACCATATCAAGGGCTGTGAAAGGATTTTGTTTTAAATTAGTCACTCAACTTTGCAGAGAGAGGATCTACCAAACCTAAAGTTCTATTTACATCCCTGTCCTTTGCTTCTGGTCCTCATACTAATGTGTATTTTAACATAGCTGTCATCTGGGTACACATTCTGAGGCCTGTGCTTCTAAAGTTACAGTACATACCTGTGCATGTAAAGTTAGATGATGGTTATTGGACATTTCCAATAACTAGCTTTCTAAGGAGACAGGTTCCCGATTTGTAGCAACTGCTGATTTCCATGGTGTAAATACTGCAGCCATGGCTGATCTCAGGCTCCCATGTGGCACTACTGATTATGGAGCCGGGGAGAGATACCCACGGCCACAGCCACGTCCCGTGTGCAGGCGCCAGCAGCCACTGCACGTATCAGGCCAGTGCATGTCATCTGCCTGTTATCTGAGGGGCTCTATCCAGCTGGGACAGCGGTGAACCGTCTGCATAAACAGAGGGACCAGAGCGCTTCCAGCCCTGCCCACCACTGGCCCGCCTCTCAGTGTTACTGAGTTAGTGGTTAGAGGTGAACCTCTAACCACAGATGACATGTCTTTCCCAAAGTGAGATGATCAGTCCCAAGTGTAAACAGTGCATATGGTTCATATTTACAGATCACCAGAGTATTCCTTCCACAGAATGAGCATCTTCAAAGATGTAAACTGTTTTGGTTCTTGAGTTACTCAAAGAAATTTGTGTGGATACATTTTTTTTTCTCTTTCTAGCACAGAAATGTTTCTAAGAGACACACAGAGAAAGAACAGTTCCATTCATGGTGAGAGTTAGATGCGGAAGGTTAGCTAGATATTGTCTCAGGAAGAACTTCCTCACTAAGGTGTATTTATCTGAACTGGAAAGTGAGGCACAAACAGGACATAGGTGGGTGCCAGCGACGAGTAAAGGTGGAAAACTACTGTGTAAAGGAAACTTAGAATTGACAAGGGAAGCTTGAAAGCATCTTGATTTATGAATGTGCTGATGGAATTCCACCTGGACTTAGGTTGCACCAATTCGCTTTACCAGGTGACATGAACATCCTTCATGCTCTGTTAATCTGGGTGTGGCATTTATAACAGAAGCCTTGGCAGCAGTCCCACCATTTCTCTGCAGAACTCTTAGCTGTGTGTCAGTTCTGAGGCCCAGAGGCCTGACCCTGGTAGCTTGTGGCAGGCGACATGCCATCTGTGCAGTGTTTCTGCATCACCCTTAATGTTCCGGTTATCAGCATGTGCCACCTTCTTTTCCTTTATGATGGCCTGTAGTGGGGCTTCTCGTGGTAGCTAAAAATGCTTTCTAAGGAGACAGGTTCGATTTGTAGCAACTGCTGATTTCCATGGTGTAAATACTGCAGCCATGGCTGATCTCAGGCTCCCACGTGGCACTACTGATTATGGAGCCGGGGAGAGATACCCACGGCCACAGCCACGTCCCGTGTGCAGGCGCCAGCAGCCACTGCACGTATCAGGCCAGTGCATGTCATCTGCCTGTTATCTGAGGGGCTCTATCCAGCTGGGACAGCGGTGAACCGTCTGCATAAACAGAGGGACCAGAGCGCTTCCAGCCCTGCCCACCACTGGCCCGCCTCTCAGTGTTACTGAGTTAGTGGTTAGAGGTGAACCTCTAACCACAGATGACATGTCTTTCCCAAAGTGAGATGATCAGTCCCAAGTGTAAACAGTGCATATGGTTCATATTTACAGATCACCAGAGTATTCCTTCCACAGAATGAGCATCTTCAAAGATGTAAACTGTTTTGGTTCTTGAGTTACTCAAAGAAATTTGTGTGGATACATTTTTTTTTCTCTTTCTAGCACAGAAATGTTTCTAAGAGACACACAGAGAAAGAACAGTTCCATTCATGGTGAGAGTTAGATGCGGAAGGTTAGCTAGATATTGTCTCAGGAAGAACTTCCTCACTAAGGTGTATTTATCTGAACTGGAAAGTGAGGCACAAACAGGACATAGGTGGGTGCCAGCGACGAGTAAAGGTGGAAAACTACTGTGTAAAGGAAACTTAGAATTGACAAGGGAAGCTTGAAAGCATCTTGATTTATGAATGTGCTGATGGAATTCCACCTGGACTTAGGTTGCACCAATTCGCTTTACCAGGTGACATGAACATCCTTCATGCTCTGTTAATCTGGGTGTGGCATTTATAACAGAAGCCTTGGCAGCAGTCCCACCATTTCTCTGCAGAACTCTTAGCTGTGTGTCAGTTCTGAGGCCCAGAGGCCTGACCCTGGTAGCTTGTGGCAGGCGACATGCCATCTGTGCAGTGTTTCTGCATCACCCTTAATGTTCCGGTTATCAGCATGTGCCACCTTCTTTTCATGGGTTAAGGCTTTTGTATGTGCACTTCATGGCCAGAGGAGAGTGTAAGTGGGGCTTCTCTAGTGGCTCAGCACTAAAGAATCTGCCTGCAATGCAGGAGCCACAGGAGACACGGGTTCGATCCCTGGGTCAGAATGATCCCCTAGAGAAGGAAATGGCAGCCCACTCCAGTGTTCTTGCCTGGAGAATCTCATGGACAGAGGAGCCTGGTGGGCTACAGTCCCTGGGGTCACAGAGAGTCAGACATGACTAAAGTGACTTAGCATGCACGCATGCACAGAAGTGTAAGTGTCTGAGTCCTGCTGGATGCTAATGCTGATGGCATGGGGGTGCTCACATCTAGTTTATGAAAAGCTTCACAAGGCCCGTGCCTTTGGTTATCTCACCAGCAAGGACAAAATTGCAGCCTACCCTCTTTGAACCAGTGTGTGTCTTTAGGAAGGAATCGCCTCTTAGAAAAACATAGGAGGGGCTTCCCCTGGTGGTCCAGTGGGTGAGGACACCGCCTTGCAGTGCAAGGGGCGCCAGTTCGAGCCCTGGCCTGGGAAGATCCCACGTGCCGCGGAGCGGCTGGACTGATGTGTCCAATTACTGAGCCAGAGCTCTGAAGCACATGCGCCCAGAGCTGGCGCTCTACAACCACGGACGCCACCACGATGGGAGGCCCACAGGAGCCAAAGAACAAAGACGGATGAAAATAGACAAATTAAAGACCAATAGAAGTGGCCCGCCCGCTCCCCTCCCTCCCCAACCCAACCCCTGCCCAAAATAAACAAATAAATAAATAAATAAAAACATAGGAGAAAACTCTAAGTACTGAGGGTTGTAAAGGTAATTGCAGCAGCCCTCCCTGTTTCCAGGGTCTTGTTTGATGTCCCTGGGGTGACCCTCCCACCCCCCCACACTGTGCCAGCTGCCCACCTCCCCTTTCTTCTTTCAGATTATCTCTGGATAACACGGGAGCATCCTTCATGCTCTGTTAATCTGGGTGTGGCATTTATAACAGAAGCCTTGGACCCACCATTTCTCTGCAGAACTCTTAGCTTGTGGCAGCCCGACAGGGCAAATCTGTGCAGTGTTTCTGCATCACCCTTAATGTTCCGGTTATCAGCATGTGCCACCTTCTTTTCATGGGTTAAGGCTTTTGTATGTGCACTTCATGGCCAGAGGAGAGTGTAAGTGGGGCTTCTCTAGTGGCTCAGCACTAAAGAATCTGCCTGCAATGCAGGAGCCACAGGAGACACGGGTTCGATCCCTGGGTCAGAATGATCCCCTAGAGAAGGAAATGGCAGCCCACTCCAGTGTTCTTGCCTGGAGAATCTCATGGACAGAGGAGCCTGGTGGGCTACAGTCCCTGGGGTCACAGAGAGTCAGACATGACTAAAGTGACTTAGCATGCACGCATGCACAGAAGTGTAAGTGTCTGAGTCCTGCTGGATGCTAATGCTGATGGCATGGGGGTGCTCACATCTAGTTTATGAAAAGCTTCACAAGGCCCGTGCCTTTGGTTATCTCACCAGCAAGGACAAAATTGCAGCCTACCCTCTTTGAACCAGTGTGTGTCTTTAGGAAGGAATCGCCTCTTAGAAAAACATAGGAGGGGCTTCCCCTGGTGGTCCAGTGGGTGAGGACACCGCCTTGCAGTGCAAGGGGCGCCAGTTCGAGCCCTGGCCTGGGAAGATCCCACGTGCCGCGGAGCGGCTGGACTGATGTGTCCAATTACTGAGCCAGAGCTCTGAAGCACATGCGCCCAGAGCTGGCGCTCTACAACCACGGACGCCACCACGATGGGAGGCCCACAGGAGCCAAAGAACAAAGACGGATGAAAATAGACAAATTAAAGACCAATAGAAGTGGCCCGCCCGCTCCCCTCCCTCCCCAACCCAACCCCTGCCCAAAATAAACAAATAAATAAATAAATAAAAACATAGGAGAAAACTCTAAGTACTGAGGGTTGTAAAGGTAATTGCAGCAGCCCTCCCTGTTTCCAGGGTCTTGTTTGATGTCCCTGGGGTGACCCTCCCACCCCCCCACACTGTGCCAGCTGCCCACCTCCCCTTTCTTCTTTCAGATTATCTCTGGATAACACGGAGGCCGAGCTGCACTCACTCTTTGTCAGGACGAGATCTCTCAAGGAGAACATCCAGCGGGATGGAGAGCTCTGTCTGCAGATGAAAGATTTCCTTCAGGTGTGTGACTCCAGCCCATCCCTCTGATCTCATCCTCAGCGGCCCTGTGAGGCCAGTTACATTTGCAGGGCTGTGTTTGTGGAAGCAGCAGGTTCCCATTCACATCTTCCCCCCTAAACCAGTAACAAGGACTTTGTATTTCAGTGCCGAGTCTTTGCTGGATTGGTCATCTGGCAGAGGATATTGAATACGGCCTGACCCTGAGCCTCTGGTTAGGGACAGATCTCGTTTCTCTCGGCTCTGTCTGTGCGATGGCACCACCCGGGAGTGAACTAGCATCACTGATACTTACACTTGGCAGCTCCTGCCTGGCAGCTCGGGTTTGGGGTCAGAAGTCTGGTGCAGAAGTTCCTGTCTCCCAGTTAGACTTCTGAATGCCAGAATGAAGTTCTCGTTAAAGACACCTGAGCACTTGGGCTGTTGTTCCTTGAGTTGTTTTCGTAGAAGAAACAAGGTCCGTTTTGGCGTGTTTTATGGGGAGGGCAGGGGCACGCTCTGGAGCCCGTGCCTCTTACCACCCCAGAGGCACCAGCCCCGCAGGGCGTGGCGGGCGCTGCTCCCAATCACATCAACAAACCCCAGCCGAGTGGACCTATTTGTGACAGCTCACTGTGACTCACTAATCACACAGTCTGACATACTTCTTCTATCTTCCTTATTTAAAAAAAGGAAAAAAGTGCCACCTCTTCATGTGCTCAGTCTTCAGTGAGTGTGACCCTCAGTGTCAGGGCTTTGAAACGCAAGGCGGGGGTGCCCTGGGTGGCGGGGAGGGACTGTGAGGCCGGAGGTCAGACCACCTCAGCCTCCCCTGTTTACTTGTAAGGAAGCCACGTCAGATGCTGTGAGCTGCAGCTCCCGTCAGCAAACTCCTGATTTTGTTGGGCTCTGCTGGGAGTTTGTTTTGATTATTAAACACGGGTTCTGTATTTTCTTTCACGTGTCACTAAACTTCAAGTTTCCCTTAAAAACGCACAGATTTTCTTCTCAAAGTGAGACAACAGAGCAAACACCACCCCAGAAAGACATAACAGGAGCTAGGACAACACTCTGCAATAAAGAAGCATGTTCAGACCCACGGAACAATCCAGAAATGCAAGGAGAAGGCCTGTCACACATTGAGCGGAGGCTTCTGGAGGCCTCTTTCTCGGGCCTTCTACTAGAATGATCTTGTGTTAATTTCTCATGCTGACTAGCGGCACAGGAAGACTTATGATGCAAAGCCACACACCCAGACGGCTCTTGAGCGGCAGCCTCATTTTCACTGTAAACGCGTCCTCCTGATAGTCATTGTTATCTGTCAGTAAAATATTCCACACAGCTGCTTATTTTTCTAAAGTTTGCTTTCTTTTGAAATAGGGGCAGTACACATTTTTAAAGTAGGGTTAGGGTCAGGCCATGAAGGGCCCCGAATGCCAGTCTGAAAACTTTGATCTCTAAGCCAGGGGGATACCACTGAAGGCTTTGTAAAGTTTTTTTAAAATAATTTTTATTTATTTGCGTGTGGCTGCACTAGTCTTTGTTGCTGCTCTGGCTTTTTCTCTAGTTGTGGCAAGCGGGGGGCCCTCTGGAGTTGTGGTACACGGGCTGTTCACTGCAGTGGCTTCCTTGTTGCATAGCATGGGATCCAGGGCATGCTGGCGTCAGGAGTTACGCTCCCAGGCTCTAGAGCACAGCCTCAATAGCTCTGGGGCCCGGCCGTTGCTCCACGGTGGTGTGAGCTCACTGTGACTCACTAATCACACAGTCTGACATCTTTTTATCTTCCTTATTTAAAAAGGAAAAAGTGCCACCTCTTCATGTGCTCAGTCTTCAGTGAGTGTGACCCTCAGTGTCAGGGCTTTGAAACGCAAGGCGGGGGTGCCCTGGGTGGCGGGGAGGGACTGTGAGGCCGGAGGTCAGACCACCTCAGCCTCCCCTGTTTACTTGTAAGGAAGCCACGTCAGATGCTGTGAGCTGCAGCTCCCGTCAGCAAACTCCTGATTTTGTTGGGCTCTGCTGGGAGTTTGTTTTGATTATTAAACACGGGTTCTGTATTTTCTTTCACGTGTCACTAAACTTCAAGTTTCCCTTAAAAACGCACAGATTTTCTTCTCAAAGTGAGACAACAGAGCAAACACCACCCCAGAAAGACATAACAGGAGCTAGGACAACACTCTGCAATAAAGAAGCATGTTCAGACCCACGGAACAATCCAGAAATGCAAGGAGAAGGCCTGTCACACATTGAGCGGAGGCTTCTGGAGGCCTCTTTCTCGGGCCTTCTACTAGAATGATCTTGTGTTAATTTCTCATGCTGACTAGCGGCACAGGAAGACTTATGATGCAAAGCCACACACCCAGACGGCTCTTGAGCGGCAGCCTCATTTTCACTGTAAACGCGTCCTCCTGATAGTCATTGTTATCTGTCAGTAAAATATTCCACACAGCTGCTTATTTTTCTAAAGTTTGCTTTCTTTTGAAATAGGGGCAGTACACATTTTTAAAGTAGGGTTAGGGTCAGGCCATGAAGGGCCCCGAATGCCAGTCTGAAAACTTTGATCTCTAAGCCAGGGGGATACCACTGAAGGCTTTGTAAAGTTTTTTTAAAATAATTTTTATTTATTTGCGTGTGGCTGCACTAGTCTTTGTTGCTGCTCTGGCTTTTTCTCTAGTTGTGGCAAGCGGGGGGCCCTCTGGAGTTGTGGTACACGGGCTGTTCACTGCAGTGGCTTCCCTTGTTGCATAGCATGGGATCCAGGGCATGCTGGCGTCAGGAGTTACGCTCCCAGGCTCTAGAGCACAGCCTCAATAGCTCTGGGGCCCGGCTTCGTTGCTCCACAGTATGCAGGATCAGGGGCTGGCCTTGGTGTCTGGGCAGGCAGACTCTTTACCACTGAACCACCAGGGAAGCCCCACTGAAAGTTTTTGAGCAGAAAAATGACAGTCTCGCAGATCTGTTTCGGCATTTTTGACCTTTAGGTGAGAAGAATCCAGTGCACTGGTGTGGAACTTTGCTTCTTAGCAGATGAATTCAAGATGAAGAGTTGAATTTGCTGCCGCAACTACCAACCTGTCGTCCACACTTTGCCAGCATAGCTTTGGTCTTCTTCATCTGTGGCCCCAACCTGAGGGAAGGGTTCAGAAACTAGCTTCTGGCAAATAACTCCAGGCAGGGCGGCTCTTCAGGCCCTATTCAGAAGGTGTCACTCTCCCAGGCCCCGGGCACTGCCGTCCCCACAAGCAATGACAGTGAGGCGTCCCCGGTGGAGGAGCTCCAGTGAAGAGACTTGTCAAAGTCCTGTTTTTCTGCAGTTGAGCTGTTCTTGGCTAGGATCCACCTTTCCCTTTGCAAGAATGACAGGCAAAGATTTATCCTTCTATTCATCCCCTTCCTCCATGAGGAAAAATACAGCATGAGCGAGCGCACAGACTGCCTCGGGCTGCTGATTCAGATGGTTGAGGCATTTGGTTTTCTAAATAGTCTTGGTTTCCTACCACCTCTTGAAGGTATCTGGTGCAAGAAAATATTCCACACAGCTGCTTATTTTCTAAAGTTTGCTTTCTTTTGAAATAGGGGCAGTACACATTTTTAAAGTAGGGTTAGGGTCAGGCCATGAAGGGCCCCGAATGCCAGTCTGAAAACTTTGATCTCTAAGCCAGGGGATACCACTGAAGGCTTTGTAAAGTTTTTAAAATAATTTTATTTATTTGCGTGTGGCTGCACTAGTCTTTGTTGCTGCTCTGGCTTTTTCTCTAGTTGTGGCAAGCGGGGGGCCCTCTGGAGTTGTGGTACACGGGCTGTTCACTGCAGTGGCTTCCCTTGTTGCATAGCATGGGATCCAGGGCATGCTGGCGTCAGGAGTTACGCTCCCAGGCTCTAGAGCACAGCCTCAATAGCTCTGGGGCCCGGCTTCGTTGCTCCACAGTATGCAGGATCAGGGGCTGGCCTTGGTGTCTGGGCAGGCAGACTCTTTACCACTGAACCACCAGGGAAGCCCCACTGAAAGTTTTTGAGCAGAAAAATGACAGTCTCGCAGATCTGTTTCGGCATTTTTGACCTTTAGGTGAGAAGAATCCAGTGCACTGGTGTGGAACTTTGCTTCTTAGCAGATGAATTCAAGATGAAGAGTTGAATTTGCTGCCGCAACTACCAACCTGTCGTCCACACTTTGCCAGCATAGCTTTGGTCTTCTTCATCTGTGGCCCCAACCTGAGGGAAGGGTTCAGAAACTAGCTTCTGGCAAATAACTCCAGGCAGGGCGGCTCTTCAGGCCCTATTCAGAAGGTGTCACTCTCCCAGGCCCCGGGCACTGCCGTCCCCACAAGCAATGACAGTGAGGCGTCCCCGGTGGAGGAGCTCCAGTGAAGAGACTTGTCAAAGTCCTGTTTTTCTGCAGTTGAGCTGTTCTTGGCTAGGATCCACCTTTCCCTTTGCAAGAATGACAGGCAAAGATTTATCCTTCTATTCATACCCTTCCCTCCATGAGGAAAAATACAGCATGAGCGAGCGCACAGACTGCCTCGGGCTGCTGATTCAGATGGTTGAGGCATTTGGTTTTCTAAATAGTCTTGGTTTCCTACCACCTCTTGAAGGTATCTGGTGCAAGAAAAGGGCTTTGAAAGGGATGGTGTGTGGAGTGGATAGGAGGGGACACGTCTTCTTAGACTTTCTCTAGAGATTCTCTATGGTGTTCTAGCAGGGAGCCCAGCTGCCCCCTGGGGGCAGCCCACAACTTCACCATTTCCCAGCCCTGGCCCCCTACCCAAGAAGTTTCTCAAATATCGGCTTGGGCAAAAAGTTTGTTTGGAGGAGAAACAACTTCTTATGGAAAAACCTGAACACACTTTTTGGCTAACCCAGCATAAACATGATTTCATAAAGGACTATACCTGTGCGTGCCTTCTTCATAAAAACCTTGTTACCCAGTGAAAAAGAAAGCACGTGAGACCTCAGTGTGACCCCAGATGCAGCCTCCCAGAGCCACGGCTCCTCCGCCTGCTGCCATGTCAGCTCCACAGGAGATGTCTTTGGGCTGCTGCTGGGGACCCTTTGTGCCTGTGGCCTTGGGGGCCCTCCGGGAGGGCCTGGGCTTCAGGGGAGGAGAGCAGCCCCACTGTGCAGCTCCCATAGTGGAGCCTGTAGGGCCCGTGGAGACGTTGTCCTGGAAGAATGAGGAGAAAACAAAGGGGTCAAGAGGGTGGATTTATCTAGGGCAGTAATTTCAACCATGGGTGCCCATCAGACCCTCCTGGGAAATGTTAATAAAGTAACAGCAAGTCCACCCCAAAGCTACTGAACGGCATGGGGTGGGGTGCAGGCATGGGCCGTAGACAGAGCTGACTCAGATGAGAAGCCCTGGCTGGGAGCTGTCCCCGCGGCAGAGGTCCCCAGCCCTCAGGCCACAGACTGGTGTCGGGGTCCATGACCTGTTAGGAAAAGGGCTGTGCAAGCAGGAGGTGAGCGGTGGGGGAAACCACAACCACCCCCACCGCCCACCCTGATCCTTGGGAACATTGTCTTCTACAAACAGTCCCTGGTACCAAAAGGCTGGGGACGCTGCCTGCGGGGGTGCCCTCACAGAGCTCATTTGGCGTTCAGTTTAAACCCCTCTTAGCCGTGAGGAAGACAGCCGGTCAAGAGGCTTCCAGGACCCTGAAGTAGACCCATGGCCAGTGTATGAATGACTCAGTCACGAGAACTGGAGGAGCAGAGGCTGACGGGTTTCCTTAATGACCCCGCCTCCATGCCAGTGCCACGTGTCCAGTGACATTACGGAGGAACACTGGAGTGGTGACATCCTCCAGATTGAAGCGCCTCAGTCTCCTGTGGCTCCCAGGCCTCACCCAGGGGCTCACCTCGCTCCCTGAGGTTTTGTTTGGGATTGAATTACGCCCCTGTCTGCTGTGAGGGCCCTGCAGTGAGACCTGAGGCTGAGCCCCGGCTGCCTGGCAGCTGGCTGAGTACTCACCTCCACGTGTGCCGTCTGTCCCTTCTCCACAGTTTGCCCTGGAAAAGCTGGCGGACCTGCAGCGCTGGAAGCAAGAGCTCCAGAATGAGGCCCACACCCTCATTGACTTCTTCTGCGAAGACAAAGACACTGTGAAACTGGATGAGTGCCTTCAGATATTCAGAGACTTCTGCATCAGATTCAATAAAGCGGTGAAGGTACGGCTGGGGGCAGCTCTGTGTTTTCCAGGTTGTCTGGATTTGTCCTTTTCCTCTGCCTGAACTGGCCCCTGCCCCTGGCAGAAAGGTGCTTCCTTGGCTCCGCCGTGTCAGGAAGGTCTGGCACAGGTGGTGCAGCCTGGCTGTCCCTCAGGATTCTGGGAGAGGCTTGGCCATCTCAGCCCCGAGCCTTTCTCTTTTGGCAGGAGTCTACCACTGGCTGCTCAATCCAACACTCACTCTGATGCCCTAAGAGCACTTTGTTTGCTTAGGATGGCAGTCATGGTACTAAGACATCTCTTTGAAGATCCTTCCCAGGAGACACTTTCCTCCTTCCGGGGAACCTCTGTCACAGTGGAGTGATGGGAAGACCCTGTCTCCCCTCTTTTGAGCTCCATAGCCATTGCCAGTGTTGACATCTGGGGATTCAGGCTGTCTTCAGCCAGAGTGGGCTTCAAAATACCCAGAGACGGAGGGAGCGTGCTATGGTCGATACACAGTGGCTGCATTCTTGTCCTTCAGCCTCCCAGGCATAATCTCTGAGTTCATGCAGAATCCAGAAAACTCTTGCATCTCTTGACTTTGCACAGAAAACATTCATCTGTCAATTAAAAACACAACAACATCTCATCATTTCAGGTGCTGATAAGGAACCAAATACTCACGTGCACCTCTTTCCCTAAATTTTGAGTGCACACTTGTCCATAACCAAATCTCTCTGAGAGACTGCTCGAGGACTCTGTGGACCTACATGAGTAGCGCAGCATGACTAGAGTTCTCAAGTCTTCTTTCTCTGTCCAGTGAAAAGGAGGCTGAGCCCGTGGCCACATTTTCTCTCCCCTGTCCAAGCAGTGAGGTCACCGGGGGAGGTGCTGGTGGGCGACAGTGGCCAAATTGGCTCTGAGGCCCTCACTCCCAGTCAGAATTCTCCACGCCCATGAGGCCACCTGTGTGATGCTCTCAGTCCGGCTGTCCTGAGATCCAGGAGCTGGCCCCAAGCCCTCTGCAGGCAGCCTTGAAAGAAGATCTGGGGACCCTGGGGAGGCTAAGACCAGAGTTGCAGGGGGGACCAGAGTCTCCGGTCAGAGCCACAGGCTCACAGAAACTTGGAAGGGAAAGTCCACTGTTGGAGGAAGTTGATTTTCAAGTAAAAAGCACAAATGACCATGGCCTTGGCTCATGCGACACTAGTATATTTTAGGGGCAGGTGGTAAATTGCGCTTGGTGTGTGACTTGTTCTGGTTCGGTTTTGTCAGGGAGAGTCTGGCTCCTTAGAGCAGGGTGAGAGACAGAAAGGTCCTCTTCTTCACTCGTGGGAAGTGGGTCAGTGGGTCAGGCACAGGGAGAGAGCCTCCGTGTTGTGTCTGTTTTTTTTGTTTTGTTTTTTTTCTTTATATAGAAAGGTTTTTGTTTCTTTTGGGGGGCACTTTTATTGGTCTTTCATTTATTTCTATCTTTGTTCTTTTGGCCTGTGTGGGCCTCCCATCGCAGTGGCCTCTCTAGCTGCAGAGCATGTGCTCTGGGCACATGCGCTCCAGAGCTCCAGCTCCATGTTTGTTCCCTTCTTCCCAGGCCAGGGACCGAACCGCGCCCCGCACTCTCCAGGGCAAATAAGTCTATGGTCGATACACAGTGGCTGCATTCTTGTCCTTCAGCCTCCCAGGCAGAATCCAGAAAACTCTTTCATCTCTTGTCTTTGCACAGAAAACATTCATCTGTCAATTAAAAACACAACAACATCTCATCATTTCAGGTGCTGATAAGGAACCAAATACTCACGTGCACCTCTTTCCCTAAATTTTGAGTGCACACTTGTCCATAACCAAATCTCTCTGAGAGACTGCTCGAGGATTCTGTGGACCTACATGAGTAGCGCAGCATGACTAGAGTTCTCAAGTCTTCTTTCTCTGTCCAGTGAAAAGGAGGCTGAGCCCGTGGCCACATTTTCTCTCCCCTGTCCAAGCAGTGAGGTCACCGGGGGAGGTGCTGGTGGGCGACAGTGGCCAAATTGGCTCTGAGGCCCTCACTCCCAGTCAGAATTCTCCACGCCCATGAGGCCACCTGTGTGATGCTCTCAGTCCGGCTGTCCTGAGATCCAGGAGCTGGCCCCAAGCCCTCTGCAGGCAGCCTTGAAAGAAGATCTGGGGACCCTGGGGAGGCTAAGACCAGAGTTGCAGGGGGGACCAGAGTCTCCGGTCAGAGCCACAGGCTCACAGAAACTTGGAAGGGAAAGTCCACTGTTGGAGGAAGTTGATTTTCAAGTAAAAAGCACAAATGACCATGGCCTTGGCTCATGCGACACTAGTATATTTTAGGGGCAGGTGGTAAATTGCGCTTGGTGTGTGACTTGTTCTGGTTCGGTTTTGTCAGGGAGAGTCTGGCTCCTTAGAGCAGGGTGAGAGACAGAAAGGTCCTCTTCTTCACTCGTGGGAAGTGGGTCAGTGGGTCAGGCACAGGGAGAGAGCCTCCGTGTTGTGTCTGTTTTTTTTGTTTTGTTTTTTTTCTTTATATAGAAAGGTTTTTGTTTCTTTTGGGGGGCACTTTTATTGGTCTTTCATTTATTTCTATCTTTGTTCTTTTGGCCTGTGTGGGCCTCCCATCGCAGTGGCCTCTCTAGCTGCAGAGCATGTGCTCTGGGCACATGCGCTCCAGAGCTCCAGCTCCATTAGTTGGACACATCAGTCCAGCCGCTCCACGGCACGTGGGATCTTCCCAGGCCAGGGACCGAACCGGCGCCCCCTGCACTACAAGGCAGCGTCCTTACCCACTGGACCACCAGGGAAGCCCTTTTTTTTTTTAACCAGGGAGCATTCAGATAACACAGGCATCCATTAATATCCCAAATCTGCATTTATACATCCAAGTTACTTTTAAGCAGAATGTGTGCACAAGAGTGTGTGTTCAGATGTATCCATGCAACACTGAGTCAGATTCCCTCTTTTAACACCTATGGTTTTCTCTGTAACTAAACAGCACTTTCCTGGAAGTCCCTTCTGTCTTGCCCTGCTTAGAAACCGAGTTGTATTTCCTGGGAGTTGAGGTCCCAGGCATGTGTGCAGTGACAGTTACCCCTGCACAGTGCCCAGAGTGGAGGCTGTCTGATGACCAGGTGTCTGATGACCGCCTTAGACAGATGGTTGGAGCCATGCCCCAGCGGCTTGGAGAGAACCGAGGCCTCCAGCCGTCCTGGCACAGGTGTATGCAAATACATGCCGTCTCCCTCGGTGAATAAATCTCGTGGTGCAGGGCTCTCCTCTAGCCGATATCCCTCCGTGGGGTCTTAGGGTATCTGGCTCTGGAAGTGTACTTGGGTGCCCGTGCCTCATGCACCTTCTGGCCTCCCCACATCTCCTTCAGGACAACTGTGACCGCGAGGTGCAGGAGCTGAGGCAGCAGCAGCGCCTGAAGGAGCTGGAGCAGAAACGCGATCCTGGACGGCTGGGAGTTTGGATTCAGCAGGAGCAGCAGTGAAAACGACATGGAGCTGCTGACCAAGAGGGCGGAGGACCTGCCGGCTTTCCTCCGCTCCAGGCCCATGAGCCCCTCCACGGCCTCAGCAGCCTCCGCCTTTCCCTGGACTTTTTCATGTAGTTATTTCTTTCTTATATAGAAAGGTTTTTGTTTCTTTTGGGGGGCACTTTTATTGGTCTTTCATTTATTTCTATCTTTGTTCTTTTGGCCTGTGTGGGCCTCCCATCGCAGTGGCCTCTCTAGCTGCAGAGCATGTGCTCTGGGCACATGCGCTCCAGAGCTCCAGCTCCATTAGTTGGACACATCAGTCCAGCCGCTCCACGGCACGTGGGATCTTCCCAGGCCAGGGACCGAACCGGCGCCCCCTGCACTACAAGGCAGCGTCCTTACCCACTGGACCACCAGGGAAGCCCTTTTTTTTTTTAACCAGGGAGCATTCAGATAACACAGGCATCCATTAATATCCCAAATCTGCATTTATACATCCAAGTTACTTTTAAGCAGAATGTGTGCACAAGAGTGTGTGTTCAGATGTATCCATGCAACACTGAGTCAGATTCCCTCTTTTAACACCTATGGTTTTCTCTGTAACTAAACAGCACTTTCCTGGAAGTCCCTTCTGTCTTGCCCTGCTTAGAAACCGAGTTGTATTTCCTGGGAGTTGAGGTCCCAGGCATGTGTGCAGTGACAGTTACCCCTGCACAGTGCCCAGAGTGGAGGCTGTCTGATGACCAGGTGTCTGATGACCGCCTTAGACAGATGGTTGGAGCCATGCCCCAGCGGCTTGGAGAGAACCGAGGCCTCCAGCCGTCCTGGCACAGGTGTATGCAAATACATGCCGTCTCCCTCGGTGAATAAATCTCGTGGTGCAGGGCTCTCCTCTAGCCGATATCCCTCCGTGGGGTCTTAGGGTATCTGGCTCTGGAAGTGTACTTGGGTGCCCGTGCCTCATGCACCTTCTGGCCTCCCCACATCTCCTTCAGGACAACTGTGACCGCGAGGTGCAGGAGCTGAGGCAGCAGCAGCGCCTGAAGGAGCTGGAGCAGAAACGGCGATCCTGGACGGCTGGGGAGTTTGGATTCAGCAGGAGCAGCAGTGAAAACGACGTGGAGCTGCTGACCAAGAGGGGCGCGGAGGACCTGCCGGCTTTCCTCCGCTCCAGGCCCATGAGCCCCTCCTACCGGCCCCTCAGCACCCGCCGCTCCCGCCTTTCCCTGGACACCATGGCCGACCGAGAGCTGCTGACCTTCCTGGAGAGCTCCACGAGCAGCCCGGAGGAGCTCAAGTACAGCAGCAGCTCCTCCGGGGGCGGCCTCTGGCAGGCCCTGCCCGAGGGAGCCCGGGTGGATCCTGCACAACCGAGGGACCAGGGCTCCAGCCGGGCACACAGACCTCTGGCCTCAGAGGGCCAGAGGGAAGCCCCCCATCCCACCTCAGCTTGGCTGAGCCAGCTCCCTGCCTCCTGCCCCGAGGATCCTGCCTCTGTTTTATGCCGAACGCGGCACAGTGGGGTCAGCGTCCTCCGAAAAAGGAACAGCGCGCCCGTGGGCCTGGGTTCCGTTAGGTCGCCCCCACTCTCACCATTGGCTCTAGGGATTAGGGAGCATGAGCTGGTGACCGGGCTGGCCCAGTTTGACCTCCAGGCTCCTAAGGGCCCGGAGGAGCTGGTTGGGCTAAGCGTAAATGACTTCAGCCCGATGGAGCTGGTGTCCATTGGGAATGAGAGCCCACAGTCCCTGGGCGCCCACCATGGCAGCCTAATGCCCGTGGCCAGAGGGGCAGGCGTGGGTCCCAGCCCAGTGCCCGGGGATGGCGGGCCTGCCCTCGATGAGCCCAGCAGCACGACTCCGCTATCTGAGGGCAGCAGCGACCCTGAGAGCAAAGATCCTGGGCCTCTGTTCTGCATCTCGGACACCACTGACTGCTCACTGACCCTGGACTGCTCGGAGGAAACAGGGCTCTCCTCTAGCCGATATCCCTCCGTGGGGTCTTAGGGTATCTGGCTCTGGAAGTGTACTTGGGTGCCCGTGCCTCATGCACCTTCTGGCCTCCCCACATCTCCTTCAGGACAACTGTGACCGCGAGGTGCAGGAGCTGAGGCAGCAGCAGCGCCTGAAGGAGCTGGAGCAGAAACGGCGATCCTGGACGGCTGGGGAGTTTGGATTCAGCAGGAGCAGCAGTGAAAACGACATGGAGCTGCTGACCAAGAGGGGCGCGGAGGACCTGCCGGCTTTCCTCCGCTCCAGGCCCATGAGCCCCTCCTACCGGCCCCTCAGCACCCGCCGCTCCCGCCTTTCCCTGGACACCATGGCCGACCGAGAGCTGCTGACCTTCCTGGAGAGCTCCACGAGCAGCCCGGAGGAGCTCAAGTACAGCAGCAGCTCCTCCGGGGGCGGCCTCTGGCAGGCCCTGCCCGAGGGAGCCCGGGTGGATCCTGCACAACCGAGGGACCAGGGCTCCAGCCGGGCACACAGACCTCTGGCCTCAGAGGGCCAGAGGGAAGCCCCCCATCCCACCTCAGCTTGGCTGAGCCAGCTCCCTGCCTCCTGCCCCGAGGATCCTGCCTCTGTTTTATGCCGAACGCGGCACAGTGGGGTCAGCGTCCTCCGAAAAAGGAACAGCGCGCCCGTGGGCCTGGGTTCCGTTAGGTCGCCCCCACTCTCACCATTGGCTCTAGGGATTAGGGAGCATGAGCTGGTGACCGGGCTGGCCCAGTTTGACCTCCAGGCTCCTAAGGGCCCGGAGGAGCTGGTTGGGCTAAGCGTAAATGACTTCAGCCCGATGGAGCTGGTGTCCATTGGGAATGAGAGCCCACAGTCCCTGGGCGCCCACCATGGCAGCCTAATGCCCGTGGCCAGAGGGGCAGGCGTGGGTCCCAGCCCAGTGCCCGGGGATGGCGGGCCTGCCCTCGATGAGCCCAGCAGCACGACTCCGCTATCTGAGGGCAGCAGCGACCCTGAGAGCAAAGATCCTGGGCCTCTGTTCTGCATCTCGGACACCACTGACTGCTCACTGACCCTGGACTGCTCGGAGGAAACAGACTCCAGACCCTTAGCGAGGGACCCGGGTGAGGTGGGCGGCGGGGAGGGCTCCGCGTCCTCCGGGGCTGGAGAGACGGGTGGCAGTCAGGGCTCCTCCAACCCCACCTGCAGCCCCACTGCGGAGGCGCCTGCTGCCGCCTCCACCCCCGGCTCCCGCTCCGTCTCAGGGAAGAGCGAGCCGGGCTGCAAGGGGGGTCTATCCAGGGACCGGCCGGCCAGAGGGAAGGAGGTGATGGCCCCAAAGAGGAGCACCCCCAAAGAGGCTCTGCCGTCGGCGGGGCCGTCCCGGGCCGGGCCTGCCCGGTGGAGCGTGGGGACTGCAGCGCCAGTGCGGCCCGTGCGGACGCTGACCAACTCGGAGAATGAGAGCATGCGCAAGGTCGTGCCCATCTCTCGCGCCGGCCGCGCGCCCCCCAAGGGCAGCCCCCGGGAGACTCCAGGCGGCGACCCGCCCGGGCCCCTGTTGCGCTCAGGGAGGGCCACCTCGGACGTGTCACCCGGGAGGCCCTCGACGGCGGCCCGGCCTGGAAGGGAGCCCCCCGTGCCGCTCAGGAGCTCCTTCAGGAAACCCAGTGCCAAGCCCCTGCGCAACGTGCGGCCAAAGCAGGAGGAGGACAAGATGTGCCGCTCCGGCTCCCAGGGCCCGGACAGCCCGGTGGAGTCGCGCCGCGTCCCATCGGCCTCCAGCACGCCGCGCGTCCTGGCCCCCAGCGCACCCCGTGTCTCGGTTCCCAGCTTTGCTCGCAACACGGTCGCCTCCTCCTCTCGGAGCCAGAGGACCGACTCCCCTGCGGTGGCCAAAGCCCCCGGCCTCACCCGGACCATGTCCCAGCGGCAGCTGAGAGTGAAGGGTGGCCCCGAGGATGCCGCCCCCAAGGACAGCAGCGCCCTGCGGCGGGCGGGCAGCGCCCGAACTCTGCGGAAGGTCCCGGAGTCCACCGAGGGCCCCGGGGCCGGCAAGGAGGCCACGGCGAAGAGCCGCGGGGCCTGGGAAAGGGCCTCGGTCCGGCTGAAGGATGCCCACGCCAACCGGGCGGCACTGGCGAAGGGACCCCATCCTTTACGGAAGTGAGGGGCGTCTGCCCTCCCTGCTCACCTCTCGGGTTCGGATGGTGTGGACTGATTTGTGCAAAAGGCCGACCCCGAATGTCTGTTCCACCTAAAGCCCCCAGCTGGGGCCACCTGCTGCTGCCCCTGTGGCTGAAGGTGCAACCTGCTGGACCCAGGTCCCCGCCCCGGAGGTGGACCCCATGGACTCTGTCCTCCAAAAGGCCAGGGACTGGTGAACGACTCCAGACAAGGAAAATGACATTCCTGTGTAATGAGTAACAGAAGATTTTTGGCCAGTTTTTATATATCAGTGACATTTTTTACTATTATAAAAATTAAATGTTGTCTAAGTGGGTTCCTTTCACAGAGTGAAATGCCTCCCAAGGGAAAAATGATGAAGGTATTTTTTATCTTCCTAGTTCCCTGACCTCAGGGTTCCCCTACCCATGCTGTGCATTACTGGCAACTGGACTTCCGCCACAAAGCCTTTGGGTGTCCTGTGGTCGGCACCGCCCTCCTGAAGACTTTCTTCCTTGCTCACCTCCCGCTGCTGACTTTGGTGAGGGAACAGGAGGGATAAAGTCAGACTGGTGGACAGAAATCCGGTGCTCTCCGTGTGCAGGAGTAGTGAGGCAAGCCTCTGTAGATGGGGGCAGCCTCTGGGAAAATGCCCCTGGAGAGTGCTGAAGCTTCCAGAATTTAGAGGTGCTGTATTTTGATGGAAGGTCTTCGGGGACCGTTCAGCTGAGCACATCTTTCCTGTTCTCCGTGTTCTCATTCGAGTGTCTGTTGTAGAGCTGAGTGAAGGCTGCTAAGACTTGTGTTCACTCTAGGTACAGGAAGAATAAACCCAGTCTTCGTCGCTGCGAGTGTTACCTGGAGCCTGAGAGAAAGATTCACTCTCTCTCTTGATGTCCGGCCTTTGGTACAATGGTTTTAAATCCTGAGGAAAACCAGATCAAGTTTTAAAAACCAGATCAAAAATGAAATGGCTTTAAGAAGACTTTGTATTACCAGGAAAATTTTGAAGAAATAGAAATTCACGCTTCATTCCAAAGAAAGAGGAAAACATACACTAATATAGCTCAGTTCCAATTTCACTGTTTCCTCACAGCTAACCGGGCGGCACTGGCGAAGGACCCCATCCTTTACGGAAGTGAGGCGTCTGCCTGCTCACCTCTCGGGTTCGGATGGTGTGGACTGATTTGTGCAAAAGGCCGACCCCGAATGTCTGTTCCACCTAAAGCCCCCAGCTGGGGCCACCTGCTGCTGCCCCTGTGGCTGAAGGTGCAACCTGCTGGACCCAGGTCCCCGCCCCGGAGGTGGACCCCATGGACTCTGTCCTCCAAAAGGCCAGGGACTGGTGAACGACTCCAGACAAGGAAAATGACATTCCTGTGTAATGAGTAACAGAAGATTTTTGGCCAGTTTTTATATATCAGTGACATTTTTTACTATTATAAAAATTAAATGTTGTCTAAGTGGGTTCCTTTCACAGAGTGAAATGCCTCCCAAGGGAAAAATGATGAAGGTATTTTTTATCTTCCTAGTTCCCTGACCTCAGGGTTCCCCTACCCATGCTGTGCATTACTGGCAACTGGACTTCCGCCACAAAGCCTTTGGGTGTCCTGTGGTCGGCACCGCCCTCCTGAAGACTTTCTTCCTTGCTCACCTCCGCTGCTGACTTTGGTGAGGGAACAGGAGGGATAAAGTCAGACTGGTGGACAGAAATCCGGTGCTCTCCGTGTGCAGGAGTAGTGAGGCAAGCCTCTGTAGATGGGGGCAGCCTCTGGGAAAATGCCCCTGGAGAGTGCTGAAGCTTCCAGAATTTAGAGGTGCTGTATTTTGATGGAAGGTCTTCGGGGACCGTTCAGCTGAGCACATCTTTCCTGTTCTCCGTGTTCTCATTCGAGTGTCTGTTGTAGAGCTGAGTGAAGGCTGCTAAGACTTGTGTTCACTCTAGGTACAGGGAAGAATAAACCCAGTCTTCGTCCTTTGCGAGTGTTACCTGGAGCCTGGAGAGAAAGATTCACTCTCTCTCTTGATGTCCGGCCTTTGGTACAATGGTTTTAAATCCTGAGGAAAACCAGATCAAGTTTTAAAAACCAGATCAAAAATGAAATGGCTTTAAGAAGACTTTGTATTACCAGGAAAATTTTGAAGAAATAGAAATTCAGGCTTCATTCAAAAGAAAGAGGAAAACATACACTATTATGGCTCAGTTCCAATTTCACTGTTTCCCTCCAGCCAGCTAATTGGGAAGTAGGGGAATTCTTGAAATATTTTTGTTATTTAAAAATTGCCCTCCCCCCACTCTCACTTTTGATCTCTTATTAGTGAAACTTTGTTTTTAGGTCTGACAGCTGTAGGTGGATTTTGCCAAATATAATAATGTATTTATGGTGAATCCATACGGTTGATGTTACAGTCTTTCTCCTGAAGAACGTTACCTTCCATCCAAATTAATTTGGAAACGCTGAACTTTTGTCAGTCTGCTAAATTGAAAAGGAAAATTTGATGGTTAAAGAAGGCACCTGACCACAAAACCTCTCATAAAAATAGCCCTGAGTAGTATTTCCAGGGCCCCACAAAGATGGCTGTGAGAATCCTGAGCCATTTTTGACCATCTCAAAAAACCTATAAAAAATATGTATATAACCATGCAGACAAAACTGTTCAAAACACAGGGCCTGTGAAAGAGGTCAAAAGTTTGTGGATTTGTAGGTAGTGTCAGCATTGTGACCCCTAGGGGGAAGCCTGGAAACCAGGGTCCAAGTCCCTGTTCCTTTACTGATTTGGCAAGCCTCTCCTTCTCCTTAAGCTTCCGTTTCCCAGTCTGCAGGAGTTGGGGCATGGCCTCTACCGTGGTCTTCAAGGGTTCTTCTAGCTCCTGGAGTCCACATCATTGTGAACAACCAAGAACCCATCTCTTCCCTGGGATCAGCTTCCAGAACTAACCCCAGCATCTCCACAGTGGAGGTCTCCCATAAAGACCCACTCGGAAGAAAGCACCTTCAGAATGAGCTGGTGTTGCTTTGAAATCTAACAAGCTGAGTTTCCTGAGTGGTGTTTCGCTTAGCCCTGTGGACATTCTTGTATGCATCTGTGTGAGCAGGTGATCATTCTATTACCTTTTATTGGTAGTGAGCTTGGAAAAATAATTTAAATATATAATGCAGGTGTGTAAATAAGTTTCTATATAAATTCCAGATGAATGTATTTAAAGGTCCATTTATATGTTTGTTCTTTTGTGTAATGTGTAGTTTAATGAAATGGCTTTAAGAAGACTTTGTATTACCAGGAAAATTTTGAAGAAATAGAAATTCAGGCTATTCAAAAGAAAGAGGAAAACATACACTATTATGGCTCAGTTCCAATTTCACTGTTTCCCTCCAGCCAGCTAATTGGGAAGTAGAATTCTTGAAATATTTTGTTATTTAAAAATTGCCCTCCCCCCACTCTCACTTTTGATCTCTTATTAGTGAAACTTTGTTTTTAGGTCTGACAGCTGTAGGTGGATTTTGCCAAATATAATAATGTATTTATGGTGAATCCATACGGTTGATGTTACAGTCTTTCTCCTGAAGAACGTTACCTTCCATCCAAATTAATTTGGAAACGCTGAACTTTTGTCAGTCTGCTAAATTGAAAAGGAAAATTTGATGGTTAAAGAAGGCACCTGACCACAAAACCTCTCATAAAAATAGCCCTGAGTAGTATTTCCAGGGCCCCACAAAGATGGCTGTGAGAATCCTGAGCCATTTTTGACCATCTCAAAAAACCTATAAAAAATATGTATATAACCATGCAGACAAAACTGTTCAAAACACAGGGCCTGTGAAAGAGGTCAAAAGTTTGTGGATTTGTAGGTAGTGTCAGCATTGTGACCCCTAGGGGGAAGCCTGGAAACCAGGGTCCAAGTCCCTGTTCCTTTACTGATTTGGCAAGCCTCTCCTTCTCCTTAAGCTTCCGTTTCCCAGTCTGCAGGAGTTGGGGCATGGCCTCTACCGTGGTCTTCAAGGGTTCTTCTAGCTCCTGGAGTCCACATCATTGTGAACAACCAAGAACCCATCTCTTCCCTGGGATCAGCTTCCAGAACTAACCCCCAGCATCTCCACAGTGGAGGTCTCCCATAAAGACCCACTCGGAAGAAAGCACCTTCAGAATGAGCTGGTGTTGCTTTGAAATCTAACAAGCTGAGTTTCCTGAGTGGTGTTTCGCTTAGCCCTGTGGACATTCTTGTATGCATCTGTGTGAGCAGGTGATCATTCTATTACCTTTTATTGGTAGTGAGCTTGGAAAAATAATTTAAATATATAATGCAGGTGTGTAAATAAGTTTCTATATAAATTCCAGATGAATGTATTTAAAGGTCCATTTATATGTTTGTTCTTTTGTGTAATGTGTAGTTTAATAAAGTTTTCTCCTCGATTGCTTCTGTGAATGTGGGCGGGTGAGCCTGGTGAGAGAGAGTGCCTCATTTCCTGCATGGAGAGAAGGCTGGGGGTGGGGGTAGGGTGAACAGGAGGTGTTGGAAGATTGGGGTACAGCATCCCCATCTTCAAAAGTCTCAAGAGCCCAAATCGGCCATTGATGTGTGCCTTCTTCATAGCACAGAGCCGGCATTGAACTGTGAGGACCCAGGGAGTGGGCCTTGCGCCACACCTGGGACGTGGGCATGCATCTGATATGCAAGCCATCCGTGGAATGTTCAGTACTTCGTACACACTCGCGTTATTCTGTGTTGTGGGCCAAGCCTTGTGAAATCTGCGTGGGGCCAGCAAGTCTGGATCTGCTCCTGTGTGCTCTCATGTGTTTTGGCTCAGGACACTGTTGGGAAATCGCAGCTCACTTCTGTGGCTGCCTCAGGAATGAGCAGAGAGGGAGGGAGGTGTGCTTTTATTTGAAATGCAGGGTTAGCTTGAAAAGAAAGGGGAACCGTGTGTGAGACTCATATCTTGGGGTTTCCTATCACGTTTAGTCCTAGCTGCTCTCTCAACTTAGCTGACGGTTTAGAGGAAGATCCTGGGGTCAGACAGCGATGGGTGAGAGGGCAGATGGCGTCCTCGTCATCCCTGAGAGTTGCTGTCACGTGGGACGCTTAGAGGCTGGTTTTGCCTGGGCTGGAGGCAGTTTGGAACACTGGACCCCTCCCTCTACCGCCATCCCTGTGGTAACACAAACCAAAGCAAGGCCTTTTATTTCCATAGTAGTTCCATAGGGTCTCTAGTAGTTCTCTTTTAACTCTTTTATCTTATGACTTTCTCAAGGAACCTGTGTGCTAATCTTCCTCCCAAAGATTCTTACTGAAAGCCAGGGACCACAGTTTCCTAATTGTTCATTTCACAGTATGCATATTTGGGGAGGGTGGAGTGGGGAGGGAGGGGATGGGCAGGGCCACTTCTATTTATAGTGAGCTTGGAAAAATAATTTAAATATATTCAGGTGTGTAAATAAGTTTCTATATAACTTCCAGATGAATGTATTTACAGCTCGATTTACCTGATTGTTCTTTCTTGTGGAGTGTAGTTTAATAAAGTTTTCTCCTCGATTGGTTGTGTGAATGTGGGCGGGTGAGCCTGGTGTGAGAGAGTGCCTCATTTCCTGCATGGAGAGAAGGCTGGGGGTGGGGTAGGGTGAACAGGAGGTGTTGGAAGATTGGGGTACAGCATCCCCATCTTCAAAAGTCTCAAGAGCCCAAATCGGCCATTGATGTGTGCCTTCTTCATAGCACAGAGCCGGCATTGAACTGTGAGGACCCAGGGAGTGGGCCTTGCGCCACACCTGGGACGTGGGCATGCATCTGATATGCAAGCCATCCGTGGAATGTTCAGTACTTCGTACACACTCGCGTTATTCCGTGTTGTGGGCCAAGCCTTGTGAAATCTGCGTGGGGCCAGCAAGTCTGGATCTGCTCCTGTGTGCTCTCATGTGTTTTGGCTCAGGACACTGTTGGGAAATCGCAGCTCACTTCTGTGGCTGCCTCAGGAATGAGCAGAGAGGGAGGGAGGTGTGCTTTTATTTGAAATGCAGGGTTAGCTTGAAAAGAAAGGGGAACCGTGTGTGAGACTCATATCTTGGGGTTTCCTATCACGTTTAGTCCTAGCTGCTCTCTCAACTTAGCTGACGGTTTAGAGGAAGATCCTGGGGTCAGACAGCGATGGGTGAGAGGGCAGATGACGTCCTCGTCATCCCTGAGAGTTGCTGTCACGTGGACGCTTAGAGGCTGGTTTTGCCTGGGCTGGAGGCAGTTTGGAACACTGGACCCCTCCCTCTACCGCCATCCCTGTGGTAACACAAACCAAAGCAAGGCCTTTTATTTCCATAGTAGTTCCATAGGGTCTCTAGTAGTTCTCTTTTAACTCTTTTATCTTATGACTTTCTCAAGGAACCTGTGTGCTAATCTTCCTCCCAAAGATTCTTACTGAAAGCCAGGGACCACAGTTTCCTAATTGTTCATTTCACAGTATGCATATTTGGGGGAGGGGGGTGGAGTGGGGAGGGAGGGGGATGGGCAGGGCCACTTCTATTGATCTTTCATTTGTCTATTTTCATCCATCTTTGTTCTTTGGCTCTTGTGGGCCTCCCATTGCAGTGACCTCTGTTGTCGCAGAGCACCGGCTCTGGGTGCACGTGCTCCAGAGCTCCAGCTCGGTAATTGGACACATGGGTCCAGCCGCTCCACGGCACGTGGGATCTCCCCAGGCCAGGGATCGAACCGGCACCCCTTGCACTGCAAGCGGTGTCCTTACCCACTGGACCACCAGGGAAGCCCCAGTCTCCATATTTTAATATTACAACAAGAAGCTCCAGAATGGTTTGACAAAACTGCTAATTCAGGTCCCCAAGGTGCACCAGTTTGCCAGCTCCTGCCTAGAACGGTGTCATCTCCCTCTATCTCCTCCCATCTAGTCAGGATGGCATTTTGCAGTTTCACAGAATTTTCTATTGAAACTTAAATTTTATTTCTTTTTTTTCCCAAAAAATTCTATTTATTTATTATTGGCTGTTCTGGGCTTTCACTACTGTCACAGGCTTTTCTCTAGTTGCAGGGAGTGGGGGCTACTCTCTAGTGGAGGTGAGCAGGCTTCTTGTTGCAGTGACTTCTCTTGTTGTGGAACTCAGGCTCTAGGGCACACGGGCTTCAGTAGTTGCGGCACATGGGCTCAATAGTTGTGGCTCTGAGGCTCTAGAGCACAGGCTCAGTAGCTGTGCCTCACGGGCTTAGTTGCTCCACAGCGTGTGGGATCTTCCCAGATCAGGGATCAAACCCGAGCCTCCTGCATTGGCAGGCGAACTCTTTACCACTAAGCTACCAAGAGGCCCCTAAATTTTCTTTCTTTTTTAAATATTGGCCTCCTTTATTGGTTTTTTATTCATTTATTTTCATCTATCTTTGTTCTTTGGCCTATGTGGGCCTCCCACTGCAGTGGCCTCTCTCATTGCAGAGCACCAGCTCTGGGCACATGCGCTCCAGAGCACTGGCTCCTAAATGGGCACTCCAGTCCAGCAGCTCCACAGCACATGGGATCTTCCTGGGCCGGGGATTGAACCGGCGCCCCTTGCACTGCAAGGCGGACTCTTTACCCACTGGACCACCAGGGAAGCCCTAAATTTTATTTCTTAATTCTTCATTATATTTTCACTTCATGCTTCAGTCCTGCCCAAAAAGAGAGTAGTTTTTTTTTTCTAGTATGTGTTCCTGAACACATATAAGCACACACATTTAAGCCAAATATGAATAAGAGACATGACAGTTGACCAAGTATTTCTTAAGATGATGTGGGCTGAGAGCACAAACAAAATGGGTGATAGCGGTCTGTAGAGCCACCCTACGAGGCTTCCACGAGGCCACAGTGCACAGACTGGCAAACATAGCCCAGAGCAGCCTCTCCCTGGGGGTATTTCATCTGCAAATAGCTTCCTGTGAAATCCCCTGTGGTTCCCTGGGACTGCCTCAGTGAAGACAAAGGTGACATTCTTCGGACTGAAGAAAGTGGCTCTTCTGCCTTGGAGACCAGAGCCCTGCTGTGAGAATCTGTCTTCCTGGTTAGTAGGTAGAGCAGTCAGACCCGCTGCCAGAGGGTCACGGCCCAGCAGCACTCATGGTTCGCTTCATGGGCCTTGACCAAAGGCCCACCGGGAGCCTGGCACGACCTGCCCATCAGCTTATCAATGCCTGAGGTCTCTTAGGCGCCTTCCTGCAAGCCCTCTGGAGTCAGGGCCCTGGCATTGTCTCCAGCCTCCTCAGAAGCCTTCGGAGGCTGAGTCACAGAGGCAGTCCCTAACTTGCCAGCCAATGATGTTCGCCGAGCTTGCTTGAAATTAGATGTGAGGAATTCAGAATGCACATTCCACCAGCAGCCACGTCATAATTATAGGTTAGGCATAATTTTAACCCGAGCCTCCTGCATTGGCAGGCGAACTCTTTACCACTAAGCTACCAAGAGGCCCCTAAATTTTCTTTCTTTTTTAAATATTGGCCTCCTTTATTGGTTTTTTATTCATTTATTTTCATCTATCTTTGTTCTTTGGCCTATGTGGGCCTCCCACTGCAGTGGCCTCTCTCATTGCAGAGCACCAGCTCTGGGCACATGCGCTCCAGAGCACTGGCTCCTAAATGGGCACTCCAGTCCAGCAGCTCCACAGCACATGGGATCTTCCTGGGCCGGGGATTGAACCGGCGCCCCTTGCACTGCAAGGCGGACTCTTTACCCACTGGACCACCAGGGAAGCCCTAAATTTTATTTCTTAATTCTTCATTATATTTTCACTTCATGCTTCAGTCCTGCCCAAAAAGAGAGTAGTTTTTTTTTTTCTAGTATGTGTTCCTGAACACATATAAGCACACACATTTAAGCCAAATATGAATAAGAGGCATGACAGTTGACCAAGTATTTCTTAAGATGATGTGGGCTGAGAGCACAAACAAAATGGGTGATAGCGGTCTGTAGAGCCACCCTACGAGGCTTCCACGAGGCCACAGTGCACAGACTGGCAAACATAGCCCAGAGCAGCCTCTCCCTGGGGGTATTTCATCTGCAAATAGCTTCCTGTGAAATCCCCTGTGGTTCCCTGGGACTGCCTCAGTGAAGACAAAGGTGACATTCTTCGGACTGAAGAAAGTGGCTCTTCTGCCTTGGAGACCAGAGCCCTGCTGTGAGAATCTGTCTTCCTGGTTAGTAGGTAGAGCAGTCAGACCCGCTGCCAGAGGGTCACGGCCCAGCAGCACTCATGGTTCGCTTCATGGGCCTTGACCAAAGGCCCACCGGGAGCCTGGCACGACCTGCCCATCAGCTTATCAATGCCTGAGGTCTCTTAGGCGCCTTCCTGCAAGCCCTCTGGAGTCAGGGCCCTGGCATTGTCTCCAGCCTCCTCAGAAGCCTTCGGAGGCTGAGTCACAGAGGCAGTCCCTAACTTGCCAGCCAATGATGTTCGCAGAGCTTGCTTGAAATTAGATGTGAGGAATTCAGAATGCACATTCCACCAGCAGCCACGTCATAATTATAGGTAGGTTTCCAGGAAGGCCATGAGAAGCGTCTTTAACCCGTCCACAGTTGGACTGTGGCACTGAAGCTTTGTAGATGAGATCGTCACTTGTAATTGTCCAAAAGGAGAACGCCAGGGTGCCACGAAGATGCCTCCCCCATTTACGATGTCACGTAGCGATGAGGGCACAGTCAGGTTCACTCTCCTGTGCTGGACAAGGAACACCTCTCCACTCTGAGGTCACGCCCGGGAGCTCCCATCCCTAGGCCAGCCCCAGCAAATACAGGCCGTTTCCTGGGGGAGACTGCCTTTTGTCTACCCTTCCTGATCGCCCACTGACCCAGCAGAAAGGTGTGTGCTTTGTTCTTTCAGTTCTCCAGGAGCAGGACTGGACTCAGCCACTCTCCCTCAGCCTCCCGACAACCAGCGAGCAGGTGGCAGGGCTGTGGGGAGGCCGACTGCATGGCCCGGGAGCACTTCACGAGCCAGAGGCAGCAGGCCGCCGAGCCCCTGGGCCACTTCAGTGAGAGCTGGGTACTTGACGAGGGTGGTAAGCTCTCCACACTGACCCCTGACACTGTCAGCACACCAGTGGCACCCACTTTCCTCGAGTGGAGGGCTCCAGTGTGCGACTGGACCCCTGGGACTGGTGGGGGGTTCTCAGTCCCACCCCAGATCTGCACCTAGTCAGCATCTTTCTGGTGGCCCCCCAGATTTGCATTAAACCACTCCCCAGCGACTTCGTTTTTTTTTTTTTTTCTTTTTTTTTCTTACTTTTTCTTTTTACACGACTTTGTTTTTCACCTTGCTCTTGAGAACTGGTGGATCGGAGAGAGGCCAGAGGCTGAGTTCTGGTGTGGGCTGATGCGGGGGTTCTCTGGGCCGGGCTGTGCAGGGGCTTTGCCCCTGGGCAGGGGATGCAGCTCCTTCTGGGCTCAGTACCCAGATGGGAGGAGGGTGGCCTCTAGGAGCCTGAGGAGGTGGTCTCATTTGGAGTTTTGCCACAGAACTCTGACTGACTCCACTGGGTCACTCAGCCACTCCTTTGAGTCTGGAGCTCCCAGGAATGCGTCCCCAGAGCGTCCATAACAGTGGCTCCAGGGGAATGAAGGAAGTGACGCCATGACGGCCTTTTAGGAAGATTAGAATTCAGGGTCAGGGAGCAATTTGCTAGTAAGTGCTGAGCAATGCCACACCCATCTGACTGCCCGTGCTAAGATTTTGTCAGCAAAGTTGCTCTTTGGAGCCCTGCTTCCTGGGCCTCTCGAGTTCTGGAGCTTTCCGCAGCCTTCGTGTGAGTCACTGCAACTCTGTTCTTGGGAGCTTTTCCTGGTGGCAGCGATTCCTTCTCCCGCTGCGAGTTGGGGCCAGGCGGGCCCATCTGCGCTGACCTCACCGCTTAGGAAGGGGGTGGGGCAGCTCTCCAGGGTGCTGACTCAGTGCGGCAGCGCGGCGCCCTCAAGCGAGACCTCCAGCGCGGGAACTCCGCCCCCTCCGTCCTGGTTTAGGGTGTAGAAGTCCTCTCTGGAAGGAGGACCGGCCCCTGGTTCTTCCCAAAGCTGTCAGCACGAAATAGTCCATCTCTCACCGCTTTGTACTGTAAACAGTTCCTCATCAGACCGATGAAACTGCTGAGGTCTGGACAATCTGGCCACTTTCAGGGACAACTGTTTTTGCCCGTTCGGGGAGGGCAGCAGTGGCGATTTCACTCTATTTGGTTGGAATCAATGGTTCAGCTTTGGAGGATACCCCCGCGGAGAGAACAGTGCCTCCATTCAGCTGCGGCTGAGTGGGGATGGCAGCCTGACTGATCAACTGTATTTCTCTTTCCCAAGGCACAGGCAGTTCCCACCAGCTGATTCATCCCCAGGGAGGAGAGGAAAGAGGTGGGCTGCCTTCAGGGCAGGCTTCTTGCCCCAGCTGAGACGGCAGGACAGTCTCCCCACCCCACAGGGCCCCCCACGCCCAAGTCAGGGTTTGACTTCCACACAACAGAAGTGAGAGTCACCAGATCAGCGCCTGGGTGAGGTGCCCACCGCTCTCAGCCCTTCCGCAGCCTCCGCGTTTCTCAGCCAGCTCTTGATGAGTTAGATTCCAGCTAGAGCTTTTCTCCCAAGAAGTTTACGGCTTTGCAGACAGGTACTCGCCACACACACACCGTTCTAGTGACCTAGTGGGAGGTGAAATTTGCCATTCTCACTTTTTGGTGGTGGAATTCTTACTGGGAGAGGTGGAAGAGGAGCAGGTGAACCAGCTGTGCTGCATGGCTACCCATCTGTGACCACATTGGTGGGGTGATAATACCCAGCATGAAGTCCTCAGCCCTGGGCCACTTTCAGGAGGAAGCGCGATGAGCTGGATTATGGTGGAGGGGATGATGGATACCCAAGGGTCTGAGTGTCATTCTTGAGGATAAGGTCACTGCTGCTTAGTCACTTCAGTCGTGCCTGACTCTGTGTGACCTCATGGACTGCAGCCCATCAGGCTCCTGTGTCCATGGAATTCTCCAGGCAAGAACACTGGAGTGGGTTGCTATGCCCTTCTCCAGGGAGGGGGTTCTTCACAACCCAGAGACAGAGCCCTGGTCTCTGCATTGCGGGCAGATTCCTCACCACTGAGCCACCAGGGAAGCCATATATATATATATATATATTTGAGGCCCCATGGACTATAGCTTGCCAGGCTTCTCCATTCATGGAATTTTCCAGTCAAAATTACTGGAGTGCATTGCCATTTTCCTTCTCCCATGAGGCCACTACCATTGTTTAAACTGAAAAAAAGGCAGTAAGAACATGGTGGTGGGGTTAATCTTATTCTGTGCTGTTCCAAAGCAAAACAGAACTAAATCTTCAGGTACAAGAGGAGCTCATGCCAGAGAAGCGTGTGCCCCTCCCTGAGCAGAGATCCCCCAGGTCCCTTCCACCTGGAAGACTCCAAGTGTATGAGACGGCTGCCCTCCACTCTGCTGCCGAGTTGATCCAGTAGCCCCTGAAGGCCACGTTTTCTTCGAAGGGACCACCACTTGGGAGGCCCACCTGTACCTTAATACATCATAGGAAGAAGTTTCAGGATAGCCACCCTTATCATTGTGCCAAGAAGCCCTCATGGAGGGTCTGCAGGGCACAGGGCCTTCTGTTGCCAGGGTGGGACCTGCTCACTCCCCTGGAATTGACCACATGGTGGGAATGCAAGGACAGTCACTTTATGACAGACTCCCAGTGGGAGTTCAAGGCAAGCTGTGATTCTGAAAAGCTCTGAGTGGTGCAGGGATTCTAGAACAAGACATCCAGGCCTGTGCCGTCTGGTGGTTCCTCAATAGCCCAGCCACCTCCAAGTCTAGATCAGATACTTCTGGCTTCCTCTGACCCTTCGCTTTGGAAATTGATCTTTCCCTCCCCTGAACTCACAGAGCACTTGGGATGAAAACACGCTCCCCACCTGCCTTGTAGGAATAGTTGGCCGTATTTGACTCCTGGACTAGGGGTGTGTGTGTGGGTGGGGAGTGGGGGGTGGGGATGGGGGTGATCCTGCATCTGTGGAGGCCTCCAGGACCCAGCAAGGGCCACAGCTCTGTGGGTGCTCCACACACATGTGTGGGCAGATGGAATTGAATGAGTGAAGGGAAGTCTCAGGGACCTGTGTGATAGAACACGTGATCAAGGACCATGGCCTCTATCTGGACTTGGCCTAGGTAGATAAAGGTGGGGCACCCATGACTCCCAACAGAAGGCCCCATGAAGAGAGCAGAGGGCTCTGGGAGAGGAGGACTCTGAGAAGCCAGAGAAGGGATAAGAACAAAGATCAAGACAATGCTGGGCACCCAGGCACTAGATCTGCACTTCACACAGAGACCAGTGGGAGCCTCTGCCCACTCCGCCAACCCTTGGGGCTGTTGGGAGCCAGCCAGATGCCCCTCAGCCATACTCTCAGGCACTGAGAGCAGAATGAAGCCACCACGGGACATATCAAACACAACCCTGCAACCTTGATTTGCACAGAGAGGCCACGTGGTTCTGGGGATGTTGGGGAGATGGACATAGCCGGGTGCCTGCCCTCTGCCTGCAGCTAGGCTACTGCCCACTTTGCACTTTATAAGATGTGGGACTTTGGGCAGATTGTGTAACATTTCAGCATGGAACTCCTAGCCCTGGGTCACTTCAGAGCTGTTCAGAGGGTTTGATGATTAAATATGTTAGATAGTGTAATGTTTGCCATCATCTGTCCTAGGTCAGAGCCCACACTGGGCAGCTTCTCAGGAGTCCATGATGGGGCCTGGCTCAGGAGGAGGCTGACAGACCCACGTGGGTCAGGCAGGGGAGCCAGCAGGGTCCACAGCAACCTGCCGACAGCACCCTGGTCCTCACCTGGACTCTGTCCCTATCAGTCTGGGTGACCTGGTCCCTGCACCCAGCTTTGCCTCAGGTTGCTCCAAGCAGTACAGCAGGCTCCACGTCTAGATCAGATACTTCTGGCTTCCTCTGACCCTTCGCTTTGAAATTGATCTTTCCCTCCCTGAACTCACAGAGCACTTGGGATGAAAACACGCTCCCACCTGCCTTGTAGGAATAGTTGGCCGTATTTGACTCCTGGACTAGGGGTGTGTGTGTGGGTGGGGAGTGGGGGGTGGGGATGGGGGTGATCCTGCATCTGTGGAGGCCTCCAGGACCCAGCAAGGGCCACAGCTCTGTGGGTGCTCCACACACATGTGTGGGCAGATGGAATTGAATGAGTGAAGGGAAGTCTCAGGGACCTGTGTGATAGAACACGTGATCAAGGACCATGGCCTCTATCTGGACTTGGCTTAGGTAGATAAAGGTGGGGCACCCATGACTCCCAACAGAAGGCCCCATGAAGAGAGCAGAGGGCTCTGGGAGAGGAGGACTCTGAGAAGCCAGAGAAGGGATAAGAACAAAGATCAAGACAATGCTGGGCACCCAGGCACTAGATCTGCACTTCACACAGAGACCAGTGGGAGCCTCTGCCCACTCCGCCAACCCTTGGGGCTGTTGGGAGCCAGCCAGATGCCCCTCAGCCATACTCTCAGGCACTGAGAGCAGAATGAAGCCACCACGGGACATATCAAACACAACCCTGCAACCTTGATTTGCACAGAGAGGCCACGTGGTTCTGGGGATGTTGGGGAGATGGACATAGCCGGGTGCCTGCCCTCTGCCTGCAGCTAGGCTACTGCCCACTTTGCACTTTATAAGATGTGGGACTTTGGGCAGATTGTGTAACATTTCAGCATGGAACTCCTAGCCCTGGGTCACTTCAGAGCTGTTCAGAGGGTTTGATGATTAAATATGTTAGATAGTGTAATGTTTGCCATCATCTGTCCTAGGTCAGAGCCCACACTGGGCAGCTTCTCAGGAGTCCATGATGGGGCCTGGCTCAGGAGGAGGCTGACAGACCCACGTGGGTCAGGCAGGGGAGCCAGCAGGGTCCACAGCAACCTGCCGACAGCACCCTGGTCCTCACCTGGACTCTGTCCCTATCAGTCTGGGTGACCTGGTCCCTGCACCCAGCTTTGCCTCATGTGTGTTTGCTCCCCAAGCCAAGTAAGCCAGGCAGGGCTCCACGACACCTGCCAGCACATACCTAGGCGGGCGGTGTCTAATTTATTGGATCTATAAAATGCATCTGCTTCCAAGACCCATGATCTCACTCTCGAAGACAAAGTCTTCAGGTGATTCCCTCTCACCTGGGACTCTCACCTGGTGTCCTTTCTCTGGGGAAATATTTGCCCAGCAGGTGCATGGATGGGAGGTGCTCTTGACGGCAGATGGTTTGGTGTTGGTTCAGGAAAAGGAGCCTCCTGCAAGGACAATGATGCCCAGCAGGAGCACGAGGAAGGTGTTCGTTCCCCGCTCTACCAGGGACCACCTGCTGCCCTTGGCCACCTGAGTGTGTGTGTCTTCTGCCCACTTAAAACCTGCTGCCCTGACTGCAAGGCAGGCAAGACAGACAGACAAAGGAGGCCACCCAATTCTGAGGGGAACACAGGGGCCTGGAATCCCTGAGCCCTCTGGTCCTGGTCAGTTACATACTCCTCACAGCATGTTTCCTCATTCTTCCAAGGGACAGGGCTCTGTGCCCTCCCAGTGCCCCTCAGGGCTGATGTTCTTTGAGGTGTGGCTCTTGGTGAGAGTATGAGGGGTGCTGGGGCCACATCATGGTCCCTTCTGTTCCATCATTCTCATCTGATCCCAGTAGCCTAACTCCTCTCCCAAGAAGGAGATCAAAGAGCCCACCCATCGCTGGTTTTGTGGCTGCCCCAAAGGGCCTTTCCAAGGCACCCTGAGGGCATGGACTGTGGAGATGGACACACCTGATTCAAATCCCAGCTCTGCTAGCTGGGTTACTTTGGGAAAAACACTTACTGTTGAGTCTTGTGGTAAAAACTGTGCCCGCCTTGAGGGGTTATTATTAACATAGGAGATATATTCTGGTGTATAGAAGGTACTCAATAAATAGTAACTGGTCTGATCAGAGAAGTTTGTTCCATGAAGGTTTCCTGTTTGTTTGGTGATAACTGACTGGGGCTGTATTTTCTGATGAGCACTAATGTGAGAAAAACAGAGGGTGGTCCAACAGGCTTATAACTGTGTTTGTTTGTTTGTTTTTTAAATCACAAACACAATACAACCTCAAGATAAGAAAGACTTGCCATCTGACTCCACTTTGCTGACAAAGGTCAAAGGTATGCCCTTCCCAGTAGTCATGTATGGATGTGAGAATTGGACCATAAAGAAGGCTGAGTGCAAAGAATTGATGCTTTTGAACTGCGGTGCTGGAGGAGCCTCTTGAGATTCCCTTGGGACAGCGAGGAGATCAAATCAGTCAATCCTAAAGATAATAACCCTGAATATTCACTGAATGGTGAAACTGAATCTCCAATACTTTGACCACCTGATGGGAAGAGCCGACTCATTGGAAAAGACCTTTATGCTGGGGAAAATAGAAGGCAAAAGGAAAAGGGGATGACAGAGGATGAGATGGTTGGATGGCACCACTGATCAACAGACATGAGTTTGAGCAAACTCTGGGAGATGGTGAAGAACAGGGAAGTCTGGCATGCTGCAATCCATGGGGCTGCAAAAGTCATACACAACAGAGCGATGGAACAATAACAATTTGACTCCAAAGGAATTTCTAAAAGAGAAATTTTGAGAATCATTTGAGCATACCAGGCCATGGTTTCTCACATGTGGCTACAATGCTTGACTGTTTCCCACAAGTTAATACGTCTTTAAAACTCTGAGTTTTGTCACCGTTGAAGTCTCTTAAAGGAAAAGAGCTGACAGCTCATCCAGACACCTACACCCCATGCCGAACCTGTGTGCTCCCAGCCGAGGCCAGGTGGCTCAGCAAAGAGCTGACGCCCGCTGCACGATGCCCAAGGATGTCAGGAAGTACAGGGCGAGCCAAGAGTCCACCCAGGGCCCTGGCTGAATAGCCAGGTTTCTGCTGACTCTCCACAGGACTCTAGGACGAAGCAATCCCTTAGTTCTTTAGGCGCCTCAGTGCTCCCCAGGGTGGGAACCTTTTGTCACCTGCCTCTCTCACTAGAGAAGAGTGGGGGCAAATGTATTGATATTTTAAAGGGGCTGCAGTCAACGACCCCAAGGTTTCTTGTCCGCTGACACCATGATCCTGATGCTGACCAAGTTAAAGTGGGAGATGCCCACTCATCTGTGCCATTAGAAGTCAGCAGAGCAGTGACCCCCTTGGAGAGTGGCTCAAATTTGGTAAGGAATCTGCCTACAATGCAGGAGCCTCTTGAGATTCCCTTGGGACAGCGAGGAGATCAAATCAGTCAATCCTAAAGATAATAACCCTGAATATTCACTGAATGGTGAAACTGAATCTCCAATACTTTGACCACCTGATGGGAAGAGCCGACTCATTGGAAAAGACCTTTATGCTGGGGAAAATAGAAGGCAAAAGGAAAAGGGGATGACAGAGGATGAGATGGTTGGATGGCACCACTGATCAACAGACATGAGTTTGAGCAAACTCTGGGAGATGGTGAAGAACAGGGAAGTCTGGCATGCTGCAATCCATGGGGCTGCAAAAAGTCATACACAACGTAGCGATGGAACAATAACAATTTGACTCCAAAGGAATTTCTAAAAGAGAAATTTTGAGAATCATTTGAGCATACCAGGCCATGGTTTCTCACATGTGGCTACAATGCTTGACTGTTTCCCACAAGTTAATACGTCTTTAAAACTCTGAGTTTTGTCACCGTTGAAGTCTCTTAAAGGAAAAGAGCTGACAGCTCATCCAGACACCTACACCCCATGCCGAACCTGTGTGCTCCCAGCCGAGGCCAGGTGGCTCAGCAAAGAGCTGACGCCCGCTGCACGATGCCCAA
Source organism: Tragulus kanchil (assembly GCA_022376925.1). Classification (NCBI taxonomy): domain Eukaryota; kingdom Metazoa; phylum Chordata; class Mammalia; order Artiodactyla; family Tragulidae; genus Tragulus; species Tragulus kanchil. The sequence goes on from JAIOJX010000025.1 coordinate 45,136,041, forward strand.
GGATGTCAGGAAGTACAGGGCGAGCCAAGAGTCCACCCAGGGCCCTGGCTGAATAGCCAGGTTTCTGCTGACTCTCCACAGGACTCTAGGACGAAGCAATCCCTTAGTTCTTTAGGCGCCTCAGTGCTCCCCAGGGTGGGAACCTTTTGTCACCTGCCTCTCTCACTAGAGAAGAGTGGGGGCAAATGTATTGATATTTTAAAGGGGCTGCAGTCAACGACCCCAAGGTTTCTTGTCCGCTGACACCATGATCCTGATGCTGACCAAGTTAAAGTGGGAGATGCCCACTCATCTGTGCCATTAGAAGTCAGCAGAGCAGTGACCCCCTTGGAGAGTGGCTCAAATTTGGTAAGGAATCTGCCTACAATGCAGGAGACCTGGGTTTAATCACTGTGTTGGGAAGATCCCCTGGAGAAGAGCATGGCAACCCACTCCAGTATTCTTGCCTGGAGAATCCCATGGACAGAGGAGCCTGGCAGGCTACAGTCCATGGGATCACAAAGGGTTAGACACGACTGAGCAACTAACAATTTCTTTTGGAAGGTGAGCAGGGACCCAAAAGGGACACATAGGTCTGCAGTCTGGGATTATTTCTGAAATTTGATCAGGGTATTGATTATGTGGGAATGTGGAATTTGTGAACATTCATTTTTTTCCTTCTCTTTTTGTGTTTTGTTTTTTCTTTTACCTTTGGAACATTCATTCTTATGATACATGCCATTTTCCCTGTGTATACCTATTGTGTTTTTATTTGATTTGATTTTTTTTGATCACTTCTATTGGTCTCTCATTTATTTCCATCTTTGTTCCTTGGTCTGTGTGGTCCTCCCATCGCAGTGGTCTCTCTAGTCATAGCGCACTGGCTCTGGGTGCATGCGCTCCAGAGTGCTGGCTTGGTAGTTGGACACATGGGTCCAGCTGCTCTGCAGCACATGAGATCTTCTCAGGCCAGGGATCGAACCGGCGCCCCTTGCACTGCACTGTCTTCACCCACTGAACCACCAGGGAAGCCCCTGTCTAATGTGTTTTAATCATAAAAAGTCAGACCACGTGGGATTGTGGGGCACTGGTGATCTAAGTCCATCTTGAGGGCTGCTCCTTGGACAAGCTCCCCAGCATTCACAGGTCACCCCTCTCTCCCAGGAAAGTTATCATCAAATATCTCCACCAACAACCTACGTTAATACCCTGTCCAATTTTCTTGTCAGCAGTTTTACGAGTCTGTGGGTTCCAGCCAATCTGTTGGCATCAATCTTACCCACCCTGTGTGGAGCTTCTGGACAGGCCATGGGCAGGGCGAACGCTGAATGGGCTGTGGGAAAGACGGGGCCTTTAAAGGCTGGCTCCTCCCCCCTCAGCAGCATGATGATATCATTTCCTCCCAATAGGATTCCTTCCCATTAACGCCCTGTCCAGGTTCTGCACTTACCTGTCCAGGTGAGTCGATGAGCTCATCTGAGCTTTGAGACAGTTGTCCTGGAAAGAGGAAAAACACTAAACAACAGAGATAAAGGAGTCCTCGAGCCTCCCGGTTCCCTAGGAGGTGCTCACCTTGAACTCTACACAGGAAGGGCCAGTTAATGCCAGTGCATTACCTCAGCCTGGGCGCCCACGTGCTAAGACAAACACAGCCAAGCCCTTTAAACAAACACTTTCGGGAGGCTGGGCTGAGAGGTCAGAAAATGGAAATGAACAGAGAGTGGAACATGAGGCCAGCCGTGCATCAAGTCTTCGTTTTGGCACCAAAGTGCTGTGCAGCGGGGCTAACTCACATGCCTTCTCTGGGCCTTGGCTCTTCATCCTTCAAGTGGGGAATTGGGTTGGAATAACTCCAAGAGCCCCTGATAAAGAAAATGGAATGCAATCCCTGTGCCTGGATGCAGCGTCCTGGGTCTGGGTTCTTACTGGTTAGTTGGCTGATTGGGAACTGTCATGCTCTGAGCTGGACCACAGGAGTGCAGGGTAGAGCTGCCCAGACTCAGTGTTGGAGTGCCGGCCTCTGCACAGCCTTTCTGAGCAAAGCCCTTTCACATTGGATACTGTTTTACCCCCAACCTGTAATCTCCACTCCCCCTCCCTTCAGGGGTCCACCGTCAGATATTTGATGTCTGTTCTTAGGTTTCTGTGTCTGTGTGTATGTTCCTAGTCACTCACTCGTGTTCAACTCTTTGCAACCCTTTGGACTGTAAACTGCTAGGCTCCTCTATCCATGGGTGTTTTCAGGCAAGAAGACTTGAATGGGTCACCATTTCCTTCTTCAGGGGATCTTCCTGACCCAGGGACTGAACCAGCGCTTCCTGGGTCTCCTGAATTGCAGGCGGATTCTTTACCTGCTGAGCTATCGGAAAGGCCTACGTGTGTCTATATGTCTGTATATAAAGCTATCCCATTGCCTTGCTTGTGTGTTTTTAATTTACATAAGTGAGAGCCTGCTATGAATTTTGTCCTGTTTCTTCACTCTGAACCATCTTTATGATCCTTTCATGTTTCTATGTGTTCGTCTAGCTTCTTAATTCCTACTGATGCACTGAAGTCCTTAGTACATGGCCACCATGTTGTTCCTGTCTCTGTTGCTCACACACCGCATCACCACATGCGGCACCATGGTTGACATTTCCACCCGCACCCCCATAAGGACCCCCGAGAGCGTTTCTCTGGACAGTCCCACCTCCAGGCTGTGTGTAGTCACTGCCGTGGGTCCTGCCAGGTTGCTCGGGGCGGGACGGAGGCAGCGGCCCCAGGCCGGGGAAGCCGGGCCTGGACAGGGGCCTGTGAGCCCGGGCGGCCTGGGCTGACTTGTCTGGCGCTGGAGTCCCTTCTCTGGCTAGGGAACAGCTTTCCTTGCTTGGCTCCAGTCTTGATGCCACGTGTCCCCTTCCTTTGTAACTCGCCTAATGGGCTGTAATTAAAGGTGATTTGCCTGATGTTTGATGGTCTCTTCTCCTCCCATTCGGCAGGCTCTGCAAGGGCAGGGCTCTTTTCCCCGCCATCAGATTAGGCCCCACACCTAAGGCCCAGCTGGCCTAGCAGACTCTGGGCAAGCAGGTGCTGGATTTGTGTCAGCAGTGAACTGGGACGGGGAGGAATGCGTGAAGCCTGGGCAGGCCCAGCCCAGGGTGAGGGCAGAGGGGCTCCTGGGGAGCAGAAGTTAAGAAGGCCTTGCCCCTCAGGGGCTGCCTGTCCGCGTGCCCTCTGAGACTGGGGTCTCCCTGCCTTGTTCGAGACCCTGCTTTGACTGCAGTTACTTCTGCCTTAGAGACGTTTTGACCTCAGGGTTAGCATAGCCCCTTCCTCTCTCTTCTCCCAGCCCTTCCCCTTTCATGGAGCCTCACTGTGAGCTCAACCCTGGGCTAGGACCTGGCAGGGTCACCCTCCACAGGGGAGGGGACAGGAGAATAGCCATTATGATGCATGGACCTGAGCTTTAAAAAAACAAATGAACAGTCATCAGCCAGGACATGGGAGACAGGGACAAGTGTGTGGTCACCACTGGCAGCATGGAAGGGGCCGTGGTAAGGGGTCTAATTTTGTCAAGAAGGCGGCGGTGGAGGGCTCTGAGCCAGGCGCTGGGTCAAAGGCTGGGTCAGAACCACATGTGTGGTCGGGGCTTAGGGGATCTCTTCCTGGAGCCTGAGGTCCAAGGCGGGAGGCAGCGCTCCAGGTCTGGGGAGCCGGGAGGCCAGGCCACAGGGCCGGGAATGTGGCGGTCACAGAGGGAGGGTAAAAGTGGGGTGTCACTCAGAGGGGCCTCTCAGACTGTATCCAGAGGGCAATAATTTATGGAAGAATTGTAGGCAGGCATGAAAGGAACAAGCGTGTCCTTTGGGTAGAAGTGTGCAAAGTCATAGCCTTGGGTGTCCAGAGGAGAACTGAGGTGTCTGAGGAGCCAGTGGGTAGGATCACACTGGGTACGACAGAAAGAGAGCCCCTCTGAGCCAGAAATGCCTCCCTAGCTTCATGACCCAAAGAGCCATCAGCAAAGTTGTTTTCCAGAAGCGAGAAAGGCCACCAGCAAACCGTCATCCTAGCCTGGAAGATGCAGGACCTGTCCCCCACCTGGACCCTAGAGAGGCCGTGCAGGCCCTGGGCTGGGTGTCCCCTCTCTCTGGAAGGAGGGGCCCAGTAGGGCGGCTCTCCACCTTGGGCGGGCCTTCTCTCTCCACCTGTGCTCAGGGTCCCATGGGGGAACATTCTCTTTCCTCTCCTGAAACGGAAACCCCCAAAGCAGGCTTTGGAAAGAGTTGGGCCCTCCTGAAGGAGCCTCAAGACTGAGGAGAAGGCTTTCTCTCCGTGCTGACCTCACCCGCGCGGCGCCGAGGAGAAACCCTCTCCACCTAGTCACCAAACTGGACTTTCAGGCGGGGCTGCTCTCTGCTCCGGGAAGGTGGCTGGGGCTCCCGCGCCTTCAGACCTTTCTTCTCCTGCTCCTGCTCCTCAGCCCTTCACCCAACCCGCTCTGTTGATTGGGTGGCTTCCTTTGAATCTCTTTTTTTTGTTCCCTGACCTCGGTCCCTCGCCAGGTGGAAACCGCGGCAGCCTCAGTTGTGGTCGTCCCCTGGCCCGCCGGGCTTCCAGAAGCAGCAGCCGTTGCTGCCCGTGTCCTGCCAGGCTCCTCCAAAGCCTGTGAAATCTATTTTCAGCGCAGTCTTGGCCAACCAGGAAAAGCTGGGGCTACAGCCAGCTTCCTGGCAGAAGTGAGCTCCCTGCACTTAGAAATGGTACTCAAAATTGGGCTCTATTGTCTTTTCCCCGTTGGTAGCCCACACATACCTGCTGCAGCCCCTCAGCACCTCAGGCCTGGCTGAGGGGGCCAAGCTTCCTCTGTCTCCAGAACCTGGGGACATGCTTTGGCCCAGTCGGGTTACAGTGATGTACAGCTGTGGGCCCTCCTTCAAGGAAATGGCAAAATCACCTGAGGGCTTATTGTTTCAATTTTTAAAAATTTAAGCGCTTCCCTGGTGGCCCAGTGGGTAAAAACATCCGCCTTGCAGTGCAAGGGGTACCAGTTCGATCCCTGGCATGGGAGGATCCCATATGGCGCAGAGTGGCTGAACCAGTGAGTTCAATTGCGAACCAGCGCTCTGGAGCCCGTGCACCCAGAGCCAGTGCTCTGCAACAAGAGAAGCCACTGTGATGGGAGGCCCACACAGGTCAAAGAATTAAGATAGATGAAAAGAAATAAATGAAGAACTAATAAAAGAGGCCAAAATTGAAAAAAAAAAAAAAGTTAAAAATTCATTTTCTTTCCTTTTTTCTTTTACAAAAGTTCAACCTGGGATGTGGCTCCCCCCGACTCCCCTCCCACCTCCTGCTTCTATCGCTTCTAACCTTCCCTGGGCTGCTGGTGGGCTTCAAGAGTGTCAGCAGGGTGCAAAGCCTCGAGAAAACTCCCCAATAGGCTTCGGTGTCGTTCACCAGCCGGAAAGTGCCGCCTCATCGCGTTTGTCAGTGCACTGTTTGCATTACAGGCCACAGGCCGGGTTGTTAAGATGCTAAATCCAGGGAGTGAAGGCCTGGGAAAGCGGACAGAGAAAGGCAGGTGGCTGCTTGGGGTTGGAGGGGTAATTTGTGTCCATGGAGCCGGCAAGCTATGTGCCCTGTTAGTCAGTGAAACTGTTGACCTCAGTCCCCAGGGGTTTCCACATTTGAAGCCTAGACTTTCCCCTGTCTGTCTGGATTCGACTCTTTGGCTATGGCATAGGGCAGGTCTCAGAGTTCCTGCGTCTGCCTGCAGCCCAGGTCCAATAGGAAGGCAGAAGGAGGGTGGCAGAGCACAGCTATTTGGGATCCTCAGGAAGAATTTACTAGGTTTAATTATCCATAATAACTTATTTAGAAGCTTGTGCTATACAAATATATACGGCACGAGGTGAGAATCAACTCCCACCCCTGGCCAGCCCTGTGGATGATGCCCATGGGAACTCATCTGTCTGCCCGCCTCCTCCCCGCCCACGCGCACACCCTGCACACGTGGGGCTGCTCCACGTACTTGCTCAGCACAGGCTCGTGCCCATCGGGAGAACCTGAGGCGGGTTTGGATCTCCCTGGCAGGTGAGTCACCAGCAGCCCATCCTGCCTGGCAGTGGGTGAGGTCACCTCTCTGGTGCCAAAGCAGGAGCAGAGTGACTCACAGCTCTTCTCCTCATGTGTCCAGTTTGCGATCAGCTCCGTCCAGTGAAGACAAGCCGTATTTTTCGCCTGGGAGAGTGTAACTCACCTTATTGGGGGTGTGCTCCTTTATTTATTCCATGTGGCATGCGAAATCTGAGTTCCCCAACCAGGAACCAAACCCATGGCCCCCTGCAGTGGGCGTCTTCAGGCAGTTGCTGGACCACCAGGGGAGTCCCTAGGGTTCCTGGTTCCTTCTTAAATCCCTGGTCCATAGGTGGATCAGAGAGCAGATCAGTGGTGTGGAAAGGGTGTTGGACTTGGAGTCCACAGCTATTTACTGATATCCTGCTACATATCTGGTCAGGTGCAGGGACAAGAGAACCCAAGTCCCAGGAAACTTATGTACTGGCAGAGCTTGTGTCTGAGACAAGAAATAATCATGGAAATATGAAGACATCCAGATGCTGGTCACCGCCAGGCAGAAAGCAAGATAGGCTGAGCTCACAGGGCCTTGGTAGGGGGCTGAGAATCAGCAGACTTGGGGTCTCTGGTCCAGCCAAGAAGCCCCTGTGTGACACAAACAAGGCATGGACTCCACTCTCTTCTGCTGCACGGTGACGATGTTGGCCCAGGTCGCCTTGTGTCTCCTTCTATCCACAGAGGCAGCATACAAGCTCTCTGACACAGGACTGTGTGCCTGGTTCTTCCAGGAGTCCATATTCTGTGACTGCAGGCTCCAAGAAGGGCAATCTTTGTTAGCACTCTTCACCCAGCAATGACCAAAGCTCTAGGGACGCAGAATAGCAGCAAGAGTAACCTAGCCTTGAAACGATTGCATTCTTACAAGTTCAAAGTGGCTTTGTGCCCTCTGGGCCTTTGTCAGGAGCCCAGGTGGGAGGAAGGCAGGTGACTCCCTGGAAGTGACAGCACGGGGCCTCTGGGCTCCCTCAGCCAGAAACCCCAAGGGCAGAGCAGAGCCCACACACCTGTGAAGGGAGGGGGCAGGTGGCTCTGAAACAGGCTGGCAGAAGCTTTGTGGGCCCTGGGGCCCAGTGCCCTCAGCGGCCGTGCACCCGCTGGTTGGGGAGGTTCCCAGCCCTCTTGTCACACGCCAGCTCCACCCTAGGTCCCCTTGGCATGTCTTTGCTGAAAACAAGACCAGCAGATCGGGTTTGCTGGGTGCTCCCAGGACCAGTCCAAAGGGGACCTGGGAGCAGCAACTCCTGCTTTGCCGAGAGGACCAGTTTGGCCCTTGAGAACCAGACTAGGGAGGAAGCAGTGAACAGGCTTTCTCCCTTTCCCTCCCTCAAAGTGCAGTGACTCACACAATTTCTCGATTTTTTAATTTATTTAATTTTTGTAAAGATTTTTTAAAATGTGGACCATTTTTAGAATCTTTATTGAATTTGTTTTGTTTTTATTTTGTCCAAGTCATGTGGGATCTCACTTAGTTCCCTGATCTGCACCCCTTGTATTGGAAGGCGAATGGACCTCTGGACCAGCAGGGACATCCCTTTTTTCTTTTTTGAATATACAGGTTCATATATGACTTAGAAAGGTGGGAACTGTGCCCAGGGCTTTAGGACCCTGGGCTCTTTGGACTCTCGGGTGTAGGATGGCAAACTACAGCCAGTGCTGAGGTTTTCCCATCTCAGCCTGACAGGACTGACACCCACCTGAAAAGACTGTGATTTTACTTTAGGAGAAAGAAGAGAACTCCCTGCAAACATTCTTTTTTTTTTTTTTTTTCAAACTTTTTTTGGTAGGGGGAGCAGGTTGGGGAGGGAGAGAGGCGGGTGAACCACTTCTATTGGTCTTTCATTGATCTATTTTTCATCCATCTTTGTTCTCTGGCTTGTGTGGGCCTCCCATCGTGGTGGCCTCTGTTGTCACAGAGCACCAGCTCTGGGCACATGCGCTCCAGAGCTCCGGCTCGGTAATTGGAACGATGGGTCCAGCCGCTCTGCGGCACGTGGGATCTTCCCAGGCCAGGGATCGAACCGGCACCCCTTGCACTGCAAGGCAGTGTCCTTACCCACTGGACCACCAGGGGAAGCCCTGGAAAAGTCTTCTGATTCATGCTTATTCATAATGTGATAGGCTTAGGGACTGTGAATGACAATATGTGCAACAAAGCAAGGCAGCCAGGCAGACTCATATCTCAGTGCTCCTCGCGCTCTTGAGGCTGGTAACTACACGGGGAGCCAGGACAGCCAGGACGTGAGGCAGCTTGGGGGTGGGTTGAAATCAAGGGAAAGTTGAAAGCTCCAAACTACACTAACTTTAGGCTCTGAACCTTGGACCTGATATTGGAGGAACATTCCAGACCAGATGGGTCTGCCTACAAAGAGCACCTGGACACCAGGCATGGGGCTTCCCTGTTTTGTGGGGAAGTGGGAAGGGAGAGGAGGGAAGATTTCTGAAGTTCTCCAGTCAGGCAAGGAATCTGGGGTGCCTGATGCGCCCGTGCCCCCAGTGGCAGAGCTCTGACTTCCCAGCTGAACCTTCTGGCATGGAAGCTGACCCAAAGTTCTCTGTTTCTTGGGTTCTTCCAGAGCCTTTCTCCTTCCAAGGGCAAATTCAGTTGATGGTGGTGGTGGTTCACATAGATGCACCTTTTCTCTGGGAGTCTGACTTGAGGTTTCCTGAAACAGCCAGAGTTGAGCCTCTTCCCACCCACCCTTCTGCTGGCCATCCACTTACCCTCCCACTTACTGTGTGAGGTGAATGGTGGGTGCTGTTCAGGCCCAGGGTCCCAGAGACACCTCTCAGCTGCCTGCAGATTCACAAGGACCAGGAGATCTCAGAGGGGTAGGAGGAGAGCTGGATGTGTTCAGGACTTCCAATCCACCTGCACTTAATGCAGAGTCTCAACTGGATCCTGCCAGATCCCACCCTAAAGTCTGCCCTCTGCCCCATCCCTGCAGTCAAGCCACTCTGCGACTTCCTCAAACCCTCTTCTTGAAGCTGGGAAGGGAGAGAGCCCTGTCAGGGAAAATCACTGGGGTGGGGAAGAGGGAGACAGGAGGGGAGGTGGGGGGTGGAATGGAGTGGGGGAGGGCACAAAGTTACCTTCTTTAACTACTCTCCCGCCCCATCAAGTTGGGCTGCCCGCCAACCTAGCCACACCCCCTTGCTCCTCCCAGCTCCCCCAGCTGCTTGCATATCTCCCGTCACCATTCGGGATTTTGTTCAAGAGTCATTGCCTCTGGGAAACCTGAGCTGACCTAACCCTCAAGCAGAAGCACCTGTACCCCAATGTTCATTGCAGCTCTCTATACAATAGCCAGAACTTGGAAGCAACCTAGATGTCCATTGACGAATGAATGGATACAGAAGCTCTGGTACATGTATACAATGGAATACTACTCAGCTGTTAAAAGAAATGCAGAAGACTCAGTCCTAATGAAGTGGCTGGCTCTAGAACCTATCATAAAAAGTGAAGTAAGTCAAAAAGAGAAAGACAAATACAGTATACTAACACACATATATGGAATCTAGTAGGACGGTCTTGATATCACACACAGGGAACTCATGGAAAAACAGACAGAGCATAGACATAGGGACATTGTGGGGAAGAAATAGGGAGGGGGAAGCATGGAGGGAGTAACATGGAAACCTATACTGCTATGTGTGGAAAAGACAGCTAGTGTCACAGTGCTAAGGGAATAGGAGTGCTCACAATGGCTTGGGGCGATGGTCTGGATGGGTGGGATGGGGGGAACTGGGGGGGTGGGGACCATGGATATGCATATGACTGATCTGGGAACGTACATGTCTGTGAACAACAAAACTCTGTAAAACCTTTAAAATAAAGAATAAAACAAATAAATAAATAAAAATAAAGATTACAAAACTGAAAAAAAAAAAAAGAAGTGATCCCGCCCCATTTTGTGTTGCCCTGCCCAGTGCGGAGCACCCCTGGGGCTCCCTGACACTCAGAGATCACTGAGTGCCCCGCTGGTGTCTTGTACTTCTTTGTGCCCCTAGCACTTAGCTTGATGGGCACCCAAGCTGTGCTTTTTACCTGAGGAAATTTGCTCAGCTGTGAAAAGAAGGGGAAAGGTGTACGGCTTAGAGAGGGGGCAGGGCGCCAATCTGCAGGGTCACTTTCTGGTTGTGGGACCCTGGAGGAGTCAGGGAGTCAAGGAACCTTCCAGAGCCTCAGCTGTTAAGTGGAGAGACGCCCATCTCCAGATTATGATAATTACAATAGTTATGATTATTATTGATGTTCAATAAATGCAAATTAGCAATCTGGGACCTGGAGGCCAAAATGGGCCCCGGAGACCAATGGTTGAGGGCAGAAGAGACTAATGACTGCTGGGGGTTCTGCCCAAGTCGGGGGAATGGGCTTGGTGGGGGGCAATGTCCTCAGACAACTGCAAGCCAGCAAGAGACCACCTCCTTTGTCCCCTCCCAGGAGCCCAAGGCAGCACTTCCTTGCAATTACAGGAACAACTAGAGACTTCTCCATTTTATGACCAGAACAAACAATGTCAAAGAAATACCTCCCAGGACTTCTAGAAAGGACTAGAGACGTGTTCATTTTGTACCTCAAAGAGAATAAGGGTTAGGATTATTTGGGGAAATTTTAGCCTGAAGTCCTGCACCATCTAGCCACGCCCTCAGCCTTTGCTGACCGTACCCGTGTTCTAAGCGCCCCTAAACATTTCTATGTCAGCCACGCATTGGTTCATTAACAAAGAGAACCAGGAAAACAGTATTTGGTTGCAGACCCTAAGGCTCTTGCTCTGACTTTCAGTCCTCATTTCTTTCAGGCCTTGGGCTTGGCTTACTTTCGAGGATGACCCCTTCCAGCTGCGCTTAGAGAAAAACTGAACTGCACAGCATTCTGCTTCTGAAAAGGTTCCAAACAACTGTTTCTGAATTAGGCCACCTTCCCAGCCTGACCTTTTCTACTGAAATGAAGGGTCATGACCCTCCGGGAGCTGGAGGAGTGTTCCTGAGACTTCAAGTTCAAATGCATGCACAGAAGCTCCAATGTCCCTTTCCCAGTGAAGAGCCAGGGGGCCAGGGCAGTGGTGGTGGTGGGGAGCAATGTGTCAGACTGCTGGGAGAGCTTTTCAACATGCTGCCCCCACCCCTCATCCTAATTCCCTAAGTGGGGAGGGGAGCATTTGGGAAAAGGACCCCAGGAGTTCTTGCTCCCTGTTTCTCAGGCCCGACTCTCCAACTGTTCAGTGGCTTGCCACACCACCGCTCCAAACCCTACACACCTCTTTATTACTTCTTGTTTTTCACAGAACAGGCTCTCTGGGCATTTGCCAGATCTGGGTTTTCATCCAGATCCACCACTTGCTTGTGGCTCATTTTTCTCATTTTCTCTCCTTTGCAATCTGGGCGGGAGGATCATGTGAGAACATATGTGTCTGGTATGTAAACAGTCTGTCAATTTAAAAATATCTACAACCTAAAAGCTGTTTTATTCAATGGGGATTTTTAGGACTTCAAGCCCAGGAGATGGCATCTCAAGGGACCCTGAGGGAACTGATCTGAGGAGGCTAGGAAAGGAGGAGCCAGGTGACACAGAAGTTTTGCAACTAAGGGCAAGGAGTCTGAACATCAAAAGATGCTTGTTAATTAAAGAAAACCAGCTATCCCAAGTTAAGGAATATCACGTTTTTCTAATGGAAGATGCAGGAGTGGGTTCACTGAAATCACTCCTTGCACCGCAGTTCCCTGGAGCCAGTATCCAGTGTTTCCATATCTTCAGCTTCCTTTCCTCAGGGCTTACCATGGGGGTGACTGTGGTCCGATGGCTACTGAAAGTGAAAGTCACTCAGTCATGTCTGACTCTTTGCAACCCATGGAGGAGCCATGGAATTCTCCAGGCAAGAATACTGGAGTGAGTAGCCTTTCCCTTCAGGGGATCTTCCCAACCCAGGGATTAAGCCCAGGTCTCCCACATTGCAGGCAGATTTTCTTTACTGTCTGAGCCACCAGAGAAGCCCTGATGGCTACTAGATGGCAGGTAGGTATTCTTCTCCTTCCTGAGTTCCCTTAGGCCTCACCAGCTCACATAGGAGGACTTCAATCACTGATGACTGTGATATCCCTGTTTACCTATATATCAGGAAATATTCCATTTCTTAAGACCCTGGTGAAAGTGCCTGGCCAGGATGCCCTGGACTGCCTAGCTGGGAAGGAAGCTGTGGCCCTGGGCCCCCCAGGAACTCTCTGCAGTGGTGGGTCTTCCAGCAGCTCTCAGCGGTGGCGAGGGAATTCTGAGCACCACCCCAGAGGTGAATCCAGTGTGAGAGGCTGGGAACCCTGAGGGCCTGGGAGAGCCCCTAGAAAAATCACAAGGCTAGTCTGGCCCCCAAGGAAGCTCTAGGCTGACCAGGGACCCAGGGAGTTCCTGGTACATGGGATTTTCTGTGCCCAAAGCAAGACAGTCCCAGGCAAATTGGACCAGTTAGTCACTGTGACTTCCTGGGGCACTGGGTTTAAAGGGAGATAGTCACTCTCCTAGGATAGAGAAATGTGGCTCACTGGGGTGTTACAATAGCATATGTGTCTGGTATGTAAACAGTCTGTCAATTTAAAAATATCTACAACCTAAAAGCTGTTTTATTCAATGGGGATTTTTAGGACTTCAAGCCCAGGAGATGGCATCTCAAGGGACCCTGAGGGAACTGATCTGAGGAGGCTAGGAAAGGAGGAGCCAGGTGACACAGAAGTTTTGCAACTAAGGGCAAGGAGTCTGAACATCAAAAGATGCTTGTTAATTAAAGAAAACCAGCTATCCCAAGTTAAGGAATATCACGTTTTTCTAATGGAAGATGCAGGAGTGGGTTCACTGAAATCACTCCTTGCACCGCAGTTCCCTGGAGCCAGTATCCAGTGTTTCCATATCTTCAGCTTCCTTTCCTCAGGGCTTACCATGGGGGTGACTGTGGTCCGATGGCTACTGAAAGTGAAAGTCACTCAGTCATGTCTGACTCTTTGCAACCCATGGAGGAGCCATGGAATTCTCCAGGCAAGAATACTGGAGTGAGTAGCCTTTCCCTTCAGGGGATCTTCCCAACCCAGGGATTAAGCCCAGGTCTCCCACATTGCAGGCAGATTTTCTTTACTGTCTGAGCCACCAGAGAAGCCCTGATGGCTACTAGATGGCAGGTAGGTATTCTTCTCCTTCCTGAGTTCCCTTAGGCCTCACCAGCTCACATAGGAGGACTTCAATCACTGATGACTGTGATATCCCTGTTTACCTATATATCAGGAAATATTCCATTTCTTAAGACCCTGGTGAAAGTGCCTGGCCAGGATGCCCTGGACTGCCTAGCTGGGAAGGAAGCTGTGGCCCTGGGCCCCCCAGGAACTCTCTGCAGTGGTGGGTCTTCCAGCAGCTCTCAGCGGTGGCGAGGGAATTCTGAGCACCACCCCAGAGGTGAATCCAGTGTGAGAGGCTGGGAACCCTGAGGGCCTGGGAGAGCCCCTAGAAAAATCACAAGGCTAGTCTGGCCCCCAAGGAAGCTCTAGGCTGACCAGGGACCCAGGGAGTTCCTGGTACATGGGATTTTCTGTGCCCAAAGCAAGACAGTCCCAGGCAAATTGGACCAGTTAGTCACTGTGACTTCCTGGGGCACTGGGTTTAAAGGGAGATAGTCACTCTCCTAGGATAGAGAAATGTGGCTCACTGGGGTGTTACAATAGCATATGTGGTCCCCCTGGCACAGGGCCTCCAACAGGTGGGCGTGGCAGGCAGCTCCCTGAGGTTGCTGGAAGCTGGGGAGTGAGATGCTGCAGAGCTGGACTCTGGGAAGCAGGAAGTGAGGCAGGTGGCTGCTTGGGGCTCTGGTTTTCTTTTTCCGCCACCCTTTTTGTCATTCAAATCACCACCTTGGAAGGAGGATGCCTTTGAACTTGTCTCCTGGGGAAGGTAAAGGACCCAGTGGAACTTCTCTGATGCCCCCTCTCCCAGTAGGCAGAGGATTAGCGAACCCCACACCTTAGGGTACCCAGGCTCCTCCCTCCCAGCATGACCCTCAGCGGCCCGCTCAGCCCTGTCCCCTCCCGGCTTCTCCTGCTCTTGAAAATTCAGCCCCTTTCCCCTTGGCATGTCACCCCACTTTGATTTATTCTTCTTTAGGCTTCTTGCAACCCTCACTCCCTGTGTTCCGATGAATAAAGCCAGGTCTTGGTGGGTCCATTGCCCCCGGCCTTCTCCCTGCCTCAGAAATTCTTTCAAGATCTGAGGGCGACAGATTTTTTACACAGGAAGGGATAACTTGATTCCTGGCCCGAGAGTCCCAGAGGTGGAGCTGGGTCTTCCTCCTGTCCTACTCTCTCAGGGAGCTGGCCATATAAATCTGTGTTCAAAGAATACACAAACAAAGAAGACAGCTTTTAACAAGTTTGGCATTTAATGACCAGGAAGGTTGAAAGAGTAGACATTCACACTTCTAATTAATTTACAAGTTCCTTGTCTTTAGAATTTGAATTAGGTTGGCCCCTTTGATCTCCCTGACCATAGCCTCAGGCCATAGTGCCATAGTCCTGGGTCCTGGTGAGATGGGAGTTGTGGGCAGGCTGGCCGCCCTCAAGCTCCTAAAATGAAAGTGAAAGTGTTATTTTACTCAGCCATGTCCAACTCTTTGTGACCCATGGACAGATTTTTTTACTGTCTGAGCCACCAGAGAAGTCCTGATGGCTACTAGAAGTCTGCCAGACTTCTCTGTCCATGGAATTTTCCAGGCAAGAATAATGCAGTGAGTTGCCATTCTCTTCTCCAGGGCATCTTCCCAACTCAGGGATTGAACCCAGGTTTCCTGTACTGCAGGCAAATTCATTACTGTCTGAGCCATCTGGGAAGCCCTAAGAAGTCCCTTAACACAGGGAGCACCAAAGTGGGATGAAGTCCAATTTAGAGGAATTTTCTCCATCGAAGCAGAATCTGAGCTTTGTCTGTCCTGTCTCAGGAAAAGCTACTTTCTACTCTGGAATCCCTAGGATGGACCTGGGAGGGATGAAAGCCAGTTTAATTGAGCATCTACTATGTGCCAACTCTTACATACATTACCTCACTGAGCCATAAACATCTAGTTTGATGATGTTAGATAGAATAAAGCTGCAATAATTAGACAGAATGAAATACAATAATTTGCCTAAGTTCAACCCTCCATGAGAAGTAAAACCAGGAACATCTAGTCCTTTAGCCTGTGACCTTCTTTCTATTATATGATGCTACATGGTTGCTAGTAGAAAGAAGACAAATGGATCAAAATAGAAGAGGGAAAAGAGTTCTTGACATTGGAGCCATGTTTGTAAATATCATGGATTTGCACTGGGCTTTGGACTCAAAACTGACTTGTGAGGTTTTGAGTAGTTCTCATTGAACGTTTTGAATTCCAGCTACCCCTCTCACGTCTAAATTTATATTCCCTGGTGGAGTCTGTTGACTTAAACTCTTCAAATCTACTCATAATAAAGCACCAACCTGTGTGATAGCTTGTATTGTTTACCACCTGCTCAAAAGCGGTACTTGCTTTTATTTGTCCTACAACTGCTTTTCCTAAGTTTCAGGGAAATGTTTGTTTATCCAAGTATTTAAATATGTTCTCTTTCTCTGAGATGTGCATGATCTCTTAAATCTTTTGATCTCTGACCATAGCCTCAGGCCATAGTGCCATAGTCCTGGGTCCTGGTGAGATGGGAGTTGTGGGCAGGCTGGCCGCCTCAAGCTCCTAAAATGAAAGTGAAAGTGTTATTTTACTCAGCCATGTCCAACTCTTTGTGACCCATGGACAGATTTTTTTACTGTCTGAGCCACCAGAGAAGTCCTGATGGCTACTAGAAGTCTGCCAGACTTCTCTGTCCATGGAATTTTCCAGGCAAGAATAATGCAGTGAGTTGCCATTCTCTTCTCCAGGGCATCTTCCCAACTCAGGGATTGAACCCAGGTTTCCTGTACTGCAGGCAAATTCATTACTGTCTGAGCCATCTGGGAAGCCCTAAGAAGTCCCTTAACACAGGGAGCACCAAAGTGGGATGAAGTCCAATTTAGAGGAATTTTCTCCATCGAAGCAGAATCTGAGCTTTGTCTGTCCTGTCTCAGGAAAAGCTACTTTCTACTCTGGAATCCCTAGGATGGACCTGGGAGGGATGAAAGCCAGTTTAATTGAGCATCTACTATGTGCCAACTCTTACATACATTACCTCACTGAGCCATAAACATCTAGTTTGATGATGTTAGATAGAATAAAGCTGCAATAATTAGACAGAATGAAATACAATAATTTGCCTAAGTTCAACCCTCCATGAGAAGTAAAACCAGGAACATCTAGTCCTTTAGCCTGTGACCTTCTTTCTATTATATGATGCTACATGGTTGCTAGTAGAAAGAAGACAAATGGATCAAAATAGAAGAGGGAAAAGAGTTCTTGACATTGGAGCCATGTTTGTAAATATCATGGATTTGCACTGGGCTTTGGACTCAAAACTGACTTGTGAGGTTTTGAGTAGTTCTCATTGAACGTTTTGAATTCCAGCTACCCCTCTCACGTCTAAATTTATATTCCCTGGTGGAGTCTGTTGACTTAAACTCTTCAAATCTACTCATAATAAAGCACCAACCTGTGTGATAGCTTGTATTGTTTACCACCTGCTCAAAAGCGGTACTTGCTTTTATTTGTCCTACAACTGCTTTTCCTAAGTTTCAGGGAAATGTTTGTTTATCCAAGTATTTAAATATGTTCTCTTTCTCTGAGATGTGCATGATCTCTTAAATCTCAAGCTTGTTCTCTCTTCCACTTTTGTCCTCCGAGCCAGAGGTTCCTTCCTTTCTGTTTGGCCAGGCTGATTCTCTGGACTCATCTAAATGTCACCCTTCCAGTCCCCTTCAATGTGGCTTTTTATGCCAATAATATCTCAGCACAGTTTCTCTACAGTGGCATTCTGAGTGAGCATCTGGTTAATAAGATGCTCATGTCAACTTTGGTGATTTGTTGAGGCCAGCTGGGCCTACGGTTTTAATAAAAAGTCTTCTATTTCCTTTTTGTTAATCAGAGGGTAATCAGGAGAGAGAGCACCGACAGGGCCATGTGGCCTCTAGAAGCCTGGACCACGTCCCTAGGGAGAGTTAGCTGGGGCCCTCCGCTAGGCCTGCCCGCTGCTCTGGGACATCCAAGTCAGTCCTTCCAGGTGATGCCACATTCAGGCCTCAGACCAGAATTAAATTTTTACCTTTCCTTGAATATCAGGTCTCCTTGAATACTGGAAACTATGGACAGGAACTGCCGAATATCAAGGAAGAATGGGTCTCTCCTCTGTCTGCCCCTCCGTGAGCCCACAGAGCTTCCTCGCATCCAAGCTGAACCCTAGTGGGCCCCTGTCAGGAGCTCTGGACTGAGGCCTAGCGTGGGTATTCCAAGGGAGCGGTGGATTCTCCAGTGACACCCAGGTTTGGGGAGTGTTCAATAGTAGGGGCTAGTCTTTCCACCTACGAGTGTGTGCTGTGGTTTCCTTGAGAGGAGCCCAAACTGGAAGTGGGAAACCCTGCAGTCCTGAGCTGAACTGTGTCTCCCGTCCCAAATGTATATGTTGGAGTCCTAAACCTCAGGGCCTCAAAATGGAACTGATAGGAAAATAGGGCTGATGCAGAGGAAGTTAAGATGAGGTCATGCTGGAGTAGGGCGGGTCCCTAATCTGATGTAACTAATGCCCTTATAAAGGGGGAATGTGGACGCACACACACACAGGGAGACCGTCACGTGAAGATCATGGCAAGACGGGTGTGACACTATACGCCAAGGAACGCCCAAACTCGCCCATAAGCTACCAGAAGCTAGGAGAGCAGCCGGGAACAGGCCCTCTCTCATGGCCCTTTAGAAGGAACCAGCCCTGCTGCCTCCAATTCTTGCCTCCAGGGCTGGAGGCAATAGATCTCTGTTGTTCTAACCGCCCAAGTTGTGGAGCTTTGTTACTCCTGCCTCTGTAGTAAACTAGTGCACCTGCATTAGACCGTTTTCTAGACATCAAAATTTCTTAGAGCCTTTAGTATAATTTATATTTGTGTGCAGTGATTTCCAAAGTTGACCTTAGGACACTTTTGGTCCACTCGGCATCTGGGTAGACCAGTGTGAACAGGCACAAGCATAACACAGACCCCTTATGCGAGCGGTCTGTGTCCCTCGAGTCTACCCAACAGGAAGAGAAGCTGCTATTTCAAAAACACCTGATGCCGTGGGTCTTGGCACCAGAATCACTTAACGTCTCTGTGGTCCTGTTCCCACCTTCATGCGACCGGAATAGGTGGACTACTTGGAGCCTGACCCCGGCTGATGGTCCGCATGTTTCAGGGGACCATCTCTAGAGCTGTTTTCAGAAATGGCCCCCTAACTGCTACCATGGGAGGGGCTGTGATGGAGCTGGGTCTCCAGTCAGTTCTGCTCTGGAGCCTGGAATGCTGGCCCCAGCACCTGCGGGGTGGGGAGAAGCAGCCCTTGTGTTCTGGCTTGAATCCAGCAACAGCAGTGACAGCCAGGCCCATTTCTGAGAGGCCTCGGGGGAGCTTCCAGAAAGTGGATTCCCATGGTCCCGAGGTCCGGCTGGCAGACATCAGCCTTCATCTCCTCCCGTCTGCTTGCCAGCGCCTCAACCTGCTCGCTCTTCACCCAGGGCTCCCTATTATGTGGACTGTCCAAGCTTCTAGACAGAACCAGGGAGCTATTGGAAGGGACCAGGCAGGCGGCATGGAAAACAGTGACCATGAGCTGAAAATAACACGCACATGCACAGCCAGGGAGTGTCACTTCCTAATTCCTACCCCAGGATGGATGTGGCAGATAAGGGGGAGGAGCAGGAGATGTGAGGGCAAAGGGGTGAGGGACACTAATTGTTATGCTGCAAATGCCCCGCCTTCAAAAGCACCCAACTGCTCCCAGGGCGCTTGAGTTCAACCCACAATAGCTGTGAAGCCGACTTCCAACCGTTCACACCCAGCACAGGAGGAGAGGGGGCGGGGGCAGGGCTTGGCAGCAACCCTGCCCAGGAGTGCAGTGACCTCAGGCTGATACTCTCTTCCCACCCCGCGTACCCTGAGTCCCCTGAAAGGCATCAGGGCAGCAGAGGTAGAAGAGGGCGTGTGAGGAGGTTGCAAAAAACAAGGTTGAAAACGCAGGTGAGGCCAGACTGTTGGGGGCTTCTCAGTCCTAGCTTATTTATTTATAAAAGATTTCAGGCTATTCCTAGGGCTGTGGGAAGCGATGTTCTTTGCACAAATGAGTGACGTATCAGAGCAAGGCTGCTGATGGCTCTGAGGAGCCAAGACTGGAGACAGGGATTCTGAAAGTGATCAAGGCAGAAAGCCTCTAGGTGCCTCGCTGAGCAATGGGTAGGCTGCCACAGAGATCACCACAAAGCCCAGAGTGCTGGAGGCTGGCAGATGGAGAAAACAACCCTTGTCCCTCCTCGCCCCTTCTAGAGTAGCTAGACTCAGAAGGACTGAGGATCCCAAGGCTGGTGAGATTACACAGCAACAGACTTTCCATCTTTGCTGGTCGACCCTCTCTTGCTTGCTTCTGAAAGATGCAATCTCAAAACTCTGATGAGGGTCTTTCTAAGAAGCTGCCAAACCTTGTTTCAAAGTCATTGTAAGGCTACTTTGGAAAACTATCTGATGGTTTTCTTATAAAGTTTAACATATACCTACCCTATTATTCTAGGTATTTACCAGGAAAAGTAAATGCAGCTATCCTCAGGAAACTTATCCAAAAATGTTCACAGCTTTGTTCAAAAGAGTCCAGGTCTCCATCAACAAGAGAATGAATAAACAAACTGTGGACAGTTCTCCAATGGCACACTACTTAGAAATAAGAAGGAACCAGCTACTGATGTGCACAACATGAAAAAATGTCACAGACATGTCAGCAAGGTCGGATGTAAGTGAGGATTCACTGTATAAGTCTTTTTATATGAAGTTCAAGAGCAGGCAAAATCAATCTAGTGTGATAGAAATCAGAGCGGTGATTGTCTCTGAGAGTAGGGGGTTAATTGGAAAAGGGCAAGAGGGAACTCACTGGGATAATGGAATTCTTCCACATTTTATTCGGGTGATGGTCACACCACAGGACCATAGAGCACTTTTTGTTTTTAACTCAGCATCTGGCAGAAAGGGCATTTGTAGAACCACCTCCTGGGCAATTTTATTCAGACCCTTCTTCAGTATTTGTCCCTTCTTCTATATTCATCAGACTTCTGTACCAGAAAGAGGAGAAGATGCTGTTTTAAAACCACAGCCTGAGCCTCATGCTATGGGTGTTGGACTCCAAGTTATTTAGCTTCTCCCTGCTTCAGTTTCCACATTTTCACAGCCAGAATATGCAGTCCACTTAGGATCAAACAAAGGCATGATGTGTTACACTAACTTTTCTCAATGAAGAAAAATTGCTTAAAAATTTTAAGCAAAATTCAACTTCCAGTTTATGTTCAGGCGTATAAGAAGCTTAGAAATTGCTATTCTGTCCTAATAGCAAATAAAAGCCTGAACAAACTGAAACATCAGTAACTCTTAGATTCATAAGAGAAGTGAGGTCACAGAGCAAACTGCTGCCCCCCATATTGGAGAGACTGGTATGTGAATACCGAAAATCACAACTTGCTGGAGCAGAGACCCACCCCTGAAACTTCCTTGTGGACCAGTACTGAGGGAGGGAAGCCTGAGCTGTAATTGATGAACTTCTGGAGACTCCATGTGGACAACTCTGAGAGTGAAAAATTCCAGGGAGACCCAGTCACGGAGTGGACAGATGTACTTTAGTGAGATTTATCTCCTGAATTCTATCAGGTTCTGACACTGACTATCAGAGGGAGAAAAAATCCCCCTGTGTTTCCAGTAGGGGAGAGAAAAGAAACTAGTCAAGCCCTCCATCAACAAGAGAATGAATAAACAAACTGTGGACAGTTCTCCAATGGCACACTACTTAGAAATAAGAAGGAACCAGCTACTGATGTGCACAACATGAAAAAATGTCACAGACATGTCAGCAAGGTCGGATGTAAGTGAGGATTCACTGTATAAGTCTTTTTATATGAAGTTCAAGAGCAGGCAAAATCAATCTAGTGTGATAGAAATCAGAGCGGTGATTGTCTCTGAGAGTAGGGGGTTAATTGGAAAAGGGCAAGAGGGAACTCACTGGGATAATGGAATTCTTCCACATTTTATTCGGGTGATGGTCACACCACAGGACCATAGAGCACTTTTTGTTTTTAACTCAGCATCTGGCAGAAAGGGCATTTGTAGAACCACCTCCTGGGCAATTTTATTCAGACCCTTCTTCAGTATTTGTCCCTTCTTCTATATTCATCAGACTTCTGTACCAGAAAGAGGAGAAGATGCTGTTTTAAAACCACAGCCTGAGCCTCATGCTATGGGTGTTGGACTCCAAGTTATTTAGCTTCTCCCTGCTTCAGTTTCCACATTTTCACAGCCAGAATAGGCAGTCCACTTAGGATCAAACAAAGGCATGATGTGTTACACTAACTTTTCTCAATGAAGAAAAATTGCTTAAAAATTTTAAGCAAAATTCAACTTCCAGTTTATGTTCAGGCGTATAAGAAGCTTAGAAATTGCTATTCTGTCCTAATAGCAAATAAAAGCCTGAACAAACTGAAACATCAGTAACTCTTAGATTCATAAGAGAAGTGAGGTCACAGAGCAAACTGCTGCCCCCCATATTGGAGAGACTGGTATGTGAATACCGAAAATCACAACTTGCTGGAGCAGAGACCCACCCCTGAAACTTCCTTGTGGACCAGTACTGAGGGAGGGAAGCCTGAGCTGTAATTGATGAACTTCTGGAGACTCCATGTGGACAACTCTGAGAGTGAAAAATTCCAGGGAGACCCAGTCACGGAGTGGACAGATGTACTTTAGTGAGATTTATCTCCTGAATTCTATCAGGTTCTGACACTGACTATCAGAGGGAGAAAAAATCCCCCTGTGTTTCCAGTAGGGGGAGGAGAAAAGAAACCATTTTAAAATATGTCAAAGCCCTCTGTTCTTAACAAGGTCTGCCCTCAGAAGAAACTGTTTAACCAGCGCCTAGCTTGCTGGTGTTTTATCAGAGCCTAGCCAACCTGAAGAAAGGAAACACCCACCTCCAGCCATTTCTGCCTATCCTGTCCCACCTAATGGGGGAAATCGAGAAGTACAGTCCAGAGGCATAAGCTCACAAAATGACTGAGACTTGCTTCCGGGAATATAGACACTTTTCCTCTCCTACACCTCGCCACTGCATCACTAGAGACCTGTTTACAGTGGTTTCTTTCACCTGGTACATCATGCACAATGATCAAGAAAAAAATCACAATACATACTCAAAGTGGAAGATACAGAGAAAGCATCAGAACAAGACTCAGACAGGATAGTGATGTTGGAGCTGTCAGACTGGAAATTTAAAAGAACTATGACCAATATGCTGAGGGCTGTAATGGATAAAGTAGACAGCATGCATGACCAGATGGGCAACATAACAGAAGTGGAAATCCCAAGGAAAAACCAAAAAGAAATGCAAGAGAACAAGAATACTGTAACAGAAATGAAAAATGCCTCTAATGGGCTTGATCGACTGGGCACAGCTCAGAAGGAGTCCCTGAGCTTGATTATCTTAATAGAAACCTCCCAGACTGAAAAGCAAAGAGAGCAAAGACTAAAAAGACACAAGAAAACCTTTAAAGATTGTGAGAAAACTACAAAAAGTGTAACAAATGGACAGTGGGATGCCAGAGGAGAAGAAAGAGGGAAAGGAACAGAAGAAATATTTGAAACAATGACTGAAGATTTCCTGAAATTATTGTCAGACATCAAATGACAGATCCAAGAACCTCAGAGAGCACCAGCCATGACAAATGACCAAAAAACCACCCCTGGGCATATTATTTTCAAACTTCAGAATATCAAAGGTAATGAAAGTAACCAGAAAAAAAACTAAAAAACTTACAGAAAACAAAGATAATAACTATATCTAACTTCTCCTCAGAAGCCATGAAGCAAAAAGAAATAGAGTGGACAGATGTACTTTAGTTTTTTTTTTTTTTCCCCTAGGGGAGGAGAAAAGAAACCATTTTAAAATATGTCAAAGCCCTCTGTTCTTAACAAGGTCTGCCCTCAGAAGAAACTGTTTAACCAGCGCCTAGCTTGCTGGTGTTTTATCAGAGCCTAGCCAACCTGAAGAAAGGAAACACCCACCTCCAGCCATTTCTGCCTATCCTGTCCCACCTAATGGGGGAAATCGAGAAGTACAGTCCAGAGGCATAAGCTCACAAAATGACTGAGACTTGCTTCCGGGAATATAGACACTTTTCCTCTCCTACACCTCGCCACTGCATCACTAGAGACCTGTTTACAGTGGTTTCTTTCACCTGGTACATCATGCACAATGATCAAGAAAAAAATCACAATACATACTCAAAGTGGAAGATACAGAGAAAGCATCAGAACAAGACTCAGACAGGATAGTGATGTTGGAGCTGTCAGACTGGAAATTTAAAAGAACTATGACCAATATGCTGAGGGCTGTAATGGATAAAGTAGACAGCATGCATGACCAGATGGGCAACATAACAGAAGTGGAAATCCCAAGGAAAAACCAAAAAGAAATGCAAGAGAACAAGAATACTGTAACAGAAATGAAAAATGCCTCTAATGGGCTTGATCGACTGGGCACAGCTCAGAAGGAGTCCCTGAGCTTGATTATCTTAATAGAAACCTCCCAGACTGAAAAGCAAAGAGAGCAAAGACTAAAAAGACACAAGAAAACCTTTAAAGATTGTGAGAAAACTACAAAAAGTGTAACAAATGGACAGTGGGATGCCAGAGGAGAAGAAAGAGGGAAAGGAACAGAAGAAATATTTGAAACAATGACTGAAGATTTCCTGAAATTATTGTCAGACATCAAATGACAGATCCAAGAACCTCAGAGAGCACCAGCCATGACAAATGACCAAAAAACCACCCCTGGGCATATTATTTTCAAACTTCAGAATATCAAAGGTAATGAAAGTAACCAGAAAAAAAAAAAAAACTACACACACACAATTGACTTACAGAAAAACAAAGATAATAACTATATCTAACTTCTCCTCAGAAGCCATGAAGCAAGAAGAGAGTTGAGTGAAATATTTTAAATGTTGTGAGAAATAAGCCACCCACCTAGAAATCTGTAATCTAGAATTATCCCTCAAATATGAAGGAGAAATATAAAGACAAAGGTTGACCGAAATTGTTGTCCATAGCCCTGTCTTCTAGGAAATGTTTGTAGAGTTTCTGTAGAGAGAAGGAAAATGATATAGATTAAAAATTCAGATCTACATAAAGAAAAGAACTTTGAAGAAGAAATAAGTGAAAGGAGAAGACTGTGTCATTATGGTTTTAATCCTTATTCCCTTGACTACTGTTTAACTTAAACTTTTCTTTTTCCAAATTAAAAAAATAAAAACTAAACAAAGTAAGATTACCTGTGGTTCTTCTGTGTCCTGTTGTGTCCAACAGTGTCCTCCATCAGACCTTCATCAGGGTTCTGAGTTCTTATCTTTTATTTATTTATTTATTTTTGTAAACAAAACTTTAATCCCAAGGATTCTCACAAAACATATTACAAATAACAGCATGAAAAAAAAATCTTGCACAGTAACTCAGTTCAGCTCTACAATGTACCCTTAAACCTGCAGGACATTTTGTATCTTGAGTAGTCTCAATTTTCCAAATAAAGAATGTTACAAAGAACTATGTATTCATATACAGCAAACACAGAAGGAACTTACGACCTAAAGCAAAGATAAACTAACTTTCTTGAAACTTCTTAGATTCTATACCAACTGGACAACCTTTTGTCCAGCATGAAGTCTAGTGGAATTTTTAAACCTCTAATCTAGTTTAAGGGTGCAGCTTGAATTTTTACCTGCTGGTTTTGTGTTCACAGCAACTTTTAAAAACTGCTGAACTACAGCTGCACACCATACCCCAGCTATGAAAAAAGTTTCAATTTTTGCCAGTTTTTGTTTCCATGATGTTAAACATTGACTTTAGCTGGGCAAGAGTTAAGAGGTTTATTATCATCAGACTATCCAAGACTAAAATTCAAAGCAAATTCAATTTTGCTTAAGGGAACATTGTAAAGTAACAATTCTTGATATTATATGCCTCATATGATCCATTTCAAACCATAGAAAATTACACCTGTGTGTCACTGTTCCAACATACGAACAAATGTGAACAGGTAAAACATTTTAAAAATGCACCAAGCTTATGAAGTCTCAAACAAACCTTGACTTTTCTGTACATACTCCTGTCAAATGAAGTTATTTCCTCTACACCCTTCCTCTTGCCAACTGGTCTTCTATTTCCTTTCATTTGACCTAGATCGGCTACGAGACCTAGAGAAAGAGCGGGACGGCTTGTGATTTCTCTCTCAGGACAGTGATCTCTCTCTTCTCCTATCTCTAGAAAGGGACCCGTTCAGGCTGCGAGAAAAGCTTCTCTGTCTTGGAGATCTGCGTCGAGGTGGAGGACTCCTCCTCCGAGAATCATCTTGAGGGCGACGACCCCAAGAAGGAGGTGGGCCACGATTTCGACTTCTCTTTTCACCATCTGACAGTTCCACATAGTGTTCTCCCATCTAGCTCTCGGACAGCATCAGCTGCATCTCGGAGATCTTCAAATTCAACAAAAGCAAAACTGGGAGGGTTTCTAGCAACCCACTTGCTTCGGAGTGGTCCATAATAGCCGAGAGCTCGTTCCAGCTCAGTCTTGTTACCATTGTTTCCAAGATTACCTACATAAACTTTGCAGTCCAATGGGCAGGAATCACGATGCATTTCGAGATCTTGAGTTAGAAACGAGAAAGTTCAGGTCCACAGAACCTAGGCTGGGTCTCCCCGGCCCACTCCCACCTAGCACTCCCGGACGCTCCCTCACACACGGCGTCCATGAAATGGCCGAGTTCTCATCTTTTAGAATGGACCGGGGGATGGCTAGCCTCTTGCTTATCTCTCTTCTCTTCCAGGAAAGAACCTAACCATCTCTCACTCGCTTCCCAAAGAGGAACAACCAAAGAGAGGGATGTGAAACACAGCCACACAAGGGCTCTGTGTTTGCAGGGTCTTTTACCTACTTGGTGTTGTGTGATCCTTGAAGCAGACCCTTGTGGTTACAGAATAATCCTGCTCTAAAGATGAATGAATGAAGTGTCAGCTGAAGTGTCAGAACCTGGATTTGAACCCTGATCTTCTGGCTTCTCCTGGCTCCTTCAACCCAAGGAAGTTACAACAACAGTGGGAGTGGTTCACCTTTCTGAAAACACTGCTTGCTAGGATTTCTGTCAGAGGCAAAGGGATGATTTGCATGCAAAAAATAGCTTATGAAGTCTCAAACAAACCTTGACTTTTCTGTACATACTCCTGTCAAATGAAGTTATTTCCTCTACACCCTTCCTCTTGCCAACTGGTCTTCTATTTCCTTTCATTTGACCTAGATCGGCTACGAGACCTAGAGAAAGAGCGGGACGGCTTGTGATTTCTCTCTCAGGACAGTGATCTCTCTCTTCTCCTATCTCTAGAAAGGGACCCGTTCAGGCTGCGAGAAAAGCTTCTCTGTCTTGGAGATCTGCGTCGAGGTGGAGGACTCCTCCTCCGAGAATCATCTTGAGGGCGACGACCCCAAGAAGGAGGTGGGCCACGATTTCGACTTCTCTTTTCACCATCTGACAGTTCCACATAGTGTTCTCCCATCTAGCTCTCGGACAGCATCAGCTGCATCTCGGAGATCTTCAAATTCAACAAAAGCAAAACTGGGAGGGTTTCTAGCAACCCACTTGCTTCGGAGTGGTCCATAATAGCCGAGAGCTCGTTCCAGCTCAGTCTTGTTACCATTGTTTCCAAGATTACCTACATAAACTTTGCAGTCCAATGGGCAGGAATCACGATGCATTTCGAGATCTTGAGTTAGAAACGAGAAAGTTCAGGTCCACAGAACCTAGGCTGGGTCTCCCCGGCCCACTCCCACCTAGCACTCCCGGACGCTCCCTCACACACGGCGTCCATGAAATGGCCGAGTTCTCATCTTTTAGAATGGACCGGGGGATGGCTAGCCTCTTGCTTATCTCTCTTCTCTTCCAGGAAAGAACCTAACCATCTCTCACTCGCTTCCCAAAGAGCCAGAGGAACAACCAAAGAGAGGGATGTGAAACACAGCCACACAAGGGCTCTGTGTTTGCAGGGTCTTTTACCTACTTGGTGTTGTGTGATCAGACCCTTGTGGTTACAGAATAATCCTGCTCTAAAGATGAATGAATGAAGTGTCAGCTGAAGTGTCAGAACCTGGATTTGAACCCTGATCTTCTGGCTTCTCCTGGCTCCTTCAACCCAAGGAAGTTACAACAACAGTGGGAGTGGTTCACCTCCGTTTCTGAAAACACTGCGTTGCTAGGATTTCTGTCAGAGGCAAAGGGATGATTTGCATGCAAATAAATGGGCATGGATCTCCCTGAGAGAGTCAACTCTAGGCAGAGGTCAGTGGACTTAGCTGAGGATTCAAATTGCAGAAGGAAGGACTGTGGGCTGAATACAGTTGATCTTGGCAGATGTGATGCTGAGATGGGGCTCGGGGTGCTTAGGTGTGGCCCTGGGAGCTGGCCAGGCTATGCGTCTACGAAGGCCACTTTCCTCATTTTCACCCCTATTCTTCTGGGAGTACTCACAATGGAGGCAAGAACATTCTAGAAGAATAATCTGCAGCTATCTGTCAAAACAGGATGATAGGATTCTAGGGTGTGGCCTTTGTCAGAATCAACTCTGTTCACCAGACAGTGGATCACTTTTCTCTTTCCTCTTAGCCTTGATGCCCTGGGTGGCACAAAATCCAATGGGCCAGAACCCACGAAGATTTACACTCTTGCCTTCTTTCCCATGACGCTCTTTGGGAAGATTTTTTTTTAATTTTTTAATTGCTCTGCTGGTGACTGAAAACTGACAAAATGACATAAGCTCATATATACAGTATTATCTAGACTAGGCATTGGCGAACATTTTCTATAAAAGGCTACCCTCTAAATATTTTTTAGTTTGTGTCCCCCAAATCTCTGTAGCTCTGTTGTTTAGTATGAGGACTGCCATACAGATGAGTCAATGAATGAGTGTGGTTGTATTCCAACAAAATTTTATTTATGGGCATGAAAGTGTGAAGTTTATGTGATTTTCATGTGTCACAAAATATAATTACTCTTGATTTTTTGAGCCATTAGTAAGGGAAGAAGACTGAACTATCACTCATTCATTGAAAAACATTTTTACCTCAAAATCGTATAAAACCATAGTGGGCTGGAATTTGCAGAACATTTTATTTCACAGACTTTAAATCCTGCTCTAAAGATGAATGAATGAAGTGTCAGCTGAAGTGTCAGAACCTGGATTTGAACCCTGATCTTCTGGCTTCTCCTGGCTCCTTCAACCCAAGGAAGTTACAACAACAGTGGGAGTGGTTCATCTCCTTTTCTGAAAACACTGCGTTGCTAGGATTTCTGTCAGAGGCAAAGGGATGATTTGCATGCAAATAAATGGGCATGGAGCTCCCTGAGAGAGTCAACTCTAGGCAGAGGTCAGTGGACTTAGCTGAGGATTCAAATTGCAGAAGGAAGGACTGTGGGCTGAATACAGTTGATCTTGGCAGATGTGATGCTGAGATGGGGCTCGGGGTGCTTAGGTGTGGCCCTGGGAGCTGGCCAGGCTATGCGTCTACGAAGGCCACTTTCCTCATTTTCACCCCTATTCTTCTGGGAGTACTCACAATGGAGGCAAGAACATTCTAGAAGAATAATCTGCAGCTATCTGTCAAAACAGGATGATAGGATTCTAGGGTGTGGCCTTTGTCAGAATCAACTCTGTTCACCAGACAGTGGATCACTTTTCTCTTTCCTCTTAGCCTTGATGCCCTGGGTGGCACAAAATCCAATGGGCCAGAACCCACGAAGATTTACACTCTTGCCTTCTTTCCCATGACGCTCTTTGGGAAGATTTTTTTTTAATTTTTTAATTGCTCTGCTGGTGACTGAAAACTGACAAAATGACATATGCTCATATATACAGTATTATCTAGACTAGGCATTGGCGAACATTTTCTATAAAAGGCTACCCTCTAAATATTTTTTAGTTTGTGTCCCCCAAATCTCTGTAGCTCTGTTGTTTAGTATGAGGACCGCCATACAGATGAGTCAATGAATGAGTGTGGTTGTATTCCAACAAAATTTTATTTATGGGCATGAAAGTGTGAAGTTTATGTGATTTTCATGTGTCACAAAATATAATTACTCTTGATTTTTTGAGCCATTAGTAAGGGAAGAAGACTGAAATATCACTCATTCATTGAAAAACATTTTTACCTCAAAAATCGTATAAAACCATAGTGGGCTGGATTTGGCTCTTGGGTTGGACTTTGCCAACCCCTGCGCTCAACATCCACCATCTCCCACCAACATAGTGTTTACACACAACAGAAGCCAGTGTGGAGCTGGTCTAACTTACCTTGTAATCTAACTACACAAGTATGTTCATGAGAGTTTTTGAATTTTAGAAATCTGTTTGGGAGTGTCTGGCGGTTACAGACAAATGGGGGAGCTGACCAGCTCTTGGGGCCATCTGTGCAGAACTGCCTCAGAATCAGAGATCACAGGAATCAGGCCCAGGGTTTCCCACGCCCTGCCCTCACCTGGTAATTATCATGTCCTGCTTCTCTCTATACTTACACAGGAAGGGGCTTGTCAGGAGCCAGCCCTTAGCCTCCCTCTTAATCTTCATCATCATGTTGTTCTGGGAGGTTGTATAACGAGATAATGGAGTGCCCGTGCTCCGGTCTGCCTGCCCTGTTACTGGGGGTGACTTTGGCTGACTTCTATACTCCCTGGGCCGCTTTTCCTCAGCTGTAACATGATGCAGAGTAACAGAGCCAATATGTAGGAAGGATTTATAATGTGCTCAGTCAAATATAGCTATGACTATCCTTGGTCTGTTTCTCTCCTATCTTTTACCTGAATCCATCCATCCAATGTTTATGAAGCATTTTGGGTGCTGGAGAGGAGGCTTCGAAGCCAGGGGAGATGCAGGCCTGTGCTTGGAGTCCTTCAGTCTTTTCAAGAGTAGAGTTGTTTCAGTTAGCTATTGCCCCGTAACAAAACATTCCCAAACTTAATGACAGAAAACAACAAGCATTTATTTGTCTGAAAGTAAAGTGAAAGTGTTAGTCTCTCAGTCATGTCTGACTCTGAGACTTCATGGACTGTAGCTTGTCAGGCTCCTCTATCCATGGAATTCTCCAGGCAAGAATACTGGAGTGGGTTGCTGTTTCCTTCTCCGGGATCTTCCCAATCCAAGGGTCAAACCTGGGTCTCCTGCATTGCAAGCAGATTTTTACCATCTGAGACACCTGTTTATTTGTTAACAGTCCTGCAATTTGAGCAGTGTGCCTTTCTTTTTTTTGTATAAAACCATAGTGGGCTGGATTTGGCTCTTGGGTTGGACTTTGCCAACCCCTGCGCTCAACATCCACCATCTCCCACCAACATAGTGTTTACACACAACAGAAGCCAGTGTGGAGCTGGTCTAACTTACCTTGTAATCTAACTACACAAGTATGTTCATGAGAGTTTTTGAATTTTAGAAATCTGTTTGGGAGTGTCTGGCGGTTACAGACAAATGGGGGAGCTGACCAGCTCTTGGGGCCATCTGTGCAGAACTGCCTCAGAATCAGAGATCACAGGAATCAGGCCCAGGGTTTCCCACGCCCTGCCCTCACCTGGTAATTATCATGTCCTGCTTCTCTCTATACTTACACAGGAAGGGGCTTGTCAGGAGCCAGCCCTTAGCCTCCCTCTTAATCTTCATCATCATGTTGTTCTGGGAGGTTGTATAACGAGATAATGGAGTGCCCGTGCTCCGGTCTGCCTGCCCTGTTACTGGGGGTGACTTTGGCTGACTTCTATACTCCCTGGGCCGCTTTTCCTCAGCTGTAACATGATGCAGAGTAACAGAGCCAATATGTAGGAAGGATTTATAATGTGCTCAGTCAAATATAGCTATGACTATCCTTGGTCTGTTTCTCTCCTATCTTTTACCTGAATCCATCCATCCAATGTTTATGAAGCATTTTGGGTGCTGGAGAGGAGGCTTCGAAGCCAGGGGAGATGCAGGCCTGTGCTTGGAGTCCTTCAGTCTTTTCAAGAGTAGAGTTGTTTCAGTTAGCTATTGCCCCGTAACAAAACATTCCCAAACTTAATGACAGAAAACAACAAGCATTTATTTGTCTGAAAGTAAAGTGAAAGTGTTAGTCTCTCAGTCATGTCTGACTCTGAGACTTCATGGACTGTAGCTTGTCAGGCTCCTCTATCCATGGAATTCTCCAGGCAAGAATACTGGAGTGGGTTGCTGTTTCCTTCTCCGGGGGATCTTCCCAATCCAAGGGTCAAACCTGGGTCTCCTGCATTGCAAGCAGATTTTTTACCATCTGAGACACCTGTTTATTTGTTAACAGTCCTGCAATTTGAGCAGTGTGCCGTGTAGATGGTTTGCTTCTGCTTCACAGAGTCTTGGCTGAGTGGCTCCAGTGGAGCTGAAGGCTACAAGATAGCCTCACTCACACTCAGCTGGGGTGACTGGAACAGCCTGGGGCTGATTGGGCTGACCCCCACTCCTCCAGGGCCTCCCTTCCCTTCATGGCATCTCTCTAGCACAGTGGCAGTGGCTTCCATGAGGACAAAGACAGAAGCAGAAGCAAGGCCCCAGCATAGAGTTTATAGTGTTATCGACTCTCTGTTCCTTCGTAAAAGCAAGTCACAGGGCCAGCTCGATGTAAGTGGAGGTGACAGTCTCAGTGTCTCGAGGGAGAGAGTGTACAGGAGTGGAGGCGCTGTGGGTGGTCATCTTTGTGGGCCATCTACCGATAGATAGATAGAAAGAGACAGTGTGAACACCTCGGAAGCAGCACTCAGCATCCAGGGGCTAGGTTGACCCTTCAGACAGAATCTAGAGAGAGAGAGAGAAAAAAATTATCTTTATTTATTTTTAGTTCTTTTTTTTTTCCTTCTTTTTTGGACCATGTTGATAGGGACAGAATAGAATAGTCAGGTAGTTGTAAAGTCCTAGTAGGGAACTGTAGGTAGAAAGGTAAAACCTGGGAAAAGTTGGGAGGCCAGTAAGTTAATCGTAACTCAAGAAAACTGCTCCTTATTCAATAAAGCAGGAAGAGCTGAGGAAGGAGGAACTAACGATGTATGCCTTGTGTCTGCAGAGTTTTAGAGGAGGCTTGAAGCCAGGGGAGATGATTGCTTGGAGTTAGTTTTAATATGCCCCGTAACAAAACATTCCCAAACTTAATGACAGAAAACAACAAGCATTTATTTGTCTGAAAGTAAAGTGAAAGTGTTAGTCTCTCAGTCATGTCTGACTCTGAGACTTCATGGACTGTAGCTTGTCAGGCTCCTCTATCCATGGAATTCTCCAGGCAAGAATACTGGAGTGGGTTGCTGTTTCCTTCTCCGGGATCTTCCCAATCCAAGGGTCAAACCTGGGTCTCCTGCATTGCAAGCAGATTTTTTACCATCTGAGACACCTGTTTATTTGTTAACAGTCCTGCAATTTGAGCAGTGTGCCGTGTAGATGGTTTGCTTCTGCTTCACAGAGTCTTGGCTGAGTGGCTCCAGTGGAGCTGAAGGCTACAAGATAGCCTCACTCACACTCAGCTGGGGTGACTGGAACAGCCTGGGGCTGATTGGGCTGACCCCCACTCCTCCAGGGCCTCCCTTCCCTTCATGGCATCTCTCTAGCACAGTGGCAGTGGCTTCCATGAGGACAAAGACAGAAGCAGAAGCAAGGCCCCAGCATAGAGTTTATAGTGTTATCGACTCTCTGTTCCTTCGTAAAAGCAAGTCACAGGGCCAGCTCGATGTAAGTGGAGGTGACAGTCTCAGTGTCTCGAGGGAGAGTGTACAGGAGTGGAGGCGCTGTGGGTGGTCATCTTTGTGGGCCATCTACCGATAGATAGATAGAAAGAGACAGTGTGAACACCTCGGAAGCAGCACTCAGCATCCAGGGGCTAGGTTGACCCTTCAGACAGAATCTAGAGAGAGAGAGAGAAAAAAATTATCTTTATTTATTTTTAGTTCTTTTTTTTTTCCTTCTTTTTTGGACCATGTTGATAGGGACAGAATAGAATAGTCAGGTAGTTGTAAAGTCCTAGTAGGGAACTGTAGGTAGAAAGGTAAAACCTGGGAAAAGTTGGGAGGCCAGTAAGTTAATCGTAACTCAAGAAAACTGCTCCTTATTCAATAAAGCAGGAAGAGCTGAGGAAGGAGGAACTAACGATGTATGCCTTGTGTCTGCATCTGTGTCTACTTGAAGAAGGAGGTCTTCTACCCTCCTATATATATATACTGCCCGCTCAGTCGGGGAACTGAGCTTGCTGGCATCCTATCCTAGTAAATCCTCTTCTTGCCTATCACTCTGCCTCTCACTGAATTCCTTCTGCATTGAGGCACAAAGAAACTGAGCCTCAGTGGGTCCAGATGTTGGATGAGTGCTGGATTAAGTCCCAGCCACGTTGGGTTCCAGTCCCAGACCGGGTTTTTGGTGGAGATTGAGTCCTAACTACGTGGGTTCAAGTCCCAGACTGGGTTTTGGCTGGGTTTGAGTCCCAGCCATGTGTTTCAAGTCCCAAACAGGGTTTTGACTGGGTTCAAGCCCACAGGTTCAAGTCCCAAATTGAGTTTTGGGTTTAAGTCTCAATCCGAGGTAGAACAGTTTCAATGCAGCTTGTGAGATTTTAGTTCCCCAGCCAGGGATCGAATCTGGGTTCCTGGCAGCTGAGTCCTAATCAATAAGCCTCCCGGGAATTCCCTCTTAAGACATATTTGAAGATATTCAAGAAAGATTTATTTCTCTGGTGGTATCAAAGAGTTCTCTGACTTTTAAAATTTACTTTTCAAAAGTTTTGTTTATCTTACTGGAAAAAACCCTAACATAAAGCTAATGAAAAATAGGAGTTTTAATTACTTATTGTAACAAAATTTGCATATTACTTTCTACTTTTATACATTCGATTTTATTAAAAAGGTTATGTAATATCATAGAAATGAGAACCAGAGAAAAAATTATCTTTATTTATTTTTAGTTCTTTTTTTTTTCCTTCTTTTTTGGGCCATGTTGATAGGGACAGAATAGAATAGTCAGGTAGTTGTAAAGTCCTAGTAGGGAACTGTAGGTAGAAAGGTAAAACCTGGGAAAAGTTGGGAGGCCAGTAAGTTAATCGTAACTCAAGAAAACTGCTCCTTATTCAATAAAGCAGGAAGAGCTGAGGAAGGAGGAACTAACGATGTATGCCTTGTGTCTGCATCTGTGTCTACTTGAAGAAGGAGGTCTTCTACCCTCCTATATATATATATACTGCCCGCTCAGTCGGGGAACTGAGCTTGCTGGCATCCTATCCTAGTAAATCCTCTTCTTGCCTATCACTCTGCCTCTCACTGAATTCCTTCTGCATTGAGGCACAAAGAAACTGAGCCTCAGTGGGTCCAGATGTTGGATGAGTGCTGGATTAAGTCCCAGCCACGTTGGGTTCCAGTCCCAGACCGGGTTTTTGGTGGAGATTGAGTCCTAACTACGTGGGTTCAAGTCCCAGACTGGGTTTTGGCTGGGTTTGAGTCCCAGCCATGTGTTTCAAGTCCCAAACAGGGTTTTGACTGGGTTCAAGCCCACAGGTTCAAGTCCCAAATTGAGTTTTGGGTTTAAGTCTCAATCCGAGGTAGAACAGTTTCAATGCAGCTTGTGAGATTTTAGTTCCCCAGCCAGGGATCGAATCTGGGTTCCTGGCAGCTGAGTCCTAATCAATAAGCCTCCCGGGAATTCCCTCTTAAGACATATTTGAAGATATTCAAGAAAGATTTATTTCTCTGGTGGTATCAAAGAGTTCTCTGACTTTTAAAATTTACTTTTCAAAAGTTTTGTTTATCTTACTGGAAAAAACCCTAACATAAAGCTAATGAAAAATAGGAGTTTTAATTACTTATTGTAACAAAAATTTGCATATTACTTTCTACTTTTATACATTCGATTTTTATTAAAAAAAAGGTTATGTAATATCATAGAAATGAGAACCAGAGAAAACTTTTATATAGACTGTTCACAAATTCAGTCTGTATTCAGTTATTTTTACTTATCACAATATCCAACATTTTTTCCATGTCCCCTACATGGTTTTCATAATTATTTTTTTAATGGCTACTGTATTGTTCCATTGTGTTGATCTGTCACAGCCCATTAAATCTTTCCCCTCCTGGTCATCGAAGTTGTTTCTGCTATGAAATAGTTTTTCATATTTTGACACAGCCTTCCTGTTTTTTTTTTTTTTTTTCGAATAGCTGAATGACATTTCAGTGTTTATCTATCGTCTTCTGTGAACGCGTGTTCCTTTCGTGGTGACCATCTTGGCAATGTGTGCAGACTGGGTCAGAGCGAAATTGGTCACAGAATCACATGCTGGGACCAGGGCAGGCTGCGTCTGCCACTCAAAGGCAGAGGCTCGGGGGAGCTCACGGGACCAGGGTTGCAGCGGTTCCGTCAGAGAGCTCTGCTCCTGTTTACCCGTCAGTCACGCACGCCCAGGCTTTTGTCCCAGGATGTCTTGAAACGCCTCTTGCCTCCTCTCAGCTTCCTACTGTTGTTGTTTTTAACATGTTACAATAAGCCTATAGTATCATAGTTCTTTTTTCTTCTTTTGAGTGATTTTATTAAGATAAATTCCCAGGAGTGGATTACGAGGTCAAAGGGCATTAAGTGTCATTTTGGCTCCCGCTGTGAGTTACACAATTGTCTTCTGAGGCTGGCTCTACCTCCTGGTGCAGTTGTTGGATGTTAGCACAGAAGATCAGCCCAAATATGAATGGGCGTCTCCAACAGGTGTCCCCACGCTTCTCCTCCATGTGCTCTGATCACAGCAATTATCACAGTCCTTGACTGATCGTTCACTTGTCTACCTGTTCACCTAGTTCCCAGATCCCTAAGGAAAAGAGGCACCTTGTCTATCTTTAAACCTCCAGTCCTAGCACAGTGCCTAGTCCTACAGAGAAGTGAAATGAATACTAATTTAATAAATGAATAAAGGATTACTTACAATGATATTATTTTCTCAAACTTAGGTTCAGTCCATGTCCCTAAGTAATGACCATACTCCTTTGGTCTCAGTTTACTCATCTCTAAAATGGGGATAACATCTACCTTGCAAGATCTGTGTAGGGACTTGAGACAGTGTTTATGAAAGGTCTGACATAGCGCCTGGTGCAATAACAGGCAACTGGGTTTTTTGTTTGTTTGTTTGGTTGGTTTTTTTGCTATTCTGGGTTTTCACTACTGTCACAGGCTCTTCTCTGGTTGCAGGGAGTGGAGGCTACTCTCTAGTTGAGGTGAGCAGGTTTCTCGTTGCAGTGACTTCTCTTGTGGAACACGGGCTCCTGGGCTCACAGGTTTCAGTAGTTGCATCACATGGGCTCAACAGTTGCAGCTCCGAGGCTCTAGAGCACAGGCTCCATAGTTGTGACTCACGGGCCTAGTTGCTCTGCAGCATGTGGGAACTTGCCAGATCAGGGATTGAACCCATGTCTCCTGCACTGGCAGGCGAAGTCTTTATCACTGAGCTACCAGGGAAGTCCCCAGGCAACTGTTTTTCTTATGATGTCATGTGCTTATCATGTGCTCATACATTGAATTTCCCATTGTGAGAACCAGTCGTATATTTCCTTCATTCATATGTTAAGGTCTGTTTTTCTAATAAATTTTAACAAAGTCTTAGATTTTTGTTTTTAAACCTTTTGTCACATTAGTTAAAATATTTTAATTGTATCATTCTTATTATAGAGGATTTGTTGTTGTTTAGTTGCCAAGTCATATCTGATTCTTTTGTTACTCCATGGACTATAGCCTGCCAGGATCCTCGGTCCATGGAATTCTCCAGGCAAGAGTCCTGGAGTGGGTTACCATTTCCTCCTCCGAGGGATCTTCCTGACCCAGCGATCAAACCCACTAACTCGTGTCTCCTGCAGCTCCTACACTGGCAGGCAGATTCGTCACCACTGAGCCACCAGGGAAGCCCATGGAGGGCTTACAATTGTATATTTCTAAGTTTTTAGATGTTTTTCTTTGAGATTTTTTGTATTTCTTCAATTACGAACATCATCATATTCTTACAAATCTGATATATTCATTTTCCTACTGGCTTTTCCAGTGTAATTTTTTATTACTGCCACAGGCTCAAACTTAGGTTCAGTCCATGTCCCTAAGTAATGACCATACTCCTTTGGTCTCAGTTTACTCATCTCTAAAATGGGGATAACATCTACCTTGCAAGATCTGTGTAGGGACTTGAGACAGTGTTTATGAAAGGTCTGACATAGCGCCTGGTGCAATAACAGGCAACTGGGTTTTTTGTTTGTTTGTTTGGTTGGTTTTTTTGCTATTCTGGGTTTTCACTACTGTCACAGGCTCTTCTCTGGTTGCAGGAGTGGAGGCTACTCTCTAGTTGAGGTGAGCAGGTTTCTCGTTGCAGTGACTTCTCTTGTGGAACACGGGCTCCTGGGCTCACAGGTTTCAGTAGTTGCATCACATGGGCTCAACAGTTGCAGCTCCGAGGCTCTAGAGCACAGGCTCGATAGTTGTGACTCACGGGCCTAGTTGCTCTGCAGCATGTGGGAACTTGCCAGATCAGGGATTGAACCCATGTCTCCTGCACTGGCAGGCGAAGTCTTTATCACTGAGCTACCAGGGAAGTCCCCAGGCAACTGTTTTTCTTATGATGTCATGTGCTTATCATGTGCTCATACATTGAATTTCCCATTGTGAGAACCAGTCGTATATTTCCTTCATTCATATGTTAAGGTCTGTTTTTCTAATAAATTTTAACAAAGTCTTAGATTTTTGTTTTTAAACCTTTTGTCACATTAGTTAAAATATTTTAATTGTATCATTCTTATTATAGAGGATTTGTTGTTGTTTAGTTGCCAAGTCATATCTGATTCTTTTGTTACTCCATGGACTATAGCCTGCCAGGATCCTCGGTCCATGGAATTCTCCAGGCAAGAGTCCTGGAGTGGGTTACCATTTCCTCCTCCGAGGGATCTTCCTGACCCAGCGATCAAACCCACTAACTCGTGTCTCCTGCAGCTCCTACACTGGCAGGCAGATTCGTCACCACTGAGCCACCAGGGAAGCCCATGGAGGGCTTACAATTGTATATTTCTAAGTTTTTAGATGTTTTTCTTTGAGATTTTTTGTATTTCTTCAATTACGAACATCATCATATTCTTACAAATCTGATATATTCATTTTCCTACTGGCTTTTCCAGTGTAATTTTTTATTACTGCCACAGGCTCTTCTCTAGTTGCAGGGAGTAGGGGCTACTCTCGAGTTGAGGTGAACAGACTTCTTCTTGTGGTGACTTGTTGTGGAACTCGGGCTCTAGGGCACATGGGCTCCATAGTTGCGGCTCTGAGGCTCCAGAGTACAGGCTCAATTGTTGTGGCTCACGGGCTTAGCTGCTCTGCAGCATGTGGGATCCTCCCAGATCAGGGATCGAACCTGTGTCTCCTGCATTGGCAGGCGAACTCTTTACCACTGAGCTACCAGGGAATCCAAATTTCCAGTGTAATTTTTTAATGTAATTCTTTAAGCCATTATTGCATATGGTATAAGATGTGCCTCTAATGCGATACTCTCTCCCAGCCTGGTACACTACTATGTTAGGCTGCTAGAACTGTCTAACAAAGTACCACAAACTAAGAGGCTTAAAGAAACAGAGATTTATCTGGTCATAGTTCTGGAAGCCCAAAGTCTGAAATCAAAGTGTTGGCAGGGTCATTTCCATCGGAAGGTCCTGGTGGGATATCTGTTCTAGACTCTCTCAGCTTCTGGTGGCTCCAGGTATTCCTCGGTTGTGGCCATATCACTCTGGTCTCTCCCTGTGGCCACATTACTTCCTCTTCTTTCCTCTGTGTCTCTCAGAACTGCAACTGTGGTGGCGTTTACAGTTTATTTAGGTAACCCAGGGTAATCTCACCTCAAAATCCTAATTTAATTGCATTTATCCAAATAAGGTAACATTTACAAGTTCCAGGGATAAGGACTTCATTCATACATCTGGATTACATATATATATATATATATACATGTAAAACCCAGATATGTATATGTATTTCTGCTGTATACTCAGTCATGTCTGACTCTTTGTGACTCCATGGATTGTAAACTGCCAGACTCCCCTGTCCATGGAATTTTCCAGGCACAAATGCTGGAGTAGATTGCCACTTCCTCCTCCAAGGTATCTTCCCAACCCAAGGATCAAACCCAAGTCTTGCGGCTTTCCTGGTGGTCCAGTGGGGAAGGACACTGCCTTGTAGTACAAGGGGCACCGGTTCGATCTCTGGCCTGGGAAGATCCCACGTGCTGCGAAGCGGCTGGACCAATGTGTGCAATTACCAAGCCGGAGCTCTGGAGCGCATGCGCCCAGAGCCAGCGCTCTGCGACATAAGAGGCCACCGCGATGGGAGGCCCACATGGGCCAAAGAACAAAAGATAGATGAAAATAGAGAAATGAAAGACCAATAGAAGAGGCCCACCTGCCCCCTCCCTCCCGAAAATAAAAAAATTAAAAATATTAAAAATAAAACCCCAAGCCTCCTGGATCTCCTGCATTCATAGGCAGATTCTTTATGGTTGGGCCACCTGGGAAGCCCAGTAAGTGAGTGATCACTGTTAAATCTACTACAAGTATTTAAAAAACAAAACAAAACAAAACATCTCACTCCTTACTCTTCGAGAAAAAGAATAGCATATTACCAAATGACTTGCATACAAGGGGATGAGGTCAGGGTGAAGGTGGGCTCAAAGCAACAGTTGAGGGTGGGGTTTGCTGGGTGGGGGGTTAGGGGATAGTCAGCCTCTGAGTGCTGATTTAGACCATCGGTGTCACCCGGAGGGAAATGGCCCTATTTTAAATTCTGTCCCATTGGTGTCAAGCTCACGCTCTTGGAGTCTGGAGTGGACATATCATTTGGTCTCAGTGGAAGAGATGACTAGTTAGCAACCTTATAGACAGAGTCTTCAGCTAAAGACCCTGCCTCCTTTTCGTCTTGTTGTGACCATAAGAATAAGTTCTGGTCAGAGATCTGCAAATGAGAACTCACTGAGTGGAATTTCTGGAAAACTTCCCTCAAAGTGAGACAGATAGCTGGATAGTGCCCCCACTGCATCTTTCCCATTCTCTTCTCCCTACCCAGAGTAGAGGCATGATGGCTGAGGCCCTAGCAGCCATCTTAAGCCATGATGTGACCATAAAACTAAGAAGTCAAGCACTAGAAATGGCAGTGCCCTGGTGAGCCATGGTACTAGCCCAGGGATGCCTACCTTTGTGCTTATTGTAAGAGAAAAAATAAACCTCTCATTTGGCTAAGTCACTTTGGTTAGTTCTTATCAATAACAGCTAA
Source organism: Tragulus kanchil (assembly GCA_022376925.1). Classification (NCBI taxonomy): domain Eukaryota; kingdom Metazoa; phylum Chordata; class Mammalia; order Artiodactyla; family Tragulidae; genus Tragulus; species Tragulus kanchil. The sequence continues at coordinate 45,176,685 of JAIOJX010000025.1, forward strand.
TCTCAGTTTCCAATAGATACATTGTGAAACATTATGTCCTATTCTATCTTCACTGACATTTGGCATGGGCTTATTTTACCTCTAGCTTTCAGCTCAAACGTCACATCTTGAGAGCTACCTTAGCGGACTGGTCACTGTATCTAAAATTGCCACCCCCCATCTATGCAAATAGGTGTCACTATTTGCACATCGCCCTAGTTGATGGTCCTAACTGAGCCTCTCTCACCAGCAATGAACTTACCTATTGATTTCATCGCTTGCTTGTGGGTCATCTTCCTTCCTTGCATGACCACAGGGACCATGCCCGTCTTGCTGTCTGCAGTGGCAGGGAGATTTCTCGGCACATGGTGGGTGCTCAGCAAGATGTGTGGAATGGGCGAGTCTGTGCAGGCACCAACACGAGACACTGGGAGTAGGTGGGGCTGTTGACAGGCTTCGTAAGGGGAAATCCAAGGAGCTCGAGTGAAAAGCCTGTTGTACCAGTGGCTAGGAGGCCAGGATACAGAGTGGGAGGGAGAGGTTGACCTCCCCAAATCCCTCTTCTTCAGAGTGAAAAAACACCCCCACCCACTCAGGGCCCTTTTGTTTGGGCAAAACATGAGTTCACCTTCATCACCTGCATCTCTGCCGCAGGTCTTCCACGCCTGCACTGCAAGACCTCACATTCCTAAAACATCTGAGTCAGGTCCCACAGGAAAATAATCACCTTGAGCCTCTGGAATGACAGTCATTAATTGGCCGAACCCCCAACACCCCTAGCAGCCAAGGGCTTTTTCTACCTGGAGGGTCTTTGACAGAAATGGTTTTGGTTTCTCCCTCTCATGACTTAATTAAACCCCACTCAGTCTCACTCGTACAGCTGCCTGGTACATGTCTCACTCCTCCAGGAAGTCTTCTTTGACTGCTCTGGTTCATATGTTCATATGTCCCCCGTTCCTGTCCCCTGTTGCCATGACTCTTATTTTGACACATGATTCATTGTTTTACTCACTTGTTCATTCCCCTAAAAACCCAAGCTGGGTACTATATATTAGTCTCTGGGTTACAATGAGGTGAAATAGACACGATCCATATTGATCACATATTAATTTTCATTGTTGTTGTTAGGTTTTACTTTTTGTTCACATGGTGCAGCATGTGGGATCTTCGTTCCCTGACCAGGGATCAAACCCCTGTCCCCCTGCACTGGAGTGTGGCATCTTAACCACTGGGTTGCCAGGGAAGTTCTGATCACATATTAATTCTTGAGATGTGTCTACTTTTCAGTGCCTTAGTGATCATCAAATTGTATCAATAGAAGCCCTAGAGTGAAGTGACATTCATAAAGCAGATGCAAAACAACTTTCAGCTACCCCTGCAAGCACTCAGCTTGTGACCAGCATGCTGATGGCGGCAGAAAAAGGTTTCCTGTAGGGAGACCTGCTTAACTCTTTGTGGGCAGCAGACCTCTGCATCCGCATCTGTGGTCTGCTGTGATGTGGGGCCTCCCTGGGGACTGGAGCTAAGAGCAGCCCTGCCAGGAGGTTGCCATGTGCCTTCTGAGAGGAAGCTGCTGAGCACAAGCACAGGAGAGGGAGAGCCTCTGGGAGCCCCTGGAAAGGCAAGGTTTAAGTTCTGGGCAATGAAGTTTGATTCTTTCAGTGAAAACCCAAGAGTCTGCAGCAGGGTGGCCTCCCCAAATCCCTCTTCTTCAGAGTGAAAAAACCCCCACCCACTCAGGGCCCTTTTGTTTGGGCAAAACATGAGTTCACCTTCATCACCTGCATCTCTGCCGCAGGTCTTCCACGCCTGCACTGCAAGACCTCACATTCCTAAAACATCTGAGTCAGGTCCCACAGGAAAATAATCACCTTGAGCCTCTGGAATGACAGTCATTAATTGGCCGAACCCCCAACACCCCTAGCAGCCAAGGGCTTTTTCTACCTGGAGGGTCTTTGACAGAAATGGTTTTGGTTTCTCCCTCTCATGACTTGATTAAACCCCACTCAGTCTCACTCGTACAGCTGCCTGGTACATGTCTCACTCCTCCAGGAAGTCTTCTCTGACTGCTCTGGTTCATATGTTCATATGTCCCCCGTTCCTGTCCCCTGTTGCCATGACTCTTATTTTGACACATGATTCATTGTTTTACTCACTTGTTCATTCCCCTAAAAACCCAAGCTGGGTACTATATATTAGTCTCTGGGTTACAATGAGGTGAAATAGACATGGTCCATATTGATCACATATTAATTTTCATTGTTGTTGTTAGGTTTTACTTTTTGTTCACATGGTGCAGCATGTGGGATCTTCGTTCCCTGACCAGGGATCAAACCCCTGTCCCCCTGCACTGGAGTGCGGCATCTTAACCACTGGGTTGCCAGGGAAGTTCTGATCACATATTAATTCTTGAGATGTGTCTACTTTTCAGTGCCTTAGTGATCATCAAATTGTATCAATAGAAGCCCTAGAGTGAAGTGACATTCATAAAGCAGATGCAAAACAACTTTCAGCTACCCCTGCAAGCACTCAGCTTGTGACCAGCATGCTGATGGCGGCAGAAAAAGGTTTCCTGTAGGGAGACCTGCTTAACTCTTTGTGGGCAGCAGACCTCTGCATCCGCATCTGTGGTCTGCTGTGATGTGGGGCCTCCCTGGGGACTGGAGCTAAGAGCAGCCCTGCCAGGAGGTTGCCATGTGCCTTCTGAGAGGAAGCTGCTGAGCACAAGCACAGGAGAGGGAGAGCCTCTGGGAGCCCCTGGAAAGGCAAGGTTTAAGTTCTGGGCAATGAAGTTTGATTCTTTCAGTGAAAACCCAAGAGTCTGCAGCAGGGTGGTCCAGTCACAGAAGGGTCTTCACGGTACCAGCAGAGGGGCCAAGGGGCCGTCCTTCTCCTTTGGGTGAGAGGGGCCAAGTTGGCATACATCGGGCCTTTCTTTCTCTGGCAAGAGCAAGCACGTACAACGGGTCAGTCAGTGCACTCGAGCCACGCCCTTGAGTACAAGTGCCATCAGGCGTCCTGACACTGCTTCTTAATCCAAAATCCAAACAACCGCAAGCCCACATGACCAGACCCTTCTCTACCCTTGACTTGTGTGACCAGGAAGCAGCTTCTGCATTATATCACAGGGCCAGCAAGGTGGAGCCGAGCCCCATAACACGCAGAAGCTCAGCATTGCATCCACGGATCATTCACACTCAAAATGGAGTTGCCTGGGGAATCAACCCCGATCCTGAGGAGGCAACTGAATCAGCACGGATAAGCCATGCTGGGTAGCATTTTCACATCGGGTGTATTTCATTGGAACATGACTCCTTGAAAATGGTATGACCTCTTTGGCACAAGGTTAATTAGAATGTGGAACCAACCAGGCCAGCCCACAGTTGACCTTGCAGGATAAGCCCAGGGTTCACCCATCTTGGGAGGACTTGTCTGTTTTTAATCCCAGTGCAGCTTCTTCCTGCTCCCAGAACTCTATGGGCTGCTCCTACCTCTTGCTGGATGCTCAACAAACACAATTTCTTCTCAGAGATTAAGTAAAACGTGATGAAGAGGGCAAACCTCTTAAAGGAAAGAAAATCATGGGATACAAACCAGATCAGATTACCTGCTGCTGGAACCACAGCTGCCTTCACCCCTTTCACTTACCTGGGTGAGCCCTGGGCGTTGGCCTCTGTGACTCTGTGGCTGTGGATATATGGGCCTGGCGCTTTGTGGGCAAACCTTTGCCTGCTGTCTTTCCCCGGGCCGTGGAGTCTCAGCGATGAGGGGTAGAGTGTCTCAGGCATGTTGGCCCCTGGTGTGAATTCCACCCACCCCCACGGATGGTTCTAGCTGGAAACCCCTGGGTCCCAGCCCCATAGGATGGTTCTAGATGGAAACCACCGAGCGTCTCTGGAAACAGCAAAGAGAGACTGTGAGTCTATGGGAGTCGTAATACCAAGGTGGAGATGAAGCAGCCGAGCTCGACTAGCGGGTGTCTGTGGGGCTCTCTCTTCTGCAGGCAGCCTCGGGGAGGGGTGAGAGGGAGTTCCCATCCAGAGAGCCCAGAGGAGCCCCACCCCGGGAATCTCCCAACCCTGGGCTTTCAGAAGGCTCCAGCTGCTCCATCCACTACCTCCTGCCCCCTCCCTTACCACCTATTACAGGCTGAACAGTGTCCCCCCAAAGATATAGCAAAGTCCCAATTCTCAGTACCTCAGCTTTTGACCTTGTTTGGAAATAGGATCTTTGCAGACGTGATTAGCTAGGATGAGTCAGACTGGAGGAGGGTGGCTCTTGAATCCAATAGAGCTGGTGTCCTGAGAAGATCGTGTGAAGACTGACACACAGGCAAAGTGGCACGTGACAGCAAGGGCGCAGACGAGAGGGACACAGCGGCCAACCGAGAACCTCCCGGAGCACCAGAGGCCAGGCGGGAGCAAGCAAGGATTCCTCAACAGGTTCAGAGGCAGCATGGCCTTGTGACTCCTTGATTCTACTCTCTCTGCCCAGCACCTCAGGGACTGTGAGGGAATATATTTCTGTCTGAAGCAGTCGGTTTGGGGTACTTTGTTACATGTTACAGCAGCCTTTGGAAACAGGTCCCCACCCCCTCCTGCTTCTTCTGAGGCAGCACCAGGGATGAATTTATTGTGACACTAACAAAGCATGAAACTAACAAAGCATCGTGGCATATTGTAAGAGTGTGAAAAGACACAGAGGCAGGGAGTCCAGGCAGAATCAGGTTTCTTCCTATTGGGTTTAGGCAGGAGCCACCATGAGAGATCTGGCTCCCCTACCAGAACCTGGCTGCTTTCTGCCTCAGGTTTCCACTAAAGCAGCCCAGGGCCCTTCCCACATCAATATTTCTTCCTTATGTGCCTCTGCACCAACTTGGCTTGGACAAACTCTATCAAATCTCATGGTTTGACCTTATCCCATGTCTCTACTACCAAACAGGCCATTTTGGATTGGCGGGACCAGTGCCTACATGTGTCTTCCTACAAATTGGCTCATGCTAACCTTCTTAGCATACCTTGTAAGTTTCTTTCAGAAATTTCTGATCAACAGAGTCACCGTCATTACCTTGTAAGGGTTCTTTCAGAATTTCTGATCACGCAGGAAGTAGCCAGAGATGATAACGTCAGAGAGCCCAGAGGAGCCCCACCCCGGGAATCTCCCAACCCTGGGCTTTCAGAAGGCTCCAGCTGCTCCATCCACTACCTCCTGCCCCCTCCCTTACCACCTATTACAGGCTGAACAGTGTCCCCCCAAAGATATAGCAAAGTCCCAATTCTCAGTACCTCAGCTTTTGACCTTGTTTGGAAATAGGATCTTTGCAGACGTGATTAGCTAGGATGAGTCAGACTGGAGGAGGGTGGCTCTTGAATCCAATAGAGCTGGTGTCCTGAGAAGATCGTGTGAAGACTGACACACAGGCAAAGTGGCACGTGACAGCAAGGGCGCAGACGAGAGGGACACAGCGGCCAACCGAGAACCTCCCGGAGCACCAGAGGCCAGGCGGGAGCAAGCAAGGATTCCTCAACAGGTTCAGAGGCAGCATGGCCTTGTGACTCCTTGATTCTACTCTCTCTGCCCAGCACCTCAGGGACTGTGAGGGAATATATTTCTGTCTGAAGCAGTCGGTTTGGGGTACTTTGTTACATGTTACAGCAGCCTTTGGAAACAGGTCCCCACCCCCTCCTGCTTCTTCTGAGGCAGCACCAGGGATGAATTTATTGTGACACTAACAAAGCATGAAACTAACAAAGCATCGTGGCATATTGTAAGAGTGTGAAAAGACACAGAGGCAGGGAGTCCAGGCAGAATCAGGTTTCTTCCTATTGGGTTTAGGCAGGAGCCACCATGAGAGATCTGGCTCCCCTACCAGAACCTGGCTGCTTTCTGCCTCAGGTTTCCACTAAAGCAGCCCAGGGCCCTTCCCACATCAATATTTCTTCCTTATGTGCCTCTGCACCAACTTGGCTTGGACAAACTCTATCAAATCTCATGGTTTGACCTTATCCCATGTCTCTACTACCAAACAGGCCATTTTGGATTGGCGGGACCAGTGCCTACATGTGTCTTCCTACAAATTGGCTCATGCTAACCTTCTTAGCATACCTTGTAAGTTTCTTTCAGAAATTTCTGATCAACAGAGTCACCGTCATCTCTCAGGCAGCAACTCAAGAACATGTCAAGGCCGTGCTCCTCTTCCAGACTCTAAAGGCAAACCCTCCGCCATCGATGCCTCATGATCACGCAGGAAGTAGCCAGAGATGATAACGTCACCGCTGCTCCTTTCTATATTCCTTTAAAGTCTGGAATGATGGAGTTGAATATCTGCAAAGAGCGGTGTCAGCCCGCAGCCCTGCAGCCCTCCCCACAGTCTCTTCCCTCCACAAACCTCTGTGGCCACAAAGCCCGCCCACCTGCACACTCACCTTAGCATCAGCGCCTCCCCGGCCACACCCAGCTACTTAAGCTCCATCCCCACACGACATCGCTCTCTTGGATCCCTCCCTTGGGATGCTCTCTCACCCTATTTGCTCTCCCCTGCTTGGCTCTCTCTCCCAGTTATGTCTACGTAGCCAGATCCCTCATGGTGGCTCCTAGCTAAGCCCAATAGGGAGAAACCTAATTCTGCCTGGAATCCCTGCCTCCGTCTCTTTTCACACTTTACTTACACATATGGCAAAGTATATGACAAAGGTCAATATAGTCAAGGCTACAGTTTTCTCAGTAGTCATGTATGGATGTAAGACTGAACCATAAAGAAGGCTGAGTACCAAAGAACTGATGTCTTCGAATTGTGGTGTTGGAGAAGACTCTTGAGAGTCCTTTGGACAGCAAGGAGATCAAAGCAATCTCCTAAAGGAAATAAACCCTGAATATTCATTGGAAGGACTGATGCTGAAGCTGAAGATCCAATATTTTGGCCCCTGATGGTGAAGCGCCAACTCATTGGATAAGACCCTGATGCTGGGAATGATTGAGGACAGGAAGAAAAGGGGCAGCAGAGAATGAGATGGTTGGATGACATCCCCAGTTCAATGGACACGAACTTGAGCAAACTCTGGTAGATGGTGAAGGACAGGGAAGATGGCGGACAAACTCTATCCTTTTTCATCCCATGTCTCTACTACCAAACAGGCCATTTTGGATTGGCGGGACCAGTGCCTACATGTGTCTTCCTACAAATTGGCTCATGCTAACCTTCTTAGCATACCTTGTAAGTTTCTTTCAGAAATTTCTGATCAACAGAGTCACTGTCATCTCTCAGGCAGCAACTCAAGAACATGTCAAGGCCGTGCTCCTCTTCCAGACTCTAAAGGCAAACCCTCCGCCATCGATGCCTCATGATCACGCAGGAAGTAGCCAGAGATGATAACGTCACCGCTGCTCCTTTCTATATTCCTTTAAAGTCTGGAATGATGGAGTTGAATATCTGCAAAGAGCGGTGTCAGCCCGCAGCCCTGCAGCCCTCCCCACAGTCTCTTCCCTCCACAAACCTCTGTGGCCACAAAGCCCGCCCACCTGCACACTCACCTTAGCATCAGCGCCTCCCCGGCCACACCCAGCTACTTAAGCTCCATCCCCACACGACATCGCTCTCTTGGATCCCTCCCTTGGGATGCTCTCTCACCCTATTTGCTCTCCCCTGCTTGGCTCTCTCTCCCAGTTATGTCTACGTAGCCAGATCCCTCATGGTGGCTCCTAGCTAAGCCCAATAGGGAGAAACCTAATTCTGCCTGGAATCCCTGCCTCCGTCTCTTTTCACACTTTACTTACACATATGGCAAAGTATATGACAAAGGTCAATATAGTCAAGGCTACAGTTTTCTCAGTAGTCATGTATGGATGTAAGACTGAACCATAAAGAAGGCTGAGTACCAAAGAACTGATGTCTTCGAATTGTGGTGTTGGAGAAGACTCTTGAGAGTCCTTTGGACAGCAAGGAGATCAAAGCAATCTCCTAAAGGAAATAAACCCTGAATATTCATTGGAAGGACTGATGCTGAAGCTGAAGATCCAATATTTTGGCCCCTGATGGTGAAGCGCCAACTCATTGGATAAGACCCTGATGCTGGGAATGATTGAGGACAGGAAGAAAAGGGGCAGCAGAGAATGAGATGGTTGGATGACATCCCCAGTTCAATGGACACGAACTTGAGCAAACTCTGGTAGATGGTGAAGGACAGGGAAGACTGGCGTGCTGCCGTCCATGGGGTTGCACAGAGTAGGACACGACTCAGTGACTGAACAATAACAAGAAAAAACAAAGAATCAGATTCAGTCCCATTCCAAGGTCCTGGAGCTCATGTGTTTGTAATTTTGGCTTATTTCTCTTAAAGGATATCCTCCTTACATAAGATTCAGCCTGAGCCCTGGCTTTGCACTGATTCCCCTGTGTGCTCTGCCCTGAGCCCAGCCTCGCTGGGGCAGGACTGCAGGCCCCTGTGGGGTCCTTGGTCACTCCTGGTTCCATGGATAGCATCACCAGCCCAGGAGGCTTTGGAAAGAGAGGCCAATAGCAGGCTGCTCTGTTTGTGGAGCAGAAGACTAAATGAGAGGACACTTCTCAGAGTCACTCCTGGAGAATAACTGCCTTCCTTCAGAACCTCAGTGGGCAAAGCCCCCCATTTACAACAGGAAGCCTCCCCTGGGCAGAGCTGAACAGCCTGACGAACAGCTGAGCCCTGGGGGAGAGAGAGGCCTGTGACTGCTCTCCTTGCAGTCTGTCCTGCTGTGTGGCTTCCTCGCCTCCACCCACTCCTGACCTTCCCAGTCACACCACAACCCAGTCAACCCCAGTTCAAACCAGGATCATCCGCACACGCGTGGCACTTAGTCTTAGCTAAGCACAGGAGAACCCTGGGTGAATGACATGGGGCCTCTGGGAAGGAGAAGTTTGTTTTTGTCTAGTGGCTTTAGTCATGTCTGACTCTTTGTGACCCATGGACTAGTCTGAAGATCCAATATTTTGGCCCCTGATGGATGAAGACTCTTGAGAGTCCTTTGGACAGCAAGGAGATCAAAGCAATCTCCTAAAGGAAATAAACCCTGAATATTCATTGGAAGGACTGATGCTGAAGCTGAAGATCCAATATTTTGGCCCCTGATGGTGAAGCGCCAACTCATTGGATAAGACCCTGATGCTGGGAATGATTGAGGACAGGAAGAAAAGGGGCAGCAGAGAATGAGATGGTTGGATGACATCCCCAGTTCAATGGACACGAACTTGAGCAAACTCTGGTAGATGGTGAAGGACAGGGAAGACTGGCGTGCTGCCGTCCATGGGGTTGCACAGAGTAGGACACGACTCAGTGACTGAACAATAACAAGAAAAAACAAAGAATCAGATTCAGTCCCATTCCAAGGTCCTGGAGCTCATGTGTTTGTAATTTTGGCTTATTTCTCTTAAAGGATATCCTCCTTACATAAGATTCAGCCTGAGCCCTGGCTTTGCACTGATTCCCCTGTGTGCTCTGCCCTGAGCCCAGCCTCGCTGGGGCAGGACTGCAGGCCCCTGTGGGGTCCTTGGTCACTCCTGGTTCCATGGATAGCATCACCAGCCCAGGAGGCTTTGGAAAGAGAGGCCAATAGCAGGCTGCTCTGTTTGTGGAGCAGAAGACTAAATGAGAGGACACTTCTCAGAGTCACTCCTGGAGAATAACTGCCTTCCTTCAGAACCTCAGTGGGCAAAGCCCCCCATTTACAACAGGAAGCCTCCCCTGGGCAGAGCTGAACAGCCTGACGAACAGCTGAGCCCTGGGGGAGAGAGAGGCCTGTGACTGCTCTCCTTGCAGTCTGTCCTGCTGTGTGGCTTCCTCGCCTCCACCCACTCCTGACCTTCCCAGTCACACCACAACCCAGTCAACCCCAGTTCAAACCAGGATCATCCGCACACGCGTGGCACTTAGTCTTAGCTAAGCACAGGAGAACCCTGGGTGAATGACATGGGGCCTCTGGGAAGGAGAAGTTTGTTTTTGTCTAGTGGCTTTAGTCATGTCTGACTCTTTGTGACCCCATGGACTGTAGCCCACCAGGCTCCTCTGTCCTTGGAATTCTCCAGGCAAGAAGACTGGCGTGGGTTGCCATTTCCTCCTCCAGGCAATCTTCCCAACCCAGGAATCAAACCTGCATCTCCTGCATTGGCAGGTGAGCCACCAGGGAAGCCTGGGAAGGAGGAGACATCCCCAAATACTGCAGACCCTGCAGACATTGTGGATTCTTTCCAGACTATGGCACTAAAGCCAGTCATACACATTTTAGGTTTCCCAGTGCATATACAGGATATGTTTAGGATCTTCCTGGTGGTCCAGTGGTTAAGAATCTTCCTGCCAATGCAGGGGATGCAAGTTTGATCCCTGGTCCAGGAAGATCTTACATGCTGAGGGGCAGCTAAGTCTGTGTGCCACAGCTACTAAGTGCTCACTCTATAGCCCATGCTCCATAACAAGAGAGGTCACTGCAGTGAGAAGTCCCTGAACCACCACCAGCAGCAAACAGAGAAAGTCTGCATGCAGCAACAAAGACCCAGCACAACTAATAAGTAAATAAATGAAAAAAGAAACAGAAGTTATGTTTACACTGTACTGTAGTCTATTCATTGTGCAATGGCACAGTGTCTACAAAACAACATACATACCTTTATTGGGAAATACTTTACTGCTATAATCTATATGGGAAAAGAATCTGAAAAAGAATAGATATGTTTATAACTGAACCACTTTGTTGTACCCCTGAAGCTGACAACATTGTATACTGCAATATAAAATTTAAAATTTTTTAGAATAATTTACTACTATAAATAGCTGATCATCCAGATTCTGACCCGTTTATTAAAATGACCTCAGTGGCAACCCCATTCAACAGGATCCGGCAGCACGCGACGCGTGAGCCCTGGGAGAGAGAGGCCTGTGACTGCTCTCCTTGCAGTCTGTCCTGCTGTGTGGCTTCCTCGCCTCCACCCACTCCTGACCTTCCCAGTCACACCACAACCCAGTCAACCCCAGTTCAAACCAGGATCATCCGCACACGCGTGGCACTTAGTCTTAGCTAAGCACAGGAGAACCCTGGGTGAATGACATGGGGCCTCTGGGAAGGAGAAGTTTGTTTTTGTCTAGTGGCTTTAGTCATGTCTGACTCTTTGTGACCCCATGGACTGTAGCCCACCAGGCTCCTCTGTCCTTGGAATTCTCCAGGCAAGAAGACTGGCGTGGGTTGCCATTTCCTCCTCCAGGCAATCTTCCCAACCCAGGAATCAAACCTGCATCTCCTGCATTGGCAGGTGAGCCACCAGGGAAGCCTGGGAAGGAGGAGACATCCCCAAATACTGCAGACCCTGCAGACATTGTGGATTCTTTCCAGACTATGGCACTAAAGCCAGTCATACACATTTTAGGTTTCCCAGTGCATATACAGGATATGTTTAGGATCTTCCTGGTGGTCCAGTGGTTAAGAATCTTCCTGCCAATGCAGGGGATGCAAGTTTGATCCCTGGTCCAGGAAGATCTTACATGCTGAGGGGCAGCTAAGTCTGTGTGCCACAGCTACTAAGTGCTCACTCTATAGCCCATGCTCCATAACAAGAGAGGTCACTGCAGTGAGAAGTCCCTGAACCACCACCAGCAGCAAACAGAGAAAGTCTGCATGCAGCAACAAAGACCCAGCACAACTAATAAGTAAATAAATGAAAAAAGAAACAGAAGTTATGTTTACACTGTACTGTAGTCTATTCATTGTGCAATGGCACAGTGTCTACAAAACAACATACATACCTTTATTGGGAAATACTTTACTGCTATAATCTATATGGGAAAAGAATCTGAAAAAGAATAGATATGTTTATAACTGAACCACTTTGTTGTACCCCTGAAGCTGACAACATTGTATACTGCAATATAAAATTTAAAATTTTTTAGAATAATTTACTACTATAAATAGCTGATCATCACCTGACAACACAGGATTGCTGCACCTTCAGTTTATTAAAAAAAAAATGCAGCATCTCCAACGTACAATAAAACGGTTATGCCTATAAATGACCACACAACACAGAAATAACACTAAAGAATGTGGCAACCGCCCAACAGGCAAGCAATGTGTCATCTGGCTTCTCAAGAGGACAATTCCAATTTGGGTGGGGGTGGGTGAGGATTTTATGAAGTAGGTGCTGCAAGGTGGTGATTCAAAGTATCTAATAGTCAGAACTAACATCGCTGACCAGCGGGAGATGAACAAGTGCCCCAGGGGCCTGGTGGGCATCCTCAGCCGCTTGGTCATGGGAAAGCCCTGGGAATTCGCAGAAGGAGGAGAGGCAGCAGGGGATGCAAGGGTGCAGGGCAGGGAGGGCCGCACTGGGCAGGGAGAGCCACTGGGTACCACTCAGAGCCAGAGCATCCCAATACTTTAACGCCAGGCTTGGCCGTGCCCCAGCTGCTCACAGCCCCAGGTAGGATGAGCTGGGCACATTCAGGCACTGGCTTGGCCCCTTCCCTCTGGAAACAGATTTCCTTCCATTTCCAGAAGAGCCTGTCACAGCTGGGCCTCTTTCTCCCTGGATGTTGCAACAAAACCACCTGCCCTCCAGTGAAAGAGGGCTTTGTTTCCACCTGGGCCGCCCCCAGCAGGGTGGGGATAGCGGAACCCACTGAGGAGCAGCCCGGTGTGCTGGGTGGGGGCTTCTCCATGCCAGGCCTGAACCAAGCAGCAGGTGTGGCTCCCATAAAAGAAACAACTCCCCAGGCACCGCACACTCAGACACAGGGTTGCTGTTTTCCTGAAGGTGTCATTATTGCTGGGAAAACTCTCCTGAGAGCTCACCCACCTTTAGGGGAATAAAATGTTTACAAGAGGAAAATACAGAAAGAGATTTGGTTTTGTTTTTCTTTAGACGCTTGAGCCACCTACAATCACAGTCAAATAAAATAAATAAAACAAAATTCTCTAATCACAGTCCACTAAGCAGAAAGAGCAAAGGTAAGCGGCCTGAAGGTTGCTGGGTCAGATCAGGCCCACGGGGCTGGACTGGAGGGTACAAACCCCAGCCCCTGTTTATACCTCCAGCTGCCCTGGGGCGGGGCTGTGACCAAGTCTTTAAAATACTGGGTAAGATGCAGAGTCCTTTTTTTTTTCCTGGGTCTTTTATTTTTTATTTATTTATTTATTTATTTTTAAAGTTTTTACAGAGTTTTGTTGTTCACAGACATGTATGTTCCCAGATCAGTCATATGAAGATGCAGATTCTTTAGCTGAGTATCTAAGCCAAGACCTTCATGCAGGAAGGGTACCCAGTGTGTCAGTTTTGTGGCGAGGGTAGTGTCTGTGTGTCAGTGTGTGTGTGTCTCCTGTAGGTCTCTCTGAATGTATCCATGTGTGTATGTGTATGTCTATGTGTGTGTGTTTGTTTATGACAGAGAGAGAAAGCGCCAGTTAAGGGCTGATTCTCACAGGCACTCTGGGGGCCCTCTCAGCCCCGTTGACCTGTCATCTCACTTGCTGCCTCGGCCCCGCCACAGGCATGTGTGTTCTTCCGTTGCCTCAACATTTCCACTCTGATGGCAGTAAAGGGATGGCGAGTTTCATGCTCCAGGTTGTTTACTTCTGGAAGTTATGGAAAAGCAAGCACGCAGGTGCTGGGTCCATGAAGCATCCTGCCAGCATGCTGGGCACCTTGTCAAGGCCCAGGGCTGCTCCTGTGCTGTCTACCTGTCTACCTGTCTGTCTGTCTGTCTATCTGACTGGTGTGGCCCTGGCAGCACTGGCCGACAGCCCGGCTCCACTGTCCCCTTCTTTTTTCATGGTCTTTCCTCCCCATTCCCCTCCCTTGCCACTGTTCATCCTCCATCTTTCCTCCCTGCCTTCTCATGGTGTCTTTCTCAAGAGAGAAGCAAACAGAGGAGCTGGCCACTCACAGGAAGTTTTTGAGTTCTGTGTATGGTGGGAACAGGTTTTACCCCAAAGCCCCACGAAAGAGCCTCCCCTGGGGTAGAAAAGGAGGCTGGGGAGCATCCCCGCTGGGCCCTCGGCGACCACAGGCCCAGAGGTTCCCTTCACCCCATACAACCCTCACAGGTCTGCCCACATGCAGGCAGTGCTCGGTATCACCACAGCCCACCCAGACTCAGAAATCAGGAACCCTATTTTCTATGCCAGGGTCCCCCCACCAGGTCATCTCCACTGAATGGGAGGATTCACGCAGTGTCTTCTGAAGATGATCCTGTTATCCCAGGATGACACATGGCAACACAGCCCGAGCCCTGGACTGTGCAACTGGCCTGGGTATCCTCCCAGCATCCTGCCAGGCCAGGTCTTCTAAGCTGCTCAGAGTCCAAGGGTTCACTTAGTTCTACTTTCCCATTAACTCATCAAAGTTGTGGTTAAATATATCCATTGACCCCGAGAAAGTGTGTGAGAGGTGAGCACACACCAATCATAAAAGTGTCAAGTGACAACTTTTCCATCAATGTCCAAGGGCACAAGAGTAACACATCTGGAGTCATATTTGTATTGTTTTGTGGGTGTGTGTGTATGAAACTGTGGATGGAAAGCCAGCATGAAAGAGAGAGCAAAGATAGTTATGTGACTGTAGTTCGATTATCCAATGTGAACAAAAGAGAGAAAATAGACAGAAAGAAATATGGACACATGCTCAGGGACCTATGAGACTATAACAAGATTTGACATTCATATAAAGGAGTTATTGAAAAGAAAGAAGACAGTGAGACAGAAAAAGAAATTGAAAAATACTAGCTGAAAACTTACCAAATTTGGTGTGAAGTTAAGCAAACTTTAAACATGATAAACCCAAATAAGTCCATGCCAAGACACACCATAACTAAACTTCTAAAAACTAAAGAAACAATCTTAAAATCAGCCAGAGAGAAACAATATCTTATTTATAGGGGGAAAACAATTTCAATAACAGTAAATTTCTTATCAGAAACCATGGAGGCTAAAAGGAAGTAGCACAATATTTTTCAGCACTTAAGGAAAAAAACTGTCAACCCACAGTTTTATATTCAGGAAAAATATCTTTCAGGAATGAAGGGGAAATAAAGACATTGTCAGATAAAGGTTGATAAGAGAATTTTCATCAACCAATCTACAGGAATGAATAAAGAAAGTTCTCTTAAAAAAGATAAAATCAAGAACTTCGGAACACCAAGAAGGAAGAAAAGTCACAATAAACAAAAATATGGGTAAATATCATAAATTTTCCTTCTCCTGTTAAACTTTCTAAATAATGTTTAATGATTGAAGCAAAAATCATAATATCCCTTTCTCAACAATTGGTGGACCAACTAGACACAAAGTCAGCAACAATACGGAAGACCTCAACAATACCACAGAATTTTATAAAAAGGGAAAAACATCCCAGGATGACACATGGCAACACAGCCCGAGCCCTGGACTGTGCAACTGGCCTGGGTATCCTCCCAGCATCCTGCCAGGCCAGGTCTTCTAAGCTGCTCAGAGTCCAAGGGTTCACTTAGTTCTACTTTCCCATTAACTCATCAAAGTTGTGGTTAAATATATCCATTGACCCCGAGAAAGTGTGTGAGAGGTGAGCACACACCAATCATAAAAGTGTCAAGTGACAACTTTTCCATCAATGTCCAAGGGCACAAGAGTAACACATCTGGAGTCATATTTGTATTGTTTTGTGGGTGTGTGTGTATGAAACTGTGGATGGAAAGCCAGCATGAAAGAGAGAGCAAAGATAGTTATGTGACTGTAGTTCGATTATCCAATGTGAACAAAAAGAGAAAATAGACAGAAAGAAATATGGACACATGCTCAGGGACCTATGAGACTATAACAAGATTTGACATTCATATAAAGGAGTTATTGAAAAGAAAGAAGACAGTGAGACAGAAAAAGAAATTGAAAAATACTAGCTGAAAACTTACCAAATTTGGTGTGAAGTTAAGCAAACTTTAAACATGATAAACCCAAATAAGTCCATGCCAAGACACACCATAACTAAACTTCTAAAAACTAAAGAAACAATCTTAAAATCAGCCAGAGAGAAACAATATCTTATTTATAGGGGGAAAACAATTTCAATAACAGTAAATTTCTTATCAGAAACCATGGAGGCTAAAAGGAAGTAGCACAATATTTTTCAGCACTTAAGGAAAAAAACTGTCAACCCACAGTTTTATATTCAGGAAAAATATCTTTCAGGAATGAAGGGGAAATAAAGACATTGTCAGATAAAGGTTGATAAGAGAATTTTCATCAACCAATCTACAGGAATGAATAAAGAAAGTTCTCTTAAAAAAGATAAAATCAAGAACTTCGGAACACCAAGAAGGAAGAAAAGTCACAATAAACAAAAATATGGGTAAATATCATAAATTTTCCTTCTCCTGTTAAACTTTCTAAATAATGTTTAATGATTGAAGCAAAAATCATAATATCCCTTTCTCAACAATTGGTGGACCAACTAGACACAAAGTCAGCAACAATACGGAAGACCTCAACAATACCACAGAATTTTATAGAACACTCCACCCAACAAGAGCAGAATACACGTGTTTTTCAAGCACCTATAGATCATAGACCAAGTTGGACCATACTTGGGCCTTGGGCCATTAAAAAAAGGCATTTAAAGGAATTTAAATCATATAAAGTGTGTTCTCTGCCCACAATGGAAACAAACTACAAATCAGTAACAAAAAGCATGAAAATCTCTGCACATTTGGAAACTAAACAACATATTTCTAAGTAATTCATGGGTCAAAGAGATATCCATAAAACAAATTATTTAAAATACAAGGAAATGGGGACTTCCCTTGTGGTCCAGTGATTAAGAATCCACCTTGGAATGCAGGAGACGCAGGTTTGATCCCTGGTCAGGAAACTATGATCCCACACGCTGTGAAGCAGCTAAGCCTGCATGCCACAGCTACTGAGCCCATGCACTCCAGAGCCTGTGCAGCACAATTAGAGAGTCTGTGTGCTGCAACAAAAGACACACGACACAACAAAGATCCTAGTGTCACAACTAAGACCTGACACAGCAAAATAAACAAATAAATATTTTAAAATACAAGGAAATGAAGGAAAGTGAGAATGTAATGTATCAAAATCTGTAGTACACAAGTAGTGCTGAGAAGGAAATTTGTAGCACTAAATGCATATATTAAAAAGAGGAGGGCTTCCCTGGTGGTCCAGTGGGTAAGGACACCGCCTTGCAGTGCAAGGGTGCCGGTTCGATTCCTGGCCTGGGAAGATCCCACGTGCCACAGAGCGGCTGGACTGATGTGTCCAATTACTGAGCCGGAGCTCTGGAGCGCATGAGCCCAGAGCCGGTGCTCTGCGACAACAGAGACCACTGCCATGGGAGGCCCACACAGACCAAAGAACAAAGATGGATGAAAATGGACAAATGAAAGACCAATAGAAGTGGTCCGCCTGCTTCCCTCCCTCCCCACCCCACCCCCACCAAAATAAATAAATAAATAAATCTTTAAAATAAAAAAAAAATAAAAAGAGGAGGGCTTCCCTTGTGGTCCAGTGATTAAGAATCCACCTTGGAATGCAGGAGACGCAGGTTTGATCCCTGGTCAGGAAACTATGATCCCACACGCTGTGAAGCAGCTAAGCCTGCATGCCACAGCTACTGAGCCCATGCACTCCAGAGCCTGTGCAGCACAATTAGAGAGTCTGTGTGCTGCAACAAAAGACACACGACACAACAAAGATCCTAGTGTCACAACTAAGACCTGACACAGCAAAATAAACAAATAAATATTTTAAAATACAAGGAAATGAAGGAAAGTGAGAATGTAATGTATCAAAATCTGTAGTACACAAGTAGTGCTGAGAAGGAAATTTGTAGCACTAAATGCATATATTAAAAAGAGGAGGGCTTCCCTGGTGGTCCAGTGGGTAAGGACACCGCCTTGCAGTGCAAGGGTGCCGGTTCGATTCCTGGCCTGGGAAGATCCCACGTGCCACAGAGCGGCTGGACTGATGTGTCCAATTACTGAGCCGGAGCTCTGGAGCGCATGAGCCCAGAGCCGGTGCTCTGCGACAACAGAGACCACTGCCATGGGAGGCCCACACAGACCAAAGAACAAAGATGGATGAAAATGGACAAATGAAAGACCAATAGAAGTGGTCCGCCTGCTTCCCTCCCTCCCCACCCCACCCCCACCAAAATAAATAAATAAATAAATCTTTAAAATAAAAAAAAAATAAAAAGAGGAGGGCTTCCCTTGTGGTCCAGTGGGTAAAGAGTCCGCCTTACTGTGCAAGGGGCACTGATTTGATCCCTGGCCCAGGAAGATCCCATGTGCCACAGATTAGCTGGACCAGTGTGTCTGGTTGCGAGCCAGCGCTCTGGAGCCCATGAGCCCAGAGCCAGTGCTCTGCAATGAGGGAGGCCACTGCAATGGGAGGCCTACACATGTGGAAAGGATAAAAAGATGGATGAAAATAAATATAAATTAAAAGGGGCATGATGGGGAAAAGAAAAAAAAGGAAAAGAAAACAATAATTTAAGCTCCCACTTTAAGAACTTAAACTCAAAGCAAGTAAGAGAAAAAAACTAATACAGTCAGAGCAAAAATTAATAAAAGTTAAACAAAGAAACATGTTTTCAAATAAAGAAAATCAATGAAAATAAAAGTTGATTCTCTGAAAATATAATAAAATTGATAACTTCAAGCAAGATAAAAACAGAGAAAATACAAATGATCAACATCAGGAATGAAGGTGTGTATATCATTATAAACCCTGAAGACCTCAAAAGAAAAATAAAGGAATATTGTAAACAACTGTACATCAGCTCCGACAACTTTGATGAAATGAACCACTTCCTTGGAAACCACAGACTAACATAAATCACTCAACATGAAATAAATCATTTGAATATTACCATAACTATTAAGGAAACTGACTTTGTAATTAAATAACTTGCCAAAAGCTCTAGGCTTAGATAATTTCACTGGAGAATTTCACCATTCATTTTAAAAAGAATTAATACCAATTCTATACAATCTTTTCTAGAAAATAGGTGAGATAACACCTCAAAATGCATTCCATGAAACTACTATGACCCTGATACAAAAACCAGACAAATAGGGTATAAAAAATTCTGACCTAGGGATATGCATATGAATGATCTGGGAGCATACATGTTGGTGAACAGCAAAGCTCTGTAAAATCTTAAAATAAAGAATTAAAAAAAAATTCTGACCAATGTCTCTCATAAATAAATTAAATATTATCAAATGTATAAAATATTATCAAATAGAATTTAGCAATATGTAAAAAGAATTGCTCACCATAACCAAGTGAGGTTTATTCCAGTGATGCAAAACTGGTTTGATTTGAAAATCAATTAATGTAATCCTTCATATTAACAAGCAAACAAAGAAACCTTTGATCATGTCAATTAATGCAGCAGAAGCATTTGACAAAATTCAAAACTCACTCATGGTAAAAACTCTTGAAAAAGTAGAAATAGAAGGGGACTTCCTCAATTTGATATACAACATCTATAAAAAAGAACCTATAACCAGCATCATATTTATTGATAAAAGACTGAATGCTTTCCTTCTAAGGTCAGAAACAAGGCGAGATTGTGTACTTCTATCATGCTCATTAGGCATCATGCTGGACATTCGAGCTAGCGTGTCAAAGAAACAAAAGAAAATAAATGGCATATAGATTGCGCTAAGAAAGACTACAGTAAGAGGATAAAAAGATCAGCTACAGAAGAGAGAGAACTTTGCAAACCACATATCCAACAAAGGACTATTATTTAGAATATGAAAAGAATACTCAAAACTCAACAGTAAAAGAGAAGTCTATCTAACTAGCCCATGGGCAAAAGCTACCAAGAGACATTTCACCAAAAAAGACAAAGATAGCAAACAGGCACATCCGAAAATGTTCAGTATCATTAACCACTAGGGAAATACAAACCTACACCACAATGAGGCATCACTACAAGCATATTGGAATGCCTAAATAAAAAATATAATGACAGTCAATGCTGGTGGATAAACAGATAAGAGAGACCAGATCACTCATCCATGGCTAGTAGGAATGTAGAACGATACAGCCTCTCTGGAAAACAATTTGGCCATTTCTTTAGAAACTAAACACACTACTATACTACTAGTGACCCAGCAATTATACTCCTCAGCATTTATCCCAGAAAAACAAAACTTAAGTTCACACAAAAACATGTACAACAAAGTGTATGGCAGATTCATTTGTCATAGGCCCATACTGCAAGCAACCTTTATTGAAAGCAACACAGATGTCCTTCAGCGAGTATGGTTAAACAGACCATGATAAAGCAAAAATAAAATAAAATAAAAGAATGAATATAAAATACTATCAATACATGAAAAAACCTGAATTAATCTCCAGAGAATTATGCTGAGTGAAAAATCCAATTTTAGGAGGCTCTATATTAAATGATTCCATTTTTTGTAACATTTTCCCTGTGATACAGTTGTAGAAATAGGAAAGAGATATGCAGCTGTCAGTGGTTAAGGAAGGGGTGGAAGTAGGAGGAAAG
Organism: Tragulus kanchil; assembly: GCA_022376925.1. NCBI lineage: Eukaryota > Metazoa > Chordata > Mammalia > Artiodactyla > Tragulidae > Tragulus > Tragulus kanchil. The sequence continues at coordinate 45,197,197 of JAIOJX010000025.1, forward strand.
TATTGATGATGAGAATGTTCTGTATGTTAACTATCATTGTCAACATCCTGGTTGTGCCAGAGTTTCATAGGATGTTGAATAAAAGACACCTGATGGCTTTCTGTATTACTTCTTACAACTGTAAACAAATCTCAAATGAAAAGATTAATTTAAAAATTATTAAGGGCTTCCCCTGGTGGTCCAGTGGGTAAGGACACCGCCTTGCAGTGCAAGGGGCGCCGGTTCGTTCCCTGGCCCGGGAAGATCCCACGTGCCGCGGAGCGGCTGGACCGATGTGTCCAATCACCGAGCCGGAGCTCTGGCGCGCATGTGCCCAGAGCCAGTGCTCTGCAACAACAGACGCCACCGCGATGCGAGGCCCACAGGAGCCAAAGAACAAAGATGGATGAAAATGGAGAAATGAAAGACCAATAGAAGTGACCCGCCCGCTCCCCTCCCTCCCCAACCCGACCCCTGCCCAAAATAAATAAATAAATAAATAAATAAAAGAAATGTGAGAGATCCATGGTGAACTGTCTCCTAATTTATGGCAAATGAAGAGTCCCAGCAACAACCTTAAAAAAAAAAAAAAATATTAAAGATAACAAAGAGCTTGCTTATGTTGGTTATGTCTATTGATACTTATCATATTAAAAATGAAAACAGACATTTAAAAATATCTACTTAATTCATTGAAAATGATGTCATACTCAATACCTATTAATACAAATAGCTCATTTTGAGAAATCATTCTATTTTTTGAAACAAAGGACAGTTAGAAAGCAGCAAAGTTTTACATTTTTCAGATTCCTATAGTGTTTGGTTTAATTGAAGACAGCTAGCTTCTCATATGTGCTTCTTCAATCTATAACTTGTGATATAATTTTTAAGCAATTCTTTTTATCAATTAATTAATTTATTTATTTATTTTGGGCTATTCTGAGTTTTCACTGCTGCCACAGGCTCTTATCTAGTTGAGGTGAGCAGGTTTCTTATTGCGGTGACCTCTCTTGTTGTGGAACTTGGGCTCTAGGGCACAAGGGCTTCACAAGGGTGCAGTAGTTGCAGCTCTGAGGCTCTAGAGCATAGGCTCAGTAGCTGTGGTTCATGGGCTTGGTTGCTCCGCAGCATGCGGGATCTTCCTGGATCAGGGATCAAATCCGTGTCTCCTGCATTGGCAGGTGAACTTTTACCACTGAACTACCAGGGAAGTCCACAATATGTTGTTTTAGTTGAAGCATATGAAGCTTCAACTAAAGCCAGTCCCACTCTAATATTAAATTACCAAAGACAAGAATATTTCAATAGCCTTTTCAAGTAATTGTAGACACTCCAGATTGATATTAATACTGCACAAAACATTGACAAGTTTTTTTTTTAACATAATTAGTTGTAATACAGAATCGGAAACTATGTCAATGAACTTTCATTCTCTGTTGCTTCACAATTCATTTATCCATCTTGCACTTTGAAGTAATTTGTGTTTGAATTTTGGTTTTCTGGAGCCCTGCAGGTGTCTGGGACCACCAGGCATTCCTGGAGCACAGTTAGAGAGCTATTGCCCTAGCGTTCTTATTCTGACATGTGATACAAATGCCCAATAAATGCATCAATTTGACGATAAGATATGGGCATCTTTTAGTTCAAAAGACTGCCCAGAGACCGGGCAGATGAAATGATCAGAGGTGGGAGAAATCTTCCTCTGGAGACGTCAGATAGCAAATACATATATTGTAGAACACATGGTCCTTGCCGCTGGCACTTCTGCAAGGTAGCCTCATCCATCTGTGCGCTCTGATGCTATCACGTGTCCTCAAAGAGAAAGGGCTTTCTGCTGTACACCAGCCCAATACGTGATATTTCAAGCACTTCCCAGTTTTTTCAGGTAGTGCTAGTGGTAAAGAACCTGCATGCCAATGCAGGAAATGTAAGAGATATGGGCTCAGTCCATGGGTTGGGATGATCCGCTGGAGGAGGGCATGGCAACCCACTCCAGTATTCTTGCCTGGAGAATCCCATGGACAGAGAAGCCTGGCGGACTACAGTCCATACGGTCACAAAGAGTCTGCCACAACGGAAGAGACTTCGCATGAAAGTGTGCAAGGACTTTTTAAAAGAGCCTTTATTCTTTTTTTATAGATGAAGATGTGGAGTGATTGAAACTTGTGCAGGGAATCAGAAGAGGGACCAGGTGCTGGAGCTCCTGACCCTCTTCCCCAGCCACATCCCCAGCAGAGCAATGAATGGTTCCTTTCAGTGACTGTTAACTAGCTTTTCTCTTAACTGAAGTATTATGGTTACCCCATGAATCTAAACCAAGGCAACAAAGCATCCTTTCCCTTTCCCTTTCCTTGTGATCGGTAACCCAGGAGAACTCACTGCCACAAGTTATCATTACAGAAAATAACGAAGCAAGGACTAAAACAAGATCAGACACTCCTCCAAACAGGAAACCACAGCAAGCTTTCAAATCTGTTTGCTTTGAAACAGTAAATGGTCACCAACTCAAATCCGAGGAGACATCTCAGTAAGAGATGCTTTGGTGTGGTTTTCTGGAGCCCTGCAGGTGTCTGGGACCACCAGGCATTCCTGGAGCACAGTTAGAGAGCTATTGCCCTAGCGTTCTTATTCTGACATGTGATACAAATGCCCAATAAATGCATCAATTTGACGATAAGATATGGGCATCTTTTAGTTCAAAAGACTGCCCAGAGACCGGGCAGATGAAATGATCAGAGGTGGGAGAAATCTTCCTCTGGAGACGTCAGATAGCAAATACATATATTGTAGAACACATGGTCCTTGCCGCTGGCACTTCTGCAAGGTAGCCTCATCCATCTGTGCGCTCTGATGCTATCACGTGTCCTCAAAGAGAAAGGGCTTTCTGCTGTACACCAGCCCAATACGTGATATTTCAAGCACTTCCCAGTTTTTTCAGGTAGTGCTAGTGGTAAAGAACCTGCATGCCAATGCAGGAAATGTAAGAGATATGGGCTCAGTCCATGGGTTGGGATGATCCGCTGGAGGAGGGCATGGCAACCCACTCCAGTATTCTTGCCTGGAGAATCCCATGGACAGAGAAGCCTGGCGGACTACAGTCCATACGGTCACAAAGAGTCTGCCACAACGGAAGAGACTTGCATGAAAGTGTGCAAGGACTTTTAAAAGAGCCTTTATTCTTTTTTTATAGATGAAGATGTGGAGTGATTGAAACTTGTGCAGGGAATCAGAAGAGGGACCAGGTGCTGGAGCTCCTGACCCTCTTCCCCAGCCACATCCCCAGCAGAGCAATGAATGGTTCCTTTCAGTGACTGTTAACTAGCTTTTCTCTTAACTGAAGTATTATGGTTACCCCATGAATCTAAACCAAGGCAACAAAGCATCCTTTCCCTTTCCCTTTCCTTGTGATCGGTAACCCAGGAGAACTCACTGCCACAAGTTATCATTACAGAAAATAACGAAGCAAGGACTAAAACAAGATCAGACACTCCTCCAAACAGGGGAAACCACAGCAAGCTTTCAAATCTGTTTGCTTTGAAACAGTAAATGGTCACCAACTCAAATCCGAGGAGACATCTCAGTAAGAGATGCTTTGGTGTGGTTTTTTGTTTAGTTCTGTTTTTTAGGAACAGGTTTGCATCTTATTCATAGATGTTCTGGGAAAGTCAGAGAAGAGATTAACTGTGAAATGCTTAGGAGGGCCCTGATAAGTTTTTACTGACAGCTATAGGAACCCAGCAGGGTTCAGTCCATGGGGTCCCAAGGAATCAGATAATGACCGAGTGAGTGAGCGCACACACACACACACACACACACACACACACACACACAGTACTGTTTGTACCCTCTAGTTTGTCCCTGAGGGACAGTGCAGCATATGGAAGAGCTGTTCCCTGTTGACCTCTCCCTCAAAGAATTCCGCCTAGGTAAATGCTGTGCCTCGGGCACCTGCCATCCCTCCTGCCAGTACCATAGTCACAGAGTTGTGTCTGACTCTTTGTGATCCCATGCGCTGTAGTCCACCAGGCTCCTCTGTCCATAGGATTCTCCAGGCGAGAATGTTGGAGTGGGTTGTCATGCCCTTTAATTCATACAGAATTAGTGCTCAGTCACTTGTTAATTTAATGAGTCACATTTATCCGGCTAGATGTTGAGCCATTGTTAAACAGTTACATAGTTGTTTTTTTTTTTTTTTTTTTAAAGATTTATTTATTTATTTATTTTGGGCGGGGTTTGAGTTGGAGAGGGAGGGGAGCAGGCGGGCCACCTCTATTGGTCTTTCATTTCTCTATTTTCATCCGTCTTTTGTTCTTTGGCTCCTGTGGGCCTTCCATCGTGGTGGCGTCTGTCATCGCAGAGCACCGGCTCTGGTCTCATGCGCTCCAGAGCTCCGGCTCGTTGATTGGACACATCGGTCCAGCCGCTCCGTGGCACGTGGGATCTTCCCAGGCCAGGGATTGAACCGGTGCCCCTTGCACTGCAAGGCGGTGTCCTTACCCACTGGACCATCAGGGGAAGCCCTACATAGAAGTTTTTAACTCCAGGTTCTAGAATTCTGTAGAAAATGTCCCAGGATCCCATACAGGGGGAAATTCAGTTGTGCCTGCCGTTGCTTTTCTGAATTTCCTAAATTATTTTAGTTAATTTAATTGGTCAAGCAAAAGGACTTTTAGGATCAAAATCATGTTTGAAAATATCTTGCCTTTCTCTTCCCTCAGGACCCCACTTTAGGCACAGGAGTAGGCTGATGTGTTACAGAGTCAGAAATAATTTAGAAGAACAGTTTTTGTCCGTTTGTTTTTCTTATTTTTTGGCCCCACCAAGAGACATGCAGGGATCGCAGCTCTTCATCATGAGCTACAGTGGAAGCACAGTGTCTTAACCACTGGACCACCAGGGAAGTCCCCCAAAGGACAGTTTTTTTAAGCAGAACTCATCTTGTTGGTGTCATGGCAGTCAGAAGCCAAAGGTTCCTGGCCCACAAGGCATGTCAGAAATCGCTGCATGCATTGTGGTTCTTTTGATAGAAAAACTTGACCCCAGGTTGTTGTCCTCTCTATTTTTTAAATCCTCATGGCTTTTGTATGTTAATTCTTTAGAAGTAGAAAAACCTAAGTTAAAGTAAAACTTTAATAAAGAACCCCAGGCTCCTCTGTCCATAGGATTCTCCAGGCGAGAATGTTGGAGTGGGTTGTCATGCCCTTTAATTCATACAGAATTAGTGCTCAGTCACTTGTTAATTTAATGAGTCACATTTATCCGGCTAGATGTTGAGCCATTGTTAAACAGTTACATAGTTGTTTTTTTTTTTTTTTTTTTAAAGATTTATTTATTTATTTATTTTGGGCGGGGTTTGAGTTGGAGAGGGAGGGGAGCAGGCGGGCCACCTCTATTGGTCTTTCATTTCTCTATTTTCATCCGTCTTTTGTTCTTTGGCTCCTGTGGGCCTTCCATCGTGGTGGCGTCTGTCATCGCAGAGCACCGGCTCTGGTCTCATGCGCTCCAGAGCTCCGGCTCGTTGATTGGACACATCGGTCCAGCCGCTCCGTGGCACGTGGGATCTTCCCAGGCCAGGGATTGAACCGGTGCCCCTTGCACTGCAAGGCGGTGTCCTTACCCACTGGACCATCAGGGGAAGCCCTACATAGAAGTTTTTAACTCCAGGTTCTAGAATTCTGTAGAAAATGTCCCAGGATCCCATACAGGGGGAAATTCAGTTGTGCCTGCCGTTGCTTTTCTGAATTTCCTAAATTATTTTAGTTAATTTAATTGGTCAAGCAAAAGGACTTTTAGGATCAAAATCATGTTTGAAAATATCTTGCCTTTCTCTTCCCTCAGGACCCCACTTTAGGCACAGGAGTAGGCTGATGTGTTACAGAGTCAGAAATAATTTAGAAGAACAGTTTTTGTCCGTTTGTTTTTCTTATTTTTTGGCCCCACCAAGAGACATGCAGGGATCGCAGCTCTTCATCATGAGCTACAGTGGAAGCACAGTGTCTTAACCACTGGACCACCAGGGAAGTCCCCCAAAGGACAGTTTTTTTAAGCAGAACTCATCTTGTTGGTGTCATGGCAGTCAGAAGCCAAAGGTTCCTGGCCCACAAGGCATGTCAGAAATCGCTGCATGCATTGTGGTTCTTTTGATAGAAAAACTTCGACCCCAGGTTGTTGTCCTCTCTATTTTTTTTAAATCCTCATGGATTTTGTATGTTAATTCTTTAGAAGAGATCTAAGTTAAATTCAATGACAGCACTTACAAGTATAATAGCAACAGTAAAAACTCTATATAATAAAGCATTTCCAAACCCTAGCTGGTGACCTACTACTTACAACAACAAATACCCAGTTCTCAGGTTTGTTATAATAAGATTTGACTCATTTCTGGAACCCCCTGAATATATGAATGGAGAATTTCACTATGATTTGTGGCTCTTACCAGGAGGTATATATCTATATGTATCATAGCAACTAGACTTGCATTGCATTGGCCAAAAAGTTCATTCTGCTTTTTCTATAACATCTTACGGAAAAGCTGAACGAACTCTTCGGCCAATCCCATAGCTCAAGCTGATGTCACCCATTCTTTCTACTAATTGAACAGTTAGCTATCATAAAACAGGCTACCACAAATAATTTTTAAAATAAGCACTGTACCTGCCTTACTATATGTCAGACACTATTTCAGATACTTTACGATATTCCATCATTTAATTTTCTAACAACCTTATACTGTAGGTTTTTATTTAACTCTGCCAAGAGTTGAGAGTCTTCTGAGAGAGATGGGCACTTAAACAGGTAAACACAGAACAGTGTGCTAGATGCAGTGGGGGAGCTGTTCCAAGGGGTTGTGTGGAAATAAGAGAGACATGTGACTCAGTTTCCCCAAAATACCAGGAATGAGTGAAGGTAAAAAATGCTTGAGCTAAGTTTTTCTTTTTTTTTTAAAGTTATTCTTCTATTATCCTTCTTGTACAATTATTTAAACTTCCATGGTTTGAAAATATTCTTTAATATCTTATCACAGGTAATATATACCACTATGTTCAGTGTATTTCTAAATACTAAATTATTAGGCGCTGACAGTTTATCAATTTTCTTCCAAAAATGTTCGTAGACCAGACTTCTGCTGTTTTGAGCAATCTGCTGATAAATCCATACAGAGAGTCCTGAGCTTTGCTCCTCGAAAAATAAGAATATATATTGATTAGCTGAATTGTTGAAAAGAAATCTGAAATAACATAGTGTGAGACACCCTGACCAAATTTGCAAAATGGTGCTCATCGTCCAAATTTGGTATCTAGAGTTGTTGTTGGGATTTTTTTGTTTGTTTGTTTGTTTGTTTTTTTGGGGGGGGGATGCGGTTTTGGGGAGGGAGGGGGGGCAGGCAAGCCATGTCTTTTGGTCTTTCATTATCTATTTTCATCCATCTTTGTTCTTTGGCCCGCGTGGGCCTCCCATCACAGTGGCCTCTGTTGTCACAGAGCACCGGCTCTGGGCGCATGCGCTCCAGAGCTCCGGCTCGGTAATTGGACACATCGGTCCAGCCACTCCGCGGCACGTGGGATCTTCTCAGGCCAGGGATCAAACCTGCACCCCTTGCACTGCAAGGCGGTGTTCTTACCCACTGGACCACCAGGGAAGCCCTGTTTGGTTTTTTTTTTTTTTGTCTGACTCTCTAAAATGTTTGCAAAAATGAGTCAATGTTGAGACATTTGGGAAATTTCACGTAAAAACAGGGAAATGGTTTTCTCCCAAAAGCCAAGATTTCTGACTTTCTTTTGGAGAAAATAGAATAATTGCTAACCTGGGCCAATCTTTGGAGAGCTGGCATTAGAGAAAGAGGAAATGGTATAAGAAAAGAATATCTGTGTGTGAGTGTGTGTGTGTGTGTGCGTGTATTGAACAGAAAGTAGTTCCCTGAGGTAGGAGTGTAAAACCTGAGCCAAAAGGAGCAATGATGAGATTGAAGAGACCCAAATGAGCCAGATTTTGGCAGGTTTTGCATGTGATGCTAAGAGCTTAAACTTGGTCCTATTTATGATAAGTCAATATTTGGGTTTTAAATAGATGAGTCACATTATTAGATTTCAGTTCCAGCCAGATCATCCTGATGGCAAAAAGTTTATGGCAGGTTCAGATGATGGCTTTAAACTTCCATGGTTTGAAAATATTCTTTAATATCTTATCACAGGTAATATATACCACTATGTTCAGTGTATTTCTAAATACTAAATTATTAGGCGCTGACAGTTTATCAATTTTCTTCCAAAATGTTCGTAGTCCAGACTTCTGCTGTTTTGAGCAATCTGCTGATAAATCCATACAGAGAGTCCTGAGCTTTGCTCCTCGAAAAATAAGAATATATATTGATTAGCTGAATTGTTGAAAAGAAATCTGAAATAACATAGTGTGAGACACCCTGACCAAATTTGCAAAATGGTGCTCATCGTCCAAATTTGGTATCTAGAGTTGTTGTTGGGATTTTTTTGTTTGTTTGTTTGTTTGTTTTTTTGGGGGGGGGATGCGGTTTTGGGGAGGGGGGGCAGGCAAGCCATGTCTTTTGGTCTTTCATTATCTATTTTCATCCATCTTTGTTCTTTGGCCCGCGTGGGCCTCCCATCACAGTGGCCTCTGTTGTCACAGAGCACCGGCTCTGGGCGCATGCGCTCCAGAGCTCCGGCTCGGTAATTGGACACATCGGTCCAGCCACTCCGCGGCACGTGGGATCTTCTCAGGCCAGGGATCAAACCTGCACCCCTTGCACTGCAAGGCGGTGTTCTTACCCACTGGACCACCAGGGAAGCCCTGTTTGGTTTTTTTTTTTTTTGTCTGACTCTCTAAAATGTTTGCAAAAATGAGTCAATGTTGAGACATTTGGGAAATTTCACGTAAAAACAGGGAAATGGTTTTCTCCCAAAAGCCAAGATTTCTGACTTTCTTTTGGAGAAAATAGAATAATTGCTAACCTGGGCCAATCTTTGGAGAGCTGGCATTAGAGAAAGAGGAAATGGTATAAGAAAAGAATATCTGTGTGTGAGTGTGTGTGTGTGTGTGCGTGTATTGAACAGAAAGTAGTTCCCTGAGGTAGGAGTGTAAAACCTGAGCCAAAAGGAGCAATGATGAGATTGAAGAGACCCAAATGAGCCAGATTTTGGCAGGTTTTGCATGTGATGCTAAGAGCTTAAACTTGGTCCTATTTATGATAAGTCAATATTTGGGTTTTAAATAGATGAGTCACATTATTAGATTTCAGTTCCAGCCAGATCATCCTGATGGCAAGAGGAGGGAGAAGGTTAGGACACCAACCTGAAGACTGGGAGACAAGTTGAGAAGCTGTATAATGATCTAAGAAAGATAGAGCAGCTTGAGTTTTGGTAGTGGAGTGTGGAGATGGAGAAAAAAACATAACATACTTGAGAGACATAAGGGGACATAGAAAAGGTTTATAGTTTTATATCATATGGAGCAAAAAATGAGGAAGGAGAGGAGGGTACCCCATAGGAGTCTAAGTGCAGGGAGGATGGTACCTTTAGGATGGGAGGAGATCACAGAGGAAAGCAGTGTAGAGGGAAAGATGATGCCCACTCCCAGGCCCGTGAGTTTGGGTGCCTGGATGGCCAAGTAGAGATGTCCAATAGGTAGTTAACTATAGTAGCTATCTTAGACTGTTTGAATTGCTGTAACATGAAAGTCCAAAACCAAGACATTGGCAGATTCTGCCTGGTGAGGGCTCGCTTCCTGGTTCACAGGTGGTTGTCTTCTTGCTGTGTCCTCACACTGTGGAAGGGGTGAGGGAGCTCTCTGGGGTCTCTTTATAAGGGCACTAATCCCATTCATGAGGGCTCCAACCACATGACCTAATCACCTCCCCAACCCCCCACCTCCAAACACTATCATACAGGGGATTAGACTTCCATATACGAATTTTGGGGACACACAAGTGTCCATTCTATAGCAGGAGTCTAAGGCTCCACGAGAATTATTTATAGGTAAAATTTTGGTTGTCATTAGCAAATCAGCAGTTGTCTCACCAGGAGGTACTTCAATCACCCAAGGAGAGTCATATAGCTAGGGAAGGGCATTGTGGAAGATGAACCACAAAATGCACCATCTTCTGATGCTGTGGCACTCAGGCTCTAACTACTCAGTATGTTTTTGCATCTCGACAAAGTGTGATTCCTGCTTTTTCACCAGAATGGCTATCTTCTCTTCATCATTTCCTTTCTCATATGCCTACCTTCCTGTCTTCCTTGCTACTTCATCATTTCACTCCCTTAGAGATTCTTTGTTAAGTACATCGCATATTAAAAGAGGGCATTCGTTGCATATGTATGGCCTGTAATGCAGGAGACCCAGGTTTGATGCCTGGGTGGAAAAGATCCACGGCAGAAGGAAATAGCAACCCTCTCCAGTATTCTTGCTGGGGAAAATCCCATGGACAGAGGAACCCGGCAGGCTATATAGTTCATTGAGTCTGTAAAGAGTTGAACATGGTTTAGCCACTAAACTCTCACCTGGTCTAAAGTAGGTTAATAAAATAAACATAGTATCAGTTTAAGAAATAGAACATTGGCCTTCCCTGGTAGTCCAGTGGGTAAAGAGTCTGTCTTGCAGTACAAGGGGCACTGGTTCTATCCCTGGCACAGGAAGATCCCACATACCCTGGAGCGGCTGGACCGGTGTGTCCAATTACGAGCCAGCACTCTGGAGCACATGCACCCAGAGCCAGTGCTCTGCGGCGAGAGAGGCCACTGTGATGGGAGGCCCACACAGGCCAAAGAATTAAGATGGATGAAATAAATAAACGAAGGACCAATAGAAGAGGCCAAAATTTAAAAAAAAAAAAAAAAGAGAGAGTAAAGAAATAGAACATTCAAGTTGTAACCCTCCTCTTGTCTCTCCTCCCAGGGGCAGTAAACCACTATTATGAATTTTGTGGTTTTATCACATTTGACTATCACTAAACAATACTTTTCTTTGTTGGGGGGAGTGTTTGTAAAAATGGCAAGACTGTCTTTTTCTGTAACAGCCTTATTGGTGGTGGTGTTTTTCGGTATTATGCTTGTGAGCTCCTTCTTTGACTACACACAGTAGCTGTGGTTCCTTCTTTCACTGCTATTTGGTCCACTGCAGGCAATAATTATCAATTGTTCTGCTAATAGACATTTGGGGATGTTTTGGAGTTGTGGCTGTAATGAACAGTGTCTTTATAAGCATTCTTTTCTCAAAATATTTATTTATTTGGCTGTATCAGGTCGTAGCTGTGGCAAGCAGTTTTCTCGTGTTGTGGTACATGAACTTATTTGACCCATGGCATGTGGGATCTTAGTTCCCCAACCAGGGATTGAATCTGTGTTCCCTGCATTTAAACGTAGGTTCGTAACCACTGGACTATCAGGGAAGTCCCTGAATGTTCTTTTCTGTGTGTTTGGTAAACAACCGTGCCTTAAGTTACACCTAAACTTGGAATTGCTGAATGCCAACTGTGTGGGCATCCATACACTTTCAAAGTGGTTATACAGATTTATAATCTGACCTGAAGTCATTGTGCTTTTTCAAATTTGAGAATATTCATTTTGAAAAAAACTAAAAACAAAAACTAAACAAGGAATGGAGCTTCCCTGGTAGCTCAGTGGTGATGAGTTTGCCTGCCAATGCAAAAGTCACCGGCTCGATCCCTGATCTGGGAAGATCCCACATGCTGCGGAGCAGCTAAACCCATGAGCCACAACTATAGAGCCTGTGCTCTAGAGCCTCGGAGCTGCAACTATTGAGCCTGTGTGCTGAAACTATTGAAGCCCGTGAGCCCTAGAGCTCGAGTTCCACAACAAGAGAAGTCACTGCAACAAGAAACCTGCTCACCTCCACTAGAGAGTAGCCCCCACTCCCTGCAACTAGAGAAGAGCCTATGGCAGCAATGAAAACCCAGAATAGCTAATAAATAAATAAATAATTTTTTTTAAGTGTAGAAATATCTAAAAAAAAAACACAAAGAAGGTTTATTTTGTTGTCAAGAAACCTATGTTCATTAAGTAATTTTTAAACTGGGAAACAGTTTACTCATCTGTCCTAATACTCTGTAATCGAAACAATACAAGTCTAGGGTTTTTTTTTTTTTTTTTGGCTTTCTTTCTTGTATTTCAACTTTTCCATTCCATCTTCTTTCCTCTGTTGTTGTCCACTTTTCCTCTATAGGTTCATTGTAAAGGCCAGCATGCTCAGCTTTATATTGTGTAGGCCCTGTTTTCTTTTCCTGCTCCTCTTACCCACTCCCCTACCCTGGCCCCACCTTGCTTTCTGCCGCAGGAAATTGAGGAAGGCTGCCAGGGAAGAGACCCCCAAATTCCCCGTGGATTCACAGACTGGAGCAAAATCCCCACCATCAGGGGAGAAGGAGAGGGAAGGGTGCTGGTGGCCTCTGAAAAATCCCCTCAGCCCTAGGGCTTCCCGTTGGACTGAGTGCAAACTGTTTTGTTTTTCTTAATATGTGTCATCTGTTCAGTTAGCCCTTGGGGACTAGAGGATATTGGTCTGTTGAACTCTCTGTTTCCTGAGCGGAAAGGTAAACAGCACTGGGACCTACTCAGTATCTCCCCTGAGTTATTTACAAATGTGTGATGCTCTGAATATAGAAACGCGTGTGCAGTAAGGTGTCCAGAGGTGAGTGGGAAAGGGCTTGCTTGATCCTAGTCACACAGCTGTGGCCTCCACAGAAGAGCAGAAGAGAGCCCAGCCCCACCAGCTGCTTCCATTTGTCTGGAGGCTCTGGAAGGGGCATAGAAGTCGGCAGGCTCCCAGAAAGAACCAGGGCCCCTTTGCAGTGGAAGTGCTCTTGTTGGCCTCCAGCTGCCTGGCACTGGGGCATCAAGGCTCTGGGTTTGTGTTGAGCCTCTGTCATGAGCCTCTGGGGGGATTCCTGGAGGTGAGCTCTAGAGCTCGAGTTCCACAACAAGAGAAGTCACTGCAACAAGAAACCTGCTCACCTCCACTAGAGAGTAGCCCCCACTCCCTGCAACTAGAGAAGAGCCTATGGCAGCAATGAAAACCCAGAATAGCTAATAAATAAATAAATAATTTTTTTTAAGTGTAAAAATATCAAAAAAAAAAACACAAAGAAGGTTTATTTTGTTGTCAAGAAACCTATGTTCATTAAGTAATTTTTAAACTGGGAAACAGTTTACTCATCTGTCCTAATACTCTGTAATCGAAACAATACAAGTCTAGGGTTTTTTTTTTTTTTTTTGGCTTTCTTTCTTGTATTTCAACTTTTCCATTCCATCTTCTTTCCTCTGTTGTTGTCCACTTTTCCTCTATAGGTTCATTGTAAAGGCCAGCATGCTCAGCTTTATATTGTGTAGGCCCTGTTTTCTTTTCCTGCTCCTCTTACCCACTCCCCTACCCTGGCCCCACCTTGCTTTCTGCCGCAGGAAATTGAGGAAGGCTGCCAGGGAAGAGACCCCCAAATTCCCCGTGGATTCACAGACTGGAGCAAAATCCCCACCATCAGGGGAGAAGGAGAGGGAAGGATGCTGGTGGCCTCTGAAAAATCCCCTCAGCCCTAGGGCTTCCCGTTGGACTGAGTGCAAACTGTTTTGTTTTTCTTAATATGTGTCATCTGTTCAGTTAGCCCTTGGGGACTAGAGGATATTGGTCTGTTGAACTCTCTGTTTCCTGAGCGGAAAGGTAAACAGCACTGGGACCTACTCAGTATCTCCCCTGAGTTATTTACAAATGTGTGATGCTCTGAATATAGAAACGCGTGTGCAGTAAGGTGTCCAGAGGTGAGTGGGAAAGGGCTTGCTTGATCCTAGTCACACAGCTGTGGCCTCCACAGAAGAGCAGAAGAGAGCCCAGCCCCACCAGCTGCTTCCATTTGTCTGGAGGCTCTGGAAGGGGCATAGAAGTCGGCAGGCTCCCAGAAAGAACCAGGGCCCCTTTGCAGTGGAAGTGCTCTTGTTGGCCTCCAGCTGCCTGGCACTGGGGCATCAAGGCTCTGGGTTTGTGTTGAGCCTCTGTCATGAGCCTCTGGGGGGATTCCTGGAGGTGAGGGGGCTTCTATCTGAGTCTCTGAACTGCAGCAAACAGAGAAAGTTGTCCTGGGTGGCTTTATCACCCAGCTTCATTCCCTGCGCTTCCTCTCCTTGCCCAAACACTTGGGAGAACATGGGTCTCACCCTCAGAGAGTCTGATGTCATGGGGCCAGGGCAAGGTCTGGACATTAGGATTTTTCAAAGCTTTCCAGATGATTCTAATGTACAGCCAAAAGCTGAGAAACACCACCTAGGCTCAATATGGAAAGTTCAAGGATATGAAGGAGCCATTTGCTATTTCTATCTTGCTTTAAGTAACTGCCATTCGTTGAAGAAGATCATTAAGTGCCAGCAAGGTGCAAAGCTCTGAACACACATTGGCTCACAATGGTTAGCCCTGAGTCAATGGTTAGGAAAACAAATGCTCAGAGAGATTAAGGGGTTTACCTAAGTTTACACAGCAAAGTTTGGTTTAAACTCTGATTTTTGTGATTGCCCGGGTCACCTCTCATCTGGAGATATATCAAGGAGGGTTTGGAGAATGAGAAGTCCCTTTCACTCAACATAGTGTGATTTAAAACAAGAATGAGGGAGAGACAGAAGAATTTGAGGGAGTGAGGAAAGCAGAGGGAGTTGCCTAACTTGGACCGGGAATCAAAATCCCTTCTACAATGAAGCCTTTCTTCCCGTGGTGCGGAGGAACCACAGTCCTCGGCTAGAACCCAGGGCCCAGCTTGTGGTGGGTAGGCAGGCCTGGGCAGGGCTCTGACTCTCGGCTTTGATGGCAGTTTGGGGCCTATGAGATCAGTTCAGTGATTGCTGGAAACCCTGGACCATCCTGCAGAGTATGGCCAGGTCAGCCAGGGACCAGGACATGAGGAAGCTAAGGAGCTGGCAATATCTTTAAATTTTTTCTTATTATCCAGTTTCTTGTGTATTTATTTCATGCTGTGAAAAATAAACTTTGAAAACACTGTTATGTGAGCACTTATTCCACAATCTGTTGCTCTTGAATTTACAGTCTCTCTTAAGGCTCTTACTATAGACTGCAAATCTATTTGAACAAAATCAAAACTATAGGGCCTGGGGTTATCTATTAGCATGAAGACCTCTTGGTCACCTAATTCCATCTGGGGGCCTGGAAAGAGTAGAAATAACAGATCTTCTTCTTTGGAGCTCAGAATTTCTACTCCCATACACAGGCCCTCAACTGGAGTCTTTCTCTTGGCTTCCCATCACCAGAACTTAATCTAGTCTTGGAGCCAATTGCACAGGGTTTCTCTCCAGTGGCAGCTGGGTGGCCAAGCTGCTCTCTGCAACCGTCTCTCCACGGCTTCTGCCACCTTTTACCCTGACCCAGATGATTCTAATGTACAGCCAAAAGCTGAGAAACACCACCTAGGCTCAATATGGAAAGTTCAAGGATATGAAGGAGCCATTTGCTATTTCTATCTTGCTTTAAGTAACTGCCATTCGTTGAAGAAGATCATTAAGTGCCAGCAAGGTGCAAAGCTCTGAACACACATTGGCTCACAATGGTTAGCCCTGAGTCAATGGTTAGGAAAACAAATGCTCAGAGAGATTAAGGGGTTTACCTAAGTTTACACAGCAAAGTTTGGTTTAAACTCTGATTTTTGTGATTGCCCGGGTCACCTCTCATCTGGAGATATATCAAGGAGGGTTTGGAGAATGAGAAGTCCCTTTCACTCAACATAGTGTGATTTAAAACAAGAATGAGGGAGAGACAGAAGAATTTGAGGGAGTGAGGAAAGCAGAGGGAGTTGCCTAACTTGGACCGGGAATCAAAATCCCTTCTACAATGAAGCCTTTCTTCCCGTGGTGCGGAGGAACCACAGTCCTCGGCTAGAACCCAGGGCCCAGCTTGTGGTGGGTAGGCAGGCCTGGGCAGGGCTCTGACTCTCGGCTTTGATGGCAGTTTGGGGCCTATGAGATCAGTTCAGTGATTGCTGGAAACCCTGGACCATCCTGCAGAGTATGGCCAGGTCAGCCAGGGACCAGGACATGAGGAAGCTAAGGAGCTGGCAATATCTTTAAATTTTTTCTTATTATCCAGTTTCTTGTGTATTTATTTCATGCTGTGAAAAATAAACTTTGAAAACACTGTTATGTGAGCACTTATTCCACAATCTGTTGCTCTTGAATTTACAGTCTCTCTTAAGGCTCTTACTATAGACTGCAAATCTATTTGAACAAAATCAAAACTATAGGGCCTGGGGTTATCTATTAGCATGAAGACCTCTTGGTCACCTAATTCCATCTGGGGGCCTGGAAAGAGTAGAAATAACAGATCTTCTTCTTTGGAGCTCAGAATTTCTACTCCCATACACAGGCCCTCAACTGGAGTCTTTCTCTTGGCTTCCCATCACCAGAACTTAATCTAGTCTTGGAGCCAATTGCACAGGGTTTCTCTCCAGTGGCAGCTGGGTGGCCAAGCTGCTCTCTGCAACCGTCTCCCTCCACGGCTTCTGCCACCTTTTTACCCTGACCCAGAGATTCTTCCTTCCTGATTTTCCAAGGCAGTGATGCATCTGCTTCTTTCCTCCCCAAAATGGGCCCTTAACATTCTTTTTTCTGTTTTTTTTTTAGTTTATTTATTTGGCTGCACCAAGTCTTGGTTGTGGCATGTAGGATCTTCACTTTCTTTGTGGCATGCAGAATCTTTAGTTGCAGCATGTGAACTCTTAGTTGCCACATGTGCAGTCTAGTTCCCTGACCAGGTACAAACCCAAGTCCATGGAGTCTTAGCCACTGGACCACCAGGGAAGCCCCTGGGCACAGAACATCATCCGAAGGTACCTGCATGGAACTGGTCTCTTCCTGCCAAGGAGCTGGTTTCCTTGTCGTGTTGCCATCTTCCTGCTCTGCTGTTGTGACCCCAGACTCCTCTGCCATGCACACCATGATGGTGTGTTAAGCCACTTATGTTGAGAACCAGGACATCCCAAGGAGTTATTGTGTCTCATGAACCCTTTTGTGGAAAGCCTACCACCCTTTATGGAAACTCTTCCTAACGACATTACAGAGGATCGAAGACTGTCTTAATGGCACCCAAAACACGTTTTAGTCTGCTGTAATGATTCAAGTACCTCAATCATCCAGGTCATTGAGAAAAGATCTTGAAAAGAGTATGTCTTAGTTTATGAACTGTGACTTAGACTGTGAGTGTGTCTGTGTGTATGTGTGTGTGTACATGCAGTCACACATAAGAGTGAAGCTGTTTGTGTTGACACTAACAGAATTGACTGCTCTGGCTGTGTGGTCTGGCCAAGCCCCTGTTGTGTTGACCAGTGTTGTCCTTCTCAGGACAGCACTTTTCTGCCCTCCCAGTAATGGAGTGTGCGGACAGGCTAGACGGGGGATTCCTCAAGCACCCAGCAACTAGGTGGGTGAAGGGGGTGACCCTGCATCTCTGTCAGCCTCCCCTTCCTTGCTCCTGGGCAGATGCTCAGTGAATTGAAACTAGAGATGGAAACCCAGCGTTAATGCAGGAAGAAGCACTTTTTCCTTTGGTTGGCTTTCCCTCTGAGAAGGCAGGCCTTGAGAAATACAATGCCTGGAGGAGATCGAATTGCTTTTATGACCTCAAGAAAGACTCTTGAAGGTGAGACAAGCTTAGCGCTAATCAGGCCCATGTGACCATGGATGTGGCCTTGGCTTGTTTTCACTTCCTTGTGTGGAATTAGATGGGAGATTCTGTTCCAGTCTGCATAAAAGGGACGGCATGAGAACGTGCCTGTGCAGGGGAGATATCACCGCAGGACGACACTTGACTCTCAGACAGGAAGGGTTCCTGGGGGGATACGGAGACCCCGCCCCGCATAGCTCCCAACACACCCACACACCCGTCACCTGGTTTGTGTCAAGGTACAGGTAGCTACAACTCTACTGAGTTCTACTGTAATCCCCTGCCCAGTGGCATTTTAAAAATGTGATCCAGGGCATTGTTTTTCAAATGTAGCCCATAGACTCCCAAGAAGTCTGAATGGACTTACAGGAATAGGTACAGTCTAGGAGGGTTCTGTTATTTTTATTTACTTATTTTTGGCTGTGCTGGGTTTTTGTTGCTGAACATGGGCTTTCTCTAATTGCAGTGAGTGGAGGCCACTCTTCATTGAGGTGTCTGGACATCTCCTTGTGGTGGCTTCTCTTGTCATGGAGGACAGGGTCTAAGGGGTGCTGGCTCAGCAGCGGTCATTGAGAAAAGATCTTGAAAAGAGTATGTCTTAGTTTATGAACTGTGACTTAGACTGTGAGTGTGTCTGTGTGTATGTGTGTGTGTACATGCAGTCACACATAAGAGTGAAGCTGTTTGTGTTGACACTAACAGAATTGACTGCTCTGGCTGTGTGGTCTGGCCAAGCCCCTGTTGTGTTGACCAGTGTTGTCCTTCTCAGGACAGCACTTTTCTGCCCTCCCAGTAATGGAGTGTGCGGACAGGCTAGACGGGGGATTCCTCAAGCACCCAGCAACTAGGTGGGTGAAGGGGGTGACCCTGCATCTCTGTCAGCCTCCCCTTCCTTGCTCCTGGGCAGATGCTCAGTGAATTGAAACTAGAGATGGAAACCCAGCGTTAATGCAGGAAGAAGCACTTTTTCCTTTGGTTGGCTTTCCCTCTGAGAAGGCAGGCCTTGAGAAATACAATGCCTGGAGGAGATCGAATTGCTTTTATGACCTCAAGAAAGACTCTTGAAGGTGAGACAAGCTTAGCGCTAATCAGGCCCATGTGACCATGGATGTGGCCTTGGCTTGTTTTCACTTCCTTGTGTGGAATTAGATGGGAGATTCTGTTCCAGTCTGCATAAAAGGGACGGCATGAGAACGTGCCTGTGCAGGGGAGATATCACCGCAGGACGACACTTGACTCTCAGACAGGAAGGGTTCCTGGGGGGATACGGAGACCCCGCCCCGCATAGCTCCCAACACACCCACACACCCGTCACCTGGTTTGTGTCAAGGTACAGGTAGCTACAACTCTACTGAGTTCTACTGTAATCCCCTGCCCAGTGGCATTTTAAAAATGTGATCCAGGGCATTGTTTTTCAAATGTAGCCCATAGACTCCCAAGAAGTCTGAATGGACTTACAGGAATAGGTACAGTCTAGGAGGGTTCTGTTATTTTTATTTACTTATTTTTGGCTGTGCTGGGTTTTTGTTGCTGAACATGGGCTTTCTCTAATTGCAGTGAGTGGAGGCCACTCTTCATTGAGGTGTCTGGACATCTCCTTGTGGTGGCTTCTCTTGTCATGGAGGACAGGGTCTAAGGGGTGCTGGCTCAGCAGCTGCGGCTGTCAGGCGCTACAGCCCAGGCTCAGTAGTTGTGGTGCATGGGCTTAGCTGCTTCCCAGTATGTGGAATCTTCCTGGGCCAGGGATCAAACCTGCATTCCCTACATTGGCAGGCAAATTCTTATCCACTGTACCATTAGGGAAGCCCCACAGAGGGGCTTTGAAAGGGCTGGATCATCAGATGGCCACTTAGAACAGAAATACGGTGGGATGGTAGAGCCTGTGTCTGCTTTTTTTTTTTTAATTTTTTTTTTTTTTTTTTTTGCTTTTACAGAGTTTTGTTGTTTACAGATGTGTATGTTCCCAGATTAGTCATATGTATACTCCCCCCATCCCACCCCTCCAGACTGTCACACAGCACCCCTGCAGGTTCCCCTTTTCTCATAGCACAATGGCAATAGCTATTTTCTTCACATATGATAGTACAGGTTTTCATGCTACTTTCTTTATGTCTCCCACCCACTGTTCATTCCCAACAATGTGCATATGTCTATTCTCCATGTCTGTTTTTTCATCTCTTTACTGCATATGCCATCATCACCATCCTACTAGATTCCATATATATGTGTTAGTATATTGTACTCGTCCTTCTCTTTTTGACTTACTTCACTTTTTATGATAGGTTCTAGATCCAACCACCTCATTAGGACTGATTCTTCTGCATTTCTTTTCACAGCTGTGTAATATTCCATTGTATATATGTACCAGAGCTTTTGGATCCATTCGTTCGTCGATAGGCATCTAGGTTCCTTCCATGTTCTGGCTATTGTATAGACAGCTGCAATGAACATTGGGGTACAGGTGCTTCTTTCAGATTTGATTTCATCAGGGTATAAGCCTAAGAGTGGGATTGCTGGGTCATAGGGTGCTTCTATTTTTAGTTTTTTAAGAAATCTCCATACTATCTTCCATAGAGGCTGTATCAATTTACATTCCCATCAGCAATGCAAGAGGGTTCCCTTTTCTCCACACCCTCTCCAACATTTATTGTCTGTTGAATTGTTGATGATGGCCATTCTGATGGGTGTGAGGTGATAGCTCATTTGGGTCGACAATAAAACATTCATCAAGCCATCCGTTAACATGATCATGGCTAACTTTTTTTAAAAAATCAAAATAACATTCATACAGAGAGGTCTACTCGTTCCCAAATCTATTAGGGGCCCTCTGTTCAGCTCTCTTTCCCATCTGTCATTGTTGGGTCAGTGGCCTCACCTCAGAGGCAAAGACTGAATTTCCGTCCCAGAGAAGCCTCACAGAGGTGATAGGGATGGAACTGGGCCAGGAGGAAAGGGTGGAATTTAGATGGAGTGGGAGGAGGGGGCCAGGTGAAGGCAGAAATGTGATGCCTTTCAGGCTCTACTCACTTCCAAGCTAGACTGTTGTAATCACACAGGGAGACCCTTCACATGGGCATAGTTTGGTAGTTTAGGAAGTTAATAAACTACATAATTAAAAAAATTATAGCAGTGAGAGTCGTGACTTCTACTTACCTTCTCCTTAAGACAAAGTTAAGAATGCATTTTCCTACAAGACATACATGTTGAAAAATTAAACTATTTTTGTATTGAAATCTGGCTTCCCATTCAGGTTTTAGAAGACAAAGATATTTCTGCTTTGGTTCACTAAAGAGCTGAGTGTTTCATAGCAGGTGTCAACTACAAGTTGACATTTACCAAGTACACTGCCAATGGCTGAACAAGGGCACTTACCATCTGCCTCTGTGGAGACTGACCCCTGTGCTGTGACAACTGCTGATCCTCCACACCCCCTGAGGTTGTTCAGGGTGGAGTGAGGCACTCTGTGCTCCAGGGAGTCTGGTGGGACAGGTCTTTAGACAGGTGGATGCTTTTAGGAACAGATTTATTATCTCAATCCTTGCATCTCCTCATATTTAGAAAAGCACTTAATCCCTTCATGGTAATATCGGATCCTTGTGACTAACCAAAAACATTTTGTTATTGGTATTAAGCTCCCTTTTCACAAAACCTTATATATTGACCCTCCTCCTGCTGCCTCTCTGGAGCAGTCTCTCAGAGCTATCTGAGGTGCTGTCTTCCGGGCTGCAGTCCTTGTGCTCCAAATAAAACTCAACTCACAGTTCTCAAGTTGTTCATCTGTTTAGTCAACACAGGCAACTAGCAAACATTTAGAAATACCATTTTGGTTAACTTGGCAACCACCATAAATCCATAATTTAATTTTCCCCACATCAGTGGGTTCCACATGGCCCATCTGGAATTTGGAGAAAGGGTTTGGGTGGGAGGACTACCCCTGAGAACCACAAGGAGGGGACTCAGTGGTTTCCCAGGCTAAAGGCAGGGAGCTGTGGAGGTGGGGTGGGCTGAGAATGTGCTGGTCCATTTACTTTGAGGAAGTGGTCTTGTTCTCCCTCACTTTCCCCAGTCTTTCTCTTAGATAACAATGTGGGTTTTTGTTTGTTTGTTTGTTTTTTCCTTCTGGAACTGTAGTATTTGATTCTGCACCATCTCTTCCTTTTCTCACAAAAACTTCTCATCAGCACTCTTTGATGTTTGAAGTGTAATCAGCTAACTTGAGACAGCATCTGTTGGAAAGTTTCCTCTACCCGAAGGGTCACTTCCTGTCCTGGATATCTTCTTCTCCATGTGCCCGGTGTCCTTTGCCCAGGCTCCTCTCTGTGTACTCATTGCACAGACAATCAATTTGAAGTCCAGCCTTAGGTGCCAAGTCTCTATTTCATTTGTCAAGGCCCAGGACACAACAGTAAAGAAGTCTTAGCATAACTCTGCCACTAATTGACCAGGTAACCTTCCATAGACAGGACAGTAGACACCTCAAGTCCTAGACATGATCTTGCCTCCAACTCTGTTATCTTCCTTCCTCAGAGCCACGATCCTGAACTGGCAAGAGCCTCAAAAGAGGAGTCCACACCTCTACTACGTTGGACCAACTACTGTTAGTGGGGTGTGGTAACAGACCAGACAGGTCTAACTAGGAGGGGGTTCTGGTGTTAGCTAGCTATGTTGACCTGGAACAAATTACTTCACCTCTCTAAGCCTCCCTTCCTCATATGTAAAGTAGAATTGGAGTGGCACTACTTCATATGTGCAGGACCACTGGATTAAATGGGAAATGTATGTAAAATATTTAGCACAGTAGTTTGATGTATATGTACTGACTCCATTTTGTTGAATAAACTCTCACAGTTCTCAAGTTGTTCATCTGTTTAGTCAACACAGGCAACTAGCAAACATTTAGAAATACCATTTTGGTTAACTTGGCAACCACCATAAATCCATAATTTAATTTTCCCCACATCAGTGGGTTCCACATGGCCCATCTGGAATTTGGAGAAAGGGTTTGGGTGGGAGGACTACCCCTGAGAACCACAAGGAGGGGACTCAGTGGTTTCCCAGGCTAAAGGCAGGGAGCTGTGGAGGTGGGGTGGGCTGAGAATGTGCTGGTCCATTTACTTTGAGGAAGTGGTCTTGTTCTCCCTCACTTTCCCCAGTCTTTCTCTTAGATAACAATGTGGGTTTTTGTTTGTTTGTTTGTTTTTTCCTTCTGGAACTGTAGTATTTGATTCTGCACCATCTCTTCCTTTTCTCACAAAAACTTCTCATCAGCACTCTTTGATGTTTGAAGTGTAATCAGCTAACTTGAGACAGCATCTGTTGGAAAGTTTCCTCTACCCGAAGGGTCACTTCCTGTCCTGGATATCTTCTTCTCCATGTGCCCGGTGTCCTTTGCCCAGGCTCCTCTCTGTGTACTCATTGCACAGACAATCAATTTGAAGTCCAGCCTTAGGTGCCAAGTCTCTATTTCATTTGTCAAGGCCCAGGACACAACAGTAAAGAAGTCTTAGCATAACTCTGCCACTAATTGACCAGGTAACCTTCCATAGACAGGACAGTAGACACCTCAAGTCCTAGACATGATCTTGCCTCCAACTCTGTTATCTTCCTTCCTCAGAGCCACGATCCTGAACTGGCAAGAGCCTCAAAAGAGGAGTCCACACCTCTACTACGTTGGACCAACTACTGTTAGTGGGGTGTGGTAACAGACCAGACAGGTCTAACTAGGAGGGGGTTCTGGTGTTAGCTAGCTATGTTGACCTGGAACAAATTACTTCACCTCTCTAAGCCTCCCTTCCTCATATGTAAAGTAGAATTGGAGTGGCACTACTTCATATGTGCAGGACCACTGCGGATTAAATGGGAAATGTATGTAAAATATTTAGCACAGTTAGTTCTTGATGGTAGTGATGATACTGACTCCCAATCTCAATCCACTAGGGTGTTTGGAGGGACTTTAGCCAAAGGTGGTCAGGAGAGAACCCCGCCTTGCCTCCAGACTGGATCCTCCTCCTCTTCCATCTCTTGGGGAACTTCATCCACACACAAACACACTCTATGATCACATCATAGCATCATAGGTGACATCCTAGCTGACATCCTAGTGGCAGGGAGCAATAAGTCATTTCTCCTACTGATTCACAGAATTCAGCACCTCACCTTTTATGTCTTGCCATGTGTTTCCTTTCTTTCTCTGGTTCAAATGCATCTGTCACAGCAAGAGAAGGGACTCTTCCCCTGACTCCCTGGGGATGCTGAAGGTCAGTGCCTCCAGCCTCAGCCTGGACTCCAGCAGTGGAGACCGGGGAGCTCAGATCTTAGAAAGGATGGAGGACCCTGGAAGATTTTCTCCTCTCCAACCACAGATCATCCCCATTCCAATTCAAGAACTTGGTTGAAATTTGACCGCTTCCTTTATTTCCCTACAACTTTCTTTCTGCAGAGTCTCATTTTTCTTTCAAAACTAACTTCTCTCCTTGAGCAGGAGTTTCACTATGGAGTTTTTGTACCCATGTATGGGTAGTTTACCAGTGTTCTCTGAGAATTCTGGGGCTTTCATGGAAGTTTGCCAGAGACAAGTCACATGAAATAAGTTAAAAATGCACTTTTGCAGTTCCTACATCCACTGTATTTTTCCCAGAAAAGTTTTCCATTTTCCTTTCCTCTATCTAGATCTAGACTAGAATTATCCTTGCTATCAACTGAGGTGTAATAGATTCCTATCTTAGGGAATTTTTTTCTTGAAAAATTACATATATGTATGTATATGCATGGGGAAGATACCCTGAAGAAGGAAATGGCAACACACTCTTGCCTGGAGAATCCCACAGGACAGAGGAGACTGGTGGGCTACAATCCACAGGGTCACAAAGAGTCAGACACGACTGAAGCAACTTAGCAGCAGCACACATGCATACCTATGTGTGTAGGTATGTATTCACACAGTGAGGAGGACAGATTTCAATTTTGCCACCCAGAGAATTTTTACATTACACAGATCTGTACATATCTGACCTCCTAGATCAAGACATGAGATATTTTCAGCATCCCAGAAGCTCTCTAGTATCTCAGAGAGAAACATGGTGCACCCTGTTAATACCACCAGACAAGATGATTGTATTGGCTTCTATCTCTATGGATTAGTTTTGCCTGTTCTTGAAATTCATATGAATGGAATCGTCAAGCATGTGCTCTTTAGGTTTGCCTTTCTTTATCTTGCATGTCTATGAGAGTCTTTCAAGTTGTGTAGCAGCAGTTATTTTTTTTATTTTTGTGTGCTTTCCTATGGTACAAATGTACCATTATCTATCTGTTCCACTGTTGATGGACATTTGAGTTATTTCCAGAGTTTGGCTATTTCCAACTGCTGTGGAAATCTTTGAATGTGTCTTCTGTTGGGACAGCTCATTCCTCTTAACTGTAGCAGTAGGATTATGGGGCCCAAAGTAAGCTTCATTTAGTTGAAGTAGAGATTGCCAAAGAGTTTTCCAAAATAGTGGTAGTCATTTACATTCTCACCAGTGAAGTATGAGTGTACTAGTTGCTCAATGTCCTTGTCAACACTTTGCCTTATTGGTCTATTAATTTTAGTTATTCCTGTGGGTGTGTAATAGTATTTCATTGTGATTTTAATTGGCATCTCCCAATGTGGGACTGATGTGAGGTAACCTTTATATGCTTATTGGCCTTTTGGATATTCTGTTTTGCCAACTACTTGCTGAAGTCTTTGGCCCACTTACAAATTGGGTTATCCTTTTCTATTCATAGAAGCTCTTTACATATTCTGGACACTAGTGCTTTGTTAGATAAATATATTGGGAACATCTGTTAGTCTGTGGTTTGCCTCTTCACTCTCTGAATGCCATCTTTTAGTGAAGACAAGGTTCCTAATTTCAATGTAGTTGGATTGATAAACCATATTTTTAATGATTATTTTCTGGGGTACCCCAGTTAAGAAATCTTAGACTACCCCTAAGGTCATAAAATATTCTGATTTTTCTTCCAGAATCTTAATTTCTTTTCCTTTCACATTAAGATCTCTAATGCATTTTGCATTGTTAAGTAGGGAGTCAAACTTAATTTTTCGTACACAGATATACAATCAATCCAAGGCTACTTGTTATAAGGACCATTTCCCTCACTGAATTTCCAGAGTGCTCTCATCATAAATAAAGTAATTGTATATGTGTAGGCCCGTTCCTGGGATCCCAATTCTGTTCCATGGATCTGAGCATTTTTGTGCCGAAACAGTGCTGCCCTGATTACTATAGCTTTCATAATAAATCTTGATATTTTCTAGTGAAAATCCTATGGACCGAGAACCCTGGTTGGCCACAGTCAATAATATCATAGCAAGTTGGACATGATTGAATGACTAAACACACAGCTTATAGTGAAAATATTCCAGTGTTATCCCTCAAGATAATCCTGGGCATTCCAGATTGTCATATAAATTTTAGAATCAGCTTGCCAAGTCTTCCCTTATTCTCTTTCCCCACCTGATTGGGACTTCATTTAATCTATAGATGATTTGGGGATGGAATTGGCAAATATTGAGATGATATACGTCTCCATTTAGGTCTTTAGTTTCTCTCAGTGGGGCTTCCCTGGTGGCTCAGACGGTAAATCTGCCTGCAATGCAGGAGACCCAGGTGTGATCCCTAGACCTGTGCTCCACAGCGAGAGAAGCCACCTCAATGTGAAGCTGGTGCACTGCAGCTAGAGAGTAGCCCCTACTCTCTGCAACTGAAGAAAAGTCCATGTAACAGTGAAGACCCGCACAGCCAAAATAAATAAATAAATTTAAAAGTGAAAATAGTATGTACTTCATCTTTCTTTTTTTTAAAATTTTTGCACGTTACCTTTTAGGTGAACATTTTATTGGCGTATGCTGTCTAGAGAGAAGAACATGCATCCTAGGTGTACAGCTTGGTGAATTTCCACAGACTGGAAGCGCTCATGTATCAGCACCCAGGTTCTTATTAGAATCACCGTGGTCCCCTCCTTCCTCTCCTTCTCCTCCCAGTCCCAATCCCCGCCCATGAAAGCCCCCATCCTGGCTTCCCACACAATTGATTGATGTTACTGAGTTTGACCTTTCAATAAGTGGAATCATGGAATACTTATGTATGTGTGTCTGCCATCTTTTATTCAGCTTTCTACTCTGAGCTTCACCCATATTGCTGTGTGTAGTTATAGCTTTTTATATCATTGCTATATAGTATTCCTATTGTATAAGTTTATCCTGAGTTTTAAATCCACTCTACTGCTGAACATTTAGTCCCCACTCCCCCAGTTTGGGCTTACAATGAATAGTGCTACTATCAGAACTATTGTATGTGTGTTTTGATGAACATAGTGTATGGTTTTCTGTTCGTTATATACCCAGGAGTGAAGCTGCTGGATCATAAGATACGTATACAACCAGTTTTAGCAAATACTGCTAGGCCACTTTCTATATTCCCACCTTCTCAAGTGATGGTTCACACTTTTGGTTGTCCCCAGCTTTTCCCAACACTTCACATTATTTTTTTTCTATTTTAGCCATTATAATGATAAAGCAAATTCTTTAAGATAATCCTGGGCACATTGTCATATAAATTTTAGAATCAGCTTGCCAAGTCTTCCCTTATTCTCTTTCCCCACCTGATTGGGACTTCATTTAATCTATAGATGATTTGGGGATGGAATTGGCAAATATTGAGATGATATACGTCTCCATTTAGGTCTTTAGTTTCTCTCAGTGGGGCTTCCCTGGTGGCTCAGACGGTAAATCTGCCTGCAATGCAGGAGACCCAGGTGTGATCCCTAGACCTGTGCTCCACAGCGAGAGAAGCCACCTCAATGTGAAGCTGGTGCACTGCAGCTAGAGAGTAGCCCCTACTCTCTGCAACTGAAGAAAAGTCCATGTAACAGTGAAGACCCGCACAGCCAAAAACAAATAAATAAATTTAAAAGTGAAAATAGTATGTACTTCATCTTTCTTTTTTTTAAAATTTTTGCACGTTACCTTTTAGGTGAACATTTTATTGGCGTATGCTGTCTAGAGAGAAGAACATGCATCCTAGGTGTACAGCTTGGTGAATTTCCACAGACTGGAAGCGCTCATGTATCAGCACCCAGGTTCTTATTAGAATCACCGTGGTCCCCTCCTTCCTCTCCTTCTCCTCCCAGTCCCAATCCCCGCCCATGAAAGCCCCCATCCTGGCTTCCCACACAATTGATTGATGTTACTGAGTTTGACCTTTCAATAAGTGGAATCATGGAATACTTATGTATGTGTGTCTGCCATCTTTTATTCAGCTTTCTACTCTGAGCTTCACCCATATTGCTGTGTGTAGTTATAGCTTTTTATATCATTGCTATATAGTATTCCTATTGTATAAGTTTATCCTGAGTTTTAAATCCACTCTACTGCTGAACATTTAGTCCCCACTCCCCCAGTTTGGGCTTACAATGAATAGTGCTACTATCAGAACTATTGTATGTGTGTTTTGATGAACATAGTGTATGGTTTTCTGTTCGTTATATACCCAGGAGTGAAGCTGCTGGATCATAAGATACGTATACAACCAGTTTTAGCAAATACTGCTAGGCCACTTTCTATATTCCCACCTTCTCAAGTGATGGTTCACACTTTTGGTTGTCCCCAGCTTTTCCCAACACTTCACATTATTTTTTTTCTATTTTAGCCATTATAATGAGGATGCAGTGGTCTCTTGTTTTGGTTTCAACTTGTGTTTAGCAGTTCACTAATAAAGTTGAACATTTTTTCATAGGTTTATTACATATTAGGGTTTCCTTGATAGCTCAGATGGTAAAGAATCCACCTGCAATGCAGGAAACGTGAGTTCGATCCCTGGGTCAGGAAGATCCCCTGAGGAAGCGAATGGCTACCCTTTTCAGTATTCTTGCCTGGGAAAGTGCATGGACAGAGGAACAGCTGGGCTACAACCCACAGGGCCTCAAAGAGGCAGACACGACTGAGCAACCAACACTTGCTTCGCTTCATTACACATTGCCCTTTTCCTAAAGGCACCATGTAAGGCCCTTTTCCTGTCTGCTGATACTTATCAGATGATGCTTGATAATTATGTTATTCAAATATTTTCTGTCTAATTATTTTCTGTCTGCTTGATATGTCAGGTTGTTGGTTTTTCCTTTCTTTTCTTTTTTTTTTAAGCATTAGAATCATCAAGCAGCTTTAAATAAATGTTACTGCTAAAACCTCATCCCTATGAAGTCAGGGCTTCTAATTATTGCTGCTCTAGCATGGAAAACTTTAAAACTTTTGAATTCAATATTACCACATAATTGTGAAAATAATACGAAGAATTCCCATAGGGGCTGGGTACATATAAAGGGCGTGGCGGCGGAGGGAAGACGCAGAGCGCTGCTGGACTGCCAGGTCTCTTGCCTCCTCCTCCTGCTCCGAAAGCCTCCTGCGTAAGGACGCGGTGATCCGCCTCAGGGTTCCCCAGACGCTGGTGCTGCTAACGCTGCACACTGCACGCTGTCCTTCGGTGTCACGGCCAGGATGTCCAGGATGGCAGCTGTGTGCAGAAAGGGCAGAGGTATAATGATCAGCGGTGTGTGGAAGCCCGAGCCCTGCCAGCTCTGCATCTGTGAAGCTGGGACCGTCTTCTGCAACGACATACTCTGTGAAGACATAGAAGACTGCCTCAGCCCCCCGGATTCCCTTTGGAGAGTGCTGCCCTCTCTGTTCAACTGACCTCCCCACTGCCAGTGGGCAACCAGGACCAAAGGGACAGAAAGGAGAAGCTGGAGACATCAAGGATATCGTAAGACCCATAGGACGTCCTGGGCCTCAGGAACCTGCAGGTGAAGGAAGACCCAGAGGTGATCCTGGTGACAAAGGTAAAACAGGTGTTCCTGGACCTTGTGGCAGAGATGGAGAGCCTGAGACCCCTGAAAACCCTGGTCCCCAGGGTCCTCCTGCCCCACCCCCTTGGTGGTAACTTTGCTGCCCACTTTGCTGGTGGCGACCAGATGGGAGTAATGCAGAGACCGAAGTGTTTAGTGTAGTCAATGAAGCAGAAGTAGATATTTTTCTGGAATTCCCTTGCACTTTCTATGAATCAGTGGACGTTGGCAATTTGATCTCTGGTTCCTCTGCCTTTACTAAATCCAGCTTGTACATCTGGAAGTTCTCTGTTCATGTACTGTTAAAGCCTAACTTGGAGGATTTTAAGCATTACTCTGCTAGTGTGTGAAATGAGTGCAGTGGTGCAGTAGTTCAAACGTTCCTTGACATTGCCTCTCTTTGGTAATAGAATGAAAACTAACCTTTTCCAGTTCTGAGGCCACTGCTGACCTTTGCAAATTTGCTGGCATATCGACTGTAGCACTTTAACAGCATCACCTTTTAATATTTAAAAAAGTTCAGATGGAATTCTATTATCTCCACTAGCTTTGTTTGTAGTAATGCTAGGACCCACTTGACTTCACACTTTAAAATGTCTGGCTCTAGGTGAGAGATTACACTATCGTGGTCATCCCATTATTAAGATCTAATCTGTGTATTCTTTCTACCATTTCTTAATATATTCTGCTTCTGTTAGGTTCATGCAATTTCTGTATTTTATTGTGCCTATTGTTGCATGAAATGGTATCTTGTAAAGATTTTCTTGTAAAGAACATTGGTGTACATATATTTCCTTTTCTGTTCAATTTTTTCAATTAAAAAAAATTAAAGTATAGTTGATTTACAAGTTGTGCTGTACAACAAAGTGACTCAGACACATTATACATTCTTCTTTATATTCTATTCCATTATATATATTCTTTATATTCTATTCCAATACAGGGTATTGAGTATAGTTCCATTAGGACCTTGCTGTTTATTTATTCTAAATGTAATAGTTTACATTTATAAGCCCCAAACTCCCAGTTCATCCCTCTGCCTCTCCCCTTCTTTTTGGCAACTACAAGTCTCTTCTCTATTACTCTTGTTTCTGTTTTATAGATAGGTTCATTCGTGCCATAGTTTAGATTCCACATACACATGATATCTTATGGTATTTATCCTTCTCTTTCTGACTTGCTTAGTATGATTATCTCTAGCTACATCTATGTTGCTGCAAATGGCATCATATCCCTAGCACTTATTTATGTTACTGGAATTTTGTACCTTTGATTGCTTTCAAATAATCCTCCCTCTCTCCACTGACTCCTTTTTAAAATTTAAAGTCTCATTTAGATTTTCCAGCAAATTTGTTGAAATTTATTTCCCCATCATTAGTTTTTGCATTCCATACTGTCTGCTTTCAGTTTCTTACTTGCTGATGTGCATCATTTAGTAGTTCTCTGCTAATCACAGCTAGTAAAAGTTTCTAAATCTCTGAATGTCTCAGTCCTGAACAATACTTTAGCTACTATGGAATTCTAATTGGATAAATAATTTTTCTCTGTTTTTTGAAAATAAAAATTTCATGTTCTATTAAATCCACTATCACTGATAAAAATTTATCTATCATTCTGTCTTTTTAAAAAATACTGTCTTGGGGCTTCCCTGGTGGTTCAGTGGGTTAAGAGTCCACCTTGCAACACAAGGGACACGGGTTCCATCCCTGACCTGGGAAGATCCCACGTGCCACAGAGCAGCTGGGCCAGTGTGTCCAATTACAAGCCATGAGCCCAGAGTCGGTGCTCTGCAATGAGAGAGGCTGCTGCAATGGGAGGCCCACATAGGCCAAAGAATAAAGATGGATGAAAATAAATAAATAAAATAAAAATGCTTAAATAAAAACATGTCATTGGCTTTAAAAAAAAAAAGAAAATGTGGACAAACTAGATTTAAAAAATACTGTCTTACCTCTTTATTATCTTTTATAATTTTTCTACATATTTGTTCTGAGCTTTTAGTACTATGTGTCAACATGAAAGATTTCTTTTTTTTTTTTGAAAGATTTCTTTTTATCCAACTCATAATACAGCTGCTACTTCAACTTAACATTTTCCTTTCTTCAATTCTGCAATATTCTCAGCTACTTGAAGATTATCTCTCTTCCTACTTCCTTCAGACACTTGGTTTCTTAAATTTTTCTTTCATATTTTTCATCTCTCAATCTCTGTGTTGTATTCTGAGTTATATCCTCAGATTTATCTATGAAATGATGTACTCTTTGACTATATCCAGCCTATGGTTCAACCTGTCCATTTAATGTTTCAATATCAATAACTATAATTTTAAAATGATTAATTTTTAGAGAAATATATCGATACATTTTATAGTCTAGTTTTATGACATTCAGTATCATTCAATATTTTAGACATGATTATTTTAAAGACATTTTTTCACATTTTTCCCTATTATTTTTTAGTTCTTGACTCTTCCCACAGAGGTTTGTTTCTTTGTGTGACTTCCAACTATTGACTATGAAATAATCTCCAGGAGTATTGTTTTTGTAGGATTTCCATATACCCTCATTGCAGAAGCATTTTGTCTGTCTGTGTGTGTGTGTGTGTGTGTGTGTGTGTGATTTTTTTTTTAACTTTTATTTTACTTTTAACTTTTACAGAGTTTTGTTGTTTACAGATATGTATGTTCCCAGATCAGTCATATGTATATCCCCCCTCATCCCACCCCTCCAGGCCGTCACACAGCGCCCCTGCAGGATCCCCTTTATTCACAGAGCAATGACAATAGCTGTTATTTTCACATATGACAGTATAGGTTTTCATGCTACTTCCTTTATGTCTCCCACCCACTGTTCATTCCCCACAATGTCCATATGTCTATTCTCAATGTCTGTTTTTTCATTGTTTCACTGCGTGTGTTATCATTACCATCCTACTAGATTCCATATGTATGTGTTAATATACTGTATTTGTCCTTCTCTTTTTGACTTACTTCACTTTTTATGATAGGTTCTAGATTCAGTCACCTCATTAGGACTGATTCTTCTGCATTTCTTTTTACAGCTGTGTAGTATTCCATTGTGTATATGTACCAGAGATTTTGTATCCATTCATTCATTGATGGACATCTAGGTTGCTTCCATGTTCTAGCTATTGTA
Source organism: Tragulus kanchil (assembly GCA_022376925.1). Lineage (NCBI taxonomy): Eukaryota > Metazoa > Chordata > Mammalia > Artiodactyla > Tragulidae > Tragulus > Tragulus kanchil. The sequence goes on from JAIOJX010000025.1 coordinate 45,229,887, forward strand.
TAGAGAGCTGCAATGAACATTGGGGTACAGGTGCTTTGCAGAAACATTTTTAAAAGTTGCTCTCTCCTTTGCCTCTCTTTCCGGGGGTGTTCCCAACCCAGAGATTGAATCTGCATCTCTTATGTCTTGTGCATTGGCAAGTGGGTTCTTTACCACTAGTGCCACCTGGGAAGCTCTGCCTCCTGATTAATGGATTCTGAAGCAATTTTTAATGCTAATCTCTTGGTTTGGTCTCCCTACATCACAGCCTGCTTGACACAGGTCTGATTTCTAAATGTTGTGAATAATGACTTTTCTACCTGCAGTCAATATCAATAACTATAATTTTAAAATGATTAATTTTTAGAGAAATATATCGATACATTTTATAGTCTAGTTTTATGACATTCAGTATCATTCAATATTTTAGACATGATTATTTTAAAGACATTTTTTCACATTTTTCCCTATTATTTTTTAGTTCTTGACTCTTCCCACAGAGGTTTGTTTCTTTGTGTGACTTCCAACTATTGACTATGAAATAATCTCCAGGAGTATTGTTTTTGTAGGATTTCCATATACCCTCATTGCAGAAGCATTTTGTCTGTCTGTGTGTGTGTGTGTGTGTGTGTGTGTGTGATTTTTTTTTTAACTTTTATTTTACTTTTAACTTTTACAGAGTTTTGTTGTTTACAGATATGTATGTTCCCAGATCAGTCATATGTATATCCCCCCTCATCCCACCCCTCCAGGCCGTCACACAGCGCCCCTGCAGGATCCCCTTTATTCACAGAGCAATGACAATAGCTGTTATTTTCACATATGACAGTATAGGTTTTCATGCTACTTCCTTTATGTCTCCCACCCACTGTTCATTCCCCACAATGTCCATATGTCTATTCTCAATGTCTGTTTTTTCATTGTTTCACTGCGTGTGTTATCATTACCATCCTACTAGATTCCATATGTATGTGTTAATATACTGTATTTGTCCTTCTCTTTTTGACTTACTTCACTTTTTATGATAGGTTCTAGATTCAGTCACCTCATTAGGACTGATTCTTCTGCATTTCTTTTTACAGCTGTGTAGTATTCCATTGTGTATATGTACCAGAGATTTTGTATCCATTCATTCATTGATGGACATCTAGGTTGCTTCCATGTTCTAGCTATTGTATAGAGAGCTGCAATGAACATTGGGGTACAGGTGCTTTGCAGAAACATTTTTAAAAGTTGCTCTCTCCTTTGCCTCTCTTTCCGGGGGTGTTCCCAACCCAGAGATTGAATCTGCATCTCTTATGTCTTGTGCATTGGCAAGTGGGTTCTTTACCACTAGTGCCACCTGGGAAGCTCTGCCTCTCCTGATTAATGGATTCTGAAGCAATTTTTAATGCTAATCTCTTGGTTTGGTCTCCCTACATCACAGCCTGCTTGACACAGGTCTGATTTCTAAATGTTGTGAATAATGACTTTTCTACCTGCAGGACCAGTGGAAAACAAGTTCTCTTGATATTGCCCTAGTGGGTGGGGTTCTTCTAGTCTCTTTCATGATGCGCAGCCATTGTTGAATCTCAGTTTTATTCCAGTAGCTCAATTCTAACTCCCTTTGCACATGAGGCATATGGCTTGGACACTTCTCCCCCTGCAAGAGCTTAAACCTCAGTTTCTAATGGTTCAGGCTTAAATCCAATCCTGACATCCCTATGAATTATTTTTATGTCAGCTCCTACTTACTATTCTTTCTTTGAACAAAATCTCATTTTATTCATGGAAGCTTCAACGTATTGATATGTATGTAGTCTGGTAATAGTCCAGAATTTTTCTATATTTGAAATGAGTGGATATTTCTCTGCCAAGCCAGTACACCATACTGACTAAAAGTCTGTGTAGAGATGATAGATCAGAGAGGTAGCAGCAGATCCAGAGAATGATTTTGACATAGAAGCCAAGAGAGGAAACAGCATTGAAGAGAAGCTGGAGACCCTTGGTTGTTATCAAGGAAAGCAGACATGAGAAATGAATGACAAGATGTGAACACAGGATCTAGAAGTGAGTGACTTCTGAGTGTGCTACATGACCACGTTTCAGGAGAGAAGAGTGGTGGGGAAATGGAAGCAGTAGAGTCTGTGCCTCCTGGCTGGAAAGTGTGATAGTGGTGGGAAGGAAAGAGTCACAGAGGTCCCTTCAAGGAACATTATGCGAAGATTTGTTTTTTGTTTTTATTTATTTATTTTCTTAAACTTTTATTTTACTTTTAACTTTTACAGAGCTTTGTTGTTTATAGATATGTATGTTCTCAGATTAGTCATGTGCATATCCCCCCATCCTACCCCTCCAGACCGTCACACAACACCCCTGAAGGATCTCCTTTTCTCACAGAGCAATCACTATAGCTATTTTCTTCACATATGATAGTACACGCCTTCATGCTACTTCCTTTACCCCTCTCACCCACTGTTCATTCCCCACAATGTCCATATGTCTATTCTCAATGTCTGTCTTCCCATCGCTTCACTGCATGTGCCATCATCACCACCCTACTAGATTCCGTATATATGGGTTAGTATATTGTACTTGTCCTTCTCTTTCTGACTGACTTCACTTTTGATGATACATTCTAGAGCCAGCCACCTCATTAGAGCTGATTCTTCTGCATTTCTTTCTATAGCTGTGTAGTATTCCATTGTATATATGTGCCAGAGCTCTTGTATCCATTCGTTTGTTGAAGGACATCTAGGTTCCTTCCATGTTCTGGCTATTGTATAGAGAGTTGCAATGAACATTGGGGTACAGGTGCTTCTTTCGGATTTAATTTCATCAGGGTATACGCCTAAGAGTGGGATAGCTGGGTCGTATGGTGCTTCTAGTTTTAGTTTTTTAAGAAATCTCCAGACTGTCTTCCACAGAGGCTGTATCAATTTACATTCCCACCAGCAATGCAGGAGTGTTGCCTTTTCTCCGCACCCTCTCCAGCATTTATTCTCTGTCAAATTGTTGATGATGGCCATTCTGACGGGTGTGAGGTGATATCTCATTGTAGTTTTGACATAGAAGCCAAGAGAGGAAACAGCATTGAAGAGAAGCTGGAGACCCTTGGTTGTTATCAAGGAAAGCAGACATGAGAAATGAATGACAAGATGTGAACACAGGATCTAGAAGTGAGTGACTTCTGAGTGTGCTACATGACCACGTTTCAGGAGAGAAGAGTGGTGGGGAAATGGAAGCAGTAGAGTCTGTGCCTCCTGGCTGGAAAGTGTGATAGTGGTGGGAAGGAAAGAGTCACAGAGGTCCCTTCAAGGAACATTATGCGAAGATTTGTTTTTTGTTTTTATTTATTTATTTTCTTAAACTTTTATTTTACTTTTAACTTTTACAGAGCTTTGTTGTTTATAGATATGTATGTTCTCAGATTAGTCATGTGCATATCCCCCCATCCTACCCCTCCAGACCGTCACACAACACCCCTGAAGGATCTCCTTTTCTCACAGAGCAATCACTATAGCTATTTTCTTCACATATGATAGTACACGCCTTCATGCTACTTCCTTTACCCCTCTCACCCACTGTTCATTCCCCACAATGTCCATATGTCTATTCTCAATGTCTGTCTTCCCATCGCTTCACTGCATGTGCCATCATCACCACCCTACTAGATTCCGTATATATGGGTTAGTATATTGTACTTGTCCTTCTCTTTCTGACTGACTTCACTTTTGATGATACATTCTAGAGCCAGCCACCTCATTAGAGCTGATTCTTCTGCATTTCTTTCTATAGCTGTGTAGTATTCCATTGTATATATGTGCCAGAGCTCTTGTATCCATTCGTTTGTTGAAGGACATCTAGGTTCCTTCCATGTTCTGGCTATTGTATAGAGAGTTGCAATGAACATTGGGGTACAGGTGCTTCTTTCGGATTTAATTTCATCAGGGTATACGCCTAAGAGTGGGATAGCTGGGTCGTATGGTGCTTCTAGTTTTAGTTTTTTAAGAAATCTCCAGACTGTCTTCCACAGAGGCTGTATCAATTTACATTCCCACCAGCAATGCAGGAGTGTTGCCTTTTCTCCGCACCCTCTCCAGCATTTATTCTCTGTCAAATTGTTGATGATGGCCATTCTGACGGGTGTGAGGTGATATCTCATTGTAGTTTTGATTTGCATTTCTCTGATTATAAGCGAAGTTGAGCATTGTTTCATGTGTTTTTGGGCCATCTGTATGTCGTCTTTGGAGAGGTGTCTGTTTAGGTCCTTTTCTCATTTTTTGATTGGGTTGTTCATGTTTCCAGTGCTGAGTTGTCTGAGTTGCTTGTAGATTTTGGAGATTAATTCTTTGTCTGTTGTTTCATTTGCTATGATGTTCTCCCACTCTGTGGGGTGTCTGTTCAGCTTTTTTGTAATTTCTTTAGCTGTAAAAAAGCTTTTAAGTTTCATTAGGTTCCACATGTTCATTTGTCTTTTCAGTTCTGCTATTTTAGTAGGTGGGTCAGAGAAGATCTTGCTTTGATTGATGTCCTTGAGGGTTTTGCCTATATTCTCCTCTAAGAGTTTGATGGTTTCTGGCCTTACATTTAAGTCTTTAATCCATTTTGAGTTGATCTTTGTGTATGGTGTCAGGGAAGGTTCCAACTTCATTTTTTTGCATGTAGCTGTCCAATGTTCCCAGCACCATTTTTTGAAGAGGCTATCTTTGTCCCATTTTATAGTTTTGCCTCCTTTGTCAAAAATAAGGTACCCATAGGTTTGTGGGTTTATCTCTGGGTTCTCTATCTTGTTCCATTGGTCGATATTTCTGTTTTTGTGCCAGTACCATACTGTCTTGAGGACTGTTGCTTTGTAGTAGAGTCTGAAGTTGGGGAGGCTGATCCCTCCAGCTCCATTCTTCTTCCTGAGGATTGCTTTGGCTATTCGAGGTCTTTTGTGTTTCCATATGAACTGTGTGATTCTTTGGTCTAGTTCTGTGAAGAATGTCATTGGTAGTTTGATAGGGATCGCATTGAATCTATAGATGACGTTTGATAGTATGGTCATTTTCACAATATTGATTCTTCCAACCCAGGAACATGGAATATCTCTCCATCTGTTTAAGTCTTCTTTAATGTCTCTCAAGAGTGTCTTGTAATTTTCAGGATCGCCTTTTTAAGAAATCTCCAGACTGTCTTCCACAGAGGCTGTATCAATTTACATTCCCACCAGCAATGCAGGAGTGTTGCCTTTTCTCCGCACCCTCTCCAGCATTTATTCTCTGTCAAATTGTTGATGATGGCCATTCTGACGGGTGTGAGGTGATATCTCATTGTAGTTTTGATTTGCATTTCTCTGATTATAAGCGAAGTTGAGCATTGTTTCATGTGTTTTTGGGCCATCTGTATGTCGTCTTTGGAGAGGTGTCTGTTTAGGTCCTTTTCTCATTTTTTGATTGGGTTGTTCATGTTTCCAGTGCTGAGTTGTCTGAGTTGCTTGTAGATTTTGGAGATTAATTCTTTGTCTGTTGTTTCATTTGCTATGATGTTCTCCCACTCTGTGGGGTGTCTGTTCAGCTTTTTTGTAATTTCTTTAGCTGTAAAAAAGCTTTTAAGTTTCATTAGGTTCCACATGTTCATTTGTCTTTTCAGTTCTGCTATTTTAGTAGGTGGGTCAGAGAAGATCTTGCTTTGATTGATGTCCTTGAGGGTTTTGCCTATATTCTCCTCTAAGAGTTTGATGGTTTCTGGCCTTACATTTAAGTCTTTAATCCATTTTGAGTTGATCTTTGTGTATGGTGTCAGGGAAGGTTCCAACTTCATTTTTTTGCATGTAGCTGTCCAATGTTCCCAGCACCATTTTTTGAAGAGGCTATCTTTGTCCCATTTTATAGTTTTGCCTCCTTTGTCAAAAATAAGGTACCCATAGGTTTGTGGGTTTATCTCTGGGTTCTCTATCTTGTTCCATTGGTCGATATTTCTGTTTTTGTGCCAGTACCATACTGTCTTGAGGACTGTTGCTTTGTAGTAGAGTCTGAAGTTGGGGAGGCTGATCCCTCCAGCTCCATTCTTCTTCCTGAGGATTGCTTTGGCTATTCGAGGTCTTTTGTGTTTCCATATGAACTGTGTGATTCTTTGGTCTAGTTCTGTGAAGAATGTCATTGGTAGTTTGATAGGGATCGCATTGAATCTATAGATGACGTTTGATAGTATGGTCATTTTCACAATATTGATTCTTCCAACCCAGGAACATGGAATATCTCTCCATCTGTTTAAGTCTTCTTTAATGTCTCTCAAGAGTGTCTTGTAATTTTCAGTGTACAGTTCTTTTGTTTCTTTGGGTAGGTTTATTCCTAGATATTTGATTCTTTTGGTTGCAATGGTGAAGGGGATTGCCTCTTTGATTTCATTTTCTGCTTTTTCATTTTTTGTGTATAGGAATGCTAGTGATTTCTGTGTATTGATTTTGTATCCTGCAACTTTGCTGAATTTGCTGATTAGCTCTAGTAGTTTTGTAATAGTGTCTTTGGGATTTTTCTATGTATACTATCATGTCATCTGCGAATAGAGAGACTTTGACTTCTTCCTTCCAATCTGGATTCCTTTTATTTCTTTCTCTTCTCTTATTGCTGTTGCTAGAACTTCCAGGACTATGTTGATTAGTAGTGGTGAAAGTGGACACCCCTGTCTTGTTCCTGATCTTAGAGGAAATGCTTTCAGTTTTTCACCATTGAGGATAATGTTCGCTGTGGGCTTCTCATATATATGGCTTTCAAGGTTTGTTTTTTAGAACAAGAGAGACCTCAATGCCAGTGATTCACCTGTCCATCTGGCAGGATGCCTATTCTTCTAATCATCTAAATTTTGTTTTCTGCCTATATACGAAGATAAGATTTCCTTTTTGTTTGATGAAAAAGTTTTTCCAACCTAAGTAAACTTCTAAAAACTCTTTTTATGATCTCCTCAAGCTTCTTGGTTTGAATTTAGCCTCCTAACCTAAAAGTTGTGGCTCTGGGTCTTAGCTTTTTGGTGGAGTAGACAAGGACATTGGAGATGTGATACAAGCAAATTCAGTCATATCCAAGCCACACAGGTGACACAAGGTGATCATTTCCATAATGAGCAGGAGTAGGTGTGGGGAAACAAACCATTGGAGGTTTTTGCAGCTTTGGCTGAGCCAGGAGAAAAACATCTTGGAAATGAAAGAACTAAGACAAAAGCAAGCTGATTCAATTCACATAGGCTCATTAGCTGGGGTCATACTGATCAGCAACAGGTGGGAGATCTGCTGTGGAATTTGGAACGCTGGGTCAGTGCAGGCTCCTTAACTTCTTGCTGGTCTAGTTGCCCCAAGATGTAGTGTGCCCTTTCCATTAAGGACATAAGGTGAGCAGCTTAGAGCTACGAGGGTAATTATTGATCAGGGCTGTGATGGACTCCTAGCCCATGCTAATATCGTTCCCTGCAAACACCTGGATGTAAAAGCTCTCAATAAAAGCAGACTGGTGAATGTGTTCAGGGCCTTAACCCAAGAGGTCTTGAGCTTCCCCACCCCCCATTCCCATCCTTTCTGTCTGTCTGTGTATGTGTGTACTTCTTAAAGTCTCATCACATCCACTATTCTCTATGCATCTGGCTGACGTGCCACGGCAAGTAGGGGTGAAAAGAAATGGGGAATTATGTAAGCGATGTGTCAGTTGCCCAGTCATGTCCAACTCTTTGAAATTCCAAGGGTTCCTCTGTCCATGGGATTTTCCTGGCAAGAACTGGAGTGGGTTGCCATTTCTTTCTCCAGGGAATCATCCTGATCCAGGGACTGTAGGCATTGTAGGCAGATTCTTTACAGCTGAGCCACTGGGGAAGCCCTATGTAAGTGATAGAGGAAAGTAGAGGGAGGACAGGAAGAGGTAAGAGATGAAGAGAGGACAGGGGAGAAGAGGAGAGGGTGTGAGTCCATCCATCGAAGGCCAGTGCAAAAGCTACTACACTTGAACCTCTGTGAGGCTATGGGCACTGTACTATTACATGCCTTGGCAGATATACTTAGTCTAAAGATATTCTCTGTCTGCCCCCAAGTTATTCTTTTTATTATTATTATTATTATTCTTTGGCATGTGTGGGTCTCCCATCGCAGTGACCTCTCTCACTGCGGAGCAGGAGCTCTAGGTGCATGTGCTCCAGAGTGCTGACTCGTAATTGGCACTGTGTAAGAAAGCTTAAGAAAAGGGATTCCACTTTATGCTCATGGCTCATAATTGACTCCGCAGCACAGGGGATCTTCCTAGGCCAGGGACTGAACTGGTGCCCCCTGCACTGTAAGGTGGACTCTTTACCCACTGGCGCACCCCCCACGTTATTCTTAATCATTTCCTTATGTTTTAATGTATCTAATGTTCACTGTATCCATAGAACAAACCTTCTAAACTAAATATATCTGGTGACATTTAGAGCAGTATAATGCCTGCAAAGTCCCCTTTTCTGAAAGGAATCCTCAGAACTCATATACAGTCGTTTCCCCCATCTGCTCTTCTAAGACCAAATATACTCCTGTGTTCACATCTCTTCCTTGACTTTGTTCCTTAGTAGGTTTGCTTATGAAGTTTTATTATGTCAACTTCCCCCAAAATCTCATCATTGAGTCAGTTTCAGATAATTTAGTTGGGTTACAACGACCTGCCTGGTGGCTCAGCAGGTAAAGAATCCACCTGCAATGCAGGAGATGCAAGAGACACGAGTTCAGTCCCTGGGTTGGGAAAAATCCCATGAAGAATAAAATGGAAACCCACTTCAGTATTCTTGTCCAGAGAATCCCACGGACAGAGGGGCCTGGTGAGCTACAGTCCATGATGTCGCAAAGAGTCAGACACGGAACCGAGCATGCACACACGCACGCAGTGTCCTCACATGTGAATCAAGTGGGCGAACAGAGTGAATGTGGACATGATTGTCAGAGGAAACAGGGGTGGGATGCGGTCTCCTTGAGCCAAAAACAGTCTTTACAACCAGGCCTTTGAGCTGCAGTGGTGTTGAAAGCCCAGCTGGTGGTCAAAATCCTTGGTTACAGCTGAGCTGCTGAATGTGGAAACCAGGAAACCACTGAGCAGCCCCTTAAGCTGAGGGTATCAAAGGCAGTCTATTCAGTGTTAAAAAAAACAAGAAAGAATACATTTGAATGCTCTGGAGAACAACCTCAGAGGAGCTTTTTGCTAATTGAAGTTTGGATGGAAGTGCTAGAATCACTCTGGGAATCTCCCCGATTAATTAACTGCTTGGTTGCAGTGAATAAATAGAAAGCTTAAGAAAGGAGATTCCACTTTGTCTGTCTGCTCATGGCTGGTAGGCTTCACTCGAGGGAGACTCAAAGAAAGTTCTAGAATAGAACAGTGAGGTCAACACAGCTGAGTCAGAGGCAGGGGCAGGCATCAGCCGTCATGTGGGCTGGCTTCTATTGTAGCACAGTCTCTGCCAAAGAAAGGGGGTCTTTGTCTAGCTTGCCACTTGTTCTGGCCGATCTCTCCTTCAGGAAGTCTTCTTTGTCCACCTCTCCCATCCCCGGCACCCTCATGCCTGGGGTGGGTGATAGCCATCCTGTGTGCCCATCTCTATCACAGTACAAATCCCTCTGTGCTGCGATTGGTGGTGTTGGCACCAATCTTTGCCATTTGACCTTAAGCATCTCCATGACAAGATGTGTCTCAGATGCTCTTAAACCCACATGAACTGGGACGTGGCAGTGCTCAGTGTGGTGATGGTGGTGTTGTTTTAATGTGGACCATTTTTATAGTCTTTACTGAACTTGTTACAATATTGTTACTGTTTTATGGTTTTTGTTGTTGTCTGTTTGTTTGTTTTAGCTGAGAAGCATGTGGGATCTTAGCTGCCAGACCAGGGATTGAATTCACACCTCCTGCCTTGAAAAGCGAAGTCTTAACCACTGGACCACCAAGGAAGCCCCCAGTGTGTTTTGAATTGAATTTTCATTAGAGACCTATTGAGATGTTTACATAACTTCCTTTGTTATTACTACCTTTGGTTGTAAGAAAAGTCCCAAAAGGTAGGAACTGGTTATGCATGTGGGTCATTGTGTATATTTTAATCTTGCCTAACACATGGCCCATCACCAACTGTACATGGATTAGAATATATTGGAACCACTCAGCTGGGCAACCATTTCCTTACCTGGGTGCCAGACACAGCAACAAGGAGAAAGTTGTTGTCTCATGCCCCTGGGCCACAAGTGGTTTGCTCTTTTAGGCTGGAACTAGGTGGCGCTAGTGGTAAAGAACCTAAGCAGATTTCAATGCAGGAAACGTAAGAGAGGCGGTTCAATTGCTGGGTGGGAAAGATTCCCTGGAGGAGAACGTGGCAACCCACTCCAGTATTGTTGCCTGGAGAATCCCATGGACAGAGGAGCCTGGTGGGCTACAGTCCATGGGGTCACAAAGAGTCAGACATGACTGAAGGGACTGAGCATGCCACACATCTATTCTCTAAAGATTTCTCATTTAGGGTTTTCTTTTCTTAAATATCTTTATTCTGAGAATTTAGGTACCATAAAAATAGAACACCATCTTTGAAGAGTTTCTTGCGAATGATTTCTTCCTCTTAGAAGATCTGCATGGCGAGGGGGCTTGGCCAAGATGAGGGCTCATGGGCTTCTGGGCCCGTTGTCCCAGGGGCTGGGCAGCCTCACTCTATACAAGCAACAGATAACCCTCTGGCTGGTCACCACCTGTCTTTCTTGATCATTTGAGTCCACTGAGGAAAAAAATAAGCTTGACTGAGAGGGAATCACATGTTGGTCTATCAGCAACTAACACCATATTTTTATCAGTTGGTGCTTGGCTCAATGAGTTAATAACCTGGTAGATGGCTGCCCAGGGAGGGACAGAGTGACAAATGGACGTGACAGAGAAACGGTAAGTATCAACGATTCACTGTCCCTGCTTTATAATTTTAGCAAGATTTTGACTGGGCAAATCACCCTCTAAGTGTTTAGCGTATGTATCCCAGCACCTCTCACCTATGAGGTTATGGAGCTGGATGACCTAAATTCTCTGAGGATTCTTTCTCTGCAGAGACAAGGAATAAATTATACGAACAAATAAAGTAATCCAGGACAAACACAGTAGGGCAGCCTGATAAAATACAGGATGCCCAGTAAAGTTTGAACTTCAGACACTCCATGAATTATTTTTATTTTAATATTGACTAGGACAAACGTTTAGAACACTCTTAAGGTTGTTATGTGAATATCCTCAACACAACTGAACTCTGTACTTAAAATAGGATTGTTTAAAAAATTATTTGATGTTACATGAGAGTCTGGCTTAACTGGGTGTCTTATGATCTTTTATGAGTTAAATCTGGCTTTTCCCCCTTTGGCCAGGCTGCAGGCTTGCGGATCTCAGTTCTCCAACCAGAGACTGAATCTAGGCCATAGCAGCGAAAACACTGAACCCTGACAACCAAATGACCAGGGAACTCCCTAGTAATTCTAAAAGGAGGCAAAGAATTTCTCTTCTCATTCCCCTTCCACTTGAAGCCATGGAAAGTGTAGTCCAGGAGATTCTGCAGGGCTCAGCAATTCAGTTCCTGAGGCAGCTGACCTTACTGGAGCGTGAGGCGCAGACAGTCTGGATGAGGACTGGGTTCCAGATGCAGAACTGCTCTGCTTCCTGGGAATCCGCCAATCTGGGGAGGGGCCCAGCAGGGTGCAGCAGAGTAACCACTGGTGTCATGGGCCCACCGTGGCTGCCCGTAGGGAGGTAAGAGATCGAGTCCCAGCTACCAAAAGATCCTGCAAAACAGGCCCTGACAGAAGTCAGAAAGCAATGGCCCGAATACACCTGTCATCGCTGGGTCTCGCTCAGGCAGGCACACCCATCTTTAAGCTGCAGAGCCGTGCTGAGGTGCACGTCTGCTCTAAGCAGACCCAACGCCACATAGGGGAATCTAGATCTGCTGAAAATACAGTCGTGAGTGATTATTTTATCCTGGTGTCAACAGGAGAGACAATAGTCTTTCTTTCATTAGTAAAACCCCCCTTATACATTTAAAATATGATACCATTTGGAAAAGTAAAAAAATAAAAAGAGAAGAAGCAGGCTTGGCATGCCACGTTGAAGACAGCAAGGCATGACAAAAGCTAGTTATTCCAGCAAGAGAGAAGGGCCCCTGGTGTGCATCCTTGGGCAGACGGGACACCTGGTGGGCAGGAGCCAGGCTTAGCTAAGCCATGCACAGAGCGGCTGCTTAGCGGCAAGTCGCTTTCCTGGAGGTTCGCAGAGCCAGTCTCTTTATGTCCTAGGTGGCCTGCAAGTGCATGAGGCCTGTTTGTTTCCGTTTGTGTTGTCCTCTTCATCCTGATGTGGGTGGTAGGAGATGGGGAAGGGTGAAGAGGAGGTGGGCTGGCCAGGTGTGGGGAGCTTGCTGCAATGGAGGTGGTGGTGGAGACCAGAGGGTAACTTGCTTTGGCGGGATGGGGGTAGGGGTGCTGGACAGATGCGGGGAGCCCCTGGCAGCCAACTGAGGTGTCTAATTTTTAAACTGCCCCTTTTGCATTCCCCTTGAATCTAGGCAGCGAAACACTGAACCCTGACAACCAAATGACCAGGGAACTCCCTAGTAATTCTAAAAGGAGGCAAAGAATTTCTCTTCTCATTCCCCTTCCACTTGAAGCCATGGAAAGTGTAGTCCAGGAGATTCTGCAGGGCTCAGCAATTCAGTTCCTGAGGCAGCTGACCTTACTGGAGCGTGAGGCGCAGACAGTCTGGATGAGGACTGGGTTCCAGATGCAGAACTGCTCTGCTTCCTGGGAATCCGCCAATCTGGGGAGGGGCCCAGCAGGGTGCAGCAGAGTAACCACTGGTGTCATGGGCCCACCGTGGCTGCCCGTAGGGAGGTAAGAGATCGAGTCCCAGCTACCAAAAGATCCTGCAAAACAGGCCCTGACAGAAGTCAGAAAGCAATGGCCCGAATACACCTGTCATCGCTGGGTCTCGCTCAGGCAGGCACACCCATCTTTAAGCTGCAGAGCCGTGCTGAGGTGCACGTCTGCTCTAAGCAGACCCAACGCCACATAGGGGAATCTAGATCTGCTGAAAATACAGTCGTGAGTGATTATTTTATCCTGGTGTCAACAGGAGAGACAATAGTCTTTCTTTCATTAGTAAAACCCCCCTTATACATTTAAAATATGATACCATTTGGAAAAGAAAAAAAATTAAAAATAGAAGAAGATGGATTGGCATGCCACGTTGAAGACAGCAAGGCATGACAAAAGCTAGTTATTCCAGCAAGAGAGAAGGGCCCCTGGTGTGCATCCTTGGGCAGACGGGACACCTGGTGGGCAGGAGCCAGGCTTAGCTAAGCCATGCACAGAGCGGCTGCTTAGCGGCAAGTCGCTTTCCTGGAGGTTCGCAGAGCCAGTCTCTTTATGTCCTAGGTGGCCTGCAAGTGCATGAGGCCTGTTTGTTTCCGTTTGTGTTGTCCTCTTCATCCTGATGTGGGTGGTAGGAGATGGGGAAGGGTGAAGAGGAGGTGGGCTGGCCAGGTGTGGGGAGCTTGCTGCAATGGAGGTGGTGGTGGAGACCAGAGGGTAACTTGCTTTGGCGGGATGGGGGTAGGGGTGCTGGACAGATGCGGGGAGCCCCTGGCAGCCAACTGAGTCAGGACTACTGTAAGAAACTGCCATCCAGTCAGCATCGGGGGATGGTGTGCCCCTTGCAGAGCGCCTGGTGAGTGGGCAGTAGACAACTGAGGCAGGTGGTGATAACGATGACAATACTAGACAAAACCCTATCTCTTGTGTCACAGACTGGTTTGTGTTACCCCTCAAAGGTATGTTGAAGACCTAACCCATCATACCTCAGAAGCTTATATAAGAATAGAGCTCTTGCCGGTGACATCAAGCTAAGATGAAGTCAGACCCGGCTGGGTGGGCCCCTTTCCCTTTACGACTGTGCGGTTGTCAGGGCACAGACATGGGATGACACTGAATTTGAGGAAAAGGAAGCTCGGAGAGATTGGAGGTCAGATTACTTTAGGTTGGAACCTTGATCATCAATGAGAGGTGCTTTCAGGTGAGAAACTGCACATCGATCTTCAGAAGCAATAACTTACTTCATCCAGGTGTTAGGTCAGCCCTACTCAGCACCCAGAGGAAAGAGGTTTAATCCAGTCAGTCAGTGTGTGAGTCAGCGTAGGTTAGATTATGCTGCAGTAACAAATGAGCCCTGAAATCCAGTCTGGAAGTTTCCACCACACTCACTTACTAGGCTGGGTAAATGGAGCGGTAAATATAGATAGTAACTAAAAGGAGAGGCAACGAGAGCAGTTGTGGTCATGTTAATTCAGGAAGGATTTAATTTATGACCTTTTAAGTAATACTGTTGCTAAGAAAAAAATAGAGTTCATAATCAAAGAGAAAGTTTCCTGATGGTGGCTGGCTCGTATAATGTTAGTGGCTAAGCTTTGGTTAAATTTGTCAGAGATTAAATGTGTGTAAATAGGATACCCATTGAATACTTTTGGTTTTGTTGCTTATTTCTAAAGTATTCAAAAATGTATCCTCTGTAAGTAAATATTATATCTCGACAAAGTTTTTTTCCAGCATATAGTAGGTGCTTATTTAATGTCTGTTGAATGACTAAATGAAATGAATGATAGGTGCTCATACCATGAAATAAGCTACAGGTTTTTCTTCATTGTTCATGGGGGGGGGTGGAAACATGCCAACTGAGTCAGGACTACTGTAAGAAACTGCCATCCAGTCAGCATCGGGGGATGGTGTGCCCCTTGCAGAGCGCCTGGTGAGTGGGCAGTAGACAACTGAGGCAGGTGGTGATAACGATGACAATACTAGACAAAACCCTATCTCTTGTGTCACAGACTGGTTTGTGTTACCCCTCAAAGGTATGTTGAAGACCTAACCCATCATACCTCAGAAGCTTATATAAGAATAGAGCTCTTGCCGGTGACATCAAGCTAAGATGGAGGCAGACCCTGCTGGGGGGGCCGCTTTCCCTTTACGACTGTGCGGTTGTCAGGGCACAGACATGGGATGACACTGAATTTGAGGAAAAGGAAGCTCGGAGAGATTGGAGGTCAGATTACTTTAGGTTGGAACCTTGATCATCAATGAGAGGTGCTTTCAGGTGAGAAACTGCACATCGATCTTCAGAAGCAATAACTTACTTCATCCAGGTGTTAGGTCAGCCCTACTCAGCACCCAGAGGAAAGAGGTTTAATCCAGTCAGTCAGTGTGTGAGTCAGCGTAGGTTAGATTATGCTGCAGTAACAAATGAGCCCTGAAATCCAGTCTGGAAGTTTCCACCACACTCACTTACTAGGCTGGGTAAATGGAGCGGTAAATATAGATAGTAACTAAAAGGAGAGGCAACGAGAGCAGTTGTGGTCATGTTAATTCAGGAAGGATTTAATTTATGACCTTTTAAGTAATACTGTTGCTAAGAAAAAAATAGAGTTCATAATCAAAGAGAAAGTTTCCTGATGGTGGCTGGCTCGTATAATGTTAGTGGCTAAGCTTTGGTTAAATTTGTCAGAGATTAAATGTGTGTAAATAGGATACCCATTGAATACTTTTGGTTTTGTTGCTTATTTCTAAAGTATTCAAAAATGTATCCTCTGTAAGTAAATATTATATCTCGACAAAGTTTTTTTCCAGCATATAGTAGGTGCTTATTTAATGTCTGTTGAATGACTAAATGAAATGAATGATAGGTGCTCATACCATGAAATAAGCTACAGGTTTTTTCTTCATTGCAAGAAACAGGCAAAACAACAACCAAAACCAAAACACCACCACCACCATGCCCTGGGCTGCTTTTCTCCTCTGAAGTTTGAGTTTTCATAAGTCAATAAAATCAAAAGAAAAAAATGGACAAGTTAGGCAGTAAGGACATTAACAGTACTGAGCATATACTGACACTAACAATAAAGTGAATCAGAACCCAAAACTGGATCCTAAACTAGAATAAGAGAGATCTTTAAATGGAATACATTTAGGTTTTTTAAAAATCTCACATCATTGTCCTTATTTTTCTCATTGTGTCAAAGCAAAATTTATTAATCAGCACTGAGCTGACCACCTGCCTTCCCTCCAGAGTCTCAGACAGAACCCCAGGCATCAGGGTTGGGGAGGATGGGGACAACCCTCCTAGGACCTGGTGCTGGCTGGGGACAGTGGCTGGCTGTTTCTGAAGGAAGACCGGTGGGCTGGTCCCAGTTCGTGCCCTTCTTGGTTCCCAGCTGTCTCCCGACCGGCCCACGACCCTCTCTCACAGAACAGGTCAGGGTGGGGTGTGGAATTAGCTCTCTCATGGGACCGCACCAGGCCCTGGCTCCTGGACGCCTGCCCTTGTCTCCCCAGCTGAACAGTTCTCACAGGGATTAGTCTGTCTTCTCAGAACGGAGTGTTTATTTCCCTCTCTCTGCACCACTTGGGAACGCTGCGGGCCTGGTGGCCGCCTGACGGCGTCCTAGCCCACCTGGCCCCACAGCTCCCTGTGGAGTTTCCTGGCAGAAAAGAGGTGACTGAAAACACAAGCACAGGGCCCCACGCTGCGTTCTGGGGACTGGGTCATGTCGCACGGCCCTATTCCTTTCTCTCTCTTTGTCCCTGTTTCAGGTCATCCCTGAACTCTGCCTCAAGCCCTGTGCAGTGTGGGAAGGGTGCTTCCTGCTGACCAGACGTATACAGAGGCTCCAGGGAAGGAGCCACGTTCATTCTCCTAGGCTGGGGAATGTGCCTGTGGCAACTGGTCATTAAAAGGAAGTGCAAAGGTGAGTATGCTGGATATTGGTAAGAATTTTTGCTTTAATTTGAACCCAGGGAATGACATTGCATTTCTTGCAATGCTGCCCTGGGATGCAGCAAATACATACTTTTTAATCAGTTGGATGGCAAGGCCATTGGGTATCTAGGAAGACAGGTAAAGTTAACAATTACTACATCTTTATTGCTTTACAGGTTAGTAAACTAGAGAAACTGGATTCAGTGCTGTGGTTTTCTCCTTTTAATTGGGCTCTTGTTTAGATATGTGTGTGTTTTCTCAAGTTTAAATTTTCAGAGTTATATAACCGTTCCCCTTGGCTCATTATCAAGCTTCCAGATTAGCTGGAGGTGCCCTGGAGAGTGGGGAGTTGGCATGGGGTGAAGCACGTGACCCTGTCGGGCTTCCTGGTCACCCTCTAGAAAGGCGTTGGCTTGCAGGTCACAGAAGAGAGCAGCTTGCAGGTGGGTCCTAGTGCCCATTTTTGAGCATCTCCAGTTCTCAAAACTGTAATCCTTAAAGGGAGAAATTTCATCATACTTTGCCCTTTGAAAACATCCTGGGACCTTGCTGTCAAATACTGGACCGGTGGGACTGGCTCCGGGGTTCCGTGCCCTTCTTGGTTCCCAGCTGTCTCCCGACCGGCCCACGACTCTCTCACAGAACAGGTCAGGGTGGGGTGTGGAATTAGCTCTCTCATGGGACCGCACCAGGCCCTGGCTCCTGGACGCCTGCCCTTGTCTCCCCAGCTGAACAGTTCTCACAGGGATTAGTCTGTCTTCTCAGAACGGAGTGTTTATTTCCCTCTCTCTGCACCACTTGGGAACGCTGCGGGCCTGGTGGCCGCCTGACGGCGTCCTAGCCCACCTGGCCCCACAGCTCCCTGTGGAGTTTCCTGGCAGAAAAGAGGTGACTGAAAACACAAGCACAGGGCCCCACGCTGCGTTCTGGGGACTGGGTCATGTCGCACGGCCCTATTCCTTTCTCTCTCTTTGTCCCTGTTTCAGGTCATCCCTGAACTCTGCCTCAAGCCCTGTGCAGTGTGGGAAGGGTGCTTCCTGCTGACCAGACGTATACAGAGGCTCCAGGGAAGGAGCCACGTTCATTCTCCTAGGCTGGGGAATGTGCCTGTGGCAACTGGTCATTAAAAGGAAGTGCAAAGGTGAGTATGCTGGATATTGGTAAGAATTTTTGCTTTAATTTGAACCCAGGGAATGACATTGCATTTCTTGCAATGCTGCCCTGGGATGCAGCAAATACATACTTTTTAATCAGTTGGATGGCAAGGCCATTGGGTATCTAGGAAGACAGGTAAAGTTAACAATTACTACATCTTTATTGCTTTACAGGTTAGTAAACTAGAGAAACTGGATTCAGTGCTGTGGTTTTCTCCTTTTAATTGGGCTCTTGTTTAGATATGTGTGTGTTTTCTCAAGTTTAAATTTTCAGAGTTATATAACCGTTCCCCTTGGCTCATTATCAAGCTTCCAGATTAGCTGGAGGTGCCCTGGAGAGTGGGGAGTTGGCATGGGGTGAAGCACGTGACCCTGTCGGGCTTCCTGGTCACCCTCTAGAAAGGCGTTGGCTTGCAGGTCACAGAAGAGAGCAGCTTGCAGGTGGGTCCTAGTGCCCATTTTTGAGCATCTCCAGTTCTCAAAACTGTAATCCTTAAAGGGAGAAATTTCATCATACTTTGCCCTTTGAAAACATCCTGGGACCTTGCTGTCACTGAAATGTCTATACTAGCGGGAGCTACTTGAGAGAATGTCAAGTTTTCTAGTTATTTTCATTCTTCTTTCAGTGGTATGCTCAGCTCTGAATGGAACCATGGGGTTCTTGGAAGCATGGTTTTGAGGAGCTCAGATCATAAGTGTTTCCTTTCTTCTCTTGCTGCTAGGAGTTACCATCCCCCAGCTGTCCATGACTATTTCTGTCGGGTTAGCAAACGTAGAGAGAGACGAAGAAAGAAGAGAGAAGAGAGATTCTATGCAGGACTGAGCATTTCAAACTTCATACGGTGGAATGCCCTATCTCTCATGGGTAGAATATACAGCTCCCCTGAAACTAGTCACTCCCTGGCCACCAGAGTCTGCAAATCAGGGTTAACAGTGCCAAGCTCTTAGGTCCCTAGTGAAAGGCCTATAGATATGTAAATCTCTCAGCCATCCCTGAACTTCCTTGAACATAGAAAAAGCAAGTGAGGCCTGGAACCTCCAGGCGTTATTTCCTGCTCCTGGGGAGGGCCTGGGGAGGAGGCCCAGTGGTCAGCTGCTGGCTGAAGGCAAGCATTTCAGGCCAAGCAAGGCACCTTGATCTTTGCGATGTGCATGGTGCAGAGAAGGCCTTCCAGTGCCAATCATTGTGAATTAAGCAGAGATGTTCAAAGAGCCTCTCCCAGTCTTTAGTTCTCAGTCTGATTTGCTGTTTCAAAGGGAGGTTAGCAGGACAAATGGGGAAACAGCTGAGCAGCCCAAGAATGGGAAAGTGGTGCCTGTGACTAAGACAGACCAGACCAGTGTCCCTTGACCTTTTATTTTTCAAAAGAGAATGACATTGTTTTTCTTATCATTACAAATAATGTATTACTCATTGAACAAATGCAAACATGGAGAGAAGTACTAAGAGAAGTATTATTCACATTAAGAGAAGTATTAAAACTGAAGTTAAAAACTGAAATCTATCACCCTGAGATAACAACTATTACAATTCGGTGACCATTCTTCCAGATAGCTCTGTCTGTGTGCATGTGTATACCTAGAAATAAATTTACTCAAGGGGATCATATGATGCTTTTTTAAGTCATCAACAATAAATGTAACCATCTATCATGACTATTTGGTAGAGTTGTCCCTTGATACTCAAGGAGGAGTTGGTTCCAAGACACTCCTGACCCCGGGTTCGAAAATCCCCAGGTACTCAAGTTCCTTGCATAAAAATGGTGTAGTATTTCCATATAACTTAATTGCATCCTCCCATATACTTTAAAGTACTTATAATGGGCTTCTCAGGTGGCATAGTGCTAAAGACTCTGCCTGCCAGTGCAAGAGACCCAAGAGAGGCTAGTTCGACCCCTGGGTTGGGAAGATCCCCTAGAGGAGGGCATGGCAACACACCCCAGAATTCTTGTCTGGAAAATCCCATGGACAGAGGAAGGCTACAGTCCATGGAGTTGCAAGGGATAGGACACAACTGAGCACACACACACACACACACTCACACAGATTACTTTACTACTTAATGCAATGTAAATCTATGAAAATAGTTCCTGGTACACAGCAAATTCAGGTTTTGCTCTTTGGAACTTTCTGAAACATTTTCCTGAGTATTTTTGATTCCAGGGTAGTTGAATCCACGAATGTGGAACCCATGTATTTAGAGGGCTGACTGTATTCTGCTGTACACAAGTGTCATAATTTATTAGCCAACAATAATTTGACATGCACTTAGTTTTTTTCTAGTATTTCGCTGTTGTATATCACACTGATATGGACACCTTTTGGATATTTGACTGATTATTTTCTTAAAGGTAAAGTTCTAGAAATTAAGTTGCTGGATCAAAGGGAAAGTATATTTCAGAGTTTGATACAGATTATTATTCTGTCCTGCATCAGAATACAACAGTGCCCATGTCCTCAGCCACTTGCCAACACAAGGTTCTGAGATTCTTTTTAAACTTTGTCCATCTGATGAACCCATACATATGCATATATATGATAGCTTTTTGTTTTTAATTTTAGTCAGTTTTTTTATTGGTCTTTCATTTATCTATTTGCATCCATCTTTGTTCTTTGGCCTGTGTGGGCCTCCCATTGCAGTAGCTTCCCTCGTTGCAGAGCACTGGCTCTGGGCGCATGCGCTCCAGAGTGCTGGCTGGTAATTGGGCACACCAGCCCAGCCGCTGCCCTGGCGTGTAGGATCTTCCCGGGCCAGGGATTGAACTGGCGCCCCTTGTACTGCAAGGTGGACTCTTTACCCACTGGACTACCAGGGAAGTCCTATGACAGTTTTAGTTTGCATTTCTTTGCTAGCTTGTGATATGGAATATATTTTAGTGTTGATGGCCACTTTTTTTTTTCTTTTTAATGAAACAGCTCCCCATGTCCTTTGTTCATTTTTCTAAAAGATATTATTCGCTTTCTTTTTCAGTTATAAAAGCTCTTTATGTCTTAGAAATTTGCTGTCACATATTTTAAGAATGTATACTTTGTCTTTCTTTTTTTGGTAGTTATAGAAACTGTTTAATATTGAGGTAAAATTTACTACTATTTTGAAGAACTGATTTAAAATATCATAATCCTGATATGATTGTTATTATAGTATATGGTTCCTAATAAGAACACAAGTCTTTATTCTATCAGAAGGTCTTCTTTTTTGTAAGTTTCTTCTTATACGTTAGGATCTGGCTCCTTGACACACAAATAAGTTGCCAATTGCTTCCATATCATTGATAAATAACTCCTCTTTTCTTCTTTGATTTGAAACACCTCTCTTATTATACGTTAAAATTTCAAATGTTGAGCAAGACTGTTTTTATTTTCTTCCATATATTTGATTGTCTACTTCTGTTTTAATAGTCTTATATTTTGATATTTCTTAAGTACCCATTCATTATCCATCTTCTTCACTCCAAATCCTTATCCTTGACTATTCTTCTATGTTCTGCTTTGACTTGTTTTTAAAGTAATTTTTGTTGTTAGTTTGATTGAAGCAGATAGAAATGTCCACAGGTCAAAGTATATAATTTGACTGATTCTCAAAACTCTCAGGTTCTCACTATCCAGATCAGGAAACAGAGCATCCTAGAGCCTGCAGTCTCCGCTGACTTCCAGTCACTCACCAAAAGTAACCACTGTACTGATCTCATTGGTCTTTCATTTATCTATTTGCATCCATCTTTGTTCTTTGGCCTGTGTGGGCCTCCCATTGCAGTAGCTTCCCTCGTTGCAGAGCACTGGCTCTGGGCGCATGCGCTCCAGAGTGCTGGCTGGTAATTGGGCACACCAGCCCAGCCGCTGCCCTGGCGTGTAGGATCTTCCCGGGCCAGGGATTGAACTGGCGCCCCTTGTACTGCAAGGTGGACTCTTTACCCACTGGACTACCAGGGAAGTCCTATGACAGTTTTAGTTTGCATTTCTTTGCTAGCTTGTGATATGGAATATATTTTAGTGTTGATGGCCACTTTTTTTTTTCTTTTTAATGAAACAGCTCCCCATGTCCTTTGTTCATTTTTCTAAAAGATATTATTCGCTTTCTTTTTCAGTTATAAAAGCTCTTTATGTCTTAGAAATTTGCTGTCACATATTTTAAGAATGTATACTTTGTCTTTCTTTTTTTGGTAGTTATAGAAACTGTTTAATATTGAGGTAAAATTTACTACTATTTTGAAGAACTGATTTAAAATATCATAATCCTGATATGATTGTTATTATAGTATATGGTTCCTAATAAGAACACAAGTCTTTATTCTATCAGAAGGTCTTCTTTTTTGTAAGTTTCTTCTTATACGTTAGGATCTGGCTCCTTGACACACAAATAAGTTGCCAATTGCTTCCATATCATTGATAAATAACTCCTCTTTTCTTCTTTGATTTGAAACACCTCTCTTATTATACGTTAAAATTTCAAATGTTGAGCAAGACTGTTTTTATTTTCTTCCATATATTTGATTGTCTACTTCTGTTTTAATAGTCTTATATTTTGATATTTCTTAAGTACCCATTCATTATCCATCTTCTTCACTCCAAATCCTTATCCTTGACTATTCTTCTATGTTCTGCTTTGACTTGTTTTTAAAGTAATTTTTGTTGTTAGTTTGATTGAAGCAGATAGAAATGTCCACAGGTCAAAGTATATAATTTGACTGATTCTCAAAACTCTCAGGTTCTCACTATCCAGATCAGGAAACAGAGCATCCTAGAGCCTGCAGTCTCCGCTGTGACTTCCAGTCACTCACCAAAAGTAACCACTGTACTGATCTCAATCGCCACCCTCACTTTGCCTTTATTTATTTAAAAAATTGTTAAACTATGGTAAAATACACAAAGTATATAGTTTACCATTTTAGCCATTTTTAGGTGTACAATTCACTGATGTGAGTATTCACAATCACATTATTGTGCGATCAATCTCCAGAACTGTTTTCAACTTTCAAAATTAAAACTCTATACCCACCACACTGTAACTCTCCATTTCCTGCCCCCTCATAGTTTCTGGCCACCAACCATTCTACTTCTTGTCTCCATGAACCTGACTACCTCTGTGACTTACCTCATGTAAGTGCAATTATACCATATTCCTATATTTTTACTGACTTATTTCACTTAGCACCATGTCCTCAAGATTTATCTATGTTGTAGCACGTATCAGAACTTCCCTTCTTTATACTTCTGAATAATATTCCATTCTATGTACATACTGCACTTTGGTTTTATCATTCTTCTGTTGACAGACTCTTGGATTGCTTCCACTTTTTGATTATTGTAAATAATGCTGCTGTGAGCATTGGTATACAAATATTTCTTCGACACCTTGCTTTAAATTCTTCTGGGTGTATACCCTGAGGTGGGATTGCTACATTATATTATTGTTCAGTCACTTTTTGCAACCCCATGGATTGAAATGTGCCAGGTTTCCCTATCCTTCACTATCTCCTGTAGTTTGCTAACTCATGTTCATTGTAGTTTGCTAACTCATGTTCATTGTAGTTTGCTAACTCATGTTCATTGACTCAGTGATGCCATCCAACCATCTTGTCCTCTGTTGCCCCTTCCCCTCCTGACTGCAGTCTTTTCCAGCATCAGAGTCTTTTCCAATGAGTCAGCTCTTCCCATAAGGTGGCCAAAGTATTGGAGCTTCAGTATCAGTCTTCCAATGAATAGTCAGATCTCCTTTAGGACTGACTGGTTTGATCTCTTTGCATTCCAAGGGACTCTCAAGAGTCTTCTCCAGCACCACAGTTTAAAAGCATCATTTTTTCAATGCTCAGCCTTCATATGGTCCAACTCTCAAATTCATGCATGACTACTGGAAACATCATAACTATGACTATATAGACCTTTGTCAGCAAAGTCATATCCCTGCTTTTTAATACACTGTCTAGGTTTGTTATAGTTTTTCTTCCAAGGAGCAAACCTCTTTTAATTTCATGGCTGCAGTCACCATCTGCAGTGATTTTGGAGCCCAAGAAAATGAAATCTGTCATTCTTTTATTTTTCCCCACCTATTTTCCATAAAGTGATGGGACTGGATGCCATATATAGTAAAACAATTTTTAATTGAGGAACCACCACATCACTTCTCACAGTGACTGCATTCTTTCATTCCCAATAACAGTGATTGAGAGGTCTAAAGATCTCTGCATCCTCTTCAACACTTGTAATTTTCTGTTTTCCTTTTTAAAAAATAAAGTAATCACCTTAATGGGCATGAAAGGGTTGCCTTTGTTTTGAACTGTACCTAAATTGAGCCATTCAATACATATCATTTTGTGTCTGTCTTCTTGTTACATACTATATATGTAACATTATTTTTATATCATCCATGTTAGGCATAAGACAATATTTAGTTAACTTTCAATGCTTTATAACATTCCATAAGTAATATTATTTTAATTTATTTACCCATTCTAATGTTGAGAGACTTGGGGTTATTTTTAATGGCTTATTATTATGAATACTACTACCATGAAACTTTTTTTTTTTGCAAAGCTTAGGTTATTTTATTACAATTACAGGGAAATGAGAGTCATGAGGGGTAAGAAGTAAGTGTATATGGCCTCCCAATTTGTGTACCATTATTTACTTACTGAGACGTATATTCCTCAATGTGAGAACTTGTCCTTTTTTCAGTGTATGACTCAACTGGAATAATAGATATTATGGGCATCTAAGTTAATGCTAATAGAAATAATACTAGCTAATACGTACTGAGCACTTAAACTCAGCTTCTGCAAGTAGAGCCGTGTAATAATTTAATTTTCTACTAATATTACTTGAGAGGTTTGTAATTTTTTTCTTTATAATTGACACCGCTGCTGCTGCTCGTCACTTCAGAGTCTTCTCCAGCACCACAGTTTAAAAGCATCATTTTTCAATGCTCAGCCTTCATATGGTCCAACTCTCAAATTCATGCATGACTACTGGAAACATCATAACTATGACTATATAGACCTTTGTCAGCAAAGTCATATCCCTGCTTTTTAATACACTGTCTAGGTTTGTTATAGTTTTTCTTCCAAGGAGCAAACCTCTTTTAATTTCATGGCTGCAGTCACCATCTGCAGTGATTTTGGAGCCCAAGAAAATGAAATCTGTCATTCTTTTATTTTTCCCCACCTATTTTCCATAAAGTGATGGGACTGGATGCCATATATAGTAAAACAATTTTTAATTGAGGAACCACCACATCACTTCTCACAGTGACTGCATTCTTTCATTCCCAATAACAGTGATTGAGAGGTCTAAAGATCTCTGCATCCTCTTCAACACTTGTAATTTTCTGTTTTCCTTTTTAAAAAATAAAGTAATCACCTTAATGGGCATGAAAGGGTTGCCTTTGTTTTGAACTGTACCTAAATTGAGCCATTCAATACATATCATTTTGTGTCTGTCTTCTTGTTACATACTATATATGTAACATTATTTTTATATCATCCATGTTAGGCATAAGACAATATTTAGTTAACTTTCAATGCTTTATAACATTCCATAAGTAATATTATTTTAATTTATTTACCCATTCTAATGTTGAGAGACTTGGGGTTATTTTTAATGGCTTATTATTATGAATACTACTACCATGAAACTTTTTTTTTTTGCAAAGCTTAGGTTATTTTATTACAATTACAGGGAAATGAGAGTCATGAGGGGTAAGAAGTAAGTGTATATGGCCTCCCAATTTGTGTACCATTATTTACTTACTGAGACGTATATTCCTCAATGTGAGAACTTGTCCTTTTTTCAGTGTATGACTCAACTGGAATAATAGATATTATGGGCATCTAAGTTAATGCTAATAGAAATAATACTAGCTAATACGTACTGAGCACTTAAACTCAGCTTCTGCAAGTAGAGCCGTGTAATAATTTAATTTTCTACTAATATTACTTGAGAGGTTTGTAATTTTTTTCTTTATAATTGACACCGCTGCTGCTGCTGCGTCACTTCAGTCGTGTCCGGCTCTGCAGCCCGCTGGCCTGTAGCCCGCCAGGCTCCTGTGTCCACAGGATTCTCCAGGCAAGAACGCTGGAGTGGGCTGCCAGGAACTTTATAACGTCTTTCAGTATACACATATATGCATGTCTGTTGAATATATACCTAGGAGTGGAATTGCTGAGTCATAATGTATTCATGTATTCAGCTTTAATAGGTGCTGCCAGTTTTCCAAAGGTGGTGTACTAATTTGCACACCTGCTAACAGTGTGTGAGATCTCTAGTTTCTCCACATCTTCATTGACACTTAGTTGTTTTCTCGTGGGTAGAAAATGGTATCTAATTAAAGTTTAAATTTGTATTTTCTTGATGCATAACAAGGTTAACCACTTTTTAGATGTGTATTAGCCATTTGGATATTCTCTTATCATGTTCATGCTAAGTCCTTTGCTCATTTTTTTCTGTAGCATTTTCTTCCTGTTTTTTTTTTTTCCCCCTTAGTAACTTAAAGGACTTTTTCATTCATTCTGAATGAGCCCTTTGTTAGAAATATATATTGCATTTCTCTTTTTTCAGTCTGTGGCTTGTCTTTTCACTCCTTCAAAGAGTATCTTTTGATAAATAGAAGTTTTTTATTTTCATATAGTTTAAGCTGTCTATGGCTGGTGACTTTCATGTCCTGTGTAAAGAATTTTATCTTATCTTAATAGCACAAAAGTATTCTTTTGTGTTATTGTCTAAAAGTATAATTGTTTTAGTGTTCACATTCAGATCTACAATCCTGCTGGGTTTTTGTTTTGTTCTGTGGGTTTATTAATCATGTGAGGTAGAGATTAAGATGAGATTTTTCTCCATATGGGTATCTGTTGCCCCAGAATCCCTTACTAATAAGATGTTCCCCCCTCACTGTACCACAGTATCATCTTTGTTATAAATCAAATGTTGGTTTGTTTCTAGTTTCTCTGTTCTGTCCACTGATTTTTTTTTTTCATGCCAACATCTAATAGAAAAAAAGAAGCCCCGTTCTGCAATAATTTAATTTTCTACTAATATTACTTGAGAGGTTTGTAATTTTTTTCTTTATAATTGACACCGCTGCTGCTGCTGCGTCACTTCAGTCGTGTCCGGCTCTGCAGCCCGCTGGCCTGTAGCCCGCCAGGCTCCTGTGTCCACAGGATTCTCCAGGCAAGAACGCTGGAGTGGGCTGCCAGGAACTTTATAACGTCTTTCAGTATACACATATATGCATGTCTGTTGAATATATACCTAGGAGTGGAATTGCTGAGTCATAATGTATTCATGTATTCAGCTTTAATAGGTGCTGCCAGTTTTCCAAAGGTGGTGTACTAATTTGCACACCTGCTAACAGTGTGTGAGATCTCTAGTTTCTCCACATCTTCATTGACACTTAGTTGTTTTCTCGTGGGTAGAAAATGGTATCTAATTAAAGTTTAAATTTGTATTTTCTTGATGCATAACAAGGTTAACCACTTTTTAGATGTGTATTAGCCATTTGGATATTCTCTTATCATGTTCATGCTAAGTCCTTTGCTCATTTTTTTCTGTAGCATTTTCTTCCTGTTTTTTTTTTTTTTTTCCCCCTTAGTAACTTAAAGGACTTTTTCATTCATTCTGAATGAGCCCTTTGTTAGAAATATATATTGCATTTCTCTTTTTTCAGTCTGTGGCTTGTCTTTTCACTCCTTCAAAGAGTATCTTTTGATAAATAGAAGTTTTTTATTTTCATATAGTTTAAGCTGTCTATGGCTGGTGACTTTCATGTCCTGTGTAAAGAATTTTATCTTATCTTAATAGCACAAAAGTATTCTTTTGTGTTATTGTCTAAAAGTATAATTGTTTTAGTGTTCACATTCAGATCTACAATCCTGCTGGGTTTTTGTTTTGTTCTGTGGGTTTATTAATCATGTGAGGTAGAGATTAAGATGAGATTTTTCTCCATATGGGTATCTGTTGCCCCAGAATCCCTTACTAAAAAGATGTTCCCCCCTCACTGTACCACAGTATCATCTTTGTTATAAATCAAATGTTGGTTTGTTTCTAGTTTCTCTGTTCTGTCCACTGATTTTTTTTTTTTTTCATGCCAACATCGCACTGTCTTAATTACCTAGGAGTATAACTTGTGTTCTTACGGTAAGTTTTTCAGCTTAGCTCTTCCTCAAGGTTGTCCTGACTATTCCTGGCCCTTTGTATTTCCACATATAATTTAAATTCTTGTCAAATTCAATGTCTTAAATAAATGCCAGGATATTTTTGAGGTTTACACTCAATCTATGGATTTAGGGGAAATTGATATCCTTACAATATTATGAGCCCCAATCTACAAGCACGGCATATCTCTCCACTAATTTTGATTCTATTTACTGTCTCTAAGTAACGTTTATAGTTTCTGTATAGAAATCGTGCACACCTTTCATTAGGACTTAGAAATGCAATTGACTTTTGTGTACTGACCTTGTTTCCAATAGATTTGCTTAATTTACTTATTAATTATGAGTTTATCTATAGATTAATCTGGATAGATCATTAATTTTCAATTTTCTTTACTCTTAAAATACTCATTTCTGGGCTTCCTTGGTGATCCAGTGGGTAAGGACACCGTCTTGCTGTGCAAGGGGCGCTCGTTCGATCCCTGGCCTGGGAAGATCCCATGTGCTGCAGAGCATCTGGACTGATGTGTCCAAGTACCGAGCCAGTGCTCTGGAGCACATGGACCCAAAGCCAGTGCTCTGCAATGAGAGAGGCCACTGAGATGGAAGGCCCACACAGACCAAAAGAACAAAGATGGAAATAAGTGAAAGACTAATACAAGTGGCTTATATATATATATATATATATATATATATATATTCATTTCTAAGCTCTTCCTTTAAAGACTATGCATTTTCCTCTAAGAATGACCTTTACTGCACCCCACATGTTTTATTATGTAATATTTTCATTATCATTGAATTAAGATATTTTATAATTTCATTGAGATTGCCTTTTGGAATATGGTGATATTGCAGAATTGTCTGCTTATTTTTTGTTATTGATTTCTTGCTCAATTCACTGTGCTTCTGTGCATTCCTGAAGAGGTCACTAAGTTATACTAACTGGGTCAGCTGTAAGTTTATGTAGCAAATTTTAGATCTCATTCTAGCTTGGATAACATTTTAGCCATTTCTTGTTAACTCTTTCATGTTCTTCATAACTGCTCTTTCCTTTCACTTCAAATGTTTAATCCCATTCCTGCCTTCCTCATTATAGCTGATGACCTAGATCTCTAAATGTATCAAGGTTTGAATTCACTGAGGTCTCTACCTCAAGACTTGTCTCTTTTTTGTCCATCTTTTCCTTTTCTTCCTTTGCTCCTGGCTCAGAAGAAGACTTGTCTCTCCTCTTTGTCAAAGAATATCTGACCTTGATCTCAACTCAATTGACTCCTCCTAGGTTTTGAAGTGAAGTGTTAGTCATTCAGTTATGTTTGACTCTTTGTGACCCCATGGACTGTAGTCTGCCAGCTTAGCATTCTTGCCATGGGATTTCCCAGGCAAGAATACTGGAGTGGGTTGCTATCCCTTTTCCACAGGG
Source organism: Tragulus kanchil (assembly GCA_022376925.1). NCBI lineage: Eukaryota > Metazoa > Chordata > Mammalia > Artiodactyla > Tragulidae > Tragulus > Tragulus kanchil. Next base: position 45,259,363 of record JAIOJX010000025.1, read on the forward strand.
TCTTCCTGACCCAGGGATCAAACCCAGGTTTCCTGCATTGCAGGCAGATTCTTTACCACTGAACCATCAGGGAAGCCCTCCTAAGCATTACCCTATCAATAAGTACTCTTCTTTTTTTTTGAACCTCTTAATTTCATATGCTTTCTTATTTTTTTTTAATTATTGAATTTGCTCAAATCTCCTCATTCCAAATCAAGCAATTCTTGCTTCAGTCCTGTTTCCTTCAGTGGATACTACTTCTAAGCAGGCAGGATGGCAAAAAATCATGTTTGAAAAATCATGTCTCAACTTCCTCAGCCCTGATTCACTCCTTGCAATTAAGTTTCTAGAGAAACTCTTTTTAATAGCCTCCTTTGACCTAAATACTGAACCCAGGAGCCTCTTCCCAGTGTCATCTTTTACTTCTTTGTAATGTGATCAAATGCTTCTTGATTCTTCTTGGCTTCTCTGACATTTTTTTCTTGGGACGTCTACTTTTCTAACAGATCCTTGCATCTCCCTTGCTGCATCATTTTTCTTCCCTCATTCTCTGCAGATGTTCTCTGTGTCTCTGTTCTAAGCTGTCTTCTTCCTTCCTTCCTCCCCACTTTCTCTCTTTCACTGCCCCGTTCACATTCATACTTTCTTTTACTACCTTAGAGCAGATGACTTCCCTCCAATTTATTTCCAGTTCCATTTTTATTCTGGACCTAAAGACTAATTTTTATTCTTGATTCCTGCTACCTACTGAATATTTGCCCCTGGATATCCTACAAAGTCCTCAGATTCAACATGTCCAAAATGAGATCGCTTCTTCTCAAATCCTTTTCTTGACTATCTTCTGTCTGTTTAAGGTACCAAGATGCTCCCAGTAGCTCTCAGTAAGCTCCCAGTACAGACATAAAATTCTGTAATCATCATTGGCTCCTTTATCTTCTTGTTCCATTCTCCAACAAATAAGACACTATATTCTATTACTCTCCAAAATCCCCCTTTCTTCCATCATCATCACCCTAAGTTATTACTTTTGTGATAACTTAATGTACGTTGGTTCCTGTTTCTACGTTTTCTAGTCTTGCTGGCTTGCTGCCACTAGACTAATGTTGTTTAATACATGTTGAGTGAATAAATGAATACCTGAAACACAGATTTAATTATGCTTCCTGATGGTTACCGCCCTATTGTTGACTAAATGAAATTCAGGTATCTGAACCTGAGTTTCAGACTCTCTGAATCTCCTTCTAAAGTCTATCTCTGTTTTTCCAGCTCTAAATCTTTCACATACTCTGTGTTTCAGTCAAATATACTATCATTTTTCAAACTGTGTCCTACAATACAATAGTACCATTTAGGAGATTAATACTTACGTGTTGTTGTTTTTTCTAAATTTCTTTGATAATTAAATTTAACCAGTGTCAAAGTGTTTTCCTGCACAATTCTCAAAGCCTTTACTATTCTAAGCCACACTGTGAATTTCCAGTGAGAGGGAGAGTATGAGCTATTTCTCAATGCTATTTGGCCATGAACCCTATTTAAGGGACCATTATTTATCTTACTCGACACTAATGTTCCTAGGAACACATTTTGAAACAGGCTGATACAGATGCTTCTTTATTCCCCAAACATACCCCCTTCCTAACATCATTCTTTTAGATTAGAATAGTGGTTCTCACCAAGATCCATTTTGCCCTGCAGGAGAAATTCAGCTATGTCTAGAGACATTTTGGTGGGAAGGGTGTCCAGTGGATAGAAGCCAGAGATGCTGTTAAATTCTTGCAAAGACAGGACAACCCCCACAGCAAGGCCCCACAGGCTCACAATGTGAGAAGTGCCAGGCTGAGAAACCCTGATCTGGAATAGTCTCCCTTCACTTCCCTTTGTCAATGCAAGCTGTATCCATTTCATAAAGTCCAGATCAAATACATTGTCTTCGATGAATACCTGATGTTACTGTCTAAATTTCTGTCCCTTCTAACCATCTGCAGCACTTTGTAAATCTTCCCTGTTTAGCATTTATCCAACTCTTTCCCATATTATACTTACTTATGTACATTTATGAATCTTATACTAGATCTTAATGTTTTGCTGTATGGAGACAATACTGTAATCATTTTTTCCCCTTTCGCCAAATAGCTGCCACAATAGCAACAGTAAGGTCTCACTTGAAAAACCAAGTGGAGACTTCCCTGAGGTCCAGTGGTCAAGACATCACACTTGCACTGGTCAGGGATCTAATATCCTACATTAAAAAAGAAAAGAAAAATAAAATGAAGCTTGATTTCACTACCATTTCAGTCACTTCCTAAACTAAATTGTTCACCTCATCTTATCAGTATCTCCTTTATGCTTTCCTCATGTCTTTCTCTTTCCTTCCATGTCCATTGCCACTGTCTGGTTCAGGCTTTCTGTCTCCATGCCCTTACTTCAATGACAAGGAGGGGAAATGGTGTCAAGGAAAGAGTTCACCTTCAAGTCTGATAGGCTTGAGTTGTCCCCTAGCTCCACCCCTTCCTACTGGTACCCATACCCAGGCAGAGCACTTGCCCAACCCAGGAGTTGTAGCTCATGCTGCCCATGTGATTCTGTCTGCCTTGCAGAGTTTCTGTGAGGCTCAGAGATAAGTACAGGAAGACTTGAACCACAGTGGGTGCTCAACAAGTGAACTCTACTAGTCAGTCACTTATGAAGGCTGCCTTCTCCAGGCTAGAAACAGTGATAGTGCCCCAAACATACCCCCTTCCTAACATCATTCTTTTAGATTAGAATAGTGGTTCTCACCAAGATCCATTTTGCCCTGCAGGAGAAATTCAGCTATGTCTAGAGACATTTTGGTGGGAAGGGTGTCCAGTGGATAGAAGCCAGAGATGCTGTTAAATTCTTGCAAAGACAGGACAACCCCCACAGCAAGGCCCCACAGGCTCACAATGTGAGAAGTGCCAGGCTGAGAAACCCTGATCTGGAATAGTCTCCCTTCACTTCCCTTTGTCAATGCAAGCTGTATCCATTTCATAAAGTCCAGATCAAATACATTGTCTTCGATGAATACCTGATGTTACTGTCTAAATTTCTGTCCCTTCTAACCATCTGCAGCACTTTGTAAATCTTCCCCGTTTAGCATTTATCCAACTCTTTCCCATATTATACTTACTTATGTACATTTATGAATCTTATACTAGATCTTAATGTTTTGCTGTATGGAGACAATACTGTAATCATTTTTTCCCCTTTCGCCAAATAGCTGCCACAATAGCAACAGTAAGGTCTCACTTGAAAAACCAAGTGGAGACTTCCCTGAGGTCCAGTGGTCAAGACATCACACTTGCACTGGTCAGGGATCTAATATCCTACATTAAAAAAGAAAAGAAAAATAAAATGAAGCTTGATTTCACTACCATTTCAGTCACTTCCTAAACTAAATTGTTCACCTCATCTTATCAGTATCTCCTTTATGCTTTCCTCATGTCTTTCTCTTTCCTTCCATGTCCATTGCCACTGTCTGGTTCAGGCTTTCTGTCTCCATGCCCTTACTTCAATGACAAGGAGGGGAAATGGTGTCAAGGAAAGAGTTCACCTTCAAGTCTGATAGGCTTGAGTTGTCCCCTAGCTCCACCCCTTCCTACTGGTACCCATACCCAGGCAGAGCACTTGCCCAACCCAGGAGTTGTAGCTCATGCTGCCCATGTGATTCTGTCTGCCTTGCAGAGTTTCTGTGAGGCTCAGAGATAAGTACAGGAAGACTTGAACCACAGTGGGTGCTCAACAAGTGAACTCTACTAGTCAGTCACTTATGAAGGCTGCTTCCTACCCCAGGCTCTACTCCTAAGCCTTTTCTGTGATTCTCCATTACCACAAAGCCTGAGTTGCCAGGATTCAGAGCTCTGGAGATTCATTACCAATTTACTCAAAGACACCTACCTCTAATTTCAAACTCTCAACTTCTGACAAACCAGTCACTGTGTTTCAAATGGGACTGAGCATTTTCAGCTCCACAGGCTGTACTGGGGCTCTGTCTCTTGGAAGCCACTCTTCTGCTTTATTTAGATCCTCCCCATCCTTCTGTCTCAGCTCACCTCTTCATTCCATAAAGTATTCTTAACCCTCTGATCAATAGAGATCCTTTTCTTTTCTGAATATTCAGAGTCCTTACAGTCTTCCTTTAATGAATCAGTTAATTTCACTGCCTGATGGTTTCTCATGTGCATGACTAATACAACCAACTTCTGTGATCACCTGGCTTTTTGTGTGTTTTCTTGCTTTCTTATTTTAGGTTGTAAGTTGTTCGAGAACAATAGCCACACCTTATCAAGATGCCATGCACACACTAGAGGCTCCAAAAATATTCAGTCCAAAACATTTGATGCCCTCTTAATTTTGAGCATGCCTTAAAATGTCTCTTCTCTTAAACCTCATGGCCTCCTGTAAAGGGTTACTCTGGTATAGGCAGAAATGGAGAGCAATTTAACATGGATTCAACAGGGGAGCCAGAGAGAGAGGTCAATGCACTCAGGCTCTGAGAAAATTCTTCTAAACACGAATAAAGGCAAATGGACACTAACTCTTTCTCTTTCCTTCCATGTCCATTGCCACTGTCTGGTTCAGGCTTTCTGTCTCCATGCCCTTACTTCAATGACAAGGAGGGGAAATGGTGTCAAGGAAAGAGTTCACCTTCAAGTCTGATAGGCTTGAGTTGTCCCCTAGCTCCACCCCTTCCTACTGGTACCCATACCCAGGCAGAGCACTTGCCCAACCCAGGAGTTGTAGCTCATGCTGCCCATGTGATTCTGTCTGCCTTGCAGAGTTTCTGTGAGGCTCAGAGATAAGTACAGGAAGACTTGAACCACAGTGGGTGCTCAACAAGTGAACTCTACTAGTCAGTCACTTATGAAGGCTGCTTCCTACCCCAGGCTCTACTCCTAAGCCTTTTCTGTGATTCTCCATTACCACAAAGCCTGAGTTGCCAGGATTCAGAGCTCTGGAGATTCATTACCAATTTACTCAAAGACACCTACCTCTAATTTCAAACTCTCAACTTCTGACAAACCAGTCACTGTGTTTCAAATGGGACTGAGCATTTTCAGCTCCACAGGCTGTACTGGGGCTCTGTCTCTTGGAAGCCACTCTTCTGCTTTATTTAGATCCTCCCCATCCTTCTGTCTCAGCTCACCTCTTCATTCCATAAAGTATTCTTAACCCTCTGATCAATAGAGATCCTTTTCTTTTCTGAATATTCAGAGTCCTTACAGTCTTCCTTTAATGAATCAGTTAATTTCACTGCCTGATGGTTTCTCATGTGCATGACTAATACAACCAACTTCTGTGATCACCTGGCTTTTTGTGTGTTTTCTTGCTTTCTTATTTTAGGTTGTAAGTTGTTCGAGAACAATAGCCACACCTTATCAAGATGCCATGCACACACTAGAGGCTCCAAAAATATTCAGTCCAAAACATTTGATGCCCTCTTAATTTTGAGCATGCCTTAAAATGTCTCTTCTCTTAAACCTCATGGCCTCCTGTAAAGGGTTACTCTGGTATAGGCAGAAATGGAGAGCAATTTAACATGGATTCAACAGGGGAGCCAGAAGAGAGAGGTCAATGCACTCAGGCTCTGAGAAAATTCTTCTAAACACGAATAAAGGCAAATGGACACTAACATTTTAATGAATAATTTTAATGGCTTATCCAAAATAATCCTCTTGATTTGGAAGGATTAAATTCCACTTGATAAAACTACCAACCCATGTGGAAAGATGTCTCATGTGCTGTTCTTGTAGTCACAACGGGGCCTGGTGGGACTCACAGGGTCATCCAGCAAAGTAATCTGGCCAAGTGCTCAGCTGGTGCAAGCCTCGTCCCCAGGCAAGTGAGACAGCCCTGCACCAGGTGCTAGCATCCTAAAATCAACAACAATATGGAAATAATTTCAAACCTACAGAGAAGATATGAGAATAGGAAACATACATAATATACCCCATAGAGGGGCTTCCTTGGTGACTCAGTGGTAAATAATCCAGCTGCCAATGCAGGAGACTCAGGTTCGACCTCTGGGTTGGGAAGGTCCCCTGGAGAAGGAAATGGAAACCCACTTCAGTATTCTTACCTGGGAAATTTCATGGGTAAGGGAGCCTGGAGGGCTACAGTTCTTGGGGTCACAAAAGAGTTGGACATGACTAAGCGATTAATCAACAGCAATATCCCCATATACCATTTCATTAGATTTACCATTTTTGTTCTTTCTATTATCTGTGCTCATTCTCTCTCTCTCTTTTTTTTAATTTTACTTTTTACTTTTACAGCGTTTTGTTGTTTAGAGATATGTATAATCCCAGGTTAGTCATATGTATATCCCTGGCCTCCTCCCTCCTCCACCTCCCTCCCAGCCCCTCCTATCCCACCCCTGCAGGCCATCACACCTCATCCCTGCAGGATCCCCTATTCCCACAGTACAATGACAATAGCTATCTTTTTCACATATGATAGTATAGGTTTCCATGCTACTCCCTTTACGCCTCCCACCCCCTGTTCATCATTCTCTACTGTTTTTGTGAACTATTTGGAGAGTGACATATACAAGCCCCTTAATAAATATGTCAATGTGTATTTCCTAAGAATAATGCCGCGTTTGTGCATAAAACTCAACAGTAGAGTTGTCAACTTCACTAAATTAAACATTGATATGATTCTTCAGCCTAATCAGCCATCTGTTCTCCACTTTTTAAAATTGGCTCAGTAACATTGTTTGTAGCATTTCCCCTTCATTACAGGATGTAATCTTGAATCAGGGATTGCATTTAGTTCTCATGTTGCTTTAGTCTCCTTTATTCTGAACTACATCCATAATTTTTCTTTATCTTTTATAATATATATACCATAAAATATTTATAAGGAATATCATTTCTTTCTAAAAAATAAAATGTTTATAGATCAAAAATCCTAAATATTCCACAAAAATCGCAGAACTAATAAATGAATTCAGTAAAGTTGCAGGATACAAAGTTGACACACAAAAATCAGCTTTGTTTCTATACACTAACAATGAATAATATGAAAAGAAAATCAAGAAAACAATCCCTCATATGACTAATCTGGAAACATACATATCTGTAAACAACAAAACTGTAAAGGTTAAAAGTAAAATAAAAGTTAGAAAAAAAAGAAAACAATCCCACTTACAGTAGCATAAAAAGAACAAAATACTTAGAAGAAAACTTAACAAGAAAATTTCACCAAGGAGAAGAAAGACACTGAAAAATACAAAATAGTGTTTAGAGAAATTAAAGACACAAGTAAATGATAAAACGTTCAATATTCACGGATGAGAAGACTTATTATTAAAATGTCTATACTAGCCAAAGCAATCTACAGATTCAGTGAAATTTCTATCAAAATCTCAATGGTATTTTTTGTAGCAATAAAAAAAAATCTTAAAATTCACGTGAAATTTCGAAGGATCCCAACAGCCGGAACAACCTTGAGAAAGTAAAACAAAGCTAATTTCTAAGAACATATTATACAATACAGTAATCAAAACTGTATGGTGCTAGCATAAAGCCAGACAAATAGAACAGAAAGCCCAGAAATGACCCATATATGGTCAACTGAACTTCCACAACGGTTGTACACAATGGAAAAGGGATAGTATCTTCAACAAATGGTGTTAAGAAAACTGGATAGTCATATGCAAAAGCATAAAGTTGAACCCTTTAAGTATAAAAATTAACTTAAAATCAATTTTAAAAACTGTATAACTGTATAAGACCTGAAACATGAAGCTCTTAAAAGGAAACATGGAGGAAAAGCTTCATGATGTTGGATTTGGCAATGATTTCTTGGAAATGACACCTAAAATGGACTCTGCCATCTTTTCCATACAGGATGTAATCTTGAATCAGGGATTGCATTTAGTTCTCATGTTGCTTTAGTCTCCTTTATTCTGAACTACATCCATAATTTTTCTTTATCTTTTATAATATATATACCATAAAATATTTATAAGGAATATCATTTCTTTCTAAAAAATAAAATGTTTATAGATCAAAAATCCTAAATATTCCACAAAAATCGCAGAACTAATAAATGAATTCAGTAAAGTTGCAGGATACAAAGTTGACACACAAAAATCAGCTTTGTTTCTATACACTAACAATGAATAATATGAAAAGAAAATCAAGAAAACAATCCCTCATATGACTAATCTGGAAACATACATATCTGTAAACAACAAAACTGTAAAGGTTAAAAGTAAAATAAAAGTTAGAAAAAAAAGAAAACAATCCCACTTACAGTAGCATAAAAAGAACAAAATACTTAGAAGAAAACTTAACAAGAAAATTTCACCAAGGAGAAGAAAGACACTGAAAAATACAAAATAGTGTTTAGAGAAATTAAAGACACAAGTAAATGATAAAACGTTCAATATTCACGGATGAGAAGACTTATTATTAAAATGTCTATACTAGCCAAAGCAATCTACAGATTCAGTGAAATTTCTATCAAAATCTCAATGGTATTTTTTGTAGCAATAAAAAAAAAATCTTAAAATTCACGTGAAATTTCGAAGGATCCCAACAGCCGGAACAACCTTGAGAAAGTAAAACAAAGCTAATTTCTAAGAACATATTATACAATACAGTAATCAAAACTGTATGGTGCTAGCATAAAGCCAGACAAATAGAACAGAAAGCCCAGAAATGACCCATATATGGTCAACTGAACTTCCACAACGGTTGTACACAATGGAAAAGGGATAGTATCTTCAACAAATGGTGTTAAGAAAACTGGATAGTCATATGCAAAAGCATAAAGTTGAACCCTTTAAGTATAAAAATTAACTTAAAATCAATTTTAAAAACTGTATAACTGTATAAGACCTGAAACATGAAGCTCTTAAAAGGAAACATGGAGGAAAAGCTTCATGATGTTGGATTTGGCAATGATTTCTTGGAAATGACACCAAAAGTAGAGGCAAGAAAAAATAGACAATTGGGACTATGTCAAACTTAAAAACTTTTACAGTGCAAAAGAACTCGAACAATCAATAGCATGAAGAGACAACCTACAGAAAGGGAGAAAATACTTATGAACTATACACATGGTAAGTGGCTAATATCCAGAATATATATTTTAAAAAAACTCATAAAATTCAACAATAAAAAAACCAAAAATTCAATTTAAAAATGAACAAAAGACTTGCATAGACATTTCTACAAAACAGATATACAAATGGTCAATAAGCATATGAAAAAGTGTGTTACAATACTAAACATAAGGGAAAAGACAATCAAAACCACAATTAGATATCACTTCATACCGTGAAGGTGGTCACTATCAAACAAAAAATAGTAATAACCAAACTGAACCAAACAAAACAACTACAAAAAAAAATGCAAAAAACGAATATTGGAGAGGATGTGGAGAATAGGAAATTCTTGTGCAACGTTGGTGGGAATGTAAAATGATGCAGCCACTATGGAAAATAGGTGGAGTTTCTTCAAAAAATTAAAATAGAACTACCATGTGATCCAGCAGCCCCTCTTTCAAAGCATATAGCTGAAAAGCTGAAAGCAGGATCCTGAAGAAATATTTACACACTCATGTGCATAGCAATATTAGTCACAATAGCCAAAATGTTAAAACAACTTTAATGTCCATCAATGACCGTGAATGGATAAAGAAAATGAAGTATATACATACAGGTGCAATGAAATATTATTCAGTCTTTAAAAAGAAGGAAATTCTGACACACTGAGAGTGAACACTGAGGACATTGCATTACATGAAATAAGCCAGTCATAAAAAAGACCAATACTGAGCAATTCCATTCTTATGACGTACACAAAGGAGTCAGACTCAGAAAAAGCCAGTAGAATGGTGGCTGCCAGAGCCTGTGGGGAGGGGAGTCACCCAACGGTGAATACAGATGAAAAGTTCTAGAAATCTGTTGCACTATGTGCATGTAGTTAACACTACTGCACAGTGCACTTAGAAATAGTTAAGAGTGTAAATTTTAGGTGTTCTATACCACAATAAAATAACTAAATAGCTGAACAGCAAAACAATAGCCCTTTGGGGTTTGTCGGATGATTCCTCATGATCAGATTCTGTTTATGTGGATTGCGAGGAGAGTTATGTTTCTCTCAGGGTGTCCTGGAGGCACTTCACCTGGCCCTGAATGCCGATGTTAGGTTTTTTTTTTTTTTAATGCTTATTTATTTATTTATTTTGGCTATTCTGGGTTTTCACTGCTGCCACAGGCTCTTCTCTAGTTGCAGGGAGTGGATGCTACTCCCTAGTTGAGGTGAGCAGGCTTCTTGTTGTGGTGACTTCTCTTGTTGTGGAACTAGAGGTCTAGGGCACACGAGCTTCAGTAGTTGCGGCACATGGGCTCAACAGTTGCAGCTCTGAGGCTCTAGAGCACAGGCTTAGTTGCTTAGTGGTTCACAGGCTTAGTTGCTGCGCAGCATGTGGAATCTTCCCTCATCAGGGATCCAACCCATATCTCCTGCATTGGCAGGTGAACTCTTTACCATTGAGCTACCAGGAAAGCTCTGATGTTGGTTTTAATGAAGATGTGGTCTTTTTTCTCTACTGGGAAGTTACTTTGCCCCCCTTGGCAGTTGATAGGCAGTCTGTGGGGAGACACTTTGAGACAATCAAAACATCTTTCTTCTCATCAAAACTTTCTTCAAAGTTAGCATCCATGGATTCATTTGTGACTACATAAGTCTTTATTTGGATGGTTCAAAAATTATGCTTTTTCAACAGGAAAGCTTTCCATGCATTTTCATCCATGGTTTTCTTCACATGTATTGGTCTTTCTGGGCTTCCCCCAGAAAGCTCAGGAGTAAAGAATTCCCCCCGGCAATGCAGGAGCCACAGGAGACAGGAGTTGGATCCCTGGGTTGGAAAGATCCTCTGGAGTAGGAAAGGGTGACCCAGAATGCTTGCCTGGAGAATCCCATGGACAGAGAGCCTGGCGGGCTGCTCTGTGAGTCCATAGGTCACAAGGAGTCAGACGCGACTCAAGTGATTTAGCAAGCACTCACTTGACTTCCTGCAGTGGTAAAATCCCTTCCTTCTCATGAATTCTTTCATTCATTCACTGATCTCTTTCTCATCAGTGTGAATTTGTCGATTCCTATTTTCTAATGGTCTCTAAGTCACTCCTGTCCGCCAGTATTTTGATGAGCAGATTGTTCCAGAATTGGCCCCTGAGAGTCCCTGCCAGCTTCTGCTCCGTCTTTGTGTCCCATCACCTTTGCTTACAGCTCTTGCTTACATTCTGGCAATCCAAAGTGTTTAGTATCTTTTAAAATCCTGGGTAAAATCAAGAGAGAGGGAGGAGGAAAGGGAAGAAGAAAAAAAAAGTAGAATACTAGGGGAAGAGGGAGATGAGGAGGTGTGTTGTGGCAGACTTGGGTCACTGGCCCCTCTGAGAGCAGAGTCGGTCCTTGGGAGACCAGGTGGACCCTGTGCTGGGCCTTTGGAGGCAACAACCTTTGCATTTTGCTCGTGATTTCTGTCAGGGGCAGATGACTCAAAACGAGGAGAGAAAGATTGGGAATGTATTGGCTTATAAGCCTGAAAATAAGGGGTTTCAACACAACTCCATTCAGTTTTCAAGCAAGCTGGGTCTGGATGCTTGAGTGGATGCTGGAGGCAATCTCTCTCTCTCTCTGTTCCCGTCTTCCTCCATCTTTCTGTTCTGCCTGGCTTTAGCCTGTGTTGCCTTTAATCCTCGTCAGCCTCTCCTCCCAGGTTAGCAGCCGTTCCCCTGGCCATGCTTGATGAATCCTCCTCGTTTAGCAACCCTCCTGACGACAGTGACAGCAGTCCCCGGGGTGTCCCTGATGGTGGGAGCCTGAACCAGGCCCTGCACTGAGAGGCGCAGTGCTCTCATGGGGCCAATCCCGAGCTACCTGCCCCCTCTGGGGCCAGAAAGGTGGCTGAAGCCCCCAAACACGGGCGCTGAGCATGGAGAGAGAGTGGTTCTGCAACGAGACCTGGGTGGGACTTTTGCCAGAAGGGAGGAAAGGGGCGTTGGGAAGGGTGACACAAAGATTCACCATGTGTGGAACAAGGGGGCATTTGGTTCTCAACTGTGACTTTGAGATGCACGGATAAACTACAGCTGACGCTCTGCTGTGACAGCCACTCTCCCTTCACACACGGCCTCCAACAAGAAAGACAGCCCAGTTCCCTGGGAAACCCTAAGGAGTTCCATCTCTTTCTCATCAGTTGAATTTGTCACATCAAATGTCCGCCAGTATTTTGATGAGCAGATTGTTCCAGAATTGGCCCCTGAGAGTCCCTGCCAGCTTCTGCTCCGTCTTTGTGTCCCATCACCTTTGCTTACAGCTCTTGCTTACATTCTGGCAATCCAAAGTGTTTAGTATCTTTTAAAATCCTGGGTAAAATCAAGAGAGAGGGAGGAGGAAAGGGAAGAAGAAAAAAAAAGTAGAATACTAGGGGAAGAGGGAGATGAGGAGGTGTGTTGTGGCAGACTTGGGTCACTGGCCCCTCTGAGAGCAGAGTCGGTCCTTGGGAGACCAGGTGGACCCTGTGCTGGGCCTTTGGAGGCAACAACCTTTGCATTTTGCTCGTGATTTCTGTCGGGGGCAGATGACTCAAAACGAGGAGAGAAAGATTGGGAATGTATTGGCTTATAAGCCTGAAAATAAGGGGTTTCAACACAACTCCATTCAGTTTTCAAGCAAGCTGGGTCTGGATGCTTGAGTGGATGCTGGAGGCAATCTCTCTCTCTTTTGTTCCCGTCTTCCTCCATCTTTCTGTTCTGCCTGGCTTTAGCCTGTGTTGCCTTTAATCCTCGTCAGCCTCTCCTCCCAGGTTAGCAGCCGTTCCCCTGGCCATGCTTGATGAATCCTCCTCGTTTAGCAACCCTCCTGACGACAGTGACAGCAGTCCCCGGGGTGTCCCTGATGGTGGGAGCCTGAACCAGGCCCTGCACTGAGAGGCGCAGTGCTCTCATGGGGCCAATCCCGAGCTACCTGCCCCCTCTGGGGCCAGAAAGGTGGCTGAAGCCCCCAAACACGGGCGCTGAGCATGGAGAGAGGAGTGGTTCTGCAACGAGACCTGGGTGGGACTTTTGCCAGAAGGGAGGAAAGGGGCGTTGGGAAGGGTGACACAAAGATTCACCATGTGTGGAACAAGGGGGCATTTGGTTCTCAACTGTGACTTTGAGATGCACGGATAAACTACAGCTGACGCTCTGCTGTGACAGCCACTCTCCCTTCACACACGGCCTCCAACAAGAAAGACAGCCCAGGCCTCCATCCACCTGACTTGCTCCTGGAGTCCCGTTCCCACTCACAGGCCCAGCGTCACTCACAAGGCCTCAGTTCCAGGAGCACAGAGGAAGGGGACAGGCCCCAGCATGCTGAAGGGTCCTCTCCCCCTCTGCACAGACCTTGTTTCATCATTTCTTCCCGGGCCCCTGGGTCCCACAGGGCAGTGTCAGTCACAGCAGGGTGTGATATCACATCAGATGACAGCCAAGAGCGCCCTGCACATAAGCTGATGGGACAGCTCCAGCAATCTGCTTATCTGGAAGCAGCCCTGGCTGAGTAAAGGGCCATTATCAGAATTATTCACCCAGCATTACAGCAGCGGGAAGTCTGCAGAGGAGGCATTGCATCAGCCTCTCTTGAGTCACTCAGCACAGGCTGAACCTCCAAAGAGCCTGCCCTTCCCTCCCCCTGCCACCTCTCCTTTCCGCCTTTTCCTGGTACCTCCAAGCCTTCTTCCTGCCCCCTCCCCTCTGCCCACCAGCAAGGAGGGAAGAGTTACCTTAGGTCCCCCTCAGCCTTGGTCTTCCCTGCTGCCTGGAATCTGTTTTCTGGGCAGAATCACACACCGGAGGCCTCTGCAGCCAGGGAGGCCTTGGGATGCTCCCAAATAAACCCATGCTTAGAATGGGCCCACCACCGACATTGGTATCAAAATGTCAAAACAAGCAATTTCAGGGACCTGTTACATTGCAGGTCTGGTTCCCACAGCTGCTGCCTGCTTAATACGCATCTTATGAAGAAAAAATACACAAGTATTCCGTGGGGAGGCAGTTCCAAGAACCTGTCCCAAACCCCGCCTGCTCCTGCCTGCCGGCCTCAGTCCCCACCCGAACCACACCCAGCCCCGCTGAGCATGGAGAGAGGAGTGGTTCTGCAACGAGACCTGGGTGGGACTTTTGCCAGAAGGGAGGAAAGGGGCGTTGGGAAGGGTGACACAAAGATTCACCATGTGTGGAACAAGGGGGCATTTGGTTCTCAACTGTGACTTTGAGATGCACGGATAAACTACAGCTGACGCTCTGCTGTGACAGCCACTCTCCCTTCACACACGGCCTCCAACAAGAAAGACAGCCCAGGCCTCCATCCACCTGACTTGCTCCTGGAGTCCCGTTCCCACTCACAGGCCCAGCGTCACTCACAAGGCCTCAGTTCCAGGAGCACAGAGGAAGGGGACAGGCCCCAGCATGCTGAAGGGTCCTCTCCCCCTCTGCACAGACCTTGTTTCATCATTTCTTCCCGGGCCCCTGGGTCCCACAGGGCAGTGTCAGTCACAGCAGGGTGTGATATCACATCAGATGACAGCCAAGAGCGCCCTGCACATAAGCTGATGGGACAGCTCCAGCAATCTGCTTATCTGGAAGCAGCCCTGGCTGAGTAAAGGGCCATTATCAGAATTATTCACCCAGCATTACAGCAGCGGGAAGTCTGCAGAGGAGGCATTGCATCAGCCTCTCTTGAGTCACTCAGCACAGGCTGAACCTCCAAAGAGCCTGCCCTTCCCTCCCCCTGCCACCTCTCCTTTCCGCCTTTTCCTGGTACCTCCAAGCCTTCTTCCTGCCCCCTCCCCTCTGCCCACCAGCAAGGAGGGAAGAGTTACCTTAGGTCCCCCTCAGCCTTGGTCTTCCCTGCTGCCTGGAATCTGTTTTCTGGGCAGAATCACACACCGGAGGCCTCTGCAGCCAGGGAGGCCTTGGGATGCTCCCAAATAAACCCATGCTTAGAATGGGCCCACCACCGACATTGGTATCAAAATGTCAAAACAAGCAATTTCAGGGACCTGTTACATTGCAGGTCTGGTTCCCACAGCTGCTGCCTGCTTAATACGCATCTTATGAAGAAAAAAAATACACAAGTATTCCGTGGGGGAGGCAGTTCCAAGAACCTGTAGACCCACCAAATGTTCCCCAGCCTGCTCCTGCCTGCCGGCCTCAGTCCCCACCCGAACCACACCCAGCCCTCCTGCATCTCTGCCCAACAAGCCCGCACCTGCCACCCAAACACATTCAAAGCCCTCCCGGCACACACAGATCCCCGTGCAAGAGCCAGGCAGCTCTGTGCAGGGGCTGCGGGTTAGAGGCGGGAGCAGCCAGTGTGGTTAACCAGGTGGGTTCAGAGACGTGGGCCTCTTCCTCACCATCGTCCAGTAATCACATCAGAGACTTGTGGGCCCCAAACATCAAGGTAGGCACGGCAGGAGAAGATGAAGGTCTGTGAGGAAGGGCAGAGCTCTGTAGTCTACGTACCAACTCACCTGTAACATGTGTTGCAAGTTCCTAGCTGTGTGGACACTATTGTAACCAATGTTCTAGGTTCAGCCACACTGCCTCACCCCACCCCCAGCTCTGGACACCACTGTTCCGGCAGATTCCACCTTAGGAACATGGCCATCCCGACCTGTTGCACAGAAGCAGAGTCTTGGTCCAGTAACTTTTTTAAGTTAGGGTTTTTAGTAACTTGTTCTTAGGGGCCCAGAGGCCAGAAGATCAGAGTTCTAGGCCTGCGGTGGAAGAGTGGGGCTACGGGTGGAATTCTGGACTGTGACCAGCCACTTCTAGTCACCCGAGGGACGCAGGGCAAGGAGATGGCCACCCAGAGAGCACCCTGTGTCTTTACTTCCTAGGGCTGTAGGAGCAAGATACGCAGGCTGTGTGTCTTACAGAAAGAAACATACTGTCTCCCGGTTCCAGAGGCCGGAGGCCTGGTGTCAGTGGGCTTGGTTCCTTCTGAGGGGCCTGAGGGAGACTCTGCTCCTGGCTGCCCCCCTTGGCTTGTAGACGTATGTCTTCACCTTCCCCCAGCATTCTTCTGGGTTGGCTGTGTCCAAACGTCCCCTTTGACCTAGGACATCAGTCAATCCAGGACTAGGGCCCCCTCACTGACCTCATTTTAATTTGATCCCCTCTATCAACCTCTGTCTCCAAATAGGGTCGCCTTTGGAGGGACATCGTGGGTAGGAAGCCTACGTGTTGCTTTGTGAGGGGAGGACATTCAACTGCCGACACCCCGGCTCCCTGGACTCTGCTCTCAAGGTGGTGCCTCGTTGGTATTGACACCTTGTAATTTTTCTGTCAAAACCTTTTGAGGACTTTTGACGAATTCTCACATCCAGGGTTGACAGGGAGTTCTTCATTTCTGACAAGTTGTGAGATCAGAAGAAACCTGGCCTTGCCTTCCTCACGATCTCGGAGTCATTGGGCCCTGAGACAGGCAGCTCTGTGCAGGGGCTGCGGTTAGAGCGGGAGCAGCCAGTGTGGTTAACAGGTGGGTTCAGAGACGGCCTCTTCCTCACCATCGTCCAGTAATCACATCAGAGACTGTGGGCCCCAAACATCAAGGTAGGCACGGCAGGAGAAGATGAAGGTCTGTGAGGAAGGGCAGAGCTCTGTAGTCTACGTACCAACTCACCTGTAACATGTGTTGCAAGTTCCTAGCTGTGTGGACACTATTGTAACCAATGTTCTAGGTTCAGCCACACTGCCTCACCCCACCCCAGCTCTGGACACCACTGTTCCGGCAGATTCCACCTTAGGAACATGGCCATCCCGACCTGTTGCACAGAAGCAGAGTCTTGGTCCAGTAACTTTTTTAAGTTAGGGTTTTTAGTAACTTGTTCTTAGGGGCCCAGAGGCCAGAAGATCAGAGTTCTAGGCCTGCGGTGGAAGAGTGGGGCTACGGGTGGAATTCTGGACTGTGACCAGCCACTTCTAGTCACCCGAGGGACGCAGGGCAAGGAGATGGCCACCCAGAGAGCACCCTGTGTCTTTACTTCCTAGGGCTGTAGGAGCAAGATACGCAGGCTGTGTGTCTTACAGAAACATACTGTCTCCCGGTTCCAGAGGCCGGAGGCCTGGTGTCAGTGGGCTTGGTTCCTTCTGAGGGGCCTGGGGGAGACTCTGCTCCTGGCTGCCCCCCTTGGCTTGTAGACGTATGTCTTCACCTTCCCCCAGCATTCTTCTGGGTTGGCTGTGTCCAAACGTCCCCTTTGACCTAGGACATCAGTCAATCCAGGACTAGGGCCCCCTCACTGACCTCATTTTAATTTGATCCCCTCTATCAACCTCTGTCTCCAAATAGGGTCGCCTTTGGAGGGACATCGTGGGTAGGAAGCCTACGTGTTGCTTTGTGAGGGGAGGACATTCAACTGCCGACACCCCGGCTCCCTGGACTCTGCTCTCAAGGTGGTGCCTCGTTGGTATTGACACCTTGTAATTTTTCTGTCAAAACCTTTTGAGGACTTTTGACGAATTCTCACATCCAGGGTTGACAGGGAGTTCTTCATTTCTGACAAGTTGTGAGATCAGAAGAAACCTGGCCTTGCCTTCCCTCACGATCTCGGAGTCATTGGGCCCTGAGACAGGAAGGTGTCTAGAGCCTCCCTGGGCTGGAGACCCCTCATTTGACTCTGCGCTGCTCTGTGGCTGGGCCTCAGCGCCCCAGGAGAGAGTGACAGACGAGACCGTGGCCCTGAGAGTGTGTGTTTGGGGTCTTAGGGATAGTCTGGTTAAAACGCACAGAGTCGTCGTGAGGGGCCCTGTCTGCCACTCCCCTCCTCACTCCTGGTCACCGGAAGCCTAGGTGCCTCTGGCAGGTCCTGCCCAGCCTGTGGCCTGCACAGCCAGGATGCTGCACTAGTGAGTAAAGCACTCTTGACAAGTGAGTGCTGAGACAGTCGCCTTCACTTGTCCCTCGGCTGGTCCCAGCCAGGGCAGGCCAGCCCCGTCCCGAGTCCCGAGAATGCTGACAGTCTCGGTGCAGTCCTCTGCCCCAGTCCTTCCTCCTGCTCCCCGGGGTGAACGGCGCCTTCCAAGCTGGGTTCCTGTTTCATCTTCTTCCTGTTAATTAACGTGAAGTTCCCATCTCTGAGCAATGCCCGGCTATTTATCTCAGAACAGGCGAGTCTGAACACAGGCCTCCCAACCACAGTGGGTGAGAAGTGGAGAAGGAGCGGAGCTCCCCTGGACAGGAGCCCCAGGTGCTGGGTTCCGGCAGCAGGGAGCCGCCCGGAGGTCATGCTTAGGACACGGAGTTCAGGGTCTTAGAGATCCTCTGCCCAGCCTCATACACACGGCAGCGGCTGGCTAGAGATGCACGCAAGGGCCCCTGCCCACAGCCATGCTCACAGCATTTGGAAATGAATGAGGTCAGGGGAGGGACCATCCAGAGAGTCCCCGGGGAGCCCCTGCGGTTTCTTTGCTTCCCAGCACCACCTTAACATTATGTTGTTAGAAATTGTGTCCCTCGGCTCACACAGGTTTTGTGAAACCTCTCCCAAAATGAAAAGCTTGTCTGAGAGTTATTTTACCTGAGCAAGCAAGACCCTTCAGGACTGGGACACAGGACTTCCCTGGGGGTCCAGTAGTTAAGACTCCACGATTTTGCTGCAGGGGGCACAGGTCCGAGGACCCTGTATACCACACAAGGCAAGCATTAAAAAAATAGTAATGACATTATGGGACTTCCCCGTGGGTCCAGTGGCTACGATTTTGCCGTTTGAGCTTCCATTGCAGGGGAGGTGGGTCCAGGCCCTGGTTAGGAAAGTTCCACATGCTGCATGGTGAAGCCAAAAAAAAAAAAAAAAAAACCACTTAGGCACAAAACCTGCCCCCTTTTCAGGATGGGTGTGTGAGAAGTTAGAGGGAGAAGTGATGTAAGGAGCAGATGAGCCACCTGCTGAGTAGGGGTAGGGGCGCTGGAGAGGGATTCCACTCAAAGGAGCCTTGCTCTGTGGTTACCCATCAATAAATGTCGAGTTTGGGGCCCTGAGTCACAGCCATTTACCAAAGAGGACAAAGAGCCCATGGAAGGAGGTGGATGTGGGGAAGGTTAAGTATGTAATTCACTCACCTTGAAAAACTGGTCTTTCATCAGTGAAGGAAGTTTTCAATGAGAAGTGGACTCTGATAGATCTTTTTTCCCTATTTTACTCCAGAACATTCATGGGGGTGGGGGGGCGGGGGAAGTCAGCATTTCTCAGGCATTTCTTTTTTCCTTTCAAGAACACTCACAACTGACAGGGTAAAACATCACAACTCAAATGACACTTTCTTTTTCTCACAACATGAAACTTCAAAGGGGGCGTTTCCTCCTTATGCTGCGTGGTTAAGATGTTATTATAAAACCTAGGGTCAAGTACTTTTTTTTTTTTTTTTTGATGGAAACATAGCTAATTTACAATGATGTGTTAGTTTCAAGGATACAACAAAGTTATTCTGATATATACTAATATATATTCTTTTTCAGATTCTTTTCCATTATAGGTTGTCACAAAATATTGAATAAAGTTCCCTGGTGTATATAATTGAGGACTTTAAACTGGGAAACCAAGTAAAGAGAGGTCTGCCCTGCTGTGGAAGTTTGGGTATTCCAGGTAATGGAGACTGCCCTCTGACAGCCTACAAATCAGGAGACCATGCTCCTTTGTGCAAGGAATTTGCATTAAAGGCGAAGATTTATAGTGAACGGCCACCAGATGGTGTCTTAGTTCTCCTCTAACACGACTCTGGTTTCCTTTGTTCTCTTTGCTGACGAGAGCGGACATTTCAAGGGAAGAACAGTCCACGCCAGGGAAGGTGGCGAGACCGAAGGAGCCACAAGTACCATTTGATTGGTTCAGCTCGACGAGCCTCCCACCCCATAAATGTGGGAGCCACAGTCAGTGACTGAGAGCAAGGGTGAGTGCCTGTTTCTTCACGTGGTGGGTGCAATGATGATCAGCTCCCGGCATGCACCTGGGCCTGATCAGGGTTACTTGCTCCCACCCAACGTGCTGAAGCTGGATTCATGGCTGATTTCTCGCTCCTGGGGTGTCTGGGTGACCCAGCTCCAGGGGTGGGGAGAGGAACTCTGTTCTGAGGAAGCATCTTTACAGAACACATTGACAAATCCATATAACTTTTTAAAAAATTCTCTTTGGAGACTGAAATTACTTGGTTTCTTTTCACCAGAAAGAGAACACAGGAATCCAAGTGGGTAAACTCGGTTCGAAACGATCGTGGTTAACTTAATCGTTTTCTTCTCTTTAACAGACATCGTTATGCTTTTCCCATAGACTTCACAGTTTGTCAGGATAACTGGTCTAACCTAAGTCACTGGATCTGCCACAGGCACTTCCAGAATCCTGGGAGGGGATGTACAGTAACTATGACTTTGGGACTGAGATCCTGTACTCTCGAGAAATAACCCTGTCCACCTCCTAGCACCGCATGCTCTCAAATGTGTGGTGCCTGGCTGTCCCTGTCGGTTTTATTAGTACATGTGCACACCCAAGGACCTCGGGCAGAGCACTAATAAAGGAGAATCCCTAGACTTCCCTGGTGGTCCAGTGGTTAAAACTTCACACTCCCAATGCAGTTCCCAATGGGTTCAATCCTGGTTAGGGAAGATCCGCATGTCTTATGGTGTGCCCGCCCCCGCCCCCCAAATAGGACAAATCCTTCTCTCCAGTTTTTTCCCTTTCATTTACTGTGTTCTTAGACATCCATGCCCCATTCTCCATGGTCTATCCCAGGGCATAGAGACAAACCAGGCCCAGGCTGGATCAACCAGGGTGTCATTTACTCCACTAGCAAGGAAGAGTTGACAGATGGAGGACGATTCCTGTCACTCCTCTGTGCCTGAGGTTGTCAGAGAACAACCTGGTCAGATTACCCACGCTTCTGCGACTTGGAAGAACACCATCTGTGGACTTGAAATCCACGTCCATGGACAGCAAGATCCTGGCTACGCTTCCACCACAAACCATGTCTCCATCGTTGCCAGCCATGTTCAGTCTATTTTATGTTCACTCATTCACACAGGGGTACTGGCAGGGCTCTCTGAGAGCAGGTTTGTGGGGTGCTATTAGCCATAAACCTCCTTCATTGATTGAGAGCATCCCCTTTGGTAAGGCATGCATCTATCTCTTGACATTTACTCATTTGGAAGGTTGATTCTAACATGCCATTTGCAGGAAACCTAAAAGCACATCAAAAAAGCTAAGAGGCCTCCTGTCACCTGTGCCCTTAAGAGCAGTAGCAGTGCAGGGTGGAAGGCAAACAATCAAAATAAATAACTTTTAAAAATTCTCTTTGGAGACTGAAATTACTTGGTTTCTTTTCACCAGAAAGAGAACACAGGAATCAAGTGGGTAAACTCGGTTCAAACGATCGTGGTTAACTTAATCGTTTCTTCTCTTTAACAGACATCGTTATGCTTTTCCCATAGACTTCACAGTTTGTCAGGATAACTGGTCTAACCTAAGTCACTGGATCTGCCACAGGCACTTCCAGAATCCTGGGAGGGGATGTACAGTAACTATGACTTTGGGACTGAGATCCTGTACTCTCGAGAAATAACCCTGTCCACCTCCTAGCACCGCATGCTCTCAAATGTGTGGTGCCTGGCTGTCCCTGTCGGTTTTATTAGTACATGTGCACACCCAAGGACCTCGGGCAGAGCACTAATAAAGGAGAATCCCTAGACTTCCCTGGTGGTCCAGTGGTTAAAACTTCACACTCCCAATGCAGTTCCCAATGGGTTCAATCCTGGTTAGGGAAGATCCGCATGTCTTATGGTGTGCCCGCCCCCGCCCCCCAAATAGGACAAATCCTTCTCTCCAGTTTTTTCCCTTTCATTTACTGTGTTCTTAGACATCCATGCCCCATTCTCCATGGTCTATCCCAGGGCATAGAGACAAACCAGGCCCAGGCTGGATCAACCAGGGTGTCATTTACTCCACTAGCAAGGAAGAGTTGACAGATGGAGGACGATTCCTGTCACTCCTCTGTGCCTGAGGTTGTCAGAGAACAACCTGGTCAGATTACCCACGCTTCTGCGACTTGGAAGAACACCATCTGTGGACTTGAAATCCACGTCCATGGACAGCAAGATCCTGGCTACGCTTCCACCACAAACCATGTCTCCATCGTTGCCAGCCATGTTCAGTCTATTTTATGTTCACTCATTCACACAGGGGTACTGGCAGGGCTCTCTGAGAGCAGGTTTGTGGGGTGCTATTAGCCATAAACCTCCTTCATTGATTGAGAGCATCCCCTTTGGTAAGGCATGCATCTATCTCTTGACATTTACTCATTTGGAAGGTTGATTCTAACATGCCATTTGCAGGAAACCTAAAAGCACATCAAAAAAGCTAAGAGGCCTCCCCTGTCACCTGTGCCCTTAAGAGCAGTAGCAGTGCAGCTGATGGAACTGTGCTCAGAGGAATCAGACATACTGGTTAAACTCTTGGTTCTGCCACGTGGACGCTGGGTGGCTTTGCAGTGGCTGCTCCTGGGATCAAGCTTCCACTCCATTCCCACTGCCACCGTCAGAGATGGTTCAGGGGGCACGTAGGTCTCGGCCCTGGAGCCCTGGTAACCAGGGTCTAGGGTTGGCTGTGCGCCACCTGGTGGCTAAGAGAGGCAAAGCAGCCTCCCCGCCCCGCACCCGGAGAACACAGAATTTTGGAGCAAGACTCACTTTTAAAATGATTTAATCTTGCGTCTTTTCGCTCAGTGGAGCAAATCTAGACTCAGAAGGGATGCCGGGTTTGTCAGAGTTCTCACACTAGTAGAGTCGGGTGGTTAAGAACACACATTCTGGCGTCTCTCAGTGAATCTGGCCTTGGAAGTTGGGACCTTGGGCAAGTTTTGTAGCTTTCCAGTAATCAGTTTTCTTATCTGTGAAATGAGTGAAGCAATGCTCACTACCTTATAGGTGTTAAGATGACATTACCAGCCAGTGCGGAAGTGCTTAATACTGCTCCTGACCTCAGCGAGAGACATCTCCAGAGTCTTCTCTCTTAACAGAGATGTATCTGTGTTTATAATTTCCCCTATTATCAATAACACTCATCTGATCTGAAAGTAGGAAGATCTCAAAGACCACTGAAGACAGCAGCCCCAGACACTAGACTTTGGGACTGAACGTCTGACTTTGATCACTGAGCAAAGGAGAGTGGGGGGTGACCTTCAGCTGTCCCCAAGGCTCAAATTCATTACCAAGGGTTAAATATTTTGGGGCTTCCCTGGTGGCTCAGATGGTAAAGAATCTGCCTGCAATGCCGGAGATCCAGGTTCGATCCCTGGATCGGGAAGGTCCCCTGGAGAAGGGAATGGCAGCCCTATTCTTGCCTGTAGAATTCCATGGACAGAGGCACCTGACAGGCGAGTGAAGGGAAAGGGACCTGAGCACAGAGCTTGTGAGGGGTGTCCCTTGTCTCAGATGAGAGAGGGAGGAATGCAGAGAAAGTCTCAGTTTGCAGGGTCCAGTTGGGACCACCAGAGCCACCATTTCTCCAGTTCCTCATTCCTGTAGTGGTGACATTCCCGAAGTCTGCTCACTTAATGCTGAAGATACCATGTTCTGGAAAAAGTATGAAGTCCTCATCCTTTTCATAACGGGTCTGGCAGTTCTGTTGAAAATAGGACCAGTGAAACATAATGGTGCTTCAAAAGAGCTAGGAGGTCTCCCATCTTACCTGTCCCCTTAAGAGGAGCAGCTGATAGAAATGTGTCCAGAGGAGTCATTTGCCAAAAGCCTGGTGGATGGAAAGGAGACAGGAAATGGGAGAAAGAAAACCTCACCCTCTTTTTCCTCCTTCTCTCTGATCTACGAGTGGTACCTCCTGCAGGTCTGACTCAAGAGAGGGAGCCTGGGGCTGCGACCTGGACACATCAGCCTCCCAAGGCAAGCAGCAGTGCAGAAAATGGATCTGAGGGAGCACAGAACACACATGGCCAATGGCTTCCACCTACATAGGAAGTTGACTTTTTTTCCTGTTATTTAGATATTCAGCAGTGTGTGCGTACTAAGTCACTTCAGTCAGGTCTGATTCTTTGTGATCCTATGGACTGTAGTCCACCAGGCTCCTCTGTCCGTGGGATTTCCCAGGCAAGAATATTGGAGTGGGTTGCCATGCCCTCCTCCAGGAAATTGAACCCGAGTCTCTTGTGTCTCCTGCATTGGCAACTGTGTTTCCACTGGCACTAGCCGCAAAACAGAGGTTTTTGTCTCCCTCTCCTTCCCCAGTCCATTCCACTTTCCGCCCCAACTGTTGTCACAACCACACCTGATGTAACTGGAGATGGAACATAGGTCGAAATGGATAATGAAACAGACCACTGTACCTTTCTACAGTGTTCCTCCCCTTTCCCCACCTTCAATATGTTCTTTAGGAGCCTGTCCATGATGCTGGTGCCAATGGAGAGTCAGGGAGGAAAGGTAGAAACAGAGGGTGAAGTGGAAGATTCTCAGAGAAGAAGAAGCGGAGGGTGCCACAGTGTCTCAGTTTGCAGTAGGCAACACAACTATGGTTTCTTTACTCTGTTTCTGTATGACCATGGATCCACTCACTCAATTTTTATTGAATAGACATTTTGTGCCAGACACTGTGCCAAATACAATGAATGGTGCATGGTCTTGCCTACAGGAATCTCACATTCTATATCCAGCAGGCACTTATGAGAGATGGGAACACCCATTGATCACACACAAGATAAATTCCCTAAAAGAAAAATAAATAAACAGATGCAGGGAGCAGAGGAACGGAGGCACACCTGGCAGGAGAAGAACTTGTGCAAGGCATGAAAACCAGCAAGATTGGGGGCGAGGAGAAGACTCTGGTAGACTGGGACCAAGAGCATGTGGAGAGCCCTAGAGCAGAGGCTCAGAAAAGAGGAGGTTCCAAAGCAGGGGGCTCTGGGAAAGAATGGGTATTTTATTCTGAGGGCTCCTGTGAGACAATCACCTGGTGAACACCATCTAAAAACAGTTGTGGTATGGAAGTTGAAAAGGGTGCTGAGAAATGGGAGTAAATGTTTCCTAAGGTAAATTGGTGCTGGAGAACACTCTTGAGAGTTCCTTGGACTGCAAGGAGATCAAACCAGTCAATCCTAAAGGAAATCAACCTGGAATATCATTGGAAGGACTGATGCTCAAGTGAAGTTCCAATGATTTGGCCACCTGCAAAGGTCAACTCATTGGAGAAGACCCTGATTGGTGCTGGAAATTGAACCCGAGTCTCTTGTGTCTCCTGCATTGGCAACTGTGTTTCCACTGGCACTAGCCGAAAACAGAGGTTTTTGTCTCCTCTCCTTCCCCAGTCCATTCCACTTTCCGCCCAACTGTTGTCACAACCACACCTGATGTAACTGGAGATGGAACATAGGTCGAAATGGATAATGAAACAGACCACTGTACCTTTCTACAGTGTTCCTCCCCTTTCCCCACCTTCAATATGTTCTTTAGGAGCCTGTCCATGATGCTGGTGCCAATGGAGAGTCAGGGAGGAAAGGTAGAAACAGAGGGTGAAGTGGAAGATTCTCAGAGAAGAAGAAGCGGAGGGT
The DNA here is from genome assembly GCA_022376925.1 of Tragulus kanchil. Lineage (NCBI taxonomy): Eukaryota > Metazoa > Chordata > Mammalia > Artiodactyla > Tragulidae > Tragulus > Tragulus kanchil. Next base: position 45,284,969 of record JAIOJX010000025.1, read on the forward strand.
GCCACAGTGTCTCAGTTTGCAGTAGGCAACACAACTATGGTTTCTTTACTCTGTTTCTGTATGACCATGGATCCACTCACTCAATTTTTATTGAATAGACATTTTGTGCCAGACACTGTGCCAAATACAATGAATGGTGCATGGTCTTGCCTACAGGAATCTCACATTCTATATCCAGCAGGCACTTATGAGAGATGGGAACACCCATTGATCACACACAAGATAAATTCCCTAAAAGAAAAATAAATAAACAGATGCAGGGAGCAGAGGAACGGAGGCACACCTGGCAGGAGAAGAACTTGTGCAAGGCATGAAAACCAGCAAGATTGGGGGCGAGGAGAAGACTCTGGTAGACTGGGACCAAGAGCATGTGGAGAGCCCTAGAGCAGAGGCTCAGAAAAGAGGAGGTTCCAAAGCAGGGGGCTCTGGGAAAGAATGGGTATTTTATTCTGAGGGCTCCTGTGAGACAATCACCTGGTGAACACCATCTAAAAACAGTTGTGGTATGGAAGTTGAAAAGGGTGCTGAGAAATGGGAGTAAATGTTTCCTAAGGTAAATTGGTGCTGGAGAACACTCTTGAGAGTTCCTTGGACTGCAAGGAGATCAAACCAGTCAATCCTAAAGGAAATCAACCTGGAATATCATTGGAAGGACTGATGCTCAAGTGAAGTTCCAATGATTTGGCCACCTGATGCAAAGGTCAACTCATTGGAGAAGACCCTGATGCTGAAAAGATTGAGGGCAGGAGGAGAAGGCGGCAACAGAGGATGAGATGGTTGGATGACATCACTGCCATCCAACTCAATGGACATGAGTTTGAGCAATTTCTAGGAGATAGTAGAGGACAGAGGAACCTACTGTGCTGTATCCATGGGGTCGCAAAGAGTCAGACATGACTTAGAAATTGAAAAACAACAACAACAAGGCAAATTGAGCCACTGAGGACCAAACCTGACTGTCACAAGTGGCAGTGAGAGGTGAAGAAGGTGGGTGCCCTGGTCTATAAAGGCAGGCGAAGGCAGATGACTTCTGGGAGCATCTACTTCCACTTCTGCCCCAAGTCACTCTGTTTTTTCCATTTACACAAAATTGCCCTGTGACTTTTACTATCTAATTCAGTTAAATTTAACACAGAAAGGAAAGAAAACACATTTTAGATAAGTATCTATTCCTTACAGAGACATGGTATCTCTATTGTCTGCCTTGTACACAAATTTTACTTGATGTCAGAGGAATGACTCAGACCTCTGAGGCCTTGTTCTTGGCAACAAGAAGTCCCAGAGAAACGTTTGCTGGGGCAAAATGTAGAAGCAGCCCTGAGGACCCAGTGCTCCCCAGATCTCAGCTCTGAGAGGCTGAGGGTGCCTCTGCCTAGGCACTGTTTAGGGTGGGCACCACTGCAGACTGTTGGCAAAGGGGATCTCGGCTGTTTTACTTAGATGACTTTCTCTTAAATTTATCCCATTGACTGATGTGGAACAGCTAAAATAAAAACGTGTTCTACAAACTGACTCAGCAGGCTTATCTGGTTTGTCAGTGACTGGCTGTGTGTCAATCTCAAGTTCATTCCTTTGCCCTGGAGAATGGACATGGACTCTTTTTGTAGAAAAAAACTGCTTTGGAATGAGTGTTACTACTCAACACTGTCTTAGGAGCTTCCTCCAAGTGTTATGGGGCATCTCAGGAGGGCCAGCCCCATTTGGAAGGATTTGTGAGAAACCTCTGAGAGTTCCTTGGACTAGGAGATCAAACCAGTCAATCCTAAAGGAAATCAACCTGGAATATCATTGGAAGGACTGATGCTCAAGTGAAGTTCCAATGATTTGGCCACCTGATGCAAAGGTCAACTCATTGGAGAAGACCCTGATGCTGAAAAGATTGAGGGCAGGAGGAGAAGGCGGCAACAGAGGATGAGATGGTTGGATGACATCACTGCCATCCAACTCAATGGACATGAGTTTGAGCAATTTCTAGGAGATAGTAGAGGACAGAGGAACCTACTGTGCTGTATCCATGGGGTCGCAAAGAGTCAGACATGACTTAGAAATTGAAAAACAACAACAACAAGGCAAATTGAGCCACTGAGGACCAAACCTGACTGTCACAAGTGGCAGTGAGAGGTGAAGAAGGTGGGTGCCCTGGTCTATAAAGGCAGGCGAAGGCAGATGACTTCTGGGAGCATCTACTTCCACTTCTGCCCCAAGTCACTCTGTTTTTTCCATTTACACAAAATTGCCCTGTGACTTTTACTATCTAATTCAGTTAAATTTAACACAGAAAGGAAAGAAAACACATTTTAGATAAGTATCTATTCCTTACAGAGACATGGTATCTCTATTGTCTGCCTTGTACACAAATTTTACTTGATGTCAGAGGAATGACTCAGACCTCTGAGGCCTTGTTCTTGGCAACAAGAAGTCCCAGAGAAACGTTTGCTGGGGCAAAATGTAGAAGCAGCCCTGAGGACCCAGTGCTCCCCAGATCTCAGCTCTGAGAGGCTGAGGGTGCCTCTGCCTAGGCACTGTTTAGGGTGGGCACCACTGCAGACTGTTGGCAAAGGGGATCTCGGCTGTTTTACTTAGATGACTTTCTCTTAAATTTATCCCATTGACTGATGTGGAACAGCTAAAATAAAAACGTGTTCTACAAACTGACTCAGCAGGCTTATCTGGTTTGTCAGTGACTGGCTGTGTGTCAATCTCAAGTTCATTCCTTTGCCCTGGAGAATGGACATGGACTCTTTTTGTAGAAAAAAACTGCTTTGGAATGAGTGTTACTACTCAACACTGTCTTAGGAGCTTCCTCCAAGTGTTATGGGGCATCTCAGGAGGGCCAGCCCCATTTGGAAGGTTTTCCCACATCTTGTTGTGAGACTCAGTTTAGATGAACTGACCTTTGAGTTGAAAGGTTTGTTTTGGGAACACCAATTTCATTTCTGTTCCAGTTGTATTAATTATAGCTTATTGCTTATTACTTTCCTGTTGGCTTAAACAGTAAAGAATCTGTCTGCAATGCAGGAGACCCAGGTTTGATCCCTGAGTCAGGAAGATCCCTTGGAATAGGGAGTGGAAACCCACTCCAGAATTCTTACCTGGAGAATTCCATGGACAGAGGAGCCTGGTGGGCTACAGTCCATGGGGTCACAAAGATTCAGACAGTACTGAGTGATGAACACTTTCACTTTTCTTTCCAGTTATAAATGGCAAAACTAAAGAATATTGCTGAGGATTCAGATAAGGCGTGTCTTTCAAAAACCTAACTGCCAATGAAATAGCTTAATGCAAGAGTAAATTCCTTTGTAGGAAGTATAAAAAATGCAAAATCATTGAAGAAAAACTGTAAGATAGCATATAGATACTGTATGCATTTATTGAAGTGTGTTTATGCCAGTAGATGGCCATTTTAATGCAATTCCAACACATTTTATATAAGATAATCATCATAAAAAGCAACTGCAATACAGGGGCTTTCAAATGAGAAATTTTGCATTTTTAAATAATGGAGTTATTCTCCTTAGGGGTCTTTAGAGAGAATTGGAAACAGATACATAGGAGCCTCAGCTTGAAGAACCAGGTGCTGAGTTGGAATTTGCAAGTCAAAACTCACTTGCATCTAATTCTCAGAACAGAGAAGAAAGTCACGTAAGATTGCTTAGAGGAGAAATTTTAAACATTATTAGGAATTTCTTTGAATAAGCTAGGAGAAAGAAAGCAAAGCGAGGAAACAAAGTGAGGCGTGTGTAAATATTCAGACAAGGCCAGAGCAGTTCTCATAAAGGTGCACATGGGTAATCCCAGTGAGCGAGTTTAGAAGAGGCAGCCTGTGTGCCCGGCACTAGGATGGAGACAAAGCATGCCGTAGATGTAGCCCCCATCTAGTTACCATGTATCTGGGAATATAGGGCACTGGGACACAAGACAAGCAGACATATAATTGCCAGTCACCTCAGAGCAGCCCTTGCATGTGCTCTGAACAGAGCCGTTTCCTCTTTGGAATTCAAACATCACAATAAGGCAGTTCACATAACCCAACCAATGGGTGACAGAGCATTACAGGCATGGCTTTACAGTTTCTAAATATAGCTTTTTTATAGTATTTCTGCTTTATTTTAATTAAAGGCAGAACCAGAACATTTCCCTAACATATACCTTCTTTTTGTTTTCTCTAAGTGGGAAAAACAAAGTCCACGAGGTGCATTTGGAGGCAAAGAATATTTTGTCGGGCAAAGACTGTGTGATGATTCAGATGCAAACTAAAGTGATTACAGTACAGCTAAAGAAATTACGAAAAAGCTGAACAGACACCCGACAGAGTGGGAGAACATCATAGCAAACAAAACAACAGACAAAGAATTAATCTCCAAAATCTACAAGCAACTCAGACAACTCAGCACTGGAAAAACGAACAACCCAATCAAAAAATGGGAAAAGGACCTAAACAGACACCTCTCCAATGAGGACATACAGATGGCCCAAAAGCACATGAAACGATGCTCAACTTCACTAATAATTAGAGAAATGCAAATCAAAACTACAATGAGATATCACCTCATACCCGTCAGAATGGCCATCATCCACAAATCGACAGACAATAAATGCTGGAGAGGCTGCGGAGAAAAGGGAACACTCCTGCATTGCTGGTGGGAGTGTAAATTGATACAGCCTCTATGGAAGACAGTATGGAGATTTCTTAAAAAACTAAAAATAGAAGCACCTTATGACCCAGCAATCCCTTAGAAGACAAGGGCAAGTTTAAAAAAAGGGGCGTAAGATTGCTTAGAGGAGAAATTTTAAACATTATTAGGAATTTCTTTGAATAAGCTAGGAGAAAGAAAGCGAGGAAACAAAGTGAGGCGTGTGTAAATATTCAGACAAGGCCAGAGCAGTTCTCATAAAGGTGCACATGGGTAATCCCAGTGAGCGAGTTTAGAAGAGGCAGCCTGTGTGCCCGGCACTAGGATGGAGACAAAGCATGCCGTAGATGTAGCCCCCATCTAGTTACCATGTATCTGGGAATATAGGGCACTGGGACACAAGACAAGCAGACATATAATTGCCAGTCACCTCAGAGCAGCCCTTGCATGTGCTCTGAACAGAGCCGTTTCCTCTTTGGAATTCAAACATCACAATAAGGCAGTTCACATAACCCAACCAATGGGTGACAGAGCATTACAGGCATGGCTTTACAGTTTCTAAATATAGCTTTTTTATAGTATTTCTGCTTTATTTTAATTAAAGGCAGAACCAGAACATTTCCCTAACATATACCTTCTTTTTGTTTTCTCTAAGTGGGAAAAACAAAGTCCACGTAGGTGCATTTGGAGGCAAAGAATATTTTGTCGGGCAAAGACTGTGTGATGATTCAGATGCAAACTAAAGTGATTACAGTACAGCTAAAGAAATTACGAAAAAGCTGAACAGACACCCGACAGAGTGGGAGAACATCATAGCAAACAAAACAACAGACAAAGAATTAATCTCCAAAATCTACAAGCAACTCAGACAACTCAGCACTGGAAAAACGAACAACCCAATCAAAAAATGGGAAAAGGACCTAAACAGACACCTCTCCAATGAGGACATACAGATGGCCCAAAAGCACATGAAACGATGCTCAACTTCACTAATAATTAGAGAAATGCAAATCAAAACTACAATGAGATATCACCTCATACCCGTCAGAATGGCCATCATCCACAAATCGACAGACAATAAATGCTGGAGAGGCTGCGGAGAAAAGGGAACACTCCTGCATTGCTGGTGGGAGTGTAAATTGATACAGCCTCTATGGAAGACAGTATGGAGATTTCTTAAAAAACTAAAAATAGAAGCACCATATGACCCAGCAATCCCACTCTTAGGCTTATACCCTGATGAAATCAAATCTGAAAGAAGCACCTGTACCCCAATGTTCATTGCAGCTGTCTATACAATAGCCAGAACATGGAAGGAACCTAGATGCCCATCGACGAGCGAATGGATCCAAAAGCTCTGGTACGTATATACAATGGAATACTACACAGCTGTAAAGAGAAATGCAGAAGAATCAGCCCTAATGAGGTGGCTGGATCTAGAACCTATCATAAAAAGTGAAGTCAATCAGAAAGAGAAGGACAAATACAGTATATTAACACATATATATGGAATCTAGTAGGATGGTGCTGATGGCACACGCAGTGAAGCGATGGAAAGACAGACATGGACATATGGACATTGTGGGGAAGGAACAGAAGGTGGGAGGCGTAAAGGAAGCATGAAGGCCTGTACTATCATAAGTGAAGAAAATAGCTCTAGTCATTGCTCTGTGAGAAAAGGGGATCCCTCAGGGGTGCTGTGTGATGGTTGGGAGGGGTGGGAAGGGGGGGATATACATATGACTAGTCTGGGAACATACATATCTGTAAACAACAAAACTCTGTAAAAGTTAAAAGCAAAATAAAGGTTTAAAAAAAATGTGATTACAATTGTGGAAAGAAGAGTCTATCAGTTTAGGCTAAAATCCTAAATAAAAGTGGTCTAAGGTAAGGAAGACCGAAGGCAGGCAGTCTATGCCTAGGAGAAGGCTTCAGGCATCCAGATTTCTGTCTTGCTTTTCCACCACCCTTGACATGAGCCTTCTACCTCATGGCTTCAAGATGGCTGCAGGGACCCCAGCCATTTGACAGAGTGAACTCGAACGACTTCATATTTTGGTATCCACAGTTTCATCTGCAGACACTGAGGTGGACTGTATAACTTTCTGCATTAATCAGAATGGGCTGAATCATGCCTACTTCTCATATCCTCACATGGTGGAGAGCCGAGAAGGAAGCCACAACCCTAACAGAATCAATACAAGGGAGCAACGCTATATTCGAGAGCTCTCCCTGACTCTCGTAAGGGCACTGACCCCATTCATGAGGACTCCAACCTCAGCACCTCATCTACACGAACCGTCAGTCCAAGGCACACAAAGAATTTAAATGTGCTCCTTTTCTGTCCTTGAATGGCCTCATGAGGGAACCCAGGTCTGGGCTGTAGGAATTCACAGTTGCTTTCAGTTCAATTCTTGTGTCTGTTCACAAAGTATAATGAATATCATTAGCCTTGCTTTGCTTTTTGTTTCCATGTTAACTACTTTTCTTCTAGCTATATTCTGACAAATTAAAACAAATTTTTTTCTCTTTAATTTCTTCCTGAAACAACAGCCAGGGACCTGTGCTTCAGATTTTATCTGTATCAGGTCAAACAACATGTGGAAGTTAAGCAGCTCCCCTCACCCTCTGGTCCACCCCCTTACATCCCCCTGGCAGCCTATCAGTGTGTATTCAGTCCTGAGCAGAAATCTGATAACTGGGTTTGCAGCTCTTTCTTTGAAAAAAAAAAAAAAAAGGTACAAAAAACACTAAACCTGAAACATGAGAGTAAAGGAGACTGGAGTATGTCTGCCACCTCAAGCTGCTTGCAAATCATGTCCCAGTATCCTCCTTTCCCCCCAGTTTACAACGTCCCAGTTAAAGGTGTTCTCATCTGAACACTGAGGGCCGGTAAAGTGACTTCCAGAGGCCATGGAGAGAGCTCCGTTCTGCATCTGATTTGGGACAAAGGAGAAAGGTGTTGATGACTCTGGGGGCGGAGGCCATGCCTTGGTACCATACTACCCCAAACATAGTCTTGGAAAAAATCACAGAGCGACCCTCAGGTGGGGGTCTGCTTGATATTTGGTTAGAGATCTCTGACTTTAGAATGGCAAATTTCAAGATCTGTGATTCTGGAAAAAAAATAATAAATCAGGAAAAAAGGGAGCATCTCAGAAATAAAATTCCAAGCAAAGAAGTATAAAAGAATCTGTGTTAGAGAGAGAGGTGGTCTCTCTAGCCTCTGGTGTCACTGACCTGCTGGTTCTGCTCCAAGGCCCTCCTCGGGGACCCTGGACCGCTTCCCCCTGCTGTCTGGTCTGGGATCTGGTGGGGTTCCCTTCCTTGTCAGCTGTCAGAGCTCCAGACTCCATCCCTCTGGTTCCCCGTGTCCTCCAAATCACCTGCTGAGTAGATAGTCTTAAGGCTCAACTTTTATCTTGTAGTTTCTGCAAATTTGTATTTATTCCCTTTGGGTAATGGCTTATTATTGGCAAAACACCAAAAACTGCATAGATGTATCAGGCAAATTTTATATTTTGGAAATTTTTCAATAGCCTTGCTTTGCTTTTTGTTTCCATGTTAACTACTTTTCTTCTAGCTATATTCTGACAAATTAAAACAAATTTTTTTCTCTTTAATTTCTTCCTGAAACAACAGCCAGGGACCTGTGCTTCAGATTTTATCTGTATCAGGTCAAACAACATGTGGAAGTTAAGCAGCTCCCCTCACCCTCTGGTCCACCCCCTTACATCCCCCTGGCAGCCTATCAGTGTGTATTCAGTCCTGAGCAGAAATCTGATAACTGGGTTTGCAGCTCTTTCTTTGAAAAAAAAAAAAAAAAGGTACAAAAAACACTAAACCTGAAACATGAGAGTAAAGGAGACTGGAGTATGTCTGCCACCTCAAGCTGCTTGCAAATCATGTCCCAGTATCCTCCTTTCCCCCCAGTTTACAACGTCCCAGTTAAAGGTGTTCTCATCTGAACACTGAGGGCCGGTAAAGTGACTTCCAGAGGCCATGGAGAGAGCTCCGTTCTGCATCTGATTTGGGACAAAGGAGAAAGGTGTTGATGACTCTGGGGGCGGAGGCCATGCCTTGGTACCATACTACCCCAAACATAGTCTTGGAAAAAATCACAGAGCGACCCTCAGGTGGGGGTCTGCTTGATATTTGGTTAGAGATCTCTGACTTTAGAATGGCAAATTTCAAGATCTGTGATTCTGGAAAAAAAATAATAAATCAGGAAAAAAGGGAGCATCTCAGAAATAAAATTCCAAGCAAAGAAGTATAAAAGAATCTGTGTTAGAGAGAGAGGTGGTCTCTCTAGCCTCTGGTGTCACTGACCTGCTGGTTCTGCTCCAAGGCCCTCCTCGGGGACCCTGGACCGCTTCCCCCTGCTGTCTGGTCTGGGATCTGGTGGGGTTCCCTTCCTTGTCAGCTGTCAGAGCTCCAGACTCCATCCCTCTGGTTCCCCGTGTCCTCCAAATCACCTGCTGAGTAGATAGTCTTAAGGCTCAACTTTTATCTTGTAGTTTCTGCAAATTTGTATTTATTCCCTTTGGGTAATGGCTTATTATTGGCAAAACACCAAAAAACAGATGAGGGTCAGACATATGCCATTCTAGAGAAATTCCAGAAGCTGCCAACATCTCAGGGGCCTTCAGCACCGCCATCCTCCCAGGTGCACGGAGGCACTGGCCTCTGCGTCGCCCCCTCTGTCCCCCACCAGCCACTGCTTCCCTCTCCTCCAGGCCCCGGGGTGACTGATCTAAGATCAATTTAGTGGTGGCTGTCCAGGTGCTAGAGACAGAGGTGCCAACCTTCACTCATCACTGATAATTCACATTTCCAGGGAATTTCAGATGAATGCTTTAATGTCAGTGAAAAGTTTTCCCCACAAAGAAGTCACCTGTGAGTGCTTTCTCACAGGACCTCAAAGGCCAGTTAAAGACGAGCAGAGGGACTCAGAAGAGAATGGTCCCATAAGGAGGGCTTTGGATCACTAGCCTAAAGGACTCTTGCCAGCTCAAGGCTCAGAAGAAGCCAGGGAACAAAGCAGGTCCTCCTCAAGCCCATAGGCCATCTCTGTCATTTGGGAAACAGGGATCCATCTTCCAGGGCATGCATCTTCCGGGACATGCACCAGGTGCCCCTCACACGCCCCCACACCTGCATGAGGCACACCTATTCTCTGTGGGTGGCAGCTGGGGAAGGCAGTCAGAGGGCTGTGGAGGTTGCTGGGGCCAGCCCTCTGCCCGGATCAGTGGTCGCCACTTGGGAGTGTGAGCCCAGTGTGGCCAGATTGTCCAATTTTTCAACAGAAGCTAAGGATCCAGACTTTAAAGTAAACTGTCCTGACTTATAAGTGTAGGCAACTATCTCAAATACTTTAAAACACCATGTGAACTGGTTCTGGTCTTTGAAGCAGAAGGTCAGGGAGGCAGGCCCAGATAGTGCCCATGCTTGAGCAGGTGGCTGAGGGGATGACAGCGGGGTGTCAGAGTGAAGGGCAGACCAAGAAGGTAAAAGAGGAGGAGCCAACCTTTCCCATGGGAGGGACCGAAGAGCACAGTCAGAATGTGGGAATGCTCCACTTTTATTTATTCTATTTTAGTGCCTTCCACTTAGAGAAGGGCCAGAAATGGTGGACCAGCACAATGAGAGTAATGTGAACCTTAGCAGCCCTCTGACCTGGTGAGTTCATCAGAAGAACTAGAGCATATAGCACAGACCATTGTCAGCATATTTCTCAATATTTTAACTCAGTTAATCTACCAATAACCTTGTTAGATGGGTGTAATCCTTGTTTTACAGAGGAGTAAACTGAGGTAGAGAGAGGTAAATCACTTGCTCAAGGTCACCCAGACAACAAATGGCAGACCTGGGATTTGAGCCCAGGTGACCTGGCTCCAGAGTTCTCACCACTAGCTCCCTTTAGCAGGAAAAAGACAGGGCTCTTGGCTTCGGAGGTCACCTGTGAGAATCCTGGAGAAAGGAAGGGGACCAGAAAACTAGAGACAGACAAAACTGGTCCCAATTTTTTAATAAAAGGTTTTAAATAGAATATTTTACTTATACAAAAACATAAATAATAACAGAGTAGTATACCTGTGTACTCATAACCTAGCTTAAAATTATGGATATGCTGTTGTGCATGTCCTTCTAAACTGTTCCCTGAGCCTCTGCACCCCGGGTGTATTTGTTTGTGTGTTTGTGACGCCTCTGTATGTATCCATAGACAACTTGCCCAGTTGTCTGGCAAGTTTTTAGACCTTATATGTAGCCTTCAGTGATACGTTTCTTTAACTCTGTGTTTTTCAGATACATCTACACAGATAGATGTTCATTCATATTTGGTACACTTTTTTTTTTTTTTACTGAAGTGTTAACAGCCATTCATAAGATTCACAAATCTTAAATGTGCAGCTCAAGGAATTGTTTACACAGTGATTGCATTTGTGTAACCATCAGTTGGACTTCACTGGTGGCTCAGAGGAAAAGAATTCACCTGCCAATGCAGATGATGAGGATTCAATCCCTGGGTTGAGACGATCCCCTGGAGAAGGGAACGGCTACCCACTCTTGTCTGAGAGATAACCGTGGACAGAGAAGCCTGGTGGGCCACAGTCCATGGGGTCTCAAAAGAGTCATACAAGACTTAGCAACTGAACACCAACAACAGCAATCATCACTTAGCTTGAAAAAATACGAAGAACATTGCCAGGGCTTAGATGGCTTCCTTGTACACCCTCTTGTGTTCATTCATCTTCACGGCAGTATGGAATTCCACTGTGCCAATACACAACAGTTTTAAAGTCTATTTTACTTATGAACATTTAAGTAGTTCGAACTTTTTCTCCTAATAAACGACAACACGGGGTTTGGCGTTAGATGGGTGTAATCCTTGTTTTACAGAGGAGTAAACTGAGGTAGAGAGAGGTAAATCACTTGCTCAAGGTCACCCAGACAACAAATGGCAGACCTGGGATTTGAGCCCAGGTGACCTGGCTCCAGAGTTCTCACCACTAGCTCCCTTTAGCAGGAAAAAGACAGGGCTCTTGGCTTCGGAGGTCACCTGTGAGAATCCTGGAGAAAGGAAGGGGACCAGAAAACTAGAGACAGACAAAACTGGTCCCAATTTTTTAATAAAAGGTTTTAAATAGAATATTTTACTTATACAAAAACATAAATAATAACAGAGTAGTATACCTGTGTACTCATAACCTAGCTTAAAATTATGGATATGCTGTTGTGCATGTCCTTCTAAACTGTTCCCTGAGCCTCTGCACCCCGGGTGTATTTGTTTGTGTGTTTGTGACGCCTCTGTATGTATCCATAGACAACTTGCCCAGTTGTCTGGCAAGTTTTTAGACCTTATATGTAGCCTTCAGTGATACGTTTCTTTAACTCTGTGTTTTTCAGATACATCTACACAGATAGATGTTCATTCATATTTGGTACACTTTTTTTTTTTTTTACTGAAGTGTTAACAGCCATTCATAAGATTCACAAATCTTAAATGTGCAGCTCAAGGAATTGTTTACACAGTGATTGCATTTGTGTAACCATCAGTTGGACTTCACTGGTGGCTCAGAGGAAAAGAATTCACCTGCCAATGCAGATGATGAGGATTCAATCCCTGGGTTGAGACGATCCCCTGGAGAAGGGAACGGCTACCCACTCTTGTCTGAGAGATAACCGTGGACAGAGAAGCCTGGTGGGCCACAGTCCATGGGGTCTCAAAAGAGTCATACAAGACTTAGCAACTGAACACCAACAACAGCAATCATCACTTAGCTTGAAAAAATACGAAGAACATTGCCAGGGCTTAGATGGCTTCCTTGTACACCCTCTTGTGTTCATTCATCTTCACGGCAGTATGGAATTCCACTGTGCCAATACACAACAGTTTTAAAGTCTATTTTACTTATGAACATTTAAGTAGTTCGAACTTTTTCTCCTAATAAACAATGCTGCTGTGAGCACTTGAGTCCACGTCTCCTTGGGCGTGTGGGCAAGAACTGACCTGAGTCTACGTTGAGGCTCCATTTTGCTGGGTTGGAGGTGGGGTTGCGGAAGCGTCAGGCCTCCAGCTGGCCTAGATGTTGCCAGTTTCTCTCCAGAGCCGCCCAATCCCAACCCACTGCAGTGTGAGGAGTCACCACCCTCCGTGTCCTCACAGCACTCATCACCAGACTTCGTATCTCCTGTTGGGAAGGTGAGAAATGGTTTCTCACCATGATTTTAATTTGCATTTCCCTACTTGCAAGTGAGATGGAGCACCTTTGGTATTCCAGTTGCCTCTCCAGTCAATTGCTCCTCTATGCCCATGGCCAGTTTTTCTATCAGGTTGTTTATTTTTCACTTACTACTGATTCATCAGAATTCTGTACATTATCTGGCAACTCCTCCTATGTCAGTGGCACATCAGGGTACACAGGTTTACTTCAAATTTCAAAAGCAGGATGAGAATTCCTTTCATGAGCTATAGATCATGAAGTTGGACTTAAAACAGAAGAGTTCCTAGCAATGTCCTAGGACAGGTTCTTCAGTGGATGATTTATGAGCCTTTAGAAATCGTGATCTTTGGGAGGGACATAGATCTCTAAAAACTAGTCACACCGGCCTCTCAGCCTTCTCTGTAGGGTTTCAGCTGTCAATCACCACCATCGGGTGATACTCCGATACATAAATCAGGAGCCACCAAGCTTCACTACAGCCTGAGACCAGAATTACCACCTCCTCATGGTGCAGACCAGAGGGTGAGGCTCCTAGGCCATCAGCAGCGAGGGAATGGAGGGAGAACCATATCCTGCAGACCATGGAAGGGCTGAGATTTTCTGCAGGGATTTCAGCAAGGCCTTTAATGTTGACCTTGTCAACTTGTAGAGAAACGAGTGCTGTCTTGATGTCAGCGGTTTCAGCACTGTGTCCAGTGGGAATGAGGTGGAGTCCTGTACCCCTGTACTGAGCCCATTCACCAAGCCCATCAGCGTCATTTAAGAGAGCAGAGATGACCTGCAGACCATATTTGTAAAGGATGTGAAACTGAATTAAATAAAAATTCTTACAGGCCCCATCTTTTATACCCACTCCAGTTGTCTACCTCTAAAGAGAATAAAGCCAAAGACTTTCCTCACAAGAGCTCAGGACTAATGTCACTTTGTTCAGGACCAAAATCTATAAAATCTTTCTTTCTTAGAAATGTTATTTCTGGTTCTGTAGAAATGGTTGTATTAGATGTTCTCTATCATTTAATAATACACTTGTGGACTAAAAGATACAAGTGCTGTATAAAAATCAGTCAATTATGTTAAGTCAGTGTATTTGCCTTTATTGTGTTTGTCATTTGCCTGAACAGAAAGGCCTCTAAAACTGAATTTTTTAGACAACATTTGAATGCATTTTGTTTGGTATTATATTTATTCAATAAAGTGTCTAATTAGTAAAAGAATAAATAAATAAAACTCTTCACAGATGGGCCAATTTGAACCAAATGCAAATTAAGGGTGACACAAAGAAAGAAGTCTGTCTAGACCTTCTTCCCTCCTCCTCTCCCTGATTTCATGAGCTATAGATCATGAAGTTGGACTTAAAACAGAAGAGTTCCTAGCAATGTCCTAGGACAGGTTCTTCAGTGGATGATTTATGAGCCTTTAGAAATCGTGATCTTTGGGAGGGACATAGATCTCTAAAAACTAGTCACACCGGCCTCTCAGCCTTCTCTGTAGGGTTTCAGCTGTCAATCACCACCATCGGGTGATACTCCGATACATAAATCAGGAGCCACCAAGCTTCACTACAGCCTGAGACCAGAATTACCACCTCCTCATGGTGCAGACCAGAGGGTGAGGCTCCTAGGCCATCAGCAGCGAGGGAATGGAGGGAGAACCATATCCTGCAGACCATGGAAGGGCTGAGATTTTCTGCAGGGATTTCAGCAAGGCCTTTAATGTTGACCTTGTCAACTTGTAGAGAAACGAGTGCTGTCTTGATGTCAGCGGTTTCAGCACTGTGTCCAGTGGGAATGAGGTGGAGTCCTGTACCCCTGTACTGAGCCCATTCACCAAGCCCATCAGCGTCATTTAAGAGAGCAGAGATGACCTGCAGACCATATTTGTAAAGGATGTGAAACTGAATTAAATAAAAATTCTTACAGGCCCCATCTTTTATACCCACTCCAGTTGTCTACCTCTAAAGAGAATAAAGCCAAAGACTTTCCTCACAAGAGCTCAGGACTAATGTCACTTTGTTCAGGACCAAAATCTATAAAATCTTTCTTTCTTAGAAATGTTATTTCTGGTTCTGTAGAAATGGTTGTATTAGATGTTCTCTATCATTTAATAATACACTTGTGGACTAAAAGATACAAGTGCTGTATAAAAATCAGTCAATTATGTTAAGTCAGTGTATTTGCCTTTATTGTGTTTGTCATTTGCCTGAACAGAAAGGCCTCTAAAACTGAATTTTTTAGACAACATTTGAATGCATTTTGTTTGGTATTATATTTATTCAATAAAGTGTCTAATTAGTAAAAGAATAAATAAATAAAACTCTTCACAGATGGGCCAATTTGAACCAAATGCAAATTAAGGGTGACACAAAGAAAGAAGTCTGTCTAGACCTTCTTCCCTCCTCCTCTCCCTGATTTCAAAGACCCACCCAGGGAGGAGGACGGAGGGGTCCAAGGGAGGTGGGAGCATCTTGTCAGGGCAGAAGGGTGCCCCAACCCTTCTGTTGGGTGGAGCAGAACAATCCAAAGGCTAAGTTTAAACCCAAGAAGAGTTAACACTGGCTGAGTCCCAAAGGCAGGAGAGGTGCCAGAAAGGGCATCTGAGGACAAGGGCCAGGATGGGGGTAGCTGGGGAGTCGGGGGGAGCCCAGGGTGGGAGCAGGGGAGGGGTTTGGGAGGGTCACCACCTCAACTCAGAAGCAGCCAGGGCTACCATCAGGAGAGTGAAGGCTGAGGGTCCTGGACTTCCTCAAAGCTACCAGAGGAGGAAGGCAGGTCTTAGAGGAAAAGACATCCACTGTGCAGGGGGTGAGTGTCACATCCAAATGGGAACAGGTCCTGTCCAGGAAGTCACTCACCCGGAACATTGTAGAAAAGGCCCACAGAGCCAGAACACTGTGCCCATTCCAACTCCAGGTCCTTTGATCCGGTGCTGGAGGGCTAACTCAGGATCAAGTTCAAGGAGCACCTGATTTGTGTGGGAGGAAAGAGTGCCGGGTGGAAAGGGCATAAAGTGGGGGTGGCTGTGGCAGGAAGAAGTCTCACATGCACTGTGAGCCAGAAGAACCATGAGCATTTCTTTGTTTCTTTTTTTGGAAAATGTATAAAATACTCCTCTCTGACAGAGAGAAAAAAAAACCCAAACATTTGAGCATTCTATTAGGACAAATTTTCTTTCATTTTTTCCATCGAATCACAAAAGTGATAGACATTTATTGTCAGTTTTGGAAAATTAAGTAGGAAGAGATTAAGATTCTCATGCTCCTATTCATGGAAGACTACCGTTACTGTTTTGGTGGATAGCCTGCTTCCAGCCGTACATATGCTTGTAGATAAACTTTTGTTTATTTGCTTGTTTTTGCCAAACTGGGATCATATTGTATGCTTTGTGACCCAGTTTCTGTACTTAACTACTTATTGCATTCTTCCATTTTTTTCAGCCACATTATAATGGTCTCAGAACTTCCTAGTGTATGAACATACCATGATTTATTTAACAGACCTCTCACTATCAGATGTACATTAATATAAATCTTGACATATAATCTGGACTTTGATCTAGACAAATGAGCCTGAACGCTTCTGCTCTGCCCTTGGGAAAGGACTGAGAAGCCAAGGAGCCCACTCTGTGCTGGAGAGAGCCCAGAGTCAATTCAGATGTACAAGCCCCTGACCCACAACCCAGCAACCCCTCAAGCCGCAGGACTCAACCCTGCAGGACTCACCAGCCCCCAGCGTTTTGTCCTGTGAGAAGTCCAAGCCTCTGGGCAGTGGTCTCCAACTCATCCCTCTTCCTTTCTCTTTCACCTCTCAATGGACCCATTGCCCCCTCTCACCACACCCCAGCTCCACTGCAAATGGCAGATTCCACACCTCTAGCCCCTCCTCTGAAGGTTCCCACCATCTCTGTGTTGAGTGAAACCAGTGTGTCCCCCAGGACACTGCTTCTCTGGGAGTCCTCCCCCATTGCCACTTCTAAGTTATTTCTTTCTTTCTCTTTCTTTTTTTTTTTAAGAAAAAAAGAAAACACAGCTTATTTGAAGGTGTGTCATGCAGCTGCTTCCTTGGTAGCTCAGCAGTCAAGAATCTGCTTGCAATGCAGGAGACGCGGGTTTGACCCCTGGGTCGGGAAGATCCCCTGGAGAAGGAAATGGCAACCCACTTCAGTATTTTGGCCTGGAGAATTCCATGAACAGAGGAGCTTGGCAGGCTACAGTCTATGGGGCTGCATGTGAGTCAGACATGACTGAGTAACTAAACAATGACAACACATGACTGCAAAACAGCCCACCTCTCCTCCTTGCTGTCTTTACTAACCTCTGACATTTCCCCTCTTCATGAATAATTCTAGCTCTCACTCATTAACTGCCCCTCAACTTCTAGCCTGTCGCCATTCTCAGTGGCTTTTATAGCCATGTGGAGAAACTGGCTAAGTCTAATTTTAGTTTCCTGGAGGTATTGTAACAAGTTACCACAGACAGGATGGTTTAAAAGAGCACAAACTGATTCTCTCACAGTTCTAGAAGCCAGAAGGTACAGACAGGGCCACAGTCTCCCTGAAGGCTCTAGGGGGGACCCTTCCTTCTCCTTCCAGGCTCCGGTGGCTCCCGGCATTCTGTGGCTGAAGTTGTGTGTCTGTCTCTTCATGTGGCCTCCCCTTGTGTGTCTGTCTCTTCTTCTTTTTGGTATCAGCACACGTCATGGCTTTAGGGCCCACTAAGGTAATCATGAGACTCTTTCAAAACTAGGTCACAGTTTCCAGGACATGAATGTGTTTTCTAGGGGTTGCCATTTATCCTCACTCTGTTCCCACTGGACCCCGCCAGTGTCACGGTCACACCAGAGGCCTGTCACAGGGAGCATTTCTTGTGACACCACCTCTAAGATGTCAACCTCAAGCACCCTCCTCCCCAGCCTGCATCTCTCATCTGCTCAGCCCTCACACCTGCCCTAGGACACCACCCCAAGAGTTCATTTTCACTGAGGACACCACCTTCCCTACCTTTGTCTTGTCTTCTGCCTCCCTCACCAATGTCCTCTTTACCTTCTCAATGACAGGTTCCACCATTCCCGCCTCTTGCTAGGAGACCTCCTCCTCTCCTCTGCTCCTCTCTTCTCTGAGTCATACCCTTGTGGCAAAAGTCCAACCCTGATGGACTCAAATATTGACCTTCCATTTGCCTGCCTTTGAGCAGCTGACCCTGGCAGGAAACGCAGTCACACCATCCACCAGGCTGACTGGCTTCACTGTGAATTCATGACCACTCACCTCCCATGGGCCTGACTTGACTGCCCTGTCAGTTTTCATAGAGTCTACGTTTCCCATGACAGTGAGAGCATACTTCTCTCTCCTTACAGTTTCCACACGACCTCTCCCACCGTCACTGTCAGCTCATGACCTGCTTCATCCTTAGCTGTCAGACGGCAGCTCAGTTCTCCTTTCATCCCTACCCTGCAAATGCACCCACAACTACAGCTGTCACATGCCTAGCAAAGGCCACCCGTTTGCCTGCACTCACCCCAGAATGGAAGCTCACAGAAATCACTGACCTATGCCCAGAACAGCACCAACATATGTCAACTCTGAATGCTTCTTGAATGAAGGGAGACGTCCTTCCTCTGTTCACTCTTTCTCTTGTACCATCAATCTCTTCTCTTCTAGATCATTCTCACTAACATGCAAATGTGGGCTTTCCTTGATTCCACAAGCCCTTGACTTTCTTCCCCTTTCTCTGTTCTGCTTCCTACCAAGCCTCTTCACCAAGTCGTCTATACCATTCTGTTGCCTCTACTTAATCACCTACCATGAATTCTTCAATCCTCTCCAGTCTGGTCTCCCCCTCCCTCACTTCCTTGAAATGCCTTTCATCGACATCATCAACGATTTCCATGTTGTCAAATCCACCTTCATCTAATACAACCAGTCCTGGAAGACACAAACACAGCTGTCCACCTCTCCTTGAATCATTCTCTTCTGTTGTTTTCTGTGATCCAATCAATAGCCTTCATGCTTGCTCCTATCCCACCAGACACTTCTTTTTTTTCTTCTTCTTCTTTTTTTTAAGGATTATCCACTAATTCTTTCCTTAGCACCAGACACTTCTTACCAGTCTCCTTCAACCAGTCACCCTCTCCCTGATCTCTACATATACCCTCTCATTCATCTCTATCAGTTTCCTTTTCTAGGTATGAAGCCCCATCCACTTTCTGATGACTTCCAAGTTTATTCCTTCATTTGAATGCCCCTAACATCCAGACTCTTACACTCATCCAAGTACCTCTTTCACGTTGCTCAGGGGCATCTCATTTCCTAAATGGTGCCCTCAATCCCCACCCCTCCACCCCAACTCTCTCCTCCATCATGTCCAGATAATGGTGCCACCATCACCGTCACGTTAGTGTAGCTTAAGCCCAAGTACTAGCATCATCCTTGTGGGAATGTTTCAGCAGATAAAGTCTGAGAACAGAAAATACTGAGTCAAACACTTTGGGCCACTTCTTAAACATGTAGAGATCTTTTATATGTATTCATTATGCATAACAAACGAGACTTTGAAGCTCCTGACTTTATCATCTCTGGGATGAGTTACAGTGATTGTTTTAAGTAGGTAGTTTCTTTCACCTGAGAACTTCTCTGATAGCTTAGGTGGTAAAGAATCTGCCTGCAATGGGCGAGACATGGGTTCAAACCCTGGGTTGGGAAGATCTCCTGGAGAAGGGAGTGGCTACCCACTTCGGTGTTCTTGTCTGGAGAATTCCATGGAGAGAGGGGCCTGGCAGTCACAAGGAGTCAGACATGACTGAGAAACTAACCTTTTCACTTTTTTTCACTTTTCCTTTCCCTGGAACTCTTCTCATCTCTGAAGCATTGGTGGAATTTGCTAGGGCTCTTAGATGTGAGCAATGGGCACTGACAATGGTTGATTCAAGTAGAAAAAATGCACTGAAAGGAAAATGGGGTAGCTCACAGAGAACCATCTAAAGGAATGGATACTGTGGGGACACTGGTGGCCCAAAGCAGACCTCAGCCAGCATCATGCCCTAGAGCCTGGCTATGACGATTCTGCTCACATGGTCCCAGCTCTGCAGCCATCATGATCATTGCCTGAAAAGCAGGCTCCTCACCCTTGACCCTTGGCTTCACTAACTCAAACTTCGAAACCCCAGGTAGACGGATCTACCTGGCTGAGCCTGGGTCGTTGCATGCCCTGGCTTCCCATTTGCTGGGTTTCCCATGTGAGTCATTTCAACAGCCTTCTCCAAACTCATCAGCCTCCAAGGCAATCAATGCCACCAGCCACAGTAGCTAGTTACAGACCCTGTCTGGAGAGGAAGTGTGGCTTGGAGGGTGGAGGGCATGACACATAAGGCTTAGTTTATGTTTTGGAGTTCTGGCCACCCACTTGTACTTCTGTCTGTCTGTCCATCTTGCTAGCAAGCTCTGCCTTTGAGATGTCAGTGGCCATTTTTATATTAATGATGGGTCTCTCCTACGATGTAATAATAATGAACACACTGGAGATATTTTGTCTCTTTCTTTTTTTTCAGAGACTGAGGGCACTTTGCAGACATGAATAAATGATAAGAAGGCAGTACCCAGCCCTGAATAAATCATCAGGAACTTTCTCAGCCAGGGATCTTCCTCACGGTTTTCTTTCTGCTCATCAAGAACAGGGGGCGAGGACCAGACTCCTCTTTCTTTTGAGCATTATCTTACCACACTACCGCCACCCTGACACTTAGAGTGGAAACTTGCTGCTTCCATTTCTAACAAGATATATAATCTACTTTCATTTTGGCAACTATTCGGTATTTTTTTTCCCACGAGATTGGATGATGAGCCTTGCCCTACTTTCTGAGGTCTCATGTTCACCAGCAGTAAGCCAGGCTTCCTTTTATCCCCGTGTTTTTTTTTTTTTTTTTTCAAAGAAGAGGAAAGTAGGCAGGTGCTTAGCAAATGTGGCCAAAAGGTTGAGGCTGTTGTTTTTCAAGTTGTGGCTCCAGAAAAGTTGTTAGAAAGAACCCATCGCCAGGCCCACCCACCCTGTCACTGCCTTGGTAGCAAAGCCAAGGAAGCTGCATTTTTGGTAAGTTCACAGATGACAATTGTAAACTCTACTGTGAAAGCCACACCTGGACTCACAGTGGAAAACCAAGCAGGGACAGGACTGGAAGTCTCAGGACTTGGTCCGTACATCTCTAGGTTAGTTGATGATAAAATGATGGACAGCAAGGAAGTCCTCACTGAGGGCATTTCCCATTTACTTCACATGTACCTGGCAGTCAGCTATAATGGGCAAAATCCATGCCAGAGCATATTCAGGTACTTCTTCATTTCAAAACTGCATTGGCTCTTTGGCTTTTTTCTGTCTTCTAAAATAAGCAAAACAAATAGATGGAGTTAGAGAGTCTTCTATTCCAATTTCTTACAGTTTATCAAGTGGATGGATTTAGCCATGAATGCTTCATTGTTTTTTTTCTCAAGTCGCTTACTTGTCCAGCTCTTTGTAACCCCAAGATTGAGCCATGGAATTCTCCAGGCAGGAATCCTGGAGTGGGTAGCCTATCTCTTCTCCAGGGAATCTTCCCAACCCAGGGATCAAACACAGGTATTCTGCATTGCACACAGATTCTTTACCATCTAAGCTACCAGTGAAGACATTGTTCAAAGAAATTTCCAAACACACACACACACACACTGACAGAAGCCATAGAAAAAATATTTTATAGATACTCACATGTCAAACATTAGTACTGGACACACTTTAACATTTTGCAATATTTCCCTCACACATTTTTAGAAGGAAAGACATTTTGACAAATAAAACTGTAGTCTTGAGTGTCCCTGGTGGTCCAGTGGATAAAGAGTCAGCCTTGCAGTACAAGGAGAACCAGTTCGATCCCTGGCCCAGGAAGATCCCACACGATGTGCAGCGGCTGGACTGGTGAGTCCAATTACCAGCCAACGCTCTGGAGCACATGTGCCCGGAGCTGGTGCTCTGAAACGAGAGAGGCCACTACAATGGGAGACCCACACAGGCCAGAGAATAAAAGATAGATGAAAATAAATAAATAACCAATAAAAGAGGCCAAATTTTTAAAAAAGAGAAATACTTGAGTCTTCACTTCCTCCCATTTATCCCCTTCCCTTCCTTCCTCCCCAGAAGTGATGACTCTGAAACTGGTATGTGTGCTTCATCTATGGTTTTATATTTTGGTATATATGTTTTGCTGTTTAGTGTATTTATTTGTATATCACACTGTTGATATTTCTGTTCCTTTTTTCTCTCCAAGTTTAATTTATTTATTTGTGAAAAGTGAAACTGCTAGTCGCTCTGTTGTGTCTCAGTCTTTGCCACCCCATGGACTGTGGCCTGCCAGGCTGACCTGTCCATGGAATTCTCCCGGCAAGAATACTGGAGTGGGTAGCCATTCCCTTCTCCAGGGAATCTTCCTGACCCAGGGATCAAACCGGAGTTTTCTGCATTGTAGGTACATTCTTTACTGTCTGAGCCATGAGGGAAGTCCC
Source organism: Tragulus kanchil (assembly GCA_022376925.1). NCBI lineage: Eukaryota > Metazoa > Chordata > Mammalia > Artiodactyla > Tragulidae > Tragulus > Tragulus kanchil. The sequence goes on from JAIOJX010000025.1 coordinate 45,307,350, forward strand.
ATTTATTTGTTCATTTATTCATTATTTTGGCCATGCTGTGTGGCATGTGGAATCTTAGTTCCCTGACCAAGGATTGAACCTGAACCTGATGTAGTAGAAGCTTGAAGTTTTAGCCACTTAACTTTCAGGGAAGTTTTCTGTTCCTTTTTTGATACTAAAGCCTCTGGAACCTTTTTTGGGGGCGGGGCAGTTACATTAATATATCCAAATATGCTACATTAATATATCTGTTTTGTTCATTGTATCTGATACATGGCATTCCAACGCATATTGCCACTATTTACCTAGCGATTCTCACAGGCTGACATTTTCCCTTTTCCATTCCTGCTGTTTAGATGACAACAGATTGCTCACACCTGTGATGGTGTCTTTTACACTTTCAACCAGTGCAGATCAAGTTTTCCTTATTCCAATTGTTTTAACATCTTTAACTTTTTTGTATTGAGCCCGTGGGGGAAAGCCTTGCAGTACAAGGAGAACCAGATCCCTGGCCCAGGAAGATCCCACGATGTGCAGCGGCTGGACTGGTGAGTCCAATTACCAGCCAACGCTCTGGAGCACATGTGCCCGGAGCTGGTGCTCTGAAACGAGAGAGGCCACTACAATGGGAGACCCACACAGGCCAGAGAATAAAAGATAGATGAAAATAAATAAATAACCAATAAAAGAGGCCAAATTTTTAAAAAAGAGAAATACTTGAGTCTTCACTTCCTCCCATTTATCCCCTTCCCTTCCTTCCTCCCCAGAAGTGATGACTCTGAAACTGGTATGTGTGCTTCATCTATGGTTTTATATTTTGGTATATATGTTTTGCTGTTTAGTGTATTTATTTGTATATCACACTGTTGATATTTCTGTTCCTTTTTTCTCTCCAAGTTTAATTTATTTATTTGTGAAAAGTGAAACTGCTAGTCGCTCTGTTGTGTCTCAGTCTTTGCCACCCCATGGACTGTGGCCTGCCAGGCTGACCTGTCCATGGAATTCTCCCGGCAAGAATACTGGAGTGGGTAGCCATTCCCTTCTCCAGGGAATCTTCCTGACCCAGGGATCAAACCGGAGTTTTCTGCATTGTAGGTACATTCTTTACTGTCTGAGCCATGAGGGAAGTCCCATTTATTTGTTCATTTATTCATTATTTTGGCCATGCTGTGTGGCATGTGGAATCTTAGTTCCCTGACCAAGGATTGAACCTGAACCTGATGTAGTAGAAGCTTGAAGTTTTAGCCACTTAACTTTCAGGGAAGTTTTCTGTTCCTTTTTTGATACTAAAGCCTCTGGAACCTTTTTTGGGGGCGGGGCAGTTACATTAATATATCCAAATATGCTACATTAATATATCTGTTTTGTTCATTGTATCTGATACATGGCATTCCAACGTACGCATATTGCCACTATTTACCTAGCAATTCTCACAGGCTGACATTTTCCCTTTTCCATTCCTGCTGTTTAGATGACAACAGATTGCTCACACCTGTGATGGTGTCTTTTACACTTTCAACCAGTGCAGATCAAGTCTTCTAACCTCCCTACATCCCTGCCAATATTTGGTTTTAACATCTTTAACTTTTTTTGTCGGTTCAATAGGGTATGAAATGCTAGGCCTTTGTTATGTTAATTTGTATTTCTTTGATTGCTAATGAGGTAGAGTTCTTCCCCCATTTGTTAATGACCATAAATACTTCTTCTGCAAATTATTAATTCCATACTCTTTACTCACTTGTCCATTTAATTGTTTGCCTTTTTCGTACTGAATTATAGAATTTTTTGTTTTCCTGGATTCAAACTTCATTGGTTACATGCATTCTCTCAATCTATGACTTAGAGTTTGGATTTAGAACTTGACTTGAAACTATGACTTGCTTGTCAGAGAAAAAATGTGAGCCTCCTCTGTCCTGGCCCTAGCATCCTGCTGGTAGAAGGATAATTTTTATAGTAATTTTTAACTTACAATCTCCTCATCCTGCAGATAGTGTGAATTTGGATTCACATCCACACTGGACACAAGTTTGGGACTTTGATTTCTCATAAGAGACTTTAAAAAAAATCTCCCTATATATCTGGGGAAAACCCTAATCTGAAAAGATATATGCACCCTGATGTTCATTGAAGCACTATTTAAATTAGCCAAGTAAGTGTCCATCAAAAGAGGAATGGATAAAGAAGATGGGAAGGTATACATATACATACACACACACAATGGAACATTACTCAGCCATAAAAGAGAATGAAATAATGCCATTTCTAGCAATATGAATAAGTGAAGTAAGTTAGATAAAGACAAATATCATATGATATCATTCATTTGTGGGATCTAGTTTTAAAATAGATACAAATGAACTTATTTACAAAACATAAGCAGCCTTGCAGATATCAAAAACAAGCTTATGGTTACCAAAGGGGAAAGTTGAGGGGGCCGGGGGATGAATCAGGAACTTGGGATGGACATACATGCACACTCCACTGTAAACAAAATAGACCACCAACAAGGACCTACTTACAGTAGAGCACAGGGAGCTCTACTCAATATTCTGTGATAACGTGTTGTTGCTATCATTCAGCTGCTCAATCATGTCCAACTCTGTGTGACCGCATGGACAGTAGCCCGCTAGGTTCCTTTGGGAGTTTCCAAGCAAGAATACTGGAGTGGGTTGCCATTTCCTTCTCCAGGGGATCTTCCCAACCCAGAGACTGAACCCACATCTCCTGCATTGCTGAAAGGTTCTTCACCATCTGAGCCACAGAGAAGTCCCATGATAACACATATGAGAAAAGAAGCTGAAAATGAATGAATATATGTGTATATACAATATAACTGAATCACTTTGCTATATACCTGAAAAGAGCACAACATTGTAAGTCAATTATACTCCAATAAAATTAAAATTAAAAAATAAAAATCTGCCCAAGCAGACACATTTCCTTGCCCTTCTCCGGGCTGCCAGGTTGTTTTTCTTACCTCTACACAGATAGGGGCTGCCTTCCAAGGCCCCTGCATAATGCTGGGTCTCTTGTGCATCCCCAGACATGGCTCCTGTGTGAGTATTGAGCCCTCTAACCCTGAGGGTTTGACATTCCCTGGGCCCTTGGCCTACTCTCCTCTTCCTAGCTCACTCACCATCTAGCTCCAGCTCGAAGTTTCCTTTTTGTTACTAGCATCTCTTATAGTTGATATGTTATACAGTTGGTAGTTTAATTAACATTTCCGTAAACATTTCTTTAGTTTTAGGGAATGGTAGAGGTATACCAGGGTTGGCCTGTATCAATTCATAAGAACTAACAACTAAATTTTTAGGAATTGTATGAGCCAGTTGCTGAATACAGTTGTTATTAAAAATTAAAATATAGAAACTTAAAATTAAATACATATTATAGTAAAACACAGGTAATAAAAACTCAGAAGTTGTCACTTTTGACAACTTACTGACAAATGATTGGACCACATTTTCACTGTTGTCTGTGCTCTTGCTATCATCTTCATCTATTGTATCCATGTTGGAGTTCTGTGTGACAGACCTCTCAGCACTTCTTCCCAGCTCTGCACTCAGTGGCTTGAAACTGGCTGCACTGGGATTACCCATTGCATCATAGAGACCTGCTAAGACCACAAATCAAGGCTTGATTTATCATTCGTTGATCATTTAGATTAAGGGTCGACAGACTTGTTCTGTAAAGGACCAGATAGTAAATATCTCCGGCTTTGTCATCTACACGGTTTCTGTTCTAACCACTCCCTTCTGCCCTTGCGGTGCAAAAGCAGCCATGGTCACCATGGAAACAAGTCAGTGTGGCTGTTCTCCAATAAAATTTTATTTACAACACAGGTTTTGAGCCAGATTTGGCCCACAGGCCATAGCCTTGTCAATCCTGACTCTAATCAAGAAGGTGATGAGACAATGTTAATAATGCAGATTAAACTTAAAAAGTATGTCAGATCTAGTACTGAGGCTGAAAGAGGTTTCACTTCAATGAATATAATCTGTCTAAGCAAGAGAAATGGTTCACCAGTGAGTCACGTACCAGATTTTGTAACATTAAATCTATTAGGAAATGAGCTAGCAGATTAAAATGCAACTCCATTTCTCAAATCATGATTGGACTGCAAACAGAGATTGGCTGCAGATAAAATTGGTCTGCAAAATTCAACAAGCACATTCAGGGAGAGTCAAGAGGTGACATGAAATCTTCTGCAAAAAGTATTATAAACTTAATTATTATTTGGAGATTATATGTTACATACATACTTAAAGGGACTTCTCAGATGGCATTAGAGGTAAAGAACACACCGGCTAGTGCAGCAGACATAAGAGACTTGGGTTCAGCCCTTGGGTTGGGAAGATCCCCTGGAGGAGGACATGGCAACCCAATCCAATATTCTTGCCTGGAGAATCCCATGGACAGAGGAGCCTGGCAGGCTACAATCCATAGGGCTACAAAGAGTCAGACAAGACCGAAGCAACTTAGCATGCACATGTACATCCTTTGAATCAAGAAAATGTGTGACAAGCTTATATATACATACAACACTTTGGGAAGAGCTGGTTATTAAACATTTTCCAGCACACCACTGGGGAAAGGTTACCTCAACTCAGTCTGCCATGTTGTCAAAACTTCTCTCCAGATTCTGTCGACTTAAAATTCCATGTCAATCTAATTCCTACAACTGACATGCAAGTCTTTGTACTTGAAATAGGTGGATATTTTAAATATTGTACTTTATTTGGAAAACCTCTATCTCAAATCAAGTTTCTTTCCTTTGTGGCACATACTGTGTGAACTACATGAGCTATGCTCTTCTGAGCTAGATGTGGGAATGAAAATAGAATGAAGATGGAAAGTTCCATTAAATGTTCTCAAGGCACCATATGAGAACCAAATGCCAAGAAACACTCACCTCCCATGTTCTATCAGCTCATGGCCAGCAAAAGAGGAAGGTCTTGGAGGTGACACTGTACAAGTAGGCTCAGTAATACCAGATGCAGTTGAAAGACATTTTGTACTTTGAGACATACTGGGTTTTACAAAGCATCACTGTGGACAAATTTCCTTTTTCAGTTTGTAATCTAAAATTTCATGCTACGCTAATCTTATGATAATTACAAAGGAAACTTTTATGTATTTCCCCTTGATTTTCCAAGTTCAGTTTGGAAACACTGACCAGAGAAAGGGCAAGAGCAGGGAGTTTTCTCCTCACTTTGGTTTTATAAGTTCTCAGCAGTTAAAGGGTCAGAATTTACAGCCTGATTTGAGGCACTAATTTGGTTAAATTAACAACAATTAGGGAGAGTCAAGAGGTAAAGAACACTGAAATCTTCTGCAAAAAGTATTATAAACTTAATTATTATTTGGAGATTATATGTTACATACATACTTAAAGGGACTTCTCAGATGGCATTAGAGGTAAAGAACACACCGGCTAGTGCAGCAGACATAAGAGACTTGGGTTCAGCCCTTGGGTTGGGAAGATCCCCTGGAGGAGGACATGGCAACCCAATCCAATATTCTTGCCTGGAGAATCCCATGGACAGAGGAGCCTGGCAGGCTACAATCCATAGGGCTACAAAGAGTCAGACAAGACCGAAGCAACTTAGCATGCACATGTACATCCTTTGAATCAAGAAAATGTGTGACAAGCTTATATATACATACAACACTTTGGGAAGAGCTGGTTATTAAACATTTTCCAGCACACCACTGGGGAAAGGTTACCTCAACTCAGTCTGCCATGTTGTCAAAACTTCTGTCAGATTCTGTCGACTTAAAATTCCATGTCAATCTAATTCCTACAACTGACATGCAAGTCTTTGTACTTGAAATAGGTGGATATTTTAAATATTGTACTTTATTTGGAAAACCTCTATCTCAAATCAAGTTTCTTTCCTTTGTGGCACATACTGTGTGAACTACATGAGCTATGCTCTTCTGAGCTAGATGTGGGAATGAAAATAGAATGAAGATGGAAAGTTCCATTAAATGTTCTCAAGGCACCATATGAGAACCAAATGCCAAGAAACACTCACCTCCCATGTTCTATCAGCTCATGGCCAGCAAAAGAGGAAGGTCTTGGAGGTGACACTGTACAAGTAGGCTCAGTAATACCAGATGCAGTTGAAAGACATTTTGTACTTTGAGACATACTGGGTTTTACAAAGCATCACTGTGGACAAATTTCCTTTTTCAGTTTGTAATCTAAAATTTCATGCTACGCTAATCTTATGATAATTACAAAGGAAACTTTTATGTATTTCCCCTTGATTTTCCAAGTTCAGTTTGGAAACACTGACCAGAGAAAGGGCAAGAGCAGGGAGTTTTCTCTCCTCACTTTGGTTTTTATAAGTTCTCAGCAGTTAAAGGGTCAGAATTTACAGCCTGATTTGAGGCACTCTTGTATTTCATATTTTATGTAAGAGAGAGAGAGTGTGTGTGTTCAGTCGTTTCTGACTCTTTGTGATTCCATGGAGTATGGCCTGCCAGGCTCCTCTGTCCATGGAATTTTCCAGGCAAGACTACTGGAGTGGGTAGCCATTCCCTTCTCCAGAGTATCTTCCCAACCTGGAGATCAAATCCATGTCTCCTGCACTGGCAGGTGGATTCTTTACTACCATGTTTCCTGGGACGCCCAACTCACATTCTACAAAAAAAGAAATAGCACAAATCTGAACTCCAGTGCCTCACCAAGCTTTGACTTTGTGTCAAATATAAAGATGAAGTCACTGAAGAAGCATGACATTTTGACCCAAGATTGACTACATTTCCCTAATGACCCAATATTAGGTGAATCTGGCCTTTTTTTTTTTTTTTTAATGAAAATAGAAGGGAAATATTGAGCCCTAGGTCATGCATTCCTTGAGGACTGGGATTATGTTCCAGGTACAGTCAGCCTCCAAGAAATGATCTTAAGTTCAAGGAAGGAATGAACAACAGACAAGCCCAGAGGACTGAGTTGCCGGTCCAGCAGGCAGTTGAACAGAACCTGAAGAGAGTGGCAGAACAGCTAAGAAAAGAAAGAAGGACAGAAAAGATGGGGTTGAGAGAGACAGCAAAGAGGCAGACAACTCTACAGGTTGCTGACGAGTTGCTGACAAGTTTATTGAATTCGCTCATAGTTTTATACTTCTCAAAATCAGATAACACACAGCAAACAATAGTGTATATGTGCTTTAGGCCAGGTTTCTCGGACCTAGCATCCTGTTAGTTTCTATCAGGCAGGTCATTAACTAGGTGTTACCTCCTGGTATGCCATTAACATATTCAAAGTTCCTTAGATTACAATGGTTCCGGGGCATAAAGCTCCTCAAGCCCTTTTCATCTGTACCGGGGCTCCAGGTGTCCTTTAGCTCAGGAATGTCTTCACAGTACCTGGGATGGCGGGACAGAGAGCTATGCTGTTATCAGCCCCTGTTTCCAGGGCAGCTCCCAGAGCTATGTTTCATTAAAAGAAACCCCTTGAAACGGGGCAGCTCCCCGCACTGAGTCTGGAACCTTCCATGTTAAGATCCTTAGTTTGAACCCTCACTCCCAAGGAAGTGACTCACAGCTGGATCCTCTGTCCATGGAATTTTCCAGGCAAGACTACTGGAGTGGGTAGCCATTCCCTTCTCCAGAGTATCTTCCCAACCTGGAGATCAAATCCATGTCTCCTGCACTGGCAGGTGGATTCTTTACTACCATGTTTCCTGGGACGCCCAACTCACATTCTACAAAAAAAGAAATAGCACAAATCTGAACTCCAGTGCCTCACCAAGCTTTGACTTTGTGTCAAATATAAAGATGAAGTCACTGAAGAAGCATGACATTTTGACCCAAGATTGACTACATTTCCCTAATGACCCAATATTAGGTGAATCTGGCCTTTTTTTTTTTTTTTAATGAAAATAAAAGGGGAAATATTGAGCCCTAGGTCATGCATTCCTTGAGGACTGGGATTATGTTCCAGGTACAGTCAGCCTCCAAGAAATGATCTTAAGTTCAAGGAAGGAATGAACAACAGACAAGCCCAGAGGACTGAGTTGCCGGTCCAGCAGGCAGTTGAACAGAACCTGAAGAGAGTGGCAGAACAGCTAAGAAAAGAAAGAAGGACAGAAAAGATGGGGTTGAGAGAGACAGCAAAGAGGCAGACAACTCTACAGGTTGCTGACGAGTTGCTGACAAGTTTATTGAATTCGCTCATAGTTTTATACTTCTCAAAATCAGATAACACACAGCAAACAATAGTGTATATGTGCTTTAGGCCAGGTTTCTCGGACCTAGCATCCTGTTAGTTTCTATCAGGCAGGTCATTAACTAGGTGTTACCTCCTGGTATGCCATTAACATATTCAAAGTTCCTTAGATTACAATGGTTCCGGGGCATAAAGCTCCTCAAGCCCTTTTCATCTGTACCGGGGCTCCAGGTGTCCTTTAGCTCAGGAATGTCTTCACAGTACCTGGGATGGCGGGACAGAGAGCTATGCTGTTATCAGCCCCTGTTTCCAGGGCAGCTCCCAGAGCTATGTTTCATTAAAAGAAACCCCTTGAAACGGGGCAGCTCCCCGCACTGAGTCTGGAACCTTCCATGTTAAGATCCTTAGTTTGAACCCTCACTCCCAAGGAAGTGACTCACAGCTGCTATCTGATGGTGAATAAGGCAAGTATGCATTTCTGTTAGCACAGTACATAGAGGAGCTGTGTTCATTGCCGCAGTATGACATGGGCTTGGATAAATTCTATGTTGAACACAAATACACATCCTGCCGTCTTAGGGGCTGGGCTCTCGGGGGCACCAGAATTTGTCAGCAAACCAGAAGTCCTCTCTTCATTGGTCTTAAAGGCTTTGGTGGAATTCCAGAAGGAGACACTTCATCACTGAACAAACATTTGCTGAGTGCTTGCTGTGTGCAGTAGGTGCAGTCAACGCTGAGCTCTGGGGACCCAAGGATGAACTACAGAGCTGCAGGAATAAACAGAGACGTGACCCAGAACTGACAGGTCATGGGGCAAACAGTGGTTGCTGGTTCCACAGAGGATGGGGACAAGATCATGGCAAGGGGCCAGGGAGCACCTTCACAGAGGAGGTGAAGAGTTGGAAGGAAGTGTGTAGATTTGTTAGGGTTTAAACCAAACAGGCTCACCTTTTCCATTTTCACATGGGCTTACAGCCTTTGGTGAGTGTTGCAGTCAAAAGGTGTGATGGCTCATTTTGTGTCAGCTTGGCTAGGCCATGGGACCAACAGTGCCCAGTTGTTTGTCAAATGCCTGTCTGGATGCCGCTGTTAAGGCTCTTTTTTTTTAAAAAAAAGATGTGATTAGCATTCAAATCAATCAACTTGCAGAAAAGCAGATAATCTTCCACAACATGGGTAGGCCTCATCTAATCAGTAGAAGGCCTTAAGAGGAAAAACACAAAAAACGCTAATGTCTCCTGAAGAGGATGGAATGCTGCTTATCAACACAACAGTACAAAGCAATTATCCTTTTCTACAAAGAAATTCTGCCTGAGTTTCAGCCCTCAGACTCACAACTGCATTCTCAACTCTTGTTTGAGTGTCCAGCCTGCTGATATGCTCTGCAAATTGTAGACTTCCCCCTAGGTGGTGTTAGTGGTAAAGAACCCACCTGCCAATGCAGGAGACATGGGCTCAATCGCTGGGTCAAGAAGATCCCCTGGAGGAGGGGATGACCACCCACTCCAGTATTCTTGAGAATCCCATGGACAGAGGAGCCTGGAGGGCTACAGCCCATGGGCTCACAAAGAGTTGGACATGACTGAAGCAATTCAGCATGCATGCAGTGTCCACAGTGGGACAGCCAATTTCTTAAAATGAATCTCCTCTGTATATTAACGTCCTATTGGTTCTGTTTCTCTGGTGAGCTCCATCTAATACACAAGGCTTTATGCTTAACCTAGAGGGTTGGTAGGCTTAGGGTTCTGACCACATGCTTCAAAAAGGGCCAAGGAATCCACTGCCACCATGGAGGAAGTCAGCCCAGCTCCATCTCTCTGTATCTTAGCTCCCGCTGGCCCATCAGTTCTGGGGATAGCCAGATCCCAGGGTGTCCTGCAGATTATGCAGCATCTGGTCCTCAGACCCCAGTTCTCCCCAGACACGGCCCCCATCCCTCAACTTTGCTCCTTCAGCCAATCCCAAACGGCCAACTAAAGCTCCTGTCAGCCCTGCCCCTAATGTTTACATTGGCACATGGTACAACCTCATTCACTCCAGAAACCCTTAGTAGGCAGAGTCACAGAACAGACTGTGGTTTCCCTGTGTAGGTTTGCATATTGAGTCTCAGGGAAAATGTAAGACATTAGATGTAGATGCCTCTCCCTGTTACCAAGGGCATCAGGCAAAGCACCTGTCACAATACACTTTAATTAACTGACTTCCCCACAATCCACTCCTGGCTGAAGGAAATAAATTGGGTCTTTGTCTGGATTAGTACTCTTAATGTCTGGCACAATGCTTTGAATATAATAGGTGCTCAATAAATGCTTGTAAAATATCAATAACTGTTGAGGATGAGGCCAAGTGCTCAATACATGTCAGACTCTGTTCTGTATATGTAAGATGTGCTCATTTAATCCTCACAGTGAAACCTTATATGGTGTGAGCTACTATCATTTCCACTTCACCCATAAGAAAGCTGAGGCACATCGAGTAACATAATTTCCAAAAGTCACACAGAAGAGGCAAAGTCAAGTCTACACCCATGCTCCAGAGCCCACACTCCCAACAACATGCTGCTCATGCAAACCCTGTAGAGTCTGAACCGACCCTGATGATGTTGGAGGTCAGCCCTCTCCTGCCATGTCGCCCCACAGCTTCCAGGATTAGAACTAGAAGAATCTGACCATCCTGAGCAGTATTCTGGAAGGAGCCCACAGATGAGGGTTAGGGACCAAGTCCTGGCCTACTAGGTGACTCTGAGACTCAGTTTCCAATCAGCAACTTGAAAGGGATGACCTCTGAGGTCACTTGGTCACCTGGACATCATGAGAGGCTCTGTCAGCTCCCTGGGGCTTCTCTGCCTGTCAAGCTCCTTAGTCAGTGTGACTTCTCCAACTCAGGTCCTCCGCAGTCCCTTTGGGGCAATTTACATATCCTTCAGGAGCTGTAAATCCCTCTGACAAGACAACGAAAGTTTAAGCTTATCCTCTGAGGAAAACTGGAGAAGGAAATGGCAACCCACTCCAGTATTCTTGCTTGGAGAATTCCACGGACGGAGGAGCCTGGTGGGCTGCAGTCCATGGGGTCACATAGAGTCAGGCACAACTGAAGTGACTAAGCAGCAGCAGCTGAAGAAAACAATACACATTAACAATTTTTAATTTAATTTTAGGTGTAGTTGATTTGCAATGTTTTGCTCACTTCTGCTGTGCACCAAAGTGACTCAGTTACACACATTGTTAGTCCCTCAGTTGTGTCCAACTCTTTGTTACCATGAACTGTACCTCACCAGGCTCCTCTGTCCATGGGATTCTCCAGACAAGACTATTGGAGTAGGTTGTCATGCCTTCCTCCAGGGAATCTTCTCAACCCATGAACTGAACCTCGGTCTCCTGTCTCCTGCATATAGGCAGATTGCTTATCATCTGAGCCACCAGGGAAATCTGTATGTATATTCTTTTTCATATTCTTCTCCATTATGTTTTATCATGGATATTGATATACTTCCCTGTGCTTATACTGTAGGACTTTGTTGTTTCTCCATTCAGTATTTAATAGTTTACATCTACGAATCCCAAACTCCCAATCCACCCCTTCCCTAACCCCCTAAGCTGGCAACCATATGTCTGTTTTCAATGTCTGTGAGTCTATTTCTATTTCACATACAGGTTCATTTGTGTCATATTTGAGATTCACATACAAGTGATATCATATGGTATTTGTCTTTCTCTGACTTTACTTAATATGATAATCTCTAGATCCATCCATGTTGCTGCAAATGGCATTATTTTGCCTGTTTTTTAATGGCCAAGTAATATTCCATTGTCTATATACACCACATCTCTTTTACCCATTCATCTTTCAATGAACATTTCCATGTCTTGGCTCCTGTGAACAGACAATGCACATTTTTGTAACCACACCTCTCTTATATGACTTCAAGGCATCCCAGACTCTGAAACTGTCCGTCCTTAAGGCCCCAGGCTAAAAGTCTTCTGCACTAGAAAATGAGCAGGAAGTCACAGAAGTGGAAAACGGCACTGAAGTGGGATGTGACCAGAGGGAAGGGTGACCCTGGCGGAATGTGCTTTGGCTCTGCAGGTGGTGGGAGCAGGGGTGCCTGAGCTCATCCAGAGAGGAAATTAAGCAGGATGAAGGGAGGAGGCACAGAGGGCTCTCCTGTGCCACATAGACCTTCTTCTAGAGATGCACCTAGAAGGGGATGAGCCCTTGACCAAGTCTGTACAGAGTCAACAAGGACCTACTGCATAGCACAGGAACACTTTAATTTTAGGTGTAGTTGATTTGCAATGTTTTGCTCACTTCTGCTGTGCACCAAAGTGACTCAGTTACACACATTGTTAGTCCCTCAGTTGTGTCCAACTCTTTGTTACCATGAACTGTACCTCACCAGGCTCCTCTGTCCATGGGATTCTCCAGACAAGACTATTGGAGTAGGTTGTCATGCCTTCCTCCAGGGAATCTTCTCAACCCATGAACTGAACCTCGGTCTCCTGTCTCCTGCATATAGGCAGATTGCTTATCATCTGAGCCACCAGGGAAATCTGTATGTATATTCTTTTTCATATTCTTCTCCATTATGTTTTATCATGGATATTGATATACTTCCCTGTGCTTATACTGTAGGACTTTGTTGTTTCTCCATTCAGTATTTAATAGTTTACATCTACGAATCCCAAACTCCCAATCCACCCCTTCCCTAACCCCCTAAGCTGGCAACCATATGTCTGTTTTCAATGTCTGTGAGTCTATTTCTATTTCACATACAGGTTCATTTGTGTCATATTTGAGATTCACATACAAGTGATATCATATGGTATTTGTCTTTCTCTGACTTTACTTAATATGATAATCTCTAGATCCATCCATGTTGCTGCAAATGGCATTATTTTGCCTGTTTTTTAATGGCCAAGTAATATTCCATTGTCTATATACACCACATCTCTTTTACCCATTCATCTTTCAATGAACATTTCCATGTCTTGGCTCCTGTGAACAGACAATGCACATTTTTGTAACCACACCTCTCTTATATGACTTCAAGGCATCCCAGACTCTGAAACTGTCCGTCCTTAAGGCCCCAGGCTAAAAGTCTTCTGCACTAGAAAATGAGCAGGAAGTCACAGAAGTGGAAAACGGCACTGAAGTGGGATGTGACCAGAGGGAAGGGTGACCCTGGCGGAATGTGCTTTGGCTCTGCAGGTGGTGGGAGCAGGGGTGCCTGAGCTCATCCAGAGAGGAAATTAAGCAGGATGAAGGGAGGAGGCACAGAGGGCTCTCCTGTGCCACATAGACCTTCTTCTAGAGATGCACCTAGAAGGGGATGAGCCCTTGACCAAGTCTGTACAGAGTCAACAAGGACCTACTGCATAGCACAGGGAACACTTCTCAGTATTCTCTAATATCCTAGTACATATGTCTACAGGCCTCCACTGTGGAGGGTGTGTGCGTGTGCATGTGTGTGTGTGTGTGTGTGTGTGTGTGTGTAGGCTTCCCCAGTGGCTCAGCAAGTAAGAATCTGCCTGCAGTGCAGGAGATGTACAGGAGACGCAGATTCAATCCCTGGGTCAGGAAGATCTCCTGGAGTAGGGAATGGCAACCTGCTCCAGTATTCTTGCCTGGAGAATCCTGTGGACAGTCTATGGGATTTTTAGAAGAGTGAGACACGACTGAGTGACAACAAACTAGTATGTCTATATACGTGTGTGTGTATTTATATACTCAATGTATACATACAGCTGAATCACTTTGCTATATACCCGAAACTAATACAACACTGTAAATCAAGTATAGTCCAATTTAAAGTAAAAGTTAAAACATAAAAAGATTGTGCAGGCCCTCTACCTGCTGACTACCAGCAGCAACAGCTCTCACCTCCTCCCCAGACACACCTGGCCTTCTTCAGATGTGTCCCAGCTTGTGCGCACATGCGTGGCTGCTATCTTTCTCTAAGGAAGCTCTAGTTTTTTAAGAGTAAACTCACTTAATTCAATACCTTGAGGTCCCTTAGGCCAAGAGATACCATTCGGATAAAGCTCCAGGGCTCTCAAACCTTTTAACATAATTGCTTCTAAAAATATCTTTTGGAGAGGCATGCAGAGGTTCTGATGGTAATTCTTTCACATAGACCTTAAGAAAACGCTGTAGCCGTATCTTTCTCAAACACTGTCATCTTCCGATTGTCGGTCTCCTGTTTTGGGTCTTGGTCCTGGACTCTGTAATGCATCGCTATAGCTTATGCGATGGAGCTTATTTAGCTACCAGAAACGTCTTGTTCATTTCTCCCTGTAACTCAGTCCGTCAGCTCTTCCGAACTGTCTTTTTTCCTTGGGGGAACAAATAACCCACCTTTTTGGAGCGGCAAAACCTGCCTCTTTAAGATTCAAGCACTCTGATTTGCCGTAGAAAAGAACATGCGCAGGAAGACCTCAGAAACTAATGTCAATATTAGAAGCTTAAAGACCTGTAAGTAGACAAGGGGCTGGCTTTCCATCTGTGTGTTTGCTTTGAGTTGCTTGCTCTGAAATATTCCTCCCTTTGTGTTTGCCGAGGAACAGTTACTGTTTTCTTAAAAACAGATGTTGTAAGTTGCTTTAGGCTTTTAAGAGCATAATTATTTAATTATTTGCAGAAAGCTATTCAGGTGGATGGGACGTGTTTGGTGGTAAGCCGGAACAAAGCCAGGGCTTACACGGGGCTTGAATGGGGAACGGCTGAGTGTGGGATGTCTGTCTTACTAAACTGAGCACCTAGAGTTTTGTCCCACCAAACGCATGTTCTTGTGTAAATCTATTGGTTTTCGGTTCAGCAATGGCCAAGTGCACCTCATTCTGGGAACACACAAGTTAGGCAAGATTGGCTGTTGAATAAGTAGGTATTACGAGCATGGACTTTATTACACTAAGCCAACAGTATCATTTTTTTTTAACCAGATGCTTTCTAGTTTACTTTTTATGACGCAGAATTCAGTCTGCAACAAGTTGTGGCCTAGTTCTAGGCTGTTTGCAGAGATTATGGGAGACAGCATTAAATATTGAGTTTCTCTTGTTTTTAAAAATGTACCCTTTCGTTCTCAGTCCTCTGGGTGGATTGGGTCTGTTTTGTTCTCAGCTGCTCCACTCCGGCCTTGGAGCGGCTCCTTTGAGTCCTGGACAATGAGTGCCCTCTTCTGGACGCTTCACAAATTGCAAATTCAGGAAGCCGTGGCCTGGTTACCAAATTTTCTTGATAGAGCCCACAAAAGAAGTTTAATAGGTCCTGTGTATCCAAAGAATCTGCTTTTATCTTAGAAGGTAAAGCATCTTGCCGTATCTTTCTCAAACACTGTCATCTTCCGATTGTCGGTCTCCTGTTTTGGGTCTTGGTCCTGGACTCTGTAATGCATCGCTATAGCTTATGCGATGGAGCTTATTTAGCTACCAGAAACGTCTTGTTCATTTCTCCCTGTAACTCAGTCCGTCAGCTCTTCCGAACTGTCTTTTTTCCTTGGGGGAACAAATAACCCACCTTTTTGGAGCGGCAAAACCTGCCTCTTTAAGATTCAAGCACTCTGATTTGCCGTAGAAAAGAACATGCGCAGGAAGACCTCAGAAACTAATGTCAATATTAGAAGCTTAAAGACCTGTAAGTAGACAAGGGGCTGGCTTTCCATCTGTGTGTTTGCTTTGAGTTGCTTGCTCTGAAATATTCCTCCCTTTGTGTTTGCCGAGGAACAGTTACTGTTTTCTTAAAAACAGATGTTGTAAGTTGCTTTAGGCTTTTAAGAGCATAATTATTTAATTATTTGCAGAAAGCTATTCAGGTGGATGGGACGTGTTTGGTGGTAAGCCGGAACAAAGCCAGGGCTTACACGGGGCTTGAATGGGGAACGGCTGAGTGTGGGATGTCTGTCTTACTAAACTGAGCACCTAGAGTTTTGTCCCACCAAACGCATGTTCTTGTGTAAATCTATTGGTTTTCGGTTCAGCAATGGCCAAGTGCACCTCATTCTGGGAACACACAAGTTAGGCAAGATTGGCTGTTGAATAAGTAGGTATTACGAGCATGGACTTTATTACACTAAGCCAACAGTATCATTTTTTTTTAACCAGATGCTTTCTAGTTTACTTTTTATGACGCAGAATTCAGTCTGCAACAAGTTGTGGCCTAGTTCTAGGCTGTTTGCAGAGATTATGGGAGACAGCATTAAATATTGAGTTTCTCTTGTTTTTAAAAATGTACCCTTTCGTTCTCAGTCCTCTGGGTGGATTGGGTCTGTTTTGTTCTCAGCTGCTCCACTCCGGCCTTGGAGCGGCTCCTTTGAGTCCTGGACAATGAGTGCCCTCTTCTGGACGCTTCACAAATTGCAAATTCAGGAAGCCGTGGCCTGGTTACCAAATTTTCTTGATAGAGCCCACAAAAGAAGTTTAATAGGTCCTGTGTATCCAAAGAATCTGCTTTTATCTTAGAAGGTAAAGCATCTTGCCTTGTAATTTTCCAAGTGACTTTGAGAGACAAGAATACACCTTAAGAGTTTTTCTTTAAAAGGTATGACCGCAGCAGGCATGCTCAACATCAATTATTAGAGAAATGCCAATCAAAACTACCATGAGGTATAGCCTCACACCGGTCAGAAAGGCCATCATCAAAAAAGCCTATAAAAAACAAATGCTGGAGAGGCTGAGGCGGAAAAGGAGCCCTCCTATCCTGTTAGTGAGAATGTAAATTGGTATAGCCACTGTAGAGAATAGTATGGACATTGCTCAAAAAACTAAAAACAGAACTATTGTATGATCCTGCAATCCCACTCCTGGGCATACATTCGGAAAAGATGAAAATTACGATTAGAAAAGATACATGCACCCCAGTGCTCATAGCAGCACTATTTACAACAGGCGAGACATGGAAGCAACCTCAATGTTCATCAACAGAGGAATGGATGAAGATGTGGTTATATATAGACAATAGAATATTTCTCAGTCATAAAAAAGAATGAGGTAATTCCCTTTGTAGCAACATGGATGAGTTTGAGCAAGCTTAAGGAGATGGTGAAGGACAGGGAAGCCTGTTTGGCCGCAGTCCGTGGAGTCTCAGAGCTGGACACAACTGAGCAACTGAACCAAAGAGAGCGACATGGACGGGCCTGGAGAACTATCATCCTAAGTGAAATAAGTCAGACAGAGGACGACAAACAGCATATATCGCTCATATGTGGAATATAAGAAAAAAAATATACAAATGGACTTATTTACAAAATAGAAACAGACTCACAAACATAGAAAACAAACATAGAAATTTGCAGAGATTATGGGAGACAGCATTAAATATTGAGTTTCTCTTGTTTTTAAAAATGTACCCTTTCGTTCTCAGTCCTCTGGGTGGATTGGGTCTGTTTTGTTCTCAGCTGCTCCACTCCGGCCTTGGAGCGGCTCCTTTGAGTCCTGGACAATGAGTGCCCTCTTCTGGACGCTTCACAAATTGCAAATTCAGGAAGCCGTGGCCTGGTTACCAAATTTTCTTGATAGAGCCCACAAAAGAAGTTTAATAGGTCCTGTGTATCCAAAGAATCTGCTTTTATCTTAGAAGGTAAAGCATCTTGCCTTGTAATTTTCCAAGTGACTTTGAGAGACAAGAATACACCTTAAGAGTTTTTCTTTAAAAGGTATGACCGCAGCAGGCATGCTCAACATCAATTATTAGAGAAATGCCAATCAAAACTACCATGAGGTATAGCCTCACACCGGTCAGAAAGGCCATCATCAAAAAAGCCTATAAAAAACAAATGCTGGAGAGGCTGAGGCGGAAAAGGAGCCCTCCTATCCTGTTAGTGAGAATGTAAATTGGTATAGCCACTGTAGAGAATAGTATGGACATTGCTCAAAAAACTAAAAACAGAACTATTGTATGATCCTGCAATCCCACTCCTGGGCATACATTCGGAAAAGATGAAAATTACGATTAGAAAAGATACATGCACCCCAGTGCTCATAGCAGCACTATTTACAACAGGCGAGACATGGAAGCAACCTCAATGTTCATCAACAGAGGAATGGATGAAGATGTGGTTATATATAGACAATAGAATATTTCTCAGTCATAAAAAAGAATGAGGTAATTCCCTTTGTAGCAACATGGATGAGTTTGAGCAAGCTTAAGGAGATGGTGAAGGACAGGGAAGCCTGTTTGGCCGCAGTCCGTGGAGTCTCAGAGCTGGACACAACTGAGCAACTGAACCAAAGAGAGCGACATGGACGGGCCTGGAGAACTATCATCCTAAGTGAAATAAGTCAGACAGAGGACGACAAACAGCATATATCGCTCATATGTGGAATATAAGAAAAAAAATATACAAATGGACTTATTTACAAAATAGAAACAGACTCACAAACATAGAAAACAAACTTATGGTTACCAAAGGGGAAAGGAGGAGAGGCATAAAGTAGGAATTTGGGATTAACTCATACACAATATATAAAACAGATAAGCACTAAGGACCTACTGTATTACACAGGGGAAAAGAATCTGAAACAGAATTGTCCATGTATTGCTGTAGACCAGAAACAAACACAACATTGTGAATCAACTACACTTCAATAAATAAAAATTTTTAAATTAAAATTTTTAAAAACCTGATGTCCAAGCCACACCCTAGAAGTATTACATCACTGCATCTGGGGAGGAACCTAGCCATTTGTACTCACTTGGAGTCCCCAGTGATTGCAATGTGCAGCCAAGTTTTATTCATTTGCTGATAAATACGCATTTTATTCTTCAAAAATGTTTATCATTGTACATCAATATAGGTCACTGATTTAAAATTAAGCTGCTTGGGAAAATCTATACTGTATATACTTTCAAATCTTGCTTTCTGTTTTGACTCAAATACTGTCATGAAAGTTTAGGTATTT
The DNA here is from genome assembly GCA_022376925.1 of Tragulus kanchil. NCBI lineage: Eukaryota > Metazoa > Chordata > Mammalia > Artiodactyla > Tragulidae > Tragulus > Tragulus kanchil. The sequence continues at coordinate 45,326,400 of JAIOJX010000025.1, forward strand.
CGGGCTTCCCTAGTAGCTCAGTGGTAAGGAGTCCGCCTGCCGATGTAGGAGACACGGGTTTGATTCCTCCGGGAAGATCCCACATGCCGGGGAGCAGTTAAACCTGTGAGCCACGACTGTCGAGCCTGTGCTCTAGAGCCCATGCTCTGCAACAAGAGAAGCCACTGCCATGAGAAGCCCAGGCACCACAGCTAGAGAGGAGCCCGCACTTAGCCCAACTAGAGAAAAGCCCACATAGCAGCAAAGACCCAGCACAGCCAAAAAATACATTAAAAAATCAAAATTTTTAAAAACTAAAAAAAAGTTGGGGTAGTTCACTTAAATGAGTTCTACTCTCGCAAAGAAACCTATAGCATTAGGTTCTGGGATTTAGACTAAGTCAGTCCCGATACACTTTTTAAAAAAATCTTGAAATTTCTATAATCTCCTATGCATAATAAAAAGATTATTTTAAAAACTTGGAAAATAAATAAATAAATGGTATAGCTTCACATTATAACCAAAATTTTATTTTAAAGCCAAATGACTTATTTTCTTTTTCTACATAAAATTGTTTCAAGTATATGATTTAAAACTCCTTTCCTTTTAAAGATTAGAATGAGTAACAAGGCCATATATACCTGTAGGACATTTATTTTCAGTAAAGAGAGCTGGATATTTAAAACCACGTTAAGAGGAGAAATTAGTTTTCGTAAATCTAGAATTATTGTCTTGTGTATCAGTCACTTATCACAAAGTGCTTAGCACAGCTTTCCTCTCCTAAAGTACTTCACAATCTTTCCATAATGAATATCAAAGACTAAATACTCTGTATTTCACTTTCTTTTTTTCCCTCAGCAGAGAACAGAGCATGGAGATGCCTTGCTTATCCCTTAACTTAATTTGTGTGAATATTCGGTTTGTGAGTCATATCACACACTAGCTTAAGACCTCTTCAGATTACTTAACTTTTGTAAACCCTCAATTTCATCATATGAAAAATGGAGAAAATAGTAGGGATGATAGTGAGAATTACATTAAATATTTCTTATCTGATGAATGGGCTTCCCTGGTAGTCTAGTGGTTAAAAAAAAAAAAAAAAAAAAAAATTCACCTGCCCGTGCAGAATCCCCAGGTGAGGAAGATGCCCTGGAGAAGGAAATGACAACCTACTCCAGTATTCTTGCTGGGAAATCCCCATGGAGAGAGGAGCCCTGCAGCCCATCGGGTCACAAAAGAGTCAGACATGACTTAATGAGTAAACAGCAACATCTAATTAGTAAGTGTGCGATAAATGTTAGGTGTTACCACCACCACCATCATCAGAATCACTCCTTCTGTCTTACTCTGCTCCTGTCTTTTTTCAATTTTTTATTGTAAAATCAAGCATATCGAAACCCCTCAAATAAATGCAGAGCTTTAATGAGTCATTGTAAGGTGAGCCCCTTGTGGCCTCGGCTCTGACCTTCCAGACACCCTTCTGTGGCCCTGTGCCAACCTCAATTGTCTCCCTTCCCTGGAAAATAACGACCATGCTGACTTCTATTAAGAATATTAACTTCCTTGTTTTGTCATAGTTTTATCAGCCAAATACTCATGCTTAGGCATACTATCCCTCCCTCTATGCCCCTGTGCCTCCCTCCTTATTTTATTTGTTTTGAGTTTAATCTATAGCCTCTCCTCTGTTCCTTTTGTTGCTGACCAGGGTTCTTGGTCTCCTTAATCAATAGAAGTTGATCGGAGGTGAGACAAGGAATTTGATCAAGGCTTTATCGGTGTCTCTGCTGCATCAGAAGGGGAGCAAGCACAAGCAGTGGGTTCCCTTGCTTGCTCGCTTCCCCAGGGGAGGGGACAAGCCAGTTCCTTACTTGGGGTAAGGATAGGGGTGGGTCCAGAAGTCAGCCTGGAGAGGGGACTTAGGTTATGTGCCCGCTGCTTTGGTGTTGTGTTCGGGGGGCGTCCATGACACTCTACTTTGCTCCAGTGGTGGCTGGGTTTTTTGGTCTTTTTGTATCTGGTTGACCCAACTGTGCATGCATGTACAGTTTCTAGTCCCTTATAGTTTCTTTGTATTTTGTTGTTCAAGGAGAGGTTGTCCAGGTACAAGCATTGCAGCAAAGGGGTTCCAGGTTCCAGCCTGTCTCCCTTTCTTTCCTTTTCAATTGATCTGTTGATGAACTTGAGGCGTTTGGCCTACAGAGCACGTTGGAGTCTGTAATTTCCCTAACCGCAGATTCATGGTACAATTCAGCATCTCCCCTGCCCTCTGATTTCTTGCACGTAGGTCCCGCCTGTCTGCTCGGAAATCCCCATGGAGAGAGCCCTGCAGCCCATCGGGTCACAAAAGAGTCAGACATGACTTAATGAGTAAACAGCAACATCTAATTAGTAAGTGTGCGATAAATGTTAGGTGTTACCACCACCACCATCATCAGAATCACTCCTTCTGTCTTACTCTGCTCCTGTCTTTTTTCAATTTTTTATTGTAAAATCAAGCATATCGAAACCCCTCAAATAAATGCAGAGCTTTAATGAGTCATTGTAAGGTGAGCCCCTTGTGGCCTCGGCTCTGACCTTCCAGACACCCTTCTGTGGCCCTGTGCCAACCTCAATTGTCTCCCTTCCCTGGAAAATAACGACCATGCTGACTTCTATTAAGAATATTAACTTCCTTGTTTTGTCATAGTTTTATCAGCCAAATACTCATGCTTAGGCATACTATCCCTCCCTCTATGCCCCTGTGCCTCCCTCCTTATTTTATTTGTTTTGAGTTTAATCTATAGCCTCTCCTCTGTTCCTTTTGTTGCTGACCAGGGTTCTTGGTCTCCTTAATCAATAGAAGTTGATCGGAGGTGAGACAAGGAATTTGATCAAGGCTTTATCGGTGTCTCTGCTGCATCAGAAGGGGAGCAAGCACAAGCAGTGGGTTCCCTTGCTTGCTCGCTTCCCCAGGGGAGGGGACAAGCCAGTTCCTTACTTGGGGTAAGGATAGGGGTGGGTCCAGAAGTCAGCCTGGAGAGGGGACTTAGGTTATGTGCCCGCTGCTTTGGTGTTGTGTTCGGGGGGCGTCCATGACACTCTACTTTGCTCCAGTGGTGGCTGGGTTTTTTGGTCTTTTTGTATCTGGTTGACCCAACTGTGCATGCATGTACAGTTTCTAGTCCCTTATAGTTTCTTTGTATTTTGTTGTTCAAGGAGAGGTTGTCCAGGTACAAGCATTGCAGCAAAGGGGTTCCAGGTTCCAGCCTGTCTCCCTTTCTTTCCTTTTCAATTGATCTGTTGATGAACTTGAGGCGTTTGGCCTACAGAGCACGTTGGAGTCTGTAATTTCCCTAACCGCAGATTCATGGTACAATTCAGCATCTCCCCTGCCCTCTGATTTCTTGCACGTAGGTCCCGCCCTGGTCTGGAGGCTGGAACAGACTCATGTTCAAATCCTTCTGCAGGGCTGCAGGTAGTGGTGTCTTCCTTCATCACAAGACACACTATCACTGGTTGTCCCTCTTTTTATGAGGATACCTGAAGTTGCTACTCAACGTCTAGCTCCAGTATTCACTGAGGTCTGCAAAATGGTGATATTCTAATTTCTTCATTTGCGTTTCATGTATTAGTTAGATATTTTTGTGAAGCATGGCTTCCCTGCATATTGTGTTTGCTTTCTCAGTTACACCATTCGCATAGCAAAAGCTTAATTTTCTTAGCTGGAATTAACAGTTTTTGAGAAAATGAATTTGTTCCTGTGATAAATGGTTTTAAAACATGGTTGTGAATTCTCTGACACTTCCAAGTGTCAGAGACAAATGTGATTCTTCCATCCCATTGAATCTGGGAAGGCATGTGACAGCTTCAAACAACAGAGTACCTAGAAATGGCAAGCTATGACTTCCATGCCTGTGTCATAAAAGATCATGAAGCTGTTTCCTAGAATGCTTGCTCTTGGGAATTTATAACAAATGCAGCTACCCTGTCCTTCAGTGAAGACCCCAGCTGAGCACAGACTTGGATTCATTTTACAGGCCCAGACCTGCAAATGAAGCAGCCTCCAGATAATGCCAGCTCCAACCACTTGGTTTTCCCAGATGAGGTCCCAGGCTTCACGGAGTCGTTCCCACCAGGCCCTGTTGAAGGACTGAAGTATAGATGCCACAAGCATGATAAAATGGTTGTTTTACTCTGCTGTCTTAGGGGGAGTTTGTTATACACAATAGTTAATCAGAACAGGTCCTTATCACCCTCAGAAGGTAGCTAGTGAGAAATTTTTGATGTCCTTATGAATCCAAGGATTTTAAAATATTTCATAATTTCAGTTGGTAGCATTTATTATGCCTTTTCAATTCCTTTTTTATAATTTTTAAAATTTATTTATTTATTTTTGGCTATTCTGGGTTTTCACTGCTGCCGCAGGCTCTTCTCTAGTTGCAGGGAGTAGAGGTTACTCTCTAGTCCAGGTGAGCAGGCTTATTGTTGTGGTGACTTCTTTCACTGTGGAACTCAGGCTCTAGAGCACAGGCTCAGTAGTTGTGGCTCACAGGCTTAGTTGCTCCACAGTATGTGGGATCTGCCCGGATCAGGGATTGAGCCCGTGTCTCCTGCATTGGCAGGCGAACTGTTTATCACTGAGCTACCTGGGAAACCCCTAATTCTTTTTTATTATTACTTTATTTTTGTGTATTAGTTGCTTAGTTTTGTCTGATCTTTGCAACCGGATAGACTATGGCCCACCAGGCCCCTCTGTCCATGAAATTCTCCAGGCAAGAATACTGTACTGGGTTGCCATTTCCTTCTCCAGGGAATCTTCCTAACCCAAGGATCGAACCTGGGTGTCCTGCATAGCAGGCAGATTCTTTTCCACTGTGTCACCAAGGAAGCCCAAGAACACGGGAGTGAATTACGATGCCCTCCTCCAGAGGATCTTCCCCACCCGGGGACTGAATCCACCTTTCATGTCTCCTGCATGACAGGCAGATTCTTTACCACTAGTGCCACCCAGGAAGCCCCCGTTTTATTTGTATATATCCATTATTTGGTCAAAGGTGCCTCTTCCTTTTGGTTTCTGAGTCTTTTTGACATGACTTTAGTGGTCTCTGATAGTTTACTCATATTTTGTATGACAAAATAGTACAGTATTTACTGAACCAGGATTCAAACATTTCAAACCCAGGAAACTTTGATTTCCTTTAGTTGGGAAACAGTATTTCCAGCCACAGTCTGGGTACTGGAAATGTTTATTGCAGCTGGATTGGGTCATTGTTTCTAGACTTCTTTTGATAGATAGGTACATTGTTGTTGTTCAGTGACTTAAGTTGGTTCCGACTCTTTGTGACCCCAGGGACTGCAGTACCCCTAGCTCGCCTGTCTTTCACTATCTCTCAGAGTTCGGAGATAGATACATACACACACACAACACATACATGGATAGAGATTAAATATCTCATGAATTCACACTATTTCCAATTCAATTCAAGCCTTCAGGTTTTTCACATCATCTCTTATCTATTATAATTAGATCTCCTTAAACACAACAATCCTGGTTTTCAAGGGATGATAGAATTAGTATCTCATAATATTCATTTGTTTTAGCCCACATTAGATATACAACAGTCTTAGAAACATTACTACCATCACCAATAAAACTATGGAGAAAAGTCTAAGATTTTTGCATTCTCTCTGTTCCCCTCTTGTTTTTATACTTGTTCTGTGTTTGTGCTGTTAACACTTTCAGCCACGACATACTTTATACTCTCCTTTTTAAACCCTCATTTGGTTTTAGTTCTATATGTTTAATGTTCTCCCATCAGTTCACATATCAATGTATCTCAATTCATTCTGGATTTTTGAGTCTTTCTTTAATCAGTTCCTCAGGAAAAGCTCATGGAAACAACAGTCTCTGATGTTGATAACAATCTGTACCTTTTACCTGAAAGATAGTTTTGCTGGATATAAAATCTTTGGGCACATTTTCTTTCTTTGAATATCTTAAAATCTATTGTTTCATTTTCTTCCAATGAAAATCTAATTTTCTTTCTCTCATAAGTCTCTCATTAGTTTTGCACAAACAAAAAAGATAGTTTTCCTTCCTTTTTTCTTAAGTCCAGTAATTTTTACTAAAATAGATCTTGGTGCCAGTTGTTTTGGTAATATTCAGGATATGTAGTATGCCTTCTCAATACATAATTTCAAATGGTTTTTGTTTCATGAATGTTTTCTTGAATTATAATTTTCAGTATTTCTTCTCTTGCTTTGATATTCTTTCTTTAGAAATTTTTGCTCTCTGTATTTTGGGTCTTTATTTGCAATATTTGTCACTTTCTCTTGAATAGTTTGATTATGTTTCATTTTTCTTTGATTTTTAAAAATTTCTTACTTTTCACTTTCTAAATCTCTTAAAGCATTATCTACCAATTTTATTCAATCAATTGCTGTTTCTTACAGTTTATTTTTCATCTGTGAAATGGTCTTCTCTTTTTCTAAATTCTATCATCTCATGAATTCACACTATTTCCAATTCAATTCAAGCCTTCAGGTTTTTCACATCATCTCTTATCTATTATAATTAGATCTCCTTAAACACAACAATCCTGGTTTTCAAGGGATGATAGAATTAGTATCTCATAATATTCATTTGTTTTAGCCCACATTAGATATACAACAGTCTTAGAAACATTACTACCATCACCAATAAAACTATGGAGAAAAGTCTAAGATTTTTGCATTCTCTCTGTTCCCCTCTTGTTTTTATACTTGTTCTGTGTTTGTGCTGTTAACACTTTCAGCCACGACATACTTTATACTCTCCTTTTTAAACCCTCATTTGGTTTTAGTTCTATATGTTTAATGTTCTCCCATCAGTTCACATATCAATGTATCTCAATTCATTCTGGATTTTTGAGTCTTTCTTTAATCAGTTCCTCAGGAAAAGCTCATGGAAACAACAGTCTCTGATGTTGATAACAATCTGTACCTTTTACCTGAAAGATAGTTTTGCTGGATATAAAATCTTTGGGCACATTTTCTTTCTTTGAATATCTTAAAATCTATTGTTTCATTTTCTTCCAATGAAAATCTAATTTTCTTTCTCTCATAAGTCTCTCATTAGTTTTGCACAAACAAAAAAGATAGTTTTCCTTCCTTTTTTCTTAAGTCCAGTAATTTTTACTAAAATAGATCTTGGTGCCAGTTGTTTTGGTAATATTCAGGATATGTAGTATGCCTTCTCAATACATAATTTCAAATGGTTTTTGTTTCATGAATGTTTTCTTGAATTATAATTTTCAGTATTTCTTCTCTTGCTTTGATATTCTTTCTTTAGAAATTTTTGCTCTCTGTATTTTGGGTCTTTATTTGCAATATTTGTCACTTTCTCTTGAATAGTTTGATTATGTTTCATTTTTCTTTGATTTTTAAAAATTTCTTACTTTTCACTTTCTAAATCTCTTAAAGCATTATCTACCAATTTTATTCAATCAATTGCTGTTTCTTACAGTTTATTTTTCATCTGTGAAATGGTCTTCTCTTTTTCTAAATTCTATCATCTCATTTCTGAGTCTGTCTAATTCTGATTCATATAGTTCTTTTATGTCTTTTATAATTTTCTTCTCTTAAGTGCTTTGTGAAATAAAATTTTCATACCGTACCATCTGTTTATTTCAAGTGTACAATTTATTGGTTTTAGTATACTCACAGAAATGTGCAACCATCACTATTCAGAACATTTCATTATTCCAGAAAGAAACTTTATACCCATTACCAATCACTCCCTGTTTCCCTTCAGCCCTGAAGCAACAACTAAACCACTTTCTGGCTTTATAGATTTGCATATACTGGGCATTTCATAAAAATGAAATCATTCACTATGTTGTCTTTTATGTTTGACTTTTTCACTTAGCATATGTTCACACATGTTGTAGCAAGTATCAACATTTCATTCCTCTTCATGGCCAAATAATATTCCATTGTATGGATATACCACAGTTTGTTTATCCACTAATCAGTTGATTGCCATTTAGCTTGTTTCCACCTTTGGGCTGCTATCAACAATGTTTCTGTGACTACTGATGTTAAAGTGTTTGTGTGGACATATGTTTTCAGGTCTCTTGGGTAAATAACTAAACAGAAATGCTGGGTCATATGATTTCTGTTTAACTTTCTGAGGAACTGCCAAACTGTTTTCCAAAGTGGCTACACCATTTTATGATGCCGGTAGCAGTGTATGAAGTTTCCAATTTCTCCAAATCCTTGAAAACAATTACTATTATCTGCCTTTTTGATTATAGCCATCCCAGTGAGGTTTTGACTTGCATTTCCCTGTTATCTAATGATGTTGAGTATATTTTCATGTGCTTATTGACTATTTCTCTGTTTTCCTTAAAGGAATGTATATTTAGTATTATCATTTTCTTAGTGTTGTTTTAGCTCATTTTGAAAGAGAAAGTGATAATTGATTATTCCTGTGAACTTTTTTTCTACCACACTTTCAATGTCTGTATATTATTATTGTGAATTTGCTCTTTTTTTCTCCTTTAAGAACTTTATATGGAATGTGACTTTTTCTGTTGCTCATTTTTAGGAAAACTTAATTGTTTTTAACTTTAGAAGGAAGTACATTTGCTTTTCTATCTTCACAGAATTCCCTCTTGTTTTTTGAGTGTGTCTGTGTGTGTGTGTGACTTGTGTTCTGAGAATTCCTGGCTCTGTTCTCCTTCATTATCTTTATCTGGACTTTCTCACTCCTTGTTTTTATTGTCCATGTCCTGCTCTGTTTTGACTGCACAGTTTCTCCTCCACGTGGAGTTCTGTGTCTGAAGGGGGTTCTGGCTGGACTGCCTGGCCATTCATGACTTAACTTATAACGACCTCTTGTATTCCCCACTGTCGGCCTGGATGGACCCCATCTGGCTTCATCTCCCTCTTTCAAATGGCTCCATCATGCTGTCCAGTGAACACTTGAGGCTGCTTTGGGATTCTCCTGTTCAGGGGTCTGTCAGTGTTTCACCCACTTGCAGTTTGGGTTTGTCGGCTAAGCTCCAGTTTCACTGGAAAGGTTGTTCATAGGGTTTTGGTTTACTACTTAGTTTCCCTTTCTGCTTTCATGGTGAAATCCGGTGTTATTAAAAAACCTGTGTTGTCACCATATGGCCTTTCAGACCATTTCACTGACAATGAAGTTTACCTTGCCTTTCAGTTTGCTATTTGCTTTGACTTGATTCATCTGCATAGTACAGATTCAGGTTGGGGTCGACAATCATACCAGGGATTACCAGTTACTTCAAATGGTGTATGCTCTTGCTCACGATGATTAATCAAAGCCGAATGCTATGGGAACTCTGGGTTCTTTCAAATCACGTTCAGCGATCAACAGTCCTCCAGGCCAGGGATTCAGCAAGTCCACCTAAGGCCTCTGCCCAAGAGCTGAGCTACACCAGGTGTAGCTCGTCTTGCCTGGTCCCTTTGCATGTCTACTGTGCATTGTCCAGATTACATCTACTGAGAACCTACCATGCACATGCTTTTTGAAACTTTCCAGATCCTTCCTCTAATCCCATACTCTAAATGTCTAGGACCCCATGAACTCTGGACTTAAACTGACAGCTCACAGAGCAAGATGAGCGCCAGTCTAGGCTGACCTACTCAGGCTGTGCTGTACTTGGAATCATTCCTCAGCAGCCACTTATCAGGTGCCAACTAAATACCAGGTCACCATGCTGGATGCCAAGAAAATAAAGATAAATGGGTCCCACTCTCTCCCCTCTGCGGATAGGAGAGAATGATACACAACTATTAATTGTGGTGCAGGGAAACAATTGCTAGAACAGAAGTGTAGATTATATGATTTTTATTGTCCATGTCCTGCTCTGTTTTGACTGCACAGTTTCTCCTCCACGTGGAGTTCTGTGTCTGAAGGGGGTTCTGGCTGGACTGCCTGGCCATTCATGACTTAACTTATAACGACCTCTTGTATTCCCCACTGTCGGCCTGGATGGACCCCATCTGGCTTCATCTCCCTCTTTCAAATGGCTCCATCATGCTGTCCAGTGAACACTTGAGGCTGCTTTGGGATTCTCCTGTTCAGGGGTCTGTCAGTGTTTCACCCACTTGCAGTTTGGGTTTGTCGGCTAAGCTCCAGTTTCACTGGAAAGGTTGTTCATAGGGTTTTGGTTTACTACTTAGTTTCCCTTTCTGCTTTCATGGTGAAATCCGGTGTTATTAAAAAACCTGTGTTGTCACCATATGGCCTTTCAGACCATTTCACTGACAATGAAGTTTACCTTGCCTTTCAGTTTGCTATTTGCTTTGACTTGATTCATCTGCATAGTACAGATTCAGGTTGGGGTCGACAATCATACCAGGGATTACCAGTTACTTCAAATGGTGTATGCTCTTGCTCACGATGATTAATCAAAGCCGAATGCTATGGGAACTCTGGGTTCTTTCAAATCACGTTCAGCGATCAACAGTCCTCCAGGCCAGGGATTCAGCAAGTCCACCTAAGGCCTCTGCCCAAGAGCTGAGCTACACCAGGTGTAGCTCGTCTTGCCTGGTCCCTTTGCATGTCTACTGTGCATTGTCCAGATTACATCTACTGAGAACCTACCATGCACATGCTTTTTGAAACTTTCCAGATCCTTCCTCTAATCCCATACTCTAAATGTCTAGGACCCCATGAACTCTGGACTTAAACTGACAGCTCACAGAGCAAGATGAGCGCCAGTCTAGGCTGACCTACTCAGGCTGTGCTGTACTTGGAATCATTCCTCAGCAGCCACTTATCAGGTGCCAACTAAATACCAGGTCACCATGCTGGATGCCAAGAAAATAAAGATAAATGGGTCCCACTCTCTCCCCTCTGCGGATAGGAGAGAATGATACACAACTATTAATTGTGGTGCAGGGAAACAATTGCTAGAACAGAAGTGTAGATTATATGATGTGCTTGGGGGAGGAGCTACAAAGAAAGAAACCACTGCCAACAGCAATTCCTATGTCCACAAACAATACTGTATGTTCTCTATGATTTAACAAATAAAATGAACATATTTGGCGAAGATGGGAATGGAATGCACAACTACAAAAACAGGTTTACCTTAGCAGAAGAATAATGGGTGGGGTTTTGTTAAAATTTATTTTATTGCTCTTACTTTTCAATAATGATGTTATACTATATATATCTATGTACACAGACACACAGGCTTCCCTGGTGGATCTGACAGTAAAGAATCTTCCTGCAGTCGGGAATCCTGGGTTAGATCCCTGGGCCAGGAAGATCCCCTGGAGAAGGCCATGGCAACCCACTCCAGTATTCTTGACTGGAGAATTTCATGGACAGAGGAGCCTGGTGGGCTACGGTCTATGGGGTCCCATGGAGTCAGACACGGCTGAGCGACTAACCCTTTCACTTTTCTTCACACAGACACACACGCATGAATGCACATGCATGATCCCTCACTATTTTCCTGATACACTTTCTCGGAAGCAAAGCTCTTGGCATGGAGCGTAGACATGATGAGAATTTCTATTCGCTTTCTCTCCTCATATCTTCTAGTGTGGGATTTCAAAACATCACCAGCTTTATGGTTTTCAAAAGAGAAAAGAAGTAGAAAAAACTGACTAGGAAAATGATCGTGGCATAGATCCCAGACAGATCATTTTGAAGCAGAAACTAAAGCAGGGAAAGGCCAAGCAGGTGTTTCCAGAATCATAATGAGACTTTCATCAAGCACGGCAGGAGCATCTTTGCTGTTTGAGAGACACCCAGGGAATGGCACCAGTAGGGGATTCACAGGCCCTTTGCCGAGGGGGTGGGAGGCCCCAGAAGTCCACCAAGGATGAGGCTGAGCCATGTGTGTATGGCAGAGCGTGGGATTTTAATGTGGGTGGAAGTGATCTGTGTTTTAGAGAAAATGGGCCATTTGCACTCTTCATGCAGACAGAATAAGAGGATGTGAGCTACGTAAGAGAGGGAAAGATATCACTTAGTCTTGGACTTAATCTTGGAAGAGCAGTCAAGCCAGGGTGCCAGCAGATGCATCTGTCTCTGGTCCTTGGGGCATCACCAAAAGTGCCCTAAAGCCCGGCTCCTAACTTCCATTACCCGCTCCCATTTTCAGCTGTGTACAGACAGACAATTTAACATCTGAGCAGTGCTGGATGCCACAGGTAACTCCCTCCCTACCAGCTGGACTATATCTGAACAACGCAAATGGAAGTCTGGGCGCCTCTTGAGTCTGAGACTCTCCAAACCCTGCTCTCCTGCCAATGTCCCTGGCCCTTCCCTGAACTCCAAGACGAGAATCACAGATGACTCAGGCTTCTCAGGCAGACAGAGCTCCTGTCTCCTCGGTTTCAAATCCGCCAGATGGCAGATACAGAATTACTGTGAATTTGAAAACTGAACTTACTTTAGTTCTATTTCTTATATCTTGAGGGAGCTCTCAATTTTTTGTAAAAATGGTTTTAACAGGAGAAAGAAGGAAGGGAAGGTTTCAAAGGGGGCGGCTTTCTTCCGCTACTTTATTGGATGTTGAAATAGATTCAGTGGCAGATGCATAGCAGGTGCTTAATATCAAAGACCCTTCAGTCTGAGTGATTAGGAAGGAGCACCTCGGGAGTGAGGATGGAAGAATGCTAGGTGGGGCTAGGGTTGAGGGGGTGTAGGACGGTGGACAAAGACGAGAGCCAGCTTAGCTGAGCTGGGATGGCCAACGCCTCTTCAGGGAGGAAAGTATGGGACGCAGCCCGGGACTCCATGGAGCAGCAGTATCTCCTCTGGATCTGCCCAGGATTCAGTGCCAGCCAAGAATACTGACTGCCAGCATCGCCGGATCATGAGTCCCCAGGAAACAGCAAAGACTGATGTTGGTAGCCAGGGAGAAATCGCCAAACAATCTCATCAGCATCAGCATCTCTTTCATCACCCTCAGAACTGCTTTTCAGGTTTCCTTTCATTTCCTGCTCTGGTCCTGTGCAGCCCTAATCTGAACGCGGATGCCCACCCGAGGCCCGTGGGTTTTGGTTGGTTGGTGGCTGGCAGCTTATCTGAAAGGACAGAAGCCTTCTATGACTCGGACAGCCAAGTGCCTCTTTTCTTTTCAATACAAAGGATTTGGTAGCAGTAATATTCATCTCTCTCTTATTTTCTACAGACTGTGGAATACATGCTCCTCTTCCAAGTTCTAAGGATTACCATAATGGGATCGTTGTCTTGGCAATGAAATGTTAAATGTGCCACAAAATATCAGAGATGAACTGTAGGAAAGTGTGTTACACTTACCATCTGATAGAAGAAAAAAAAGTCTGAACGAACAGGGTGGAAAGAATTATGAAGAATCTTGAATCATTGAATCTTTCTCTTCTCCCTGAAAGGATTTAGCAAAAAGCTTTTTTAAAGATTTTTACAAGTTTCCTTTGTACTTTGACAATAAGAAGGAGCTCTGATGTTATGTAGGGCTCTGATCCTGGGCCACCTGAGCTCACATCTGGCTTTGCTGTCTGCATTTACTGGGATCTGGCGTGAGGTACAGGATCGCCTTGAGCTACAGGATCCTCATGTGTGCTCTGAGCATGGGGCTGCTGGGGTGACCGCATGAGACAAAGCCTGAGGGAAGGTTAGCCTGGCGCCCGGCACAGGGAAACGCTCAGCTGAGGCTCGCTGTGATGGTCAGGCTTAACAATTGCTCCCCACCCCCACTCTTTGGGAATACGTCTGTAACACTGAATGGGATCTGTAGCGTGTGAGTACTCTGGCCTCTTTTAAGTCAATTTCTGAATTTTATAAATCAGTGAATGTAGAGTTAAGTGGTATAAACAGGGATCTTTCTTCTGTCCAGACGGATCAAAGGAAGAAACCAGATGCTATAAAACAAAGGCAGCCTCTGTTTTTACCCTGAGGGCTGTTTCCTACCTCGGCTGCTAGAACACAGGAAATTCTTTGCTCCCAGCATCTGCAGGAAAGTGCCTTTGTGCCCAGTGTTTGCCTCAGCGGTGCCCTCCTGCGGGAGCTCAGCACGTGCACTGTGCATTCATAGGCTGGGCGCTGCTGAGCCTTGAGGAGTCGTGTCTGAAGTCGCAGACGCAGGTAACAAGGCTTCCCCAGGAGGCACAGGGCGAGAGCCATGGCTGACTAACCCCTACTGCACCCACCCCCTCAGGTCTGGCCTGGCTTCAGGCATACGGGGGGTAGCTGGAGGGGTGAGGTGGGTTAGGGGAAATCAGGGGCCATGTGGAGGAAGGCACAATTACAAGCCCAGGCTACAGACTATTTGAGTATGAACATAAAGTCATAGAGCCTAAACAGAAGTCAGGGAAGAGTTGTGATAAGCTCATTGGTAATCCCCTTTTAAAATGAGGATAAAATACACACAACAGAAAAGTCACCATTTTAGCGTCACCACTTGCGTGGGGAGGCTGAAGACAGGGAATGGAGGATGACGTGTTATTAAACGAAATGCGGTATAGCCACGTAATGTGTGTCCATACAGAAAGAAGTAGCTGAGGTTTAACAAGAATCTGGAGGATGGTCCTGTTTAGCGGAAGCAAGCTGCCAGCCAAGTTCCAGTGGAGGTTTGTCCTCTGCAGTAGATGCCTCGTTAGCTCCTGCTGACATTGGTTTCCACACACAGGATCGCCTTGAGCTACAGGATCCTCATGTGTGCTCTGAGCATGGGGCTGCTGGGGTGACCGCATGAGACAAAGCCTGAGGGAAGGTTAGCCTGGCGCCCGGCACAGGGAAACGCTCAGCTGAGGCTCGCTGTGATGGTCAGGCTTAACAATTGCTCCCCACCCCCACTCTTTGGGAATACGTCTGTAACACTGAATGGGATCTGTAGCGTGTGAGTACTCTGGCCTCTTTTAAGTCAATTTCTGAATTTTATAAATCAGTGAATGTAGAGTTAAGTGGTATAAACAGGGATCTTTCTTCTGTCCAGACGGATCAAAGGAAGAAACCAGATGCTATAAAACAAAGGCAGCCTCTGTTTTTACCCTGAGGGCTGTTTCCTACCTCGGCTGCTAGAACACAGGAAATTCTTTGCTCCCAGCATCTGCAGGAAAGTGCCTTTGTGCCCAGTGTTTGCCTCAGCGGTGCCCTCCTGCGGGAGCTCAGCACGTGCACTGTGCATTCATAGGCTGGGCGCTGCTGAGCCTTGAGGAGTCGTGTCTGAAGTCGCAGACGCAGGTAACAAGGCTTCCCCAGGAGGCACAGGGCGAGAGCCATGGCTGACTAACCCCTACTGCACCCACCCCCTCAGGTCTGGCCTGGCTTCAGGCATACGGGGGGTAGCTGGAGGGGTGAGGTGGGTTAGGGGAAATCAGGGGCCATGTGGAGGAAGGCACAATTACAAGCCCAGGCTACAGACTATTTGAGTATGAACATAAAGTCATAGAGCCTAAACAGAAGTCAGGGAAGAGTTGTGATAAGCTCATTGGTAATCCCCTTTTAAAATGAGGATAAAATACACACAACAGAAAAGTCACCATTTTAGCGTCACCACTTGCGTGGGGAGGCTGAAGACAGGGAATGGAGGATGACGTGTTATTAAACGAAATGCGGTATAGCCACGTAATGTGTGTCCATACAGAAAGAAGTAGCTGAGGTTTAACAAGAATCTGGAGGATGGTCCTGTTTAGCCGGAAGCAAGCTGCCAGCCAAGTTCCAGTGGAGGTTTGTCCTCTGCAGTAGATGCCCCTTAGCAGTTAGCTCCTGCTGACTCTGTTCCCAGTTAGGGCCGTGGTGCCTTTGGACACAATGGAGAGAAAATGAGGTTGCTTTGGTTTCTGGCCCTTTCTCACATCCCATGTCCCTTACCCCCTCCCCTCTTGCTCCTTCCTGACTCTTCTCCTGAGGACATGATCCTCTCAGCCACTTATCCTGCTTCAGGGTGAATCCAAGGAGCCTTTGGTACCCATGATCCTTCCTGACCACCCCTGGCCAAAGCCCTGGCTCTTCCCTGGGTGGTAGAGGCCAAGACTCATCTGTTTCCCTCTCCATAAAGTGGGAACCAGGCCCATCTCCCAGAGTGCAGGTGGCTTAAATACAGGGCCTGCATCCAGGGCCTGAGTTCAGTGCTCCAAACACACCTCTCCCCTGGCTGGCCCATCAGCTGTGGTGCAGCGCACTGCCATTAACATTTTTTTCTTTCCTTTTCCTATTTTTCCTTTTTCTTTCTTTCTTTTTTTTCCTATTGTTTCTTTTTCCTATTTTTCCTTTCTACTGACTCCACACATTGGGCCAACTCTATGTGCTCTTTGAAGTACGACAGTGAGAAAAGGCAACATTTTCATCGAAAGAATGGAACGAGTACACAAAGAAATACACAAGAGCGGTGCACACAGTAGGTGTGCAGTCACACTTGATGCGTTTAGTCTCGGCTCTGGGCAACACATGGTGAGGAGGCAAAGGGCCCTGAGCTTCCCTAGAGGGAACTGTCTCCTTTGGTCTGAGAGGGAGGTTGTAGGCGAAGAATGTGTAGGATTTTGGCAGATGGGATGGGAGAACCAAGTGTGATCTTCAGAAACCAAAGTTCTCCCACTTTGATAAGGTGTTTGCTCCTCCCCTCCTATGCCCTGAGAGGGGATTAGCAAAAGAGAGTGGTCCACTCACAGACAAGAGAGCGCGTTGGTGATCTCAGGTTGTTATTTGGATGAAATGAAGGAAGGATCTGAACTGGGTGGACAGGCTCAACTTGAGAAAAATCTGGAGTAAGCACAGGGAATGGATTGGACCCCAGCTCCACCACACACATGCTGTGTGACCTCTCAGTTAGCCACTCTGAGCCTCAGTCTCCTCGTCTGTAAAATGGGGTTGGGCTTCATAGGATGATTGGAGGATCAAATGAGATGAAGCAGATCACAGTGTCTGACATAGAGTCAACACTTGATAAATCTCAACTATTATCATTAAAGAAGCCTATTATCATTAAAGAAGGAAAACATGAACTTCCGTTTGCTCAATAAACAATGTTCAATAAATGAAGTTTTCTTCATGTTAAAATCACTAATGAAATTTTAAAAAGAAAGATGGCAAATCAGACCCTGAGGATCTTTGATCTCAAGTACCACACATTTTTCATGCTACTAATGTTCTTCAGAATTAGTTTGCATTTTTGAGGATCCAGGCTTCTCTAGAGGATCAGACAAAGCAGCAAACAGTGCCTCTTTTCCTTTGTGTTTCCAGTTTTTCTCCTTGGTCTTTTCTATCCTTTTGCTTTGAGAACTGGTACACACATTCTACGTTGAATCATTGTAGAAAAACCTTACAAAGATCAGGGAATTGCCAAATGTCAGGACATTGGGCAGCAGAGTCTGCATGTTAGAATTCTGAAAGTTTGAAAAGGCAACATTTTCATCGAAAGAATGGAACGAGTACACAAAGAAATACACAAGAGCGGTGCACACAGTAGGTGTGCAGTCACACTTGATGCGTTTAGTCTCGGCTCTGGGCAACACATGGTGAGGAGGCAAAGGGCCCTGAGCTTCCCTAGAGGGAACTGTCT
The DNA here is from genome assembly GCA_022376925.1 of Tragulus kanchil. NCBI lineage: Eukaryota > Metazoa > Chordata > Mammalia > Artiodactyla > Tragulidae > Tragulus > Tragulus kanchil. Next base: position 45,343,865 of record JAIOJX010000025.1, read on the forward strand.
CCTTTGGTCTGAGAGGGAGGTTGTAGGCGAAGAATGTGTAGGATTTTGGCAGATGGGATGGGAGAACCAAGTGTGATCTTCAGAAACCAAAGTTCTCCCACTTTGATAAGGTGTTTGCTCCTCCCCTCCTATGCCCTGAGAGGGGATTAGCAAAAGAGAGTGGTCCACTCACAGACAAGAGAGCGCTTGGTGATCTCAGGTTGTTATTTGGATGAAATGAAGGAAGGATCTGAACTGGGTGGACAGGCTCAACTTGAGAAAAATCTGGAGTAAGCACAGGGAATGGATTGGACCCCAGCTCCACCACACACATGCTGTGTGACCTCTCAGTTAGCCACTCTGAGCCTCAGTCTCCTCGTCTGTAAAATGGGGTTGGGCTTCATAGGATGATTGGAGGATCAAATGAGATGAAGCAGATCACAGTGTCTGACATAGAGTCAACACTTGATAAATCTCAACTATTATCATTAAAGAAGCCTATTATCATTAAAGAAGGAAAACATGAACTTCCGTTTGCTCAATAAACAATGTTCAATAAATGAAGTTTTCTTCATGTTAAAATCACTAATGAAATTTTAAAAAGAAAGATGGCAAATCAGACCCTGAGGATCTTTGATCTCAAGTACCACACATTTTTCATGCTACTAATGTTCTTCAGAATTAGTTTGCATTTTTGAGGATCCAGGCTTCTCTAGAGGATCAGACAAAGCAGCAAACAGTGCCTCTTTTCCTTTGTGTTTCCAGTTTTTCTCCTTGGTCTTTTCTATCCTTTTGCTTTGAGAACTGGTACACACATTCTACGTTGAATCATTGTAGAAAAACCTTACAAAGATCAGGGAATTGCCAAATGTCAGGACATTGGGCAGCAGAGTCTGCATGTTAGAATTCTGAAAGTTTGAAAAGCAGTTGCAAAACTTCTGTGAAAGATCTGTGAAAAATCTAGGCAAAATAGAAATTTTGAGCAATATCAAAATGATACTCTAGGTTTAATCTGAACATCTTTAAACCGTCACATTTTAAAATTGGAAATGACAAAAAACTGAAATCAAGTTGCTTTATAAGATAAAGGGAGTTTACTGATTCAGCAGCAACTGAAAATATAGAGACACTGATTTCAGGTGAGGTTTGATCCAGCAGTGCAAAAGTCACCATCTATGACCAGGTTTCTCTCTTCCCCATTCTGCCTTCTACTGTGTTGGCTTTATCCTCGGTCTCCATGAGGTGGCCCCAAAGGCAGCCTCCCTTAATGGTGAAATAGCTGCACCAGCTCCAAAAGTCACACTCTCATACCACACTATCCACAGTAAACGAGAGAGCCTCTTCTTCCAGAACTGCCACAACAAAAAGAAGGCTTATTTTTCCCCCAAAGCCTCAGCAAATACCTTCTTCTGGCTCAATGGCTCTGACTGGATTAGAGCCAATCCAGGTGAGTTGGGGGCATGGGTGGGGGTGCCACTGGTTTAAGATGAGCGGACCCACTTCTGGAACTTAGTTTCAATCCCATCCAAGCCAAATTTGCTCTGAAAATTTGAAGATCTATTGTCAGGCTGGGGGAAGAGATGCTGGGGAGCAGATAACCAGTGTGCACTCTGTGGCATTTTTAAGAGGGAGCTCTGAATTCACACCATGTGTGCTTACAGATTTGTATACTAAAAGTAAAGGCAAAGGAATTCCCTGGCGGTACAGTGGTTAAGACTCCATGCTTCTGATGCAGCAGACGTGAGTTCAATAAATCCCACATGTCCCGTGACAAAAATAATAATAATAAATTAAAAAATAAAAACGAGGGCAAGGGAAATGCTTGTTTCTCACCTGACTTCCCCTGTTGATAGATCTGAATAACCAGAAAGCCTTTTCACACTTAGCAGTTTTGTATCTTGGTTCTGTCCTGGAAAAGGGGAGGTAAACCTGACATTTACAAATAAGTAACCAAAGGTCCAAGGTCAAATGAATGGAGAGCCTAATGAGTTCCCTAAACAAAGAAATCTGTCTGCTGCCTTCCTGACCCTGCTCCTCTCTGAGGGTGCTTCTGGCCCCTCTGCCCAGAGGGCTCTGCACTCTTTGGCTTCTGTTCACGTTACTGAGATCACCTGATCTCAAATGACATTGTTCTCTGATTAAAGCTAAACCTGCATATATTTTCAGTGTTTAAATAAATCATATGTACCTTAAAAGGAAAACAGATTTTAAGTCTTGGAGTGAAGTGGGTGTCTCATCTGCCGTGACCAAAGAGGACTGGAAACAGCAGGAAACGGGTGTGGAGGTGGGGAGGGGGCACGTCCAGCCAGAGCAGCCCAGAGCCTCAGCCCTCAGCGGCTGTATTTCTCCCCTCTCGCCCACGTGATGACACTCTGAGTGCACCCTGGGCTTCCAGCCCAGAAAACAGGAGCCGGGATAAGTGGTTTCTATAACGTAATGGGGCTAAATGAATGGTTTCTAACTCCAACTTTCAATTACAGTTGAGAAGAGGTTTTAGTAATAGAAATGAAGGTAACAAGAGATCAGCTGGAAGAAACATGTGGAATCAGATTTTCCAGCGTTCCAAAGGGGAACAGGGAACTATTGCTCGGGGAAAGGGGCTATTCATTTAGTGAACAAGTATTTCTGTTATCCAACAAATATTTATCCAAAGGCCCACTCTGGGCAGATCCGGGAGTACAGCGGTGAACACAGACATGACCTAGTCCACATGGGGTTATGGTCTAGCCCAGAAGCTATAAGCAATAAGCAAGTGACTGCAATTTCACTGAGAATAAGTACTATGCATTAAACATACAAGCATATTTAGGCACAGTTAAACTTCTGCATCACTGACTACACTAAAGCCTTTGACTGTGTGGATCACAACAAACTGGAAAATTCTTCAAGAGATGAGAAGACCAGACCACCTTACCTGCCTCCTGAGAAACCTGTATGCAGGACAAAAAGCAACAGTTAGAACTGGACATGGAACAACAAACTGGTTCCAAATTGGGAAAGGAATATGACAAGGCCATATATTGTTACCCTGCTTATTTAATTTATATGCAGAGTACATTGTGAAAGATGCCAGGCTGAATGAATCACAAGCTGGAGTCAAGATTACTCAGAGAAATAACAACAATCTCAGATATGCAGATGACACCACCCTTATGGCAGAAATGAAGAGGCACTAAAGAGCCTCTTGATGAATATGAAAGAGGAAAGTGACAAAGCTGGCCTAAAACTCAACGTTCAAAAAACGAAGATCATGGCATCTGGTCCCATCACTTCATGTCAAATAGATGGGCAAACAATGGAAACAGTGACAGACTTTATTTCTTGGGCTCCAAAATCACTGTGGACAGTGACTACAGCCATGAAATGAAAAGATGTTTGCTCCTTGGAAGAAAAGCTATGACAAATCTAGACATATTCAAAAGCAGAGACATCATTTTGCTGACAAAAGTCCATATAGTCAAAGCTATAGTTTTCCCAGTAGTCATGTATGAATTTGAGAGTTGGACCATAAAGAAGGCTGAGCACTGAAGAAAAGAAATGATGCTAAAGCTGAAGCTCTAATACTTTGGCCACCTGATGTGAAGAGACAGCTCATTGGAGAAGACCTTGATACTGGGAAAAATAGAGGGCAGAAGGAGAAGAGGACAGCAGAGGATGAGATGGTTGGATGGCATCACTGAGTCAGTGGACATGAGTTTGAACAAGCTCTGAGAGACAGTGAAGGACAGGGAAGTCTGGCGGGCTGCAGTCCATAGGGTCACAAAGAGTTGGACATGACTGAATGACTGAACTGAACTGAAGAGAGTCTGAGGTGAATTTTTTAGATTAAATGGTTAGAGAAACATCCAATATAGAATACTTTAAAATGCTGAATAAAATGTAAAAAAAAAATAACAATCTTTTTCATCAGTTTTGCTCAGGTATTATGTACATATAGTGAAATTCATTGATCTTAATTGTGCAATTCAATGAATATTGATGTATGGATAGAGTCATATAACCATCACCACAATGATGATATAGTACACTTCCATCAACTCATAAAGTTTCTGTGCCCTCTTTACTCTCCCCACCAGGCCCCTGGCAATCATTGATCTATTTCCTATTAGTATAGTTTTGCCTGTTCTAGAACTTCATATAAATGAAGTCATATCATGTAGTTTTTTGTATTTGTTAGAGGTGGTCATCAAGAGGACATGACCAATAGCTGACCTAACATTGTGAAAGATGCCAGGCTGAATGAATCACAAGCTGGAGTCAAGATTACTCAGAGAAATAACAACAATCTCAGATATGCAGATGACACCACCCTTATGGCAGAAATGAAGAGGCACTAAAGAGCCTCTTGATGAATATGAAAGAGGAAAGTGACAAAGCTGGCCTAAAACTCAACGTTCAAAAAACGAAGATCATGGCATCTGGTCCCATCACTTCATGTCAAATAGATGGGCAAACAATGGAAACAGTGACAGACTTTATTTCTTGGGCTCCAAAATCACTGTGGACAGTGACTACAGCCATGAAATGAAAAGATGTTTGCTCCTTGGAAGAAAAGCTATGACAAATCTAGACATATTCAAAAGCAGAGACATCATTTTGCTGACAAAAGTCCATATAGTCAAAGCTATAGTTTTCCCAGTAGTCATGTATGAATTTGAGAGTTGGACCATAAAGAAGGCTGAGCACTGAAGAAAAGAAATGATGCTAAAGCTGAAGCTCTAATACTTTGGCCACCTGATGTGAAGAGACAGCTCATTGGAGAAGACCTTGATACTGGGAAAAATAGAGGGCAGAAGGAGAAGAGGACAGCAGAGGATGAGATGGTTGGATGGCATCACTGAGTCAGTGGACATGAGTTTGAACAAGCTCTGAGAGACAGTGAAGGACAGGGAAGTCTGGCGGGCTGCAGTCCATAGGGTCACAAAGAGTTGGACATGACTGAATGACTGAACTGAACTGAAGAGAGTCTGAGGTGAATTTTTTAGATTAAATGGTTAGAGAAACATCCAATATAGAATACTTTAAAATGCTGAATAAAATGTAAAAAAAATAACAATCTTTTTCATCAGTTTTGCTCAGGTATTATGTACATATAGTGAAATTCATTGATCTTAATTGTGCAATTCAATGAATATTGATGTATGGATAGAGTCATATAACCATCACCACAATGATGATATAGTACACTTCCATCAACTCATAAAGTTTCTGTGCCCTCTTTACTCTCCCCACCAGGCCCCTGGCAATCATTGATCTATTTCCTATTAGTATAGTTTTGCCTGTTCTAGAACTTCATATAAATGAAGTCATATCATGTAGTTTTTTGTATTTGTTAGAGGTGGTCATCAAGAGGACATGACCAATAGCTGACCTAAGAACTGGGCAACTGGAGGTCCCTACCAGCCCCCCTGCCCTTGGAATGTGAGCTCTGTCTGCTTTCTCCATGCCAGAAGCTGCCCAAGGATGCAGCCTGGAGCTTGTGATGTGGAGCTGAGCCCATCAGGACAGTGTACTTGACTAAACCAAGTTAAGGCCTCTGTATAAAATGTTAGGATTCTAGCAGGCAGGTGTGAAGATCTACTCACCTGTGGCTGCCTCCTGTAGACAAGCCTTCCAAGTTTCCTTGATTATTAAATCTGTTACCTACCAGTCTAATGGCTTCCCTGGTGGCTCAGATGGTAAAGAATCCACCTGCAATGCAGGAGACCTGGGTTTGATCCCTGGGTTGGGAAGATCCCCTGGAGAAGGGAAAGGCTACCCACTCCAGTATTCTTACTTGGAGAATTCTATGGCTCATCCATGGGTCACAAAGAGTTGGACATGACTGAGGGACTTGATTTTGACCAATCTAAAGTGGTCTCCCTCTTTCTTCCTGCCCAGTCTAAAGTGGTCTCTCCCTTCCCTCACAGGAGCCACTTTCAGATTTCAGAATAAAGCAAATCAACAGTACCTGAATACTCTCTCAGTACCATACATTGAAGATTTCTCCATGCTGTTGGGCATGTCTGCTCCCTTCTACAGATAAGCCATGTTCCACTGAATGGATATACCACAATCTGTTTTATTAATTCAACAGTTGATGGATATTTTAGTTCTTTCTAGTTTTTGGCTGTTATGAACAAATGGATATAAATATTCACTTAAAAGTCTTTGAATAGACATATATTTTCACTTTTCTTGGGTAAATACCTAGGAACAGAATGTCTAGCTCATATAATGCTGTAAGAAAAATTCTATGGAAGACTCCCAATGACCTCATCCTCACTTAATTCCCTCCCCTCTGAGTGTCAGTGGAACCTGTGAATATGAAGAGCTATCGCCCCCATGATGATGTTTTCTTTCGTGGCAAAAGGAGATCATTCAGGTGCCTAATCTAATCATGGAACCTTTTAAAAATTTCTAGAAATAAAAGGAAGTCAGAGAGACGTGAAGCACAGGGGCAAGTCAACTTGTCCTCACTGACTTGAAGACAGAGGGGCCATAGAAGGGATATGGACAGTGTCGAGGAGTCAAGAAAAGCCATCAGCTAACAGTCAGCAAAGAGGGGGGACCCCAGTCCTGCAGCCACAAGGAACTACATTTCACCAACACCCTCCTTGAGCTCGGAAGCAGATTTCATCCTAGAACCTCAAGAAGATGACTCAGCCTGGGTGACCCCTGACTTCAGTCTTGTGATACCGTGAGCAGACAACCCAGCCACATGGTCCAGACTTCTGACCTTCACCACTGTAAGCTGGTAACCAGTGTAGCTTAAAGGCACTAAATTTGTGGTTTTGTACCAACAATAGAAAGCTACTACATATATGTCATGTTTAACTTCGTAAGAAACTGCTAAATGGATTCCCAAAGTAGTTATGCCATTTTGTGTGCCCACCAGCAACATCTGAGAGTGCCAGTAGCTCCACATTCTTGACAATATTTGACACTGTCAGCCTTTCTCATCTTTTAGCTATTCTTGTGCAGTGATTTTTCATTGCGGTATTTCATAATTTGCATTCCCCTGATGAATATTATGTCACATCTTTTCATGTTCCTATTTGTTATCTATATATCTTCATCAGTGAAAATGTCTGTCTATAACTTTTCCTCATTTAAAAAAATTGAATCATTTGTCTTACTCTTTCAAAGTTCTGTAGGACTAGTGCTAAAGTAAAGAGAAGAGATGGCAGAACTATGAAAAGCTTGATGGGGGGAATAAATAAATAAATGTGTTTAATATTTTAAAATTGTAGAAAAGATAATGGAATAAAAGATAACAAGGAACAAAACATTCAAAGTTGACAGATACCCTAGAGAAGAGTGAAAAGTACATGACAGCTGCTTCCTTAATAGCAACAGTGAAGCCAGGAGGCAGTGGAACACCTTCAAAGTGCTGATTTAAAATAACCATGAACCTGAAATTATATGGCCAGTGAAACCACATTTCAAGAACATCATCAAAAGAAAGACACTATCAAACTAAAACTGAGAGATCTCAGTAACAAACCCCCTCATATGAATGTTCTTAATGATGTACATTAAGGAGAAGGAGAATCATTCCAGAAGGAGGTTCTGAGATGCAAAAAGGAATGGTGAGAATATAGGTAAAAACTATGGACAAGGATGCCCCTGGTGGTCCAGTGGCTAAGATTCTGTGAGCCCAATGTAGGGAGCCAGGGTTTGAGCCCTGGTTAGGGAACTAAGATACGGTGCAGCCATATAAAAATAAAATATGTTTTAAAAAGGACACAGTAAAAGAGCTACATTTCTAGAGACACATAAAACAGCTTGAAAATTGGTACTCAGAGGGAATTCATGACAGGCTTTCCTTGCCAGATGTCAGCATACCTGATGAGCAAAATAGTCCAAGAGAATCCCCAGTACCCCCAGAGCGAGAATTCGATGACCTTCACCACTGTAAGCTGGAAAGTTATAAGCCAATTTTGTTTTGTACCAACAATAGAAAGCTACTACATATATGTCATGTTTAACTTCGGAAACTGCTAAATGGATTCCCAAAGTAGTTATGCCATTTTGTGTGCCCACCAGCAACATCTGAGAGTGCCAGTAGCTCCACATTCTTGACAATATTTGACACTGTCAGCCTTTCTCATCTTTTAGCTATTCTTGTGCAGTGTTTTTTCATTGCGGTATTTCATAATTTGCATTCCCCTGATGAATATTATGTCACATCTTTTCATGTTCCTATTTGTTATCTATATATCTTCATCAGTGAAAATGTCTGTCTATAACTTTTCCTCATTTAAAAAAATTGAATCATTTGTCTTACTCTTTCAAAGTTCTGTAGGACTAGTGCTAAAGTAAAGAGAAGAGATGGCAGAACTATGAAAAGCTTGATGGGGGGAATAAATAAATAAATGTGTTTAATATTTTAAAATTGTAGAAAAGATAATGGAATAAAAGATAACAAGGAACAAAACATTCAAAGTTGACAGATACCCTAGAGAAGAGTGAAAAGTACATGACAGCTGCTTCCTTAATAGCAACAGTGAAGCCAGGAGGCAGTGGAACACCTTCAAAGTGCTGATTTAAAATAACCATGAACCTGAAATTATATGGCCAGTGAAACCACATTTCAAGAACATCATCAAAAGAAAGACACTATCAAACTAAAACTGAGAGATCTCAGTAACAAACCCCCTCATATGAATGTTCTTAATGATGTACATTAAGGAGAAGGAGAATCATTCCAGAAGGAGGTTCTGAGATGCAAAAAGGAATGGTGAGAATATAGGTAAAAACTATGGACAAGGATGCCCCTGGTGGTCCAGTGGCTAAGATTCTGTGAGCCCAATGTAGGGAGCCAGGGTTTGAGCCCTGGTTAGGGAACTAAGATACGGTGCAGCCATATAAAAATAAAATATGTTTTAAAAAGGACACAGTAAAAGAGCTACATTTCTAGAGACACATAAAACAGCTTGAAAATTGGTACTCAGAGGGAATTCATGACAGGCTTTCCTTGCCAGATGTCAGCATACCTGATGAGCAAAATAGTCCAAGAGAATCCCCAGTACGACCCTTTTGTCTGCATGGATGATTCTAGCATGAAATTCCACGATGATTCACAGATGCCAGGTGGTCCCAGATTTTTTTCGCCATGACCTGTGACATGTGGGATCTTAACTCCCCAACCAGGGATCAAACCCAGGTGTTTGACAGTAAAAGACAGGTGGGAATCCACCAAATATTTGCTTGAAGAAAGAAGATTTTGACATGCAAACCCTTTATCTCAACATATTAGATATTTTTCAATGTTGTTTGGCTATTGGCTATGTATTTTTTTAATTTGTATTTATTTAATTTTTATTTTTGGCTATTCTGGGTTTTTCACTGCTGCCACAGGCTTGTCTCTAGTTGCAGGAAGTGGGAGCTACTCTCTAGTTGAGGTGAGCAGGCTTGTTGTTGGGGTGACTTCTCCTGTTGTGGAACTCAGGCTCTAGGGCACGCAGGCTTCTGTAGTTGCAGCACATGGGCTCAATAGTCGTGGCCTCAAGGCTCTAGCGCACAGGCTCCATAGTTGTGGCTCACGGGCTTAGTTGCTCCGCAGCATGGGGGATCTTCCCCGATCAGGGATCAAACCCATGTCTCCTGCATTGGCAGGCGAACTCTTTACTACTGAGCTACCAGAGACGCCCATAAATGAAACTTTTTAAAGTATTTTAATTTTATTGGAGTCTAGTTGATTTACAATGCTGTGTTAGTTTCAGGTGTACGGCAAAATGATTTAGTTATATATATTCATTTTTTTTTCGAGTCTTTTCTCATACAGATTATCACAGAATAGAGGATGGGGTGTACGGACCAGTAGGTCTGTACGCAGCACAGGGATGTGTTGTACAGTAGGTCTCCAGCAGTCACCTATCTTATATGTAGTAGTGTGTGTATACTTGTCCCACATGCAGTAAACTTTATAGAAAAGTTATTTTCCACAAAACCATCTAACAAATTAACTGGCAATATTTTACGAACTTACCCTTGATACTCTGAGTTGGTTAATCATTATAAAAGATCACTAGAGTCATAGGCAATAAACTAATTATCAGAAATGTGATGAAGTTCCATAATCCATGTTAAATATAGTTTGTAACTTCAAGTAAAGACTTCATTTTTAGTGACAAATATTCTAAAATAATCCTGTGCCCCATGTGGGAAATTCCACGATGATTCACAGATGCCAGGTGGTCCCAGATTTTTTTCGCCATGACCTGTGACATGTGGGATCTTAACTCCCCAACCAGGGATCAAACCCAGGTGTTTGACAGTAAAAGACAGGTGGGAATCCACCAAATATTTGCTTGAAGAAAGAAGATTTTGACATGCAAACCCTTTATCTCAACATATTAGATATTTTTCAATGTTGTTTGGCTATTGGCTATGTATTTTTTTAATTTGTATTTATTTAATTTTTATTTTTGGCTATTCTGGGTTTTTCACTGCTGCCACAGGCTTGTCTCTAGTTGCAGGAAGTGGGAGCTACTCTCTAGTTGAGGTGAGCAGGCTTGTTGTTGGGGTGACTTCTCCTGTTGTGGAACTCAGGCTCTAGGGCACGCAGGCTTCTGTAGTTGCAGCACATGGGCTCAATAGTCGTGGCCTCAAGGCTCTAGCGCACAGGCTCCATAGTTGTGGCTCACGGGCTTAGTTGCTCCGCAGCATGGGGGATCTTCCCCGATCAGGGATCAAACCCATGTCTCCTGCATTGGCAGGCGAACTCTTTACTACTGAGCTACCAGAGACGCCCATAAATGAAACTTTTTAAAGTATTTTAATTTTATTGGAGTCTAGTTGATTTACAATGCTGTGTTAGTTTCAGGTGTACGGCAAAATGATTTAGTTATATATATTCATTTTTTTTTCGAGTCTTTTCTCATACAGATTATCACAGAATAGAGGATGGGGTGTACGGACCAGTAGGTCTGTACGCAGCACAGGGATGTGTTGTACAGTAGGTCTCCAGCAGTCACCTATCTTATATGTAGTAGTGTGTGTATACTTGTCCCACATGCAGTAAACTTTATAGAAAAGTTATTTTCCACAAAACCATCTAACAAATTAACTGGCAATATTTTACGAACTTACCCTTGATACTCTGAGTTGGTTAATCATTATAAAAGATCACTAGAGTCATAGGCAATAAACTAATTATCAGAAATGTGATGAAGTTCCATAATCCATGTTAAATATAGTTTGTAACTTCAAGTAAAGACTTCATTTTTAGTGACAAATATTCTAAAATAATAAAATTAACAAAACACGAATGTGCTAAAATAAATAGATAAATATGTTGAAAAAAACCGCAACAAACAAAAAAACTATGGACAAATATAAACAATATTACACATATAAAATAACAATGTCTAATTTAATTATTTATTTATCTTTTGGTGGGTGGGGTGGGGAGGGAGGGGGATGGGCGGGCCACTGCTATTGGTCTTTCATTTCTCTGTCTTCATCCGTCTTTGTTCTTTGGCTCCTGTGGGCCTCCCATCGCGGTGGCCTCTGCTGTAGCAGAGCGCTGGCTCTGGGCGCATGCGCGCCAGAGCTGTGGCTCGGTAATTGGACACATCAGTCCAGCCGCTCCGCGGCACGTGGGATCTTCCCAGGCCAGGGATCGAACCGGTGCCCCTTGCACTGCAAGGCGGTGTCCTTACCCACTGGACCACCAGGGGAAGCCCAACAATGTCTAATTTAAATGTCAAAAATATCCAATGTAGAATTAAAATAATGGGGGAAAAAATTGCCTAAAAATTGGGATTCGTGTATTTGCTATATGGACACATTCTTTTACCTGCCAGGCCCTGTGCTGAGTATTCTTCAAGTTTTACATCACCTAATCCTCTCAACCACCTTATGAGAAAGGTGCTATTATTAGCCTGTTTTTCAAATGAGAAAACACACATACCCAGGAAGTACCAGTTGGGAGTTAAGCCAAGTCTATTTGATTGTACGCCTCCTCTCTCAAGCAGTCTACCACTCTGCTTTCACTGCTAATATTTGTTGTGAAAAATATAGGCAAGTGTAAAGAAAATACAGGCTTAAGTGTAAAGCCAAGAATTTCCCTGCACCATAGCTTTAGTAGCAAACCTATCTTATATGTTATGTTGTATACTTGTCCCACATGCAGTAAACTTTATAGAAAAGTTATTTTCCACAAAACCATCTAACAAATTAACTGGCAATATTTTACGAACTTACCCTTGATACTCTGAGTTGGTTAATCATTATAAAAGATCACTAGAGTCATAGGCAATAAACTAATTATCAGAAATGTGATGAAGTTCCATAATCCATGTTAAATATAGTTTGTAACTTCAAGTAAAGACTTCATTTTTAGTGACAAATATTCTAAAATAATAAAATTAACAAAACACGAATGTGCTAAAATAAATAGATAAATATGTTGAAAAAAACCGCAACAAACAAAAAAACTATGGACAAATATAAACAATATTACACATATAAAATAACAATGTCTAATTTAATTATTTATTTATCTTTTGGTGGGTGGGGTGGGGAGGGAGGGGGATGGGCGGGCCACTGCTATTGGTCTTTCATTTCTCTGTCTTCATCCGTCTTTGTTCTTTGGCTCCTGTGGGCCTCCCATCGCGGTGGCCTCTGCTGTAGCAGAGCGCTGGCTCTGGGCGCATGCGCGCCAGAGCTGTGGCTCGGTAATTGGACACATCAGTCCAGCCGCTCCGCGGCACGTGGGATCTTCCCAGGCCAGGGATCGAACCGGTGCCCCTTGCACTGCAAGGCGGTGTCCTTACCCACTGGACCACCAGGGGAAGCCCAACAATGTCTAATTTAAATGTCAAAAATATCCAATGTAGAATTAAAATAATGGGGGAAAAAATTGCCTAAAAATTGGGATTCGTGTATTTGCTATATGGACACATTCTTTTACCTGCCAGGCCCTGTGCTGAGTATTCTTCAAGTTTTACATCACCTAATCCTCTCAACCACCTTATGAGAAAGGTGCTATTATTAGCCTGTTTTTCAAATGAGAAAACACACATACCCAGGAAGTACCAGTTGGGAGTTAAGCCAAGTCTATTTGATTGTACGCCTCCTCTCTCAAGCAGTCTACCACTCTGCTTTCACTACTAATATTTGTTGTGAAAAATATAGGCAAGTGTAAAGAAAATACAGGCACGTGATATAGCCAAGTGTAAAGCCAAGAATTTCCCTGCACCATCACTGTCATATGTACAAGTACACACACACATAACTAAGGAAAAAGCTGGGATCATACCTATCTACTGTTTGGTGTCTCAGTTAATATTACTAATTAATGTAATATTTTAAATGTAATCACATTGCTTTTAGTTATTTTTTTTTTAATTTTGGCCTCATTTTTATTGATTGATTGATTTTTCATCCATCTTTATTCTTCATTCTGTGTGGGCCTCCAATTGCAGTGGCCTCTCTCAGTGCAGAGCACCAGCATTGGGCACATGTGCTCCAGAGCGCTGGCTCGCAATTGGACACACCGGTCCAGCCACTGCACGGCACGTGGGATCTTCCTGGGCCAGGGATCGAACCGGTGCCTCTTGCACTGCAAGGTGGACCTTTTACCCACTAGACCACCAGGGAAGCCCTGGAGCAATATATTTTTAAATTTTGCTTATCTATTTATTGACTGAGCTGGGTCATCGTTGCTGTGTGTAGGCTTTTCTCTAGTTTTCACGAGCAGGGAGCTACTCTCTAGATGCAGCTCAAGGGTTTCTCATTGCCTTGGTTTCTGGGTGCATGGGCTTCAGTAGTTGCGGCTCCCAGGCTCTAGAGAACAGGCTCAGTAGTTGTGGTGCCTGGGCTTAGTTGCTCCACAGCATGTGGGATCTTTCCTGATCAGGGATCAAATCCGTGTCTCCCGTGTTGGCAGGCAGATTCTTTACTACTGAGCCACCAGGGAAGCCCCAGAGCAATATTTTTAAAGGTCCATTGCTTAGTCTTTTTTTAACCTCTTTATTGTTCAATTGCTAAGTTATGTCTGACTCTTTGCAACCCCATGGACTGCAGCACGCCAGGCTTCCCTGTCCTTCACTATCTCCTAGAGTTTGCTCAGACTCATGTCCGTTGAGTCAGTGATGCCATCCAACCATCTCATCTTTTGTTGCCCCCTTCTCCTCCTGACCTCAGTCTTTCCCAGAATATGGGTCTTTTCTAATGAATTGGCTCTTTTCAGCTTCAGCATGAGTCCTTTCAGTGAATATTCAGGGTTGATTTCCTTTAGGATTGACTGGTTTGATCTCCTTGCTTTCCAAGGGACCCTCAAGAGCCTTTCTCCAGCACCAAAATTTGAAAGCATCAATTCTTTGGCACTCATCCTGGTACAACTCTCACATCTGGACACAACTACTGGAAAAACCATAGCTTTGACTATATGGACCTTTGTTGGCAAAGTCATGTTTCTGCTTTTTAAAATATGCTGTCTAGGTTTATCATTGCTATCCCTCAGGATCAAGTGTCTTTTTTAATCAAATTACTTGAATCAAGTTAACAGTAAGCAGTATAAGTATAATTACATAAAATCTCTATATTTTACATGTAAATTGTTTTTCACTGTCTTTACTTATAAGGTGTTGAAGGTGAGACCCCTCCTGAATCTTTTTTCTAGTTGTGGAATAAGGTACACATATTGTTGCAGAGTGCCACTCAGCCTGAATCTATGGTTTTTGAATCTATGGTTTGTCTGAATGAATTTACAAGCAGTAGGTGGTTTTGATAGGGACAGAGTAGAATAGGTAGGTGGTTGTAGAGTCCTAGTAGGGGATGATAGGTAGAAGGGAGACACCTGAGAAAGGTTGGGAGGCCAGTAAGTTGATGATAACTCAGGAGAGCTGCTCCTTGTTCAGTAAAGCAGACTCTACTGGATATAAACAGCTGATGAAGGAGGAGCTGACGAAGAAGCAACCAGTAATGTATGTCCTGCATCTGTGTCTACTTGATGGGGGCAGTCTTCTACCATTCTATATATATTGCTGCCCACTCAATTGAATGGGAGGAAAGCAGAGCTTACCTGCCTGCCCACTTGCACCTCTTACAAGTACCCTATCCTAATAAATCCTCTTCTTGCCTATCACTCTGCCTCTCGCTGAATTCCTTCTGCGTTGAGGCACAAAGAACCTGAGCCTCAGTGGGTCCAGACATTGGGTGGGTGCTGGATTAAGTCCCAGACAGGGTTTTGGCCGGGATTGAGTCCTGACTACGTGGATTCTAGTCAAAGCAGGGTTTTGGCTGGGGTTAAGTCTTAGCCACGTGGGTTTGAGTCCCAAACCAGTTTTGGCTAGGTTCAAGCCCCAGTCACGTGGGTTCAAGTCCCAAACAGGGTTTTGGCTGGAATTCAAGCTCCAACCACGTGGGTTCAAGTCCCAAGCAGGGTTCAATCAGGTCTGGGCCCTGCCTGGGTTTAAGTCTCAAATCGAGGTAAAACCCTTTCAGTTTTATTATTGGAGGATCATCAGTCATAGAGTAAAGCCAGTGATGCTATTCAGGGGGCACCATGCTTCCATGCACATCCCAGAATGTGCTTTTGTCATTCATTTTGGTAGTATATATTACCTCATCAGTGACAGCCAAAAAACTTCTTCTCTTCATAGTATTGATTTCCACATTTGTCTTCTCTCACTGATGTGCCAGCTCTCACGTCATTTGCCCTGAACCAAGCTCGTAGATAGCTGTGGAGGCCACCACTGACCTCAGGCAGCCCATGCTTCAGAACCCACAGCAACCCCAATCTTGTCCTGAAGGTCCCACCTCTTCAGGGGGCTGCAGAAAACCCACCAGGGGAAGCAGCCATTCTAAAGAGCAAGTGTCTTTTAATTTCATGGCTGCCGTTCCCATTTGCAATGATTCTGGAGCCCAAGAAAATAAAATCTGTCTCTCTTTCCACTTTTTCCCCATTTATTTGCCATCAAGTGATATGACTGGATGCCAGGACCTTAGCTTTTGGAATGTTGAGTGTTAAGCCAGCTTTCTCACTCTCCTCTCCCATCCTCATCAAGAGGCTTTTTAGTTTTTAGAGTGGTATCACCTGCATATCTGAGGTTGTTGATATTTCTTCCTGCAGTCTTGATTCCAGCTTGGGCTTTATCCAGCCGGGCATTTCACAAGATGTACTCTGCATAGAAGTTAAATAAGCAGGATGACAAAATACAGACTTGCCAAACTCCTCTTTAATCTCTTCACCCCTATTCTATCTTCTACAGTGTTCACTGTTAATTTTTGTTAGATGTGAAGATAATGTGCTTCATACTTTGATTTTCTCAAACTTGAACTGTAATAAGTGAGAGAAGAGGATGTCTATCCTATTGCTGGCTCTACATTTTTCATTTTAAAGATCTTTTGCAAATAAATATCAAAATCACATGATTCCAAAATTACATGCATCGAAGCATATTCAGAGTACAAAATGTGGATTTTAAAAAAATGTAAATTAAATGGTTCTTCTTGACAAACGTCTTTGCTTCATAACAAAATGTCTTGTATATTTTCTTTCACATAAACTGTTTTCTTGGAATATAAATATCACTTCCTTTATTGGAGGATCATCAGTAAAAACAGTATCTTCAGGGGCACCATGCTTCCATGCACATCCCAGAATGTGCTTTTGTCATTCATTTTGGTAGTATATATTACCTCATCAGTGACAGCCAAAAAACTTCTTCTCTTCATAGTATTGATTTCCACATTTGTCTTCTCTCACTGATGTGCCAGCTCTCACGTCATTTGCCCTGAACCAAGCTCGTAGATAGCTGTGGAGGCCACCACTGACCTCAGGCAGCCCATGCTTCAGAACCCACAGCAACCCCAATCTTGTCCTGAAGGTCCCACCTCTTCAGGGGGCTGCAGAAAACCCACCAGGGGAAGCAGCCATTCTAAAGAGCAAGTGTCTTTTAATTTCATGGCTGCCGTTCCCATTTGCAATGATTCTGGAGCCCAAGAAAATAAAATCTGTCTCTCTTTCCACTTTTTCCCCATTTATTTGCCATCAAGTGATATGACTGGATGCCAGGACCTTAGCTTTTGGAATGTTGAGTGTTAAGCCAGCTTTCTCACTCTCCTCTCCCATCCTCATCAAGAGGCTTTTTAGTTTTTAGAGTGGTATCACCTGCATATCTGAGGTTGTTGATATTTCTTCCTGCAGTCTTGATTCCAGCTTGGGCTTTATCCAGCCGGGCATTTCACAAGATGTACTCTGCATAGAAGTTAAATAAGCAGGATGACAAAATACAGACTTGCCAAACTCCTCTTTAATCTCTTCACCCCTATTCTATCTTCTACAGTGTTCACTGTTAATTTTTGTTAGATGTGAAGATAATGTGCTTCATACTTTGATTTTCTCAAACTTGAACTGTAATAAGTGAGAGAAGAGGATGTCTATCCTATTGCTGGCTCTACATTTTTCATTTTAAAGATCTTTTGCAAATAAATATCAAAATCACATGATTCCAAAATTACATGCATCGAAGCATATTCAGAGTACAAAATGTGGATTTTAAAAACATGTAAATTAAATGGTTCTTCTTGACAAACGTCTTTGCTTCATAACAAAAATGTCTTGTATATTTTCTTTCACATAAACTGTTTTCTTGGAATATAAAAATATCACTTCCTTTATGAAAGAAGGTGCATGTGGAGCTTAAAAGAAACATATTGATGACTTAAAGAGATGTGTTTGTGTATGCATACGTATACATACAAATATATATTTCAGTCTCAACTCTGATATTGATTAATACCATAAAATTCTTATAATGTGTGTAGTAAAATCTCATCAATCAAATGTCATTGATCTCAAACTTAGATTTGGAAAAACACAAGATAAGGTGTTTGAAACCAGTGTGGATGTGTGTGGGTTTGTCTGCAATCCAATAATGCCTTGCACAAAGCATATGGACTGGCTTCATTTTACTTTTGAATACCTGTTTGTTGTTTGATGAGTATGAAATGCCAACGCCCAAAAGTAACAAGACGGAGTACTAACACTGAACCTTTTAACAAATACGGATAGTCTCATCTACCCTTCTCCTTTTCCCCACCCAAACCATCACTGAAATAGTTTAATTTTGTAACCATGTGTTTATCATAGCCTACTAGAGACAGGCCATCTGCAGTCAATTATTCCCAAGACCTCTCGCCTTGATTTCACACATCTCTGCGGGCCCCGCCTCCCTTCTACCTGAAGCTAGCTAGAGATTTGTGGGTGCAAAATAACTCTTACATAGTACATTAAGCAAAATAGGGAAAAGTAATCATGCTGAAGTGAATGACAGAACTGATTTTAAAACCAAGACCCCTTAGTGGGAGGGACAGGGGAGCTATGCGGACCCCACTTCTGCCTTGCCCATTAACTCCACCCACATGCAGGCTCCCGTGGCTCCGCCCCCATTCCCGTTTCTGCCCTCTCACCTTCGAGAATCTCTTTGAATCTGATTGAAAGCTGGCATCCGTTGCCATCCTTCTTGGACAGCCACATGCGAGGTCGCAGTTGTCCGGGCAACAGCGTGTCTGAAGGGAGAAGTGGCTCTCCGAAGTTTCCACGGAAACCACTCCCGGCAGAAGCAGGTGCGGCGGGCGCAGCCGGGTGGCGCAGGAGGAGCTCTGGGGACGGGCGGGGCGGGGCGGGGCCCGAGGACTGCCGCTTGCGCCGGGTATGGGTTATATATGTACCGTATTTTATCAGGCACTACCTTCGGGGGTCTAGTTCACTGGTAGAACAGAACCACTCGTTCCTTCCGTCTCATACAAACCCAGTCGCTCTCCAGGCGCGGTCCGCGCTTCGGGGATGGTCGGGATCGAGGAGCATCTGCCGAGGAGCCACCCCAGACCGTAAGGGCCTGCTGGCCAGCGTCCTCTGGAGAGGCTGGGGCGGTCGTGTGCGCGACAAAACGTGAGGGAAACCCAGGTTGATGCGCTTCCTGCCCTTTTTCATAGTGCCAGAGTACGGGTAGACCATTCAAGCGCTAATAGGCTTGAGGTTTGCTGTGTTCCTCTAAGTCCCCTTTACATTTGTGACGCAGGTTAGGTTAACTGGAAAGGCACTCGCACGTGTGTTGTTTCACAAGTATCGCTGGGAAGAGTATCAGATTTATGCGCAGAGCGATTAGGACAGAATTCTTAGGTCAAGGCTGGCGTCTGAAGCTTCTCCTGGTCCGTGCCTGCGCAGTCATTCCAGCTGCGGCATCGCTGGAGATGCGGCCGGGTGGCCGCGGTCCAGTGCGCTCCTCGGCCCCCAGGCTGTCATCTTTGTCTCTCTCTCTGGGGGAGGGGCTGTCTGCCACAGTTATTAAACCTGGCAGCTGCGTTGGCGGCACCGAGGCGCATTTTGAGTGAGCTTGCAGAAAATGAGGGGCTTTCAGCCGGGCGCCAGCTTGTCACGTCTCGAGGCCTGAAAGGCGGCTTTCAGAGCGCTTTCTCTGGCTTCTAATTAGCAGTGGCTACGGGGAGTGCGCGCACTTTGCGGAAACAGTTGGAAATGTGAGTATCCGTGGCTCCGCGCCGCTGGCTCGGCCCTGGAGGCGTCTAGCCGGGTGGCGGGGACGCAGAGGCGGCGGGAGGAGAGGCCGGCGCGCGGGGGATCGGGCCGTGGGAGGGCCGCGCGCCGCCTCGCCGGGTCTGAACGTGGTGCGCGCTGGCGCGGCAAGGAGGCGGCGAGCCGCGGGGCCGCGAGAGGAGGCTGGAGCGCCCGGGGTCTGGCGCACGCTGTGGATCTGGTCCTGCGTTTTGGAGACAGATGCACAAAGAAACGAGATCGGGCCTAGGCAGCCGGTGTAGGCTGTCCCGTTCTACCCCAATACCTCGGGTCCTTTTTGAGAAAGAGAAGCTGCGTGTTACGGTTGGCTCGCAACAATGAGACTAGGCCAGTGTTTCCCTGCCCGGGAAGACCTTTGCTCGCTGGCAGTGACCATCTCGGCCAGTCCTGTGGGGACCCAGGTGTGGCGGCGCCGCCGGGAGCCTCTCTCGCCTGGAGAGGGCGGTGCGTCTGGATCCCTCTGGGATTTCAGAACCTCTTGGGAGTCCCCAAGCGCGGAGCTCGCTCCCTCCCTTGGCCTCCGCCTACATTGTGTTCTAACAGGGCAGACATTTTATGAAGACCATACAGAAAGCGAAGAGACCTTAATCCCTTCTTTTCTCCCCCGAAGTATGAGTGCGAAGAGGAAGAGGTGTGGGTTTTTTCTTACTGCCTATTACTAGAGAGAATCTCGAATTTCAGCATCGGATTTACATGTATTTCTGGACAAGATTTCCAGCACTACAGAACTGCAGTCACCTGAGCCTGTGATCTCTCCGTGGCCTGTGTATTTCTTAAAGAACCTTGGTTTTCCCCTAAGAGTTGCAAGGAGCGTCTAACAATGTCAATTGACTTCAGAATATCATGTTCAATATTTCATGTGCGTTTCCATGTTGATCTGGTACAGGGGGCAATGTGTGATACTGAGAGGCTGTATCTCAAGCCTCAGCCCTGCCTTCTCTGAGGCTGGATTTCTTACTGTGTTGTCTGGTATCCAGTGTCAGCGGCTGATGGCCATGGAAGGCGTCACTTTCCCCGGGGTGTTGGCCAGAGTCAGGACTCCTCGCAGGTTGCATGTGTGGGCAGTCAGCTGTGGTCCAGCTGCTAAAACTTTCCAGGCCTCAGTTTCCTAATCCATAAAATGGGAATGACAGAGTAACACAGAGATGTGCTAAGATTTGTGCTGGCCTTCCAATTCCACCTCACTAAGCAGCCTTTCCATTATAACTTGATAGTTGAAGATTGTATTAATTAAAATAAAAAAGAAAGAAAGGAAAAGCCTACAAAATGGAAAAACTTTGTAAATGACCCTAAGAAAAGCAGTTATCAAGTTAGCTTAGACATTTCTTAAAAACAGACTAACCTGTTAGTTGTAAATTACTTAATTTACTTAATTTATAATGTATTACTTATTTCATAGATATGCATATAGGCCCTTTAATTATTATTATTATTTACTTTTGGCTGAACTGAGGGGCTCGGAGGACCTCAGTTTGCCAACCAGAATTGAACCTGGGTCATAGCAGTGAATGCCCAGAGCCCTAACCATGAGGCCACCAAGGACCTCCTCATATGGCTTTTTAAATTTTACATTATCAGGTTGTGACCCTGAAAGTTTGACGTCCCTCTAACAGAAACATGAGGCTTACTTTCCTTTGCCCCAAACCTTGGTTTTCCATCTTGGAGTGTGGGTTCTCAGTTTTCTGCAAATGAGTTCCTTGTTTACAAAAACCAGATGATAATTAAAGAAAAGAAAAGAAATTAATGTGATTCTGAAATGTTAAGTATAGACCTGGGGATAAATACTCCTGCTGAATTCTACTTTAGTGAAATAATGGTTAGGGTATTATTTCTCATTTTGTCCACTGTACTTTAAAAAGAATGTGGAGGGCTTCCCCTGATGGTCCAGTGGGTAAGGACACCGCCTTGTAGTGCAAGGGGCACCGGTTGGATCCCTGGCCTGTGAAGATCCCACGTGCCGTAGAGTGGCTGGACCAATGTGTCCAATTACTGAGCCGGAGCTCTGGCGCACGTGCCCAGAGCACTCTGCGACAACAGAGGCCACCACGATGGGAGGCCCACAGGAGCCGAAGAACAAAGATGGATGAAAATAGAGAAATGAAAGACCAATAGAAATGGCCTGCCCATCCCCCTCCCTCCCCACCCCACCCCCCAAAAGATAAATAAATAAAATTAAAAAGAAAAAAAGAATGTGGAGATACTGGAGGAGGGGTTCAGAAGGGAGCAACCAAAATAATTTAATGAAGCAGAAAAAGGAGAAGTTAAAAAAAATTTTTTTTTTAAATCCCGAGACCGGGTGAGGTTATGAAAAGAATGGAGTAAAAGAAAACCAGCGTTTGATAGAATAGAATGAGCTTCTAAAATGGTGAGAGATTAAAATGAGGAGCTTCAGAAGGAGAATAATTTCCAATCTGCCCTTCATGGTCTAGCCCCAGCACTCTGTAAACGTGTCTGCCTGTTCGAACCACGGGGGGACTTTAAATTTCTTCTAAGACCGAGGTCCCTCCCCAGGCTGAGATTCTGATTTAACTGAGTGTGGATATTTTGGCTAAGGTGAAATATTAGGTAGGGGAACATTGGTCGTGCCTCAGAGGGCAAAGTCCATGGCTTCAGGGCCAGCAGAGAGCATGAGTGCCGAGCAGGTTGAGGCGGACGGGGCATAAGCAGAGAAGGCTCTGATCCACACAGGGCTGCCAGCCAACTTTGCCAGATCTCCTGCTTTATCAAGGGTTTCTGGAAATCCAGTTATTTACTTATTAATATGAGACCTCCAGATCTTTAAGGGTTGCAACTAATTAAGAGTAAACCATTTAAAAATATGTTGTGCTTGCCAAATAAAGCACATCTGCCGAAATTGGTCCACAGGCCAGATTAGGTAACCTCAGCCACAGACACCTGCCTTCTCCTCAGGGCAGGAGCAGGGCTGGATTAGGGGCTATCCCTGGTTGAGTTCTGTTATGTTGCTTTGTTTTGTGATTTGTTGTAGTAATTTGCTTATTTATTCTTTTAAAATTAGCTGAAATATAGTTGATTTACAGTGTTGTGTTAGTTTCAGGTGTATATCAAAATGGTTCAGTTTTACGTATTTGTGTGTATATCTATTTCAGATTCTTTTCCCTTATAGATTATTACAAGACATTGAGTATAGTTCCCTGTGGTATATAGTACAGCCTTGTGTGTGTGTGTAAGTCACTTCAGTCATGTCCAGCTCTTTGCGACCCCATGGACTGTAGCTTGCCAGGCTCCTCTGTCCATGGAGTTCTCCAGGCAAGAGTGCTGGAGTGGGTTACATGTCCTCCTCCAGGGGATCATCCCGACCCAGGGATTGAACCACATCTTCTACGGCTCCTATATTGTATATGGATTCTTTACCGCCGAGCCACCGGGGAAGCCCACAATAGGGCCTTCCTGATTATCTATTTTTATATATAGTATTGTGCATATGTTCATCCCCAGCTCCTAATTTATCCCTCCTCCTCTTTCCCCTTTGGTAACCCTGTTTGTTTTCTATGTCTGTGGGTCTATTTCGGTTTTGTATATAAGTTTATTTGTATCATTTTTTGGAGTCCACATATAAACCATATCATGATACTTGTCTTTGATTTAATATGATAATCCCTAGGTCCATCCATGTTGCTGCAAATGGCATTATTTCATTCTTTTCTATGGCTAAGTAATGTTCCATTATATATATGTGCTGCAACCTGTTGATGGACCCAGGTTGCTGTCACATCTTGGCTGTTGTACAAGGTGTTGTGATGAACATTGGGGTGCATATACCTTTTCAAATTACAGTTGTCTCCAGATTTATACCCAGGAAAGGAATTGCTGGGCCATACAGTAGCTTTGTTTTTAGCTTTTTAAGGACTTCGGTAGTCTTCTCCATAGTGACTGTATCTGTTTTCATTCCCATCAACCGTGTAGGAGAGTTTTCTTTTTCTCCACACCCTCTCAAGCCCTTATTATTTGTAGACTTTGACAGATCTCTCTAGATTATTTGCATAAAGAAATATCCCCTAGTTCCCTAAACTTCCCTGGGCTCTAGGCTAAGAGGACTGGCCCTGAGGATTGAGATAGTCCCCTTGATTCTCCACCCCCCGCTCTCAAAAAAGCCCTTCTATTGGGAACTTTTCTAGCAAAAGTAATTTGTTCAGTGTTTTATTATTTCAAAATGGTTCAGTTTTACGTATTTGTGTGTATATCTATTTCAGATTCTTTTCCCTTATAGATTATTACAAGACATTGAGTATAGTTCCCTGTGGTATATAGTACAGCCTTGTGTGTGTGTGTAAGTCACTTCAGTCATGTCCAGCTCTTTGCACCCCATGGCCTGTAGCTTGCCAGGCTCCTCTGTCCATGGAGTTCTCCAGGCAAGAGTGCTGGAGTGGGTTACATGTCCTCCTCCAGGGGATCATCCCGACCCAGGGATTGAACCACATCTTCTACGGCTCCTATATTGTATATGGATTCTTTACCGCCGAGCCACCGGGGAAGCCCACAATAGGGCCTTCCTGATTATCTATTTTTATATATAGTATTGTGCATATGTTCATCCCCAGCTCCTAATTTATCCCTCCTCCTCTTTCCCCTTTGGTAACCCTGTTTGTTTTCTATGTCTGTGGGTCTATTTCGGTTTTGTATATAAGTTTATTTGTATCATTTTTTGGAGTCCACATATAAACCATATCATGATACTTGTCTTTGATTTAATATGATAATCCCTAGGTCCATCCATGTTGCTGCAAATGGCATTATTTCATTCTTTTCTATGGCTAAGTAATGTTCCATTATATATATGTGCTGCAACCTGTTGATGGACCCAGGTTGCTGTCACATCTTGGCTGTTGTACAAGGTGTTGTGATGAACATTGGGGTGCATATACCTTTTCAAATTACAGTTGTCTCCAGATTTATACCCAGGAAAGGAATTGCTGGGCCATACAGTAGCTTTGTTTTTAGCTTTTTAAGGACTTCGGTAGTCTTCTCCATAGTGACTGTATCTGTTTTCATTCCCATCAACCGTGTAGGAGAGTTTTCTTTTTCTCCACACCCTCTCAAGCCCTTATTATTTGTAGACTTTGACAGATCTCTCTAGATTATTTGCATAAAGAAATATCCCCTAGTTCCCTAAACTTCCCTGGGCTCTAGGCTAAGAGGACTGGCCCTGAGGATTGAGATAGTGACCACGGACCCCAGAGGTAAGGGGTGACCAGCATCCCCTCTGCCCAGCATCTCCCACTCAGGAGTTTCTGGCTCCCTCAGTTGATGATGAAGGTGAGGTAAATGGGGATTGGAAGGCTTGCTCCGTTCTATGGGAGACCTGGGAACTTTCCTGAAGCTACCTTTTGGCATCTCTTAGGCTTATAAACAGCACTGAGGCTGAAACCTGTTTTCAGAAGTTCCCAGTTGATACATCTTTTGAATTTCCTTCTTGCCTTCCCTAGCTGTACAAGCAAGAGAACGGAGTGTGTCTCCATGAGCAAAGGGGAGGCACTCAACACCCCTTTCCACAGACAAGAACTTTACCAGAAGTAGAGAAATTCAGAAGACCTAAAACGATCACTTGGCTGGAGGCACCCTGAGCCTTTAATAGAGGGGGCCCTGGGTTCGATCCCTGGTCAGGAAACCAAGATCCCACATGCTACGTGGCACAGTCAAAATATTTTTTAAAAAAGCAGGTGAAGTAACAGGAAGGCAGCCCCCCTGCCTCTCTCTGACTGTTCCCTCCCTTGGAGTGCTGAGACCAGGGTGGTGTCTCCCTTCCCAGAAAGGAGGCAGCTCTCCAGGCTGACACCAACACCTGGGTGTGCACAGTGGCGGGGATTCAGCCCAGAGGAGATGACCGCTTAGTCCCAGGCAACAGGCATATGTCATCTTTGTTCAAAACAGCTTTGTTAAGCCAGGTGACACTGTAGCTAAATGAAAAGAGCATTCTTTAGCAGCTACCATTTTCTCTCCCCATAGGCCCTGGAGACTAGAATAAACCCGACGAGCCGAACAGCATCCTCACTCCGCTCTCTAGGCTGTAAACCCCACCCCTCAAGCCATGACCCTGCTGCTTTCAGTCCTTTGGCCAGCCTCTCTATTCTCCAGTCAAAAAGAAACACCTGGGACTTCGTAGTCTTCTCATAGTGACTGTATCTGTTTTCATTCCCATCAACCGTGTAGGAGAGTTTTCTTTTTCTCCACACCCTCTCAAGCCCTTATTATTTGTAGACTTTGACAGATCTCTCTAGATTATTTGCATAAAGAAATATCCCCTAGTTCCCTAAACTTCCCTGGGCTCTAGGCTAAGAGGACTGGCCCTGAGGATTGAGATAGTGACCACGGACCCCAGAGGTAAGGGGTGACCAGCATCCCCTCTGCCCAGCATCTCCCACTCAGGAGTTTCTGGCTCCCTCAGTTGATGATGAAGGTGAGGTAAATGGGGATTGGAAGGCTTGCTCCGTTCTATGGGAGACCTGGGAACTTTCCTGAAGCTACCTTTTGGCATCTCTTAGGCTTATAAACAGCACTGAGGCTGAAACCTGTTTTCAGAAGTTCCCAGTTGATACATCTTTTGAATTTCCTTCTTGCCTTCCCTAGCTGTACAAGCAAGAGAACGGAGTGTGTCTCCATGAGCAAAGGGGAGGCACTCAACACCCCTTTCCACAGACAAGAACTTTACCAGAAGTAGAGAAATTCAGAAGACCTAAAACGATCACTTGGCTGGAGGCACCCTGAGCCTTTAATAGAGGGGGCCCTGGGTTCGATCCCTGGTCAGGAAACCAAGATCCCACATGCTACGTGGCACAGTCAAAATATTTTTTAAAAAAGCAGGTGAAGTAACAGGAAGGCAGCCCCCCTGCCTCTCTCTGACTGTTCCCTCCCTTGGAGTGCTGAGACCAGGGTGGTGTCTCCCTTCCCAGAAAGGAGGCAGCTCTCCAGGCTGACACCAACACCTGGGTGTGCACAGTGGCGGGGATTCAGCCCAGAGGAGATGACCGCTTAGTCCCAGGCAACAGGCATATGTCATCTTTGTTCAAAACAGCTTTGTTAAGCCAGGTGACACTGTAGCTAAATGAAAAGAGCATTCTTTAGCAGCTACCATTTTCTCTCCCCATAGGCCCTGGATAGTAGAATAAACCGGAGGAGCTGAACAGGTGCCTGACTCCGCTCTCTAGGCTGTAAACCCCACCCCTCAAGCCATGACCCTGCTGCTTTCAGTCCTTTGGCCAGCCTCTCTATTCTCCAGTCAAAAAAGAAACACCTGGGACTTCGCTTGTGGTCCGGTGACTCCAACCCTGAGCTTCTAATAGATGGGGTCCTGCGTTCGATCGCTGGTCAGGGAACCAAGATCCCACCTGCTATGTGGCACAGTAGCAGAAATATTTTCTAAAAAATATTTTCCAAAAAAGCAGCACATGTGATCAAGGAGAAAGGAAGGAGAGATTTGAAGTTAAAATATGGAAACAGTCCAGAGAAAGGGGAAGGAAATAAGATCCAGGTGTTTGGCTGGATTCTGGATGCCAGAAACCAGAAATGTGTTAGAGGGACAGAAGCCGCAGCAACCCTAATATCCAGTCGCCAAGGCCCATGGCTTTGGCAGAGATACTCTGCCCTGGTATAATCTTCCTGCCTCCTAATACGTGTGTTCATGCCCAACTCTTTGTGACCCCATGCACTGTAGCCCCCCAGGCTCCTCTGTCCATGGGATTTCCTGGGCAAGAATACTGGAGTGGATTGCCATTTCCTTCTGCAGGGTTCTTCCCTGGGATCGGCCCAGGGATTGAATCCTGCATTGGCAGGCAGATTCTTTACCACTGCCTGGAAAGTTCTAATGACTGCATAAAAAAAAAAAAAAAAAAAAAAAAGAAGTGTTGATTCTCCCACTGGAATCCTAGGTAAATACATTCACCCTGTCATCCTCTGCCACTGGCCAGAGACTAGCTTCAGAAGACTGGGATGTGAGGTGGGGTGCTGTGGGGTCCCTTTGAGGGGGTCCATTTGACTCACCTCATACTCCAGTGGGTCCTGGAACTGTGGTCCAGCAATTGGCCATAAGTAAGACTGCTCACTCAGCTTCCTTTAAGTCCTGAGACCAACCTGCAGAGTGTACTTCAGAATCAGCCTTCCTCTTTGTCCTTCCGGCCAGAGCCCAGGCTGACTGTTGAATGTACCAAGCGCCTGCCATTCAGCACCCAGGACCACGAGTTCCAGTCTCTGGCATGGTAATGACAGGCTGCCTGTGGAACAACCTGGCCCATGCGCTGTTTACCAGGGTGCTGCGAGCAGCTGGTACTTTCCCTTCAGCCAGTTTACCCGGTGGCCTCTCCGTTCTAGAAACTTCCTGTTGGCTCTTAGTAAATTCACTCTTAACAGAAGATCTCTGTGTCCAAGGACAGAGAGATAAAACTCCATTCCACTTTTTTGAACTTCTTCATGATGGTGGTAGAAAAATTGATTAAGGAGATACTTGATTAAGGAGAAACTTGGCTAAAATGCAATCATGTATTCATGACTGTTCACTGTCTTGCATGATCAAATATTCTTGCTATATGAGATTAATAAGAATATTAGTCAAATTCAGTTATACAATGACATGAACTAGACATGTTGTTAAAAAGAACAATTCCACTGGAAAATTTAAAACACAATATTCCCATATCATATAGTAAATTATAAAAGTGAATTATCCTCACAGATAGCTATGTGTGAGGCTTCCCTTGTGGCTCAGATGGTAAAGAATCTGCCTGCGATGCAGGAGACCCAGGTTCAGTCCCTGGGTCAGGAAGATCCCCTGAAGATGGGAATGGCTACCCACCCTAGTATTCTTACCTGGAGAATTCCGTGGACAGAGGAGCCTGGCACGCTATAGTCCATGGGCCCAGGAAGAGTTAGACACGATTGAGCAACTTTCATTTTCATGATAGTTATATATGTAGTAGGTAACCAAAATGCAGAAATTTTTATTTTTTATTTTTAAAATTTTAATGGTGTAAAATTGATTTACAATGTGGTGTTACTTTCTGCCGTCCAGCCAGGTGATTTAGTTATATATATATATATTCCTTTTCATTATGGTTTATCACAGGGTAATGAATAGCCTGTGCTCTACAATAGGATCTTGTTTATTCATCTGAGATCTAGTTTGCATCTGCTAACCCCAAACTGCCAGTCCTTCCCTCCCCAGGCCTGCCCCTTGGCAACCACGGTCTGTTCTGTCTGTTTCTATTTTATAGATAGGTTCGTTTGTGTCATATTTTAGATTCCACATATAAATGATACCATATGGTATTTGTCTTTCTCTTTCTAACTTACTTAACTTCATCTGATAATCTCTAAGTCTATCCATGTGGCCAGAACGCAGAAAATTTGAAATTAAATCTATGAAATAGTTAACCCTGTTTCTCCCACTAAATATGAAAAAAGAAGGCAGCATATGACAACTTTAAAAAGCTAGCTCTTGGACTTCCCTGATGGTCCAGTGGGTAAGGACACTGCCTTGTAGTGCAAGGGGCGCCAGTTCAATCCCTGGCCTGGGAAGATCCCACGTGCTGCAGAGCGGCGGGACCAATGTGTCCAACTACCGAGCCGGAGCTCTGGAGCGCATGTGCCCAGAGCCGGTGCTCTGCAGCGAGAGAGGCCGCTGGCGATGGGGGGCCACACAGGCCAAAGAACAAAGACGGATGAAAATAAATAGATGGAGGACCAATAGAAGTGACCAGAAAAACCCCCCAAAAACCAAAAAACTAGCTCTTCCTATCATGTTTAGAAGAAAGATTTACACACACAAAACCAGATCAACAGTATGACAAAGAAAGTGTTAGGTGAAGTGCTGGACTGACTGATCAAATGTGGGAACGAGTGGCAGAGACAGTCTAGTCTGTTCTGTGCCAGGGCTAAAGGGGGATATTGATGCTTGTGGGTGTAATCAGGTACTCCTCAGGCTCTGGGATTTGAAGAATGGTGTGGAACTGGAAAGGTAAGCAGAGAAGGTGGAGGTATTTTTCATGTAAAGGCAGAGAGCCAAAGCAAAGCCTCAAAAGTCATGGGTTTGGCAGCTCACTTCTTTAAAACAATTGAAGTATAGTTCCTGTACAATACTATGTAAGTTACAGGTGTGCAGTATAGTGATTCACGATTTTTAAAAGTTTATTCCATTTGTAATTATTATAAAGCATTGGCTACATTCCCCATGTGTTACAACATATCCTTTGTAAAAATCGTTTCTCTTTTTGAGCTGTACCGCTGCATGCAGGATCTTAGTTCCCCAACCAGGGACCATACCCATACTCCCTGCAGTGGAAGCACAGAGTATTAACCACTGGACCACCAGGAACGTCCCTATAATATATCCTTGTCACTTATTTATGCCTAATAGTTTGTATCTCATATTCCTCCACCCCTTTCTTGTCCCTCCTCCTTTCCATCTTCTGTCTGGTAACCACTAGTTCGTTCTCTATTGCTGTCTTTCCTTTTTGTCATATTCATCAATTTTTTTTCTTTTATATTCCACATGTCTAAGTTATACCATACAGTATTTGTCTTTCTCTGACTTACTTCACTCAGCATAATGCCTTCAAGTCCATCCGTGTTGTTGCAAGTGGCAAAATTCCAGTCTTTCTCATGGCAGAGCAATACTCTATTGTGTGTATATATAACAGGTACACCATGTCTTCTTTATCCTTCATCTGTTGATGGACACTGAAGTTGCTTCTGTATCTTAACTATTGTATACAGTGCTGTTATGTGGGATGCATGTGTCTTTCTGAGTTAGTGTTTTTTTCTGGGTAAATGCCCAGGAGTGGAATTGCTGGGTCATATGTTGTTCTGTTTTTGGTTTTTTGCGGCACCTCTGTACTGTTTTTCTATAGTGTCTGTACCAATTTACATGCTCACCAACAGTATATGAAGGTTCCCTTTTCTCCGCACTGTCACCAAAATTTGTTGTGTTCCTTTTTGTTTAAAAGAAAATAGTTTATAATTATTGGAAGGGTTTCTTCCTTTCACCTGTCGTGTTTCTTTCTTCTTCTTTTATTTTTTTTTTTTAATTTTGGCCTCTTATTGAGTTTTTATTTTTGTTTTTCATCCATTTTTATTCTTTGGCCTATGCAGGCCTCCCATTGCAGTGGCCTCTCTCATTGCAGAGCACCAGTTCTGAGCGCATGCGCTCCAGAGTACTGGCTCATAATTGGACACACCAGTCCAGCCGCTCTGCAGCACGTGGGATTTTCCTGGGCCAGGGATTGAATCGGTGCCCTTTGCACTGCAAGGCAGACTCCTTACCCACTGGACCACTGGGGAAGCCCCTCTTTTTTTTTTTTTTTTTTGATGGCCACTCTGGCAGGTGTCACATGACATCTCATAGTTTTGATATGCATTTCCCTGATGATTAGTGACATTGAGCATCTTTTCACACTGACAGCTTGCTTTGGATGGTTGATGGAGAGAAAGAAAATTGGCCTTCTCCCTGGAGGCAGATAACTAAGATTTGTACCCTAAAGGTGTACAAACTCCACTAGTTTGCATAACACACAGTCACAGTTTCCTCATCTAGCAGTGGGGACAACCATTGCATTATTTTACGAAATAAGTTGATGTAAAGGGTCCAGCATGGTTCATGGCACCCCGATGATTAACCTTTAGTGATTATTGTTAACAAAAAAGATATGAAACTCTACCCAACTTTAGTATTAGAATGAGGACTTGGAACTTGTTCCAAAGCAATATGGCACCATTGTAGAATCTGTAGGAAAGAGAAACTTTCTTGTACCACTTATATAAAAAGCTCACTAAAGTTTTACAAATTCTTGTATGACCATTTGAACTTCTGCTTGGATTTATTTCCCTTTTTGTACTTGTAATTCAAGCTTTAATACTTCAATAAATTAACCGAAATTTAAATTTGTTGTTGTGAATGTAAAAACACTCCTCTAAATCTCTGGGAAAACTCTCATCCAAGATGATTTGTCAGTAACCTGTGTGCTCTGTGGCCAGCATCTTATCGGGCTTCAGCCTTTCTGGGGAACTGACAGTAGCTGTGAGTTTAGTGATGTGATAAACTCCAACTGCCAGTTACTTCTTTGACAGGTGAACCTTGTGAAAATTCAGGTTTTATTCAATATATAGGATTGCCTGATTTTCACTCATACACTCTTCTGCTTGGACACTTCCCTACAACCCTTCAGTTTCAGCTCTTTTAAGTAAAAGTTACAACTCTCCTCTGCTTTTGGGTTGGCAATGAGCAGTATGTTTCCATTGTTATATCTCTATTTTACAACTTTCCAGAATTGTTTGGTGCCATTTTTAGAATGTGAGTCACTTGCAGTCTTCACACTGTGGTCTGAAGCTGTTTTTAGAACCCTTCTGAGTGCAATGTTCCTCTGAAAATTTTCTCCCTACTCCTCCCCTCCTTCCTTTCCCTAATTCCTTTGAGTTTGTCTTTGTTAAACATAATCTTGAAACGGAGTAAACAGTGTTATCTGACTCCCCCCTCATCAACGTCATCTGAATAAGCGTTTCTGAGATAATCCAGCAAAAATATCACTGATCTCATTAGCTTCCCCAGAGGAAAACAAATGAGTTTTGTGAGGTAATATTAGGACTTTTAGAAGACCATTATTTTCCAGGCTTTGTTTTTAAAAGGAGAAGAGGAGGGCTAGAGGCCAGCTCTCGCCTCCCAAACAGTAAATGCATCCATTCTCTGTTCTTTCATTCACTTTCAAGTTTCCCCAGGAGGGAAAGGGAGACCTGCAGGATCTTCATGCAGATGTGATTTAACTCTTCTTTGACCGTTTCTTTGGGCAGCTATTTCCCACCCATTCTCTGGTGTTCTGAGTAAAGATTTTATTATACTGGAACTAACATAGGGCTTTTGTTTGAAAAGCTCAACACAAAAACTTTGAAGTGAGAAGTGTAATCCTTTATAAAGAAATGCTTTGCCAGCTGATGTTTATAACCAACCCCTACTGCTTGTTCAACCACAGAGATGGGTCAAAAGTCCACCAGCGCTCCAAGTGAAAAGGTGGCCTCCGTGGACCAGCATGTGTGCTGTAGAGCAGACACTGTCCTTGTCACTAGGCAGCTGGGATCCTGTTGAGTTCCAATAGGAATCCTGTGAGAAGGTACTTTGGTCCTCATTTTAGAAGATCAGAGGTTGGATCAGTTCTCCAAAGGCACCAGCTACTAGGAAACAGGCACAGGGGTTTGACTCAGACCTGTCTGACTTTAAAGCTGAAGCTCTTTCAAGTATACTCTATGTACAGTAGGAGACACCACCAAATCCTTGGGAATATTCTGTTCCCCAGTTTGGATTTCATTAGAGTTCTCTAACGAGTGAATGGTTCATGCTCAAAGAACTCTCACAGACAAGACCAGTCCTGGTTTTCTTAGAATCATTGAGCTCTCACAAACCAAGGTCTGCAAGGCAGGTCCCACACATTTCCTGGATGACTGACTACTGGGCAGTATTTCCTGATGGGCAGCTATGTCTAAGACCCACTCAGCAGTGTAAATAAGGGGAGCTGCATAGGCCTGCATCAGGTAAATGCACTGTGTCCTCCACAGCTGACCTGTTAGTGAGTGGGAAGTTGTAGCATTTCAATGGAAACTTCCATCCCCTGCGGGTGGGGGGAGGGGTGAGGTGGGGGTCGGAGTGGGAACAGATAAAGCAGGACTGGAAAAGTTGAGTACTTAAGCAAACCTGGTCAGGCTCTAGTCATAAATAAGCCTGATGATGCCTCAGGTTCCTAAATGAAATTTATATATAAATTCTCTCTGGGGCCAACTTTGCCAACTTATTCTTTTTAAAAAAAAAATAATTTTATTTATTTATTTTATTTTGGGTTGCACTGGGTCTTTGTTGCTGCATGGACTTTTCTCTAGTTGAGGTGAGCAGGGGCTACTTTCTAGCTGTTGTGTATAGACTTCTGAAGGTGGTGGCTTCTCCTGTTGTGGAGCACGGGCTCTAGTGCTCAGGGGCTTCAAGAGTTGCCGCATGTGATCTTCCCGGACCAGGGGTTGAACCCATGTCTCCTGCATTGGCTGGCAGACTCTTCACCACTGAGCCATCAGGGAAGCCCTGTCAACTCACTCTTGTTTTTGCTGTTGTTTAGTCACTAAGTCGTATCCAACTCTTTGGGGCCTCATAGTCTGTAGCCTGCCAGACTCCTCTGTCTATGGGATTTCCCAGGCAAGATTACTGGAGTGGGTTGCTATTTCCTCCTCAAGGGGGATCTTGCTCACCCAGGGATCAACTCTGAGCCTCCCGTATTGGCTTCTTT
The DNA here is from genome assembly GCA_022376925.1 of Tragulus kanchil. Classification (NCBI taxonomy): domain Eukaryota; kingdom Metazoa; phylum Chordata; class Mammalia; order Artiodactyla; family Tragulidae; genus Tragulus; species Tragulus kanchil. Next base: position 45,377,639 of record JAIOJX010000025.1, read on the forward strand.
ACCAGTGAGTCACTTGGTTAGGCGAAACTACTTGTTGTCATCATTAGCGTCAAATTCCTAACTTTCCAAGGGTAAGGACTGTTGTTTTGGCTCTTTTTTTAAAAACATTGTTATTATTGTTATTACTATTGTTATTATTATTATTTTTTCTTCTAAGTCATCATTTCTTTTTCATTCATCTTTATTCCTTGACCTTTGTGGGCCTCCCATTGCAGTGGCCTCTCGTTGCAGAGCACCGACTGTGGGCACATGCGCTCCAGAGCTCTGGCTCCTAATTGGACACACTGGCCCAGCCGTTCCTTGGCACGTGGGATCTTCCCAGGCCAGGGATTGAACCAGTCCCCTTGCACTGCAAGGCGGTGTCCTTACCCATTGGACCACCAGGGAAGTCCCTGTTTTAACTCTTTCTCCTGGCACTTAGCTTGTTTCTTGGCACACAGGATATGCTAAATAAACATCTGTTTGAATGAGTGTATTAGGGTACTCCAGAGAAACACAACCAGTAGGATATTGATTGATTGATTGGAATTGATTCACTTGATTATGGAGGTTTGTAAGTCCAGTCTGTAGGAAGGACAGTAGGCTTAGAGACCCAGGGAGAGCCATTGTTCCAGGTAAAAGCCATCAGGCAGAAAGCATCAATACTGCAGATGAAGTCCAAAGGCAGTCTGCCAGTTATTTCTCTCTTACTTGGGAAAGGGTCCATCTTTTTGTTCTCTTCAGTCCTTCAGTTGATTGGATGAGACCTACCCACAGTATGGAGAGCCATCTGCTTTACTTTATCAATTAAGATGTTAATCTCATCCAAAAATACAGTTGCAGAAACATCCAGAATGATGTTTGACTAGTTATCTGGGTACCAGTTGGCCCAACTAAGTTGACATAAAATTAGCCATCACGTTGAGTGAATGAGAAGCAGCAGTTTCAGGACTGTAGGAAAGCAAGTGGGATGTCAGGCATCGGTCTTCACTGCAGGCTTCAGTTAAAATGACATTTTGCTACTAAAAAGGGCTCTTCTTCCTCGTGAGGCACCTCCAACAGAACTCAGATTCTGATGCCCCACATTCTGAGAGAATCTTCTTGGGCCCTTGTGCCCAAGCGATCAGTTACCACTGGATCAAGTGAATTAAAGGACTTGACACAGGTACCATGCTCTCTGAATGGAAGGGTAAGTATTGTTTTTTTAGGAGTCAGAATCCTAAAAGCGTGGAAGAAACTAGCTTTTCCAAGACCTAATGGAAAAATTAATCTTTGTTACCCAAGTATGCATAGCCATATTTAAGACTGCTTTCTTTGATTGTTTTAATGCAATTAGGTGGTTCCTATAGATTTCTGAAATTTGTGGATTATGAATTCTCTAAAATCATGTGTCATGTACTCTGAGATCAGGTTTATAGATTTACATGTTAAAAATATGCTGTGAAGTAAATAAGCTGAGGAAACATGTCCTTTGAGACTTAAGTAGTATTTATTTTGGCTATTCACATACAGATTTACTTTCTACTGCACTTTTTCTGGATAAAAACTGATTAGAGGAAAAGGTGTTATTAAGGACATGGGCATTTTGCTCATTCAGGGTTGACGTCTGCATAAACTCCTGCTGTAGCTGGTTCTCGTTCACCTCACCTAGTTGACTTCCCCAATTGTTCTCATATTCTAAAATTGTTTTAACTTTCCATTTATAGAAATACATCATTTAAAAATTGTATTTTAAAAACTTATACCTAGAGCTTCCCTGGTGGTCCAGTGGGTAGAGAGTCCACCTTGTAGTGCAAGGGGCACCAGTTCGATCCCTGGCACAGGAAGATCCCATGTGTTGCAGAGCGGCTGGACCCATGTGTCCAATTACGAGCCCGACCAGAGCTAGTGCTCTGCAGCAAGAGAGGCCACTGTGATGGGAGGCCCACACAGGCCAAAGAACAAAGATGGATTAAAATAAATAAAGAACCAATAAAAGAGGCCAAAAAAACCCACCTTATACCTATAATAAATATAGCAGTCTCATCTTTCTTTTACTGTTTCTCCTCCTTAAAAACAATCCCTTTGAACAATCTTAACCATGTTTCTGTTAGTTGTTTCGTGTTTCTAAAAATGATCCTCTTTCTGCTCTTTCTCTTTTAATTATTTCTTTTCTTTATTCAAAAAGGTAATATATCAACATAGTTCAAAATTCACAAGAAAAGAGGTAGAAACAATGAAGAGTCTCCTCACCCTGCTCCTGAATCTCTGTAATTCCCTCTCTGGAGGTGACCAGCCTCACTGAGGCCTCGAGATAGTTTTCCTGAGATTGCCTTGCATACACATACATGACTGTTTACTCATCAATTTGGGGTATTGTCTGTTGACTCTCAGTCACAGTAGATGAGTATTTGGCTTTCTCTCTTATACTCTGTTTTCTTGCTTTCCTTCTCCACAAATTAGTTATAGGACAAGTCGTGATTAAATCATTATTTACCTTTCTATAATTTTACTCCCTTTTTTTTTGCCCTAATAAGTACTTTTTGTCTACTGAGATCAGGTTTATAGATTTACATGTTAAAAATATGCTGTGAAGTAAATAAGCTGAGGAAACATGTCCTTTGAGACTTAAGTAGTATTTATTTTGGCTATTCACATACAGATTTACTTTCTACTGCACTTTTTCTGGATAAAAACTGATTAGAGGAAAAGGTGTTATTAAGGACATGGGCATTTTGCTCATTCAGGGTTGACGTCTGCATAAACTCCTGCTGTAGCTGGTTCTCGTTCACCTCACCTAGTTGACTTCCCCAATTGTTCTCATATTCTAAAATTGTTTTAACTTTCCATTTATAGAAATACATCATTTAAAAATTGTTTTTTAAAAAACTTATACCTAGAGCTTCCCTGGTGGTCCAGTGGGTAGAGAGTCCACCTTGTAGTGCAAGGGGCACCAGTTCGATCCCTGGCACAGGAAGATCCCATGTGTTGCAGAGCGGCTGGACCCATGTGTCCAATTACGAGCCCGACCAGAGCTAGTGCTCTGCAGCAAGAGAGGCCACTGTGATGGGAGGCCCACACAGGCCAAAGAACAAAGATGGATTAAAATAAATAAAGAACCAATAAAAGAGGCCAAAAAAACCCACCTTATACCTATAATAAATATAGCAGTCTCATCTTTCTTTTACTGTTTCTCCTCCTTAAAAACAATCCCTTTGAACAATCTTAACCATGTTTCTGTTAGTTGTTTCGTGTTTCTAAAAATGATCCTCTTTCTGCTCTTTCTCTTTTAATTATTTCTTTTCTTTATTCAAAAAGGTAATATATCAACATAGTTCAAAATTCACAAGAAAAGAGGTAGAAACAATGAAGAGTCTCCTCACCCTGCTCCTGAATCTCTGTAATTCCCTCTCTGGAGGTGACCAGCCTCACTGAGGCCTCGAGATAGTTTTCCTGAGATTGCCTTGCATACACATACATGACTGTTTACTCATCAATTTGGGGTATTGTCTGTTGACTCTCAGTCACAGTAGATGAGTATTTGGCTTTCTCTCTTATACTCTGTTTTCTTGCTTTCCTTCTCCACAAATTAGTTATAGGACAAGTCGTGATTAAATCATTATTTACCTTATAATGACTGTATAAAATTTGTCACTGCCAAGCCACATAGTTTATATATTGCATTTCATTTTGCCCAGAGCTAATAAGTACTTCATTTTTTCATTAGATTTTCTGTGGGCCTATTGTTAATATTTTTTTCAGCGGTTCCAGCAGATGTGTCACATGGCCTGTGTTCTGCTCCAGTTTGGACTGCTTTTTGTTTTGTTTCTTTTGTTTTTTTTTCTCCACTCCCAGTGAGCTGTTGTTTAAGGACTTGCTTTTGTCAGTTTTTCTGTGTTGAATTCTCTTTTCCTGAATGCCATTGTCTTTTTCTTTCTTGATTTTATTCTGTTTTTCTGAAATACATCGTCCAGGGACACGCAAGGTATATTTTGCGTCCTTGTATATCTGAAAATGTCTTAATTCTATCCATGCATTTCATAGTCTGGCTGGGTATAAAATCCCTATCTGAAAATAATTTTTCCTAGAACTTTGAAGGCTCCTCCAACTATCCATTATTGCTCTGTGAAGTCCTTTGCCATTCTCTTTCTCCATCTCTTTCAGTGTTTTTCTGCCTATGTATTTTGCTATTTCATAGTGATTTGCCATGGTTTGAGTGTTTTTCATTAATTATTTTGATTATTTGGTGCTTTTTAATATGAAAGCTCATGCCTTTCATTTCTGAGAAAATATACTTTATTTTCACCTTTCTAATTCCTTCTGTTTCATTTCTCCTGTTTTCCCTTCTGGAACTCTGGTTAGCTGAGCAATATACCACTTAAAATTATCTTCTAATTTTCTTATGTTTCATGCTATTGAGATCTTTGTTTTCAAATTTTTAATTTCTAAAGTGTCACTCTTGGTTTTTTAATTTTTTAAAAAAATATCTTATGATTTCATGGATGCAGTATCTTTTAGGCTCTGAAGGTATTAAATACAATAGATTTTAAAAGCCTTTTTCTGTTTCTGTGGCCTCTGAGAGTTCCATTGTTGTTACTTTTTTTTCCGACTTGTTTGTTTGTTTCAGAGTGTTCTCCCATGTTTGGAGAGCTTTGGCTGTCTATACACAGCTAAGAGTGGCTCTAAAATCTTTGATTGCAGACTTTGTGTAATTGGTGGACTTGGTCATTGGTAGACCTCCTTTTTGGGTTTTTTTTGAAGACAAGTCGTGATTAAATCATTATTTACCTTATAATGACTGTATAAAATTTGTCACTGCCAAGCCACATAGTTTATATATTGCATTTCATTTTGCCCAGAGCTAATAAGTACTTCATTTTTTCATTAGATTTTCTGTGGGCCTATTGTTAATATTTTTTTCAGCGGTTCCAGCAGATGTGTCACATGGCCTGTGTTCTGCTCCAGTTTGGACTGCTTTTTGTTTTGTTTCTTTTGTTTTTTTTTCTCCACTCCCAGTGAGCTGTTGTTTAAGGACTTGCTTTTGTCAGTTTTTCTGTGTTGAATTCTCTTTTCCTGAATGCCATTGTCTTTTTCTTTCTTGATTTTATTCTGTTTTTCTGAAATACATCGTCCAGGGACACGCAAGGTATATTTTGCGTCCTTGTATATCTGAAAATGTCTTAATTCTATCCATGCATTTCATAGTCTGGCTGGGTATAAAATCCCTATCTGAAAATAATTTTTCCTAGAACTTTGAAGGCTCCTCCAACTATCCATTATTGCTCTGTGAAGTCCTTTGCCATTCTCTTTCTCCATCTCTTTCAGTGTTTTTCTGCCTATGTATTTTGCTATTTCATAGTGATTTGCCATGGTTTGAGTGTTTTTCATTAATTATTTTGATTATTTGGTGCTTTTTAATATGAAAGCTCATGCCTTTCATTTCTGAGAAAATATACTTTATTTTCACCTTTCTAATTCCTTCTGTTTCATTTCTCCTGTTTTCCCTTCTGGAACTCTGGTTAGCTGAGCAATATACCACTTAAAATTATCTTCTAATTTTCTTATGTTTCATGCTATTGAGATCTTTGTTTTCAAATTTTTAATTTCTAAAGTGTCACTCTTGGTTTTTTAATTTTTTAAAAAAATATCTTATGATTTCATGGATGCAGTATCTTTTAGGCTCTGAAGGTATTAAATACAATAGATTTTAAAAAGCCTTTTTTCTGTTTCTGTGGCCTCTGAGAGTTCCATTGTTGTTACTTTTTTTTCCGACTTGTTTGTTTGTTTCAGAGTGTTCTCCCATGTTTGGAGAGCTTTGGCTGTCTATACACAGCTAAGAGTGGCGCTCTAAAATCTTTGATTGCAGACTTTGTGTAATTGGTGGACTTGGTCATTGGTAGACCTCCTTTGAAGAATGATTTGGCAGTGAGCCAAGTTTTTCTTTGAGAGACCCCCTAAAGGCAATGTGGGAAGGATTTTTCTTTAATGGGAACATTTAGTTTCTTCTAAGACTGTGTCTCTTAAGAATACTTCTGCTTTGGATAGATAAAATTTCCACCATTCTGAGAACATGAAAAAGAATGGAATCTGGATGCTTATCATTCAGCATACAGACTTCATTTTAATCTTCAGCTTTCAGTTTAGTGAGCTTTAACCTCCCAAAAGTCAGCCAGGTGACTTCAGATTAAATATTCCTTGTGAATAATAATTTTTTAACTTTTTCCCTAACCACAGAACTGGGTGTGTGATGGAATTAGCCATATAGTATTATCAGAATTTATACTCTGCAGCCAGAAAATGTGGGTTCAAATCTCTTTTTTTTTAAATTTTATTAATTTTATTTGGTTGCTCCAGGTCTCAGTTGCAGCATGTGGGATCTAGCTCCATGACCAGGGATCAAACCTGGGACCCCTGCATTAGGAGTGCAGAGTCTTAGCCACTGGACCACCAAGGAAGTCCCTGGGTTCAAATCGTGGTTCCACGAGTAACTAACTATGTGATCTCAGTCACGTTTCGTAAATCCTGTAGTTCGTGACTCCATGCTAAAGGTGAACAGTGCAATGCCCAGCAAGGAAAAGAACATATGGAGATTTTTATTTCTCTTTAACCTGAATTGAATTGTTGATCTTATATTTTTAAAATGATTTCTCTTGTACAACCAAACCAACGAAAGCACAAAGGAACACAATTGCACACATGATCTTTCTGCAAAGATGGTGTGGAGTTTCCCACTGAAGTAAATCATTGTTTACAGAATTTGGCAAAAAGGAAAGGAAAAAGTCTCTAAACAAATAGCGCATTAAATACAATAGATTTTAAAAGCCTTTTTTCTGTTTCTGTGGCCTCTGAGAGTTCCATTGTTGTTACTTTTTTTTCCGACTTGTTTGTTTGTTTCAGAGTGTTCTCCCATGTTTGGAGAGCTTTGGCTGTCTATACACAGCTAAGAGTGGCGCTCTAAAATCTTTGATTGCAGACTTTGTGTAATTGGTGGACTTGGTCATTGGTAGACCTCCTTTGAAGAATGATTTGGCAGTGAGCCAAGTTTTTCTTTGAGAGACCCCCTAAAGGCAATGTGGGAAGGATTTTTCTTTAATGGGAACATTTAGTTTCTTCTAAGACTGTGTCTCTTAAGAATACTTCTGCTTTGGATAGATAAAATTTCCACCATTCTGAGAACATGAAAAAGAATGGAATCTGGATGCTTATCATTCAGCATACAGACTTCATTTTAATCTTCAGCTTTCAGTTTAGTGAGCTTTAACCTCCCAAAAGTCAGCCAGGTGACTTCAGATTAAATATTCCTTGTGAATAATAATTTTTTAACTTTTTCCCTAACCACAGAACTGGGTGTGTGATGGAATTAGCCATATAGTATTATCAGAATTTATACTCTGCAGCCAGCAACTGTGGGTTCAAATCTCTTTTTTAAATTTTATTAATTTTATTTGGTTGCTCCAGGTCTCAGTTGCAGCATGTGGGATCTAGCTCCATGACCAGGGATCAAACCTGGGACCCCTGCATTAGGAGTGCAGAGTCTTAGCCACTGGACCACCAAGGAAGTCCCTGGGTTCAAATCGTGGTTCCACGAGTAACTAACTATGTGATCTCAGTCACGTTTCGTAAATCCTGTAGTTCGTGACTCCATGCTAAAGGTGAACAGTGCAATGCCCAGCAAGGAAAAGAACATATGGAGATTTTTATTTCTCTTTAACCTGAATTGAATTGTTGATCTTATATTTTTAAAATGATTTCTCTTGTACAACCAAACCAACGAAAGCACAAAGGAACACAATTGCACACATGATCTTTCTGCAAAGATGGTGTGGAGTTTCCCACTGAAGTAAATCATTGTTTACAGAATTTGGCAAAAAGGAAAGGAAAAAGTCTCTAAACAAATAGCGCATTGAGAAATATACCACGACAGGAGAGTGACGCAAGGGCAAATTGCAACATGGAAAGAAAGCCCTGAATGAAAATTTTGTGTTTTTGCAAAAGGATCAAAAGCAGTCCAACAAAATGGCAAGGAAACAATATTTATTTTGAAATCTTATTCATCTTTCATATGTGGTATCTTCAACAAGTTATTTGTTTCCAGTCCACCACCACACTCTATACTTGAAACTGTCATGGGTGAGTCCTCATCCCTTCGCCCCTGGGAAAGGTATGACTGTGGGATGCGGAGAACCTGCCGCTTCCCACAGTGAAAGTGAAGTAGACCAACTGCCCAGAAAAGTGCAGGAGAGCAAAGATGCAGACAGGCTTTGATCAATCCCTCACGAACAACGCAGTTCATGGAGGAGACAGACCTGGGGTTCTGTCCTTCCCTCAGCCTAGGTGTATTCTTGAAAGTGGACCTAAAGCCCTCTGCCTGTAATTTCTCTTTCGCAGATTGTCTGGCTCAGAACCATTTAGAAAAAGGCAAAATATGAAGGGTATGAATGATATCTGAAATATGAAAACATGTACCTTCCAAGGCTCATTTGCCAATTTCTTTGTCATTTACTTAATTCTTGATTTATCTATTGTGATTTAAAAAATAATGTATATATATATATATATATATGGCTGAGTCCCTTCATTGTATACCTGAAACTACCACAACATTGTTAATTGACTATAAAATAAAAAGTGTTTTTGGTGTTAAAATAATAAAAATATAGCAAACTACTTATATGTAAAGAAAGCATTTTAAATAGGAGACATTTGAAAAGGTGTATGTATGAGTTTGTTTTTCCATTTGTTTATAATATTATTTTACCCACATTAAGAGCTTGGTAAGTAAGTTATACTGCCTCCATAAAACAGCATGCTATGCAGCCACTCACTAACTGGGCTTCTAGAACAAAACAATTCCATACAGGAAGTTATATATGTTATTGATAGGAAGATAAAAGAAATGGTAAGTTACTCTGATTTATTTTGTTTTAATAAAATGGTTGCCTAGAAAACCATCTAACATGATGCTTAATTGTCTAGTAACACAGAAATGTCTGTGTGGCAGGATAATAGATGATAGTTGAATTTTTGCAAAGAGCCTTTATTGTTTTTGAAACTAAGAAAAAGGATCAAAAGCAGTCCAACAAAATGGCAAGGAAACAATATTTATTTTGAAATCTTATTCATCTTTCATATGTGGTATCTTCAACAAGTTATTTGTTTCCAGTCCACCACCACACTCTATACTTGAAACTGTCATGGGTGAGTCCTCATCCCTTCGCCCCTGGGAAAGGTATGACTGTGGGATGCGGAGAACCTGCCGCTTCCCACAGTGAAAGTGAAGTAGACCAACTGCCCAGAAAAGTGCAGGAGAGCAAAGATGCAGACAGGCTTTGATCAATCCCTCACGAACAACGCAGTTCATGGAGGAGACAGACCTGGGGTTCTGTCCTTCCCTCAGCCTAGGTGTATTCTTGAAAGTGGACCTAAAGCCCTCTGCCTGTAATTTCTCTTTCGCAGATTGTCTGGCTCAGAACCATTTAGAAAAAGGCAAAATATGAAGGGTATGAATGATATCTGAAATATGAAAACATGTACCTTCCAAGGCTCATTTGCCAATTTCTTTGTCATTTACTTAATTCTTGATTTATCTATTGTGATTTAAAAAATAATGTATATATATATATATATATATGGCTGAGTCCCTTCATTGTATACCTGAAACTACCACAACATTGTTAATTGACTATAAAATAAAAAGTGTTTTTGGTGTTAAAATAATAAAAATATAGCAAACTACTTATATGTAAAGAAAGCATTTTAAATAGGAGACATTTGAAAAGGTGTATGTATGAGTTTGTTTTTTTCCATTTGTTTATAATATTATTTTACCCACATTAAGAGCTTGGTAAGTAAGTTATACTGCCTCCATAAAACAGCATGCTATGCAGCCACTCACTAACTGGGCTTCTAGAACAAAACAATTCCATACAGGAAGTTATATATGTTATTGATAGGAAGATAAAAGAAATGGTAAGTTACTCTGATTTATTTTGTTTTAATAAAATGGTTGCCTAGAAAACCATCTAACATGATGCTTAATTGTCTAGTAACACAGAAATGTCTGTGTGGCAGGATAATAGATGATAGTTGAATTTTTGCAAAGAGCCTTTATTGTTTTTGAAACTAAGAAAAAAAGGTATGTAGCTAAAAAGTGACCAACGGCTGGCAGTCGGAAGCACAAAGTTAGAAGAAAATGACCTTAATATGCACTTAGTGGAGAATCATAACTGATTGAGATTAAAACCATAGAGACCTTCTTTGAAATAACATGTTCATTTTCCATTGTCTCAAATGAAACGAGTTTAATAAACTTAAAGGTATAATGTTTCTTAAATTACAGAGCACAGTGATATACAGGGGTTGATTTAATTACAAAGCATAGTGATATACAGGGCTTGTTAAAGATCTTTAAAATATATTCCCAAGGTATTGGTTTTTCCAGCTCTACTCTAGCACTTACTCAAACTTGATTTTCATTTGATATAAGTTCTGTGACTCTGGAGCTCTTTGTTTGCTTTGAAAAAACAGCCCACATTAAAGGGTGGAGAGGCTGCTATTCATTACACGGTTAAGCCAATATTTCAGGCAGACTCTTGGAAGGAGTGTATCACTGTATTTGGCATGCCTTGGGAAACATAGACTCACACACTGTCATACATTTTTAATGTTTCTTGTTTGCTTTGTAAATTATTGCTACACTTGTTATCTGGAAAGCAATAGTCTTAGTTATTGGACTAGTCAAAGAAAAACTGTATGGAACTCCCCTAGCAGTCCAATGGTTATGACTGTGCTTCCACTGCAAGGGTTGTAGGTTTAATCCCTGGTCAGGGAACTAAGACCCCTCATGCCTCTCAGAGTGGCCAGAAACCAGAAAAAGTTCTTTGTAATATGTTGTGCTATTACGATCTTATTGCTACCTTAGTGTACAAATTTGAATTTAATTTCACTTGAGTATTTGAGGCAGCATTTTTTAACTGTCCTCTTTTTGATGTCATCCAAAATTCATAGATGTATCCAAATGTATATTAATTTATGGGGCACTTTACTAGAAAAGATAGTCCTAAGCCATTGTGTTTGTGAAGATGTTAATATTAATGAAGGCGCCTATAATCCTTGGCCATAACAATTGAAAACCCCTTAATAATTATTGTTTTTGGGTTAGCTAACAACAGTATAAAAAAGGTTGGGGGGGAAAAAAAGGCCTTTATTGTTTTTGAAACTAAGAAAAGGTATGTAGCTAAAAAGTGACCAACGGCTGGCAGTCGGAAGCACAAAGTTAGAAGAAAATGACCTTAATATGCACTTAGTGGAGAATCATAACTGATTGAGATTAAAACCATAGAGACCTTCTTTGAAATAACATGTTCATTTTCCATTGTCTCAAATGAAACGAGTTTAATAAACTTAAAGGTATAATGTTTCTTAAATTACAGAGCACAGTGATATACAGGGGTTGATTTAATTACAAAGCATAGTGATATACAGGGCTTGTTAAAGATCTTTAAAATATATTCCCAAGGTATTGGTTTTTCCAGCTCTACTCTAGCACTTACTCAAACTTGATTTTCATTTGATATAAGTTCTGTGACTCTGGAGCTCTTTGTTTGCTTTGAAAAAACAGCCCACATTAAAGGGTGGAGAGGCTGCTATTCATTACACGGTTAAGCCAATATTTCAGGCAGACTCTTGGAAGGAGTGTATCACTGTATTTGGCATGCCTTGGGAAACATAGACTCACACACTGTCATACATTTTTAATGTTTCTTGTTTGCTTTGTAAATTATTGCTACACTTGTTATCTGGAAAGCAATAGTCTTAGTTATTGGACTAGTCAAAGAAAAACTGTATGGAACTCCCCTAGCAGTCCAATGGTTATGACTGTGCTTCCACTGCAAGGGTTGTAGGTTTAATCCCTGGTCAGGGAACTAAGACCCCTCATGCCTCTCAGAGTGGCCAGAAACCAGAAAAAGTTCTTTGTAATATGTTGTGCTATTACGATCTTATTGCTACCTTAGTGTACAAATTTGAATTTAATTTCACTTGAGTATTTGAGGCAGCATTTTTTAACTGTCCTTTTTTTGATGTCATCCAAAATTCATAGATGTATCCAAATGTATATTAATTTATGGGGCACTTTACTAGAAAAGATAGTCCTAAGCCATTGTGTTTGTGAAGATGTTAATATTAATGAAGGCGCCCTATAATCCTTGGCCATAACAATTGACAAAAGCACCAGCCTTGTGAAATATACGTCCAGCCTTCCAGATAGGCTGGTATGGATTTGAATAGATTTGAATTTTTGGTCCCTGAATGTCTACGTGTGGCCTCTGCTGAATACGGTACACGTGAGCCATGTTCTTTTCCCCTACAGCCCAGTGCTTTGCATGGAAAAGGCACGTGTCCCTTCACAGAGGCATTCCCCCATCAGCACACTCTAGCTTCATCGGCATCTACAAAACAGATGTGCATTTGTGCGACCGTCCGTGGAGCATTCGTGGCGCCTGCATCTGGGATGTGGATGGTACGTTTCAGTCCACCACAGAACAAAATACATGCTGAAGTGAATGGCCTGATTGTTGGCGTAAACACTGTTTGCCTTTTAATTAAGGGGGTGGGGAGGAGGGAAAGGAGGAGCAGGAGGAGGAGAAGAAAGAGGAGACAAAACAAGATAAAGTGTAATCAGGCCCAGTGATAAAGTAACTTTCATTCCCAGTGAAACAAGCAGTTAATTTACATTAATACATTCTTCACTATTCCTGTTACTGTCGTTGAGGAGAAATGAAAATATGATTTTAAAATTCATCAGGAGGGTTGAGCACTAGCAATGGTATGTTTAACAGGATCCCAGCTCAGTGGGACGAAGGTGGTAGGGGAAGAACGGAGTGGGCGTCGGGGGAGTTAGTGGTAAAGCATTTGCTTTTGTTCTCATCCCAGCAATCCTGCCGCAGCAACTGTTGGACACAAATTGGTCAGCACCAAGCACCTGCTTTTGAGTGCTGAGTGTATTCATCCACAAGCTCAGTGGTAGGGAAGCTCTGGAGCTTTCCTTCCTTCTGGGAGTTTTGATGGGGTCAGGGTAGGCCTGGAAAATGTCTCCAGAGGCCCTACATGTGAGGCAGAGATTGAGCCCTCTGCAAGGGGCTAGAGCCAGCCAAGCCCCTCACCCTTGGTCATGACCCTGAGAAAAGGGTGATTTTTCCTAATGGCACAAAGAACTACTGGTAGGCTATCCTAACCAGATCATGATGCTGGCTATTGTCACTGGCCTAAGCAGACACTTAGCTAAGCCTGTTATTGTCTTACTTAATACCCATAACCAGCTCACGAAGTGGGTCCTACCATTAGTACCTTTTTATTTAAACAAGGAAACAGAGGCTTAGGAAAGGTAAGTGGCTTGTCCAAGATGGCTTGGCTAGTAAGGGCTGTGTGCATGTGTGTGTGTGTATGTGCATGTGTGTGTTAGTTGCTCAATCATGTCCGATTCTTTGCAACCTCAGGGACAGTAGCCTGCTGGGTTCCTTTGTCCATGAAATTTTCCAGGCAAGGATACTGGAGTGGATTGCCATGCCCTTCTCCAGGCAATCCTTCTGACCCAGGGATCGATCGGGGTCTCCTGCATTAGCAAGCTGATTCTTTGCCACCTGAGCCATCAGGGCCAGCTTTAAAGTGGAGGTTGCTGACTACCAATGGGCATGCTCAGCTTCTGGGAAGGGTCAGGGTTTTCTGTGCCCAGGTAGTTATATATAAATCAGCAGAGATGTTTACCCTGAACATATTTGATATTTGATCATCTTAATAGCTCTATATCCCTCACAGTTCCTACCTCAATGCTTGTCATATAGCAGAGTTTCAGTAAATATGCATTGAATCAACTAATGGAAAAAAGATGGTACATCTTGGTTCAGGGGTTGGAGACTGTGAGTTCTCCTTGTAAACTATTTTTCTTTTGAAAGATTTTAAAATTACACAAAAAATAATTTTCTTTCTACAAAAAGTCAAAAAAATAGTATAATGAACCTACATGAATTCAAACCCAGTGTCAATAATTATCAACATTTTGCCAGCCTTGTCCATTCCCTACCAACTTTTTGCTATTTTTTTTTTTTTTTTTTTGCTGATATATTTTAAAGGGAATCACGGGTAGTTCAAGTATAAATTCTTAGTGTTGAATAAGCAGAAACTTTAAAAAAAAATCATCAACAACGTAATTACCATATAATTCTCATACTTAACAACACTAACAATAATATTTTAATATCACCTAATACCTCATCCATATTTGAAATGATTGTCACAAAACCTCTCATTTATTTATTTTTAGTTGTGCTGGGTCTTCACTGCTGTACCTGGACCTTCTCTAGTTGTGGCGGGCAAAGGCTTCTCATGGCGGTGGCTTTTTCTGTTGCAGAGCACGGGCTCTAGTCACACAGGCTTCAGTAGATGCAGCGTGCAGTCTCAGTAGTTGTGGCTCACTGACTTTCAGTTGCCCCTTGGCATGTGGAATCTTCCTAGACCAAGGATGGGAGCTGTGTCCCCAGCATTGGAAAGCGGATTCTTTCCCACTATACTACCAGGAAAATCCACAGGAAGGATTTTTCAGTACTTTGTGTAATCAGAATGGAACTTACCTGCACATTGCATTTTGTATCTTTTGTATTTTTTTTTCTCATATAGTCCCACCCATGCCTCTGTTTTCAGTGACTGACTTTTTCATTTTTCCTCCTTTCCTTTCTCCCTTCTTTCCTTTCTCTTTTTCCTCCTTTTCTCCTTCCCTCCATCTTTCTTTTGTTTGTCCCTAGAAGCCAGGGGATTTGTCCTATTGCAGTGACTTCTCTCTCTCTCTTTTTCTTGCCATATTTTGTGCTATGTGAGACCTTAGTTTCCTGACTAAGGATTGAATTTATGCCCTTATCCTTGACAGTTTTTTGAAAGTGTGGAGTCCTAACCAATAGATCACTAGGGATTCCTCCTCATTACAGTGATTTTTTAACAGGCAGGGTTTTTTGCAATCTTAGTGCCCTTAGTTCTCCTTGTAAACTATTTTTCTTTTGAAAGATTTTAAAATTACACAAAAATAATTTTCTTTCTACAAAAGTCAAAATAGTATAATGAACCTACATGAATTCAAACCCAGTGTCAATAATTATCAACATTTTGCCAGCCTTGTCCATTCACCTAGCAACTTTTTGCTATTTTTTTTTTTTTTTTTTTGCTGATATATTTTAAAGGGAATCACGGGTAGTTCAAGTATAAATTCTTAGTGTTGAATAAGCAGAAACTTTAAAAAAAAATCATCAACAACGTAATTACCATATAATTCTCATACTTAACAACACTAACAATAATATTTTAATATCACCTAATACCTCATCCATATTTGAAATGATTGTCACAAAACCTCTCATTTATTTATTTTTAGTTGTGCTGGGTCTTCACTGCTGTACCTGGACCTTCTCTAGTTGTGGCGGGCAAAGGCTTCTCATGGCGGTGGCTTTTTCTGTTGCAGAGCACGGGCTCTAGTCACACAGGCTTCAGTAGATGCAGCGTGCAGTCTCAGTAGTTGTGGCTCACTGACTTTCAGTTGCCCCTTGGCATGTGGAATCTTCCTAGACCAAGGATGGGAGCTGTGTCCCCAGCATTGGAAAGCGGATTCTTTCCCACTATACTACCAGGAAAATCCACAGGAAGGATTTTTCAGTACTTTGTGTAATCAGAATGGAACTTACCTGCACATTGCATTTTGTATCTTTTGTATTTTTTTTTCTCATATAGTCCCACCCATGCCTCTGTTTTCAGTGACTGACTTTTTCATTTTTCCTCCTTTCCTTTCTCCCTTCTTTCCTTTCTCTTTTTCCTCCTTTTCTCCTTCCCTCCATCTTTCTTTTGTTTGTCCCTAGAAGCCAGGGGATTTGTCCTATTGCAGTGACTTCTCTCTCTCTCTTTTTCTTGCCATATTTTGTGCTATGTGAGACCTTAGTTTCCTGACTAAGGATTGAATTTATGCCCTTATCCTTGACAGTTTTTTGAAAGTGTGGAGTCCTAACCAATAGATCACTAGGGATTCCTCCTCATTACAGTGATTTTTTTAAAGCAGGCATTTAGTGTCTGTTTGTTTGACAGCACAGAGTCTCCACTGTAGTGCTCAGGCTCTTGGTGAGCATGGGTTTCTCTAGTCACAGCACCAGGGTTCGGTAGTTGCGTTGTGCTGGCTTGGTAACCCTGAGGCATGTGAGATCTTAGTTCCCTGACTAGGGATTGAACCCATGTCCTCTTCACTGGAAGGTGAATTCTTAACCATTGGACCTCTGGGAAAGTCCCGCCCCATTTCAGTGATTTTCAACTGACTCTGAAAACATTTCCTAGAGGGCATTTATGGAGCCTAGTTTTCAGGAGTTCTTCACTCCAGTATCCACTGGAATGGTGTCTCTGTTGACAGAATTCTGGATTAGATCGTAATTGCTCCTCCAGCGCACGGATGTATGCTGAAGGCCTGCCACGTACCCGCCCTGTATCCAATGTGGGGGATACAGCAGCATCTCGGTAGGGCTACAGCAGGTGGGGACAAAAGGCAGAGCACTGATGACTCCATTGTTAGGTTCAAAGTCCTGAAACAGGAATGCAGGGAAGACATTCTCGTGGTGGCCTCGGAAAAAACAGACCCAGAAGTGCCAGATCACAGGTGGGAGCAGCCTGCCACCCCTCTTTTCTCCGCCTTCTTTCCTGGATCCCCACTCCCCTTGAAGCCAGCCAGGGTGCCCGCCTCTCAGCCAGAGCAGGGACCTGCTGTAACAACGGATTCCTTCTCAGGAGATGCTTGTGCTGACCGTCTCCTCACCTGTCCAGTGATTCTGAATCAGTGAAACTGCAGTTTGAAGACGTGGCAGCAATGATGTAGACGGTGGTCTTCCTAAAAGTGCAGTCAGTGCATTCCATTTGCCAGAAAAACAACCCTCCTACCCCATGTCTATCCTTTCCATCAGGCTGGAAACTCCGGGCTTCAGCCTAAGACCCAAGTTCTGTGGAGACAGACGGCACATACATGTCTCCTCAGCCAGTCGGGTTATCATTAAGCGTGGGGCGCCCCTGCTCATCAGCAGGGTCACCACGGGTGTCCAAGGAAGGAGGCCCCTATCAGCCCATTTATCAGGCCACCAGCCTTCCCCACAGGGTGGTAGCCAGCCCATCGTCACTCTGATTCCTCGGTAACTGTTTCCTAGGAGCAGGGTGATCGCTTTACTAATATACCCTCTTAATACATTTCATTATGAAACCATCCTCTTTCCTTTTAAAAAATTAAAATTAAAAAGTTGCGTTGTGCTGGCTGACCTAGGCGATTAGTTCCCTGACTAGGATTGAACCCATGTCCTCTTCACTGGAAGGTGAATTCTTAACCATTGGACCTCTGGGAAAGTCCCGCCCCATTTCAGTGATTTTCAACTGACTCTGAAAACATTTCCTAGAGGGCATTTATGGAGCCTAGTTTTCAGGAGTTCTTCACTCCAGTATCCACTGGAATGGTGTCTCTGTTGACAGAATTCTGGATTAGATCGTAATTGCTCCTCCAGCGCACGGATGTATGCTGAAGGCCTGCCACGTACCCGCCCTGTATCCAATGTGGGGGATACAGCAGCATCTCGGTAGGGCTACAGCAGGTGGGGACAAAAGGCAGAGCACTGATGACTCCATTGTTAGGTTCAAAGTCCTGAAACAGGAATGCAGGGAAGACATTCTCGTGGTGGCCTCGGAAAAAACAGACCCAGAAGTGCCAGATCACAGGTGGGAGCAGCCTGCCACCCCTCTTTTCTCCGCCTTCTTTCCTGGATCCCCACTCCCCTTGAAGCCAGCCAGGGTGCCCGCCTCTCAGCCAGAGCAGGGACCTGCTGTAACAACGGATTCCTTCTCAGGGGAGATGCTTGTGCTGACCGTCTCCTCACCTGTCCAGTGATTCTGAATCAGTGAAACTGCAGTTTGAAGACGTGGCAGCAATGATGTAGACGGTGGTCTTCCTAAAAGTGCAGTCAGTGCATTCCATTTGCCAGAAAAACAACCCTCCTACCCCATGTCTATCCTTTCCATCAGGCTGGAAACTCCGGGCTTCAGCCTAAGACCCAAGTTCTGTGGAGACAGACGGCACATACATGTCTCCTCGGCCAGTCGGGTTATCATTAAGCGTGGGGCTCCCCTGCTCATCAGCAGGGTCCCCACGGGTGTCCAAGGAAGGAGGCCCCTATCAGCCCATTTATCAGGCCACCAGCCTTCCCCACAGGGTGGTAGCCAGCCCATCGTCACTCTGATTCCTCGGTAACTGTTTCCTAGGAGCAGGGTGATCGCTTTACTAATATACCCTCTTAATACATTTCATTATGAAACCATCCTCTTTCCTAATATTAATAAAATATAAGGAATTGACTGCTGCCTAAAGAACAAGTCCAGTGAAGATTCAGAGAGCTCTGCTGTACCTCAATGATGGGCTATCAGCAAGCCTGATTCTTCCTGTAGAGACAGATACGGTGGAAATAAACCCTCAAGGGTGAATAAATCATACCTCCTAAGTCACCCTTATCCAATGCATTCAAGATATTGATTGCTGCTACATCTGAACAAAGCTCAGATGGCTGTTTAGTGGCAGATTACATCCAGGAGGCATAAATGATTCCCGCCTCTTTGTTAAGTGCCCCTGAAGTTGTTTCCAGGGCGTTGAGTCCATCACGTGGTTGTTGGAAATGTTGTGCATGATGGGGTGATCCCCTCTCTTGACAGTCTGTATGCGAGACTTCCTCACACTGCAGTTACCATGGCCTTGCTGTGACCTGGATGGGCAGAGATCCTGGAAACAGGATGGGGTATTATGGGGAGAGGCTGTGCATAGATGTAGGAGAACACTGGGACAGAGTGGAGGTGAGTGGGTGCTGCTGTTCTCAGGTGTCTAGATTTTTTTTTTCATCCTCTGAAGCATTTTATTTGTATGTATTATGTCCCTGGAAAAAGAACCCAAGGGTTTTCCCTCCTGTGTGTTTTCATCTTGCTTCTTCATGGTCCATCATGCCAGCTGAGGTTGTCAGTACAACAAAACCAGACTGGAGGGAAGGGAACAGGTTATTCTGCCATTTTTCTGGATCTTTGAGTCACCCAGCAAATCTGGGGCTGATCACTCCACACTTATTTAGCCTGCCTGTGAGGTTCACAACAATTTTCCCAGCCCTCTGATCATCAGTAATTTCAGATTAGCAGATGTAACTATGCTTCATCCAGTTAGAAACCTGATGATGATGTTGGAGCACGGCCTAATAAGCACCGGGCCTTTGCCTTTCTTTGGAGGGTCCCACCCTCATTTATCAGGCCACCAGCCTTCCCCACAGGGTGGTAGCCAGCCCATCGTCACTCTGATTCCTCGGTAACTGTTTCCTAGGAGCAGGGTGATCGCTTTACTAATATACCCTCTTAATACATTTCATTATGAAACCATCCTCTTTCCTAATATTAATAAAATATAAGGAATTGACTGCTGCCTAAAGAACAAGTCCAGTGAAGATTCAGAGAGCTCTGCTGTACCTCAATGATGGGCTATCAGCAAGCCTGATTCTTCCTGTAGAGACAGATACGGTGGAAATAAACCCTCAAGGGTGAATAAATCATACCTCCTAAGTCACCCTTATCCAATGCATTCAAGATATTGATTGCTGCTACATCTGAACAAAGCTCAGATGGCTGTTTAGTGGCAGATTACATCCAGGAGGCATAAATGATTCCCGCCTCTTTGTTAAGTGCCCCTGAAGTTGTTTCCAGGGCGTTGAGTCCATCACGTGGTTGTTGGAAATGTTGTGCATGATGGGGTGATCCCCTCTCTTGACAGTCTGTATGCGAGACTTCCTCACACTGCAGTTACCATGGCCTTGCTGTGACCTGGATGGGCAGAGATCCTGGAAACAGGATGGGGTATTATGGGGAGAGGCTGTGCATAGATGTAGGAGAACACTGGGACAGAGTGGAGGTGAGTGGGTGCTGCTGTTCTCAGGTGTCTAGATTTTTTTTTTCATCCTCTGAAGCATTTTATTTGTATGTATTATGTCCCTGGAAAAAGAACCCAAGGGTTTTCCCTCCTGTGTGTTTTCATCTTGCTTCTTCATGGTCCATCATGCCAGCTGAGGTTGTCAGTACAACAAAACCAGACTGGAGGGAAGGGAACAGGTTATTCTGCCATTTTTCTGGATCTTTGAGTCACCCAGCAAATCTGGGGCTGATCACTCCACACTTATTTAGCCTGCCTGTGAGGTTCACAACAATTTTCCCAGCCCTCTGATCATCAGTAATTTCAGATTAGCAGATGTAACTATGCTTCATCCTCACAGTTAGAAACCTGATGATGATGTTGGAGCACGGCCTAATAAGCACCGGGCCTTTGCCTTTCTTTGCTGTATGGTTTCTATTCTTGAGATCATCAGCCGGGACATTCGTGCCCACCATTTTGGCAGCAGGGAAAGATGGCAGAAAGCAGAGCTTGACAGAAGAGAACAGCAGATTTGTGAATTAGTAAAGAGGTGGAACTGGCAGTCAGCTGAATGGATATGCAAATAACCTGATTTCTTTTTAATTTGAATTTATTTTTTCCTTTTTCTTTTCACTCTCTCTGTCTCTTTCTTTTGGGGAGAGCTACTCCCTTAAAAAATAGTTATCTGAGGCATGACAAATAAATATGTGATTCTAACTGGATCCTGGACTGGGAAACACATTATTGGGGCAAATGGTAAAATTGGAATCTGGATTATAGATTAGGTAATAGTGCTGTACTGATGGAATCTGGATTATAGATTAGGTAATAGTGCTGTACTGATGGTAAAATTCCTGACTGTGGTGACTGTGGTGGTATGTGAGCTTTCACCCTTGTTCACACTGAAGTATTAAGAGTAAGGAGCATGATATATGTGATTCCTTCTCAAATGCATGCGTGTGTGTGTGTGAGAAGAGAAAGTCAGACCAAGAGGATAAGAACAATAAAGCACATGTGACAAAATATTACCAATTGGTAAATCTGGGTAAAATGTATTCCAGAATTCATTGTAATATGCGTGCAAGTTTTCTGTAAGTTTAAAATTATTTCCCTTTCATAAAGTGTTTTAGGCACTGTCTGCATTGTAATATGCTGTGCAAAAATTTTCTGTAAGTTTAATCCTAAATTATTGGTCCCTGGAAAAAGAACCCAAGGGTTTTCCCTCCTGTGTGTTTTCATCTTGCTTCTTCATGGTCCATCATGCCAGCTGAGGTTGTCAGTACAACAAAACCAGACTGGAGGGAAGGGAACAGGTTATTCTGCCATTTTTCTGGATCTTTGAGTCACCCAGCAAATCTGGGGCTGATCACTCCACACTTATTTAGCCTGCCTGTGAGGTTCACAACAATTTTCCCAGCCCTCTGATCATCAGTAATTTCAGATTAGCAGATGTAACTATGCTTCATCCTCACAGTTAGAAACCTGATGATGATGTTGGAGCACGGCCTAATAAGCACCGGGCCTTTGCCTTTCTTTGCTGTATGGTTTCTATTCTTGAGATCATCAGCCGGGACATTCGTGCCCACCATTTTGGCAGCAGGGAAAGATGGCAGAAAGCAGAGCTTGACAGAAGAGAACAGCAGATTTGTGAATTAGTAAAGAGGTGGAACTGGCAGTCAGCTGAATGGATATGCAAATAACCTGATTTCTTTTTAATTTGAATTTATTTTTTCCTTTTTCTTTTCACTCTCTCTGTCTCTTTCTTTTGGGGAGAGCTACTCCCTTAAAAAATAGTTATCTGAGGCATGACAAATAAATATGTGATTCTAACTGGATCCTGGACTGGGAAACACATTATTGGGGCAAATGGTAAAATTGGAATCTGGATTATAGATTAGGTAATAGTGCTGTACTGATGGAATCTGGATTATAGATTAGGTAATAGTGCTGTACTGATGGTAAAATTCCTGACTGTGGTGACTGTGGTGGTATGTGAGCTTTCACCCTTGTTCACACTGAAGTATTAAGAGTAAGGAGCATGATATATGTGATTCCTTCTCAAATGCATGCGTGTGTGTGTGTGAGAAGAGAAAGTCAGACCAAGAGGATAAGAACAATAAAGCACATGTGACAAAATATTACCAATTGGTAAATCTGGGTAAAATGTATTCCAGAATTCATTGTAATATGCGTGCAAGTTTTCTGTAAGTTTAAAATTATTTCCCTTTCATAAAGTGTTTTAGGCACTGTCTGCTGTATTAGTTAAGACTTAATTCAGCTGTGACAGAAAACCCACAATAGCTTAGTCAAGAGGAAAATGTACTTTTCTCTAGAATCCAGAGGTGGATAGCCCATTTCACAAAGTTGTCAGGGTCTAGGGCTCCACTGCTCACGTTTTGTGGGTGCCCTTAGTAACCAGCCTCCACCTCATGGACTAAGAAGCCGCTTAAGTACCAGATATTTCCCACGTTCTAGACAGGAGGAAGGAAAGAGCTTGAAGTAAAAAAAATGAGGGGAAATAAAGGGTCCTTGTCACAAGATCTCGTGGAAGCTGGCACTCAGTGTTTCTGCATACAACTCATTGGCCAAAACATAGTCTCTGGTCACAGCTCACTGCGAGAGAACCTGCGAAATGAAGATTTTATTATAGGTGTTCCTGGATGCATTTTAAAATCAAGGCTTCTAATATGGAAGAAAGAGAGAATGGACAGTAGGCAGGCAATTAGAATGCATATATGTTGTGTCACTTCAATAGTGTCCAATTCTTTGTGACCCTGTGGACCGTAGCCCACCAGACTCCTCTGTCCATGGAATTTTCCAGGCAAAAATACTGGAATGGGTTGCTATGCCCTCCTCCAGGGGATCTTTCCAACCCAGGGATCGAACCCTCATCTCTTAGGTCTCCTGCATTGGCAGGCATGTTCTTTAGCACTAGTGCCACCTGGGAAGCCTAAACAACTAGCAACCTTTACCAAATGAGGTCACCCAACAGAGACAGCCTCTGCCCAGAAGCCTTCATGATCTAGTGGCCCAAGGATCCAGCTGGGTCACGTCCTCCTGAATACAATTCAGCTAACACAGTGGGTGACGTTTGCAGACTTCTGGTGTCATAATCCTCTGCCACTTCAAATAGTGCTCTGCCAGCCCCTCACCCCCATTCAGCCAAACTGGATTTGTAGGAGACTCATTTGCCAATGATCAGTTACTCTACTTGTTGATTTTCCCCTCGAATGACTTTGGTCTAAGAGGACAGATTATTCAAAAACGACAACAACTGAAGAGTGTATTTTTGAATCTGAATAAAGACCCCATTGCCTTCTGGCTGCCTCCTATACTTACAGGAAGACAAGAGTAATATTCTTCTGGCTGTTTACAAAGAAATGAGAGTAATACTTATTTTTCATTTGATAGAGGGTGAAAAGACCAATTTTGTGGGAAAGTTTGCCATGCTAATAAGCAGTTTTTATAGTTCCCTGAGAATACTGGCCTTGAGGCAAGGGGAATGAATAATGATTTCTGGTCAAACAGACTTGAGGAACATGTACTCTATAATCTTCTGTTAGAGGGTCACAGTACATAATAATACACTAAAAACTCTGAGAAGTTCTGCAGGAAGGATATTTAGTTCAGAGTCCCCGGCCTGAAGCCAGATTGGGACTTTAACCCACTGTCTTTTAACTGAGATCACACTTGGTTTCAGAACTTAGTGAAGCTCAGGTTCTTGATGTCTCATGGCAGAAAGAATTCAATGGGAGACAAAGTGATAGGTAAGAAATGAATTTCTTTAGAGAGAAACACACTCCATATAGTGTGGGCCATCTTAGGAGGCAAGAGCTATCCATAGTATGAGGTTGTCAGCTTTTATAGGAGTGGGTGATTTCATAGGTTAATAAGTGGGAGGAGTTGTTGCTATTGTTTAATCGCTCAGTCATGTCTGACACTGCAACCCCATGAACGGCAGCATGCCAGACTTCCCTGTTCTTCACTGTCTCCCTGAGTTTGCTCAGACTCATGTCCACTGAGTCCATGATACCATCCAACCATTTCATCCTCTTTCATACCCTTCTCCTCCTGCCCTCAATCTTTTCCAGCATCGGGGTCTTTTCTAGTAAGTCTGCTTTTCGCATCAGGTGGCCAAAGTACTGGAGCTTCAGCTTCAGCATCAGTCCTTCCAATGAATATTCAGGGTTGACTTCCTTTAGGATTGACTGGTTTAATCTCCTCGCAGTCCAAGGGTCTCTCACAAGTCTTCTCCAGCATTCCATCAGTTCTTTGGTTCTCAGTATTCCAGCTCTTTTGGGGAAGAGGTGGGGACTTTCATAAATTGGGCCGTGATCCACTTTTTGACCTTTGTGGTAAGCCTTGGAATGATCACATGGTGCCCATTTAGCTTGCTAAAGTGTTACAATGTGTGTATGCTGAGGCTCAAGGTCTAGTGGAAGTTGACTTGCCCTCCATCTTGGACCTATTGCTTCTAATCTATGACTTGTCTTTGGGTTATGTCATTCTTTTAAAGATTGTGCTCTGCCTCCTTCCCTACTGTCTTGGGACTTCTTGTTGCCAACTTTTTCTTTCTCCTACTGTTGTCTCTTGTTTATTTCTCTCCCATTGAGCCCACCTGGAAAAATCAAGGATGCTTTTGTTTTATGAAGCCCTCACTAAACTGCCTTAGGTTCATATTGATACAGCAATTCTGGGCTTTGATGGTACATGTTGTACAGAAAATGGAGCATAAGTCACTTTTTACGCATAATGACAAGATTTTTTTAGATGGCTGAATTTGGAAGCAAACGGAAGCTGCAGTCCTATGGACAAGATCAGTTGACACTTGAGTGTTTTTTAAGAGGTGTGTAGAAAATTGACACCTGTTTGTGGCAACATCCCAGCAAAGCTGGATGCCAGACATGTGCAGCACACACACTAGGGACCAGAATGGGGATGCCCGTAGCTCTGTGTTTAGGATGCCTCCTTAGGGGGAAGACAGATGTATTTGTAAAACTTTAATCACCAGATCTATAACAGTTAACCAGATAAGCAATGAAGCCTAGGAGTCCCCTTCCAAACTGTGTCCAGTGTCCAGTAAAACTTTAAAATTTACCAGATCTATAACATAACCATTTCATCCTCTTTCATACCCTTCTCCTCCTGCCCTCAATCTTTTCCAGCATCGGGGTCTTTTCTAGTAAGTCTGCTTTTCGCATCAGGTGGCCAAAGTACTGGAGCTTCAGCTTCAGCATCAGTCCTTCCAATGAATATTCAGGGTTGACTTCCTTTAGGATTGACTGGTTTAATCTCCTCGCAGTCCAAGGGTCTCTCACAAGTCTTCTCCAGCATTCCATCAGTTCTTTGGTTCTCAGTATTCCAGCTCTTTTGGGGAAGAGGTGGGGACTTTCATAAATTGGGCCGTGATCCACTTTTTGACCTTTGTGGTAAGCCTTGGAATGATCACATGGTGCCCATTTAGCTTGCTAAAGTGTTACAATGTGTGTATGCTGAGGCTCAAGGTCTAGTGGAAGTTGACTTGCCCTCCATCTTGGACCTATTGCTTCTAATCTATGACTTGTCTTTGGGTTATGTCATTCTTTTAAAGATTGTGCTCTGCCTCCTTCCCTACTGTCTTGGGACTTCTTGTTGCCAACTTTTTCTTTCTCCTACTGTTGTCTCTTGTTTATTTCTCTCCCATTGAGCCCACCTGGAAAAATCAAGGATGCTTTTGTTTTATGAAGCCCTCACTAAACTGCCTTAGGTTCATATTGATACAGCAATTCTGGGCTTTGATGGTACATGTTGTACAGAAAATGGAGCATAAGTCACTTTTTACGCATAATGACAAGATTTTTTCAGATGGCTGAATTTGGAAGCAAACGGAAGCTGCAGTCCTATGGACAAGATCAGTTGACACTTGAGTGTTTTTTAAGAGGTGTGTAGAAAATTGACACCTGTTTGTGGCAACATCCCAGCAAAGCTGGATGCCAGACATGTGCAGCACACACACTAGGGACCAGAATGGGGATGCCCGTAGCTCTGTGTTTAGGATGCCTCCTTAGGGGGAAGACAGATGTATTTGTAAAACTTTAATCACCAGATCTATAACAGTTAACCAGATAAGCAATGAAGCCTAGGAGTCCCCTTCCAAACTGTGTCCAGTGTCCAGAATACAAACTAAGTGAAGTCTTACTTAAGCTGGCAGGAAGAGGACAATATGTTCACTCTGCATTTGAAACCGTCACTGAGTAAGTGGGTTTGCTTTATCTTCGGAGAGCTAGCTGAGAGCACAGCCATTGTCTCTGGGAAGGGAATTAAACACGGAAATACTTAGTCTGCAATAAATGAACAGCCCCATTAACTCAATGCATTTTGGGTTACATTTTAAATAATACTGATTTGTAGTAATAACTAGGCTTCCCAGGTGGCACCAGTGGTAAAAACCCATCTGCCAATGCAGCAGATATAAGAGATGTGGGTTCAATCTCTGGGTTGGGAAGATCCCTTGGAGGAAGAAATGGCAACCCATTCCCGTATTCTTGCCTGGAGAATTACATGGACAGAGGAGCCTGTCAGGGCCCCAGTCCATAAGGTCATAAAGAGTCAGACATGACTGAAGCAACTTAGCATGCACAGAGTGATATCTGTAGTAAGATTTTCTTTTGTGAAGCTCATGGCCCATTTCCTGTATCATCTCATTCATTTTGACCTAGGATTGGGCATTGTTTTTCTTCTGAGGAAAAGAAGGCTGTAGGTAGGCTGTGGCAGCTAATTGGGACATGGCAGGAAGCAAAGGCAGGTCTCCTGATCCCAAGTCTTAGCTGTTTGAGCACAAACAGCTTAACTGTTTGAAGGCCAAGTTGATGGGTTTCAGTTTTGCTCAGAAATGAAAAAAAAAAAGTCCCTTGGGAAAAATACTGAGTAGCTACTCCTGATAGCTCCTAGGCACCTTACAGAAAACTGCATTCATTCATTCATTCATTCAGTAAATATATATCAAATGCCCACTGTGCCAGGCACTGTCCTTACTTCTAGTGCCCTGGTCTCAGAGATGTGCCTGTCACTTGTCCCAAATGTCGTAGAGAGCCCTCTGGAGTGCAGAGTGTGACGAGGGCTGAGGAAGAAGACCACAGGAAAATGAACAAAACGAGTCCTTCCAAACTGGGGGTCCAGTTTTTCCCAGAAAATTAAACAATACTTAAACAGTTAACCAGATAAGCAATGAAGCCTAGGAGTCCCCTTCCAAACTGTGTCCAGTGTCCAGAATACAAACTAAGTGAAGTCTTACTTAAGCTGGCAGGAAGAGGACAATATGTTCACTCTGCATTTGAAACCGTCACTGAGTAAGTGGGTTTGCTTTATCTTCGGAGAGCTAGCTGAGAGCACAGCCATTGTCTCTGGGAAGGGAATTAAACACGGAAATACTTAGTCTGCAATAAATGAACAGCCCCATTAACTCAATGCATTTTGGGTTACATTTTAAATAATACTGATTTGTAGTAATAACTAGGCTTCCCAGGTGGCACCAGTGGTAAAAACCCATCTGCCAATGCAGCAGATATAAGAGATGTGGGTTCAATCTCTGGGTTGGGAAGATCCCTTGGAGGAAGAAATGGCAACCCATTCCCGTATTCTTGCCTGGAGAATTACATGGACAGAGGAGCCTGTCAGGGCCCCAGTCCATAAGGTCATAAAGAGTCAGACATGACTGAAGCAACTTAGCATGCACAGAGTGATATCTGTAGTAAGATTTTCTTTTGTGAAGCTCATGGCCCATTTCCTGTATCATCTCATTCATTTTGACCTAGGATTGGGCATTGTTTTTCTTCTGAGGAAAAGAAGGCTGTAGGTAGGCTGTGGCAGCTAATTGGGACATGGCAGGAAGCAAAGGCAGGTCTCCTGATCCCAAGTCTTAGCTGTTTGAGCACAAACAGCTTAACTGTTTGAAGGCCAAGTTGATGGGTTTCAGTTTTGCTCAGAAATGAAAAAAAAAAAGTCCCTTGGGAAAAATACTGAGTAGCTACTCCTGATAGCTCCTAGGCACCTTACAGAAAACTGCATTCATTCATTCATTCATTCAGTAAATATATATCAAATGCCCACTGTGCCAGGCACTGTCCTTACTTCTAGTGCCCTGGTCTCAGAGATGTGCCTGTCACTTGTCCCAAATGTCGTAGAGAGCCCTCTGGAGTGCAGAGTGTGACGAGGGCTGAGGAAGAAGACCACAGGAAAATGAACATTTATAATCGTAATAATCATAACAAGAGCTGACTGTTACATAGCAAGCCTTGCACGGTTCTAAGAGCCAACTTGTGTATTCTTATCACAGCCCTTTGAAGTGGATACTGTGGTTAAATCCACTTTACAGAGAAGGAAATAGAGGCCCCCAGCAGTTCAATGACCTTCCCAGATCTCATGGAAGAGATGGGATCCCGTCTAAACAGTTACCATTAACCACTCAACCATGCTGCCTCTTTATTTTCTTTTTTTTTTAAGATTTATTTATTTATTTTGGGGAGAGGTGAGGTGGGGAGGGAGGGGAGCAGGCGGGCCACTTCTGTTGGTCTTTCATTTATCTCTTTTCATCCATCTTTGTTCTTTGGCTCCTGTGGGCCTCCCATCGTGGTGGCCTCTGTTGTCGCAGAGCACCAGCTCTGGGCGCATGCGCTCCAGAGCTCTGGCTTGGTAGTTGGACACATGGATCTAGCCGCTCCGCGGCACGTGGGATCTTCCCAGGACAGGGATCCAACCAGTGCCCCTTGCACTGCAAGGCGATGTCCTTACCCACTGGACCACCAGGGAAGCCCCATGCTGCCTCTTTAGAAAGCCCTTACGAGACAGGCTAGGGGAAGGAGGCAGCTCTGGAGGCACCATGAGCTCTGAACATGAGTGTGAGTCCAGGGGAGTGGTTCTAGTGCACAAGGCAGGGGCCGTGTGATGACCAAGGTCTGAGTCAGGTTGGGAAAGTCATTGAGCAGAATGAAGGCTCACTGCCCAGGGACTTCCCTGGTAGTCCAGTGGCTAAGTCTCCAAGCTTCCAATACAAGGGCGCTATGTGTTGTGCCTAGTCACTCAGTCATGTCTGACTCTTATGACCCCCATGGACTGTAGCCTCTCAGGCTTCTCTGTCCATGGGATTCTCTAGGCAAGAATACTGGAGTGAGTTGCCATGCCTTCCTCCAAGGGATCTTCCCAACCCAGGGATCAAACGCAGGTCTCCCACACTGCAGGCAGATTCTTTATTATCTCAGTCACCAGCAAAGTCCTCGAATGCTGGAGCAGGTAGCGTATCCCTTCTCCAGGGAATCTTCCCAACCCAGGAATCAAACTGGGAGCTCCTGCATTGCGGGCAGATTCTTTACCAGCTGAGCTACCAGGAAAGTCAGGACGTGGGTTCAATCCCTGGTCAGGGAACTTGATCCCATGTGCCACAACTAAGAGCTGACATGCCACATCTGAAGATCCTGTGTGCTGCAGCTAAGACCCAGCCAAACAAATTAATAATAGAAAAATATTTAAAAAACAAAAAACGTTCACTGCTCTTTGTCCCCCAAGAACACGTCAGACAGACTAACCTCAGAGATCCTCCAAACTATGTGGCCCCACACCCTGCCACATCCCCATCTGAAGACAGCTTTCAGCCTTCCTTCATCCACTTAGGATAAAAGCTCGGGGCCAGTAAGCCTCCATGTTTCCAAAACAGGTGATCTGGGATCCATCACTGGCCAGGAAATTACATCTCTTGCTGCATCTAAGAGTTGGCATGCCTGAACTAAAAGATCCCACGTGATGAAGATCAAAGAGCCCATGTGCTGCAACTAAGACCCAGCATGGCTAAATAAATAATAAGTATTAAAAAAAAAACAATAGGGTCTTCCCTGGTGGTCCAGTAGGTAAAGAGTCTACCTTGCAAGAGGCATGGATTCGATCCCTGGCCTGGAAAGATCCCACATGCTGTGGAGCGGCTGGACTGGAGTGTCCAATTATGAGCCAGCGTTTTGGAGTGCAGGCGCCCAGAGCTGGTGCTCTGCAACGAGAGGCCACTGAAATGGGAGGCCCACACAGGCCAAAGAATAAAGATGGATGAAAATAAATAGATAAAAACCAATAAGAGGTCAAAAAATGTTTTAAATTAAAAAAAAAAAAAAAGAATATGAGTCCAGGATCTAGGAAGAGAGATATGGAAGTGATGACTCCTGGCTCCCTACCCACCTTGCTTGGACTCAAGCCCAGCCACCTGCAGACCAGGGCTGCAGGTAGCATGCCCACGGCTGCCTGCTTATTAGGGCCGTCGGTGCTGGTTGGCTGCCCTGCCCCTTTCGAGGCCCAGCTCACGACTGCCTTCCAGTCCCCAGATGAGACCAGGCACTCCTATGCCAAGGAGGTGCCACACCAAAGTCAGAAAATATGGGTCTCCACCCTCCAGACAGTTGTTTGCCATCTGCTTCCTACCCTAAGGTCTGGCAGTGTAGTATATTGCTTTTAGAAAAAGATGTGCTCTGGAAAATGGTGTGACTAACTCTTAATGAATAGCTTTGCTTCATCTGGGCCTCTGAAACCTTCTGGTATCTAAGGGGGAAGTTGGGAAAGAGCCAAGAAGACTCCCTGCCCAATTGAGGAATCACAGCAACCCATTACACAGGTGAGGAAACTGAGACCCTTGGACAGATAGTAAGTGATAGAAGGTAAAGACGAAATCCTTTGTTTCCTAATCAGAGGTGAAGCCAGAGAGGTCATGAGATGGTGAACCTCCTGAGGCTGTAGCCTGGACCATTGTACTGAGTACTTTTTGAGATCATAGAGCTTGGAAATAGTGAAGAGACTGGAGTCCAAGACATGCTTCTTGATGTAAGTGCCCTTCTCCAGTGGCCTCAGAACCGTGTGCCCTTCTCCATGTGCCTATGACTCGGTTTTGTCTTCTGTAAGTAGGACACAACACACAGGGCTGTTATTAGTAGTACTTGAGTTATTAAATGAAAATAAAAGCAGCAAACACAGCACCTGGGGTGGAATAGGTACTCACATAGTGTGGGTGTTACAGAATAATAGTTCATTTTCAGAATAATGCCATTTGCAGCAGCTTGGATGAACCTAAAGATGATCATAGTAAGCCAAGTCAGTCAGACAAAGACAAGTATCATATGATATCACTTATATGTGGAATCTAAAATATGACAGAAATGAACTTATCAAAGAAATGGAAACAGACTCACAAACCCAGAGAAGAGAACTGGGGTTGCCATGGAGGTTGGGGGAGGAGTGAGGTGGGAGTTCAGTATGTATGTGTATCAGTCACTATGCTATACTCCAGAAACTAGCACAACATTGAAAATCAACTGTATTTCAATAAAATTTTAAAGAAGAGTTCATTTGCCGTATTCAGGGTGCATACAATTTAGAATCGTTCATTTTGATTTTGTGAATTTCTCTCCCAAACCATTAGGTGTTTCAGAAAAATTTAATTCTTGAGTTAAATTAGAAAAACTATTACTGTCTTCCATCCCTATAGGTCTCTTTGTGTTCTTCATTCTCAAAAAGGGCTTCCCTGCCTGAGGGCTGCTCCTCCCTCTGCTTGGGGTGCTCTCCCCATAAGCTCACGATGCACTTCCTGTCTCCTGAGCCTTCTGTAACATCAGCCGGGTCAGTCCTTTGGAGCCGTTGTCCCAGTCGGTGGTTCATAATTGTCTAGTTTCCCCAGGCAACTTGTTTTCTGCTGCATCTCCAACTCCCAGCATAGGACCTGGAACATCATAAAGACTGGATGAATGAATGCATGGATGAATGAATGAACATCTGGCTCCAAAGTGTGAGCCGCAACGCATAATGCTGTCTCAGATGCCATTTGCTCTGGAACCTTCCCTGTGCTGGGCACAGCTGCCTTCTCTCTGAACGCACAGCTTGTGTCGGTGCCGTTTGGGAGACAATTCATGGGCTGCTTCTCACCCTTCACACTGGTCTTCATGATTTCACAATAACGTTATTTCCCATTCCCATGATGACACCCTGAGGCCCCAGCAGGACGATGAATGTTCCTGGAGGGTATGCACTGTGTGAAGTAGAAGAGAAAGACAACTGCAGAAGGTGTTCATGAAAGGTGGAGGGGGACTGCATTTTAGAAAGTGACAAAGGTCCAAACAAGGGTGGGGACCACACCTCAGGCCGCAGCTCTACACTCAGGTGACGTGAACCTGAGCTCCACCCAAGGGGTAAGACAGGATGGTCCAGAGACTGGGGAGGAAGGGAGAGGACGATATCCGAACAGGGCCAGATCAGTGCATCTGAGTTTGCATTTGTGTGTAGGAAGCTCAGCCAGGAGAGAAGCCAAGGAATGCAGGGATTGGCCTGTGGGTGAGAGAGTGAGAGAACGCCTAGGACACCATTGAAAAATTCAACTGTATTTCAATAAAATTTTAAAGAAGAGTTCATTTGCCGTATTCAGGGTGCATACAATTTAGAATCGTTCATTTTGATTTTGTGAATTTCTCTCCCAAACCATTAGGTGTTTCAGAAAAATTTAATTCTTGAGTTAAATTAGAAAAACTATTACTGTCTTCCATCCCTATAGGTCTCTTTGTGTTCTTCATTCTCAAAAAGGGCTTCCCTGCCTGAGGGCTGCTCCTCCCTCTGCTTGGGGTGCTCTCCCCATAAGCTCACGATGCACTTCCTGTCTCCTGAGCCTTCTGTAACATCAGCCGGGTCAGTCCTTTGGAGCCGTTGTCCCAGTCGGTGGTTCATAATTGTCTAGTTTCCCCAGGCAACTTGTTTTCTGCTGCATCTCCAACTCCCAGCATAGGACCTGGAACATCATAAAGACTGGATGAATGAATGCATGGATGAATGAATGAACATCTGGCTCCAAAGTGTGAGCCGCAACGCATAATGCTGTCTCAGATGCCATTTGCTCTGGAACCTTCCCTGTGCTGGGCACAGCTGCCTTTCTCTCTGAACGCACAGCTTGTGTCGGTGCCGTTTGGGAGACAATTCATGGGCTGCTTCTCACCCTTCACACTGGTCTTCATGATTTCACAATAACGTTATTTCCCATTCCCATGATGACACCCTGAGGCCCCAGCAGGACGATGAATGTTCCTGGAGGGTATGCACTGTGTGAAGTAGAAGAGAAAGACAACTGCAGAAGGTGTTCATGAAAGGTGGAGGGGGACTGCATTTTAGAAAGTGACAAAGGTCCAAACAAGGGTGGGGACCACACCTCAGGCCGCAGCTCTACACTCAGGTGACGTGAACCTGAGCTCCACCCAAGGGGTAAGACAGGATGGTCCAGAGACTGGGGAGGAAGGGAGAGGACGATATCCGAACAGGGCCAGATCAGTGCATCTGAGTTTGCATTTGTGTGTAGGAAGCTCAGCCAGGAGAGAAGCCAAGGAATGCAGGGACTTGGCCTGTGGGTGAGAGAGTGAGAGAACGCCTAGGACACCGCATGAAGGAATAAGCAAGAAGGTCAGAGGTCCACAATGAGAAAAACACTTCAGCAGAGGTACGTATCCCTTGCAGATGTGGGTCAGACCGCCGTAGGAGCTTTAGAGCTGTGTTCTGTGTAATCCCAGCTCCACCACCCAGGTCAGTCTTATCTTGTACAAGTTTATTAGCTATTTAAAGCTTCATATTGCTTGTCTGCAAAGTGAGGACAACAGTTGCCAGCTTCACAGAGATTCAGTGGCACATCAGAATAAAGCAGGAAGTACCACTCTGAAGTGTAAACACTGGGCTGCAGGTGATGAGCTTTGGGAATGGAGTGGGTAAACCATGAGCCTTTACTTGGGCAAGGATTCTTCTCCAGAACTGCCATAACAGTATACCACAGCCTGGGTGGGTTAAGTAGCAGAAACTTATTTTCTCACAGGTCTGGAGGCTAGACCTCTAAGATCAGGGTACCAGTTGGGTTCTGGAGAGGTCTCTCTTCCTGGCTTGTGGACAACTGCCTTCTGGCTGTGTTCTCTGTGGAGAGAGAACAGAGCTCTCTGTTGTCTCTTCTTATGAGGACACTAACCCTGTTAGATCAGGGCCCCATCCTTATAACCTCTTTTAACCTTAATTACTTCCTTGGGGGTCCATCTCCAAATGTAGCCATACAGGGATTAGGGATTCAACGTATGAATTAGGAGTGGAGACACAAATATTGAGTCCATAACCATGAGGATAAGGAGTAATTCGAGGGACGGGAAGTCCCCTGGGCACTTTGAGGAGGGCCCTGTCTCCCTGGCTGTGCCCTGGGCAGGCTTTGTTCACCTGGGATTGGCCTCACAGTGACATTCCCCTGTCGCATGGCAAAGCTGGGCCTTCTAGAATTCAAGATGTTTCCAGCAGTGCTGCTGCCTTTTTCCTGTCCTCAGGAAGTGGGGGTGGGGGTCTCTCAGAAATGAGAACCCTCAGCAGAAGTGCAGGCCTATCCTTCACACCTGCTGTTTCACTGCAAACCAGAGTATCCATCTACCCCATTATCTTTGTGGTGGGGATGCATGCCTTATTGGGGGAGTCAAATGGGATCCATTTTCAAATACCGTTTTCTAGGACAAATTCCCTGGCTGAGCATTCTGGTATTCCCTCAGCAGTATTGTTACACAAGGATTCATTATATTTTTACACATACATTCTTCCCAAGTGTGTATTGAATGAATTACAAAATGCATGCATGAGTGAATGGAATCTCTTTCATTGACTGACAGCAGAATTCCATAAAAGCTTTCTGGCCAAAACGCCATCTAATACTGTTATTCAGTCGCCAAGGCATGTTTGACTCTTTGTGACCCAATGGACTGCAGCATGTCGGGCTTCTCTGTCTTTCGCTCTCTCCTGGAGTTTGCTCAGACTCATGTCCACTGAGTCAGTGATGCCATCCAACCATCTCATTCTCTGCGTCCCCTTCTCCTCCTGCCTTCAATCTTTCCAAGCATCAGGGTCTTTTCCAGTGAGTCAGCTCTTGGCATCAGGTGGCAAAAGTGTTGGAGCTTCAGCATCAGTCCTTCCAATGAATACTCAGGGCTGATTTCCTTTAATTTTTTCCCTCCAAGGGACTCTCAAGAGTCTTTTCAACACCGCAGAGCTCTCTGTTGTCTCTTCTTATGAGGACACTAACCCTGTTAGATCAGGGCCCCATCCTTATAACCTCTTTTAACCTTAATTACTTCCTTGGGGGTCCATCTCCAAATGTAGCCATACAGGGATTAGGGATTCAACGTATGAATTAGGAGTGGAGACACAAATATTGAGTCCATAACCATGAGGATAAGGAGTAATTCGAGGGACGGGAAGTCCCCTGGGCACTTTGAGGAGGGCCCTGTCTCCCTGGCTGTGCCCTGGGCAGGCTTTGTTCACCTGGGATTGGCCTCACAGTGACATTCCCCTGTCGCATGGCAAAGCTGGGCCTTCTAGAATTCAAGATGTTTCCAGCAGTGCTGCTGCCTTTTTCCTGTCCTCAGGAAGTGGGGGTGGGGGTCTCTCAGAAATGAGAACCCTCAGCAGAAGTGCAGGCCTATCCTTCACACCTGCTGTTTCACTGCAAACCAGAGTATCCATCTACCCCATTATCTTTGTGGTGGGGATGCATGCCTTATTGGGGGAGTCAAATGGGATCCATTTTCAAATACCGTTTTCTAGGACAAATTCCCTGGCTGAGCATTCTGGTATTCCCTCAGCAGTATTGTTACACAAGGATTCATTATATTTTTACACATACATTCTTCCCAAGTGTGTATTGAATGAATTACAAAATGCATGCATGAGTGAATGGAATCTCTTTCATTGACTGACAGCAGAATTCCATAAAAGCTTTCTGGCCAAAACGCCATCTAATACTGTTATTCAGTCGCCAAGGCATGTTTGACTCTTTGTGACCCAATGGACTGCAGCATGTCGGGCTTCTCTGTCTTTCGCTCTCTCCTGGAGTTTGCTCAGACTCATGTCCACTGAGTCAGTGATGCCATCCAACCATCTCATTCTCTGCGTCCCCTTCTCCTCCTGCCTTCAATCTTTCCAAGCATCAGGGTCTTTTCCAGTGAGTCAGCTCTTGGCATCAGGTGGCAAAAGTGTTGGAGCTTCAGCATCAGTCCTTCCAATGAATACTCAGGGCTGATTTCCTTTAGGCTTGACTGGTTTGATCTCCTTGCTGTCCAAGGGACTCTCAAGAGTCTTTTTCAACACCGCAGTTCAAAAGCATCAATTCTTTGGTGCTTGGCCTTTTATGGTCCAACTCTCACATCCATACATGATTAATGGGAAAAACCATAGTTTTGGCTAGATGCCTGGATGCACCTTTGCTGGCCAAGTGATGTCTCTGCTTTATAATATGCTGTCTAGCTTAGTCATAGCTTTTCTTCCAAGCAGCAAGTATCTTAATTTTGTGGCTGCAGCCACCATCTGCAGCAATTTTGGAGCCCAGGAAAATAAAATATGTCACTGTTTTCACTTTTCCCCATCAACCCTTCATGATCTTAGTTTTTTGAATGTTGAGTTTTAAGCTAGCTTTGTCACTCTCCTCTTTCACCTTCATCAAGAGGCTCTTTAGTTCCTCTTTACTTTCTGCTTTTAGAATGGTATCTGCACATCTGAGGTTGTTGGTATTTCTCTCAGCAATCTTGATTCTACCCTGCGAGTAATTCAGCCAGAATTTCGCACGAGATACTCTGCATAGAGGTTAAGTAAGCAGGGTGACAATATGCAGCCTTGACATATTCCTTTCCCAATTCAGAACCAGACCATTGTTCCCCGTAAGGTTCTAACTACTGCTTCTTGTCTTGTATACAGGTTTCTTAGTTAAGGTGGCCTGGTGTTCCTGTCTCTTTAAGAATTTTCCTGTTTGTTGTGATCCACATAGTTGAAGGCTTTAGTGCAGTCAGTGAAGCAGAAGTGGATGTTTTTCTGAAATTCCATTGTTTTTTCTATGATCCAATGGATGTTGACAATTTGATCTCTGGTTCCTCTGCCTTTTCTAAATTTGGGTGTTCTCTGTTCACATACTATTGAACCCTAGCTTGAAGAATTTTAAGCAGAATCTTGCTGGCATGTGAAATAAATGCAATTGAATGGTAATTTGAACATGCTTTGGCATTGTCTTTCTTTGGAATAGGAATAAAACATGACCTTTTCCAGTCCTGTGGCCATTGCTGACTTTTCCAAATTTGTTGGCTTATTGAGTGCAGCACTTTAACAGCATTTAACTAATATGCTGTGTTTGATCTCCTTGCTGTCCAAGGGACTCTCAAGAGTCTTTTCAACACCGCAGTTCAAAAGCATCAATTCTTTGGTGCTTGGCCTTTTATGGTCCAACTCTCACATCCATACATGATTAATGGGAAAAACCATAGTTTTGGCTAGATGCCTGGATGCACCTTTGCTGGCCAAGTGATGTCTCTGCTTTATAATATGCTGTCTAGCTTAGTCATAGCTTTTCTTCCAAGCAGCAAGTATCTTAATTTTGTGGCTGCAGCCACCATCTGCACAATTTTGGAGCCCAGGAAAATAAAATATGTCACTGTTTTCACTTTTCCCCATCAACCCTTCATGATCTTAGTTTTTTGAATGTTGAGTTTTAAGCTAGCTTTGTCACTCTCCTCTTTCACCTTCATCAAGAGGCTCTTTAGTTCCTCTTTACTTTCTGCTTTTAGAATGGTATCTGCACATCTGAGGTTGTTGGTATTTCTCTCAGCAATCTTGATTCTACCCTGCGAGTAATTCAGCCAGAATTTCGCACGAGATACTCTGCATAGAGGTTAAGTAAGCAGGGTGACAATATGCAGCCTTGACATATTCCTTTCCCAATTCAGAACCAGACCATTGTTCCGCGTAAGGTTCTAACTACTGCTTCTTGTCTTGTATACAGGTTTCTTAGTTAAGGTGGCCTGGTGTTCCTGTCTCTTTAAGAATTTTCCTGTTTGTTGTGATCCACATAGTTGAAGGCTTTAGTGCAGTCAGTGAAGCAGAAGTGGATGTTTTTCTGAAATTCCATTGTTTTTTCTATGATCCAATGGATGTTGACAATTTGATCTCTGGTTCCTCTGCCTTTTCTAAATTTGGGTGTTCTCTGTTCACATACTATTGAACCCTAGCTTGAAGAATTTTAAGCAGAATCTTGCTGGCATGTGAAATAAATGCAATTGAATGGTAATTTGAACATGCTTTGGCATTGTCTTTCTTTGGAATAGGAATAAAACATGACCTTTTCCAGTCCTGTGGCCATTGCTGACTTTTCCAAATTTGTTGGCTTATTGAGTGCAGCACTTTAACAGCATTTAACTAATATAGTTAGTTCCTTAAATGACAGACTCTTCCTGCAGCTATTTACTTAAGAATATTTTCAAGAATATTTTTATTTTTGCAGTGTTAGTCTTCTTAGGTCAAGTTTGCACAATTCCAAAGCCTATCTTAGGGGATTTACCCACCATGTGTGTTCACAGCGTCTGAGTCCTCCAGATGGCTCCATGGGTCTTGAGCCATAACAGGGATGCCCGTCAGTCAGTTTCTAGGGGATGATCCGTTCACCTTTGCTCTGATATTTACACGTGTGATCCAAGCAGCTGTGCCTTTGTGTTTGAACAGAGCTGAGCCTCCTTGAAGGGTTGCTTAGCCAGTGGCCTTGGTTGTGTTTCTGCTTTATCCCTAGACTACAGGTCATAGGGGCGGCTGCAGGGTGAGTTACACTGATCAAGGAAGACACACTTCCATTCTCAGGAGCTCAGAAAGAAGTCAGGGAGGCTGTACAGAGACAGGAAATCATGTGAGGAGGACTGCTTCCTGTGGGCCTCATAACCAACCAGGGCTCACCTCTCACTGAGAAGGAGTTGGATTAGAAAGGTTTGGGGAGGGGACTTCAGAAAGGGGCGTTTGTGCAGGCAGCCGTTGTGATTTATTTATTTACTTTTAATATTAATAAAAATATTATTATTTTAATATTATATAATAATATTATTTATAATACTCTAACATTATATACTAATATAATAGTATTATATACTATATAATAATATATTGTTATAGTAGTATAATAATAATATATATTCTATAGTATTATATGTAATACTGTATATAATACTATAATTTATAATACTATTGTCATATAATATAAAGATTAAAAGTATTATTTAAAATAAGATTATAAAAATTTAAAAATATTAATATGTATTTGTTTGGCTATGTCAGGCCTTCATTGCAGCATGTCAGATCCTTAGTTGTGGTGTGTGGGCTCTAGTTCCCTGACCAGGGATTGAACACAGGCCCCCTGCATTGGGAGGGTAATCTTGGTCACTGGACCACAAGGTCCAGCTTGTGGACCTTGTGGGCCTTAAAACTGGACGTCCTTTAGCCCACCACAGGAAGAGGGCTGAGGAAGTTGCTAGACCAGAGGTTCGCAACCAGGGCTGATTGTTCCCCCAACCCCCTCCATGGGACATCTGGTCGTGTCTGGAGGCATCTGGGGCTGTTGGCGTGGAGAAGGGAGCAGAGGTGGGTAGAGGCCAGGGATGCTGCTAAACAGCCTGCAGTGCCCAGGACAGTCCCACAGCACAGAATTCTCCAGCCGAGATGTCAAGAGGGCTGGCACTGAGGGCTGCGTGCCCTGGGGACAGCCTGGTGAGAGTCTGGCGTCTGCTCTGATGGTGGGAACTGGGCCACTTGGCCTCCCTGGGTCACCATCTTCTTGTCTGTGACGTAAAGGCCTCTCAGGTTACATTTGGCTCTGACAATCTGTGATTCGGGGACACTGACTGAGACTGGAGATGAAAGAAGGGAAGTGAATATCTTCACCATTTCATGCTTTCTAAAGAAGCAGAAGAAATGCGGAGGATGAAGAAAACCAAACCTCATTCTCAGGCCCTTGTCACTGTGGAAGGAATTCTTGTTGAGACTCAAGGGACAGCCCACGACAGAATCTTCTAGAGTTACACAGAATCTAAGATGCCACCGACTGCACCTGAAGGCAGCTTTTCAAGTATTGCCCCAGCTGCCAAGTCCCTGAGAGGGAGCACAGCTTTCCGGAGCCGGAGCCTTTCTTCCCTGGACTCGGACTGAACGAGAGCCGCTCCAGTCTGCCACCCGTCTGCCAGCCACCTCTCTTCTTGTCAGAAGGAACCTGCTCTTCTAGACCTTAGGAAACCACTTGAAGGTGAAGAATGAGAACATAAGCTTTGCCTACATGGAGAAGTGGTCCAAAGAAAGCACAGATTGTCAGAGTTGCCCAGATAAATCGACGATATTGCGCTTATTGGTACTTTCCAGAAAAAGCAATCAATTCTAAGAAAATTCCCTTGCCACAAAATATTATATAGCAAAGGCTGTAAAAAATTTCCAATATTAAATATTCAAATCATGCTTGTAAAACATGCTGTTCACAAAGAGAAAATTCTATATGATGATGACTCTAATTAAGGGATCTATTACCATCTCATAAGATGATAAATCTGTATTTCAGAATGTTGGAGCAGTATTTTCATGGAAGTATCAGGATTTATTTGTAGGTATTTACAGGTATATAGATGTAACTAAAATGCTGACACAGGATGCTTTCTGTATCAGTAGAATCAGAGGCTCCAAAGGCCAAGAAAAAATTAGTGGATGTCACCTCCGCTCAGGAGCAGAAGCAAGGTAAGTTCTCTGTGAAGGACTTACATAGCAGGGCTGTACCCGTCTCACAGCCCCAAGCCTGTCACCCCCCGTGAGGCTTTCTCTGGATCTTTGGTTCAGTTGTCAGTCCCTGTCCAGCCCCTACCTGTGGGAAAAGGAAGGGGGCTTCCTGCTCACCTTTCCCCAGGTGACTTGGCTTCCACCATCTTCTTGTCTGTGACGTAAAGGCCTCTCAGGTTACATTTGGCTCTGACAATCTGTGATTCGGGGACACTGACTGAGACTGGAGATGAAAGAAGGGAAGTGAATATCTTCACCATTTCATGCTTTCTAAAGAAGCAGAAGAAATGCGGAGGATGAAGAAAACCAAACCTCATTCTCAGGCCCTTGTCACTGTGGAAGGAATTCTTGTTGAGACTCAAGGGACAGCCCACGACAGAATCTTCTAGAGTTACACAGAATCTAAGATGCCACCGACTGCACCTGAAGGCAGCTTTTCAAGTATTGCCCCAGCTGCCAAGTCCCTGAGAGGGAGCACAGCTTTCGGGCCGGAGCCTTTCTTCCCTGGACTCGGACTGAACGAGAGCCGCTCCAGTCTGCCACCGTCTGCCAGCCACCTCTCTTCTTGTCAGAAGGAGCCTGCTCTTCTAGACCTTAGGAAACCACTTGAAGGTGAAGAATGAGAACATAAGCTTTGCCTACATGGAGAAGTGGTCCAAAGAAAGCACAGATTGTCAGAGTTGCCCAGATAAATCGACGATATTGCGCTTATTGGTACTTTCCAGAAAAAGCAATCAATTCTAAGAAAATTCCCTTGCCACAAAATATTATATAGCAAAGGCTGTAAAAAATTTCCAATATTAAATATTCAAATCATGCTTGTAAAACATGCTGTTCACAAAGAGAAAATTCTATATGATGATGACTCTAATTAAGGGATCTATTACCATCTCATAAGATGATAAATCTGTATTTCAGAATGTTGGAGCAGTATTTTCATGGAAGTATCAGGATTTATTTGTAGGTATTTACAGGTATATAGATGTAACTAAAATGCTGACACAGGATGCTTTCTGTATCAGTAGAATCAGAGGCTCCAAAGGCCAAGAAAAAATTAGTGGATGTCACCTCCGCTCAGGAGCAGAAGCAAGGTAAGTTCTCTGTGAAGGACTTACATAGCAGGGCTGTACCCGTCTCACAGCCCCAAGCCTGTCACCCCCCGTGAGGCTTTCTCTGGATCTTTGGTTCAGTTGTCAGTCCCTGTCCAGCCCCTACCTGTGGGAAAAGGAAGGGGTGCTTCCTGCTCACCTTTCCCCAGGTGACAAAGAGTTGTTCAGGGGAACCTATCAGAGAGTTTGATGCACATCCCCATGCTGTAAGAGCCTAAGGACTGGCATGAGAACAGAGGGAGAGGGAGAAGTGGGGGAAGCCGCCCCCACTGGGGGATGCCCCCCTGTCCTGAGAATCCAGTAGGAGCTATTTCAAGAGGTCCTGGCCCAAGAGAGGAGTGACTGGGAGAGGAGGAAGAGCGGTTGGGCCCTGACAAAGTGAGAGTCCACTGAGGTCGACCCTGAATGATGCATTACCGATGCTCAGCGGCAGCCACGTCATGGGAATTTCAACCGGGGCTCCCAATCCGGCAACCTCCAAGGCCCCCCGAAGCTTTCCAGGAGTCAAGTGCCTGCTTCAGACATCTGCCAGGTCCCGAGGGTACTTGTGTCCTATTATATCTGTACCCAGGGACAGTGACCATCTCTCCTCCATTCTCCCCTCTTAGGGTAACTCTAGAAGGTCAGAAACCTCAAAGGCACTGGGAAAAGTAAGTACAATCCAGAAGAAAGAAAATAATATCCAGTTTTTCCTCATAGCTCCACTCAGGTTTCCAGGATGAAAGCCTATAGGAATTGAGGGTGGAGAAACCCTAAATTAAACAAGAAGTCGGAGTTGTCATCATCACACTGAAAGGAGTAAAATTGCCTTTGTGAAGAGGTCTAAGTGAAAGTGAAAGTCGGTCACGTCCAACTCTTTGCACCCCAAAGACGAACCACGGGATTCTCCAGACAAGAATCCTGGAGTGGGTAACCTATCCCTTCTCCAGGGGATCTTCCCAACTCAGGAATCAGACTAGGGTGTCCTGCATTGCAGGCGGATGCTTTACCAGCTGAGCTATCAGGGGAGCCCCTAAGAGGTCTAACTTGCATACTATAAACTGCACCCACTTTTAGTGCACAGTTCAGTGAGTTTTGACAAGTGTGTGTCAACTGAGAAAAAAAAAACACAGCCTAGAAGTGAAGGCTTAGGCTTTATTTGTTGGATTAATTGAGGACCTAAGCCTGGATAGCAGCCTCTCGGATAGCTCTGAGGAACTCACCAAAGTGGTAAGGGAGGAGTTTTTGAACAAAAAAACAGGGAGTCAGACCATTAAAAGATTAGGGACTTCCCTGATGGTCCAGTGGGTAAGGACACCGCCTTGCAGTGCAAGGGGCGCTTGTTCGATCCCTGGCCTGGAAAGATCCCATGTACTGCGGAGCGGCTGGACTAATGTGTCTAACTACTGAGCAGGAGCTCTGGAGTATATGCGCCCAGAGCCGGTGCTCTGCGATGAGAGAGGCCACTGCGTTGGGAAGCCCACACAGGCCAAAGAACAAAGATAAATAAATGAAGGATCAATAGAAGTGGCAAAAAAAAAAATTAGTGTTAATTAAAGAAAAACAGACATGCCAAGTTAACGAACTTGAAATATAGTTTTCTATCTATGGGAAGATGCAAGAATCTGGGGTTAATTGAAGTCATTACTTTGGTATGAGCCTTAGCTATCTGGAACCAGTATCAGGCTTTCTCCATCCCACATCCCCTCAGGGGGCACAGACAGGGGTATCTGCCGTGGTTGATGGCTTGAAGGTTGCAGCATCCTTGTTGACTTATGCAACAGGTGACTTTCTTTGTCTACCTGTCTCTACCTGCATATCCACCACACCATCCAGACACACCGTGTTTCCGCCATGCCCACAAGTTCCCTGTGCCCCTTGACCTCCGCTCCCCAGCCTCCTCCAGCCCCAGCTGAGCCCTGATCTTCTCCCTTTCACCATTGCGGATCAACTGGCATTTTATAGAACTTCATACAAATAGAATCATACAATAGGTACTTTTTTGTGTCTAGCTTCTTTCACTCAATGTAGTATTTTTGAGATTTTTCCATGTTGTGTATGTCAGCAGTTTGCTCCTCCTTATTGATGGCTAGTGCTCTGATGAATGGATATGTCATAGTTTATTTTCCATTATGTCCATTTATGGATGGACATCTGGGCTTTTTCCAGGTATGGGCTATGGACATTCTTTTACAAGTCTTTATTAGACATGATTTCATTTCTTCTGGGTAATTACCTAGGAGTGGAAATTGTTGGATTGTATGATATGTATGTTGATCTGTAGAATGAATTATTGAAATGTTTTCCTTTAGTAGTTGTTTCATTTTCTGTTCCTACAAGCAGTGTATAAGAATTCCACATCTTTGACAACTTTTGGTAATGTCAGACTTCTTAATTTTACCTATTCTAGTGGTTATATAGTGGTATCTCATTGTAGTTTTGATTTTCATCTTCCAGATGACTGATAACGTTGAGCATCTTATGTGCTTTTTTAAAGTATTGATTTATTTATATTTGACTGAGTTGGGCCTTAGTTGTGGCATGCAGGATCTTCGTTGCGGTGTTTGGACTTCTCTGTGGTTGTGGTATGCAGGCCCAGTAGTTGCAGCAGGAAGGCTTAGTTGCCCTGCAGCATGTGGGATCTTACCAGGAATCCACATCCCCTGCATTAGAAGACAGATTCTTAAACCACTAGGCAACCAGGGAAATCTCCTTATGTGTTCATTGATCATTCATATACTCTCTGTTGTCAGTGCCTGCT
Source organism: Tragulus kanchil (assembly GCA_022376925.1). Taxonomy (NCBI): domain Eukaryota; kingdom Metazoa; phylum Chordata; class Mammalia; order Artiodactyla; family Tragulidae; genus Tragulus; species Tragulus kanchil. The sequence continues at coordinate 45,422,049 of JAIOJX010000025.1, forward strand.
CAGATTTTTTGACAAGTTTTTTTTATGGAGTTGTTTCCTGATTATTGGGCTATATGAATCTTCATTCATACGGGCTAGACACAAGTTCTTTGTCAGATATAATTACTAATATTTTCTCCCAGCCTGTGATTTGCCTTTTCATTTTCTTAGTGGTATCTTTTGGAGACCACATTTTTTTGACCACACTTCATGGCTTGCAGGGGATCTTTAGTTCCCTGATCATGGATTGAACCTGGTCCATGGCAGTGAAAGCACAGAGTTCTAGCCACTGGACACCAGGGAATTCCCCAGGAGAGTAGTTGATTTTAAATCTTTGTAGAGTTCTATTTATCAAATTTACCCTGTTATTGCTTGTGCTTTTTGTTTAATAAGGCACTCAAATTACTAAATGAGGTTTTCCTAGTATTGTAAATACTCAGCAGGCCTTCACTTATTTACTTTTTATATTTATATTTAAAATTTGTTTTGGTAAAATCCACATATACATGTATTTTTAAGTTTTACCTGTACAGCATTACATTTCTAACAATGCTTCTTAAAGTTGTGAGACTGAAGAAAGTAATGCTTTAGTGATCCTAGGACTATGTGACACACGGCAGGGTCTCTGTAAATACAGACTGCTGTCAGAAGCTTCTAGTTACCTGCTTGTGACTGAGAAAGCTATTGAAGACCTGCCAGCGATTCTAGCCAAAGGCCGAGAAAGACCAGCTCCCTTGGAGGCCACCTCTGTGTCACAGAATATTCCAGAGAAGGAAAAATGGCTATAAATTGGACAGCTACGACCAAGTGGATGTCAAGAACGCAATAATGAGCAACATGGGTAAAACTTTTAAATCAGAATTGCATAGTGTACAGCTGATTGTACCACAAGAGTTCAGTGGAACTTAAGCTGTGCTTGGGGAAAGGTACTCAGATTTTCCACAGAATTCTAGGGAGATAATTAACTAAGAATCTTATTTTTTATAGCTTTTAAACAACTGATTTGCTTTATATGGCATAGTTTTTGAAAAAAATTAATCTGATAACAAGATTAAAAATTATAGATAGAAGTATATAAATATGTGTGTGTATTTATTAAAAGGAATGGGAATGTGTGTATATATATGTATATATACATTATATATGTATTATATAAACATATAATATGTCATATCATATATATTATATGCATAAATACACATATAATCAATTATATATATATAATTACTAATATTTTCTCCCAGCCTGTGATTTGCCTTTTCATTTTCTTAGTGGTATCTTTGGAGACCACATTTTTTTGACCACACTTCATGGCTTGCAGGGGATCTTTAGTTCCCTGATCATGGATTGAACCTGGTCCATGGCAGTGAAAGCACAGAGTTCTAGCCACTGGACACCAGGGAATTCCCCAGGAGAGTAGTTGATTTTAAATCTTTGTAGAGTTCTATTTATCAAATTTACCCTGTTATTGCTTGTGCTTTTTGTTTAATAAGGCACTCAAATTACTAAATGAGGTTTTCCTAGTATTGTAAATACTCAGCAGGCCTTCACTTATTTACTTTTTATATTTATATTTAAAATTTGTTTTGGTAAAATCCACATATACATGTATTTTTAAGTTTTACCTGTACAGCATTACATTTCTAACAATGCTTCTTAAAGTTGTGAGACTGAAGAAAGTAATGCTTTAGTGATCCTAGGACTATGTGACACACGGCAGGGTCTCTGTAAATACAGACTGCTGTCAGAAGCTTCTAGTTACCTGCTTGTGACTGAGAAAGCTATTGAAGACCTGCCAGCGATTCTAGCCAAAGGCCGAGAAAGACCAGCTCCCTTGGAGGCCACCTCTGTGTCACAGAATATTCCAGAAAAGGGAAAAAATGGCTATAAATTGGACAGCTACGACCAAGTGGATGTCAAGAACGCAATAATGAGCAACATGGGTAAAACTTTTAAATCAGAATTGCATAGTGTACAGCTGATTGTACCACAAGAGTTCAGTGGAACTTAAGCTGTGCTTGGGGAAAGGTACTCAGATTTTCCACAGAATTCTAGGGAGATAATTAACTAAGAATCTTATTTTTTATAGCTTTTAAACAACTGATTTGCTTTATATGGCATAGTTTTTGAAAAAAATTAATCTGATAACAAGATTAAAAATTATAGATAGAAGTATATAAATATGTGTGTGTATTTATTAAAAGGAATGGGAATGTGTATATATATGTATATATATATTATATATGTATTATATAAACATATAATATGTCATATCATATATATTATATGCATAAATACACATATAATCAATTATATATATATAATTACCATTATATGTATAATAATTTTATATATTAATATATTCATAGTCATGTAGTTAATTATATAATTATAATTATTTTATATAATTATATATTATATTTATATATAATATAAACTGTATATAATTATCTTATATATTATCTATAATATAATATACAATATATTATATTCTTATGAATAATACAGTATTTATGTTGTCATATAAGTTTATAATATTTATATATTATAGTATAAATATATATATTATAAAGCATATATAATATAAATTATAATATATTTTAAAATATGTATTATATGTAATTATTATATAATATACAATACAGTATATGATAATTATATGGTTAATATATAATTATATAATATGTAGTGATTATATTATGATATATAATATAATTATAAAATATGATTATATAATAATCACATTGATAATATGATAATTAATATTAATACTTATATATTTATTATATATACATTTGAAAATGCCCTGATGCTGGAAATATTGAAGGTGAAAGGAGAAGAGGGCTGCAGATGATGAAACAGATAGCATCACTGACTCAATGGGCATGAGTTTGTGCAAACTCCAGGAGATGATTAAGGACAGGGAAGTCTGGTGTGCTGCAGTCCATGAGGTTGCAAAAGGTCGGACATGACTTAGCAACTGAACAACAACTATTGATATACCCAACAACCCAGATGAATGACAGAAAAATGGAATGAAAGAAACTTCTGTGACCTGAGTGTTTGTGTTCCCCCTCAGTTCATATGTTGAAATCCTCGTGTACAATGTGATGATGATATTAGGAGTGTGACCTTGGAAGGTGATTAAGTCATGAGAGTGGATGAGTGCTCATATGAAAGAGGTTCCTCAGCGCTTCCTACCACCCCATAAGGATACAAGTAGTTTTTGAAAAAATTAATCTGATAACAAGATTAAAAATTATAGATAGAAGTATATAAATATGTGTGTGTATTTATTAAAAGGAATGGGAATGTGTGTATATATATGTATATATACATTATATATGTATTATATAAACATATAATATGTCATATCATATATATTATATGCATAAATACACATATAATCAATTATATATATATAATTACCATTATATGTATAATAATTTTATATATTAATATATTCATAGTCATGTAGTTAATTATATAATTATAATTATTTTATATAATTATATATTATATTTATATATAATATAAACTGTATATAATTATCTTATATATTATCTATAATATAATATACAATATATTATATTCTTATGAATAATACAGTATTTATGTTGTCATATAAGTTTATAATATTTATATATTATAGTATAAATATATATATTATAAAGCATATATAATATAAATTATATTATATTTTAAAATATGTATTATATATAATTATTATATAATATACAATACAGTATATGATAATTATATGGTTAATATATAATTATATAATATGTAGTGATTATATTATGATATATAATATAATTATAAAATATGATTATATAATAATCACATTGATAATATGATAATTAATATTAATACTTATATATTTATTATATATACATTTGAAAATGCCCTGATGCTGGAAATATTGAAGGTGAAAGGAGAAGAGGGCTGCAGATGATGAAACAGATAGCATCACTGACTCAATGGGCATGAGTTTGTGCAAACTCCAGGAGATGATTAAGGACAGGGAAGTCTGGTGTGCTGCAGTCCATGAGGTTGCAAAAGGTCGGACATGACTTAGCAACTGAACAACAACTATTGATATACCCAACAACCCAGATGAATGACAGAAAAATGGAATGAAAGAAACTTCTGTGACCTGTGTGTTTGTGTTCCCCCTCAGTTCATATGTTGAAATCCTCGTGTACAATGTGATGATGATATTAGGAGTGTGACCTTGGAAGGTGATTAAGTCATGAGAGTGGATGAGTGCTCATATGAAAGAGGTTCCTCAGCGCTTCCTACCACCCCATAAGGATACAAGTAGACATCTACAACCAGGAAGAGGACCCTCACCTGACCATGCTGGCTCCCTGATCTTGGACTTCCAGCATCCAGAATTAAGAGCAATAAATGTCTGTTGTTTACAAGCCACTTAGTCTGTGGTGTCATGTTCTAGCATCCTGAAAGGACTAACAGAAGCCAAACAAGTATATTCCATTTAAACAAGTATATTCCAATCAAACAAGTATGATTCCATTTAAACTAAAATACTGGAATAGCAAATTAATCAATAGTAACAGAAAGCAGGCCCAGGGTTGCTTGAGGCTTGGCGCTGGAGTGCAGGAAGGGGCAGAAGAGACAGATTATAAAGGGACACAAGAAAGCTTTCGGAGGTGATGGTTTTCCCCCTGTCTTGATTACAGTAATGATTTTTTTTTTAGTTCACTGTTTAACTTTTTTTTTCTTAGTTTTTGACTATGCTGGGTCTTTGATGCTGCCTGTGGGTTTTCTCTAGTTGCTGGTGAGCAGGGGCTACTGTTGTTGGGGACCACGGGCTCTAGAGCTCATAGGCTCAGTTCTTGTGGCAAATGGCCTTCGTTGCTCTGTGCCATGTGGGATCATCCTGGATCAAGGATTGAACCCATGTCCCCTGCATTGGCAGGTAGATTCTTAACCACTGGAGCACCGAGAAGTGCTAGCAATAGTGATTTCACAGGTGCACATTTATGTCAAAACTATCAAAACAGATGGAAGAAATTAAGGCGGTTCAAATCTATAAATCTGGTTTTTGGGGATTGTTTTCCCAAGGTTTTTCCTAAGATCTGATAAGTGATTTCTTCATGGTTTTTTTTTTTCTTTTTTTCTTTAAATTGGGGAGGAGGGGTGGTAGTAGAAACACATTTGCTCAACACACTTCCCCTGTAGAGGACTGACTACACTTGCCCATGTCTGCCTTTCTAACATGAGGAATGCTCTCCAGCCCTGGAGGTTTCTCAGGGCTTGAAATGTATTAAATTGTGGACTACAAAAGATATGTTCACCTGGAACCTCAAAATGTGACCTTAGGACTTGTCTGGTGGGCCACTGGCTAAGACTCCCCCCAACCACAACCCCAGGCAGGCGGCCCAGGTTCCATCCCTGATCAGAGAACTAGATCCTACATGCCACAGCTAAAGATCCTGCGTGCCACAACTAAGACCTGGCACAGTCAAATAAATAAGCAAATATCTAAATAAATAAATGTTTGTAATGTGACTTTATTTGGAATAAGGGTCTTTATAGCTGCACCACCCTAAATCTGTTGACCAGTGGTCTTACAGAGACATCAGAGGAGAAGACCCAGCTCTGCTGAGGGGAAGACAATGTAAAGAGAGAGGCAGAGACTGGAGTGATGTGACTGTGAGCCAAGAGCTGCTGGCACCCACCATGAGGTGGAAGAGAGGCATAGGACAGATTCTCGCCAAGTCTCCAGAAAAAAAATAACCGGTCAGCACCTTGAGCTTGGACTTCCAGCCTCCAGAACTATAAAAGAATACATTTTTATTGTTTTGCACTTACAGAAATATGTTACAGCAGTCCTAGAAAATTAATACAGGGCCCCTAGGTATTTTTATTCCCTACTATCCTTAGTGAGTTGGCTATAACCCTATATCTTCTTTTTTTTTTTTGTCTTGTTCCATGTAGCTTATGGGCTCTTAGTTCCTGAGCAGAGATTGAACCCAGGGCCACGGCCCCAAATCCTAAGCACGAGACTGCTGGGGAACTCTCCCTTCTCCCACCCCTATCTTATTTCTACTGTTTGTTTTTCCTTCTCTCAATTAGGCCTGTTAGATTTTTATTATCTTAGCGCTTGGTTACTTCTACCTAGATGGTTATTCATTAACTTCTCCGACCTTCAGTTTTCTTGTCTGGGAAATGAGTGTGAGTACCTGCTGCCTAGGATAGGTTGGGAGGACTGAATCAGTTAATACACATTATGTTCTGATCACAGCACCTGGCCTTTAGCAGATGCTCTATACATATTGTTACCTCGGTTATTAAGTTCTGCTCCCATTTAAAAAAATTATTTGGCTGTACCAGGTCTTAGTCCTGGCACGCAGGATCTTTTCATTGCAGCTTGTAGGATCTAGTTCCCCCACCAGGGATCTAATCCAGGCTCCCTGCACTGGGAGCTCAGAGTCTCAGTCACTGGACTGCCAGGGAAGTCCCTCTGTTTCTATTTCTGAAGGAAAGGCTCATTTTTGCGGTTTCCTTGAAATTAATGGTACATTTTCTTCTATTATATGGATTATTGGTGAAAACATGATGTTATTCTTGGAAGGACCTTTCCTTATGGGTCTTAGGATTCATTCTGAGCTATGTTTTATTTGGAATAAGGGTCTTTATAGCTGCACCACCCTAAATCTGTTGACCAGTGGTCTTACAGAGACATCAGAGGAAGACCCAGCTCTGCTGAGGGGAAGACAATGTAAAGAGAGAGGCAGAGACTGGAGTGATGTGACTGTGAGCCAAGAGCTGCTGGCACCCACCATGAGGTGGAAGAGAGGCATAGGACAGATTCTCGCCAAGTCTCCAGAAAAAAAATAACCGGTCAGCACCTTGAGCTTGGACTTCCAGCCTCCAGAACTATAAAAGAATACATTTTTATTGTTTTGCACTTACAGAAATATGTTACAGCAGTCCTAGAAAATTAATACAGGGCCCCTAGGTATTTTTATTCCCTACTATCCTTAGTGAGTTGGCTATAACCCTATATCTTCTTTTTTTTTTTTTTCTTGTTCCATGTAGCTTATGGGCTCTTAGTTCCTGAGCAGAGATTGAACCCAGGGCCACGGCCCCAAATCCTAAGCACGAGACTGCTGGGGAACTCTCCCTTCTCCCACCCCTATCTTATTTCTACTGTTTGTTTTTCCTTCTCTCAATTAGGCCTGTTAGATTTTTATTATCTTAGCGCTTGGTTACTTCTACCTAGATGGTTATTCATTAACTTCTCCGACCTTCAGTTTTCTTGTCTGGGAAATGAGTGTGAGTACCTGCTGCCTAGGATAGGTTGGGAGGACTGAATCAGTTAATACACATTATGTTCTGATCACAGCACCTGGCCTTTAGCAGATGCTCTATACATATTGTTACCTCGGTTATTAAGTTCTGCTCCCATTTAAAAAAATTATTTGGCTGTACCAGGTCTTAGTCCTGGCACGCAGGATCTTTTCATTGCAGCTTGTAGGATCTAGTTCCCCCACCAGGGATCTAATCCAGGCTCCCTGCACTGGGAGCTCAGAGTCTCAGTCACTGGACTGCCAGGGAAGTCCCTCTGTTTCTATTTCTGAAGGAAAGGCTCATTTTTGCGGTTTCCTTGAAATTAATGGTACATTTTCTTCTATTATATGGATTATTGGTGAAAACATGATGTTATTCTTGGAAGGACCTTTCCTTATGGGTCTTAGGATTCATTCTGAGCTATGTTTTTAGCAAATCCCCTCACGATCTTCACCTTTGTGATGTCAAAACTTGCCATGCTTTAGCACAGTGGACTGGGTGATGACAAATGGACCCATGGCCACTTGCTTGGTCCACCGTAAAAGTTGATTTGTTGGTCACTTCTATGGCTAGAGTCTAACTTTATGGATTATCTTGTATATTTCGTGTTTGAGGACAGAGTAAAAGACTATATAAGAGGCTTGTAATAATCCACCAGCATGGTAGGAAAAATAAAATACATTTATGTTGATATGTGGTTAGCAGGACCATCTTCATGGCCTAACTTCACATGAACTGCCTTTAAGCCTTACAATTGTTGTCTTCTTAGAAAAGTACAAACAATTCATATCCAATAATAAGTATGCAACATCTACATAATTAGGCATAAACTGCTTCATCTGCGAAGAACACATGTGTCTGAGGATGATGGAAGTTTAGTGAAATGCGTTTAGAACATTTTACCTCTTTAACAGATTTTGGGAGACCAAACAATGATATTTGTCCATAATTGACAATGCATTGAGGAACAGCTTAAGTAGAACAAAACCAAAAGTCTTGGCAAGTTAAGAAAAGATTTTAACTCTCATTCCTTCTATCTGCAAAGTCTTTCAATGTCACTGATGCATAAATCTTCAGCTTCTTCTCTTTATTCAGCCATGTTAACCTATGCATCATTTTTATTTCCACAAAAAAGGAAAGTAAAGGATTTAGTCTTAGAAGCTTATAATTTACAGAAGCTTCTGAGAAGACTTAAGGAGTCTGACCATTCATTCATATTTTATTCAAAAGACCTCTATTTTTGACTGCTCAGTTCCATTAACTGTATGATCTCCTAACATGACACAACAATCTAGTGTTGTGTATGCATCACTTAAAAAAACAAAAAAACAAAAAACTGAGCTTCCTAGGTGGTCAAATGGTTGAGACGCCCTCCTTTCACTACAGGGGCATGAGTTCGATCTCTGGTGGGAGAAGTTCTACATGTCATGTGGTGCAGTGAAAAAAAAAATCAGCAGACCAGAGCTTCCCTGGTAGCTCAGTGGTAAAGAGTTCACCTGCCAATGCAGGAGACACAGGTTTGATCCGTTATCTAGGAGGATGCCACATGCTGTGGAGCAACTAAGCCGATGAGCTGCAACTATTGAGCCTGTGCTCTAGAGCCTCAGAGCCGCAACGATAGAGCCCATGTGCCGCAACTACTGAAGCCCATGTGACCCTAGAGCCTGAGTTCTACAGCAAGAGAAGTCACCACAACAAGAAACCTGCTCACCTCAACTAGAGAGTAGCCCCCACTCCCTGCAACTAGAGAAGGGCCTGTGGCAGCAGTGAAAAACCCAGCATAGCCATAAATAAATAAACAAATAAATAAATACATAAAATTTTTTTAAAAATCAGTAGACCATTTAATAGCTTTCCTTCAGTACAGTGTTTTGTATGCTAGAAACTCAGGAGCTTGATAAGGAGGGCACTGTGGGATGTTGAACCAAGTCAGTGATGCGGGGCTTCAGCTCTTAGGAGGGTTGGTTGAAGCTCTGCTTATGGGTAATTGAAACTTCAGGTTGCCAAGAGGTGGGTGACTAAGTGGCAGCTGTTTTGGATCAAGGGTAAAGTTTTAATTGGGTGATGAGCATTCTCAAAGGGGATATAGCAATTTTCTGAATTACATAATCTAGTGGTTGGAAATTTAGAAAGAAGTGATGTCATCTCCCCCACTTTAAAAAGGACATACATCTCCCTTTGTAATTATTTTGTGTTTAATAACAGCAGTAGGCCAATGCCAAGGGGTGTGGGCTCAGGAAAGACCAGGCTTCATGGATGTGGGGCAGCGTGTTCTGGATTTTCAGTCCTGTGTGGTTGTGTTTTCTTGATGAAATTTCTGGCAAGGTCTTCTTTCTATGTTGTCAGAGCCTACTGCTTCTCCTGGTTCTCAGTTCATTTCCTATTCCAACCTTCCAAGTGGTTTACCTGTGTTAAAAACAACTGAGTCCAAAGATAATCCTTCCCAAATTATAATTTATGAATTGCTCTCTTCCTTATTGGTGTTTAACAAACTATATGAGGAAAGAAATGACTATTTGGAGAATGTAACATACATGCTGTAGGTCATTACACTTGGGTTTTTACAGAGAGTAGGAATTATGTCTGCTAATTCTATGGAGAGGTAGAGAATTTGAGACCTACTCAGTAAAATGTTAATCTGGGATTGGTTTCTTAATTTTGTGCATGTGACATAGTAGAAGGAACACTGGATAGGAGTTAAGAAACTTGAATCCTAGCCCTGGTTTTGCGGCTTCTTTGCTCTGTAACTCTGGGCATGTCACTTAATTTTGCAGGGCATAGGATTTTCCATCAGAAAAATAAGGATATCTTGTCATATTACTTAGAAAATCCCTCTGTGTCTAAAGTTCTGTGGTTGTTTTCTGAAAATGAAACTTTCTGAGTAAGTCTCTGACAATTTTGTTTTTTTCCCCTGGTTTGTGTCTTTATCCCACTAGAAAGAGAGTCACTCTGCTTATTTAATGTCTAAAATGCTTCTTAGTAAATTTAAGTCATCTATGTATTTTTCCTTCTTCAATGGGAATAGATTCTGCTCCTTACCTCTGCTATGGAAGAAGCTGGCAAAAGATGAACCCACTCCAGTGCCTACAGGCCAGGTGATTTGGGGAAGGCAGTCAACTCCCTGATTCTCAGTTTCTGTCTCCATAACACGGAATAATCATTCCTACCACCTCCACTTGGGTGGTTTTGAGTAGTAAATGAGATCAAGCATGAGATAACCTAGCAGGTAGCAGACAGTTACCCAACATTCCTTCTCTCACCCTGCCTGCCATTTTCCTTTCCCCACTGGGAGGTCTTATTGTTTCTTACCTTTAATAGAAAAGGTACAAATGGCTCTCCTGGGGCTTCCCTGGTGTCTCAGTGGTAAAGATGCTGCCTACAGTATAGTAAACCAGGTTCAATCCCTGGGTCAGGAAGATCCCTGGAGAAGGAAATGGCAATCTGCTCCAGTATTCTTGCCTGGAGAATTCAATGGACAGAGGAGTCTGACGGACTACAGTCCAGAGGGCTGCAAGGAGTAGGACATGACTGAGCAGGCAGCAAATAATATTTCCTGCTTCTCCTGGTTCTCATTCCAACCTTCCAAGTGGTTTACCTGTGTTAAAAACAACTGAGTCCAAAGATAATCCTTCCCAAATTATAATTTATGAATTGCTCTCTTCCTTATTGGTGTTTAACAAACTATATGAGGAAAGAAATGACTATTTGGAGAATGTAACATACATGCTGTAGGTCATTACACTTGGGTTTTTACAGAGAGTAGGAATTATGTCTGCTAATTCTATGGAGAGGTAGAGAATTTGAGACCTACTCAGTAAAATGTTAATCTGGGATTGGTTTCTTAATTTTGTGCATGTGACATAGTAGAAGGAACACTGGATAGGAGTTAAGAAACTTGAATCCTAGCCCTGGTTTTGCGGCTTCTTTGCTCTGTAACTCTGGGCATGTCACTTAATTTTGCAGGGCATAGGATTTTCCATCAGAAAAATAAGGATATCTTGTCATATTACTTAGAAAATCCCTCTGTGTCTAAAGTTCTGTGGTTGTTTTCTGAAAATGAAACTTTCTGAGTAAGTCTCTGACAATTTTGTTTTTTTCCCCTGGTTTGTGTCTTTATCCCACTAGAAAGAGAGTCACTCTGCTTATTTAATGTCTAAAATGCTTCTTAGTAAATTTAAGTCATCTATGTATTTTTCCTTCTTCAATGGGAATAGATTCTGCTCCTTACCTCTGCTATGGAAGAAGCTGGCAAAAGATGAACCCACTCCAGTGCCTACAGGCCAGGTGATTTGGGGAAGGCAGTCAACTCCCTGATTCTCAGTTTCTGTCTCCATAACACGGGAATAATCATTCCTACCACCTCCACTTGGGTGGTTTTGAGTAGTAAATGAGATCAAGCATGAGATAACCTAGCAGGTAGCAGACAGTTACCCAACATTCCTTCTCTCACCCTGCCTGCCATTTTCCTTTCCCCACTGGGAGGTCTTATTGTTTCTTACCTTTAATAGAAAAGGTACAAATGGCTCTCCTGGGGCTTCCCTGGTGTCTCAGTGGTAAAGATGCTGCCTACAGTATAGTAAACCAGGTTCAATCCCTGGGTCAGGAAGATCCCTGGAGAAGGAAATGGCAATCTGCTCCAGTATTCTTGCCTGGAGAATTCAATGGACAGAGGAGTCTGACGGACTACAGTCCAGAGGGCTGCAAAGAGTAGGACATGACTGAGCAGGCAGCAAATAATAATAATCATCGTAATAATCATCATGATAATAGTAAGTGGGTTTCCTGCCATCCACTCCCCCGCAATGTTTAGCACTTAACAGATGCTGAATAATGCACAAATAAAGAATGAATGAATTGAATAAATCTTCTTTTAAAAAATCTCTAGTATGCTCATGGGATGACCTTTCAAGGCAGCCTTCTATTGAATCCAGAAGAAGCTATAAAAAATAATAATAATAAAGTTAACCATCATAAAATGATTAGGGGCATACGGTACATCTGCAGTTGTACAACCACCGTCTCTTTTGGTTTAGTTCAGTTCAGTTGCTCAGTTGTGTCCCACTCTTTGCAACCCCACGGACTGCAGTACGCCAGGCTTCCCTGTCCTTCACCATCTCCCGGAGCTTCCTCAAACTCATGTCTGTTGAGTTGATGAGGCCATCTCTGTCTAGTTCCAAAATGAACCCTGTATCCCCATTTAGCAGTTTCTCCCCTTTGCCCCTTCCTTCCAGGTCCTGGCAACCACCAGTCTGCATTCTCTCTATGGTGTTATCTAGTCTGGATATTTCATATAAATGGGATCGTAAAATAAGTGATCTTTGTGTCTGGCTTCCTTTGTTTACTATGGTTTTGTGGATCATCCTTATTCTACCATTCCTTTGTTCCTTTTTATGTCTGGACACTATTCCATTGCATGTATATACCACAGTTTATTCATTAATCTATTGATGGGCATTTAGAATGTTTTAAGGGGCTTCCCACGTGGCTCAGTGGGTAAATGACCTGCCTGCCAATGTGGGAGATTCTAGTTCAGTCCCTGAATTGGGAAAATTCCCCCAGAGGAGGGCATGGCAACTCACTTTAGCATTCTTGCCTAGAGAACCCTATGAACAGAGGAGCCTGGTGAGGTTGCAAAGAGTCAGAGACAACTGAAGTGACTGAGTACACATGCACAGGCATTTAGGGTGTTTCTACCTTTTAGCTATTTGTGAATAATGTTGCTATGAACATGAGTATACACGTATTTGAGTACCTGTTCTCAGTTCTCTTGACTGTATACCCAAGAGTGGAATTGCTGGGTCATAGGAGACTCAGATCAGTTCCTGGGTTGGGATGATGCCCAGGAGAAGGGATAGGCTACCCACTCTAGCATTCTTGGGCTTCCCTGGTGCCTCAGACAGTAAAGAATCCAATGTGGGAGACTTGGGTTTGATCCGCAGATTGGGAAGATCCCCTGGAGGAAACCATGGCAACCCACTCCAGTATTCCTGCCTGGAGAATCCCTTTAGATCGAGGAGCCTGGTGAGCTACAGTTCAGGGGTCAAAAAGAGTCAGACAGGACTGAGGGACTAAGCACAGCACAGCATGGTAGTTCTATGCCTGACTTTTTGAAGAACTGTAGGACTGTTTTCCACAGTAGCTGAGCCATTTTACACTCACACTAGCAATGTCCAAGCATTCTAGTTTCTCTTTATCCTCCTCAGCACTTGGTTCGATTTTTTTGTTGTTGTTTTTTTTTTTCTTCAGTCATCCTAATGGTCGTAAAGTGGTGCTTCTTTGTGTTTTTCTTTTTTGCGTGGTGGGTGGGGGGCTTGCAGGTTGGGGAGGGAGGAGGGCGGGCAGGCCACTTCTATTGGTCTTTCATTTGTCTATTTTCATCCATCTTTGTTCTTTGGCCCGTGTGGGCCTCCCATCGCAGTGGCCTCTGTTGTCACAGAGCACTGGCTCTGGGCTCATGTGCTCCAGAGCTCTGGCTCAGTAATTGGACCGATGGGTCCAGCCGCTCTGCGGCACGTGGGATCTTCTCAGGCCAGGGATCGAACCGGCACCCCTTGTTACCCACTGGACCACCAGGGAAGCCCCCCTTCTTTGTGTTTTGATTAAAATTTCCCTAAGGACTAATGATCTTGAACATATTTTCATGTGCTTGTTAGTCATTTGTGTATCACTTTTGGAGACATTTCTAAACAAGAACTTTGTCCATTTAAAAACTGTTTTTTGTGTGTGTTCTTTTGTTTAATTACGAGAGCTTATTATATATTCTGCATACTAAACCCTTATCAGGTATACGATTTGCACATACTTATCCTGTGGTTATCTTTTCACTTTCTTGACAATGGACTTGTATGCACAAAAGGTTTTAATTTTGATGAAGTCCAATGTATCTATTTTTTTTCTTTTGTTCATACTTTTGGTGTCCTGAAGCTTTTTTTAGGACAGGGTCTTAATGTATTAGAGGAAAAGTGGACCTTTTCTAGAGCTAACCTTTACTTAAAAATCCAGAACCATGCAAGTACAGATGTAATGGCTCCTTGGTAATTAACAGAAGAACAGAAGGACTGGAAGCAGCCTCACAGCACTGCTTGGATGAGCCACCAGAGGAGTCTCACTTTAGTACAAATTAAACATCAGTAGCCAAATCGTAAATGTTTCAAAACAACCATAGATCAGAAAGGCAATGTCTTTGGAATTATTTTTATAATCAAAGTCAGAAAGACTTGATAGCAAAATTTGTGGAAATGCTTATATTTCAGCATTTTTCTGTTTCTGTGCCAGTTTTGATAGCTATTATGCTTCTTTTATAAATAAGGAAACTATTCCAAACTGTAATGACTGTACTTTTCTCAAAGCTTGTGTGTCTGTATTTGCACAATACCACCTACCAGCCAAATAGTGTTTAACCTTATTTTAACTTCAGTGTATTATTTAGACAGTTTGTTTTAAAAAGCCACAGTTTATTTTCTTGGTTATTATTTATAGGGCTCTGAAAGGTTAAGCTGACCTAGTAGCTTTACAAGCAAGATTTAGTCAAGTTCGGAAGAAAGAGACAAGCCAATGCATTTGCCTTCTCCCCAATACACTGTGCTAACTTCTGTTTCCTGTGCACAGCTATGATCAGATTGTAAGCTTTTTTTTTTTTTTAACGTGAGGCATTTATATTTGGAAAACAAAATAAGCCCACTTCTCTGGATTCTGAAGACAAACTAATCAAATGAAGCATCTTTCTCCATAAATGTAGTGAGTACTTATCAAATATTCTGTTCAATAAGATAAACGTGCCATAAAAGCATCTTTCTTAGACTTTGTTCCTTTCTTTTGTTCTTTGAAGAAGTCCTTTCTACCCCAGTGAATACTCTATGTATTAACCCTGGAGACCAGAGATGGCTAATGCAACACAATGTGTGACTTCTAAAAATACACATTATTATGTGAGAGGCATACAAACTCCTCCTTGAAAATGGCCTTCTGCGGGCAGTGATTAAACTTTTCCACTCAGACCCCTTTCAGGCTGCAGGGCCGGCCCTTCTTATTCAGTGTTCCTTGCTTTCAGTCTCCCCTTCTTCAAAATGAAACACAATATCTTAAGCTAAGAGCCCAGAAAGGCTGATCATTGGCTCCCATTGTCCCCTGATGCCGCAGCCCCGCCCACTTGGCTTGCGCTGACAAGCTGTTTATATTTTTTTAAGGGCCACCCTTTAACTCGGCAGCCTGATGACTATAATGGGCCCGATTGTCTCTGGGCTGCAGAGAGCTGAGGCCCCACATCCAAGAAGTCTGGGGCCCGTCTCTGATGCTCCGGAGTGGCGGATATGGAACACCGGTAAGGGCACTTCTCCTTGCGCGCGGATGCTTTTTCTGGCTCGCTGGTTGATCCTGGGCACTGTTTTGGAGAAACAAATTGTGATGGAGTTGCTAGTCTTGTCCTGGTTTTAATTTTCTGCCTGCTCAAGCCGGAAGGAACAGATTGGCTATCTGGATTTGCTGACGAAGCTCCTAGGGATCCTTTCGATCCAGGCAAGACCGGAGCAGGGAAGCAAAAATCCAGAGAGAGATGCAAGCAAGCGGGTTTAGCCCCACAGTTACATGGAGGAGGCAGAGCGTAGGGCTGCCTCCGGGATGTTGGGAGACTCGAGGACTGTTTTATCTTCTGGCTTAGCTGTTCACAGACCAGAGCTTAGCTCTGCCACGGCGGGGTTTCTGTAAACCAGCTGTTACCCAGTGTAACTCCGTCAACCCCCTTTGAATGCGTCAAAGATCTGCTGGTATTTTCAAAGGGCAAACCCTAGTAGTCTTGTATGTCATAAACAGTCCCATTCAGAAATGTGAGAATGGTTTAGGGTTACAGGCTGTAAAGTTTTTACTGCGCCATAAAAGTGTTCAGAGGGTACTAAGGCCGGCTGCAGTGGGGTTCAGGATTGAAGGAAAAAGCCAAGGGCCGTTTAGACGTTTGTCCTCGATGAGCCAAGAGAGAAACCGGGGAACCAGAGGACATCACGTGAGAGTCGGGGCTGAGCCCCGAGAGGGGCCTCGCCAGCCCTCCTGGGGGTTCTGTGTGGTTTCTGTGTGTGAATAAGTGAGGGCAGAGGCATCCACCTCTGGTGCCTGCTTTCATCATCCTGGATGTCCCTTTGACTGAGTGAGGCATCTCTCCTAGGGCAGAGAGCCACAGGAGGCAAGCGAGGGAGGACGACGTGCTCCGGGGCGAAAGGATGAATCTTCTAAAGCCCTGGCAATTACTTTGGGAATTCCCACCTCCTGCTGAACAGAAACTCATGATGGCAGTTTTGACGGGAGGTTTTTTTCCTTTGCCTTTTGGATGAGCCTTGCCGCGGGAGGTCAGTGAACCCGAGCCTGAAAGGGTGGGGATTAATTATCAGATAAAACAAAGGGTGAATGATGGGACTTTAATACATGGAGTGCTTTATAAATCTCCCCTCCTCTCCTAATCCCCGAGCTCTGTACTTGTTATGTAGAGACAGTACGTTTAAAGCCAATGTGATTTAGGGCTCCTAGAGGACTTAAATCAGTTGTAAATGTGGTTGTTTGTTTGTTTTTAATGAATTGCTGACGAAGCTCCTAGGGATCCTTTCGATCCAGGCAAGACCGGAGCAGGGAAGCAAAAATCCAGAGAGAGATGCAAGCAAGCGGGTTTAGCCCACAGTTACATGGAGGAGGCAGAGCGTAGGGCTGCCTCCGGGATGTTGGGAGACTCGAGGACTGTTTTATCTTCTGGCTTAGCTGTTCACAGACCAGAGCTTAGCTCTGCCACGGCGGGGTTTCTGTAAACCAGCTGTTACCCAGTGTAACTCCGTCAACCCCCTTTGAATGCGTCAAAGATCTGCTGGTATTTTCAAAGGGCAAACCCTAGTAGTCTTGTATGTCATAAACAGTCCCATTCAGAAATGTGAGAATGGTTTAGGGTTACAGGCTGTAAAGTTTTTACTGCGCCATAAAAGTGTTCAGAGGGTACTAAGGCCGGCTGCAGTGGGGTTCAGGATTGAAGGAAAAAGCCAAGGGCCGTTTAGACGTTTGTCCTCGATGAGCCAAGAGAGAAACCGGGGAACCAGAGGACATCACGTGAGAGTCGGGGCTGAGCCCCGAGAGGGGCCTCGCCAGCCCTCCTGGGGGTTCTGTGTGGTTTCTGTGTGTGAATAAGTGAGGGCAGAGGCATCCACCTCTGGTGCCTGCTTTCATCATCCTGGATGTCCCGCTTTGACTGAGTGAGGCATCTCTCCTAGGGCAGAGAGCCACAGGAGGCAAGCGAGGGAGGACGACGTGCTCCGGGGCGAAAGGATGAATCTTCTAAAGCCCTGGCAATTACTTTGGGAATTCCCACCTCCTGCTGAACAGAAACTCATGATGGCAGTTTTGACGGGAGGTTTTTTTCCTTTGCCTTTTGGATGAGCCTTGCCGCGGGAGGTCAGTGAACCCGAGCCTGAAAGGGTGGGGATTAATTATCAGATAAAACAAAGGGTGAATGATGGGACTTTAATACATGGAGTGCTTTATAAATCTCCCCTCCTCTCCTAATCCCCGAGCTCTGTACTTGTTATGTAGAGACAGTACGTTTAAAGCCAATGTGATTTAGGGCTCCTAGAGGACTTAAATCAGTTGTAAATGTGGTTGTTTGTTTGTTTTTAATGAATTTGACCCAAGGCATCAAGAGTGTTTCAGCACAGTGTATGAAAGCACCAGGTGATTTCCACGTGAGGCCAGGATCTCCTTCAGATCCTGGGAGAAGGTGCTGAGTTGCCCCATGGGGTGCCCTTGTCCAGGAACAGAGCCTGTGGCCCTGCCAGCGCTGCCCCGGGAGACTGGGAGACCGGGGAGGCTCACAGGCGTGGATCACCCCCTCCTCCCGCCTGGGCCTCCCGGATCCTGGCTTCCTGCAGTTCAGCCTCATTCTCACATTTCTACCCCACAAGCACCCCCAGGGGATGGTGAGAGAGGAAGAACCAAGACAAGTGAGGGAGGGCAGGGTGGATTCCAGGAGATCCCCCCCACACAAGGGCAGCTCCTGCCTGGCTGCTTTTGTCAGAATGGTGGGCACTCCAGGCTCCGGGAATTTGAGACACCGCATCATTTTTAGGTACAGTACTTATACAAACTCATGGTAAAAAATAGAAGGTGTACAATATACAGTATTATTCTTCTGTTGCTGTTGTGTTAGTTGCTCAGTTGTGTCTGACTCTTTGTGACCCCGTGGACTGTAGCCCGCCAGGCTCCTCTGTCCATGGAATTCTCCAGCTAAGAATATTGGAGTGAGTAGCCTTTCCTTTCTCCAGAGAATCTTCTCTACCCAGGGATCGAACCTGGGTTCTCCTGCCTTGTAGGCAGATTCTTTATCATCTGAACCACCGAGAAAACCCTCTAGAGCTTTTCAGTAATGAGAACTGTCCTCCTGGGCCTATGAAACCAAAGAAACAAGCCTGTATGGGTGAAATACTATGACAGCGACAAATACTAACAGAAACTCATGATGGCAGTTTTGACGGGAGGTTTTTTTCCTTTGCCTTTTGGATGAGCCTTGCCGCGGGAGGTCAGTGAACCCGAGCCTGAAAGGGTGGGGATTAATTATCAGATAAAACAAAGGGTGAATGATGGGACTTTAATACATGGAGTGCTTTATAAATCTCCCCTCCTCTCCTAATCCCCGAGCTCTGTACTTGTTATGTAGAGACAGTACGTTTAAAGCCAATGTGATTTAGGGCTCCTAGAGGACTTAAATCAGTTGTAAATGTGGTTGTTTGTTTGTTTTTAATGAATTTGACCCAAGGCATCAAGAGTGTTTCAGCACAGTGTATGAAAGCACCAGGTGATTTCCACGTGAGGCCAGGATCTCCTTCAGATCCTGGGAGAAGGTGCTGAGTTGCCCCATGGGGTGCCCTTGTCCAGGAACAGAGCCTGTGGCCCTGCCAGCGCTGCCCCGGGAGACTGGGAGACCGGGGAGGCTCACAGGCGTGGATCACCCCCTCCTCCCGCCTGGGCCTCCCGGATCCTGGCTTCCTGCAGTTCAGCCTCATTCTCACATTTCTACCCCACAAGCACCCCCAGGGGATGGTGAGAGAGGAAGAACCAAGACAAGTGAGGGAGGGCAGGGTGGATTCCAGGAGATCCCCCCCACACAAGGGCAGCTCCTGCCTGGCTGCTTTTGTCAGAATGGTGGGCACTCCAGGCTCCGGGAATTTGAGACACCGCATCATTTTTAGGTACAGTACTTATACAAACTCATGGTAAAAAATAGAAGGTGTACAATATACAGTATTATTCTTCTGTTGCTGTTGTGTTAGTTGCTCAGTTGTGTCTGACTCTTTGTGACCCCGTGGACTGTAGCCCGCCAGGCTCCTCTGTCCATGGAATTCTCCAGCTAAGAATATTGGAGTGAGTAGCCTTTCCTTTCTCCAGAGAATCTTCTCTACCCAGGGATCGAACCTGGGTTCTCCTGCCTTGTAGGCAGATTCTTTATCATCTGAACCACCGAGAAAACCCTCTAGAGCTTTTCAGTAATGAGAACTGTCCTCCTGGGCCTATGAAACCAAAGAAACAAGCCTGTATGGGTGAAATACTATGACAGCGACAAATACTAACAGAAATAATGCCTATCATTTACTGAGCACTTCCTCTGTGCCAGGCCTTTCCAAGAATTATCTCACTCCGTCCGTCCGTCGTCCCTAATCCTTCTGACATACAGTTATTGTCCTGATTTTACAGAGAAGGAAACTGGGGCACAGAGAGGTTAAGGAACTTGCACAAAGTCACACAGCTAATAAATGACCTGGACTGTGAATCATTTGTAAGGTATACAGTACATCGCCTTGTGTTATGAAGTGAGGAGTTTTTATGGAATAGATTTGGCATTTATAGCCATAGCTTTTCAAGAATCCATCACCGCCACCAAAATGTGACCTCCTGTGGGAAGCTAATTGGTAGCTTGGAAAGAAAACCAAGAACCACATGCTTTAAATGAGTGAGGGCACCGAAGAACAGCAGCCTTGTCCAGTGAGCTGAGTACCAGGAAGGGCCAGCTGAGGGGGGCACTTGGGCCTGGTCCCGCCACACCATGGGTGCACCTGTGCTATGTGGTGCTGGACCCTGGGAGGAGCAACACACAGAAGAGTAACTGAAGAACACAGGGGTAAAAAGAAACAGTTTGAGCTGGACAATCCTGACGCCATCCTCACCTCTGCTATCTTCCTGCGTAACACCGGGCTAGGTTAATCTCTCTAAGCCCCAGCTTCCTCAGCCAGATGATGGGGAGGACAGTGTCTGTTGCACTGGACCACTGTGAGGATTACGTGTGGCCATGACTAAACACTCTTGGCACAGTGCTCATCACACACAAACGCATCATGAATATTAATTATTTTACTGTGACTGCTCCCAGCAACCCAACTGACCTAAACACCAATCGATCCTAAACACTGAGCACGTGTGCTGAGTGGTCCTCTGGTGTACTTGTGACATCCAGATGAAGGGCTGGTGACAGGATGCAGAGTGGAGGGAATAACAGTGAGCTGGACCCCAGCCAGCCAGCCTCCACTCCACCATGGTCAGCAGGTAGCTCTGGACCACAGCTTTCTGATCTGTCCATGTGGCCATGGCCTCAAGGTCCACTCTAGCTCCTAATCTATGACTAAATTGGACAGAAGTCTCTTTCATAGGGACTAGGGACTCATAACCTTAAATTAAACATAGTTCGAAACTAGCTTTGGGTTCATTGTTGATCACGGTTATCCATGTTGAAGTTTCATTCAAGAATTTGTACATGGGCCTGACGTGAAAGATTCTTCTGGAATCTCCTATTTTCTTTCTTTTTTCTTTTTTGACAGGTGGAAATAAGTGTACTTTTCTCAAGAACATTTATACATCTGTTTTGGAATCTCCTATTTTCAGAGTATGGTTTGAAAAATATGCTTTTTATTTTCTCAGGAAGTAGCACATTCCAAGTCTGTTGCTTTATTCTGTAGGTACCCATTTCTTAGACACTGCTTTGGATATTTGAAGATAATTAGAAAATGAGTTAGATACAATTTTTTTCCTTTTTTTTTAACACCAAACTCATTTTTATTAGGGTATAGCCAGTTAACAATTTTACGATAGTTTCAGGTGAACAGTGAAGGCGCTCGGCCATACATTTACATGTATCCATTCTCTCCCAATCCCCCTCCGCATCCAGGCTGGTAGACAACATTAAGCAGAGTTCGTTGTGCTATACAATCGATTTTTGTTGGTTATCCATCTCAAACATGGCAGTAGACACTATTTTCTGGAGGCGAAAATTTCCAAAGGAATTTCTGGGGACAGCTGGGAAGAAGCAGCTCCTAGGATCCTGAGGCCCCTGCCCTGTGTGCGGTCCCAGGTGCTAGTCTCCTTTTCTGTCTTATTCTCTCTGCCCACCACCTGGCTGTTTCAAGACCCACGTTGCCTCCATGCAGTGGAGGCAACTCTTGGGCTAAAAACTTACTGAGAAGGTGCAAGGGGCTCCTAACACCCAGAGACTGTCAGGGTTAGGAACCTGGATGGCTTCACATTCATTCTTTTTCTCCCTGTCACTGTCTTCCTCTTCTTCCCTTCCTCAGTCATCCATTTACTGATCACAAGTTCCTTTGTAAGGGTCCCTGGGGATACAGAGCTGGGAGCCATGGGGCTAGCCCTGAAAGAATTCACAATCTCTTGAAGAACTCTCTTAGAAGACTGTCCATGTGGCCATGGCCTCAAGGTCCACTCTAGCTCCTAATCTATGACTAAATTGGACAGAAGTCTCTTTCATAGGGACTAGGGACTCATAACCTTAAATTAAACATAGTTCGAAACTAGCTTTGGGTTCATTGTTGATCACGGTTATCCATGTTGAAGTTTCATTCAAGAATTTGTACATGGGCCTGACGTGAAAGATTCTTCTGGAATCTCCTATTTTCTTTCTTTTTTCTTTTTTGACAGGTGGAAATAAGTGTACTTTTCTCAAGAACATTTATACATCTGTTTTGGAATCTCCTATTTTCAGAGTATGGTTTGAAAAATATGCTTTTTATTTTCTCAGGAAGTAGCACATTCCAAGTCTGTTGCTTTATTCTGTAGGTACCCATTTCTTAGACACTGCTTTGGATATTTGAAGATAATTAGAAAATGAGTTAGATACAATTTTTTTCCTTTTTTTTTAACACCAAACTCATTTTTATTAGGGTATAGCCAGTTAACAATTTTACGATAGTTTCAGGTGAACAGTGAAGGCGCTCGGCCATACATTTACATGTATCCATTCTCTCCCAATCCCCCTCCGCATCCAGGCTGGTAGACAACATTAAGCAGAGTTCGTTGTGCTATACAATCGATTTTTGTTGGTTATCCATCTCAAACATGGCAGTAGACACTATTTTCTGGAGGCGAAAATTTCCAAAGGAATTTCTGGGGACAGCTGGGAAGAAGCAGCTCCTAGGATCCTGAGGCCCCTGCCCTGTGTGCGGTCCCAGGTGCTAGTCTCCTTTTCTGTCTTATTCTCTCTGCCCACCACCTGGCTGTTTCAAGACCCACGTTGCCTCCATGCAGTGGAGGCAACTCTTGGGCTAAAAACTTACTGAGAAGGTGCAAGGGGCTCCTAACACCCAGAGACTGTCAGGGTTAGGAACCTGGATGGCTTCACATTCATTCTTTTTCTCCCTGTCACTGTCTTCCTCTTCTTCCCTTCCTCAGTCATCCATTTACTGATCACAAGTTCCTTTGTAAGGGTCCCTGGGGATACAGAGCTGGGAGCCATGGGGCTAGCCCTGAAAGAATTCACAATCTCTTGAAGAACTCCACCCAGGCAGAATTATGATAGAATCTATGCAAGGTGCAGTGAGAGAGTAGGGGGAGCACCCTTAGCCAGGCTGGGGACAGACTGGAGAGACGGGGGATTCTAGAAGGGACTCTTGAAGATTGGGGAGGAGTGGATCAAACAGACCTGGAGGGAAAGGTGCCTAGCGTTAGCAGTTTCTGATGTGGTTGGTCAGGGCTGGTTCTTGTGGACATCCATGTACCAGGGTTGAAAACGTTGATCGGAGAGATCAACATGTGCAAAGGCCCAGAGGCAGAAGACAGTATTCAGAGAACAATTAAATAGCTTGTTTAGTCTGATTGAAACCTGGCATGTGAATGAATGAGTGACCCTAGATGAGATGAAACTGACAGAAAATGAAGCCAAAGGAGACGGTTCCATAGGAAGGAAGCAGAGTGGCAGGAACTTGATAACTGTTTTGTCAGAGTGATGGACATTTAGGGGCGCATCATCTACTTTTGTGTTTGTTTCCATCTTTATTAATAAATTTTGTACAAAGGAGGCTAACCCATAGATGCACCAAGACCAGAACAGAGCTCACACAGAGCTGAACCTGAACCCCAGGTCTCCTGGTGTGCAGTGACCAAGGGAGACCTGCCAGGTTCCTGGGCCTCTCCAGTTCTCCATTTCCTCACCTGAAAATGGGAGTGATAGCGTCCCCCTCACTGGGTTGTTGCAAGAATTAAAAAGATAGAACATGTAGACATGCCTGCATAGAATTTGGCCTGGAATCATCCTTTTCCCTCTCATCCATTCTGATTGAGGTTTCTAGATGATGCTGTAGAGAGTTCCATACAGAACCTGGAAATATTCTGTAAGTTACAGAGGCAAGAACGTGCGAGGTCCTGAGCTGGAAACAAGTCTATGGTGACGAGAGTGTCCTGAAAAACATCCCCTCACAGACTGACACCTGCGAGTTTAGAAGAGGTAGCTCTACAGATGGCTAAGGAACCCAAAACCCATGACCTTGGCTCTCCCAAGGCCTCCCTCCCTAGACCAATGGAACCCCAATTTCATTTGCATTTATAATCCCTTGCATATCATGTATTTTCTGTCTACTTAAGCTTTCAAGTGAGGCACATTCACACCACCACTCACATTTAATGAGCATATGATTTGGTCATCCTGGATGTTAAAGGACCCACAGAGAGAGACAGAAAGGGAATCAAAACTGTAGACTGGGATTTCATCTCCTGGGAAGCCCCCGGGAGCCACTTGGATAAGCATCATCTCATCTCAAGCCACACCTGCTGGGAACACAAGCTCTCATCACACCCACAGTCCCCACCAGCCTTTCAAGGAGAGCATTTCCTGGTATGTAGGTCTTTAACGACTGGTGTGTTTGCCCACTCTTGGCCTGTGCCTTCTAGTGCCATACCTAAGGAGCTGACACTGAGGGAATAGCACACTTCATGTTTTGCAGTTTTGTGCAAAATTGAACTTCAGTGAAATCCCTCAGAACTTGACTCCACAGAACCAGAGGGCCAACCTCGAGTTCACAAACACCAAATAAGCTTCTTGACACCAGCCTCTGGTACTAACATGGCAAGTGCTGTCCTTCCTCAGTGGGTGTGTAGAAGGAAGATATTTAAGTGTGTAACACCCTCAAAGCCTTGGTATAAACCTGGTGAGGGCAGGCCATGCCCCGTGTGTGTTCTTCGAGGTATCAGGGAGCTAAGTCTATCCTCACTGAGATCCCTCCAGGGACCCTCCAAGGACAAAGTTCTCATTGGGTGCCTCCCCCCAACGCCCGACTTCTGCAGAAGGTAAAACAGAGTCCATGCTGAACTTTGAAGTTATAACCTGGCCTCAGAACTACGCCTTTTCAGGAACACTCCTGTCTTTACCAAGGTCGATTCGAGTCTGTAGTCTCTGTGGCTGCAGGACTGGGTGATTTTGTTTTAACCACAGGAGCTTTAGGGCTTCCCACTGGCTCAGTGAGGAAGAATCTGTCTGTGATGAAGAAGATGCAGGAGACCCAGGTTCCATCCCTGGGTGGGAAGATCCCTGGAGGAGGGCATGGGGTTTGCCTGGAGAATCCCTGACCTTGGCTCTCCCAAGGCCTCCCTCCCTAGACCAATGGAACCCCAATTTCATTTGCATTTATAATCCCTTGCATATCATGTATTTTCTGTCTACTTAAGCTTTCAAGTGAGGCACATTCACACCACCACTCACATTTAATGAGCATATGATTTGGTCATCCTGGATGTTAAAGGACCCACAGAGAGAGACAGAAAGGGAATCAAAACTGTAGACTGGGATTTCATCTCCTGGGAAGCCCCCGGGAGCCACTTGGATAAGCATCATCTCATCTCAAGCCACACCTGCTGGGAACACAAGCTCTCATCACACCCACAGTCCCCACCAGCCTTTCAAGGAGAGCATTTCCTGGTATGTAGGTCTTTAACGACTGGTGTGTTTGCCCACTCTTGGCCTGTGCCTTCTAGTGCCATACCTAAGGAGCTGACACTGAGGGAATAGCACACTTCATGTTTTGCAGTTTTGTGCAAAATTGAACTTCAGTGAAATCCCTCAGAACTTGACTCCACAGAACCAGAGGGCCAACCTCGAGTTCACAAACACCAAATAAGCTTCTTGACACCAGCCTCTGGTACTAACATGGCAAGTGCTGTCCTTCCTCAGTGGGTGTGTAGAAGGAAGATATTTAAGTGTGTAACACCCTCAAAGCCTTGGTATAAACCTGGTGAGGGCAGGCCATGCCCCGTGTGTGTTCTTCGAGGTATCAGGGAGCTAAGTCTATCCTCACTGAGATCCCTCCAGGGACCCTCCAAGGACAAAGTTCTCATTGGGTGCCTCCCCCCAACGCCCGACTTCTGCAGAAGGTAAAACAGAGTCCATGCTGAACTTTGAAGTTATAACCTGGCCTCAGAACTACGCCTTTTCAGGAACACTCCTGTCTTTACCAAGGTCGATTCGAGTCTGTAGTCTCTGTGGCTGCAGGACTGGGTGATTTTGTTTTAACCACAGGAGCTTTAGGGCTTCCCCACTGGCTCAGTGAGGAAGAATCTGTCTGTGATGAAGAAGATGCAGGAGACCCAGGTTCCATCCCTGGGTGGGGAAGATCCCCTGGAGGAGGGCATGGCAACCCACCGCAGGATTCATGCCTGGAGAATCCCCTGGACACAGGAGCGTGGCAGGTACAGTCTGTATGGTCCAAAGAGTCACACACAACTGCAGTGACTTAGCATCCACACATCCACACAGGAGCTTTAAGCAAAAGCTTGTTCAGGAGCCTCTGTCTGCATACATCCTGTGAAATCTGTGAGGCGGCTCCTTCCATGGTTTTTGAGGGTTCCCCGGGCACCTGGGCCTTCGCTGCACTTTTGGGAATGCCCAGGAGAGCCAAATCCCACCGACTGTGTCACTGCTCTACAGGACAAGGACCAGGGCTCCCAGGTTACAGGATTCTTGCCCTGTGCTCCTCGCTGGATGATTCTCTTCTCTTAAGAGTGATTTTTAATGGGAAAACGGCATCTGTCAATGGTTTCTTAGAAATGTGGCCCAGTTCAACCTACCCTCAGGGAGGCTAGTTACTGTGCCTTACGAATATGCTGGGGCTCAGCATAAGCAGTAATTAATGCCTGGCCATTAGGAAAAGATAATGGAAAGACCCTACAAGCCCCAGAGGCCCTCCTGGAACTGTGGCAGGGAAAGGTAGTGACCAGCCTGTGAAAGGCAGCTTTCTTCCCACATGCAACACACGCACTGAACCGGGGATGGGCACGTCTGTGGGCGGGCGGGCGGGAGGGGGCCGGCCCAGAGGGCAGCGTCCTCCATCACTGATGGTCTGGGGTTATTCAGGAAATGCTGGCCTCCCTGCCCACCTCCCCCCATCCCCGGGTTCCCCAGTTGCTGTGTACAGACCTGGTGCCCATTTCGAGGGGCAGGGTCCCCGGGGGAGAGGAGCTGCTACAAGGCAGGAGACCTGGAGACCTGGGCTCAACAGGCTCAATAGGTCTGGGTGAAAGGAGGGTTGGCGGCTGCTGATCCTTGACCTTTCTGGGAACGGGAGTCAGAGAAACCTCTCAATACCTTCTGGTTTCCAAGGCAGATGGTAAACCTGCTCCTTTAGAGCCGAGACCAGTCCACATGTGTCCACATAGCTAAGAGGGCTTTAGGAGCCAGGTGAGGAAGAGGGTCCCATCAGCGGCTCCCAGATCTTTCCATGGAAACTGTCACTGCACATCTGCGCCAGGTGGGTGTAAACCTTTCTCTTCTCCATCCCTGTTGTTCAGTCTCTGAAAAGCCGAGAGGCGGAGGGGACGGGGCTGGAGAGGAGGAAAAGCCGTCCAGCTCCTTCCTCTCGCCAAGGCTGGTCTGTGGCCGCGGTGGGCATTTTTGTTTGGGGGCCTTTCTTTTTTTTCCTTTGAATGAAAGCAATCCGTTCCAGTGCTGCCCAAGGAATGACATGCTCCAGCTCATAGCTCTCAGGCAGAAGCTTGAGTCTTTAATTCCTACTGTTAACTCCCAAGGGAACTAGGGTTTTGTTGTGATCTTCTCCAACTCTCAGGCACGAACATTCCCACACCCGGACTGTGTGCGTGTGGTAGATTGCAGGGCACTCGGGCCCTTGAAATGGAGGGATTAACGCTGATTAAACATCAACTGTAAGCTAGGGACTGTTCTAAGTGTTCTATGTGTATTAACCCGTTAATCTTCCAAGGGAGGTAATTGTCTTTATTTTCAGAGGAGGAAGCTTGGACAAGAAAACTGTCCAGGGTGGCACAGCTGGTCGAGGCAGGCTGGCATTATGGCTCTAGAGCTGAGTTTTTAAACCTTGTGTGATACCCCCCTAGAGGTGCGTTATGTTCTTTTATAGAGATACACAACAGTATCAGTATTCAGGCCCCCATTTCTGGTTATTTAACTTCTTGCAAAAGTTTTTCCTATTGTTAATAATATAACGATGAATGTTTCTGTAATAATAGCTAATAACATTGATTGCACTGCTAACCGTGACAGGCACGGTTTCCAATTCTTTATGCCTCTTAACTAATTTAATGCTTGTGACTACTCTAAGTACCATTTAACCAATGAGGAAGCTGAGGCCAGAGCAGTTGGTTCAATGTTTTGTCGCAGTGTGCACAATTAGCAAGTGGCTGAGCTTTCTCAAAGCTGTTGGTCTTACAACGCTGTCTGGAGGTGTATCTGTGACCGTATCTCTGAAGTTGCTCCTTTAGGCCAGTCCACATGTGTCAAGCTAAGAGGGCTTTAGGAGCCAGGTGAGGAAGAGGGTCCCATCAGCGGCTCCCAGATCTTTCCATGGAAACTGTCACTGCACATCTGCGCCAGGTGGGTGTAAACCTTTCTCTTCTCCATCCCTGTTGTTCAGTCTCTGAAAAGCCGAGAGGCGGAGGGGACGGGGCTGGAGAGGAGGAAAAGCCGTCCAGCTCCTTCCTCTCGCCAAGGCTGGTCTGTGGCCGCGGTGGGCATTTTTGTTTGGGGGCCTTTCTTTTTTTTCCTTTGAATGAAAGCAATCCGTTCCAGTGCTGCCCAAGGAATGACATGCTCCAGCTCATAGCTCTCAGGCAGAAGCTTGAGTCTTTAATTCCTACTGTTAACTCCCAAGGGAACTAGGGTTTTGTTGTGATCTTCTCCAACTCTCAGGCACGAACATTCCCACACCCGGACTGTGTGCGTGTGGTAGATTGCAGGGCACTCGGGCCCTTGAAATGGAGGGATTAACGCTGATTAAACATCAACTGTAAGCTAGGGACTGTTCTAAGTGTTCTATGTGTATTAACCCGTTAATCTTCCAAGGGAGGTAATTGTCTTTATTTTCAGAGGAGGAAGCTTGGACAAGAAAACTGTCCAGGGTGGCACAGCTGGTCGAGGCAGGCTGGCATTATGGCTCTAGAGCTGAGTTTTTAAACCTTGTGTGATACCCCCCTAGAGGTGCGTTATGTTCTTTTATAGAGATACACAACAGTATCAGTATTCAGGCCCCCATTTCTGGTTATTTAACTTCTTGCAAAAGTTTTTCCTATTGTTAATAATATAACGATGAATGTTTCTGTAATAATAGCTAATAACATTGATTGCACTGCTAACCGTGACAGGCACGGTTTCCAATTCTTTATGCCTCTTAACTAATTTAATGCTTGTGACTACTCTAAGTACCATTTAACCAATGAGGAAGCTGAGGCCAGAGCAGTTGGTTCAATGTTTTGTCGCAGTGTGCACAATTAGCAAGTGGCTGAGCTTTCTCAAAGCTGTTGGTCTTACAACGCTGTCTGGAGGTGTATCTGTGACCGTATCTCTGAAGTTGCTTCAGGAAACATTTTGAAGCTGGAATTACTAGAGCATACGATAGGCATATTTTAAAGGAGCTGTATACATACCACAAAATTAATTTCCAGGAACACTGGATACTTAGCTAATTTGTATTCCCATGAACGCTGTGCAATTGATTAAGGAAGCTAAAAGTTGGATGAGCCCCTGGGCAACGTATCCATAAGCCTTTTGGACTTCTGTCAGTTAATCTGAGCATTTACTACCATTAGTGATATTATTTTCATGAAAATAAAATACATGCCTGGCTTGAAACTCCATTTCCAAGAGAGCATCTAGGGGTGCTGGTAATGTTCTATGTCTTGGTCTGGATAGCGTTTATCCTTTGTGGTTACTTGTGATAGTCCATCAAGCTGTTGCCTTAGGACTTGTGCACTTTTCTATTTGTAATTTATGCTTAGCAAAAGTTTATTTTTAAACAAACTATAAAATAAAACCCTTTGGAAGTTCAAACATATTGGAATTCATTGTAAATAATAGGGAAATGACTCAGTCATCAGCATATTTTCTCCACATGTTGGATAAAAGGAGATTTAAAAAGAAAGTTTCAATTTTTTTTTTCCTATCTCTAATGCGAGAACTAAACAGACATTAAACCACAATAGTACTAAGAAATACAGTTGAAAAAAAGTCCTTCGTTTTTGTTTTCTCTACAAAAGCTTTTTTGTTTGAAACTTAAAAAAATATGACACATATGCAAAATATGCAGAGTTAGGATGAAGTAGGTTTGGCAAGGCCTTGAGAACAGTGATTACAACCCTAGAGAGAGTTGTGCTCTATCTTGGCTTTCTAATAAGTTCTTCTTTAATACATGGTTTTGAGGTCATGGGTTCTGGGATATGGCCTGATGCCTCTATTCAGTAATATCCCTGAAGACTCAGCTACATCTTTCCGTGGCTAATGGAGCCAGCCCAAGAAGATCAATATATCATCATTTTAAGAAGGTATGCTCTTACTCTAATGGAAGTCAGTAGGAATTTCCTACTGGGAATGTAAACTGGTACAGCCTTTCTAGAAAGTAATTGTGCAATGTTCTACTCTCTTGAGAGCCCCAGAAATGTTAATACACCTTGATTTAGTAATTCCACTTATAGGAATCAGTGCTGAGAATATGGAAGTGTAAACAAAGACTTGTGTTTAACAATTTCACTGAAGTTTAAGTTATAATAATTGGAAATTTAGAAACAATCTAAATGTGAACATTTTGAAAATTGGCTGCATAAAATCTAAAGTAATGGAATACTCTTCAACTGTTTAAAAATGTGTTTTCAAATAATTTTACTGATGTGTATTTGTATAGTGTAAAAGCAGGTCTCAAAATTATGTATATAATAAAAATACTCGAAGAAAAAAAATTGTTGTTTATTTATTTGCATGAAAATAAAATACATGCCTGGCTTGAAACTCCATTTCCAAGAGAGCATCTAGGGGTGCTGGTAATGTTCTATGTCTTGGTCTGGATAGCGTTTATCCTTTGTGGTTACTTGTGATAGTCCATCAAGCTGTTGCCTTAGGACTTGTGCACTTTTCTATTTGTAATTTATGCTTAGCAAAAGTTTATTTTTAAACAAACTATAAAATAAAACCCTTTGGAAGTTCAAACATATTGGAATTCATTGTAAATAATAGGGAAATGACTCAGTCATCAGCATATTTTCTCCACATGTTGGATAAAAGGAGATTTAAAAAGAAAGTTTCAATTTTTTTTTTCCTATCTCTAATGCGAGAACTAAACAGACATTAAACCACAATAGTACTAAGAAATACAGTTGAAAAAAAGTCCTTCGTTTTTGTTTTCTCTACAAAAGCTTTTTTGTTTGAAACTTAAAAAAATATGACACATATGCAAAATATGCAGAGTTAGGATGAAGTAGGTTTGGCAAGGCCTTGAGAACAGTGATTACAACCCTAGAGAGAGTTGTGCTCTATCTTGGCTTTCTAATAAGTTCTTCTTTAATACATGGTTTTGAGGTCATGGGTTCTGGGATATGGCCTGATGCCTCTATTCAGTAATATCCCTGAAGACTCAGCTACATCTTTCCGTGGCTAATGGAGCCAGCCCAAGAAGATCAATATATCATCATTTTAAGAAGGTATGCTCTTACTCTAATGGAAGTCAGTAGGAATTTCCTACTGGGAATGTAAACTGGTACAGCCTTTCTAGAAAGTAATTGTGCAATGTTCTACTCTCTTGAGAGCCCCAGAAATGTTAATACACCTTGATTTAGTAATTCCACTTATAGGAATCAGTGCTGAGAATATGGAAGTGTAAACAAAGACTTGTGTTTAACAATTTCACTGAAGTTTAAGTTATAATAATTGGAAATTTAGAAACAATCTAAATGTGAACATTTTGAAAATTGGCTGCATAAAATCTAAAGTAATGGAATACTCTTCAACTGTTTAAAAATGTGTTTTCAAATAATTTTACTGATGTGTATTTGTATATTGTATAATATGTTTTTTAAAAGCAGGTCTCAAAATTATGTATATAATAAAAATACTCGAAGAAAAAATATAAATAATCAATTGTAATGATATTTATTTATATTGCAAATATTAAATATACTAAGTATGTCTGGCAGTGTATTTATCTGTAAGTAGTGGCTCTGTAGACAATTTCTACTTTATTCTTTATACTTTGATGGGTTTTCTAAATTTTCTAGATCATTTAATTGTTTTCTATTCAAAATAGCATTTTAATAAAACACTTTAATTTTTAGGGCCAAAGTCCACCCTTCCACAAAATATTTCTTGGACTAACAGGAGATAAGCTCTAGCTTTTCTGTGATTCTTTCATACTGGATGTTAGCATAGATGATCTTGAACTGCAGCCACTGTATGTGTGCTGTTCATCCCAACCAGTTTGGGAGTTACTGGAGAACAGGAATTATAGCTTGGAGGTCCTGAGTTTCTGAGCAAAAGCCTAGTTCTCCTTTCCCACTTTCCATAAAGCCTTTCCTGCTACTTGAAAAAGTGGGTGATTTCTTCTTCCTTTGAATCCTCAAAATAGCCTTTTATGCCTCTTTCATTGGAGGCCTATTCTGCTTTGGATCATAGTTGTGTTTTTCTGGGCCCCCTATTTGTCATCCAACTCACGATTATAGGAAATGAATCTTGTTCCTTTATGTGCCCAGAGGAATGCCTTGTGTAAGGTGTGTGCTCAGTAGATAATTGGACCTATGACTGAATGTGTATGGTGTTAGAGAATGTTCTGCTTTCATTCTTTTGCATAGCTGTCCAGTTTTCCTTGCGCCATTCATTGAAAGAGCTCTCTTTTTTACATTGTGTAGTCTTACCTTCTTTGTCATAGACTGACCATAGGCACATGGGTCTATTTCTGGGTTTTCTGTCCTGATCCATTGATCTGTAAGTCTGTTTTTGTGGCAATACAGTACTGGTTTTTTTGTTTGTGTTTTTGTTTTTTGTGGGTTTTTGGTTTTTTTTTTTTTTTTGGCTTTTCTTGGTTTTCACTGCTGCTGCAGGCTATTCTCTAGTTGTAGGGAGTGGGGTCTCCTCTCTAGTTGAGGTGAGCAGGCTTCTTGTTGTAATGACTTCTCTTGTTGTGGAACTCTAGGGCACACAGGCATCGGAAGTTTCAGCACATGGGCTCAGTAGTTGTGGCTCTGAGACTCTAGAGCACAATACCCATAGTTGTGGCTCACGGGCTCAGTTGCTCCGCAGCATGTGGGATCTTCCCGGATCAAGGATCGTACTCGTGTCTCCTGCATTGGCAGGTGAACACTTTACCACTGAGCTACCAGGGAAGCCCCAATACAGTTCTGTTTTGATGACTGTAGCTTTACAATGTAGTCTGTGAGCCCAATTTCTCCAGCTCCAACTTTCTTTTTTATGACTGCTTTGGCAATCTGCAGGGTCTTTTGTGTTTCCATAGAAATTAAAAACATTTTTGTTCTAGTTCTGTGAAAAATGCCATGGATAATTTGATAGGGTTGCATTGAATCTGTTAGATGCCTTGAGTAGTATAGTCTTTTGACAATATTGATTCTTTCAGTCCAAGAACATGATGTATCATTCCATCTCTTTGTGTCATCTTCAATTT
This sequence comes from Tragulus kanchil, assembly GCA_022376925.1. Taxonomy (NCBI): domain Eukaryota; kingdom Metazoa; phylum Chordata; class Mammalia; order Artiodactyla; family Tragulidae; genus Tragulus; species Tragulus kanchil. The sequence continues at coordinate 45,455,540 of JAIOJX010000025.1, forward strand.
CTTTCATCAGTGTCTTATAATTTTTGGAGTACAGGTCTTTTGCTTCCTTATGTGGGTTTATTCCTAGGCATTTTATTTTTGATGTGATGGTAAATGTTATTGGTAAATGTGATGGTAAATCATTTATCTTTTATTACTAGCATATAGAAATGCAACAGATTTCTGTGTATTGATCTATGACTAAATGAACACGGGCTCTTTCCAGCTATTGCCAACAGGTGCCCTGAAGTTAGTGCCTGCTCCAGAAGCTGAAGACTGCTTGACAGGTCAAGGAGCAGAAGGTGAGGTCAGAGATGCCTACAAAGACTAAGCAGCCCCAAAGCACTGAGCAGTGGCAGTCAAGAAACCCAGCCTCCCACAGGAATCTGCCAGAAAAATACCTTCACCTTAGACTCACGATGCATCAAATACCACTCTTCAGCTCTGTTCTCAGTCCTGAAAACTTTATCTGTGAACCCTTACCTTCTTTTACCATTTCACAAGCTTTGTAGAGATTGATTCCCCAAAGAATTCCACTCCTCCAGTCATAAATTGAACATCGTGAATTTGTCCTGAAGCCCATTTCAGGCCCTAATCCCCTAAAGGTGGCCATTTCGTTTGTTCAGTCACTCAGTCACGTCTGACTCTGTGCAACTCCATGGACTGCAGCATGCCAGGCTCCTCTGTCCTTCACCATCTCCCAGAATTTGCTCAAACTCATGTCCATTGAATTGGTGATACCATCCAACCATCTAGTCCTCTGTCATCCCCTTCTCCTCCTGCCCTCAATCTTTCCGAGCATCAGGGTCATTCCCAGTGAGTTGACTCTTGGCATCAGGCGGCCAAAGTACTGGAGCTTCAACTTCAGCATCAGTTCTTCCGGTGAACATTCAGGGTTGATTTCCTTTTAAGATTGACTGGTTTCATCTCCATGAAGTCCAAGGGACTCTCAAGAGTCTTCTCCAACACTACAGTTCAGAAGTATCAATTCTTTGATGCTCAGCCTTTTTTATTGTTCAGCTGGTCATTTAGAGAAAAGATTAAAATCAAGGACTACATAAATCTGATTTTAGATGAAAACAAACACAGTCAAGGACATAAGGCACAAGATTCAGTTCCATTGACCATGTGTTTACTATGCTGCAAGTTTTCGCAAAGTCTTGCCTTGGGGCCTAGGGCTGATCCAGAGATTAAATAGGTCATTGAACTTATTCATTAGATCCCATGAGACTGTAGCACTGTACTGGGAAGGGACGGACTGGAGTGGGAGGGATTTATAGGTGTGTTTGTGGTGGGGGCCACCACACAGGACTGCAGAGGTCTAAGGTGGGCCTAGAGAGAGATGGCAAATAGCTGGGTGCTTGAGACCTAAGAGACAAGGGTTCAATGCCTGGGTCAGGAAGGTCTCCTGGAGGAGGGCACTGACAACCCACTCCAGTATTCTTGCCTGGAGAATCCCTTAGACACAGGGGACTGGAGGGCTACAGTTCGCAGGATTGGGTCGCAAGAGTCGGAAAATTTCACAAAGCATCAAATACCACTCTTCAGCTCTGTTCTCAGTCCTGAAAACTTTATCTGTGAACCCTTACCTTCTTTTACCATTTCACAAGCTTTGTAGAGATTGATTCCCCAAAGAATTCCACTCCTCCAGTCATAAATTGAACATCGTGAATTTGTCCTGAAGCCCATTTCAGGCCCTAATCCCCTAAAGGTGGCCATTTCGTTTGTTCAGTCACTCAGTCACGTCTGACTCTGTGCAACTCCATGGACTGCAGCATGCCAGGCTCCTCTGTCCTTCACCATCTCCCAGAATTTGCTCAAACTCATGTCCATTGAATTGGTGATACCATCCAACCATCTAGTCCTCTGTCATCCCCTTCTCCTCCTGCCCTCAATCTTTCCGAGCATCAGGGTCATTCCCAGTGAGTTGACTCTTGGCATCAGGCGGCCAAAGTACTGGAGCTTCAACTTCAGCATCAGTTCTTCCGGTGAACATTCAGGGTTGATTTCCTTTTAAGATTGACTGGTTTCATCTCCATGAAGTCCAAGGGACTCTCAAGAGTCTTCTCCAACACTACAGTTCAGAAGTATCAATTCTTTGATGCTCAGCCTTTTTTATTGTTCAGCTGGTCATTTAGAGAAAAGATTAAAATCAAGGACTACATAAATCTGATTTTAGATGAAAACAAACACAGTCAAGGACATAAGGCACAAGATTCAGTTCCATTGACCATGTGTTTACTATGCTGCAAGTTTTCGCAAAGTCTTGCCTTGGGGCCTAGGGCTGATCCAGAGATTAAATAGGTCATTGAACTTATTCATTAGATCCCATGAGACTGTAGCACTGTACTGGGAAGGGACGGACTGGAGTGGGAGGGATTTATAGGTGTGTTTGTGGTGGGGGCCACCACACAGGACTGCAGAGGTCTAAGGTGGGCCTAGAGAGAGATGGCAAATAGCTGGGTGCTTGAGACCTAAGAGACAAGGGTTCAATGCCTGGGTCAGGAAGGTCTCCTGGAGGAGGGCACTGACAACCCACTCCAGTATTCTTGCCTGGAGAATCCCTTAGACACAGGGGACTGGAGGGCTACAGTTCGCAGGGTTGGGTCGCAAAGAGTCGGACAAGAGGGTCCTGAGTACAGTCTGCAACAGGTGTATCCCGGGAAGCAGTTCTCTGGGGCACCCGCAGGATGTCCTGCCATTCAGCTCAGTTCTGACACTGGTTCCTGGAGAGAGCATCAGATCCTTCAGGTTAAGGGTCTGGACTCACACCCCTACCCCTGACTCTGCCCCCTCTGAAGCTAGCCACAAGTCCAGGTTGTCACCTGAGCCTCTTACCCACAGGCTATAGGTGGAAGGTTTCAATGATCCCCTCCTTGGGCTCGATTAATTTGCTAAAGCAGCTCACAAAACTCAGAGAAAGGCTTAATTTACTAGATCACCAGTGTATGTACGAAAGGATATAACTCAGAAACAAACCAATGAGGGATGCACAGGACAAGGAGTGGCGGAAGGGTGGGGAGCCTCCATGCCCTCTCTACGGACACGACTCTCCCTGAATCTCTATGAGTTCCCCATTCTGGCTCTCAGAACTGTGTCCTTTGAGCTTTTATAGAGGCTTCATTACATAGGCATGATTGATTAAATCATGTGTCAGTGGAAACTGATTCGACCTCCAACCATTCTCTTCTCCCCAGAAATCAGGGTGTGGGACTGAGCTTTCCAGCCAGTCTTCATTCTTAGGTGTGGTTCAAAAGTCATCTCATTTATGTAACAAAAGACACCCTTGAGTCTCATCACTTAGGAAACTCCAAGGGTTTTAGAAACTCTGTGCCAGAAATGGAACACAGATCGCATATGTATCTCTTATCATAAATCACAATATTATACAGTAGGATTCAGATAAAATAGGAAAGCCTTTAGGAAAAGCAAAAATTAAAAACTAAAACTTTAAGGCAATATTGACTGAAGATGTGCTACGAGACCATTTGTTTTAGAAGGAAAAAATAGTATTTAACCCAAGTAATGCATCTGTCAGTGTTCTTAGCTACTGACAACACTACTCTAGTTAGTTTGAGCATAAAGGGAATTTATTAAATAATATTAAAACAGGGGGCTTCCCCGGTGGTCCTGTGGGTAAACAGTCCACCTTGCACTGCAAGGGGCACCAGTTTGATCCCTGGCAAAGGAAGATCCCATATGCTGCAGAGTGGCTGGACCAGTGTGTCCAATTATGAGCCAGCACTCCGGAGCACATGTGCCCAGAGCCAGTGCTCTGCAACCAGAGAGGCCACTGTAATGAGAGGCCCACATAGGCCAAAGAATTAAGATGGATGAAAATAAATAAATGAAAGACCAATAAAAGAGGCCAAAATTAAAAAAAAAAAAACCTCTAAACAACAACATAAAAAGAATATTAAAAAACCCTCAAGACAGTGAAAGAGCAAACCTGCAGATGAGAGGAAATATTCTTGAATCATTTTCCAATAAGAAACTTGTTTTCAGGATATAAAAAATAATAAAAGACAAATTTAAAAAGAATTAAAAATGGGCAAAGAATGATTGCACAACAGTATGAATAAATGTACTTAACATCACTGAATTGGACACTTAAAAATGACTAAAGTGATCAATTTTATGTATTGTTTAGCACAATTTTAAAACAATTGAATGGGTATTTTGCAGAAAGGGGGACCCCTCCCAGAGCCTGAGGGTAGGCTCTTGTCTAATATGAGCAATACATTGTCCAAAGAGACACTCATGCTGACAAAGCAAGAGACTTGACTGGGAAGGGGACATCCAGGCAGAGAGCAGGAGGGGAAGGGCACTGGGAGGACTGCCCGGCCCCATGGCTCACAGTCTCAGATTTTATGGTGAGGGGGCCCGGCGAGAAATCAGGGTGTGGGACTGAGCTTTCCAGCCAGTCTCATTCTTAGGTGTGGTTCAAAAGTCATCTCATTTATGTAACAAAAGACACCCTTGAGTCTCATCACTTAGGAAACTCCAAGGGTTTTAGAAACTCTGTGCCAGAAATGGAACACAGATCGCATATGTATCTCTTATCATAAATCACAATATTATACAGTAGGATTCAGATAAAATAGGAAAGCCTTTAGGAAAAGCAAAAATTAAAAACTAAAACTTTAAGGCAATATTGACTGAAGATGTGCTACGAGACCATTTGTTTTAGAAGGAAAAAATAGTATTTAACCCAAGTAATGCATCTGTCAGTGTTCTTAGCTACTGACAACACTACTCTAGTTAGTTTGAGCATAAAGGGAATTTATTAAATAATATTAAAACAGGGGGCTTCCCCGGTGGTCCTGTGGGTAAACAGTCCACCTTGCACTGCAAGGGGCACCAGTTTGATCCCTGGCAAAGGAAGATCCCATATGCTGCAGAGTGGCTGGACCAGTGTGTCCAATTATGAGCCAGCACTCCGGAGCACATGTGCCCAGAGCCAGTGCTCTGCAACCAGAGAGGCCACTGTAATGAGAGGCCCACATAGGCCAAAGAATTAAGATGGATGAAAATAAATAAATGAAAGACCAATAAAAGAGGCCAAAATTAAAAAAAAAAAAACCTCTAAACAACAACATAAAAAGAATATTAAAAAACCCTCAAGACAGTGAAAGAGCAAACCTGCAGATGAGAGGAAATATTCTTGAATCATTTTCCAATAAGAAACTTGTTTTCAGGATATAAAAAATAATAAAAGACAAATTTAAAAAGAATTAAAAATGGGCAAAGAATGATTGCACAACAGTATGAATAAATGTACTTAACATCACTGAATTGGACACTTAAAAATGACTAAAGTGATCAATTTTATGTATTGTTTAGCACAATTTTAAAACAATTGAATGGGTATTTTGCAGAAAGGGGGACCCCTCCCAGAGCCTGAGGGTAGGCTCTTGTCTAATATTCAGCAATACATTGTCCAAAGAGACACTCATGCTGACAAAGCAAGAGACTTGACTGGGAAGGGGACATCCAGGCAGAGAGCAGGAGGGGAAGGGCACTGGGAGGACTGCCCGGCCCCATGGCTCACAGTCTCAGATTTTATGGTGATGGGGTTTGTTTCTGGGTTGTCCCTGGCCAGTTATGTGACTCAGGGTCCTTCCCCGTGAAATGCACATCAACCAAGATGCATCCTGGTGAGAAGGATTCTAGGAGGTTGGCGAACTGGCCTCTCCTCTCTCCTTTTGACTTTTTCTGAATTCTTCCAGTCGGTGTAGGTTGTTTATTTTATGTCCTTTACCAAGACCTTCTGTTGTAGGTAAGTCATGTGGGTAGTTCCTGTCATGTCTAGCCAGGGCAAGTGGGTTTGGACAGTTCCTCTAACAGGTAGAGGATTTTAATGGGCATTTTTTTCAGAGGGGATACACGAATGGTCAATAAGCACATGAAAAGATAGTCAACATTATTAGTCATTAGGAAGAGTCCAGTCAAAATCACAGTGAGGGGCTTTCCTGGTGGTTCAGTGGGTAAAGAGTCCACCTTGCAGTGCAAGGGGCACCAGATGGATCCCTGGTCTGGAAGATCCCACGTGCCACGGAGCGCTGGACCAGTGTGTCCAATTATGAGCCAGTGCTCTGGCGCGCATGTGCACAGAGCCAGTGCTCTGCAGCGAGAGAGGCCACTGCAATGGGCGGCCCACACAGGCCAAAGAATAAAGATGGATGAAATCAAATGATGACTTAGAGGCAAATATATATATATGTGTGTGTGTGTGTGTGTGTGTGTGTGTGTGTATGTGTATAGATAGATAGATAGATAAAAATCACAGTGAGATACCACTTTACAACTCACTGGGAAATTAGAACCCTAATGTATTTCTAGGGATAATGTAAAATGATGTAACTGCTTCGGAAAAGCAGCCTGGCAGTTCCTCAGTTTTTTTCTTTTTGTGGTCACTTCTATTGGTCTTTCATCTATTTTCATTCATCGCTGTTCTCTTGTCTGTGTGGGCCTCCCATTGCAGTGGCCTCTCTCATTGCAGAGCACGGGCTCTGGGCGCCCACCAGCTCGGTAGTTGGACACATCGGTCCAGCTGCTCCGTGGCACATGGGATCTTCCCAGGCCAGGGATTGAACTGGCGCCCCTTGCACTGCAAGGCAGTGTCCTTACCCACTGGATCATCAGGGAAGCCCCCTTCCTCAGATTTTTAAATGTAGAATTATAACATGATGCCGTAATTCTCCTCCTAGATATATACACAGAGAAATGAAAATATATGTTCATACAAAAGCTTGTACACAGATGTGTAGAGCAGCATTATTCATACTAACCAAAAAGTGAAAAACAGTCACTGATGAACAGATAAACCACATGTAGTATATCTAGACAATGAAAAATTATTTGGCAACACAAGCAATGATGTACTGATACGCACTACAATAAGAAGCCAAACACACGAGACCACATGGTGTGTGATTCCATTTAGATGAAGTGTCCAGAAGAGGCAAATCCATAGAGACCCAAGGTAGACGGGTGGCTGCCGGGGCTGGGAGGAGGGGTGGTGGGGAGGGATCGCAAGTGTGCGTGAAGCTCTGCTACAGGGTGATGAGAATGTTCTGGACTTAGGGAATGGACTTGGATGGTTGCACAACCTTGTGAATATACTAAAAGTCACTGGACTATACCCTTCTTTTGATGATTCATTTTTTAAAATTGAAGTATAGTTGATTTACAGTGTTTTGTTAATTTCAGGCATACAGTAAAGAGATTCAGTCACATACACACATACATGCATATATTTTTTAGACTTTTCCCTTATAGTTATTATACAATACTGAGTATAGTTTCCTTGTGCTATTCATTAGGTCCTAGTTGGTTATCATATATATATGGAGAGAGAGAGACTGTACAGTTTAAATGGATGAATTTTATAGTGTGTGAATTATATCTCAATAAAGCAGTTGTGGTTTTTTTTTTTTTTTTATATATATATAAAGAATATTACGTGGCTCAGAGAATCTCAAACGTAACCAGAAAATTAGGCTTGGAGGTGACCCTGCTGAGAACAGTGCCTAAATTGTTCCAACATGAACCCCAGTACTGTTCCTCTGGGCATGCAGATCTACGACCTTCGCCCCTGCTGGCCCTGGGCCTCCATATCCTTTCATCAGATTCCATCTCTGCACAGAAAGTGGTTTCTCTCGTCTGCTTTCCCATGTTGTTTTCATCCAGGCTTAAGTCTCCTTCCCACTGAGGTCCTTCCCAGATCTCAGAACCCCTTCCTCAGATTTTTAAATGTAGAATTATAACATGATGCCGTAATTCTCCTCCTAGATATATACACAGAGAAATGAAAATATATGTTCATACAAAAGCTTGTACACAGATGTGTAGAGCAGCATTATTCATACTAACCAAAAAGTGAAAAACAGTCACTGATGAACAGATAAACCACATGTAGTATATCTAGACAATGAAAAATTATTTGGCAACACAAGCAATGATGTACTGATACGCACTACAATAAGAAGCCAAACACACGAGACCACATGGTGTGTGATTCCATTTAGATGAAGTGTCCAGAAGAGGCAAATCCATAGAGACCCAAGGTAGACGGGTGGCTGCCGGGGCTGGGAGGAGGGGTGGTGGGAGGGATCGCAAGTGTGCGTGAAGCTCTGCTACAGGGTGATGAGAATGTTCTGGACTTAGGGAATGGACTTGGATGGTTGCACAACCTTGTGAATATACTAAAAGTCACTGGACTATACCCTTCTTTTGATGATTCATTTTTTAAAATTGAAGTATAGTTGATTTACAGTGTTTTGTTAATTTCAGGCATACAGTAAAGAGATTCAGTCACATACACACATACATGCATATATTTTTTAGACTTTTCCCTTATAGTTATTATACAATACTGAGTATAGTTTCCTTGTGCTATTCATTAGGTCCTAGTTGGTTATCATATATATATGGAGAGAGAGAGACTGTACAGTTTAAATGGATGAATTTTATAGTGTGTGAATTATATCTCAATAAAGCAGTTGTGGTTTTTTTTTCCTTTTTTTTTTATATATATATAAAGAATATTACGTGGCTCAGAGAATCTCAAACGTAACCAGAAAATTAGGCTTGGAGGTGACCCTGCTGAGAACAGTGCCTAAATTGTTCCAACATGAACCCCAGTACTGTTCCTCTGGGCATGCAGATCTACGACCTTCGCCCCTGCTGGCCCTGGGCCTCCATATCCTTTCATCAGATTCCATCTCTGCACAGAAAGTGGTTTCTCTCGTCTGCTTTCCCATGTTGTTTTCATCCAGGCTTAAGTCTAGCATCCATCTACCAGACTACCAGAGCCTAGGCCACGGTTTCAAGCCTTCACTGCAAAGGAGGCTGAGAAAGCAGGTTGGGCGTGGAAGACAGGCATCAACAGATGTCCACTACCCCCAGCTTTTCTTCTTCTTCTTCTTTTTGTTTTTTGGTGATGCTGCTCAGCTTGTGGCACTTTAGGTCCCCAACCAAAGATCAAACCCAGGCCCTGGCAGTGACCGCAGTCCTAACCATGGGGCCTCCGGGAAATTCCCTGAGCAATGACTTTAGAGTCACACCATATTGGAGCTCAATGAGCACTCTGAAGCTCCCGCATTCTGACCGTTTAGTCTAATGACTACCCCACTGCCAGAGGCTACGGCAATTCCTTGCTCTGGCTTGCCTGACTCGGGAAGCACTGGGCAATGCTCATCCCTCCTCTCAGTCTCTTCAGTGTGTGTTGCCCCTCTTGTATTTTCTAATCATCTTTCTCTCACTTTCCACCCAGAGCTGCTTTCTTTGCCCACATAAAACTGGTGTTTCTCCACAACTCCACATTCAACCCTACTGTTGATAGCTGAACTCTCACTGTGAATGTTATGGGTTGAATATGTCCCCCTAAAATCCCTATGTTGAAATCCTAACAGCCAGTACCTCAGAATGTGACTTTATATGCAGATACAGTCATTTCAAAATAGATAGAAATAAGGGCAGATGTAATTGGTTAAAATGAGTTCATCCTGGAGTGGGGTGGCCTCTAATCCAGGACTGTGGGTGGGTGCTAAGTCGTTTCAGTTGTGTCTAACTCTTCATGACACTGTGGACTGTTGGCCACCAGGCTCCTCTGTCCAAAGACTTCTCCAGGCAAGAATACTGGAGTAGGTTGCCATGCCCTCCACCAGGGGATCTTCCCAACCCAGGGATTGAACCTACATCTTACATCTCGCCTCCTGCACTGGAACGCAGGCTCTTTACCATGAGCGCCTCCTGGGGAGCTCCAATCCAGTATCACTGGTGTTCCTATAGAAAGGGGACATTTGGACCCAGACCTACAGGGAGAAGGCCCTGTGACTGAAGTTATGCTGCCAAAAGTCAAGAAAGTACCAGAAGCCAGGAGAGTCCTGGCACAGATCCTTTCCTGGGGCCCTCAGGAGAGCATAGCTCTGTGTACAACTGATCTAGATATCTTGGATATCTAGCCTCTAGAACCGTGAGACAATAGATTTCTGTTGTTTAAGTTACTTGGTTGTGGCACTGCGTTATGGCAGCTCTAGCTGATGTTGTGAATTTCCTTTGCTCCTGTATTTACCTTCTTCTTCTAAGTGTTTTGTGTGTGTGTGTGCACATATGCTCAGTTGTGTCCAACTTTTTGCAACTCCTTGGCCTGTAGTCCACGGGATTCTCCAGGCAAGAATCTTGGTCTGGGTAGCCGTTTCCTCCTCCAGGGGATCTTCCGGATGCCAGGATTGAACAGGTGTCTCTGGGGCTTCCTGCATTGGCAGGCCAATGCTCTTACCATTGAGCCATCTGGGAAGCCCTCTTATAAGTGGACAACTGCCTAATGTATCTTTTTGAGCCTGTAACACCCCAAGTATCTCATAGGTACACCTGGCAGTCTTGCCTGCTGGTACATCTGAAGTTGGATAGCCCACAGAACCCAGAAACTCCCATTTGCTTGGTGCCATTGTTCTCTCTTCTTCATTTCTCTCTTGTTGAATGGCACCCTTGCTCCAGGAGATGGTAGAGGACAGGGAAGCCTGGCGTGCTGCAGTGCATGGGATCACAAAGAGTCAGACCCGAGTGAGCAACTAACCAACCACAAAAAATCTGCCTCGCTGGCCATGTCAGAAACCTGAGTGCCAGCCTACAACTCTGCTCCCCCTTGTGGGATGTGGCAACAAATCCTAAAGATCCCACCTGTTGCACATCTTCCGCATCTTTCTCGTCCATCCAAGACCCACCTCCACTTGCTTCCTAAACTAGAGGCCTTCCATGACAATCTTTCTGAAACACAAGTCTAATCAAGTCACTTATCTGCTTTAAAAATCTTCAGAGAGGCCTCACAGCTTGCAAACAAAGGTCAAAGCCCGGAGTTCAGCTAATAGGATATTTCTGGTCTGACTCGGTGCTGCCCCGCATACCCCCATCTCCACTGGTGCACCTCTCGCCTGCTTTCTGCAGTCATACAGATGTTTAGATCTTCCTCCTTCTCTTCATTCTACCTGATGCCTGCTCAGTCCTCAGAATTCAAACGCAGGCTCCTCTGGGGAAGCCTGCCTTGATTTCCAGCATGATTCAAAACCTGCTTCTGTCTTCCTGTCACCTTCTGGACATAGACTATTACAGCCATTTCACAGCGACTGAAATCCTTTGACTGGCACTTCCGTCTCTCCTCTGTCCTGCTACTAGTAAGACACTTGGCTTTTTCCGCCTGTGTTTCCCCAACCTCGTGCCTGGCACGGAGAAGGCACTCGAATGTTTCTAGGAAGGGGAGGAGACAGAGTGGAGACTCCCTACCTCACTCTATTTTACATAATAAAATATAAGACCTTGAGACGCATTTCCGTACTCATTGTCAGAATTTACTTAAACGCAGAGATTTTTTTTTTCCCCCGTCTCTCACTTTGGGGGTTGTGATTACTTTGAATTATGAGCCGCTCTGTTCTGGAGGCTGGCCTTTTGCAGCCGCGTCAAAGTGAAGTCATTCCCTCCAAGGGGCAGACTTTGAGCGCGTTTACAGGGCTGGGGGGAGGACGCGCGTTGGGGAGCAGCCCAGAGGACCGCGCCCACCCTTCTGCCCTGGGGCTGTGATTGGCCCTCCCCCGGGGGCCGGCCGCCGAGCCCGCAGTCAGCGCGCGGGGAAAGCTGGACCCGGGCGCGGCGGTGCGTGCGTTTTGCCGGCCTTTTGTGCGGGGATTAGCGCCGCGCCGGGGCCGGGAACGCGCCGGGCGCCGGGCAGCGCGTAATCCAGGATTTGCCGGGGCCGCGCGGTTGATGGAAAACAGATGTCTCAGCCCTGGGCCTGAGCGCGGGATGGAAGTGAGCGACCCGAGAGCCCTTTGGAAGCGAGGACACCGAGTCCAGGCCCTTGGGGATCCAGCAGACAGGCGGCTTTCCCTCGGCTCGTCAGTCTTCGCAGCTTCAGCCTAGAGCTCGAAATCGCCCGCGGTGCGCGGCTCCCCCCTCCGCGGGCGGTGCGCGCTTCTCCAGTCGCCGAGCGGGTCGCTGTCGCGCAGTAAGTCGTTCGTTGCTGGACCGCGGCCCGCGCTGTGAGTGCGCGGCCGCGCCCGTGGGCCCGAGCCGGTCACCTGGAGCCTCTCCCCGTGGCACAGTCTCGGGGATCGAGGTGTGCGGAGCTGGCGGAGACTCCGCTGCCGGGTCCTCGTCGGTGGGGCCGGGCTGGGGGTGGAGGGACCGGAGACCCGCGCCTGCCGGTCTCCCCGGGGGCGGGGACCTTCTGCCAGTCCGGAAAGGTGCGCTGCGAGCTTCGAAAGTACGGCCTTTCTCGTCATTTTGCGACCGAGGGAAAGAGAAAACTATGTAGCTGCGGTCTGACAGTAGTAGATTTAATAATTATTGAAAAAATGAATTTCCTTCTGTCTCTCGTTACATTTCGGTTATTTCTCTCCAACCAACAACTGAAATAGATGCCTTTCCGTAATCAGGCTCCACTCTGATCCTCTGCCCAAGTTCATACTACAGTTTTGGCTTCTTAGAGGAGAGGGATGTTGATTTTTGAGAATTTTAGGGCTTTTGTGGATTGATACCTTCTCAAAATGAATTCCCCATGTTGAAAACCACATGCTACGGATAATTTAGGTGTGAGTGTTAATGGGGAGGAAGATTGGTCGCAAGAAGTGCCTGTCAGATGCGAAGCTTTCTATGAACTCTAAATAGGGTTGCCACTTGTAACCCAGCTTCACCCTCCCCTCCCGCATTCACCAGCCTTAATTTATGAACGGAGACCGCTTCAGATTAAAATGCTTTTCACGTGATTAATTTTAAAGCATCCAAAACGTTAAGTGATCCTCGCGGGTGGAAGACGTTGCTGTTGCTGTGGCAGTGTGCTTACCAGTGCCTTTTTCCCCTCCACGAAACAGTATTTAATGTATTTTCTTCTCAAAATGAAGAGTAACTTTTGCATCAATCGAGTCGCCGGGCCGAGGGGGGGCCCTTGGGGAAAGGGTCCAGCCCGGATGACAGGCGGCTTTCCCTCGGCTCGTCAGTCTTCGCAGCTTCAGCCTAGAGCTCGAAATCGCCCGCGGTGCGCGGCCCCCCCCTCCGCGGGCGGTGCGCGCTTCTCCAGTCGCCGAGCGGGTCGCTGTCGCGCAGTAAGTCGTTCGTTGCTGGACCGCGGCCCGCGCTGTGAGTGCGCGGCCGCGCCCGTGGGCCCGAGCCGGTCACCTGGAGCCTCTCCCCGTGGCACAGTCTCGGGGATCGAGGTGTGCGGAGCTGGCGGAGACTCCGCTGCCGGGTCCTCGTCGGTGGGGCCGGGCTGGGGGTGGAGGGACCGGAGACCCGCGCCTGCCGGTCTCCCCGGGGGCGGGGACCTTCTGCCAGTCCGGAAAGGTGCGCTGCGAGCTTCGAAAGTACGGCCTTTCTCGTCATTTTGCGACCGAGGGAAAGAGAAAACTATGTAGCTGCGGTCTGACAGTAGTAGATTTAATAATTATTGAAAAAATGAATTTCCTTCTGTCTCTCGTTACATTTCGGTTATTTCTCTCCAACCAACAACTGAAATAGATGCCTTTCCGTAATCAGGCTCCACTCTGATCCTCTGCCCAAGTTCATACTACAGTTTTGGCTTCTTAGAGGAGAGGGATGTTGATTTTTGAGAATTTTAGGGCTTTTGTGGATTGATACCTTCTCAAAATGAATTCCCCATGTTGAAAACCACATGCTACGGATAATTTAGGTGTGAGTGTTAATGGGGAGGAAGATTGGTCGCAAGAAGTGCCTGTCAGATGCGAAGCTTTCTATGAACTCTAAATAGGGTTGCCACTTGTAACCCAGCTTCACCCTCCCCTCCCGCATTCACCAGCCTTAATTTATGAACGGAGACCGCTTCAGATTAAAATGCTTTTCACGTGATTAATTTTAAAGCATCCAAAACGTTAAGTGATCCTCGCGGGTGGAAGACGTTGCTGTTGCTGTGGCAGTGTGCTTACCAGTGCCTTTTTCCCCTCCACGAAACAGTATTTAATGTATTTTCTTCTAAAAATGAAGAGTAACTTTTGCATCAATCGTTTTAGAATATAGAATGGGCTTATTGCACGACTCCTTGGTGTTTCCGGGTCCTTCACAAGGGGGTGAAGAGGTAGCCTGCTTGCTTCACTACCTGCCAGCTCGCTTGCCCTCCAGCCTCAGATGGCCACGTGATTTCACCCCTGACAGACCTAGTCGCCTTTGGACTGCAAGAAACAAAAGAACAGGGATGACTCAGAACCCTTGGGCTACCACAACCTTAACCAAAGATGAGAAGGATTCGCTTGCAATTTTTATGATACACATTACCTTGTTTCCTTTCTCTTCAAATATAACTAGCAATTAAGAGTTAATAATGGACATGAATTTGAGCAAACTCCAGGAAATAGAGGATAGAGAAGTCTGGCTCAGTCCATTGGGTCCCAAAGAGTGGGACCCATGACTGAACTACAACAGTTAAAAAAGAAAACAAAAACTATACCTCCCTCCTCCCTTAAGGTAAACACATATTTGGTGGAGTGGGGCATGGAACGTGTCTTCATGGTGGAAATAATTCATATTCTGGATTGGGTACAGGTAAGCTAACACCAGATCTCTCTCACGCCCATGTTTATACATTCTTTTCCCTGGACCCTCCCTTTTCTTTCTGCCATTTTCTATATTATCTTATTTAGGTAAATACCATGACTCTATTTTGGCTCCTGGAATCTAGAATATCATTACCTTTTAGAGGCAAGTTTGTTTAGATGACAGTGTCCCCTTATCGGTAGTCTCAGAACATTTTTCCAAATCCTGCATTTGTTTTCCTGGAAAACTCTTTATCAAATTCTCCATTGGAAATTCCATTGTGTCTCAAAAGTAAATATGGCACTTGACCCAGAGATCGAACCCATGTCTCCTGCATTGCAGGTAAATTCTTTACCGTCTGAGCTGCCAGGGAAGCCCTTTGGCACCTACATCTTGAATTTTTTTCTTGCATCATCAATTTGATTTTAACTTGCATGGTTTTCTGATTAATTGGTCAGCTTTCTATGCCTACTTCATATTGAAGCACAAATAGAAGGAACATAACATAACATAACAATACTGAATAGAGCGTACGTTCTGACCTTTTCTTTGATCTGTCCTTGGGTTGAATTCTGTCCTTGGAATTTCTCTTGACTGCTTACTCTAGAAAGAGGCAGGATATTTACCTTGGGGCCCAAGCGTGACCTGTTTATTTGGGCTTGTCTGAGCAGCAGTAACTCACTGCCTCTCCAGCTATTGTTTGGTGAGAATTTGGCCTGCTTGACAGAGATAACCCAATCTGATAACACAGCAATGCTCGAGAAACCTTTCAAAGTGGCATCCTGAAATCTGGGAAGATAACACACTTGGAGTTTTCTCCTCTTATTACTAAATATGACACTTCTTAGTTTACACTAAATCCATCTTGGATTATGAATTCCCCAGAGACAATCTTAGCTGGATTTGTACAGGTTCTAAAGGTTTATGCTGGCAGGTGTCGGCTGGCTGCTTCTGATGTGCTGCTAATGATGCAGATAGGAACGGTGACAGTTTTCCTTTGGGATTTCCTGAGAAAATACATTCCTGATTATCTGTTTGTGAGGCCTCTCTGAGACTGTTATCTTAAAAACCTTGCTGAGGCACTGTCATAGTCTGTCACCAGCATTATTTTGTATACTCTTAGATATCAGACCTTAAGCCAACCTGCCCCTTGGCAGGTCTGAAAATGTCACTGTGAGTTATCTAAGAGTTTAGTTTGTGTCTTTGATATGGCTACTATTTGTTCTTAGAGTTAGAAGAACTGGTAAATACAGCCATTGAGATAAATAGCTAGAGGGGAAATGAAGGAGAGTAGAAGTTTAAATCTTTTAAGGCAAGTTTGTTTAGATGACAGTGTCCCCTTATCGGTAGTCTCAGAACATTTTTCCAAATCCTGCATTTGTTTTCCTGGAAAACTCTTTATCAAATTCTCCATTGGAAATTCCATTGTGTCTCAAAAGTAAATATGGCACTTGACCCAGAGATCGAACCCATGTCTCCTGCATTGCAGGTAAATTCTTTACCGTCTGAGCTGCCAGGGAAGCCCTTTGGCACCTACATCTTGAATTTTTTTCTTGCATCATCAATTTGATTTTAACTTGCATGGTTTTCTGATTAATTGGTCAGCTTTCTATGCCTACTTCATATTGAAGCACAAATAGAAGGAACATAACATAACATAACAATACTGAATAGAGCGACGTTCTGACCTTTTCTTTGATCTGTCCTTGGGTTGAATTCTGTCCTTGGAATTTCTCTTGACTGCTTACTCTAGAAAGAGGCAGGATATTTACCTTGGGGCCCAAGCGTGACCTGTTTATTTGGGCTTGTCTGAGCAGCAGTAACTCACTGCCTCTCCAGCTATTGTTTGGTGAGAATTTGGCCTGCTTGACAGAGATAACCCAATCTGATAACACAGCAATGCTCGAGAAACCTTTCAAAGTGGCATCCTGAAATCTGGGAAGATAACACACTTGGAGTTTTCTCCTCTTATTACTAAATATGACACTTCTTAGTTTACACTAAATCCATCTTGGATTATGAATTCCCCAGAGACAATCTTAGCTGGATTTGTACAGGTTCTAAAGGTTTATGCTGGCAGGTGTCGGCTGGCTGCTTCTGATGTGCTGCTAATGATGCAGATAGGAACGGTGACAGTTTTCCTTTGGGATTTCCTGAGAAAATACATTCCTGATTATCTGTTTGTGAGGCCTCTCTGAGACTGTTATCTTAAAAACCTTGCTGAGGCACTGTCATAGTCTGTCACCAGCATTATTTTGTATACTCTTAGATATCAGACCTTAAGCCAACCTGCCCCTTGGCAGGTCTGAAAATGTCACTGTGAGTTATCTAAGAGTTTAGTTTGTGTCTTTGATATGGCTACTATTTGTTCTTAGAGTTAGAAGAACTGGTAAATACAGCCATTGAGATAAATAGCTAGAGGGGAAATGAAGGAGAGTAGATCTAATGACTCTGAGCCAACTGTTTACCAGCCACTCCGCTTCTATGTGTTTTTTAAGAGTTGAGTGGTTCAGCCTCAGAAAGTGAGTTCTTGTCGGCTCACTTTTGTCTTACGAATATTTTGTTTTACTGGTTCCTTCCTATGTAAAACTATTATTTTTGCATATCCTGCCTTTGAATCTTGTCTTGATCCTTGAACTGGAATATCCTCTCTCTAGAATTTACCATACTTTCTTTTTTTCATAGCATACTGGATGTCTGGACAAAATTTATATAGGCTGACCAGCAAGATTAGGATGTGTCCTTGAGTCGAACAAAAAACACTATACCGATCAGCATCTTTATTAATTTATGACAGTGTAGGTCTAAATAGAAGCTGTGGAACTGGTTAGCTTCCGCTCTAACTGAAGTAAAATGAATCAATGTGCATGTTTCTGGAACCAGAGCAATTTATACAAATATGCTGGAGGCAGTTGGAATTCTGGGAGTTGATTAACCTTTTAAATCACCATCTCCTTACTGGAAGTGTTTTTCAGGTTTCAGAAAGTCTGCTGTTTGAGGAATGTCTTTTTTGGTTTAAATTGATTAAACTAAAATATCTAGAGAAGTATGTAATCTAACTGACCTTCTAGTCCCCAACTAAGATCAGGACTAATATCTCATTGCTGACCTTAAGGGATGCTGATTTTAAGGACCAGGAAGTCAACAACATGGGAAAACTCTCAGGTTAAGACTCCTGAAAAGAGAGATCTGATAGAAAAACAAAAGTGTGAAAGATTGCACCCACTTTTGTTTTAGAATGTTTTGTCCAATCAGGTAGAAAAAAGGGAGACTGTTTTTCAAGCCCTGTCTGCCAGCCAACAGGATTTATTGAACAAATATTATGCTTCAAGAGCTTCCTTGGTGGCTCAGATGGTAAAGAACCTGCCTGCAATGCAGAAGACTTGGGTTTGATCCCTGGGTTGGGAAGATCCCCTGGAGAAGGGAATGGCAACTCACTCCAGTATTCTTGCCTGGAAAATGACAGAGGAACCTGATGGGCTACAGCCCATAGGATTACAAAGAGGCAGACACGAGTGAGCGATTAACACTTACTTATGTTTCAAACCCACTGCTTTATGATCTGAGAAGTACAATAATGTAGAGGCAGAGCTTGGGCCTTGAAGAAATTTTCAAGCCTTGATGGTGTCTTTCAACACTAGTGAGCATCCTTCTCCCACCTGGTCACTGATTTCCTCACCTGGGAAGCCAGGTCTAGGGCTGCACAAGAAGCCCCTCCATAGTTCAACTCAGATTCCTACGGGAATCATGATGTCCCCTCACCTGAGAGTGGATTCCTTTGGCGGCAAAAGATGTGTTCTTGGCTCTTCAACACAACACAACCTGGACAAAGTGACACTTTCTGTTAATCCCCAATTCAGTACGTGGCTGTATTCCTATAATATTCCTTCCCTAGCTCCCAGGCAGTTCAGTAATATCAAAATAACCCATGATGGGGGCATAGCTATCCTTGAACTTTGCCTTAATTAAGAGAACTAGATCAGGTCTCTTTCATCTTGAAAATAGCCTCTCAGACTACACAAAGACAGAACATTCTCTTTTGCTGACAGCATGCAATTTATTTAAATTAGTGTTACACATTTGACCATGGTGTCAAAGCTATATTAGAAAAGCACCTAAAAGAATGAGTTTTCTGGGCCTTTGCTGAGGGATTAAAAAAGGCATTAGGCACATTGCAGGGGATTTGCATCTGGTTAGCTTGACTGGACGTCCTCGCTGTTGGACACAATGGGAGGGTGCCCAGCCATCTTTGTAGCTGGGAAGCCTGCCTTAGTTAGAATTCTGCTGGGAGCGAAGATAGTGAACTGGAGGCACAGGAGGGGGAAGGGAAAGGGCAGGAACCTGCAGGACTCAAAAGAAAGGAAGCTTGGGACTAGTTCTGACCCCTCCCCTTTTTGTGTAGTTCAAGGTTAACAGCGTGGTCTCCTTTAGATTTAATATGTTTTTACTTCAAGTATAGTTGAGTCACAATGTTGTGTTCATTTCTTCTATACAGCAAAGTGATTCAGTTATGCATACACATATATATATGCATTCTTTTTTTAATATTCTTTTCCATTATGTTTATCACAGAGTATCAAATATAGTTCTCTATGCTATATAGTAGGACCTTGTTGTCTATCTATACTCTATATAAAAGCTTGTATCTTCTAACTCCAGCCTCCCACTCCATTTCTTTCCCAACCCCTTCCCCCTTGGCAGTCACAAGTCTGTTCTCTATGTCTGTGGTTATGTTTCTGTTTCCTGGTTAGGTTCATTTGTGTCATATTTTGATTCGACATATGAATGATATCATATGGTATTTGTCTTTCTGACTTACTCAGTATGATCATCTCTAGGTCCATCCATGTTGTTGCAAATGGCATCATTTCAGCTTTTCTATGACTGAGTACTATTCCATTGAATGCAATGTACCACATCTTCCTTACTCGTCCATCTGTCGATGTACATTTAGATTGTTTCCATGTCTTGGCTATGGAGAATATTGCTGCTGTGAGCACTGAGGTCCATGTATCTTTTTGAATTACAGTTTTGTCTGGATATCTGCCCAGGAATGAGATTGTTGGATCATATGGTAGTTCTGCTTTTAGTTTTCTGGGGAGCCTCCATACTGTTTTCCATAGTGGCTACACCAACTTACATCCCCAACAGTGTAGTAGAAGGATTCTCTTTTCTCCACATCCTGTCCAGCATTGTTATTTGTAGAGTTTTTATTTATTTATTTATTTTTAATGCTTTAAATTTTTTTTGGTCTGTGCCTCGTGGCTTATGGAATCTTAGTTCCCCAACCAGTGATTGAACCCACACCTCCTGCAGTAGAAGCACAAAATCTTTTTTTCTTCTTTTTTTTAGCCTTTACTTTTTTTTTTTTCACAATCACAAGTTTTTTTATTTTGCTTTTCTGATACTACAGTTTTGTTGTTTACAGATGTGTATAATTTCAGATTAGTCATGTGTATATCTCATCTCCCCCATCCCACCCCTCTAGGCCGTCACATAGCCCCATGTACGATCCCTTAGTCCCACAGCATGTTGACAGCAGTTATTTTTTGTGTAGTTCAAGGTTAACAGCGTGGTCTCCTTTAGATTTAATATGTTTTTACTTCAAGTATAGTTGAGTCACAATGTTGTGTTCATTTCTTCTATACAGCAAAGTGATTCAGTTATGCATACACATATATATATGCATTCTTTTTTTAATATTCTTTTCCATTATGTTTATCACAGAGTATCAAATATAGTTCTCTATGCTATATAGTAGGACCTTGTTGTCTATCTATACTCTATATAAAAGCTTGTATCTTCTAACTCCAGCCTCCCACTCCATTTCTTTCCCAACCCCTTCCCCCTTGGCAGTCACAAGTCTGTTCTCTATGTCTGTGGTTATGTTTCTGTTTCCTGGTTAGGTTCATTTGTGTCATATTTTGATTCGACATATGAATGATATCATATGGTATTTGTCTTTCTGACTTACTCAGTATGATCATCTCTAGGTCCATCCATGTTGTTGCAAATGGCATCATTTCAGCTTTTCTATGACTGAGTACTATTCCATTGAATGCAATGTACCACATCTTCCTTACTCGTCCATCTGTCGATGTACATTTAGATTGTTTCCATGTCTTGGCTATGGAGAATATTGCTGCTGTGAGCACTGAGGTCCATGTATCTTTTTGAATTACAGTTTTGTCTGGATATCTGCCCAGGAATGAGATTGTTGGATCATATGGTAGTTCTGCTTTTAGTTTTCTGGGGAGCCTCCATACTGTTTTCCATAGTGGCTACACCAACTTACATCCCCAACAGTGTAGTAGAAGGATTCTCTTTTCTCCACATCCTGTCCAGCATTGTTATTTGTAGAGTTTTTATTTATTTATTTATTTTTAATGCTTTAAATTTTTTTTGGTCTGTGCCTCGTGGCTTATGGAATCTTAGTTCCCCAACCAGTGATTGAACCCACACCTCCTGCAGTAGAAGCACAAAATCTTTTTTTCTTCTTTTTTTTAGCCTTTACTTTTTTTTTTTTCACAATCACAAGTTTTTTTATTTTGCTTTTCTGATACTACAGTTTTGTTGTTTACAGATGTGTATAATTTCAGATTAGTCATGTGTATATCTCATCTCCCCCATCCCACCCCTCTAGGCCGTCACATAGCCCCCATGTACGATCCCTTAGTCCCACAGCATGTTGACAGCAGTTATCTCTTTTACATAAGATAGTATAGGGTTCCGTGTTGTTCTTTCCATATCTTTCACCCACTTTTCCCTCTCCCCAAGGTCCAACAGTCCATGACTGTTTTTCCATAGATGCTGTGCATGTATATTTATCAGTACAAACTTACTATATGTGTTAGTGTACTGTATTTGTTCTTCTCTTTTTGACTTACTTCACTTTGTATAATAGGTTCTAGATTCATCCCTCTCATTAGGACTAAATCGTCTGCATTTCTTTTAGCGGCTTAGAAATATTCCATTGTGTATATGTACCAAAGCTTCTTTATCCATTCATTTGTTGATGGACATCTAGGTTGGAAAGCACAGAATCTTAACCACTGGACCACCAGAGAACACTGTAGACTTTTTTTTTTTAAGTTTTTTTTTTCTTTTTGGCCACTTCTATTGGTCTTTCATCATTCATCTTTTGTTCTTTGGCCTGTGTGGGCCTCCCACTGCAGAGGCTTCTCCCTCTGCAGAGCACTGACTGCGCACATGCACCCCGGAGCTCTGGCTCGGTAATTGGACACATCGGTCCAGCCACTCCGCGGCATGTGGGATCTTCCCAGGCCAGGGATCGAACTGGCACCCCTTGCACTGCAAGGCGGTGTCTTTACACACTGGACCACCAGCGAAGCCCTCTGTAGACTTTTTAATGATGGCCTTTCTGACTGGTGCAAGGTGATACCTCATTGTAGGTATGATTTTCATTTCTCATAGTGAGGGACAATAAGCAGTTTTCATGCATCACAGCGTGTGTTAGTGGCTGTGTCTGTGTGCAGTCATCTCCTCTATGCTGGTGAGTAAATTGTCTCCTTGTGGACTTTGGAGCTACTGGCTCCCTAGTATTGTCCAGCATGTGTCCAGGGTTCCCTCTCTCTGTCTCCTGTGTTGGATTTTTTTTAACTTAATTTTTATTTTATAATAGAGTATAGTTAATTCACAATATAGTGTTAGTTTCAGGTGTGTAGCAAAGGGATTCAGTTATACGTATATCCATTCTTTTTCAGATTCTTTTCCCTTAGAGGTTATTACAGAATATTGAACAGAGTTCCCTGTGCTATACAGCAGGTCCTTGTTATTTATCTACTTTGTATATACTAGTGTGTACATAGCTTCCCTACATACTAACGAGTCCCATCCTGAGAATGCATTCATAAGTCTAATCTGTTTGTAAGTCCAGCAAAGCCTCGATATCCAACTGACACAATGGGCTATAATAGAACTATACTGTATTAGGTTTATCATACTCTCTATACAAATAATGCATTAAAATATCACATGAAATCAACATTTTTAATCTTACTCTATAGTACCGTGAAAAATGCAGTAGTGCAGTACAACAGCTGACCTCCAGGTGCTGGCATCCAGTGAACAGGCAAGAAGAGTTACTGACTGAAGGAAAGGAAAGGGGTGGGAGATGGTAGAGCTGAAGGACCGTCAACAGTAGAAACGCACAAGCTGCATTTTCGCATTTTCCCATCTGATATGGATGGAATGCATGCTTGCATCTTTGTTGTTGTTAAAGCAAACTTTTTTAATCTTACAGTACAGAACCTTGACAAGTGCAGTACTCCAGTCCAATGGTTGGCATAATGGTCATCATTAAAGTTGGAGTTATTACTAGGCGTGCACACTTCTTGAAAACAGTACCTGGCATGGCATTTGGCACATGGGATCCCTGGTGGCTTAGACAGTAAAGAATCCACCTGGAATGCTGGAAGCACAGGTTCCATCCCTGGGTTGGGAGAATCCCCCGGAGAAAGGAATGGCCACCCACCCCAGCACTCCTGCCTAGAGAATCCCACGGACAGAGAAGCTTGGCAGGCCACAGTCCATAGCATCACACAGAGTAAGAAACGACTAAGCAGTTAACACCTGTTTTCACATATGGATTTAAAAACAGTGATCTCTTGAATTGAAGGTAGACAGGTGAGATGTATGTGTGTTGACCCCGGAACATACCGTAAGTCTAACCTTGGATGATGGCTGACCACTACATGCTTGCATCTTTGAAAGTTCAAAACTTGAGAAGGTTTGTAGGTAGAAAACTTACTATTTATTTTAATCCCATACTCCTAATTTATCCCCACCTTTCCTCTTTGGTAGCCATAAATTTGTTTTTAAATGTGTGAGTCTGTTTCTGTTTTGTAAACAAGTTCATGCATATCATTATTTAAAGTACCACATAAAAGTAGTGATATAGGTTATTTGTCTTTGACTTACTTCACTTAGTATGATAATCTCTGGGTCCATCCATGTTGCTGCAAATGGCATTATTTCTTTATCTTTTATGGCTGAGTAATATTCCACTGTATATAGGTACCACATCTTCTTTAGCCATTCCTCTGTCAATGGACATTTTAGTTATTTTCATGGCTTGGCTATTGTAAAGAGTGCTGAAATGAACATGGGTGGGGGTGGTGGGGTATGTGTTGTTTCAAATTGCAGTTTTTGCCAGATGTATGCCCAAGAGTGGGATTGCTGGACAATATGATAGCTCTATTTTTAGTATTTTAAGGAAACTCCATACTATTCTCCTTAGTAGCTGTATTAATTTACATTCCCATCAGCAGTGTAGGAAGGTTTCCTTTCCTCCACACCCTCTCCAGCATGTATTGTTTGTAGACCTTTAGATGATAGCCATTCTGACTGGTATGAGGTGATAGTTCATGTTGTTTTGATTTGCATTTTTCTAGTAATTAGTGATATTGAGCTTCTTTTCATGTGCTTTTTCTTTTCTTTTTTTCCATCTGTCTGTCTTCGTTGGAGAAATATCTATTTAGATCTTCCTGTATTGGATTCTGCTTATGAAAGGCAAAGTAATTGCTAGATTAGTCAAAGAAGGACATAATAAAAGTGAACCTCTTATGAAATGTGAGCACCTATCCTGGATACTCCCCCTTCTTTTAGCATGACCAATCAAAAGTCACCCGAGGGAAGTGGATAAAAAGATATTCAAATGGGCTGAATGTTTGCGTCTTTGGTAGCTACAGAACAGAAATGGCAAAAATTAGATGTCTTTCTCTTCTAAATCATAGCCAATAATGAAGCTACTGATCAAAGCCAAAGTTAACAATTAGTTAAGTGGCCTCCAGATGCCTGGTGCCATGAAAAAGTCTTTTTTCACAAAGTTATTTCCATTTTAGAGAAGCAGTGCCACACACTCTGACAAATGATCCTTAGATGACAAATGCTTTATTTTGCCCCAGGTAGAATAAGCCCCAAACGTGGATGTCACACAGCGTGTTGTACAAGGAAGTGATGTGACTGGGTGCCATTTGCTTAGAGGAAGGATGAACAGAGGCTAGTGAGGGGGTCTTGTTTGTTGTTCTTGCCTATTTGAGCCATCAAGTAGCGTGACCCTCCCAGTGTTCTTCATCCCCTTCCTCCCAAACATCTCAGTCCAGAAACCTGAAGTACAAAGTAATTGATGCCTGAAGGCTACAGCCTACTCAAAGCTGCCAAGCCACCCACCAAAGGACATGAAAGGATCTAGGAGCCTGAAACAGGAAGAAGTGGGAGGAGCGTGGGGGTGAGGGTGGAGTCAGTGCAAAGGGTTCCTTTTTCCTGTGACATTTACTCTAGTGTGTCTGCTTCAGCTCCAGACCCCACAGGGAAAGATATGTTTTATTCATTGTTAGTATGGCATCATTAAAAGAAAAAACCAGCTGGATCTCTCTGGGATTTCCTCTATAAGGCTTTTACTTGTAAGTCCACCTAAATGCTTAAACAAAGCTTCTGAATTTTTTTTTTTTAAAGATTTATTTATTTATTTATTTTGGGTGGGAGTCGGGTTGGGGAGGGAGGGGAGTGGGCGGGCCACTTCTATTGGTCTTTCATTTCTCTATTTTCATCCGTCTTTGTTCTTTGGCTCCTGTGGGCCTCCCATCGCGGTGGCGTCTGTGGTGGCGTCTGTCGTTGCAGAGCACTGGCTCTGGGCGCACGCGCGCCAGAGCTCCGGCTTGGTAATTGGACACATCGGTGCAGCCGCTCCGCGGCACGTGGGATCTTCCCAGGCCAGGGATCAAACCGGCGCCCCTTGCACTGCAAGGCGGTGTCCTTACCCACTGGATCACCAGGGGAAGCCCATGCTTCTGAAATTTTAATAAGTGTCTATTACCAATCAAATTTATTCTACTATCTAAAAAGCCTTTATGTATCAAGAATGGGAAATAATTAAGACTTTCAATAGTTAAAAACAGTTTCTGTAATGGGAGAGGGCCAGATTTGTTGAGTTATAAAATTCTGAATTCTATCTGCATGGGAGCTGGTTTTCATTTGTAATGCAGTACAAGATATTCTTGGCATGTTTGGGGCTTATTCCACAGGATGCTCCATGCTGGAACCAAATCTAAGTAGAACTAAATAAATTTCTTTTCTTAGATATTTTTTCCGAAACCATTTCCTCTTCATCAAGTCCCTTGGATAAAGGCACCGAAGCAATGCCAGGTCTGAGCCCATTAGTCTTCAGTCTGCATTATTCAGCCATTCAACTGGGGCCTGTTGATAGGTGGTCAGTGCGGATAGGAGGTCACCAGCAGGCCAGAGGGAGGGAGTCACTCCCAGTAGAGACTCCAACCTCCTGAGTGTCTCCTAGATCTCTTTTCCAGGCAGTAGAGACCCAGGGCCCAGTTTTCTGAATTTTACACATAAAAACTGCTCTATACTTACCAACATGCAGGCAGTATTTGACATCCACAACTGAAGACTGATCAAGCAAAATCACTGGCCACGGTTTAAAGTCTGAGAAACAAATACCAAAAGTGAAGTAAAAGAAGGAAAGTTAATTTAATCTTTTTTAAAAAGAAACATTTGAATTAAGAAAAGCACATCTAAATTCATATGGCTGGGGAAAGTTTCCTGGTCTGGGAACATGAGTGATCACCAAATACATGACCCCACATACCACGACAGCTCGTCTTCTTTGGAAATTGGAGTCTGGCTCTTCTTTCAATATTCTCATGGAATGAATGAAGCATAATGAGATTCTAAATTGACAGAGGTTGGCCGAAGCTGCTGTTTTGTTGTTGTTGTTGTTTTAGTATTTCTTTGTTTGGCTGTGCCAGGTCTTAGTTGTGGTATACAGGCTCTTCACTTGCAGCCTGTGGGATCTAGTTCCCTAATCAGGGATCGAACCCAGGCCTTCTGTACTGGGAGTGAGGAGTCTTAGCCACTGGGTCACAAGGGAAGTTCTCAACTTGCTTTTTGTATTTCAGGAGGGTTTTTTTTTTTTGGCAATTCTTGGCAAGCTTTCAATTATAAAGCCAGTAAAACTAAATAACCAAATAAAACCAGAATACAACATTGAACCTCTTGACTTCAGGATAACACACTACCTGTGGATTTATTGCACCAGAGCTGTGTGTCAAGGATGGTCAGTTGTCTTCCGAGAGCATGCCTGTAGGTGATTGAGGTGACTGCACACTGTCCATATTTTATTTATGAAGATAACCCTGCTGACCCACTGGATGTGCTTTGTGGTTTTCTCCATTCTTCCTCCCACTCTATTAGTCATGAAATTTATTGGCTCCTGTGGAGCAGATCTGAAAGAGCCAGCTCCCTTGGCTCAAGCCCATGATTTCCTCAGCAAGGCAGCTAACTAGCTGAACTAGCCAGGCCCTGAGATTATAATACTTTAAGCTCAATTTGAGCAAATCTTCACCTTTTAAAAATCATTTCCACATAAATTGTTCCATCTTATCTTCACAACGACTCTTAGAAGTATCATTTTAGAGGTGAGGAAGTCCAGTGACTTTTCTAGGAGAGAAAGAGTTAGGACTCACACCTGCAATGTCCTTCTCAGTAACCCAGATGCTCAGTAACATCTGATCAGATGTGATGTGATAAAATAATAACAAGAATTGTGGGACGCTCTGGTTGAAAGGATGTTTTATTGAGTAAACAAATCTAGGGAGGTGTCTGGAAAAGTGATTTCCAATAGGGACTTAAAATTTAACTCAAGACCTGAAAACATCACACAAAAAACAGGGAACTGTGTGAACAAGACACAGTCAGGTGACAGTTTATAGGATCCAGACGGCTAGACGACAGCTCAGAGACTGGAGGGAAAAAACAACAAACCAAAAGATCAGTGACAACGTAATGGAGGAAGAGGGGCTGAAGTTAGAGCCTAAAGAGTGTGTGAGGTTTAGATGGGAGAGAGAAACAGGTAGGGGGACATCCCAAGCAAAGGTGGAGAGCCGTTTCCAGATGGGGATTAGAGGGAGACACGTCTGACTGGTGGGGAGACCAACTGGAAGGTCTAAGTAGGGAAGTCGTGAGAGTAAAGGTTGAATGGGGAGGGTGTATGTGTGTGTGTGTTGGTCACTCAGTCATGTCCAACTCTTTGCAACCCTATGGACTGTAGCCCACCAGGCTGCTCTATCCATGGAATTCTTGAGGCAACAATACTTGGAGTAGGTAGCTATTACCTTGGAAGGGTGGGTGAACTCAAAGCACGTTGTCTTCCGAGAGCATGCCTGTAGGTGATTGAGGTGACTGCACACTGTCCATATTTTATTTATGAAGATAACCCTGCTGACCCACTGGATGTGCTTTGTGGTTTTCTCCATTCTTCCTCCCACTCTATTAGTCATGAAATTTATTGGCTCCTGTGGAGCAGATCTGAAAGAGCCAGCTCCCTTGGCTCAAGCCCATGATTTCCTCAGCAAGGCAGCTAACTAGCTGAACTAGCCAGGCCCTGAGATTATAATACTTTAAGCTCAATTTGAGCAAATCTTCACCTTTTAAAAATCATTTCCACATAAATTGTTCCATCTTATCTTCACAACGACTCTTAGAAGTATCATTTTAGAGGTGAGGAAGTCCAGTGACTTTTCTAGGAGAGAAAGAGTTAGGACTCACACCTGCAATGTCCTTCTCAGTAACCCAGATGCTCAGTAACATCTGATCAGATGTGATGTGATAAAATAATAACAAGAATTGTGGGACGCTCTGGTTGAAAGGATGTTTTATTGAGTAAACAAATCTAGGGAGGTGTCTGGAAAAGTGATTTCCAATAGGGACTTAAAATTTAACTCAAGACCTGAAAACATCACACAAAAAACAGGGAACTGTGTGAACAAGACACAGTCAGGTGACAGTTTATAGGATCCAGACGGCTAGACGACAGCTCAGAGACTGGAGGGAAAAAACAACAAACCAAAAGATCAGTGACAACGTAATGGAGGAAGAGGGGCTGAAGTTAGAGCCTAAAGAGTGTGTGAGGTTTAGATGGGAGAGAGAAACAGGTAGGGGGACATCCCAAGCAAAGGTGGAGAGCCGTTTCCAGATGGGGATTAGAGGGAGACACGTCTGACTGGTGGGGAGACCAACTGGAAGGTCTAAGTAGGGAAGTCGTGAGAGTAAAGGTTGAATGGGGAGGGTGTATGTGTGTGTGTGTTGGTCACTCAGTCATGTCCAACTCTTTGCAACCCTATGGACTGTAGCCCACCAGGCTGCTCTATCCATGGAATTCTTGAGGCAACAATACTTGGAGTAGGTAGCTATTACCTTGGAAGGGTTGGGTGAACTCAAAGATCTTTCAAAAACATGGACTGATGTTTTGGTGACAGAAAATGTGTAGGCAGAGTTAGCACCTTCTGAGGTCTGGAAGCAAATCTCCTAGCTCCTGGTGGTCTCAGGCATTCCTTGGCTTATGGAGTGTGCTCTTCCTGTGTCCTCACATCATCTTCCTTCTCCATGTCCAAATTGCCTTTTATTTTTTATAAGGACACTTGACATACTCTCTTAGGGCACTCTAATGGACCTCATTTTCACTTGGTCACCTTTGTGAAGATCAGTTTCCAAATAAGATCATAGTCTGAGGTACTGAGGGCTTTCCTGATGGCTCAGTTGGTAAACAATCTGCCTGCAATGCAGAAAACCTGGGTTCTATCGCTGGGTATGGAAGGTCCCCTGGAGAAGGGAATGGCAACCCACTCTTTCACCACTTCATGTTCAGCATGGGCAGCTTTCCTTACTGGTGTGGATGACCTCCCCGCTGGTCCTTCTTCCAGGTCAGAAGCCCTGGGATTCCAGACACAGCCATCAAGATCAAAGCAGGTGGTACAGCAGATCTGCTTTATGAACTGCCATGTTCTAGACTGATGATCACTTCTACTCCTGAAAGATTTCAGCTACTCCTTTGAAATGTCTGTAGGTTTCACCTGTTTTTTTCTCTAGGCTCCACTTCCAACCTATATCTCTCTCTCTTCTCCTCAGTGTACTGTGTGTTCTGTTCTTTATCTCTTTACTAAGTCAACCTTTCCCCCCTTAACTCTTCAGCTCAAGACACTTTAAAGGCTTCTGTTACATGTTGAATTGTGTCCCCCCAGCAAAAGATACGTGGAAGTCCCCCAATACCTCAGTGAAAGTATTAGTAGCTCAGTTGTCTTTGACTCTTTGAGACCCCATGAACTATAGCCCACTAGGCTCCTCTGTTCATGGAATTTCCAGGCAAGAATACTTGCACTCGACTCCCAAATCCATGTCTAGAGAAAGGACGACTGGCTGGGGTGGTGCCATCCGACCATCTCATCCTCTTTCAGCCCCTTCTCCTCCTGCCCTCAGTCCTTTCCAACATCAGGGTCTTTTCCAGTGAGTCGGCTCTTCACATGAGGTGGCCACAGTATTAGAGCTTCAGCTTCAGCATCAGTCCTTCCAATGAATATTTGGGGTGGATGAATTCAGTGAGGAGAGCAAGTGTCAAAGAAAGGATGGAAAGAAGATGGTAGCCATAGGGCAGCAGGATTCAGAAATGTCAGGGCTTTTATTTTGAAGTCATGTTCTATTGAAGCTACTGATTACAAATGGTAACCATCCCCACCCCACCCCCCAACCACCACAATCAAGATAGAGAACCGGTACGGCTTCCCCAACATACTTTGCTGCTGAGGGACTTCTTGAGAGGAAACCAGTGTTCCTATAGTCAAAGCTATGGTCTTTGCAGTAGTTACATACAGATGTGAGAAAAGTGCAAGTCCTCAGTTGAGTCTGACTCTTTGTGACCCATGGACGAGCCATGGAATTCTCCAGGCAAGAATACTTAGAGTGGGTAGCCTTTCCCTTCTCCAGGGGATGTTCCCACCCCAGAGATCAAGTCTAGGTCTCCCACATTGCAGGTGGATTCTTTACCCTCTGAGCCTCCAGGGAAGCCCAAGAATACTGGAGTGGGTGGTCTATCCCTTCTCCAAGGGATCTTCCTGACACAGGAGTCAAACTGGGGTCTCCTGCATTGCAGGCAGATTCTTTACCAGCTGAGCTACAAGGAAAACCCATGGATGTGCGAGCTGGACCATAAGAAGGCTGAGCACTGAAGAACTGATGCTTTTAAACCATGGTGCTAGAGAAGACTCTTGAGAGTCTCTTGGACAGTAAGGAGATCAAACCAGTCAGTCTTAAAGAAAGTCAACCCCGAATGCTCATTGGAAGGACTGATGCTGAAACTGAAGCTCCAGTACTTGGGCCACCTGATGCCAAGAGCTGACTCACTGGAAAAGACCTTGATGCTGGAAAAGGTTGAGGGCAAGAGGAGAAGAGGGTGACAGAAGACAAGATGGTTGGGAGGCATCACCGATTCATTGGACATGAACTTGGGTGAACTCTGGGAGGTGGTGAGGGACCAAGAAGTCTGGTGTGCTGCAGTCCATGGGGTCACAAAGAGACGGACAAGACTTGGCAAGTGAACAACAACAACAGAGTTCAACATTTGAAGTAAGAAGAGAGGAAAATTATGTTAAAGGAGAAAATGATGGCACTAAAGAGGAAGGAGGGGCTTCCCCTGGTGGTCCAGTGGGTAAGGACACCGCCTTGCAGTGCAGGGGGCGCCGGTTTGATCCCTGGCCTGGGAAGATCCCATGTGCCGCAGAGAGGCTGGACTGATGTGTCCAATTACTGAGCCGGAGCTCTGGAGCACATGCATCAAGAGCCGGTGCTCTGCGACAACAGAGGCCACTGCGATGGGAGGCCCACACGGACCAAAGAACAAAGATGGATGAAAATAGATAAATGAAAGACCAATAGAAGTGGCCCACCCACCCCCCTCCCCAACCCTCCCCGAAAAAATATTTTAAAAAAAGGGGGAAGGAGGGGGTAACTGAGGAAGTGAGATGCTGGAGCCCCTCAGAAGGGGTTAATTCTAGTGAAAAGGAGCACTTCCCCTTTCCTGTGGGGCAGTAGGAAAAGTGTGTATATTCAGGGTCTATGATATATTTTGGGGGTGGATTCCTGTAGTCCTGCCAGCAGAATCATTTCTTGCTGAGCAAGATGTTAAGTGCCATATTCCATCACTTCCACCTCGGAGGTATAATTTCCTATTGCAATTACTGTCTTAGAAATTATATCAAAGTGAAAGGCAGGCACAGGGCTGGTTTAGGGGGGGCTTGTGTAGCCACAGTCTGCTGCCAATGAATACTTTAACAACTTGAGAAGTCACAACTTCAACGTTCTCCAAAGTTAAGGCCTCAGCATCTTTTCCTGTACCATACAGTGGAAACACTTGGCAGTGGAAAAAAGGGTTCCATCCCCATTAATGTGTGTTGCAGCCAGTGGATGACTCACCACTGAAGGGCTGGCTCCCACAGACATGTCCTCGGGGTATGATTTGGCACAAGAGAAACTGAGAGGACTGATGCTGAAACTAAAGTAGTCTTGGGCCACCTGATGCCAAGAGCTGACTCACTGGAAAAGACCTTGATGCTGGAAAAGGTTGAGGGCAAGAGGAGAAGAGGGTGACAGAAGACAAGATGGTTGGGAGGCATCACCGATTCATTGGACATGAACTTGGGTGAACTCTGGGAGGTGGTGAGGGACCAAGAAGTCTGGTGTGCTGCAGTCCATGGGGTCACAAAGAGACGGACAAGACTTGGCAAGTGAACAACAACAACAGAGTTCAACATTTGAAGTAAGAAGAGAGGAAAATTATGTTAAAGGAGAAAATGATGGCACTAAAGAGGAAGGAGGGGCTTCCCCTGGTGGTCCAGTGGGTAAGGACACCGCCTTGCAGTGCAGGGGGCGCCGGTTTGATCCCTGGCCTGGGAAGATCCCATGTGCCGCAGAGAGGCTGGACTGATGTGTCCAATTACTGAGCCGGAGCTCTGGAGCACATGCATCAAGAGCCGGTGCTCTGCGACAACAGAGGCCACTGCGATGGGAGGCCCACACGGACCAAAGAACAAAGATGGATGAAAATAGATAAATGAAAGACCAATAGAAGTGGCCCACCCACCCCCCTCCCTCCCCAACCTCCCCGAAAAAATATTAAAAAAAAGGAGGAAGGAGGGGGTAACTGAGGAAGTGAGATGCTGGAGCCCCTCAGAAGGGGTTAATTCTAGTGAAAAGGAGCACTTCCCCTTTCCTGTGGGGCAGTAGGAAAAGTGTGTATATTCAGGGTCTATGATATATTTTGGGGGTGGATTCCTGTAGTCCTGCCAGCAGAATCATTTCTTGCTGAGCAAGATGTTAAGTGCCATATTCCATCACTTCCACCTCGGAGGTATAATTTCCTATTGCAATTACTGTCTTAGAAATTATATCAAAGTGAAAGGCAGGCACAGGGCTGGTTTAGGGGGGGCTTGTGTAGCCACAGTCTGCTGCCAATGAATACTTTAACAACTTGAGAAGTCACAACTTCAACGTTCTCCAAAGTTAAGGCCTCAGCATCTTTTCCTGTACCATACAGTGGAAACACTTGGCAGTGGAAAAAGGCTTCCATCCCCATTAATGTGTGTTGCAGCCAGTGGATGACTCACCACTGAAGGGCTGGCTCCCACAGACATGTCCTCGGGGTATGATTTGGCACAAGAGATTCACTTCTCATCGTGTTAGCCTTTTGGCTTAAAATCACCCCGCAGTGGAGGGCTCGCCTGTGCTCTCGGATGGGGCTGCCAGCTCTCCTCACCTCTTTGGTGGCACCTCAGCCACCTGATCCAGGGGAGGAAGGCAGGAGGTGTTGAACAGCTGTTCTCAGACTGTAGGGTTCATGAGCAGGTTGTGAATCAGGTGGTGGGTTGCAAGCAGCCTATTTAAAACATGAAACAGTGTGGAAGATAGCAGGGATCTAAGTCTGAAGCCATGCAACTTTTGTTTCAGTGAAATAGACATACTGGACCCCAACCTAAAATGTGGCTCTAGGTGCTTCCCTGATGGTTGAGTGGGTAAAGAGTCCGCCTTGCAGTGCAAAGGGCACCAGTTCAATCCCTGGCCTGGGAAGATCCCACGAGCTGCGGAGCGACTGGACCAGTGTGTCCAGTTACCGGCCAGCACTCTGGAGTGCATGCGCCCAGAGCCAGTGCTCTGCAAAGAGAGAGGCCACTGCAATGGGAGGACCACACAGGCCAAAGACTAAATAAATAAATAATAATAATAATAATAAACAAGGAAAGAGGCCAAAATTTTTTTAAAAAGTGACTCTAAGTGTGAGTCGTAGTCACAAACGGGTGGGAGATTGAGGTGCAGTGTATGGGTCCCTTGGCATGTCATTTAATTTCCTTGTGACTTGGAGGTGTAGTCTGTAAAATGGGGATATTAGTAATAACAATATCTGTTTCATATGATTGATGAAAAGAGTAAAGAGGGGCTTCCCCTGGTGGTCCAGTGTGTAAAGACTCCACCTTGCAGTGCAAGGGGCGCCGTTTTGATCCCTGGCGCTGGAAGATCCCACGTGCCGCGGAGCGACTGGACCAGTGTGTCCAATTATCGAGCCAGCACTGGGGAGTGCATGCGCCCAGAGCCAGTGCTCTACACCAAGAGGCCACTGCAATGGGAGGCCCACACAGGCCAAAGACTAAATAAATAAATAATAATAATAATAATAAACAAGGAAAGAGGCCAAAATTTTTTTAAAAAGTGACTCTAAGTGTGAGTCGTAGTCACAAACGGGTGGGAGATTGAGGTGCAGTGTATGGGTCCCTTGGCATGTCATTTAATTTCCTTGTGACTTGGAGGTGTAGTCTGTAAAATGGGGATATTAGTAATAACAATATCTGTTTCATATGATTGATGAAAAGAGTAAAGAGGGGCTTCCCCTGGTGGTCCAGTGGGTAAGGACACCGCCTTGCAGTGCAAGGGGCGCCGGTTCGATCCCTGGCCTGGGAAGATCCCACGTGCCGCGGAGCAGCTGGACCGATGTGCCCAATTACCGAGCCAGAGCTCTGGAGCGCATGCGCCCAGAGCCGGCGCTCTGCAACGAGAGAGGCCACCGCGATGGGAGGCCCACAGGAGCCAAAGAACAAAGACGGATGAAAATGGAAAGATGAAAGACCAATAGAAGTGGCCCTCCCACTCCCCTCCCTCCCCAACCCGACCCCTGCCCAAAAATAAATAAATAAATAAATAAATAAATAAATCTTTAAAAGAAAGAAAGAAAAAAAGAGTAAAGAGAAAATGCATGAAGAGCATTATGGACTGTGCCTGGTTAATAGTCCACAGTTAGTATGAGGATTTCTTTTCCTGCCTAGATCTATAGCCCAAACCTTTGTTTTCTATGCAGACCGTTCTTCTGAGACTGGAACTGTGAACTGAACAGTCCAAACTTACACTAAGCTCATCAGTACTTTCTCTCTCCAATCCATCTGCTGCACTGCCCACCCCCTACCCCAAGCACACAGCCTCCTCTGTTCTGGAATTCACTTTTCTGTGAGAGGTGCCATGGCTCCCCTCTCACTTAGGCTGGCAGAGCATCATCTTACCAGTTCTTTCCAGAGAGAGACTCCTTAGCCTGGGTCACCATCATCAGTTGCTGGGTTAGTGAGAGTCTGCCTTGCTCCACTACACTTTGTCTCTAGTGTGTCCATCCTTCCCCACCACTCTTTCGTGCTTGCACATCTTCAGTGGCTCTCACAGATTCCAAGTTAAAGTTCACACCCTTCAGCCTACAAAGCGAGGTGCATCATGGGCTGGACTCTCGTTGCCTCCCCACCCTCATCTCTCCCACCCAGCCCTGTGCTTCACGCAGACTGCTTGGCGGTCTTCCCCTGCCCGCACATGCTTGCCTTAAGGTTTCTTCTGCCTGGAATGCTTGCTCCACCTTTCTGTGGTGTATGGATTTTACTTGTCCTTCAGGGCTCAAGGCCGATTGTCAGCTGAGAAAGACTTGGGTTTGAATTTCCTGCGTGCATGTGGTCTAAGTCACTGCAGTCATGTCTGATTCTTTGTGACCCCATGGACTGTAACCACCAGGCTTCTCTGTCCATGGGATTCTCCAGGCAAGAATGCTGGAGTGGGTTGCCATGCCCTCCTGCAGGGCATCTTCCCAACCCTGGGATCAAACCAGCATCTCTTATGTCTCCTGCACCAGTGGGCGGGTTCTTTACCCCTGAGCCACCTGGAAAGGTCTTGAATTTCATAGTCAATAGTTAACATCTGTGTGATTCTTTTATTGGTACTAAAAAGAATTTTGTTTTAAAATTTTGGCCTCTTTTATTGGTTTTTTATTTATTTATTTTCATCCATCTTTATTCTTTGGCCTGTGTGGGCCTCCCACTGCAGTGGCCTCTCTCATTGCAGAGCACTGGCTCTGGGCGCATGCGCTTCGGAGTGGTGGCTCGTAATTGGACACACCAGTCCAGCCGCTCAGCGGCACGTGGGATCTTCCCAGGCCGGGGATCAAACCTACACTCCTTGCACTGCAAGGCAGACTCTTTACCCACTGCACCACCAGGGAAGCCCTTAAAAATAATTTTTATTTTGTTTTTTAAGTTGGTCTGGTTGCCTTTTTAAAAAAGTTTTATTTTATGTTGGAGTAAAGTTGATTTACAGTGTTGTTAGTTTCTCGTGTACAGTAAGGTGGGGGTGTGTGGGGTTTTTTTTTTTTCCTTTTTGACTCTCTTATTGTGTATGTATTCTTTTTCAGGTTCTTTTCCCATATAAGTTGTTGCAGAATGTTAAGTAGAGTTCCCTGTGCTATACAGTATGTCCCTGTTGATCATCTATTTTATGTATAGTAGTATATATATGTGAATCCCAATGGCTATGTGATTCTGAGAAACAAACTCCTGAGGCACTTGAAGTCAGTTTACGCATCTGTAAAATGGGAATAGCAATGTCTCCCTCATAGAGTTCTGAGGATTAAATGAATGATTGTGTGTGAAGAACAGTGCCTGGCATAGTTATGAATAAGTTCACTGTTTATTTAATATAATTACTCCCCTGCTGCCTGCTCTGCCGAATGCTTGCTCCCTTTCTGTGGTGTATGGATTTTACTTGTCCTTCAGGGCTCAAGGCCGATTGTCAGCTGAGAAAGACTTGGGTTTGAATTTCCTGCGTGCATGTGGTCTAAGTCACTGCAGTCATGTCTGATTCTTTGTGACCCCATGGACTGTAACCACCAGGCTTCTCTGTCCATGGGATTCTCCAGGCAAGAATGCTGGAGTGGGTTGCCATGCCCTCCTGCAGGGCATCTTCCCAACCCTGGGATCAAACCAGCATCTCTTATGTCTCCTGCACCAGTGGGCGGGTTCTTTACCCCTGAGCCACCTGGAAAGGTCTTGAATTTCATAGTCAATAGTTAACATCTGTGTGATTCTTTTATTGGTACTAAAAAGAATTTTGTTTTAAAATTTTGGCCTCTTTTATTGGTTTTTTATTTATTTATTTTCATCCATCTTTATTCTTTGGCCTGTGTGGGCCTCCCACTGCAGTGGCCTCTCTCATTGCAGAGCACTGGCTCTGGGCGCATGCGCTTCGGAGTGGTGGCTCGTAATTGGACACACCAGTCCAGCCGCTCAGCGGCACGTGGGATCTTCCCAGGCCGGGGATCAAACCTACACTCCTTGCACTGCAAGGCAGACTCTTTACCCACTGCACCACCAGGGAAGCCCTTAAAAATAATTTTTATTTTGTTTTTTAAGTTGGTCTGGTTGCCTTTTTAAAAAAGTTTTATTTTATGTTGGAGTAAAGTTGATTTACAGTGTTGTTAGTTTCTCGTGTACAGTAAGGTGGGGGTGTGTGGGGTTTTTTTTTTTCCTTTTTGACTCTCTTATTGTGTATGTATTCTTTTTCAGGTTCTTTTCCCATATAAGTTGTTGCAGAATGTTAAGTAGAGTTCCCTGTGCTATACAGTATGTCCCTGTTGATCATCTATTTTATGTATAGTAGTATATATATGTGAATCCCAATGGCTATGTGATTCTGAGAAACAAACTCCTGAGGCACTTGAAGTCAGTTTACGCATCTGTAAAATGGGAATAGCAATGTCTCCCTCATAGAGTTCTGAGGATTAAATGAATGATTGTGTGTGAAGAACAGTGCCTGGCATGTAGTAAGTACTTGATGAATAAATAGCTGTTCACTGTTTATTTAATATAATTACTATTATAATTATATAATTGTTTATTTAATGTAATTTTTAATTAAAAAATATTCAGTTCATCTCCTTCTGGACCAGAGCTTCTCGCAGACCCTCACGTGCCAGGTTATCCAAGGTTAATGTCTTTGCACCAGCTATTCCTTCCGACCAATTACCTTTCTCACTCTTCCTCCCGTGGCCATCCTTCAATGCCTGCAGATGCCTGACAAGATGGTACATGATCAATAAATGTATCCTTGATGAATAAATGGATGCATGAGCAGACTGCTATAATTACTTCCTGACTGGTGTTCCTGCCTTGTCTCTTTCAGGAAATTCATTCTGTTGACTCCACCCAGATGAGTTCTCTTACTTACCTGTGCTTCTCAGATTGCTCTGGTGGTCACTGTACTCTGCTAACATTAGCAGTTAGGCCCACCCCTGAGATGGCTTCTACTTAGTGTTCCAGACTTCTGTGTTCTTCCTCCTTATGCCATGGAAAACCAGGCTGTTTTCACTTCCTATGTGCTTACCCGTGCTGGCTCTTTCTGCCTGGAAACACCTAGCACCTTAACTGCCTACTTCGCAGACCCTCATCATTACCTGTCACAGTCCCACAGACCCTGTGACACCTTCTTCAGTGTTATTGCATGACAATCAGAACCTTTCCTGATCCACCTTTAACGTTTTTATTCTTTATTCTATTTTTGGTCTTTGTTGCTGTGCATGGGCTTTGTCTAGTTGTGACGAACAGGCTTCTCATTGTGGGGCTTCTCTTGTGGAGCACGGGCTCAAGGCACACGGGCTTCAGTAGCTGTGGATCAGCAGCTTAGCTGCTCCAAGGCATGTGGAATCTTCCCAGACCAGGGATTAAACCCTTGTCCCCTGCATTGGCAGGCAGATTGCTATCCACTGTGCCACCAGGGAGGTCCCTCTGATTGATTTTTTAATAAGCAAAAGTAAATTTGCTTCATCCTCTTCTGCACTCTCTATGATCTGCTATGGTTTTCTCTCTCATGGAGAAGATTGTCCTCTATCTAGCAACTTATCTACATATTTGATTTTGATGGTAGGTTTACTGAGCTCAAGAATTGAGTCTTAAACTTCTGTGTAAATTTTACAGCATCTGGAATATCGCGTTGCTTGTAGTTTCTTGTGTTTAAGGAAATGAACAGAGCTGAAAAATCAGCCAGATCTGGGCCTCCTTCCTGCTTGCTGCTTTATCTACTGGGGACTGGGGTAGGAGAGATCAAAGTTTAACTCTTGCCCTTTAACTCTTAAATGTAATTCATCTCACTGTACATTGGCACCATGTTATAACCACCTTGCACTAGGTATCAGTAAACATGTGTGATGAATTAGTGATTAATTAGTGGCTTGGTTTCTTTTAGATTAGTACACCTTCAAGTCCAGTGTTTATGGTTCTTAGTGACAGGGCGTACGATTAATCATGGACTTTTTCTACTTCTTTTTTAAATTTGTGACTTACTCTCGTGCTTCTCAGATTGCTCTGGTGGTCACTGTACTCTGCTAACATTAGCAGTTAGGCCCACCCCTGAGATGGCTTCTACTTAGTGTTCCAGACTTCTGTGTTCTTCCTCCTTATGCCATGGAAAACCAGGCTGTTTTCACTTCCTATGTGCTTACCCGTGCTGGCTCTTTCTGCCTGGAAACACCTAGCACCTTAACTGCCTACTTCGCAGACCCTCATCATTACCTGTCACAGTCCCACAGACCCTGTGACACCTTCTTCAGTGTTATTGCATGACAATCAGAACCTTTCCTGATCCACCTTTAACGTTTTTATTCTTTATTCTATTTTTGGTCTTTGTTGCTGTGCATGGGCTTTGTCTAGTTGTGACGAACAGGCTTCTCATTGTGGGGCTTCTCTTGTGGAGCACGGGCTCAAGGCACACGGGCTTCAGTAGCTGTGGATCAGCAGCTTAGCTGCTCCAAGGCATGTGGAATCTTCCCAGACCAGGGATTAAACCCTTGTCCCCTGCATTGGCAGGCAGATTGCTATCCACTGTGCCACCAGGGAGGTCCCTCTGATTGATTTTTTAATAAGCAAAAGTAAATTTGCTTCATCCTCTTCTGCACTCTCTATGATCTGCTATGGTTTCTCTCTCATGGAGAAGATTGTCCTCTATCTAGCAACTTATCTACATATTTGATTTTGATGGTAGGTTTACTGAGCTCAAGAATTGAGTCTTAAACTTCTGTGTAAATTTTACAGCATCTGGAATATCGCGTTGCTTGTAGTTTCTTGTGTTTAAGGAAATGAACAGAGCTGAAAAATCAGCCAGATCTGGGCCTCCTTCCTGCTTGCTGCTTTATCTACTGGGGACTGGGGTAGGAGAGATCAAAGTTTAACTCTTGCCCTTTAACTCTTAAATGTAATTCATCTCACTGTACATTGGCACCATGTTATAACCACCTTGCACTAGGTATCAGTAAACATGTGTGATGAATTAGTGATTAATTAGTGGCTTGGTTTCTTTTAGATTAGTACACCTTCAAGTCCAGTGTTTATGGTTCTTAGTGACAGGAGCGTACATACTAAGGAAGCAGAGTAAGTGTCAAAGTGTATGATGTGAAGCTGTTAATATACACACACATCAGGGTGGTAGTAGTGGATGCTTATACACATGTACATACTCTACAGTGGGTTTCCCAGGTGGCTCAGTGGTTAAAGAACCCGCCTGACAATGCAGGAGACATAAGAGACACAGGTTCGATCCCTGAGTTAGGAAGATCCCCTGGAGGAGGGCACGGCAGCCCACTCCAGCATTCTTGCCTGGAGAATCCCATGGACAGAGGAGCCTGGAAGCCTACAGTCCATAGGTCACGTCTGATATGACTGAGCACACATACATGCATACTGTACGTGATCAAGCAAAAAGCTAGAGGATCAGGACAGGCTATTAACGGGCTTATGAACATTGCAACCTAACTTTCTTTTTCAAAAACTAGGTGTGTTGGTAGTTTGTTCTCCAACTCCATCCCCCTGGATCTACAGCTTCTCTGGTTGTAGGAAGCTTGAGGTGTGTGATGCGTGATCTACCGTATTGGAAGTGGGGAAGGGGAATGACCTTCAGAGCTGGTCCTGGATACAGGTAGTCTGAAGCTCAGTTTCTTTAATCCACAAGAATCTGAACCTCCTTCCTCCAAGTAGAGGGGCCAGACAGCTGGAGGATCTTCTCATTTATTTGTCCTTCTGTGCCTCTCTTCATCTAATCCTTGAGTAATGGTGAGCCTCAAGGTGGTGATGGCTTATAGTTATTGTGTATCTAGGTCCAAAGAATACTCAGGAACAAGCTGCTTCAACACCTTATCTAGACTTTCTATTTTGTTTTGAGTAGGTTTACTGAGCTCAAGAATTGAGTCAACGCATCTGGAATATCGCGTTGCTTGTAGTTTCTTGTGTTTAAGGAAATGAACAGAGCTGAAAAATCAGCCAGATCTGGGCCTCCTTCCTGCTTGCTGCTTTATCTACTGGGGACTGGGGTAGGAGAGATCAAAGTTTAACTCTTGCCCTTTAACTCTTAAATGTAATTCATCTCACTGTACATTGGCACCATGTTATAACCACCTTGCACTAGGTATCAGTAAACATGTGTGATGAATTAGTGATTAATTAGTGGCTTGGTTTCTTTTAGATTAGTACACCTTCAAGTCCAGTGTTTATGGTTCTTAGTGACAGGAGCGTACATACTAAGGAAGCAGAGTAAGTGTCAAAGTGTATGATGTGAAGCTGTTAATATACACACACATCAGGGTGGTAGTAGTGGATGCTTATACACATGTACATACTCTACAGTGGGTTTCCCAGGTGGCTCAGTGGTTAAAGAACCCGCCTGACAATGCAGGAGACATAAGAGACACAGGTTCGATCCCTGAGTTAGGAAGATCCCCTGGAGGAGGGCACGGCAGCCCACTCCAGCATTCTTGCCTGGAGAATCCCATGGACAGAGGAGCCTGGAAGCCTACAGTCCATAGGTCACGTCTGATATGACTGAGCACACATACATGCATACTGTACGTGATCAAGAAAAAAGCTAGAGGATCAGGACAGGCTATTAACGGGCTTATGAACATTGCAACCTAACTTTCTTTTCAAAAACTAGGTGTGTTGGTAGTTTGTTCTCCAACTCCATCCCCCTGGATCTACAGCTTCTCTGGTTGTAGGAAGCTTGAGGTGTGTGATGCGTGATCTACCGTATTGGAAGTGGGGAAGGGGAATGACCTTCAGAGCTGGTCCTGGATACAGGTAGTCTGAAGCTCAGTTTCTTTAATCCACAAGAATCTGAACCTCCTTCCTCCAAGTAGAGGGGCCAGACAGCTGGAGGATCTTCTCATTTATTTGTCCTTCTGTGCCTCTCTTCATCTAATCCTTGAGTAATGGTGAGCCTCAAGGTGGTGATGGCTTATAGTTATTGTGTATCTAGGTCCAAAGAATACTCAGGAACAAGCTGACAAAGCAAATTAACACATAGTTCTTAGGGAAAGTTTGCCAGTTCTCAGTTATGTATGTGTTTTGATGGGGCCTAACTTCCAAAATTATTAAGGCATGCTGTGTGGCATAAATCATTTCAGGATTTATACCCCAGCAGATTATGACATAGCACATCTGCCCTACTGACAGGAGAGACATGTAGAAATGCTGGTGATACCCAAAAAATGACCTTTGTGTACTTTCGGTATTGGCCCTGGGTGACCACAGAATCAGGACAATAACAGATCATTTATCTGGGCATCTAAATACCAGGAGCATCCAAACAGTGGAATTATTTTTAAAGAAGTCTTTCATCCAGCTTTAAAAATCATGCCAATGTGATAATTGAAGAACATTTGGGCTAAGGAACAGTGTGAGCAGGGATGCTGTGCTCCACCAGCTTCAAAGGTCTAGTGGGTAGTCATGTAAGAATATAATCCACTGAATACAGGGTCAGCTGGCTCATGGTGGACCACTTCACTAACAATAGCAAGGCAGTATTATTGTCAGTGCCGAGATGGGTGGTCCTTGGTCATTTACATGTTTTGGTAGGTTCAAGCTATGCTAAGTGTTAAACTTCAGTCATTCATACAATAGATTTTCCTTGGTAAAGCACCACTTAAAAATTTGTTTTAGTGGAGTATAGTTGATTTACAATGTTGTGTTAATTTCTGCTGTACTGT
The DNA here is from genome assembly GCA_022376925.1 of Tragulus kanchil. Lineage (NCBI taxonomy): Eukaryota > Metazoa > Chordata > Mammalia > Artiodactyla > Tragulidae > Tragulus > Tragulus kanchil. The sequence continues at coordinate 45,498,240 of JAIOJX010000025.1, forward strand.
AAAGTAATTCAGATATATATTCTTTTTCAAATTCTTTTCCATTGTGGTTTATCACAGGATATTGAATATAGTTCCTTGTGCTATACAGTAGGACCTTGTTTATTCATCCTGTATACAATAGTTTGCATCTGCTAATTCCAGACTCCCAATCTTTTCCCCTTCTCCCTTGCATTTAATACATTATTTGTATAGTCTATGAGGTTTTGCCTATTTCATTTATAGGTTATTTGTGTCATATTTTTAGTATTAATTAATTAATTTAGTCATTAATTCTTGGCTGTATCAGGTCCTAGTTGAGGTTTGCAGGCTTATTGCCCCAAGGTATGTGGGGTCTCAGATCCCCAAGCAGAGATCAAACCTATTCTAGGTCCAAAGAATACTCAGGAACAAGCTGACAAAGCAAATTAACACATAGTTCTTAGGGAAAGTTTGCCAGTTCTCAGTTATGTATGTGTTTTGATGGGGCCTAACTTCCAAAATTATTAAGGCATGCTGTGTGGCATAAATCATTTCAGGATTTATACCCCAGCAGATTATGACATAGCACATCTGCCCTACTGACAGGAGAGACATGTAGAAATGCTGGTGATACCCAAAAAATGACCTTTGTGTACTTTCGGTATTGGCCCTGGGTGACCACAGAATCAGGACAATAACAGATCATTTATCTGGGCATCTAAATACCAGGAGCATCCAAACAGTGGAATTATTTTTAAAGAAGTCTTTCATCCAGCTTTAAAAATCATGCCAATGTGATAATTGAAGAACATTTGGGCTAAGGAACAGTGTGAGCAGGGATGCTGTGCTCCACCAGCTTCAAAGGTCTAGTGGGTAGTCATGTAAGAATATAATCCACTGAATACAGGGTCAGCTGGCTCATGGTGGACCACTTCACTAACAATAGCAAGGCAGTATTATTGTCAGTGCCGAGATGGGTGGTCCTTGGTCATTTACATGTTTTGGTAGGTTCAAGCTATGCTAAGTGTTAAACTTCAGTCATTCATACAATAGATTTTCCTTGGTAAAGCACCACTTAAAAATTTGTTTTAGTGGAGTATAGTTGATTTACAATGTTGTGTTAATTTCTGCTGTACTGTAAAGTAATTCAGATATATATTCTTTTTCAAATTCTTTTCCATTGTGGTTTATCACAGGATATTGAATATAGTTCCTTGTGCTATACAGTAGGACCTTGTTTATTCATCCTGTATACAATAGTTTGCATCTGCTAATTCCAGACTCCCAATCTTTCCCTCTCCCTTGCCTTTCACAGCCACAAGTCTATTTGCTATATCTATGAGTCTTTTCCTATTTCATTTATAGGTTATTTGTGTCATATTTTTAGTATTAATTAATTAATTTAGTCATTAATTCTTGGCTGTATCAGGTCCTAGTTGAGGTTTGCAGGCTTATTGCCCCAAGGTATGTGGGGTCTCAGATCCCCAATCAGAGATCAAACCTATTTCCTTCACATTGGAAGGCAGTTCTTAACCACAGAACTACCAGGGAAGTCCCTTTGTTGTCCTTTGGATCCCACATGTAAATTATATCATATAGTATTTGTCTTTTTCTTTCACTTAGTATGATGATCTGTAGGTCCATCCACATTGCTAAAATGGTATTATTTCATTCTTTTTTATGACCGAATAGTATTCCACTAGGCTACCCAGGTGGTGCTAGTAGTAAAGAACCCACCGGCCAACACAGGAGACTTAAGAGACATGAGTTCAATCCCTGGGTCAGGAAGATCCTCTGGAGTAGGAAGTGTCAACCCACTCCAGTATTCTTTTCTGGAGAATCCCGTGAACAGAGGAGCCTGGAAGGCTGTGGTCCTTAGAGTCACAAAGAGTCAGACACAACTGAAGCGACTTAGCACCCACTCACAGTATTCTATTATGTACCACAGCTTCTTTATCCATTCATCTGTCAATGCACATTTAGATTGTTTAGATGTCTTGGCTATAAATAGTGCTGCGATAAACAGAGGGGTGCATGTATCTTTTGTAATTATAATTTTGTTGGGATATATGCCTAAGAATGCGATTGTAAAGCCCCATTTTCAATCACGGCTCTTTTAGAGTTAAGATAACTAAGTGGGGCTTCCCCTGGTGGTCCAGTGGGTAAGGACACCGCCTTGCAGTGCAAGGGGCGCCGGTTCGATCTCTGGCCTGGGAAATGCCACAGCACGTTGATTTACAATGTTGTGTTAATTTCTGCTGTACTGTAAAGTAATTCAGATATATATTCTTTTTCAAATTCTTTTCCATTGTGGTTTATCACAGGATATTGAATATAGTTCCTTGTGCTATACAGTAGGACCTTGTTTATTCATCCTGTATACAATAGTTTGCATCTGCTAATTCCAGACTCCCAATCTTTCCCTCTCCCTTGCCTTTCACAGCCACAAGTCTATTTGCTATATCTATGAGTCTTTTCCTATTTCATTTATAGGTTATTTGTGTCATATTTTTAGTATTAATTAATTAATTTAGTCATTAATTCTTGGCTGTATCAGGTCCTAGTTGAGGTTTGCAGGCTTATTGCCCCAAGGTATGTGGGGTCTCAGATCCCCAATCAGAGATCAAACCTATTTCCTTCACATTGGAAGGCAGTTCTTAACCACAGAACTACCAGGGAAGTCCCTTTGTTGTCCTTTGGATCCCACATGTAAATTATATCATATAGTATTTGTCTTTTTCTTTCACTTAGTATGATGATCTGTAGGTCCATCCACATTGCTAAAATGGTATTATTTCATTCTTTTTTATGACCGAATAGTATTCCACTAGGCTACCCAGGTGGTGCTAGTAGTAAAGAACCCACCGGCCAACACAGGAGACTTAAGAGACATGAGTTCAATCCCTGGGTCAGGAAGATCCTCTGGAGTAGGAAGTGTCAACCCACTCCAGTATTCTTTTCTGGAGAATCCCGTGAACAGAGGAGCCTGGAAGGCTGTGGTCCTTAGAGTAACAAAGAGTCAGACACAACTGGGCGACTTAGCACCCACTCACAGTATTCTATTATGTACCACAGCTTCTTTATCCATTCATCTGTCAATGCACATTTAGATTGTTTAGATGTCTTGGCTATAAATAGTGCTGCGATAAACAGAGGGGTGCATGTATCTTTTGTAATTATAATTTTGTTGGGATATATGCCTAAGAATGCGATTGTAAAGCCCCATTTTCAATCACGGCTCTTTTAGAGTTAAGATAACTAAGTGGGGCTTCCCCTGGTGGTCCAGTGGGTAAGGACACCGCCTTGCAGTGCAAGGGGCGCCGGTTCGATCTCTGGCCTGGGAAGATCCCACATGCCACGGAGCAGCTGGACCGATGTGTCCAATTACCAAGCCAGAGCTCTGGCACGAGTGCGCTTAGAGCCGGGGCTCTGCGACGACAGAGGCCACCGCGATGGGAGGCCCACAGGAGCCAAAGAACAAAGACGGATGAAGACAGAAATGAAAGACCAATAGCAGTGGCCCGCCCGCTCCCCTCCCTCCCCACCCCACCCCCCAAAAAGATAAATAAATAAAATTTAAAAAAAAATATTAAGCCAAAATAGACCAGGTAGGTCCCTAGATACTTTGAATAAATACTCTTCTTTTGTTTCTAATAAGATAGTTCTTTAGTCTCTGTTTTATGAAACCAATAATTCCTATCTTACAAATTGGTCTTGAGAATAAAATAAGGTATTTAACATAGAACCTCATACACAGATGATAAATAAATGTGAGCTCCCTTGCCTTTCACATACCATGTATCAGAGAGTGTATAAGAGAAACATAATATTCATAGAATGATGGATATTTACTGAGTGCTTCCTTATATCTAGACTCTTTAATATCCAGAGATAAAAAGATGGGTAATGCTTGGACCATGAGCTCACTGTCTAGTAGAAGAGACAGACATTTAAACCAGTAATTCCTGCAGAGAGGGACAGGTTCAGCAATAGAAGTACTGAGGAGGGTGGAATGCCTCGCCTGAGTGAAAGGGCTGTCGGGAGAGCTTTCACTGTTGAAGTGATGCATCGGTGACTCTCTAGCAAGAGAAGGATTGGATTCCAGGCCGTGGGAAAGCATGTGAAGGTTTAAAAGACATGGGAGGGAATAACTCAGAATTCTCTGGAGGCCTAGAAAGGGTACACTTACAATCTTTTATGGAGGACTTGCTAGAGGGCAAACCTGGAACCAGTAAGTGTAGCAAATTACAACCCCAGTTAATGCATTGCGGCTGCTGGGCTTAAATTATAATTTTGTTGGGATATATGCCTAAGAATGCGATTGTAAAGCCCCATTTTCAATCACGGCTCTTTTAGAGTTAAGATAACTAAGTGGGGCTTCCCCTGGTGGTCCAGTGGGTAAGGACACCGCCTTGCAGTGCAAGGGGCGCCGGTTCGATCTCTGGCCTGGGAAGATCCCACATGCCACGGAGCAGCTGGACCGATGTGTCCAATTACCAAGCCAGAGCTCTGGCACGAGTGCGCTTAGAGCCGGGGCTCTGCGACGACAGAGGCCACCGCGATGGGAGGCCCACAGGAGCCAAAGAACAAAGACGGATGAAGACAGAAATGAAAGACCAATAGCAGTGGCCCGCCCATCCCCCTCCCTCCCCACCCCACCCCCCAAAAAGATAAATAAATAAAATTTAAAAAAAAATATTAAGCCAAAATAGACCAGGTAGGTCCCTAGATACTTTGAATAAATACTCTTCTTTTGTTTCTAATAAGATAGTTCTTTAGTCTCTGTTTTATGAAACCAATAATTCCTATCTTACAAATTGGTCTTGAGAATAAAATAAGGTATTTAACATAGAACCTCATACACAGATGATAAATAAATGTGAGCTCCCTTGCCTTTCACATACCATGTATCAGAGAGTGTATAAGAGAAACATAATATTCATAGAATGATGGATATTTACTGAGTGCTTCCTTATATCTAGACTCTTTAATATCCAGAGATAAAAAGATGGGTAATGCTTGGACCATGAGCTCACTGTCTAGTAGAAGAGACAGACATTTAAACCAGTAATTCCTGCAGAGAGGGACAGGTTCAGCAATAGAAGTACTGAGGAGGGTGGAATGCCTCGCCTGAGTGAAAGGGCTGTCGGGAGAGCTTTCACTGTTGAAGTGATGCATCGGTGACTCTCTAGCAAGAGAAGGATTGGATTCCAGGCCGTGGGAAAGCATGTGAAGGTTTAAAAGACATGGGGAGGGGAATAACTCAGAATTCTCTGGAGGCCTAGAAAGGGTACACTTACAATCTTTTATGGAGGACTTGCTAGAGGGCAAACCTGGAACCAGTAAGTGTAGCAAATTACAACCCCAGTTAATGCATTGCGGCTGCTGGGCTTAAATGTCTTATGTTGGTCACGGGCTCTCAGTGTGTCCAGTGACCCGAAGTGCTTTGGATGTTCAAGTTACCACAGGGGAAACCAGGATGTGGGGTCACAGAAGCTGAAGAGGTCCAGACCCCTGTACAAAAGTCTTAGGGGTCCTGTAATGGATTGAATGTTTGATCTCTCCAAAATTGATATTTGGAAGCTGTAACCCTCCAATATGATGGTGTTCCATCATAGATGGGACCTTTAGGAGGTCCTTAGGGTAGATGGGGTCATGAGGGTGGGGCCCTCAGGGTAGGATTAGTGCTCCATCTCCTAGTTTGAAAATAACTGGCTTTGATGAAATTGTTTCCAAGGTGAGCTTCCCAGGTAGCGCTAGTGGTAAAGAACCCGCCTGCCAAGGCAGGCGATGTAAGAGATGTAGGTTCAGTCCCTGGGTAGGGAACATGCCCTGGAGGAGGGCATGGCAACCCACTCTAGTATTCTTGCCTGGGGAATTCCATGGACAGAGGAGCCCGGCAGGCTACAGCCTATAGGGTTGTGCAGAGTCTGACATGACTAAAGTGACTTAGAACATAGTATGCACACTTTGCAAAGGTAGCTCTCTTTTTCCTTTCCATTCCTTTGCTTCCTTTCCTTTCTGTTTTCTTATTCTCTCTTTTTGTTAACTTAAAAAAATTTTTTTTAATTTTCATCCATCTTTATTCCTTGGCTTGTGGGCCTCCCATTCCAGTGGCCTCTCTTGTTGCAGAGCACCTGTCTGCCTTGCCTTTCCTTTCTGTTTTCTTATTTCTCTTTTAACTAGAAGAGACAGACATTTAAACCAGTAATTCCTGCAGAGAGGGACAGGTTCAGCAATAGAAGTACTGAGGAGGGTGGAATGCCTCGCCTGAGTGAAAGGGCTGTCGGGAGAGCTTTCACTGTTGAAGTGATGCATCGGTGACTCTCTAGCAAGAGAAGGATTGGATTCCAGGCCGTGGGAAAGCATGTGAAGGTTTAAAAGACATGGGAGGGAATAACTCAGAATTCTCTGGAGGCCTAGAAAGGGTACACTTACAATCTTTTATGGAGGACTTGCTAGAGGGCAAACCTGGAACCAGTAAGTGTAGCAAATTACAACCCCAGTTAATGCATTGCGGCTGCTGGGCTTAAATGTCTTATGTTGGTCACGGGCTCTCAGTGTGTCCAGTGACCCGAAGTGCTTTGGATGTTCAAGTTACCACAGGGGAAACCAGGATGTGGGGTCACAGAAGCTGAAGAGGTCCAGACCCCTGTACAAAAGTCTTAGGGGTCCTGTAATGGATTGAATGTTTGATCTCTCCAAAATTGATATTTGGAAGCTGTAACCCTCCAATATGATGGTGTTCCATCATAGATGGGACCTTTAGGAGGTCCTTAGGGTAGATGGGGTCATGAGGGTGGGGCCCTCAGGGTAGGATTAGTGCTCCATCTCCTAGTTTGAAAATAACTGGCTTTGATGAAATTGTTTCCAAGGTGAGCTTCCCAGGTAGCGCTAGTGGTAAAGAACCCGCCTGCCAAGGCAGGCGATGTAAGAGATGTAGGTTCAGTCCCTGGGTAGGGAACATGCCCTGGAGGAGGGCATGGCAACCCACTCTAGTATTCTTGCCTGGGGAATTCCATGGACAGAGGAGCCCGGCAGGCTACAGCCTATAGGGTTGTGCAGAGTCTGACATGACTAAAGTGACTTAGAACATAGTATGCACACTTTGCAAAGGTAGCTCTCTTTTTCCTTTCCATTCCTTTGCTTCCTTTCCTTTCTGTTTTCTTATTCTCTCTTTTTGTTAACTTAAAAAAATTTTTTTTAATTTTCATCCATCTTTATTCCTTGGCTTGTGTGGGCCTCCCATTCCAGTGGCCTCTCTTGTTGCAGAGCACCTGCTGTGGGCGCATGCGCTCCAGAGTGCTGGCTCGTAATTGGACACACCCGCCCAGCCACTCTGCGGCACATAGGATCTTCCCTGGCCGGGGATCAAAACGGTGCTCTGTGCACTTCAAGGCCGACTTTCTACCCACTGGACCAACAGGGAAGCCCTCTTATTCTCTTTTTAGTCCCTTCTGATCTACAGAAAAAGCCATCTCCTCATTTGTAATCGTCGGAGACCCATCATCATCATGCTGCCTTGAATCCCCTTCAGTGCAGAAGTGCCTTGCGCCTGGTTAGGCTGTGACGCCACTGTTGCATGAACGCGGAGGGAAGGAAGGATCAGGGACTATGATGAATCAGTGGCCTGCAGTGGTCCTCTCTTCTCTTCTCTCCTCTTTCCTCTTTTCAACAATCTACATGAATGTTTTCAGGTAATATCTCCCTTGTTCATCTTTGGCTTAATCAGAAAGTTTAAACAATAAAATGTTATTTTTATTTTGGCTACATTGGGTCTTTGTTGCAGACTGTAGGCTCCTCTCTAGTTTCGGCACTTGGAGTTTGTTGCCCCACAGTGTGTGGGATCTTCATTCACTGGCCGGGGATTGAACCCACGTCCCCTGCATGAGAAGGCAGATTCTTAACCACTGAACCACCAGAGAAGTCCCAAATCAAAATTCTAGTGCAGCATGAACTGCCAAGGCATGAGAGCATCTGAACTTCCTGCTGCGACAAATAGGATCACTAAATAAATACTGACTGTCACATTCCTAATTCCTTATTTGGCCCAAATATAAAAGATTATTACTGCCAAACTGCGCATAAGGATTGCGAGACTATTTTTGAAAATGTTTCCCTTTGTTAGGACTGCAAATACTTAAGGCCAAGCAATAAAAATAATGAGGCACAGCATCTTACTTGGTAGTATTTTCTTTCCAATGTGTTTTTAGGCTCTCTGAAGAAAGAGGTTTTACATTGTAGTTTGAACAACTCTTTCAAAATTATGATTTGCTTAAGCAGTAAGTATTTTTTCTCTTACTTAAAACAGAATAGCAAAGTTTAATGACTTAAAATAATTAGGCTACTCTCACCTATTATGAAAGGCCTGAGTGTGGAATCAGTTTCCTGTGTTGTTTCTGGGATTCTGCCTGTTGAGAGGGCTCACTAATTCAGGATACATGAGGAAGCAAGAATGAGTTAGAGAATATTGAAAAACCTATTTACTTTTATTACTCCTAGTATTTATGTTTATCCAGAAATCATATAAGACTTTCCTGGTGGCTTGGACAGTAAAGAATCTGCCTAAAATGCAGGAGATCTGGATTCAGTTCCTGGGCCAGGGAGTTCCTTTGGAGAAGGGAATGGCTACCCACTCCAGTATTCTTGCCTGGAGAATCCCATGGACAGATGCGCCTGGTGGGCATTGAGTGACTAACACTTTCACATTTATCAAAATTCAGTAGTCATGTAAATGTGTTATAAAGCATACCTTTTTTTGGATTTGTTTATTTATGTATTTATTTTTCAACTGCATTCTGCAGCATGTGGAATCTTAGTTCCTAGACCAGGGATGGAACCCATGCCCCCTGCACTGGACAGGAGGATTCTTAACCACTGGACCACCGGACAGTCCCACATACCTTAAGGATCAGGTTTCATATCATTCTCAGTAAGTGATATGAAGATCTTTTCCTGGAAAGTACATGTAACTCTTAAGCAGGTGAGGCTGTCCTGACATCTTACTTACCCCATTTCCCTGGCAGATCTCTTCATAAATAAAGCGCCAAGGTATCTTTTTTTTTTTTTTTTATTGGAGTATAATTGCTTTACAATGTTATGTTTGTTTCTGCTGTACACCAAAGTGAATCAGCTATATCAAAGGTATCTTTAGTGGAGGTTCAGTCATAATAAGTATTTCTGAAGGCATTTTATAGGAGAACCAAGCCAGCGAGACCGTTCTAGGCATGTGGTCCAACCAGGGAACTCGTGGGCAGGCTAACTTTTGGTTGGTCTTCATCCTGTGCTCTTGGAAGCTACATGCCAGGACTGCGTGTGCACTGTGGCATTGTTGGGGTAGGACCCTGTTCCCGTGGAGTTTACAAGTTGGTGGGAAAGGCAGCTCTAAGCAGACATGCAGTCACAGTTGACATAAAAGATTCCAGCAGAGTAAAGTGCTAAAAGACAAAGTGTGTATGTGTCAGGGGGAACCCTCTTATGATGAGAGGGTCAGGAGAGGCCTCAGCAAGGAGGCATCATTTGCAGAGAGCCAAGGGCACAGGGACTGTCTTGCATCTGAGGGTAGGAGGCTGGGGTAGCGGGACAGCGTGCACAGAGTGTCCTAAAGGGAGCTCATGCCTCCCTCCTGAAGACCCATTTTGCCATTTACTAATGAGAGGCAGCCTCTTTCTCTTGAGGACTTGAGATCTCAGAATTTGGACTTGAGGTAATGGGTTCACTGGTTCTTAAAAAGCCAGACATCTGGAGAGAAAATGATGGTGGAAAGAGCAGAAGCCTGACGCACAGGAAGGCTGGAGAAAGATCCCAAGACTGTTTAAAGAAAAATAGAGATAAAACCATGACTCAGCTTTATGAGCAAATCTAAATTAAGACGGGGTTCTTCTTTTCCATTTCTGAGGGCAAACAAACATGTGTTAATAATCTTTTAAAATGGAAATTCTGCCTGGGCCTTCAGGGAACAGAAGAGAGAAGGGCCAGAACACACTGGCCATCTGATGCCAGAACACACTCTTCTGAGTAAATCTCTGTGTGTGCTTTTATCACTTTTCCCTACTCTCAAATTTGACTAGCTTACAAGACTTCCTCTGCAGTCTATACAGCGGCTAATGATTTAACTTCCACTCTGCTGTGTTTATTTTAGTGTCGGGTTTTTATGGTCAAGGTCATTCTGAAGATAAGCACGCTCTTAGCTGCGCAAAGTTAGTAGATATTCTCTATTATGTCTTGTGTCTTTTTTTTTACCCCCTTTCTATTCACAGGAGCCTGCCCTCTCTGTGAGTCCCACTCAGCCAACAGGATGTCATGGTTTATTTTTTCCTTGCCCTTGGCCCAGGGGATGGCCTGTGTTTTAACCTTTCAGTATTCCCCTCCTTTGTGGCGGGTTCCTGTTTGCTATCTTGGGAATCCCTGCCTTTTGACTGCAGGGCTTGCATATTCATAAACTCTGAACCTTTAACTCTTTTTTTTTTTAACTTTTATTTTACTTTTAACTTTTACAGAGTTTTGTTGTTTACAGATATGTATGTTCTCAGATTAGTCATATGTATATTGAACCTTTAACTCTTTAAGCAGACCAACTGTAGTCTGAGAACTGTTTGTTATTCCTCAATATAGTTTTCTATTTTCACTTGCAAAGAAATACACCTGTGCTTGGGTTTCCACTCATTTCTGTTGGGGAACAGTTTCCAGAAAACTAATGGAATCATGACGAAGCCTGGTAGAATCATAATGAAACCTGGGCAGCCTGCAAAGACGGCTCCCCAGGTCTGCCTGTGCAGAGGGCAAGGGGCAGATGGAGAGTGGCGTGCACAGGGTCAGGCTTTGCCGCTGCTAGTTGTACAGCCTGCGGGGAGTTTCGTCACCTCTCCCGGCCTGTTTCTTTGTCTCTATGCTAACTTCCCAAGACTGTTTAAAGAAAAATAGAGATAAAACCATGACTCAGCTTTATGAGCAAATCTAAATTAAGACGGGGTTCTTCTTTTCCATTTCTGAGGGCAAACAAACATGTGTTAATAATCTTTTAAAATGGAAATTCTGCCTGGGCCTTCAGGGAACAGAAGAGAGAAGGGCCAGAACACACTGGCCATCTGATGCCAGAACACACTCTTCTGAGTAAATCTCTGTGTGTGCTTTTATCACTTTTCCCTACTCTCAAATTTGACTAGCTTACAAGACTTCCTCTGCAGTCTATACAGCGGCTAATGATTTAACTTCCACTCTGCTGTGTTTATTTTAGTGTCGGGTTTTTATGGTCAAGGTCATTCTGAAGATAAGCACGCTCTTAGCTGCGCAAAGTTAGTAGATATTCTCTATTATGTCTTGTGTCTTTTTTTTTACCCCCTTTCTATTCACAGGAGCCTGCCCTCTCTGTGAGTCCCACTCAGCCAACAGGATGTCATGGTTTATTTTTTCCTTGCCCTTGGCCCAGGGGATGGCCTGTGTTTTAACCTTTCAGTATTCCCCTCCTTTGTGGCGGGTTCCTGTTTGCTATCTTGGGAATCCCTGCCTTTTGACTGCAGGGCTTGCATATTCATAAACTCTGAACCTTTAACTCTTTTTTTTTTTAACTTTTATTTTACTTTTAACTTTTACAGAGTTTTGTTGTTTACAGATATGTATGTTCTCAGATTAGTCATATGTATATTGAACCTTTAACTCTTTAAGCAGACCAACTGTAGTCTGAGAACTGTTTGTTATTCCTCAATATAGTTTTCTATTTTCACTTGCAAAGAAATACACCTGTGCTTGGGTTTCCACTCATTTCTGTTGGGGAACAGTTTCCAGAAAACTAATGGAATCATGACGAAGCCTGGTAGAATCATAATGAAACCTGGGCAGCCTGCAAAGACGGCTCCCCAGGTCTGCCTGTGCAGAGGGCAAGGGGCAGATGGAGAGTGGCGTGCACAGGGTCAGGCTTTGCCGCTGCTAGTTGTACAGCCTGCGGGGAGTTTCGTCACCTCTCCCGGCCTGTTTCTTTGTCTCTGCGATGCTAATCTGTACTGGATACAGGGCTACAGAGCTCCAGCTATTCCAAAAAGATGAGTCATGGACCCAGTAAAGTGAGAGACGAGCATGTTGGCAGGGCCCCCAAAATTAAAACCAGGTCTTTAGAGAAAGGATTTTGCTGCTTTCAAACCGTGGGACTGTATCATCTCTCGGGTCCTTTCCAACTTTTTTTTTTTAGTAATGTTTGCTTATTCATTTTTGGCTCTGCTGGGTCTTCATTGCTGCATAGGCTCTTCTCTGGTTCCGGAGAGTGGGAGCTGCTCTCCAGCTGTGATCTCTCATTGCAGCGCGTCTCTTGTTGCAGAGCATGGGCTCCGGGGCACAGAAGCTTCAGTAGTTAGAGCTGCGGCCCCTGAGCCCTAACGCACAGGCTCAGTAGTTGTGGCACACAGGCTTAGTTGCTCTGTGGCATGTGGGATCTTCCCGGATCAGGGATCAAACCTGTGTTTCCTGCACTGGCAGACAGATTCTTTACCCCTGAGCCACCAGGGAAGCCCTGCTTTCCAACTTTAAATACCTCTGATTCTATGAAAGGATTAGAGCCTAGTGCCTTCCTGCTTCCAGTCACTGGTGGAGAGGCTCTGCGAGGGCAAGACGGGAAGTGGACCAGGATTCAGGCCAGGGGTTGGGCTGATGAACCGAACCCCCAGTGGGACTAGAAAGTGATGGAGTTTCTGACCTTGATCCAGGTCGTTTGAAGATCCATACGATAGAGGCTTGTGTCCCTGTAGAGAGCACCCTGTGGTTAGGGGAGAGATGAAAGAAAATTCCAGGTTCTTTAACCTCGGGGCTTGTGCTTACTGATGGACAAGGAAGGGGCATTGGTGCAGCTGAGAAAATCTTAGCCAAGATTCCTTCCCAGAGCCCTGCTCCTCATGTTTTCCTTTCTGAAGAAACCTTGCTTTCTTTCCACATGAGTGAGCAGTTAAAACAAGAGGCAGCTCTGCAGGGAACCAGCAGGTTGTGAATGACTTGAACTACATACATGTCTATGACTGGGCCATGCCGCTCCCGAGAGTCCCCACAGGCCACAGGGTGTTACCATGACATCCTGCCTTGAGGGCCAGTCAGGACTTCAGTGGGTCAGGGTTAGTAGGTTCTTCATCCAGTAATGAGAGCAGAACATGGATAACACAATTAGTTTAAGTTCATGTTTTATTGATGTATAGTTAATTTACAATATGTTAGTTTCAGGTGTACAGCAGAGTGATTGAGTTATACGTAAATTTTTTTTTTTTAGATTCTTCTCCTTTATAGATTTTTCTTTTTTTTTTTTTTAATTTTTGGGCAGGGGTCGGGTTGGGGAGGGAGGGAGGGGAGCAGGCGGGCCACTTCTATTGGTCTTTCGTTTCTCTCTGTTCATCCGTCTTTGTTCTTTGGCTCCTGTGGGCCTCCCATCGCAGTGGCGTCTGTCGTTGCAGAGCACTGGCTCTGAGCGCATGCTCTCCAGAGCTCCGGCTCGGTAATTGGACACATCAGTCTAGCCGCTCCGCGGCACGTGGGATCTTCCCAGGCCAGGGCTCGAACTGGCGCCCCTTGCACTGCAAGGCAGTGTCCTTACCCACTGGACCACCAGGGGAAGCCCTAGATTATTTTTAAGTATTATTGAGTAGCATTCCCTGTGCTATACAGTACACCCTTGTCGGTTATCTATTTCTTATATATAGTAGTGTGTATTGTTTTAAAATGTTTTTATTGTAGTAAAAGTCACCTAATACGAAATATCCTATTTTAACCATATTTAACCGGACAGTTTAGTGGCACTAAGTACATCAGAGGTATAGTTTTTAAAAGATGCATCAGGACAGATTGGATTCTTGGAATAGCTTTGTAAGAAAGTCTGCATTTCCTCTGGTCAAGGGAAACAAGTTTAATTATTAATTATTAGTGTACCTTTTTATAACATTAGAGAAAGAAAGTCTGGCCTGCAAGGAATTTGATATGAACTATAGAATAAAAACCTTCCTAGGTTGCAGTGAAAAGTAAAGCACGGTCTTATTTCCACCTGCAGATACTGAGGAGGTCAGGGAGGAGGTGAGGAAAGGAGGGAACTAGGAGTTCCACAGCATGGCTTGGGGCCTCTGACTGCTGTACAGCCGAACCACCTGCAGTTCAGTTTGATTTCCATGGGGTTTAGGTCTTGGTCTGTTTTCTTGCAGGTCCCTCCTGCCCGCTTTCATGACCCCAGCCGTCTTCACTCACCATACATGCTGTCTTCTCTCATCCCCTCTGGGTAAAATATAGGGGTGTTGTGACCCTCTGTGACATTTCCTGCGGCCGGCTGGCTGTGCACCTTGCCCTGAAACGTGTCGTACACACATGGCTACTTCTTGCACCTGTGGAAGCTGCTTGCCCTTGTCCACAAAACACCAGGCAGCCGTGTGTCTAAGGAATGTATTGTCCTTTCTATCTTTGATCTTGATCAATTGTACCAAGATCAAAGATTGTACGCAATTGTACCCAATTCACAAGTAAATCGTACGTGTTGCTTACTTACTTGTCCTTGCTTGTGCACAAATAAATTGTAGGCCTTGTTTTTTTATGAGACTTTTGCTCTCCTTGGGTGGTCTGTATCCTTGTTAAAGTTAGTCAGGTTTGGGCTTCCCTGGTGGTCCAGTGGGTAAGGACACCACCTTGCAGTGCAAAGGGCACCGGTTCGATCCCTGGCCTGGGAAGATCCCATGTGCCGCGGAGCAGCTGGACCGATATGTCCAACTAATGAGCCGGAGCTCTGGAGCGCATGCGCCCAGAGCCGGTGCTCTGTGACGACAGAGGCCACTGCGATGGGAGGCCTACACAGGCCAAAGAACAAAGATAAATAGATGAAAGATCCATAGAAGTGACAAAAAAAAAAGTCAGGCTGGAAGTAGACCCTGAACTGAGGTAATATGGACCCACCTAATAGATTTCCCTTTGAGGCAGAATCTGTGAAAGGTAGTGCCAGCCCTTTCACTGGGCTTGATCCAGGGTTGGGAAACCATGGCCTGCAGGTCACATCCACCCACTGCACTGTCGTGGTTTGGGGGAGAAAGTCAAAAGAAAAATAATGTTTTGTGCATGTGAAATGTACAGATGTATGAATGTTGATCCATGCAGTTTGACTGGAACACAGCCACACGCGATCGCCTACTGTCTGTGAGTGCTTTCCCTCTACAGCAGGACTGGGTAGCTGTAACAGATATTGTGTGGCCCACAAAGTCTAAAATGTTTCCAGAAAAAGCTTGCTGACTCCCTGGGCTTCAATAATGAAAACCACCGCCATCGTTGATATCTTTTGGAGGCTGACTCTGTGCCAGGCACTGTGCTCAGCATCTTTCAGGCCTTCACTTGATCCTCATAACCACCCTATGGGGTGTTGTGACCCTCTGTGACATTTCCTGCGGCCGGCTGGCTGTGCACCTTGCCCTGAAACGTGTCGTACACACATGGCTACTTCTTGCACCTGTGGAAGCTGCTTGCCCTTGTCCACAAAACACCAGGCAGCCGTGTGTCTAAGGAATGTATTGTCCTTTCTATCTTTGATCTTGATCAATTGTACCAAGATCAAAGATTGTACGCAATTGTACCCAATTCACAAGTAAATCGTACGTGTTGCTTACTTACTTGTCCTTGCTTGTGCACAAATAAATTGTAGGCCTTGTTTTTTTATGAGACTTTTGCTCTCCTTGGGTGGTCTGTATCCTTGTTAAAGTTAGTCAGGTTTGGGCTTCCCTGGTGGTCCAGTGGGTAAGGACACCACCTTGCAGTGCAAAGGGCACCGGTTCGATCCCTGGCCTGGGAAGATCCCATGTGCCGCGGAGCAGCTGGACCGATATGTCCAACTAATGAGCCGGAGCTCTGGAGCGCATGCGCCCAGAGCCGGTGCTCTGTGACGACAGAGGCCACTGCGATGGGAGGCCTACACAGGCCAAAGAACAAAGATAAATAGATGAAAGATCCATAGAAGTGACAAAAAAAGTCAGGCTGGAAGTAGACCCTGAACTGAGGTAATATGGACCCACCTAATAGATTTCCCTTTGAGGCAGAATCTGTGAAAGGTAGTGCCAGCCCTTTCACTGGGCTTGATCCAGGGTTGGGAAACCATGGCCTGCAGGTCACATCCACCCACTGCACTGTCGTGGTTTGGGGGAGAAAGTCAAAAGAAAAATAATGTTTTGTGCATGTGAAATGTACAGATGTATGAATGTTGATCCATGCAGTTTGACTGGAACACAGCCACACGCGATCGCCTACTGTCTGTGAGTGCTTTCCCTCTACAGCAGGACTGGGTAGCTGTAACAGATATTGTGTGGCCCACAAAGTCTAAAATGTTTCCAGAAAAAGCTTGCTGACTCCCTGGGCTTCAATAATGAAAACCACCGCCATCGTTGATATCTTTTGGAGGCTGACTCTGTGCCAGGCACTGTGCTCAGCATCTTTCAGGCCTTCACTTACTTGATCCTCATAACCACCCTATGGGGTGTAACTCTTCCATCACCACTTTAAGAGGAGGGAAAGGAGGGTCAGAGAGGTTGTATACTTTCCCCCACATCACACTGCTGGTCCACGTCAGAGCCGAACTGCACACACAGCTGTCTGACTCCAAAGTCTGAATATCATCCGCCAGAGAACGCCTTCCCAGAGCGACTCCCATCGCTGGGTCCTTGCAGGGTTGGAGGTGGAGTCCACAGACAAAAATTGTTTATTTGAGAATTCAAATTTATTTTGAATGTTATTAATGATGATTAAGTGGTGCAGCATGTCAGTGCCTTGTGTTCACCTGAGACTGTCTCTCACAAGAGTGCACAGGTCCCTTAAGGATGGTGATTCAATGTAGGCTGCAGCACAGCACCCAGGGTGTAGTAGAGAGAAATGAAAAGCTAGTTGTGTAAAGGGAGAGGGTGGGCAACAGGTAGAGAGCAGGAGAAAAGGGGAAGGAGAGAGAGAGGAAGAGGAAAGACGTTATCAAGGAAGAGGGAGGCGCCCCGGCATTGGCGCTCGTGGACGGCCCCACTTGGCACCAAGGTGGCTCACGCAGTACCAGGTCTTCCAGGATGCCCTGGGCGTGGCAGGCCTGACCTGTCCTGTGCGCCCACCCTCTGCTGTGGCCTGGCTGCTCCTCCTTGCCCGCCCCTGCGCCCCTCGACCCTGGTGGCACTGTGGCTTCCTGGCACCCAGCCTGGACACTGCCGACGGCTGAAGGAGAGAGCTGGATGAATCGATAGAGCAAGTCCATTCAGAGGAAGACATGAAAGTGAGGCCTCCCGTTCTCACATCTAGAGAGGATGACTTTCATCAAAGGGAGAAACGTTGACTCCAGAAAGACGCCAAAAGGAATCCTTTCTCTTCTTATCTTTCCAAGAAGACTACTGACTCTAAAGGCGAGAAGCTGACCAATGAGGTCTGTGTCCACTGGCTGCTGACCAGCAGAAAGTACCTGAGCTCTTTCTCACAAGAACAAGCTGGTAGGACTGGAGCAGGGACCCTCTTCCTTTCTGGGGCCGGCCGGCCATTAGGAGTTAGTGTGAGGGTTCACCCAACAAAGGAGCCCCGTAGCCTCTTCCTCAGCTGTGTCAAAGCCAGCAGGAGTCACCATCGCTAAGTGGCTGAGGCAAGGGAGGCTGTGTCCTTCTAGGATGATAAGAGTAGACAGATACATTGTTTCTGATTTTGCATGATTCTGCCTACTCTCATTTCTTGAGACTTGTTTTAGTTGACATAACAAGAGAATTGATTTATTTTTTATCCAGAAAACAAGTGTTCATTGGGCTCCTCCATGAGCCAGGCTCTAGGAATACAAGCGGAATGGTTAGTCATGCCTAAAGTCTGGTGGAGGTTTTACTGCATTTTTTTAGGGCTCTAACTCTGGTTTTTGCAGCATGTCAGTGCCTTGTGTTCACCTGAGACTGTCTCTCAGTGCACAGGTCCCTTAAGGATGGTGATTCAATGTAGGCTGCAGCACAGCACCCAGGGTGTAGTGGAGAAATGAAAAGCTAGTTGTGTAAAGGGAGAGGGTGGGCAACAGGTAGAGAGCAGGAGAAAAGGGGAAGGAGAGAGAGAGGAAGAGGAAAGACGTTATCAAGGAAGAGGGAGGCGCCCCGGCATTGGCGCTCGTGGACGGCCCCACTTGGCACCAAGGTGGCTCACGCAGTACCAGGTCTTCCAGGATGCCCTGGGCGTGGCAGGCCTGACCTGTCCTGTGCGCCCACCCTCTGCTGTGGCCTGGCTGCTCCTCCTTGCCCGCCCCTGCGCCCCTCGACCCTGGTGGCACTGTGGCTTCCTGGCACCCAGCCTGGACACTGCCGACGGCTGAAGGAGAGAGCTGGATGAATCGATAGAGCAAGTCCATTCAGAGGAAGACATGAAAGTGAGGCCTCCCGTTCTCACATCTAGAGAGGATGACTTTCATCAAAGGGAGAAACGTTGACTCCAGAAAGACGCCAAAAGGAATCCTTTCTCTTCTTATCTTTCCAAGAAGACTACTGACTCTAAAGGCGAGAAGCTGACCAATGAGGTCTGTGTCCACTGGCTGCTGACCAGCAGAAAGTACCTGAGCTCTTTCTCACAAGAACAAGCTGGTAGGACTGGAGCAGGGACCCTCTTCCTTTCTGGGGCCGGCCGGCCATTAGGAGTTAGTGTGAGGGTTCACCCAACAAAGGAGCCCCGTAGCCTCTTCCTCAGCTGTGTCAAAGCCAGCAGGAGTCACCATCGCTAAGTGGCTGAGGCAAGGGAGGCTGTGTCCTTCTAGGATGATAAGAGTAGACAGATACATTGTTTCTGATTTTGCATGATTCTGCCTACTCTCATTTCTTGAGACTTGTTTTAGTTGACATAACAAGAGAATTGATTTATTTTTTATCCAGAAAACAAGTGTTCATTGGGCTCCTCCATGAGCCAGGCTCTAGGAATACAAGCGGGAATGGTTAGTCATGCCTAAAGTCTGGTGGAGGTTTTACTGCTTAGTACTTCTGCTCTGTTGCTTGCTGTGTGTCAGACAAGGGATAGGTTCTCTTCATAGACTAACCTATTCCATTCTCACAGGAACTCAATGAGCCAGGTTATTATACCCATTATATGGATCAGGGAATCGAGGCGCAGAGAGGTTCAGGTACTTGCTTGAAGTCCTAAGTGGCAGAGCGTGGGCCCTGTCACTAGGACCCATACTCTCAACCGCTGCCCTGGTCGTGGGGACTTCAGACTCTCTGTGCGTTGAGCGTGGTGCTAAAGTGCATGTACACTATACTGCTTAATCACGACAGCCGTATGCAGTGATTGTTCACAAACGAGCTTATAGAGCGACGAGCCAGCAGCCTGACTGCAGAGCAAATACAGATGTGTCTCCAGAGCCTGTGCCTGAAGTACAGCTTCGTGCTGACATTTGCAGTGTGAGGCTATTCCAGATGACCAGTGTGGCGAGGGCCTCATACACTGCTTAGGAAAATCCCTGATTACAGGTGTGGGGAATGCGGCCTCCAGCACGTGGACCCAAGTTCCGCCATCCTCAGATTATTCCCCCTGCCTAGGGGCCCAGCCTCCTCCTCTAGTAACCACCCTTCGCGTTAGAGCACCGAGCTCTAGAAGTCCTCAGGAAGCACAGGCCTGTCAGCGGGAGAAAACCCCACCTTGACTCCGAGGCACCTTGGTCACTAGTGAGCTCAGATGCAGGTGCGGATGCCTGCAGGCCTGGAAGGCAGGAGGGCCGTGCCGCAGTCCAGGGGTGGAAGAGGGCCGCCCTGGGCGCATCGCTTTGCAGGTTTGCCGAGGAGGCAGGCCCTGGAGATCACAGTAAGTCACAGCGTTTATTGGTGTCCGTGCACAAAAAAGAACCCTGACCCTCCCCTCCCGCCTCGGGGCTGCCTTCGCCACCACGCGAATCAGTTACTTTATAGAGCAGTCTTGCCTCCTGGTGAGAAATGAGGTTAGAAAAGGGCCCCTGCAGAGAGGGAAAGAACGATTCACAGTACAAGCAGAGCTGCGACGCTTCTAAGGAGCAGGCCGCTTCGGGGCGGGGCCTGTTGCCATGGGAACCGCCGCTGGGCGGGTGGGGACCAATGGATGTTCTCAGGGCTCCGCCTGGCCTGGCTGTGGGAGACTGGCCCCTCTCAGTGATTATTTCCTTAGACTAGCGTTCTAGAAGCGAAAATATGTAGTCCACAGTCATGAACTTGTGTGAGGGTCTCTGAATTGTATGTTGGTTAAAAAATAATCCATGGAACGGAGAGGAAGGGACTTGAGGAAGTCAGGGTCCAGTGAGGCATTACCAGCGGCGCACCTACCGCAGCCACCCTGGGCTCCGGCACCTGTCGGTCAGGGCAGGGCCCCGCCCGGCTCAGGTCTGTCTCGGCCTCCTCCCCGGCCTTGGCAGGAGAGTCACCGAGGGAAATTTGCTACCTAGAATCCCTGACTGTGAATCCCAAGCTGGTAGTCAGAGCCACTGCAGTGATTGCTTAAACACGATAAACCGCTGAGGCAAGCAGGAACTTGGCACTGCCTTAAACATGACTGTCCAAATGGAAAGTGTGCTCATGAAACTGATGAAGGGAAAAGCAATGCTCGGTCTTGAGGTGCTCGTCAGGGTGGACATGGGTGTAAATAGGGACCCCGAGTCAAGCCTGGGAGCTTACCTTCCAGGAATGCTCAGGACAGACAGTCCACAGGCCAAACAACAGTAAAACAAAAGAGCATTTTGTTTGCTTGCTTTTGCTTGTTATTTTTGTCACAGTCAGAGCAAGACAAAGAATAAGGAAGGGTTACCGAGGCACCTTGGTCACTAGTGAGCTCAGATGCAGGTGCGGATGCCTGCAGGCCTGGAAGGCAGGAGGGCCGTGCCGCAGTCCAGGGGTGGAAGAGGGCCGCCCTGGGCGCATCGCTTTGCAGGTTTGCCGAGGAGGCAGGCCCTGGAGATCACAGTAAGTCACAGCGTTTATTGGTGTCCGTGCACAAAAAAGAACCCTGACCCTCCCCTCCCGCCTCGGGGCTGCCTTCGCCACCACGCGAATCAGTTACTTTATAGAGCAGTCTTGCCTCCTGGTGAGAAATGAGGTTAGAAAAGGGCCCCTGCAGAGAGGGAAAGAACGATTCACAGTACAAGCAGAGCTGCGACGCTTCTAAGGAGCAGGCCGCTTCGGGGCGGGGCCTGTTGCCATGGGAACCGCCGCTGGGCGGGTGGGGACCAATGGATGTTCTCAGGGCTCCGCCTGGCCTGGCTGTGGGAGACTGGCCCCTCTCAGTGATTATTTCCTTAGACTAGCGTTCTAGAAGCGAAAATATGTAGTCCACAGTCATGAACTTGTGTGAGGGTCTCTGAATTGTATGTTGGTTAAAAAATAATCCATGGAACGGAGAGGAAGGGACTTGAGGAAGTCAGGGTCCAGTGAGGCATTACCAGCGGCGCACCTACCGCAGCCACCCTGGGCTCCGGCACCTGTCGGTCAGGGCAGGGCCCCGCCCGGCTCAGGTCTGTCTCGGCCTCCTCCCCGGCCTTGGCAGGAGAGTCACCGAGGGAAATTTGCTACCTAGAACCCCTGACTGTGAATCCCAAGCTGGTAGTCAGAGCCACTGCAGTGATTGCTTAAACACGATAAACCGCTGAGGCAAGCAGGAACTTGGCACTGCCTTAAACATGACTGTCCAAATGGAAAGTGTGCTCATGAAACTGATGAAGGGAAAAGCAATGCTCGGTCTTGAGGTGCTCGTCAGGGTGGACATGGGTGTAAATAGGGACCCCGAGTCAAGCCTGGGAGCTTACCTTCCAGGAATGCTCAGGACAGACAGTCCACAGGCCAAACAACAGTAAAACAAAAGAGCATTTTGTTTGCTTGCTTTTGCTTGTTATTTTTGTCACAGTCAGAGCAAGACAAAGAATAAGGAAGGGTTAGCCTGCTGCTGGGCTGTCTGATGTCTGACGGATTGCGAGGTCTTGTGTTCTGCTTCAGTCTTCTGTGTAAAGGACATCTTCGGGCTGAGAAGGGGTTTCTGAGGTCTAAGAAGAAGAAACTCAGATGAGGAAGGGCCCGCAGCACAGGGTGGTTGTGGGCTTGAGCTGCCAGTCAGGTGCACGAGACACAAAGAGGCTTTCATTTAATAATATGGTCAGTAAGCACTGGCAAAGGATACAAAACAGGGAACACAGCACCTTCGTCTTGTTGGCAGGCCCGGAATGGCTTCGCCCCCTCACCCAGTTGGGGTGTGTACCAGGGATGAGAACGCAGATTATAGCCCCTTTTCCCCACCTGCCTTTTATGCCAGGCTAGCTGTGCAGCCACCTCGGAGCCCCAGTTACACACACCAGAACAAGGTAGAGGCAACGTTCTCTGTGTGTCTCAACTCTGTTTCTGACAGAAGAGTGCGGTGGGAAAGTCAGGTCATTCTTAGGTGAGTCTGCCTCAGCCCTGGCCTCATGTTAGCCTTTTACCCATTGTAGATGTTATGAGTTGATTTATGTCCCTGAAAAAGATATGTTCAAGTCCCAAACCCCAGTACCTTTGGAGGTGACCTTATTCAGAAATAGGGGCTTTTCAGGTATAGTCAAGATGAGGTCAGACTCTATAAGGGTGGACCCTACTCCAATATGGCAAGGGTCCTTACAAGGAGAGACAACAGAGATTCGGGGAGGGGAGCCCCAAGTGAGGATACAGGTATGCACAGGGAGAAGATAGCCATGTCACAGCAAAGGGAGAGATTGGAGTGATGTCATTGCAAGCCAATGAATGCCAGATATTGAAAGAGATAAAGAAGGATCCTCTCCTAGGTCTGTGGAGGGTACTCACCCCTGCTGATTCCTTGAGTTTTAGACTTCTAGCCTCCAGAAGTGATCCAGGGTGACATGGGTGTAATAGGGACCCCGAGTCAAGCCTGGGAGCTTACCTTCCAGGAATGCTCAGGACAGACAGTCCACAGGCCAAACAACAGTAAAACAAAAGAGCATTTTGTTTGCTTGCTTTTGCTTGTTATTTTTGTCACAGTCAGAGCAAGACAAAGAATAAGGAAGGGTTAGCCTGCTGCTGGGCTGTCTGATGTCTGACGGATTGCGAGGTCTTGTGTTCTGCTTCAGTCTTCTGTGTAAAGGACATCTTCGGGCTGAGAAGGGGTTTCTGAGGTCTAAGAAGAAGAAACTCAGATGAGGAAGGGCCCGCAGCACAGGGTGGTTGTGGGCTTGAGCTGCCAGTCAGGTGCACGAGACACAAAGAGGCTTTCATTTAATAATATGGTCAGTAAGCACTGGCAAAGGATACAAAACAGGGAACACAGCACCTTCGTCTTGTTGGCAGGCCCGGAATGGCTTCGCCCCCTCACCCAGTTGGGGTGTGTACCAGGGATGAGAACGCAGATTATAGCCCCTTTTCCCCACCTGCCTTTTATGCCAGGCTAGCTGTGCAGCCACCTCGGAGCCCCAGTTACACACACCAGAACAAGGTAGAGGCAACGTTCTCTGTGTGTCTCAACTCTGTTTCTGACAGAAGAGTGCGGTGGGAAAGTCAGGTCATTCTTAGGTGAGTCTGCCTCAGCCCTGGCCTCATGTTAGCCTTTTACCCATTGTAGATGTTATGAGTTGATTTATGTCCCTGAAAAAGATATGTTCAAGTCCCAAACCCCAGTACCTTTGGAGGTGACCTTATTCAGAAATAGGGGCTTTTCAGGTATAGTCAAGATGAGGTCAGACTCTATAAGGGTGGACCCTACTCCAATATGGCAAGGGTCCTTACAAGGAGAGACAACAGAGATTCGGGGAGGGGAGCCCCAAGTGAGGATACAGGTATGCACAGGGAGAAGATAGCCATGTCACAGCAAAGGGAGAGATTGGAGTGATGTCATTGCAAGCCAATGAATGCCAGATATTGAAAGAGATAAAGAAGGATCCTCTCCTAGGTCTGTGGAGGGTACTCACCCCTGCTGATTCCTTGAGTTTTAGACTTCTAGCCTCCAGAAGTGTGAGGGGATACGTTTCTATTATAAGTCATGCCAGTCTGTGGCATTTTGTTATAGTGGCTCTAAGAAACAAGCACTGTAGGCAAAAATAGAAAATTCAAATTGCTGTAAATGAATTTTAAATCCTAAGCTTTAGCAAATGACATTCCAGGTTTTTGAAGTAATACATGGTCAAGGTTGCCAAGTCACAGACCCTGATTTTGTGAGCTCTTAGGGAAAAGAGGAATTTCTGAAAGACTGGAGATGGACAAATACACTTTTTTGGGGGGGTGGGGTTGGGGAGGGCGGGGAGCAGGCGGGCTACTTCTAAAGATTTATTTATTTATTTATTTCAGGGGGGTGGGGTAGGGACAGGGGGGCAGGCCACTTCTGTTGGTCTTTCATTTGTCCATTTTTATCCATCTTTGTTCTTTGGCCCATGTGGGCCTCCCATCGCGGTGACCTCTGTTGTTGCAGAGCACCAGCTCTGGGCGCATGCGCTCCAGAGCTCCGGCTTGGTCATTGAACACATTGGTCCAGCCGCTCCATGGTACGTGGGATCTTCCCAGGCCAGGGATCGAACGGTGCCTTGCAGTGCAAGGTGGTGTCCTTACTCACTGGACCACTGGAAGCCCCAAATACACTTTTTATTTACAAAGATGAAACCCACAAATTATGGGCTAAGGAACTTTATAACACATAATTTTGTAGAGGAGTATTTATGGGATAGTTGGCAAGCACATAGAAAGCATCGTAGGTTCCATGAGAATAAATTATGAGACCCAAGGAACCCTTTTGGAGGTGACCTTATTCAGAAATAGGGGCTTTTCAGGTATAGTCAAGATGAGGTCAGACTCTATAAGGGTGGACCCTACTCCAATATGGCAAGGGTCCTTACAAGGAGAGACAACAGAGATTCGGGGAGGGGAGCCCCAAGTGAGGATACAGGTATGCACAGGGAGAAGATAGCCATGTCACAGCAAAGGGAGAGATTGGAGTGATGTCATTGCAAGCCAATGAATGCCAGATATTGAAAGAGATAAAGAAGGATCCTCTCCTAGGTCTGTGGAGGGTACTCACCCCTGCTGATTCCTTGAGTTTTAGACTTCTAGCCTCCAGAAGTGTGAGGGGATACGTTTCTATTATAAGTCATGCCAGTCTGTGGCATTTTGTTATAGTGGCTCTAAGAAACAAGCACTGTAGGCAAAAATAGAAAATTCAAATTGCTGTAAATGAATTTTAAATCCTAAGCTTTAGCAAATGACATTCCAGGTTTTTGAAGTAATACATGGTCAAGGTTGCCAAGTCACAGACCCTGATTTTGTGAGCTCTTAGGGAAAAGAGGAATTTCTGAAAGACTGGAGATGGACAAATACACTTTTTTGGGGGGGTGGGGTTGGGGAGGGCGGGAGCAGGCGGGCTACTTCTAAAGATTTATTTATTTATTTATTTCAGGGGGGTGGGGTAGGGACAGGGGGGCAGGCCACTTCTGTTGGTCTTTCATTTGTCCATTTTTATCCATCTTTGTTCTTTGGCCCATGTGGGCCTCCCATCGCGGTGACCTCTGTTGTTGCAGAGCACCAGCTCTGGGCGCATGCGCTCCAGAGCTCCGGCTTGGTCATTGAACACATTGGTCCAGCCGCTCCATGGTACGTGGGATCTTCCCAGGCCAGGGATCGAACCGGTGCCCCTTGCAGTGCAAGGTGGTGTCCTTACTCACTGGACCACTGGAAGCCCCAAATACACTTTTTATTTACAAAGATGAAACCCACAAATTATGGGCTAAGGAACTTTATAACACATAATTTTGTAGAGGAGTATTTATGGGATAGTTGGCAAGCACATAGAAAGCATCGTAGGTTCCATGAGAATAAATTATAGCAGACCAACTGGAATTCCTTTGTTGGCAGAGTTATCAGATGTGAATTTTAGTTATCTGTTCCATATGATTCAACATGATAAAAATGTGATGAAAGGTAAAATGAACTCAGAGGTCATAGGAAAGGATAGGGCCTAAATCAAGGGATGTAATGGGTATCGACACTCTCTTCCTTGTGGGTGAACCCCACCTGAATTATGTCATCCTTGTTGGACAGCACCTTCCAAAAATGCACAGGCAGCTGGAGGGACCACAAAGATTCTGGGCAGGGAGACAGGGTGCTTGATCTGGGTCACCCTGACTGCAAACGTGCCACCTAAGAAGGGCCATCCTGCCGCCCAAGACCCAGCTGACCTGCCTATGATTTGGAGCCAGGAAATTCTGTTCCCAGGAGTGATTTTGAGAGGTTCTGCTCATGTCTCATGTATTTTTAGTCATCACTGCCTAGTAC
Source organism: Tragulus kanchil (assembly GCA_022376925.1). Lineage (NCBI taxonomy): Eukaryota > Metazoa > Chordata > Mammalia > Artiodactyla > Tragulidae > Tragulus > Tragulus kanchil. The sequence continues at coordinate 45,524,420 of JAIOJX010000025.1, forward strand.
ACCACCTAACACATAATTATTGTGAAATGTGCAACATTAAATGGTAACCCCTACCCCCAAAATTAAATGGTAATTCCAAGATGAGTTCTGGTGTGAGTTCCAGGGCTGTAAATGGGGCAGCTGGTTCTGGTTTCATCCACAGAACCCCACTAGGTTAAGGCCAGCTTGGACCATCTCACTTCTTAAGGACGCTTTAAAAAAAAAAAAAAAAAAACTTTTATTTATTTATTTTTGGCTGTGCTTGGTCTTTGTTGATGTGTGGGTTTAGCTGCTCTGCGGTACGTGGGATCCTCCCGTATCAGGGATCAAACCTGTGTCTCCTGCATTAGCAGACCGGTTCTTATCCACTGAGCCACAAGGGAAACCCCTTAAGGACGCTTTTAAAGGCAAGATCCTTTCTGCTTCATTACCATTGTTTTCAAATAGTGCTGTTTGGTCTAGGACCTCCCCACGGCCACTAAAGATTGACCCCCAACCCCCAGGGTGGCCAGTCTCTGCCAGGCCTCTCCCAATGGAGAGGAAGGAGCCTCTCATGGTCCAAGCCAAACCATTCACTCAAACTGGTTGGAAAGAGTCTAGACTGGCTGGAAAAGCCTGGTTCTGAGGGGTCACACATGGGGTGCTGACCTATGAAATCCGTCCTAACAAGATCTTTTCTCCAGTCACTCAAACCTGAGCTGAAGGCTGGAAATAATTGTTCTTTACCATCTTCTTTCAGAAGACCATTTGGCAATGTTATTCAGAAACGTTTGGAAAGCAAAGATAAAACAATAACATAACAACTAAACTAAATGTTGATTCTGTTAGGCAGGTGTTATAGGCTCCTGATTTTAGCCTGTCTCCTCCTAACTAATTATATTTACCTTTCCATGAAAGACATCTCCTCTATAAACTGCTGGCTTTGTCCCACTGTGGAGTTGACTAATCGCTGTCCCAGCTTTTGCCCATCCTTGAGGGGCACTGTGGCACACTAAAAGAGCAACCATGCCAGTCATAAGGCGTGAACTCTTAATTCACCTCTACTTCCTAATGACCACTGCACTCTGGGCTGATCTTATAAACTTTCTGAACCTCAATTTCTACTAAAATAATAAGATGTCTGCTCTTGTCACCAAGTCCAACTTCATACTGCTCACTGCATGACAGGCTAATAAACTGAGACATGTTGTTGGGGCAAAGAATAGGAACTTTATTAAGAAAGCCAGAAGGCCAGGATGGTGGACTACCATCCCATAGAACCATCTTCCCCAAGTTAAAATTCAGGTTTGGTGGTTTTTTTTTAGCACATTCATTATTTTGTTTTATTTAATTTTTGATTACACCGTATAGGCTTCCCAGGTGGATTAGTGGTAAAGAATCTACCTGCCAATGCAGGAGATACAGGAGACCCAGGTTCTAGCCCTGGGTCGGGAAGATTCTCTGGTGGAGGAAGTGACTACCCACTCCAGTATTCTTGCCTGGAAAATTCTATGGAGAGCCTAGTTGGCAACAGTCCATGGGATCACAAAGAGTTGGACATAACTGAGTGACTGAAGACATGCATACCGTATGGCTTATGGAACCTTAGTTTCCTGACTGAGGATCAAACCCAGACCCATAGCTGTAAAAGTTCAGAGTCTTAACCACTGGAGCACCATGGAATTCCCCAGGCTGCTTTTATACTAAATAGGGATGCAGTATGGTTGGTTGCAGCAAACCTCTTGGTGCCAGAATCCTTTGTTCTTACAACTATCCAGTCAAAATGTTCCTATAAACCTCCAGCAAGACATTGTTCTCTGTTCTGCAACTTTTATCTCTATATGAATGGAGAAGTGTTCCTATTCTTATGACCACAGTCAAACTGGCTGAGGACAGTTAAGTCTCTAATATCTATTCAACTGGAGGGAGACACTGGGGAGGAACAAGACAGCTGCAAGAAGATTGTACAGCGTGCAGCAGCTTCAGTCCCAAAGATCTTGGGTTCTTTTCTGCTTCTGGCGCCCTACACTCTGGCTGCAGACGGTCTCAATACAAGCAAACTCCAGCTCAGAAGAAAACTATCCCAACAGCCACGAGCACCCGTCAAGGCACTGATCACTCCCACTTGCAATTGTCTGCTTGCTAATCCATCTCCCACTTTGGACTGTGACCTTCCTGAGGGCTGAGAAACTGTTTTGTTCTTCTCTGTATCCTCAGTGCCAGCTCAGTGCATGGCACATGCTAGACGTTCAGTGACTGAGTGAGCAGGTGAACCTTCTCTAGCTGCAAGTCCAGCAACAAGATCAAGGGTCTCTCGCGCGTTTCTACCATCCTATAAGAACAGAGACTTGGTCCAGTTGTATGCCCCAGAGTTTGATTGAGTGGAGGGAGAAAAAGAGAGAGGTCAGTGCAGATATGTCCTAGGGGAGGATTAGCTTTCCATGAATTTGACTGCTGGATTCATCATGATCAGTAAATTTCATCAGAAACACAAATAAGAGGAAGTCTTCCTGTCTTAGGAAGTTGAGGACTGTTGTGATGGCCTGTCTTTAGGAAGACGACATTGTAACTTGGAGTGGGATTTGCCGGCCTCTGGTTTCAAGAGTTGATTCTAATTAAATTGTACTTCTGGACCAGAACACATGTCCATGCAAACACCTGTACATGAATGTTTATAGCAGCATTATTCATAATAGCCCCAAAGTTAAAACAACCCAAATCTCTATCAGCTGGCAGATGAATAAACAGAATGTGCTATATCCATACGATGGAATATTTTTCAACCGTACAAAGAATGAAGTGCTAAGGCATGCTACATGGATGAACCTTGAAAATGTTATACTAAGTGAAGTAAGCCAGGACTCCCTAGACCCACATTATTTTATGATTCCATTCATGGAACAGGCCAGAATAGGGAAGTCTATAGAGACAGACAGTAGATTAGTGGTTGCTTCAGACTGTGGGGGATGAGAAGGTAGGAGTAGTAGCTAAAAGAAACTTTAATTGAAGTATAGTTGATTTCTATGACCACAGTAAAACTAGCTTAAGTCTCTAATATCTATTCAACTGGAGGGAGACACGGGGGAACAAGACAGCTGCAAGAAGATTGTACAGCGTGCAGCAGCTTCAGTCCCAAAGATCTTGGGTTCTTTTCTGCTTCTGGCGCCCTACACTCTGGCTGCAGACGGTCTCAATACAAGCAAACTCCAGCTCAGAAGAAAACTATCCCAACAGCCACGAGCACCCGTCAAGGCACTGATCACTCCCACTTGCAATTGTCTGCTTGCTAATCCATCTCCCACTTTGGACTGTGACCTTCCTGAGGGCTGAGAAACTGTTTTGTTCTTCTCTGTATCCTCAGTGCCAGCTCAGTGCATGGCACATGCTAGACGTTCAGTGACTGAGTGAGCAGGTGAACCTTCTCTAGCTGCAAGTCCAGCAACAAGATCAAGGGTCTCTGCGTTTCTACCATCCTATAAGAACAGAGACTTGGTCCAGTTGTATGCCCCAGAGTTTGATTGAGGGGAGGGAGAAAAAGAGAGGTCAGTGCAGATATGTCCTAGGGAGGATTAGCTTTCCATGAATTTGACTGCTGGATTCATCATGATCAGTAAATTTCATCAGAAACACAAATAAGAGGAAGTCTTCCTGTCTTAGGAAGTTGAGGACTGTTGTGATGGCCTGTCTTTAGGAAGACGACATTGTAACTTGGAGTGGGATTTGCCGGCCTCTGGTTTCAAGAGTTGATTCTAATTAAATTGTACTTCTGGACCAGAACACATGTCCATGCAAACACCTGTACATGAATGTTTATAGCAGCATTATTCATAATAGCCCCAAAGTTAAAACAACCCAAATCTCTATCAGCTGGCAGATGAATAAACAGAATGTGCTATATCCATACGATGGAATATTTTTCAACCGTACAAAGAATGAAGTGCTAAGGCATGCTACATGGATGAACCTTGAAAATGTTATACTAAGTGAAGTAAGCCAGGACTCCCTAGACCCACATTATTTTATGATTCCATTCATGGAACAGGCCAGAATAGGGAAGTCTATAGAGACAGACAGTAGATTAGTGGTTGCTTCAGACTGTGGGGGATGAGAAGGTAGGGAGTAGTAGCTAAAAGAAACTTTAATTGAAGTATAGTTGATTTCTAGTGTACAGCAAAGTTATTCAATTACATTCTTTTTCAGGTTCTTTTCCATTATATTTTATTACAAGGTATTGAATATAGTTCCTGTATATAGTAGGACCTTGTTGTTTGTCTATTTTATATCTGCTAATATATAAAATTTTATCTGTATCTGCTAACTTCAAACTCCTAATTTTTCCATCTCCCTGCCTTTCCCCTTTGGTAACCATAGGTTTGTTTTCTGTGTCTGTGAGTCTCTTTCTGTTTTGTAAATAAGTTCATTTGTATAATTTTTTTAGATTCCACATACAAGTGATATCATATGATATTTGTCTTTATCTGACTTACTTCACTTAGTATGATCATCTCTAGGTCCATCCATATAGTTGCAAATGAGATTATTTCATTCTTTTATGACTGAATAATATTCCACTGTATGTTTACACCATATGTTCTTTATCTATTCACCTGTCAGTGGATATTTAGGTTGCTTCCATGTCTTTGTGATTGTCAGTAGTGCTGCTATGAACACTGGGGTGCATGTATCTTTTCAAATTAGAGTTTTCTCCAGATCTATGCCCAGGCGTGAGAGTGCAAGATCATTGACTCTTTTTAGTTTCGTTTTTTTTTTTTTCCTAAGTTTTTTTTTTAACTTCATGCCACGAGCTTTTCCTTAGTTATTATTTTCATCTGTCTTTGGCATGTGTGGGCCTCCCATCTCAGTGGCCTCTCTCATTGCAGAGCACTGGCTCTGGGCTCATGCTCTCCAGAGCCCTGGCTCATAATTGGTCACACCGGTCCAGCCGCTTCACGGCATGTGGGATCTTCCCGGGCCAGGGATCTTCCAGGGTCAGAGATCTTCCCGGGCCAGGGCTCGGACTGGTGCCCCTTGCACTGCAAGGCGGACTCTTTACCCACTGAACCACCAGGGAAGCCCCTCTTGGGTTTTTTAAGGAACCTCCATACTCCATAGTGCCTATGTTGTTGTTCAGTCGCTAAGTCATGTCCGGCTCTTTTCAACCCCATGGACTGCAGCACATCGGGCCTCCCTCTCCCTCACTAGATTAGTGGTTGCTTCAGACTGTGGGGGATGAGAAGGTAGGGAGTAGTAGCTAAAAGAAACTTTAATTGAAGTATAGTTGATTTCTAGTGTACAGCAAAGTTATTCAATTACATTCTTTTTCAGGTTCTTTTCCATTATATTTTATTACAAGGTATTGAATATAGTTCCTGTATATAGTAGGACCTTGTTGTTTGTCTGTTTTATATCTGCTAATATATAAAATTTTATCTGTATCTGCTAACTTCAAACTCCTAATTTTTCCATCTCCCTGCCTTTCCCCTTTGGTAACCATAGGTTTGTTTTCTGTGTCTGTGAGTCTCTTTCTGTTTTGTAAATAAGTTCATTTGTATAATTTTTTTAGATTCCACATACAAGTGATATCATATGATATTTGTCTTTATCTGACTTACTTCACTTAGTATGATCATCTCTAGGTCCATCCATATAGTTGCAAATGAGATTATTTCATTCTTTTATGACTGAATAATATTCCACTGTATGTTTACACCATATGTTCTTTATCTATTCACCTGTCAGTGGATATTTAGGTTGCTTCCATGTCTTTGTGATTGTCAGTAGTGCTGCTATGAACACTGGGGTGCATGTATCTTTTCAAATTAGAGTTTTCTCCAGATCTATGCCCAGGCGTGAGAGTGCAAGATCATTGACTCTTTTTAGTTTCATTTTTTTTTTTTTCCTAAGTTTTTTTTTTAACTTCATGCCACGAGCTTTTCCTTAGTTATTATTTTCATCTGTCTTTGGCATGTGTGGGCCTCCCATCTCAGTGGCCTCTCTCATTGCAGAGCACTGGCTCTGGGCTCATGCTCTCCAGAGCCCTGGCTCATAATTGGTCACACCGGTCCAGCCGCTTCACGGCATGTGGGATCTTCCCGGGCCAGGGATCTTCCAGGGTCAGAGATCTTCCCGGGCCAGGGCTCGGACTGGTGCCCCTTGCACTGCAAGGCGGACTCTTTACCCACTGAACCACCAGGGAAGCCCCTCTTGGGTTTTTTAAGGAACCTCCATACTCCATAGTGCCTATGTTGTTGTTCAGTCGCTAAGTCATGTCCGGCTCTTTTCAACCCCATGGACTGCAGCACATCGGGCCTCCCTCTCCCTCACTATCTCCTGAAATTTGCCCAAGTTCATGTCCATTGAATCAGTCATGCTATCCAGCCAACTCATCCTCTGCCGCCCTCTTTTTTTTTTTGCCTTTAATCTTTCCCAGCATCAGGGTCTTTTCCAATGAGTCTGCTGTTTGCATCATGTGGCAAAGTATTGGAGCTTCAGCTTCAGCATCAGCTCTTCCAATGAATATTCAAGGTTGATTTCCTGTAGGATTGACTGGTTTGATCTCTTTGCTGTGCAAGGGACTGTCAAGAGTCTTCTATAGGCTATACCAGTTTACATTCTCAGTAACAGTGCAGGAGGGTTCCTTTTTCTTTTTCTTTACCCCCTCTCTTTCATTTAGTGTTTGTAGACTTTTAAATGATAACAACTGTACATTTTAAGTGGGTGAATTATATCTCAATAAAGCTGTGAAAACACAAAACTTCGGACTTCCCTGGTGGTCCAGTGAGTAAAGGGTCCACCTTGCACAGCAAGGGGCACCGGTTCGATCCCTGGCACTGGAGGATCCCACATGCCTTGGAGCGGCTGGACCAATGTGTCCAATTATGAACCAGCGTTCTGGGGCGCATGCGCCCAGAGCAGGTGCTCTGCTGCAGGGGAGGCCACTGCAATCTCAGGCCCACACAGGCCAAAGAACAAAGATGGATGAAAGTAAATAAAAGATGAACAAAAGCGCCCAAAAAAACTTAAAAAAAATTATAAACAAAAAACCAAACTTCTACAGCAGATGTTAACCTGGGCTTTTGAGAACTGTGTGCCAGTTTGCGCATGACTGTGAATTCTCTGTGACCTTGCGCTCCTGCCCCTAGGCAGAGCTGACTGCCCCTTCACAAGACTTCCAGCAAGGCCTGATTGCATGGAAAGAATGTGTTGAATATTAATGTCATCAAACATGCAAATTCAGTTTTTATTATTTAAATAAGATGATGAGTGTCTGCTTTTAAGCAAGTACCTAACCAAGGAATAGAAGCCAACACATTTTCCTACCTCCATCTATGTGTTTTTTTCAGTCGCTAAGTCATGTCCGGCTCTTTTCAACCCCATGGACTGCAGCACATCGGGCCTCCCTCTCCCTCACTATCTCCTGAAATTTGCCCAAGTTCATGTCCATTGAATCAGTCATGCTATCCAGCCAACTCATCCTCTGCCGCCCTCTTTTTTTTTTTGCCTTTAATCTTTCCCAGCATCAGGGTCTTTTCCAATGAGTCTGCTGTTTGCATCATGTGGCAAAGTATTGGAGCTTCAGCTTCAGCATCAGCTCTTCCAATGAATATTCAAGGTTGATTTCCTGTAGGATTGACTGGTTTGATCTCTTTGCTGTGCAAGGGACTGTCAAGAGTCTTCTATAGGCTATACCAGTTTACATTCTCAGTAACAGTGCAGGAGGGTTCCTTTTTCTTTTTCTTTACCCCCTCTCTTTCATTTAGTGTTTGTAGACTTTTAAATGATAACAACTGTACATTTTAAGTGGGTGAATTATATCTCAATAAAGCTGTGAAAACACAAAACTTCGGACTTCCCTGGTGGTCCAGTGAGTAAAGGGTCCACCTTGCACAGCAAGGGGCACCGGTTCGATCCCTGGCACTGGAGGATCCCACATGCCTTGGAGCGGCTGGACCAATGTGTCCAATTATGAACCAGCGTTCTGGGGCGCATGCGCCCAGAGCAGGTGCTCTGCTGCAGGGGAGGCCACTGCAATCTCAGGCCCACACAGGCCAAAGAACAAAGATGGATGAAAGTAAATAAAAGATGAACAAAAGCGCCCAAAAAAACTTAAAAAAAATTATAAACAAAAAACCAAACTTCTACAGCAGATGTTAACCTGGGCTTTTGAGAACTGTGTGCCAGTTTGCGCATGACTGTGAATTCTCTGTGACCTTGCGCTCCTGCCCCTAGGCAGAGCTGACTGCCCCTTCACAAGACTTCCAGCAAGGCCTGATTGCATGGAAAGAATGTGTTGAATATTAATGTCATCAAACATGCAAATTCAGTTTTTATTATTTAAATAAGATGATGAGTGTCTGCTTTTAAGCAAGTACCTAACCAAGGAATAGAAGCCAACACATTTTCCTACCTCCATCACTGTAGAAAGGGAATGATTATGGACTCCATTCTGATATGTAAGATTCTTATTCTAAAGTATTATTTGTAATATTATGATCTTACTGTTATTATATGATGTCTTCTTGGTCATTTTTGTTATTAAAGCCTTTTCAGAATCAGTTAAATGACTTGATAGGAGTTATATTACTGTGTCAAATTTCACAAGTTTCTAACCTTTAACTGAGAACTTTTGTGTCATCAAGAAAAACCAAAGGTTCTGTTGACCGCCTAAATCAAATAAATGTTGATTCATGTGATTTTTCTCAGAGTGACTAAAACCACACTAAAAGCTGGGAAATTTTATTTGCATGATTTGACTTTGAGGAACTGTATTTTATAGACCCTTTTCTGTGAAAAAGTAGTAGAGGCCTGTTGAACTGGGCTGTTTTGCATTTTAAAAAATGTTTGCATTTGTGTTTCAAGCTATTTTAAAAGTCTGAGGAAATAGATCACTTTTTTTTCTTTGCTAAGAGGCGTGTGCGTGTGTTCTCACCCTCCATCCAGAGAGTCCTGGATGAAAAGACATCCAAACTTTTCATACCGAGCTCCCACGTGCCTAATTTTCTTCCTGGGATCTTCTCCCATTGCATCCCCTTTTGCTTACTTATCGGCACACTCTCCCTCCGGTTTGTAATCCTGCGCCTGTCTTGACTGCGAGGCGAGTTGAGATGCGCACGCAGCCCTTCCCCTGGAAACCGTGCAGCCACATTCTGGTGATGGACCCCGGCGGCCCAGCACAAGAGCGTGGAAACAGCTGACTGCTGACTCAGAGGGGAAAGCAAGCCACCCACGAATCTCATTGCAGCTCGCTGCTGCATCCCTATCCCATAATCCCTTGCCTGGTCTGCTGCAGTCTTTTCAACAGACGCTGAGTGAGAAAAAGATGTCCTGTAAGATAAAGATTGATTGGCTTGAATACCGAAAGGGGTCTCCCACTTGTTAATGACCCAGAAACATCCCTGCTGACTTTCCTGAGCCTTCTCTTGTTTCCTCCATTTTTTTTTTTTTTTTTTTTTTTGATTCCTCTCTTCTGTTCATGAGCTGGCTCATCACTCCATTGAGCAGAAGATATGCTGGGCTTCTGAGGATGGCTGCACTCCATGGTAGGGAATTTTAACCAGTCTCTTTGCATGGTGCTTCCAAACTCGAGAGGTGGGCAGAAACGTGCATTGTTCTTTTTGGATTGCCGCGGGGCTGCAGCGCCAGGCTGGGGAGGATTTCATTCTTTGCCTCGTTAATTAGTCTGTCTGCAGAAATGGGTAGGTCCTCAGTGTTCGTGTTGCTTACTCTCATGCCAGGTGAATAACTGATTTATCCTGCTGGCGTTTTCTCCTGTCTTCTATTTCATGGTGATGCTGTAAGGTCTGTAACTATAAGCTAGAGGGAGACCCACTCCATTTAAACAAAAGCATCAAATTAAGCAGAATAGGGAGAAAGTCGTCCAAGATTTTGCTTATCAGGTTTCTAATTGATCTAATTGGATCTTTATTTTTACTAGTCTTTATTTTAACGTGTATGTTGGCCTATTTGAAATATAAGATTTTTATTTCCCCCGTGCATCTCTCTCTTGGGTACAGAGATGGGGATGAAATGTTTAATTTGCAGGGTTCCTTCCTCGGTACCCCAGGGCGGACCAGACTTGCAATTAGACCCTTCCCCCCACTGTGTCCTCTGTTAGGGAACCCTGGGGTTGAGTGCCACCGTTCCCAGTTACCATTGGAAACCCATTCATTCATAATGCATGGCTTGACCCTCTGAATGCCATGGATGGTAAGAAAATATGCAGATCATTTGAGGTCTTTTCTGACTTTTTTTCTTGCCTTTGAAATAGACTCAAATCTGGGTGGAGTTCAGTGGCAGCATTACATAGAGGAGGAAAAAAAAAAAAAAAAAACTTGGGTTGGACCTTAGGTTTGCTTCCTGAAACAGCAGGCATCATTTTTGTGTCCAAGAGCTTTCTCTTACAGCGATGCCCCACCCTGTCCTTACTCCTTACTTGGCGGGGAGCGGGGATTAGGAGAGCAAGTAGGAAGACTATTATTTTAAACTAAAACTTGAATGTTAGTGGATTTCTGAACCAAAAGATAAAATATTTCTGTCTTAAGAAAAAGACTGTCACAGATTTGAAGAACAGGTACAGATTCAGAATAAAGCATTTTAAAAATTATCTAGTTCGGTCCTTTGGCTTAGATCATTTTACAGTAGTTTTATTCCTCGTGAATAAATTGTCAGAGGTTTTTTGTTCTATACTTGGTTTTAATTGTAATATGTAAGGTGAACCATTTGTTTGTCCAGATTCTTACATTGATTTCTTAAGTATTAGGATTCACTCCTGCCCACTGTGAACCTATTTTCCGGTGCCTTTCAGTATTTTTGGACAGATGCTTTAGCAGCATCGTTCCTAAACCACTGTAGTGTTAAATACTGCACGCCCCTCCGGAGCAAGCACACAATGAGAAGTTTCTTGTGTGCTGTGGCTCGAGAAAGCAGCTTTCTGTTGCAGAGATGTGATTAGTAACCTTTTCTAAATCTGTAAGTATTTTTTTCCAATTTTCTCCTAGAAAGACACAAGGTGTTGGCACTGGAAAGGTTAAAGCACAGCTGAATGTAAAAATGTTCTCTGGTAGAATGTGCTATTTCAAGAAAACCGGAATACAGCATGTATATAACCCACACATTTCTAAGGGAAGAATGAAATCTATACCTATTTTCACCATAGTTAATAGTATAATCCTGGAATGACTTAATTTTTAACTGTATATGATAACAAAGCTGAGTCGATTTTGTTGCTTGTGAAATAGAGTTAAAAAAAATACTCATTCTTTGTCTTACTAAAATAAAAATATCCTTCACTTGGATTTCTTCAGGCATTAATTTCCCCAAACTCATGACTTTCTTTTACCTATCCTATTAAGTAAAAAAATTAAAAATCCTAAATATGTAGCAATCTATTTAACTAAGCTTAATTTTTAAGACTCCCTTGTGCCTTTTTTTCATTACTTCTTTGATAAAACTGAGACATCAGCCAGACATGTGTGTATTATTTAGATGTATAGAAGACAAATACTTGCGAACTTTAAAAAATTGCCACCAAATTATTTACTGTCATTTTTTTTTCTTTTAAAAAATGTGACCGAGTTACTTCCAATTGTGGCAAAATTCGCATTTACACACCCCTGTGCTTGCTTTTTAAACAAAATCTCTACTGCCATCTGTGCCTTTATTGCTTACATAAGAATTTTTAGTGTAGATCTTATAGAATCTGCTCTATAATGGACTTGACTATTAGAGTTCTTTGAATATTATTATTATAATTTGAAGAACAGGTACAGATTCAGAATAAAGCATTTTAAAAATTATCTAGTTCGGTCCTTTGGCTTAGATCATTTTACAGTAGTTTTATTCCTCGTGAATAAATTGTCAGAGGTTTTTTGTTCTATACTTGGTTTTAATTGTAATATGTAAGGTGAACCATTTGTTTGTCCAGATTCTTACATTGATTTCTTAAGTATTAGGATTCACTCCTGCCCACTGTGAACCTATTTTCCGGTGCCTTTCAGTATTTTTGGACAGATGCTTTAGCAGCATCGTTCCTAAACCACTGTAGTGTTAAATACTGCACGCCCCTCCGGAGCAAGCACACAATGAGAAGTTTCTTGTGTGCTGTGGCTCGAGAAAGCAGCTTTCTGTTGCAGAGATGTGATTAGTAACCTTTTCTAAATCTGTAAGTATTTTTTTCCAATTTTCTCCTAGAAAGACACAAGGTGTTGGCACTGGAAAGGTTAAAGCACAGCTGAATGTAAACATGTTCTCTGGTAGAATGTGCTATTTCAAGAAAACCGGAATACAGCATGTATATAACCCACACATTTCTAAGGGAAGAATGAAATCTATACCTATTTTCACCATAGTTAATAGTATAATCCTGGAATGACTTAATTTTTAACTGTATATGATAACAAAGCTGAGTCGATTTTGTTGCTTGTGAAATAGAGTTAAAAAAAATACTCATTCTTTGTCTTACTAAAATAAAAATATCCTTCACTTGGATTTCTTCAGGCATTAATTTCCCCAAACTCATGACTTTCTTTTACCTATCCTATTAAGTAAAAAAATTAAAAATCCTAAATATGTAGCAATCTATTTAACTAAGCTTAATTTTTAAGACTCCCTTGTGCCTTTTTTTCATTACTTCTTTGATAAAACTGAGACATCAGCCAGACATGTGTGTATTATTTAGATGTATAGAAGACAAATACTTGCGAACTTTAAAAAATTGCCACCAAATTATTTACTGTCATTTTTTTTTCTTTTAAAAAATGTGACCGAGTTACTTCCAATTGTGGCAAAATTCGCATTTACACACCCCTGTGCTTGCTTTTTAAACAAAATCTCTACTGCCATCTGTGCCTTTATTGCTTACATAAGAATTTTTAGTGTAGATCTTATAGAATCTGCTCTATAATGGACTTGACTATTAGAGTTCTTTGAATATTATTATTATACGGATTTGAATTGACCAGATAAGGCTTCCTCATAGAACTTGGAGATTCAGATTAAACCAAATGCTGAGGAAAAAGCAACCCAATATAATTGTTCAGATAGCATAACTGGAGGAGACTTTCATGCCTGCGTTTTACATACTGGTACTGGTCTGCCCTTTTCTCCTTTACACTCATCTGCCTCCATATCCTCAAGAGCTTCCTTTCTCCTATGAAGTGCTTTTATGATTATTCTAAAAACATTAGTTTAAGTGAACATTTGTTCTAATCAATGACAGATTTAAATAATATGCTTCTGGGGGCAGATAACATGGGGGAGGGGGGAAAGAGTTGCTGTTATATAGGCCTATGTCTTTTGAAGTTGGGATATAGGATAGATTTCTCATCTCCATTCTTTCTAACCTCATCCACTTCCTGGGGCTTAGAGCCTGGCTGCCCTCTGCCTTTTCCCAGAATATTCATCTCTTTGTGTAGTCCCCAAGGAAAGCAAGGAAAGAGACTTGGCAAGGTGATGGATGTGGGCAGGGGAGACCCCACTCATCCCGAGTGTCCCAGGGCACTGTAGATGAATGTCAATTAGCCTGACCACTTAACACTCATCACACAGGCCCAGTCTTCTGGAATTTAGAAAACCCAAAGAGAACTTGAGAACTGACTACAGACAGTCAGTACTCTCACGAAGAAGGCCATAGCAAACGGTTCTCTCTACTAAGAAGTAGAGGATACAGGCATAAATATCATTAAGATGAGTTGGAGGCTTGGCTTAAAAATCGCCTTCCCTATGGTCAACCTCAGCAGTCTAGGGAAGCTGTCTTATATCTGACCCTGGAAGAAGAGAACCCTTGGAAAGCCAGGATACATTATTTAGATGTATAGAAGACAAATACTTGCGAACTTTAAAAAATTGCCACCAAATTATTTACTGTCATTTTTTTTTCTTTTAAAAAATGTGACCGAGTTACTTCCAATTGTGGCAAAATTCGCATTTACACACCCCTGTGCTTGCTTTTTAAACAAAATCTCTACTGCCATCTGTGCCTTTATTGCTTACATAAGAATTTTTAGTGTAGATCTTGTAGGTTGCGCTCTCTTTTAGACTTGACTATTAGAGTTCCTTGAATATTATTATTATAATTTTGAATTGACCAGATAAGGCTTCCTCATAGAACTTGGAGATTCAGATTAAACCAAATGCTGAGGAAAAAGCAACCCAATATAATTGTTCAGATAGCATAACTGGAGGAGACTTTCATGCCTGCGTTTTACATACTGGTACTGGTCTGCCCTTTTCTCCTTTACACTCATCTGCCTCCATATCCTCAAGAGCTTCCTTTCTCCTATGAAGTGCTTTTATGATTATTCTAAAAACATTAGTTTAAGTGAACATTTGTTCTAATCAATGACAGATTTAAATAATATGCTTCTGGGGGCAGATAACATGGGGGAGGGGGGAAAGAGTTGCTGTTATATAGGCCTATGTCTTTTGAAGTTGGGATATAGGATAGATTTCTCATCTCCATTCTTTCTAACCTCATCCACTTCCTGGGGCTTAGAGCCTGGCTGCCCTCTGCCTTTTCCCAGAATATTCATCTCTTTGTGTAGTCCCCAAGGAAAGCAAGGAAAGAGACTTGGCAAGGTGATGGATGTGGGCAGGGGAGACCCCACTCATCCCGAGTGTCCCAGGGCACTGTAGATGAATGTCAATTAGCCTGACCACTTAACACTCATCACACAGGCCCAGTCTTCTGGAATTTAGAAAACCCAAAGAGAACTTGAGAACTGACTACAGACAGTCAGTACTCTCACGAAGAAGGCCATAGCAAACGGTTCTCTCTACTAAGAAGTAGAGGATACAGGCATAAATATCATTAAGATGAGTTGGAGGCTTGGCTTAAAAATCGCCTTCCCTATGGTCAACCTCAGCAGTCTAGGGAAGCTGTCTTATATCTGACCCTGGGAAGAAGAGAACCCTTGGAAAGCCAGGATACATCCTTCCCTGGAGACAGAAGCTAAAGCGGGTGGCCTTCTGAGGCCCCTTCCCCACCCCCATGCACACTTACAAACCTATCGTCAGGAAAAAGATTGCATCTGGCTTTTCTAATTTACAAAATGACCCATTTGGGAGAGAGGCTTGATTTAACTGGAATTAGGTCACCCTGTTTTAATTTCACTGAAGAGTGTCCTCTTTTCTTTCCTCTAGTTGAGTCCTCAGTAACAATGCAGATTTCATTGCAGATGAAGAATAGTATGCTCAGAAATTTGAAAAGTTAAAAATACCTTGTTTTTTGAATTGTATTTGAATTTGTACCTTGAGCTCTAGGTACCACCTGCTCTGACAAGTAAAAGGTAGTTTACTAGAAGTTTATGGGTAATCGTAATGGTTCAAGAGCTCCTTCCTATAAATGTTAAAGAAGATTTTTAACTTCTTGGGAAGTTGATTTAAGCATGTCTGCACCATTGTCATTGGTCGAAGAACAGTAAAAAAAAAAAAAAAAGGGTAACTATATCAATAAATTCAGTTCAGTTCCACAAAGAGAAGCCACAATCCAGGAATGCCATAACATTAAACAATGGAGATGGAACCTAGGGCCTTTAGGATGACATATAATCAAATATGCTCCCGCTTACCCACAGATCACATGTTAACATTGGATTTTCCAAGGGATTCTTGACCTGCTCCCAACCATGTTTCTTAGACCAGCCACACCAGCTTTCACCAATCTCTCCCCTTCTCTGGAAGGTCCTTTCTGTCTGTCTTTTCTCTTCTTTCTCTGGGCCCAGGGAGACCCCACTCATCCCAGTGTCCCAGGGCACTGTAGATGAATGTCAATTAGCCTGACCACTTAACACTCATCACACAGGCCCAGTCTTCTGGAATTTAGAAAACCCAAAGAGAACTTGAGAACTGACTACAGACAGTCAGTACTCTCACGAAGAAGGCCATAGCAACGGTTCTCTCTACTAAGAAGTAGAGGATACAGGCATAAATATCATTAAGATGAGTTGGAGGCTTGGCTTAAAAATCGCCTTCCCTATGGTCAACCTCAGCAGTCTAGGGAAGCTGTCTTATATCTGACCCTGGGAAGAAGAGAACCCTTGGAAAGCCAGGATACATCCTTCCCTGGAGACAGAAGCTAAAGCGGGTGGCCTTCTGAGGCCCCTTCCCCACCCCCATGCACACTTACAAACCTATCGTCAGGAAAAAGATTGCATCTGGCTTTTCTAATTTACAAAATGACCCATTTGGGAGAGAGGCTTGATTTAACTGGAATTAGGTCACCCTGTTTTAATTTCACTGAAGAGTGTCCTCTTTTCTTTCCTCTAGTTGAGTCCTCAGTAACAATGCAGATTTCATTGCAGATGAAGAATAGTATGCTCAGAAATTTGAAAAGTTAAAAATACCTTGTTTTTTGAATTGTATTTGAATTTGTACCTTGAGCTCTAGGTACCACCTGCTCTGACAAGTAAAAGGTAGTTTACTAGAAGTTTATGGGTAATCGTAATGGTTCAAGAGCTCCTTCCTATAAATGTTAAAGAAGATTTTTAACTTCTTGGGAAGTTGATTTAAGCATGTCTGCACCATTGTCATTGGTCGAAGAACAGTAAAAAAAAAAAAAAAAGGGTAACTATATCAATAAATTCAGTTCAGTTCCACAAAGAGAAGCCACAATCCAGGAATGCCATAACATTAAACAATGGAGATGGAACCTAGGGCCTTTAGGATGACATATAATCAAATATGCTCCCGCTTACCCACAGATCACATGTTAACATTGGATTTTCCAAGGGATTCTTGACCTGCTCCCAACCATGTTTCTTAGACCAGCCACACCAGCTTTCACCAATCTCTCCCCTTCTCTGGAAGGTCCTTTCTGTCTGTCTTTTCTCTTCCTCCTTCTTTCTCTGCTCTTCATCACTCTCTTGTCAGCAATAAAGGGTTTAGATAGTTTTCTGATCTCAGTGGTATATTTTAGAGTGGGAAATATGGCTTCAGCTTTCAAATTGTGGACTTAGGCATTTTTCTTTCATTTCATCTTTTCCTATCAAATTCTTCCTTTCCATTTGGTTGTACTTTTCACCAAGTTGTAGATTTGAGAAAGTGAGCCAGGCAAAATACCAGAGATGACATGAGGAAAGAAAGGCTGGGGCAGGATCTTTCATCTGCCCAAGGGTTTTGTTATGTGATGGTTACATTGTTTTTATCCCATACAAACTGGGTTTAGTTGCCAAGTTCCCACTAATATGGAATTTGTTCTTAGATTTATTTTATTTCTGTGCATGTGTCTTCAGTAGTTCTCAACTGATTTTTCTGCATAGATGAGCATGTTGAAATATTAAATATTTAGCTTCTGGATCATGGTTTATGTTGCTAAGCATTAAACTATCACGTGGAAGGCAGGTCATGTATGATGTCAAGTGAAAATGTTTTCATGACTGCCGAGAACCATGCTCTTTTGTGCTGCAGAGACTGAGTCTGTTTCTATGTTATACTTCATTCATTCAGTCCATTAAAAAAAAAAATGTGTCAAGAGATGCTCAGACTTAGAGAATGAACTTACGGTTGCTGGGAGAAAGAGGAAGGGGAGGGATAGGGAGGGAGTTTGGTTTGGACATGTACACATTGCTATATTTAAAATGGATAGCCAGCAAGGATCTTCTGTACAGCATGTGGAACTCTGCTCAGTGTTCCATGGCAGCCTGGATGGGAGAGGAGTTTGGGGGAGAATGGGTACATGTGTATGTATGACTGAATCCCTTTGCTGTCCACCTGAAACTATCATAGCATTGTTAATTGGCTGTACTCCAATACCAAATAAAAAGGTTTTCACTAATGTCTACTGTGTACCAGGCACAGTTATTCTAGGTGTTAGGACTATCACAGAGCAATCAGATAAAATCCCTGCCCATATGAATCTCACATCCTAGTGTGGGGGTAGAGTGTGAGGAGGCAATATCCACAATGACTGCCTCTCACACTGTATTGGAAGGGGACCAGTGCTGTGGAGAAAAATCAAGCGAGGACAGTGGGTAGCACGTGCTAGGAGGCTGGGGCCAGTTATAATTCTAAACAGAATGGTCAGGTTGAGATGGTGATATTAAAGCAAAGAACTGGAGGGGGTGGTGAAGCCCTCCGTAAGCAATCTTGGTTTTCTACCGGCAAGGGCTCTCAGCTAGTCTCCCCGCACAAGACCTGGCGTAGCTGGTTCGTGTCAGTACCACACTAACGCTGGCTGTTTGTGTGACTTTAAAACGGGTTTTCCTGCCCTCGCTTCGGCATCATTTCCTCTCTGCTGGCCTCTTGTCAATGGAGGCTACTCGTCCTTGCCTCCTGAAGCATGTTGGCTCCTTTGGAGACAGAGTCCAGCCAGGTATGTCTTCACAAGTGTCCTGCAGATCCTTAGCCAAAGAGCAGTTCTGTATGCTGAATATTAAATATTTAGCTTCTGGATCATGGTTTATGTTGCTAAGCATTAAACTATCACGTGGAAGGCAGGTCATGTATGATGTCAAGTGAAAATGTTTTCATGACTGCCGAGAACCATGCTCTTTTGTGCTGCAGAGACTGAGTCTGTTTCTATGTTATACTTCATTCATTCAGTCCATTAAAAAAAAAAATGTGTCAAGAGATGCTCAGACTTAGAGAATGAACTTACGGTTGCTGGGAGAAAGAGGAAGGGGAGGGATAGGGAGGGAGTTTGGTTTGGACATGTACACATTGCTATATTTAAAATGGATAGCCAGCAAGGATCTTCTGTACAGCATGTGGAACTCTGCTCAGTGTTCCATGGCAGCCTGGATGGGAGAGGAGTTTGGGGGAGAATGGGTACATGTGTATGTATGACTGAATCCCTTTGCTGTCCACCTGAAACTATCATAGCATTGTTAATTGGCTGTACTCCAATACCAAATAAAAAGGTTTTCACTAATGTCTACTGTGTACCAGGCACAGTTATTCTAGGTGTTAGGACTATCACAGAGCAATCAGATAAAATCCCTGCCCATATGAATCTCACATCCTAGTGTGGGGGTAGAGTGTGAGGAGGCAATATCCACAATGACTGCCTCTCACACTGTATTGGAAGGGGACCAGTGCTGTGGAGAAAAATCAAGCGAGGACAGTGGGTAGCACGTGCTAGGAGGCTGGGGCCAGTTATAATTCTAAACAGAATGGTCAGGTTGAGATGGTGATATTAAAGCAAAGAACTGGAGGGGGTGGTGAAGCCCTCCGTAAGCAATCTTGGTTTTCTACCGGCAAGGGCTCTCAGCTAGTCTCCCCGCACAAGACCTGGCGTAGCTGGTTCGTGTCAGTACCACACTAACGCTGGCTGTTTGTGTGACTTTAAAACGGGTTTTCCTGCCCTCGCTTCGGCATCATTTCCTCTCTGCTGGCCTCTTGTCAATGGAGGCTACTCGTCCTTGCCTCCTGAAGCATGTTGGCTCCTTTGGAGACAGAGTCCAGCCAGGTATGTCTTCACAAGTGTCCTGCAGATCCTTAGCCAAAGAGCAGTTCTGTATGCTGACTTCTATTATCATGCCCTTAAGTTCTGCTGGTTATACGTGTGATTAGGAGCTCAGTCAGTTCAGAAACCAAGATGGGGAAAGGAGAGTAGCTGAGAATCTAGATAAGTATGTACAGCTTTTCTAATCAAAGGAGACCTTAATCTCAAAGGAGACCAGAATCTGCAGTTGTGCCCAAACGCTCTAATGAAAGACTGTCATATGTTTCCTGTATATTCCTTGTGGCGTTTTCAGATGGATGGAAAGCTTCTCGCCGTGCTTATGAGCACATTCTGTGCCTACATTTTCCTGAGCACATTATTCCTCCAGGAGTAGTCAAATTTCTTTCTACTGTGGCTATCCAGTTATATTCAGGGAATGATTATTATCCTGGCAAAGTCTTAATGTGGAGCTTTTTGGGAACTGGAAACCTTTTGTGTTGATTCTGGGAGTCCTGAAAATCCAGAAGTCTTCAACAGGTCTCTTGTGACAGATTGTGACTTTGTCATGATTTTAAATTACTGTTAATGAGTAAATTTAATTTACCATATAAATTAACAATGCTAACAAAGACTTACTCTCACCCACTACAATAATTATCATGAAATTAGAGTGAAAATTAGAATGAAATGTTTTCTATTTCCTCTTTAGAGAGTAAAAATGTCTGCTCAGAAAACTTCACGTAGTCAACATATATCACTTGGTTAAAACAGATGCTTTTTCCTCGCCAAAAATCAAAAATTTAAGGTTAAAGAAAGAGTGAAATCCAGTATGATGGTTTCTCTCTACTTTTTTCAGTACTCAACAGGACTGATTATTTCAAAGGGTAACATGAGCATTTTCAAAAGCTATTCAAAATAAAATTCTTTTTAACTGATTTTATATGAAAAGTTTAGTATGATTTAAAAATATGGAATGCTTGGTGTGTTATTCTTGCTCAAGGATATCAAACCAATCTTCTGTATTGTTCTAGTGTAAGTGCTGCTGAAGCAAGCACTCTATAATCTTTATAAGTTTGTAAGTTTATAAAGTGCGTACACTTTATAAGCACACACCATTCAAGTGTTAAAACTTGCTTAAGATTAGGTAACATTAACTTATCAGATAAGGCAGAAAACTTGAAATCTGGGCTTTCTGATTCACTGATTTTACTGGATGACCTTGGACAAGTCATTTCAACCCTCAGCTTTGGTTTCTTCCCTTAAAGCCAGACAAACTCATCCCCTCCCTATACTTAGGGATGACTTAGGGATGTCTTAGTGATGCAGTCAAAGAAAAGCAGATGAGGTGCCAACACTTTGAGCTCCTGATATGCTTTTAATTCAATCAGTGGGTGTCCCTCTCTACTCTGGTACTTGCATTTTATGAAAGTCTAGCAGATAGTGCTGGCTAATTAGATCGGTCACACCTACGCCATTTAACTAATGCACGGAGTTCCATTTGAACATGTCACTCCTGTACAGCAGGTGCTTTTACAAGCTCGATCTATTTATTAATCATGCCCTGTAGAGACCTTACCTAGAAGGCAGAGAGTTGGAAAATGCGTGTGTCGTGCTTGTATCTACACTCCAATATGTGTAATTAGCAGAATTTTCTGGAGAAAATTTGAATTCTTTTTAAAAAGTAGATGATTTCATGGAGAGAGAAGAAACACCACTTGTACTTGGAAAAGAATGTTTCCTTTAGAGTGTGTGGAATTATTGATTCTGTAAATACAGATCCTGGACCAAGTTTCAAATGTTATATGTAAACCAAGCTTCCTAGCACAGCCTTCTAGAAGCCCAAAGTCAAAGAGGGTTGCAGTGATTTAAAGGGTGACGAGGTTGTGGGTTTTACATTCTGGCAAACTTCGCAAGTCTCAGTTTAAACAATCTATAAGTACTTACATCTAAGGTCATCCTTCTTTTTTGGAAGGAACATTTCTTTGGGGATCTGGTCAGGGAGCTGTGGACACCTTGGCAAATATTAGACAGTTAGAAAGTGAATTTTAGCTTAGCCTCGGTCTACCTCCTTGGGACAGAAGCCAGAAATTCTTTAAGGTGATAAATGAAGTTGTGTTTTATGTTTTAATTTTTCCTTCCCTTATTCTCTCATAACCCTCTGTGTTCTTTGTTGCCTTCTTCCAATTCTCTTTTGCTGATCTGAACTCCCACAATTTGAAACCTCTCCTGAATTAATTCACTTCACCAGACCCTCGAATACCCATCCATGAATACCAACAGACAGTCCTTAAAATAATAGAGACTGTCTCTAGTCTTTGTCCCCGCTTCATGACAAATACATTTCAGTCTGAAGTCTACAGACCTTTAGTTCTGAATAAAGTGCTCTGAACTACAGACAAAGTTTTTAATGAAAACTTCTAATTATTCCATACCAGCGTATTAATAGTATATAGGGAAGGAACCACTTTTCTTCTATACACTTAAGTTCACCCCTGAATCCTTGAATTAAACTGGGAAAAGGTAGCAGAAGACAAAGGTCTATACATTTTATTGATATTTCATTTTTTAAGATAAAATATATTATTATTGAACCATATCAATTTAATATTTAAAATTTTGCATCCATAGGGGCTTCACGAAACAGAAGAGACAGTCAGACCCAAGAGTTTATATACTGTTTCAGTAAAGAACCACAAATTGTGGGAAACTGTCTAGACAAAACAAAAAGGAGCTTGGACTCCTGGGGACAGTAAGCTGTGGGAAGGTGAGCAGGATGTACACGGGAGATAAGTTTAGTAAGGCTTGTTGTGCAGACTCCACTCTAGGGACTAAGAGTCATCTTCTCTTCTGGCGTGGAAAAGTGGGCCACCTTTACGGGTGGGAAAGGGGTGCCCTGCGTTCTTAGGCAGGTGGCGGAGGAGAGTGCACTTCTTCACCTGCAATGTCTCAGTTGGCTTCAGCTCAAAATCACCCTAAATCAAAGTGGCTCAGTTGGAAGTGGCACGTTTTGACCCCCTTCAAGGATAATAGTTGGAGAAAACACATCTTATTCTAGTAAGACTGTTCTATTCAATATAGACTCTAATGAGTCTATATTTTAATAAGACTATAAATATATGTTCAGATATAGTCGTGGCTGCAGGCATGAACAGGCAGAGCTATGTGTTTATCCTTTCAGCTGCCCATGCTTTGAAACCCAGCAAATTATCTTTTTTTTTTTCTTGTAGTAATTTAATTTTTAATACGATTTTTAAGGGTTATTTTCCATTTACAGTTATTACAAAATCTTGGCTATATTTCGTGTGTTATACAAAACATCCCTGAGCCTAACTTACACCCAGTGGTTTGTACCCTCCTCCCTCACCTCTGTGTTAGTATGCCCTCTCCAGCCCCTCCCCCCGGGAACTACCCATCTTCTCTCTGTATTTATGAGTTTCCCCACAAGCTCCTTCTTTGTACAATATACCTGCTTCTAATTTGCTCGTTTGCTCATTGCACATGGGATGATTTTCTTGGTTGACAAGCAGACTTCTCACTGTGCAGCCTCTATAGCAATAACAGTGAGTGATCTCAAGGTCAAGACTTGGAATTCCACCGGTATTCGTAGCACAGGGCCTCTCGCGAATAAAGCAATGACTGGTTTGCATCTGCAGATTATCACATGTGTTTCCGGTAGCAAAAAGGTCTATACATTTTATTGATATTTCATTTTTAAGATAAAATATATTATTATTGAACCATATCAATTTAATATTTAAAATTTTGCATCCATAGGGGCTTCACGAAACAGAAGAGACAGTCAGACCCAAGAGTTTATATACTGTTTCAGTAAAGAACCACAAATTGTGGGAAACTGTCTAGACAAAACAAAAAGGAGCTTGGACTCCTGGGGACAGTAAGCTGTGGGAAGGTGAGCAGGATGTACACGGGAGATAAGTTTAGTAAGGCTTGTTGTGCAGACTCCACTCTAGGGACTAAGAGTCATCTTCTCTTCTGGCGTGGAAAAGTGGGCCACCTTTACGGGTGGGAAAGGGGTGCCCTGCGTTCTTAGGCAGGTGGCGGAGGGAGAGTGCACTTCTTCACCTGCAATGTCTCAGTTGGCTTCAGCTCAAAATCACCCTAAATCAAAGTGGCTCAGTTGGAAGTGGCACGTTTTGACCCCCTTCAAGGATAATAGTTGGAGAAAACACATCTTATTCTAGTAAGACTGTTCTATTCAATATAGACTCTAATGAGTCTATATTTTAATAAGACTATAAATATATGTTCAGATATAGTCGTGGCTGCAGGCATGAACAGGCAGAGCTATGTGTTTATCCTTTCAGCTGCCCATGCTTTGAAACCCAGCAAATTATCTTTTTTTTTTTCTTGTAGTAATTTAATTTTTAATACGATTTTTAAGGGTTATTTTCCATTTACAGTTATTACAAAATCTTGGCTATATTTCGTGTGTTATACAAAACATCCCTGAGCCTAACTTACACCCAGTGGTTTGTACCCTCCTCCCTCACCTCTGTGTTAGTATGCCCTCTCCAGCCCCTCCCCCCGGGAACTACCCATCTTCTCTCTGTATTTATGAGTTTCCCCACAAGCTCCTTCTTTGTACAATATACCTGCTTCTAATTTGCTCGTTTGCTCATTGCACATGGGATGATTTTCTTGGTTGACAAGCAGACTTCTCACTGTGCAGCCTCTATAGCAATAACAGTGAGTGATCTCAAGGTCAAGACTTGGAATTCCACCGGTATTCGTAGCACAGGGCCTCTCGCGAATAAAGCAATGACTGGTTTGCATCTGCAGATTATCACATGTGTTTCCGTTTTGGTTTTTCTGTCTGACAGCAGCGGCGTGCAGGGTCACAGACAGCCGGCCCCCCATGTCAGTGGTCTAGGATGGCCAGTGAAGCCACCCACATCCCAAGTCCTGTGGTGCGCCAGATTGACAAGCAGTTTCTGATCTGCAGTATATGCCTGGAAAGGTACAAGAATCCCAAGGTTCTCCCCTGTCTGCACACTTTCTGCGAGAGGTAAGCCTCCTCTGTGCTCGGAGAAGGGGGTTTCACAGACTGATCTCCTACAACCTGCCAAAGGGTTCACCAGCATTCTACAGTTACCTGTGGGAGACAGTAAATCTTTTGTGCTTCTGATAGACATCTAGAAACATAATCATGAGTTGCCAAGAATTTACTTTCAAAGAGCTACAAATGGGGCTTCCCTGGTGGTCCAGTGGGTAAGGACACCGCCTTGCAGTGCAAGGGGCGCCAGTTTGATCCCTGGCCTGGGAAGATCCCACGTGCCGTGGAGCAGCTGGACCTATGTGTCCAATTACCGAGCCGGAGCTCTGGAGCACATGCGCCCAGAGCCAGTGCTCTGTGACAACAGAGGCCACCGCAATGGGAGGACCACACGGGCCAAAGAACAAAGATGGATGAAAATAGACAAATGAAAGACCAATAGAAGTAGCCCGCCTGCTCCCCTCCCTCCCCACGCCACCCCCCCAAAATAAATAAATAAATAAATCTTTAAAAAAAAAAAAAGAGCTACAAATGAGAGAAAGCAATCCAATAACTACTAATTTATTTCCACATAAGATGGAGCATAAAATATATTAAGATTCAAAAATTTAAAACTTTTGGGCTTCCCTGGTCCAGTGGGTGGTCCAGTGGGTTAAGAATCCGACTTGCAGTGCAAGTGGCACCAGTTTGATCCCTGGTTCGGGAAGATCCCACGTGCTGTGGAGTGCCTGGGCTGGTGTGTCCATTGAGGAGCGGGAGCTCTGGAGCGCATGCACCCAGAGCCATTGCTCTGCAGTGAGAGAGGCCACTGCAATGGGAGGTTCATACAGGCCAAAGAATAAAGATGGATGAAAATGAATCGGTAAAAATAAAAGAGGCCAAAATTGAAAAAAATTAAATTAAATTAAAACTTTGCCCTTGGGCTTCCCTGGTGGTCCAGTGGATAAGGACACCACCTTGCAGTGCAAGGGGTGCCAGTTTGATCCCTGGCCTGGAAAGATCCCATGTGCTGCAGAGCGACTGGACCAATGTGTCCAATTACTGAGCTGGAGCTCTGGGGCGCATGCGCCCAGAGCCGGTGCTCTGCGACAACAGAGGCCACCGCGATGGGAGGCCCACATGGGCCAAAGAACAAAGATGGATGAAAATAGACAAATGAAAGACCAATAGAAGTGGCCCGCCCCTCTCCCTCCCTCCCCACCCCACCCCAACCCAAAAATAACAAATAAATAAATAAATGTTTAAAAAAAAAAAAAAACTTTTCCCTTTATTGTTGTGAAACCATTTTTGCCATCCATAGATCCATCATAGAGGATCTTTGATAAGGGTCATTTAAAACTCTGTCACTTTCTCCTGCATAACAAACTGGGTAATACTTGTGCCTATATGAGGGCTAGTGGGAAGTTTTCTTCCAGAGATACTTCAAAAGATACATATGAATGTGTATTTGAGCATGATGTTGTTTCAGATGAAGAAAATCTATATATATGAAATAGTTATAAATTTAGGGCTTCCCAGGTGGCGCTAGTGGTTAATAACCTGCCTGCCAATGCAGGAGACATAAGAAATGCAGGTTCAGTCTTTGAGTTGGGAAGATCCTCTGGAGAAGGAAATGGCAACCCACTCCAGTATTCTTGCCTGGGAAATCCCATGGACAGAGGAGCCTGGGGGGCTACAGTCTGAAGGGCTGCAAAGAGTCAGACACAAGCACATGCACACAATTATAAATTACTTGAATATAAATTTGCTGCATGTGAAACACACTTCCTTTAAAAAGAATCTTTCTTGAATAGTCTTTTCCATTGAGTTAATCAGTTTTCAGAATGTATTTTTACCCTTGTGTTCAACTTACCCATCAGCAATTAGGCATAAAAGATGTTGGTAATTAGTTTATCTGTGGTCTAAGTTTAGTATTTCCCTAGTAAGTTTGCATATTTTTCTTAATGTATATGCTAATTATGTTTTATAGCATTTTATTAAGTACATTTTCCTTTATAATTTAATATACATGGTTAAAATTTTCTACCTCCTATCATGGAAAAGGAAATTGAGTGTTTTCAGTGACTTCAAATCAATACTAATTGCATTTACCATCCAGTTTAATGTACACTTGTTCTCTTACTGAACATGCTTTTTGCTGCTTTACTTTGGAAGATCTCAGTCACAACAGGATAGGCACATCCTCGGGGGTGATAGATGGATGAAAAGGTGGATTTGTTACTGGTGGTGGTAGTTTGTTTTGGGTTGTTGTGTGTGTGCCCATGCACACATGTGCATGTGCAGTTTTTCGTTTGTTTTAAGCGGTGTATATAGGGCACCAATGCTTTGTACTTCATTCATAATTTTACAGTTATGAATATAATCACAAGTACTAAGTACTTTATAATTCATATTTCAAAATGGTGAATGAAGAGTCATTTTTTTCCCCCTGGCTCATTGGATGCAGCTAAAACATAACTACCAGTGCACTGTCCGTGTGTCCCTGAGCTCACAGGAGAAGGTCATATTTGATATGCTGGAGTCGACAGAGCAGGCATTCTTTCTACACAGCACTGAGAGACACTCAGCTTGAGGCTGGCAGAGCTGCCCCATTCCCCAGGCTCAGTGCCCGCTCAGGCTGGTGTTTGGCTCCCGTTTCCTTGCTCTGATAGGTGAGAAGCAGAACTTCTGGACTCTCCTGGGTGTTCCTTCTGCCCTCTGACTTAGGTCTAGCCCAGGACACTTCCACTTTGCATCCAATAGCTAGTGCTAGAGGTTTTCAAGAGCCAACCAAAGCAAGTCCCTAGGGAATGCCATGTGTTTACGTTGTTTCAGCATCATATGCACTAAACTGATTTCCTTTGCAGTGTGTGTGTATTCAGTCGCTTAGTTGTGTCTGATTCTTTGCACCCCCATGGACTGTAGCCCACCAGGCTTCTCTGTCCATGGGATTTCCCAGGCAAGAATACAGGAGTGGGTTGCCATTTCCTTCTCCAGGGGATCTTCCTAATCCAGGGATTGAACCTAGGTCATCCGCATTTGCAGGCAGATTCTTTACCATCACTGGCAACTTTCCTTAAGTGAGAAAATTTTACGCAGAGACAGAATTTCATGGCCTGTCTTGCTGTCAGAGGAGAGTTAAGCCCAGGACCCCTTATCTCCACCTCCCGCTGGGCACAAACACCAGCTACTCGGTGGACAGCCACTCTCTTGCTCTCATTTCTTCCAGCATGCCGTCAGCGGGTTTTAGAGGATGCAGACACAGTCCCTGGTCTTATGAAGCTTACAGCCAAGAGCTGGAGCCAGTCATAAGCCACCTACTCACTCAAGTTAATGGAAATTAAACCAGTGACCAGGGCCACACACTGGAAGTACACAGGCAACCACACAGTGGAATTTGTTCTAATGGGGAGGGCTTCCCTGCAGAAGTGATGACTAGGCAGAAATCCTGAGGATGAGGAAAAATTAATTTAGCAAAAGGGGATGAGCAGAAGGAAAGAATTTCAGGCATGTTGCAGAGGTGTCAAATGAAAGGGATTGTGACACTTTGGGAGAGCTTAGCTAAGCCTAGTGTGGCAGATGTGGAGCAAATGAGAAGAAGACAAAAATGTAGGTGCCAGGCCACGTAGATGTATGATCCACATGATCACATACGGATCGCTGTCTTCCCTGTAAGAGCAGTGGATGCTGTGGAAGGGTTTCGTCTTAGATGTGAGGGGAAGGAGGTTTAACTGGTCAGCTTCACATTTGGCGAAGATCACTCTGGTTGCAATATGGAGAAGGATGAGGGAGGTCCAACGTGGATGAGATGGGTACAAGGTGAATGCCAGTATACCTGGGGTAGGGTGACTGCAGAAATCTAAGCAAGGGTCATGTGATGCAGATGAAGAGACCTGGGGAGGCTGGAAAGCTATTTTCAGGCTTTGGTTATAGGTTGGATATAGACAGTGAAGACCAGTAAGGGAATTACTCTTTTAAGAATGACTCTTGGTTTGGGTTTGTTAAGATGAAAGGATGGAGGTTCCATTCCCTGATAGGAAAGAGAACACTGAATGTGGGAAGATCATGAGTTTGGTTTTGGACACATAGTTTTAGGACCTGTGAGGCCTCTAGAAGAGATGCAAGAGAGCAGCTGGGGCTCAGAGGAGGCATCATGGGAGGAAACACACATAGGAGAGTGGTATGTTTATTGTTACGCAGATAATATAATACCCCAGGGAGAGAAGAGGGCTTACAGTAAGCCTTAATTAATTCCAGAGTATACTGACTTTCAGTAGAAAAGAGAAAGCATGCAGAAGGAGAACCAGGAGAGTGTGGGATCATAGCATGGGGAAAGATGAAGTCTCATAAAAAGTGTGAGGGAGAGTGGTCAGGCTTGTTCAATGACAGAATCGAAAAATGTCAACGAAATTCTATGAAGCGATTATCCCTCAAATAAAAAAATAAATGTCAAAAAAAAAAAAAAAACACCTCAGGGGCTTCCCTGGTGGTCCAGTAGGTAAAGAGTCTGCCTTGCAGTGCAAAGGTCACCAGTTTGATCCCTAGCCCGGGAAGATCCCATGTGCTGTGGAGAGGCTGGACCAGTGTGTCTAATTACGAGTCAGCGCTCTGTAGTGCTTGTGCCCAGAGCCGGTGCTCTGCAGTGAGAGAGGCCACTGTAATGGGAGGCCCACACAAGCCAGAGAATAAATATGGATGAAAATAAAAACCAATAAAAGAGGACAAAATTTTAAAAAAATAAAAAAGAATTCAAGTAGATATTGCTAGTGGTATTGCTAGTGACCTTAGCAGAAGCTATTTCATCCCAAATATTAATTCAGTACTGCCTACTTGTGGGACACATGTGCGTGTGTGTCTGCTAAGTCACTTCAGTTGTATTTGACTCTTTGCAGCCTCACAGACTGCAGCTCGCCGGACTCCTCTGACCATGAAATTCTCCAGCCAAGACTACTGGAGTGGGTTGCCATTTCCTTCTCCAAGGGAACTTCCCAACCCAGGGATCGAACCAACGTCCCTTACATCTCCTGCATTAGCAGGCGGGTTCTTTACCACTAGCGTCACCTGGGAAACTCTGAGTGACATAGGGAAGGTCAGTTGACCTCCTTGATGTCAGTTTCCCCATCTGCAAAACAGAAGAAATGGGGTAAAATGAGAGACTTTCAAATTCTATTTGTCGTAGAAACTGGGAACTACTGTAGTTATGATGAGCTTAGATCCTGATGCCCGAATGCCTGGGTTTGAACAACTGACAGCCTCTGTCCATCTGAGTCCCTTGGGCAAGCAGCCTGGCCTCTCTCTGCCTGTGTCTTCATACATTTCAAAGAAAGTACAGGACTACTGAAGTACACCATTGACCCTGAACAACACAGGGTTGAACCACACAAGCTTATCATTGGCAGATTGTTTTCAGTAGTTCCTATTACGAGATGACAAGATCGAGAGTTGGTCGAATCCACATGTGTAGACCCCAGATGTGGAGGCACCAGCTAATTGAAGGGCTGACTGTGAATTAGGCATGGATTTTAGGATTTTCCCACTGCTCCTAACTCACCACATTGTTTAAGGGTCAACTCTATATTTAGTGAGCAGTAGATGGGTCTGTCATTATTAGCCATACATTCACTGATTAAGTGAATGAAGTTGATGGCTCTTAAGGCAAGGAGAGATGGTGTTGGTGGGACTCTGGTTGTCCCATCCCCGTTTCAAACAAAACGTTTCCACTTCAGTGTGTTTTTAACATCTTTGAAACTGCCTATGATCTTGTATGTAAAAAGAATTTCAGTACTAACAACACAAAAAGCAATATGTTTCTCCCAATTTGCGTAAAATTCCACAAACTCGTGAACACCATACAAGGTACTCCAGGCCAACGCTTCTTAACCTTAGATGTACATGCACGTTGCCTTGGAGTCTGATTCATCAGACCTGGAACCGGTCCTGTGAGTTTGAGTCTACATTTCTTCCAAGCTGCTCAGTGAGCCCAGTGATGCTCACTGTGGACCCCACTTTGCTTGTGTGGCAAACCTCTTGGAAACAGTACCAAGGTCAATGAGATTATCTTTTTGCTTGAACAGTTGTTAATCCGAATAGCTGACCAGTCCAATGTGAGGTGACCTGTTAACTTCAGAAATAGCCTTTCCTGGGGAAGGAGACCCCCAGGGAAGTCTACGCAGAGTAGCCCTGTGGTCGCTGCTGAGAGCCCGTCTGGTATCCAGTGCAGGAGCCCTCCTGTGCTGAGAGCCCTTCTTCCGCTTCTGCCACAGGTGCCTGCAGAACTACATTCCCGCCCACAGTTTAACCCTCTCCTGCCCGGTGTGCCGCCAGACCTCCATCCTGCCCGAGAAGGGGGTAGCTGCGCTCCAGAACAACTTCTTCATCACGAACCTGATGGATGTGCTGCAGCGATCTCCAGGCAGCAACGCTGAGGAGTCCTCCATCCTGGAGACCGTCACCGCTGTGGCTGCGGGGAAGCCCCTCTCGTGTCCAAACCATGATGGAAATGTAAGTGAGTGGACTGCAGGGGCCACCTGGCCCAGGGGCTGCTTGGCTGGGGAGGGGTCTGCACTGAAACAGAACTCTGCCTGCAAAATGAGTGATTTATCACACATTTACCTGCCCTCAGACTGTTTGCCTGTTTCCTTTCTCTGACCAAGTTTATTTAAATAATAAAAATCAGTCTTCTTTGTGTCCACTTAGCACAAGCTGTTGGTTTCTCCAAGAGAGGAAACTCACAACTATTGGCCAGCTGGGCATACTTGGACACTCAGAAATGTGTAATCAATTATGGACAGAGACTTACTAATTTTCTGTTTTGATGATCTGTCCATTGGTGTGAGAGGAGTGTTAAAGTCTCCTACTATTATGTGTTAGTTATGTAAAAGAATTTCAGTACTAACAACACAAAAAGCAATATGTTTCTCCCAATTTGCGTAAAATTCCACAAACTCGTGAACACCATACAAGGTACTCCAGGCCAACGCTTCTTAACCTTAGATGTACATGCACGTTCCCTTTGGGAGTCTGATTCATCAGACCTGGAACCGGTCCTGTGAGTTTGAGTCTACATTTCTTCCAAGCTGCTCAGTGAGCCCAGTGATGCTCACTGTGGACCCCACTTTGCTTGTGTGGCAAACCTCTTGGAAACAGTACCAAGGTCAATGAGATTATCTTTTTGCTTGAACAGTTGTTAATCCGAATAGCTGACCAGTCCAATGTGAGGTGACCTGTTAACTTCAGAAATAGCCTTTCCTGGGGAAGGAGACCCCCAGGGAAGTCTACGCAGAGTAGCCCTGTGGTCGCTGCTGAGAGCCCGTCTGGTATCCAGTGCAGGAGCCCTCCTGTGCTGAGAGCCCTTCTTCCGCTTCTGCCACAGGTGCCTGCAGAACTACATTCCCGCCCACAGTTTAACCCTCTCCTGCCCGGTGTGCCGCCAGACCTCCATCCTGCCCGAGAAGGGGGTAGCTGCGCTCCAGAACAACTTCTTCATCACGAACCTGATGGATGTGCTGCAGCGATCTCCAGGCAGCAACGCTGAGGAGTCCTCCATCCTGGAGACCGTCACCGCTGTGGCTGCGGGGAAGCCCCTCTCGTGTCCAAACCATGATGGAAATGTAAGTGAGTGGACTGCAGGGGCCACCTGGCCCAGGGGCTGCTTGGCTGGGGAGGGGTCTGCACTGAAACAGAACTCTGCCTGCAAAATGAGTGATTTATCACACATTTACCTGCCCTCAGACTGTTTGCCTGTTTCCTTTCTCTGACCAAGTTTATTTAAATAATAAAAATCAGTCTTCTTTGTGTCCACTTAGCACAAGCTGTTGGTTTCTCCAAGAGAGGAAACTCACAACTATTGGCCAGCTGGGCATACTTGGACACTCAGAAATGTGTAATCAATTATGGACAGAGACTTACTAATTTTCTGTTTTGATGATCTGTCCATTGGTGTGAGAGGAGTGTTAAAGTCTCCTACTATTATTGTGTTATTATTGATTTCTTCTTTTATGGCTGAAGAATAGAGACTTAATAGTAGATAAGTTCGGTGAATTGAGTATTAGAATGTTCATGACAGTGTTTTATTTTTTTGGAGGGAAATTTTTCTCATGCTCCATTAGACTTTGTTTCTTAATCATAAATAATCTGAAGTTATGTAAATCCCTAATAAGACACTATAGTCGATGAGTTCTAGACTGTTTTCCTGCTGCCAGGAAGCACAGGCACCATGATAAACTCAGGAGGACCTGTGTACACCAGCACACAGATTCCCATAGTCGGGCAGCCTGAAGAGGCAGCATTGCACAGCAGTGGAATAGAACTGCCTGCTTCAAATGCTGCTCTTCAGCTCATTTCCTGTGTCAGTTTTTTTGGGAGGGGCGGGGATGGGTGGGCCACTTCTATTGGTCTTTCATTTATCTATTTTCATGCGTCTTTGTTCTTTGGCTCCTGTGGGCCTCCCATCGCGGTGGCCTCTGTTGTCGCAGAGCACAGGCTCTGGGCGCATGCGCCCCAGAGCTCCGGCTCGGTAATTGGACACATCAGTCCAGCCGCTCCGGGGCACGTGGGATCTTCCCAGGCCAGGGATTGAACCGGCGCCCCTTGCCCTGCAAGGTGGTGTCCTTACGCACTGGACCACCAGGAGAAGCCCTCCTATGTCAGTTTTGGTAGATTTGCTAAACTCTCTGTTCCACTTCCTCATCTGTAGAAAAAAAAGTAATAATAGTCTACCACACGGGATTATTTGGAGAATTAAATATTTAGGTCCTAGAAAACAGACGGTTAACTCTCAATAAATATTAGCTATTAAATTATGTCTAATTAATGACTTAGTTTACTTTTTAAAAAAATAATGGCCACTTCAGAAGTGTGTGAAACTGGTGGCCCAGTGACTAAGACTCTGAGCTCCCAGTGCATGGGAACAGGCTCGATCCACGGTCAGGGAACTAGATCCCACATGCTGCAACTAACCATTTATGTGCCTCACTAAAAAAAAAAAATTTAAAAAAGATTCCACATACCTCAACAAATTGGTTTTTTTTGATGATCTGTCCATTGGTGTGAGAGGAGTGTTAAAGTCTCCTACTATTATTGTGTTATTATTGATTTCTTCTTTTATGGCTGAAGAATAGAGACTTAATAGTAGATAAGTTCGGTGAATTGAGTATTAGAATGTTCATGACAGTGTTTTATTTTTTTGGAGGGAAATTTTTCTCATGCTCCATTAGACTTTGTTTCTTAATCATAAATAATCTGAAGTTATGTAAACCCCTAATAAGACACTATAGTCGATGAGTTCTAGACTGTTTTCCTGCTGCCAGGAAGCACAGGCACCATGATAAACTCAGGAGGACCTGTGTACACCAGCACACAGATTCCCATAGTCGGGCAGCCTGAAGAGGCAGCATTGCACAGCAGTGGAATAGAACTGCCTGCTTCAAATGCTGCTCTTCAGCTCATTTCCTGTGTCAGTTTTTTTGGGGGGGGGGAGGGGGCGGGGGATGGGTGGGCCACTTCTATTGGTCTTTCATTTATCTATTTTCATGCGTCTTTGTTCTTTGGCTCCTGTGGGCCTCCCATCGCGGTGGCCTCTGTTGTCGCAGAGCACAGGCTCTGGGCGCATGCGCCCCAGAGCTCCGGCTCGGTAATTGGACACATCAGTCCAGCCGCTCCGGGGCACGTGGGATCTTCCCAGGCCAGGGATTGAACCGGCGCCCCTTGCCCTGCAAGGTGGTGTCCTTACGCACTGGACCACCAGGAGAAGCCCTCCTATGTCAGTTTTGGTAGATTTGCTAAACTCTCTGTTCCACTTCCTCATCTGTAGAAAAAAAAGTAATAATAGTCTACCACACGGGATTATTTGGAGAATTAAATATTTAGGTCCTAGAAAACAGACGGTTAACTCTCAATAAATATTAGCTATTAAATTATGTCTAATTAATGACTTAGTTTACTTTTTAAAAAAATAATGGCCACTTCAGAAGTGTGTGAAACTGGTGGCCCAGTGACTAAGACTCTGAGCTCCCAGTGCATGGGAACAGGCTCGATCCACGGTCAGGGAACTAGATCCCACATGCTGCAACTAACCATTTATGTGCCTCACTAAAAAAAAAAAATTTAAAAAAGATTCCACATACCTCAACAAAGTGTAGTGATCCTGAGTGCCACAACGAAGACCTGGACAGTCAACTCAATAAACAGATAAATTTTTTTTGAAGTATTTGAAATGGCAAGGCCAAAGCAAGGCCAAAATTACTAGCTATAGCTAATAATGGTTGATTTACCTCCCATACCACTCACTACCCCCTGTGCTGTAGTCTCTCTGGCTTCCTAGAGCCTGCCAAGTGGTTTCCCACCCTGGGCCCATGGCTGTTCTCTGATCCTTTATGGTTGAAATGAGTCCTCTTTGCTCCTTTTTATGTGTCTAGCTCATCCTCATTCTCTATGCCTCAGCTGACATCTGTCCTACTCAGAGCAGTTCCCTCTGGCCCACCATCTGAGGCTGGCCGCCTCTGCCTCCCAGCTACCTGCCCTACACCATTAACTGGACCTCCTTCATGACATTCGCCATGTTCTGCCTGCTTCCATCTGTGAATCTGCTGGCTTTCCTTACAAAGTGAGCTCCCGGGGGAGGGACCATGTTCCTCACTGTACTCCAAGGGAAAGTTACCCTTATGTTTTGTGAAGGGAACTTGAAGGCTTCTTTCTTATGACCACTGCTCACATGTGTTCTTTGTGAAGGCTAAGGCTGTCTCCTTCAGGGGCCCACATTTCTAAATACTAGTCTAGGAAGGCATCTCCATCATGAACATGAGTCTCCTTAAAGTGTAGTCCAGGCCTGGAAATTTATGGATATCTGACTTCATAGAGGAGTACAGAAACATTAGGAGTTTTAGAAACATTAGGAGATCTGCTGGAGACATGGGTCCAAATTTGTGTGTAAAAGACAATGGTGTGGAATGATAAATAATGGTAGCTAAAAGGATTCCGTCAGTAAATAAAAGCCAGAGTGTCGTGGAATTCAGGGATGAGATTGCAGTTCACACAGCTAAAGCACGGAGCTGCGCTGGTGGTGGTGGGCACACTGGAGGCTACAGAATACGGGGAGGAGTCTGGAAAGGCACTGGATGTACTAGGGATGTCATCAAGAACAGGCTTGACCTAAATTCCATAAGCAGGTGAGGAAGCATGAAACCCTTTCAAACAGGAGACGGGTATGTTAGCAGCCTTGGGAAGGAACAGAGTAGCAGAGGTTGGAGGCTGCAACACCAAATTCCGTTCGGTACACATGAGAGATGATTACGGATAGAACAAGGAGAGCATTAGTGGATCTGGAGAAGGAAGGATGAATTTCAGAGAAAAGAGGAGTCTTTTACTTGATAATCTGTGTATGTGTATGCTCAGTCATGTTTGACTCTTTGTGTCCCCATGGACTGTAGCCCACTAGACTCCTTTGTCTATGGAGTTTTCCAGGCAAGAATACTGGAGTGGGTTGCCATTTCCTACTCCAAGGGATCTTCTGGACCCAGGGATCAGACCTGCCTCTCTTGCATCTCTTGCTCTGGCAGGAGGGTTCTTTTCTACTACTGTCACCTGGGAAGCCCCTTGAGAATCTCCTTCCCACAAATAAAAAGGCATGTATTAAAATCTGTTGAACAAAACTATTAAGATGGTGAGGATTAGAGTCATTCAAATTGATCAGATAAGTCACTTTATAAAAATCATTTTATTTTCCCATTGTGTGGACCAAGGTCCTACACCACAATGTAGTAAAATGACATTAGTAACATACGCTCTAGAAGCGTATGTTACTTTTAAAAGTTTATAATTATTTAATCAAAGAAACGAGAAAAATTAGACTATTTACAAAATACTGAAAGTGGTAACTTTATTTACTAAGTGTATAAGATAAAGTCATCTATATTCATAAAATTTTATCAGTTTAAGTATTTTATTTTATTTTATTTAAAAATAGTCCACCTAGGGCTTCCCTGGTGGTCCAGTGGGTAAGGACACTGCCTTGCAGTGCAAGGGGCGCCGGTTCGATCCCTGGCCTGGGAAGATCCCACGTGCCGTGGAGCGGCTAGACCGATGTGTCCAATTACTGAGCCGGAGCTCTGGAGCGCATGAGCCCAGAGCCGGTGCTCTGCGACAGCAGAGGCCACCGCGATGGGAGGCTCACATGGGCCAAAGAACAAAGATGGATGAAAATAGATAAATGAAAGACCAATAGAAGTGGCCCACCCCCACCTCACCCCACCCCCAAAATAAATAGATAAATAAATCTTAAGAAAAAAAAAAGTCCACCTATACCCTGATGAAATCAAATCTGAAAGAAGCACCTGTACCCCAATATTCATTGCAGCTCTCTATACAATAGCTAGAACATGGAAGGGACCTAGATGCCCATCGACGAACGAATGGATCCAAAAGCTCTGGTACATATATACAATGGAATACTGCACAGCTTTTACTGAACTGAGGCTCAGTCATGTTTGACTCTTTGTGTCCCCATGGACTGTAGCCCACTAGACTCCTTTGTCTATGGAGTTTTCCAGGCAAGAATA
Source organism: Tragulus kanchil (assembly GCA_022376925.1). Lineage (NCBI taxonomy): Eukaryota > Metazoa > Chordata > Mammalia > Artiodactyla > Tragulidae > Tragulus > Tragulus kanchil. Next base: position 45,561,303 of record JAIOJX010000025.1, read on the forward strand.
CTGGAGTGGGTTGCCATTTCCTACTCCAAGGGATCTTCTGGACCCAGGGATCAGACCTGCCTCTCTTGCATCTCTTGCTCTGGCAGGAGGGTTCTTTTCTACTACTGTCACCTGGGAAGCCCCTTGAGAATCTCCTTCCCACAAATAAAAAGGCATGTATTAAAATCTGTTGAACAAAACTATTAAGATGGTGAGGATTAGAGTCATTCAAATTGATCAGATAAGTCACTTTATAAAAATCATTTTATTTTCCCATTGTGTGGACCAAGGTCCTACACCACAATGTAGTAAAATGACATTAGTAACATACGCTCTAGAAGCGTATGTTACTTTTAAAAGTTTATAATTATTTAATCAAAGAAACGAGAAAAATTAGACTATTTACAAAATACTGAAAGTGGTAACTTTATTTACTAAGTGTATAAGATAAAGTCATCTATATTCATAAAATTTTATCAGTTTAAGTATTTTATTTTATTTTATTTAAAATAGTCCACCTAGGGCTTCCCTGGTGGTCCAGTGGGTAAGGACACTGCCTTGCAGTGCAAGGGGCGCCGGTTCGATCCCTGGCCTGGGAAGATCCCACGTGCCGTGGAGCGGCTAGACCGATGTGTCCAATTACTGAGCCGGAGCTCTGGAGCGCATGAGCCCAGAGCCGGTGCTCTGCGACAGCAGAGGCCACCGCGATGGGAGGCTCACATGGGCCAAAGAACAAAGATGGATGAAAATAGATAAATGAAAGACCAATAGAAGTGGCCCACCCCCACCTCACCCCACCCCCAAAATAAATAGATAAATAAATCTTAAGAAAAAAAAAAGTCCACCTATACCCTGATGAAATCAAATCTGAAAGAAGCACCTGTACCCCAATATTCATTGCAGCTCTCTATACAATAGCTAGAACATGGAAGGGACCTAGATGCCCATCGACGAACGAATGGATCCAAAAGCTCTGGTACATATATACAATGGAATACTGCACAGCTGTAAAGAGAAATGCAGAAGAATCAGCCCTAATGAGGTGGCTGAATCCAGAACCTATCATAAAAAGTGAAGTCAGTCAGAAAGAGAAGGACAAATACAACATATTAACACATATATATGGAACCTAGTAGGATGGTGATGATGGCACACGCAGTGAAGCGACGAAAAGACAGACATAGACAGTGGACATATGGACATTGTGGGGAAGGAACAGAGGGTGGGAGGCATAAAGGAAGTAGCATGAAGGCCTGTACTATCATAAGTGAAGAAAATAGCTCTAGTCATTGCTCTGTGAGAAAAGGAGATCCTTCAGGGGTGCTGTGTGATGGTCGGGAAGGGTGGGAAATGGGGGATATACATATGACTAATCTGGGAACATGCATATCTGTAAACAACAGAACTCTGTAAAAGTTAAAAGTAAAATAAAAGTTAAAAAAAAAAAAGAAAAAAAATAATCCATTTCAAAAAGTTAGGAAAAGAACATTAAAATAAATATATACAATACAAAAGAAAAAATAATAAAGAACCGTAGAGAGTTTGAAAAGCCTGAAACAATTATGTTGATGAATAAATCCAAGAGCTGAATTTTTTTAAATTAATGAAATAATCTGGCAAAAAAACCAAAGGGTAAATATAAATTGAGACTAACCAAGAGGTTAAAAGATTTTAAAATTAGCAAATCAATTTTCTGTGTTAAAGGCTAAGATATTGAAAGTCTGAATGAAGTAGATGCTTATCTAGGAAACTGCAATGATCATAAAAACCCAGACCTATAACTTCAAAAACAAAAAATTGATGAAAGGTCATTTAAAACTGAATACTTTCAGGACTTCTGTGGTGGCCCAGTGGCTGGGATTCTGCTCTCCCAAAGGTGGGGGTGGAGGATGGTGCAAGAGTTGGGGTGGGGCAGGTTCGATCCCTGGTCAGGGAACTAGGTCCCATAAGCCACTTCTAAGACCCAGTACAGCAAAGATATACATATATAAAAACACTGAATGCCTTCAAACTTGTGTAAAACAGATATATACATTCATAGCATGTATACTTCCGAATCATAAAGACAAGGAGCCCCAAGTTCACCCGTGATATACTCATAACTCTTGACACCAAATTCCAGTGAAGACAGAACAAGAAGAAAACTGAGTAACTAAGTTTATAAAAGTAGCTATAAAATTCTTAAAGACCCCAGCAAATAAAAAAGGCAAAAAAAATTAACACATATATATGGAATCCAGTAGGATGGTGATGATGGCACATGCAGTGAAGTGACGGAAAGACAGACATAGACAGTGGACATATGGACATTGTGGGGAAGGAACAGAGGGTGGGAGGCATAAAGGAAGTAGCATGAAGGCCTGTACTATCATAAGTGAAGAAAATAGCTCTAGTCATTGCTCTGTGAGAAAAGGAGATCCTTCAGGGGTGCTGTGTGATGGTCGGGAAGGGTGGGAAATGGGGGATATACATATGACTAATCTGGGAACATGCATATCTGTAAACAACAGAACTCTGTAAAAGTTAAAAGTAAAATAAAAGTTAAAAAAAAAAAAGAAAAAAAATAATCCATTTCAAAAAGTTAGGAAAAGAACATTAAAATAAATATATACAATACAAAAGAAAAAATAATAAAGAACCGTAGAGAGTTTGAAAAGCCTGAAACAATTATGTTGATGAATAAATCCAAGAGCTGAATTTTTTTAAATTAATGAAATAATCTGGCAAAAAAACCAAAGGGTAAATATAAATTGAGACTAACCAAGAGGTTAAAAGATTTTAAAATTAGCAAATCAATTTTCTGTGTTAAAGGCTAAGATATTGAAAGTCTGAATGAAGTAGATGCTTATCTAGGAAACTGCAATGATCATAAAAACCCAGACCTATAACTTCAAAAACAAAAAATTGATGAAAGGTCATTTAAAACTGAATACTTTCAGGACTTCTGTGGTGGCCCAGTGGCTGGGATTCTGCTCTCCCAAAGGTGGGGGTGGAGGATGGTGCAAGAGTTGGGGTGGGGCAGGTTCGATCCCTGGTCAGGGAACTAGGTCCCATAAGCCACTTCTAAGACCCAGTACAGCAAAGATATACATATATAAAAACACTGAATGCCTTCAAACTTGTGTAAAACAGATATATACATTCATAGCATGTATACTTCCGAATCATAAAGACAAGGAGCCCCCAAGTTCACCCGTGATATACTCATAACTCTTGACACCAAATTCCAGTGAAGACAGAACAAGAAGAAAACTGAGTAACTAAGTTTATAAAAGTAGCTATAAAATTCTTAAAGACCCCAGCAAACTTTCACCATGTAAGAACGCTTACTTACTAATTAAGAAAAATATAAATATCACAAAAGAAAATGAGCACAGAACTTAAGGCAGTCACAGGAGATATAAAGAGTTGGTCATGTGGGAGGAAATAAGTGTTACACTTCACGAAGTCTTTAGGGCTGTTTCCTGATCACACCTGAGTAGTAGAGGCCTGGATGGCACAAGCTGCTAAGGAGAAGCACTCAGCAGTGCTAGTTCCAGCAAAGGTAAAGAAGCCTTTAGGTTGAAACTTTCCCTTGTTTCTCTACCAGACATGTCACACCAAATCACATTAAAAATTAACTCTAAAGAGTCGAATCCTCCTGGAGGTGAAAGAAACTATTCAGAGGGTGTTTTGAGCACTTTCTCTATGCTGGGTCATTATGATCCTTTGGAATCTTAGGAGATGTGTAAACTAGAAAGAGGCTTTGGAAAATTAACTGTGCTTCTTGAATCATTCTATTGTTCCATGATGTATCATAGTGGTTCACTGCTGCTGTTTTGAATCAGGGGTCCTCATTGCATATTCAAGCCAAATGCATGCAATATTACAGATAAATGGTTGTGGTTAATTGCCATGGGTAAATCTTAAAAAACAATTCAAGCGTCTGAAGGTTAATAAAATTGGGTAATTAACAGTGAAGCAGGATGTTGCCGTCATAAGCTCTCGGGTGCTGATTAGCGCAACTATAATTTTGATGAAAGGTCATTTAAAACTGAATACTTTCAGGACTTCTGTGGTGGCCCAGTGGCTGGGATTCTGCTCTCCCAAAGGTGGGGGTGGAGGATGGTGCAAGAGTTGGGGTGGGGCAGGTTCGATCCCTGGTCAGGGAACTAGGTCCCATAAGCCACTTCTAAGACCCAGTACAGCAAAGATATACATATATAAAAACACTGAATGCCTTCAAACTTGTGTAAAACAGATATATACATTCATAGCATGTATACTTCCGAATCATAAAGACAAGGAGCCCCCAAGTTCACCCGTGATATACTCATAACTCTTGACACCAAATTCCAGTGAAGACAGAACAAGAAGAAAACTGAGTAACTAAGTTTATAAAAGTAGCTATAAAATTCTTAAAGACCCCAGCAAACTTTCACCATGTAAGAACGCTTACTTACTAATTAAGAAAAATATAAATATCACAAAAGAAAATGAGCACAGAACTTAAGGCAGTCACAGGAGATATAAAGAGTTGGTCATGTGGGAGGAAATAAGTGTTACACTTCACGAAGTCTTTAGGGCTGTTTCCTGATCACACCTGAGTAGTAGAGGCCTGGATGGCACAAGCTGCTAAGGAGAAGCACTCAGCAGTGCTAGTTCCAGCAAAGGTAAAGAAGCCTTTAGGTTGAAACTTTCCCTTGTTTCTCTACCAGACATGTCACACCAAATCACATTAAAAATTAACTCTAAAGAGTCGAATCCTCCTGGAGGTGAAAGAAACTATTCAGAGGGTGTTTTGAGCACTTTCTCTATGCTGGGTCATTATGATCCTTTGGAATCTTAGGAGATGTGTAAACTAGAAAGAGGCTTTGGAAAATTAACTGTGCTTCTTGAATCATTCTATTGTTCCATGATGTATCATAGTGGTTCACTGCTGCTGTTTTGAATCAGGGGTCCTCATTGCATATTCAAGCCAAATGCATGCAATATTACAGATAAATGGTTGTGGTTAATTGCCATGGGTAAATCTTAAAAAACAATTCAAGCGTCTGAAGGTTAATAAAATTGGGTAATTAACAGTGAAGCAGGATGTTGCCGTCATAAGCTCTCGGGTGCTGATTAGCGCATGTGGATGAAAGCCTGTCATTTAAATGCTGTGATGCTGTCTGTCTTCTAATTAAATTGCCATGGCTGCATTGTTCAGACACAAAGAAAGATGAGAATAATGGTCAGTGATTTAAGAGGGTCTTTGCACTTAAACCAGGCATTTGAGCTCATGCCTCGAAGTCCCAGAACACAAATGAACACAAATGACAAGCCCTGTTGTTGCTGGCTGAGGCACCTTACTAAGGAGAATATGAAGAGGTGTGAAGGAGAGATCCTCATTAAGAATGCCTTGCTAGGAATCAGCCCTCACTTCTGGAAGCCTTGGGGTTGGCTGCAAGGCCCTGACCATCCTTTTCAGCTCCTTATTATGCATAAAGTCCTGCCATCCTCTCTTCTAATGAACCCAAAGGCTGACTACCTGTCAACAACAATAAACTCGTCCAGGCCACTGGCCCACCCACCCCTGGGAGCACCACCGTTATCTCACCCAAGATGGATGAGCTCCGCTGAGCCCCTCGCCTCCCACAGTGAGGTCTCAGCTTGAGTCTACGCTGTCAGAACCTGAGTACAGCATTAGAGAATGACTAGTTGTGGATGTTTCAAAATGATTTCAGGGCCTTTACGTCCCAGGAAACAGTTAGAATTGGTAGCGTGGACAGTTACTGGGGTCTGCTGCTGTCTCTTCGAAGATGCAATTTTTTTAAATTGAGGTAAAAAATCACTTAAACATAAAATTTAACTTTTTGACTATTAATTTTTTAGATTTTTATTTGGTATGGGTTATTTTATAAGTCCAGATTGTGTATGTATTTATTTATTTTATTTACTTATCTTTGGGTTTGATGGGGTCTTTGTTGCTGCACCCAGGCTTTCTCTAGTTGAGGTGAGTCTTCATTGTCATGTGCAGTTGCAGGGGCTTCACTTCTTGCAGAGCACAGGCTCTAGGCACTCAGGTTTCAGTAGCTGTGACTCTCAGGCTCTGGAGTGCTGACTCAGTGGTTGTGGCGCACGGGCTTAGTTGCTCCGTGGCATGTGGAATCTTTTTAGACCAGGGGTCAGACCGGTATCCTTTGCATTCTTAACCACTGGACCACCAGGGAAGCCTGGGTGTGGATGTTTTTTTAAAGTCTTTATTGGATGTGCTAAAATATTCACTTCAGTTCAGTTCAGTTCATTTGCTCAGTTGTGTCTGACTCTTTGTGACCCCATGGAGTGCTGCACGCCAGGCTTCCCTGTCCCTCACCCTCTCCCAGAGATTGCTCAAACTCATGTCCATTGACTCAGTCATGCCATCCAACCATCTTGTCCTCTGTCGTCCCCTTCCCCTTTTGCCTTCCATTTTCCCCAACATCATGGTCTTTTCCAGTGAGTTGTCTCTTCACATCAGGTGGCCAAAGTATGGAGCTTCAGCTTCAGCATCATTCCTTCAAATGAATATTCAGTTACAATATTCATTTGATTTTAAGTTTTGTTTTGTTATGTAGCCAAGGGACATGTAGGATCTTAGCTCCCTGGCCTATACCCCTTGGGTTGGAAGGGAAAGTCTTGGCCACTGTACTGCCAGCAAAAGTCCCTATTTTAACCATTTTAAATTTTGGCTGTGCTGGATCTTCGTTGCTGTGCTCAGGCTTTCTTTAGTTGCCGCAAGAGGAGGCTGCTCTACCTTGTAGTGTGTGGGCTTCTCACTGTGGTGGCTTCTTTCACAGAGCAGTAGTTGTGGCATGTGGGGTGTCCCGCAGCATGTGAGATCTTCCCAACACAGGATCAAACCCACGTCTCCTGCATTGGCAGCTGGATTCTTTACCAGTGGACTACTGGAGAAGTCCTTTCAACCATGTTAAAGTGTACAGTTTAGTGACTTTTAGTATATTTAAAAGATTGGGCAAACATCACTCATTCCAGCAGTTTTCCATTATATCCTTCAGAGAAATTACCTATTCAGCAGCCATTCTTCATCCCTTCCGCCACCCCAACCCTTGGCTATCATCACCTGCTTTCTGTCTCTAAGGATATGTCCATTATGGACATTTGATATAAATGGAATCCTACAATATGTGGCCTTTTGAGTTTGGCTTTTATCATTTAGCTTCATCTGTATTGTAGTGAATATTAGAGCATCATTCATTTCTTTATGGCTAAATGGCATACCACAATTCATTTATCCATTCATGAGTTGATGTATATTTGAGTTGTTTCTGCTTTGGGGCTGCATGATTAATGCTGCTGTAAACATTCATGTACAGTTATTGTGTGTGCATACATTTTCAGTGATCATGGGTTGCTGGGTCATATGGTAAAGCTGGACACCAGCAGAGTAGAAAAGTTCTGATTTCCCATATCCTTCCAACACTTGTTATTATCTGATTTTTTTGAGTCGAGCCCTCCTTGATGCTGTGAAGTGATGTCTCATTGTGGCTTTGATTTGCCTTTGTTTTAGTGGTTAATGATGTGGAGGGTATTCTCCTGTGAAAATTGGCCGTTGTTTATCCTCTTTGAAGAAATGTCTATTTAATCCCTTTGACAATTTTTGAATTGGGTTCTTGAGTTGTAGGGGTTCGTTTTCATGTTCTAGATACTACATCCTTATCATATATACTAGGAAATATTTTTCCCATTCTTTTTAGTTTTCTGGTACTGTCCTTTGATACACAAGTTTTTAATTTGATGAAGCCCAATTTATCTTTTATTTATTTTGCTTGTGTTTTTGGTGTCATATCTAGGAATCTCTTGCCAAGTCTAAAATCATGAAGATTTAACTCTATAGTTTTTTTCAAAGATTTTTAGTTTTATCCCTTACATTTAGGTTGCTAATCTATTTTGAGTTAATTTTTGTATATGGAGTGAGGTAAGGTTTCAGTTTCATTCTTTTACATGTAGATATCCAGTGGTTTTGACATTATTTGTTGAAAAAGCTCTTTCTCCCATTGAGTGGTCTTGGCATTCTTGCCAAGAATCAATTGACCATAAATGTATGGTTTTATTTCTGGATTCTCAATTCTGTTCCATTGGTCTATATGCCGTTTCTTATACTCTCTCTCAAAGTCACTCAGTGGTATCCAACTCTGTCAGCCCCACTGACTCTAGTCCACCTGGCTGCTCTGTCCATGTCTTGCTCCTCCTGACAAGACTACTAGAGTGGGTTGCCATTTCCTTCTCCAGGGAATCTTCTCAACCCAGACACTGAACCCAGGTCTCCTGCATTGCGGTCAGATTCTTTACCATCTGAGCCACTTTCTTAGACTAGTAACACACAATTTTGGTAACTCTAGCTTGGTAGTAAGTTTCAGAATTTACAAATACAAGACTTCCAGTTTTGCTCTTCTTTTCTACGATTGTTTTGTCTATTCAGGGTCCCAATTTAAGAAAAGTTTGTTCACTTCTATGGAAAAAGAAGTTAGAATTTTGATAGACAGTTCATTGAATTTGTAGATCAGTGGGGAATGCTGCCCTCATAACAGTATTGAGTCTTCCAAGTCATAAGCATAAGATATCTTTCCATTTATTTCCATTATTTAGGTGTTCTTTAATTTCTTTCAACAATATTTTGTAGTTCTCAATGTATAAGTCTGAGACTTTCTTGGTTAAATTTATTCTTTAAATATTTTATATTCTTTTGGATACTATTGGAATTTTCTTAAATTCAGTTTTGGATTGTTCATTGTTCGTGCATAAAAATAGAACTAATTTTTGTTTGTTGATCTTGTGTCCTAAAACTTTACTGAATTAACTTGTTAGATCTAATATTGTACTGTGTGTATGTGTGTGCATGTGTGTGTTCTTTGGGATTTTCCATATATAAATCATCTTTAAATAGACATTTTTATTTCTTCTTTTCCAATTTCCATGTATTTTATTTTTTTTTTCTTATCTATACACTCTGGCTAAAATTTCCAGCACACTGTTATGGAACTGGCAAAAGTGAAAAAAAAAAGTAAGTGAAAAAGTGGACATCCGTGTCTTGTTTTTTCTCTTAGGGAATAAGCATTAAATAAGCTGTGAGGTTTTATAAATCCACTTTTTCAATTTGAGGAATTTTCCTTCTATTTCTAATTTGATAAGTACTTTATTAGTTTGTTTTTTTCTATCATGAAAGGGTATTGGGTATTGTCAAGTACTTGTTCTGCTAATATTATTGTATGGGTTTTCTTCCCTTCATCCTACTAGCATGGTGTATTACATGTATTGATTATAATGTGTGGACCACCCTTGCATTCCTGGAATAAATTCCACTAGGTCTTGTGTTTAGTGCTATTAATATTCAGCTGGATTAAGTTTACTAGTATTTTGTTAAGAACTTTTATACCTTTATTCATAGGGAATATTAGTGTATAATTTTCTTTGTCCATGATGTTTTTGGTCTTGGTATTAGTAAGCTACTGGCCTGTTAGAATGAATGAATGTTCCCTTTTCTTCTGTTTTTTGAAGAGTTTATGGATTGATGTTAATGCATCTTAAATATTTGGTTGAATTTATCAGTGAAGCCACCTTGCCCTGGACTTTCCTTTGTTGGAAGTGTTTTGGTTTTTTTTTTTTTTTTAAAGATTTATTTATTTATTATTTGAGGGGAGGGGTGGGGAAGGAGGGGAGCAGGCGGGCCACTTCTATTGGTCTTTCATTTGTCCATTTTCATCCATCTTTGTTCTTTGGCCCGTGTGGGCCTCCCATCGCGGTGGCCTCTGTCGTCGCAGAGCACCGGCTCTGGGCGCATGCGCCCCAGAGCTCCAGCTCGGTAATTGGACACATCAGTCCAGCCGCTCCGTGGCACGTGGGATCTTCCCAGGCCAGGGATTGAACTGGCGCCCCTTGCACTGCAAGGCGGTGTCCTTACCCACAGGACCACCAGGGGAAGCCCTGTCACTGATTTTTAATTTCATTCCATTATAACCAGAGAAGATACTTTATATGCTTTCAGTCATTTTAAATGTATTGAGACTTTTGTCTACGGTTTATTCTAGAAAATGTTCCATGTGAGAAAATGTGGGGGGATTTTTATTGAACAGAGTCTTCTATATATGGATGTTAGATCAAATTACCTTATGATATTGTTTAAGTTCTTTATATTGTTGTTGATCTTCCATCTGAGAGTTCTATCCTTATCAAAAGTGGAGTATTGAAACCTCTAACCATTATTATTGAACTGTCCATTTCCCTCTTCAATTCTGTCAGTTCCTGCTTCATATATGTTGGGACTCTTTGTTGGGTACATATTTGTTAATAGTTTACATCTCTTCTTGATGGATTTGGCCATATTGTCATTATTCATGTCCTTATTTAATTGAAGTATAATTGATAGTCCTTTTTCGTCTGTTATGACAATTTTTGTCTTATAGTCATTTTGTCTAGTGTTAGAATACCCACTCCAGCTCTCTTTGAGTTACTACTTGCATGGAATATCTTTTTTTTCATGTTTTTACTTTCAACCTAAAGTAAGTCTCTTATAAACAGCATACAGCTCACACATTCAGCAGTATTATTATGTGCCTATGTGTGAGGAATTACCTAGGCTCTGGGTGGGAGAGTTTCAGTGCTCAGTGACTTAAAATCTTATAAATATTTCATAAAAAGGATGTGAGTAAAATTACTTTAGTGGATGTGTTCACTTCATGAAAAAAATCAATCTGTGTTAGGATTTATGCCATTGTTTTGTATGTGTGTTATACTTCAAGAAAAAAAATCCACCCCCCCCCCCCAACCAACAAAGTGTTTTGGGAATTCAATATTGGAAGAGGTTATTTTCAGCTGAGAAAATAAGGGGAATTGCCTTCACAAGGAAACGTTCAGGCTTTATGTTATATTATTACCAGGGGTTCATTGTGATCAGGATAAAGTGGTTTTATTTTCAGGTAAGCGAATGGTATCATCATCATTATCATCACCGCTACTGCTTATTGAGAACTTAACTGTTATTAAGAACTTAACTGTTTGCCAGTGCCAGGCATCAGCTGAGTTCTTTGTGCAGATTAATCTCCCGAATCCTCATAGCACTCCTGGGAAGTAGGTTAGTAGGTTGCATGCTTGTCTCCATTTGCCAGAGGGAACCAGAGACACAGGAAGGTCCTGTAAGTGGTGGAGCCAGGATGCCAAGGGTCCCATCCAGCTCATTTCTTACCAACAGGAGCAGTTCTCAAGGTGCAATCCAGGAACTCTCATCCTTCCCCAGACCGCTTCAGGGGACCCACAAGGTCAAAACTGCACAATACTACTAAAGTGTTAGTTGCCTGTTTCACTCCCAGTCTCTCAAGAGTATACAGCAACATTGTCACTGAATATGAGACTATTCAGTGGGTGCTATCAAGACAGACTGAGGAGCTTCCCTGGCGGTCCAGTGGGTAAAGAGACCACCTTGCATGGAAAGGAGCACTGGTTTGATCCCTGGCCTGCGAAGATCCCATGTGTCAAGCAGGCTCTGGGGTCTTTTTGACAATTTTGTCTTATAGTCATTTTGTCTAGTGTTAGAATACCCACTCCAGCTCTCTTTGAGTTACTACTTGCATGGAATATCTTTTTCATGTTTTTACTTTCAACCTAAAGTAAGTCTCTTATAAACAGCATACAGCTCACACATTCAGCAGTATTATTATGTGCCTATGTGTGAGGAATTACCTAGGCTCTGGGTGGGAGAGTTTCAGTGCTCAGTGACTTAAAATCTTATAAATATTTCATAAAAAGGATGTGAGTAAAATTACTTTAGTGGATGTGTTCACTTCATGAAAAAAATCAATCTGTGTTAGGATTTATGCCATTGTTTTGTATGTGTGTTATACTTCAAGAAAAAAAATCCCCCCCCCCCCCCCCAACCAACAAAGTGTTTTGGGAATTCAATATTGGAAGAGGTTATTTTCAGCTGAGAAAATAAGGGGAATTGCCTTCACAAGGAAACGTTCAGGCTTTATGTTATATTATTACCAGGGGTTCATTGTGATCAGGATAAAGTGGTTTTATTTTCAGGTAAGCGAATGGTATCATCATCATTATCATCACCGCTACTGCTTATTGAGAACTTAACTGTTATTAAGAACTTAACTGTTTGCCAGTGCCAGGCATCAGCTGAGTTCTTTGTGCAGATTAATCTCCCGAATCCTCATAGCACTCCTGGGAAGTAGGTTAGTAGGTTGCATGCTTGTCTCCATTTGCCAGAGGGAACCAGAGACACAGGAAGGTCCTGTAAGTGGTGGAGCCAGGATGCCAAGGGTCCCATCCAGCTCATTTCTTACCAACAGGAGCAGTTCTCAAGGTGCAATCCAGGAACTCTCATCCTTCCCCAGACCGCTTCAGGGGACCCACAAGGTCAAAACTGCACAATACTACTAAAGTGTTAGTTGCCTGTTTCACTCCCAGTCTCTCAAGAGTATACAGCAACATTGTCACTGAATATGAGACTATTCAGTGGGTGCTATCAAGACAGACTGAGGAGCTTCCCTGGCGGTCCAGTGGGTAAAGAGACCACCTTGCAGGGAAAGGAGCACTGGTTTGATCCCTGGCCTGCGAAGATCCCATGTGTCAAGCAGTGGCTGGACCAGTGTATCCAATTATGAGCCCGCGCTCTGGAGCACGTGCACCTGAAGCCAGTGCTCTGCAACAGGTGAGAGAGCCAGTGCTCTGCACTGTGATGGAAGGCACACCCAGGCCAAAGAATAAAGATGGATGGAAAATCAGTGAAAAGAGGCCAAAAATTTTTTAAAATACAGCAAAAAAGAAAAGAAAAGAAAGACTGAATGCAGAAGCAGGTATGAGAATCCAGCTGTCTTCTGTGAAGCCAGACACTGAAGAGATTTACAGATATGGAAATTAGAGCCATTCTCCTCACAAGATTGTTTTGCAAAATATACTTTTCATAAATTATATTATTCATGTTTACATTTAAGATGCTTATTTTTGCTTTTGATAAATTAATCAATATTTGGAATGTTTCTCAGTTTCCATTTTTAATATGAGGAGTAGCTGTAGTTAGAACTCACATCAACAAAAAGCATTTGGAGTCTTCAGTCACTGATAAAGAGTGTAAAGGAGTCCTGAGACTCCCAGATTTGAGCACCACAGCACAGCGCTGTTCTGCCTTAGGGGAGTGGCCAAGAACAGCCGAGCTGGTTTGTTGCGGCTGCTCTGGGGACGATCCACTTCTGTCTAAGACCTGGCACTCAAAAGTTAATATCCCCTTTTCTCCCATGAAATTGGATATCCTACTGTTCACATCCTGGGGAGGCTGTGAGAATTTAATTGAGCAGGTGCTGGTGAAGACCTAGTGCATGGTCAGCACTCACTCAGTGGGAGCAAACCTGGAACTACTCTTGTTTCCCCTGCAGGTGATGGACTTTTATTGCCAGTCCTGTGAGACCGCCATGTGTCGGGAGTGCACGGAGGGGGAGCATGCAGAACACCCTACCGTCCCCCTCAAGGACGTGGTGGAGCAGCACAAGGCTTCATTGCAGGTGCAGCTGGACGCGGTCAACAAAAGGTGTGCACACCTCCCTCTGCCTTCCCAACTGGCCGCCTGTGACATCAGGGTTCCATGTCCCAGTGGGGTAGAAGGTTCTTGTCACCTAAATAAATTCTCCTGTGACCACAGGTCTACAGTCATAAATTCGTGAGGTTCATCCCCTACCCCTTGGTAAAATTCCAGTCACCTTTTATTATGAGTGCTGGCTTTCCTTTCGATACCTTTGGATGATTAAATGAACCAAATATACTTGAGGGAAATGCTCTCAGGAGGTCTCTGAAATTTGTGCCTGAAACCAGGCTGTGTGAATAGCCTTTGTTAGTTACTGTCGTGACATACGTAGAGGCCACCATGCCTACTGTGCCTGGCTACGCTCTGCTTGAGCCTGGCAGAATGGTCCTAAGCAGCAGCTGCTCAATTTTCCTTCTGCTTTCCCGCCTCCAGGCTCTTTATTTGGCGAGGAAATGAAGGAACGGGGTAGCTCTCTGATGCATGAGAAGGATCAAAGGGAGGAAATAAACAGCCTTAAAATAAATCTTTACCAATAGTTGAAGTGAGAAAACTGTGGCTGTTCTGTACTAATTAAAAGAATTTGGAAACTTGCAAGTTCCCAGGAAACTGAGTTTAGGTAAATTTTTCATGTGGTTGGGAAAAAAGATATAGCTGTCTATTTAAGACAGTGGTCCTCAGCCATGGGCCATGGTACCCCCCAGGGGATATTTGGCAATGCCTGGAGACAATTTGGTGTCACAACTCTGTGCGAGGGAGGGGTAGAGGAGAGAATACTATTAAACATCCAGTAATCCACAGGACAATCGTCTGGAACAAAGAATTATCTGGCTCAAAATAACAATAGTGTCAATTTAGAGAACACTGAATTTATTTTTTAATCATTTTTTAATTGAAGTATAGTCGATTTAGAATGTTGTGTTAATTACCGCTATACAAATAGCTATAGTCATTGCTCTGTGAGAAAAGCAGATCCTTCAGGGGTGCTGTGTGATGGTCTGGAGGGGTGGGATGGGAGGGATATACATATGACTAATCTGAGAACATACATATCTGTAAACAACAAAACTCTGTAAAAGTTAAAAGTAAAATAAAAGTTTTTTTAAAAAAATTACCGCTATACAGCAAAATGCTCAGTTATACATATGTATACATTCTTTTTTAAATAATCTTCCATCATAGTGTATCATAGGATATTGAATATAGCTCTCTGTGCTATACAGTAGGACCTTGTTGTTTATCTGTTGTAGAGTATGCCTGATTTAGCCTGGGAGAAAAAGCCAAGGTATTCTGAGAGCTTCGAGGTTTTGTACCATCAATTATTAAAAATAAATGATGAAAGAAAACATTTCTTAACAAAACATAGTGTTTGGGTAGCTGTTTTTTGTGCTACTTTCCTGTGAATGTTACTATAATAACAATCTCTGACAACTGTCCCCCAGGCTCCCAGAAATAGATTCTGCTCTTCAGTTCATCTCTGAAATCATCCATCAGTTAACCAACCAAAAGACCAGCATCGTGGACGACATCCACTCTACCTTTGATGAACTCCAGAAGACTTTAAATGTGCGCAAGAGTGTGCTGCTCATGGAGCTAGAGGTCAACTATGGCCTCAAACACAAAGTAAGACTCCAACCATTCTCACCCATATCCCTAAGAGGCTCGATCCAGGCCTCCCTGACACCAGCTTACTTGTCCTACCAGGGGACTCAGATGTGTCCTTAAGGGTCACTGTTGTTCGATAAACTGTAGTTTTACTTAACAGCCCTATCCAAAAACTAGTTAAGTACTTGGTTGGGAAAAAGATATAGCTGTCTATTTAAGACAGTGGTCCTCAGCCATGGGCCATGGTACCCCAGGATATTTGGCAATGCCTGGAGACAATTTGGTGTCACAACTCTGTGCGAGGGAGGGGTAGAGGAGAGAATACTATTAAACATCCAGTAATCCACAGGACAATCGTCTGGAACAAAGAATTATCTGGCTCAAAATAACAATAGTGTCAATTTAGAGAACACTGAATTTATTTTTTAATCATTTTTTAATTGAAGTATAGTCGATTTAGAATGTTGTGTTAATTACCGCTATACAAATAGCTATAGTCATTGCTCTGTGAGAAAAGCAGATCCTTCAGGGGTGCTGTGTGATGGTCTGGAGGGGTGGGATGGGGGGATATACATGACTAATCTGAGAACATACATATCTGTAAACAACAAAACTCTGTAAACGTTAAAAGTAAAATAAAAGTTTTTTTAAAAAAATTACCGCTATACAGCAAAATGCTCAGTTATACATATGTATACATTCTTTTTTAAATAATCTTCCATCATAGTGTATCATAGGATATTGAATATAGCTCTCTGTGCTATACAGTAGGACCTTGTTGTTTATCTGTTGTAGAGTATGCCTGATTTAGCCTGGGAGAAAAAGCCAAGGTATTCTGAGAGCTTCGAGGTTTTGTACCATCAATTATTAAAAATAAATGATGAAAGAAAACATTTCTTAACAAAACATAGTGTTTGGGTAGCTGTTTTTTGTGCTACTTTCCTGTGAATGTTACTATAATAACAATCTCTGACAACTGTCCCCCAGGCTCCCAGAAATAGATTCTGCTCTTCAGTTCATCTCTGAAATCATCCATCAGTTAACCAACCAAAAGACCAGCATCGTGGACGACATCCACTCTACCTTTGATGAACTCCAGAAGACTTTAAATGTGCGCAAGAGTGTGCTGCTCATGGAGCTAGAGGTCAACTATGGCCTCAAACACAAAGTAAGACTCCAACCATTCTCACCCATATCCCTAAGAGGCTCGATCCAGGCCTCCCTGACACCAGCTTACTTGTCCTACCAGGGGACTCAGATGTGTCCTTAAGGGTCACTGTTGTTCGATAAACTGTAGTTTTTACTTAACAGCATATCCAGCTATTTTTTTCTTCCTGTTTTCAGCAAAAGTATGAATCTTAGTTAAGTACCTTAAGTACCACTTTATAACTTCACTATATAAAAGGCATGGCTGAATATAAAGTAATACTTTCAGGACTTAGGGTTAAACTGGATTGTTGCCCTTCCTTAATTATAATGTCTAATAGTCTCTTGGTTGCTTTCTCAGCCACAGCAACCTGTTAGTCAGCTTCCGAGTGAGCCCTGACTGCATGCAGCCTTTAACACTGCACTTCCCATCACAACACCAGGGTTGAAAGCTTCTGATATTCAGATGTGGAGTGTTCATTCGTCTGGTCTCTGTTCCTTTAGATGACGACAGGGGAGCTTTGGACATTAGGGAAAGACACTGAGTAATGAATATTTCAGATGTCAGGCATAGCACTCTGGCTGCCAAGCTCTCAGTGACATTTCTGCTCGCCCAGACACATGATCCCCTACATGATATGTGGGGGAGGGGGGAGAGAGATGGGGCGAGGACGGTGGGAAAGAGAAGGGGCTGGAAAGGCGATTTAGAATTCATCATGAGAACTGCGTTCATCGGGTTAAACTAAACACCCCTTGCCCTGGGCCCGCGCATGGGCAGGTGCGGCGCGTGCACAGCTGGCAGCGCTCATCGGCTCGATTTCCCTGCAGGTCTTGCAGTCGCAGCTGGATACTCTGCTCGAGGGGCAGGAGAGCATCAAGAGCTGCAGCAACTTCACAGCGCAGGCCCTCAACCACGGCACGGAGACGGAGGTGCTGCTGGTGAAGAAGCAGATGAGCGAGAAGCTCAACGAACTGGCGGACCAGGATTTCCCGCTGCACCCGCGAGAAAACGACCAGCTGGACTTCATCGTGGAGACCGAGGGGCTCAAGAAGTCTATCCACAACCTTGGGACGATTTTAACCACCAACGCGGTTGCCTCGGAGACGGTGGCGACGGGCGAAGGGTTGCGGCAGACCATTATCGGACAGCCCATGTCCGTTACCATAACAACCAAGGACAAAGACGGCGAGCTCTGCAAAACCGGCAACGCCTACATCACGGCGGAGCTGAGCACGCCCGACGGCAGCGTGGCTGACGGGGAGATCCTGGACAACAAGAACGGCACGTACGAGTTCCTGTACACCGTGCAGAAGGAGGGCGACTTCACCCTGTCCCTGCGGCTCTATGACCAGCACATCCGCGGCAGCCCGTTTAAGCTGAAGGTGATCCGGTCGGCGGATGTGTCCCCCACCACCGAGGGCGTGAAGCGGCGCGTGAAGTCCCCGGGGAGCGGCCATGTGAAGCAGAAGGCTGTGAAGAGACCCGCCAGCATGTACAGCACCGGGAAGCGAAAAGAGAATCCGATCGAAGATGATCTGATCTTCCGAGTGGGTAAGGGGAAGGCGGCGCTGCGCCAGCTCTTGGAGCTTTGCCTTGGTCAAGGGGTGACAGGGGAGATGCCGCGAATTGCAGCTTTGCAGGTCGCAACTCAGGCTGACGGTGTTGGGAGGTACGGGTGAATTTTATTAGGTGAGCTCCTGCAGGCGCCTTCTTCGGAGATTTTACGATTTATGTGCTCCTCCTCCCTTCTCCCTCTCCCCGTTTTTTCCTTCTTACTCTCTCCTGCTCCCTCTCCTCTCTCCGTCCCCTCCTCCTCCTCTTTAACGCACTAGCGCTGCATATTTATTATGGAAACTCAGAAACTGAAAATAACCAAAAAGAGAGTTAGAAAAATAGAGCACTCATAATCTGGACTCTTTTATGTAGCAGTTTTAAAACTTTTTATTTTATTATGGAATATAGGTGATTAACAATATTGTGTTAGTTTCACGTGCACAGCAAAGTAATTCAGTTACATATATACATGAATCTATTCTTTTTCAGATTCTTTTCCCTTTTAGGTTGTTAATATAATACTGAGCAGAGTTCCCCTTGTTTATAATAGGTCCTTTTTGGTTATCCGTTTTAAATATAGCAGTGTGTACATAATCTGGATTTTATGTATTTATAAATCTGGATAATATGTATTTTAAAGGAAATGTTGGTTATCTTTTCCCCTCATGGGAGTATCTTTAGAGTACTTCTGCCTAACCCAAAAGCAGAGACGTGCTTCTATCAAATAACTTCACGTGTTTCTCTGGAATCTGCCAGCGCGGGCGGTAACTGTGGGCAGAAGGTCTGATGCTTGTCACTGCTTCCACATTCTAAAGGGCTGGGGAAAGGGGCATGGTGTATTACAGGTTGTGGTTCTGTCCAATTGCCTGTAGCTGAAGAACAGCCTCAAGGAGGGGAGGGTGGGTGGAAACCTGGAAAATAGAATGGAATTAGAAGTTTAATAGTTCTCTTGTTATATATTTAATTTTTTTAAAAGCCATGCCACATGGCATGTGGGATCTAGTGCCTTGACCAGGGAGATCAAATCCGGGGTTCTTGCATTGCCAGCATGAAGTCTTCAGCACTGGACAGCCAGAAAAGCCCTCTTGAACTAAGAAAAAGTCTGCCTGTTAGCTCCTGTATCCAAAAGGGACCTCTCATTCCGAGTGGGTGAAGGCGGCGCTGCGCCAGCTCTTGGAGCTTTGCCTTGGTCAAGGGGTGACAGGGGAGATGCCGCGAATTGCAGCTTTGCAGGTCGCAACTCAGGCTGACGGTGTTGGGAGGTACGGGTGAATTTTATTAGGTGAGCTCCTGCAGGCGCCTTCTTCGGAGATTTTACGATTTATGTGCTCCTCCTCCCTTCTCCCTCTCCCCGTTTTTTCCTTCTTACTCTCTCCTGCTCCCTCTCCTCTCTCCGTCCCCTCCTCCTCCTCTTTAACGCACTAGCGCTGCATATTTATTATGGAAACTCAGAAACTGAAAATAACCAAAAAGAGAGTTAGAAAAATAGAGCACTCATAATCTGGACTCTTTTATGTAGCAGTTTTAAAACTTTTTATTTTATTATGGAATATAGGTGATTAACAATATTGTGTTAGTTTCACGTGCACAGCAAAGTAATTCAGTTACATATATACATGAATCTATTCTTTTTCAGATTCTTTTCCCTTTTAGGTTGTTAATATAATACTGAGCAGAGTTCCCCTTGTTTATAATAGGTCCTTTTTGGTTATCCGTTTTAAATATAGCAGTGTGTACATAATCTGGATTTTATGTATTTATAAATCTGGATAATATGTATTTTAAAGGAAATGTTGGTTATCTTTTCCCTCATGGGAGTATCTTTAGAGTACTTCTGCCTAACCCAAAAGCAGAGACGTGCTTCTATCAAATAACTTCACGTGTTTCTCTGGAATCTGCCAGCGCGGGCGGTAACTGTGGGCAGAAGGTCTGATGCTTGTCACTGCTTCCACATTCTAAAGGGCTGGGGAAAGGGGCATGGTGTATTACAGGTTGTGGTTCTGTCCAATTGCCTGTAGCTGAAGAACAGCCTCAAGGAGGGGAGGGTGGGTGGAAACCTGGAAAATAGAATGGAATTAGAAGTTTAATAGTTCTCTTGTTATATATTTAATTTTTTTAAAAGCCATGCCACATGGCATGTGGGATCTAGTGCCTTGACCAGGGAGATCAAATCCGGGGTTCTTGCATTGCCAGCATGAAGTCTTCAGCACTGGACAGCCAGAAAAGCCCCTCAATTGGACAATTCCTAAGAAAAAAGTCTGCCTGTTAGCTCCTGTATCCAAAAGGGACTCTTGCTTGCTTCTCTTTCTGCCTCTCTGTCCTCCACTGCAGTATCTCCAAAAAGGTGCTGTGGGGTGTAGACACATGCAGAAAACCGATTCAGTGGTTCAGAGAGTGGGGAGAACTTAGCTTAAATGAGGGAAACAGATTTTTTTGTTTGTTTTTACTGCAGTACCTTTAGAATCTGCTGTGCACTCTTCAGTCTCCAAGGCAGTGGAGGGATAACAAGCAGCATTTCCAAGCTTTTCTGACCATAGAACTTTTCTGTTGAAGCATCTTGGGAAAATAAGGCTCTTTGGAACATTGTTGGACACAAACTGCTCTATTTATTATTCATTTCTCTTTATTACTTAATACTGTATATGGTCTGCTGTTCTTTACAGTAAAATTTGGTAAAGACCATGGTATTGCAAGCAAGCTCTCTGCCCAGAGCAGGGAGACCCTCGTCCATTCCCTGGCCATTTGTGTAGCTGGGTGCAGGGGCTGTTGAGACACTTTTTGCCAGGCGGAGTGGGTGGGCCAGGTGGCGCAGGATTGCAGCCTCCCAGGCTTGCCAGTCCGGTTCTGCCACTCGCTTCAGCTTTGGGCGGGTCTCCCAGCTTCCCTGAGCTTCAGTTTCCATGTCCATAAAAAGAAAAGATAAAAATATCTGCTTCTCAGAAGCGCTCTGAGTTTCAGGCTTAAGGTCTGGCGTGTAGAAAGAGCTAAATAATCAACAGCCACTGTTCTTGCCGTTGCTATTATTAAGGGTGTTAAGTGTTCCCTGGCTGCCTTTTCTTCTAAAACAATTGACCTTGCTAATCCCCATTGATCTGCATTACAAATAAACTCAGTCTTCCATTGAGAATCTCCCTTCCCCCAGCCAAGTGACGCAGGCCACTTCCCAGGCAGTGTGCCAAGTGGAGAAAGGGCCAGATGGGGGCCTGACTCTGATTCTCCATTCTTAACCTGGTTCTCTTGTTATATATTTAATTTTTTTAAAAGCCATGCCACATGGCATGTGGGATCTAGTGCCTTGACCAGGGAGATCAAATCCGGGGTTCTTGCATTGCCAGCATGAAGTCTTCAGCACTGGACAGCCAGAAAAGCCCCTCAATTGGACAATTCCTAAGAAAAAAGTCTGCCTGTTAGCTCCTGTATCCAAAAGGGACTCTTGCTTGCTTCTCTTTCTGCCTCTCTGTCCTCCACTGCAGTATCTCCAAAAAGGTGCTGTGGGGTGTAGACACATGCAGAAAACCGATTCAGTGGTTCAGAGAGTGGGGAGAACTTAGCTTAAATGAGGGAAACAGATTTTTTTGTTTGTTTTTACTGCAGTACCTTTAGAATCTGCTGTGCACTCTTCAGTCTCCAAGGCAGTGGAGGGATAACAAGCAGCATTTCCAAGCTTTTCTGACCATAGAACTTTTCTGTTGAAGCATCTTGGGAAAATAAGGCTCTTTGGAACATTGTTGGACACAAACTGCTCTATTTATTATTCATTTCTCTTTATTACTTAATACTGTATATGGTCTGCTGTTCTTTACAGTAAAATTTGGTAAAGACCATGGTATTGCAAGCAAGCTCTCTGCCCAGAGCAGGGAGACCCTCGTCCATTCCCTGGCCATTTGTGTAGCTGGGTGCAGGGGCTGTTGAGACACTTTTGCCAGGCGGAGTGGGTGGGCCAGGTGGCGCAGGATTGCAGCCTCCCAGGCTTGCCAGTCCGGTTCTGCCACTCGCTTCAGCTTTGGGCGGGTCTCCCAGCTTCCCTGAGCTTCAGTTTCCATGTCCATAAAAAGAAAAGATAAAAATATCTGCTTCTCAGAAGCGCTCTGAGTTTCAGGCTTAAGGTCTGGCGTGTAGAAAGAGCTAAATAATCAACAGCCACTGTTCTTGCCGTTGCTATTATTAAGGGTGTTAAGTGTTCCCTGGCTGCCTTTTCTTCTAAAACAATTGACCTTGCTAATCCCCATTGATCTGCATTACAAATAAACTCAGTCTTCCATTGAGAATCTCCCTTCCCCCAGCCAAGTGACGCAGGCCACTTCCCAGGCAGTGTGCCAAGTGGAGAAAGGGCCAGATGGGGGCCTGACTCTGATTCTCCATTCTTAACCTGGTTTCCTCCTCTGTGAAATAAAGGGAATGAAATATTACCTAATTCTTAAGGTTGCTGTGGGGGCGAAACAAGAAAGAATTCTTATGGCTAACAATTGCCTGTGCACAGTAACGGCTCAGTGAAAGGTGGCCGTGATCTTACTGTTATTATGATCCACCTTCACCATTCCACCTGTGATTCTCACCTGAGGAAAGAGACATATCTCTTAGGGGTTTTTCCCACAATTATAAATGATATTCTGAATGCCCAGCTCCCTCCCTAGGAGGAAGGGGATTCACTCTTGCCCCTTCCCACCCATTGCGATCTGCACCTTCATGATTCACTAGCACTGGTGGGAAGGTGTTGAAATGGTTAGACATCTGTAAAGCACTCAGAACAGTACCTGGCATGCAGCACTAGGGGTGACAAACCAGAAGAGATTTATTTTCTCACAGTTCTGGAGGCTGAAAGCCCAGCCTCCAGGGGCAGCAGGCTTGGTTTCCTGGGAGGCCTCTCTTCTCGCCTTGCAGGCAGTTGCCTTCTTGCTTCTTTGCCCTCCCACGGTTACCCCTCTGTGCACGCACACTCCTGGTGTTTCTTCCTCTTCTTCTAAGGACACCAGTCATGTTGGGTGAGGGCCTTGTTTTAACTTCATCACCTTTGAAGATCTTGACTCATTATCTGAGGTATTGGAGGCTGGGACTGGACTTGAGCATCTGAATTTTGTGGAGATACAGTTCAGCTTGTAATAGGTACTTAATTTTGGCCTCTTTTATTGTTTCTTTATTTATTATTTTCATCCATCTTTATTCTTTGGCTTGTGTGGGCTCGCATCACAGTGGCCTCTCATGCTGCAGAGCACTGGCTCTGGGCATATGCACTCCAGAGCGCTGGCTCATAATTGGACACACCAGTCCAGCTGCTCTGCGGCACATGGGATCCTCCTGGGCCAAGGATCGAACCAGTGCCCCCTGTACTGCAAGGCAGACTCCTTACCCATTTGACCACCAGGGAAGCCCCATTCCTCTTTAACTTTATAATCTAATCTCGAGTTTGGCCAGAAGACCCCACCACCTTGCAGTAATAGAGCACCTTCAACATTTCTAGAGCATGGTCTTCCTGCCAGGCACTGTGCTGCATGCTAGAAATACGAAGATGAAACAATGAGATCCCTTCTTCTAGGAACTTAAAGAGTTTAGGGTGACCAAGGTATGTTCTACTAGTCATTCATGAGGGTTAAGGGAAGGAATTTAAGCCAGATGTGAAGGACAAATACCACTTATCCACATTGCCAGGTGGAAATGGCATCCTGGGAGAGGGACCAGTGTGGAGGACAAAGGCAAGGGGAGGAGGTGTGAACGTGGCTCCTGCTTTGCGGGGGACACATCCCTTGAGAAGGAGCAGTGGGAGCAAAAGTCAGAGGACTGGTAAGCGGTGGGGGCACGGGCAGGAGAGGAGCTGGACAGGGGAGGCTTGAAGCCCTCTGTGCTTCACGCATGGACACCTGTATCCACGAATCCTTTCTCCAGTCTTTTTACATTTCATTTAACTGTTTAAATTAAGTTCTATTGGAGTATAGTTGCTTTACAAGATTGTATTCCTTTCTGCCGTACAGCAAAGTGAATCAGCCACGCCTGCTAAGTCACTTCCGAGATGTTCGACTCTTTGCGACCCTAGGGGCCCTGTCCCTGTCCGTGGGATTCTCTAGGCAAGAATACTGGAGTGGGTTGCTAGGCTCTCCTTCAGGAGATCTTCCCAACCCAGGGATTAAGTAGGTACACATACACCCCCTTGTTTTTGGATTTCCTTCCCATTTAGGTCACTGCAGAGCACTGGGTAGAGCTCCCTGAACTAGACAGCAGGTCCTCACTAGGGATCTGTTTTATGCACAACATCAGTAGTGTTTACATGTTTGTCTGGTCTCCCGATTCATCTCACACCTCCCTTTCCCTCCTCGGTGTCTATACATTTGTTCTTTACATCTGCAACTCTTTTCTTCCCCAGCTTTATCCTTCCCTCAGGTACCACCTTTTCCTTTAGAATCCACTGTGATTAATATTATTTCTGCCAAAGTCTTATTTCCTGATCAGGTCAAGGATGATGTCTTTAATCATTTATAATCCCCAGCAATCCCTACAAGCTTGCCTTGCCTACTACGTACTTTGCCTATTTGAATCCCATCAAGTCATGACTTACCTCATGCTTCAACTTCCTGCTCCCCACTCTCAGTTCCCAGTCTTGAGGCCCACAGACCCAGCAGCAGCGCACAAAGCTCAGGGGTGATCAGCACAGGTGTTTCCATGCATGACAATATCAGACAGACAGGGCTGGCCTTCTGAGAACTTGTCTTTTCAAAAATCTGTATTGTTGGCTACAGATGGTCAGAGTTTATATCAGTTAGAAGAATTCAACTCTCCTTTACAGTTTCGGCATTGTTTTAGGATGCTAAGCTCGTCTGTACGGTCAGGCTGTTAGGTGCAGCCCCCTAGTCAGATGGGACCCTGCTGTCTGAGCATTTAGTTTGCCCCCAACACGTGACTGGGCTGTGGTATAAAGAGAGGGGTGAGATCCTGACCCTGACCTGGAGGAGGCCACAGCTAGAAGAGGGCAGACATGACGGACGTGGTAGCTTCCGAGGCTGAGGTGGGATGAGGGAGGTGACGGGCAGCAGGGAGTGAAGGAAGGTCCTAGAGATGACACCTAAAGCTAAGCCAACTTTGAAAGAGAAAGAGTCAGTCAGTTAGAAGGAGGAAAGGGGAGGTTTAGGTGAAGGGGGAGAAGATTAGACACTGCATAGTTCCAGGAACCCTAACTGGTTCCATTAGCTAAAGCATGAAATAAAGTGAGAGAGCAAAGAAGCTCTGTTTCCTTGATAAGGACCTGAGACTTTGTTCTGTGTACTGTGTTTCCCGTAAACCACTTGAATTCCTTGGGGTGCTTGGCAAAAACGAGGATTCCTGGATTCCCGACTGCATTTACACAATCAGAATCTCTGGGGGAGGTACCAGGAATCCACATTCCGCCAGGTCCATGACGCTTCTGCACTGCGACAGCCACTGCAGGGTGGGTGACAGGGAGGCACTGAATGGTGTGATGAGCGTGGTGACTCAGGGAGATCCTGGTTTCCAGAGAGCCCAGAGATCTACTGGCAATGTCCTCCAGGAAGCAGGGGGCTGCTTCCAGTTGTCACGGGGGCTGTTACAAGGGCCAGAATTAAGAGGGATGCGGTGAGTAGAGAGAAAATGTCAGACTCCTAACACCCTTAGGAGGCAGTGGGCAGGACTTGAGGACCCAACTGAACTTGCAGCTGTTTGACTTGAGTGGTGTAGGGCTGTGAGGTAGGAGAGTGAATGGTTGTGGACTCAGGGGCTGTGAGGTAGGAGAGTGAATGGTTGTGGACTCGGGGGCTCAACAGCCCTGGGTTCCAGGCCCAGCACTGCCACTTTCCTGTCCAGACAGTCAGGGAAGCGATTTCATCTCCGGTTGCCCCTCCCCTCTGCATCTGGTAACCATGAGTGAGACCTCTTTTTCTGTGAGTTTTGCTTTATTTCCATTTTATTCATTCATTGTTTGGGGCTGCACTGGGTCTTCCTTGCTGCACAAGGGGTTTCTCTAGTTTGCCCAACACGTGACTGGGCTGTGGTATAAAGAGAGGTGAGATCCTGACCCTGACCTGGAGGAGGCCACAGCTAGAAGAGGGCAGACATGACGGACGTGGTAGCTTCCGAGGCTGAGGTGGGATGAGGGAGGTGACGGGCAGCAGGGAGTGAAGGAAGGTCCTAGAGATGACACCTAAAGCTAAGCCAACTTTGAAAGAGAAAGAGTCAGTCAGTTAGAAGGAGGAAAGGGGAGGTTTAGGTGAAGGGGGAGAAGATTAGACACTGCATAGTTCCAGGAACCCTAACTGGTTCCATTAGCTAAAGCATGAAATAAAGTGAGAGAGCAAAGAAGCTCTGTTTCCTTGATAAGGACCTGAGACTTTGTTCTGTGTACTGTGTTTCCCGTAAACCACTTGAATTCCTTGGGGTGCTTGGCAAAAACGAGGATTCCTGGATTCCCGACTGCATTTACACAATCAGAATCTCTGGGGGAGGTACCAGGAATCCACATTCCGCCAGGTCCATGACGCTTCTGCACTGCGACAGCCACTGCAGGGTGGGTGACAGGGAGGCACTGAATGGTGTGATGAGCGTGGTGACTCAGGGAGATCCTGGTTTCCAGAGAGCCCAGAGATCTACTGGCAATGTCCTCCAGGAAGCAGGGGGCTGCTTCCAGTTGTCACGGGGGCTGTTACAAGGGCCAGAATTAAGAGGGATGCGGTGAGTAGAGAGAAAATGTCAGACTCCTAACACCCTTAGGAGGCAGTGGGCAGGACTTGAGGACCCAACTGAACTTGCAGCTGTTTGACTTGAGTGGTGTAGGGCTGTGAGGTAGGAGAGTGAATGGTTGTGGACTCAGGGGCTGTGAGGTAGGAGAGTGAATGGTTGTGGACTCGGGGGCTCAACAGCCCTGGGTTCCAGGCCCAGCACTGCCACTTTCCTGTCCAGACAGTCAGGGAAGCGATTTCATCTCCGGTTGCCCCTCCCCTCTGCATCTGGTAACCATGAGTGAGACCTCTTTTTCTGTGAGTTTTGCTTTATTTCCATTTTATTCATTCATTGTTTGGGGCTGCACTGGGTCTTCCTTGCTGCACAAGGGGTTTCTCTAGTTGTGATGAGCGGAGGCTGCTCTCTAGTTGAACATGCTGCCATTTTTTTTATCTCTTTTATCTCTTTATTTTTGATGATGGCCATTCTACCAGACAGGAGGGGTATCTTATTGTGGCTTTAATTTACATTTCCCTGATAACTAGTGATGTTGACCATCTTTTCATGCAACCTTTGTGACTCTTCTTTGGAAAAATGTCTGTTAGGTCCTTTTCCCATTTTTTAAAATGGGTTATTTGTGTGTTTTTGTTTGTTTTTGTTTTTGCTATTGAATTGCATAAGTTCTTTTTTTTATATTTTTGGTAGTTCTAGGTCTTTGTTGCTGCATGAGGGCTTTTCTATAGTTGTGGAGAGTGTGGGCTACTCTCTAGTTGCGATGAGCAGGCTTCTCATTGCAGTGGCTACTTTTGTGGAAGATGGATTAAAGGGCTCACAGGCTTCAGTAGTTTCTGGCATGTAGGCTCAATAGTTGTGGCTCCTGGCGTCTAGGGCACAGACTCAGTAGCTGTGGCCCGTGGGCTTAGTTGCTCCGCAGCATGTGGAATCTTCCCAGATCAGGTATTGAAGTGTGTCTCCTGCACTGGCAAGCAGATTCTTTACCACTGAGCTACCAGGGAAGCCCTGTGTAAGTTTTTTACATATTTTGACTCTCAGTCCCTTATCAGAGACATAGTTTCAAGTATTTTTTCCCATTCTATGGGTTGTCCTTTCACATCGTTGATGGGTTTTTTAGCTCACTAACAAAAGCTTTTTAGTTTGATATGGTTTTGCCTGTTTATTTTTGCTTTCCTTGTTTATGCCTTAGGTATAATATCTGATAAATCATTACCAAGACTCATGTCAGGGAACTTTATTCCTGTTTTTTTCCTCTATGAAGAAACAAGACCTGCTTTTAGGTCTTTTATTTAAATCTTTAATCCCTTTCCAGTTAGTTTTTGTCTGTGATGTAAGATGGGGTACAGTTTCATTCTTTTATGTAAGAATGGAAGTCATATTCTTTTATGTGACTATTCAATTATTCCAGCACCATTTGTTGAAAAGACTGTCTTTTCTTGGCTCCTTTGTCAAAATATTAGTTGATTGTATATATTTGTTTTTTTCTGGACTCTCAGTTCTGTTCTGGTCTATTGATTTTTTTTTTTCAAGACTTTTTTTTTAATTAATTTATTTATTTATTTATTTATTTTTTTACATGTATATTCCCAGATCATTCATATGCATATCCTTGGACCCTCCCCCCACCCAGTTCCCCCCCTCCCATCCCTCCAGACCATCGCTCCAAGTGGTTGTAGGTACTCCTATTCCCCTAGCACAATGACAATAGCTATCTTTTCCACACATGACAGTATAGGCTTCCATGTTACTCCCTCCATGCCTCCCTCCCACTGTTCGGTCTCCACAATGTCTTTATGTCTATTCTCTGTTTTTCCATAAGTTTGCTACGTATGTTATCATGACCATCTTACTAGAGGTAGTTCTAGGTCTTTGTTGCTGCATGGGGGTTTTAGTGGACTCTCTCAGTTGCGATGAGCAGGCTTCTCATTGCAGTGGCTACTTTTGTGGAAGATGGATTAAAGGGCTCACAGGCTTCAGTAGTTTCTGGCATGTAGGCTCAATAGTTGTGGCTCCTGGCGTCTAGGGCACAGACTCAGTAGCTGTGGCCCGTGGGCTTAGTTGCTCCGCAGCATGTGGAATCTTCCCAGATCAGGTATTGAAGTGTGTCTCCTGCACTGGCAAGCAGATTCTTTACCACTGAGCTACCAGGGAAGCCCTGTGTAAGTTTTTTACATATTTTGACTCTCAGTCCCTTATCAGAGACATAGTTTCAAGTATTTTTTCCCATTCTATGGGTTGTCCTTT
This sequence comes from Tragulus kanchil, assembly GCA_022376925.1. Taxonomy (NCBI): domain Eukaryota; kingdom Metazoa; phylum Chordata; class Mammalia; order Artiodactyla; family Tragulidae; genus Tragulus; species Tragulus kanchil. The sequence continues at coordinate 45,590,042 of JAIOJX010000025.1, forward strand.
CACATCGTTGATGGGTTTTTTAGCTCACTAACAAAAGCTTTTTAGTTTGATATGGTTTTGCCTGTTTATTTTTGCTTTCCTTGTTTATGCCTTAGGTATAATATCTGATAAATCATTACCAAGACTCATGTCAGGGAACTTTATTCCTGTTTTTTTCCTCTATGAAGAAACAAGACCTGCTTTTAGGTCTTTTATTTAAATCTTTAATCCCTTTCCAGTTAGTTTTTGTCTGTGATGTAAGATGGGGTACAGTTTCATTCTTTTATGTAAGAATGGAAGTCATATTCTTTTATGTGACTATTCAATTATTCCAGCACCATTTGTTGAAAAGACTGTCTTTTCTTGGCTCCTTTGTCAAAATATTAGTTGATTGTATATATTTGTTTTTTTCTGGACTCTCAGTTCTGTTCTGGTCTATTGATTTTTTTTTTTTTAATTAATTAATTTATTTATTTATTTATTTTTTTACATGTATATTCCCAGATCATTCATATGCATATCCTTGGACCCTCCCCCCACCCAGTTGCCCCTTCCCATCCCTCCAGACCATCGCTCCAAGTGGTTGTAGGTACTCCTATTCCCCTAGCACAATGACAATAGCTATCTTTTCCACACATGACAGTATAGGCTTCCATGTTACTCCCTCCATGCCTCCCTCCCACTGTTCGGTCTCCACAATGTCTTTATGTCTATTCTCTGTTTTTCCATAAGTTTGCTACGTATGTTATCATGACCATCTTACTAGATCCCATATATATGAGTTAGTATACTATACTTGTCTTTCTCTTTTTGACTTACTTCACTTTTTATGATAGGTTCTAGAGCCAGCCACCTCATTAGGACTGAGTCTTCTGCATTTCTTTTAACAGCTGAATAGTATTCCATTGTATATATGTACCAGAGCTTCTGGATCCATTCATTTGTCGATGGACATCTAGGTTGCTTCCATGTTCTGGCTATTGTATAGAGAGCTGCAATGAACATTGGGGTACAGGTGCCTCTTTCAGTTTTGATTTCATCAGGATATAGGCCTAATGATCTATTGATTTTTAACGCCAGTACCATATTGTTTCGATTTCCAGAGCTTTCTATTATAGGTTGAAATCAGGGAATGCGTGCCTCCTGCTTGGTTCTTCTTTCTCAGAATTTCATGGCTATTCATGGTATTTTGAGATTCTATATAAGTTTTAGGAATTTTTTTTCAAGTCTTCTGTAAAATAAAAATGTTATTGAGGTCTTGATAGAGATTGCATTGAATCTATTGATGTCTTTTGGTAGTACTGACATTTTAACAATATTAATTCTTCCAACGCATACATATGGAATACCTTTCTATTTTGTGTCTTTTTCAGTTTCTTTCATCGATATTTTTTTGTTCTCAAATAAGTATCTTTCACCTCCTTGGTTAGATTTAGTCTTAAATATTTTATTGTTTTCGATGCTGTTATCAGTGGGATCAACTTCTTAATTTCTTTTTCAGACAATTCATTGTTAGCGTATAGAAACACTGCTGAATTTGTATGTTAATTTTGTGTCTGCAACTTTACTGAATTCATTGAAATCAGCCATAAAGGGAGCACAGTAGAAATGAACCAGTCCTCTAAGTCAGCTCCGCCCCCAGCTCTACAGCCCCTGGCCCTCAGAAGGCGAATTACCAGGACAACACATAGTCGTCCTTCGCTTTGAAGGAATGGAGGCTCAGGAGAGCCCGCGTAGGAACCCAAGCCACCTGTGACTCTACTGCCCCTGCCTTTTCAATTTCTCAACAATTCCTCTTCATCTAAAATGTCCTTTAACTACTGTGGTTTTCCAGAGTTGAGATATTTGACACCTGAAAACAAGTATGCCCACTGTGGATGAGTTACTGTCTTACTCTAGAATTAAATTTCAAAGCAATCCTGAAGCTTAGAGCATCTGTGGATAAACCTCAAAATACCAAGAGATCATTTTTTCCCTGCACTGTCAAGAGTTTGCTGACTAAAAGGCATGAGCTGGTTTTGTTAGCTATTTAAGAAACTCATTGAACAAAAGGGAGACTGAAGAGGTGGGAGGGCGTGAAAGAATTGCCGACGAATTGTTTCAAATTATGCAATTCATCCACCATACCTGAATGAGTCCTTGGGGTGTGAATGAACCATTCATTTGTACTCTAGATCATTGTGCTTTCTTATGATAGCAAATGGCTGTGTCAAACCACTTAGTTCAGAGACTTCACAGGAAGATATGTTAGACCCCATTTTCGTGCCTCATTTCTGCAAAGTATCACCTTCTCACTCAAAAATCTTTGAGGAAGGAGAGCATGCTAATATGGCATCTGAAGTATAACTTCAGATCTTCCTATCTATAACAGATAGGAACCCTGTCCCCACGCCTTGAAAATCTCATCCTTGGGAACTCCTGTTGCATTTCACATGTAGAAACATGCCATGTTAATTACTGAGTGCCAGGCACTGCGCTGTGTTGTAGGCTGCGGCAGAGAACAGCACAGATGTTGAAGCTCCATGCAGTCCCACACCCCACTGCTGCCCCTGGGAGCTCATAGTTCACTGAGGGAGACAGTGAACCAGTTAAAATCAGATTTCCTCAAAGATGTTTATGACAAAAGCATGATCCATGTGAATCCAAACAGTAATTATCCTCACCTCAGAAACCTGATTACCCTAATATCCAATTAGAGAGAAGCAATGTATATATTAAAAATATATACTCTCTGGGCTTCCCTGGTGGTCCAGTGGGTAAGGACACCGCCTTGCAGTGCAAGGGGCGCCAGTTCAATCCCTGGCCTGGGAAGATCCCACGTGCCGTGGAGCGGCTGGACCTATGTGTCCAATTACCGAGCCAGAGCTCTGGAGCGCATGCGCCCAGAGCCGGTGCTCTGCGACAACAGAGGCCACTGTGGTGGGAGGCCCACACGGGCCAAAGAACAAAGATGGATGAAAATAGACAAATGAAAGACCAATAGAAGTAGCCCACCTGCTCCCCTCCCTCCCCACGCCACCCCCCCAAAATAAATAAATAAATAAATCTTTAAAAAAAAAATATATATATATATATATATGTATTTATATATATACACTCTGTAAAGGGTCAGGAGAACCAGGTTTTTTTCTTTGCTTTGTCTCTCTCCTAACTCTGTGGGATGTCTAGCTTCAACTTCTCATCTCTAAAATGGAATGAGAGTATTCATCCTGCTAATGCTTGGGGTTGTTCCAGAGAGTGCATCTTAGAATGTTTATGAAAGTGCTGTAAGTATTACTGAACAGCTCCCTTTCCCATGACATAATGCAGGTTGTCATTTACTCAGTTATTATTAATTCATTTAGAGACCCATCATTCAACAAGCATACATTAAGCACCTGCTTGGTTGAAGATCCTGTGTTAAACCCTGTGTTTGGCTCTATTTCATCCTCTTTCATTATCTGATTCTAAATATCTAGATTTGTTTAGTATAACTTCAGATCTTCCTATCTATAACAGATAGGAACCCTGTCCCCACGCCTTGAAAATCTCATCCTTGGGAACTCCTGTTGCATTTCACATGTAGAAACATGCCATGTTAATTACTGAGTGCCAGGCACTGCGCTGTGTTGTAGGCTGCGGCAGAGAACAGCACAGATGTTGAAGCTCCATGCAGTCCCACACCCCACTGCTGCCCCTGGGAGCTCATAGTTCACTGAGGGAGACAGTGAACCAGTTAAAATCAGATTTCCTCAAAGATGTTTATGACAAAAGCATGATCCATGTGAATCCAAACAGTAATTATCCTCACCTCAGAAACCTGATTACCCTAATATCCAATTAGAGAGAAGCAATGTATATATTAAAAATATATACTCTCTGGGCTTCCCTGGTGGTCCAGTGGGTAAGGACACCGCCTTGCAGTGCAAGGGGCGCCAGTTCAATCCCTGGCCTGGGAAGATCCCACGTGCCGTGGAGCGGCTGGACCTATGTGTCCAATTACCGAGCCAGAGCTCTGGAACACATGCGCCCAGAGCTGGTGCTCTGCGGCAACAGAGGCCACTGCGATGGGAGGCCCACACGGGCGAAAGAACAAAGATGGATGAAAATAGACAAATGAAAGACCAATAGAAGTAGCCCACCTGCTCCCCTCCCTCCCCACGCCACCCCCCCAAAATAAATAAATAAATAAATCTTTAAAAAAAAAAATATATATATATATATATGTATTTATATATATACACTCTGTAAAGGGTCAGGAGAACCAGGTTTTTTTCTTTGCTTTGTCTCTCTCCTAACTCTGTGGGATGTCTAGCTTCAACTTCTCATCTCTAAAATGGAATGAGAGTATTCATCCTGCTAATGCTTGGGGTTGTTCCAGAGAGTGCATCTTAGAATGTTTATGAAAGTGCTGTAAGTATTACTGAACAGCTCCCTTTCCCATGACATAATGCAGGTTGTCATTTACTCAGTTATTATTAATTCATTTAGAGACCCATCATTCAACAAGCATACATTAAGCACCTGCTTGGTTGAAGATCCTGTGTTAAACCCTGTGTTTGGCTCTATTTCATCCTCTTTCATTATCTGATTCTAAATATCTAGATTTGTTTAGCATTAATTCTCTTACTGGGCTTGGTTGGCTCAGACAGTAAAGAATCCACCTGCAATGCAGGAGATCTGGGTTCAATCCCTGGTTGGGGAAGATCCCTTGGAGAAGGGAACAGCTACCCACTCCAGTATTCTTGCCTGGAACATTCCATGGACCGAGGAGCCTGGCAAACTATAGTCCATGGTGTCTCCAAGAGCCGGACACAACTGAGCGACTCTCACTAATTTCCTAGGTTGGAATGGGGGTGGGAGGAAGTTTGCAGTTGTTGATTCCCTGTTTCAACCCAGGGACTTAGACCTTCCTTTTGTAATCTTCCTAGAGGCATGGGCAGGAGCACAGATAAGAAGCTAATAAAAATTCATTCTGTGCTTCATAGACTAGTTTAAACTCTGGGGAAAACGAGTATAATTATCTTATGGAATTGCTGCCAAATTTTTTATAATTATTTTTAAAACTCACATTACTCATTTTGCTAGCCAAAATGCAACCATTAAATGAAATCCTTTCCATGAAAATAGACAAGGAAAGATTTTATAACTGCTATGTATGCTTCATGTTCCATTTATATTTGTTATAAAAGAACTAGTTTTCCTTATTTAATTAGAATACCTTGTGGCAGACTAGAAATTTTTCTGTAGACTAAATAGTATGTACTAAATATTTTGAAGAGGAATTCATCACTCCAAATTATTTCCAATATCTGGAATTTCTATTTGTTTTATTTTGGACCCACAACACTTTATAAACACTTGGACTTAGGGCATTTCAGCATAATGAGTCTGTGTGTATTATTACTCAGCATTAAAATTTTTCTTGTAGGGCTTCCCTGGTGGTCCAGTGGGTAAGGACACCGCCTTGCACTGCAAGGGGCGCCGTTTTGATCCCTGGCCTGGGAAGATCCCACGTGCCTGGAGCAGCTGGACTGATATGTCCAACTACCGAGCCGGAGCTTTGGAGAGCATGCACCCAGAGCTGGTGCTCTGCAGCGAGAGAGGCCACTGCGATGGGAGGCTCACACAGGCCAAAAACAATGATGGATGAAAAGTAGATGAATGAAAGACCAATAGAAGTGGCCAAAAAAAATTTTCTTTTTTCTTGTAAAAATAGCATGAGTTGTCCTTCAAGAGTGGGCTGGTAGATTTCCTGTAATCCTCAGGAGTAACACCGTGTTCCTACTATACTTTGAAAGGGTTCAATCCCTGGTTGGGGAAGATCCCTTGGAGAAGGGAACAGCTACCCACTCCAGTATTCCTCGCCTGGAACATTCCATGGACCGAGGAGCCTGGCAAACTATAGTCCATGGTGTCTCCAAGAGCCGGACACAACTGAGCGACTCTCACTAATTTCCTAGGTTGGAATGGGGGTGGGAGGAAGTTTGCAGTTGTTGATTCCCTGTTTCAACCCAGGGACTTAGACCTTCCTTTGTAATCTTACTAGAGGCATGGGCAGGAGCACAGATAAGAAGCTAATAAAAATTCATTCTGTGCTTCATAGACTAGTTTAAACTCTGGGGAAAACGAGTATAATTATCTTATGGAATTGCTGCCAAATTTTTTATAATTATTTTTAAAACTCACATTACTCATTTTGCTAGCCAAAATGCAACCATTAAATGAAATCCTTTCCATGAAAATAGACAAGGAAAGATTTTATAACTGCTATGTATGCTTCATGTTCCATTTATATTTGTTATAAAAGAACTAGTTTTCCTTATTTAATTAGAATACCTTGTGGCAGACTAGAAATTTTTCTGTAGACTAAATAGTATGTACTAAATATTTTGAAGAGGAATTCATCACTCCAAATTATTTCCAATATCTGGAATTTCTATTTGTTTTATTTTGGACCCACAACACTTTATAAACACTTGGACTTAGGGCATTTCAGCATAATGAGTCTGTGTGTATTATTACTCAGCATTAAAATTTTTCTTGTAGGGCTTCCCTGGTGGTCCAGTGGGTAAGGACACCGCCTTGCACTGCAAGGGGCGCCGTTTTGATCCCTGGCCTGGGAAGATCCCACGTGCCTGGAGCAGCTGGACTGATATGTCCAACTACCGAGCCGGAGCTTTGGAGAGCATGCACCCAGAGCTGGTGCTCTGCAGCGAGAGAGGCCACTGCGATGGGAGGCTCACACAGGCCAAAAACAATGATGGATGAAAAGTAGATGAATGAAAGACCAATAGAAGTGGCCAAAAAAAATTTTCTTTTTTCTTGTAAAAATAGCATGAGTTGTCCTTCAAGAGTGGGCTGGTAGATTTCCTGTAATCCTCAGGAGTAACACCGTGTTCCTACTATACTTTGAAAACACAGAGGGTTGTTTGTTTTATTTTTAATGATGATCATTAACTGACAAAAGATACTCCTAAGAATCAAGGGTTGTTAACCAGTAATGCCATCCCCAGCTCTTTGGAAACTGAGCCATGTGACTTAAAGAGAAAGATTTTTTTTAAACAAATATAAAATTTCAATAGCATTTCCTATTCCATCTCTTTTAAAAATATATAAACAGGGCTTCCCTGGTGGTCCAGTGGGTAAGGACACCGCCTTGCAGTGCAAGGGGCACCGGTTTGATCCCTGGCCTGGGAAGATCCCACGTGCCGTGAAGCAGTTGGACCAATGCGTCCAATTACCAAGCCAGAGCTCTGGAGCGCATGCACCCAGAGCCGGTGCTCTAGGACAACAGAGGCCACTGCAATGGGAGGCCCACACGGGCCGAAGAACAAAGATGGATGAAAATGGACAAATGAAAGACCAATAGAAGTAGCCTGCCTGCTCCCCTTCCTCCCCACCCTACCCCCACCAAAATAAATAAATAAATAAATCTAAAAAATATATATATATATATATATATAAACAATCTAATAGATGTTCCTCCGGCCTTGTGATTTTATGTACTTGTTGGTCAGAAGACTCAAACTCTAGTCAACTTTGAGGCCGAGAGTCTCGGCTGGGCCAGCTCGTCAGTCTGGGACTTGGTTGGGGACGGAGAGCCTCCCCCAGCAGTGTGGTCTTCTGTAAGGCCAACGTATTCCTCTTAGACCACAGACTGAGCATCTCCCCTCCATTTCAAACTGGGTGGAGTCTTGTTTCTCCCTGTTCTAAATGATATTATAAGGAGTTTAACTAAATGTCTTCCCAAATTTTAAAATTATGCCCCCAAATACAGTTGCTTCCCATTTCTACTGACCCTCAAAAATATGTGTTTATCTCTGCGGAGGAAAAATAATTTCCATGATTTTTGTTTATCAGTGTTTCTGATAAATTAAGTTTTTATTCTTTAAAAACCCTGACCTTGGTCCCACTACCTTTTAAAAAGTATAAACTGAGTATTTTAGAAGAATTATTGTGTTTACTTGGTCCTTTCATTTCACTGTACCTGTTAACCAGCTGTTACTCAAACTTCAGAAGGAATGCCCCAAAGCTAATATACCATGTTGACACATACCTCCTTTAAAGGCCAAGTACCCATCTTCCTGCCCCGCCAACAAGAGGTATCGACACACCATTTTTAGAGTATTAGCTGATCCCATGGACCTGCATATTATAGGGCTTCCCTGGTAGCTTAGCTGGTAAAGAATCTACCTGCAGTGTGGGAGACCCGGGTTTATTCTCTGGGTTGGAAACATCCCCTGGAGAAGGGAACAGCTACCCATTCTGGTGTTCTTGAGAATCCCATGGACAGAGGAACCTGGCAGGCTACAGTCCCTGAGATTCCAAAGAGTTGGACACAACTGAACAACTAACACTTTCACTTTCAGATGATCCCATGGGCCTGTGTATTATAGAGACTCTGCACAGATCAAGCATAGACATCATCTTCTCTAAAACATCTGAAATTAAATAGAACAATTTGTCCTACAGCCTGAAAGACGTTCTTTTAGGATCCAGGTCTCAGATTTTTGTTTCATGTTCGAAGGAGACAAGGAGGTCATGAGTCATCTTGTTAGGTTCTCAATAAAACAGCCATCTTAGGGGTCTGGTAAGGACCAGGTGATAAGATGATTCACCCAGAGGTTCTGTTGTTGATTTTGTCCTGAGTTCAAGTCTGTCACAGTTCCACTTCCTAAGCGCACAAACCTGTTTCAGAAGAGTCTACCTGTTCCCAAGTGTTTTAGCTTGGTCTTGACATTGGCCACTGGCAGCCTGTTTTTGCTCTCCTGAGACATTGCATTGACATCTAAAAACTGGTATCAGTTTTTGACTATAAATGAAATTATACAACTGAGGCATAGCTTTCTCTCTCCAACTGTGAAAATTTAAACCTCCTTCCCAGTCATTTCTGAGCAAAGTTCCTTTTGTTTCCATTTGATAATATTTACACGGTCCTATTAAAATAAGTTATAAACAATTCTTTTGAAATGAAAACAAACATCTGTTAATCGTAGACTCCTTTAAGCTTTTTGTTCCCCTCCCTCTTCATCTCTTCTATAAAAATCTCTAGAAAGAATGAAGCTATTACTTGGATTGATTCATTTTCTTTTTTTTTTTTTTTTAGATTCTATGGATATTTAATGGTGAAATTTAATAATGCAATATTACCCAAATAAAATATAAGCACATGTTCAATTATCATGTTCCATATTTCAGAGAAGAGGCATGCAGAATGTATGCCTTAAGTTTATTTACGAACATATCTAGGATGCTGAGTTCCAGGATTTGATCCTTTTTAAAAGAGATTCCATTTCTTACTATACTCCTCTTCCCATCTGTCTCATGGATTATTTTTTCAGCAGCTGCTGTCTTACTATAAAGAAAGGTGCAGCAAATCCAGACCCAAAGAACAAAGTCATCATGGCTAGTAACCTCCGCTTGTTTTCCATTGAAAATGGTACATTCTTGCCTGAACGCTCCTCATAGTGGCTCCTGTGGACCACAGAGGTTGTGAACTTCTGGATGTTCTGTCCCAACATAGCGCTGTTGGAAGCTCTGCAAAAGATGCAGAGGCTGATGGCGGAAGAAATGGCGGCTGCAAACCGAGTGCTCCCTTCCTCTGACCTTATTCCCCCAATTCTTTTTCTTTGGCCTTTCTTATTTATTTAATTGAATTTAATCTGACTTAATTAAAGTGGAGAAGGAAATGGCAACCCACTCTAGTATTCTCACCTGGAAAAGCCCATGGAGAGGAGCCTGGTGAGCTACAGTTCATAGGGTCAAAAGAGTCAGACACAACTGAGTGACTAACACACATGCGTTTAACCTAGAAGGCACAATCAGGGTACCTTTTACAAGGGAAGATAAGCTTAATGAGATACTGACTCTTGGAAAATAATGTGTAAAAAACTCCAGTGGTTGAATATCAGCCTGTTGGTTTTAGAACACCTGTAACCTTGTGGGTTTTTTTTTTTTTTTAAAGATTTATTTATTTTATTTTACTTTGGGCGGGGGTCGGGTTGGGGAGGGAGGGGAGTGGGCGTGCCACTTCTATTGGTCTTTCATTTCTCTATTTTCATTCGTCTTCGTTCTTTGGCTCCTGTGGGCCTCCCGTCGCGGTGGCGTCTGTTGTCGCAGAGCACCGGCTCTGGGCGCATGCGCTCCAGAGCTCCGGCTCGGTAATTGGACACATCAGTCCAGCCGCTCCGCGACACGTGGGATCTTCCCAGGCCAGGGCTCGAACCGGCGCCCCTTGCACTGCAAGGCGGTGTCCTTACCCACTGGACCACCAGGGGAAGCCCCACCTTGTGGGTTTTTAAAAGTACTGCAAGTCAACCGTCCAGGTTTCTAAGAGCAGCTGAGTGTGAGGAACGATTTTGGCACAACTCCAAAAAAAAGACCCTCTGCTACTAAATATCCTCAGTTTTAGTATTTTTATAATCGTGTCTTTGGAAATCTAAACATATTTTAATCATGTTAATATGTAGCTATGGTTTAATAAGAAAAGATTGGTATTTGCCCCCCAGAGCATGATGTTGCAAAGACTTTATTGGTCCAGAAACCAAGTTTAGTAGAATATGGATTAGGTCAGGAGGAAGTGTTCCTTTTTTAAAAAAGTATAATTTAATAAAAAACACTGCATTCTCAGGACTGAATAATTCTCTTGCTATGACTGAGAAATCTCACTGTCTATTGTTTAATTTTCTGTGATACTTGTTTTGTTGTTTTTGCTGCACCATGTGTCATGTAGGATCTTAGTCCACTAGCCAGGCATCAGACCCATGCCCTCAGCAGCGGAAGCGTGAATGATGCCCCAAAGCTTATGTACCATGGTAGTACATACCTCCTTCAAGGCCAACTATCCATCTTCCTGCCCCCCACCCCCAACAACAGGTATCAACACACCATTTTTAGAGTATTAACTGATCCCATGGACCTGCATATTATATAAGGCCTTCCTGGTAGCTCAGCTGGTAAAGAATCCACCTACGATGCAGGAGACCCCAGTTTGATTCCTGGGTCGGCCACAGAAGTCCCTAATTTGTTATGTTTTTATAATTTATTTTTAGGTACCAAAGGAAGAAATAAAGGGGAATTCACAAATCTTCAAGGGGTAGCAGCATCTACAAGTGGGAAGATATTAATTGCTGACAGTAACAACCAATGTGTGCAGGTATGGCTCCTAGTTGTGTACCTTTAACCACTTATATTGATAAAACAGCTACATTTGCAGGTTCCTACTTAAGGCTTAAGATGCAAGGAAAGAAAGGGAAGCTTATCGTGTGTGTAGAGGCTGTCCCTCAAATATAGTCGGCATGTTCTGACCTGTAGTACTTATGACAGATGTTTTGCCTGTTTTTTTTCCTGCTAATTTCTGTGCTAGTTCACATTCCAATGAATGAAATTTATTTTCCAGATATTTTCCAATGATGGACAATTCAAAAGTCGTTTTGGCATACGAGGACGCTCTCCTGGGCAGCTGCAGCGTCCCACGGGAGTAGCTGTGCATCCCAGTGGGGACATAATCATTGCTGATTATGATAATAAATGGGTTAGCATCTTCTCATCAGATGGGAAGTTTAAGGTAAGATTAATTACAACTGGCCAGTTGAGGGAATAGGAAATACAAGATGAAATTGTCTTTTTCTTTGGATCTCAGATCCAGTAAAATATTCAACAGTTTTTCCTATGCAAATACATTTTGACTTTGTTACATCTAAGTTTAATGAAGTGAGAGTCACAATGATGTTGTCATAAATCTACTTGTGTATATCCTGAATATGGGTTCATTTTATAAAGCATTTAGTTTGCTCAGTTGCTTATTTATTACATTCTCTTAAAATACTCATTTCCATTATAGTTTATTCCAGGGGGTTGGATATAGTCCCCTGTGCTGTAAAGTAGAACCTTGTGGTTTATCCATTCTAACTGCAATAGTTTGGCATCTACTAACTCCAAACTCTCAGTCCAATCCTCCTCCCCTTTGGCAGCCACAAGTCTTAGTGTCCATGAGTCTGTTTCTGATTTGCAGATAGGCTAATTTGTGCCATGTTTTAGATTTCACATGTAACTGATATCATATGATATTTGTCTTTCCCTGTTTAACTTACTTCATTTTGTATGATAATCTCTAATGGCATTATTTCATTGTGTTTTATGGCTGAATAGTATTCCGTTGTATGTGTACCACCTTTTCTTTATCCACTCACCTGTTCATGGTCATTTAAGTGGTTTCCATGTCTTTGCTTTTGTAAACAATGCTGCTATGAACTGAGGGTGGGCTTCCCCCGTGGCTCAGCAGTAAAGAATTTGCCTGCAGTGCAGGAGACCCAGGTTTGATCCCTGGGTTGGGAAGATCTCCTGGAGGAGGGCATGGTGACCCATTCCAGTATTCTTGCTGGGAAAATCCCATGGACAGAGGAGCCTGGTGAACTACAGTCCATGGAATTGCAAACATTCAAACATGACTAAAGCAACTGAGCACACACTCATGAATATAGAGTTGCATATATCTTTTTGGGGGAATTTTTTTTATCGTTACTTATTTATGTATGGCTTTGCTGGGTCTTTGTTGCTGCACGTGGGCTTTCTCCAGTTGTGGCAAGTGGGGGCTACTCTCTAGTTGCCGTGTGTGGGCACATGGGCTTTGTTGTCCCGCTGCGAGTGGAATCTTCCGGGACCAGGGGTGGAACCCGTGTTCCCTGAGTTGGCAGGTGGCTTCTTTACTGCAGAGCCACAGGAGAGCCCCAGGGTTGCATATATCTTTTTGAATTATAGTTTTGCCTGGGTGTGTGCCCAGGTGTAGGATTACTGGGTCACGTGGTAACTCTATTTTAAGTTTTTTGAGGAACCTCCATACTGTCCTCCATAGTGGCTGTACAATTTACGTTCCCACCAGCAGTATAGGAGAGTCCCCTTTTCTCCACACCCTCCCCAGCATTTGTTATTTATAAACATTTTAATGATGGCCACTCTGACTGGTATGAGGTGGTACCTCATTGTAGTGTTTGATTTGTGTTTCACTAATAATTAGTGATATTGAACATCTTTTCATGTGCCTACTGGCCATCTGTATGTCTTCTTTGGGGAAATGTCTATTAAGATCTGCCCATTTTCGATTGGGTTTTTTTTTTTTTTTAATTTTAGCCTCTTTCATTGTTTGTTTTTTGATTTTGGCCTCTTTTATTGGTCCTTTATTTATTTATCTTCATCCATCTTTATTCTTTGGCCTGTGTGGGCCTCCCACTGCAGTGACCTCTCTCGTTGCAGAGCACTGGCTCTGGGTGCATGTGCTCCAGAGTGCTGGCTCGTAATTGGACTTACCTATCCAGCCGCTCCACGGCACATGGGATCTTCCTGGGACTAGGGATCAAACTGTTGCCCCTTCTGCACTGTAAGGCAGACTCTTTACCCAGTGGACCACCAGGGAAGCCCATGATTGGGTTTTTTTGTTGTTGAGTTGTGTAAGCTATTTGTATATTTTGGAGATTGAGCCCTTGTCAGTCGCCTCATTTGCATGTACTTTCTCCCATTCTATAGGTCGTCTTTTCGTGTGTGTGTGTGTGTGTGTGTATGTATGTGTATGTGTGTTATGGTTTTCTTTGCCATGCAGAAGCTTGTGAGTTTGACTAAGTCCATTTATTTTTGCTTTTATTTCTGTTGCCTTGGGGGAACTGACCTAAAGCAACATTGCTACAGTTTACATCAGAAGAATGTTTGCCCATGCTCTGTTCTAGGAGTTTTATGGTGTGTCTTATGTGTAACTCTTTAAGCCATTTTGAGTTTATCCTTGTGCATGCTGTGAGGATGTGTTCTAACTTAACTGATTTATGTGCAGCTCACCAACTTTCCCAGCACCACTTGCTGAAGAGACTGTCTTTGGGTGTGGAGGCTTCCCTTGTGGTTTAGTGGTAAAGAATCTGCCTGCAGTGCAGGAGATGCAGGTTTGATCCCAGGATCAGGAAGACCCCCTGGAGAAGAGAATGGCAACTCACTCCAGTATTCTTGCCTGGGAAATCCCATGGACAGAGGAGCCGGGCAGGCTACAGTCCGTAGGGTTTCAAGAGTTGGACAAGACTTAACAACTAAACCACCACCACCTCCTTTGTGTGTGGGTTTATTTCTGAGCTTGCTGTTCTATTCCATTGATCCATCTGTCTGCTTTGTACCAATACCATTGTTTTGATTACTGTATCTTTATAGTTTTGTCTGAAGTCTGGCAGAGTTATGCCTCCTGCTTTGTTTTTTTGTTTTTTTTTTCCCCTCAGGATTGCTTTAGCAATTCTAGGTCTTTTATCATTCCATATAAATTTTGGATTATTTATTCTAGTTCTGTGAAAAATGTCATGGTTAATGCTTCTTTTTTTATTTCAATGAAAAGCTACAATCTTAAGAAAAGGTTATTGAGGCAATTTATATTTCCCAAATTAGCCTGCAGATTGCCATTTATGAAATTTCTTCAGGCCTGTGATAGGTGATACGGGAGAAACAGAAGACATCGCCCTGACCTTTTAAAAATATAGAAGCCTTTTGAGGAGAAAAGACAGATACACAGAAGTAATCGAAAACAATTCATGTCAGCCTTTACGGAGTCATAAACTGTTTGGCACAATTTAGAACCATAATGTTATGGTGCCTAATATAAGAACTGGAAGAGAAAGAAACTGGGGACTGGCTCACGGAGAAAACGTGAGCTGAACTGCAGCTGAAGGGCTCCCATCATTCAATGTACTTGTTGTCACTCCCAGCATCATCTTCTGTCTCTTCAGCCAGTTGCTGAAGAGTAGAGAGCTCTTGGATTAAAACAGAAATCCCTTTTCCAGGTCCATTTTCTACATTTGTTCCTAGGACGATTATGTGACTGTCCCAGGCGTCTTGAAGGCCCATGTGCACTGGTTCATCCACATTCCCTCCCACCCCATTCCCTCCCAGGGTTTTAAAGCCATTTTGATCTGCATCGGGGGAAAAAGTTTATGTGCAGCTCACCAACTTTCCCAGCACCACTTGCTGAAGAGACTGTCTTTGGGTGTGGAGGCTTCCCTTGTGGTTTAGTGGTAAAGAATCTGCCTGCAGTGCAGGAGATGCAGGTTTGATCCCAGGATCAGGAAGACCCCCTGGAGAAGAGAATGGCAACTCACTCCAGTATTCTTGCCTGGGAAATCCCATGGACAGAGGAGCCGGGCAGGCTACAGTCCGTAGGGTTTCAAGAGTTGGACAAGACTTAACAACTAAACCACCACCACCTCCTTTGTGTGTGGGTTTATTTCTGAGCTTGCTGTTCTATTCCATTGATCCATCTGTCTGCTTTGTACCAATACCATTGTTTTGATTACTGTATCTTTATAGTTTTGTCTGAAGTCTGGCAGAGTTATGCCTCCTGCTTTGTTTTTTTGTGTTTTTCCCCTCAGGATTGCTTTAGCAATTCTAGGTCTTTTATCATTCCATATAAATTTTGGATTATTTATTCTAGTTCTGTGAAAAATGTCATGGTTAATGCTTCTTTTTTTATTTCAATGAAAAGCTACAATCTTAAGAAAAGGTTATTGAGGCAATTTATATTTCCCAAATTAGCCTGCAGATTGCCATTTATGAAATTTCTTCAGGCCTGTGATAGGTGATACGGGAGAAACAGAAGACATCGCCCTGACCTTTTAAAAATATAGAAGCCTTTTGAGGAGAAAAGACAGATACACAGAAGTAATCGAAAACAATTCATGTCAGCCTTTACGGAGTCATAAACTGTTTGGCACAATTTAGAACCATAATGTTATGGTGCCTAATATAAGAACTGGAAGAGAAAGAAACTGGGGACTGGCTCACGGAGAAAACGTGAGCTGAACTGCAGCTGAAGGGCTCCCATCATTCAATGTACTTGTTGTCACTCCCAGCATCATCTTCTGTCTCTTCAGCCAGTTGCTGAAGAGTAGAGAGCTCTTGGATTAAAACAGAAATCCCTTTTCCAGGTCCATTTTCTACATTTGTTCCTAGGACGATTATGTGACTGTCCCAGGCGTCTTGAAGGCCCATGTGCACTGGGTCATCCACATTCCCTCCCCACCCCCACCCTCCAGGCCTCCCTTTCATTTGACAACATGAACCATAACTCGTTGGCATGCCAGTTCGGTGGCTTATTAAACTGTCTGGCTTTTGGCAAATTACATGACTTCCTTGAGCCTTGATAGCCTCGCTATTTCAAACT
The DNA here is from genome assembly GCA_022376925.1 of Tragulus kanchil. Taxonomy (NCBI): domain Eukaryota; kingdom Metazoa; phylum Chordata; class Mammalia; order Artiodactyla; family Tragulidae; genus Tragulus; species Tragulus kanchil. The sequence continues at coordinate 45,606,183 of JAIOJX010000025.1, forward strand.
TGAATTTAAAATCTGTCTTACAGGGGCTTCCCTGGTAGTCCAGTGGGTAGAGAGTCTGCCTTGCAGTGCAGGGGGTCCCAGTTCAATCCCTGACCCAGAAAAATCCCATATGCTGTGGAGCGACTGGACCAGTGTGTCCAATGATGAGCCAACGCTCTGGAGCACATGCGCCCAGAGCCAGTGCTATGCAACAAAAGAGGCCACTGCGATGGGAGGCCCACACAGACCAAAGCCAAAATTTTAAAATATAAATAAATAAATAAATAATTTAAAAACTATTTTACGGATTTGGGTAAGGATTAGATAAGATACTGTTTCTGGATTTTATATGTGGTGGGTATGAAATAGGCATCTAAGAAGTGTTCTTTTCCAGTGCTTCTAGTAACCCTGTCCGAAACATGACATCTGTTTGATCAGCTGTGATTCCCACTTCATGACCTCATCCTGGCCCCTCATGGTCTCCTTCTTTGTCCAAATTCACAGAGATGATGCTCTTTGTCCTCTGTTCTGGAATCCTAAAGACACATGAAGTTCACTCATTGGTCTCTTATTGGAGAAGTTTGTATCTTCCTTTTTTTATTATTTTTTTTTTTAACTTTTTTTTGGCGGGGGAGCGGGTTGGGGAAGGAGCAGGGGCGGGCGGGCCACTTCTATTGGTCTTTCATTTGTCTATTTTCATCCATCTTTCTTCTTTGGCACGTGTGGGCCTCCCATCGCAGCGGCCTCTATTGTCGCAGAGCACCCACTCTGGGCACATGCACTCCAGAGCTCCGGCTCGGTGATTGGACACATCGGTCCAGCCGCTCCACGGCACGTGGGATCTTCCCAGGCCAGGGATCGAACTGGCGCCCCTTGCACTGCAAGTCAGTGTCCTTACCCACTGGACCACCAGGGAAGCCTCCCTGTATCTTCCTTTTTAATTTCGTTAGATCATGACAGTGCATCATCCTTTTTATTAAAAGAAGTTACATGATTATTAACCCTCAAGTTGGAACCTCTGTTTTGTGTGGGGCAGCATCTTTTCAGTCTTGGAGACTGAAAAGCTATCAGCTCTAATTCCACCATACTGCACACAAATCTTCAATTGTCCTTGATTTCACTGTTTCACTACTAATTTAATGACTCCGTATCATGACCAGATGCCCAGGAAGTTCTCTTGCCTTTCTGTGTCTCTAACTTCCTCCTCTTCATTTTCATAGTTGTATTTGTGGTAAGGCATACCCAAATATGACAGCTATTTTGGGGGGAGTCTATTCTGGGTTTTCACTGCTGTGTCAGGCTCTTCTCTAGTTACAGGGAGTGCGGGCTACTCTCTAGTTGAAGTGAGCAGGCTTCTTGTTGAGGTGACTTTTCTTATTGTGGAGCTTGGGCTCTAGGGCACACGGGCTTCAGTAGTTGCGGCACATGGACTCAATAGTTGCGGCTCCGAGGCTCTAGAGCACAGACTCAGTAGTTGTGGCTCACTGGCTTAGTTGCTCCGCAGCATGTGGGATCTTCCTGAATCTGGGTTCGAACCCATGTCTCTTGCATTGGCAGGCGAGCTTTCCACCACTGAGCTACCAGGGAAGCCCCCAAATATGACAACTTTAACATTACTAGAATGAACACTCTTTGGTGACCTCTTGAAAATACCTTCTGATTTGGAGATAACCCATTTGTTCTAGTTTAATACTCTAACAAGGCTATGACCTATTGTTTCAAGTTTAGAAACTAACACTAAAATAGTTATTGAAACATTTTTATGTCTATTGTATTGAAATATTTTATATCTATTATAAAACAACTTGAAACAGAAGTTTTACATTTAAGAAAGAAACGTTTACTGTATCAAACATTTCTTATTTATTGGTTCAATATTCTATATGTAATAAATAGGCTTTCTTCTTGGAAGAACTGGATTCTGATAGTTGAAAGACTGTTGGTAATGATTGAAATAAACACGAAAGAGCACTTATGCCCCCTAGAGGATTGGGGGAATGGTATGGTTTAGTTTCAACACATTCTTTTTTTTTTTTTTTTTTTGGTTAGGTACTGATCAAAAGCCAAAGGCTAGATTCGGGTTAGTAAACAGCAAAACTTGAAAAAAGTTAAAAAAAAAAAAAAGCCAAAGGCTAGAAGGATATCAAGTGAAAAAAATTTTGTACATTCAGGTATGACCATAAACAGAGAGATGCTTATTTCCTTCTTGTAAAATTAAACAGATGCTTAGGAAAACATGTGGATCCTGTGCATTTATTCCTAATAGTTCTAAGGATATAGTTTCTTACTTCCTTTTCTTTGTTTTGCTCACCAACTTCTTAGGTGAAAATTGAAACCAGTTTTGATTCCTCTTTGCCTCTAATTTTCTTTCTTTCCATCTTCCCTCCTGACTTATATCTTCCAGTCCATCTAGGAATCTTTTGTGACCTCAGGACAGATAAAGAGACCCCTGGCTACCATATTCTAAAATAGCTTATCTCTTCCCCTTTCAATTTAAGGCCATATTTCTTGCATTAAATAATTCCATTTAACTTTTCCAGAGCCAGGGTCTAAAATATCTTTACTTACTGTTCTGTTTAAATAGGGGACACATTGTCAGTAACCCTTATTTCATGTGATACCACCTAGTATGGCTAATTAGATGCACCAGATTCTACCATCCAGTGAGCTGCACTAGATTAGCTAAACTGGGAATCATGAGGAGAAGTGGAAGGAAAAAGAGGTTTTGGTTCAACATTTACAGTTTTTTTTTTTCTTTTAGGTGTGTACTAGTTCTCATTAAACATGATAGAATGGCTGACATTCCTTATTTTCTGTTTCTATGCTACATAATTGTCATCCATGTGGTATTATATGACTGAGTCATTCTCAGTAACAACCAGTATTCATAGTACTAGGTAATGATGATATTCTTCTTCTTTTTTTTTTTTTGGCCACTTCTATTGATCTTTCATTTATTTGTCTTTGTTCTTTGGCCTGTGTGAGTCTCCCATTGTATCAGCCTCTCTTGTCGCAGGGCACCAGCTCCGGGCTCATGCGCCCCAGAGCTCCAGCTCTGTAGTTGGACACATCAGTCCAGCCATTCCACGGCACGTGGGATCTTCCCTGACCAGGAATCAAACCAGCGCCCCTTGCTGTGCAAGGCGGTGTCCTTACCCACTGGACCACCAGGGTAGCCCAATTATGATATTCTTGTTAATCATCAGAGTTAGAGTTTCCTCTCTTCCTTTTGATTTCAACTGCCATGTCTTCCATTCAGACATGAAAGTATCAAAATTTTTTGTGCAAGCTATTATGTTATAGTCTCTGGAGGGTCTTTGAGCTAGATTTCAGAAATCAACATTAAATTAACCAACACATTCCCTTGCAAGAATGCCAATATTTCTATCCTAAGTAAATGTATCTCTTTGTTGTAAAGAGATCAGATGTGAATCTCAGTAATTTATAAATTTACAAGAACAAATGAATCTACATGGCAAGCCACTCCAGTATTCCTGCCTGAAGAATCCTATGGACAGAGGAGCCTCGTGGGCTACAGTCCATGGGGCTGCAAAGACTCGAACACGGCAGGAGTGACTTAGCACAGCACAAAATCTGTACCTCCACTGTGGAAAGGTCTGCATTCCTCCATTTCTCTCTACACATCCATCTTTCTATCTTCATGTCTCTGTGGGAAAAGAAGATAATCCTGCCAGTCAGAAGTAGTATCAGCTGAATAGGGTGGGAGAAAGGAGATGGTGCTTGACACCTTTCCTTTATCATGTGAACCACCTAGTAGGAAAGTGGATCTACCATCCAGTGAGCTGCACTAGATTAGCTAAACTGGGAATCATGAGGAGAAGTGGAAGGAAAAAGAGGTTTTGGTTCAACATTTACAGTTTTTTTTTTTCTTTTAGGTGTGTACTAGTTCTCATTAAACATGATAGAATGGCTGACATTCCTTATTTTCTGTTTCTATGCTACATAATTGTCATCCATGTGGTATTATATGACTGAGTCATTCTCAGTAACAACCAGTATTCATAGTACTAGGTAATGATGATATTCTTCTTCTTTTTTTTTTTTTGGCCACTTCTATTGATCTTTCATTTATTTGTCTTTGTTCTTTGGCCTGTGTGAGTCTCCCATTGTATCAGCCTCTCTTGTCGCAGGGCACCAGCTCCGGGCTCATGCGCCCCAGAGCTCCAGCTCTGTAGTTGGACACATCAGTCCAGCCATTCCACGGCACGTGGGATCTTCCCTGACCAGGAATCAAACCAGCGCCCCTTGCTGTGCAAGGCGGTGTCCTTACCCACTGGACCACCAGGGTAGCCCAATTATGATATTCTTGTTAATCATCAGAGTTAGAGTTTCCTCTCTTCCTTTTGATTTCAACTGCCATGTCTTCCATTCAGACATGAAAGTATCAAAATTTTTTGTGCAAGCTATTATGTTATAGTCTCTGGAGGGTCTTTGAGCTAGATTTCAGAAATCAACATTAAATTAACCAACACATTCCCTTGCAAGAATGCCAATATTTCTATCCTAAGTAAATGTATCTCTTTGTTGTAAAGAGATCAGATGTGAATCTCAGTAATTTATAAATTTACAAGAACAAATGAATCTACATGGCAAGCCACTCCAGTATTCCTGCCTGAAGAATCCTATGGACAGAGGAGCCTCGTGGGCTACAGTCCATGGGGCTGCAAAGACTCGAACACGGCAGGAGTGACTTAGCACAGCACAAAATCTGTACCTCCACTGTGGAAAGGTCTGCATTCCTCTCCATTTCTCTCTACACATCCATCTTTCTATCTTCATGTCTCTGTGGGAAAAGAAGATAATCCTGCCAGTCAGAAGTAGTATCAGCTGAATAGGGTGGGAGAAAGGGAGATGGTGCTTGACACTTTCCTTTATCCTTAGAATCTACACAGCCCAGGAGGCAAAGATCTTTGCTGCCATTTTATAGATGAGGGAACTGAGGTTCCAAATTGTGAAGGAATGAATTTTGTTCTGAAATTTTGATCCTAGGTGACCGGACAAGCCATGGCATCATAAAAGATATCAGGAAATTGGGGGATGCTAGTTTGGAGTTTCTTTTTTTTAAATGGTTTGGCCTTGGTTGAGTTTGAGATAAAATCAGCCATGACTAAAGATATGGATTAGAGAATCTTACACATGGCAGTGAAAGTCGATGCTGTAGCATGAATGAGATTTTAGAAATGGCCACAAGCCTTTTGTGGATACTGAGTTCTTGAAAGGGGACTGGTCTGAATTCAGATGTGCCATTAGTGTAAAATACACACTGGATCTCAAAGATTTAGTCACTCTCAAAAGATTGTAAGAGGGGCTTCCCTGGTGGTCCAGTGGGTAAGGACACTGCCTTGCAGTGCAAGGGGCGCCAGCTCGATCCCTGGCCTGGGAAGATCCCACGTGCCTCAGAGTGGCTGGACTGATGTATCCAACTACTGAGCCGGAGCTCTGGAGCGCATGTGCCCAGAGCACAGCCGGTGCTCTGCAACGAGAGAGGCCACTGCAGTAGGAGGCCCACACAGGCCGAAGAATAAAGACGGATGAAAATAAATAAATAAAAAATCAATAAGAGAGGCCAAATTTTAAAAAAATAAAAAGATAGTTCATTAATAATTTTATATTGATTATTTACTGAAATGGTAACTTCTGCATATAGTAAGTCCTCATTAAATTTAAATTTATCGAATGAATCTACATGGCAAGCCACTCCAGTATTCCTGCCTGAAGAATCCTATGGACAGAGGAGCCTCGTGGGCTACAGTCCATGGGGCTGCAAAGACTCGAACACGGCAGGAGTGACTTAGCACAGCACAAAATCTGTACCTCCACTGTGGAAAGGTCTGCATTCCTCTCCATTTCTCTCTACACATCCATCTTTCTATCTTCATGTCTCTGTGGGAAAAGAAGATAATCCTGCCAGTCAGAAGTAGTATCAGCTGAATAGGGTGGGAGAAAGGGAGATGGTGCTTGACACTTTCCTTTATCCTTAGAATCTACACAGCCCAGGAGGCAAAGATCTTTGCTGCCATTTTATAGATGAGGGAACTGAGGTTCCAAATTGTGAAGGAATGAATTTTGTTCTGAAATTTTGATCCTAGGTGACTGGACAAGCCATGGCATCATAAAAGATATCAGGAAATTGGGGGATGCTAGTTTGGAGTTTCTTTTTTTTAAATGGTTTGGCCTTGGTTGAGTTTGAGATAAAATCAGCCATGACTAAAGATATGGATTAGAGAATCTTACACATGGCAGTGAAAGTCGATGCTGTAGCATGAATGAGATTTTAGAAATGGCCACAAGCCTTTTGTGGATACTGAGTTCTTGAAAGGGGACTGGTCTGAATTCAGATGTGCCATTAGTGTAAAATACACACTGGATCTCAAAGATTTAGTCACTCTCAAAAGATTGTAAGAGGGGCTTCCCTGGTGGTCCAGTGGGTAAGGACACTGCCTTGCAGTGCAAGGGGCGCCAGCTCGATCCCTGGCCTGGGAAGATCCCACGTGCCTCAGAGTGGCTGGACTGATGTATCCAACTACTGAGCCGGAGCTCTGGAGCGCATGTGCCCAGAGCACAGCCGGTGCTCTGCAACGAGAGAGGCCACTGCAGTAGGAGGCCCACACAGGCCGAAGAATAAAGACGGATGAAAATAAATAAATAAAAAATCAATAAGAGAGGCCAAATTTTAAAAAAATAAAAAGATAGTTCATTAATAATTTTATATTGATTATTTACTGAAATGGTAACTTCTGCATATAGTAAGTCCTCTACATATGAACCTTCAAGTTGCAAACTTTCAAAGATGTGAATGTGTGTTCACAACATGGCTGGTGTGCGTTGTTGCCTTGTGTGCGTCCTCCTTGTGTGTACAAGTGAGTGTGCTTTTGTGTATTTGATGGTACTGTTTAGAACACAGTAGTTCGGTATCTTTTATTTCAAGCCCAGGATGTCAGAAGTAAGCGTAAAAACAATGGTGATGTAATTGGTACTGCTAAGAAGCACGAGCTGCTGTACTGTGCTACTGTACTTTTCAAGGTACTGCACTCTAAGTATAAAAATGTTTTCTTTGTTTTCTGTATTTGTTTTTTACATATGATTTGCATGAAAAGTACTGTCAATCTATGCTGCTTATTTTATCTCAGTACAAAATAGCCTATCATACTAGTTGGGTACCTAGGCTAACTTTGTTTGACTTACAAATGTGCTTTCGGAATGGAACTTGTTCACATGTGCTATGAGTGTAAAATACACACTGAATCTCAAAGATTTAGTCACTCCCAAAAGAATGCAAAACCATTCATGAATAATTTTTATATTGGCTATGTTGGGTTAGTTAAGTACATAATTAAAATGAACTTTTCCTGTTTCTTTTCAGTGTGGCTGCTAGCAAACTTTGTTACATCTGTTGTTTATGCTCCTATCAGATAGCACTAACGGTTCAGTTCAGTCGCTCAGTTGTGTCCAATTTTTGTGACCTCATGGGCTGTAGCACGCCAGGCATCCCTGTCCTTCATCATTTCCCAGAGCTTGCTCAAACTCATGGCCGTTGATTCAGTGATGCCATCCACCCATCTCATCCTCTGTCATCCCCTTCTTCTGCATTCTATTTTTCCCAACATCAAGGTCTTTTCCAGTGAGTCGTCCCTTCATATCAGGTGGCCAAAGTATTGGAGCTTCAGCTTCAACATCAGTCCTTCCAATCAGGGTTGATTTCCTTTAGGATTGACTGATTTGATCTCCTTGCAGTCCAAGGGACTCTCAAGAGTCTTCTCTATAAACATCTGTATGGTCAAAGCTATGGTTTTCCCAATAGTCATGTATGCATGTGAGAGGCGGCCTATAAAGATGGCTGAGCATGGAAGAACTGATGCCTTTGAACTGTGGTATTGGAGGAGACACAGATGCTCTTAACAGAGAGAGGGAAAATAAGGAGTCTTTGAGACTCCTCAGAGACAGAACCTTTGAGAATGTAATTTATTGGAGTTTTAAAAATTTTTTTTTGGCCACTTAATTTGATCTTTCATTCACTTATTTTTTTTGTTCTTTGGCTCCTGTGGGCCTCCCATCACAGTGGCCTCTGTTGCTGCAGAGCACTGGCTCTGGGCGCATACGCTCCAGAGCTCCGGCTCGGTAATTGGACACATCAGTTCAGCCGCTCCGCGGCACGTGGGATCTTCCCAGGCCAGGGATCGAACTGGCGCCCCTTGTACTACAAGGCAGTGCCCTTACCCACTGGACCACCAGGGAAGCCCTGGAGTTTAAATTTTTAAGTTAAAATGTTATACTTGAAAAATAGATTTTTCAGAAAAGTCTAGAGAGGAGTGTATAAAATGAACAGTAAGAGTTTTTCCTGCCGCCATTAATGCCACTTTCAACTTCATTTCCTCCCTTGTTTTTGACAGACGAAAATCGGATCAGGAAAGTTGATGGGGCCCAAAGGAGTTTCTGTGGACCGCAACGGCCACATCATCGTCGTGGATAACAAGGCGTGCTGCGTATTTATCTTCCAGCCAAATGGGAAAATAGTCACCAGGTTTGGTAGCCGAGGAAATGGGGACAGGCAGTTTGCAGGTACACTCGATGGTAATATGTAAACCCCCTTTCTTATGCCTCTTCTGCTCACACTTGCATGATGTTGAAGCATGTCGAAGATGCCTCATCCCCAGGGTGTTTGCCGGCTCTGGGAAAGACACTGGGGATGGAATCTAAGCAAAAGCATGGTTAAATGCTTCTCAGAGACTCCGCCCACAGTAAGTGCAGCTGCAGCCCTTGTGGGGCTTTTACCACAACCCAGAAGTCACATCTTCGAATGCTAACATTAAATAAAGCGCAAACTTTAATAAAACAGTTTTTGAATTAAAACGGAGAACCTCCTGTTTCCACCTTGCTAAGAGTTTCTGAATGAGAATATTTTCCACCCATCTAAGTGATTATTAGAGAGTAGGAATTTAGAATACTTGCTAATAAGAACAGAAAAGGTGGTCTCTTTTACTTTTCTTTGCAGTCATAGGCTTCCCTCATTTTGTTTTTTTTTGTTTTTTTGGTTTTTTTTTTTACATCTGCAAGAAGAGGCTGAAAACCCGTTGATTGCTTTCTTTTGAAAGGATGCTTTTAGCGGTTCACATTAATTTGGGCCTCCCATCACAGTGGCCTCTGTTGCTGCAGAGCACTGGCTCTGGGCATCCTTATGTTCTTTGGCTCTGTGGCCTCCCATCACAGTCTCTGGCGCGACACCTGGCACGCCCAGAGCTCCGGCTCGTAATTGGACACATCAGTTCAGCCGCTCCGCGGCACGTGGGATCTTCCCAGGCCAGGGATCGAACTGGCGCCCCTTGTACTACAAGGCAGTGCCCTTACCCACTGGACCACCAGGGAAGCCCTGGAGTTTAAATTTTTAAGTTAAAATGTTATACTTGAAAAATAGATTTTTCAGAAAAGTCTAGAGAGGAGTGTATAAAATGAACAGTAAGAGTTTTTCCTGCCGCCATTAATGCCACTTTCAACTTCATTTCCTCCCTTGTTTTTGACAGACGAAAATCGGATCAGGAAAGTTGATGGGGCCCAAAGGAGTTTCTGTGGACCGCAACGGCCACATCATCGTCGTGGATAACAAGGCGTGCTGCGTATTTATCTTCCAGCCAAATGGGAAAATAGTCACCAGGTTTGGTAGCCGAGGAAATGGGGACAGGCAGTTTGCAGGTACACTCGATGGTAATATGTAAACCCCCTTTCTTATGCCTCTTCTGCTCACACTTGCATGATGTTGAAGCATGTCGAAGATGCCTCATCCCCAGGGTGTTTGCCGGCTCTGGGAAAGACACTGGGGATGGAATCTAAGCAAAAGCATGGTTAAATGCTTCTCAGAGACTCCGCCCACAGTAAGTGCAGCTGCAGCCCTTGTGGGGCTTTTACCACAACCCAGAAGTCACATCTTCGAATGCTAACATTAAATAAAGCGCAAACTTTAATAAAACAGTTTTTGAATTAAAACGGAGAACCTCCTGTTTCCACCTTGCTAAGAGTTTCTGAATGAGAATATTTTCCACCCATCTAAGTGATTATTAGAGAGTAGGAATTTAGAATACTTGCTAATAAGAACAGAAAAGGTGGTCTCTTTTACTTTTCTTTGCAGTCATAGGCTTCCCTCATTTTGTTTTTTTGGTTTTTTTTTTTACATCTGCAAGAAGAGGCTGAAAACCCGTTGATTGCTTTCTTTTGAAAGGATGCTTTTAGCGGTTCACATTAATTTGCATAATCTTTCTTTAGGCTTTGTCTCCAGTTCTGCCAAGTTCTGAATGTCACCCAAATTGTTATCAAGTGTGGGTTTCTGCTCTGCTTGAAAAAAGTATTTCCTACTGGATTTTTTTTCCCTTAATGCTCCCAAGAGTTACCATGTCTCTTCAGTGGGAGCAGAGGGCCCTATGTGACTATCAGGGAAGCTTCCAGAGGGTGGTGCAGAGAATGAGTTCTGATGCTTGTTACTCATTCCACTTCATGAGGGCTGCTGGATCTCTTTGCTTGATTTGGAAGAAGGCAGAGCAGACAGGCACATGTGTAGAGTGCTCTCTGATCTTATTATCTGGAGTCAGAGGTCTGGCTGAATGACCTTTCAAGAACCGAGTCTATAGTTCTTTGTTTTTTCTGAAATAGCTAAGTTGATATATGAAGTTTTGTAACTGCTCTGTTGTTGTAATCATTTTCGTATTTTTTTTCCTATCTTTATTTCAGGTCCCCATTTCGCAGCTGTAAATAGCAATAATGAGATTATTGTTACTGATTTCCATAATCATTCTGTCAAGGTACCATAAACACATCAATTGTTGTTAACTTTTGACTGCTTTTATACAGGAATCAATCTGGGGGAAAGCTTGACACTCTCATACACACAGGACCTAGGGGGCATAGCCTAAAAGAGAAGATTTTTGCTTCTAAATGATGCAGGTTTTAATTTGAACATTCACCCTTTGGAGAGTCAGAAAAATGAACGAAGTATGGTGGCAATAAGTTTCTTAATTTGAAACTGGTGTCAACGGAGATGACTTGAAAATTAAATTTGAAAATGCAACTTTCTGAAGCTTAATCTTTTGTGGCTCTTTAATAAAATAGATGACTTTTTTTTTCAATTTTCTGCATCATAGGGCCTGACAAACAAAAGTAGATATTGGAACTCTGCTACAGCAGCGGGTCTGGGGAGGGCACTAGCACTGGCGTATGTTCAAACAGGGTACTTCATACACCCTCTGACTAGCTTGGCGCCCCACCCCTCCCCCAAAGAGTACAGTGCACTTTTCTTACTAGGAGAAGGAGGAAGAAAGACTCGGCCTCTACTATGAGCAAATCAGGAAATAATAAAGGGCTTCAAAACCGGTGTCTCACCTTAACAAGAAAATCTTTAGCCACATTCTAGACCAAGCTTTTCAAAGTGTCGTATGTGTGTGTGTGTGTGTCCCACTTGAAGGGGACGCCACGGGGTCCTGAGTGGCGCACTGGCAGACATTTTTCGTTTAAGAGTTACGTATCTGTTTTTAGGGTTACCTTCTGTTGTTATCAAGTGATACTGGCTTGTGCTTATATTAGAAGTGATATTAGGTAAGGAAAGTGAGGCACTTCTAATGTGAGGGAGGCTAAGAAACCAGGATAGGCAGAAGACCAGTGACTGAAATTTGTGCTTGGAGACAGCTATTGAGCAACCAGACTTGGACATCCATTTGCCCAGGGCTGATGACTAAGAGTTAAAGAGGGATAGGACTTCAACACCCAAGGTACTGCTGCTTTTCCCCAGGTCTTTCTGGAAGAAGGTGTCTTTAAGCTGAGCAAGTACATGGAAAGGCCTTGAACTTTGGGGATGGGTGCCAAGTCCCTGTGCAAAGAGAAGAGCCCGGGTGGGAGGACGGGAAAGGGTGCTCCCATGACTTCTATGAAAAGCTGCTTCCTGCCCTGATGGCAGGACTCCATCCCCATACCGCCCCCCACCTCCCAGTCTTGGTAAAAGGAAGAACAGCAGGAAAGTCTGTTGAGAAGGAGGGAAACACAGAGCAAAGTGGCACAGAACCTGGGCTTGCAGCCATCCTCTCAGGGGCTGTCATCATGCTGGGTGATGAACATGACCCTAAAAGGATAAGGCTACTGTTACACTCCCTCTGCTCCCCTCTGCTTGGAGAGAAGTCCGTCATTTACCTGTAGCACCTTCAACAAGAAGAAAACCCATGCAGATCTAAGCAGTGTCAGAGCCGGCAAAGCCTGGCCCAGGGCCAACCACCCCTTCAGGAGAAGGCAACATGCATCAGGTTGCTCTTTCCTACCAAGCACAGCTGTAGCCTCAGCCTTCATGCCCGCATACTCCAAGCAGCTCTGAGAGTCAACTGGCCTCAGTAGGTGGGAGGATTCCTATTTACCAGCCCTGACTGATAGTGTAGGAGGAAATAAAACATGTAAGTAGCCTAAATGCAAGGCAGAGAGCAATCAATGATCTTTTAAGAATAGAGTCCCTGTAGGGACTCCTCTGGTAGTCCAGTGGTTAAGGCTCAGCACTTCCATTGCAGGGTACATGGGTTCAATCCCTGGTTGAGGAATTAAGAGCCAAGGCCAAAAAAAAAAAAAAAAAAATCAGTACACTTAAAGTTCTCTAAATATCCAGAATAAAAGAGAAGATTTTATAACTAAGACTGTCAGGGAAGACATCTAAGCAGATGTGGTATTGAGGTGAACAGAATTTTGAAATCAGCAAAGGACTATCATCAAAGCTATAAAGCTTGCTGTAAAAATCTGTTATCAAAAAAAAAAAAAGGGCTTCCCTGGTGGTCCAGTGGATCCCCGTTCATGAAAGAAGACTTCAACACCCAAGGTACTGCTGCTTTTCCCCAGGTCTTTCTGGAAGAAGGTGTCTTTAAGCTGAGCAAGTACATGGAAAGGCCTTGAACTTTGGGGATGGGTGCCAAGTCCCTGTGCAAAGAGAAGAGCCCGGGTGGGAGGACGGGAAAGGGTGCTCCCATGACTTCTATGAAAAGCTGCTTCCTGCCCTGATGGCAGGACTCCATCCCCATACCGCCCCCCACCTCCCAGTCTTGGTAAAAGGAAGAACAGCAGGAAAGTCTGTTGAGAAGGAGGGAAACACAGAGCAAAGTGGCACAGAACCTGGGCTTGCAGCCATCTTCTCAGGGGCTGTCATCATGCTGGGTGATGAACATGACCCTAAAAGGATAAGGCTACTGTTACACTCCCTCTGCTCCCCTCTGCTTGGAGAGAAGTCCGTCATTTACCTGTAGCACCTTCAACAAGAAGAAAACCCATGCAGATCTAAGCAGCGTCAGAGCCGGCAAAGCCTGGCCCAGGGCCAACCACCCCTTCAGGAGAAGGCAACATGCATCAGGTTGCTCTTTCCTACCAAGCACAGCTGTAGCCTCAGCCTTCATGCCCGCATACTCCAAGCAGCTCTGAGAGTCAACTGGCCTCAGTAGGTGGGAGGATTCCTATTTACCAGCCCTGACTGATAGTGTAGGAGGAAATAAAACATGTAAGTAGCCTAAATGCAAGGCAGAGAGCAATCAATGATCTTTTAAGAATAGAGTCCCTGTAGGGACTCCTCTGGTAGTCCAGTGGTTAAGGCTCAGCACTTCCATTGCAGGGTACATGGGTTCAATCCCTGGTTGAGGAATTAAGAGCCAAGGCCAAAAAAAAAAAAAAAAAAAAAAATCAGTACACTTAAAGTTCTCTAAATATCCAGAATAAAAGAGAAGATTTTATAACTAAGACTGTCAGGGAAGACATCTAAGCAGATGTGGTATTGAGGTGAACAGAATTTTGAAATCAGCAAAGGACTATCATCAAAGCTATAAAACTTGCTGTAAAAATCTGTTATCAAAAAAAAAAAAAAAAGGGCTTCCCCTGGTGGTCCAGTGGATAAGGACACAGCCTTGCAGTGCAAGGGGCGCCGGTTCGATCCCTGGCCTGGGAAGATCCCACTGGATGGATGTGTCCAATCACCGAGCCGGAGCTCTGGCGCGCATGCGCCCAGAGCCAGCACTCTGCAACGACAGATGCCGCCGTGCTGGGAGGCCCACAGGAGCCAAAGAACAAAGACGGATGAAAACAGAGAAACGAAAGACCAATGGAGTGGCCTGCCCGCTCCACCCCCCTTCCCAACCCGACCCCCGCCCAAAATAAATAAATAAATAAATCTTTAAAAAAAAAAAACCAGGGCTTCCCTGGTGGTCCAGTGGCTAGAGAGTCCACCGATCCCTGGTCCAGGAAGATCCCATGTGCTGTGGAACGGCTGGACCCATGTGTCTAGTTACGAGCCAGCGCTCTGGAGTGCATGTGCCCAGAGCTGATGCTCTATAGCGAGGGAAGCCACTGCAATGGGAGGCCCACACAGGCCAAAAAATAAAGATGGATGAAAATAAATAAATAAATAAAAAACCAATCAAAGAGGACAAAATTTAAAAAGAAAACTATAAAAATGGTTTCAGCTCATACTTCTGCCTCTTATGCTTTCATCTGAATAAATTATAAGTAATTAAATAACATTTTAGATGGGAAAAATAGAAAATATATAACATTTAAAATCCTTAAGATTGTAAAAATATTTCAGATTTTTAAGAATTGTAGAGGTAGTTTAGTTATTTATGCTCAACTTTTCTCTCATTTGGAGGAAAAATAAGAGTCATTTTGATTTTCTCTTTGATAGTTATCACCATGTGGATTTTATGGAATAGTTGGGCTTTTGTTATAATACAGAGCAGTTAATAAGAGTTCCTGACTTGAGTAACTTCTCTGAAGGTAAATGTGAAACCCTGATCTATAGGTCAGAGCTAGAAAGTGAGCTAGTTAAGCTACGTTTTTACATTTTTTCATCGCAAAAATCAGTACACTTAAAGTTGTCTAAATATCCAGAATAAAAGAGAAGATTTTATAACTAAGACTGTCAGGAAGACATCTAAGCAGATGTGGTATTGAGGTGAAAAGAATTTTGAAATCAGAAAAGGACTATCATCAAAGCTATAAAACTTGCTGTAAAAATCTGTTATCAAAAAAAAAAAAAAAAAAGGGCTTCCCCTGGTGGTCCAGTGGATAAGGACACAGCCTTGCAGTGCAAGGGGCGCCGGTTCGATCCCTGGCCTGGGAAGATCCCACTGGATGGATGTGTCCAATCACCGAGCCGGAGCTCTGGCGCGCATGCGCCCAGAGCCAGCACTCTGCAACGACAGATGCCGCCGTGCTGGGAGGCCCACAGGAGCCAAAGAACAAAGACGGATGAAAACAGAGAAACGAAAGACCAATGGAGTGGCCTGCCCGCTCCACCCCCCTTCCCAACCCGACCCCCGCCCAAAATAAATAAATAAATAAATCTTTAAAAAAAAAAAACCAGGGCTTCCCTGGTGGTCCAGTGGCTAGAGAGTCCACCGATCCCTGGTCCAGGAAGATCCCATGTGCTGTGGAACGGCTGGACCCATGTGTCTAGTTACGAGCCAGCGCTCTGGAGTGCATGTGCCCAGAGCTGATGCTCTATAGCGAGGGAAGCCACTGCAATGGGAGGCCCACACAGGCCAAAAAATAAAGATGGATGAAAATAAATAAATAAATAAAAAACCAATCAAAGAGGACAAAATTTAAAAAGAAAACTATAAAAATGGTTTCAGCTCATACTTCTGCCTCTTATGCTTTCATCTGAATAAATTATAAGTAATTAAATAACATTTTAGATGGGAAAAATAGAAAATATATAACATTTAAAATCCTTAAGATTGTAAAAATATTTCAGATTTTTAAGAATTGTAGAGGTAGTTTAGTTATTTATGCTCAACTTTTCTCTCATTTGGAGGAAAAATAAGAGTCATTTTGATTTTTCTCTTTGATAGTTATCACCATGTGGATTTTATGGAATAGTTGGGCTTTTGTTATAATACAGAGCAGTTAATAAGAGTTCCTGACTTGAGTAACTTCTCTGAAGGTAAATGTGAAACCCTGATCTATAGGTCAGAGCTAGAAAGTGAGCTAGTTAGTTCTTTAGCTACGTTCACTATATACATTTTTTTCATCGCAAAACAAGATTAAATCAGCCTTCTTCATTATTTCAAAATAGAAGAGAAGCATATAAGCGGTTCGAATTATGTCAGGGAAAACATACTGACTCAGAGATAAACAAAACAATTATTGTATAACTTTTTTTTTTTTTTTTGCATTTTTATTTTATATTGGACTGTAGGTCTCAGTGGTAAAGAATCCCCCTGCCAAGCAGGAGACATTGATTTGATCCTTGGATTGGGAAGATCCCCTGGCGAAGAAAATCCCTCTCCAGTATTCTTTTTTTTTTAATTTTATGTATTTATTTATTTATTTTTATTTGGCTATTCTGGGTTTTCACTGCTTCCACAGGCTCTTCTCTAGTTGCAGGGAGTGGGGGCTAGTCTCTAGTTGAGGTGAGCAGGCTTCTTGTTGCGGTGACTTCTCTTGTTGTGGAACTCAGGCTCTAGGGCACATGGGCTTCAGTAGTTGCAGCTTACGGACTCCATAGTTGTGGCTCCGAGGCTCTAGAGCACAGGCTCGGTAATTGTGGCTCACAGGCTTAGTTGCTCCGCAGCATGTGGGATCTTCCCAGATCAGGGATCAAACCCATGTCTCCTACATTGGCAGGCATATTCATAACCACTGGGCCACCAAGGACGTCCCCCTCTCCAGTATTCTTGCTTGGAAAATTCCGTGGACAGAGGAGCCTGGTGGGCTACAGTCCATGAGGACATAAAGAGTCGGGTACGACTTAGTGACTAAACCTCAACAACATAGTGATGTACAACATTTTGTTAGTTTCAGATATGCAGCATAGTTACTCAGGTATACATAACATACATCTTTTTTTTTTCAGATTTTTTTCCTATTTAGTTTATTACAGAGTATTGACTAGAGTCCCTGTGCTATGCGTTAGCTCTTTGTTGATTATCATATAATCCCAAACTTATGTGAAGGAGGTTAAAAAAAAAAAAAAGTCAGGAGATATTTTGAAGGCATGACATCTTAGTAAAAGTTGATTCCTATCCAAAGAACCAAAGAGGTAGTTTATTTACTTGGCAACTATGTAATTAATTCAGAAAGCAGCCATGACTTTTTTTTTTTTTACCTTAAAAAAAGGTTTAGCCTTTAGAGATGAAAGCCTCTCACTTCCCCATCATAACAAACTAAAAGAAATAGCATTATTTTACTGTTTCATGACCACAGAGATGGCAATAAGAGAATCTCTAAAAGGTCCTGAAAGCATCTTCAGATCAGATCTGTGTTCAGACTTGGTGACCTCTCTTGGGTCCTCATTGTAGAAAGCTTACTCTCATGGGTGCCCTGCATGTGACACTTTTCGATTTGTCAGTGGGTATTTCCACATGTGTTGCATGATAAGAGAATATCCTGAAGGTGTTTCATAACCATAAAGTATTACCAGAATCATCAAGATAAAATTATGCTTACTATAGCCTTATCATTAAATACATATTAAAATTCTAATTGTCTCAGGATTAGTAATCTGAGTAATCTGGCAAGTGATACAGATACAATAACACTCTATTAATAAGAATATTTAATTAACCACAATGGCCTAGTGCTTGACCATATCAGGTAGTAGAGAAATGAGAATTCTCAAGAGTTTTGTTTAGCCCTCTTTGATCATCCTTCTCTCACGGGCTCTGTTCATCAAAGTGTTATGGCTGTCTATTCTAACTAAAATATTCTGAGAAAATCTATTTAAAAAAGCCCTTTTCTTGGGCTTCCCTGGTGGTCCAGTGGGTAAAGCCTCCGCCTTGCAGTGCAAAGGGCGCCGGTACGATCCCTGGCCTGGGAAGATCCCACTGTGCTGCGGAGCGGCTGGACCGATATGTCCAATTACTGAGCCAGAGCTCTGGAGTGCATGTGGCCAGAGCGGGTGCTCTGCAATGAGAGAGGCCACTGCAATGGGAGGCCCACACAGGCCAAAGAATAAAGATGGGTGAAAATAAATAAATAAATAATCAATAAAAAGAGGCCAAAATTTTAAAAAGCCCTTTTCTTATTCTTCACTGGTAGCCATCACACACCCATAGACACAGTCACGTCCTCACTCAGATTTTGTGTGGTCCAGCCTACCCGTTCTTGTTACGTTGACTTAGTGAGATGGTAGTAAATTCATTCTGAGTATCTTTTTTTTTTTTTTGGCCACTTTTATTGATCTTTCATTTATTTATCTTTGTTCTTTGGCCTGTGTGGGCCTCCCACTGCAGTGGCCTGTCTCGTCACAGAGCACTGGCTCTGGGAGCATGTGCTCCGGAGCGCTGGCTCGGTAATTGGACACATGGGCCCAGCTGCTCCGTGGCACATGGGATCTTCCCAGGCCAGGGATTGAACCGGCGCCCCTTGCACTGCAAGGTGAACTCCTAACCCACTGGACCACCAGGGAAGCCCCAGCTCCTACTTTCTGATTCAACTTTGAGCCATTGTTCATCCTTTAGAAGTGTAGTGCCAATTCTTTAAATTAGTTATTTAAATGCAGAAAGAATATTGTGCTTGGTTCCATCTCTACTTACTCATACTACCTTATATTTGTATATATTTTATAATTTATAACAGTATTTTTCACATGGTAATACAACTGGATATAGTCTAGAAAAAAAAGTGGTTTAGCAAATATGAAGTCAGATTTCAATAGTAAATTGGGGAACCATAGTGATATGGGGGTGTCTAGTTTGTAGACTCCTCCCCTTTGGAAGAATGTCTTAAATAACCTGCTCAGATATTATTTAAAAGCCAGAATGTTTGCTTAACTCTTTTAGTTTAAAATAATTTAAAAATGTTCCGTGCAGGTGTTTAATCAGGAAGGAGAATTCATGTTGAAGTTTGGCTCAAATGGAGAAGGAAATGGGCAGTTTAATGCCCCCACGGGTGTGGCAGTGGATTCAAATGGAAACATCATTGTGGCTGACTGGGGGAACAGCAGGATCCAGGTAGATGAATGTGTTTGTTTGTTAAAAGTGAAGAATCATCTGTCCCCCCGACTGGAATGTTTTCCATTTGTTCATTGGTTAGCTAATGAGGCTGTAAATAATCTCACCAGAAGTACTAAATTAAGGAAGGTGGAATAGAAGCAAATCAACCCAAGGTGCTCTGGGTAGACCTAGTAACATTCCAAAGTTGCCGTGAGATAGCAGTGGTCAACAATTGAATCAGATATGGGTATCCCCTTCCCAGTAAAAGGCTTGAGATTAATTCCTCCAGAATATTTATCTTCCTTAATTACCCAGTGGACATCCACATTTGAAAGAGGCATTCTGTGTCTGATGGGAAGCCAGTTTTCTTTGGCCTGTGTGGGCCTCCCACTGCAGTGGCCTGTCTCCACAGAGCACTGGCTCTGGGAGCATGTGCTCCGGAGCGCTGGCTCGGTAATTGGACACATGGGCCCAGCTGCTCCGTGGCACATGGGATCTTCCCAGGCCAGGGATTGAACCGGCGCCCCTTGCACTGCAAGGTGAACTCCTAACCCACTGGACCACCAGGGAAGCCCCAGCTCCTACTTTCTGATTCAACTTTGAGCCATTGTTCATCCTTTAGAAGTGTAGTGCCAATTCTTTAAATTAGTTATTTAAATGCAGAAAGAATATTGTGCTTGGTTCCATCTCTACTTACTCATACTACCTTATATTTGTATATATTTTATAATTTATAACAGTATTTTTCACATGGTAATACAACTGGATATAGTCTAGAAAAAGAAGTGGTTTAGCAAATATGAAGTCAGATTTCAATAGTAAATTGGGGAACCATAGTGATATGGGGGTGTCTAGTTTGTAGACTCCTCCCCTTTGGAAGAATGTCTTAAATAACCTGCTCAGATATTATTTAAAAGCCAGAATGTTTGCTTAACTCTTTTAGTTTAAAATAATTTAAAAATGTTCCGTGCAGGTGTTTAATCAGGAAGGAGAATTCATGTTGAAGTTTGGCTCAAATGGAGAAGGAAATGGGCAGTTTAATGCCCCCACGGGTGTGGCAGTGGATTCAAATGGAAACATCATTGTGGCTGACTGGGGGAACAGCAGGATCCAGGTAGATGAATGTGTTTGTTTGTTAAAAGTGAAGAATCATCTGTCCCCCAGACTGGAATGTTTTCCATTTGTTCATTGGTTAGATAATGAGGCTGTAAATAATCTCACCAGAAGTACTAAATTAAGGAAGGTGGAATAGAAGCAAATCAACCCAAGGTGCTCTGGGTAGACCTAGTAACATTCCAAAGTTGCCGTGAGATAGCAGTGGTCAACAATTGAATCAGATATGGGTATCCCCTTCCCAGTAAAAGGCTTGAGATTAATTCCTCCAGAATATTTATCTTCCTTAATTACCCAGTGGACATCTACATTTGAAAGAGGCATTCTGTGTCTGATGGGAAGCCAGAAGCAGACAGGCAGCTACAGACCGAAGAGGTCTGCATCAGACCACAGATGCTCAGCTGTTTGTACTGTGGCCCTTCTTACACCTGCCTTTGGAAACACCCTAAGGGCCAAACGGAATGGTCCAAAGAAACCAGCCTGGGCCTAGGAAGGAAAAGAGTTCTTTGTATTTCATCATAGCAGAAGCACACAAACCAAAAGAGAACACTTTCTATCCAGATGTACATGCTGAACCATGGACTTCATGTAACTTACTCTTTTCTGAAAAGAAAAAGATAATCTCCGTTTTCTTGTTGCACATTGGGACTCAGGACACTCTTCTGTGGTCCCAGTTGCTGATTTTTCTCTCTTATGATTGGGAATAAAAGAAGGTAGTGACTCTAGAAGAGGGAAAAGAGAAAGCTCAGAGTGAGAAATGGGGGTGGTTTATTCTTCAGGCACCGTCGGCGCCACTCCCCTCACATCTGACCTCTGTCAGTGTGTAAGTGAGATCCTACTGCCAGTGGCACATGCCTATGCCTTGTCGGTGCCTCTGGGGCACAGGGAAGGGGCGGAGGGCAAGCAAGCTGAGTGGACGGAGGGGCTGTCAGTGACAGTGACCAGAACAAGACGGGGGTGCACACAGGCCTCTGTGAAAGGCCGCAGCAGCAGAGGTTTTCTAACCCCTGCTTCATCGGGTTGCTCTCCCGTCTCCTGTCACACTCTGATTTGTGTTTACAGGTGTTTGATGGAAGCGGATCGTTTCTGTCCTACATTAACACATCGGCCGACCCACTCTACGGCCCCCAGGGCCTGGCCCTCACGTCAGACGGCCACGTGGTGGTAGCAGACTCTGGAAACCACTGTTTCAAGGTCTACCGGTATTTACAGTAATAGTGGGCAACTGGACACCGCCTCACAGAGAGCTTAGAGCATAAACTGGAATGGATTTCCTGACGCAGGACCAGATTATGCTAGACTTTTCTTGCTAGAAGGAATCATCGGTGAACTTTCCAAGGTTATTTCTGAATGTAACCATTTCCTTAAAAACTGCATATCTGATTTCCATAATCCACGTTTAGGGTTTAAAAAGAAAAGGAATCTCTTCTACTGAATCTATAAAAACTGCGAAGTTTTACACCTGTGAACTATGGCTTATAGAACAGGGATTTATGTAGTTCAACTAATTTTGCAAATCAAACATGCATTAAAAAACTAGAATATTTAAAGGTATTTGTTAATCCTGTGAGTGGTAGGTAGCTTTTGCGCAGAGCTTCCAAAAACAAAATAAAAACAAAGTCTGTTATAGTTATATACTTTATTTAACCTCGGTCACAAGACCCAGGGGATCTTCTAACCTCACTTTTACAGTAGGTATTACTCTTGTGACATTTTTTTGGTTCTCAGTAACTACATATGAATTACTTTGGAAAGAAATGCAAGCTGTCTTGCAAAATCCTCTCAGGTGGGATTAGCAAGCCTCTTGAGTTTCAATGCAAATTTCCCATCCTTTCTGAGTAGCTTAAATCAATGCTAAATGGGGTGGTTTATTCTTCAGGCACCGTCGGCGCCACTCCCCTCACATCTGACCTCTGTCAGTGTGTAAGTGAGATCCTACTGCCAGTGGCACATGCCTATGCCTTGTCGGTGCCTCTGGGGCACAGGGAAGGGGCGGAGGGCAAGCAAGCTGAGTGGACGGAGGGCTGTCAGTGACAGTGACCAGAACAAGACGGGGGTGCACACAGGCCTCTGTGAAAGGCCGCAGCAGCAGAGGTTTTCTAACCCCTGCTTCATCGGGTTGCTCTCCCGTCTCCTGT
The DNA here is from genome assembly GCA_022376925.1 of Tragulus kanchil. NCBI lineage: Eukaryota > Metazoa > Chordata > Mammalia > Artiodactyla > Tragulidae > Tragulus > Tragulus kanchil. The sequence goes on from JAIOJX010000025.1 coordinate 45,628,363, forward strand.
CACACTCTGATTTGTGTTTACAGGTGTTTGATGGAAGCGGATCGTTTCTGTCCTACATTAACACATCGGCCGACCCACTCTACGGCCCCCAGGGCCTGGCCCTCACGTCAGACGGCCACGTGGTGGTAGCAGACTCTGGAAACCACTGTTTCAAGGTCTACCGGTATTTACAGTAATAGTGGGCAACTGGACACCGCCTCACAGAGAGCTTAGAGCATAAACTGGAATGGATTTCCTGACGCAGGACCAGATTATGCTAGACTTTTCTTGCTAGAAGGAATCATCGGTGAACTTTCCAAGGTTATTTCTGAATGTAACCATTTCCTTAAAAACTGCATATCTGATTTCCATAATCCACGTTTAGGGTTTAAAAAGAAAAGGAATCTCTTCTACTGAATCTATAAAACTGCGAAGTTTTACACCTGTGAACTATGGCTTATAGAACAGGGATTTATGTAGTTCAACTAATTTTGCAAATCAAACATGCATTAAAAAACTAGAATATTTAAAGGTATTTGTTAATCCTGTGAGTGGTAGGTAGCTTTTGCGCAGAGCTTCCAAAAACAAAATAAAAACAAAGTCTGTTATAGTTATATACTTTATTTAACCTCGGTCACAAGACCCAGGGGATCTTCTAACCTCACTTTTACAGTAGGTATTACTCTTGTGACATTTTTTTGGTTCTCAGTAACTACATATGAATTACTTTGGAAAGAAATGCAAGCTGTCTTGCAAAATCCTCTCAGGTGGGATTAGCAAGCCTCTTGAGTTTAGCACTTAAAAAATCAATGCAAATTTCCCATCCTTTCTGAGTTAGCTCAATGATCTTCATGTGTTCTCTTCACCTCTCTCCCTCTCACCTTGTATCAAAAGATAAAGTTCATTTTCAGGGAAACCTGAAGTTCCTAATACGTTGGAAAGCATTTTACTGTAGTAATGCTACCTTTCAGTAAACCACCGGGCCCTGTTAACTCCAGATGAATGCACTGGAATGTAAACAAGAAAAAAGTCGGTCACATTTTCTGTGCCATGTTCTCCCATGTGTCTGTCCTCTTCCACTTCATGAATGCAAAAGCTTTACCTCCTGCAGAATGTTAGCACATGTAGAAGGACACCAGTATCCTAGGACAGAGAGCCGTAAGCAGCCCTTTGGAGGACGGATGGTGTCGGCCAAAGCCATGTGGTTGATCAGTGGTTTCCCCTTAGAAGGCAAGTGTTACCAAAGTTGTGTTCTCGCGAAAGCATTACCGGTAAGGGCATGTTATGGTTATTTATCATTGTCTGATGACTAGTAGAGGCATTAAAGGACTATGTATACATGATTAGGGTAAGGTAGAATGTATCATATAAATATATATATATAGTTGAACCTTTGGTGTATTGAAATAGGCAGCACTCTGAAAGACAGAAGCAGCTTCAGCACATTCCTCAACTGCACAGTTGAAAGCCGTCCGCCTAGAGCAAGCCCTTAAGCAGATTTCATTTTTTTGCCATTTTCCAGGGATGTTGATATCGGCTGACTTCTAGTCAGAAAATGCCCTTCTGTGCTTTCAAAAGCAAACAAACAAACAAAAAACAGGTTGAGAGAAACAAAGTTGAACTTGAGTTACGTGTAACTTTTAAGTATAAATGCATTTTGAGAAATGGTAAGAATAATTTAGTCAATCTGATACTGTAAAATATAAGATATAGTCTGTTTCCACTGTTGGATTTTCTACTCCCTTCTACCAAATAGGATGTCATGTTTGACATTTTCGATAATGAATTGGGGACCTTTTTCACTGAAAGCACCTTAGAACTGTACTATTAAAAAACATTTCCCATGTGGAAAACTCTATGAACATGGCATTTCATGCCTATTAATTTATAGTTCTGCCATTCTCTGATATAGAACTTTCTTAAATTTAGAAGGGAAATCTTCTAATTCTCCATCGGATTTATTATGCCCAAACCAACCTCTGAGGAAATTTTTATTTTCCAGGAATATTGACATTTAGGCTTAGCATTATTTTTAGTTAGGTAGAGTTTTCGAAATATTTGGGACTATCTGTGAGAGTTATATAAATCAATAACATTTTTAGAATGTTAAGCTAAGACAGTGTTTCCTAATGTCAGTGAACTATGTCTCTGAAGTAAACCTTGAGTTTAACGAGCACTTCCTGGGTGCCAGAGGCCATTTGAGGCACTGGGGATAAAGTAATGGATTAAAATAACCAAAACCTCCTGTCCTCTTGAGTTTACGCTCTAGGGAGGGAATGTCATTTTACTGCAAACTAACATTCTACATAAAAGATAAGCTAGAGTCAGTAACTCCTCGACTGTTCAAAAGGAAATTTTTTTAATCGGTTAAATTAATTTCAGTTTATTTTCACCAGTGAAAATGGCTTCCTATGATTCTGTCATAGGCCATTGATGTTAAGACTAGTTTGCTTAAAGAAATTTTTTTGAACATTGAAATAATATTTATGAATTAAGAAATTAACCAGCCAGCATACCATATAAGACTGGATATCTCAATAGAAGGATGAACAGAAAGCTAATTTTTTTTTACATGTCAATATTGGAATGAAACTGGAATGAAAGATTCAGATACTTTGATTCAGACCTGTTCCACTATCTGTTACTAAAACACATGCTGTGGGCACTCCAGGAAACACTATATTTTCCCCAAAATATATGTACTCATATATGTTAAAGTATAGATAACATTTCAAATTTGGATATGCACATTTACTGTATTTCTTGGTAAGCATATTTTAGGGGGAAAAGTGCTGCTGATAAGACATGAATAGACAAGATTTAAGTGGAGTTTTGTCACATGCTATGGAAAATGATTTCTAGTAAACTGAGAAGGATATTAAAATGAGTTTTTTTCCAGTCTATCATTATTGTTTGAATTCTCTTTGTCAAGTGTACAGAACCTGTCATACATTCATGATAAGTAGCACTGAAAAACTACCCATTCAAATTTCCCCTGGGCACTTAATGGCAAAATGTTGCCAGTTAGAATGTAAAGGTCAGTGACAATGTGTTCCCTCCCCAGTTATGGATACTAGTAACTGGATCTCTGCATCAGACCTCCCCTGCTGGACACGGGGGAGGTGGGTGGAGTCACTCGGCCACCTACAAACCCATGAATAAAAAGCCTTTATGACTCTTAGCCATTTTTAGTTAGGTAGAGTTTTCAAATATTTGGGACTATCTGTGAGAGTTATATAAATCAATAACATTTTAGAATGTTAAGCTAAGACAGTGTTTCCTAATGTCAGTGAACTATGTCTCTGAAGTAAACCTTGAGTTTAACGAGCACTTCCTGGGTGCCAGAGGCCATTTGAGGCACTGGGGATAAAGTAATGGATTAAAATAACCAAAACCTCCTGTCCTCTTGAGTTTACGCTCTAGGGAGGGAATGTCATTTTACTGCAAACTAACATTCTACATAAAAGATAAGCTAGAGTCAGTAACTCCTCGACTGTTCAAAAGGAAATTTTTTTAATCGGTTAAATTAATTTCAGTTTATTTTCACCAGTGAAAATGGCTTCCTATGATTCTGTCATAGGCCATTGATGTTAAGACTAGTTTGCTTAAAGAAATTTTTTTGAACATTGAAATAATATTTATGAATTAAGAAATTAACCAGCCAGCATACCATATAAGACTGGATATCTCAATAGAAGGATGAACAGAAAGCTAATTTTTTTTTACATGTCAATATTGGAATGAAACTGGAATGAAAGATTCAGATACTTTGATTCAGACCTGTTCCACTATCTGTTACTAAAACACATGCTGTGGGCACTCCAGGAAACACTATATTTTCCCCAAAATATATGTACTCATATATGTTAAAGTATAGATAACATTTCAAATTTGGATATGCACATTTACTGTATTTCTTGGTAAGCATATTTTAGGGGGAAAAGTGCTGCTGATAAGACATGAATAGACAAGATTTAAGTGGAGTTTTGTCACATGCTATGGAAAATGATTTCTAGTAAACTGAGAAGGATATTAAAATGAGTTTTTTTCCAGTCTATCATTATTGTTTGAATTCTCTTTGTCAAGTGTACAGAACCTGTCATACATTCATGATAAGTAGCACTGAAAAACTACCCATTCAAATTTCCCCTGGGCACTTAATGGCAAAATGTTGCCAGTTAGAATGTAAAGGTCAGTGACAATGTGTTCCCTCCCCAGTTATGGATACTAGTAACTGGATCTCTGCATCAGACCTCCCCTGCTGGACACGGGGGAGGTGGGTGGAGTCACTCGGCCACCTACAAACCCATGAATAAAAAGCCTTTATGACTCTTAGCCATTTAAAAAAAAAATGGTTCTTAATATCTTGATCAAACTTTAGTCTCCAGTAACTAAAGTCCCCAGTCTTCTTTCTTTTAGTTTACTCTTTGATGAGATTTGAGGCAAATAAATACTAACAGGTTCATGCAACTAGAACACACTTGCTTCTGCTACTAAATATACAGGGTATGTCCTAAGGGAGTTAACTGGAATCGCAGTATGCCAGCAAGTGTCTATGGATCCTTAAAACTAAAGGGTTCACATAAATGGTTTGGTAATAGCTATTGAGTTAACTGGAGGAAATAGCAAATAAACATCAAGTAATCTACAGATTACTTCAGATGAAAAAAATTTTATGTATATTTGGATTCTATAGTATCCTCCCTATTCACCAGCTTCTGAACAAAGGAGGAATATTTTTAGTTTAATAATTTAAAAACAAGACATTTCCAGGTAAGATCCAATTGAAGGTAATTGCTGCAAACATTGTCTAATTTTGCTTAAAATCAAAAGTCATGATATTGTTGCATTCTGTAAATGTTACAGGGTTTTAAACTTATAATTATTTTCATATTTTTGATAACTAGGAATCTAGCATTGCCATAAAGGAAACTAAGTGCCCATTAAAGAAACAATTTGTTTGGTATAAAGAAATAATTTTTGTTGTTTTGTTTTAAATGACAGTAAGCTACGAATCATGATGTTAAACTTTCTGAAGATGAATTGTGTGGCAGTGATTGTATAGTCTGTTTGTGGAGAATGTATGGAAGCTATTAATATTCTAAGATAGATGAGTAAATCGGCTATGTTGTTCCAATGAATGTACAGCACTTCCAGTAACTTGTGAAAGCAACACAGCCTTAAACTCAATGTTTTTGCTTTATGACCTGGGAATGTTCTGTCATCAGCAGAGTGTATTCTTAGAATTCTTTATATCATTCTCAATTCTATAGCTTTTCAATCCTCTGTTTGAGTATGAGGGGTTTTCACTTCCTGTGTTTTTTTCATTTTAAATTTTGTACATTCCATCTTTCTAGGTCAGTTTCATATGTTTTGTGTATAGAATACTAAGTCTTGCGCTTTTGACATTGGTACTGATAGATTCTCATCATTTGTTCTTTTATGAATCAAAATGCTGACTGCCTATTTAAAGAAGAGAATAAACGCTGTGCATCAAAGTGTTTGTATGTTTGTAGTTACATACGTACCACAGTATTTTGGATGCTTTAGTCTACAGTAAATCTTTAAATTAATTCTGTCTTGAAACATAGGAGAAACAAGATTCATGTGTATATCCTTCCCATTCACAAAAATCTCAAATCATTATAATAAAGCTTGTTCTCTCCATTGCCAGGCTGAATGTCTGTTTATTTAACCTTGTTCCCTTTATTAATGAAGGAAAATGAAGATATGTTCTAGAACACATGGAAGATATCAATACCTTCACCAAATTGTTTATACTATGAGAAAAGGTTTAGTTAATGTTCTCTTTCTGATGGTTTGTTGTTGGTGTACAGAAATGCAACAGATTTTTATATATTAATTTTGTATCCTGCAGCTTTACTAAATTAATTCATTCGTTCTAATAGTTTTGAGGTGGCATCTTGAAGATCTTCTATGTTTAGTATCATGTGATCTGCCAACAGTGATGGTTTAAATGACTTCTTTCCAGTTTGGATTCCTTTTATTCCTTTTTCCTGTCTGATTGCTGTGGCTACTCAATACTATGTTGAATAAAAGTGATCAAAACGGTCATTCTTGTTTTTTTCCTTATCTTAGAGGAAAATTTTCCAGTTTATCACTGTTGAGTATGTTAAGTATAATGTTAGCTGTGGGCTTACCATGTATAGTCCTTGATATGTTGAGGTATATCCCCTCTATACCCCCTTTGTCAAGAGTTTTTATTATTAATTAGTGTTGAATTTTGTCCAAAGCTGTCTGCATGATTGAGATGATTACATAATTTCTACTTTTTATATATGATTTCTATTCTTGGTTTGTGGATGTTGCATCCTTGGGATAAATCTTACTTGATCATCATGTATGGTTCTCTTAATGTATTGTTAAATTTAGTTTGCTAATATTTTGTCAAGGATTTTTACATCTGTGTTCATCAGTGATATTGGCCTGTAATTTCCTTTTCTTGTGAAATCTTTGTCTGGTTTTGGTATTTTGGCTTGTATCTGTTCAGACATTTTTTAAACTAAGTCTTGCGCTTTTGACATTGGTACTGATAGATTCTCATCATTTGTTCTTTTATGAATCAAAATGCTGACTGCCTATTTAAAGAAGAGAATAAACGCTGTGCATCAAAGTGTTTGTATGTTTGTAGTTACATACGTACCACAGTATTTTGGATGCTTTAGTCTACAGTAAATCTTTAAATTAATTCTGTCTTGAAACATAGGAGAAACAAGATTCATGTGTATATCCTTCCCATTCACAAAAATCTCAAATCATTATAATAAAGCTTGTTCTCTCCATTGCCAGGCTGAATGTCTGTTTATTTAACCTTGTTCCCTTTATTAATGAAGGAAAATGAAGATATGTTCTAGAACACATGGAAGATATCAATACCTTCACCAAATTGTTTATACTATGAGAAAAGGTTTAGTTAATGTTCTCTTTCTGATGGTTTGTTGTTGGTGTACAGAAATGCAACAGATTTTTATATATTAATTTTGTATCCTGCAGCTTTACTAAATTAATTCATTCGTTCTAATAGTTTTGAGGTGGCATCTTGAAGATCTTCTATGTTTAGTATCATGTGATCTGCCAACAGTGATGGTTTAAATGACTTCTTTCCAGTTTGGATTCCTTTTATTCCTTTTTCCTGTCTGATTGCTGTGGCTACTCAATACTATGTTGAATAAAAGTGATCAAAACGGTCATTCTTGTTTTTTTCCTTATCTTAGAGGAAAATTTTCCAGTTTATCACTGTTGAGTATGTTAAGTATAATGTTAGCTGTGGGCTTACCATGTATAGTCCTTGATATGTTGAGGTATATCCCCTCTATACCCCCTTTGTCAAGAGTTTTTATTATTAATTAGTGTTGAATTTTGTCCAAAGCTGTCTGCATGATTGAGATGATTACATAATTTCTACTTTTTATATATGATTTCTATTCTTGGTTTGTGGATGTTGCATCCTTGGGATAAATCTTACTTGATCATCATGTATGGTTCTCTTAATGTATTGTTAAATTTAGTTTGCTAATATTTTGTCAAGGATTTTTACATCTGTGTTCATCAGTGATATTGGCCTGTAATTTCCTTTTCTTGTGAAATCTTTGTCTGGTTTTGGTATTGGTGTCCTGCTGGCTTTGTATCATGAGTTCAGACAGCATTTCTTCCTCTGCAGCTTTTTGGAATAATTTCAGGATGTTAAGTGTTAATTTTTCTCTGAATGTTTGATAGAATTCACCTCTGAAGCCATCTGGACCTGGACTTTTGTTTGTTGGGAGGTTTGGCGGATTTGCGGTTTTTGTTTTTCAGCTGATTCAGTTTGGGTAATGGTAATTGGTCTGTGGGTGAGAGAGGTCCTGGGGTCTGGCTGCAGGACTCAGGGGTCCCAGAGCTGGTGCTGTGGGTGGGTGAGGCCGGTTCTTGACACAACTGGCTGTGGGATCTGGGGAGTCCCACGGCCTGTGTTGTTCTGTGGTGGGCAGGGCTGGGGCCCACCCAGGGCCAGGGCTGCTGCTGGTGTGCGGGCTGCAGGGCGGCAGTTGTCCAGGGCTGATGCCCCTCTTGTGGTGGGTGAGGCTGGTCTGAAGTCTAGAGCAGGCTTACTAATGGTGGCTCCAGGGCCCAGCAGATTCTTGGGCTGGTGCCTGCCAACTGGTGAGCAGAGCTTGGTCCTAGGGGTCTCAGGCTGTAGGGCCCTGAGGATTCCAGTCTAATGCCTGTGTACTGGTATATGGCACTGGGTCTTGGGCCTTCTGGTAGGCAAGGCCATGTCCAGGGATGGCTGTGGGCTCAGGGATCCTTAAGGTTGCCTATCTGCTGATGGTGAAGCTGTGTCCCTGCCCAGTTAGTTGCTTCACCTTAGGTGAAGAACTGGTGCCTCCAGGCTTGTCAGTGGTGGCCGGACTGGGTCTTGGGGCTAATAAGTTGAGGGAGAATTCCAAAATGACGCTTGCCAGCTCCAGGGTCTTTGGGTTAGGGTGAGTTCCCCCAAAGGCTGCTGCCAGTGTCTGTGACCCCAGGAAGAAGCCCCGGCTCTGATTGGCTTTTCTTTGGGGATGTTGCATCCTTGGGATAAATCTTACTTGATCATCATGTATGGTTCTCTTAATGTATTGTTAAATTTAGTTTGCTAATATTTTGTCAAGGATTTTTACATCTGTGTTCATCAGTGATATTGGCCTGTAATTTCCTTTTCTTGTGAAATCTTTGTCTGGTTTTGGTATTGGTGTCCTGCTGGCTTTGTATCATGAGTTCAGACAGCATTTCTTCCTCTGCAGCTTTTTGGAATAATTTCAGGATGTTAAGTGTTAATTTTTCTCTGAATGTTTGATAGAATTCACCTCTGAAGCCATCTGGACCTGGACTTTTGTTTGTTGGGAGGTTTGGCGGATTTGCGGTTTTTGTTTTTCAGCTGATTCAGTTTGGGTAATGGTAATTGGTCTGTGGGTGAGAGAGGTCCTGGGGTCTGGCAGCAGGACTCAGGGGTCCCAGAGCTGGTGCTGTGGGTGGGTGAGGCCGGTTCTTGACACAACTGGCTGTGGGATCTGGGGAGTCCCACGGCCTGTGTTGTTCTGTGGTGGGCAGGGCTGGGGCCCACCCAGGGCCAGGGCTGCTGCTGGTGTGCGGGCTGCAGGGCGGCAGTTGTCGAGGGCTGATGCCCCTCTTGTGGTGGGTGAGGCTGGTCTGAAGTCTAGAGCAGGCTTACTAATGGTGGCTCCAGGGCCCAGCAGATTCTTGGGCTGGTGCCTGCCAACTGGTGAGCAGAGCTTGGTCCTAGGGGTCTCAGGCTGTAGGGCCCTGAGGATTCCAGTCTAATGCCTGTGTACTGGTATATGGCACTGGGTCTTGGGCCTTCTGGTAGGCAAGGCCATGTCCAGGGATGGCTGTGGGCTCAGGGATCCTTAAGGTTGCCTATCTGCTGATGGTGAAGCTGTGTCCCTGCCCAGTTAGTTGCTTCACCTTAGGTGAAGAACTGGTGCCTCCAGGCTTGTCAGTGGTGGCGGGACTGGGTCTTGGGGCTAATAAGTTGAGGGAGAATTCCAAAATGACGCTTGCCAGCTCCAGGGTCTTTGGGTTAGGGTGAGTTCCCCCAAAGGCTGCTGCCAGTGTCTGTGACCCCAGGAAGAACTCCAGCTGCTTCCTACATCTCTTAAGAGACTCTCCAAGATTAGCAGGTGGGTCTGACCTTCTTCTGTGGATCCTGCAGCATGTGACATTGTGTGTACACCCCTCGAGAGTGGAGTTTCTCTTCCCCTCAGTCCCCTGGGTCTCCCAAAAGTAAGCCCTGCCAGCCTTCAAGGCCAAGTACCCTGGGGGGTTGTCTCCCTGAAGCAGGACTCCTGGGTTTGCAAACTCAGCGTGGGCCTGGAACCTCTCCTTTGCGAGAACATCTGCAACCATCCATATTCTCTTGTGCGAAGGCCACCCAGCCAGGGGTAGAGGTCTTGACTGTATCAGCTCTGTATCTCTTACTTGTCTTTCAGTTCCTTCTTAATTCCGTCTTTGTATCTTTAGTTGTAGATCTTTTCTGGTAGGTTTCGGTATTTTCATCAATAATGGTTACTACTTACAGAATTCTGATTTTGGTATATCCTTGAGAGGAGGTAAACCCAAGGTCTTTCTGCTCCATCTAGGGAACTCCCTCCCCTCTGACCTGTGGTTTCCCACAAATGTTGAGAATAGATGAGCTCTCAGTCTTGAGTAGTGTATGAACTTGATGCTTATTCATTTGTTTTCTTATGAAGGACTCTTGTCTTCCTTCCTCGATTGTAAACAAGTTATTGGCTTACACATACTATGCATACAACATTTTTCCTGATTTATTATAGGCTATTTGTAGGCTATTTATAGTATTTATAGGCTATTTGTTTTTTTCATTAAGTCCATGATTTATACTTTGTGTGATGAACACTAAAAGTTAATCATGATTAGAGTAGCCTTTGTTAAATAGGAGGGACACTACAAAAACTTCGTTTGTTTCTTGGAGGGTTAAATTTCCATAAGAGATGGAAAGTCTGAAAGAGGTGACCTGTATTAGTCTGAGAAGGAGAGATGCGACAAGAAAAATGAGAAAAAGACCAAATGTTACAGTTAACTAGTAATTGTGAACATTAGTATTACTGACACCTAATTCTAGTGGAGGTGATGGAATTCCAGCTGAGTTATCAAATATTAAAGGATAATGCTGGGCTTCCCTGGTGGTCCATTGGGTACCACCTTGCAGTGCAAGGGGCACTGGTTCGATCCCTGGCCCGGGAAGATCCCACATGCCATGGAGCGGCTGGACTGGTGTGTCCAATTACGAGTCAGCGCTCTGAAGTGCATGCGCCCAGAGCCAGTGCTCTGCACCTAGAGAGGCCACTACAATGGGATGCCCACACAGGCCAAAGAATAAAGATTGATAGAAACAAATAAACAAAAAAAACAATAAAAGAGGCCAAAATTTAAAAAGGAAAACAAAACCAATATACATATCAATTTAAAAATACTTCGTTGCTAAAAAAAAGTTATTTTAAATAAATGCTAATCATCATCTGGACTATCACCGAGTGGTAATCTTGTTGCTGGTGGAAGGTCTTACCTCCAAGCTGGTGACTGCTGACTGATCAGGGTGGTGGTCACTGAAGGCTGGAGTGGCTGTGGCAATTTCCCAGTGAAGTCTGTGCATTTGTACAAAAGTGCAATAAAGTGAAGCATAAGAAAATGAGGTATGCCTGTACCAGACAGTCTGTGCATTTGTACAAAAGCTTGGTCTTCCCCCCATTGCAAATGTTGAGAATAGATGAGCTCTCAGTCTTGAGTAGTGTATGAACTTGATGCTTATTCATTTGTTTTCTTATGAAGGACTCTTGTCTTCCTTCCTCGATTGTAAACAAGTTATTGGCTTACACATACTATGCATACAACATTTTTCCTGATTTATTATAGGCTATTTGTAGGCTATTTATAGTATTTATAGGCTATTTGTTTTTTTCATTAAGTCCATGATTTATACTTTGTGTGATGAACACTAAAAGTTAATCATGATTAGAGTAGCCTTTGTTAAATAGGAGGGACATTACAAAAACTTCGTTTGTTTCTTGGAGGGTTAAATTTCCATAAGAGATGGAAAGTCTGAAAGAGGTGACCTGTATTAGTCTGAGAAGGAGAGATGCGACAAGAAAAATGAGAAAAAGACCAAATGTTACAGTTAACTAGTAATTGTGAACATTAGTATTACTGACACCTAATTCTAGTGGAGGTGATGGAATTCCAGCTGAGTTATCAAATATTAAAGGATAATGCTGGGCTTCCCTGGTGGTCCATTGGGTACCACCTTGCAGTGCAAGGGGCACTGGTTCGATCCCTGGCCCGGGAAGATCCCACATGCCATGGAGCGGCTGGACTGGTGTGTCCAATTACGAGTCAGCGCTCTGAAGTGCATGCGCCCAGAGCCAGTGCTCTGCACCTAGAGAGGCCACTACAATGGGAGGCCCACACAGGCCAAAGAATAAAGATTGATAGAAACAAATAAACAAAAAAAACAATAAAAGAGGCCAAAATTTAAAAAGGAAAACAAACAAAACCAATATACATATCAATTTAAAAATACTTCGTTGCTAAAAAAAAGTTATTTTAAATAAATGCTAATCATCATCTGGACTATCACCGAGTGGTAATCTTGTTGCTGGTGGAAGGTCTTACCTCCAAGCTGGTGACTGCTGACTGATCAGGGTGGTGGTCACTGAAGGCTGGAGTGGCTGTGGCAATTTCCCAGTGAAGTCTGTGCATTTGTACAAAAGTGCAATAAAGTGAAGCATAAGAAAATGAGGTATGCCTGTACCAGCACATCTCTACCTCAGGACTCTTTCCTGACTGATTTCTCTATAGCATGAGGTGCTGTTTGATAGCATTTTACCCACATAGAACTTTCAAAATTGGAGCCAGTCTGCTCAAACTCTGCCACTGCCTTATCAACTAAATTTATGTCATATTTTGACATAACCATCCTTTGTTGTCATTTCAGCAGTCTTCACGGCCATCTTCACCAGGAGTAGCTTCCATCTCAAGTAACGACCTTTTTTTAACTCAACCGTAAGAAGCAACTCCTCATTCCTTCAAGTTTTATCTTGAGACTGCAGCAATTTGTTTACATCTTCAGGCTCCATTTAGAATTCCATCCGTCTTGCTGTTGCCTATACATCTGCAGTTTTGTCCTCCAGGGAAGGCTTAAACCCTTCAAAGTCATACAGGGGAGTTGGAATCAACTTTTCTCAAACTCCTGTTAATGTTGATATTTTGATGCCTTTCCATAAACCATGAATACTCTTCATGCCATCTAGAATGGTGAATCCTTTCCAGAAGGTTTTCAATTGACTTAGCCCAGCTACACCACAGAAATCGCTACCTATGGCAGCTATGGCCTTACAAAATGCATTTCTTAATAATGCTTTAAAATATTATAGAAATTGCTTCTCGATTCATGGACTGCAGAATGGGTGTTGTGTTTGCGGGCATAAAAGTATTAATCCCATTGTGACTCTCCATCAGAGTTATTGCGTGGCTAGGTACATTGTCAGCGAGCTGTAATATCTTGAAAGGAATTTTGTTTTCTGAGCAGTAGGTCTTAACACAGGGTTTAAAACCATGTAAACCATGTTGCAAACTGATGGGCTGTTATCCAGGCTTTGTTCTTCCATTTATAGAGCAGAGGCAGAGTGGATTGGTATAATTCTTCAGGGTTCTCGAATTTTCAGAATGGTGAAGGAGCATTGACTTTTTTTTTTTAGATTTATTTCTTTATTTTTTGGGGGGGTGGGGAGGGAGGGGAGCAGGTGGGCTATTTCTATTGGTCTTTCCATTTGTCTATTTTCATCCATCTTTGTTCTTTGGCCCATGTGGGCCTCCCATTGCGGTGGCCTCTGTTGTCACAGAGCACCGGCTCTGTGCGCATGCGCTCCAGAGCTCCGGCTTGGTGATTGGACACATCGGTCCAGCCGCTCCGCGGCACGTGGGATCTTCCCAGGCCAGGGATCGAACTGGCGCCCCTTGCACTGCAAGGTGGTGTCCTTACCCACTGGACCACCAGGGAAACCTGGAGCATTGGCTTTGATTTAAAGTCACCAGCTGCATTAGCCACTTAGGAGAAAGTCGGCCTGTCCTTTGAAACTTTGCAGCCAGACATTGACGTCTCCTCTCTAGCTATGAAAGTCCTACCTGAAATCTCCCCATGGAAGGCTGTTTTGTCTATACTAAATATCTATTTGTTTAGTGGAGTCACCTTCATTAATTATCTCGGCTAGATCTTCTAGATAACTTGCTGCAGCTTCTACCTCAGCATTGGCTGCTTCACCTTGCACTTTGGGGTTATGGAGACAGCTTCTTTCCTTAAAATTCATGAGCCAACCTCTGAGAGCTTCCGATTTTTCTTCTATAGCTTCCTCACCTCTCTCAGCCTTCAGGGAAGTGAAGAGAATTAGGGCCTTGCTCTAGGCTAGGTTTGGCGGAAGAGAATGTTGTGGCTGCTTTGATCGTCTATCCAGATCCTAAAACTTTTTCCATTTCAGCAATAAGGCTATTTTGCTTTCTTATCATTCATGTGCTCTCTGGAGCAGCACTCCTCCTTTCCTTCAAGAGTTTTTCCTTTGTATCCACAACTTGGCTGTTGGGTGAAAAAGGTTAGTTTCAGCCTGCCTCGGCTCTTGGCATGCCTTCCTCACAAAGCTTAATCATTTCTAGATTTTGATGTACCGTGAGAGATACGTGACTCTTCTTGCACTTGAACACTTAGAAGCCACTGTAAGGTTAGAAACTGGCCTAGTTTCGAGATTGTGTTGTCTGAGGGAACAGGGAGGTGGAGAGACAAGGAAACAGCCAGTTGGCCAGTGGAGCAGCCAGAATACACACAACCTGTATCAGTTAAGTTCTCCGTCTTACATGGGCATGGTTCATGGTGCCCCCCCCCCCACAATGACAGTAATAACATCAAAGATTACAGACCACCATAACCCATATGATAATGATGAAGAAATCTGAAATATTGCAAGAATTACCAAAATGTCCCAGAGACACAAAATGACCAAATGCTATTGGAAAAAATGGTGCTGACAGACTTGCTTGACACAGAGTTGCCACAACCTTCAATTTGTACTAAAGTGCAATTAAGTGAAGCATAATAAAATGAGGTGTGCCTGTACCAGCACATCTCTGCCTTAGGCTCCGTTCTTCTGGGAACTAAGACAGGCAGAGAATACTGGGTTCCCAGTTTCCTGATCTAGAAGGAAGATTGTGGGTAACGAATGAGCACGTCTCCTTTGGTCTGAAGACTCCCTGGCTGTGGGGAGTGACGTAGCTGGAGTGGGACCCACATGCACCTCTGCAGAGCGAGGTCTAGGCAAGCTCCAGTTGCCCAGATGGAAGGGCAGCACTGACTGGAATCTCAACTGTTGAAGGCTGTGGCCTGTCTGGCTCATCCTCGCATACTGCAGGCAGCAGATTTTCAGATTTTTAAAAGTGAAGTTAACATATGCTTAAGGATTTTGTAAAACACTGATCTGTTTAATAGCAAATGCCATTTGAGTACTCAAACAAATGCTAGGTGGTGGATAGATGATCCAATCAGATACTCATGCTTTCATACTTATATACTACATATGCCTGCCTCATAATATTGCAAAACTAAACATTCATGTGCTCTCTGGAGCAGCACTCCTCCTTTCCTTCAAGAGTTTTTCCTTTGTATCCACAACTTGGCTGTTGGGTGAAAAAGGTTAGTTTCAGCCTGCCTCGGCTCTTGGCATGCCTTCCTCACAAAGCTTAATCATTTCTAGATTTTGATGTACCGTGAGAGATACGTGACTCTTCTTGCACTTGAACACTTAGAAGCCACTGTAAGGTTAGAAACTGGCCTAGTTTCGAGATTGTGTTGTCTGAGGGAACAGGGAGGTGGAGAGACAAGGAAACAGCCAGTTGGCCAGTGGAGCAGCCAGAATACACACAACCTGTATCAGTTAAGTTCTCCGTCTTACATGGGCATGGTTCATGGTGCCCCCCCCCCCACAATGACAGTAATAACATCAAAGATTACAGACCACCATAACCCATATGATAATGATGAAGAAATCTGAAATATTGCAAGAATTACCAAAATGTCCCAGAGACACAAAATGACCAAATGCTATTGGAAAAAATGGTGCTGACAGACTTGCTTGACACAGAGTTGCCACAACCTTCAATTTGTACTAAAGTGCAATTAAGTGAAGCATAATAAAATGAGGTGTGCCTGTACCAGCACATCTCTGCCTTAGGCTCCGTTCTTCTGGGAACTAAGACAGGCAGAGAATACTGGGTTCCCAGTTTCCTGATCTAGAAGGAAGATTGTGGGTAACGAATGAGCACGTCTCCTTTGGTCTGAAGACTCCCTGGCTGTGGGGAGTGACGTAGCTGGAGTGGGACCCACATGCACCTCTGCAGAGCGAGGTCTAGGCAAGCTCCAGTTGCCCAGATGGAAGGGCAGCACTGACTGGAATCTCAACTGTTGAAGGCTGTGGCCTGTCTGGCTCATCCTCGCATACTGCAGGCAGCAGATGTTCAGATTTTTAAAAGTGAAGTTAACATATGCTTAAGGATTTTGTAAAACACTGATCTGTTTAATAGCAAATGCCATTTGAGTACTCAAACAAATGCTAGGTGGTGGATAGATGATCCAAATTCATGATACTACAAATATATACTTGCTTTCATACTTATATACTACATATGCCTGCCTCATAATATTGCAAAACTTGGAGCGTCTCAAGACATTTGAATAATCTATAAGATAATTTCAGAATTCTATTGGTGAAAATAGTAAATGAGAAAGCACTCCTTGATGCAAATAAGGATTTTTTCCGAACAAAATATCCTTTCTTTTTTTTTATTTTACCTGAAAATCGTATATAGATATGCCTAAGTCAATGACAAGGTGGTGTTCCTGGAAACCTGGTACATTTATTTAATACACGTTTATTGAGTGTTTATCATCTGTCACTGTACTAAGCCTTGGTGATGCCAAATGATTGGCTTAGTCTTTGCCACAGAAAGGAATTTGATATTACAGGGAAGCTGTCTATGTAAATAATTACGAACTGAATCAGCAGTGTTGTGATAAAACTGTACAGAGATCCTTTCTCCTTTTGGGGAGGTGTGAAGAGGCAGAAAGAAAGAGACTCAGAGGCCTACCTGAGCTGTTTAAAGGATGGGAGGACAGACATAGCTTGTGGGATCTTAGTTCCCTGACCAGCAATTGAACCCAGGCCATGGAAGTGAAAGCACTGAGTCCTAACCTTACTGGACCAAAGTGGAATTCCCAAGAAAGTCTGTCCTGGATAGAGCAGAAGGTATGGCAGTCTGAGAGCAGATAAGGCAAAGCTTCCCACAAATGCCACCTTTATTCTGACAATTCTATTTAAGTACCAGTATAATTACTTAATATTTGTCTTCAGTATCACTTTAATTTTTAACTGACGTACTTACTTCAACTGTGTCTTGAACAATGCATGAGAAATCCAGGGTCAGTGTGCCTGCACGTGTGCTCGGTGGTGTCCGACTCTTTGAGATCCCATGAACTGTAGCCCGCCAGACTCCTCTGTCTATGGGGTTTTCCAGGCAAGAATACTGAAATGGGTTGACATTTCCTCTTTCAGGGGATCTTTTCAACTCAGAGAACAAACTCACATCTCTTGCGTTTCCTGCATTGGTGGGTGGATTCTTTACTGCTAGGCCACCTGGGAAGCCCTTTGAGAAATCTTGGGTATGGTGCATTAATTATATATTAAAATAACATGTATTATTTTCTAGTAATAATATTAAAACACTAAATGGATATCCTTTTATTATTTTAAAATCATCTTATGTACCATCAACTGAAT
Source organism: Tragulus kanchil (assembly GCA_022376925.1). Classification (NCBI taxonomy): domain Eukaryota; kingdom Metazoa; phylum Chordata; class Mammalia; order Artiodactyla; family Tragulidae; genus Tragulus; species Tragulus kanchil. Next base: position 45,645,735 of record JAIOJX010000025.1, read on the forward strand.
TGCACTGGACTTTAAGCAAATCAGTATGTCCTTATTCTGCTTCTGTCAGGAGCAACAGGAGATGCTGTTATGGAGTCCAAGCTTGTACTGCTGCTCACTGCACAACAAGCCAGTAATTGAGACACAAGGTGTTGGGGCAAGCAATACTGACTTTACTGAGAAAGTCAGCAAACCAAGATGGTGGGCTTGTGCCCCAAAGACCCATCTTGCCTGAGTTAGAAGTCAGGGTCCTTTTATCCTAAAAGGGGAGGGAATAAAGCCAAACACTTCCTGGTTCCAAACCATCAGCCTCTGGAGGGGATGTATTCTTTCCTGCAGTCATTCACAGGCGGGACTGGTCAGGAAGTTTTCAGTGAGCTTAGCAGTGGTGTTTTAGGTTAATGCTCATTACTTGGGATGCAAGTTCCCAGAGTTGAGCCATTACATATAATGTAAGTTTATAAGCAACATCCCTTTAGTTATCAACTTATAATGGTATACAAAGATCCTTCCCTATTACAATTCAAATTCCTGTCTGAGTAATAAATTCCTTTGTTTCTAGTAAAATTATTATACTTTAAAATGTTCAGGACAACATACAATTTCCAAAGTAACTGAAAAATCTGAATTCTCTAGCACCTTATCAAGTAATGAGATGGCATATTTTTGACTGTTTTGTTTTGAAATTCATCCTCCTGTATTTAAAACAAAACAAAAGAAAAAACTAAAATAAAGGCAAACATACAAATAAAGGAGTTTAAAAGCTGGAAAAGCAGTAGATAGAGGTTGCAGAGAAACTGAGGCGTAAAACTAAAAGAGGGAATAAAGTCCGCCCCGAACCGGGCAAACGCGGGTGGATGGAGGCAGTCTTTCCTGTCGGAGTAGCCAAGCCCCATCTCTTTCTTAAGGCAAACTTTGGCCATTTACCGCTGAGTGAAGAAAGTGGTAGAAGCGAAGGCTCAAGACTTTCTCCAAAGTGAAAAACAAAAAAGTTACGTTAAGTACGTAGAAAAGACGGAAACAGCTGAGGCGCGGAGGGGCGGGATCAGGGAGGTCCCGCCCCCAGGATAGGCCCCGCCCCACCTCGCCCGGCCTCTCGGCGAAGCCGTCAGGGGTCGCTGCGCGCCGCCCGAGCGAGGCCCGATCTTTCTTCCCCTCCCCACGCCGTTGCCCCGCCTCCCGGGGGCGGTGTCGGCGCCAAAATCAAACCCGCCCGGCCCGGCACCGCCCCGCCCCGCACGCTGACTCCGCCGCCGGAAGACGCGCCGCCGAACCCATGGTAAGAACCGAAGGGTATGTTTCTCGGTCCCCCTCCTCCCCAGAGACCCGGCCGCTGAAACCCTCGGCCGCGTGGGGCCCCGGACGGCTGCAGGGGCCGGCTCCCCCGCCGGGTCAACGCCGCAGCCGCCCTGCGCTTTCCGGCTACCGCTGCCCCAGCCCCAGGCAGGGGTGCAGCGCTGGGACCCCCGCCTTATGCTCCCTCCCGGGCGGGTTAGATTAAATACGGAGAGTTCGAGAACGTGCCCCCAGTGTCTCATAAGTTCAGCACTCGGTCAGCAAGGCCACGAGCCACTTTAGAAGCCGGGCCGGGTCTCCCTGCCTCCGGCCACGAACTGGCGCAGCCCCCGATTGAGAACCGTGGAGGAAGCGGCATTTAGGGCCCCAGAGGTTCTTTTGATCTTTGACGATAGAGTGGTTTTGTGCGTTGTCGCATTGAGAGGACATTTCAGAATTGCTTACGATTTCTAAAGTGACCTGACGAATCTTCACTTTATGCCAGTTAGAGGATTTCTGTGCAAAAGCGCGGTTTTTACTGAAGGTCAGCACTCGCTACCAAAGTCGCTTTATTACGGTAGCACCGTAACTTCCTTGGGGGCTTAGACGATAAAGGCGGGGGACACAGGAAGATTCTCTGGAGAATTCCATGGGGAGGCCTGAGAGGCAAATCGTAAAGACGACCCTTTTGGCCTAGTTAGCCAAGCCCCATCTCTTTCTGAAGGCAAACTTTGGCCATTTACCGCTGAGTGAAGAAAGTGGTAGAAGCGAAGGCTCAAGACTTTCTCCAAAGTGAAAAACAAAAAAGTTACGTTAAGTACGTAGAAAAGACGGAAACAGCTGAGGCGCGGAGGGGCGGGATCAGGGAGGTCCCGCCCCCAGGATAGGCCCCGCCCCACCTCGCCCGGCCTCTCGGCGAAGCCGTCAGGGGTCGCTGCGCGCCGCCCGAGCGAGGCCCGATCTTTCTTCCCCTCCCCACGCCGTTGCCCCGCCTCCCGGGGGCGGTGTCGGCGCCAAAATCAAACCCGCCCGGCCCGGCACCGCCCCGCCCCGCACGCTGACTCCGCCGCCGGAAGACGCGCCGCCGAACCCATGGTAAGAACCGAAGGGTATGTTTCTCGGTCCCCCTCCTCCCCAGAGACCCGGCCGCTGAAACCCTCGGCCGCGTGGGGCCCCGGACGGCTGCAGGGGCCGGCTCCCCCGCCGGGTCAACGCCGCAGCCGCCCTGCGCTTTCCGGCTACCGCTGCCCGAGCCCCAGGCAGGGGTGCAGCGCTGGGACCCCCGCCTTATGCTCCCTCCCGGGCGGGTTAGATTAAATACGGAGAGTTCGAGAACGTGCCCCCAGTGTCTCATAAGTTCAGCACTCGGTCAGCAAGGCCACGAGCCACTTTAGAAGCCGGGCCGGGTCTCCCTGCCTCCGGCCACGAACTGGCGCAGCCCCCGATTGAGAACCGTGGAGGAAGCGGCATTTAGGGCCCCAGAGGTTCTTTTGATCTTTGACGATAGAGTGGTTTTGTGCGTTGTCGCATTGAGAGGACATTTCAGAATTGCTTACGATTTCTAAAGTGACCTGACGAATCTTCACTTTATGCCAGTTAGAGGATTTCTGTGCAAAAGCGCGGTTTTTACTGAAGGTCAGCACTCGCTACCAAAGTCGCTTTATTACGGTAGCACCGTAACTTCCTTGGGGGCTTAGACGATAAAGGCGGGGGACACAGGAAGATTCTCTGGAGAATTCCATGGGCAGAGGAGCCTGGCCGTAAAGAGAGCCCTGGCAAATCTGTAAAGACTTGATTTCCCTTTTGTGGCCTGATGGTTTGAGCGCTGGTTAGATTCCAGGCCGTCTCTTTCTTTTTGCGAATTTAATGTCTTTCTGCCCATCAAATCATTTTCATAAACTTCAAAGTTTCTCTCTTTCCCGCCCCCGCCCCCTTCTGTTGGCAGAGAATCAACGTCTAATGAACTGGATCAAAGATTTTAATATTATATTTAAGTTAAGTGGCCGTTACTTATTTTGCCAAGCTAGTGGTGGATGGGATCTAGGTTGTACAGTGTTTGTTTGAAGGTAGTTGTCCAGATGTAATCATAACTGATAACGGCTTCTTTGTGGTTAAACTAACAGCCCAGCCACCTGGGTATAAAATGATGTAGGAAGCCAAACAGGCATGCATTTAAATCTGTTAGCGGCGCTCCATATCATATGTTTGTCTTTAGTTACTGGCCAGATACAACTGACTACTGCAGTCCACATGCGTTAACTTTGTTTTTGTCTCTTTATTTAGTGACTCTACACCTGCATCACCTTCTAATAGTAAATGGTTTACTGTAACATTAACTCTTTTCTGATGTTTATCTCTGGTAATGGAGCAACATGAAACAGAATAAAACTGTTTTGTAAGAGACATACTTACCGTTTTTCATGTTTGTTTGTTTGTTTTAATTTTTTGACCACTTCTGTTGGTCTTTCATTTATTTATTTTCTTTGCTCTTTAGCCCGTGTGAGCCTCCCATCGCAGTGGCCTCTGTTGTCGCAGAGCACGAGCTCTGGGTGCATGTGCTCCAGAGCTCCGGCTCCGTAGTTGGACACATCAGTCCAGTCGCTCCGCGGCACGTGGGATCTTCCCCGGCCAGGGATCAAGCCAGCAGCCCTTGCACTGCAAGGCCTTGTCTTTACCCACTGGACCACCAGGGAAGCCCCATTTTTCATGTATTATTAAGAAATAAATTTAATGTTATGTTGATCAAAGAGAACATATCTTCTGTTTCCTGATTGTGAAGTAATAGCTGTTTGCTTCAGTTTGGTTAGGCTTGCTAGGTAGACACTTGTTCCAAGTCCAAGCATGTTTCTGAAGTTGAAGATATGCAGTGTGGTGTGCCACTTCTGAGGGCAGAACCAATCATCCACTTTTAATTTTTCCAAATTTTATTAGTGATCAACAGGCCTGACGTTAGGATTTCTTTTTTCTTTTTTTTGGACTGCACAGCCTGCAAAATCTTAGTTCCCCAACATAGGATCAAACTCGTCCCTCCTACAGTGGAAGTGTTGGGTCTGAACCACTGGCCCTCCAGGGAATTCCTGACTTTAGAATTTTTTGAACTTGTAATTCCTTTCATGTCATCAAGTATTGAGTGAATCTCTGACTTATAGAGATTTTCTTTAATCCTAAATTTTACATGAGCCCTTGTAGATTTTTTGGAAAAATTTCTAAATATAAAGGAATATGGCATCATTTTACATTAGTAATTTTAACTCTGGCCATGATAACCTTGTACTGTAGTTAGTAATAAAAACTCTTTGTAGTGGTTAAGGAGACTGATGAATAAATTAGTATGAAACCAGTGTTAATGGATGATACATGCATGTGTGTTAAGTCTCTTCAGTTGTGTCTGACTCTTGCGGCCCTATGGGCTATAACCAACCAAGCTCCTCTGTCTATGGAATTCTGTAGGCAGGAATACTGGAGTGGGTTGCCGTTTCCTTCTCCAGGGGATCTTCCTAAGCCAGGCATCAAACTCATGTCTCCTGTCTCCCACATTGGCAGGTGGAATCTTTTCCACTAGAGCCACCTGGGAAGCTCATCCATATTTCTTGAGTCACTTTCATCAGTTACTGAGCTGAGTAGTAAGAACTTTTGTAAAACTTTGTGCCCTTAGGACACTAGGTTCTCCTCATTGCTTGCTTCTGCCTGGCAGATTCTTGAGTCCAGGTTCTCTCAAGGAGCAGTTTATAATACCAGCATGTTAGGAGCCTTTTCTAAAGCTCTGAATCTATTTTACACTGATGCAACCACAGACTAAAGTCCTAAGTGTGCCACAGTGCCCCTAACTTTACCTCCAGATTCTAGACTGAGAAAACCCGAGTAAAGCACCTCAAGATTTTTAAAATGAGGCCAAGGTCGCATTTTAGAGATTCTGTTTCACTTTGTGTGGAATGTACCTGAGCATCAATAGCTTTAAAAGCTCCTAAGATGAATCAGATCTCTGTGTATAGCATTTTGAGACCAGCTGGCCTAGAGAAACGAGCTGAGTGGGCCCTCTATGTGGGGTAGATTTCTTGCTTTATTCAGATCCTGCAGAGGCCAGTGTGAGGGGAGGCTAATAAAGTAGCACTGAGTTCTAGTTCTCTACCCCGTGTTTAGTGAGCCAGTCTTCTTACTGTATGGTTTCTTGGAATTTACCTACCTGAGATTCCTCTGGTGTATCTCTTCCAAGCAAGCCAGTAAGTGTTTATTGCAGAATTCTTTATTATCAGTTCACCCTAAAATGTATTTATGGGAGTGCAGGTGCTTAGTGCGGGGTTTGAGAGTCTGAACAGCCTCAAATTTTAGATACACGGTCCTGCAGTTGAGGGCTGGTCTTTACACTGGCTCTTCTCACCTGTGTCTAAGCTCTGGGAAGGCAATGAGAGTTCATGTTCTGAAAAACTCGCTTTTGTCTTGTTTTATTGAATGAAAGATCCTAAATTCTATAGTACTTTATAATTTCCAGAAGTTTCACACACATGATTTCATATAATCCCATAATAACTCTCTCCTATTGCTTTATGCCCCTCCTACCTTCCTTCTCACTGGTAACTGCTGATTTGTTCTCTATATCTGTGAGTCTGCTTCGTTTTTCTTTTATTGACAAGTTTGTTGTTTTTTAGATTCCACATTTAAGTGTTACCATATAGTGTTTGTCTTTCTCTGACTTATTGCTCTTACCCTTCCAAGTCCATCCATGTTGCTGATTTTTTAAGATTGAGTCATACAATTGTGTGTGTGTGTGTGTGTACACCACTTCATCTTCTATCTGTTCATCTATTCATGGACAAAAGTTACTTCCGTAACCTTGGCAAAGATAAATGATCCACATTGGGGGTGCATATATATTTTTGAATTAGTCGTTGTGCTTCTTTGGGATATATATACACAGGAGTGGAATTGCTAGATTATATGCTAGTTCTATTTTTAGTTCTTTGGGAAAGCTCCATACTGTTTTCCAGTTTTTGTACCAGTATACATTCCCACCAAAGGATATGAGGGTTCCCTTTCTCCATCTTCTCATGAGCGGTTATTTATGGTCTTTTTGGTGATGGTCATTCTGACAGGTGTAGTGATTATCTCATTGTAGTTTTGATTTGCATGAGAGGAAAGTGTTTTAGGTAAAATAACATTTTTTAAAAGGCACAGTGGAATTCCCTGGTGGTCCAGTGGTTGGGACTCTGTACTTTCACTGTCAAGGGCTCAAGTTCAGTCCCTGGTCAGGGAGCCAAGATCCCACAAGCTGTGCCTTGTGGAAGGGGACCAAAAAAAAAAAAAAAAGTCACAGAAATGGGAAAGAGTGTGCTCAAGTAGAGAACTACAAGTAGTTTTTGTATTTCAGCTTAACTGGCTTAGCTCTTCATGTTGTTACAGTAAATTTGGGATGAGGAGTGGACCTGTGAGGTAGGTTGGGGTCAGATGGTAGAGGGCCTTGTCTGTCATTCCAAGGTGACTGCTTGCTCCTGGATGATTGGGAGCCACTGAAAAGTTTTAAGCAAGGGAGAGGCATAATTAGATTTACTTTTTAGCAGCATGGAATGTGGCCTTGGAGGGTGGGACAGAGCATGGTCAGCAGGCTGCAGGGATGTAGTCGGAAGCAGATAATGAAGGCCCAGGCTGAGGTGGAGCCAGTAGGGGTGGAGCAGACAGGATAGACTGAGCAACGACAGGTGGAGCTGTGAGTCTGCTTCGTTTTTCTTTTATTGACAAGTTTGTTGTTTTTTAGATTCCACATTTAAGTGTTACCATATAGTGTTTGTCTTTCTCTGACTTATTGCTCTTACCCTTCCAAGTCCATCCATGTTGCTGATTTTTTAAGATTGAGTCATACAATTGTGTGTGTGTGTGTGTGTACACCACTTCATCTTCTATCTGTTCATCTATTCATGGACAAAAGTTACTTCCGTAACCTTGGCAAAGATAAATGATCCACATTGGGGGTGCATATATATTTTTGAATTAGTCGTTGTGCTTCTTTGGGATATATATACACAGGAGTGGAATTGCTAGATTATATGCTAGTTCTATTTTTAGTTCTTTGGGAAAGCTCCATACTGTTTTCCAGTTTTTGTACCAGTATACATTCCCACCAAAGGATATGAGGGTTCCCTTTCTCCATCTTCTCATGAGCGGTTATTTATGGTCTTTTTGGTGATGGTCATTCTGACAGGTGTAGTGATTATCTCATTGTAGTTTTGATTTGCATGAGAGGAAAGTGTTTTAGGTAAAATAACATTTTTTAAAAGGCACAGTGGAATTCCCTGGTGGTCCAGTGGTTGGGACTCTGTACTTTCACTGTCAAGGGCTCAGGTTCAGTCCCTGGTCAGGGAGCCAAGATCCCACAAGCTGTGCCTTATGGAAGGGGACCAAAAAAAAAAAAAAAAGTCACAGAAATGGGAAAGAGTGTGCTCAAGTAGAGAACTACAAGTAGTTTTTGTATTTCAGCTTAACTGGCTTAGCTCTTCATGTTGTTACAGTAAATTTGGGATGAGGAGTGGACCTGTGAGGTAGGTTGGGGTCAGATGGTAGAGGGCCTTGTCTGTCATTCCAAGGTGACTGCTTGCTCCTGGATGATTGGGAGCCACTGAAAAGTTTTAAGCAAGGAAGAGGCATAATTAGATTTACTTTTTAGCAGCATGGAATGTGGCCTTGGAGGGTGGGACAGAGCATGGTCAGCAGGCTGCAGGGATGTAGTCGGAAGCAGATAATGAAGGCCCAGGCTGAGGTGGAGCCAGTAGGGGTGGAGCAGACAGGATAGACTGAGCAACAGGTAAGCAGTGAGTTTGGTAGGATTTGGTGATTGGCTGGCTGTGTAACAGGAGAGATGCAGGAAGCTAGGGTGAGTCTGACTCAGGTAATAAGATGGCATCTAATTGACGTCAGGGTCCAGAACAGCAGGTTTGGAGAGTTGATGTGGGAGAGGACGAGGTCGGCTCAGACCTTCTGAGCCTGAGTCTGTTCAGTAGGCAGGTCCTGACATGAGATTGCAGTTCAGGCCCCCACCTAGCCCAGCAATGGAAAGGTTTGAGGCCTGAGCATGAAAATGGGAAAGGTCAAAGAAGGATGTGAGGAGATGAGGACATCAGTGGAGGAGGAACCTGGGGAACTTCGGTATTTGAGAATGGACAGAGGGAAAAGAGAAAAGGAAAACTTTGAGGCTATTATTTTACCTATACAGTTCATCAAGGAGCTCTGGATGATTTGAGTGAAAATGAGTGAGTGAACTTCTAGGCCACGTGCTCCAGAATATATTTAGAATGACAATTCCAAGTGCCTTTCCCTGCCTAGTGTAGGCTCACATTTCTACGCAGGTTATGACTGGGTGGGTTTCCTACTACTGGATTATTCATGTCTGCCTTTTAAGTGGTGTAAAGTATTTAACAGTTCTTACTAAACAGTTTACAATCCCCTATAATCCCATGCAGTTTTTGAAAAAGATATAGATTACTTCAGAAACATTAGTGTGGAATCTTCCACAGGAGCACTAGGATTATGGTTCTCATTCTCTTTGTTATTTTCTGTGGATATTTGCTTTGAGGAAATTTGGCTTTTTGAAAAATCAGACTTTGGCTTTAGGTATGCACTCTATATAGAGTCGAATTTATTACTAGCAATTTTTAAAAAATTTGCAACTAAAGGGTAGTTATAGAATAGTAATAACCTGAAGTCTGTCATTCCAAGGTGACTGCTTGCTCCTGGATGATTGGGAGCCACTGAAAAGTTTTAAGCAAGGAAGAGGCATAATTAGATTTACTTTTTAGCAGCATGGAATGTGGCCTTGGAGGGTGGGACAGAGCATGGTCAGCAGGCTGCAGGGATGTAGTCGGAAGCAGATAATGAAGGCCCAGGCTGAGGTGGAGCCAGTAGGGGTGGAGCAGACAGGATAGACTGAGCAACAGGTAAGCAGTGAGTTTGGTAGGATTTGGTGATTGGCTGGCTGTGTAACAGGAGAGATGCAGGAAGCTAGGGTGAGTCTGACTCAGGTAATAAGATGGCATCTAATTGGACGTCAGGGTCCAGAACAGCAGGTTTGGAGAGTTGATGTGGGAGAGGACGAGGTCGGCTCAGACCTTCTGAGCCTGAGTCTGTTCAGTAGGCAGGTCCTGACATGAGATTGCAGTTCAGGCCCCCACCTAGCCCAGCAATGGAAAGGTTTGAGGCCTGAGCATGAAAATGGGAAAGGTCAAAGAAGGATGTGAGGAGATGAGGACATCAGTGGAGGAGGAACCTGGGGAACTTGGTATTTGAGAATGGACAGAGGGAAAAGAGAAAAGGAAAACTTTGAGGCTATTATTTTACCTATACAGTTCATCAAGGAGCTCTGGATGATTTGAGTGAAAATGAGTGAGTGAACTTCTAGGCCACGTGCTCCAGAATATATTTAGAATGACAATTCCAAGTGCCTTTCCCTGCCTAGTGTAGGCTCACATTTCTACGCAGGTTATGACTGGGTGGGTTTCCTACTACTGGATTATTCATGTCTGCCTTTTAAGTGGTGTAAAGTATTTAACAGTTCTTACTAAACAGTTTACAATCCCCTATAATCCCATGCAGTTTTTGAAAAAGATATAGATTACTTCAGAAACATTAGTGTGGAATCTTCCACAGGAGCACTAGGATTATGGTTCTCATTCTCTTTGTTATTTTCTGTGGATATTTGCTTTGAGGAAATTTGGCTTTTTGAAAAATCAGACTTTAGCTTTAGGTATGCACTCTATATATAGAGTCGAATTTATTACTAGCAATATATTTCACTTACATCTTAATTATCTTGACTTCAAATTGGCTAAAGGGTAGTTATAAAATAGTAATAACCTGAAGTAGACTTCCATTTTCTACTTGGATATGTTTTCCTTCCTGCAGCCTACCCTCCACAATGCTACATTACTCTGACTCCCTGCTTTAGAAACTGCTCTGTCACTCGCTTGCCTGGAATAAAGTCTACTTTCTTTGGCTGGACAGTCAATCTTCTGTAATCTGGCCCCAGACACCCTCTCTCATCTCAGGTGCCACTCCCTGTACACACTCCATTCATTTAATAATCGGCCCTAAATGGTTTATCTCCCTGGAGCCTTCCATGAACTTCTAGAACACTGTGCCCGTGTCTGCTCTGTCCAAGACACCCTTCTCACCATTTCTCAACTTGCAAAATCCCACTCATCTCTCGTCTTCCTTCCTAACCCTCCTCCTTTTTTTGGGTGGAATTAATTCATTCTGTCTCAGGTAGCAATTCGTGCATGTAATTATAAGTGATTTATATCTATTTGTTTTCTTTGAGAGATTGTTAAGTCTTTTGAAGGTAGATTCAGCAACTTACTGGATCATCTGATAAATATTGAATTTCTACAAAATGCCAGTCGCTGTCTTAGTCACTGTTCTTATTTTTATATTGGCAGCACCTAACACAAGGCCTGACTCTGAGAGGTGCTAACCCTCTTGGTCTCAGACAAGACTATGCACTCTTTTTGAGAATGTTTCAAACCAAGTTGTCTTAGAAAGCACTGGGTTTTTTTTTTTAATGCAGTGTTTACTTTTTAAATTTTGTGTTTAACTTTTGTGTTTTAGTCGAAGAAAAAAGGACTAAGTGCAGAGGAAAAGAGAACCCGCATGATGGAAATATTTTTTGAGACGGTAAGTTGTTTTCTTTAAGATTTTTGGCATTCTATGTGATTTTCTCCTTAAGTATATGTCATGCAGTGTTAACAAGCCCTTTTTCATTAGAAATCAATACTGACCAATTTCCTGGAGAAAGAATAAAATTCAACAAACATTCGTGGTTCCTGTGAGCTGTGGAGCATGAAAGAACCCTATCCCAATGTTTGTAGGGTCTTTTCTTTTTTTTTTTTAAAGATTTATTTATTTATTTATTTTGGGCGGGGGTTGGGTTGGGGAGGGAGGGGAGCGGGCGGGCCACTTCCATTGGTCCTTCATTTGTCTGTTTTCATCTGTCTTTGTTCTTTGGCCCGTGTGGGCCTCCCATCGCGTCGGCATCTGTTGTCGCAGAGCACCGGCTCTGGGCGCATGCGCTCCAGAGCTCCAGCCGGGCAACTGGACACATCGGTCCAGCCGCTCCGTGGCATGCGGGATCCTCCCAGGCCAGGGATCACACCGGCGCCCCTTGCACCGCAAGGCGGTGTCCCCACCCACTGGACCACCAGGGGAAGCCCTGTAGGGTCTTTTCTATCCAGACTACCCTTCCCTCTGGTATGACAATTCTTTTTTTTAATATTGGAGCCTAGTTGACTAGCAGTGCTATGTTAGTTTTAGGTATACAGCAAAGTGATTTAGTTGCACAAGTTATCAGTTCTTTTTCAAATTCTTTTCCCACTTAGGTTATTAAAGAATATTGAACAGAGTTCCCTATGCTATACAGTGGGTCCTTGTTGGTTATTTAATGTTTTAAATATAGTAGTGTTTACATGTCAATCACAAACTCCAAATCTGTCCTTCCTCTGTACCCTTCCTCCCCCACTGCGCTGGGAACCATAAATTTGTTCTCTAAGTCTGTCTTTCTGTTTTGTAAATAAATTCACTTGTATTTTTTTTTTAGATTCTCCATATAAGCAATGTCATATGATGTTTATGACATTTGTCTTTCTTTGTCAGACTTACTTCACTTTGTATGATAATCTCCAGTTCCACCCATGTTGCTGCAGAGCACATTATTTCATTCATTTTTTTTTTAAAACCTTTATTTTGCTTTTAACTTTTTTTTTTAAACCTTTATTTTACTTTTAACTTTTACAGAGTTTTGTTGTTTACAGATATGTATGTTCTCAGATTAGTCATATGTATATCCCCCCTCTTCCCTCCCCTCCAGACCATCACACAGCACCCCTGAAAGATCCCCTTTTCTCACAGAGCAATGACTAGAGCTATTTTCTTCACTTATGATAGTACAGGCCTTCATGCTACTTCCTTAACGCGTCCCACCCTCTGTTCCTTCCCCACAATGTCCATATGTCCACTGTCCATGTCTGTCTTTCCGTCGCTTCACTGCGTGTGCCATCATCACCATCCTACTAGATTCCATATATATGTGTTAATATACTGTATTTGTCCTTCTCTTTCTGACTGACTTCACTTTTGATGATACGTTCTAGATCCAGCCACCTCATTAGGGCTGATTCTTCTGCATTTCTCTTTACAGCTGTGTAGTATTCCATTGTATATATGTACCAGAGCTTTTGGATCCATTCGCTCGTCGATGGGCATCTAGGTTCCTTCCATGTTCTAGCTATTGTATAGAGAGCTGCAATGAACATTGGGGTACAAGTGCTTCTTTCAGATTTGATTTCATCAGGGTATAAGCCTAAGAGTGGGATTGCTGGGTCATAGGGTGCTTCTATTTTTAGTTTTTTAAGAACTCTCCAGACTCTCTTCCATAGAGGCTGTATCAATTTACACTCCCACCAGCAATGCAGGAGTGTTCCCTTTTCTCTGCAGCCTCTCCAGCATTTATTGTCTGTCAATTTGTGGATGACGGCCATTCTGACGGGTGTTTTTTAGGTGCATGTCAATCACAAACTCCAAATCTGTCCTTCCTCTGTACCCTTCCTCCCCCACTGCGCTGGGAACCATAAATTTGTTCTCTAAGTCTGTCTTTCTGTTTTGTAAATAAATTCACTTGTATTTTTTTTTTAGATTCTCCATATAAGCAATGTCATATGATGTTTATGACATTTGTCTTTCTTTGTCAGACTTACTTCACTTTGTATGATAATCTCCAGTTCCACCCATGTTGCTGCAGAGCACATTATTTCATTCATTTTTTTTTTAAAACCTTTATTTTGCTTTTAACTTTTTTTTTTAAACCTTTATTTTACTTTTAACTTTTACAGAGTTTTGTTGTTTACAGATATGTATGTTCTCAGATTAGTCATATGTATATCCCCCCTCTTCCCTCCCCTCCAGACCATCACACAGCACCCCTGAAAGATCCCCTTTTCTCACAGAGCAATGACTAGAGCTATTTTCTTCACTTATGATAGTACAGGCCTTCATGCTACTTTCTTAACGCGTCCCACCCTCTGTTCCTTCCCCACAATGTCCATATGTCCACTGTCCATGTCTGTCTTTCCGTCGCTTCACTGCGTGTGCCATCATCACCATCCTACTAGATTCCATATATATGTGTTAATATACTGTATTTGTCCTTCTCTTTCTGACTGACTTCACTTTTGATGATACGTTCTAGATCCAGCCACCTCATTAGGGCTGATTCTTCTGCATTTCTCTTTACAGCTGTGTAGTATTCCATTGTATATATGTACCAGAGCTTTTGGATCCATTCGCTCGTCGATGGGCATCTAGGTTCCTTCCATGTTCTAGCTATTGTATAGAGAGCTGCAATGAACATTGGGGTACAAGTGCTTCTTTCAGATTTGATTTCATCAGGGTATAAGCCTAAGAGTGGGATTGCTGGGTCATAGGGTGCTTCTATTTTTAGTTTTTTAAGAACTCTTCAGACTCTCTTCCATAGAGGCTGTATCAATTTACACTCCCACCAGCAATGCAGGAGTGTTCCCTTTTCTCTGCAGCCTCTCCAGCATTTATTGTCTGTCAATTTGTGGATGACGGCCATTCTGACGGGTGTGAGGTGATATCTCATTGTAGTTTTGATTTGCATTTCTCTAATTGTTAGTGAAGTTGAGCATCGTTTCATGTGCTTTTGGGCCATCTGTATGTCATCGTTGGAGAGGTGTCTGTTTAGGTCCTTTTCCCATTTTTTGATTGGGTTGTTCGTTTTTCCAGTGCTGAGATGTCTGAGTTGCTTGTAGATTTTGGAGATTAATTCTTTGTCTGTTGTTTCATTTGCTATAATTTTCTCCCACTCTGTGGGCTGTCTGTTCAGCTTTTTTTTTTAGCTGTACAAAAGCTTTGAAGTTTCATTAGGTCCCACATGTTCATTTGTCTTTTGAGTTCCGCTATTCTAGTAGGTGGGTCAGAGAAGATCTTGCTTTGATTGATGTCCTTGAGGGTTTTGCCTATATTCTCCTCTTAGAGTTTGATGGTTTCTGGCCTTACATTTAAGTCTTTAATCCATTTTGAGTTGATCTTTGTGTATGGTGTCAGGGTATGTTCCAACTTCATTTTTTTGCATGTAGCTGTCCAATTTTCCCAGCACCATTTGTTGAAGAGGCTGTCTTTGTCCAATTTTATATGTTTGCCTCCTTTGTCAAAAATAAGGTACCCATAGGTGCGTGGCTTTATCTCTGGGTTCTCGATCTTGTTCCATTGGTCGATATTTCTGTTTTTGTGCCAGTACCATACTGTCTTGATGACTGTTGCTTTGTAGTAGAGTCTGAAGTTGGGGAGGCTGATCCCTCCAGCTCCGTTTTTCTTCCTCAGGATTGTTTTGGCTATTCGAGGTCTTTTGTGTTTCCATATGAACTGTGTTATTCTTTGGTCTAGTTCTGTGAAGAATGTTATTGGAAGTTTGATAGGGATCGCATTGAATCTGTAGGTGACATCTGGTAGTATGGTCATTTTCACAATATTGATTCTTCCAGCCCAGGAACATGGAGTATCTCTCCATCTGTTTAAGTCTTCCTTAATGTCTCTCATGAGTGTCTTGTAATTTTCTATGTACAGTTCTTTTGTTTCTTTGGGTAGGTTTATTCCTAGATATTTGATTCTCTTGATTGCAGTGGTGAAGGGGATTGCCTCTTTGATTTCGTTTTCTGATTTTTCATTGTTTGTGTATAGGAATGCCAGTGATTTCTGTATATTGATTTTGTATCCTGCGACTTTGCTGAATTCGCTGATTAACTCTAGTAGTTTTGTAATAGTGTCTTTGGGATTTTCTATGTATAATATCTTGTCATCTGCAAATAGAGAGAGTTTGACTTCTTCTTTTCCAATCTGGATTCCTTTGATTTCTTTCTCTTCTCTTATTGCTGTTGCTAGAACTTCCAGAACTATGTTGAATAAGAGTGGTGAAAGTGGACACCCTTGTCTTGTTCCTGATCTTAGAGGAAATGCTTTGAGTTTTTCACCATTGAGGATAATGTTCACTGTGGGCTTCTCATATATGGCTTTCACTATGTTAAGATAAGTTCCTTCTATGCCCATTTTTTGAAGAGTTTTTATCATAAATGGATGCTGTACTTTGTCAAAGGCTTTTTCTGCATCTATGGAGATGATCATGTGATTTTTGTCTCTCAGTTTGTTAATATGGTGTATCACATTGATTGATTTGCAGATATTGAAGAATCCTTGCATGCCTGGGATGAACCCAACTTGATCGTGATGAATGAGCTTTTTGATGTGTTGTTGAATTCTGTTTGCTAGGATTTTGTTGAGGATTTTGGCGTCTAGATTCATCAGTGAAATTGGCCTATAATTTTCTTTTTTTGTGTTGTCTTTGCCTGGCTTTGGTATCAGGTGATGGTGGCCTCGTAGAATGTGTTTGGAAGTGTTCCTTCCCGGGCAATTTTTTGGAAGAGTTTTAGAAGGACAGGCATTAGCTCTTCTTTAAATGTTTGGTAGAATTCACTTGTGAAACCATCTGGCCCTGGGCTTTTATTTTTGGGTAGATTTTTGATCACAAAGTCGATTTCTGAGCTTGTGATTGGCTTGTTCATAGTTTCTATTTCTTCTTGGTTGAGTCTTGGGAGATTAATCTTCTCTAAGAAACTGTCCATTTCTTCCAGGTTGTCCAGTTTGTTGCCATAGAGTTGTTCATAATAGTTTCTTAGAATCCTTTGGATTTCTGCATTATCTGTTGTAATCTCTCCTTTTTCATTTTTGATTTTGGTGATCTGGTTCTTCTCTCTGTTTTTCTTGATGAGTCTGGCCAGTGGTGTGTCGATTTTATTGACCTTTTCGAAGAACCAGCTTTTTGTTTTATTTATCTTTACTATTGTTTCTTTTGTTTCTTTTTCATTTATTTCCACTCTGATCTTTATGATTTCCCTTCTTCTGCTGGCTTTGGGGTGTTTTTGTTTTTCTTTCTCCAGTTGTTTTAAGCGTAAGGTAAGGTCGTCTGTTTGAGATTTTCCTAGTTTCTTGAGGTGGGATTGTATTGCTATAAACTTCCCTCTTAGAACTGCTTTCGCACTATCCCATAGGTTTTGCACTGTCGTGTGTTCATTGTCATTTTCTTCTAGGAATTGTTTAATTTCTCCTTTGATTTCCTCAATGATCAGTTGGTTTTTTAGGTATGTGTTGTTTAATCTCCATGTGTTTGTGTTTTTAGTGTTTTTTTTTCCTGTAGTTGATCTCTAGTCTCACTACATTGTGGTCCGAGAAGATGGTTGATAGAATTTCAGTTTTCTTGAATTGACTGAGGTTAGATTTGTGGCCCAAGATGTGGTCTATCCTGGAGAATGTTCCGTGAGCACTTGAGAAGAAGGTGTATTCTGCTTTTGGATGGAACGTCCTAAAGATATCAATGAGGTCTATTTCTTCTAGTGTGGCATTTAAGGCTTGTGTTTCTTTATTAATTTTCTGTTTGGATGATCTGTCCATTGGTGTGAAAGGAGTGTTAAAGTCTCCTACTATGATTGTGTTGCTGTCAATGTCTTCTTTTATGTCTGAGAGTGTCTGTCTTATGTATTGGGGTGCTCCTGCGTTGGGTGCATAGATATTTATGATTGTTTTGTCTTCTTGGATGGATCCCTTAATCATGATGTAGTGACCTGCCTTGTCTCTGAGAATCTTCTTTACTTTAAAATCTATTTTGTCTGATATGAGGATTGCTACTCCAGCTTTCTTTTGATTTCCATTTGCATGGAATATCTTTTTCCAGCCTCTCACTTTCAGTTTATGAGTGTCTCTAGGTCTGAAATGAGTTTCCTGGAGGCAGCATATGTATGGGTCGTGTTTTTGGATCCATTCAGCCACTCTGTGTCTTTTGGTTGAGGCATTTAGTCCATTGACATTCAAAGTAATTATTGACACAAATGATCCTATTGTCATCTTCTTAGATGTTATGATGGGTTTAGTCCTTTATAGATGAGTCTGGCCAGTGGTGTGTCGATTTTATTGATCTTTTTGAAGAACCAGCTTTTTGTTTTATTTATCTTTACTATTGTTTCTTTTGTTTCTTTTTCATTTATTTCCACTCTGATCTTTATGATTTCCCTTCTTCTGCTGGCTTTGGGTTGTTTTTGTTCTTCTTTCTCCAGTTGTTTTAAGCGTAAGGTAAGGTCGTCTGTTTGAGATTTTCCTAGTTTCTTGAGGTGGGATTGTATTGCTATAAACTTCCCTCTTAGAACTGCTTTCGCACTATCCCATAGGTTTTGCACTGTCGTGTGTTCATTGTCATTTTCTTCTAGGAATTGTTTAATTTCTCCTTTGATTTCCTCAATGATCAGTTGGTTTTTTAGGTATGTGTTGTTTAATCTCCATGTGTTTGTGTTTTTAGTGTTTTTTTTTCCTGTAGTTGATCTCTAGTCTCACTACATTGTGGTCCGAGAAGATGGTTGATAGAATTTCAGTTTTCTTGAATTGACTGAGGTTAGATTTGTGGCCCAAGATGTGGTCTATCCTGGAGAATGTTCCGTGAGCACTTGAGAAGAAGGTGTATTCTGCTTTTGGATGGAACGTCCTAAAGATATCAATGAGGTCTATTTCTTCTAGTGTGGCATTTAAGGCTTGTGTTTCTTTATTAATTTTCTGTTTGGATGATCTGTCCATTGGTGTGAAAGGAGTGTTAAAGTCTCCTACTATGATTGTGTTGCTGTCAATGTCTTCTTTTATGTCTGAAAGTGTCTGTCTTATGTATTGGGGTGCTCCTGCGTTGGGTGCATAGATATTTATGATTGTTTTGTCTTCTTGGATGGATCCCTTAATCATGATGTAGTGACCTGCCTTGTCTCTGAGAATCTTCTTTACTTTAAAATCTATTTTGTCTGATATGAGGATTGCTACTCCAGCTTTCTTTTGATTTCCATTTGCATGGAATATCTTTTTCCAGCCTCTCACTTTCAGTTTATGAGTGTCTCTAGGTCTGAAATGAGTTTCCTGGAGGCAGCATATGTATGGGTCGTGTTTTTGGATCCATTCAGCCACTCTGTGTCTTTTGGTTGAGGCATTTAGTCCATTGACATTCAAAGTAATTATTGACACAAATGATCCTATTGTCATCTTCTTAGATGTTATGATGGGTTTGTTTTGTGGATCGTCTCCTTTTATACTTGTTTTCTATATAAGTCCCTTTAACATTTGTTAAATGGGTGGGGAAATTTTCAACTATAATCTCTTCAAAAATTTTCTCATAGCCTTTCTTTTTTTCTTCTTCTTCTGGAACCCCGATAATTCGAATATTGGTGCGTTTGGTATTTTCCCAGAGGTCTCTGAGGCTGTCCTCTGCGCTTTTCATTCTTTGAGCTACAGTCTGTTTTTCAGCAGTTACTTCCACCATTTTATCTTCCAGCTCACTTATCCGGTCTTCTGTCTCAGCTACTCTGCTCTTGATTCCTTCTACAGTGTTTTTCAGTTCAGCAATTGAATTGTTTGTCTCTGTTACTTTTTTGGTAAGTTCTTGTATTTCTTTATTCAGTGTGTTAGTTGTGTCTTGCAATTTCTCTACCATTCTGTTTTCAGTGTCTTTGATCATCTTTACTATCATTCTTCTGAAATCACTTTCAGAAGGTTTGTCCAAATTCTCTTCATTACTTTGATCTTGTGTGTTTGTGGATTGTTCCTTCGCTTGTGTGGTATTTCTCTGCCGTTTCATTGTTGTTATTAATTTTTTAACTGACTCTGTTTGGGATTTCCTTTTCCCAGACTTTGGGTTACATCTGTTGGTGTTTGTTGTTTGGATGGGGCTTCTTATTCTGGGTGATGCTGGTGATTGGGTGATGTCAGGACTTGCATACAAGTGATTACCTTTGTTGGCGTTTTCACTTGTATACTGCTCTTTAGTGTTAGGCGTTCTCTAGTATTGTAGAGTTTTGGAGTCAGTGCTCCCTCCCTAAAGCCTTGGGGCTTGTTGCCTGACCAGGATCATGATGTAGTGACCTGCCTTGTCTCTTAGAATCTTCTTTACTTTAAAATCTATTTTGTCTGATATGAGGATTGCTACTCCAGCTTTCTTTTGATTTCCATTTGCATGGAATATCTTTTTCCAGCCTCTCACTTTCAGTTTATGAGTGTCTCTAGGTCTGAAATGAGTTTCCTGGAGGCAGCATATGTATGGGTCGTGTTTTTGGATCCATTCAGCCACTCTGTGTCTTTTGGTTGAGGCATTTAGTCCATTGACATTCAAAGTAATTATTGACACAAATGATCCTATTGTCATCTTCTTAGATGTTATGATGGGTTTGTTTTGTGGATCGTCTCCTTTTATACTTGTTTTCTATATAAGTCCCTTTAACATTTGTTAAATGGGTGGGGAAATTTTCAACTATAATCTCTTCAAAAATTTTCTCATAGCCTTTCTTTTTTTCTTCTTCTTCTGGAACCCCTATAATTCGAATATTGGTGCGTTTGGTATTTTCCCAGAGGTCTCTGAGGCTGTCCTCTGCGCTTTTCATTCTTTGAGCTACAGTCTGTTTTTCAGCAGTTACTTCCACCATTTTATCTTCCAGCTCACTTATCCGGTCTTCTGTCTCAGCTACTCTGCTCTTGATTCCTTCTACAGTGTTTTTCAGTTCAGCAATTGAATTGTTTGTCTCTGTTACTTTTTTGGTAAGTTCTTGTATTTCTTTATTCAGTGTGTTAGTTGTGTCTTGCAATTTCTCTACCATTCTGTTTTCAGTGTCTTTGATCATCTTTACTATCATTCTTCTGAAATCACTTTCAGAAGGTTTGTCCAAATTCTCTTCATTACTTTGATCTTGTGTGTTTGTGGATTGTTCCTTCGCTTGTGTGGTATTTCTCTGCCGTTTCATTGTTGTTATTAATTTTTTAACTGACTCTGTTTGGGATTTCCTTTTCCCAGACTTTGGGTTACATCTGTTGGTGTTTGTTGTTTGGATGGGGCTTCTTATTCTGGGTGATGCTGGTGATTGGGTGATGTCAGGACTTGCATACAAGTGATTACCTTTGTTGGCGTTTTCACTTGTATACTGCTCTTTAGTGTTAGGCGTTCTCTAGTATTGTAGAGTTTTGGAGTCAGTGCTCCCTCCCTAAAGCCTTGGGGCTTGTTGCCTGACCAGGGAATGAAGATTTCACGGCTGGTTTGTTATGGCATTAAATTATATTAAAACATATATATGCAAATGAGAAACAGAAGTTATACCTTTGACAAATGGCAATTAAAAAATTATGCAAATACTATCTAGCGTATTGAATTATACACATAAACATATACATAACCCAAACATTCCAACCAAAAATACAGTGCAATACGTTAGCACGGCGAATAGAGAATACCAAGAATGATATCCACCAGTTAATAACTAAACTAAGTAGAGCACCAATTGGCGAATAATGTTAAAGCAGGGTCCCCGTTGGGGATAAGGCAATGAGGACAGAACAGACTAAGAAATATGGTGGGGAAAGGGAAAAAGAGAAAGGGAGGATGGAAGAGAAATATAGAATAATATTGCAAAGTTAAATATAGGGAGATAAAGATTTGGATGTATTAGAATTTAGTGTTATAGGAAAGGAGCTTCAGAGAAAGCAAAGAATTATAGAGGAAGTAGTAGTACAAATGAAAAAATTTTTTTAAATTAAAAGGGCTAATTATATAGAAAAATATAGAAAAACAAAGCAAAAATAATAAAAACAAACAAAACCCCCACAGAACCTTAAAAGGCCAATGGGGAATCAAAAGTTTATACCAAAATAAAATGTGTGGTTTAAAAGGAAAAAGAAAAAAAAATTATGTAAACTTGAATATGTTGTCTTACTGATAAGATTAGTGGCTTCAATAGAATTCAGTGAAGGAAATGAACACACCCACTTTCTCTCTCTCTCTCTCACACACACACACACACACCCCAAAAAAAAAGCGGGGGGGGTGCACTGAGTGGGTTTGGAAAAAAGAGAAAAAAAAATTGAAACAAAGTGATACAATACAAAAAATGAAATTTTAAAGTCCAGCAGTAACTCCAGCTTCAGGCAAAACGTGAAAATAGTGTTTATGTTCTTCTGTCTCTTGCTAACTATTCAGGAATTATCAGTCTTTTTCTTGCCTCTGGCAGTGGTTGGCTCTGAAGACCTCTTTGGGTGCTTGTTTATTTCGGCCTAGTCCAGAACTAAAAGGCCCGCCCAGGCTGGCCCTGGGAGTTTCTTAATCCAAATCCCTTTTCTTGCTGGGTGGAGCTAAATTCCCTCCCTGTAGCTTGACCAGCAGCCCTGCAGTTTGACCAGCAGCCAAATTATGGTAGGGAAAATGGCGTCTGTCTCACAGAGGATTTATTCCCACACGCTCTATGGGAAGCACTTCCGCAGTGACTCTGACCCTGCTGCAGGCCACCGTCGACCCCCGCCACCCTGGGAAATGTCAGGTTACTCAGAGGTGAGTCTGGCTCAGTCTCATGCAGGATCGCTATTCCCTTGTCCCGGATCACAGTGCACAGAGACTTTCCAGTCCTCCTCGGCGACTCTGTGATCGGGTTAATGGTAACCTCCTCCAAAGGAAACTGAGTGCCGTCCTTCCGAGGCCTGCTCAAGGGCACTTCTAGCTCAGGGCGGCACCTGGACCCTCCAAAGCAGGTCTGGCTCAGTCCCTTGTGGGTGTCACTGCTCTTTCCCGGTTTTGATCTGCAGCAGGTCCTTTGGGCCCGGGGGGGCCTTTTTTGGCCCGCCCAGCCTCTCTGAAAGGAGCTTCAAAAAGAAATTATAGAGGAAGTAGTAGTACAAATGAAAAATTTTTTAAATTAAAAGGGCTAATTATATAGAAAAATATAGAAAAACAAAGCAAAAATAATAAAAACAAACAAAACCCCCACAGAACCTTAAAAGGCCAATGGGGAATCAAAAGTTTATACCAAAATAAAATGTGTGGTTTAAAAGGAAAAAGAAAAAAAAATTATGTAAACTTGAATATGTTGTCTTACTGATAAGATTAGTGGCTTCAATAGAATTCAGTGAAGGAAATGAACACACCCACTTTCTCTCTCTCTCTCTCACACACACACACACACACCCCAAAAAAAAAGCGGGGGGGTGCACTGAGTGGGTTTGGAAAAAAGAGAAAAAAAAATTGAAACAAAGTGATACAATACAAAAAATGAAATTTTAAAGTCCAGCAGTAACTCCAGCTTCAGGCAAAACGTGAAAATAGTGTTTATGTTCTTCTGTCTCTTGCTAACTATTCAGGAATTATCAGTCTTTTTCTTGCCTCTGGCAGTGGTTGGCTCTGAAGACCTCTTTGGGTGCTTGTTTATTTCGGCCTAGTCCAGAACTAAAAGGCCCGCCCAGGCTGGCCCTGGGAGTTTCTTAATCCAAATCCCTTTTCTTGCTGGGTGGAGCTAAATTCCCTCCCTGTAGCTTGACCAGCAGCCCTGCAGTTTGACCAGCAGCCAAATTATGGTAGGGAAAATGGCGTCTGTCTCACAGAGGATTTATTCCCACACGCTCTATGGGAAGCACTTCCGCAGTGACTCTGACCCTGCTGCAGGCCACCGTCGACCCCCGCCACCCTGGGAAATGTCAGGTTACTCAGAGGTGAGTCTGGCTCAGTCTCATGCAGGATCGCTATTCCCTTGTCCCGGATCACAGTGCACAGAGACTTTCCAGTCCTCCTCGGCGACTCTGTGATCGGGTTAATGGTAACCTCCTCCAAAGGAAACTGAGTGCCGTCCTTCCGAGGCCTGCTCAAGGGCACTTCTAGCTCAGGGCGGCACCTGGACCCTCCAAAGCAGGTCTGGCTCAGTCCCTTGTGGGTGTCACTGCTACTTTCCCGGGTTTTGATCTGCAGCAGGTTTTGCGCCTTTGGCCCGCCCAGCCTCTCTGGCGGGTATGAGGTTTGACTTTTAAAAGTGCGATTGCGCCCCTCCTACCGTCTTGATGCGGCTTCTCCTTTGTTCTTGATGTGGGTATCCTCTCTGTGATCAGATCCAACCTCCTTTCCTTGATGGTTTCCCAGGAACTCGTCGCAATTCAGGCGATTTTGCAGGAGAGATGAGTGCACGTCCTTCTACGCCACCATCTTAGCTCCACCTCATATTTCATTCATTTTAATGGCCGAGTAATATTCCACTCTATATAGGTACCACATCTTTATCCATTCATTGGTCGATGGACAGTTAGGCTGCTTCCATGTCTTGGCTATTGTAAACAATGCTGCAGTGAACACTGGACCATGTTTTCAGACCATGTTTTTCTCTGGATCTGTGCTGAGGAGTGAGATTGCTGGATTATATGGTAGCTCTATTTTTAGTGTTTTTTTTTTTAATTTATTTTATTTTGGGGGGGTGTGCAGGTTGGGGAGGGAGGGGGTAGGCGGGCCACTTCTATTGGTCTTTCATTTGTCTATTTTCATCTGTCTTTGTTCTTTGGCTCTTGTGGGCCTCCCATCGCGGTGGCCTCTGTTGTCGCAGAGCGCTGACTCTGGGCGCATGCGCTCCAGAGCTCCGGCTCGGTAATTGGACACATCAGTCCAGCCGCTCCGCGGCACGTGGGATCTTCCCAGACCAGGGAATGAACCGGTGCCCCTTGCACTGCAAGGCTGTGTCCTTACCCACTGGACCACCAGGGAAGCCCTATTTTTAGTTTTTAAGCAACCTCCATGCTGTTCTCCATAGTGGCATAATTATCTTTCTGAAGCATATATTTGACCTTTCCAAAAAAGCCCAGCACTTCCTAGTCTCATGCAGGATCGCTATTCCCTTGTCCCGGATCACAGTGCACAGAGACTTTCCAGTCCTCCTCGGCGACTCTGTGATCGGGTTAATGGTAACCTCCTCCAAAGGAAACTGAGTGCCGTCCTTCCGAGGCCTGCTCAAGGGCACTTCTAGCTCAGGGCGGCACCTGGACCCTCCAAAGCAGGTCTGGCTCAGTCCCTTGTGGGTGTCACTGCTCCTTTCCCGGGTTTTGATCTGCAGCAGGTTTTGCGCCTTTGGCCCGCCCAGCCTCTCTGGCGGGTATGAGGTTTGACTTTTAAAAGTGCGATTGCGCCCCTCCTACCGTCTTGATGCGGCTTCTCCTTTGTTCTTCGATGTGGGGTATCCTCTCTGTGATCAGATCCAACCTCCTTTCCTTGATGGTTTCCCAGGAACTCGTCGCAATTCAGGCGATTTTGCAGGAGAGATGAGTGCACGTCCTTCTACGCCACCATCTTAGCTCCACCTCATATTTCATTCATTTTAATGGCCGAGTAATATTCCACTCTATATAGGTACCACATCTTTATCCATTCATTGGTCGATGGACAGTTAGGCTGCTTCCATGTCTTGGCTATTGTAAACAATGCTGCAGTGAACACTGGACCATGTTTTCAGACCATGTTTTTCTCTGGATCTGTGCTGAGGAGTGAGATTGCTGGATTATATGGTAGCTCTATTTTTAGTGTTTTTTTTTTTAATTTATTTTATTTTGGGGGGGTGTGCAGGTTGGGGAGGGAGGGGGTAGGCGGGCCACTTCTATTGGTCTTTCATTTGTCCATTTTAATCCGTCTTTGTTGCTTGGCTCTTGTGGGCCTCCCTTCGCAGTGGCGTCTGTTGTCGCAGAGCGCTGACTCTGGGCGCATGCACTCCAGAGCTCCGGCTCGGTAATTGAACACATCAGTCCAGCCGCTCCGCGGCACGTGGGATCTTCCCAGGCCAGGGATGGAACTGGTGCCCCTTGCACTGCAAGGCGGTGTCCTTACACTGGACCACCAGGGAAGCCCTATTTTTAGTTTTTTAAGCAACCTCCATGCTGTTCTCCATAGTGGCATAATTATCTTTCTGAAGCATATATTTGATTGTGTCCCTTTTTGCCTGAAAATAATAATGATAATAGCTCAAATCTACTGAGCACTTCCTAGGTGCACACCAATGTTTTAAGCACTTGGTGTATTGATCTGATTTTATCCTGTTTAACACTCTGAGATCAGAACTATTGTTATCCTCCTTGTACAGACCTGGACATCTGAGATACAGCCTATAATACCAGCCCTGTATCTCACAGAATGAAGTGAGAGTACTAGGATAAAAACCCAGGGAAGGTCATCTGATTACAGAGGCATTGCTAAATACAGCCTCTTTACATTTATTAGCCTGTGTATGGAGCAACACAGAGGTCCCCAATCCCTAGGACTGGGCTGCACCACAGGAGGGTAAGCCAGGGAAGCTTCATCTGGCGCTTCCCATTGCTCCCTGTTGCTTGCATTATGCCTAAACCCTGTCTGTGGAGTAATTGTCTTCCACAGAGCTGGTCCATGGTGCCAAAAGGTTGAGAACTGCTGGTGTAACACATCATATGAGGCTACCTAGGCCTTCTTACTTCATTCCAGGCGTTTGCGCCTGCCACTAACAGGAAATGCATTTAAAGTTACTGCTTCTAAGTGCCAGAGCCAGTATTCAAACCCAGTCACCTGACTCTGGAGTCTGTTTTCTTCACCACGTTGCTGTACGGTGACTTTTCTTGCTTTCAGGTTAAAGTCCACACTTTAGGCCTACAGAAATATTAATTTCCTATGTCTTATGTCCGGACAGGACCTTCAAAGTCTAATCTGGCCCCAACCTACTGGCTATTTTCATTATTTACTAACATGAGGAAGGTGGGGAAATGACAAAATAGAATATGAAATTAATAAATAATGATAATACTTGACATTTTCATCTTGATAATGCAGACTCTCAGTAAAGCAAATGAAATATAATGGTTTTTTTAAAAAACTGTTTGCCCTCTAAGTAAAATTGTACTAATCTTTCTTACATGCAATAACTTAATAGAAGTCATTGGCAATTCAAAAAATGTAGGGGCTTCACTGGGGCCACCACCAGGGAAGCCCTATTTTTAGTTTTTTAAGCAACCTCCATGCTGTTCTCCATAGTGGCATAATTATCTTTCTGAAGCATATATTTGATTGTGTCCCTTTTTGCCTGAAAATAATAATGATAATAGCTCAAATCTACTGAGCACTTCCTAGGTGCACACCAATGTTTTAAGCACTTGGTGTATTGATCTGATTTTATCCTGTTTAACACTCTGAGATCAGAACTATTGTTATCCTCCTTGTACAGACCTGGACATCTGAGATACAGCCTATAATACCAGCCCTGTATCTCACAGAATGAAGTGAGAGTACTAGGATAAAAACCCAGGGAAGGTCATCTGATTACAGAGGCATTGCTAAATACAGCCTCTTTACATTTATTAGCCTGTGTATGGAGCAACACAGAGGTCCCCAATCCCTAGGACTGGGCTGCACCACAGGAGGGTAAGCCAGGGAAGCTTCATCTGGCGCTTCCCATTGCTCCCTGTTGCTCGCATTATGCCTAAACCCTGTCTGTGGAGTAATTGTCTTCCACAGAGCTGGTCCATGGTGCCAAAAGGTTGAGAACTGCTGGTGTAACACATCATATGAGGCTACCTAGGCCTTCTTACTTCATTCCAGGCGTTTGCGCCTGCCACTAACAGGAAATGCATTTAAAGTTACTGCTCCTAAGTGCCAGAGCCAGTATTCAAACCCAGTCACCTGACTCTGGAGTCTGTTTTCTTCACCACGTTGCTGTACGGTGACTTTTCTTGCTTTCAGGTTAAAGTCCACACTTTAGGCCTACAGAAATATTAATTTCCTATGTCTTATGTCCGGACAGGACCTTCAAAGTCTAATCTGGCCCCAACCTACTGGCTATTTTCATTATTTACTAACATGAGGAAGGTGGGGAAATGACAAAATAGAATATGAAATTAATAAATAATGATAATACTTGACATTTTCATCTTGATAATGCAGACTCTCAGTAAAGCAAATGAAATATAATGGTTTTTTTAAAAAACTGTTTGCCCTCTAAGTAAAATTGTACTAATCTTTCTTACATGCAATAACTTAATAGAAGTCATTGGCAATTCAGAACAGAATATCATATTAATAATGATGTAGGGGCTTCCCCTGGTGGTCCAGTGGGTATGGACACCACCTTGCAGTGCAAGGGGCGCCGGTTCAATCCCTGGCCTGGGAAGATCCCACGTGTCGCAGAGCGGCTGGACTGATGTATCCAAGGACTGATGTATCCAATTACCGAGCTATAGCTCTGGAGCGCATGCGCCCAGATCCGGCGCTCTGCCACGACAGAGGCCACCGCGATGGGAGGCCTACAGGAGCCAAAGAACAAAGACGGATGAAAATAAAGAAATGGAAGACCAATAGAAGTGGCCCGCCCATCCCCCTCCCTCCCCACCCCACTCCCCAAAAAGATAAATAAATAAAATAAATGTTTAAAAAAATAATAATTATGATGTAGGTGAGAATTATGACAGTTCTGCTGAGTTGAAATGGTCTGGTCTCAGAGCAAGAAAAGTAGATTTAATTCCTAGCAGGCAGTGGAAAACTGGAGAGATTATTTTGTCCTTTATGATATTGTTAATTTTTTCAAATACCAAAAGTGCTGTTTCTGATTAAAATTTTTTCAACTCTGAAAAAAATTTTTTTTTCAATTCTGCTTTCTATAACCTTAAGCCACTGATGACTATGATTCTATGACTGTTAGAAGGTTAAAGACGTTCAATGATTAGTGAGCTTTTATGTAAAGATAGAGCTAATTGTATTAATTGACTGATTTCAGTTCATATATTCCTGTACATACTCATTCTGAATTGTTGTTGTTACTTAGTTACTAAGTCCTGTCCCACTCTTTGTGACCCCATGAATTGCAGCACACCAGGCTTCCCTGTCCTTCACCATCTTCCTGAGTCTGCTCAAGCTCATGTCCATTGATTTGGTGATGCCATCCTACTGTCTCATCCTCTGGCGTCCCCTTGTCCTTCACCCTTCTGTCTTTCCCTGCAACAGGGTCTTTTCCAATGGGTAGGCTTTTTCATCAGGTGGCAAAGGGATTGGAGCTTCAGCTTTAGCATCAGTCCTTCCAATGAGTATTCAGGGTTGATTTCCTTTAGGATTGACTGGTTTGATCTCCTTATTCATATGAATACATACATGTATTCCTATAATATGCTCATATACTCCTAGTCATATTCATTCATATGAATACATGCATAGATTTATTGGAAGTTGCTAATGTAATAGAAGAATTCTTGGCCTGTTGCTCTTGGGAAGAACATGGCAGCAGTACAGCTCAAAAATAGGAAACTGGAACCTGAAATCTCTTTTACATAATAGCTTTGTGGCTTTAAACAAATTACTTGAACAGAGAAGCAAAAAGCTAATAATAATTATACCCAGTTCGCAGAGTTGGTATAAAGATTACATGAAATAATCTCTCTAAAACATTATAATACCAAAGTCATAAGTGCTTAATTAAAAGGTTATCTAGTATTATAAATGCAAATCTTTGATGGTATCCTTACACATAGTTTTGTTTTTGAAAGTTAAAACGATTAGGTTCATCTCTCCTTTATTATCTCTGGTTAATGTAGGGAAAAACCAATATTTACCTGAGGCCATTTTCTCTGTCCTCTTAAATGACCACACTTCAGTTCTGAGCCTGGTTCTTTTGCAAGCCCGTTTATTTACACAGCAACCCCACTGGGGCAGCCAGTATGTCTGGGGCTTTTTCTTGATGACCACCTATGGACAGATGTCTCAATCGGCTAAGGTATTTGCAAATAGATTTGATTTATTGATTTATGTAAAGATAGAGCTAATTGTATTAATTGACTGATTTCAGTTCATATATTCCTGTACATACTCATTCTGAATTGTTGTTGTTACTTAGTTACTAAGTCCTGTCCCACTCTTTGTGACCCCATGAATTGCAGCACACCAGGCTTCCCTGTCCTTCACCATCTTCCTGAGTCTGCTCAAGCTCATGTCCATTGATTTGGTGATGCCATCCTACTGTCTCATCCTCTGGCGTCCCCTTGTCCTTCACCCTTCTGTCTTTCCCTGCAACAGGGTCTTTTCCAATGGGTAGGCTTTTTCATCAGGTGGCAAAGGGATTGGAGCTTCAGCTTTAGCATCAGTCCTTCCAATGAGTATTCAGGGTTGATTTCCTTTAGGATTGACTGGTTTGATCTCCTTATTCATATGAATACATACATGTATTCCTATAATATGCTCATATACTCCTAGTCATATTCATTCATATGAATACATGCATAGATTTATTGGAAGTTGCTAATGTAATAGAAGAATTCTTGGCCTGTTGCTCTTGGGAAGAACATGGCAGCAGTACAGCTCAAAAATAGGAAACTGGAACCTGAAATCTCTTTTACATAATAGCTTTGTGGCTTTAAACAAATTACTTGAACAGAGAAGCAAAAAGCTAATAATAATTATACCCAGTTCGCAGAGTTGGTATAAAGATTACATGAAATAATCTCTCTAAAACATTATAATACCAAAGTCATAAGTGCTTAATTAAAAGGTTATCTAGTATTATAAATGCAAATCTTTGATGGTATCCTTACACATAGTTTTGTTTTTGAAAGTTAAAACGATTAGGTTCATCTCTCCTTTATTATCTCTGGTTAATGTAGGGAAAAACCAATATTTACCTGAGGCCATTTTCTCTGTCCTCTTAAATGACCACACTTCAGTTCTGAGCCTGGTTCTTTTGCAAGCCCGTTTATTTACACAGCAACCCCACTGGGGCAGCCAGTATGTCTGGGGCTTTTCCTTGATGACCACCTATGGACAGATGTCTCAATGCATTCATGTTCTTTTTCCAGAGGATCTAAGGTATTTGCAAATAGATTTGATTTATTGATTTTTTAATGCATAAAAGGCCTAAAGTTAGTCATTTTTTGCATGTTCTCTGAGACTCTACAGAATTTTCTTTTAATAGTTGATTCCAATTGTGCAAAACTTTGTTTCACCATCTATTAATAGGACCAATGACTTAGTATTTTCCTTAATTTACTGAATCTTAAGTGTACTGAAATGAAGTTACTTTTTCTAACATTTTATTATTGAAGATGAAAGAATTTCACAGTGAATGCCTATATGCCCAGCCTAGAGTCCACCATTAACATTTTTTTTTTCACCATTAACATTTTATACTCCACTTGCTTTATCATATGTATTCAGCTGTCCATTCCTTTATCCATCTATCAATTTATCTTTTTCTTGCATGGGTTCTATACCTGAGGTACTGTCTTTTTGTCAGCTTTGTTTTCTGAATATTTTCTTCTAGTCATTCTTTTCAGTTTCTTATAGTGCCCTTAAATGAGCATAAGTTTTAAATTTTTATGATATCTAGTTTCCATCCTGTTGAAGTTACCTTTTCAAGTTTATGTTGGAGGAAATAGGTCCCAGGTTTCCATAACAATAACCACGATAATTCTGGTCTAATTACTGAATACTTCAGTCTTTTCGTATGTTTCAGTTTTATTATCCAAGTTCTTTTGAACACTTCAACCAAAGTTTGTTATAGGAAGAAAGGAATATTCTGCATATATTTTCTTCCAGCTTTAAGATTAAATATTCTATGTGTATATCCACCCCATGATGTTTGGCTTTGCATGTGGTGGACATGTAGCATGTATAGGTCGGTGATCAATAGGCAGTCATGAATTGTATGATTTTCTTATTTAAGGGTAGGTCTCCCATGAAACCTTAAATGTAAACAAATCTTGGTAACTGTCTGTTTTAGTGAGAACTGCTAAATCTATGATGTATGGTATATACCAAGCAAAGCACTATTTGTGTTTTCTTCAAATCAAAGTGTCAGAGAAGTTGATTATACCACCTTAACAAATGATTCATCATGACTGGGTTTTGTGCTTCCCTGGCAAGATATTCTTTACATTCTACTCTCCAGTTACTTTAAAGAATTGTATGTTCATGGAAAATCTGTCCATTTTAAGTTCTTTTGACGGTACAGAACAAGATAATTACTATTTCTTCTAGCTCTAAAATTCTTAATTACATTGTTCATTTCCAGGTGTAGTTTTCTAATACAATATTTTATAAACATATTTATGATGAAGATAAATAGTAGAAAATAAATATATGTTTTTTATCTTTCTTTTAACTCTTTTAAACAGAAAGATGTGTTTCAATTAAAAGATATGGAGAAGATTGCTCCTAAAGAAAAAGGCATTAGTAAGTATCAGAGATGTGCCAGAACATTTTGATAAATACCACTCATCTTTACTACACGTCTTTAACTTCATGGAAACATAAATTTCTAGAGATGAAGAATGTTTGTAGAAGTCCCTCTATAATATTTCTGGACCGTGACCATGATTCTTGTGTTTGGAGTATCTGCTCTAGGAGAACTAAGGTGGAGTATACGCACGCCTGTATGCACACACACATACACACACACACACACACACACATACATACACAGTTATACACATTTATTTACTTATGTGTATAATTTACTTCAAAAGAAGTAAAATGGTTCATGTATGTTCTGGTATTTGTTAATGTGATTTACCTGGCATATTAGTGTTCTACAGCCGCTGTAACAGATTACTGTAAATATGATGGCTTAACACAGTGAAACTTTATTCTCTGTCCTGGAGGCCAGAAGTTCAAAGTCAAAGTGTTGGTAGGCTTAGTTGCTTCTGGAAGCTCTAAGGAGGATGCACTTCATGGTTCTCTCCTGCCTTCTGGTGATTACCAGTAGTGCCTTGGCCTATAGATGCATCATTCTAGTCTCTGCCTCTGCCTTTACATGGCCTCCCCCATTGTTTTTCTTTTTTTTTTTTGCCACTTCTGTTGGTCTTTCAATTATTTATTTTCATCCATCTTTGTTCTTTGGCCTGTGTGGGCCTCCCATCGCAGTGGCTCTCTCACTGCAGAGCACCGGCTCTGGGTGCATTCACTTCAGAGCTACGACTTGGTAGTTGGACACATTGGCCCAGCCACTCCATGGCACGTGGGATCTTCCCAGGCCAGGGATTGAACTGGCGCCCCTTGCACTGCAAGGCGATGTCCCTACCCACTGGACCACCAGGGAAGCGCCATGTGCATTTTATGAGTGCTCATTGATGTACTTTATTTTTTGTTGGAGTATTTGTCTTTTTATTACTTTTAAAAGCTCCTTATTTATTAAGTTATTAACCAATCTGTAATATTTATCACAGTGTTTTCCCAGTTATTAGTGTTTAATTTTGTTTATGCTGTGTCTTAATATGAAGTCTTTAAAAATTATCTCTCCTAGCTGCTATGTCAGTAAAAGAAGTCCTTCAAAGCTTGGTCGATGATGGTATGGTTGACTGTGAGAGAATTGGAACCTCTAATTATTACTGGGCTTTTCCAAGTAAAGCTCTTCATGCCAGGAAACGTAAGTTGGAGGTCCTGGAATTTCAGGTAGGCCACCGTAATTAAAAACAGTAGACTTATTTTGTAACAAAGAAATTTGTTTTGTTTAATTATCTCCCCATTTAGTGGCTTCTGTTAAATTTTTAACATGCATCTTTCCAATGAAGTATAAAACCCAATTATGGTGAATCATTCGTTAGCATGAGACAATCAACTTCTCTGCCACTTTGATTTAAAGAAAACACAAATAGTGCTTTGCTTGGTATATATCATATGTCACAGATTTGCAAAGACCTTAGAATGTTCTGACTCTCATCTCCTATGCCATGATATTGTTTTCTAGTATTTTAGTTACTTTTAGGTTTACAGAAAAATTTATGGGAAGGTATGGAGAGTTCCCAAATACTACTCTTACCCTCCTATCAAATACACAATTTTCTCTGTTAGTTACATCTTGTATTAGTGTGGTACACTTGTTACAGTTGATGAGCCATTATTGACACCTTATTATTCACTGAAGTCCATAGTCATCAGAGGTTCATTCTTTGTGTTGTACATTCTGTGAGTTTTGACAAATCCATAAGTGTCATGTATCTAACATTATAACATCATGTAGAATAGTTTCACTGCCGTAAAAATTTTCTCTGCTTCACTTACTCCTCCATTGTTCTCTCTCCTCTGGTCCCTAGCAGCTAACTGATATTTTTAA
Organism: Tragulus kanchil; assembly: GCA_022376925.1. Taxonomy (NCBI): domain Eukaryota; kingdom Metazoa; phylum Chordata; class Mammalia; order Artiodactyla; family Tragulidae; genus Tragulus; species Tragulus kanchil. The sequence continues at coordinate 45,678,944 of JAIOJX010000025.1, forward strand.
GGTCTCTAAAGTTTTGCTCTTTCCAGAATGTCATCTGGTTGGAATCATTATAGTCTGTTAGCTTTTCAAAAGAAAGAAGATTGGCTTCTTTCACTTAGCAGTGTGCATTGTAACTTTACTCCATGTCTTTTGGTGGCTTGATAGGCTCATTTCTTATGATTGCTGAATAATATTTCATTCTATTGTATGTACCATGGTTTGGTGGGGTTTTTTTTTAATAAATTTACATGTTTTATTTATTTATTTATTTGACTGTGCATGGTCTTAGTTGCAGTGTGAGGGATCTTTTTGTTGCAACATGTGGGATCAAGTTCCCGGGCCAGGGATCGAACTAAGGCCCTCTGCATTGGGAGCATGGAGTCTTTGTCACTGGACCACCCGGGAAGTCCCCCAAGTTTGTTTATTCATTCAGCTATTAAAAGAACTCTTAGTTATTTCCAAGAGTATAGTCCAAAATTCTATCGCATTTTGATGAACTATTTTGTGTCCTTTACAAGACTGATGACATGAATTATCATGTAGAACTTACACTGGAGGGGTCCCCGTTTATCTGAGGAAATACATGTCAAGACCCCCTAGTCTTGAAACCAAGACCCCCATGCCTGAAACCACGGAAAGTACAGGATCCTTTATAGGCTATGTTTTTTCCTATGTACACATACATGTGATAGAGTTTAACTTATAAATTAGGCACAATAAGAGATGAACAACAACTAGTAATAAAATAAAAGAGTTATAGTAATAACAATGTGAATGTGCTCTCTCGCTCTCAGAATATCTGATTGTACAAATGTAATGCCCTTTTCATCTTAATGAAGTACTTACTTGCCCTGTGGCTATAACTTTTGCAGTCTGAGGGGCAACGGCAAGCAAAACGAGCACAAATTCCTTTTTCCTTCTTAAGAGTTTCATGTATAGAAATTCATTCTTACAATCTTTGCAACCTTAGCATACGATTTTTTTCTTTGCGTATTAAGTGGAGAACATTCACCTTTCCCTTTAAAGGAAGCTCTTTCTTTGCAGCTTCTCTCAGGCACATCTGGATTGCCAGCATCACCCACCACTCTTGTGCTTGGGAGCCGTTACCAAGTAGAATAAGGGTCACTTGAGCACAGGCACTGTGATTCCATGACAGGGACCCCATGGCCAAGATGACTGCCAAGTGGCCAACAGGCAGGATATGCTGAAAAGAGGGGTGACTCACGTCCCCTGTGGGGTGGAGCAGGATGGTGGCAAGATTTCATCACGATACTCAGAAGAGCACACAATTTAAAACTTCTGAATTGTTTATTTTTGGAATTTTCCATCTCATGTTTTTACACTATAGTTGACCACAGGGAACTGAAACCATCGGAACTGAACCCACAGATAAGAGGGGATTACTATATAGGCAAGGGAAGAAATTTTAGGAAAGTGCTACGGACATTTTTGGGGGTGAAGAATCCTGAATTTTCTGGGAGGTAACAAGAACAGGAAACGTTAATTAATGACAGTAAATTAATTTGTCTCTGTTTGGAGGTTTGTTTATTCACAGGAAAATCCTCCTAAAACACCACTTTTTAAAATGATGGTCCTTTATTTAAGAAGGTTCAACTTCACAGGGAGCCTTCTTTCTGTCTGTGTTCTTAATTACCAGCAACACAAACTAACTCTGGCTGACATTTGCAGAAAAGAAATGTACTGAAAGACATGAGGTGGACTTGCAGAATCACTGGGAAGGGTGGGCACAGTTCTAAAGGTAAGCAGGAGCTGAGGGAAGGCACACAACCAGATTGCAGCCAGGACACACCGTGACGCCTTTCTGGTGAAGATACTTCTGCTTCAAACATGGCACCTGACTTGGCATTGCTGACCTCAGTAGACATCCGCCCATGCCCCCAGCACTCCTGGCCCTGACTAAAGAAGATGTGGCTGTCACCAAGATAAAACAAACAGAAAACCCACCAGAAACATCTGTTCCAGCCCCCAGTCAAAATTCTGGAGGTACTTGTGACTGGCCAAGCCTGGGTCATGTGTCCACATGCTAGTGGCCAGGGAAACTGGGGGAGTAAACAGTTGAGGTTTCTAGTTTCTGTGGTGGGGAGCAGCTGCCTCCTCTAGTGCCTGCAATTCCACAAAGTAGGAAAGGGTTTGGATGCTCCCATGATAGGTTCATACCCACAAAATAAATCAAGAGGAAAAACTGAAAAGGAGCACTGGACTTGAAGTCAAAATAACAACACACTCACTGGATCGCTACTTTCCTGTGTGTGCCAGATACTCTACTCGGCATCTGGAATCCATTTGCAGACAAAGTATGGAAGCAGGAAACCAGGTAGGTAAGTCCTAGGAATTGACCAGCTATGAAGTAGCGATGGCTTAAAACAAGGTCATAGCCCACCTACCCACCACCGCCAGCCCTGGGCATCCATTAACCTACCTAGATTTCCTTATTCCAGATATTTCATATGAATGGAATCACATAATGTGTGTCTTTTCTTGATTTGCTTCTTTCATTTAGCATAATGTTTCATGGTTCATCCATGTTTTTTGTCTCTAAGTCATCGTTTATTTTTCATCTATCTTTATTCTTTGATCTTTGTGGGCCTCTCATTGAAGTGGCTTCTCCCGTTGCAGAGCACCAGCTCTGGGCTCATGCACTCCAGAACGCTGGCCCATAATTGGACACACCGGTCCAGCCCTCTGCGACCTTCCCCGGGCCAGGGAGCCTTCTTCTGTCTGTGTTCTTAATTACCAGCAACACAAACTAACTCTGGCTGACATTTGCAGAAAAGAAATGTACTGAAAGACATGAGGTGGACTTGCAGAATCACTGGGAAGGGTGGGCACAGTTCTAAAGGTAAGCAGGAGCTGAGGGAAGGCACACAACCAGATTGCAGCCAGGACACACCGTGACGCCTTTCTGGTGAAGATACTTCTGCTTCAAACATGGCACCTGACTTGGCATTGCTGACCTCAGTAGACATCCGCCCATGCCCCCAGCACTCCTGGCCCTGACTAAAGAAGATGTGGCTGTCACCAAGATAAAACAAACAGAAAACCCACCAGAAACATCTGTTCCAGCCCCCAGTCAAAATTCTGGAGGTACTTGTGACTGGCCAAGCCTGGGTCATGTGTCCACATGCTAGTGGCCAGGGAAACTGGGGGAGTAAACAGTTGAGGTTTCTAGTTTCTGTGGTGGGGAGCAGCTGCCTCCTCTAGTGCCTGCAATTCCACAAAGTAGGAAAGGGTTTGGATGCTCCCATGATAGGTTCATACCCACAAAATAAATCAAGAGGAAAAACTGAAAAGGAGCACTGGACTTGAAGTCAAAATAACAACACACTCACTGGATCGCTACTTTCCTGTGTGTGCCAGATACTCTACTCGGCATCTGGAATCCATTTGCAGACAAAGTATGGAAGCAGGAAACCAGGTAGGTAAGTCCTAGGAATTGACCAGCTATGAAGTAGCGATGGCTTAAAACAAGGTCATAGCCCACCTACCCACCACCGCCAGCCCTGGGCATCCATTAACCTACCTAGATTTCCTTATTCCAGATATTTCATATGAATGGAATCACATAATGTGTGTCTTTTCTTGATTTGCTTCTTTCATTTAGCATAATGTTTCATGGTTCATCCATGTTTTTTGTCTCTAAGTCATCGTTTATTTTTCATCTATCTTTATTCTTTGATCTTTGTGGGCCTCTCATTGAAGTGGCTTCTCCCGTTGCAGAGCACCAGCTCTGGGCTCATGCACTCCAGAACGCTGGCCCATAATTGGACACACCGGTCCAGCCCTCTGCGACCTTCCCCGGGCCAGGGATCAAACCAGTGCACTTTGCACTACAAGGCGGACCCTTTACCTTCTGGACCACCAGGGAAGCCCCGTCCATGTTTTAATATGTATCAGTTCTTCATTTCTTTTTTACAATACTTTATTGTAATGGACATTTTGTTTGTCTACTCATCAGTTGATGGCCATTTGACTTATTTCCACCTTTTGACTGTTAGGGATAATGCTGCTATATAATTTTGTATACAAGTTTTTGCATGGGTTTATGTTTTCATTTCTTTTGAAGATTTCTGTGTCATGTGAAAACATTACGTTTAACTCGCTGAAGAACTTCCAGACTGGTTTAAAGTGGCTTCACCATTTTGCATTCTTGCCAGGAGTGTATGAGGATTCCAGTTTTATCTCATCCTCACCAAAATTTGTTACCTGACTTTCTTTTGATACTTACTTATTATTTATTTGGCTGTAGTGGCTCTTAGTTGTAGCACATGGGATCTTCAGTCTTTGTTGCAGCATGCAGCATCTATAGTTGCAGTTGGTGAACTCTTAGTTGGGGGACATAGGGTCCAGTTTCCTGACCAGGGACTGAACCTGGGTCGCTTGCATTGGGAGCACAAGTCTTAGCCACTGGACCACCAGGGAGTTCCCATTACCTGATTTTTTGATTCCAGCCATCCTAGTGGATTTATAGTACTATTTCATTATGGTTATGATTTTCATTTCTCTAGTACCTAATCATGAGCATTTTCCCATAGGTTTACTGACCATTTGTATATTTTCCTTAGAGGAATACCTATTTAGATCCTTTGCCCATGTCTCATCTCTTACACATGATGGTGTATTTTTTATTAATATTAAAATATAGTTGATTTATAATGTTGTGTTAGTTTTAGTTCTATATAATACGTGTGTGTCTGATTCAGTTATGTGTGTGTGTGTGTGTATGTATTCTTTTTCAGATTCTTTTCCCTTACAGTTTATTGTACAGTAGGACCTGGTTGTTTATCTGTGATGCTGCATTTTTTATCCTTGCTAGAAAATAACATGCATATTCATCACTCAGCAATTTTTTAACTTAGTTATACAATTATAAATTTTATACAAGCAAATTTCTTTTTAGGCCTTATTACATCTTGCTGTCTTCATGATGTTTTGTTCTTGCTATTCTGTTTGAAAATTCCCTTGTCTTTCCTTTCTATTTATATCTAAATATCTCTTCTCAGAATTTTTCTCAAGCTTTCATAGCTTCCTGTGTTCTTGCTCTTCTTTAAACTTGTGCAGTATTTTTGGTCTTATCCTAAGTGAAATGCATGGCTTTGCAAGGACTTCTAGTTGTCTAATAAACATTGTCCCTTTTTTCATTAGTAACAAAACATTACTATGTTGAGGGAGCAGAAAACATTCATCATCACAGAATCCCTTGCATCTTTGAATGGCAGCGGGAAACAGTTTTGATGAATGAGTTGTACATGGAAGAGTACAGTTTCTAGGAAAATGTTCACTTTCCTGGAAAAGGCATAACCCTTTCTTCTTCTTTTCTATGGTATGGATGTGAGAGCATATCGTGATGATATTCCCTAAGGATGGCCAGGACTGGTTCAAAGGGTGTGGACCTCTGGTGGCATTTTGACATACTGCGCTTGTCTTGGACTGTTCTTCTGGACTTCATATTGCACAAGAAAATTAAGGCTTATTACCAGGGACTGAACCTGGGTCGCTTGCATTGGGAGCACAAGTCTTAGCCACTGGACCACCAGGGAGTTCCCATTACCTGATTTTTTGATTCCAGCCATCCTAGTGGATTTATAGTACTATTTCATTATGGTTATGATTTTCATTTCTCTAGTACCTAATCATGAGCATTTTCCCATAGGTTTACTGACCATTTGTATATTTTCCTTAGAGGAATACCTATTTAGATCCTTTGCCCATGTCTCATCTCTTACACATGATGGTGTATTTTTTATTAATATTAAAATATAGTTGATTTATAATGTTGTGTTAGTTTTAGTTCTATATAATACGTGTGTGTCTGATTCAGTTATGTGTGTGTGTGTGTGTATGTATTCTTTTTCAGATTCTTTTCCCTTACAGTTTATTGTACAGTAGGACCTGGTTGTTTATCTGTGATGCTGCATTTTTTATCCTTGCTAGAAAATAACATGCATATTCATCACTCAGCAATTTTTTAACTTAGTTATACAATTATAAATTTTATACAAGCAAATTTCTTTTTAGGCCTTATTACATCTTGCTGTCTTCATGATGTTTTGTTCTTGCTATTCTGTTTGAAAATTCCCTTGTCTTTCCTTTCTATTTATATCTAAATATCTCTTCTCAGAATTTTTCTCAAGCTTTCATAGCTTCCTGTGTTCTTGCTCTTCTTTAAACTTGTGCAGTATTTTTGGTCTTATCCTAAGTGAAATGCATGGCTTTGCAAGGACTTCTAGTTGTCTAATAAACATTGTCCCTTTTTTCATTAGTAACAAAACATTACTATGTTGAGGGAGCAGAAAACATTCATCATCACAGAATCCCTTGCATCTTTGAATGGCAGCGGGAAACAGTTTTGATGAATGAGTTGTACATGGAAGAGTACAGTTTCTAGGAAAATGTTCACTTTCCTGGAAAAGGCATAACCCTTTCTTCTTCTTTTCTATGGTATGGATGTGAGAGCATATCGTGATGATATTCCCTAAGGATGGCCAGGACTGGTTCAAAGGGTGTGGACCTCTGGTGGCATTTTGACATACTGCGCTTGTCTTGGACTGCTTTACTTCTGGACTTCATATTGCACAAGAAAATTAAGCCCCCGCTTAATCTAGTTTTAATCAAATACCCTCTTTGTATTCTAGAAGCATATATTCTCAGTTGGTAAATTTGCTTTGAAGACTTTTTTAAAAATTTAAATGTGACTTAGATTCTTGTATTACCTAATACAAGTTGCTGTGGAACAGAACTGCATACCCCAAGACTTCACGACCTAAAGAAACAAACATTTGTATCACACCATTTCTGTAAGTCAGGAATCCAGAGATGGCTTAGTTAGGTTTAACATCTCACGTGAGGCTGTGGTCAGACTATTGGTCGGGACTGCATTCTCATCAGAAGGCTCGTCCCGGGGGGGAAGGTTACCTCTGAGCTCAATCTTAATGGCTATTGAATTTAGTTCCTTGCAGGCTCTTGGGCTGAGGTTTCAGTTCCTGGAAGATTATTGAGCTATTGGCCTGAATTCCTTGATAGCCTTTAACCAACGGTCTCCCTCATTCCTCATATCATGGGCTTTTCCATAGGACAGCTCACAGTGCGGCAGCTCCCTTCCCTCCTAGCAGATATGCATGGAGAGTCCAAGACAGAAGCCACATGGGTTTTTTGTAACTTAATCTTGGAAGTAGCTTACCTCTGCCTCGTTCTGTTCCCTAGAAACAGATCATTAAATTTAATTCACACTGAGGGAGAGATTGGGCATAAATACCAAGAGGCAAGGATCATTGGCCACATCCTAGAGGATTCATACTACATATTTTTCTTCTAACTCTCCAAATGTATAAATCTCTTTATTTTTAAAAGAAAATAGCTTTATTGAGGAACAAGTGACACACCAAAACTCAAATTTAAAGTTTGTAAACTGATAAGTTTTGACATGTGTATACATCCATGGAACTGTCACCGCAGTCAGGGTAAGGAGCATACGCATCAGCCCTAAAGGCTTCTTCATTCCCATTCTCTCTCCTGCCTGGCCCCAGTCCTGACAAACACACACTGCTTCCCCTGCGTAGGCAACCGCTGATTTGCTTTCTTTCTTTATACCTTAGTTTCTTTTTCCTAGAATTTTATATCAGTGGGATCATGCAGTACATACTCTCTTTCCTGGCTTCTTTTACTCAGCGGAACTAAGACATATCCAGGTTGCTGTATATACCACTGATACATTTTTATTGCTGAGTGGCATTTTGTTGTATAGATATACAACAGTTGCTTATTTGTTCATGAAGATTAGGGCTTTTGTTTGTTTTAGTTTGGGGTTATTAGGGAATAAAGCCTATATGAATGTTTATATATGTCTTTGTACAGACATATGTTTTCATTCATATTGGGTAAATACCTAGAAACAGAATGACTGGATCCTATGGTAGGTGTATAATTAACCTTTTAAGAGATTGCCAGATGGTTTTCCAAAGCGTCTGTGCCATTGTGCATTCCCACCAGCAGTGTCTGAGCATTCTGGTCTCTCCACGTGCTCATCAATACATGGTACCATACCCTTTCTAGTAAGTATGTAGTGAGATCTTGCAGTTTTAATTTCCATTTACCCAGTGACTCATAATGTTGAGTATCACTGCATGTGTTTGTCATCCATACAGCTTCACTGATGACATGTCTATACAGATCTTTTGCCTTTTTTACACTTGATATGTTTGTTTTAATTATGATTAAGTTTAGATAGTTCTTTGCACATTCTGGATACAAATCATTTATCAGATAAATGCTTTCCAAATGTTTTCTCCCAGTCTTGGGTTCGTCTTTTCATTTATTTAACTGTGCTTAAACAGCTGAAGTTTTAAGTTTTAGGAAAGTCCAGTTTATCAACTTATTTCTCTATGGTTGGTGTTCATGGTATTTTATTTTAGCTTCTTCCAGACGGTTATCCACGTCTGAAATTAGACCTAACAAATGCTGATTAAGCACTTCTTTTCTGACTTTGTAAACCAGAGATAAGCTGGCCAAATGTATGCTGTTATTTCTTTGCATCTGGATTTAGCATAATCTCTATTTAGCAAGTGAAAGAGTTTGGCCAAAAAACTAAGCAAGAGATTCTTACTAGTATAATGAATCTATTTTTAATAAGTGAACTTAATATCATTGTTTATTCTGAATGAGAGAAAGGATGTTCTAATTAGTTTCGGTCAAAAATATTCCTTTCCCTACTGGTCTGAGAGTTGGGATCCAACATGTTTTGTGACATATTCCTGTTCCTATGCCCCATTTACATGCGAGAGGTCAAAGCTTAATCTCACACACTTGCTCCAAAGTCATAATTCAAGTTAGAGGCCAACACAGAGGCAGTAGGGCCTGTACCTTCTGTTCTCAGCACTGCATAATGAAATTTTGATATATTATTTGTAAAAGATTGATAGCATTTGGCATTGACTATAAATATATTTTTAAAAAGGTATGGTTTCACTGACCTTAAACCTACTCTGTTTTTTCACTGAAATTTGAGAAAGAATGCCAGTGTCATACTATGCCCCTCCACTGTGGTTCTGAGAGAATTTACCATTTTAGAGAAGCAGTATGGCTTAACCACGTCATCACATGGTCCTCACTCATATCATGGTACCATACCCTTTCTAGTAAGTATGTAGTGAGATCTTGCGGTTTTAATTTCCATTTACCCAGTGACTCATAATGTTGAGTATCACTGCATGTGTTTGTCATCCATACAGCTTCACTGATGACATGTCTATACAGATCTTTTGCCTTTTTTACACTTGATATGTTTGTTTTAATTATGATTAAGTTTAGATAGTTCTTTGCACATTCTGGATACAAATCATTTATCAGATAAATGCTTTCCAAATGTTTTCTCCCAGTCTTGGGTTCGTCTTTTCATTTATTTAACTGTGCTTAAACAGCTGAAGTTTTAAGTTTTAGGAAAGTCCAGTTTATCAACTTATTTCTCTATGGTTGGTGTTCATGGTATTTTATTTTAGCTTCTTCCAGACGGTTATCCACGTCTGAAATTAGACCTAACAAATGCTGATTAAGCACTTCTTTTCTGACTTTGTAAACCAGAGATAAGCTGGCCAAATGTATGCTGTTATTTCTTTGCATCTGGATTTAGCATAATCTCTATTTAGCAAGTGAAAGAGTTTGGCCAAAAAACTAAGCAAGAGATTCTTACTAGTATAATGAATCTATTTTTAATAAGTGAACTTAATATCATTGTTTATTCTGAATGAGAGAAAGGATGTTCTAATTAGTTTCGGTCAAAAATATTCCTTTCCCTACTGGTCTGAGAGTTGGGATCCAACATGTTTTGTGACATATTCCTGTTCCTATGCCCCATTTACATGCGAGAGGTCAAAGCTTAATCTCACACACTTGCTCCAAAGTCATAATTCAAGTTAGAGGCCAACACAGAGGCAGTAGGGCCTGTACCTTCTGTTCTCAGCACTGCATAATGAAATTTTGATATATTATTTGTAAAAGATTGATAGCATTTGGCATTGACTATAAATATATTTTTAAAAAGGTATGGTTTCACTGACCTTAAACCTACTCTGTTTTTTCACTGAAATTTGAGAAAGAATGCCAGTGTCATACTATGCCCCTCCACTGTGGTTCTGAGAGAATTTACCATTTTAGAGAAGCAGTATGGCTTAATGGGAAGAGAAGTTAGAAATCAAACATGGATTGAAATCATAGTTTTAACTTTTAACTAGTTGTAAGGATCTGGGAAAATTTTCTTAAACTCTCTAAAGCCTTAAAGTTTCCCAAATTTGTGGGAAAAAAAAAGGAGATTACACCTACTTACAGGGGCTGTGGGGATTGAGTAGTATATGTGAAGTGCCCGTGTAGTAGGCACTCGGTATATGGTGGGTGGTGAGCTGGCTGCCTTAGCTCTCATCCCAGGAGTATGTAAGTTTATTTGTTCAGTCAGAGCAAATATTTGAGGGTCTACTGTGTGCAAAACATTTTACCAGCTACTGGAGGTAATTCAGAAAAGTAGAAATCAATATCCCTGCTTTACTAAGAACGATCCTGTAACCTGTGCTGAAGAGAAGGTGTATACACATGAAGAGTGAAAGGTATTAAATGGCCGACTGCCCGTAGGAGTGATAAAGGTTAAAAATGCTTCAAGAAGTTGTGGGATTTATATATAGAAGTCACTCTGTGAATGTTGAATTGAAGCAGATTCCAAATTCAAAGTTGCCTTGAAAGATCAGCTTGTTCAACATATTGCCAAAGTGAAATGTTAACTTCTTTTGAATTTCTTGTTAATTAATTCCAGATTAGAGAAAGGGAGCTCTTAATTTTTGCCCTATCATTCTGTTCTGCTTAGGTTCTGCCAGTGATTCCAATTAGGAACAGGAATGTTCTTGTCTCTTGAGAATGGACATCCTTGTAGTATGCCTGAAAATAACATCAGGAAACATTTTTCTCTCTTGCCTTTAGGTTGTATGTACTGATCACTATTAAAGGCAGTCTGAAGAAGCCTCGTGGTTATAATTTATATTTCTCTTTAACATTTTCTAAGATAGCAGCTAAGCTATCAACTGTGTGTGGATTGCATTAACTGCTTCTACAGAGAGTCACTGTGTGCCCCCTCTGTACATGTGCAGTGCTAACTTCTGTGAGCAGTATAAAAAGCACAGAGTATGTATTTCATGTTGAGAGGAGATAAATACTTTACATAGTTAATTAACTTTTAACGAAAGACATCTTAGTTAACTTTTATGAAAAAAAAATCTACATACTTAAGGGGGACTTCTTAGAAACGATTCTTTTGAGCTGAAATTTGCCTCCGGGTAGATGGATGGAGAAGATTACTGAGCGGCCAGAGGGAGCCACGGAGGCTCTTGTTGATGCTGGTAGCCACACTTTACTGAGCAGTCAGCCAGGCTGCTGTAGCAAAATACCACAGATTTGGTAGTTTATTATAAACAACAGGCATTTATTTCTCATTGTTCTAGGGGCTGGAAGTGAATGAGACTTAGAGGAGACAAAAGATGTGAGGTTGGTCTTAATGATAACAACCCACTGACTCAGAGTTTCATTAATGCTGCAACATGTCTGTATAGCAGTTTTAAACTGATGTCTCCTTACTTAAAGGGCCAGGATTATGGAAATCACACTCTGTCCTTTGTTTTCTTGCTCTGCTATCTTTCCTAGTTCTTATCCAAGCTCTGGTTTGCAGCCCATGTATTACTAGTGGAAGGTAGTTTGGAGGACAGGTTTTCTAGGAGTCAGTTTATGACAAGTAGTACATTTTGAAATCCCCACTGAGTTGAATTTCAGACACAGGGTATGGGTTTGGCAAGACACTAATAAATTCTCAGGATAATTAAAAAAAATTTTTTTAACAGTTTTTAGAAATATGTACACATCTTCCTCCACTTAAAGTGGGATTATGCCTGGCAACCATGAGAAGTTAAAACTATTGCAAATCAAAAACATGTTTGATATAACATATGACACCCCTTTTATGTGGTTTCTAAAAAGAAATGATGCAAATGAATTTATTTACAAAACAGAAAGAGACTCACAAACTTAGAAAACAAACTTAGGGTGGCAAGAGGGAGGGGATGCTTGGGGACTTTGGGAAAGCTGTGTACACACTGCCATGTTTGAAATGGATAACCAACAACCATCTGTTGTATAGCACATGTAACTGCTTAATGTTACATACCAGCCTGGATGGGAGAGGGATTTGGGGGAGAATGGGTACATGTAGATGTATGACTGAGCCCCCTTCACTGTTCACCTGAAACTGCCACAAAATTGTTAATTGGCTATTTCCCAATAAAAATGTTTTTGGTGTAAAAAAATGCATTTAATATTTCTGATCCATCAAGCATCATAGCTTAGCCCAGCCTACCTTATAAGGGCTCAGCAGATTTAAACGTTAGCCTGCAGTTGGGCAAAATCATCTGACACAAAGCTCTTGTATAATGAAGGGTTGAATATCTCATGTAACTTATTGAGTACTGAAAGTGAAACACAGAAGTGTGGTCGTGTGCAGAAGCTGGTACCCGTTCAAGATTTTTTTTGTTCTACGGGCTGGAAGTGAATGAGACTTAGAGGAGACAAAAGATGTGAGGTTGGTCTTAATGATAACAACCCACTGACTCAGAGTTTCATTAATGCTGCAACATGTCTGTATAGCAGTTTTAAACTGAAGTCTCCTTACTTAAAGGGCCAGGATTATGGAAATCACACTCTGTCCTTTGTTTTCTTGCTCTGCTATCTTTCCTAGTTCTTATCCAAGCTCTGGTTTGCAGCCCATGTATTACTAGTGGAAGGTAGTTTGGAGGACAGGTTTTCTAGGAGTCAGTTTATGACAAGTAGTACATTTTGAAATCCCCACTGAGTTGAATTTCAGACACAGGGTATGGGTTTGGCAAGACACTAATAAATTCTCAGGATAATTAAAAAAAATTTTTTTAACAGTTTTTAGAAATATGTACACATCTTCCTCCACTTAAAGTGGGATTATGCCTGGCAACCATGAGAAGTTAAAACTATTGCAAATCAAAAACATGTTTGATATAACATATGACACCCCTTTTATGTGGTTTCTAAAAAGAAATGATGCAAATGAATTTATTTACAAAACAGAAAGAGACTCACAAACTTAGAAAACAAACTTAGGGTGGCAAGAGGGAGGGGATGCTTGGGGACTTTGAGAAAGCTGTGTACACACTGCCATGTTTGAAATGGATAACCAACAACCATCTGTTGTATAGCACATGTAACTGCTTAATGTTACATACCAGCCTGGATGGGAGAGGGATTTGGGGGAGAATGGGTACATGTAGATGTATGACTGAGCCCCCTTCACTGTTCACCTGAAACTGCCACAAAATTGTTAATTGGCTATTTCCCAATAAAAATGTTTTTGGTGTAAAAAAATGCATTTAATATTTCTGATCCATCAAGCATCATAGCTTAGCCCAGCCTACCTTATAAGGGCTCAGCAGATTTAAACGTTAGCCTGCAGTTGGGCAAAATCATCTGACACAAAGCTCTTGTATAATGAAGGGTTGAATATCTCATGTAACTTATTGAGTACTGAAAGTGAAACACAGAAGTGTGGTCGTGTGCAGAGTGGTTGTACGTGTGTCTTTGTGTACCCTCGTGGTGACCTGGCTGACTGGGCGCTGGGGCTCACTGCTGCTGCCCAGCCTGCAGCGCCCCAGGGAGTGTGTACTGCCTGACACTAGACCAGGGCAGGAGCTGAGCCTCAAGTTCCAAATACCATTTCTATTGCATGTGGATTATTTATGCACCATCATAAGTTGGTAAAATTGTAAGTCAAATCATCATAAGTTGGGATCCTTCAGTATATAAAATTATTTACTGCTAAACGAGTGGATAAAGAATAGGTGTACTCTTGGGCTTCCCCTGGTGGTCCAGTGGGTAAGGACACTGCCTTGCAGTGCAAGGGGCACCCGTTCCATCCTTGGCCTGGGAAAAGCCCACGTGCCATGGAGCGGCTGGACTAATGTGTCCAATTACCGAGCTGGAGCTCTGGGGCGCATGCACCCAGAGCCAGTGCTCTGTGACAACAGACGCCACCGCGATGAGAGGCTCACAGGAGCCAAAGAACAAAGACGGATGAAAATAGAGAAATGAAAGACCAATAGAAGTGGCCTGCTTATCCACCTCCCTCCCCACCCCGCCCCCCAAAAGATAAATAAATAAAATAAATGTTTAAAAAAAAGAGAAAAGAATAGGTGTACTCTTGAGCTCTGTGAACAACTTGAAATGTTTTTGAATAAAAATAGGCATTACGCCTATTTTTCATTCCCTTCAGTAAATGCTTGGTGAATGCTTGCTGTGGCAGGCATTGTGACTAACGGGAGGGGCTCATGATGAATGAGGTAGTTCCTGTCCTCCAGGACCCTCCAGTCTGGGGAGGAGCCACAGGTCACTGCAGTATGGAAGGTTCATGTACAACACAGGAGCGGGGCGGGGCGGAGGAGAGAACCGGATGGCAGAGGGCGAAGGTTCTCCTGTGGAAAGGCTTTACAATTAAGAAAGGAGAATTTTAGGTTGGTTCTGGAAAGATGCATGGGAGTCCAGAGGGAGTAGAGGGTGAGACCCGTATGTTAAAGTAGTTAACTGTGTTAACATCCCTGTACACTAAAGCACGTCAAGAGAGTAGACTCTAGACCCAGACTCTAGATTCAAATCCTACTTCTCCCATCCACTGGAAACTTACCGTGCCTCTGCTTTCTCATCTGTAAAGTGGTCCTAACATTTTTCTCCTGCACAGGGTGCATGCTGCGTGCTAAGTCGCTCCAGTTGTGTCCAACTCTTTGCAGTCCCATGAACTATAGCCCGCCAGGCTCCTCAGTCCATGGGATTTTCCAGGCAGGAATACTGGAGTGGGTTGCCATGCCCACCTCCAGGGGATCTTCCCAACCCAGGGATGGAACCCACATTTCTTTTTTTTTTTCGAATTTTTTTGGCGGGGGAGGGGCGCGGGTTGGGGAGGGAGAGGGGCAGGCCGGCCACTTCTATTGGTCTTTCGTTTATCCATTTTCATCCATCTTTGTTCTTTGGCCCGTGTGGGCCTCCCATCGCAGTGGCCTCTCTTGCTGCAGAGCACTGGCTCTGGGCGCACGCGCCCCAGAGCTCCAGCTCGGTAATTGGACACATTAGTCCAGCCGCTCCGCGGCACGTGGGATCTTCCCAGGCCAGGGATGGAACGGGTGCCCCTTGCACTGCAAGGTTGTGTCCTTACCCAATGGACCACCAGGGAAGCCCCGAACCCACATTTCTTATGTTTCCTGCCTTGGCAGGTGAGTTCTTTACCAGTAGTGCCCTCTGGGAAGCCTGATAATGAAGGGCTCTGTGTCTGAAGCTGAAGAATTTTGAGTAGGGAAGTGAGACGGTCACTTTAAGAAAGGTGCCACCGTTGGCAGTGCAGAGGCCATGTAGGGGAGTGCACTGTGAAAATACCCAGCTTGTGGCTGTCCCAGGCCCACTCCGCTCCAGGCAAGAGTACTTCCTGTGCCGCGATGGTGTGGAGGGTGCCTATGGGGCTGCTGCTTCGCGGAGTTCTAGTGGTAGGTGTTCTCTATTCCTCCACCTCCAGGCTTTCTAGGGGCCCTGTAGCTACACCCCTCTTTCAGTAGATCAGGGCCCTTATCAGAAATTCTCAACAGTGTCTATGTTCTTTCTTTCCTCCTAGACTGTCCTGCCTCTCCTGTCTTCAATTTGTCATTTGAAGAAAACAGAACAGGACTTTTTCTTTCTTTTTTTTTTTTTATAAGACCTTTATTTTACTTTTAACTTTTACAGAGTTTTGTTGTTTACAGATATGCATGTTCCAGATTAGTCATATGTATATCCCCCCATCCCACTCCTTCAGGCCATCGCACAGCACCGCTGAAGGATCCCCTTTTCTCACAGAGCAATGACTATAGCTATTTTCTCCACTTATGATAGTACAGGCCTTCATGCTACTCCTTTACGCTTCCCACCCTCTGTTCCTTCCCCATAATGTCGCTTTTTCCATTGCTCCACTGCGTGTGCCATCATCACCATCCTACTAGATTCCATATATATGTGTTAATATACTTATTTGTCCTTCTCTTTCTGACTGACTTCACTTTTTATGATAGGTTCTAGATTCAGCCACCTCATTAGGGCTGAGTCTTCTGCATTTCTCTTTACAGTTGAGTAGTATTCCATTGTGTGTATGTACCAGAGCTTTTGGATCCATTCGTTCGTTGATGGGCATCTAGGTTGCTTCCATGTTCTGGCTATTGTATAGAGAGCTGCAATGAACATTGGGGTACAGGTGCTTCTTTCAGTTTTGATTTCGTCAGGGTATAAGCCTAAGAGTGGGATTACTGGGTCATAGGGTGCTTCTATTTTTAGTTTTTTAAGAAATCTCCAGACTCTCTTCCATAGAGGCTATATCAATTGACACTCCCACCAGCAATGCAGGAGTAGAACAGGACTTTTTCTGGCTGGTCTTCTATTTTTCTGACTTAAGCCTAGACCTCGACTTCTGAAACAATCTCATGGTTCCTTCTGTGTGCTGTCACTGAAATTTAGTTCATGTTCTGCTAGAGCCTGTATTCCACTTGTCATAGTTGCAGATCTCTCTTGTATTAGGTATGAGTGTCTCAAACCAAAAGCTCTATCTTCAACTTTCTCTCCCCCAAATCTAATACTAATCCTGATATGTGTTAGTTGCTCAGTCATGTCTGACTCTTTGCATCCCCATGGACTGTAGGCCACCAGACTCCTCTGTCCATGGAATTCTCCAGACAGGAATACTGGAGTGGGTAGCCTTCTTCTTTAGGGGATCTTCAACCCAGGAATCAAACCAGGGTCTCCTGCATTGCAGTTGCAGGCAGATTCTTTACAAGCTGAGCTACCAGGGAAGCCCATCCTGATAAAGACTAGGCATTTAAATCTGTAAGCAAATCTATAGTCCATGGGTTCCAAAGAGTCAGAGAGGATGGAGCAACTTTCTCTTCACTTTGATAAGTAATGCTTTTGTCTAAAAATAGTGGAATATCTGACTCACAGTGGCTTAAATGGAAGTTTCTTTTTCTCACATGAAGTCAAGCAGTGATATCTGGTGATGCTGATCAGTGTCTCAGGTATCAGTCCATCATGGTCATGAGATGGCTGCCACGGTGCCTCTTGTCATATCTGAAGAGCATTGTGGAGGAAGAGGAAGGGAAGTGGGTGGAACGTCTGTCTCTTAGCAGGAACATGAAAACTTTCTCAGATCTCTCCAACAGACTTTGGCTCCAATCTGTAGATTGAAACAGTGTCCCTGTAGACACGGTGACTTCCTCTCTGGAGAGGAAATAAGGAGTGGAAGTGGGTAAGGGAGGAAGGAGGCTGAGAATGGCTAAGATGAGTCAGTCCACCAAAAGGGCTGGCTGCAGGTAGAGTATTATAAATAGGCTGTTATTTTACGAGAGTGTAAAGTTACAGAACTGCAGCAGAGTGGATTAGATAATAGTGTCTAATGGTAATGTAATCTATTCTCTGTGAATGCATGGGTTGTACAGACAGCACTCTGCTCTCTCATTGACTTTTTTTCCTTTGGCTGCAGGGGGCGATGAAGGACATCAACAAAATAATATTTGTATTTTGATATTTCCTTGCAGTAGGGAAATACTTGGCAAATTTCTTACTTGTTGTATAGATGATCCCCCTTTTTGCTATTTTTGCTATACAGGTACATTTTCTTTTCTTTTTTTTTTTTAATTTAATTTTTGATGGGGGAAGGGTGGGGAGAGAGGAGAGCAGGCGGGCCACTTCTATTGGTCTTTCATTTGTCCATTTTCATTCATCTTTGTTCTTTGGCCCATGTGGGCCTCCCATCATGGTGGCCTCTGTTGTCACAGAGCACTGGCTCTGGGTGCATGCGCTCCAGAGCTCTGGCTCGGTAATTGGACACATCAGTCCAGCCGCTCCGCGGCACGTGGGATCTTCCCAGGCCAGGGATCAAACTGGCTCCCCTTGCACTGCAAGACGGTGTCCTTACCCACTGGACCACCAGGGAAGCTCCCAGATACATTTTCATTGATACATGTTTACATTTTGTCTACTGAGGTTTTTCTTTTTCTGAGCACTGGAGGCTCTTATTTGTTTGAAAATTTTTATTTTCTGCATTGAAAGGATTTTTTTCCCTGTCATGCCTCTTTTATATTTATATTTATTTTCATCCATCTTTTTTATTCTTTGGCATGTGCGGGCCTCCCACTGCAGTGGCCTCTCTCAATTAGGAGCACTGGCTCCTAATTGGATACACGGGCCTAGCCACTCCGTGGCACATGGGATCTTCCTAGGCCAGTGATCAAACCAGTGCCCCTTGCACTGCAAGGCAGACTCTACCCATTGGACCACCAGGGAAGCCCTGAAAGAATTTTTTGATCAAAACTACCATTTACTCTAATCGTTTGTTTCTTCTTATTAATGTTAACTAACTGTATGCTTTATGGCTCAAAATATAGTTTTTATAGAGAAGTATGTTTAAAATCTACTTTTGGCTGTGCTGGGTCTTTGTTGCTGCTGGTGGGCCTGCTCTGGTTGTGGCGAAGGCTGATCTCTAGTTGTGGTGCGCGGGCTTCTCATTGCAGTGACTTCTCCTGTTGCAGAGCACAGGCTCTAAAGTGTGCAGGCTTCTCTAGTTGTGGCACATGGGCTCAGTGGTGCACCGGCTTGGTTGCTCTGAAGCATGTGGAATCTTCCTGCACCAGGGATAGAACTCATGTCCCCTGTCTTGGCAGGTGGGTTCTTAATGCACTGGACCACCAGAGAAGTCCAAAATATTGGATTTTTTTTTTCCTAGAAGTTACCTCCCTTGAAATTTTTCTGAACATTGTTTATTAGCATTTATGACAAATTAAATATTAGTATGATGCTCAGAGGGACAGGATTCTCAGTGAAAACATTGGCTTTGGTATCCAGGTGACCTGGATTAAACTAACAATATTGTCATTTACTACCTGGTCAAATTTCCTAGTCTCTCTGGGTCTGTTTGTTAACCTGTAAAATGAAACATCAACACCTCCAATGAGGCCATGTATGTACTGCATCCTCTATAGGCCTGGCTCTCCGGAGGCCCTCAGTGGTAGCTGTTATAGCAGGTAAGTGCCTCTTAACAGTGGAGAGCACACAGAGAATGTACGGCTTGTTGCATTTGTAGTTTGTTGCTCATCTTTGTTTTTATTTTTATGAATGAAGACTGTGACAAAAATATTTTGAAATGAGATATGCTTGCTTTTTTAGTTAGGATTATAAAGTTATGGTCAGTTTATCAAAATGTGAATTTTGTAGAAGATGGTTCAGTTTTTCTCTCTCAAAAATGAAGTTTTATATATACCTCTCCCTTGTCAAATCCCCATATACCTTCGTTAATGAGAGAATTCCATTTTTCTCGTGCTAAGCCAGAGAGTCATCACCTAATGGCATAATCACATTATAATCACAGTATAAATTTCCTGAACATGCTTAACTCATGTTACAAAATGGACTTTTCTTAGGCCATAAAGCTGTGAGAAGTAATAGATCAAGTTCATGCCAGTTTTTTTCAAAGTTCTGTTTTGATTGTACTAGGCTATGACCTCTTTGAATAATTTTTAATAAGGATTAAAACACATTTTAATGATCTCATTCTTGATTCATAATTTTTGATATCTCTTCCAGAAGATAAGAAGGAGCTTTTGTTTTGTGGCATTTGCTATCTTTAAGGTTGCATGTATCAATGAAAATGTATGTACAAAAGGTAAATAAGGTTAGCAGGCTCTAAGGGTTCTTACAGTGGTGCACCGGCTTGGTTGCTCTGAAGCATGTGGAATCTTCCTGCACCAGGGATAGAACTCATGTCCCCTGTCTTGGCAGGTGGGTTCTTAATGCACTGGACCACCAGAGAAGTCCAAAATATTGGATTTTTTTTTTCCTAGAAGTTACCTCCCTTGAAATTTTTCTGAACATTGTTTATTAGCATTTATGACAAATTAAATATTAGTATGATGCTCAGAGGGACAGGATTCTCAGTGAAAACATTGGCTTTGGTATCCAGGTGACCTGGATTAAACTAACAATATTGTCATTTACTACCTGGTCAAATTTCCTAGTCTCTCTGGGTCTGTTTGTTAACCTGTAAAATGAAACATCAACACCTCCAATGAGGCCATGTATGTACTGCATCCTCTATAGGCCTGGCTCTCCGGAGGCCCTCAGTGGTAGCTGTTATAGCAGGTAAGTGCCTCTTAACAGTGGAGAGCACACAGAGAATGTACGGCTTGTTGCATTTGTAGTTTGTTGCTCATCTTTGTTTTTATTTTTATGAATGAAGACTGTGACAAAAATATTTTGAAATGAGATATGCTTGCTTTTTTAGTTAGGATTATAAAGTTATGGTCAGTTTATCAAAATGTGAATTTTGTAGAAGATGGTTCAGTTTTCTCTCTCTCAAAAATGAAGTTTTATATATACCTCTCCCTTGTCAAATCCCCATATACCTTCGTTAATGAGAGAATTCCATTTTTCTCGTGCTAAGCCAGAGAGTCATCACCTAATGGCATAATCACATTATAATCACAGTATAAATTTCCTGAACATGCTTAACTCATGTTACAAAATGGACTTTTCTTAGGCCATAAAGCTGTGAGAAGTAATAGATCAAGTTCATGCCAGTTTTTTTCAAAGTTCTGTTTTGATTGTACTAGGCTATGACCTCTTTGAATAATTTTTAATAAGGATTAAAACACATTTTAATGATCTCATTCTTGATTCATAATTTTTGATATCTCTTCCAGAAGATAAGAAGGAGCTTTTGTTTTTTTGGCATTTGCTATCTTTAAGGTTGCATGTATCAATGAAAATGTATGTACAAAAGGTAAATAGTTGGCAGCTTTTCATTTCTCCTCTTTAATAAGCTAAACTACAAAGCTACATACTATTTGTAGTTCTTAAGCAAAGCTACCAGTTCTTTTAAGAGTTTTGATAAAGCCTTCTTCTTGATGGAAAAGATTAAAAGCATCAGGTCTTAGCTTTTCAGACATTCTCATGTGCACATTTTTAAACTGGCTCCCATATTCCCAGCTTTCTGCACCAAAGTGACCTGTACTTGACCATATCTATGGCAAGTCTGTGTGTTTTTTCCGTCGATGTGCACATAGGTTCCTTCCATATCTTGCCTGTTGTGAATATTGCTGCAAATATTCAGCAGTATTTGTATAGGGATGCATATAGCTTTTTGATTACTGGTTTTGTTTTCTTTGGAAAAATTTCCAGAAATGGAATTGCTAGATCGTATGGTAGTTCTAGTTTTAATTTTTTGAGGAACCTCCATACCATTTTCCATAGTGGCTGCACCAGTTTATATTTCCGCCAACAGTGCACGAGAGTTCTCCTTTCTCCATATCCTCACCAACACTTATTTCTTGTATTTTTGATGAGGGCCATTCTGACAGGTGTGAGATGATGCCTTGTTGTGGTTTTGATTTGCATTTTCCTAATGGTTAGTGACGTTGAGCATCTTTTCATTTTTGTCTTTTTTTTGGACATTCAGATGTCTGTCTTTGGTTATAACATTGGGTTTTGTCTAGAATACCTTCGTTAATGAGAGAATTCCATTTTTCTCGTGCTAAGCCAGAGAGTCATCACCTAATGGCATAATCACATTATAATCACAGTATAAATTTCCTGAACATGCTTAACTCATGTTACAAAATGGACTTTTCTTAGGCCATAAAGCTGTGAGAAGTAATAGATCAAGTTCATGCCAGTTTTTTTCAAAGTTCTGTTTTGATTGTACTAGGCTATGACCTCTTTGAATAATTTTTAATAAGGATTAAAACACATTTTAATGATCTCATTCTTGATTCATAATTTTTGATATCTCTTCCAGAAGATAAGAAGGAGCTTTTGTTTTTGTGGCATTTGCTATCTTTAAGGTTGCATGTATCAATGAAAATGTATGTACAAAAGGTAAATAGTTGGCAGCTTTTCATTTCTCCTCTTTAATAAGCTAAACTACAAAGCTACATACTATTTGTAGTTCTTAAGCAAAGCTACCAGTTCTTTTAAGAGTTTTGATAAAGCCTTCTTCTTGATGGAAAAGATTAAAAGCATCAGGTCTTAGCTTTTCAGACATTCTCATGTGCACATTTTTAAACTGGCTCCCATATTCCCAGCTTTCTGCACCAAAGTGACCTGTACTTGACCATATCTATGGCAAGTCTGTGTGTTTTTCCATCGATGTGCACATAGGTTCCTTCCATATCTTGCCTGTTGTGAATATTGCTGCAAATATTCAGCAGTATTTGTACAGGGATGCATATAGCTTTTTGATTACTGGTTTTGTTTTCTTTGGAAAAATTTCCAGAAATGGAATTGCTAGATCGTATGGTAGTTCTAGTTTTAATTTTTTGAGGAACCTCCATACCATTTTCCATAGTGGCTGCACCAGTTTATATTTCCGCCAACAGTGCACGAGAGTTCTCCTTTCTCCATATCCTCACCAACACTTATTTCTTGTATTTTTGATGAGGGCCATTCTGACAGGTGTGAGATGATGCCTTGTTGTGGTTTTGATTTGCATTTTCCTAATGGTTAGTGACGTTGAGCATCTTTTCATGTGTCTGTTGGTCATTTGTATATCTTCTTTGGAAAAAAACCTATTCAGATTGTCTGCTCATTTTTTAGTTGTTTTTTAACATTGGGTTATATGAATTCTTTGTATATTTTGGATAGTAATCCCTTATTGGATATATCATTTGCAAATATCTTATCCTATTTAGTAAGTGCTCTTCTGTTTTGTTCATAGTGTCCTTCACTGTGCAAAAGCGTTTTAGTTTGATGTAGTCCCGTTTGTTTATTTTTGCTTTTGTTTCCCTTGCCTGAGGAGAAATATCCCTCCCACCAGAAATATCTTTCTAAGATTGATGTCACAGAGCATATTGCTCATGTTTTCTTCTAACAGTTGGATGGTTTCATGTCTTACATCTAAGTTTTAGGCCATTTTGAGTATATGTTTGCATATGATGTAAGAAACTTTTAGTTTAATTCTTATATATATAGCCGTTCAGTTTTCTGAGCACCATTTAGCAAGGAGATTGTCTTCTCAGCATTGTTTATTCTTGCCTCCTTTGCTATAGGTTAATTAACTGTAATTGCATGGGTTCATTTCTGCTCTCTCTGTCTTGGAGTAGAAAATGGCAACCCAATCCAGGATTCTTGCCTGGAAAATTCCATAGACAGAGGAGCCTGGCGGACTATAGTCCATGAGATCTCAAAGAGTCAGACACAACTAAGTACACACACACATTCTGTTCTATTGATCCATGAGGCTATTTTTGTGCCATACCATTTTGATTACTATAACTTTGTAGTGTAAGTTGAAATCAGGGAGCATAATACCTCTATCTTTGTTCTTTATTCTTAAGATTGTTTTGGCTGTTTGGACCTTTTGGAATTATTTCTTCTAGTTCTGTGAAAATTGCCAAAGCAATCTACAGAGTCAATTAAATGAATATCAAAATAGGAATGGCAAACCATACTTGCATTCCTGGGGTAACTCTCACTTGATCATGGTATACAATAGTATTAATGAATTGTCAAATTCAGTTTGCTAACATTTTGATGACGATTTTTGTATCTGAATTCATCAGTGATATTGTCCTGCAACTTTCTTTTTTTGTGGTTACTTTGGTTTTGGTATCAGAGTATCACTATTTTCATAGAATGAATTCAGAAGTGTTCATTTCTCACTAGAATAGTTTGAGAGATATAGGCATTAATTCTTCTTTGTACACTTGGTTGAATTCCCCAGTGAAGCCATCTGGTCCTGGACTTTGTTGGAAATTTTTCTTTTTTTAAAAAACAGATTTAATTTTATTACTGATAATTAGTTTGTATATCTTTTCTATTTCTTCCTGATTTAATCTTGAGAGATTGTATGTTTCTAGGTTTCCCATATTACTGGCAAATAATTATTCATAGTGATTTGTTATGATCCTTTGTATTTCTGTGACTTCAGCTGTAACTTTTCATTTCTGAATTTGAGTCCTCCTTTTTTTCTTGATGAGTCTGGCTAAAGGTTTTTCAGTTTTATTTATCTTTTCAATGTACCAGCTCTTAATTTTATTGATCTTTTCTGTTTTTTTGTTGTTTTATTTATTTCTGCTCCTCACTGCATTTTGAATTATATTTTCTCATTATTCTAACTAGAGATACATATGACACCAATGAGAGCTTTTCAAAATTGATACGGAATATCTAGTACTAACTTCAGTTGATATAAATCTAGGCTTTAAAAATAATACTCTCATCTCCCTAATTATAATGAAGGGTTAGTTTATTCTTTCCATTAGAATCTTATTTTGTAAGAGTTACCATTTAGAAGAACTGTCGTTCATGAGATTTTGGCTAGCTTTTGTAGCCACATCTTAAGTATGTGTTTTCTGTTGAAATTTTTGAAATGGGCAGCGGGAACCCCTCAAATCCAGGCAACCGCTCTTGACAGACTAAGGATCCCTAGATTGGACCCTAGCCTATATCCTCAGTTCCTTTCCCCTTGCTCTGCACACTCTTTTAGTAGGTCTCATCTAGTGGCTTTCATTACCACTTGTATACTTTTTTTTTTTTTTAAAGATTTATTTATTTATTTATTTTGGGCGGGGGTAGGGTTGGGGAGGAAGGGGAGCGGGCGGGCCACTTCTATTGGTCTTTCATTTCTCTACTTTCATCCGTCTTTGTTCTTTGGCTCCTGTGGGCCTCCCATCGCGGCATCTGTCGCTGGGGAGGGCGCCAGCTCCCGGTGCATGGCGGGGTGCCAGAAGTGTTCATTTCTCACTAGAATAGTTTGAGAGAGATAGGCATTAATTCTTCTGTGTACACTTGGTTGAATTCCCCAGTGAAGCGATCTGGTCCGGGGGTTTGGTGGAAATTTTTCTTTTTTTAAAAAACAGATTTAATTTTATTACTGATAATTAGTTTGTATATCTTTTCTATTTCTTCCTGATTTAATCTTGAGAGATTGTATGTTTCTAGGTTTCCCATATTACTGGCAAATAATTATTCATAGTGATTTGTTATGATCCTTTGTATTTCTGTGACTTCAGCTGTAACTTTTCATTTCTGAATTTGAGTCCTCCTTTTTTTCTTGATGAGTCTGGCAAAAGGGTTTTTTCAGTTTTATTTATCTTTTCAATGTACCAGCTCTTAATTTTATTGATCTTTTCTGTTTTTTTGTTGTTTTATTTATTTCTGCTCCTCACTGCATTTTGAATTATATTTTCTCATTATTCTAACTAGAGATACATATGACACCAATGAGAGCTTTTCAAAATTGATACGGAATATCTAGTACTAACTTCAGTTGATATAAATCTAGGCTTTAAAAATAATACTCTCATCTCCCTAATTATAATGAAGGGTTAGTTTATTCTTTCCATTAGAATCTTATTTTGTAAGAGTTACCATTTAGAAGAACTGTCGTTCATGAGATTTTGGCTAGCTTTTGTAGCCACATCTTAAGTATGTGTTTTCTGTTGAAATTTTTGAAATGGGCAGCGGGAACCCCTCAAATCCAGGCAACCGCTCTTGACAGACTAAGGATCCCTAGATTGGACCCTAGCCTATATCCTCAGTTCCTTTCCCTTGCTCTGCACACTCTTTTAGTAGGTCTCATCTAGTGGCTTTCATTACCACTTGTATACTTTTTTTTTTTTTTAAAGATTTATTTATTTATTTATTTTGGGCGGGGGTAGGGTTGGGGAGGAAGGGGAGCGGGCGGGCCACTTCTATTGGTCTTTCATTTCTCTACTTTCATCCGTCTTTGTTCTTTGGCTCCTGTGGGCCTCCCATCGCGGCGGCATCTGTCGCTGCAGGGCGCCAGCTCTGGGTGCATGCGCTCCAGAGCTCCGGCTCGGTGATTGGACACATCGGTCCAGCCGCTCCACGGCACGTGGGATCTTCCCAGGCCAGGGATCGAACCGGCTCCCCTTGCACTGCAAGGCAGTGTCCTTATCCACTGGACCACCGGGGGAAGCCCCACTTGTATACTTTTGATTCTCTGCTTTTCATCTCCTGCCTCTGCCTCCGCACTGAACTCCACACCTATGTATGTATTCAGCTACTTACTAGACATTTCTACTTGAATGGCAGCTCACATTATGTTCAAAACTACATCCTTTGCCCAAATCTGTTCCTCTGTTTTGTAAACTCTGAAATTACAATCCACTTAGTAACCCAAACCAGAGATCTGATTCAGTCTTTACTGGTCTCCCTGTTACAAGTCTTTGGTTTATCTGCTATAATAGTTTTTTAAATGCCCTTTGGATGGCTTCCTGTCCAGGTTTCACAGCCTGACTTTAAGGCTGTCTGTAATCTGGCTGGCCACTTGCCAGCCTAATAACCTGCTGTTTCCCTTCTCCAATCCTATACACCAGTTTCCTGAATGCTGTTCATTTATGTCTTGTGTTTTTACATGCTGCGCCTGACTGGCTCTTTTTACTTGTCTACCTAACAAACTTCAAGCTGTCCATTAACCAGAGATATTTAAGACCTGCCTCAGAAATCTTTCTTCTGGTAAGTTGTCCCCTCCTCAGCTGAGTTGATTACTTCTTTGTGTACTCTATTACTGTGGCAGACATTCTGAGAGCAGGAATATCTTACCTGAATTTTATCCCCAGCGTGGAAATGCAGTTACTGAGATGCAGAGAGACAAAATAAATGTTGTTGAATAAACGCATGAATCAATCAAACTTTGCCTAGTTTCAGTCCAATTGTATACCTCTGTAGTAGGTCGCTTTGGGCTAGGCTTCCGAGCCCTCCTCGTTGTTATTTTACGCCTTTGCTATTGGAGCTACTTGCTGGATGAGTTTGAGAAGCCTCACTCCAGAGCTGTAGCATTCCCTCTGTCCTGCGGGAAGCATTCTTCTGTGCTTCATATGGATTGCAGGTTTGTAACAGCCATTCTCATTCATAACTATTTTCTCCCTGAATCAACCAACCTGAAGAAGACTTATTCCACAAAAAAACTGGACCTACAATTTTGATGTCATGCCACCAGGTGGTGGCAGTGTCAAAGACGCCTAGATCCTTCGTTTCCTGGGATAACCCCAATTTTGTCTTGTTTTGCCCTCACAAAGCACATCAGCATTTTGTACATTTCAATATTTCAGCATTTATAATGTTTCTGTTTTATGTGTTTAGAAGTTTCACAGAAATTACACTGTCAGTTGGGTGCCCTGTTGTTTAAAATGTGGTTCTTACTTGACCAAAGAGTATAGGTTCAAACTGTCAGGCTTGCATTTTATTAGATTCAAATATAGGGCTTTGTTTGGGTTCCCTAATATTTATATTGGTTTATAATCATACATTTCCGAGTCTATAAATTTTGTAAAAATTTAGATTGCATGTAAAAAAAGTTTAATTTTTAAAAGTTATTATAGGTGGTTTTTTTTTTTTTTTTTTTTTTTTGGCCTCTTTTATTGGTTTTCAATTCGTTTATTTTTTTTCATCCATCTTTATTCTTTGGCATGTATTGACCTCCCATTGCGGTGTCCTCTCTCGTTGCAGAGCGCCAGCTCTGGGCACATGCGCTCCAGAGCGCTGGCGCGTAATTGGACACACCGCTCCGTGGCATGTGGGATCTTCCCAGGCCAGGGATCAAAGCGGCGCCCCTTGCACTGCCAGGCGGACTCTTTACCCACTGGACCACCAAGGAAGCCCATTAAAAAGTTATTATAGGGCTTCCCTGGTGGTCCAGTGGGTAAGGACACCGCCTTGCAGTGCACGGGAGCCGATTCAATCCCTGGCCTGGCAAGATCCCATGTGCCGTGGAGTGGCTGGACCGATGTGTCCAATCACCAAGCCGGAGCTCTGGAGCGCATGTGCCCAGAGCCGGTGCTCTGCGACAACAGAGGCCACGGCGATGGGAGGCCCACACGGGCCAAAGAACAAAGACGGATGAAAAATAGAGAAATCAAAGCCCAATAGAAGTGGCCCGTCCGTCCCTCTCCCTCCCCAACCCGCCCGCCCGCCCCCATAAAAAAACCAATAAAGGAGGACAAAATTTTAAAAAGTTATTATAGTTTTTAAAGTTAAATATATTTTATTTTTCAATAGCTTCTAATGTTGACTCCTTCTTCCTCTTGAGTTAGGCTGCTACCCACGTGTGTAAGATTGCCCTCTTCATTCTGCTTGGAACTATTAGGCTGTGGAAGAGGAAGGTTTCATTTGCTTTCCTAATCCTTTAAAATCCAAGTTCTCTTGAATCTTTCCACTAGAGGAGGAAGAAATAGAAAAAAGGGTGGGGAGGTATCTCTCTTTCAAAAGATAAAAGCCTTTATGAGAAGTTTCACAGAAATTACACTGTCAGTTGGGTGCCCTGTTGTTTAAAATGTGGTTCTTACTTGACCAAAGAGTATAGGTTCAAACTGTCAGGCTTGCATTTTATTAGATTCAAATATAGGGCTTTGTTTGGGTTCCCTAATATTTATATTGGTTTATAATCATACATTTCCGAGTCTATAAATTTTGTAAAAATTTAGATTGCATGTAAAAAAAGTTTAATTTTTAAAAGTTATTATAGGTGGTTTTTTTTTTTTTTTTTTTTTTTTGGCCTCTTTTATTGGTTTTCAATTCGTTTATTTTTTTTCATCCATCTTTATTCTTTGGCATGTATTGACCTCCCATTGCGGTGTCCTCTCTCGTTGCAGAGCGCCAGCTCTGGGCACATGCGCTCCAGAGCGCTGGCGCGTAATTGGACACACCGCTCCGTGGCATGTGGGATCTTCCCAGGCCAGGGATCAAAGCGGCGCCCCTTGCACTGCCAGGCGGACTCTTTACCCACTGGACCACCAAGGAAGCCCATTAAAAAGTTATTATAGGGCTTCCCTGGTGGTCCAGTGGGTAAGGACACCGCCTTGCAGTGCACGGGAGCCGATTCAATCCCTGGCCTGGCAAGATCCCATGTGCCGTGGAGTGGCTGGACCGATGTGTCCAATCACCAAGCCGGAGCTCTGGAGCGCATGTGCCCAGAGCCGGTGCTCTGCGACAACAGAGGCCACGGCGATGGGAGGCCCACACGGGCCAAAGAACAAAGACGGATGAAAAATAGAGAAATCAAAGCCCAATAGAAGTGGCCCGTCCGTCCCTCTCCCTCCCCAACCCGCCCGCCCCCCCCCAAAAAAAAACCAATAAAGGAGGACAAAATTTTAAAAAGTTATTATAGTTTTTAAAGTTAAATATATTTTATTTTTTCAATAGCTTCTAATGTTGACTCCTTCTTCCTCTTGAGTTAGGCTGCTACCCACGTGTGTAAGATTGCCCTCTTCATTCTGCTTGGAACTATTAGGCTGTGGAAGAGGAAGGTTTCATTTGCTTTCCTAATCCTTTAAAATCCAAGTTCTCTTGAATCTTTCCACTAGAGGAGGAAGAAATAGAAAAAAGGGTGGGGAGGTATCTCTCTTTTCAAAAGATAAAAGCCTTTATGAGAAGCTGCTTCATTCTATTTCTTAGCACTAGGAAGAAGTTTAAAATTTTTAAAAAAAATTTTTACATAGTTTTGTTGTTCACAGACACATATGTTCCCAGATCAATCATATGCATCTCCCTGGCACCCTCTCCCCTCTCAGTCCCCTCCATCCCACTCCTCCCGGCCATCCCACCCCACCCCTGCAGGATCTCCTATTCCCACAGGGCAATGACAATAGCTATCTTTTTCACATATGATAGTATAGGTTTCCATGTTACTCCCTCTATGCTTCCCACCCACTGTTCATACCCCATCATGTCCATATGTCTGTTCTCTATGTATGTTTTTCCATCGCTTCACTGTGTGTTAACATTGCCCTCTTACTAGATTCCATACATATGTGTTAGTATACTGTATTTGTCTTTCTCTTTTTGACTTACTTCACTTTTTATAATAAGTTCTAGATCCATCCACCTCTTTAGGGCTGATTCTTCTGCGTTTTTTTTTTTACAGCTGAGAAGTACTCCATTGTATATATGTACCAGAGTTTTTTTATCCATTTGTTCGTCACTGGACATCTAGGTTGCTTCCATGTTCTAGCTATTGTATAGAGAGCTACAATGAGCATTGGGGTAAAGGTGCTTCTTTCAGTTTTGATTTCATCAGGGTATAAGCCTAAGAGTGGAATTGCTGGGTCGTAGGGTGCTTCTATTTTTAGTTTTTTTGGGGGGGGCGGGTTGGGGAGCGGAGGGGTGGGCGGGCCACTTCTATTGGTCTTTCATTTATCTATTTTCATCCATCTTTGTTCTTTGGCCTGTGTGGGCCTTCCATCGCCGTAGCCTCTGTTGTCGCAGAGCACCGGCTCTAGGCACTTGCGCTCCAGTGCTCAGCTCGGTAATTGGACACACTTGTCCAGCCACTCCACAGCATGTGGGATCTTACCATGTCAGAGATCGAACCGGTGCCTCTTGCACTGCGAGGCAGTCCTTACCCACTGGACCACCAGGGAAGCCCCTATTTTTAGTTTTTTAAGGAATCTGCATACTGTCTTCCATAGCAGCTGTACCAATTTATGTTCCCACCAGAAATGCAAGAGGGTTCCCTTTTCTCCGCACCCTCTCCAGCATTTATTGTCTGTCGATTTGTTGATGATGGCCATTCTGATGGGTATGAGGTGATATCTCATTGTAGTTTTGATTTGCATTTGGTTGAGCATCGTTTCATGTGCTTTTTGGCCATTCAGATGGCTTTTTTAAAAAAAAAAAATCTCTTTTATTTATTTATTTAGATTTGTGAAAAAGCAATTGCAGATTGTGAATTTTAAATCGTTCTAACTAAGCTCAAACACATCTTTATTAATCAAAATAAGAAGTATTACAACCAACACACTTTTTTCCGATGAGAAATAAGTTTGTTTTTTCCTGTAGGGTAAAAATCCATGCTTCAGGGCTTCCCAGTGGTCCAGTGGGTAAAGACCCCACCTTGCACTGCAAGGGGCGCTGGTTTGATCCCTGGTACAGGAAGATTGCACATGCCACTGAGTGACTGGACCGGTGTGTCCAATTGCGAGCCAGCACGCTGGAGCGCATGCACCCAGAGCTAGTGCTCTGCTACAGAAGAGGCCACTGCAATGGGAGACCCACACAGGCCAGAGTAACCTGAAAATACATGCTTCAGGATTCAACGAACATTTGGAAAGCATTTTCTGCCTCCTGCTGTTGTGGAAGCATTTTCCCTGTAGAAAGTTGTTGAGGTGCTTGAAGAACTCGTAGTTGGTTGGCAAGAGGTCAGGTGAATAATGAGGCAAAACTTTGTAGCCCACTTTGTTCAACTTCTGCAGTGTAGCGGAGGGGTGGGCGGGCCACTTCTATTGGTCTTTCATTTATCTATTTTCATCCATCTTTGTTCTTTGGCCTGTGTGGGCCTTCCATCGCCGTAGCCTCTGTTGTCGCAGAGCACCGGCTCTAGGCACTTGCGCTCCAGTGCTCAGCTCGGTAATTGGACACACTTGTCCAGCCACTCCACAGCATGTGGGATCTTACCATGTCAGAGATCGAACCGGTGCCTCTTGCACTGCGAGGCAGTCCTTACCCACTGGACCACCAGGGAAGCCCCTATTTTTAGTTTTTTAAGGAATCTGCATACTGTCTTCCATAGCAGCTGTACCAATTTATGTTCCCACCAGAAATGCAAGAGGGTTCCCTTTTCTCCGCACCCTCTCCAGCATTTATTGTCTGTCGATTTGTTGATGATGGCCATTCTGATGGGTATGAGGTGATATCTCATTGTAGTTTTGATTTGCATTTGGTTGAGCATCGTTTCATGTGCTTTTTGGCCATTCAGATGGCTTTTTTAAAAAAAAAAAATCTCTTTTATTTATTTATTTAGATTTGTGAAAAAGCAATTGCAGATTGTGAATTTTAAATCGTTCTAACTAAGCTCAAACACATCTTTATTAATCAAAATAAGAAGTATTACGACCAACACACTTTTTTCCGATGAGAAATAAGTTTGTTTTTTCCTGTAGGGTAAAAATCCATGCTTCAGGGCTTCCCCAGTGGTCCAGTGGGTAAAGACCCCACCTTGCACTGCAAGGGGCGCTGGTTTGATCCCTGGTACAGGAAGATTGCACATGCCACTGAGTGACTGGACCGGTGTGTCCAATTGCGAGCCAGCACGCTGGAGCGCATGCACCCAGAGCTAGTGCTCTGCTACAGAAGAGGCCACTGCAATGGGAGACCCACACAGGCCAGAGTAACCTGAAAATACATGCTTCAGGATTCAACGAACATTTGGAAAGCATTTTCTGCCTCCTGCTGTTGTGGAAGCATTTTCCCTGTAGAAAGTTGTTGAGGTGCTTGAAGAACTCGTAGTTGGTTGGCAAGAGGTCAGGTGAATATGGCAAATGAGGCAAAACTTTGTAGCCCACTTTGTTCAACTTCTGCAGTGTTGGTTGTGCGACATGTGGTTGGGTGTTGTCATGAAGAATTTGGCCCTTTCTGTTGATCAATGCCAAATCCAGGCGTTGCAGTTTTTGGTGCATCTTGTCAATTTGCTGAGCATACTTCTCAGAGGTAATGGTTTTGCCGGGATTCAGAAAGCTATAGTGGATCAGACTGACAGCATACCACCAAACAGTGACCATGACCTTTTTTTGGTGCAAGTTTGGCTTTGGGAAGTGCTTTGGAGTTTCTCAGTCTAACCACTGAGCTGACTGTCACCAGTTGTTGTATAAAATCCAGTTTTCATTGCATGTCACAATCCTATTGAGAAATAATTTATTATTATTGCATAGCATACTTCTAAATGACGATTTTTTTGATTTTCAGTCATTTCATGAGGCACCCCCTTATCAAGCTTTTTCACCTTTCTAGTTTTCTTCAAATGCTGAATGACCACAGAATGGTTGACATTGAGTTCTTCAGCAGCTTCTCGTGGCGTTTTAAGAGGATCAGCTTTGATGATCCTCTCAAGTGGCTGTTGTCAGCTTCTTGCCCACTGTCCTTCTCACCTTCAAGGCTCTAGTTTCCTTTGCAAAACTCCTTGAGCCGCCGCTGTATATTCATTAGCAGTTCCTGGGCCGAATGGGTTATTGTTGATGTTGTGAGTTGTCTTTTCTGCTTTATGATCCATTTTGAACTCGAATAAGAAAATTACTTGTGGGCTTCCCTGGTGGTCCAGTGGGTAAGGACACCGTCTTGCAGTGCAAGGGGCGCCGGTTCAATCCCTGGCCTGGGAAGACCCCACGTGCTGTGGAGCGACTGGACCAATGTGTCCAATTACTGAACTGGAGCTCTGGAGCGCATGTGCCCGGAGCCAGTGCTCTGCGACAACAGAGGCCACCGCGATGGGAGGCCCACACCGGCCAAAGAACAAAGATGGATGAAAAATAGATAAATGAAAGACCAATAGAAGTGACCCACCTGCCCCCCTCTCTCCCCAACCCGCCCCCGCCAGAAAAAAAAAGAAAATTACTTGCATTTGCTTTTTGCCTAGCATCATTTCCCTAGTCTACAATAATTATAAAATAAACCGCAAGTAAGTCATTAGCAAAAAAACATAAAAGCAATGAATGCGTATTAAAGTGATATATAGTATAACCGCATTTATTTAAGAATGTATTGGGCTTCCCTGGTGGCTCAAATGGTAAAGAATCTTCCTGCAGTGCAGGAGACCCAGGTTTGAATCCTGGGTTGGGAAGATCTCCTGGAGAAGGGAATGGCAACCCACTCCAGTATTCTTGCCTGGAGAATTCCATGGACAGAGACTCCTGGCCTGTTCTAGTCCATGGGGTTGCAAAGAATCGACCACAACTGAAGCAACTTAACACTCCATATAAAACTGCAAAGTTTAATAATGCAAAACCGCAGTTACTTCTGCATGAACCCAAATATTTATTTTTGGCTGTGCTGGGTCTTCATTGCTGAGTGGGCCTTTCTCTAATTGCAGAGAGTGGAGGCTACTCTCTAGTTGTGGTGTGCGGCTTCTTGTTGTGATGACTTCTCTCATTGTGAAACACGGGCTGTAGAGAGCACAGGTTTCAGGAGCCCACTGCAGCTGCTGGGCTCTAGAGCACAGGCTCATTAGTTAAGGCGCACGGACTTAGTTGCTCTGTGGCATGTGGGATCCTCCCGAATAAGGAATCAAACCTGTATCTTCTGCATTGGCAGGCCAATTCTTTACCACTAAGCTAGCAGGAAAGCCCTCAGTTGGATTTCTTAACAGAGACTCCATATTTAGGACATTTTCTTGCCCACAGCACTGACAGATTCCTTATTTATTTTCACTATTCTTTGAGGTCCTATTACTAAGGGAAAAAAATGGAAGTTGGTAGGCAATAAGTAGCCCTCATACATAGCTCTGAGTTCTGAGTTAGTCATATTAGGACCCAGTTCTCATGTCTGAAGAGTCTGTAATCCTCCATAAATTTGTATCTAACTTCCGCATCAGTATCAGTTAGATTTTGCATATCCTTGGCTTTCAAAATATCTGGATAACTTCCACTTGGATTCTGCATAAGGTTTTAACTATAGTCACGTCTTCTCACTTCTTCTCATGACATCATAGGGCTTCTGTCAGAGTTCTTTATCTTCTTGTATCTCTTACCTATTTCTTAATATTATTATTGCTTCCTAGAATTTAAAAATAGTTCATTTTTAGATCTTCTTGCCTTTTTTCTTCTTATAATTTCTTTAGTTTTCTATGTTACTGAACATATTCCTGATATTTCTAGTTGAAGAATGCTAATCCCGCTTGTTGTGCATGGCTCTAACAGGTTTGTTTCTTTACACTGTAATGTTTGATTATCATGAGCTCATCTTCATCGGGTGCTATGTGTGCGTTGAAATTCTTCTCAAGTGTGCACTTACTCAGTGGCTTCACTTTCCCTTTATGTTGCTTTCCTGATGGGGTCCCCATGCTTTTTCTGTATCCATTATTGACAATTCCTGGTATACTTTTCTTAGGTTCTAAAATGTGTTCCACAGGGTCAGATTGCTGGAATTTTGATCTCCTGGTTAAATGGATATTGATCTACTAACTAACTTCATGGAGTGTTATCTTTTAATGAGCATTATCTTGTAGCATGAAGAAAAGATTTCAAAAATATTCAACAGGCATTTAGTGCTCATACATGTCTTGAGCTATTACTATATTTAGTGAAAAGGTTGGAGCCAATAGTATTATAACTGTACATATAGTGAGCACTTTATAGATATTTATTGAATGAAGTGCTTCCTGGCATATATTACTTTTTTCTACTCAGTCCTATTCTTTTGTTCTTTTTTGCCATTATATTTGGATCCATCTTTATTCTTTGGCCTGTGTGGGCCTCTCATTGCAGTGGCCTCTCTCGTTGCAGAGTACCAGCTCTGGCCACGTGGGCTTCAAAGCGCTGGCTCATAATTGGACACAGCAGACTAGCCGCTCCACCAGCACATGGGATCTTCCTGGGCCAGGGATCAAACTGGTGCCCCTTGCGCTGCAAGGCTGACTCTATCCACTGGACCACCAAGGAAGCCCCTACTCATTCCTATTCTTAAAGACAATTCTATAACCCAGCGTAGAGGAATAAGAATGTTGAAATTTGATGTCTTCCAAAATATTTCATAGCTGTGATAACTGGCCAGCACTATATGAAACAGACTATCATTAAAGCTCTATCTATTGTAATAGTAGCTCCAATACTTTGGCCACCTGATGCAAGGAGCGAACTCATTGGAAAAGATCCTGATGCTGGGAAGATTGATGGCAGGAGGAGAAGGGGATGAGAGAGGACAAGATAGTTGGATGGCATCATTAACTCAATAGACATGAGTCTGAGCAAGTTCCTGAGGAAAGCCCAGCATGTTGCAGTCCATGGGGTCGCAAAGAGTTGGACATTGCTGCAGCTTGTCAGCCGGGTGCATAGAGAATAGCGGGTGTGATGAGACTTTAAGAAACATACATACACACACATACATAGACAGAGAGAAAGGATGGGAATGGGGGGCTGAAGACCTCTTGGGTCAAGGCCCTGAACACATTCACCAGTCCGCTTGTATTCAGTACTGAAGCCTCCAGGAGTTTACAGGCAATGACATTAGCACAGGCTGATTTCAGTCACAGCCCTGTTCAATGATTATTCTCGTGGCTCTGAGGATGGAAAGGGCGTGTTGCAGCTGGGGGCAACTAGATGGACAAGAAGTTAAGGAGTCTGCACAGACCTGGCGTCCAAAGTCCATAGCAGATCTCCCACCTATTGCCAATCAGTGTATCCCCAGCTAATAAGCCCATGTGAATCAAATCATGTGTTTGTCTTAGATCTTTCTAGTGTATTTCTCTGATTATATTACTTTTTTTTCTACTCATTCCTATTCTTTTGTTCTTTTTTGCCATTATATTTGGATCCATCTTTATTCTTTGGCCTGTGTGGGCCTCTCATTGCAGTGGCCTCTCTCGTTGCAGAGTACCAGCTCTGGCCACGTGGGCTTCAAAGCGCTGGCTCATAATTGGACACAGCAGACTAGCCGCTCCACCAGCACATGGGATCTTCCTGGGCCAGGGATCAAACTGGTGCCCCTTGCGCTGCAAGGCTGACTCTATCCACTGGACCACCAAGGAAGCCCCTACTTATTCCTATTCTTAAAGACAATTCTATAACCCAGCGTAGAGGAATAAGAATGTTGAAATTTGATGTCTTCCAAAATATTTCATAGCTGTGATAACTGGCCAGCACTATATGAAACAGACTATCATTAAAGCTCTATCTATTGTAATAGTAGCTCCAATACTTTGGCCACCTGATGCAAGGAGCGAACTCATTGGAAAAGATCCTGATGCTGGGAAGATTGATGGCAGGAGGAGAAGGGGATGAGAGAGGACAAGATAGTTGGATGGCATCATTAACTCAATAGACATGAGTCTGAGCAAGTTCCTGAGGAAAGCCCAGCATGTTGCAGTCCATGGGGTCGCAAAGAGTTGGACATTGCTGCAGCTTGTCAGCCGGGTGCATAGAGAATAGCGGGTGTGATGAGACTTTAAGAAACATACATACACACACATACATAGACAGAGAGAAAGGATGGGAATGGGGGGCTGAAGACCTCTTGGGTCAAGGCCCTGAACACATTCACCAGTCCGCTTGTATTCAGTACTGAAGCCTCCAGGAGTTTACAGGCAATGACATTAGCACAGGCTGATTTCAGTCACAGCCCTGTTCAATGATTATTCTCGTGGCTCTGAGGATGGAAAGGGCGTGTTGCAGCTGGGGGCAACTAGATGGACAAGAAGTTAAGGAGTCTGCACAGACCTGGCGTTCCAAAGTCCATAGCAGATCTCCCACCTATTGCCAATCAGTGTATCCCCAGCTAATAAGCCCATGTGAATCAAATCATGTGTTTGTCTTAGATCTTTCTAGTGTATTTCTCTTTACCAGTTTACTTTTCTCCTGGCTCAGCCAAAGCTACAAAAACCTTCACTGGTTTGTTTCTCCACAGGACA
The DNA here is from genome assembly GCA_022376925.1 of Tragulus kanchil. Taxonomy (NCBI): domain Eukaryota; kingdom Metazoa; phylum Chordata; class Mammalia; order Artiodactyla; family Tragulidae; genus Tragulus; species Tragulus kanchil. The sequence continues at coordinate 45,716,397 of JAIOJX010000025.1, forward strand.
TGACTGAGTGACTGAGCATTTGTAATGGTTAAAATGTTTACTGTGGTAAAGGTAGAAATCCCAAGTTTATTTGGTATGAAAGATAAAGGCGAGATTGATGTAATGTCTCATTTAAGTTAAAATGTTTCAAAGATAGAGCATACTTCAAGCATAATTTAATGGGGATTCTGACTCTGTTTCTCTTGGTTTTTGCCTTTTGTATAACGCCTTTGTCCTCTAGGTGGCTCTCTCCATGGTTATTGGATGGCTGACAGCAGCAATTTGGACTGTTTGCTTCCTTGTAGCTGTGCAGCCTACAGTCCAGAGGGCAGGAGGGAGCTTTTCCCCACAACCACTGAACGAAAGACTTTGATCTTACCCAGGTTCAACTCTTGAAATCAACCACTATGGCAAAGAGCATTCCTTACAGTGGTAGTCTTTGACCTGGGGTCATTGCCTATCCCTCAGTACCAAAACCAATTTTAAACCCTAACAAGAAGTGCAGAAGACAAGTGTGAAGAAAACTGCAAAATTCTACTGAAGGACATGAAAGAATTCTTGAGTAAAGGAGCAACATATTCATGAATGAGTAAACTCAGCTATAAAAATGTCAGTTTATTATATCACTTATATGTTACAGTAATCAGAATCCCCCTAGATTTTTATGGATGATTCTCAAATTCATGTAGTAGTGAAACTGCAAGAAGGACTGAGAGGGACTTCCCTGTGGTCCGTTGGCTAAGGCTTCACCTTTACAATGCAGGGGGCCCAGACTCAATCCCTGCTCAGGGGACTAGATCTCACACACACAACTAAGAGTTTACATTACATAACTAACAAGATCCCTCATGCCACAACCAAGACCTGGCACAGCCAAATAAGTATGTTAGTAAATTTTTTTTTTGAAAAAGAAGGACCAAGAAAGTACTTTAAAAAGGAAGAATAATGGGGTAGGATTTTCCCTATCAGATATCAATACATAATGCTATTGTAACTAAAAATTGCAGGACTTACACGGTCCAGTGCTTAAGAACCTACCTTGCAGAGAACTGGAGTTCCATCCTTGGTCAGGGAGCTAAGATCGCACTAAGCCCACACACGCGCTACAACTACTGAGTCTGTGCCCCTCATGTAGAGAGCCTGCAACAAAAGACCCAACGTGCTGCAACTAAGGCTCAATGCAACCAATAAATATTTTAGAAAACTTGCTGTTTGTGTAAGAATAGACAGAGAAATATAGCCGTTTGGGGAAGCCGTAAGCAGGCTCTTGTATACCTGCCTACTTGATGATAAAGATGCCCTACAGCTTCATCGACTCTGAGGAGAAAGGACAGACCGCTGAGGGATATGCAGGGATAAGTGGCTGTCCATTGACATGAATTCACATTAGAGCCCCACCTTAGCCCTTGGCCAAAACAAAGAAGAGGTCTTTTAAAGAGTGAAAGATCAAAGGAATGTAATAGAATGAAACTCTGTGTACAGTATTAATTTGGGAACCTTTTCTAAGCAAGGCACAGAATCTAGAAGCCAAAAACTTGATCCATTTACATGAAGAATTAAAATTTGCACGTTGGAAGATAACATTAAAAGTTAAACATTTCTAACCAAGTAATTAACCCTACATATAAACAGTCCCTAAAAATATATGAAGAAAGGGTAAACAGCACAAAGAAATAATGGTCAAAGGACATTAACCAAGTCAGTGAAGAAATACAATTACATAGTCACTAGATTTATGAAGAGATGCAAAATCTTGAAAATTAAAATAATGGATTTTTATGGATGATTATCAAATTCATGTAGTAGTGAAACTGCAAGAAGGACTGAGAGGGACTTCCCTGTGGTCCGTTGGCTAAGGCTTCACCTTTACAATGCAGGGGGCCCAGACTCAATCCCTGCTCAGGGGACTAGATCTCACACACACAACTAAGAGTTTACATTACATAACTAACAAGATCCCTCATGCCACAACCAAGACCTGGCACAGCCAAATAAGTATGTTAGTAAATTTTTTTTTTGAAAAAGAAGGACCAAGAAAGTACTTTAAAAAGGAAGAATAATGGGGTAGGATTTTCCCTATCAGATATCAATACATAATGCTATTGTAACTAAAAATTGCAGGACTTACACGGTCCAGTGCTTAAGAACCTACCTTGCAGAGAACTGGAGTTCCATCCTTGGTCAGGGAGCTAAGATCGCACTAAGCCCACACACGCGCTACAACTACTGAGTCTGTGCCCCTCATGTAGAGAGCCTGCAACAAAAGACCCAACGTGCTGCAACTAAGGCTCAATGCAACCAATAAATATTTTAGAAAACTTGCTGTTTGTGTAAGAATAGACAGAGAAATATAGCCGTTTGGGGAAGCCATAAGCAGGCTCTTGTATACCTGCCTACTTGATGATAAAGATGCCCTACAGCTTCATCGACTCTGAGGAGAAAGGACAGACCGCTGAGGGATATGCAGGGATAAGTGGCTGTCCATTGACATGAATTCACATTAGAGCCCCACCTTAGCCCTTGGCCAAAACAAAGAAGAGGTCTTTTAAAGAGTGAAAGATCAAAGGAATGTAATAGAATGAAACTCTGTGTACAGTATTAATTTGGGAACCTTTTCTAAGCAAGGCACAGAATCTAGAAGCCAAAAACTTGATCCATTTACATGAAGAATTAAAATTTGCACGTTGGAAGATAACATTAAAAGTTAAACATTTCTAACCAAGTAATTAACCCTACATATAAACAGTCCCTAAAAATATATGAAGAAAGGGTAAACAGCACAAAGAAATAATGGTCAAAGGACATTAACCAAGTCAGTGAAGAAATACAATTACATAGTCACTAGATTTATGAAGAGATGCAAAATCTTGATAATCAAAGACACAGAAGTTAAAACAATAATGGAATCTCATTTTTCAGTCATCAGATTATCCTTCTTTTAAGCTGTTGCCATTTCCTTAAAATATCCACTTGGGGGAAACCTACAGGGAGTAAAACTGTTTTATACTGTTGGTAAAGTACAAATTGACAAAATTAAAAGTTCAACATTTTCTTCATACCCATTAGGATAGCTGTGATCAAAAATAAAAAATGTTAAGTGTTGGAGAAATTGAACCCTGTGCATTGCTGATGGGAATGTAAAATGGTGAAGCTATTGCAGGAAACAGTATGGTGTTTCCTGAGAAGCAAAATAGAAACAGAATTACCATATGACCCAGCAGTTCCACTTCAAACTGTATACCCCCAAGGAATTGAAAACAAAGATAGGTTTCTGATATAAGAATGTTCAGAGCAGCATTATTCACAGTAGCGAAAAGGTAGAAGCAACTCAAAGGTTTATCAAGAGATGAGTGGATAAATAAAATGTGTTATATACATAAATGGAATATTTATTATTTAGTCTTTAAAAGGAATGAAATTCTTGGGTAAATATCAAGGAGTGTAATTGCTGGATCATATGTGTAAGAAGCAGCCTATTGACTTCCTTTAAAGAATCTTTTAAAACAAAAAGTAACTTCATTTGGGGGCTTCTCTGGTGGTCCAGTGGGTAAGGACACCGCTTTGCAGTGCAAGGGGCGCCGGTTCGATCCCTGGCTTGGGAGGATCCCATGTGCCGTGGAGCAGCTGGACCGATGTGTCCAACCACCGAGACAGAGCTCTGGAGCGCATGTGCCCAGAGCCGGTGCTCTGCAGCAAGAGGCCACTGTGATGGGAGGCCCACACAGGCCAAAGAACAAAGATAAATAGATGAAAGATCAATAGAAGTAGCAAAAAAAAAAAAAAACTTGATCTCTTGAAAATGTATCCATACATTGCTTAAAACAGGAAAATAATTTTTCTGAGATCTAACTGACAGATAGCAATATATAAATTTAAAGTGTAAAGTGAAATGAATTGACTAACATATGTCATGCACTCATTACCACAGTATTTTTAGTGAATATATCTGTTATCTCTTATCCATTATGTCTTATGGCATTTTAAGGGTAGCTCAGACAGTAAGGAACCTGCCTGCAGTGTGGGAAACCCAGGTTCGATCCCTGGGTCAGGAAGATCCCCTGCAAAAGGGAATGGCAACCCACTCCAGTACTCTTGCCTGGGAAATCCCATGGACAGAGGAGCCTGGTGGGTACAGTCTATGGGGTTGCAAAGAGTTGGACATGAGTGAGCAGCTAACATTATCTTCTATAGACACCAAATTAAAGAAATAGAGAAAAGATTTTTCTTGGATGAGAACTCTTAAGATTCACTGTCTTAACAATGTTCATATGTAACTTACAACAGTGTTATTATATTTATTACATTGTATATTACATCCCTAGTCAGTCAGTCAGGCACTTCAGTCACTCAGTCATGTCCGACTCTTTGCAACTGCTGGGACTGCAACGTGCCAGGCTTCACTGTTCTTCACTGTTTTCCCAGAGCCCCTTTCTGATAAAATGTTCAGCTTTCCGTTAGAAGCAACTCAAAGGTTTATCAAGAGATGAGTGGATAAATAAAATGTGTTATATACATAAATGGAATATTTATTATTTAGTCTTTAAAAGGAATGAAATTCTTGGGTAAATATCAAGGAGTGTAATTGCTGGATCATATGTGTAAGAAGCAGCCTATTGACTTCCTTTAAAGAATCTTTTAAAACAAAAAGTAACTTCATTTGGGGGCTTCTCTGGTGGTCCAGTGGGTAAGGACACCGCTTTGCAGTGCAAGGGGCGCCGGTTCGATCCCTGGCTTGGGAGGATCCCATGTGCCGTGGAGCAGCTGGACCGATGTGTCCAACCACCGAGACAGAGCTCTGGAGCGCATGCGCCCAGAGCCGGTGCTCTGCAGCAAGAGGCCACTGTGATGGGAGGCCCACACAGGCCAAAGAACAAAGATAAATAGATGAAAGATCAATAGAAGTAGCAAAAAAAAAAAAAACTTGATCTCTTGAAAATGTATCCATACATTGCTTAAAACAGGAAAATAATTTTTCTGAGATCTAACTGACAGATAGCAATATATAAATTTAAAGTGTAAAGTGAAATGAATTGACTAACATATGTCATGCACTCATTACCACAGTATTTTTAGTGAATATATCTGTTATCTCTTATCCATTATGTCTTATGGCATTTTAAGGGTAGCTCAGACAGTAAGGAACCTGCCTGCAGTGTGGGAAACCCAGGTTCGATCCCTGGGTCAGGAAGATCCCCTGCAAAAGGGAATGGCAACCCACTCCAGTACTCTTGCCTGGGAAATCCCATGGACAGAGGAGCCTGGTGGGTACAGTCTATGGGGTTGCAAAGAGTTGGACATGAGTGAGCAGCTAACATTATCTTCTATGGACACCAAATTAAAGAAATAGAGAAAAGATTTTTCTTGGATGAGAACTCTTAAGATTCACTGTCTTAACAATGTTCATATGTAACTTACAACAGTGTTATTATATTTATTACATTGTATATTACATCCCTAGTCAGTCAGTCAGGCACTTCAGTCACTCAGTCATGTCCGACTCTTTGCAACCGCTGGGACTGCAACGTGCCAGGCTTCACTGTTCTTCACTGTCTCCCAGAGCCTTCTCAAACTCATGTCCGTTGACTCAGTGATGCCATCCATCTCATCCTCTGTCGTCTCCTTCTCCTTCATCCCTAGTACTTGTTAATGACTAAAAGTTTGTACCTTTTGACTTCCCTCATCCAATCCCCCCGCCTCCCCACCGACTCCCATCTCTGGTAACCACAAATTTGATCTTTTTCTATAAGTCACTATACTGTGTTGGCTCCTGTTACACAATGTAGTGATTCTATACATCTGTACATTTCAAACTGATCACCATGATAAGGTGTTATATGTCCCCATACAAATACACTTTATTGTTACTAACTACATTCTCCACACTGTATGGTGCATACCCATGAGTCATTTATTTTGCAGCTAGAATTTTGTGCTGCTGCATCTTCCTCACCTATTCCTTTCTTACCCTACCCCTTACCCAGGAAAGGGATTTCTAAAATAATAGTTATATATGCTCATAATGTAGAAAATTTATGTTTCACAATACAGAGACAACCATTTCTTAAGGTTTGTGCATTTTCTTACAGTTTTTTGAGGGGGTTGGTTTTCTGATTGTAGATAGGCTCTCAAACTTTCCAGAAAGGCTGGAAAGTTTTGTTTCCAGCTTTTTAAAAACTATCTATGTCATTAAAAGTTCTTCCAAAATGTTTACTTTGGCTAAATGTTTTCATTGTGGCGTGTCCATACCATGAAATAACAATTTAACATTTCCTTATTATGAAGACATTTATATAGCTCTCATCTTTATATATAAATTCATCTTTACAGTGTTCACTGCTGCATTCCGATGGATTCCTAAATGGAGGATCACCTTAATTTAAAAGTTGTAGATACGCTAATGTGTTTGTGTGCCAAGCCACTGCAGTCATGTCAACTCTGTGCCTCTGTGGACTATAGCCCACCCGGCTCATCTGTCCATGGATTCTCCAGGCAGGAGTACTGGAGTTGACTTCTCTGGTGGCTCGGTGGTAAAGAATCTGCCTGCTGGTGAAGGAGTCGCAGGCTGGATCCCTGGCCCAGGAAGATCTCACATGCCACAGAACAGCTAAGCCTGTGAGCCACGATTACTGAAGGCTGTGTGCTCTAGAGCCTGTGCTCCGCAACTCTCCAGCCCCTGCTAGTCGCAACTAGAGAAAAGCCCACCCAGCAGTGAAGACATAGTGTAGCCAAAATAAATAAATAAACAAAACTATTTTTAAAAAAATAAAAAAGAATGCTGGAGTGGGTTGCCTTGCCCTCCTCCAGAGAATCATCCCGAACCCAGGGATCAAACCTGTATCTGTTGAGTCTTCTGCATTGTCAGGTGGGTTCTTTACCACCAGGGCTACCCAGGAATCCCCAGATACACCAATAAGACTTTTTAAATATATATAAAATCTAAAATTATACTGGCTCTCTCTTTTTTATTTTTTAAGGAGAAATAAGACATAGTACCTCTTTTTTCCATAACACTGTACATGAGTTTTGATAAAGCAGTAGACTCATCTGCTTTCTCTTTTTTCCATCCTCTCTTCCTTGACATTCTTTCTCACCTATGAGGACTTCTATATTTCTTTGATAATGCTTTGAAACTTTTTTATTTCTAAAAAGGAGCAAATCAAAATTCCAAAGCCACCAGCTTGAATCAATCTTTCTGTTCCTCTTATGAATGGGCAGTTCCTCCAGGCAGCGAATTAGCCCTTTAGAAAACATTGGCATTATGTTTCTGAACCCTAAGTGTCTGTATAGGTGGTCTGGAATGCATTAAAGCGAAGCATTGTGTCAGATCCTTCCTCAAGTCTAAAGATAAAATCCTGTTCTTACTAATTATAAGTCATTTTTGTTGTTGCTGCTGCTGTTGTTTTTTCTGAGTTACTTGGGTTTTAAAAATTACTGTTTGCTTTAGTGAAGTTGGAAATAGATTGTTATAGTCTGTAGTTGGCTCTTGTTTTATGTTATAGAAATATGTCAAGAGAGTTTGCTCTTTAAAGGAGTCCCGTGGTGAATACTTTTTTCTAATTATACAGTGTTATTCTTTTTCTGTGAATGTGGACTTTTGTATTTATTTCTAGTTCAGGCTACAGTGTTTAGCAGTAATTCATTTTTGCTGATGAACTAGGTAATATTCTCCCATATATTAATATCTTGTGTATTTTAATTGGGTTTGTTACTGCAAGAAAGCAGGTATTTGTGTAGTTCAGTAGTTCTCAAAAGTGTGGTGTTCCTCATCAGAAGGGTCAGCATCACATCACCTGGGAGCATGTTAGAAATACAAATTCTTAGCTCTAGCCCAGACTGTTCAGAAACTGAGAGGGAGCCCAGTGAAGACATAGTGTAGCCAAAATAAATAAATAAACAAAACTATTTTTAAAAAAATAAAAAAGAATGCTGGAGTGGGTTGCCTTGCCCTCCTCCAGAGAATCATCCCGAACCCAGGGATCAAACCTGTATCTGTTGAGTCTTCTGCATTGTCAGGTGGGTTCTTTACCACCAGGGCTACCCAGGAATCCCCAGATACACCAATAAGACTTTTTAAATATATATAAAATCTAAAATTATACTGGCTCTCTCTTTTTTATTTTTTAAGGAGAAATAAGACATAGTACCTCTTTTTTCCATAACACTGTACATGAGTTTTGATAAAGCAGTAGACTCATCTGCTTTCTCTTTTTTCCATCCTCTCTTCCTTGACATTCTTTCTCACCTATGAGGACTTCTATATTTCTTTGATAATGCTTTGAAACTTTTTTATTTCTAAAAAGGAGCAAATCAAAATTCCAAAGCCACCAGCTTGAATCAATCTTTCTGTTCCTCTTATGAATGGGCAGTTCCTCCAGGCAGCGAATTAGCCCTTTAGAAAACATTGGCATTATGTTTCTGAACCCTAAGTGTCTGTATAGGTGGTCTGGAATGCATTAAAGCGAAGCATTGTGTCAGATCCTTCCTCAAGTCTAAAGATAAAATCCTGTTCTTACTAATTATAAGTCATTTTTGTTGTTGCTGCTGCTGTTGTTTTTTCTGAGTTACTTGGGTTTTAAAAATTACTGTTTGCTTTAGTGAAGTTGGAAATAGATTGTTATAGTCTGTAGTTGGCTCTTGTTTTATGTTATAGAAATATGTCAAGAGAGTTTGCTCTTTAAAGGAGTCCCGTGGTGAATACTTTTTTCTAATTATACAGTGTTATTCTTTTTCTGTGAATGTGGACTTTTGTATTTATTTCTAGTTCAGGCTACAGTGTTTAGCAGTAATTCATTTTTGCTGATGAACTAGGTAATATTCTCCCATATATTAATATCTTGTGTATTTTAATTGGGTTTGTTACTGCAAGAAAGCAGGTATTTGTGTAGTTCAGTAGTTCTCAAAAGTGTGGTGTTCCTCATCAGAAGGGTCAGCATCACATCACCTGGGAGCATGTTAGAAATACAAATTCTTAGCTCTAGCCCAGACTGTTCAGAAACTGAGAGGGAGCCCAGCCACCTGCAGTTTAACTAGTCTCTCAGGTGATTCTGATATGTCCTAAAGTTTACAACTACTGGTTTAGATAATGCCTACAGAGTGTCTGAAAATCTCGACTCATAATTACTTGAGGCCTGGATTTGGTTTAATTCCAAAGTATGTGTTAGGAACTATAGCAATATTGCTTCTAAGAGATGCGTAGATGAAACTCGCATAGCATAGGCCACCTCATGGGAGTTGCTTTCAGTGTTTCCAGAGCTGAGAGTTAAAGAACTAAACAGAGCCAAGATTCCTTCACTATTAAACTGAGCCAGATCGTTTCAGTACTTAGGATAATTATCAGAAACTTCTCATTTAGTTAAAAAGACAAATCGGGCTTCCCTGGTGAGCCAGTGGGTAAGGACACCGCCTTGCAGTGCAAGGGACGCCGGTTGGATCCCTGGCCTGGGAAGATCCCACGTGCCGCGGAGCGGCTGGACCCATGTGTCCAATTACCGAGCCGGAGCTCTGGAGCGCATGCGCCCAGAGCCGGTGTTCTGCGACAACAGAGGCCACCACGATGGGAGGCCCACACGGGCCAAAGAACAAAGATGGATGAAAATGGGCAAATGAAAGACCAATAGAAGTGGCCCGCCTGCTTCCCTCCCTCACCACCGCACCCCACCAAAATAAATAAATAAATAAATCTTAAAAAAAAAAAAAAAAAGACAAATCGTGAAATCATATTTAAAATACACAAGATTATTTTCAGAGTTAAGGAATTCCTGAATTAGCTCTCTTTCAAAAGCTTTTAAGTTGTAAATAATTATAAGCATACATACAATATCTGGGAGACATTTCATTAATATAATTAAGGTATATTAATATGTCTTCATTTTTGGCTTATTTTTACATAGTTCTTCATTTTGGGGGCAACATCTACCTATCTGGTTAGTTTCAAAACATTTGTAATGTAAAAATGCTATTCTAATACCTATGTGTACTTTTTCATTGGAAAATTCTCTACTCCTGAATATAGACGTTACACACATTTATTAATTATTTCAGGTGGGTCCTTCAGGGTGGAACATTAATATTTTAAACATGGTGTTACTTTATAAATGAGGACCTTTGTTTTGAAGAACAAGGTCTCCTTGCTAAATATAGGGCTTTAAAGCTTATTTTGGCTCTGAACCCTAGAGCAGATTTTTGTTTTTCCAACTTAGGGAGATAATTACTCTCTCCAGAAGAGGTATAACTGGTTTGGTGGTGGTGTCCTCTTGGCATCACGGATGGGCCTTCACAGATTAGAAGGGACTAGAAGGCCAAAGAAAAACTGACAATATTCCCTTTGTACATATTGAGAAATGGAAGATTCCTTAAAGTCAGGGTAACTCTACCAACGTTTTGAAAATACTCTTTGTGTTTTTTAAGCAAAAAAAGGCATCTGAATATAATTCACCCTCTACATATAATGAGTCACATTGTGAAGGGTTAGTTTCTTAGAATCAGCCAAAAGAAATTACTCATCCATTTATTATTTTCCAAATGTTTCTAACTCAAGAGTGAGTTAAGGGTGGAATATATTTTAAGAAAATCCTTACCAATCAAATGAGTCTTAAATTTCTAACTAGTTTACAGCGAAAGATGTGGTAGAGAATTTCCTGTGATTATTTATTTAGTTTTGGGCCCAGGTGAGATTAATAAAGTTGAGATGGGGAAGTAATATTCTGAAATTAGCCAGTCCCTTTTGGTGTGGGCCCAACCACATGCTAATGAATGTTCTATATCTAAGGTCTCTTTATGCTTGTGTTAATTAATCCATTTCCAATATAATTTACTACTTTATAAGCTTTGTAAAATACTTAAACTGGTCACTTTTAAGGTTTGTAAAGCATGCATAATAAGGTACCTTACTTAGGAATAAGAAGTGATGCATTAAAAAAAAAAAAGAAGTGATGCATTCATTTTTGACTCTGTTGGTAAAAGAGGTCACGGTACTACCAGTCTATAAGAAACAATTAGAATGTTTCAAAAAGACTTAAGTCAGAAGTAAAAGGAAATTTGGAGAGAGAATTTATACAAAACAGAATTTTCTGAACTTTCAAATTAAATTTTTTAAGTAAATAATATACCTTAAGTTATTTGTGATGGAGGCTGGAAATCTGGTGAATGAAGACTGTGGAAAAGATTGATAACACATCCATTAATATTTTAAACATGGTGTTACTTTATAAATGAGAACCTTTGTTTTGAAGAACAAGGTCTCCTTGCTAAATATAGGGCTTTAAAGCTTATTTTGGCTCTGAACCCTAGAGCAGATTTTTGTTTTTCCAACTTAGGGAGATAATTACTCTCTCCAGAAGAGGTATAACTGGTTTGGTGGTGGTGTCCTCTTGGCATCACGGATGGGCCTTCACAGATTAGAAGGGACTAGAAGGCCAAAGAAAAACTGACAATATTCCCTTTGTACATATTGAGAAATGGAAGATTCCTTAAAGTCAGGGTAACTCTACCAACGTTTTGAAAATACTCTTTGTGTTTTTTAAGCAAAAAAAGGCATCTGAATATAATTCACCCTCTACATATAATGAGTCACATTGTGAAGGGTTAGTTTCTTAGAATCAGCCAAAAGAAATTACTCATCCATTTATTATTTTCCAAATGTTTCTAACTCAAGAGTGAGTTAAGGGTGGAATATATTTTAAGAAAATCCTTACCAATCAAATGAGTCTTAAATTTCTAACTAGTTTACAGCGAAAGATGTGGTAGAGAATTTCCTGTGATTATTTATTTAGTTTTGGGCCCAGGTGAGATTAATAAAGTTGAGATGGGGAAGTAATATTCTGAAATTAGCCAGTCCCTTTTGGTGTGGGCCCAACCACATGCTAATGAATGTTCTATATCTAAGGTCTCTTTATGCTTGTGTTAATTAATCCATTTCCAATATAATTTACTACTTTATAAGCTTTGTAAAATACTTAAACTGGTCACTTTTAAGGTTTGTAAAGCATGCATAATAAGGTACCTTACTTAGGAATAAGAAGTGATGCATTAAAAAAAAAAGAAGTGATGCATTCATTTTTGACTCTGTTGGTAAAAGAGGTCACGGTACTACCAGTCTATAAGAAACAATTAGAATGTTTCAAAAAGACTTAAGTCAGAAGTAAAAGGAAATTTGGAGAGAGAATTTATACAAAACAGAATTTTCTGAACTTTCAAATTAAATTTTTTAAGTAAATAATATACCTTAAGTTATTTGTGATGGAGGCTGGAAATCTGGTGAATGAAGACTGTGGAAAAGATTGATAACACATTGTTCATTTTTTGTATAGGATAAGATATATTTTAAAGAAATGTTTTAAATATTTCAGTCTGCCCTAATGATTCATGGTACTCGCTTTTCTTCAGGTTGGAGAATTCAGTTCCCAAAGTAGCCTTTGACATTTTTGTTATGCTGACTTGAGCTGAAGGCAAATTTCATTTTCTTTTCTTGAGTCATAAACTATGTTAAGCCAGTTTATTTTAGCAAGCCATTTTATTTGTTTCAATTCTGTAGTTATCTGAAGGAAACAAAAAGCACGCAAGCCTACAGAAAAGCATTGAGAAAGCTAAAATTGGCCGACATGAAACGGTAAGTTTGTGTCTGTAGATTCTTTAAGAATGTCAGTTTTAGGTGGAATAAAGGCATAGAGCTTCCTGTGAGGAGGATACTATTCCTACAAAAGGAGAAGCAAGTCCCGCAAAGGCTGTGAACATTTGACCCAGCAGGATACACTGATTGTGAACCCAGCTTTATTATTGTATTGTGTGTGGCAGCATAGCATAGAAGCATAAACCCTGGAGCCAGACTGCCTGGGTTTTTGTCTCCTGAGCATTGTCTCCTCAGTTTTCTGAGTTGTAAAATGAAGAATAATAAAATCTACATCATTGGGTTATTTGATTAGGCTAGCTAATATTTGCAAAGCACTTAAAAGAGAGCCTGGCACAAAGTAAGCCCTGTATAAATGTTTATGTAAATTTTTAAGAGTCGGGATTTTTAAAAGTCTTGGCACAGAGCAATTGAAAATTATCAATATAAGGTTCTTCTGGCCTTGTAATATTTCTAAATTATTTAAATGAATATTAACTTATTTTATTTTTAAAAGTACAGTATTCTCTAAAGCATTATGTTACGGGTTTTTAAAAATCACTTTCCTTTTTAGTTTTATCATTATCTCGAGTATGGACTTATGATTTGAAAAGTGTTGAAGATCAACATGAGCCTGTAAGCATCTGTTTGTACCACTTGTTGTGAAAGAGACTCAAAAATTTGTTACATGTAGAAAAGAATACATCACAAGGTTTTATGCTTTTCAAAGTTATTTTACATACATTCTTTCATGTGCATAGTCAGCACAGTCACAGATGGGAACTGGAGAATATTTAAGGGAGGTTAAGTTCCAGGCACAACCTGAAAAACTGTTATATTTCTTTAGTTGGCAGCAATTACCACTTTTTAATTTTTTTTTTTTTTTTTTACACCAAAAACATTATTAGTGGGGTAGAGCCGATTAACAATCCACTTTTTAAATTTAATCCTGGTTTTCCCCTTTGATTTGACAGTAACCTGTAGAAGCACCTTCAACTAATGGTGACATATTCATGCCCCAAAAGTTGTCAGTGAGTCTGCTGAAGGTTACCTATTCCACTCTAACCGCTGAAACCAGGGGAAAACCACTAGAAAACTTAGTTGGTACCTGCAGCTGTGAGAAGAGTATAGCACTGAGAGCTCAGAATGACTCCAAAAAGGGAAGTTCACTCCAGGAGTGTTTAGGAACAAAACTTTTCTATTCGCTTAGGAGATAAACCCTGGAGCCAGACTGCCTGGGACCCAGCAGGATACACTGATTGTGAACCCAGCTTTATTATTGTATTGTGTGTGCCATAGCATAGAAGCATAAACCCTGGAGCCAGACTGCCTGGGTTTTTGTCTCCTGAGCATTGTCTCCTCAGTTTTCTGAGTTGTAAAATGAAGAATAATAAAATCTACATCATTGGGTTATTTGATTAGGCTAGCTAATATTTGCAAAGCACTTAAAAGAGAGCCTGGCACAAAGTAAGCCCTGTATAAATGTTTATGTAAATTTTTAAGAGTCGGGATTTTTAAAAGTCTTGGCACAGAGCAATTGAAAATTATCAATATAAGGTTCTTCTGGCCTTGTAATATTTCTAAATTATTTAAATGAATATTAACTTATTTTATTTTTAAAAGTACAGTATTCTCTAAAGCATTATGTTACGGGTTTTTAAAAATCACTTTCCTTTTTAGTTTTATCATTATCTCGAGTATGGACTTATGATTTGAAAAGTGTTGAAGATCAACATGAGCCTGTAAGCATCTGTTTGTACCACTTGTTGTGAAAGAGACTCAAAAATTTGTTACATGTAGAAAAGAATACATCACAAGGTTTTATGCTTTTCAAAGTTATTTTACATACATTCTTTCATGTGCATAGTCAGCACAGTCACAGATGGGAACTGGAGAATATTTAAGGGAGGTTAAGTTCCAGGCACAACCTGAAAAACTGTTATATTTCTTTAGTTGGCAGCAATTACCACTTTTTAATTTTTTTTTTTTTTTTACACCAAAAACATTATTAGTGGGGTAGAGCCGATTAACAATCCACTTTTTAAATTTAATCCTGGTTTTCCCCTTTGATTTGACAGTAACCTGTAGAAGCACCTTCAACTAATGGTGACATATTCATGCCCCAAAAGTTGTCAGTGAGTCTGCTGAAGGTTACCTATTCCACTCTAACCGCTGAAACCAGGGGAAAACCACTAGAAAACTTAGTTGGTACCTGCAGCTGTGAGAAGAGTATAGCACTGAGAGCTCAGAATGACTCCTAAGAAAGATGAACTCTGGTGTTCATCCTGAGTTCACTCGTCAGGAGTGTTTAGGAATATCTGAAAACCTTTTCTATCTCCTAGACATTATTCAGGAGATGACGATACTGCTGACAATGATAATGAAGAAGACCTAGCTGACATATATATTCTGCTTGCTATGAGCCAAGCAGATACTGTTCCAAACGTGTTTCCTATATTAAATCTTGCCAACAGTTCAAGGAGATAGCCTCTATTACTGTCTTCATTTTTACATTTGAGGAACTGAAAGCACAAAAAGGTTAAGTAATTTGCCAAAGGTCTTGCTGCTAATAACCAGACCGGGATGGCTCCCAGCCCAGGGTATCTGGAGCTGTTGCTGCATCCACACAGATCGTCACCACTCTGCCTCTCCTGGCTTCATGAGCTGCTGCTTCTCTCATTTTTCATTGTATATATGCTTTCCTTGTGGATAATAACTATCTTATATTGTAGTTATTTTAAAATCACTCCTGAACTGTGCTAATGTGGTATACACTAATCATATGTCGTTATTTACATTTGAATTAAAATTAAATACAATTAAATTCAGTTTCTCAGTAATAAAAGTCACAGTTCATGTACTCAGTAGCCCCATGTAATTAGTGTTTCCTGCATGGGAGAACACAGATCTAGAACATTTCTATCATTGCAGGGTTCTGTGGGACTCCGCTACTTCACAGCTCTGTACATGCATTCTGCTGTATCAGTGCTAGCAAAAGGAACTTTCTCCACTTTGGAGTCAGAGAGAACAACTGAAAGCAAAAGTACAAAAACACAAGCTAGCAAGGAACCTTAAACAAATCCCATTAAAGAGCTTGAACTCTATCTGGTTTTGTGTCAGACTTACCCTATAATTCTGTACAATAACCTTTTTCAGTATTTTATTTTTTTGGACTACTTTTCACACATATGAACTGAATACTGATAGCACTGTGACTTCTGCCTTTCATTGGAAAACTATGGCTAGAAATTTCAAATAATGTTTATTGGATTGTTTTCTGTTTAAAAGTTTTATTTTGGTTTACTTTTAAAGGAAAGTCATGGGAGGTCACAAGCTACAATTCTATTTCTGATATATTTAAATATTCTTAAAGAGTAATCATACTTAAAGGCTGAAAAATTATCTAGAACACTTTTAAGGAAAACTTTATAATAACCAATGCTGCTATACAATGTTAAATGTATATGTTGTGTGTGTGTGTGTATACACAGTCTTATGAAACTACCCAAGAAATGGTATAATTTTTTTCCTAACATGTAATGACACTCATCTTTGAATTGAATGATCAGTACCCTCTCATCTATTTATGAGCATTCCATTCTACATGTTAATTTCCATTCATTTAACATATATATAAGATGGATTGCAGCAAAAAGTGAGAATTGAGTTTGTCCTTATGCTGTGAATATATGTACATGGGTATAAATTGATATTACTGTTGTAAAAAGCTTAATGCATATCAGTTATGAGAAATAAAATGAAAATGTTTATAAAATGTACAACCTTATAACATAAGGCATTTTGTTTGTCTTAATTGGACATAATGTTATTTTGAATGCAGGAAGAGCGAACTATGCTAGCAAAAGAGCTTTCTTCACTTCGACACCAAAAGGAACAGCTAAAGGCTGAACTAGAAAAATACAAAGAATGTGACCCACAAGTTGTGGAAGAAATCCGTAAGTTTGTATTACTCCTTAGGAGTTTTGAACTTCGCTAATGAAAGTTACTTTAAACTTCCAGTTGCTTGGGACAGCAAGCAACTAGAACAACAACAACATCCTCCATGTATATGAGAAAATAAAGCCTTAGTAGTATTGATATTGCATTAATATTTCCATATGGAGTCTTAATGTTAAAGCACTGAACAGTTAAAACTGGGCATTTCAAGAAATAAGGAGTGCTGATGGGGTAGAAGGATAAAGACATAACGTATAAGTTAAGGAAACTAAGGAGTCAGAGAAGGAACTAAGCTGGCCTCAAGTACCTTGAATCCAGGAAGAAATGCACCATTACAGGAAAAGAATACCAAAAGATTCAAGTTTACAAGTTGCAAAAAATTAATCTATATTGATTTGCCTTTTGAGTATTCCAGAGATGTTTCTCCTTACTATTAAACCACAGTCTCCAAAGCTTCATTTTCAATATTTTTTGTGCATTTATGTAAAGAATTTTGAGTATTTGAGGAAATGAATGATATTTTAGCTTAACTACTTAGAAGAATATGCATGACTTCATATTTTTCTGTCTTAGCTTGTCTTTTCATTTAGGAAACTTTGTCAAGTGAAACATTTAGAAAAATGGATATTATAGTATATGCTGGAAGGCTTTGAGAGAAATTAGAAATATTTGTGGGTTTTTTTTAAGGCGTTTTTTTTGGTTTTTGGTTTTTTGGCCACTTCTATTGGTCTTTCATTTATTCATTTCTATCCATCTTTGTTTCTTGGCCCGTGTGGGCCACCCATCGCAGTGGCCTCTCTCATTGCAGAGCACCAGCTCTGGGTACATGCGCTCCAGAGCTCCGGCTCAGTAGTTCAACACATCGGTCCAGCCACTCTGTGGCACGTGGGATCTTCCCAGGCCAGCGATCAAACTGGCACCCCTTGCACTGCAAGGCAGTGTCTTTACTCACTGGACCACCAGGGAAGCCCAATATTTGGTATTTTAAAGTTAACATGAGAACAGTTTGATTACAGTAAAGTTTGATGGTGTTATTTATAAAAAAATATTTTAAGCAATTCAATTAGTATAATCTAAAGGTCAATTTCATTTTAGAGATGGGTTCCACTTTGCACAACTACAAGAGGTGTCATTCAAAAACATGTAGTACACATAATAATATATATAAGCCCTGACCTAGATAATATATATAAGCCCTGGTTCAGCTGATTACCTAAGGTAATTTTCAAAGCAAAGTGGAGGCTTTAAAAGAAGAACCCTCTGCACCAGTCATTTTCTCAGAATTGCTTGGAGAGACGTGCTAGCTCTTTCATGCTGCCCAAATTCGTTTCATGTATCATCTTGTAGAAGAAAGTATTGATGCTAACCAAATCTGCTTCAAAACTAACCATTTAAATCTCTTTTATTAAAGTTTTAACTAATATCAAATGACCTCAGTGAACACAGGCACATCAAAGCAGCAGGAGACCAGTTAGGAGCTCACTGCTAACAAGTAAGACCTGCTCATGAGTCACCTTTAAAAGGAAACATAGGCTGGTTGTTAAAGAGGACATCAAACATTGTGTGTTCCTATCCAAAGTAGTGTCTCATGAAAGAGGATTTTAAGAACAGTTTACCCAGATTTTGAGTACTTCAGGTGGCTTATTTTCAAGATTAGCACGGCTGTGCCCTCTAGCAGTTGATCATGAAAATTCTGTTTCAGTAACCAAATAGGATCTTTCATTTATTACTTTTGCTTGAATCTGCCTTCCTGACTTTAGTTCTGTGTGATCCTTGGACTTTTTTCTTGAAGCATTAACTCTTTGCCTCCCTGCCTCATCCTCTTCTCTGTCTAGGGAGCCGCAGCTCATAGCCAGCCGCAGCTCATAGCCAGCCCCAGTCAGGGCCTCTGCTTTCTCCCTCTGTGGTCCCCATTGTACTGCCACAGCTCTTTCCCTGGGTAGATAACTGTGACTCCTGTCACCTCTACTTGTCACCTCCCATTTTTACAGATTTTCCCACAGATTGTATCTGTCCACTCGGGAATGACTAAAACCTTTATTTAGACTCAGAGAACGACTATGGCATTTTCTGGTGGTGATCCAGTAAGCCAGTGGATCTTGAAATGCAGAAAATCAGTAGGGGCAGAGAACTGTGCCAGACTCATGCATGAAGTGGGAGAAGTTATTTTGAGCATGAGGTTCAGATGTTCACATTCCTTGTACCTCTAACCAAGCAGCATTTTGACAAGTGCCTCACTTCTTCAAAAGATAATAAAACTTGAAAGGAGGAGTTTCAGGTATATTAAAGATGATGGATTTTCTGGAGAGTACACTAGCACAGCTGAGCTAGAAGTTGCAGCTGTAATTTTATACTGGCCACCTAAATTATTCTCCATCTTAACCTGTAAACTTAACAGTTTGGTAATTTATTTCTCATCCCCAGGAAAGCATGTTAATGTGAATGAGTATTAAGCAGGGTACAAAGTCTTAAGAGAAGAAAGTATTGATGCTAACCAAATCTGCTTCAAAACTAACCATTTAAATCTCTTTTATTAAAGTTTTAACTAATATCAAATGGCCTCAGTGAACACAGGCACATCAAAGCAGCAGGAGACCAGTTAGGAGCTCACTGCTAACAAGTAAGACCTGCTCATGAGTCACCTTTAAAAGGAAACATAGGCTGGTTGTTAAAGAGGACATCAAACATTGTGTGTTCCTATCCAAAGTAGTGTCTCATGAAAGAGGATTTTAAGAACAGTTTACCCAGATTTTGAGTACTTCAGGTGGCTTATTTTCAAGATTAGCACGGCTGTGCCCTCTAGCAGTTGATCATGAAAATTCTGTTTCAGTAACCAAATAGGATCTTTCATTTATTACTTTTGCTTGAATCTGCCTTCCTGACTTTAGTTCTGTGTGATCCTTGGACTTTTTTCTTGAAGCATTAACTCTTTGCCTCCCTGCCTCATCCTCTTCTCTGTCTAGGGAGCCGCAGCTCATAGCCAGCCGCAGCTCATAGCCAGCCCCAGTCAGGGCCTCTGCTTTCTCCCTCTGTGGTCCCCATTGTACTGCCACAGCTCTTTCCCTGGGTAGATAACTGTGACTCCTATCACCTCTACTTGTCACCTCCCATTTTTACAGATTTTCCCACAGATTGTATCTGTCCACTCGGGAATGACTAAAACCTTTATTTAGACTCAGAGAACGACTATGGCATTTTCTGGTGGTGATCCAGTAAGCCAGTGGATCTTGAAATGCAGAAAATCAGTAGGGGCAGAGAACTGTGCCAGACTCATGCATGAAGTGGGAGAAGTTATTTTGAGCATGAGGTTCAGATGTTCACATTCCTTGTACCTCTAACCAAGCAGCATTTTGACAAGTGCCTCACTTCTTCAAAAGATAATAAAACTTGAAAGGAGGAGTTTCAGGTATATTAAAGATGATGGATTTTCTGGAGAGTACACTAGCACAGCTGAGCTAGAAGTTGCAGCTGTAATTTTATACTGGCCACCTAAATTATTCTCTCCATCTTAACCTGTAAACTTAACAGTTTGGTAATTTATTTCTCATCCCCAGGAAAGCATGTTAATGTGAATGAGTATTAAGCAGGGTACAAAGTCTTAAGAGAAGAAAAAAATTTCTGGTTTACAGTAAGTTAAGAGACTTTTTCTTTCTTCATTACCATCACCCTTAGATTATCTTTTAGTATTTATTTACATAGTCACATAAGGTAGATCTGTATTTGGGTCCCATGAATCTATTACACATATGAACTTTTGACATTTTCACATTGTACATTTTTGATCTTAATAAGGGAATGAGAGGACAAGAGTCCTTCCTTCCTGGCTTTGTGCTATTGCCTTTTTATTCAATTAAAAAATCATTTATTTTTGTAAAACATATAATTATAGAAAATTACATATTAAGTAGTATATATCTAGGATAATTACATTTTTTCATAAGTATATGTTAAATGTGAAGGTAGAAACTACAGAACTACAAGCAGAACAACAACAAAAAAGCTGTCAGAGTACAGTATACTAACTCATATGTATGGGATCTAGTAAAATGGTCATGATAACACACACAGTGAACTCAGGAAAAAACAGAGAATAGACATAAAGACTTTGTGGAGACCGAACAGTGGGAGGGAGGCATGGAGGGAGTAACATGGAAACCTATACTGTCATGTGTGGAAAAGACAGCTATTGTCATTGTGCTAAGGGAATAGGAGTACCTACAACCACTTGGGGCGATGGTCTGGAGGGGTGGGAGGGGGATCTGGGTGGGGAGGGTCCAGGGATATGTATCTGTCCACTGGGAATGACTAAAACCTTTATTTAGACTCAGAGAACGACTATGGCATTTTTTTTCAGTGCATGATCTTGAAATGCAGAAAATCAGTAGGGGCAGAGAACTGTGCCAGACTCATGCATGAAGTGGGAGAAGTTATTTTGAGCATGAGGTTCAGATGTTCACATTCCTTGTACCTCTAACCAAGCAGCATTTTGACAAGTGCCTCACTTCTTCAAAAGATAATAAAACTTGAAAGGAGGAGTTTCAGGTATATTAAAGATGATGGATTTTCTGGAGAGTACACTAGCACAGCTGAGCTAGAAGTTGCAGCTGTCATTTTATACTGGCCACCTAAATTATTCTCCCATCTTAACCTGTAAACTTAACAGTTTGGTAATTTATTTCTCATCCCCAGGAAAGCATGTTAATGTGAATGAGTATTAAGCAGGGTACAAAGTCTTAAGAGAAGAAAAAAATTTCTGGTTTACAGTAAGTTAAGAGACTTTTTCTTTCTTCATTACCATCACCCTTAGATTATCTTTTAGTATTTATTTACATAGTCACATAAGGTAGATCTGTATTTGGGTCCCATGAATCTATTACACATATGAACTTTTGACATTTTCACATTGTACATTTTTGATCTTAATAAGGGAATGAGAGGACAAGAGTCCTTCCTTCCTGGCTTTGTGCTATTGCCTTTTTATTCAATTAAAAAATCATTTATTTTTGTAAAACATATAATTATAGAAAATTACATATTAAGTAGTATATATCTAGGATAATTACATTTTTTCATAAGTATATGTTAAATGTGAAGGTAGAAACTACAGAACTACAAGCAGAACAACAACAAAAAAGCTGTCAGAGTACAGTATACTAACTCATATGTATGGGATCTAGTAAAATGGTCATGATAACACACACAGTGAACTCAGGAAAAAACAGAGAATAGACATAAAGACATTGTGGAGACCGAACAGTGGGAGGGAGGCATGGAGGGAGTAACATGGAAACCTATACTGTCATGTGTGGAAAAGACAGCTATTGTCATTGTGCTAAGGGAATAGGAGTACCTACAGCCACTTGGGGCGATGGTCTGGAGGGATGGGTGGGGGGAGGGTCCAGGGATATGCATATGAATGATCTGGGAACATACATGTTGGTGAACAACAAAACTCTGTAAAATCTTTAAAATAAAGGGGAAAAAAAAAAAAAGCTGCCAGGCCTATATACCTATAGAAGGAATTCTTAGACTAACTTTAATTCATACTTTTACAGAAAAAAGTGTAGTCCTATGCTTTTAAAATTCAGAACAGCTCACAAAAGTGTATTCACATTGACACTTTGACTTTCAGCCAAGATAGAGTAGTAATGCCCTAAATTTATGCACACATGAAAACAAAAAATATAAAATAATGGTTTCCTTGAAATCAGATGGCAAAGGAAAGTGATTCCTACAAAAAGAAAGCAGACAAAGTAAGCCCTACGGTTGTCCCAACTTATTTTGTTGAGAGAGTTTCCTGGTTCCAGTAGAAGGAAGGAGAACCCAGGAAGAGCCTGCAGACTTCCTGAGTCAAGGAAATGAAACTGAGAATCGGGGAGATCAACATGAATAGAGTTCACAGGACAGAATACTAGAGAGCAGGGAGTAACTCAGAAAGAGAGCCCTGAGTCTCTAGAGTGTTCCTCTCACGTATCTATGCATGCATATGAGGAAACTCCCCAAAGCTGGGGAAAGAACAATCTCAAAGGACCAGAAGAAACAGTGCCAGGCAGTCACAGAAGACCAGCCAGATTAGAAAAATTTATGTCACAAGGGGTTGAGTATTCAGGATCTTACTTCAATAGAAAGTAGGACTTAGTCCTCAACTGAGCTCTATTCTTAGCCCACCTAACAAACCATAAGAACAAGTGTTGAAAGCATCAAACTGTTGCCAAATAACTGAAATGCATTCCAGACAAAGTAACATTTACACAAGTACAAAAATATCTAGCACCCAACAATGTAAAATTCATAATGTCTGGCGAGCACTGAAAGATTACCAAGCATGCCAAGAAGTAGGAAAAATATCTTCATTAGTGAGAAGAGTGCTCCTTCAATCAAAACTGTCCAGAACTGACACAGATATAGAAGACTATAACATTAAAAGTTATAAATATATTCTGTATACTCAAAAAGTTAAGTAGAAACATTGACAGTTTAAGAAAAATCAAGTCATACTTCGGGAGATGAAGCACTACAGTGTCTGAAAAGAAAAATATACTGGCTTGAATTAATAGCAGATTAAACTTCCAGCAGAAAAAAAGATTAGTGTATTTAAGGACGTGGCAATAAATATGATCCAAAATGAAACTCAAAGGAAAAGAAAAATTTAATGAAAATAGCATCCATGAAATATAAGACAACTTCAGTGACCCTAATATATGTGTGATTGGAATCCCAAAAGGATTGCGTATTGAGTATGGGGGCAGGGTTAGGGGCATTTCAGGCCAGAAAAATGTAAGTAGTAAATGGCAGTAATTTCTTTATCACTAAATCTGGAGAGCTTTTTTTAGGCTTTAATTTGACTGATCCCAAATCCCCTTTTCCCAATGAGATTGTTGTTTTTAAAAATGTGCTTTTTGATAATGAGGAACATCCCAGGATTTGGCTATCATATCATTGTAGAACTGGTTATACTAGATTAAAGGATTATGAGTTTCACAGATTGATTTTAATAGGATTTGGTTCTCTTTTTTTCATAATCACAAGGTTTTTTTTATTTTTCTTTTTTGATTTTCATTTTTAGATTATCAGAAAGAGAGCCCTGAGTCTCTAGAGTGTTCCTCTCACGTATCTATGCATGCATATGAGGAAACTCCCCAAAGCTGGGGAAAGAACAATCTCAAAGGACCAGAAGAAACAGTGCCAGGCAGTCACAGAAGACCAGCCAGATTAGAAAAATTTATGTCACAAGGGGTTGAGTATTCAGGATCTTACTTCAATAGAAAGTAGGACTTAGTCCTCAACTGAGCTCTATTCTCAGCCCACCTAACAAACCATAAGAACAAGTGTTGAAAGCATCAAACTGTTGCCAAATAACTGAAATGCATTCCAGACAAAGTAACATTTACACAAGTACAAAAATATCTAGCACCCAACAATGTAAAATTCATAATGTCTGGCGAGCACTGAAAGATTACCAAGCATGCCAAGAAGTAGGAAAAATATCTTCATTAGTGAGAAGAGTGCTCCTTCAATCAAAACTGTCCAGAACTGACACAGATATAGAAGACTATAACATTAAAAGTTATAAATATATTCTGTATACTCAAAAAGTTAAGTAGAAACATTGACAGTTTAAGAAAAATCAAGTCATACTTCGGGAGATGAAGCACTACAGTGTCTGAAAAGAAAAATATACTGGCTTGAATTAATAGCAGATTAAACTTCCAGCAGAAAAAAAGATTAGTGTATTTAAGGACGTGGCAATAAATATGATCCAAAATGAAACTCAAAGGAAAAGAAAAATTTAATGAAAATAGCATCCATGAAATATAAGACAACTTCAGTGACCCTAATATATGTGTGATTGGAATCCCAAAAGGATTGCGTATTGAGTATGGGGGCAGGGTTAGGGGCATTTCAGGCCAGAAAAATGTAAGTAGTAAATGGCAGTAATTTCTTTATCACTAAATCTGGAGAGCTTTTTTTAGGCTTTAATTTGACTGATCCCAAATCCCCTTTTCCCAATGAGATTGTTGTTTTTAAAAATGTGCTTTTTGATAATGAGGAACATCCCAGGATTTGGCTATCATATCATTGTAGAACTGATTATACTAGATTAAAGGATTATGAGTTTCACAGATTGATTTTAATAGGATTTGGTTCTCTTTTTTTCATAATCACAAGGTTTTTTTTATTTTTCTTTTTTGATTTTACAGAGTTTTGTTGTTTACAGATATGTATAATTCCAGATTAGTCATATGTATATCCCATTCCCCGCCATTCCACCCCTCCAGGCCATCGCATAGCCCCCGTGTATGATCTCTTAGACCCACAACACATTGACAATAGTTATCTCTTTTACATACAATAGTATAGGGTGCCGTGTGGCTCTTTCCATATCTCTCACCCACTTTTCCTTCTTCCCAAGGTCCATAAGTCTGTTCTCTATGACTGTTTTTCCATCGACGCTCTGCATGTGTATTTATCAGTACGAACTTACTAGATTCCATATATATGTGTTAGTGTACTGTATTTGTCCTTCTCTTTTTGGCTTACTTCACTTTATATAATAGGTTCTAGATTCATCCGTCTCATTAGGACTGAATCTTCTGTACTTCTTTTTGCTGCTAAGAAGTATTTCATTGTATGTATGTACCAGAGCTTCTTTATCCATTTATTTGTCAGTGAACATCTAGGTTGCTTCCATGATCTAGCTATTGTGTAGAGTGCTGCAATGAACATTAATAGCCTGACTATAACACCCAAATTGCAACAATCAGGCATGTCTCTAAGTTTGTAATGGTTTATTCTGAAGCAGTTTTTCTCCTTGTAATAACTATAACCCATATGTCTATGTAGATATAGCTATGTATTATTGCTTATTTTGCAATAATCCCTGCAGGAAATATTTATATTTCATCATGCTAGTTGAATTATTAATATCACTAAACAAGTATTAACGAGATTAGTTGCAAATATGGAAATATCCAGAAAGAAGTAAAAGCTATCATTTATAAAAAATAAATTTTTATTTTAGCTACTGTGGATATTATTTGAGTGAGACCAGATAAATTATAGTAAAAACTGAATTCTCACATAAAAAGTTTGGAAAGTAAATCTTAGAAATAAATCCCCGGATGACAAAATGGTGGAGTAAGGACGTTTGAAAATGGATCCTTCCATGAAAACCAGCAAAAATTGTTAACAGTCTTTCCAGAACTCTAGAAACTAGCCAAAGACTTGCCTATTCAAGGAAAATGGTCAGATCTCTGCAAGGAGAGCCAGCTTTGTGGTGTCCAACTTGCCCTAGTCTCATCTCCTACTCTCCAGCTCAGCTGTAACCTTGAGAAACAAAAGCCTACATTCTTTGTAGCAGGGTAGTAGAATGGGCCTGGAGTCTTTAAGACCCTTATGCCAAAGAATTGTCATTATTTGGCATCTCTGATGCTTCCTACAAGCTACCAATAGAAAGTAGTGTCCCTACTATATGCTACCCATTTTCTTCCAGTAATCGTTCTCTAACTGTTTTTCCATCGACGCCTGCATGTGTATTTATCAGTACGAACTTACTAGATTCCATATATATGTGTTAGTGTACTGTATTTGTCCTTCTCTTTTTGGCTTACTTCACTTTATATAATAGGTTCTAGATTCATCCGTCTCATTAGGACTGAATCTTCTGTACTTCTTTTTGCTGCTAAGAAGTATTTCATTGTATGTATGTACCAGAGCTTCTTTATCCATTTATTTGTCAGTGAACATCTAGGTTGCTTCCATGATCTAGCTATTGTGTAGAGTGCTGCAATGAACATTAATAGCCTGACTATAACACCCAAATTGCAACAATCAGGCATGTCTCTAAGTTTGTAATGGTTTATTCTGAAGCAGTTTTTCTCCTTGTAATAACTATAACCCATATGTCTATGTAGATATAGCTATGTATTATTGCTTATT
Organism: Tragulus kanchil; assembly: GCA_022376925.1. Taxonomy (NCBI): domain Eukaryota; kingdom Metazoa; phylum Chordata; class Mammalia; order Artiodactyla; family Tragulidae; genus Tragulus; species Tragulus kanchil. The sequence continues at coordinate 45,742,876 of JAIOJX010000025.1, forward strand.
TTGCAATAATCCCTGCAGGAAATATTTATATTTCATCATGCTAGTTGAATTATTAATATCACTAAACAAGTATTAACGAGATTAGTTGCAAATATGGAAATATCCAGAAAGAAGTAAAAGCTATCATTTATAAAAAATAAATTTTTATTTTAGCTACTGTGGATATTATTTGAGTGAGACCAGATAAATTATAGTAAAAACTGAATTCTCACATAAAAATTTTGGAAAGTAAATCTTAGAAATAAATCCCCGGATGACAAAATGGTGGAGTAAGGACGTTTGAAAATGGATCCTTCCATGAAAACCAGCAAAAATTGTTAACAGTCTTTCCAGAACTCTAGAAACTAGCCAAAGACTTGCCTATTCAAGGAAAATGGTCAGATCTCTGCAAGGAGAGCCAGCTTTGTGGTGTCCAACTTGCCCTAGTCTCATCTCCTACTCTCCAGCTCAGCTGTAACCTTGAGAAACAAAAGCCTACATTCTTTGTAGCAGGGGTAGTAGAATGGGCCTGGAGTCTTTAAGACCCTTATGCCAAAGAATTGTCATTATTTGGCATCTCTGATGCTTCCCTACAAGCTACCAATAGAAAGTAGTGTCTTTTTTTGACCTGACCTGGAATATGCCCATCACTAACAGGGGAGCATTCCTGCAGTGAATTTGTCTAAAACAATTACAGGCAAGAGTTTTAACTTCACAGCTTTCTTGGGTGACAAATAACAGTTAAGGAAAGCAGTGGACTAACCAAAAAGTTTAAAAGGAGAAGCCAAAAAGAAAAAAAAAAAGGAGAAGCCAAAAGAAATTTCATAGGTGCCTTGAAATCAATATATTCCTGGAAATCTAAAATGCCTGTATACACAGTGGACTATTCACATTCTCAGAAAAGGCCTGAAATGGTCCTAACATCCCATTGCTAGCTGACCTTGACACTCTGTGTAGAAGTGGAAGCTAAAACAGAGTTGTAAATTGCCTAGCTGAATATTGTTGGAACATGCTCTGGCACAGACACACACAGCCTCTCAGCAGAGATGTAAAGATTTAGTCCAGGTGTTTAAGGAAATCTCCATTCAATCATTGGCTGACCAGTAAGCAAACTGACTAGAGACTTCAGTAGCCATAAATAATAAAAAATGTAGACTTTGCAGAATTAGTTCAGAGAGATCACTAGCTAAACAATAACTACAAGTAGCCACAACAGCAATCCTGGGAAGGTGGGAAGAATTTGATTTCCAAAGTTGAAACATTATATTATTTTAAATGTCAGATTTCCAATGAAAATTGCAAAACATGCAAAGAAAGAAGAAAATATGCCTCATGCATGATTTTGAACTTTAAATCAGCTGTTTTAAAAATATGTTAAAAGAACTAAAGGAAAATAGGTCAGATTTTTCTGGTGGTACAGTAGATGAGCATCTGCCTGCTAGTGCAGGGTACACGGTTTTGGTCCCTGATCCGGGAAGATTCCACGTGCCATGGAGCAACTAAGCCTGCAAGCCACAACTTCTAAGTCCACTTGCTGTAACTACTAAAGCCCATGTACCTAGAGCCTGTGCTCTGCAACAAGAGAAGCCAGCGCATTGAGAAGCCCATGCAACAAGAATAGCATCTGCTTGCTGCAACTACAGAAAGCCCTTGTATAGCAACGAAGACCCACTGCAACGAAAAATAAGTTAATTTCTTAAAGAAGAAAAAAATATGTCTAAGAAACTAAAGGAAAATCTGAAAATGACATCTCACCTAATACAGTTAAGTCCTCTACATACAAACAAGTCCACTCCAAGAGTTCATTCATAAGTCCAGCAGTTAGCCTATGTACTCACCCAACACAGTCGACTGTACAGTACTGTACTATAATAAGTTTGCAGTACTTTAAATACAGATAATGCATTTAAAAAACACAAAAAAATACATGCAACATTAGCTTATAGTACAGTACCTTGAAAAGTACATTATTATAGTGCAACAGCTGACATATAGGGGCTGAGGGCCAGTGAACAGACAGGAGGAGTTACTGACTAGAGAGGAGGTGAGAGGTGGTAGAACTTAAGGATTGTTAGCAGCAGGGGAAGGAGGGCAAGCTGCAGTTTCACTCATGCCTGATGATGGCACAGTTCTGGTTCGTTGTTGGATTCAGTTCTGTCCATCCTCTTGAAAAAAAGATCCAGTGATGTCTGGGTAGTAGCTCTTGTTTTCTCGTCAGAGATGACATGGATTGCATTCTGAACAGCTGCTGCAGCCTCTGTGTACCTTTCTACTTTGCCATTTCTTGCATCATGAATCTCTTCAGTTCTTCAGTTATTACTACTTCTTGTCTTTCTTTGTTCTTTCTGTGGGCCTCCTATTCCATTTTTTTGCCTCGCTCCACTGTCAATTATTTTCACTTTTGTTTCCATCGTTACCCACTTGGTGCTTCTTAGCAGTGCCAGCTACATTAACACTGGTTCTGTGCTTGCTTCTGGACATCTTGATCTTGAAATAAAGATGTTGTACTCCATACAGTACAGTACACTACAGTACACAGAGGCACAACGACTTGTAGAGGATGCACACACGACCATGTATACTAGACACGTGAACTAACTTACATGATGACTGGACATGTGAACACACATTTGCATCTTTGAAGGTTTGTATGAAGGAGATTTACTAGGGAATATAAATAAAGAGATAGAAATTGGTAAGAAGGAACCAAGTAGAAATTCTGGAGCTATAGTAAAACTACAGTAACTAACTGAAACATCCACTGGAAGGATTCACAGCAGTTTTGAGCAGGCAAAAGAAAGTTATCTTCAGTAACTTGAAGATAGTTCCAGTGAGATAATCCAATCTGAGATACAGAGATTAGAAATAGTGAAAAGACATGAACAGAGTCTCACAAACCTGTGGTATGGTGCCAGGAATGCTGTCCCAAAAGGAGATGAGAAGGGAAGTGGCCAAAAGACTGAAAGCTTAAGATGTCCCAAATCTGATGAAAAACATTAAATATCTAGGAGCTTAACAAACTCCAATTAGAACAGCCTCACAGAGATCCAGACATAAGCTCATAATAAATTGTCAGTTGAAAGCAATTAAAAAAGCAACTCATCATTTATAGTGGATCCTCAATCTGATTCTTAGAAGCCCTAAATGCCAGAGATACTAAGATGACATATTCAAAGTGAAGAAAAAATGCCAACCAAGAATTCTACATCCAGAAATATTTTTTCCACTAAAATGAAAAACAAACTAAGGCATTGTCAAAAAAGTGATTGAAAGAGTTTGTCACTCACAAACCTGCCCTAAAAAAATACAGAAGTCCTTCTGACTGGAGTCAAAGAATACTAGAAAGTAACCTTGATCAGCATGAAGAAATAAAGCCAAGTACATGAACATAAGTAAATCTAAAGGATAGCATTGTGTGTTTTTGTTTGTTATCTCTTACACTCTCCTATCCAAATTAAATTATAGCTGCATAAAGCAATAATGATAAACATGTTTTGGGATGTGCAGTGTATAAATATATTTTGTGATAGTAACAGCGTAAAAGTGAGGAGGGGAATGGAGCTGCATAGGAGCAAAATTTTTGTCTCCTGTTGACACTAATTTAGTAGTAACTCTAATTAAACTGTTAATAGTCAGCCCTAGGGGGTTTCCCTGGTTGTCCAGTGGGTAGAGAGTGCACCTTGCAGTGCAAGGGGCACCAGTTTGATCCCTGGCCCGGGAGGATCCCATGTGCCGCAGAGCCCCCGGTATGTCCAATTATGAGCCAGCACTCTGGAGCGCATGTGCCCAGAGCTGGTGATCTGCAGTGAGAGAGGCCACTGCGATGGGAGGCCAACACAGGCCAAAGAATAAAGATGGATGAGAAAAATAAATGCATAAAAAACAATAAAAAAGCCAAAATTAAAAAAACCTCAGCCCTAGGGCAGTCACTAAGAAAATAACCCAAAAATATTTAGTCAAATGAATTAGAATGAGACACTAAAATAACCATTTAACATAAAATGAAGCCACTGTGGAGGAATTGAGGAAGAAAAATTTATATAACTTACAAAAAATAAGTAACAAGTGGCAGATGAAAATCCTACTTCCTCAGTAATTACATTAAACGTAAATGGATTAAAGTCTGTAATTAGAAGGCAGGGATTGGCAGGATAGTCTATAAACACTTATACTAGGGCTTCCCTGGTGGTCCAGTGGGTAAAAAATCCGCCTTGCACTGCAAGGGGCACCAGTCGGTCCCTGGCATGAGAAGATCCCACATGCCGCAGAGCGGCTGAACCGGTGTGTCCAGTTACAAGCCAGTGCTCTGCAGCAAGAGAGGCCACTGCAATCAGAGACCCACACAGGCCAAAGAACAAAAGATGGATGAAAATAAATCAATGAAAGACCAATAAGGTGACCAAAAATCAAAATCAAAAAAAAAAAAAAAACCCACATATACTGTTGTCTGCAAAAGACTCACATTTGACTCAAAGCCACAAATATGGTAAAAGTAAAAGCTGGAAAAAAAAAAAGATATTACATGAAAACAATTCCAAATGGAAGCTACAGTGGTTAAACCAATACCAGAAAATAGATTTTAAGACAGAAATTATTAAAGACAAAGAAGTTCAGTTTATAACTATAATGATAAAGTAGTCTTCGAGAAGATAGGGCAATCATAAACATAAATACAATGAACAATATAGAACCAAAGACAATACATAAAACAAAACCAAAAGAATTGAAGGGATAGACAGTTCAACAATAATAGTTTAAAATGTTAGTTCTCCATTTTGAATGAAAAATGGAACAAGAAGGGGGGCTTCCCTGGTGGTCCAGTGGGTAAAGAGTCTTCCTTGCAGTGCAAGGGGCACCTGTTCAATCCCTGGCCCCAGGAGACCCCACCTGCTGCAGACAGGTGTATCCAATTACAAGCCAGCACTCTGAAGCACAGGTGCCCAGAGCTGGAACTCTGCAGTAAGAGAGGCCACTGCATTTGGAGGTCCACACAGGCCAAAGAATAAAGGATGGATGAAAATAAATAACCAATAAAAGAGACCAAAATTAAAAGGAAGAAAAAGGGGCTTCCCTTGTGGCTCAGTGGATAAGAACCCGTCTGCCAGTGCAGGAGACCCAGGTTCAATCCCTGATCCGGGAGGATCCCACATACCGCAGAGAAGCTAAACTCACACATCAACAAAGACCCAGCACAGCCAAAAATAAATAAAGTTTAAAAAAAAAAAAAAAGGAAGAAAAAGACAAAAACAAAAAAAAAAGAATGGAACAAGAAGATGGAGCACATGCAAGAGAAGACTTAATGCTGCAAGCTCTGTATGGGGCATAAGCTAAATCTCTATGGGGCACTCCACAGCAGCAGAAGACTTAATTCTTCTCACGTGCGTAGTTTCTCAGTCGTGTCTGACTCTCTGCAAGCCCATAGACTGTAGCCCAACCAGGCTCCTCTGTCCATGGGATTTCCCAGGCAAGAATACTGGGGTGGGTTGCCATTCCCCTTTTCCAGGGGCTCTTACCGATCCAGGGATTGAACATGCAGCTCTCGTGCCTTCTGCATTGGCAGGTGGCTCCCAGTTGAGCATCACAGAAGCTTTATTCTTCTCAAGTACATATCAAGTATTCTTCAAGATAGACCAAATATTAAGCTTACATCTCAATAAATTTAAATGGATTGAATCAATACAGGTAAAAATAAAATAGATTTTAAGACAGAAATTATTAAAGACAAAGAAGTTCAGTTTATAACTATAATGATAAAGTAGTCTTCGAGAAGATAGGGCAATCATAAACATAAATACAATGAACAATATAGAACCAAAGACAATACATAAAACAAAACCAAAAGAATTGAAGGGATAGACAGTTCAACAATAATAGTTTAAAATGTTAGTTCTCCATTTTGAATGAAAAATGGAACAAGAAGGGGGGCTTCCCTGGTGGTCCAGTGGGTAAAGAGTCTTCCTTGCAGTGCAAGGGGCACCTGTTCAATCCCTGGCCCCAGGAGACCCCACCTGCTGCAGACAGGTGTATCCAATTACAAGCCAGCACTCTGAAGCACAGGTGCCCAGAGCCGGAACTCTGCAGTAAGAGAGGCCACTGCATTTGGAGGTCCACACAGGCCAAAGAATAAAGGATGGATGAAAATAAATAACCAATAAAAGAGACCAAAATTAAAAGGAAGAAAAAGGGGCTTCCCTTGTGGCTCAGTGGATAAGAACCCGTCTGCCAGTGTAGGAGACCCAGGTTCAATCCCTGATCCGGGAGGATCCCACATACCGCAGAGAAGCTAAACTCACACATCAACAAAGACCCAGCACAGCCAAAAATAAATAAAGTTTAAAAAAAAAAAAAAAGGAAGAAAAAGACAAAAACAAAAAAAAAAGAATGGAACAAGAAGATGGAGCACATGCAAGAGAAGACTTAATGCTGCAAGCTCTGTATGGGGCATAAGCTAAATCTCTATGGGGCACTCCACAGCAGCAGAAGACTTAATTCTTCTCACGTGCGTAGTTTCTCAGTCGTGTCTGACTCTCTGCAAGCCCATAGACTGTAGCCCAACCAGGCTCCTCTGTCCATGGGATTTCCCAGGCAAGAATACTGGGGTGGGTTGCCATTCCCTTCTCCAGGGGCTCTTCCCGACCCAGGGATTGAACATGCAGCTCTCGTGCCTTCTGCATTGGCAGGTGGCTCCCAGTTGAGCATCACAGAAGCTTTATTCTTCTCAAGTACATATCAAGTATTCTTCAAGATAGACCAAATATTAAGCTTACATCTCAATAAATTTAAATGGATTGATAATACAAAGTATTTTTTCTGATAATAGTGGAATGTTAGGAGATAAATAACAGAAGGAATTTGAGAAATTCACAGATATGTTGAAATGAATCAACGTATTCCTATGAGGGATGGCTCAGACAAAATCACGAGGGAAATTAGGGAATACCATGAGATAGTGAAAATGAAAACAATTTATTGGATGCAATGAAGGCATTGCTTAGTGGAAATTTTATCAATATTTTAATGTCTGTGTTAAAAATAGAGAAAGTCTCAAATTAAAAACTTAGCTTTCTGTCTTGAACTAGAAAAAGAAGAGCAAACTAAACCCAGAGTGAATAAAAGAAAGAAAATAAAATGACTAGAACAGGAATAAAAGAAATGGAGAATCAAAAACAAGAGAAAGTCAGTGAAACCTAAAGTTGGTCATTTTAGCAAATCTACAAACTTGACAAACCTTTGGCTAGTCTGATAAAGAAGGAAGATTTAAATGATTAGAATCAGGAATGAAAGAGAAAGATCATTATTGACCTTACAGATATAAAAAGGATTATAAAGGGATACGGTGAGCAGTGATATATCAATAAATTTGATAAGCTATATGAAATGAACAAATTTCTGATGGATACAAACTATCAAAACTATCCCAAGCAGAAATGAACTCTGGAAATAGATGTATGGGCTTCCGTGGTGACTCAGTGATAAAGAATCTGCCTGCCAATGCAGGAGATGTGAGTTCAATCCCTGGTTCAGGAAGATCCATTGGAAAAGGTGATGGCAACCCATTCCAGCATTCTTGCCTGCAAAATCCCATGGACAAAGGAGCCTGACGGGCTACAGTCCATGAGGTCACAAAGTTGGGCATGACTTAGCGAGTAAACAACAACAAATAAATGTATAATGTGTTAAGGATTGAGTTACTGGAATTGAAAACTTCTTACAATGCCCATAGACTGTACCCCCTCGTCGGTTCCCCTTTTCCATTCCAGGGGCTCTTCAAAATTGCTGCAGTCGTGCCTTCTGCATTGGCAGGTGGCTCCCAGTTGAGCATCACAGAAGCTTTATTCTTCTCAAGTACATATCAAGTATTCTTCAAGATAGACCAAATATTAAGCTTACATCTCAATAAATTTAAATGGATTGATAATACAAAGTATTTTTTCTGATAATAGTGGAATGTTAGGAGATAAATAACAGAAGGAATTTGAGAAATTCACAGATATGTTGAAATGAATCAACGTATTCCTATGAGGGATGGCTCAGACAAAATCACGAGGGAAATTAGGGAATACCATGAGATAGTGAAAATGAAAACAATTTATTGGATGCAATGAAGGCATTGCTTAGTGGAAATTTTATCAATATTTTAATGTCTGTGTTAAAAATAGAGAAAGTCTCAAATTAAAAACTTAGCTTTCTGTCTTGAACTATAAAAAGAAGAGCAAACTAAACCCAGAGTGAATAAAAGAAAGAAAATAAAATGACTAGAACAGGAATAAAAGAAATGGAGAATCAAAAACAAGAGAAAGTCAGTGAAACCTAAAGTTGGTCATTTTAGCAAATCTACAAACTTGACAAACCTTTGGCTAGTCTGATAAAGAAGGAAGATTTAAATGATTAGAATCAGGAATGAAAGAGAAAGATCATTATTGACCTTACAGATATAAAAAGGATTATAAAGGGATACGGTGAGCAGTGATATATCAATAAATTTGATAAGCTATATGAAATGAACAAATTTCTGATGGATACAAACTATCAAAACTATCCCAAGCAGAAATGAACTCTGGAAATAGATGTATGGGCTTCCGTGGTGACTCAGTGATAAAGAATCTGCCTGCCAATGCAGGAGATGTGAGTTCAATCCCTGGTTCAGGAAGATCCATTGGAAAAGGTGATGGCAACCCATTCCAGCATTCTTGCCTGCAAAATCCCATGGACAAAGGAGCCTGACGGGCTACAGTCCATGAGGTCACAAAGTTGGGCATGACTTAGCGAGTAAACAACAACAAATAAATGTATAATGTGTTAAGGATTGAGTTACTGGAATTGAAAACTTCTTACAATGAAAAACCGAGTCTATACTGGTGCATTCTATCAGTTTAAAGAAGTAAGTCTTCAATAATAAAAAAATAAACACCTTAAAATGCTTTCTAACTTTATTCTTTGAGGTCAATATTACTCTGATACCCAAACCGAAGATGTCATGGAAAAAGAAAAACAGCTGTAGTTAAATATTGCTTACCAATATAGATGTGAAATTTCTTGGCAAAGTCCTAGTAAATCAAATCAGCAGTATGCAAAAGATTATACATCCTGATTAAGTGACCTTTATCTCAAGAATGAAAGGCTGGCTCAGCATATAAAAATCAATCTAATGCAGTTTGCTTTTAGAATAAAGGTGGGGGAAACCCCACATGATTGTCTCAAAAGACAAAGTATTTCATGAAATCCAGCACCCTATCATGGTTTCATGACAGACTTGTGGTTGTTGGGGAGAAGAAGGAGGGGAAGGGATAGTTAGGGAGTTTGGGATGGACAGGTACACACTGCTATATTTAGAGTGGATAGCCAACAGGGAGCTACTGTATAGCACATGGAACTCTGCCCAGTGGTATGTGGCATTCTTGGTGGGAGGGGAGTTTGAGGGAGAATAGATACCTGTGTATGTATGGCTGAGTCCCTTTGCTGTCCACCTACATTATCACAGCATTGTTAATCAGCTTTACTCCAATACCAGATAAAAGGTTTGGGGACCTTCCTGGTTAAGACTCTTCCTTCCAATATAGGGGGTGTGGGTTGATCTCTGGTCAGGGAACTAAGATCCCACATGCCATGGGGTGTGGCCAAAAGGTTTTTAAAAAAATAAAAAGGGCTTCCCTAGTGATCCAGTGGGTAAGGACACTGCCTTGCAGCGCAAGGGGCGCCAGTACGATCCCTGGCCTGGGAAGATCCCACATGCCCCTGAGCGGCTGGCCCAGTTTGTCCAACTACTGAGCTGGAGCTCTGGAGCACATGCGCCCAGAGCTGGTGCTCTGTAGCGAGAGGGGCCACTGCAAAATCCCATGGACAAAGGCTCACAAAGTTGGGCATGACTTAGCGAGTAAACAACAACAAATAAATGTATAATGTGTTAAGGATTGAGTTACTGGAATTGAAAACTTCTTACAATGAAAAACCGAGTCTATACTGGTGCATTCTATCAGTTTAAAGAAGTAAGTCTTCAATAATAAAAAAATAAACACCTTAAAATGCTTTCTAACTTTATTCTTTGAGGTCAATATTACTCTGATACCCAAACCGAAGATGTCATGGAAAAAGAAAAACAGCTGTAGTTAAGTATTGCTTACCAATATAGATGTGAAATTTCTTGGCAAAGTCCTAGTAAATCAAATCCAGCAGTATGCAAAAGATTATACATCCTGATTAAGTGACCTTTATCTCAAGAATGAAAGGCTGGCTCAGCATATAAAAATCAATCTAATGCAGTTTGCTTTTAGAATAAAGGTGGGGGAAACCCCACATGATTGTCTCAAAAGACAAAGTATTTCATGAAATCCAGCACCCTATCATGGTTTCATGACAGACTTGTGGTTGTTGGGGAGAAGAAGGAGGGGAAGGGATAGTTAGGGAGTTTGGGATGGACAGGTACACACTGCTATATTTAGAGTGGATAGCCAACAGGGAGCTACTGTATAGCACATGGAACTCTGCCCAGTGGTATGTGGCATTCTTGGTGGGAGGGGAGTTTGAGGGAGAATAGATACCTGTGTATGTATGGCTGAGTCCCTTTGCTGTCCACCTACATTATCACAGCATTGTTAATCAGCTTTACTCCAATACCAGATAAAAGGTTTGGGGACCTTCCTGGTTAAGACTCTTCCTTCCAATATAGGGGGTGTGGGTTGATCTCTGGTCAGGGAACTAAGATCCCACATGCCATGGGGTGTGGCCAAAAGGTTTTTAAAAAAATAAAAAGGGCTTCCCTAGTGATCCAGTGGGTAAGGACACTGCCTTGCAGCGCAAGGGGCGCCAGTACGATCCCTGGCCTGGGAAGATCCCACATGCCCCTGAGCGGCTGGCCCAGTTTGTCCAACTACTGAGCTGGAGCTCTGGAGCACATGCGCCCAGAGCTGGTGCTCTGTAGCGAGAGGGGCCACTGCGATGGGAGGCCCCCACAGGCCAAAGAACAAAGATAGATGAAAATAGATAAATGAAAGACCAATAGAAGTGGCCAAAAATAAACAGATAAAAGGTTTAATTAAAAAATAATTGCTTTTTTAAAAATTTGAGTAATCAAGACAGTTTGGTACTGGTAGATGAATAAGCATATAGGTTAATGAAACAGACTTGAGAGTCCAGAAACAAACAAAATTTTGAACAAGAGTACCAGGATCATTTAATCAGGACAAAACAGTGTTTTAAACTAACAATGCAGGGCACAACTGGCTATCCACATGTAGATGAATCATCCTGGCCTTCCACCTCCCACTGTTGACATCAAGTGGAGCAAAAACTTAAATGTAAGAGCTAGGGCTTCCCTGGTGGTCCAGTGGGTAAGGACACTGCCTTGCAGTGCAGGGGGCGCCGGTTCGACCCCACCCTCACCAAAATAAATAAATAAATAAATCTTTAAAAAAAAAAAAAAGTAAGAGCTAAAACTATAGAATTCTTAGAGAAAACAACATAGTTATTTATCTCTTTATCCTTGATTTTTTTTTTATACTTTGTTTATTTTTGTGGGGGGGTTGGGGAGGGAGGGGGGTGGGCAGGCCACTTCTATTGGTCTTTCCATTTATCTGTTTTCATCCATCTTTGTTCTTTGGCCCGTGTGGGCCTCCCATTGCGGTGGCCTCTGTTGTCACAGAGCACCGGCTCTGGGTGCATGCGCTCCAGAGCTCCGGCTCAGTAATTGGACACATGGGTCCAGCCGCTCCGCAGCACGTGGGATCTTCCCAGGCCAGGGATTGAACCGGCGCCCCTTGCACTGCAAGGCGGTGTCCTTAGCCACTGGACCACCAGGGAAGCCCCTCCTTGATTTTTTAGATACGACATCAAAAACTCAAGCAGCCAAAGAACAAGTAGATAAATTGGACTTCATCAGAATTGACAACCTTAGTTTGTCAAAGCACATTGTCAAGAAAGTGAAAAGAAAACCCACAGAATAGGAGAAAATAGTTACAAATCCTGTATCTGATGTGTCCAATATCAGATATATATACACACACACACATCAATTCTTAGGACTCAATAATGAAAAATTTAAGCAAAGAATTTAAATAGACATTTTTCCATATTTCAAAATATACAAATGGCCAATGAACATATGGGCTTCCCCTGATGCCTCAGATGGAAAAGAATCCGCCTGCAATGTGGGAGACCTGGGTTCAGTCCCTGGGTTGAAAAGTCTAGTATTCTTGCCTGGAAAACTCTATGGATAGAGGAGCCTGGCGGGCAACAGTTCATGGATTTGCAAAGAATTGGACATATCAGAGCAAATAACAGTTTCAATGAACGTATGGAAAGATGCGCAGCATCATTCGTCATTCCCTTGCATTCGTAGGGCAATGCAAGTCACACGTGATGAGATACCTGCTAGGATGGCTCTTATAAAAGGTAGGTAAAAGAACTGTGGTGAGGATGTGGAGGAGCTGGAACTCAGATTGCTGGTGGGATTGTTAAAATGATGCAGCCACTTTGGAAAACAAGTTATCTGTACCCCAAAATGTTGTACATATAGTGACCATTTGAGCCAGTGGTATAGACCCAAAAGAATTGAAAACATGTTCATACAAAAAGTATTATTCATATTAGTAATAACAGCCCAAATGTCTATCAGCTGATGAGCCACTTAAATGAAATATGGTTTATCTGTACAGTTATTTGGTAATGAAAGGAATGAAGTACTGATACATGCTACAGTTGCCAAAGCTTGAGAACATTGTGCCAAGTGAAAAGAAGCCAGACATATAATTTCATTTATATGAAATGTCCAGACTAGGCAAATGCATAGAGACAGAAAGTAGACAGTGACCTCCAGGGCCTCGAGGCAGAGGAATGTGGAGTGACTCCAGGTGGAGTTGGGATTTCCTTTTGAGTGATGAGAGTTCTGGCATTAGGTAGTGGTGATGGTTGTACAACCTTGTAAATATACTAAAAATCACTGAACTAGATGCTTTAATATGTGCGTGTAGATTAACTTGAACTATATCATATAGATACAAATATATTTAATAGCAAGATATATAATAAAATATAGAGTAACTATTTCCTCCTTCAGGGCTACTATATGACCATTAAATTTTTATTGTCCAGCTTATTATGGTCCAAAATGTATATGTGCTTCCCTGGTAGTTCAGTGGTAAAGAATACACCTGCCAATCCACCTGCAAGAGACATAGGTTTAATCCCTGGGTTGGGAAGATCCCCTGGAAAAGGAAATAGCAACTCACTCCAGTATTCTTGCCTGGGAAATTACATGGACAGGGGAGCCTGGTGGGCTATAGTCCATGAGGTCGTGAAGGGTTTGGACAGGACTTAGCATCTAAACAACAGCAGCAAATATATATCCACTAAAATGCATATCATTATACTTATCCTCTTATGGTCTTGTAAATTATTTGAGAAACATCTCAGTTAAACACTTTGTTTTTAAAGAGCAAGTATAATAATAATAGTAGACATTTAGGAAAGGGACTTTGTTCACATTCACTTTCTATTCAGCTATCTAAAATTTCCTTGGGAAGTTGAGCAGGTTTGTGAGATACAGTGTCACTAGTAGAACTTTTGTTTTTTCTCCACAAATGATGAATCTTTATGGTTGTCTTTTCTTGTTTTTTTCAGGTGAAGCAAATAAAGTGGCCAAAGAAGCTGCTAACAGATGGACTGGTATGTATTCCACTGGCAGGGGGAAGCTAGGCAGGCTCTTCTACACTTTCTAGGATGTGAAATGCAGAAGCTATTGTGCCTAGTTTTGTTCAAGAAAAGACGTTTCTGGAAATATATGTATTAATCAAGTTTTTATATCTTAAATCATTTCTTGCATCTTATTATGAGTTATTTTGTAAAGCACAAGGTAATTTTTTAAAGCAAGCGATTGCTCTCAGTGTAAGTTTTGCATAACTTTTCCCAGATGAGTCATTTAGACTAATTACTTAATCTTCATATATATATATATATATAGATAGATAAATATTAATTAGAGTTTCGTGGAATCCAAAAGATTTGTCTTCTTTCTCACAATACTAGTTTATTGAGGGCTGACTGTGAGCTAGGCATTGTAAAGCCTGTCTATGGTACATGCTCATTTATCTCCACAGATACAAATATATTTAATAGCAAGATATATTGAGTAACTATTTCCTCCTTCAGGGCTACTATATGACCATTAAATTTTTATTGTCCAGCTTATTATGGTCCAAAATGTATATGTGCTTCCCTGGTAGTTCAGTGGTAAAGAATACACCTGCCAATCCACCTGCAAGAGACATAGGTTTAATCCCTGGGTTGGGAAGATCCCCTGGAAAAGGAAATAGCAACTCACTCCAGTATTCTTGCCTGGGAAATTACATGGACAGGGGAGCCTGGTGGGCTATAGTCCATGAGGTCGTGAAGGGTTTGGACAGGACTTAGCATCTAAACAACAGCAGCAAATATATATCCACTAAAATGCATATCATTATACTTATCCTCTTATGGTCTTGTAAATTATTTGAGAAACATCTCAGTTAAACACTTTGTTTTTAAAGAGCAAGTATAATAATAATAGTAGACATTTAGGAAAGGGACTTTGTTCACATTCACTTTCTATTCAGCTATCTAAAATTTCCTTGGGAAGTTGAGCAGGTTTGTGAGATACAGTGTCACTAGTAGAACTTTTGTTTTTTCTCCACAAATGATGAATCTTTATGGTTGTCTTTTCTTGTTTTTTTCAGGTGAAGCAAATAAAGTGGCCAAAGAAGCTGCTAACAGATGGACTGGTATGTATTCCACTGGCAGGGGGAAGCTAGGCAGGCTCTTCTACACTTTCTAGGATGTGAAATGCAGAAGCTATTGTGCCTAGTTTTGTTCAAGAAAAGACGTTTCTGGAAATATATGTATTAATCAAGTTTTTATATCTTAAATCATTTCTTGCATCTTATTATGAGTTATTTTGTAAAGCACAAGGTAATTTTTTAAAGCAAGCGATTGCTCTCAGTGTAAGTTTTGCATAACTTTTCCCAGATGAGTCATTTAGACTAATTACTTAATCTTCATATATATATATATATATAATAGATAAATATTAATTAGAGTTTCGTGGAATCCAAAAGATTTGTCTTCTTTCTCACAATACTAGTTTATTGAGGGCTGACTGTGAGCTAGGCATTGTAAAGCCTGTCTATGGTACATGCTCATTTATCTCCACAGCAATCTTGGGAGGTAGATAGGATTATTAGCTCTAATTTTAGAGATGAAACTGAGGCCACTATGAACCCACAGTCACACAGTGTCTAAGCATTGGAACAGGAATTAGATTTCATAGTCCAAGCTCTCACCCACTACATGGGATAGTCTTGACTTTCATGTAAATGACTCATTAATCCATTTGTCAATAGACACACCCTTTGGTGTGTACCAGGGATACTTCTAAGAAATGGTGATTATTTATGTGTCTTAAAGTTTAGCAGAGGTTTTCCAGGTGGCGCAGTGGTAAAGAATTGGCCTTCAGTGCAGGAGACACAAGAGACACAGTTCTGATGGTCAGGAAGATTCCCTGGAGGAGAAAATGGCAACCCACTCTAGTATTCCTGCCTGAGAGATCCCATGGACAGAGGAGCCTGGTGGGCTACAGTCCATGGGGTTGCAAAGAGTCAGACACTGTTTAGCAACTGAGCACACAAAGTGTCAGTTCATTTCAGTCACTCAGTCATGTCTGACTCTTTGCGACCCCATGGACTGTGACAAAGCTTAGAAGAAAATTAATAGTGATTGTTGTGAATTATTGGGCTTCTCCTATAGCTCAGTCAGTAGAGAATCTGCCTGCAGTGCAGGAGACCTGGTTTTGATTCCTGGGTCCAGATAATCCCCTGGAGAAGGACATGGCAACCCACTCCGGTATTCTTGCATGGAGAATCCCGTGGACAGAGGAGGCTGGCAGGCTACAGTCCGTGGGGTCTCAGAGAGTTCACCACAACTGAGCAACTAAATCGCCACCACTGTTGTTAAAACCTATCTGGAAATGACACTGGTGCTTCTCCAGGACTTAATTCTAACGTACTGATCATTGGAATTTTCATTCCAAGTCAGAGTCTTTAATGCTTTAATGTGTATTAGTCTTCCTTGTTCTGTCTCTCTGGGAGAGTATGAGTAAGACTGCACCGATGCAGAGAGGCGGAGAGCTTGAAGTAGCTGCCTTAAGTCCAAGGTGATTAGTCTGGGAGAGTATTTATCCAAAAGATTTGTCTTCTTTCTCACAATACTAGTTTATTGAGGGCTGACTGTGAGCTAGGCATTGTAAAGCCTGTCTATGGTACATGCTCATTTATCTCCACAGCAATCTTGGGAGGTAGATAGGATTATTACTCTAATTTTAGAGATGAAACTGAGGCCACTATGAACCCACAGTCACACAGTGTCTAAGCATTGGAACAGGAATTAGATTTCATAGTCCAAGCTCTCACCCACTACATGGGATAGTCTTGACTTTCATGTAAATGACTCATTAATCCATTTGTCAATAGACACACCCTTTGGTGTGTACCAGGGATACTTCTAAGAAATGGTGATTATTTATGTGTCTTAAAGTTTAGCAGAGGTTTTCCAGGTGGCGCAGTGGTAAAGAATTGGCCTTCAGTGCAGGAGACACAAGAGACACAGTTCTGATGGTCAGGAAGATTCCCTGGAGGAGAAAATGGCAACCCACTCTAGTATTCCTGCCTGAGAGATCCCATGGACAGAGGAGCCTGGTGGGCTACAGTCCATGGGGTTGCAAAGAGTCAGACACTGTTTAGCAACTGAGCACACAAAGTGTCAGTTCATTTCAGTCACTCAGTCATGTCTGACTCTTTGCGACCCCATGGACTGTGACAAAGCTTAGAAGAAAATTAATAGTGATTGTTGTGAATTATTGGGCTTCTCCTATAGCTCAGTCAGTAGAGAATCTGCCTGCAGTGCAGGAGACCTGGTTTTGATTCCTGGGTCCAGATAATCCCCTGGAGAAGGACATGGCAACCCACTCCGGTATTCTTGCATGGAGAATCCCGTGGACAGAGGAGGCTGGCAGGCTACAGTCCGTGGGGTCTCAGAGAGTTCACCACAACTGAGCAACTAAATCGCCACCACTGTTGTTAAAACCTATCTGGAAATGACACTGGTGCTTCTCCAGGACTTAATTCTAACGTACTGATCATTGGAATTTTCATTCCAAGTCAGAGTCTTTAATGCTTTAATGTGTATTAGTCTTCCTTGTTCTGTCTCTCTGGGAGAGTATGAGTAAGACTGCACCGATGCAGAGAGGCGGAGAGCTTGAAGTAGCTGCCTTAAGTCCAAGGTGATTAGTCTCCAGAAGAACAGGGACTTGAGTCAGAGTTCCCTGATTCCATATTCAGGCTTCTTTGTTTCACAGAAAGCTTCAGAATCACTTTTCCTTGTCTATTTTAGAATTAAGTATATTGATAAAATAAAGCAAGTAGATAAAATCAAGATTGATAAAATAAATAAAATAGATAAAATCAATGTAACTGTCCTTTGGCTCCTATAAAATTGCAGTCTCTTATTATTATGAAGTTATTTCCTACATGGTGTGATGCTTCAGTGATAAGAGAACAGAGGGAGCCAAAACAGCAAACTAACATTAAATAAAAGAGAATAATAAATGTGTGTCCAGTAAACTCTTCATAAATGATAAATACAGGGATATCTTATATATTTGAGAAATATGAAAGTTTGAATGAGAAAAAAAGTCAAATGCATTCTTATGTTAAAAGAAATCAAGAGTTTATAAAGTGATTTCCCCCAATTAAGCAAACAGTAGAAACCGGCAGCCTGTGTATATGGTGGCAGGAACTTGACTTTGGAAGGAATCCAGTTGTCCTCTTTATTTACTATGTGACTTATTGAACCTCTCTGAGATTACTTCTTCATTTGTCTGATCTGGATAATAATTACCTCACATTTTGGGAGGATTAAATAAAAGAGTTTGTAATGGTGTCCTTTAGGACACCATTAGACACAATGATAAATAAACACTCCCCTTTTTTCATTTCTCTTAAAAAAAATCCTTTAATGTTTTCCAATTGATCATAAACTTCAAAAATTATAATTTAAAAAATGTGAACAACTTCTTTTTCCCTTGTACTATTAGCCGAGAAAGAACCTTAAACTTTTTAAATCATGTAGGAAGGATGGTATTTTTAGAATAGCAAAAACAGCTGTTAACCATATTTCCATTTGAGTTTACGACTTGCTTCTTCCAACATAAAAGTGTTATGAAGGGCTTCCCCTGGTGGTCCAGTGGGTAAGGACACCGCCTTGCAGTGCAAGGGGTGCCGGTTCGATCCCTGGCCTGGGAAGATCCCATGTGCCACGGAGCGACTGGACTGATGTGTCCAATTACCGAGCGGGAGCTCTGGCGCGCATGCGCCCAGATCCAGTGCTCTGCGACGACAGACGCCACCGCGATGGGAGGCCCACAGGAGCCAAAGAACAAAGACGGATGAAAATAAAGAAATGAAACACCAATGGAAGTGGCCTGCCTGCTCCCCTCCCTCCCCAACCTGACCCCCGTCCAAAATAAATGAATAAATACATCTTTAAAAAAAAAAAGAATAAACGGTGATTTAGAGGCAAAAAAAGAACAAAAAAAAATTTTTTTTTTAAAGAAAACTTGCTGTCATTCCCATCCTCTAAGGACAGCCATTGTGAGCACATGGGTACTGGCTTGCTTCAACACCTTTGTAGGTGATTAGACATTTAGATGACTTTTATTTTTCTCTTTTGTTACACTGGGATGAAGATTTGGTCATAAATCTTTGTACACAATTTGTCTTATCTCCTTGGAATAAGTCCCTTTAGAAGACATTAAGGATGTATCTATCTGTTCCTCTTACAGTGTTAAGAGCAGTGAACCTCCTCCTCACCCCTTCTCCCTGGCATAGAAGCATTTCTGGGGGAAGAGCGTGGAGGGAGGAAAGGGGTTCCCTTTTTGAACAGGAATCCCTGAGGTAACAGAATCCTGCCTCTGCTGTGGAAATGTAGAAGACACCGTTAGCCTCTCCCAGTCTTTGCATTATACTTTAAGTCAGCTATTTTTTTACTGGCAACTAGTTTGCTAATTTTTTAAATATGGAATGTTTATTCAAAATAATCATTGATATTTTCCCTTTTCTTAAGTTAATTGCCATTTCCTTGGAAAATGGGCTTCCCTGGTGGCTCAGTGGTAAAGAATCTGCCTGCAATGCCCTTTTCCCTAAAATTGGACAGAGGATGGTATTTTTAGAATAGCAAAAACAGCTGTTAACCATATTTCCATTTGAGTTTACGACTTGCTTCTTCCAACATAAAAGTGTTATGAAGGGCTTCCCCTGGTGGTCCAGTGGGTAAGGACACCGCCTTGCAGTGCAAGGGGTGCCGGTTCGATCCCTGGCCTGGGAAGATCCCATGTGCCACGGAGCGACTGGACTGATGTGTCCAATTACCGAGCGGGAGCTCTGGCGCGCATGCGCCCAGATCCAGTGCTCTGCGACGACAGACGCCACCGCGATGGGAGGCCCACAGGAGCCAAAGAACAAAGACGGATGAAAATAAAGAAATGAAACACCAATGGAAGTGGCCTGCCTGCTCCCCTCCCTCCCCAACCTGACCCCCGTCCAAAATAAATGAATAAATACATCTTTAAAAAAAAAAGAATAAACGGTGATTTAGAGGCAAAAAAAGAACAAAAAAAAATTTTTTTTTTAAAGAAAACTTGCTGTCATTCCCATCCTCTAAGGACAGCCATTGTGAGCACATGGGTACTGGCTTGCTTCAACACCTTTGTAGGTGATTAGACATTTAGATGACTTTTATTTTTCTCTTTTGTTACACTGGGATGAAGATTTGGTCATAAATCTTTGTACACAATTTGTCTTATCTCCTTGGAATAAGTCCCTTTAGAAGACATTAAGGATGTATCTATCTGTTCCTCTTACAGTGTTAAGAGCAGTGAACCTCCTCCTCACCCCTTCTCCCTGGCATAGAAGCATTTCTGGGGGAAGAGCGTGGAGGGAGGAAAGGGGTTCCCTTTTTGAACAGGAATCCCTGAGGTAACAGAATCCTGCCTCTGCTGTGGAAATGTAGAAGACACCGTTAGCCTCTCCCAGTCTTTGCATTATACTTTAAGTCAGCTATTTTTTTACTGGCAACTAGTTTGCTAATTTTTTAAATATGGAATGTTTATTCAAAATAATCATTGATATTTTCCCTTTTCTTAAGTTAATTGCCATTTCCTTGGAAAATGGGCTTCCCTGGTGGCTCAGTGGTAAAGAATCTGCCTGCAATGCAGGGGACGTGAATTCAATCCCTGGGTCAGGAAGATCCCCTGGAGAAGGAAATGGCAACCCACTCTGTCCACTGGAAAATCCCATGGACAGAGGAACTTGACGGTCCATGGGGTCACAAAAGGGTTGGATACAACTTAGCAACTAAACAACAACAGCTCTTGAAAATAGAGACAACTCCTTATTTTGATACTTCTAAAAGTAATAGAGGTTTTAAAAAATGAAAACAATGATATTTGAAATGTTCTGTAATTATGTTTTCATTTCTCAAAAACATTTCTCAATTTTCTTTATAGATAACATATTTGCAATAAAATCTTGGGCCAAAAGAAAATTTGGATTTGAAGAAAATACAATTGATAAAAATTTTGGAATTCCAGAAGACTTTGACTACATAAACTAAAGTTTGATGTTGGTGAAGGAGCTATGTGCTTGTGAATGTGTCAATTTTATATTATCCAGCTAAGTATACTGAATTGTCATTTACCTGTAACTGTGTTGATTGCTTTATTGATCTTAAATAAAGTATAGAGTGTAGATGCTTTCATTCTTTTTGATGAGTTGATGAGCTGGAAAAGGAACTGGCAACCCAGTCCAGTCTTTGCCTTGAGAATCCCATGGACAGGAGCCTGGAGGGCAACAGTCCATGGGTCACAGAGAGTCAGACGTGAGGGAGCAGCTGAGCACAGGCAGAATGATAGCTGTGTTCCCTCTGTGCTCATCAGGATCAGGAGAAGGCCTATTAGGCTCAGTAAGAGTTTTTATATTGACCAAAGCCATCATGACATAACTTTTTTTTTTTTAGTTTTACTCAGATATGTAAGGACTAAGCATGCCTTTGAAGGCTTTATTGTACATATACACCCTTACATACATGCTTGGAAGTAACCTTAAAAACTTTAAGGCTACTTTACTATTCATATTTCCCAATATTCACTGGAAAATGTGTGTGATTGATTCTCAGTATACTGCATCGTATTTGCAAATTTCCCGTAGGAGAAAATACAGAAAGTTGGTGTTCCTTATGGAAACTACTTTCTTTTGAATACTTGCCCCCTTTCTTTTGTGAGGAACTAACATGGGCCCTTTGTCCTGATTTCTGTGCTTCTTGTAAGATGAGATAGTGGTGTTAGTGTGTAGCATGCATGCCTAGCTAGAATTCAGAGATGTTTTTTTCAGCTACCTTCAAAATAGAGTAGGTTAAAAATAATGTATGTCCTGTGTATATATCTTTTTCCAGTTCAACTTAGGCATTTCGGGCATTTGCAGGCACTCTGAGACAGGCTTAAAAATCAAGACTAATGTGTGTAATGCCCTTTACATACATGCCTTCATTTTTCTTCACACAGTCCAATGTTGATATTCTTTTAAGTAACTTGACTGAGGTCCTCCATATGTTTGAAGTGACCCAGATGGTATCCATGCTATTTGTTAGTGAATCTAGTCTTTGTATTGCAAGGAGTCGCCCCAGGCCTACTTAATGACTTCCTGAATGTGAGCGGGGAGCTTACTAGTCCAACTTTGTTCCCAAGGCCAGTTTATGTTGCCTTGGGAAATAGCTCTTCTCCAGGAGAAAGTATTTATGTAAGAGACAAAGGACAAAAAAATAAAAATAACCCATCATAAGCCTTCCCCTAATGCAATGATGAGAATTCCAAAATTTCTCAGACCCAATTTGCTATTTATTAGGAAAGATGCTTCTGGGAACCCCATGGCCATCCAGAGGTTAGAGACCGTGATTTCCCTGCTTGAGGGCCCAGGTTCAATCCCTGGTCAGGGAACTAAGATCCCACAAGCTGTAAGGTACGGGCAAAATTTTTATTTTAATTTAAAAGAATTAAAAGATGCTTTCTTCTTTAAAGAGACAGTATGTTTGTTCAAAAAGAAAGTCATTTCTAATGATCACTGAAAGATTCTATTTCATAAATATTGAGACAACTTTTATAAATATTTAGGCCATTTCAGACCATTTATTTTGACTAGTTCATGGGGCTAGCATGAGAATCGCTTTTCAGCCTTTTGGCTAAGATCAAATGGAGAGTAGTGGGGCTTCCCAGGTGGAACATGGTAAAGAATTCGCCTGCCAGTGCAGGAGACACCAGAGACTCAGGTTCGATCCCTGAGTCAGGAAGATCCCCTGGAGTAGACAGTGGCGACCCACTCCAGTTTTCTTGCCTGAAAAATTCCATTGACAGAAGAGCCTGGTAGGCCATGGTCCATGGAGTGACCAAGAGTTGGACACGACTGAGTGACTGAACACATAGCATGAGAACGATAGAGATGAAGTCTGTTCACGTGCTCTCTAGAGGCTGTGGTACCTTCCTAAGCCAGAAGCGTGCTGGTAGATGTTTAACTAAACTGAGTCTCTGTTAAGCAGGCTGGGACAGGTTGACGAGATTTCATCTTAGTGATGGCTGTGTTAACGCCTGGCCCACAGTTACTTAGCAGTTGGCTTGCCAACTCTAGCACATCACTCTTCTTAATCTTGAAGAGCTGCTTTTGAGTTTGCTCTTCCCTGAAATGAGAGAGACTGATTAAGACTCTCAGGGGCATTGTTCCAGCCAAACTCTGGGTGATCCTTAGTCCTGGCTTAGCTTTTGTGATTGAGCCAACTGAGGACAACTTGAGTAGACCTCGAGTCAAATTGCTAATGATCCAGGATCAAATTTGATTCACTAATGTTATAATTGATATTCCAAATGTCATTTCAATGAACTGTGAAGTTTAAAAGGTATTTGAGAGCTAATTTCCATTTTATCAACCTTCTTCACTTGTAGTTATTATTAAAATCTCACCACCTGTCTTTTAAAGAACTCTAGGAAAGGTTTTACAGTCTCCTAGTAAGTTTCATAGTTTTTCAGGGCTCCATCACATCACTGAAATGTCAGTTCTGAGGCTGGGCCAGGAGCAAAGCAATCCATAAGGATGAATTGAATATGACTTTTCCTCTAATTTTTGCTGCATCATTAGTCTAATGGGATTATGAAGTTCTTGGCCCGTCTCAGAAATAGATGCTATTATCTTAAACTTTATCAAACATGATCCTAAGGGATTAGAAAAGGAAATAAGCACAGCTGGCAGCCAAGAAGCAAGAGCCACCCTAGTAATTCTTGTGCAGAAAAGTCTAAATTGTAAATCCAATAATACTTTTTTTTTAAGAACATGATTGGGTAAAATAGAAAGCATTTGCCTGCTAAAATGGCATCATTTGTAAGAGCAGTTACAATGTGACAGATTGTGGGAAGGTATCTTAAAATTGTATATTGCTTTTCCAATAGTTTTATGGTTTTCTTCATATGAAGTGTTCACATTTCTTTAGTGTAGTCTTAAGTTTTTCCAAGAGTTGGACACGACTGAGTGACTGAACACATAGCATGAGAACGATAGAGATGAAGTCTGTTCACGTGCTCTCTAGAGGTTGTGGTACCTTCCTAAGCCAGAAGCGTGCTGGTAGATGTTTAACTAAACTGAGTCTCTGTTAAGCAGGCTGGGACAGGTTGACGAGATTTCATCTTAGTGATGGCTGTGTTAACGCCTGGCCCACAGTTACTTAGCAGTTGGCTTGCCAACTCTAGCACATCACTCTTCTTAATCTTGAAGAGCTGCTTTTGAGTTTGCTCTTCCCTGAAATGAGAGAGACTGATTAAGACTCTCAGGGGCATTGTTCCAGCCAAACTCTGGGTGATCCTTAGTCCTGGCTTAGCTTTTGTGATTGAGCCAACTGAGGACAACTTGAGTAGACCTCGAGTCAAATTGCTAATGATCCAGGATCAAATTTGATTCACTAATGTTATAATTGATATTCCAAATGTCATTTCAATGAACTGTGAAGTTTAAAAGGTATTTGAGAGCTGATTTCCATTTTATCAACCTTCTTCACTTGTAGTTATTATTAAAATCTCACCACCTGTCTTTTAAAGAACTCTAGGAAAGGTTTTACAGTCTCCTAGTAAGTTTCATAGTTTTCAGGGCTCCATCACATCACTGAAATGTCAGTTCTGAGGCTGGGCCAGGAGCAAAGCAATCCATAAGGATGAATTGAATATGACTTTTCCTCTAATTTTTGCTGCATCATTAGTCTAATGGGATTATGAAGTTCTTGGCCCGTCTCAGAAATAGATGCTATTATCTTAAACTTTATCAAACATGATCCTAAGGGATTAGAAAAGGAAATAAGCACAGCTGGCAGCCAAGAAGCAAGAACCACCCTAGTAATTCTTGTGCAGAAAAGTCTAAATTGTAAATCCAATAATACTTTTTTTTTAAGAACATGATTGGGTAAAATAGAAAGCATTTGCCTGCTAAAATGGCATCATTTGTAAGAGCAGTTACAATGTGACAGATTGTGGGAAGGTATCTTAAAATTGTATATTGCTTTTCCAATAGTTTTATGGTTTTCTTCATATGAAGTGTTCACATTTCTTTAGTGTAGTCTTAAGTATTTTATCTTTTTGTTGTCATTTTAAATGGAGTTTTCTTTTCCATCTTATTCTCTAACTGGTTATTATTTCTGAAGGCTGTTGGTTTTGCCTGTTAACTTTGCATCCTGCCATCTTGCTGAATTCTTTCCTGTTTGAATTTGTTTTATAAATAATTCTTTGGAATTTTCCAGGTATCCTATCATATACTCAAATTTTTAGTTCTTCTTTTCTAATTATTATGCTTCTAATTGTTTTATCTGATTGCATGGACTATTACCACTCATAAAACTATAGTAGAGATAGGGAACATACAGCTTATTTCAGACTTTAATAGAAATGCCTTTATAATTCTGCATTAAGTAAAATGCTGGCCTTTTGTAGTATATAATTGGTAATGTTAAGGAAGTATCATAGTTTATTTAGAATTTTTGCATCCATATTCTTACATGATACTTTATCAGTTTTCCTTTACGTGCTGTCTCTACAGGTTTGGGTATGAGTGTTATACCAGTTAATCCTTCTTAAAAAAGGTTTTCAGGTTTTCTTTCAAAGATTTGCAGGTTTTCTTTCATTTCATCTGCTCTGAAACAATTTATGTAACACTGGAACCACCTGACCTCTAAAGATGCTCAACTATAATTTTAAACAACAAAACCAAAAATTGGGTCATTCTGTGAATTAATGCTATTTGTTTCGCTTGCTGTGTATTGTTTCTTCTTTTTTTTTTTTTTTGTGGGGAGGGAGGGGGTGGGCCGGCCACTCCTATCGGTCTTTCATTTGTCTAGTTTCATCCATCTTTGTTCCTCGGCCCATGTGGGCCTCCCATCACGGTGGTGTCTGTTGTCGCAGAGCACTAGCTCTGGGCGCATGCGCTCCAGAGCTCTGGCTCGGTAATTGGACACATCAGTCCAGCCGCTCCGCAGCACGTGGGATCTTCCCAGGCCAGGGATCCAACCGGCACCTCTTGCACTGCAAGGCGGTGTCCCTACCCACTGGACCACCAGGGAAGCCCCCTGTGTATTGTTTCTTGCTATGTACTAAGGTTTATAGACATTTGGTTTGTTTTCAGTTGCATGCTATTTCAGACAGTATTTTCAGAGAATACTTACAAATCTTTACTGGCACATTTATGGGATTATTGACAAGAGAAAAAAGAAGAGCCTCTATTGATGAACAACTGGGATTTTAAAAAGTAATTTTTCTTTTGTTGTCATTTTAAATGGAGTTTTCTTTTCCATCTTATTCTCTAACTGGTTATTATTTCTGAAGGCTGTTGGTTTTGCCTGTTAACTTTGCATCCTGCCATCTTGCTGAATTCTTTCCTGTTTGAATTTGTTTTATAAATAATTCTTTGGAATTTTCCAGGTATCCTATCATATACTCAAATTTTTAGTTCTTCTTTTCTAATTATTATGCTTCTAATTGTTTTATCTGATTGCATGGACTATTACCACTCATAAAACTATAGTAGAGATAGGGAACATACAGCTTATTTCAGACTTTAATAGAAATGCCTTTATAATTCTGCATTAAGTAAAATGCTGGCCTTTTGTAGTATATAATTGGTAATGTTAAGGAAGTATCATAGTTTATTTAGAATTTTTGCATCCATATTCTTACATGATACTTTATCAGTTTTCCTTTACGTGCTGTCTCTACAGGTTTGGGTATGAGTGTTATACCAGTTAATCCTTCTTAAAAAAGGTTTTCAGGTTTTCTTTCAAAGATTTGCAGGTTTTCTTTCATTTCATCTGCTCTGAAACAATTTATGTAACACTGGAACCACCTGACCTCTAAAGATGCTCAACTATAATTTTAAACAACAAAACCAAAAATTGGGTCATTCTGTGAATTAATGCTATTTGTTTCGCTTGCTGTGTATTGTTTCTTCTTTTTTTTTTTTGTGGTGGAGGGGGGTGGGCCGGCCACTCCTATCGGTCTTTCATTTGTCTAGTTTCATCCATCTTTGTTCCTCGGCCCATGTGGGCCTCCCATCACGGTGGTGTCTGTTGTCGCAGAGCACTAGCTCTGGGCGCATGCGCTCCAGAGCTCTGGCTCGGTAATTGGACACATCAGTCCAGCCGCTCCGCAGCACGTGGGATCTTCCCAGGCCAGGGATCCAACCGGCACCTCTTGCACTGCAAGGCGGTGTCCCTACCCACTGGACCACCAGGGAAGCCCCCTGTGTATTGTTTCTTGCTATGTACTAAGGTTTATAGACATTTGGTTTGTTTTCAGTTGCATGCTATTTCAGACAGTATTTTCAGAGAATACTTACAAATCTTTACTGGCACATTTATGGGATTATTGACAAGAGAAAAAAGAAGAGCCTCTATTGATGAACAACTGAGCCTCTAGAAAGAATATAAGTAATACAAGATAGACCTGAATTTTATAGAAAAGAAGTGAAAGGCTAATGGCTTTAAGGACTTTTTAAATGGCTTTTTCAGTGGGTTTTCAGAAATGAATTCTAAGTAATTTTATATTGAAAAGATTTTTAGAAAATCAGCTGGGACTCTATTATCACAAACAGATTGTGAAAATTACAATCCAATTAGCTGCAATTTATTACTGAAATAGAAAGTTTATAATTAATGCCCAGGTGTCTCAAGGGGGAAAAATTGACTTTTAAAAGTTAAGTCACAAACGCTTTCTGAAAAATCTCTGTTCCTGTACC
This sequence comes from Tragulus kanchil, assembly GCA_022376925.1. Taxonomy (NCBI): domain Eukaryota; kingdom Metazoa; phylum Chordata; class Mammalia; order Artiodactyla; family Tragulidae; genus Tragulus; species Tragulus kanchil. The sequence continues at coordinate 45,770,241 of JAIOJX010000025.1, forward strand.
TTACCAGTTTGGAGATTGGATATGATACAGAGAGGGCGAGTTATTTTGCAAGCCCAACCTTGGAAGGCGTCATGTTTCTCGTAACATTTGGAAAAGTAACTATGGGAACTTTTTTACACATTTAAAATGAACAGATGTGTAATTTTTTTTCTGTCCAGTTGTGGTTGTTGCCAGGTTTAAGTAAATACACTTCTTTTTTTTTTGTAAACATACTTCTTGCTTACATGTGTTTCCTGTGTTGTGTGAGCTCTAAGGACCCACACCTGACTGAGTTTAACTTTCCCATTAACAAGTTTCCATCCAAGCAAATTTGGTTTCATTCTGAGGTCAACTGGAACAAATATCTTGCCTTTAAGGACCCTGTTTGTTTCTAACAGATAAAAATATACTTTAATGACAACACTTTTCTTGACAGATCTAGAAAGAGAACTTCTTTTCGGAGTAATGTCAGCATTTAGCATAGCGCAGCTTCAGGAGTAACATACCTGGATATCAAAGTTATTTTGCATAACCATAACTAAAGAACCTAAGCGTCTTGCAGGGATCCAACCGCACCTCTTGCACTGCAAGGCGGTGTCCCTACCCACTGGACCACCAGGGAAGCCCCCTGTGTATTGTTTCTTGCTATGTACTAAGGTTTATAGACATTTGGTTTGTTTTCAGTTGCATGCTATTTCAGACAGTATTTTCAGAGAATACTTACAAATCTTTACTGGCACATTTATGGGATTATTGACAAGAGAAAAAAGAAGAGCCTCTATTGATGAACAACTGAGCCTCTAGAAAGAATATAAGTAATACAAGATAGACCTGAATTTTATAGAAAAGAAGTGAAAGGCTAATGGCTTTAAGGACTTTTTAAATGGCTTTTTCAGTGGGTTTTCAGAAATGAATTCTAAGTAATTTTATATTGAAAAGATTTTTAGAAAATCAGCTGGGACTCTATTATCACAAACAGATTGTGAAAATTACAATCCAATTAGCTGCAATTTATTACTGAAATAGAAAGTTTATAATTAATGCCCAGGTGTCTCAAGGGGAAAGATTGGCTTTTAAAAGTTAAGTCACAAACGCTTTCTGAAAAATCTCTGTTCCTGTACCTTACCAGTTTGGAGATTGGATATGATACAGAGAGGGCGAGTTATTTTGCAAGCCCAACCTTGGAAGGCGTCATGTTTCTCGTAACATTTGGAAAAGTAACTATGGGAACTTTTTTACACATTTAAAATGAACAGATGTGTAATTTTTTTTCTGTCCAGTTGTGGTTGTTGCCAGGTTTAAGTAAATACACTTCTTTTTTTTTTGTAAACATACTTCTTGCTTACATGTGTTTCCTGTGTTGTGTGAGCTCTAAGGACCCACACCTGACTGAGTTTAACTTTCCCATTAACAAGTTTCCATCCAAGCAAATTTGGTTTCATTCTGAGGTCAACTGGAACAAATATCTTGCCTTTAAGGACCCTGTTTGTTTCTAACAGATAAAAATATACTTTAATGACAACACTTTTCTTGACAGATCTAGAAAGAGAACTTCTTTTTTCGGAGTAATGTCAGCATTTAGCATAGCGCAGCTTCAGGGAGTAACATACCTGGATATCAAAGTTATTTTGCATAACCATAACTGAAAGAACCTAAGAGACAGCTTAACTTTTCTCATATGTGGACAGAATATGTAGAAACAATGACAGCTGCATTATAGTGCAGCATTAACTATGTTATAAAAAGACCATTTAAAGAGTAAGGCGGTAATATGCAACTCGATATATTTTGAAGATGCTCTTTTCCCTACTAGACAAAAGCTCCTTGAGGGCATGTTGATTCTTCGTCTCTTTGCCCCAGAGAGCCTCATGTAGTAGTTGGCACAAAAGAATGACAACTTCATAATCTCCTGCCTCAAATAGACTTTCAGCATTGCTTATCAATGCTTTTACTTAAAGCTCCAACTGGCCTTATTCCAGAAAGGCTATAAAGCAGCTGTTGCTTTCAATCAGCTTTTCCTCTCAGGCCCTAAAACTATTTCAAACATCTGTCACCCAGGCCTCTCTACTCAACTCTCCTTTCCTCGGTTTTCTCTGTTTTTAAAAAAATATGTTTAAGCTTGAGTTCTTCCAGCATAATAATCTCATCTCCTTAACCCCTCACTTGCAGTCACCTTTACAGCCACACTTCTGTCTGGACCAACTGTTGCCCACGACCCAGCTCCCTCCTGGCTGCTCCAAGACATGGCTTTGCTTCGTTGATCTCCTCTTTCCCTCTCACAGTGTGTTCAGTCTTCCCCTCTGCTGCCTGATCTTCCTCAACACACGTCCACACTACCAGGTAGGAGACCATACCGTTGCTTCTCCTTTCATTCTAATAACCTAGGGTTCAGCTAAATTGTCTAAGTCGAGTTTTTTTAGAAGTACTTTTTTTTTTTTTAATTTTGGCCTCTTTTATTGTTTTTTTATTTATTTAGTTTCATCCGTCTTTATTCTTTGGTCTGAGTGGGCCTCACACCACAGTGGCCTCCCTCATTGTAGAGCACCGGCTCTGGGCACGTGTGCTCCAGAGCCCCTGGTCCTAATTGAACACACCAGTCCAGCCACTCCACTGCACGTGGGATCTTCCCGGGCCAGGGATTGCCCCTGCACTGCAAGGCGGACTCTTTACCCACTGGACCACCAGAGAAGCCCTAAGTCATTTTTGAACATTACTCACAGTCACATCTCCATTTATGAAATCATCTGAACATTTAATAATCTCCTATTTGCCAAGCTTTATATTAGATGTTGATGAAACAAAGATAAATGAGTTCTGTACTCCTTGCCTCAAAGGATTCCAGTAAAGCAAACGAGGCAGATGCACAAGCAAGGAATTGCAACACTGAAGAGAGCAAAGGCAAGGAGTGTATCGGCGTTAGCTTGATGTGAAGAGGAAGACCACTGCATCAGCCCACACCCTCACTCGCTAGGATTTAGATCCATAGATATAAAGCTGTCCCTATTCTGGATCCCAGTTCTTGGTGTTTGTGTAATCAATCCAGTGGGAAACATCATTATATTTTAATAAGGAAACATAGTCATTTTAAATAGTAAGAAAAAATATGTACCTGAGTAAATTATTGCTCTCCAAAATTTTTACAGACCATATGCTGCCCTTCAATAAAGAGGAAAAGAGGAGGAAAAAAAAAAAGGGCTTCCCTGGTGGTCCAGTGGGTAAGGACACCGCCTTGCAGTGCAAGGGGCGCCGGTTTGATCCCTGGCCTGGGAAGATCCCACGTGCCGTGAAGCAGCTGGACCGGTGTGTCCAATTACCGAGCCAGAGCTCTGGAGCGCATGCGCCCAGAGCTGGCGCTCTGCGACAACAGCGGCCACTGCGATGGGAGACCCACACGGGCTGAAGAACAAAGATGGATGAAAATAGATAAAATGAAAGACCAATAGAAGTGGCAAATAACATATTTGTAATTGCTTGTGCCTACACTCACACACACACACACACACACAGATAATTTTTTGAACTGTATATTGCGTGTTCAAAATGGTGAATTACAACAAAGAAATCCTATAGGTCTCGGCACCATCTGTCCCCAACTTTTCAGTCTTGTTTTCTGCTTCTCTGCAACATGAAAGAAGTCAAGGTGGCCTTGTCTCTTCATCAAAGAATCATTAGTGTTGTGAGTGCTGCTCCTCTGAGCATTCATCAGGCATGTCCTGTCTTCACCCTGGTTCTTCAGGGAGCGGCTCAGGTCCAGCGTCCTTCGTGAGGCCTCTGGGACCACTCCAGTCACACTAACGTCCCGTGAGCCGTGACTCTATAACAAAGCATGCCCACTCGTGTGGCACTGCTCATCTCCTCTAACGTTACCTAAATAATGTTCGTGTTTGGACATCCTGGATCCACTAGTTTCCCAGCTCATACATTCTTGCATCATCCACATGTAAATAAAACACTTAAAATTTCTTGAATCAATTCATCCAATCTACTTGCTGAGGGGAATAATTGCTCTCTTAATGAAAACCATTGAATGAAAATAAACAAGAGACTGTTGGAAATGTTCCCTAAGTCCCTGGAAAAAGAGTATGGATTTGGATTAAACAAGCTTGAGTTCACATACTGGCTCTCACTGTGATTTTAGGGCAAGGTCCCTATGCCTTCCTACCCTGAAAAGGTAATCAATCCAGTGGGAAACATCATTATATTTTAATAAGGAAACATAGTCATTTTAAATAGTAAGAAAAAATATGTACCTGAGTAAATTATTGCTCTCCAAAATTTTTACAGACCATATGCTGCCCTTCAATAAAGAGGAAAAGAGGAGGAAAAAAGGGCTTCCCTGGTGGTCCAGTGGGTAAGGACACCGCCTTGCAGTGCAAGGGGCGCCGGTTTGATCCCTGGCCTGGGAAGATCCCACGTGCCGTGAAGCAGCTGGACCGGTGTGTCCAATTACCGAGCCAGAGCTCTGGAGCGCGTGCGCCCAGAGCTGGCGCCTCGACAACAGCGGCCACCGCGATGGGAGGCCCACAGGAGCCAAAGAACAAAGATGGATGAAAATAGATAAAATGAAAGACCAATAGAAGTGGCAAATAACATATTTGTAATTGCTTGTGCCTACACTCACACACACACACACACACACAGATTATTTTTTGAACTGTATATTGCGTGTTCAAAATGGTGAATTACAACAAAGAAATCCTATAGGTCTCGGCACCATCTGTCCCCAACTTTTCAGTCTTGTTTTCTGCTTCTCTGCAACATGAAAGAAGTCAAGGTGGCCTTGTCTCTTCATCGAAGAATCATTAGTGTTGTGAGTGCTGCTCCTCTGAGCATTCATCAGGCATGTCCTGTCTTCACCCTGGTTCTTCAGGGAGCGGCTCAGGTCCAGCGTCCTTCGTGAGGCCTCTGGGACCACTCCAGTCACACTAACGTCCCGTGAGCCGTGACTCTATAACAAAGCATGCCCACTCGTGTGGCACTGCTCATCTCCTCTAACGTTACCTAAATAATGTTCGTGTTTGGACATCCTGGATCCACTAGTTTCCCAGCTCATACATTCTTGCATCATCCACATGTAAATAAAACACTTAAAATTTCTTGAATCAATTCATCCAATCTACTTGCTGAGGGGAATAATTGCTCTCTTAATGAAAACCATTGAATGAAAATAAACAAGAGACTGTTGGAAATGTTCCCTAAGTCCCTGGAAAAAGAGTATGGATTTGGATTAAACAAGCTTGAGTTCACATACTGGCTCTCACTGTGATTTTAGGCAAGCCACTTAGTGTCCCTATGCCTTCCTACCCTGTATCCTTTTTCAAAATTTTTATATAGTTTTTAAAGGATACTCGCCATTTACAATTATTACAAAATATTGGCTGTGTTCCCATATTGCACAACAAGCTCCAGCCTCTCTTGCCCCCAGTAGTGTGTGCCTCCCACTCTCCAGGGCTGCCCAGCTCCCCAGGGCGTCCCACATGGCTCAGGGGGTGGAGAATCTGCGTGCAATGCAGGAGCTGTGGGTTTGATTCCTGCGTGGAGAAGATCCTCTGGAGGAGGACATGGCAGCCCTCTCCAGTATTCTTGCCTGGAGAATCCCATGAGGAGCCTGGCAGGTTGTTGGACTTGACTGAGCCCCTATATTGTCCCTCCACCCCCCGCCCCCTGCCCTGTCTCTTTAATCTAGACAAAACAACTGGCCTCAGAGATCTCGAGTTTGTTTGAAGAACTGAGCAAAATGATGTAGACGCAGCAGTTAACACTGTGGTCTAGCACAGAGTGTGTGCTCAGTAGAAGGTAGTTGTATCATTCTGAACATTTAGGAAGTTCTTGCCAAAAAAAAATAAAAGGCTTCAGATAAACGATGGAGATTACTTTCACAGGTGCACTGGCTTCCAGGGCCCCCAGACCTCACTCACCCCTCCCCACCCCCAGGCCCTCCTGTTGCTGCGGAGGAGCCTGGGTCGCCCCACTTCCAGCCTCCGCCCTCTGCCCCCTCAGTCAGCCTCTGCATTCAGGGCATCCTCCACTCTGCCAGGACAGGAAGGATGAGTTACTGGAATCCCAACTTAGAAGTTAGGAAAGATTTTCTTACAGAATAGTATTATCATACATGGTAGTCAGGTTTTTGTAAAATTAGGTTATTGGGCTTCTTTGGCCATATCTGGCCATCTGAACCACCATATCTAAAATTGTTTCCATGGGAAACTATGTTCCAGCCCAACAACTGACTTAGAAAGGAGCTGTTGGAATGCAGCTCATTTGGGGACTGTCTGTAGGTCAACATTCATAACTCAGTGTCAGTGCAGAAGGAAATGACATTCCTCCTACTATTACTGAAACACAGTGTGCATACATTTTTACAACTGTCTCTAGGGGACACCAAGTATCAGAAGTTATCTGAAATAGCAGCCCCATAAATCCATCGGCTTGAACTGATTTTCTGGGTCTAATTATATTTGAGCTGCTAACCCCAGCAACTCACATGTGCTTGTTAGGTGTCTTTGAGACATTTTTAGTGCTTAATATTTTTAAGGAAGGCAGAAGGAGCTTTTCCCCTTTTCAGCACTCCCTTGTGGTTACATAATATTCCTCCCCGCCCCCTTCCCCCCCTGGAAGCCTTCCTGCCCTTGTATGGTAACTGTTCCACCACATTTCTTGGTCCCAAAGTGAGCAAGTCGAGCCCTTATTAGGATCCAAGCTTAAAAGTGAAACAGCTCAGGGGCTAAGATTAAAAGTCTCCTTTGTGTAGAATCTGGTAGCTACTACATGAATCAAAGTCGTTTGGTTTGGGGCCAAGCTCTTAGGTATGAATATAGGTGATCTGCATGAGGCTGGTGTTCTAAAATCAGACATAGTCACTTCCTCCACTTTAAATTCATCCTAAGTTCCAAGAAAGCATTTTTCTAACTATCTAATGTTTCCTGTTGTGTAATTACCACAAAAAGCATTGGGAGTGTCTTTTCTTTCCTTTTTCTTCTCTTTCTTACGTCCTGTGGATGCAGGCAACAGCAGTGTCCACGTACTCTCTGTTTATTCCAGGTTTACGCTCAGTCCTTGAGTCACCCTCTCTTTAAGGTTAGTCTGCCTCTCTTGGAGGGAGAGAAAAATGCAGAACCCGGCAGACTGTTAGTTTTCTCATTCCACTCTCCTTGACAAAGCCAGTTCTCAGGAAGGGTAAAATAAGCATTTAATATATCAAAACAAATCTTATCAAGTTACTCCATCCAGGAAGGAAATTGGTACACAATGGGAAACAATTAGGTTATTGGGCTTCTTTGGCCATATCTGACTGAAACAAAAGTTTCCATGGGAAACTATGTTCCAGCCCAACAACTGACTTAGAAAGGAGCTGTTGGAATGCAGCTCATTTAGGGACTGTCTGTAGGTCAACATTGATAACTCAGTGTCAGTGCAGAAGGAAATGACATTCCTCCTACTATTACTGAAACACAGTGTGCATACATTTTTACAACTGTCTCTAGGGGACACCAAGTATCAGAAGTTATCTGAAATAGCAGCCCCATAAATCCATCGGCTTGAACTGATTTTCTGGGTCTAATTATATTTGAGCTGCTAACCCCAGCAACTCACATGTGCTTGTTAGGTGTCTTTGAGACATTTTTAGTGCTTAATATTTTTAAGGAAGGCAGAAGGAGCTTTTCCCTTTGCAGCACTCCCCTTGTGGTTACATAATATTCTTCCCCGCCCCCTTCCCCCCCTGGAAGCCTTCCTGCCCTTGTATGGTAACTGTTCCACCACATTTCTTGGTCCCAAAGTGAGCAAGTCGAGCCCTTATTAGGATCCAAGCTTAAAAGTGAAACAGCTCAGGGGCTAAGATTAAAAGTCTCCTTTGTGTAGAATCTGGTAGCTACTACATGAATCAAAGTCGTTTGGTTTGGGGCCAAGCTCTTAGGTATGAATATAGGTGATCTGCATGAGGCTGGTGTTCTAAAATCAGACATAGTCACTTCCTCCACTTTAAATTCATCCTAAGTTCCAAGAAAGCATTTTTCTAACTATCTAATGTTTCCTGTTGTGTAATTACCACAAAAAGCATTGGGAGTGTCTTTTCTTTCCTTTTTCTTCTCTTTCTTACGTCCTGTGGATGCAGGCAACAGCAGTGTCCACGTACTCTCTGTTTATTCCAGGTTTACGCTCAGTCCTTGAGTCACCCTCTCTTTAAGGTTAGTCTGCCTCTCTTGGAGGGAGAGAAAAATGCAGAACCCGGCAGACTGTTAGTTCTCTCATTCCACTCTCCTCGACAAAGCCAGTTCTCAGGAAGGGTAAAATAAGCATTTAATATATCAAAACAAATCTTATCAAGTTACTCCATCCAGGAAGGAAATTGGTACAGACATTATGGGAAACAGTGTGTAGGGTCCTCAAAAAATTAAAAATAGAGCTGCCATGTGATCCGGCAATCCGACTCTGGACATACACCCAGACAAAACTAAACTCTGAAGAGATACACCCACCCCTATGTGCACTATTTAAAATAGCCAAGAACTTCCCTGCTGGTGGAGGGGATAAAACTCCACTGGCAACGCAGGGGGCACTGGTTTGATCCCCAGTCTGGGAAGATGCCACATGCCTCAGAGCAACCAAGCCCAAATGCCACAACCACTGAGCCTGCACTCTGGGGCCTGCAAGGCCAACACTGAGCCCATGTGCCACAACTGCTGAAGCCCGAGCACCCTACAGCCTGTGCTCTACAACAAGGGAAGTTACAGCAAGGAGAAGCCCACACACCACGACTAGAAAATAGCCCCTACTTTCCTTGACTAGAGAAAACCCAAGCAAAGCCAAAAGCAAATAAAATAGCCAAGACATGGAAACAATCTAAATGTCTATCCACAGGTGATTCATAAAGACAATATAGTATATTTACACAATGGAATACTACTCAGCCATAAAAAAGAAGGAAATAATGCCACTTGCAGCAACATGATGGATCTAGAGTTATACTAGCTAAAGTTAAGTGAGACAAAGGCAAATAGCATCTGATATCACTTATATGTGAAATATAAAATATGACACAAATGACCATATCTACAAAACAGAAACAGACTTATAGATATAGCAAACAGTGAGGAGGCAGGAGGGATAGAGTGGGAGTTTGGGATTTGCAGACACAAACTAGTATATACAGAATGGAAAAACAACAAGGTCCTCTGCAGAGTACAGAGAATATATTCAATGCCCTGTGATAAACCATAATGGAAAAGAATATCAAAAAGAATATATGTACATAATAATCACTTGGCTCTTCAGCAGAAATTAATACACAACATTGAAAATCAATCATACTTTAAGAAGATTTTTTAAAATAAATAGATACCCCTCCTAATGCATTTGCCTCCTCTAAGGAAGTTTTAACTTTTTGAAAATTCTAGAAATTAAACAAGTTAAAACATTTCTTTCTTTTTTTTTTCAATAAAAGAACTTGTAACATCAGAGATCTCCAGGCACTTGTGAAATGCCCTTTACACCAGTCCCAGGGATGAATGAGAAGCTCCAAGGCCAGAAGACAATCCATCCTGGTGTAGAAACAGAAGTGGAAAGAGGTAATTGTTTATCCCTAAGTGCTGTGATAAAGCTTTTCTGAGGATTCTGGAGAGTGATTATTCAGGGGCCTCAGGAGGCCTCCTAGAAAAATAGCTGGTTCATCGGGATGCAGAATTAATATGTTCTGGACCAGGCCAGATGAACCCCAGAAAGGTTAGAGATTCCTGCAGTGGTGCTCTGAGAACCCTCCCAGGCTCCCTAATGCTTGGGAAGTAAGTGTGAGTGTGAGAGTTGGTACTTGCATTCACTTTTTTGTTCAGTAGATTGTTACTGTGCCCTTATTAGCTGCTGAGAGTTAGCATGGTCAGTAGGTTCTCATGAAGGGTATGACCTAGTGTGGACTCTGAACGAAAACCACACGTGTAATAGCAGCCCTGCCAAGTCCCCCGATGGAACATGCAGGATGCTAAGAGAGTTGAGCCCAGGAGCATTTGAGATGGGGAGAGATGGTGTGCAGGAGAGGGAGTATCAAGGAAGACACATTAAACCTGGGACCTAAAGCTTCATGGAGGCAGAGGGAAGGGCATGTGAGGGGAAAAGCCTGGCTTCCGAGGAGAAATGGAGAAGATTTGTGAAATATAAAATATGACACAAATGACCATATCTACAAAACAGAAACAGACTTATAGATATAGCAAACAGTGAGGAGGCAGGAGGGATAGAGTGGGAGTTTGGGATTTGCAGACACAAACTAGTATATACAGAATGGAAAAACAACAAGGTCCTCTGCAGAGTACAGAGAATATATTCAATGCCCTGTGATAAACCATAATGGAAAAGAATATCAAAAAGAATATATGTACATAATAATCACTTGGCTCTTCAGCAGAAATTAATACACAACATTGAAAATCAATCATACTTTAAGAAGATTTTTTAAAATAAATAGATACCCCTCCTAATGCATTTGCCTCCTCTAAGGAAGTTTTAACTTTTTGAAAATTCTAGAAATTAAACAAGTTAAACCATTTCTTTCTTTTCTTTTTCAATAAAAGACCTTGTAACATCAGAGATCTCCAGGCCCTTGTGAAATGCCCTTTACACCAGTCCCAGGGATGAATGAGAAGCTCCAAGGCCAGAAGACAATCCATCCTGGTGTAGAAACAGAAGTGGAAAGAGGTAATTGTTTATCCCTAAGTGCTGTGATAAAGCTTTTCTGAGGATTCTGGAGAGTGATTATTCAGGGGCCTCAGGAGGCCTCCTAGAAAAATAGCTGGTTCATCGGGATGCAGAATTAATATGTTCTGGACCAGGCCAGATGAACCCCAGAAAGGTTAGAGATTCCTGCAGTGGTGCTCTGAGAACCCTCCCAGGCTCCCTAATGCTTGGGAAGTAAGTGTGAGTGTGAGAGTTGGTACTTGCATTCACTTTTTTGTTCAGTAGATTGTTACTGTGCCCTTATTAGCTGCTGAGAGTTAGCATGGTCAGTAGGTTCTCATGAAGGGTATGACCTAGTATGGACTCTGAACGAAAACCACACGTGTAATAGCAGCCCTGCCAAGTCCCCCGATGGAACATGCAGGATGCTAAGAGAGTTGAGCCCAGGAGCATTTGAGATGGGGAGAGATGGTGTGCAGGAGAGGGAGTATCAAGGAAGACACATTAAACCTGGGACCTAAAGCTTCATGGAGGCAGAGGGAAGGGCATGTGAGGGGAAAAGCCTGGCTTCCGAGGAGAAATGGAGAGAGAGCTCCACGCTCTCAGGAAAGGCACAAGGTTGCAGGGTGACCAGAGACTTAGACATGTCTTTCCGGGTTTGTTAAAACTGTTGCAGATGTGGGACTCTGGAGATGGAAAACCATTGAATGGTTTAAGTGAAAGAATTAACAGTATCTGATTTGCATTTTTAAAAATCATTGACTGCTATGTAGCGTAGTGGCCACCAAGCTTTTTTTATTATTATTCATTTATTTTTGGCTGCACTGGGTCCCCATTGCATGTAGACTTTTGTTTAGTTGCTGCGAGCAGGGGCTGCTCTCTAGTCGTGGCACACGGACTTTTCACTGTTTTGACTTTTCTTGTTGCAGAGCATGGGCTCTGAACAACAGGCTCAGCAGTTGTGGCTCATGAACTTAGTTGCCCTGAGGCATGTGGGATCTTCCCCAACCAGGGATCAAACTGGTGTTCCCTGCATTACAAAGCAGATTCTTAACCACCAGACCACTAGGGAAGCCCAACCACCAAGCTTTTAAACAGTACACCTCTACCAATAGAACAGCTAAAACCCGCACACCAACACAGGCAAGTTTATTCTTACATCATGTTATGTGGACTGTAAAATACAGAAGAATACTCATTTTGAGGGCTTTCCTGGTGGCTCAAATGGTAAAGAATCTGCCTGCAGTGCAGGAGACCTGGGTTCGATCCCTGGGTTCAGCAGATATCCTGGAGAAGGAAATGGCAACCCATTCCAGTGTTCTCGCCTGGGAAGTCTCAGACAGAGGAGTTACAGTCCATGGAGTGGCAAAGAGTCAGACATGACTGAGTGACTGACACTTTCACTTATAAAGGACGAGAGAAGCTGAAGTTCTAGGCTTTTCTTTCCGCGGTCCACGGCTTCATCCATGCGCTCTGCAGCGGCAGGTCCATTGGAGAGGCTCCTGGTGTGCAGTGTGGACCGAGGGCTAGCAGAAGGGAGACGGGCTGTGGCCAGGGTAGGTGTGGATCAGGGTGAGGAGCGAGAGAAGACCCGCAATCTACTTTGACACATAAGGGACCTAAAGCTTCATGGAGGCAGAGGGAAGGGCATGTGAGGGGAAAAGCCTGGCTTCCGAGGAGAAATGGAGAGAGAGCTCCACGCTCTCAGGAAAGGCACAAGGTTGCAGGGTGACCAGAGACTTAGACATGTCTTTCCGGGTTTGTTAAAACTGTTGCAGATGTGGGACTCTGGAGATGGAAAACCATTGAATGGTTTAAGTGAAAGAATTAACAGTATCTGATTTGCATTTTTAAAAATCATTGACTGCTATGTAGCGTAGTGGCCACCAAGCTTTTTTTATTATTATTCATTTATTTTTGGCTGCACTGGGTCCCCATTGCATGTAGACTTTTGTTTAGTTGCTGCGAGCAGGGGCTGCTCTCTAGTCGTGGCACACGGACTTTTCACTGTTTTGACTTTTCTTGTTGCAGAGCATGGGCTCTGAACAACAGGCTCAGCAGTTGTGGCTCATGAACTTAGTTGCCCTGAGGCATGTGGGATCTTCCCCAACCAGGGATCAAACTGGTGTTCCCTGCATTACAAAGCAGATTCTTAACCACCAGACCACTAGGGAAGCCCAACCACCAAGCTTTTAAACAGTACACCTCTACCAATAGAACAGCTAAAACCCGCACACCAACACAGGCAAGTTTATTCTTACATCATGTTATGTGGACTGTAAAATACAGAAGAATACTCATTTTGAGGGCTTTCCTGGTGGCTCAAATGGTAAAGAATCTGCCTGCAGTGCAGGAGACCTGGGTTCGATCCCTGGGTTCAGCAGATATCCTGGAGAAGGAAATGGCAACCCATTCCAGTGTTCTCGCCTGGGAAGTCTCGTAGACAGAGGAGTTACAGTCCATGGAGTGGCAAAGAGTCAGACATGACTGAGTGACTGACACTTTCACTTATAAAGGACGAGAGAAGCTGAAGTTCTAGGCTTTTCTTTCCGCGGTCCACGGCTTCATCCATGCGCTCTGCAGCGGCAGGTCCATTGGAGAGGCTCCTGGTGTGCAGTGTGGACCGAGGGGCTAGCAGAAGGGAGACGGGCTGTGCGATCATCCAGGGTAGGGTGGTGGAGGTGTGGATCAGGGTGAGGAGCGAGAGAAGACCCGCAATCTACTTTACAGGTTGAGCAGGTGAGACTGGATGGCTGGTTGGCTGGGATGGGCCAGGGAGGGAGGGGGCACCATAGTGACTTCCAGTTCCAGCTACTTCTCAAATGACAGTGCCGACTTTCCCTGAGATACAATTGTATGAAAGAAGTCTGCCGTTTACATTTTGGAGAGAAAAAAGAAATGAACTCTTCCTCTCATTTTGGCCTGTGCTTGTGTGTATGAATGACTAATTTTGTGAGAAAGATTACCTCTACCCCCTCACATTTTCTGTTCTCAGCTTGCACGTCTCTAAGGGGAGGAAGTTCCAAGATTTAGAAATGTTATTAATGGAAAGCCAAGATTTCCTTTTCTCTCTTGTTCTGTCTGTCTGTCTGTCTCTTTCACTCACTCACTATCTAGCAATGAATACTTTCTGGGTTGTAAAACTTATGGAAATACTCTTTTTTTTTTTTTTTTAATTAATTTATTTATTTATTTATTTTTGTACATATATGTTCCCAGATCAATCAGATGCATATCCCTTGACCCTCCCCCCACCCAGGTCCCCCCCGCCATCCCTCCAGACCATTGCTCCAAGTGGTTGTAGGTACTCCTATTCCCCTAGCACAATGACAATAGCTATCTTTTCTACACATGACAGTACAGGTTCCCATGTTACTCCCTCCCATTGTTCGGTCTCCACAATGTCTTTATGTCTATTCTCTGTTTTTTCATGAGTTCACTGTGTGTGTTATCATGACCATCTTACTAGATCCCATATATATGAGTTAGTATACTATACTTGTCTTTCTCTTTTTGACTTACTTCACTTTTTATGATAGGTTCTAAAGCCAGCCACCTCATTAGGACTGAGTCTTCTGCATTTCTTTTAACAGCTGAGTAGTATTCCATTGTATATATGTACCAGAGCTTCTGGATCCATTCATTTGTCGATGGACATCTAGGTTGCTTCCATGTTCTGGCTATTGTATAGAGAGCTGCAATGAACATTGGGGTACAGGTGCCTCTTTCAGTTTTGATTTCAGAAATACTCTTTTTTTGACTGTACTGGGTCTTAGTTGCAGCACATGGGATCTAGTTCCCTGACCAGGGATCGAACCTGGGCCCCCTGCATTGGGAACACAGAGTCCTAACCATTAGTCCACCAGGGAAGTCCTGGGAATACTTTTTTTTATTTTCAATTTTGATTGTGACGTGTTGTTGTTGTTGTTTAGTTGTTAAATCTTGTCCAGCTTTATGCAACCCCATGGACCGTAGCTCTACAGGCTCCTCTTTCCATGAAATTTCCCAGGCAAGAATACTGGAGTGAGGTGCCATTTCCCTGTCCAGCAGATCTTCCCAACCCAGGGCTCAAACCCAGGTCTCCTGCACTGTAGGCGGCTGCTTTATTGCTGAGCTGCTAGGGTTTCACATATATAAATTATATATAAATTACACATTATGTTATATATATGTGTATAAATTAGGGCTTCCCAAGTGGTGCTAGTGTTAAAGAACCCACCTGCCAATGGAGGAGCTGTAAAAGACTTGAGTTCAGTCTCCGGGAGAATCCCATGGACAGAGGAGCCTGGCGGGCTATAGCCCATAAGGTGGCAAAGAGTCGGACGTGACTGAAGCGATTTCGCATGCACAACGCCTGTATAAATTAAAACTCTCTTTCCCACAATCCATTTTGTAACCCTTTTCTTAGTATATTTTCAGAACCACTTGAATATTTCAGTAGGTAGTATATTCAAAGTAAAACTATTCACAGATTTCCACAAAAATAACAAAAATGGGGGGAGTTATGGTTATTCTAATATGTGAAAGGCAGGCGTCTTCTGTACATCCCCAGAGAGCTGGCTGGGAATCCCCTCATTAAGTCTGTCCTCAGTACTTACCTGTAGGCAAATGTCAGCTGCAGATACTATTTAAAAAGTCCTTCAAAAAAACCACAGCTACTTACAGTGATTCTGAGCAGCCAAAAGATAACAGATCTAGAGCATTCTGAAAAGCAGCCAAAATGTCGTCTATTTTTATGATAGGTTCTAAAGCCAGCCACCTCATTAGGACTGAGTCTTCTGCATTTCTTTAACAGCTGAGTAGTATTCCATTGTATATATGTACCAGAGCTTCTGGATCCATTCATTTGTCGATGGACATCTAGGTTGCTTCCATGTTCTGGCTATTGTATAGAGAGCTGCAATGAACATTGGGGTACAGGTGCCTCTTTCAGTTTTGATTTCAGAAATACTCTTTTTTTGACTGTACTGGGTCTTAGTTGCAGCACATGGGATCTAGTTCCCTGACCAGGGATCGAACCTGGGCCCCCTGCATTGGGAACACAGAGTCCTAACCATTAGTCCACCAGGGAAGTCCTGGGAATACTTTTTTTTATTTTCAATTTTGATTGTGACGTGTTGTTGTTGTTGTTTAGTTGTTAAATCTTGTCCAGCTTTATGCAACCCCATGGACCGTAGCTCTACAGGCTCCTCTTTCCATGAAATTTCCCAGGCAAGAATACTGGAGTGAGGTGCCATTTCCCTGTCCAGCAGATCTTCCCAACCCAGGGCTCAAACCCAGGTCTCCTGCACTGTAGGCGGCTACTTTATTGCTGAGCCGCTAGGGTTTCACATATATAAATTATATATAAATTACACATTATGTTATATATATGTGTATAAATTAGGGCTTCCCAAGTGGTGCTAGTGTTAAAGAACCCACCTGCCAATGGAGGAGCTGTAAAAGACTTGGGTTCAGTCTCCGGGAGAATCCCATGGACAGAGGAGCCTGGCGGGCTATAGCCCATAAGGTGGCAAAGAGTCGGACGTGACTGAAGCGATTTTGCATGCACAACGCCTGTATAAATTAAAACTCTTTTTCCCACAATCCATTTTGTAACCCTTTTCTTAGTATATTTTCAGAACCACTTGAATATTTCAGTAGGTAGTATATTCAAAGTAAAACTATTCACAGATTTCCACAAAAATAACAAAAATGGGGGGAGTTATGGTTATTCTAATATGTGAAAGGCAGGCGTCTTCTGTACATCCCCAGAGAGCTGGCTGGGAATCCCCTCATTAAGTCTGTCCTCAGTACTTACCTGTAGGCAAATGTCAGCTGCAGATACTATTTAAAAAGTCCTTCAAAAAAACCACAGCTACTTACAGTGATTCTGAGCAGCCAAAAGATAACAGATCTAGAGCATTCTGTAAACTGTGGGTTCATACACTAATGTTCATTCATACCCTAAAAATAAGTAGCTGCTTGTATGGAAACTGAATAAATCAATAAACGAAATGGGAAGAGCTTCCGTGGCCATGGCCCGGGGCCATCATTCAAAGTCTGCTGAATGATGCCGAGTTTGGCATGATGTTTAGGATGGGAGCAAGATGATTCTCCCAGATATGCAGTGAGTGAAAAACAGATTTGCTATATCTGTTAGTTGTTTGTAATTACTTTTTACTTTCTTATTTATAAAAACTAGTAAGCAAGTCAGAGGTAGGGCCTTTCTGGTGCTCTTAGCATCTAAGAGGAATATTATTCAGAAATTAGACATGCCTTGCTAATTTTCTAAAGGAAAGAGTTTGAAGAATTCATGAATTAATTTTCGAAATGTGCAACTTTTTACTCTATGCACATAGGTTTATCTAAAGACTAGACAACAACATTGGAGAGAAGGGTATTCTTTAATCAGAGGCCTAAAAACCCTTGGTTAGGGAGATGTACACTTTTATACATAAAATGGATAAGCAAAGTCCTACTGTATAGCATAGAAGACTATTTTCAATATTCTGCAATAGACCATAATGGCAGAGAATACATAATTTTATAAAGAATGTATATATGTATAACTGAATCACTTTTCTATACAGCAGAAAAATTATTTTTTCATTTGGCTGAATCGATCTTAGTCAAGACACCCAGGATCCTCCATCTTCGTTGCAGCATGTGGGATCTTTAGTTGGCGGCATATGAACTCCGAGTTGTGGCATGTGGGATCTAGTTGCCTCACCAGGGACGGAACCCGGGTCCCCTGCACTGGGAGTGCAGAGTCTTAGCCACTGGACCACCAGGGAAGACTCCGTATGCAGAAATTAATACGACATTGTAAATCAACTATACTTCAATAAAAATATATTGAAAGAAAAAGTTAAATCCTGGAAAATGGGGGTGATTATACCTTTTGTGTAAAGAATCCACCTGCAGTGCAGAATACACAGGAGATTCAGGTTTGATCCCTGGGTGGGGAAGATCCCCTGGAGGGGGAAATGGCAGCCCTCTCCAGCACTCTTGCAGGGAGGATTCCATGGACAGATCTAGAGCATTCTGTAAACTGTGGGTTCATACACTAATGTTCATTCATACCCTAAAAATAAGTAGCTGCTTGTATGGAAACTGAATAAATCAATAAACGAAATGGGAAGAGCTTCCGTGGCCATGGCCCAGGGCCATCATTCAAAGTCTGCTGAATGATGCCGAGTTTGGCATGATGTTTAGGATGGGAGCAAGATGATTCTCCCAGATATGCAGTGAGTGAAAAACAGATTTGCTATATCTGTTAGTTGTTTGTAATTACTTTTTACTTTCTTATTTATAAAAACTAGTAAGCAAGTCAGAGGTAGGGCCTTTCTGGTGCTCTTAGCATCTAAGAGGAATATTATTCAGAAATTAGACATGCCTTGCTAATTTTCTAAAGGAAAGAGTTTGAAGAATTCATGAATTAATTTTCGAAATGTGCAACTTTTTACTCTATGCACATAGGTTTATCTAAAGACTAGACAACAACATTGGAGAGAAGGGTATTCTTTAATCAGAGGCCTAAAAACCCTTGGTTAGGGAGATGTACACTTTTATACATAAAATGGATAAGCAAAGTCCTACTGTATAGCATAGAAGACTATTTTCAATATTCTGCAATAGACCATAATGGCAGAGAATACATAATTTTATAAAGAATGTATATATGTATAACTGAATCACTTTTCTATACAGCAGAAAAATTATTTTTTCATTTGGCTGAATCGATCTTAGTCAAGACACCCAGGATCCTCCATCTTCGTTGCAGCATGTGGGATCTTTAGTTGGCGGCATATGAACTCCGAGTTGTGGCATGTGGGATCTAGTTGCCTCACCAGGGATGGAACCCGGGTCCCCTGCACTGGAAGTGCAGAGTCTTAGCCACTGGACCACCAGGGAAGACTCCGTATGCAGAAATTAATACGACATTGTAAATCAACTATACTTCAATAAAAATATATTGAAAGAAAAAGTTAAATCCTGGAAAATGGGGGTGATTATACCTTTTGTGTAAAGAATCCACCTGCAGTGCAGAATACACAGGAGATTCAGGTTTGATCCCTGGGTGGGGAAGATCCCCTGGAGGGGGAAATGGCAGCCCGCTCCAGCACTCTTGCAGGGAGGATTCCATGGACAGGGGAGCCTGGTGGGCTGCAGTCCATAGGGCCATAAGGAGTCAGACAGAGCTGAGCACTCATTGAGAACTGAGAATACCTAGTGAGCCTTCAGTAAATATTTTAATCACTCCTAAATAAACACTCCTAAGTTAAAATCCTTTGTGTTTGTGTTCAGAACCTCACTTGAAGTGAGAGTTGGGGTCTCCTTTACTGTTTTACTGTTCAGCTGTGGCCTCATGCTTGCTGTTTGGGGGGCCGCCCTGGAAAGCAGAAATCCTGGTTTTGTTTTGGTTTTTTCCAAAGCCTAGGGAGGGTAGTGGATTCCTGGTTAGAGGAAACTGTTGGTTTGAAGGCAAGGGGGAGAGGATTAGAGGGCATAGTTCAAACATCTTGGCCAGAAACACAAAAGGAAGACATTCCTGCAATTAGAAATTCCTCCTGGCTGGGAGGAAAAGGAAAGAAAGGGAAAGCTGGGGTCCTAGAGTTGAGCGGACATGGGTGATGTTTCTTAGCTTACTGCTAAGGGGAAGAAGGTGTCGATGAGTAAGGAATCCCATGTCACAGACACCGCACTGCTACAGCTGCGAGTTGCGGGGCCCGGAGGGGGCAGCTTGTGGTAGGGAGGGCCAGTGAGCAGAAGGCCAGCTGTGTAAGCCCTGGTGCCAGGTGAGGCCCAGGCCTGGGACCCCGTCTCGGGAAACGCAGAGAGGAGAGCCTCCGGAAAGGTGGAGATTAAATCTCGCATCCTGCAGGGTAGGGCTGGAAATGAGGTAAAAATAAAATTGTATGTCTCGCAAAAATGAATTTGTGGACTGGTATTGATTTACTATAACCACGACAAAGGGCAGATTCTTTTTTTGGTATAAAGTGCAGAAATAACCCAGTTTAGCCCATCTAGGCAGGTGTACACATCCCAGAATAGTACGATATGAATGAGCAAGGCTTAGCCACACCAGAATACTAAAATGAAAAGACGCGAGTAGAGTTCTCAGGACCAAGTCAGTACCACTTAAACAGAGTCAACCAAGATGGAATTTAGACGCTTGTACGGGGTTGGAATTCCTGCCAAGTAACGAAGGTTAGAGATTTTAGGCTTCAGAGAGCTTGTGCGCGTGTGACATGTGTGAAAGTTGTTCAGTTGAGTCTGACTCTTTACAGCCCCAGGGACTATAGCCCATCAGATTCCTCTATCCATGGGATTCTCCAGGCAAGATGTGGGGGTAGCCATTCCCTTTTCAGGGGAACTTCCTGACCCAGGGATCGAACTGGGGTCTCCTGCATTGCAGGCAGATTCTTTACCAGCTGAGCCACCAGGGAAGCCCTCAAAGGCAGCTTACCCAACATCCTATTTCACTCTTATTTTTTCAAAGACACCATTACAGTAAAATGGGGACCTGTAATTGCAAGAAACAGCGGAGGAGTAAAGACTTCCCTAAAATCTCTGACTCACCAGGGAGCATCAAGGACCTACACACAGGTTACCTCCCTTTCACCCTGGACAGCTGGTGGTAGCTGGCAAGTGGCAGCAGCCAGGAGGCAGCCCTGACTGCTCCGCCAATGTCTGCAGTGCAGAAACAGTGCCACTGGGGTTGAATACATGAAGGGTACTCGAAAGTAGAGAGCAGAGTGTGGTATAGGAACTGCCCATGTCCCCTGCCCGGTACCTTGGAGAAATGGAACTCAAGGTGTGAAGACAGAGACAGCAGCTGTAGCAGGGCCGTGGGGCCAGAGGAGGTGTCGAGGAAGAAAGGGAAATGACGGAGAAAGGAGGGGAGAAAGCGTTACAACCACCAGGGGGTTTCTGATAGGAGGGGAAGTGAAAACTGCAGAAATAGAAAGAGGAACTCAGGGACCAGAGGGCTTTATTTCCCTGCGTGCTCCCCCGCCCACCTTCCCCAGAGAAGCCACCACTCTGGGGGAAAGACACACAGGAAGTGTCCTTTGCACCTTAGACTCTGACTTGGTGAGGGATGGTCTGCCCGCTCATTAAAAGGCCACTGCCTAGGGGGCTTCCCCTGGTGGTCCAGTGGGTAAGGACACCGCCTTGCAGTATAAAGTGCAGAAATAACCCAGTTTAGCCAAAGGGGTGTACACATCCCAGAATAGTACGATATGAATGAGCAAGGCTTAGCCACACCAGAATACTAAAATGAAAAGACGCGAGTAGAGTTCTCAGGACCAAGTCAGTACCACTTAAACAGAGTCAACCAAGATGGAATTTAGACGCTTGTACGGGGTTGGAATTCCTGCCAAGTAACGAAGGTTAGAGATTTTAGGCTTCAGAGAGCTTGTGCGCGTGTGACATGTGTGAAAGTTGTTCAGTTGAGTCTGACTCTTTACAGCCCCAGGGACTATAGCCCATCAGATTCCTCTATCCATGGGATTCTCCAGGCAAGATGTGGGGGTAGCCATTCCCTTTTCAGGGGAACTTCCTGACCCAGGGATCGAACTGGGGTCTCCTGCATTGCAGGCAGATTCTTTACCAGCTGAGCCACCAGGGAAGCCCTCAAAGGCAGCTTACCCAACATCCTATTTCACTCTTATTTTTTCAAAGACACCATTACAGTAAAATGGGGACCTGTAATTGCAAGAAACAGCGGAGGAGTAAAGACTTCCCTAAAATCTCTGACTCACCAGGGAGCATCAAGGACCTACACACAGGTTACCTCCCTTTCACCCTGGACAGCTGGTGGTAGCTGGCAAGTGGCAGCAGCCAGGAGGCAGCCCTGACTGCTCCGCCAATGTCTGCAGTGCAGAAACAGTGCCACTGGGGTTGAATACATGAAGGGTACTCGAAAGTAGAGAGCAGAGTGTGGTATAGGAACTGCCCATGTCCCCTGCCCGGTACCTTGGAGAAATGGAACTCAAGGTGTGAAGACAGAGACAGCAGCTGTAGCAGGGCCGTGGGGCCAGAGGAGGTGTCGAGGAAGAAAGGGAAATGACGGAGAAAGGAGGGGAGAAAGCGTTACAACCACCAGGGGGTTTCTGATAGGAGGGGAAGTGAAAACTGCAGAAATAGAAAGAGGAACTCAGGGACCAGAGGGCTTTATTTCCCTGCGTGCTCCCCCGCCCACCTTCCCCAGAGAAGCCACCACTCTGGGGGAAAGACACACAGGAAGTGTCCTTTGCACCTTAGACTCTGACTTGGTGAGGGATGGTCTGCCCGCTCATTAAAAGGCCACTGCCTAGGGGGCTTCCCCTGGTGGTCCAGTGGGTAAGGACACCGCCTTGCAGTGCAAGGGGCGCCGGTTCGATCCCTGGCCTGGGAAGATCCCACGTGCCGCGGAGCGGCTGGACCGGTGTGTCCAACGACCGAGCCGGAGCTCTGGAGCGCATGCGCCCGGAGCCGGTGCTCTGCGACAACAGAGCCCACCGCAATGGGAGGCCCACACAGGTCAAAGAACAAAGACGGATGAAAATAGAGAAATGGAAGACCAATAGAAGTGGCCCGCCCGTGCCCTTCCCTCCCCACCCCTTCCCTCCCCACCCCAGTCCCCAAAAAGATAAATAAATAAATAAATCTTAAAAAAAAAAAAAAAGGCCACTGCCTAGAGTGGAGAGGAAACAGATACATTCCTGGACTGGATCGTGGGCATTCAGAAAGGGAGGAGGTTCTCATCCAACCTTGATGCTAATATTAAAAAAAGCAAAAAGAAAAAAATTGCAAACTACAGGGCTTCCCTGGTGGTCCAGTGGGTAAGGACACCACCTTGCAGTGCAAGGGGCACTGGTTTGATCCCTGGCCTGGGAAGATCACACGTGCAGCGGAGCAGCTGGACCAATGTGTCCAACTACCGAGACGGAACTCTGGAGCGCATGTGCCCAGAGCCGCTGCTCTGCAACGAGAGAGGCCACTGAGATGGGAGGCCCACATGGGCAAAAGAACAAAGATGGAAATGAATGAAAGACACAATAGAAGTAGCCACGAAAAAAAAAAATGCAAACTACTAACTGTCACTATTTGTGTGGTATTCACGTGGGAAGGAAATAGGGCTTGGAAAGTAGCTTTCTTCCAAGAAGCTATTTTATCAGCAGTTCATCAACTCTTGCTCGAGGCTACTTATGAAAATAGGCTGTGCACCTCCTCCGTTGCAGGCAGCTGGGAGACGGCAGGTGTGATCAGAGAGTCACCATCAAGTTCCCAGTTGTGAATCAGGACACAGTGCCTGAGAGCTGAATCAAATTTATGAGCATGAATCATTCAGATCTGGGGCATTTTTAATACAACATTAATGTAACATTTCTTTATTCATATACTATGCTTAAACTTAACTAACAGACTCCTTACATACCTCATGAGTATTTAACAAGCAAACCTTTTTTCCAGTTTTATTGAGGTATACGTGATACATAACATTGTGTAAGTTTAAAGTGTACAACACAATGTTTTGATATTTATATATATTGTGGACTGATCCCCACAAAAGGAATCATTAATATCAATCGCCTCACATGGTTACACTTTTTTTTTTTTCTTGTGGTGAGAAGTTTTAAGATCTACTCTCTTGGCAACATTCAATTATGCAATTGTTAAATAATTTTATTTATTTATGTTTGGCCATGCTGGGTCTTCAATGATGCACAGACTTTCTCTCGTTGTGGGGAGCGGGGGTATCTCTTCAGTTGCGGTGCTTCTCCTTGTAGTGGCCTCTCTCACTGTGGCTCCCGGGCTCTAGAGCCCAGGCTCCGTAGTTGTGACTCATGGGCTTAGTTGCTTCCCGGCGTGTGGGATCTTCCCAGATCAGGGATAGGATCTGTGTCTCCTGCATTGCCAGGTGCAGTGTGTACCACTGAACCACCAGGGAAGTATTTTCTAAGAGATAAACCAAATGTATGAGTCTTGCAGCATGTTTTGGGAACCAGACATAGATGGCTCCACATTAAAATACCTAGAAAAGATAACTTACCAGGTGAGGGCCTACCCTTAAAAAATGGTTTACATTATGGTAAGTTATATACAACACTGAATTCGCCATTTTAGCCCTTTTTAAGCGTACAGCTCTGTACTACTAAGTACACTCCCATCCTTGTGCAACCCCACCTCCAGCCATCTATCTGTGCCTATCGAACAGTGCCTCACACTCTGCCTCCCCCAGTCTCTGGCAACCTCCCAGTCCCATTGCATACTTCCTATGAATCGACTCATCCAGGTCCTCACATAAATGGCAGCAGCGTTCCTGTGTGACTGGCTTGCTTAATTTCGCATACTGTACATGCTGCCGTATGTATCAGAATTGCCTTCCATTTTAAAGCTGAATGGACCTGTGCTTTTTAAGTGGGCATCATGATGCAAAGTCTTCTTTCTCTTATAAAAAAAAAAAGGTGTATATCCATATCACTTTTTAAAACCTGCTACAGCAGCAAATACATTTTTAACCATTTATTTGGCCACAAAAGAGGCTGGGGCCGGACTTGAAGGGCCTTGTTCGGGGTTCTTAGTTCCTGGAGTGGATTATTTTAATATCACAGACAAGAGGCCATCCACTAATGGATGAACCTGAGGACTGAGCCTAACCCTCAGTCCCCTTGACTGCTGACCACTTCTCTCCCTGCCCCCGAGCCCCCACAAGAGTTTTCTGGGTAAAACATATGGGAATAAAAACAAAAGGGAAGAAGCATGCCTCTGATCTTTCAAGTAGAATTCCTGACACAGGAATACCTTTCTTGGATCCAAATTTTGGACACTTGGTGTTTTGAGCTGGGTTCTGGTTTTTAGAGCAAATGAATTAAAAATATTCATAACTTTTCTCCTCCGAGCTCTAACCTTAATTTCAAAACGCCTTTTACTGAAATAAGACTCCCTTTACCAGCTCTAAGGATGAAGTGGCTTTTGACCTTATTCCCTCCAAATCAAAAAGTCCTTCCTTAATTCAACATAGGGTACCTACTGCAATGGCAAGCTGAGTCCAGCCTTGTGTTTGGAAGTGACCAGCTGGCCCTGGAAATCACCTCCCCAATTCAGTAGAGTCTGAAGTCTCTGTTGTGGACTGAGCTGCCAGGACTTGTCAGGAACGCCACCGGCCCATCTCATCACGTCTGGAGCAGGAACCCAAGACACCAGCACTCACCGCAGTCGATGCACAGGCATGGTCCCCAATGGAAAGAACTCTAAGGGACTACACAAGAGGGGTGTGTGGCACTAGAGACCTTTTAAAGATCTTTAGATACACAGCTATATCTATTTAGATAGACTGCTAAAGATTTAAATAAGATTTTCTTTTAAGGGAACACTTCTGTGTTTTTTACAAGTCATCCCAAGCTATTTCTTGTTTCATTTTTTAAACTTTATTTATTTTTGGCTCTTCTGGGTTTTTACTGCTTCTCCTTTGTTCTTTGATGTGGGGTATCCCTTTTGTGATCAGATCCAACCTCCTCCTGTCGATGGTTTTTCAGGAACTCGTTGCAATTCAGGCGATTTTGCAGGAGAGATGAGTGCAAGTCCTTCTACGCCGCCATCTTCTGGGTTTTCACTGCTTTATTTATTTTTTAAATATTATGTTTTCACTGCTTTATTGATTTATTTATAAATAAAGGTTTCACTTTATTTATTTTTGGCTGTTCCGGGTTTTCACTGCTGACACAGGCTCTTCTCTCGTTGCAGGGAGTGGGGGCTACTCTCTAGTCATGGTGAGCAGGCTTCTTGTTGTGGTGACTTCTCTTGCTGTGGAACTCGGGTTCTAGGGCACACAGGCTTCAGTAGTTGTGTCTCCGAGGCTCTAGAGCACAGGCTCAATAGTTGTGGCTCACAGGCTTAGTTGCTCCACAGCAGGTAGAATCTTCCTGGATCAGGGATCGAACCCTCGTCTCCTGCATTGGTAGGCAAACTCTTTACCACTGAGGTACCAGGGAAGCCCTTGTTTTGTTTCCACAGACTGATTTATTTATATTTAAGTCTTTTCCCCTTTTGCTATACTGCAGTGGCAGACATGCAGGATCTTAGTTCTCTGATGAGGGATCAAACCCATGCCCCTGCAGTAGAAGCTTGGCATCTTAGCCACTGGACTGTCAGGAAAGTCCCATCATGAGCTGTTTTAACGTGACATCATTTTCTGGAAGGTTGAAACTGGAAAAGGTCTCGTTTTTCAAGCAGGACAAGAAAGTCAATATGCTTGTCAAGACAGCTGGGAGACAAAACTGTGTAGCACCCGTGGTTTCAGTTTGCAAGTTAGGCGCCTGATTATTCCTCGAACAAAGTGGAAGGAAGTTCTAACTTCAGGTGTGGAGCAAAGACGATCTGGAAAGGAAAAAGCTGAGAATGAAGAATGCCCAAGAATTCCCATTTCTCTATGCAGTTCTTACACATTTTTCATCAGATGTAAAACATACTGTCCAACCCAGCCAGCCTCACAGGTATACTGTTCCCCAGGCTTGACTGAAGTTCTGCACAAAGTTACAGAGACAAGGCTTTGATCACTACTGTTCCCCAGAGCCTTTTGTGATCAGATCCAACCTCCTCCTGTCGATGGTTTTTCAGGAACTCGTTGCAATTCAGGCGATTTTGCAGGAGAGATGAGTGCAAGTCCTTCTACGCCGCCATCTTCTGGGTTTTCACTGCTTTATTTATTTTTTAAATATTATGTTTTCACTGCTTTATTGATTTATTTATAAATAAAGGTTTCACTTTATTTATTTTTGGCTGTTCCGGGTTTTCACTGCTGACACAGGCTCTTCTCTCGTTGCAGGGAGTGGGGGCTACTCTCTAGTCATGGTGAGCAGGCTTCTTGTTGTGGTGACTTCTCTTGCTGTGGAACTCGGGTTCTAGGGCACACAGGCTTCAGTAGTTGTGTCTCCGAGGCTCTAGAGCACAGGCTCAATAGTTGTGGCTCACAGGCTTAGTTGCTCCACAGCAGGTAGAATCTTCCTGGATCAGGGATCGAACCCTCGTCTCCTGCATTGGTAGGCAAACTCTTTACCACTGAGGTACCAGGGAAGCCCTTGTTTTGTTTCCACAGACTGATTTATTTATATTTAAGTCTTTTCCCCTTTTGCTATACTGCAGTGGCAGACATGCAGGATCTTAGTTCTCTGATGAGGGATCAAACCCATGCCCCTGCAGTAGAAGCTTGGCATCTTAGCCACTGGACTGTCAGGAAAGTCCCATCATGAGCTGTTTTAACGTGACATCATTTTCTGGAAGGTTGAAACTGGAAAAGGTCTCGTTTTTCAAGCAGGACAAGAAAGTCAATATGCTTGTCAAGACAGCTGGGAGACAAAACTGTGTAGCACCCGTGGTTTCAGTTTGCAAGTTAGGCGCCTGATTATTCCTCGAACAAAGTGGAAGGAAGTTCTAACTTCAGGTGTGGAGCAAAGACGATCTGGAAAGGAAAAAGCTGAGAATGAAGAATGCCCAAGAATTCCCATTTCTCTATGCAGTTCTTACACATTTTTCATCAGATGTAAAACATACTGTCCAACCCAGCCAGCCTCACAGGTATACTGTTCCCCAGGCTTGACTGAAGTTCTGCACAAAGTTACAGAGACAAGGCTTTGATCACTCTATCCAGTCGTTCTGCATCTGGATTCAAGCCAGAAGCCTATGTGCCAACAGTTTACATCTCTCGCTTTACGAGTACTTTGCTCTTGCAGGAAAATTGAGGGTACGATAAGAGCCTTAGAAATATTGGGGAGCTGGTATATTTTGGGTGCTATGAAATAATTTTTCTAAAAGTGATTTACTTAGCAATTGGAAATGTGTTAGCTCTAGCCTTCTTTCATGGGTATTTGTGTGTGTGTTTAAAATATATGTAACATAAAATTCACCATTCTGACCATTTTCAGAGGTAGAGTTCAGTAGCATTAAGTACAGTTTATGGCTAATTTAAAAACCCTTTACTGCTCTGAATGCAGAAGCTCCTTCCTACTTTTTGTATAAATCACACCCTGCACATAAGGTTCAGGGACCTTTCATTTTCCAACCTCACAAAATTATGAGTACTTCTATCACTCCTTTTTAGGACTTCTCTCATGGTTTAGCTGGTAAATAATCTGCCTGAAATGCAGGAAACCTCCTGCAAGGCAGGAGACATGGGTTCAATCTCTGGGTTGGGAAAATCCCCTGGAGGAGGGCATAGCAACCCACTCCAGGATTCTTGCGTGGAAAATTCCAAGGATGGAGAAGCCTGGCGAACTACAGTGCACGGGGGTCTCAAATATATATAGGGCTTCCCTGATGACTCATTGGTGAGGAATTTGCTTGCAGTGCAGGAGACCTGGGTTCCATCCCTGGGTTGTGAAATTGCCCCGGAGGAGGACATGGCAACCCACTCCAGTATTCTTGCCTGGAGAATCCCACGCACAGAGGAGTCTGGCGGGCTACTGTCCATGGGGTCACGAAGAGTTTGACATTACTGAGCGAATAACACTTTCACACTTCCAGTATTCTTGCCTGGGAAATCCCATGGACAGAGGAGCATGGTGCATTACAGTCCATGGGGCTGCAAAGGGTCAGACACGATTTATCAACCAAACCACCACTATCGCCCCCTTTTAAACACAGATTCTAAAACGGAGTGACTAGAAGACTGTCTTTTCCCTAATGGTCCACTGCTCTTCTGTGTTTTTTTTTTTTTTATCCACTATGGATCATGATTAAGTTTATCCTAAACCTGCTGTCCCCCACACTAAGCGACTTCCATGTGTCTGTCTACTAATAAGACACCATTGACCACACGTTAGTCATGGTGGTTCTCACCAGGGTTTTTCTCTGAGCCCTGTCCCAAGCTATTTATACCACTCAAAGTGTGCAATCTGGTAGTGTCTATGACCTCTACTTAGAACAGTTCTCAACAAGTTTCCCAGAGTAGGTTTCTGGACAAGCGTCCCAAGAGTGAGAAGCAGGTAGCATTCCAGTGGGGCTGCTGTCTTTCTCATGCTCCTTCCCACTTCTGCTCTGCCACGCAGCTCTGGTCTCATCCAAAGCTCCTTAGTTCCTTACAGGGGAGACAGTATGGTGGTATGCACAGAAAGGGGGTACACCTGCCAGAGCAGACTGGATCTCAGGTTTCCAGATCCTTCGTCAGGCCTCATGGGAGGTGTGCAACTTGCTTATTTGTTCAAGCAAAATATTGGGTAGGGAACTTCCCTGGCAATCCAGTGGTTGGGATTTCGCCTTCCAGTGCAGGAGGATGTGGGTTCAATCCCTGGTCAAGGAGCTAAGATTCCCCATGCCTCATGGCCAGAAAACCAAAACATAAAAACAGAAGCAGTATTGTAACTAAGTTAATAAAGACCTTAATGATGGTCCACATTTAAAAAAAAAAATCTTTAAAAGTGATAAATATTGGCTAAAATAAGAACAAAACTTCCATAGAGAAAAAAACACCCAGACATGAGCAAGGCTGGCATGGGGACCCACTTAGTGCACACGGGTGCTCGTGGCCCCTCCCAGTGTCATCCTGTGAACATGGGTCCTCAGTGGCTATTTGTTGACAGAGTAAATGAGTGAGGAGTGCTGGGTCTAAGGTAACATTCTAGCCCTTGGTAAGCACAACCACCCAAGAGCAGAAGCAGGGGCAGGTACGGCAAGGTAAGAGTGCAGGTAATGTGTGACCTAAGGTGAGGATGTGGCTCAAGTAGGGAAGCTGAAGGTCTGAAGGTGTTTGAATGTGACGTGTATCCCCAGGCTGTGACCACCCCAAATGATTTACAAATGGTTTGCAAAGAAGGGATAGCGTCAGAATCCTAAATAAGAATTAAAGGGAAAGAATTAATTAATTAGTTAGTTCTCTTTTCCTTACATTTGTTATGCTTCCACCTCTCACGGGCACAATCCCAACTGTTCAGTGTCCTCCGGGTGCCCTGGTCCAACACAGCCACACAGCCACTCCCAGAACACGCCTACATTCTTCAAGCTACACGTTGTTCTAAAAATGATCCCTTTTAACTGTGCCCTTCGAGTAAAGATTCCATTTCCTCAGAACTGGAAAACCATCACATCACCTCGTGTACACACACATAAGCCGTGGTCACCAACTACTTGGCAGTCCACACCTGTTTGAAATTACTTGGTTGAAATACTGTGCTCTAAGTGTGAGCGATGGATAGACATGTTTGTGTCTCAGGAGAGGAGCTCTTAACCTCAGTGAACATGATCGATGCAATGAATTGGGGCCCTCCCGTGCCAGTTCTGGACAACAGCCTTCTCTCCCCACCATCAGGGTGGACACGGAGGAACCAGTGACTTGTAATAGGGTTACAGTCCTGACCTCGGCCACGAGAAGCCAGTGTAGATTCTGTAGGGGAAAGACAGGATGAAAATGTGTCAGAGGTTTAAAGAAAGGTAGTTATGTTCCCTGGTCAAGGAGCTAAGATTCCCCATGCCTCATGGCCAGAAAACCAAAACATAAAAACAGAAGCAGTATTGTAACTAAGTTAATAAAGACCTTAATGATGGTCCACATTTAAAAAAAAAAATCTTTAAAAGTGATAAATATTGGCTAAAATAAGAACAAAACTTCCATAGAGAAAAAAACACCCAGACATGAGCAAGGCTGGCATGGGGACCCACTTAGTGCACACGGGTGCTCGTGGCCCCTCCCAGTGTCATCCTGTGAACATGGGTCCTCAGTGGCTATTTGTTGACAGAGTAAATGAGTGAGGAGTGCTGGGTCTAAGGTAACATTCTAGCCCTTGGTAAGCACAACCACCCAAGAGCAGAAGCAGGGGCAGGTACGGCAAGGTAAGAGTGCAGGTAATGTGTGACCTAAGGTGAGGATGTGGCTCAAGTAGGGAAGCTGAAGGTCTGAAGGTGTTTGAATGTGACGTGTATCCCCAGGCTGTGACCACCCCAAATGATTTACAAATGGTTTGCAAAGAAGGGATAGCGTCAGAATCCTAAATAAGAATTAAAGGGAAAGAATTAATTAATTAGTTAGTTCTCTTTTCCTTACATTTGTTATGCTTCCACCTCTCACGGGCACAATCCCAACTGTTCAGTGTCCTCCGGGTGCCCTGGTCCAACACAGCCACACAGCCACTCCCAGAACACGCCTACATTCTTCAAGCTACACGTTGTTCTAAAAATGATCCCTTTTAACTGTGCCCTTCGAGTAAAGATTCCATTTCCTCAGAACTGGAAAACCATCACATCACCTCGTGTACACACACATAAGCCGTGGTCACCAACTACTTGGCAGTCCACACCTGTTTGAAATTACTTGGTTGAAATACTGTGCTCTAAGTGTGAGCGATGGATAGACATGTTTGTGTCTCAGGAGAGGAGCTCTTAACCTCAGTGAACATGATCGATGCAATGAATTGGGGCCCTCCCGTGCCAGTTCTGGACAACAGCCTTCTCTCCCCACCATCAGGGTGGACACGGAGGAACCAGTGACTTGTAATAGGGTTACAGTCCTGACCTCGGCCACGAGAAGCCAGTGTAGATTCTGTAGGGGAAAGACAGGATGAAAATGTGTCAGAGGTTTAAAGAAAGGTTTAGGACGTTCGTTAGAGAGATGGTGTTTCTTCTAGACCCACAGGAGGACTCTAGGAGGTCACGTCTAGTCTGCTGTCCCTGACACTCGCTGCCACTTGTGTCAAGTCTAGGGGAGGACACAGGTGACTGGTCAGTGTTCCCAAGGACACCACTGCTGGGTCTGAAACTGTGCAGAACATGTGCCAGGGCTAGGGGTCCAAAGACCAGTGAGCTCAAAACACAGCTGATCAAGTAGATTTGAGAGGAACAGAGAGGAGATGGTGAGCAGCTCTGTCTCCGTGGTCAAGAGGGCTGCCACCCCGTCTGAGAGCGTGAACAAGGTGCCTCAGGTGACAAGGGCCCAACAACACTGGTCATCTCGTGCAATTACAATACCCACTGTCCGTCCATCCGGCTCCACCACTCTGCTGCTCCCTGAGGAGGGCAGGGGTGCCTGTGACGAATTTTAGGATAGCTTCATGCCCTACTAGGCATAGGGTGATCACGGCTATAAATATTTTTGAGAGAATACATTGTCATCATTTTCTCTTGAAAGATGAGTAGATGGGACTTCCCTGGCAGTCCCGTGGTTTAGAATGCACTCTTCTGTGGCAACGAATGTGGGTTTGATCCCTGGTCACAGAACTAAGATCCCACATGCTGTGGGTTTTCACCAAAATTAGAAAAAAGAAAGTGGTAAGTTACTCTGTGCGAAGAGAGCACAGTGTAGCAAAAACACAGAATTGGGAAATTCAGTGAGACTTAAGAAATACAATCACTTAATTCCTAGAGCATGGAGTGAGTAGGGCAGGGGAGAAATTAAAGAAATGTTGAAATGTGGCCAGGAGTCAGAGGACAGCCTCAGAGCCTCTGCTAAGAACGTCAACATTATCTAGTAGGCAGGAGGAATCCATTCAATTTTAAAGGTGGGAAATGATCAAATCCATGTTTTAGAGGGGTTCCTGGAGGCACCATCAGGGTTGGGATTTCAAGTAACACACATTGGTCCTTTTGTGAGCAAGGAGTAGAGGGCCGGACGTTAATGAAAAGTCAGAGTGACACTATTATTAGTATTAAGAGAAAGAGTTGAAAATGACATCGAATTTCTAGTTTAGTTTGACGCTGAGTGAGAAACCCAGAGACGTAATCGAAGAAGGGCAGCAGCAGGGGAAGAGATGACTCATTCGATTCAGAACTCTTGGAATTTGAGGCGCCTACACATTTCCAGGGATAGCCGTGGGTTCGTGGTCAGTAATACGAAGCCCAGAGGAGAAGTTGGGGCCCGAGACGCAGTTCGCGTGTGGGAGCTGGAACCATGTGACTGGATGAGAAGCCCAGAACCTTCACCTGGAGGGAGAAGAGAAACAGTGAGCCTGGGGAACGGAGATCCCCTTCCTCCTCTTAAAGTTCACAGCCTTTCTCCCTCTGATACAAATATGTAACCAACAGGACAAGCGAAGGGATGACACCAACATTTTTTCCCAGAAGTCCGTTAACCTTCTGCCCTGTGACAGGTGGGCAGCCCTTCCGAGTTCAGGGATGCCTCTCTGGGAGCTGAGTGCTGTGTGGACTTAGCGAGGCGAGCCTTTCTGTGGAGTCCACTCATCCCTGCGTTCCAGGAACAGACCTGGAAAAGTCTCCACTCCAAGCCCAGGCCCAGCAGCCAGAGCAGCATGTCTGCAGGGCATTCACTGTCAGCTGTCTTGAAACATCAAACGACGTCCTGATGACGAGCGGTCCCAGCAGTTTCCAGTGGTGACCAGAGGAAGGGACCCCCAGGCAGGAAGAAGGAGGTTGAGCTCAAAGGCACAGCCCAGGCCTGAAACACAAGAGTGCTAAAGTCCCATGTAACTCATCATTGAGTGAATTCTTGGTGAGGAAGGTGAGTAAAAGAAATAGACATTGAAGAATGGGATTTCCCTGGTGGTCCCGTGGTAAAGAATCTGCCTTGTAATATGGGGGATGCAGGTTCCATTCCTGGTAGGGAACGAAGATCAAATCCATGTTTTAGAGGGGTTCCTGGAGGCACCATCAGGGTTGGGATTTCAAGTAACACACATTGGTCCTTTTGTGAGCAAGGAGTAGAGGGCCGGACGTTAATGAAAAGTCAGAGTGACACTATTATTAGTATTAAGAGAAAGAGTTGAAAATGACATCGAATTTCTAGTTTAGTTTGACGCTGAGTGAGAAACCCAGAGACGTAATCGAAGAAGGGCAGCAGCAGGGGAAGAGATGACTCATTCGATTCAGAACTCTTGGAATTTGAGGCGCCTACACATTTCCAGGGACAGCCGTGGGTTCGTGGTCAGTAATACGAAGCCCAGAGGAGAAGTTGGGGCCCGAGACGCAGTTCGCGTGTGGGAGCTGGAACCATGTGACTGGATGAGAAGCCCAGAACCTTCACCTGGAGGGAGAAGAGAAACAGTGAGCCTGGGGAACGGAGATCCCCTTCCTCCTCTTAAAGTTCACAGCCTTTCTCCCTCTGATACAAATATGTAACCAACAGGACAAGCGAAGGGATGACACCAACATTTTTTCCCAGAAGTCCGTTAACCTTCTGCCCTGTGACAGGTGGGCAGCCCTTCCGAGTTCAGGGATGCCTCTCTGGGAGCTGAGTGCTGTGTGGACTTAGCGAGGCGAGCCTTTCTGTGGAGTCCACTCATCCCTGCGTTCCAGGAACAGACCTGGAAAAGTCTCCACTCCAAGCCCAGGCCCAGCAGCCAGAGCAGCATGTCTGCAGGGCATTCACTGTCAGCTGTCTTGAAACATCAAACGACGTCCTGATGACGAGCGGTCCCAGCAGTTTCCAGTGGTGACCAGAGGAAGGGACCCCCAGGCAGGAAGAAGGAGGTTGAGCTCAAAGGCACAGCCCAGGCCTGAAACACAAGAGTGCTAAAGTCCCATGTAACTCATCATTGAGTGAATTCTTGGTGAGGAAGGTGAGTAAAAGAAATAGACATTGAAGAATGGGATTTCCCTGGTGGTCCCGTGGTAAAGAATCTGCCTTGTAATATGGGGGATGCAGGTTCCATTCCTGGTAGGGAACGAAGATCACACATGCCTCTGAGCAACTAAGTGCAGGCGCTGCAACAACTAAGCCCTTGAGGGCTTCCCCTGGTGGTCCAGTGGGTAAGGACACTGCCTTGCAGTGCAAGGGACGCCGATTCAATCCCTGGCCTGGGAAGATCCCACGTGCCACGGAGCAGCTGGATCAATGTGTCCAATCACCGAGCCAGAGCTCTGGAGCACATGCGCCCAGAGCCGGTGCTCTGCGACAACAGAGGCCATCGCGATGGGAGGCCCACAGGAGCCAAAGAACAAAGACGGATGAAAATAGAGAAATGAAAGACCAATAGAAGTGGCCCGCCCATCCCCCTCCCTCCCCACCCGACCCCTCAAAAGATAAATAAATAAAATTTAAAACAACAACAACAACAACAACAAAACTATGTGTGTGCTTAATCGCTCAGTCATGTCCACTTTGGTACACCATGAACTGCAGATGATCAGACTCCTTTGTTCATGGAATCCTCCAGGCAAAAACACTGGAATGAGTAGCCATTCTCTTCTCCAGGGGATCTTCCTGACCCAGGAATCAAACCCCGTTCTCCTCCATTGTATGTGGATTCTTGGCTGTCTAAGCCACCAGGGAAGCCCCAAACTAATATCACATCAATTGTATCTCAGTATAAGTGGTAAAATAAGAAGTGGAAGGCTGTAAAATTTAAGGGAAAAATAGCTATTGAGGGAACAAACTCAATAGTCATCCCATGAATATTATTATTTGATTAAAATAAACCATTACAGATTAGCACATTGAAGAGATCCGCAGAAGTAGTTTGCTGGGGATGCAGTCAAGAGCACCTTCTTCCAGGATGTGGACCTTGAACTAGCTCTTCAGGGATGGGCAGAGAGAGAGAAGGGAAGAAAGAGGTGGGTTCTCACAGGCGGAGAGAATGGTGTGACCAAAAGAACAAGCTTGTGTAGAAGCTGGAGCGATAACTGAAATGACACTGGCTATTTTAGCAACCTGACCATTTAAAAAATCAACTTACAATAATTTTTTCTTAAATTTTATTTGTTTGTTTTTGCCTCCGTTGGTCTTTGTTGCTACGAGGAGACTTTCTCTAGTTGTGGTGAGCGGGGGCTACTCTCTAGCTGAGAGACACGGGCTTCTCACTTGGTGCCTTTCTTGTTTTTGAGCACAGGCTCTCGGGCACACGGGCTTCAGTAGTTGTAGGTCACTGGGCTCAGTCGCCCCGTGGCCATGTGAGATCCTAGTTCCTGGGCCAGGGATTGAGCCTGTAACTCCTGCATTGGCAGGTAGACTCTTCACTGCTGGATCACTGGGGAAGTCCCCCTGACCATTTTTTTAAAAACAAGAAAAAATACAGATGTGGGGGGGAGTTGGAAGTTGCATTTTTATCACCAGCTCAGGTGATGGCCACTCCACTCTGGGTTGCTTGGAATAAGTCTTGGCTCCACTTTTAAAAGTTACATCCCATAAATGCTTTTAAAATTTGGTATCTGGGGGCTTACCTGGTAGCTCAGTGGTAAGGAGTTCACCTGCTAAGCCCATGAGCTGCAACAATTGGGCCTGTGCTCTAGAGCCTCAGAGCCACAACTATTGAGCCCATGAGCTGCAACTACTAAAGCCCATGTGCCCTAGAGCCCTAGTTCCACAAGTCACCACAACAAGAAGCCTGATCACCTTGACTAGAGAGTAGCCCCCACTCCCTGCAACTAGAGAAAAGCCTGTGTCAGCAGTGAAAACCCAGACCAGCCAAAAATTAATTAACTAATTAAATTTTAAAAAACCCTGATATCTTACTATCTCTGAGTCTCCCACTCACACCTGCTCCAAGTCACTGTAACCTGGTAGCCCTCAGTCTACCCTCAATATTGTCACCAGAGAGATCCCCTTAAATGCCCATCAGATGCAGTCACTCTGCTTAAAGCCCTTCCTGACTCCCCATCTTTCTGCAAAGCAAGAGTCCATTTCAGAGCCCTGGCAAAGGCCCAGAAGGCCAGGTTCCCTCTGCCTGACACTTGGGCCTCTGATCTCATCTTCCAAACTCTTCCTCTCATGCCACAGTGGCTTCCTGCAGGCACACCCCTGCCACCGGCCTGAGCTGGACTCTGCCAGAAATGCTCTTCCCACGGAGAGGCGCCAAGTTAACTCCTGCTCAAATGTCATCCTTTACTCCCTATTAAAAGTGGTCCATTCCTGAGTGCCACTGCACAGAACCAACCGCCTCCTCCAAGTCACACAGGAGAATTTCTCCAGCCCTTTCCCAAATGGTTCTTAAATATTCTCATCTCACAACCAACTAGAGCAGACCTCCTTCCCTCCAGGGAGCTCCAGCATTCTACGTGGGGACCCAGGTCGATGAACCGAAGTACTCACAGTCAGTGGCTTTTATAGCAAAATGCTGACCATGACGTCTGTTGGAACAGAACATGCGTGCATGCTCTGCTAAGTTGCTTCAGTCATGTCCGACTCTTACGACCCCGTGGACTGTAGCCCGCCAGGCGCCTCTGTCCATGGGATTCTCCAGACAAGACTATGGGAGTGGGTTTCCCTGCCCTCCTCCAAGGGATCTTTCCAACCCAGGGATTGAACTTGCATCTCTTACATTGTCTCCTTCATTGCCAGGCAGATTCTTTACTGCTGAGCCACCAGAGAAGCCCTGTAACAAGATACAAAGAAATAAACATAGGAGAGCATTCCTCAAGAGGGACTTCCAATGCATAGACTTACATCTTGACCTAAGAAGAATCTATGTCGCTATAGACTTTAAATCCAGTTTTACAAACATGGTTCACGATTTGACTTTTCAGAAAATCTAAACACCGGTTATACTTAAACAGGCTTGAATCATGCTTTTCTATTATAATCTTAGGTATTGCCTCTCCCAAACAGATATAATTACACCTCTAAAAAATTGGATAAAGTTCAAATTCCTTTATTTTGAGAATATATACTTCTTCCTTCAAACATTACTGTTCTTATTTCTTAAAGGTTTGAAGTTAGCAAGATCAAACAAATTCACCTGGAAATGTACAGTAAGAGCTTTAATCTCAGAGAAGAAAGAACCAATAAGGAAAGGGGTCCCTGGACTTGAGACCTACAACGAGAGAGCTTCAGGGAGTGCCACCCACCCCACTCCTCCGGCGGGCTGTTGAGAACCAGAGCCCTCTAGAGTATGTGTGGAAATCACTCAGCTTGTTGGCCACAAACTGGTTCCGGAAGCTAGGCCTCCCCAGGGCTAATTTCTTTACTGTACCAGACCAGGCTGAACATCAACTGGGGTAATTATGCAGCTAGCCAGACTTTATTGCGTAGCCCTCGCTGATACACTTGGGGAAAACCAAGTCACGTACCACTACTCTACAGACAATGGGACTTAATGTGAAAATATGCGGAAGCCACTTCTATAAAGTTTGAGTAGCTGATCTGGCAGCTCACCCACTGATGGCATTAACTTGCCTGACACCGAGTGTTAACGAACTCCCCGTACCTATGTGTGCCTGTGTGACTATTTCCTAGGATCTAAGGAGGAAGATCTGGATCAAAGATGAGTGGGATGGGGGCTTCCCCTGGTGGTCCAGTAGGTAAGGACACCGCCTTGCAGTGCAAGGGGTGCCAGTTTGATCCCTGGCCTGGGAAGATCCCACGTGCCGTGGAGCGGCTGGACTGATGTGTCCAATTACCGAGCCAGAGCTCTGGAGCTCGTGCACCCAGAGCTGGCGCTCTGCAATGACAGACGCCACCACGATGGGAGGCCCACAGAAGCCAAAGAACGAAGACGGATGAAAATGGAGAAATGAAAGACCAATAGAAGTGGCCCGTCCGCTCCTCTCCCTCCCCAACCCGACCCTTGCCCAAAAATAAATAAATAAATAAATCTTTAAAAAAAGAAAAAAGATGAGTGGGATGGGCTAGTGTTCAGGAGTGAAGACACAATGGAGACCTTGTCAGGTGAAATTCTGGGATGGAATGGTATCACCATGGTAACAAGGTTGGGACTCTGGAGATCAACCAGCCTCCTTGTTTATCCCCAGCATGTTCCCAACGCCAAGTTCCCAGTGATACTAACTTTCTCCTCTCAATTCCCACTCCTCCGTCCTCAAGAGTCACAAAAATAAAGAGACGTTTTAGAGATATTTGTTCCATGATCTACAATTATTATGAACAAGAAATAAATCGACAGTAGCTCAGGGCATCCGTACAAGATAGCCAAAAGTTTTTTCCCTAGTTTGATGAACTGAACCTCCGGCGGGCTGTTGAGAACCAGAGCCCTCTAGAGTATGTGTGGAAATCACTCAGCTTGTTGGCCACAAACTGGTTCCGAAGCTAGGCCTCCCCAGGGCTAATTTCTTTACTGTACCAGACCAGGCTGAACATCAACTGGGGTAATTATGCAGCTAGCCAGACTTTATTGCGTAGCCCTCGCTGATACACTTGGGGAAAACCAAGTCACGTACCACTACTCTACAGACAATGGGACTTAATGTGAAAATATGCGGAAGCCACTTCTATAAAGTTTGAGTAGCTGATCTGGCAGCTCACCCACTGATGGCATTAACTTGCCTGACACCGAGTGTTAACGAACTCCCCGTACCTATGTGTGCCTGTGTGACTATTTCCTAGGATCTAAGGAGGAAGATCTGGATCAAAGATGAGTGGGATGGGGGCTTCCCCTGGTGGTCCAGTAGGTAAGGACACCGCCTTGCAGTGCAAGGGGTGCCAGTTTGATCCCTGGCCTGGGAAGATCCCACGTGCCGTGGAGCGGCTGGACTGATGTGTCCAATTACCGAGCCAGAGCTCTGGAGCTCGTGCACCCAGAGCCGGCGCTCTGCAATGACAGACGCCACCACGATGGGAGGCCCACAGAAGCCAAAGAACGAAGACGGATGAAAATGGAGAAATGAAAGACCAATAGAAGTGGCCCGTCCGCTCCTCTCCCTCCCCAACCCGACCCTTGCCCAAAAATAAATAAATAAATAAATCTTTAAAAAAAGAAAAAAGATGAGTGGGATGGGCTAGTGTTCAGGAGTGAAGACACAATGGAGACCTTGTCAGGTGAAATTCTGGGATGGAATGGTATCACCATGGTAACAAGGTTGGGACTCTGGAGATCAACCAGCCTCCTTGTTTATCCCCAGCATGTTCCCAACGCCAAGTTCCCAGTGATACTAACTTTCTCCTCTCAATTCCCACTCCTCCGTCCTCAAGAGTCACAAAAATAAAGAGACGTTTTAGAGATATTTGTTCCATGATCTACAATTATTATGAACAAGAAATAAATCGACAGTAGCTCAGGGCATCCGTACAAGATAGCACAGGACTGAAAATAGATGTTTATTCCTTACACTGCCATCTGGGCTAGGAGTTAATTTCCAGAGTAATTGCAGAGATTCTGCAACTGTTTATATGCCATTTGAAATCCTAGATCTCTACTCCCAGGAGACCGTCCCAGTCAGACTGTTTACGTCTCTCACCCGTTGAACGAGAGTCACTTTTTATCTTAAACGTGAGCTCCCCTCCTTCTCACCCTATTTCCTGTCAACCACCCTTCACCAAGTGATTGGAAGTGACATTAACAACCAGGGGGACTGGGGCCTTTCAGGATAAAGTCTATTGTCACTAAGGTATAGAGACTTTAAAAAAAAAAAACAACATATTCTGAGACTCAAATATGCTTAGGAAACTTACCTAGGCTTACATCAAACTAAAGAAGGAAGCATGGCATATTTCTCTTTTACAGCTCCCTGTCCCAGGGTGTCTTAGGTATTTGGAACGCAGACTGTGCCCCGTTGGCAAGAATTCGGAATCAATTTACAGTGTGTGATATGATAACACATGTTCTGGATCAGTGGCAGGGGAATGTTTGGAGCAGGAATTCTGTCTCCCCATTAGCAGGAAGGCTTGCTAAACTCACAGCTGGAGAAGTGCCTAAAATGAACTAGGCTCTTTGTGTGTGTGTGTTTAGAAAGGCAACACAAAATCCAGTCCCTGGGATAAATGCTAAATTAAGGCCATCGAAACTGAAACGGTAATTTCATCACAAAGATAAACTTGTTTCAAGTCAAGATGACTACCTTTCTCAGCTACAAGTGCTGCTCTAGCCCTTCAGAAAACTGGGCTTAATGCCACAGGTGATGGTTAGCAACAGTAGGGGAAGAAACAGTCTTAGACCCAGTGGTCGCAGAAGAAAATCAAAAGAAAGTAGAAGGTGGGTGGGTTGGGGGGAGGTCTAGAAGAGTCAAACAACAGGAGCTGAAACTTGATATCTCTGAGGCATGAAGCAGAAGCTGAGTCTTGGCCCCAGGAGCCAAACATTCAGGAAACATGTAAGTGCGTGTAAAAATAAAGAGACGTTTTAGAGATATTTGTTCCATGATCTACAATTATTATGAACAAGAAATAAATCGACAGTAGCTCAGGGCATCCGTACAAGATAGCACAGGACTGAAAATAGATGTTTATTCCTTACACTGCCATCTGGGCTAGGAGTTAATTTCCAGAGTAATTGCAGAGATTCTGCAACTGTTTATATGCCATTTGAAATCCTAGATCTCTACTCCCAGGAGACCGTCCCAGTCAGACTGTTTACGTCTCTCACCCGTTGAACGAGAGTCACTTTTTATCTTAAACGTGAGCTCCCCTCCTTCTCACCCTATTTCCTGTCAACCACCCTTCACCAAGTGATTGGAAGTGACATTAACAACCAGGGGGACTGGGGCCTTTCAGGATAAAGTCTATTGTCACTAAGGTATAGAGACTTTAAAAAAAAAAAACAACATATTCTGAGACTCAAATATGCTTAGGAAACTTACCTAGGCTTACATCAAACTAAAGAAGGAAGCATGGCATATTTCTCTTTTACAGCTCCCTGTCCCAGGGTGTCTTAGGTATTTGGAACGCAGACTGTGCCCCGTTGGCAAGAATTCGGAATCAATTTACAGTGTGTGATATGATAACACATGTTCTGGATCAGTGGCAGGGGAATGTTTGGAGCAGGAATTCTGTCTCCCCATTAGCAGGAAGGCTTGCTAAACTCACAGCTGGAGAAGTGCCTAAAATGAACTAGGCTCTTTGTGTGTGTGTGTTTAGAAAGGCAACACAAAATCCAGTCCCTGGGATAAATGCTAAATTAAGGCCATCGAAACTGAAACGGTAATTTCATCACAAAGATAAACTTGTTTCAAGTCAAGATGACTACCTTTCTCAGCTACAAGTGCTGCTCTAGCCCTTCAGAAAACTGGGCTTAATGCCACAGGTGATGGTTAGCAACAGTAGGGGAAGAAACAGTCTTAGACCCAGTGGTCGCAGAAGAAAATCAAAAGAAAGTAGAAGGTGGGTGGGTTGGGGGGAGGTCTAGAAGAGTCAAACAACAGGAGCTGAAACTTGATATCTCTGAGGCATGAAGCAGAAGCTGAGTCTTGGCCCCAGGAGCCAAACATTCAGGAAACATGTAAGTGCGTGTAAGTGCAAGCACGCAGAGAGCAGAACTCAGCAGGCTTCGTGAAGCCACATGATAAGCTCAGGCAAGAAAGATCAAACATTGTTCTTTGCAAAGGCGTAAGTTATTTATGTATTGTGATCGGCAGGAAGGACCATTTCATATTTCTCTTATTCCACAGTCCAGAATGCCTTATACTCCTACTGCCTTATACTTTACCCTGCTTACTCCTCTCCAGATTGCCCTGAATGAATGAATGGGGTGGTCGTGGGATTTAAAATATTCAGAATACAAACATCATGGAGCCAGTCATGGTTGATTTGGTGTTTCAGACTCTCTCTCTAATTCACTTGATTAATTTAATTATGGCTGACTTAGAGATAACCAGAAATCTCTAGAAAAGAGTCAGTCTGGTTAAATGGTTAGGATACAAGCATATGATTTTACCACTACTAGCTAAAAACCAGAACTGGAAGAATGTATAACACCATCTATGGATTTAGGATTAGTCTCAAAAACACACGGGCTAGCTCTGCAACCCTTTTCATAGTGACACCTTGGGCTTCAGAGCAAGTACTGATAAAGCATTTCTCAGTTTACACAGAGCTTCTCCCTATATTATTTCATCTAAGCCTCTCAACATTTTAAGTTACCACCTGGGCTTTTTTTCAGAAGTGATCTGAAGTATTAGGTCTTGATCATTGAGTAGCCTTTTCACAGAGCCCCATCTTCGCTACCAGCTTCCTTTGACAGCTAGAGAGACTGTCTTAGCCATTTCCTGTTCAGAGTCCATTTCCTGCTCTAAGCCACGGACCTGTATACCAGCTTCCGGCTTGACGGCTGCCTTTCATTATCAGATCACTGAAAGGGCAGAGAGAAGGCTGACCACTGAGCCCCTCGCCCACTGAGGTTACCCACTTCTTCCCTCACCCGCCTCCTCTCGTGCAGCCTTCCAGTTGTTTATGATGATGGCCTCCGGTATTCAGGTATTGGTTTGTGTTTTTAAACATATAAAAGAAAGTGGGGTTTCAAAGAGTCAAAAAAGGAGCTGAAACTTGATATCTCTGAGGCATGAAGCAGAAGCTGAGTCTTGGCCCCAGGAGCCAAACATTCAGGAAACATGTAAGTGCGTGTAAGTGCAAGCACGCAGAGAGCAGAACTCAGCAGGCTTCGTGAAGCCACATGATAAGCTCAGGCAAGAAAGATCAAACATTGTTCTTTGCAAAGGCGTAAGTTATTTATGTATTGTGATCGGCAGGAAGGACCATTTCATATTTCTCTTATTCCACAGTCCAGAATGCCTTATACTCCTACTGCCTTATACTTTACCCTGCTTACTCCTCTCCAGATTGCCCTGAATGAATGAATGGGGTGGTCGTGGGATTTAAAATATTCAGAATACAAACATCATGGAGCCAGTCATGGTTGATTTGGTGTTTCAGACTCTCTCTCTAATTCACTTGATTAATTTAATTATGGCTGACTTAGAGATAACCAGAAATCTCTAGAAAAGAGTCAGTCTGGTTAAATGGTTAGGATACAAGCATATGATTTTACCACTACTAGCTAAAAACCAGAACTGGAAGAATGTATAACACCATCTATGGATTTAGGATTAGTCTCAAAAACACACGGGCTAGCTCTGCAACCCTTTTCATAGTGACACCTTGGGCTTCAGAGCAAGTACTGATAAAGCATTTCTCAGTTTACACAGAGCTTCTCCCTATATTATTTCATCTAAGCCTCTCAACATTTTAAGTTACCACCTGGGCTTTTTTCAGAAGTGATCTGAAGTATTAGGTCTTGATCATTGAGTAGCCTTTTCACAGAGCCCCATCTTCGCTACCAGCTTCCTTTGACAGCTAGAGAGACTGTCTTAGCCATTTCCTGTTCAGAGTCCATTTCCTGCTCTAAGCCACGGACCTGTATACCAGCTTCCGGCTTGACGGCTGCCTTTCATTATCAGATCACTGAAAGGGCAGAGAGAAGGCTGACCACTGAGCCCCTCGCCCACTGAGGTTACCCACTTCTTCCCTCACCCGCCTCCTCTCGTGCAGCCTTCCAGTTGTTTATGATGATGGCCTCCCGGGTATTCAGGTATTGGTTTGTGTTTATTTTTTAAACATATATTTCCTTATTGGTTTGTGCCAAATATTAATTTAGTTGTAGCATGTGAATTCTTAGTTGCAGCATGGGGGATCTAGTCCCCTGACCCGGCATTGAACCCGGGCTGCCTGCACTGGGAACATGTAGTCTTTCTCACGAGGCTACCAGAAAAGTCCCTTTGTATTTAAACCCACACTTCTCATCCTTGTTGATCCTGGCATTCATACCCTTCCAAGTGGAGTTGCATCTCCCTCCCGTTTTCACAGACCTCATGTTCTCATCAGGCTTCTGTGATGGCTCAGTGGTGAGGAATCTGCCTGCAATGCAGGAGACCTGGGTTCAATCCCTGAGTTGGGAAGATCCCCTGGAGAAGGAAATGGCAACCCACTCCAGGATTCTTGCCTGGGAAATCCCACGGACAGAGGAGCCTGGCGGGCTACAGTCCATGCAGGCTCAAAGAGTCAGACACGACTGAGCGATTAACACGTATTCTGCCCAGATCAAACACCATCCTCTACCCTTTCCCAGCTCCAGGCACTTTTGCTCCAACCACACGTGTGTGCGCCTTTTCCTTTGTACAGTGCTTTTAAAATCTTTTGTATATTTGTCATTGTACTGA
Source organism: Tragulus kanchil (assembly GCA_022376925.1). Lineage (NCBI taxonomy): Eukaryota > Metazoa > Chordata > Mammalia > Artiodactyla > Tragulidae > Tragulus > Tragulus kanchil. The sequence continues at coordinate 45,814,605 of JAIOJX010000025.1, forward strand.
GTACTTTTTCATTGGATCTATCCTAGTTATCTTTGCCATTTCCATGTTAGTGGAATTATTTTGGGTATTTCCAGTTTGGAGCTATTACAAATAACATGGCCGTAAATATCCTGTAAAATAGCTTTCATTTAAAATAACTTCCTCAAAATAAATTTCCAATAATATTACTAGATCAAAAGGTATGGTCATTTTTACAGCTTTTATTCAGGTTGCTTCAAGAAAAAGTACTGACTATCCTTGGCACTGTTAAGAGTGGGCTTCTTTGAATCCTTCCCAACACTGGGTCAGATAATGATTTTCTTTGTTGCTTTCATTCATGTACCCATCATGAAATGCTACTGAGGAGTTATTGCAATTCTAAGTGAGGCTGACCCATCAATAAAATATGTCCAGACTGAAATGAGCTCTAACGAAGAGCAAAAATAACTTCCAAGAGGAGTAGGGGGGAGGGGTCATGTCTTCAAATATATTGGGCTGACTTGGTGAGAACTTAAGTCTTATGGTCACACCTAACCACATATGACCACAGGCTAAAATACACAGTCTAGTCAGTGGCTGAGATACACTCTCCTTCGAGTGTACTTGGTAGACATTCAGCAGTTACCTCATTTCATTCTTCATTTCAGGCCTAGCAGAGCAGTATCTCTGAACACTGGCAGGGAAAAGCCCTTGATTGTGCTTCAGCCAAACTGCTAATACCGCTCTAGTATAGATCCCTCTCCTCACAGATGACTGCCAAAGTCTCTTAACCAATTCACCAACCTTCTCTGGGAGTCATTTACCCTCAGCTCTGGTTTATGGGTCAGTTGGTAAAGAATCCACCTGCCAATGCAGGAGACATGCCTTCAATCCCTGGTCAAGGAAGACCCTGAAAGAGGAAATGGCAACCCACTCCAAAAATTCTTGCCTGGAAAATCCCATGGACAGAGGAATCTGGTGGGCATTAGTCCATGTGGTCACAAAGAGTAGGACATGACCTAGCGACTAACCACCACCAACAGTTTAGAGAGCTCAAAGAGGAAACAGGGCCGGCTGAGCCCTGGGGCACAGCCTGTCTCCCGAGCTTTTTCCTGCATCTTGCGCCTCTCACCACTTTCTGCGAATCCGGATGCTTCAAAGAGCTGCTGGCTCATGTTGGCCGCTTACTGTGTGAGGTTCACCTCTGCTGCGTGTGATTCTGCCCTTGGCCCTGCACTGGCCCAGAGTACTCTGGCCTCAGAGCTGCGCCCCAGTTCTGAATGCTTCTGTTCACACCACAGACTACTGTTGGCGGCTGGCTTGCTCAGGTTGTGTTCCCCGCCTTTTGTCTGCCTGCTGCCTGGTTTCCAGGGCCTGCTCTCCCGCTCAGCCAGCGGTCAGGGGACCCTGAGAATGGCCAAGTGAAGGGATCTGACTTTGCGCACAGGGAAGACCCTCCTTGATTGCGCGTCTGCAGTTCTTTTCCCCAGGGAAGTGTGTGGGAGGTCTGAATTTAGCAGAAGGTGGAGTCCTTGTGTGCGCTGAGCCAGTACTATTGGATAATTCAGTTTAGATCTTAATGGAGATGTTCCTTTTCCAGTGGGTGGGCAGTTTTGCTTTACAGTTGGAGGAAAAATAAGGAAACCCTATATTGCCTTGGGTGCCTGGGAATTGAAACACGTGTCTAAATAAAAAAGCTGAAGTGGAGCCTTTCACAACATGAGGGCATTTGGTTCGCAGGAGCCTGGCTTTACCACTGACTGGTAGAAGTGTCTTCTGGGTCATCACCCGAGCATCTCCTGCTGTGATGGTACCAACGCTTCCATCTGACCTCTTCAAGCTCCTGTTTCATTTGTCTTAATACGGGAAACGACAACAAGAAAGCAACATGTGCCAGCCACTCTTCCACAGGCGTTTAGATATGAGCTCATTTTTCTGCCACAACTTATGAAGCAGATAACTATTATCTCCATTTTACAGGTGAGAAACTAAAGCGCAGAGAGGTTAGGTGACTTTCTGGACCCCCCAGATCGGACCCTGGATGCTATGGACTGTGCTCTTAGCCCGTGGTCGGAGCCTGGCAGTCCAGGGCTGAAGCTACAGAAAGGACAAGCAACCCCTCTTATCATGTTGGAACCATAACATCTGACCCCCTGCTGCTGACCTGCCAGCTTTTTATTTGAACTTGAAGTGTCAAACTAACATGACTGTAATCTGAAAGCATGCAGATTCAGGGAGCTGTGAAGCTGCTTTACTCAGTGGATTTTGGAAGAGTAAGAAATGATGAAAAGAAAATGCAGGCTTCCTGCTCTCAAGCCGTCAAATCTGGACAGAAAATCATTCAACGTTTGGCATGGAAAGGACCTTGGAGGTCATATTTTATGGCTTCATTGCGAGGCAAGAAAAAAGGCTCAGGGAGCTGAAGTGCCTTGTTCAAGGTCATGAAACACATTTTCCAGAATTGCAGTGAGATTATTGAGATGGGTAAGTCAGGTAAGTGTTGCTGAAATGCTATTAGGATCTTATCTAGTTGGAGAACTAGTTTGGGGAGCTCCTACAGCAACATGAGTTTCTATGACTTAATTCATATCCTCTATCAAGGCTGCCCCCGCTAGACAGACCCATTTCCATCACCAAGCATGCCAGTCTTTCTGGAACCATGACACATTTGCTGACCTGAAATTGGTTGCACAATATCGATACCCTCTCAATCTGTTAGTCTTGGTGCCATTATGGCCTTTACTCAGTGTTTCCAATTCCCATGTGCTGTGCATACATTTCTCATAAGCACCGTTACATCCTTGTCTATTCACACGAGGATAAAGGCGTGTTTGCTCTGATGGTGAAGAATGTGGATTCCAGAGACAGCCTAGGTCTGCTCCTTATTGCTTTGTGACCTTGGGCAGTTATACCTCCTTTATCTGTGCCTCAATTTATCCATCTGTAAAATAGAAATAATAACAGTACCTATACCCCATTGTGGATGGCAGCATTAAATGACTTAATATAAGCACTACTTTGAGGAGAGGGTTCAACATGACATAAGCACTATAGAAGGTTATCATTGTTTCTGGAAGAGGAAGTTGAATTAGAATGACATCACTTCAGACTGCTACATGGAGCTGAAAAAGGACTACTTCTGCTTCCCACATGAAGGCTGCACCTTGTTTTATAGCTTAAGTGGAACCTTAAAAAAAAATCAGTTTTCCCAAGATCACCTACCAAGAAATTGACTCAGTTTACAGAACTGCAATTCTTGCCAGTCTTCTCAATGAAGTCTACTTCTATATCTTTTCCAAAAATAAACAAACTAGAAAGAAATGAAGGAGGAGAAAAATAAATTCTCTTCTATGGTCTACATTTTGAATTCCCAAGTAGAACACCTTAAGAGCAAGTATAAACAAATAAGTTAATGCAGGCATGATTTTAGAGGTTTACACAAACAACTTTCTCAAATAGACTGAGGTTTTATGTACAAAGGTCAGTAAAGGGACAAAATCTGTATGTCCAAAAGTGTGGAGGCACCAAAGTGAAATGACAGGTTTTTACTGATTTTCATCTTGACCTGTGTAGATGGGGTATGTTTTATGGCTAGCTATATGTACAACAGGAACTCATTCTTAATGACTATAGCTGGACTTTCATAGACTTTTCTAACCTTCCTACAAGCATCCTAAAATAAGTAGAATTAAAACATGGGGTTTGGGCTTCCCTGGTGGTCCAGTGGGTAAAGAGTCTGCTTTGCAATGCAAGGGGCACCAGTTCGATCCCTGGCCCAGGAAGATCCCGCATGCCACGGAGCAGCTGGACCAGTGTCAAATTATGAGCCAGTGCTCTGAACTGCATGCACCCAGAGCCATTGCTCTGCAATGAGAGAGGCCACTGTAATGGGAGGCCCACACATGCCAAAGAATAAAGATGGATGAAAATAAATACATGAAAGACCAATAAAAAAAGAGGCCAAAATTTTTTAAAATGGGATTAAAAATGGAAGTTTCCAAGTGAGTTCTTGCTTCTTTATCTTTGGAGAGAGTATGGTGCAGTAGAATAAGAGTCCAATTTTAATTCCTGACTAACAATTTATGGTCAGTTTCAGTTTCTGTTTCTAGTAGGTAAAATAAGGACAATGAGGCTAATTCGATCTCATCACTTAAAGCATTTTGAAAATAAGCACTATAGAAGGTTATCATTGTTTCTGGAAGAGGAAGTTGAATTAGAATGACATCACTTCAGACTGCTACATGGAGCTGAAAAAGGACTACTTCTGCTTCCCACATGAAGGCTGCACCTTGTTTTATAGCTTAAGTGGAACCTTAAAAAAAAATCAGTTTTCCCAAGATCACCTACCAAGAAATTGACTCAGTTTACAGAACTGCAATTCTTGCCAGTCTTCTCAATGAAGTCTACTTCTATATCTTTTCCAAAAATAAACAAACTAGAAAGAAATGAAGGAGGAGAAAAATAAATTCTCTTCTATGGTCTACATTTTGAATTCCCAAGTAGAACACCTTAAGAGCAAGTATAAACAAATAAGTTAATGCAGGCATGATTTTAGAGGTTTACACAAACAACTTTCTCAAATAGACTGAGGTTTTATGTACAAAGGTCAGTAAAGGGACAAAATCTGTATGTCCAAAAGTGTGGAGGCACCAAAGTGAAATGACAGGTTTTTACTGATTTTCATCTTGACCTGTGTAGATGGGGTATGTTTTATGGCTAGCTATATGTACAACAGGAACTCATTCTTAATGACTATAGCTGGACTTTCATAGACTTTTCTAACCTTCCTACAAGCATCCTAAAATAAGTAGAATTAAAACATGGGGTTTGGGCTTCCCTGGTGGTCCAGTGGGTAAAGAGTCTGCTTTGCAATGCAAGGGGCACCAGTTCGATCCCTGGCCCAGGAAGATCCCGCATGCCACGGAGCAGCTGGACCAGTGTCAAATTATGAGCCAGTGCTCTGAACTGCATGCACCCAGAGCCATTGCTCTGCAATGAGAGAGGCCACTGTAATGGGAGGCCCACACATGCCAAAGAATAAAGATGGATGAAAATAAATACATGAAAGACCAATAAAAAAAGAGGCCAAAATTTTTTAAAATGGGATTAAAAATGGAAGTTTCCAAGTGAGTTCTTGCTTCTTTATCTTTGGAGAGAGTATGGTGCAGTAGAATAAGAGTCCAATTTTAATTCCTGACTAACAATTTATGGTCAGTTTCAGTTTCTGTTTCTAGTAGGTAAAATAAGGACAATGAGGCTAATTCGATCTCATCACATTTTTCCAGGTTTACATAAGATAGGAATGTAGAGTGGGTGCTACAAGAGTTATTTATTTATTGGCCTTGCTGCATCTTCATTGCTACATGTGAGTTTTTTCTAGCTGCAAAGAGCGGGGGCTATTCTCTAGTTTTGGTGTGCAGACTTCTCAGCGTAGTGGCTTTTCTTGCTGGGGAGCACAGGCTCTAGGTACATAGGCTTCACGTGAGCTCTGCAGTTGTGACTCATGGGCTTAGCTGTCCAGTGGCATGTGTGATCCTTCCAGACCAGGAGCTGAACGGGCGTCCCTTGCATTGCAAGGTGGATTCTTAACCACTGGACCATCAGCTCCTACTTTGTCTTTAGATATAAGAAATAATATTTGAACTGGAGAGGGTGTGCAGAAGAAGAAACCTTCCTACACTGTTGGTGATAATGTAAGTTGGTGCGGCCAATGTGGCAAACAGTATGGAAGTTCCTTGGAAAACTAAAGACAGAGTTGCCATGTGCTCTAGCAATCCTACTCCTGGGTATAGATCTAGACAAGACTATAATTTAAAAAGATACATGTACAGCTATGTTCAGAGCAGCACTATTCACAATACCCAAAACATGGAATTGATAGATGAATGGTTAAAGAAGATATGGTAGACATATAGTGTAATACTACACAGCAATGCAAAAGAATGCAATAATGGCACTTGCAGCAATATGGATGGACCTAGAGATTATCCTACTAAGTGAAGTAAGTCAGACAGAGAAAGACAAATACATTATGTTGTCACTTATATGTGGAATCTAAAGTGGAAGTGTTTGTTGTTCAGTTGTGTCTGACTCTTGGCAACCCCATGCACCACAGCCTACCAGGCTTCTCTGTCCATGGGATTCTCCAGGCAAGAATACTGGAGTGGGCAGCCATTCCCTTCTCCAGGAGATCTTCCCAGTACAGGGATCCAAAAGAGGCCAAAATTTTTTAAAATGGGATTAAAAATGGAAGTTTCCAAGTGAGTTCTTGCTTCTTTATCTTTGGAGAGAGTATGGTGCAGTAGAATAAGAGTCCAATTTTAATTCCTGACTAACAATTTATGGTCAGTTTCAGTTTCTGTTTCTAGTAGGTAAAATAAGGACAATGAGGCTAATTCGATCTCATCACATTTTTCCAGGTTTACATAAGATAGGAATGTAGAGTGGGTGCTACAAGAGTTATTTATTTATTGGCCTTGCTGCATCTTCATTGCTACATGTGAGTTTTTTCTAGCTGCAAAGAGCGGGGGCTATTCTCTAGTTTTGGTGTGCAGACTTCTCAGCGTAGTGGCTTTTCTTGCTGGGGAGCACAGGCTCTAGGTACATAGGCTTCACGTGAGCTCTGCAGTTGTGACTCATGGGCTTAGCTGTCCAGTGGCATGTGTGATCCTTCCAGACCAGGAGCTGAACGGGCGTCCCTTGCATTGCAAGGTGGATTCTTAACCACTGGACCATCAGCTCCTACTTTGTCTTTAGATATAAGAAATAATATTTGAACTGGAGAGGGTGTGCAGAAGAAGAAACCTTCCTACACTGTTGGTGATAATGTAAGTTGGTGCGGCCAATGTGGCAAACAGTATGGAAGTTCCTTGGAAAACTAAAGACAGAGTTGCCATGTGCTCTAGCAATCCTACTCCTGGGTATAGATCTAGACAAGACTATAATTTAAAAAGATACATGTACAGCTATGTTCAGAGCAGCACTATTCACAATACCCAAAACATGGAATTGATAGATGAATGGTTAAAGAAGATATGGTAGACATATAGTGTAATACTACACAGCAATGCAAAAGAATGCAATAATGGCACTTGCAGCAATATGGATGGACCTAGAGATTATCCTACTAAGTGAAGTAAGTCAGACAGAGAAAGACAAATACATTATGTTGTCACTTATATGTGGAATCTAAAGTGGAAGTGTTTGTTGTTCAGTTGTGTCTGACTCTTGGCAACCCCATGCACCACAGCCTACCAGGCTTCTCTGTCCATGGGATTCTCCAGGCAAGAATACTGGAGTGGGCAGCCATTCCCTTCTCCAGGAGATCTTCCCAGTACAGGGATCCAACCTGGGTCTCCTGCATTGCCGGCGGATTCTTTATGTCTCAGCACAAGTGAACTTAACTAAGAAACAGAAACTGACTCACAAACATAGAGAACAGACTTGTGCTTGCCAAGGAGAGGGGGTGGTCAGGTGAAGGACAGAGTGGGAGTTTGGGATTAGCAAGGGCAAAATATTATATTTAGAATGGATAAACAACAAGGTCCTACCATATAGCACAGATACATATTCAATATTCTGTGATTAATCATAATGGAGAAGAATATGAAAAGGTGTATATGTATTTCTGAATCACTTTGATATATAGCAGAAATGAACACAACATTGCAAATCAACTATACATCAATAAAAAAGGGAATAGTTTGATTGGAAAAGTTGTCCCCTCTGGGAGGATGGAGGACACAGCACCCTGGGCTGGTGGCTCGGCTGTCAGTGCCCTTATGGAATCAGAAGGTGGCTCTTCTCACTGCAGGCAGCCTGGAGCCAGGGCCCAGTTGGTGCATCAAGCTGGAGTTCAGTCCCCATGCCTTGGACTCTTCAGACATGAGTACACACAGCAGCTTGGTGCGTGTGACGAGAAGGAGTTGACGTGTGTCCATCAGGACAGAGAGCTTTCTGGGAAGAGAAAACGGCCAGCGCAAAGACCCTGAGATGGGGGAAGCCTGGGGAGCCTGGGGGACACAAAGTTCTCGGGCTGAAGAGCAGTTATTGAGGGGAAAGTTGTGGAAGATGAGGTCAGAAAGGTGAGCACAGCTGGACTGCTCAGTTCCTTGCAAGACTAGGATAGGAGTTTCGATTTTATTCTCATTGTATGGGAATTGAAAATGTGGTTAAAGAAGATATGGTAGACATATAGTGTAATACTACACAGCAATGCAAAAGAATGCAATAATGGCACTTGCAGCAATATGGATGGACCTAGAGATTATCCTACTAAGTGAAGTAAGTCAGACAGAGAAAGACAAATACATTATGTTGTCACTTATATGTGGAATCTAAAGTGGAAGTGTTTGTTGTTCAGTTGTGTCTGACTCTTGGCAACCCCATGCACCACAGCCTACCAGGCTTCTCTGTCCATGGGATTCTCCAGGCAAGAATACTGGAGTGGGCAGCCATTCCCTTCTCCAGGAGATCTTCCCAGTACAGGGATCCAACCTGGGTCTCCTGCATTGCCGGATTCTTTATGTCTCAGCACAAGTGAACTTAACTAAGAAACAGAAACTGACTCACAAACATAGAGAACAGACTTGTGCTTGCCAAGGAGAGGGGGTGGTCAGGTGAAGGACAGAGTGGGAGTTTGGGATTAGCAAGGGCAAAATATTATATTTAGAATGGATAAACAACAAGGTCCTACCATATAGCACAGATACATATTCAATATTCTGTGATTAATCATAATGGAGAAGAATATGAAAAGGTGTATATGTATTTCTGAATCACTTTGATATATAGCAGAAATGAACACAACATTGCAAATCAACTATACATCAATAAAAAAGGGAATAGTTTGATTGGAAAAGTTGTCCCTCTGGGAGGATGGAGGACACAGCACCCTGGGCTGGTGGCTCGGCTGTCAGTGCCCTTATGGAATCAGAAGGTGGCTCTTCTCACTGCAGGCAGCCTGGAGCCAGGGCCCAGTTGGTGCATCAAGCTGGAGTTCAGTCCCCATGCCTTGGACTCTTCAGACATGAGTACACACAGCAGCTTGGTGCGTGTGACGAGAAGGAGTTGACGTGTGTCCATCAGGACAGAGAGCTTTCTGGGAAGAGAAAACGGCCAGCGCAAAGACCCTGAGATGGGGGAAGCCTGGGGAGCCTGGGGGACACAAAGTTCTCGGGCTGAAGAGCAGTTATTGAGGGGAAAGTTGTGGAAGATGAGGTCAGAAAGGTGAGCACAGCTGGACTGCTCAGTTCCTTGCAAGACTAGGATAGGAGTTTCGATTTTATTCTCATTGTATGGGAAACCACTGAAAGGTTTTGCACATGATATGAATTCTTTGTTAAAAAGATCATTTTGGCCACTGCAGAGCCGAGATTTGTGATGAGTGTAGAAACAGAAGCAGCAGCAGAGGTGTCTCCATGAGCAATGGGACAATGACGTTGGGGTAGTGGTTGAGAATTGAAGGAGAGGTGGGCGCCTCAGGACTTGCGCAGAGAGCTAGAGGCTATAAAGGAAAGAGGAATTAAATAGGACTCCTTGAATATTACAGCCATAAACAGGAACAAAACTGGATCATCTGTGGAGATGTGGATGGCCTAGTATCTGTCATACAAAGTGAAGTAACTCAGAAAGACAAAAACAAATATTACATATTAGAGCATAAATATATGGAATCTAGAAAAATGGGAGTGATGAGCCTCACTGCAGGGCAGGAATACAGATGTACACACAGAGAATGGACAGGCAGACACAGCCTGGAGGGAGTATGGGATGAACTGGGAGATGAGGACTGACATACATATACACATATACACTACCATGTGCAAAACAGATCGCTGGTGAGAACCTGCTATATAGCACCGGGAGCGGTGCCTGGTGATGACCTAGCAGGGTGGAGGGTAGGGAGGGAGGGAACCTTAAGAGGGAGGAGATGTATGTATATACACAGCTGACTCACTTTGTTGTATAGCAGAAACAAACACAACATTGTAAAGCCACTGTATCCTAATTTGAAAAATGCCTTCTTGGTTTTTTGGCTTCAGCATCTGGGTAGATGCTGCTGCCATGGACTGTAGGTTAGGAAGAGTGGGGATGTAACAGGTTTGGATGGGTGCAGTCAAGAGTTAGACATGTTCAGTTGAGATGCTTATTCGCCATTCACATGGATATGGCCAACAGCAGTTGGATATATAAATGTGGAACCTTAGGGTTGGGCTAAAATTCTAAGCCTGAGACTCATCAGCTTATACATAATATTTAAAGACACAGGGCTGGATGAGTTCATCTGGTAAGAGAGAATGCAGGACCAAGCCCTGGGTCCTTTTACTTTCAGCGGTTGGGCACAGAAGGAAGCGGCTACACAGCAGACTGAGGAGATGAGGACAATCTCGTGGATGGCAGAAATGGCTGCTTGCTGCACGGGCTGGGATGCGGTTCACCCAGATGTACAGTGAGGGCTCTGGGGACAGTAGACTGTCCTGTGGAGAATAAGTCAGTTTACTAAGTAATAAACACGGTCTCTCTGCAGCTATCTCATCAGTATTTACTTTTGTTGCTTTTATTTATTTTGCTAATTTAGTTGATATAAATGATACATGATGGTCCTTTTAATTTGCACTTGGAAAAGTGAGTGTGTTAGTTGCTCTGTTGTGTCCAACTCTTTGGGACCACATGGACTGTAGCCCACCAGGCTCCTCTGTCCATGGGATTTCCCCGGCAAGAATACTGGACTGGGCTGCCATTTCCTTCTCCAGCATGTGTAAAACAAACCAAGTATTACTTTGCTGTTTCCTCTTGTTATATGAACATTCTGTTAAAATCTTTGTGACTGGTTATTGTTAAAGATTATGGTTCTCTTCCATTTTTGTATTGATTGAATCTTTTCTTTCACTTGGGATTATTTTTGAACTTCAAAACAGATCGCTGGTGAGAACCTGCTATATAGCACCGGGAGCGGTGCCTGGTGATGACCTAGCAGGGTGGAGGGTAGGGAGGAGGGAACCTTAAGAGGGAGGAGATGTATGTATACACAGCTGACTCACTTTGTTGTATAGCAGAAACAAACACAACATTGTAAAGCCACTGTATCCTAATTTGAAAAATGCCTTCTTGGTTTTTTGGCTTCAGCATCTGGGTAGATGCTGCTGCCATGGACTGTAGGTTAGGAAGAGTGGGGATGTAACAGATTTGGATGGGTGCAGTCAAGAGTTAGACATGTTCAGTTGAGATGCTTATTCGCCATTCACATGGATATGGCCAACAGCAGTTGGATATATAAATGTGGAACCTTAGGGTTGGGCTAAAATTCTAAGCCTGAGACTCATCAGCTTATACATAATATTTAAAGACACAGGGCTGGATGAGTTCATCTGGTAAGAGAGAATGCAGGACCAAGCCCTGGGTCCTTTTACTTTCAGCGGTTGGGCACAGAAGGAAGCGGCTACACAGCAGACTGAGGAGATGAGGACAATCTCGTGGATGGCAGAAATGGCTGCTTGCTGCACGGGCTGGGATGCGGTTCACCCAGATGTACAGTGAGGGCTCTGGGGACAGCAGACTGTCCTGTGGAGAATAAGTCAGTTTACTAAGTAATAAACACGGTCTCTCTGCAGCTATCTCATCAGTATTTACTTTTGTTGCTTTTATTTATTTTGCTAATTTAGTTGATATAAATGATACATGATGGTCCTTTTAATTTGCACTTGGAAAAGTGAGTGTGTTAGTTGCTCTGTTGTGTCCAACTCTTTGGGACCACATGGACTGTAGCCCACCAGGCTCCTCTGTCCATGGGATTTCCCCGGCAAGAATACTGGACTGGGCTGCCATTTCCTTCTCCAGCATGTGTAAAACAAACCAAGTATTACTTTGCTGTTTCCTCTTGTTATATGAACATTCTGTTAAAATCTTTGTGACTGGTTATTGTTAAAGATTATGGTTCTCTTCCATTTTTGTATTGATTGAATCTTTTCTTTCACTTGGGATTATTTTTGACTGGAAGTAACAGAAAACTTATTGTATAAGATGGGGTTACTCTGCTTACAAAACAAGATGTTTTGAAAGGTAGACAATCGAACAATTCTAGAATTCCTCCAGATCAATACTTCTGCCTTTCTAATGCACCATCCTCAGCAGGGAGTTTGCTTCCTCAGGCTTGTCTGAAGGCTGCCAGACCTCTGGGCCTCACATCTATATTCCACTAGGAAGAAGAACACGGAGCACAACTTTTGTACCCGCTAAGTCTATTTGTCTTCATCAGGAAAACAATAGCCTTCCTTGAAGCCACGCCAGAAGTCTGCTTACATCATGTTGACCAGAAGTTGGCCAAATAGCCATGCCATGCTGCAAAGGAGGCTGAGAAGGTGACCTTTTTTTTTCCATTCATGTCTCATTCATTTAATCCTAACTAAACATGTAGCAGGCCCACACTCAAGGTATCCTGTGTAAATCACATTCTAGCTTCTCTTTGCAATTTTATTTATTTATTTTTTCATGTGAGATGGGTAATGTGCTGGTGTCGTAACAAGGTTGAGAGGGAAGCACATGTCATGCAATTGCGTGAGCACCCAATCACCACACTTATGAACTACAAAAGGATCTCTTTGCAATTTTAGACTTTAATTTTTTAAGCTGTCAAACATTTAATCAGTTACTTTTTATACAGTAAAATTACTTTTTTTATGGTGTAGTTTTATGAATTAAAAAAATGGAAAAGATGTGTTTTTTATTGTGGCTACTGCTTTTCCTGCCAAATTGCCTGCTGTTCCCATGGTGGTAGAGGACAGTTAATGAACACAACAGAGTAGCTGGAGAGAGGTATGACTACTTGCTGATGCTTCCTGAGATGAGAAAAACATGGAAGAAAGTTAGAGTGGGGGTAGTTCGCATCTCTAGAGTACCTGACCATAATCCTTAGGTTTCTGCCAAGCTCGAGAACCATCCCTTCTGTGGGTTTCCTCCCAGGCAAGGATGATGCTTGTGTCGCAGCAGTGACGGTGGTGATGATTTGATAGAAGATTTTGTTGTGTGGTCTCCACTGGGGCGAGGCCTGAAATATAAGAAGAGATGAGCTGGAAGACAGCTGTTACATGTACATTTTCATTAATTAGTCCCATTTCCAGCAGCTCTGAGTGATAAGAGAGGACAGTGAATGGCAATGAATAGGTAACACAGGTGACTGAACATCCACATCAAGCTTACCATATTTGTGCAAGACTGGCACATCCCCACAGAGTGAACACGTGGAACACCATTACTAGTGTGTACTGAGCTCCTCTGCTGGCTGCTCACCCTACAGTGTCTCATTTAATCTTCACAACCACCTTGTAACCTGGTGTGTTGAGTCTCCTCTGGATTAGAGATAAGTGCTTTGGGCTTAAGCCTTCCCTGTCAACTTTAGGGAGGATATGTGGAGATATAACTCCCATTTATAAACTTGCTTGGTTTTCATCTGTACTCATTAACAAAGAACAAGGGCAAAGTCAGTCAAAAGCAGGGTCAATATCTTGCACATTTTAAAGTATAGATTTAGTTGCTTTAGGTGTGGTTTAAAAAAAATTGACACACAGATCTAACTGAAAACTGATAAATTCTAGTAAAATAACTGCCGTGTCTCTTTTACACTTTAATCTTCTGTATATAATTTTCGTATCAAGTTAATTCACACTGATGTTAATTTTTTTTCCCGTTAACATTATTTCATACATACTTCTCCGTAACTCTGCCACTATAACTTGGATATTTCTCATCTTTTCTGGACTTCAGTTTCTCCTGTAAAATGACACAGTTAGGCTATTATTTAACAATAAAGTTTTTCTAGCTTTAATAGAATACCTATTATCACAGGGGAATAATGGACACGCAGCGTGGATGACCCAGGAGTCGTTTGGAGAAGTTTACTTCAAAACATGGATGCTACTGAATGGGTCATAGCTTTCCTGTTGTTCATGAGTCAGCATGAAAAATACCTCCAGAGAAAGCTAAGTAGGTCAGATTTATCTAAGAAGACAGCTGTGTAATCCTGTATCCCTCTCCAGCCCCATGCCACTGCAGATATAGGCTTCTGGCTTTTTGAATAACAGTCAAATAGCATTACCAACTCTGTGATGTCCATTAGACGACAACTTGAAAAATTAAGCTGACCTTTAAAAAGCTTCCGTAGAAATACAAAATAGAGCTGTATTTATATATGGACGATAGCAGTTTTCTTCTCTCTGTTAAGCCCTTTCATTGAGTCTATGATACTGGTTGGTGTGAGAAAGACTTTTAATGAAAAGTAAAACAAACAAACAAAAAGCAAAACAGTTTAGGGCTACCCTCATAGCTCAGCGGTAAGTGTTCGCCTGCCAATGCAGGAGACACAGGTTCAATCCCTGCTCTGGGAAGATCTCACAACCACCTTGTAACCTGGTGGTTGAGTCTCCTCTGGATTAGAGATAAGTGCTTTGGGCTTAAGCCTTCCCTGTCAACTTTAGGGAGGATATGTGGAGATATAACTCCCATTTATAAACTTGCTTGGTTTTCATCTGTACTCATTAACAAAGAACAAGGGCAAAGTCAGTCAAAAGCAGGGTCAATATCTTGCACATTTTAAAGTATAGATTTAGTTGCTTTAGGTGTGGTTTAAAAAAAATTGACACACAGATCTAACTGAAAACTGATAAATTCTAGTAAAATAACTGCCGTGTCTCTTTTACACTTTAATCTTCTGTATATAATTTTCGTATCAAGTTAATTCACACTGATGTTAATTTTTTTTCCCGTTAACATTATTTCATACATACTTCTCCGTAACTCTGCCACTATAACTTGGATATTTCTCATCTTTTCTGGACTTCAGTTTCTCCTGTAAAATGACACAGTTAGGCTATTATTTAACAATAAAGTTTTTCTAGCTTTAATAGAATACCTATTATCACAGGGGAATAATGGACACGCAGCGTGGATGACCCAGGAGTCGTTTGGAGAAGTTTACTTCAAAACATGGATGCTACTGAATGGGTCATAGCTTTCCTGTTGTTCATGAGTCAGCATGAAAAATACCTCCAGAGAAAGCTAAGTAGGTCAGATTTATCTAAGAAGACAGCTGTGTAATCCTGTATCCCTCTCCAGCCCCATGCCACTGCAGATATAGGCTTCTGGCTTTTTGAATAACAGTCAAATAGCATTACCAACTCTGTGATGTCCATTAGACGACAACTTGAAAAATTAAGCTGACCTTTAAAAAGCTTCCGTAGAAATACAAAATAGAGCTGTATTTATATATGGACGATAGCAGTTTTCTTCTCTCTGTTAAGCCCTTTCATTGAGTCTATGATACTGGTTGGTGTGAGAAAGACTTTTAATGAAAAGTAAAACAAACAAACAAAAAAAGCAAAACAGTTTAGGGCTACCCTCATAGCTCAGCGGTAAAGTGTTCGCCTGCCAATGCAGGAGACACAGGTTCAATCCCTGCTCTGGGAAGATCTCACATACTGTGGAGCAAATAAGACCATGAGCCACAACTATTGAACCTGTGCTCTTGAGCCCATGTGCTGCAACTACAGAAGCCCCTGTGCCCTAGAGCCCGAGTTCCACAACAGGAGAAGTCACCGCAACAACAGGCCTGCTCACCTCAACTAGAGAGTAGCCCCCACTTTCTGCAACTAGAGAACCCTCAGCAGCAGTGAAAATGCAGAATAGCCAAAAATAAATACAGACATAAATTAAAAAAAAAAAGAAAAGTGAAACAGTTTAAAAATTAGTAAAAAAATGTTTTGAGCTGGGACTGTTTATTAAACCTATTTAATAAAACCTGTTAGGCTGCTGGTGTTTGCTTGCTTTCCTTTCGAAGCAGTCTGGTTTGAAGACATAAACATACATTCTGTAGGGACCTCCCTGGCAGTCCAGTGGTTAAGACATCATCTTCCGATGTGGGTGGGGTGGTTCGGTTTTGAACCCTGTTCAGGTAGTTAAGATCCCACATGCTTCTTGGCCAGACACCAAAACATAAAACAGAAGCAATATGGTAACAGATTTTAAAAAGACTTTTAAAATGGTTTACTTCAAAAAATTAAAAACAAAAAACCAACCCATATTGTAAATAAATAGGCCAATGAGAGAACTTTCAGGCAAAAACAAACTGAAAGTGCAGTTACTGCCTAAGTGGACTAAGCAAGTATTCTTGTCTTAAGAGGCCTGCTTAACACAGACCTTCAGAGCCCAAGGGGCAAATGCAAGCCCAGAGAAATGAAATGAAGAAAAAAAGGGACACGTTGGTTTGGGACTGGGGGTCCTTGGAAGATGGAAAGGTAGATACTGGCAGACAAGGTAGGAAAAAGGCAAGGGATGGGAGAATACTGGAGTGTGGATAATGCAAAGTGGTTTTTTTTTTTTTTCACATTGAGGTTTTATGTTTATGCTAATCTTCTTAAAGGTTAAGTTCTGGCCAAGCAATTAGGCTAAAAGGAAAACAAACAAAAAAAGCAAAACAGTTTAGGGCTACCCTCATAGCTCAGCGGTAAAGTGTTCGCCTGCCAATGCAGGAGACACAGGTTCAATCCCTGCTCTGGGAAGATCTCACATACTGTGGAGCAAATAAGACCATGAGCCACAACTATTGAACCTGTGCTCTTGAGCCCATGTGCTGCAACTACAGAAGCCCATGTGCCCTAGAGCCCGAGTTCCACAACAGGAGAAGTCACCGCAACAACAGGCCTGCTCACCTCAACTAGAGAGTAGCCCCCACTTTCTGCAACTAGAGAACCCGCAGCAGCAGTGAAAATGCAGAATAGCCAAAAATAAATACAGACATAAATTAAAAAAAAAAAGAAAAGTGAAACAGTTTAAAAATTAGTAAAAAAATGTTTTGAGCTGGGACTGTTTATTAAACCTATTTAATAAAACCTGTTAGGCTGCTGGTGTTTGCTTGCTTTCCTTTCGAAGCAGTCTGGTTTGAAGACATAAACATACATTCTGTAGGGACCTCCCTGGCAGTCCAGTGGTTAAGACATCATCTTCCGATGTGGGTGGGGTGGTTCGGTTTTGAACCCTGTTCAGGTAGTTAAGATCCCACATGCTTCTTGGCCAGACACCAAAACATAAAACAGAAGCAATATGGTAACAGATTTTAAAAAGACTTTTAAAATGGTTTACTTCAAAAAATTAAAAACAAAAAACCAACCCATATTGTAAATAAATAGGCCAATGAGAGAACTTTCAGGCAAAAACAAACTGAAAGTGCAGTTACTGCCTAAGTGGACTAAGCAAGTATTCTTGTCTTAAGAGGCCTGCTTAACACAGACCTTCAGAGCCCAAGGGGCAAATGCAAGCCCAGAGAAATGAAATGAAGAAAAAAAGGGACACGTTGGTTTGGGACTGGGGGTCCTTGGAAGATGGAAAGGTAGATACTGGCAGACAAGGTAGGAAAAAGGCAAGGGATGGGAGAATACTGGAGTGTGGATAATGCAAAGTGGTTTTTTTTTTTTTCACATTGAGGTTTTATGTTTATGCTAATCTTCTTAAAGGTTAAGTTCTGGCCAAGCAATTAGGCTATTTAACCTTCTTTACAGTCATGTCCAGACCGAGTAAGGCTGGCTTCACAGTACTGTATTATGTCCTTGGGAAAGAGGGAATCCACAATTGGTTTAGTCCTTCTTCGCCTCTGTCCTGCTACTGGACCACTACTCTGCCATTGTCTAGACTCTAAGGCACCACAGCAATTAAATAGAGGATCAATGTAAGCACACAGGTGTGCCCAGGTCACTTCCCCTCTGTAGGTTGCTCCTATTTTCTGAATTTCATACAAGCTCTTCTGGAAGCAGCAAATTCACTAAAAATTTCTTAAGATTGCCAGTACTTCCAGCTTGTGTAAATGGATTCCTGAAAAAACCCTTGCTCGCGCTGCTGTTGGCAAAGGGACGGTATTAACTTAAAAGGAGCTCAGATCTTACATGTACTTTTTGATTCTAGGTATCAAAAATTGGAGCTAGAAAAAACATTTCCACTTTGGGAATGTTAGAGACAGGCAAATGACCACCTCCCAGACCCCTACCAGATTTCATAAGAGACTGCCTAAAATTTGCAATAGGAACCCGAAAGGGACTGTGTGCGGGGTCTCTGAGGCTGTAAATTCCTAGCAAGAGGCTTCCCCACCTGTCACAAGCTGGACGGTCTCCACGGAGGGTGCCGGGCGCACCACCGCCACGCGGCGCTGAGGTCAGCCTCTCTGGTCTTGGGAGAACTCTTTTTATTCTAAATTACAGACTTTGCAGCCACCGGATATCCTCGCTGCAGACTGGCAGTAGCCATGTGGCTGCACTCGCCTTTCCTGAAAACCAGTGCATTATTTCCACTAATATCCTGTCTAGGGCCTCCCGCTGGGCGACTCCTTACTCCCACCACCCACCGCCGCCCCCGTCCTCGTGGTTAATAGCCCGATCGTGGCTCGCGTGCGAAACAAAGCGGAACCCCCACCCCCCCGCAAAGTTCTTGGCGACTGTGGTCCGGGAGCCCCTCCCGCCGGCTCTCAGCGACCCTGTCACGGCCGCGGAAAATGCCCGGACCCCGCAGCCTCCGGGAGGCAGCCGCCGGGGGCTTCGGGGCGGGCCCCCAGCCCTGGGCCTCGTGTCGGGCGGGGCGGCGGCCGCGGCGTTCGCATTGTCCACGTTCCCCGCGCCCCTCCGCGTTCCGTCCCTCCCTATCTGTGGCGCACACGCGCGGAGCGAACGGCGCGCCCAAGGCGGGCCTGCAGCAGCTGTGGCAGCGGCGGCGGCGGCGGCGGCGGCGGCGTGGGCGGCGCGGCGCGGGGCGGGGCGGGCGGCGCGGGGGCGGGCCCGGGGCGAGGCGGCCAGGGCGCCAGCGAGCCAGCCGCGAGCGCGGCGAGCAGCCGAGAGGAGCGCAAGCAGCAGCATGGCGGGGCTCCGACGCCCGCAGCCGGGCTGCCACCGCCGCACCGCCGCGGCCATGAACCTCCTGCTGGGCGTCTTCCAGGTCCTCCTGCCCTGCTGTCGCCCGGGAGGGGCTCAGGGACAAGGTCAGCCTGGTGCCGCTCCGCTGGCTTCCCTCTCCACCCCGCCCCCCCCTTCTCTTTCTTTTGGGGGAACCGCTGAAATCTATAAGAGGGCGAGGGGAGGAGCGGGAAAGGAGGAAGGAAAGCGGCTGCAATTCCGGGCTGGTACCCTTTGCGCACCGCGTCGTGCCTCCTGCGCCCCCCAGCCCCGGCCACCCGAAAGCTGGGAAGTCGCGGGGCTCGGGGACCGCGGCGCGGACCGCTAGCCGCGCGCGCCCCGGAGCCTTTGTGCGCGGGCCCCCGGCTCCCCGGCGCAGCCCCCGCTTTGTGTGGCGCGCGCTGGGGCCCCGCCGCGGCCCGGCTTCCTGCAGCTTTGTTCCCCGAGCTTGGCCACCCGAGCCTCGTCCCGCACACGCCCGCCGCAGCTGCTGCGGGATGCAGAGCGCAGGGTCCCGCGGGGTGGCCTGCCCCTTGCGTCCCCCGAGTGCGAGAGCCCCCGGCCCGCACGCCCTCCTAGCTGTCTGAGGGGCTGCCGGCTCGCACCCGGTGCATTGTGTTCTGATCCTCGGCTCACACTGCTCGGGTAGCCTTGGCTTCTAGAAGGGAAGGGAGGCTTGTTTGGGTGAGGCGGGTGCACTGGGGGAAGATCCGGGGGCCGACAAACAAAGCGGAACCCCCACCCCCCCGCAAAGTTCTTGGCGACTGTGGTCCGGGAGCCCCTCCCGCCGGCTCTCAGCGACCCTGTCACGGCCGCGGAAAATGCCCGGACCCCGCAGCCTCCGGGAGGCAGCCGCCGGGGGCTTCGGGGCGGGCCCCCAGCCCTGGGCCTCGTGTCGGGCGGGGCGGCGGCCGCGGCGTTCGCATTGTCCACGTTCCCCGCGCCCCTCCGCGTTCCGTCCCTCCCTATCTGTGGCGCACACGCGCGGAGCGAACGGCGCGCCCAAGGCGGGCCTGCAGCAGCTGTGGCAGCGGCGGCGGCGGCGGCGGCGGCGGCGTGGGCGGCGCGGCGCGGGGCGGGCGGGCGGCGCGGGGGCGGGCCCGGGGCGAGGCGGCCAGGGCGCCAGCGAGCCAGCCGCGAGCGCGGCGAGCAGCCGAGAGGAGCGCAAGCAGCAGCATGGCGGGGCTCCGACGCCCGCAGCCGGGCTGCCACCGCCGCACCGCCGCGGCCATGAACCTCCTGCTGGGCGTCTTCCAGGTCCTCCTGCCCTGCTGTCGCCCGGGAGGGGCTCAGGGACAAGGTCAGCCTGGTGCCGCTCCGCTGGCTTCCCTCTCCACCCCGCCCCCCCCTTCTCTTTCTTTTGGGGGAACCGCTGAAATCTATAAGAGGGCGAGGGGAGGAGCAGGAAAGGAGGAAGGAAAGCGGCTGCAATTCCGGGCTGGTACCCTTTGCGCACCGCGTCGTGCCTCCTGCGCCCCCCAGCCCCGGCCACCCGAAAGCTGGGAAGTCGCGGGGCTCGGGGACCGCGGCGCGGACCGCTAGCCGCGCGCGCCCCGGAGCCTTTGTGCGCGGGCCCCCGGCTCCCCGGCGCAGCCCCCGCTTTGTGTGGCGCGCGCTGGGGCCCCGCCGCGGCCCGGCTTCCTGCAGCTTTGTTCCCCGAGCTTGGCCACCCGAGCCTCGTCCCGCACACGCCCGCCGCAGCTGCTGCGGGATGCAGAGCGCAGGGTCCCGCGGGGTGGCCTGCCCCTTGCGTCCCCCGAGTGCGAGAGCCCCCGGCCCGCACGCCCTCTCCTAGCTGTCTGAGGGGCTGCCGGCTCGCACCCGGTGCATTGTGTTCTGATCCTCGGCTCACACTGCTCGGGTAGCCTTGGCTTCTAGAAGGGAAGGGAGGCTTGTTTGGGTGAGGCGGGTGCACTGGGGGAAGATCGGGAAACAGGAAGCTTTCTTTTCCGTGCATTAAAAACGCGGTGTGTTTCTTGGTGTTGGTGCAGCGATCGAGCCCATGCCGAATGTGGTGGAGCTGTGGCAGGCGGAGGAAGGGGAACTCCTGCTGCCCACTCAGGTGAGGATGGCTAGGTGACAGGGCGGCTGCGGGGGTGCGAGGGAGGAGAGGCTCGGAGGCCGCCGGCCCCCCTGCCGCACCGGCCTCGGGCCACTTTGCAAGGCAAATAAACGGTCGGGCAGAGCCTGAACACCTGGCCACGGTGGCCTGCCCGGCCGCCTCCCTCGCCATGTGACAGGGCGTGAGTCACGCCGGCCCCAAGTTCAGGAGGTGGGAGCCCAGGCCACCTCAGCAGGGCCGCGACCAGCGGCGGCGGTGCCGAGGGGAAGGGTGGGCGAGGGACCCGTGTCCTGATCTCTCCGTGAGCCATGCAGTGTCCCAGAGGACTACAGGAAGATGCAATATTGATTTCAGAAGTATTAGTGAGTGGTCCTTGCCACTGGCGTTAAGTAGCATTGTTTGGATGAAGATGTGACTTTAAAGGATCCTAATCTTGGATTTTTTCCAAGTGACTTTAATTTGTGTTAGAATACAGCGTCTTGTTAGGAACTCGAATTTCAGGTTTCAGTCCCCCCCCCCCCCCACATATCATGATTGCATATGGAAAAATCATTAAAGATTTGTTGGGCATCTGGCATCATCCAAGTTTTACCACTGCCGTAGAGTTCTGCAGAGCGTTTGTGTTTAAGGTTTAACTTTAAGGAGAAATTTTCATTGACTGCAGATGTACGCATTTAAATACAATACTGTTGATGGTCTTTCTGCCTGGACAGCATGCATGCCCAGCATGGGAGGTGCCTGTTTTGGGTGGATGGGGGAGTGGTTTGAATCCCAAGGGGGTAGGCAGCTTGTGTGGGGTAGTTTTTAGGATGTTCATTACTTCCCACGTTGGTGGTAGCAGTTAATTCTATGTTGTCTCTTGTGGCTGTTTAGAAAACAGGGTGTGTAGCTGCGAATTCACTGGTGAGGTTCTGCAGTTTTACATTTTAAGTGCTGCTGGATATTTGGAATATTCTTTTTAACCAGGGCTAATGAATAACAGCTTCAAGATGGAGAGGTGATTTTTTTTTTTTTAGAGGAGAAATTTCCTGGCCCTCCCCTGAAGGCCAGCCTGCTGAATAAGACCAGTCCTTGGAGAAAAAACCCTGTCAGGATGGAGAGCAGTCAGTCTGTCCTTCTCATAAAAGTTTATTCCTTAATGAATATTTCCTCTTGATTGTTAAATGGTCAATGAGTAGTGTTAAGTGCAGAAAGATAAAAAGAGAAATCATTCACTTCCCGATGAGAGAACCATGCTTAACATTTGACATATGTACTTTTAACAAGCACAGCATGGTCATTGGGCACATCAGTTTTCCACAGAAGTGTTAGTGACATGTTGGGCTGGAGACTTCTCTGTTGTGTGAGCTGTCCTGGTGTCATGCAGTTAGAGCATCTCTGTCTCTTACCCACTAGACGCCAGTGCCACTTACCCCTCCTCCGCCCTTGTGTCGTGTGTCGTCCTCCCCCCCCACCCCCCGCCCGCCCATTTGTGACAGCTAAAAATGCCTCCAGACGTTGCCAAATGTCTCTCGGGAGCAGAACTACCTGGGTTGAGAAACACTGGTGTGTATCCATACGTATTTGCATTTTCATTCAATTGTACACTGTACCTCTCACTGGTTAGTGTTGGAAACCAACCCAAACTGAAAGGAAAGTCAGTTATGGGCTTTCATTTGTTACAAAAGTAGTTGAAGGCTGAAGTCACTGTCCTCAGAAAGGGAAATGTCAAAGCCTGTGATATGATGAATGACTTTATTTATAGATTCAAAAGTGATTTTATATGATTCTTGGTTTCTGGTTTTGTTGATATGTATGATACAGTTGGTTTTGCTAAAATCGTGTTAGAATTGTAGAAGCTGTCTTTCTGAAATAGTCACTCTAGAAGCATGTGTACCTAAGCTGTTTTAATCAAAGCTGTAATGAAAGTGAAACTGATATTCAAAACCATTTTCTAAATACTTGATCTCCATGTGGGTATGTACTTTTTTGAAACTGTTTTACCCTGCATGTACCTGGGTGGGGCTGAGGGTAGATATTGGTCTGTCTACTTATGTTTATCTATTTAAGCTGCATATATGTCTAAACGGCACGTGTGCTTGTGTGTGTGTGTGTAAACGGCAGAGAATTCTGAAGAGAGTTAAAATAGGGAATTCTTTGCAAAGTGTTTTGAATTTTTTCAGAAAAAGTTCTCTCGTGTGTGTCATGGAATCTGTTGAAAGAGGATATTTATAGGTGTTATTTAAATTTGAAGGTTTTCTGCTTAATTGATTTGTAAGTTGGGTTGCTTTCAGGAAGTGTTAAAGATGGCTTCAGAAGCTAAGATTTGTCAATGGTTGGTGAAATGGGAGTGTCTGAAGATGTGGCACTACAAAATTGAATACTAACACTTGCCAACACTTGTTATTTATACAGTTAATCTATTTTGGAACTGTTTTTTGTAGATTGGGCCTCTTGTCTCTCTAATGAGTCTCTAAAGTGACTAAGAATTTGACTATTTGCATCATTGATAAAAACAGATATAAGTGAGTTGTTATAAACTGCCGGACTGCCAGAATTTCACTCGGAGCTCCATCCTTTTTAGCCTGTCTGTTCTCAGTTTCTTCATCTGCAAAACAGGTTCAATAGTGGTGCCGATCTGAGAAGATTTTGTCAGGATTAAGTCTATTATTTTGGCAGTATTGTCATCTGGAGAGTGTGGAGCACCTTCTGTGCTCTGAAGGGGCTGAGCCAGTGCAGATAACTCAGTACTATGATGTGCCCAACAGTTGCATAGATAAGTGATGTTATTCCTATCTTTTTGTTCTATACTCTTTTGTGTTGTAAAATATTTTGGTCTAAGGACATTAAAACTTGATCTGTGTTGATAATGAGAAGAAGGAAGAAAAACAAACATGTGACTTTACTCTTAGATTTAAAGTATTTTTCCTCTCCTCTGACTCTACTTCTCCCTGGCTTTTACCACCCCAATTCCAGAGTGGTGATGTTATAAAAGGCAAGCAAATGCTTTCATCAGACTTTTTACTGAAGTTTCAAGAAGTGGTTGCGTGTGTGCAAGACACTGCTTTGTGCACCTTCTTACTCCTCCTCCAAGGTCAGAAGCTTCTGTGACTCCCTGTAAACCATTTGACCTACTCTGGCCCTGGAGACCTTTTGCAGTCTGACCTTGTCCATGACTCTACTTAGTCCTTGGGGGCAGCAGGCCCAACATGGGTCAGTTGAATGAAAGCATGAATGCGACTGTCTTGCCATTTGTCCAAGACAGCCCTTCCTGACCCCTAGCTTAGCATGGGCACTGTCTACATTTCTCTTACTCTTTGAGTTCCTGGAGATTTGTTTTCTTTGTCTTGTGTGTGCCTCATTGCCCTCACTGGGTTCCCCTTGAGAGAGTTTGGGCATCTACACTTGGTGGTCCCACTGTGATCACCATGTTGTGTGTACAGTAGGCATTCAGGGGTTCTTCCCAGTGGAAGAGAGGTACTGGTTAGTGTCTTGTCCAGCTCTGCTGTTTAGGAGGTTAGTCACTCTTGAAGATTGACTGTCTTAGGCATTGAGTTACTGTCTTTGCAACCACATGGACGAGCCATGGAATTCTCTGGGCAAGAATACTGGAGTGGGTAGCCTGTCCATTCTCCAGGGATCTTCCTGACCCAGGAATTGAACCAGGGTCTCCTGCACTGCAGGATTCTTTACCAGCTGAGCAACAAGGAAAGCCCTATTGTTGACTAATCACATTTCTATATTAGTTCTAGGAGCAGGAAGGGCAATCTATAATTTATTCATTTAGTCTATTCAGAGTTTGCTGGGATAATGCTGAGAAGCATCACTCCTAAGGGTTTGGGATGTGAGCGGGAGCAGCTGTTAACCTGGTCCAGAAGCATGTTGGTTTGCCATGGGATGGAATGAGATGGAGAAGCCATACTCACCTGGCCTGGTTTTGTCCATGTAGCAAACGCCTGGCCCAGGTTGGCCCCTGTGACTTTACTCCTTAGATTTAAAGTATTTTTCCTCTCCTCTGACTCTACTTCTCCCTGGCTTTTACCACCCCAATTCCAGAGTGGTGATGTTATAAAAGGCAAGCAAATGCTTTCATCAGACTTTTTACTGAAGTTTCAAGAAGTGGTTGCGTGTGTGCAAGACACTGCTTTGTGCACCTTCTTACTCCTCCTCCAAGGTCAGAAGCTTCTGTGACTCCCTGTAAACCATTTGACCTACTCTGGCCCTGGAGACCTTTTGCAGTCTGACCTTGTCCATGACTCTACTTAGTCCTTGGGGGCAGCAGGCCCAACATGGGTCAGTTGAATGAAAGCATGAATGCGACTGTCTTGCCATTTGTCCAAGACAGCCCTTCCTGACCCCTAGCTTAGCATGGGCACTGTCTACATTTCTCTTACTCTTTGAGTTCCTGGAGATTTGTTTTCTTTGTCTTGTGTGTGCCTCATTGCCCTCACTGGGTTCCCCTTGAGAGAGTTTGGGCATCTACACTTGGTGGTCCCACTGTGATCACCATGTTGTGTGTACAGTAGGCATTCAGGGGTTCTTCCCAGTGGAAGAGAGGTACTGGTTAGTGTCTTGTCCAGCTCTGCTGTTTAGGAGGTTAGTCACTCTTGAAGATTGACTGTCTTAGGCATTGAGTTACTGTCTTTGCAACCACATGGACGAGCCATGGAATTCTCTGGGCAAGAATACTGGAGTGGGTAGCCTGTCCATTCTCCAGGGATCTTCCTGACCCAGGAATTGAACCAGGGTCTCCTGCACTGCAGGATTCTTTACCAGCTGAGCAACAAGGAAAGCCCTATTGTTGACTAATCACATTTCTATATTAGTTCTAGGAGCAGGAAGGGCAATCTATAATTTATTCATTTAGTCTATTCAGAGTTTGCTGGGATAATGCTGAGAAGCATCACTCCTAAGGGTTTGGGATGTGAGCGGGAGCAGCTGTTAACCTGGTCCAGAAGCATGTTGGTTTGCCATGGGATGGAATGAGATGGAGAAGCCATACTCACCTGGCCTGGTTTTGTCCATGTAGCAAACGCCTGGCCCAGGTTGGCCCCTGTGATACAGTGTTGAAGAAGAAATATTTCTGCCTTTAAGAATCCCACAGCTTGGGCTTCCCCTGGTGGTCCAGTGGGTAAGGACACTGCCTTGCAGTGCAAGGGGCGCCGGTTTGATCCCTGGCCTGGGAAGATCCCAAGTGCCGCGAAGCGGCTGGACTGATGTGTCCAATCACCGAGCCGGAGCTCTGGAGCGCATGCGCCCAGAGCCGGCGCTCTGCGACAACAGACGCCACCGCGGTGGGAGGCCCGCAGGAGCCAAAGAACAAAGACGGATAAACATAGAGAAATGAAAGACCAATAGAAGTGGCCCGCCTGCTCCCCTCCCTCCCCAACCCGACCCCCGCTCTAAATAAATAAATAAATAAATCTTAAAAAAAAAAGAATCCCACAGCTTGAGCCTGAGTGTGTAGATAACGGAAGTCGGGTAACAAGTGAAACAGGAAATGGTATAGTGCGTATCTCAGGTACTTAGGTAATAGTCTCTAGCTCCAGGCCAGGAAGCATTGCTTAGTATTTGGAAATCTTCTTGTCATAGAGGTTTATTTTTGATTGAATCAGATTCCACTGTTACTGTAGAGAAGTAATAAGTGGCAGAGGTTGAATACTACTGACATTGCTTAAGCGCCCTTGAGTATTAACTCATGCCAAGACCCCCAAAGCTATGAAGTGTTCAGAGCTGATTTCATATGAGGAAATCGAGGCACACAGTGGGTAACTAACTTCTGGCAGAATGGAGTAGCCTGTCCATT
Source organism: Tragulus kanchil (assembly GCA_022376925.1). Lineage (NCBI taxonomy): Eukaryota > Metazoa > Chordata > Mammalia > Artiodactyla > Tragulidae > Tragulus > Tragulus kanchil. The sequence continues at coordinate 45,841,333 of JAIOJX010000025.1, forward strand.
CTCCAGGGATCTTCCTGACCCAGGAATTGAACCAGGGTATCCTGCACTGCAGGATTCTTTACCAGCTGAGCAACAAGGAAAGCCCTATTGTTGACTAATCACATTTCTATATTAGTTCTAGGAGCAGGAAGGGCAATCTATAATTTATTCATTTAGTCTATTCAGAGTTTGCTGGGATAATGCTGAGAAGCATCACTCCTAAGGGTTTGGGATGTGAGCGGGAGCAGCTGTTAACCTGGTCCAGAAGCATGTTGGTTTGCCATGGGATGGAATGAGATGGAGAAGCCATACTCACCTGGCCTGGTTTTGTCCATGTAGCAAACGCCTGGCCCAGGTTGGCCCCTGTGATACAGTGTTGAAGAAGAAATATTTCTGCCTTTAAGAATCCCACAGCTTGGGCTTCCCCTGGTGGTCCAGTGGGTAAGGACACTGCCTTGCAGTGCAAGGGGCGCCGGTTTGATCCCTGGCCTGGGAAGATCCCAAGTGCCGCGAAGCGGCTGGACTGATGTGTCCAATCACCGAGCCGGAGCTCTGGAGCGCATGCGCCCAGAGCCGGCGCTCTGCGACAACAGACGCCACCGCGGTGGGAGGCCCGCAGGAGCCAAAGAACAAAGACGGATAAACATAGAGAAATGAAAGACCAATAGAAGTGGCCCGCCTGCTCCCCTCCCTCCCCAACCCGACCCCCGCTCTAAATAAATAAATAAATAAATCTTAAAAAAAAAAAAATTCCACAGCTTGAGCCTGAGTGTGTAGATAACGGAAGTCGGGTAACAAGTGAAACAGGAAATGGTATAGTGCGTATCTCAGGTACTTAGGTAATAGTCTCTCGCTCCAGGCCAGGAAGCATTGCTTAGTATTTGGAAATCTTCTTGTCATAGAGGTTTATTTTTGATTGAATCAGATTCCACTGTTACTGTAGAGAAGTAATAAGTGGCAGAGGTTGAATACTACTGACATTGCTTAAGCGCCCTTGAGTATTAACTCATGCCAAGACCCCCAAAGCTATGAAGTGTTCAGAGCTGATTTCATATGAGGAAATCGAGGCACACAGTGGGTAACTAACTTGCCCAAGGTGATAAGAGCGCAGTAGTCGTGGGATTTGAACCCAGGAGGTGTTCAGCTGCAGAGTCCAAGCTTTGACCATCTTGCTCTGGTATGAGTTCCAGCATAGTTTCCTGATCAGGAAAGTAGTACAGTGGTGATAAAGTCTGAGACAAATAATTGCATCTTCAGTTTTGAATTAGAAAAACTTGCTTAATTAAATCTTTAATAAAGTTATATCTATGGTGTTAACATTTTTTAATTGGAAAATTTTATATTGAGGTATAATTAACAGAAAATGTTCCACAAATTTCATACACCATAATGATTGTGTATTTGGAGATACTGCAAAATGATCACAATGAGTCTAGTTAATTCTTATATATTTTTTTATTTTTTGGCCACGCTATGTGGATCTTAGCTTATCAACCAGGGATTGAACCCACGCTCCCTGTAGTGGGAGCCTGGACTCCTGGACCACTAAGGAAATCCCAATAAGTCTAGTTAAGATCCATTACCATACATAATTAAAAAAATTTTTTTTCTTGTGATGAAAACTTTTAAAATTTATTCTTTTAGCAAATTTCAAATATGTAGGACAGTATTATTTAACATAATCACCATGCTGTGTGTTAAATCCTTATGACTTACTTATCAGTGAAGTTTGTACTTTTTGACATCTGTCAACCATTTTGCCCACCCTCCATTCCCTGCCCCCAGGAACCACCAATCTGTCCCTGAACTTGGTGTTCTTTTTTGTTTTGTTTTGTTAAAGATTCCACAAACAAGTGAGATCATATGATATTTGTCTTTCTTTGACTTGTTTCACTTAGCATAATGCCCTCAAAGTCTATTCATGTTGTCAGAAATGGCATTATTTCATTTTTTATGAGTAAGTAATATTCCAGTGTATATACATTCCACATATTCTTTATCCATTCATCTATTAGTGGACACTTAGGTTGCTCCTTTGTGTTGGCTATTATAAATGCTGCAGTGAACATAGGTGTATGTATATATATATATATATATCTTTTCAAGTTAGTGTTTTCATTTTGTTTGGATAAAGACTCAAGACGTGGACTTGCTAGATCATCTGGTAGTTCTGTTTTTGATTTTTTAAGGAAACTCTGTACTGATTTCCATAGTGGCTGCACCAAGTTACAATCCTGCCAACAGTGTATGAGGGTTCCGTCTTCTCCACCTCCTCTTCAACCTTTGATATCTTTTGTCTTTCTGATAATAGCCTTCTGACACGTATGGGGCAATACCCATTTGTATTTAAGAAACAGCTAGACTTCTTAGCCCTGCAGACATTTCTGAAGGGTTCCGTCTGTCATGGGGAACAAAAAAAACCACTGCTCCTGTGGAGCTGGCCTTAAATTTTATATTGAGGTATAATTAACAGAAAATGTTCCACAAATTTCATACACCATAATGATTGTGTATTTGGAGATACTGCAAAATGATCACAATGAGTCTAGTTAATTCTTATATATTTTTTTATTTTTTGGCCACGCTATGTGGATCTTAGCTTATCAACCAGGGATTGAACCCACGCTCCCTGTAGTGGGAGCCTGGACTCCTGGACCACTAAGGAAATCCCAATAAGTCTAGTTAAGATCCATTACCATACATAATTAAAAAAATTTTTTTTCTTGTGATGAAAACTTTTAAAATTTATTCTTTTAGCAAATTTCAAATATGTAGGACAGTATTATTTAACATAATCACCATGCTGTGTGTTAAATCCTTATGACTTACTTATCAGTGAAGTTTGTACTTTTTGACATCTGTCAACCATTTTGCCCACCCTCCATTCCCTGCCCCCAGGAACCACCAATCTGTCCCTGAACTTGGTGTTCTTTTTTGTTTTGTTTTGTTAAAGATTCCACAAACAAGTGAGATCATATGATATTTGTCTTTCTTTGACTTGTTTCACTTAGCATAATGCCCTCAAAGTCTATTCATGTTGTCAGAAATGGCATTATTTCATTTTTTATGAGTAAGTAATATTCCAGTGTATATACATTCCACATATTCTTTATCCATTCATCTATTAGTGGACACTTAGGTTGCTCCTTTGTGTTGGCTATTATAAATGCTGCAGTGAACATAGGTGTATGTATATATATATATATATATCTTTTCAAGTTAGTGTTTTCATTTTGTTTGGATAAAGACTCAAGACGTGGACTTGCTAGATCATCTGGTAGTTCTGTTTTTGATTTTTTAAGGAAACTCTGTACTGATTTCCATAGTGGCTGCACCAAGTTAAAATCCTGCCAACAGTGTATGAGGGTTCCGTCTTCTCCACCTCCTCTTCAACCTTTGATATCTTTTGTCTTTCTGATAATAGCCTTCTGACACGTATGGGGCAATACCCATTTGTATTTAAGAAACAGCTAGACTTCTTAGCCCTGCAGACATTTCTGAAGCTGATGCCGTAGGCTGAGCACTGTTTGAGGTGCCGGGGATGTCATGGGGAACAAAAAAAGAAAACCACTGCTCCTGTGGAGCTGGCCGTTTAATGGAGAGGCATAGATAATAACTGAGAAATAGAAAGAATTATAAATTATGTAGTCTGGGCATCAGTGCTATATAGTGGTAGACCAAAGCAAAGTTCGAATGAGGGCATTACAGTTTTAATTCAAGAGTTGAAGGTAGGGTATGACCCTGCAGTCCCACTCTTGGGCATATATCCAGGAAAAGAACACATCTGAAAGGATACACATGCCCCAATGTTCATTGCAGTACAATTTACAAAAGCCAGTACATGAAAGTAGCCTAAATGTCCATAGGCGAAGGAATGGATAAGGAAGATGCAGTATGTATATACAGTGGAATATTACTCAGCCATAAAAAGAAGGAAATAATGCCATTTCCAGCAACATAGATGGACTTAGAAATTGTCCTATTGAGTGCAGTTAGAGAAGAAGAAATGTTGTATGACATCCCTTATCTGTGGAATCTGAAAAGAAATGGTGCAAATGAACTTGTTTATAAAACAGATTCACAGTCTTAGAGTATGAAGCTGTGGCCAGAGGGAAGGATGAGGAGAAGGGACGGTTAGGGAGTTTGGGGTGGACATGTGTATGCTGCTGTACTTAAAATGGTTAACCAACAAGGACCTACTGTATAGCACATGGAACTCCGCCCAGTGTTATATGGCAGTCAGGGTGGGGGGCAGTTTGAGGGAGAACGGAAGTGATACATGTATACGCGTGGCTGAGGCTCTTTGCTGTTCACCTGAAACGATCACATTAAATCGGCTGTTTGTTGTTGTTCAGTTGCTAGGCCCTTTGTGACCCCATACACTGAAGCATGCCAGGCTTCCCTGTCCTTCACTCTCTCCTGGAGTTTGCTGAAATTCATATCTGTTGAGTCAGTGATGCTCCCCAGTATGAAATAAATGAGGTCAAGGTAGGTCTCTTTGAGATGACCTGTATTTGATATTTGAATCAGCCTCACTGCCTCACTCCCTCACTGGAGGGAGTGGGGAGAGATTACAGTGTTGGCCCCTGCCCTTTGAGAGCTCACTGTTGTTGGGGAGATAGGGCTGGATCCAAGTGCTGAAATGTAGGAACTGAGAGGAGAGAGGAGCCGTGTGTGTTGGAGGGTCTGTTAAGGCTTTGGGCAGGGGGAGGGGCTGCTTGTTCAGTTTCTAAGTCCTGTCCAACTCTTTGGGATCCCATGAACTGCAGCATGCCAGGCTTCGCTGTCCTTCACTGTCTCCTGGAGCTTGCTAACTCGTGTCCATTAAGTCAGTGATGCCACCCAACTGTCTCACCCTCTGTCGCCCCTTTCTCTGTCTGCCCTCAAACTTTCCCAGCAGGAGGTTCTTTTCCAGTGAGTCAGCTCTTTGCATTCGGTGGGCAGAGTATTGGAGCTTCGGTTTCAGCACTAGTCCTTCCAAGGAGTATTCAGAGTTGATTTCCTTTAGGACTGACTGCTTTGATCTCCTTGCTGTCCAAGGGATTCTTAAGAGTCTTCTTAAGCACCACAGTTAGAAAGCATCAGTTCCTCAGCACTCAGCCTTCTTTTTTTTTTTTTTTTTTTTAAACCTTTATTTTACTTTTAACTTTTACAGAGTTTTGTTGTTCACAGACATGCATGTTCTCAGATTAGTCATATGTATATCCCCCCCTTCCCTCCCCTCCCGACCATCACATAGCACCCCTGAAGTATCCCCTTTTCTCACAGAGCAATGACTAGAGCTATTTTCTTCACTTATGATAGTACAGGCCTTCATGCTACTTCCTTTACGCCTCTCACCCACTGTTCCTTCCCAACAATGTCCATATGTCCACTGTCCATGTCTGTCTTTCTGTCACTTCACTGCATGTGCCATCATCACCATCCTACTAGATTCCATATATATGTGTTAATATACTGTATTTGTCCTTCTCTTTCTGACTGACTTCACTTTTGATGATACGTTCTAGATCCAGCCACCTCATTAGGGTTGATTCTTCTGCATTTCTCTTTACAGCTGTGTAGTATTCCATTGTATATATGTACCAGAGCTTTTGGATCCATTCGTTCGTCGATGGGCATCTAGGTTCCTTCCATGTTCTAGCTATTGTATAGAGAGCTGCAATGAACATTGGGGTACAGGAGCACTCAGCCTTCTTTATGGTCCAAGTCTCACATCCATACATGACTACTGGAAAAGCCATAGCTTTGATTGTATGGACCTTTGTTGGAAAAGTGATGCCTCTGCTTTTGAACATGCTGTCTAGGTTTGTCATAGCTTTTCTTCCAAGGAGTAAGCATCTTTTAATTTCATGCCTGCTGTCACCATCCACAGTGATTTCAGAGCCCAAGAAAATAAAGTCTCACTGTTTGTACATTTTCCCCAGCTATTTGCCATGAAGTGATGGGACTGGATGCCATGCTCTTATTTTTTGGCTTGTTGAGACTTGGACCAGCTTTTTCGCTCTCCTCTTTCACCCTCATTAGAAGTGAAGAAAATTCCTCTTCACTTTATGCCATTAGAGTGGTATCCTCTGCATGTCTGAGGTTATTGATATTTCCCTCAGCAATCTTGATTCCAACTTGTGATTCAGTCATCCCGGCATTTCACATGATGTCCCCTGCACAGAAGTTAAATAAGCTGGGTGACAATAAATAGCCTTGTCGTGTTCCTTTCCCAATTTTGAACCAGTCCGTTGTTCCATTTCTGGTTCTGACTATTCCTTCTTGTCCTGCATACAGGTTTCTCAGGTGGCAGGTAAGGTGGTCTGGTATTCATATCTCTTTCAGAATTTTCTGTAGTTTGTTGTGAGCCACACAGTCAAAGGCCTTAATATAGTCAATGAAGCCCTCCCTTTCCCCCATCACATAGCACCCTGAAGTATCCCCTTTTCTCACAGAGCAATGACTAGAGCTATTTTCTTCACTTATGATAGTACAGGCCTTCATGCTACTTCCTTTACGCCTCTCACCCACTGTTCCTTCCCAACAATGTCCATATGTCCACTGTCCATGTCTGTCTTTCTGTCACTTCACTGCATGTGCCATCATCACCATCCTACTAGATTCCATATATATGTGTTAATATACTGTATTTGTCCTTCTCTTTCTGACTGACTTCACTTTTGATGATACGTTCTAGATCCAGCCACCTCATTAGGGTTGATTCTTCTGCATTTCTCTTTACAGCTGTGTAGTATTCCATTGTATATATGTACCAGAGCTTTTGGATCCATTCGTTCGTCGATGGGCATCTAGGTTCCTTCCATGTTCTAGCTATTGTATAGAGAGCTGCAATGAACATTGGGGTACAGGAGCACTCAGCCTTCTTTATGGTCCAAGTCTCACATCCATACATGACTACTGGAAAAGCCATAGCTTTGATTGTATGGACCTTTGTTGGAAAAGTGATGCCTCTGCTTTTGAACATGCTGTCTAGGTTTGTCATAGCTTTTCTTCCAAGGAGTAAGCATCTTTTAATTTCATGCCTGCTGTCACCATCCACAGTGATTTCAGAGCCCAAGAAAATAAAGTCTCACTGTTTGTACATTTTCCCCAGCTATTTGCCATGAAGTGATGGGACTGGATGCCATGCTCTTATTTTTTGGCTTGTTGAGACTTGGACCAGCTTTTTCGCTCTCCTCTTTCACCCTCATTAGAAGTGAAGAAAATTCCTCTTCACTTTATGCCATTAGAGTGGTATCCTCTGCATGTCTGAGGTTATTGATATTTCCCTCAGCAATCTTGATTCCAACTTGTGATTCAGTCATCCCGGCATTTCACATGATGTCCCCTGCACAGAAGTTAAATAAGCTGGGTGACAATAAATAGCCTTGTCGTGTTCCTTTCCCAATTTTGAACCAGTCCGTTGTTCCATTTCTGGTTCTGACTATTCCTTCTTGTCCTGCATACAGGTTTCTCAGGTGGCAGGTAAGGTGGTCTGGTATTCATATCTCTTTCAGAATTTTCTGTAGTTTGTTGTGAGCCACACAGTCAAAGGCCTTAATATAGTCAATGAAGCAGAAATAGATGGTTTTTATGAATTCCCTTGCTTTTTCTATGATCCAACAGATGTTGACTATTTGATCTCTGGTTTCTCTGCCTTTTCTAAGTCTGGCTTGTACATCTGGAAGTTCTAGGTTCATTCGTATACTCTTGAAGCCTAACTTGAAGGATTTTGAGCATTACCTTGCTAGCATGTGAAATCAGTGCAATTGTACGGCACTTTGAACATTTTTTGGCATTGTTTTTCTTTGCAATTGGAATGAAAACTGACTTTTTCCAGTCCTTAGGCCACTGCTGAGTTTTCCAAATCTGCTGGTATATTGAGTGCAGTACTTTAACTTCATCATCTTTTAGGATTTGAAATAGCTCAGCTGGAATTCCATCACCTCCACTAGCTTTGTTCGTAGTGTGCTTCCTGAGACCTACGTGGCTTCATGCTACAGTATGTCTGGCTCTAGGCGAGTGACCACAACATCATGGTTATCCAGGTTGTCAGGACTTTTTTTGTATAGTTTCGTGTGTTCTTGTCATCACCTCTTCTTATTCTCTTCTGCTTTTGTTAAGTCCTTGCCATTTCTGTCCTTTATTGTGCCCATCTTTGCATGAAATGTTCCCTTGATATATCCCAATTTTTTTTTTTTTAATTTTTGGCCTCTTTTATTGGTCTTTCATTTATTTATTTTCATCCATCTCTGCTCTTTGGCCCGTGTAGCCCTCTCATTGCAGTGGCCTCTCCTGTAGCAGGACACTGGTTCTGGGCGCATGAGCTCCAGAGTGCTGGCTCGCAATTGGACGCACCGGTCCAGCTGCTGTGCAGCATGTGAGATCTTCCCAGGCCAGGGATTGAACCGGTGCCCCTTGCACTGCAAGGTGGACTGTTTACCCACTGGAGCACCAGGGAAGCCCCTATTATTATTTTTTATTCGAATATAATTGCTTTGCAATGTTGTGTTAGTTTCTGCTGTACAATGAAGTGAAACAGCTCTGTGTCTGTGTGTCCAACACTTTGTTCCTTCTTGTCCTGCATACAGGTTTCTCAGGTGGCAGGTAAGGTGGTCTGGTATTCATATCTCTTTCAGAATTTTCTGTAGTTTGTTGTGAGCCACACAGTCAAAGGCCTTAATATAGTCAATGAAGCAGAAATAGATGGTTTTTATGAATTCCCTTGCTTTTTCTATGATCCAACAGATGTTGACTATTTGATCTCTGGTTTCTCTGCCTTTTCTAAGTCTGGCTTGTACATCTGGAAGTTCTAGGTTCATTCGTATACTCTTGAAGCCTAACTTGAAGGATTTTGAGCATTACCTTGCTAGCATGTGAAATCAGTGCAATTGTACGGCACTTTGAACATTTTTTGGCATTGTTTTTCTTTGCAATTGGAATGAAAACTGACTTTTTCCAGTCCTTAGGCCACTGCTGAGTTTTCCAAATCTGCTGGTATATTGAGTGCAGTACTTTAACTTCATCATCTTTTAGGATTTGAAATAGCTCAGCTGGAATTCCATCACCTCCACTAGCTTTGTTCGTAGTGTGCTTCCTGAGACCTACGTGGCTTCATGCTACAGTATGTCTGGCTCTAGGCGAGTGACCACAACATCATGGTTATCCAGGTTGTCAGGACTTTTTTTGTATAGTTTCGTGTGTTCTTGTCATCACCTCTTCTTATTCTCTTCTGCTTTTGTTAAGTCCTTGCCATTTCTGTCCTTTATTGTGCCCATCTTTGCATGAAATGTTCCCTTGATATATCCCAATTTTTTTTTTTTTAATTTTTGGCCTCTTTTATTGGTCTTTCATTTATTTATTTTCATCCATCTCTGCTCTTTGGCCCGTGTAGCCCTCTCATTGCAGTGGCCTCTCCTGTAGCAGGACACTGGTTCTGGGCGCATGAGCTCCAGAGTGCTGGCTCGCAATTGGACGCACCGGTCCAGCTGCTGTGCAGCATGTGAGATCTTCCCAGGCCAGGGATTGAACCGGTGCCCCTTGCACTGCAAGGTGGACTGTTTACCCACTGGAGCACCAGGGAAGCCCCTATTATTATTTTTTATTCGAATATAATTGCTTTGCAATGTTGTGTTAGTTTCTGCTGTACAATGAAGTGAAACAGCTCTGTGTCTGTGTGTCCAACACTTTGTTGACCCCATGGCCTGTGACTGCCAGGCTCCTCTGGAGTGGGTTGCCATTTCCTATTTCAGTGGATCTCCCGATCCAGGGATCAAACCTGCATCCCCAGTGGTGAAGAATCAGGTATATGGATACATATAGCCCTTCCCTGTGGAACCTCCCCCTCCCCGCCCCATCCCACCCCTCTAGGTTGTCACAGGGCACCAAGCTGAGCTCCTGGGGCTGTACAGCAGCTTCCCCTGGCTAGCTGGTTTACACGTGGCGGTGTATATGTGTTAGTGCCTTTTATCCCACCCTCTCCTTCCCCCATGTCCACGTCTGTTTTCTGTGCCTGCCTCTCTATTCCTGCCCTGCCTCTTTGGTATAGATAGATCTCATCTGTACTGTTTTTATGTTTTTTATATTCCACTTATATGTGTTAATATGTGATACTTGTTTCTCTCTCTGACTTACTTCGTATGCAGTCTTTAAAATACTTTTTTTTATCGAGGTATAATTGATGTCAGTGTTACATGGATTCAGGTGATTCTCCTACTCCTATCCTGTCTCTTTCCCCTGGCGACGACGACTGTGTTCTCTGTATCGGTGTGTTTTTTGTTGTTGTTGTATCCACTAGCTTGTTGTATGTTTTTAGCCACATATAAATGGTATCATGTAGTAGTTGTCTTATTTTCATTTTTTATGGCTGAGTAGTATTCCAGTGTGTGTGCGCGCGCATGTATCACATCTTTGCTCATTCATGTGTTGATGGGCACTTGGGCTGTGTCCATATCATAGGTCTTGGGAACAGCGGTGCTGTGAACCCTGGGGTGCATGTATCTTTTTCGAACCAATGTTTTTGTTTTTTTGTTGGATATATACTCGAGAGTGGAATTGCTGGGTCATATAGTAGTTCTGTATGTAGTTTTTGGAGAAACCTCTGTAATGTTTCCTGCTGTGGCTGCACCAAACACATGCCCGCCAGCAGTGGAGGGAGCCCTCCTTGTCTCCCTGTCCTCAAGAGGCAGCAGTCTGGCACAGAGGGAGAAGCCCGTTGTCGGCAGTGGTAGCATAGGCCTGGGGCGCCAGTGGCTTGGGTCGACTTGCTGACAGACGGCGTGGAGAGGGCAGGTCTGAACTGTATCTCTGCTGAGGGGGTGGATCTTCATGCTTGGCTGTGAGCAGAAGAGACGAGTCAGATGACCCCCAGACTGCGCAGGTGTCAGGGAGTGTGACGGCCTCCTGGACGTAGGGAGCCCTTGGCAGGGAGCCTGACATTGAGTCTGGTGTGTTTTTTTCTGGGGAGAGGGTGCGCAGAGCCTGGAGCTGTCTGGCTACAACTGTGGGTGAACTGTTCTGCCCGCGCTGCGGGGTCTGACCCAACCCGCGTGAGCCTCGGCTCTCGTGGGAAGGTTGGCATTTTTCTAAACGTGAGATTGAGTGAGAAGCGGCGGCTGCCAGGAACTTGGGCCCTGTGGCTCCAGGGTGGGTTAACAGTCAGGGGCGTTAGAAGCTCCAGGTCCGGCCCAGGACAGCGGGTGACGGGAGGCATTGCGGCCCTGACAGCGTTGGGCTGGCGGTGCAGGTGCGGAGGAAGCCTGGGTGCTCTGCATCCCGAGGTGCAGCTTCGGGAGAGGATGGAAACCAAGAGGGAGACGAGGCAGGTGCCCAGGCGGCATCTCATTGGATCTGCCCTTTTGCTTCTGTGGCGAGTGTCTTCTCTTTTTGCCCTCCTGGTATGTGAATTCTGGTCACAGTGTGGCATGGCAGGTCTCAGAGACTTGAAAGCGCATTTGAAGTGGCGTACTTATGTCATTTATAACATGATCAGCGTTTTTAGGTTGAAGTCAATATATATCAGGTGTTCATATAGGGGATTCTGAGCTCAAAGCAGTATATTTTTTATATTTGGGGATTTTAATTATCGTCAGGCTTTGTCTTGTGCGAGTAACTTAAACGTCACAAAGGCTGTTGGAGAGAGAATCGGTGTCCAGCCCGTCTTGAGACTGCGCGCGTGGCCGTGTTAAGCGGCTCGAGTCTTCACGTACGGTGCACGTCTAGGGCTCACGCGGCCATTTCTGCCTTTCAGTGGCGCGATTCTGGTGTCACTCTTTGGTCAATACATCTATAGTGAGTGCGTGCTGTGTGCCGCTGTCTCAGACAGCTTCATTACCCCTGTGGGGCTGAAGACCTGTTTTTGTCTTTTAGGAGATGTTGCATTTCTTTGGAACAACTGTTAAAGCCTCTTCTTTCTCAATAGGGTGATTCTGAAGAAGACATGGAGGAGCAGTCTCAAGAACAGAGGTGAGGAGAAAGGGGAGCACATCTGTGCGAAACTTCCCGACCCACTTTGGATGCCGTCTGAAATCTTGGTTTATGTCTGTGTTTATGTGTTTAATATCATCTGCAGTAGACCTTTCTCTTTGGCATTTGGGATCTGTATGCTCTAGTATGTTTTCTGGGGAGAGGTGCGAGAGCCGGGAGCGGAACTGTGGGTGAACTGTTCTGCCCGCGCTGCGGGGTCTGACCCAACCCGCGTGAGCCTCGGCTCTCGTGGGAAGGTTGGCATTTTTCTAAACGTGAGATTGAGTGAGAAGCGGCGGCTGCCAGGAACTTGGGCCCTGTGGCTCCAGGGTGGGTTAACAGTCAGGGGCGTTAGAAGCTCCAGGTCCGGCCCAGGACAGCGGGTGACGGGAGGCATTGCGGCCCTGACAGCGTTGGGCTGGCGGTGCAGGTGCGGAGGAAGCCTGGGTGCTCTGCATCCCGAGGTGCAGCTTCGGGAGAGGATGGAAACCAAGAGGGAGACGAGGCAGGTGCCCAGGCGGCATCTCATTGGATCTCCCCTTTTTGCTTCTGTGGCGAGTGTCTTCTCTTTTTGCCCTCCTGGTATGTGAATTCTGGTCACAGTGTGGCATGGCAGGTCTCAGAGACTTGAAAGCGCATTTGAAGTGGCGTACTTATGTCATTTATAACATGATCAGCGTTTTTAGGTTGAAGTCAATATATATCAGGTGTTCATATAGGGGATTCTGAGCTCAAAGCAGTACATTTTTTATATTTGGGGATTTTAATTATCGTCAGGCTTTGTCTTGTGCGAGTAACTTAAACGTCACAAAGGCTGTTGGAGAGAGAATCGGTGTCCAGCCCGTCTTGAGACTGCGCGCGTGGCCGTGTTAAGCGGCTCGAGTCTTCACGTACGGTGCACGTCTAGGGCTCACGCGGCCATTTCTGCCTTTCAGTGGCGCGATTCTGGTGTCACTCTTTTGTCAATAAATCTATAGTGAGTGCGTGCTGTGTGCCGCTGTCTCAGACAGCTTCATTACCCCTGTGGGGCTGAAGACCTGTTTTTGTCTTTTAGGAGATGTTGCATTTCTTTGGAACAACTGTTAAAGCCTCTTCTTTCTCAATAGGGTGATTCTGAAGAAGACATGGAGGAGCAGTCTCAAGAACAGAGGTGAGGAGAAAAGGGGAGCACATCTGTGCGAAACTTCCCGACCCACTTTGGATGCCGTCTGAAATCTTGGTTTATGTCTGTGTTTATGTGTTTAATATCATCTGCAGTAGACCTTTCTCTTTGGCATTTGGGGTATCTGTATGCTCTAATAGTATGATTTTGTTTTTAAATGAGATTGCAAGGAAAACTGTTGAGACGCCTTCTCCCTCAACTTCAGTTTACTGTGGCATCCTGCCACCCCTCACCCTGTTTACGAACATCTGTTGTTCATCATTGTGCTGGTTGCTAGACATAACACATTGAATAAGACCTGTCTGCATGTAGCAGGAAAATCAGACATTACTGTAAAGAAAACAAAATAGTTATGCCTGTAATAAGAACGTCAATAATTTGATTGCTACGTGAGAGAATAATGAGGTGGGTCATGTGGTCAGGTGGCTGGAGGTGACCTGGAGCTGAAGTCTGAGGATGTGGGGGAGGGAGCAGCCACAGGGCCAGCAGAGGGGAGGGCAATAGGCCCTTCCCACCAAAGGCCCTGGCTGGGAGCAGGCAGGCCCTGCTGGTGGCAGTCTAGGGACTTGGAGAGAGAAGGCCAGTGTGATTTTGTAGGATAATGAGGTGAGGTAGGACCTTAGAGGAGGCCATAGTGAGGCAATTCAGTTTTATTTTCTTAAGTGTGAGGTGAGAAAAAGTGGTCAGCAGATCAAAAGATGTAAATTACATTTTTAAAAAATATTTTAAGATTGAGGTTTTATTTTTTTTCTAATTTTATCTTTGGCTATTTTGGCTTTTCACTGCTGCCACAGGCTCTTCTCCAGTTGCAGGGAGTGGGGGCTACTCTTTAGTTGAGGTGAGTAGGCTTCTTGTGGTGGTGACTTCTCTTGTTGTGGAACTCAGGCTTGAGGGCACGCGGGCTTCAGTAGTTGTGGCTCATGGGCTCCATAGTTGCGGCTCTGAGGCTCTAGAGCACAGGCTCCATAGTTATGGCTCACAGGCTTAGTTGCTGCGCAGCATGTGAGCTCTTCCTGGATCAGGGATCAAACCCGTGTCTCTTGCATTGGCAGATGAACACTTCACCACTGAGCTACCAGGGAAGCCCCAAAGTTATTTTTATTAAGTTAATTTTTATTGGAGTATAGTTGCTTTACAGTGTTGTGTTAGAACATCTGTTGTACAGCCGAGTGAGTCACCTCCGTGGGCACCTATGTCCCCTCTTGTCTGGGTTTCCTTTGCGTGTAGGTCACCACAGTGCGCTGAGCAGAGCTCCCTGTGCTCTGCAGCAGGTTCTCGTTCGTCACCTGTTTTATACATAGTAGTGTGTATGTGTCAGTCCTGTCTCCCAGGTCTTCCCAACCCGCTGCCTCCCCTGGTATGTCTCTATTTCTGCTTTGCAGATAAGTTCATCTGTATCTTTTTTCTAGATTGCACATATCATGACAGTATACAGTATGTTTTTCTGTTTCTGACCTACTTCATTGTGTACATAGGTCCATGTGTCTGCAAATTGCAGTTGTGTAATATGGCGAAGTAATATTCCATTGTATATATGTATACCACATCACTTTTACGTATTCTTTTTTTTGATTTTGACCTCTTTTATTGTTTTTTTGTTTATTTTCATCCGTCTTTATTCTTTGGCCTGTGTGGGCCTCCCATTGCAGTGGCCTCTCTCGTTGCAGAGCACCAGCTATGGGCGCGTGCATTCCAGAGTGCTGGCTCATAATTGGGCATACCGGTCCAGCCACTCCAAGGCAAGTGGGATCTTCCCAGGTCAGGCATCACACTGGTGCCCTTTGCACTGCAAGGCAATTGGACCACCATGGTAGCCCCTTAAGTTCTTTTTAATGATAGATTTTTGGCTAAAATGCTGAGGGGAGTTTAGAGCATGTAGGGACAGTGCTGTAACAAAGTCTCGTATTCGTATTTATTTATGTGAACAAGCTTTCTCAGTGCTTACATTTTGGCTTTTCACTGCTGCCACAGGCTCTTCTCCAGTTGCAGGGAGTGGGGCTACTCTTTAGTTGAGGTGAGTAGGCTTCTTGTTGTGGGAACTCAGGCTTGAGGGCACGCGGGCTTCAGTAGTTGTGGCTCATGGGCTCCATAGTTGCGGCTCTGAGGCTCTAGAGCACAGGCTCCATAGTTATGGCTCACAGGCTTAGTTGCTGCGCAGCATGTGAGCTCTTCCTGGATCAGGGATCAAACCCGTGTCTCTTGCATTGGCAGATGAACACTTCACCACTGAGCTACCAGGGAAGCCCCAAAGTTATTTTTATTAAGTTAATTTTTATTGGAGTATAGTTGCTTTACAGTGTTGTGTTAGAACATCTGTTGTACAGCCGAGTGAGTCACCTCCGTGGGCACCTATGTCCCCTCTTGTCTGGGTTTCCTTTGCGTGTAGGTCACCACAGTGCGCTGAGCAGAGCTCCCTGTGCTCTGCAGCAGGTTCTCGTTCGTCACCTGTTTTATACATAGTAGTGTGTATGTGTCAGTCCTGTCTCCCAGGTCTTCCCAACCCGCTGCCTCCCCTGGTATGTCTCTATTTCTGCTTTGCAGATAAGTTCATCTGTATCTTTTTTCTAGATTGCACATATCATGACAGTATACAGTATGTTTTTCTGTTTCTGACCTACTTCATTGTGTACATAGGTCCATGTGTCTGCAAATTGCAGTTGTGTAATATGGCGAAGTAATATTCCATTGTATATATGTATACCACATCACTTTTACGTATTCTTTTTTTTGATTTTGACCTCTTTTATTGTTTTTTTGTTTATTTTCATCCGTCTTTATTCTTTGGCCTGTGTGGGCCTCCCATTGCAGTGGCCTCTCTCGTTGCAGAGCACCAGCTATGGGCGCGTGCATTCCAGAGTGCTGGCTCATAATTGGGCATACCGGTCCAGCCACTCCAAGGCAAGTGGGATCTTCCCAGGTCAGGCATCACACTGGTGCCCTTTGCACTGCAAGGCAATTGGACCACCATGGTAGCCCCTTAAGTTCTTTTTAATGATAGATTTTTGGCTAAAATGCTGAGGGGAGTTTAGAGCATGTAGGGACAGTGCTGTAACAAAGTCTCGTCTATTCGTATTTATTTATGTGAACAAGCTTTCTCAGTGCTTACATTAAAATAAAAAGACAAGGAAAATAAGATCAAATTGATGCTAATTAAACTTGTCTCATTCTAACAGTGATATTCATATAAATCAATTAGGAGGGAAAAGACAGTTTATTCATCTCATTAAAGGATGCAATTTCAATAAAATTCTGTTCAGTTACCTATGAAAATTTGTAAAATTTGTCAGTTTGGTGAGTTGTGTCCTAATAGGAATTATAATGACAATGCGGAAGAGAAAAATGAACACTTGGGGGCTTCCCCTGGTGGTCCAGTGGGTAAGGACACTGCCTTGCAGTGCAAGGGGCGCCGATTCGATCCCTGGCCTGGGAAGATCCCACGTGCCGTGGAGCGGCTGGACCGATGTGTCCAATCACCAAGCAGAGCTCTGGAGCGCATGCGCCCAGAGCCAGTGCTCTGCGACAACAGAGGCCACCGCGATGGGAGGCCCACACGGGCCAAAGAACAAAGACGGATGAAAATAGACAAATGAAAGACCAATAGAAGTAGCCCGCCTGCTTCCCTCCCCCCCAAATAAATAAATCTTTAAAAAATGAACACTTGGATTCTATGGTCATAGAATATTGAAAAAAAAATCCTGAAGTCTCAGTTTGTACCCATAGTTTTGTTGAAAGAGGCCTTGAACATAAAGCTGTTTTAGGTTAAAATTCTTTGAGGGACTATCCAGCAATATAGGAAAGCATGTCTATATATTTTAAAAAATGAATGATGATGGGTGTCATTGCAGTGATATTTACATTCCTTTGAATATATTTTAAAAAATGTGAGTCTGATTAAAATTGCCAGTATTTAGAGTATGTCAGGAGCCATTCTCTGCAAACATTTAGAATCATAGTATAAGCTTTCAGGTGTCTGAGATGACTTAAATGCATGGGTCAAAGCTCGAAGTTTGCCACAGTCCCATTGGGGTGTGTGGGAGCCTGAAGAGCTGAGCGCTGGTGGCGGCTCCAGCCGGGCTGGCGTTGCTGGGCATGGGAGCTGTCGGGGGTTTCTGGGGTGAGCCGTGGTCGTGGAGAGTGGACGAGAAATCCCGAGCGCGGCTGTGGTGGGGCTTGAGTAGAGCTGAGGCAGAGCTGAGGGTGAGGGGAAGGGAGGAGCAGGAGGGCCGTCAGGAGCTCTGCTCGGCTGTCTCCTGGCGATCTCAGCTCGGTGGGACAGGTGGGCAGGTGAGGCGTCAGCCAGGCGGCCGGGCTGCATCTCCGGGGCCTCGTCGCGTGTCCGGGGGCCTCGTCCTGGTGCCTTTGCCCTGGTTTTTCTCTTCCACAGATTCTTCTCTCTTTGAATAAGAACTGGTTTCTTCTCACCAGTTTCCTGTCCCACCTAAAGGTATGAAATAGGTTTCACTTTGCTTCCTCTTTGGACACGGATGATCAGAGGAAGGGGGAACTGAGTCAGAGGCTTTCAGACTTATGGAGAGCAACTCAACGGGGAGAGACATTTTTCTTTGTGATTGCTTATACCCACGAGCAGTTTCTGTGGATGTATGCATATGCGCTCATGTGCTTGTTTATTTACTGGTAAAATAGTGCTTACCCTTGCTACCTGTGGTGCACTCTGTTTTCTATTTCGTTTCTTAAAACTGGCAAAGCGTACATGACACTTACCACTTCAGCTAGTTTGAAGGCTACAGTTCTGTAGCCCTGAGGACATTCACATGGTTGAACAGCTGTCAGCAGCACAGAACTTTTCTGTTTCATTTTCTTTCATTAAAAAAACACTGGTTGCCACTGCTGAATTGGTTTCAGAACTCCTTAATCATGATTCCGTAGTCATGTTTGGTCAACTCTGATTTATATCTTCTCAATATCAAATATGCCAGTGTTTGGCTATTACTGTATCTGTAGTTGCTTTCTTTTTAGCTGGACTTCCAAGCCTCTTGGAGTTTTTCTGTGGTGGTTGTTGTTGAGATTTTTTTCCTTCTGTGTAAAGACAAGATCATGATGAAAGTTGGATGCTATAACCAGAGAACCTTCTCTATGTCCATTTTCTAAAAGTGTAACTTCTGGTGTTCTCTCCATGAATCTTCTGTAAGTCCAACATCCTATGATGGGTCAATCACCTAAGTATTTACTGTTCATTTACTTTCTACTGCGCAGTTGGACTTTTTTTAAAAAACAAAGATTTTTAGTACCTTCAAAGCCCATAGTTTCTCTTGCCCCCTCCCCTTTTAATTAAAAAACATTTTTTTTGTTGTCCACACCATGCAGCTTGAAAGATCTTAGTTCCCAACCAGGAATGGAACCTGTGCCCCCATGCCACAGACACACAGTCGTAACCACTGGGCCACTGGGGACACATCCCTCTTACTACTTTTTTTTTCCTCTTGCTGTTTTTAAATTAAGCCTTTTGCTTTAGAACCGGTACAGATTTACAGGAAACCGTAAAGATGGGACAGAGTTTTCATCTGCCCTTCACGCAGTTTACCCCCAGGTTAATGCCTATGTTACTGTGGTCACAATTCATCAACCATCGGGGGAACATGACTGTGAACTAAGCTCCACACTTGATTCGGATTTCCCTGGTTTCCCCTAATGTTCTCTGTCCCAGGATCCTATCCAGGAGACCACATGACTTTTAGCTGTCCTGCTCAGGGTCCTTTCGGTAGTGACAGCTTGTCAGACTTGCCTGGTTTTTGAAATCGTGGCAGTTTTAAGGAGTTCATCCTTCAGTTTGGAGTTGTCTGTGGTTTTTCCTCATGGCCAGATTGAGGTTATGGGTTTGGAGAGGAAGACCACAGTTGGACACTGCCGCTTTTGTCACATTTCAAGGGTACTGGCTGTCAGCATGCCGTCCCTTTGATAGTGACCTTGATCACCTGGCTGAGGTTCTGTTTGTCAGCTCTGCCCACCGGAAAGTTCTCCTCGCTTGCCTCTTTCCATACTGTACTCTTTGCAGGCAAGTCATTAAATGCAATAGGCTCCCCTTACGTAAATTGTTTAGAATTCTTCTGCATGGGAGCTGCGTCTGTTCTCTCTCATTTATTGATTTATTCAGTCATTTATTTATGTCGTGGATATTTATTTTACACTTTGGGTTATAGTCAAATCCTAGGGTTGCTCTGCTGTTTTAACTTTTTTCCGTAAGTTATATGTACTTTTTTTCCGACTTCATGCCATGAGCTCTTTCTTATTTATTATTTTCATGTATCTTTATTCTTTGGCCTGTGTGGACCTGCCATTGCAGTGGCCTCTCTCGCTGCAGACCACCAGCTCCAGGCACATGCGCTCCAGAGCGCTGGCTTCTAATTGGACACACCGGTCCAGCTGCTCTGCAGTACATGGGATTTTCCTGGGCCAGGAATTGAACCGGTGCCCCTTGCAGTGCAAGGTGGGCTCTTTACCCATTGGACCACCAGGGAAGCCCTTAACTTTTAATTTTATTTGTTTTTGGCTGTGCTGGGTCTTGGTGGCTGCTCTGGCTTTTCTCTAGTTGCCGCAGGCAGGGCCTACTCTAGTTGCAGGGCCGAGGCCTTCTCATTGCAGTGGCTTCTCTTGTTGCAGCACATGGGCTCTCGAGTGCTCAGGCTTCAGTGGTTGGGGCATGTGGGCTCAGTAGTTGTGGCTCTCAGGCTCTAGAGCACAGGCTTAATCATTGCGGCACCCAGGCTTAGTTGCTTGCTCCGTGGCATGTGGGATCTTTCCAGGTCAGGGATCAAAGCCGTATCTCTGGCATTGGCAGGCGGATTCTTTACCACTGAGCCACCAGGGAAGTCCTGTCCTGCTGTTTCAATGCCACTTAGTCTTAACCTTATTTATGAAGTCATTCATATGTCCTTACACCTTTTAAACAGTTGCACTGCCGCCAGATTGAGGTTATGGTTAGAGGAAGACCACAGTTGGACACTGCCGCTTTTGTCACATTTCAAGGGTACTGGCTGTCAGCATGCCGTCCCTTTGATAGTGACCTTGATCACCTGGCTGAGGTTCTGTTTGTCAGCTCTGCCCACCGGAAAGTTCTCCTCGCTTGCCTCTTTCCATACTGTACTCTTTGCAGGCAAGTCATTAAATGCAATAGGCTCCCCTTACGTAAATTGTTTAGAATTCTTCTGCATGGGAGCTGCGTCTGTTCTCTCTCATTTATTGATTTATTCAGTCATTTATTTATGTCGTGGATATTTATTTTACACTTTGGGTTATAGTCAAATCCTAGGGTTGCTCTGCTGTTTTAACTTTTTTCCGTAAGTTATATGTACTTTTTTTCCGACTTCATGCCATGAGCTCTTTCTTATTTATTATTTTCATGTATCTTTATTCTTTGGCCTGTGTGGACCTGCCATTGCAGTGGCCTCTCTCGCTGCAGACCACCAGCTCCAGGCACATGCGCTCCAGAGCGCTGGCTTCTAATTGGACACACCGGTCCAGCTGCTCTGCAGTACATGGGATTTTCCTGGGCCAGGAATTGAACCGGTGCCCCTTGCAGTGCAAGGTGGGCTCTTTACCCATTGGACCACCAGGGAAGCCCTTAACTTTTAATTTTATTTGTTTTTGGCTGTGCTGGGTCTTGGTGGCTGCTCTGGCTTTTCTCTAGTTGCCGCAGGCAGGGCCTACTCTAGTTGCAGGGCCGAGGCCTTCTCATTGCAGTGGCTTCTCTTGTTGCAGCACATGGGCTCTCGAGTGCTCAGGCTTCAGTGGTTGGGGCATGTGGGCTCAGTAGTTGTGGCTCTCAGGCTCTAGAGCACAGGCTTAATCATTGCGGCACCCAGGCTTAGTTGCTTGCTCCGTGGCATGTGGGATCTTTCCAGGTCAGGGATCAAAGCCGTATCTCTGGCATTGGCAGGCGGATTCTTTACCACTGAGCCACCAGGGAAGTCCTGTCCTGCTGTTTCAATGCCACTTAGTCTTAACCTTATTTATGAAGTCATTCATATGTCCTTACACCTTTTTAAAACATTTTTGTGATTTTCACTTTCATTATTACCCTCCTATGCCAACCTTAATGACATTGAGGTGAACTGGAAGTCCAGTGGTGGCAGCATGTAGGAATTCCATAGAACGAAGGCTCTTTCTTTGAGAGCGTTTGTAAAGGAGCTGCTGCTAACTTGGGGAATAGATTTGACCACAACACAGTCTTCAGTGTGTTCTCGGGAAAGTGGTGGCGGCGCTGACCTCTGGCTCCGGAGAGAGTGTAGACAGAGAAGGAGGCTCTGTGCCCCCCCCACTGCCCCCACCGCCAGGGCGGGGTCCTGGCCGACTACCGTAGACTGTGGGGCGTGGGGTTTCTAGAGCAGCTTGCCTGTGATCTCAGAGTTTGGGAGAGCTTTTAGGGTAATTGGGCTCATTGAAGATTTTGTTTATATTATCTTGACTTCATCTTCTCTGAATGCTATGTAATTGTACTTGGTTGAAAGCCAGGAAAGCAATATTTGAAAAACTTTCTCCTGTCTCTCTTCCCCATCCCCCCTTTTCTCTGGGGTGTTCTCAAATATCAGCAGTGATCTGTTCCTCTGCAGGGAAAGAAAGATTGCTGTTGAGGATTCAGGGGCGGGAGCAAAGGGCAGCTGGCTGACTTCAGCTCTTCTTAGAACTGGCTGCTCTCTGGACGCATCTCTGAAAAGCCTTTTTGGGGGTAAATTTGCTAGAATGTGAAAAATTTAAGTGTTGGCAGAGTATAAATAGTATATTATTTCCGCCTTTAAAATGGTCAGGTAAAAATCATTCATACTGACTGACTAGGGGGTGTTTGTGGGAGGTTTTTCCTTTTTTTAATATACTGTTGTCTGACTGGTGGCAGCAACATGTTTTCTGAAACCGTTTCCATCAGTTAGAAGATGATCCTAAGAGTCAGAACATGAAGAAAATCTCAACCTTTCAGCAACATACTGAAAGATGTAATCATAGACAGTAACGACTTAATCTTAAGGGAAGCTTCCTTTTGGCAGTGAATTGATCTCCCCCTATGGGGAACGGGATTACCTTTTAACTCTTCTTTGTTTTCCTTCAGATATTGAACGCTGTTTTTAGCACAACCCTGGAGTTCCTCACCTGTTGATGGGAGCTTGCGTTTTTAACCAGAAAAAAGCTCCGCCCGCTCCCTTGGGTTTTCATAGAGAAGGAAGTGGAACGCAGTGGCCCCTTCTGCCCTGGGTTCACACTTGGGCAGTCACCGAGGAGAACTCTGCTTTCTGAGCCCCCGCACCACCGCCCCTGCCCCCGCAGCCTCGCCCCCTCTGCTGCCCCTTTCCCCAAGCATTCATTTGCATAGGTCAGAAATCAAGATGTTCTAGCCTTCTTGGGAGGTACTCCTCCTTGTCCCCAGTGAGTCTCCAGGCCTGGCTGCTTCTTTTTCATATGGTGCCCTGCCTGGATTTCACAGCGCCTCCAGCCTGTCCTCCACGTCCCTCCCCAAGTGATGTACCTAGAACTCAGGCATCCTTGCCTGCCACTCCTGCAAGCGACCTTTTGTGGCCCTCTCACCTTCTGAGCCCAGCACGGAGGCTTTCTGAGATGTCGCTGCTTCTCTCCTCTCCAGCCTTCCTCCCGGCGCCTGCTTCCCCGAGCGCGTGGCCCTGTCTCCCTCCGCCTTTGCAGGGACACCTTCTCTGCCCCAGCAGGCCCCTCCCGCAGCTCGCTGGGTCTCCTGTTCCACAGGCACTGGGGCAGCTCTTCAGCGCCTACACCTGAGTTTAAGATCCCCTTTCTAGGATGGGGGAGTTTAAATCTGCTTGTCTTGAGTCTCAGTTACCTCATTCCCCAGCACCTTACCTACTCTCTAACCCCAAGGAGAGGAGCTGCTGAATGACGGGTCACAGCCTCCTGTGTTCAAGTCTCTGAAATTGATGCTTCATGTGCTCCTAGGACCCGGGCACACAGACCAGACTTGCCATTGAAACCCCAGGACTGGTGGTCGTAGTGGACTGTAGGTTTTAAATGGACGTGTTGCCTGGTGAGTTTTTAATGAGAACGGGTGGCTAGCGCTGTCCCTGTGCCCCATGGTGCCTTCTGCAGGGTCGTGGGCCGAGGGGTGCAGAGTTCAGTCATGGTCTTTGTGGCTGGGACGGTGTGAAGTCAGTTTCCTTTGCCTGTAATAGGGCTCATAATTTGGCTGTTGGCCTTAGAACGCAAGCTTTTAAACAGGGTTCTTAGTGTGTATTAAGTTCGTTAAGCCACAAAACCCTATTAGTTTTTTTCTTTTTTCTTTTTAGGTGGTGACATTTCTAGCAAAGCTTTTGATACTTATAGTTATTTAGGCCTCAATTGAAATTAGTTGGGAAATGGTATAATAGGATCAGAATCTTCTGATTTTCACTGAAATTTTTGCTTTTCCTGAGTATGTGTTTTTTACACATTCTGGTGTAATTAGATTTTCGCTAATTTGCATCTTAGGATATTTGAACCAGCTTGAATAATTATTCTAGGTGGGAGCCCTGCCCCTCCACGTCCCTTCCCCTGATTTCACAGCGCCAGCCTGTCCTCCACGTCCCTCCCAAGTGATGTACCTAGAACTCAGGCATCCTTGCCTGCCACTCCTGCAAGCGACCTTTTGTGGCCCTCTCACCTTCTGAGCCCAGCACGGAGGCTTTCTGAGATGTCGCTGCTTCTCTCCTCTCCAGCCTTCCTCCCGGCGCCTGCTTCCCCGAGCGCGTGGCCCTGTCTCCCTCCGCCTTTGCAGGGACACCTTCTCTGCCCCAGCAGGCCCCTCCCGCAGCTCGCTGGGTCTCCTGTTCCACAGGCACTGGGGCAGCTCTTCAGCGCCTACACCTGAGTTTAAGATCCCCTTTCTAGGATGGGGGAGTTTAAATCTGCTTGTCTTGAGTCTCAGTTACCTCATTCCCCAGCACCTTACCTACTCTCTAACCCCAAGGAGAGGAGCTGCTGAATGACGGGTCACAGCCTCCTGTGTTCAAGTCTCTGAAATTGATGCTTCATGTGCTCCTAGGACCCGGGCACACAGACCAGACTTGCCATTGAAACCCCAGGACTGGTGGTCGTAGTGGACTGTAGGTTTTAAATGGACGTGTTGCCGGGTGAGTTTGTAATGAGAACGGGTGGCTAGCGCTGTCCCTGTGCCCCATGGTGCCTTCTGCAGGGTCGTGGGCCGAGGGGTGCAGAGTTCAGTCATGGTCTTTGTGGCTGGGACGGTGTGAAGTCAGTTTCCTTTGCCTGTAATAGGGCTCATAATTTGGCTGTTGGCCTTAGAACGCAAGCTTTTAAACAGGGTTCTTAGTGTGTATTAAGTTCGTTAAGCCACAAAACCCTATTAGTTTTTTTCTTTTTTCTTTTTAGGTGGTGACATTTCTAGCAAAGCTTTTGATACTTATAGTTATTTAGGCCTCAATTGAAATTAGTTGGGAAATGGTATAATAGGATCAGAATCTTCTGATTTTCACTGAAATTTTTGCTTTTCCTGAGTATGTGTTTTTTACACATTCTGGTGTAATTAGATTTTCGCTAATTTGCATCTTAGGATATTTGAACCAGCTTGAATAATTATTCTAGGTGTATTTTGAAGGGTTAGTTTAGAACAGAAGCAGGCAAAATATTAATGTTATTAATATTAAATGTTAATGTCAACATATCATTAATGTTGAGATTCCCGAGACAAAAAGGGCAATTGGTATCTGGAAAGCTTGGATGTGTTTCTAAATGTGGTCATTCAGTGCCAGAACCTCAGTGTCTGTTGCATTAGATTCGGTCGGGATGTCTTATCTCAACACTGAAAGGAGAAGTCACTTAACACTGAAAGTCTGAGGCTCATCATTAGTGTCCTTCCATAAATCCACTCGGTGCCTGGCCAGTTACTTACTACATTTGTCACAGTATTTATCATCAGAGTTACTGTGGAATCCATTCAGTCAGATAGGTGTTCTAAAGAAAGAGTGAGGCCGCGTCAGGAGCCCAGGAAGACTTGCCCATGGAAATTACCACATGGTTAAAAAGTGTATGGGGGGCTTCCCTGGTGGTCCAGTGGGTAAGGACACCGCCTTGCAGTGCAAGGGGCGCCGGTTCGATCCCTGGCCTGGCAAGATCCCACGTGCCGCGGAGCGGCTGGATAGATGTGTCCAATTACCGAGCCGGAGCTCTGGAGCGCATGCGCCCAGAGCCTGCGCTCTGCGACAACAGAGACCACCGCGATGGAAGGCCCGCAGGAGCCAAAGAACAAAGACCGATGAAAACAGAGAAATGAAAGACCAGTAGAAGTGGCCCACCCGTCCCCCTCCCTCCCCACCCCACAAAAAATAAATAAATAAATGTTTAAAAAAAAAAAGTGTATGGGGGGGTCCCAGGTGGGGTGGTAAAGAATCTGCCTGCCAACGCAGGAGACGCAGGTTTGATCCCTGGGCCAGAAAGATCCCCTAGAGGAGGAAGTGGCAACCCCCTCTAGTATTCTTGCCTGGAAAAATCCATGATCAGAGGACTCTGGTAGGCTACTAACCGTCCACGGGGTCCCGGAAGAGTCAGACTCGACTGAGCACAAAAAAGTATGTAAAAGATTGGAGAAGCTCACTGTAGATAGACGAAGGTAGTGCTGTGAGCAAGAGACAGGCTTGGGTGTTTCTGCCATTTGTCCCTTTATTGTGCTCTGCGTTGATGAGAATAAAGGTACCCTGCATGGAGCCCAGTGTTCTGGCAGTGGTGTTGATGAGTTCCGTAAAGGTGCTCGAGACGTGTTGTGACACCAAGCCGCTTATTGCTTAAGAAGGTGGCAGAGCCTGGGATTTCAAGGTTCAAAGAAGAAATATAATCTCCCAAGGCAATATTCTCTGTCTGGAAACACCAGTAATGAGATAATGGGGTCTCCTGGGAGCTTGTTACTCTTGTTTTAAATGAATTGTCATCAAATTATTAGTTTGTTGTTAGAGTCTTCCACATAGGAAATAGGACTCCAGAGTAATAGCCATCCCTTCTCCCCAATAAATGTGACAAAAGAACATTGCCACTTTACAACTAATGACTGTGGTAGTCGGGACAGTATTTCACAGATGTGCTCAATAAAGATGTTTCTGGAACCATTGCTTTTGGTTTACCATTGCATCTGCTTTGTAAATGATATGAGGAAAAGTCTCGTTATGAATTGTAGCCCTTACCAATGTTTTCATAGTGGGGACAGAATTTTGAAGAGTCTGCCGTGAGCATGAACCTTCTTTGAAAGTGAAAATATTTGAGAATTTTCAGTCATTTGAAAATTACTCATTGATTGTTCCTTCTTCAGTTTTTTTCTCCAGAAATCTCTTAATAAAATTCATGTTTCAGAAAGATGGCCTGGTGTACTGCCTGGCATTGGCTTCTTTACTACACAGAGGCTTATCCCAGTCTGAGAAGCCCGGGTTTAGTGCCACAGCAGCTTTTCCCTCCCTCCAAGTTCTGTCGTTTCTACCCAGTTGCTTCAAGTAAACACGGCTCTGCCAGAGCAGGTGGCTGTTGGGCTAAAACTAAGCTTCTCCAGTAGGAAAGATGAGTTGCCGTCTGTGGAATGTCAGGGTGTTCTTGAAGGTAGTTCCCAGGGAACAGCAAAGAGGACTCTGGTAGGCTACTAACCGTCCACGGGGTCCCGGAAGAGTCAGACTCGACTGAGCACAAAAAAGTATGTAAAAGATTGGAGAAGCTCACTGTAGATAGACGAAGGTAGTGCTGTGAGCAAGAGACAGGCTTGGGTGTTTCTGCCATTTGTCCCTTTATTGTGCTCTGCGTTGATGAGAATAAAGGTACCCTGCATGGAGCCCAGTGTTCTGGCAGTGGTGTTGATGAGTTCCGTAAAGGTGCTCGAGACGTGTTGTGACACCAAGCCGCTTATTGCTTAAGAAGGTGGCAGAGCCTGGGATTTCAAGGTTCAAAGAAGAAATATAATCTCCCAAGGCAATATTCTCTGTCTGGAAACACCAGTAATGAGATAATGGGGTCTCCTGGGAGCTTGTTACTCTTGTTTTAAATGAATTGTCATCAAATTATTAGTTTGTTGTTAGAGTCTTCCACATAGGAAATAGGACTCCAGAGTAATAGCCATCCCTTCTCCCCAATAAATGTGACAAAAGAACATTGCCACTTTACAACTAATGACTGTGGTAGTCGGGACAGTATTTCACAGATGTGCTCAATAAAGATGTTTCTGGAACCATTGCTTTTGGTTTACCATTGCATCTGCTTTGTAAATGATATGAGGAAAAGTCTCGTTTGCGAATTGTAGCCCTTACCAATGTTTTCATAGTGGGGACAGAATTTTGAAGAGTCTGCCGTGAGCATGAACCTTCTTTGAAAGTGAAAAAAAAAATATTTGAGAATTTTCAGTCATTTGAAAATTACTCATTGATTGTTCCTTCTTCAGTTTTTTTCTCCAGAAATCTCTTAATAAAATTCATGTTTCAGAAAGATGGCCTGGTGTACTGCCTGGCATTGGCTTCTTTACTACACAGAGGCTTATCCCAGTCTGAGAAGCCCGGGTTTAGTGCCACAGCAGCTTTTTCCCTCCCTCCAAGTTCTGTCGTTTCTACCCAGTTGCTTCAAGTAAACACGGCTCTGCCAGAGCAGGTGGCTGTTGGGCTAAAACTAAGCTTCTCCAGTAGGAAAGATGAGTTGCCGTCTGTGGAATGTCTGGAGGTGCCCACTGCTGTGCTTGAAGGTAGTTCCCAGGGAACAGCAAAGATGCTGTGTGACCAGTTGACCTTTGTGAAAATGTGCCAATTCCCATTGATGTCATGCCTTGTACAGAGGTGACTTTCAGGGCCGTGGTACCCTGTGGATGTTGGTTCTTTGATTCAGCTGCCACTTAATTCCTGATGATAGGTGAAGTCCGGTTTGAAAAACAGTGCAGCAGCGTGCCAGGTGATAAGTTACAGTGGGGGTGTGTGTGTGTGTGGTGAGCTTTTGGTGCGGTAATCCTTCTGAGAAGATGATTCGTCTTCCTTCAAATCAGGCCATGTCAATCCAGTTAACCCATTCAAAATTGGATTTAAGTCATTGCCCATGTGCTTTATGGTGTATTCTCGTGCATTGTTCTTAGAAAACCAGCTGGAAGAGTGCTGGTTTTCCCACTTTAGATTGAGCAATGAGTTCATAAAGCCGAACAGTTGAAGATCACAGAGCTGTGAAGTGCGGGCCAGGCACAGAAGTGGAGAGATCCTCTTTCTGAGCACACCTGTCCACCTTGTCTCTAAAGAAGAAAGCTTAGAAGACCCTTTTTCCAGTTAGATGTACTGGTACTTGCTTTCTATGGGAGACTAAGTCTGATTGATGGGTGAAAGTAATTAAATTCTCTAGGGAGCTTTAGTAGCGTGGAGTTCCTGGCCAATCCCTGAAAGCATGGCTCTTGTCAGACAGACTCAGAGCTGGGTCTTCAGTAAGTCTTTATGGGGTACTAGACAGCTTCCTCAGTTTATATTTTTTTTAGGTATTGCTTATCCGCGGACTGTCTGCTGTGTAGGTTTTGGAATAGTCCGGAAAGCTAAAATCGGGAATTTTAGGATTACTTGGTGGAACATCTGCCATGGTAGTACGTGCTGGGATGTGTCTGCATGGTAGTGCCTGCCTTGTGTCCTGGATGCTATCCTGTTAGCTTGCTTTTCCATTAGATATTTTCAGCTTCAGGTAACAGAAAACCCTGACTCAACCAGCTCAAACAATGAGGAATGCGTTATGTCACCTAACAAGAAGCCAGGAGGCAGGGTGGTGCTGGATCACGGGCGGAGCAGTGGGTGGCGGCCCGGGCAGTCAGCTCGGTCCCACCTGTCTGTGTGCGGCCAGCTCCCCCCGCCCCTGCCCTCACAGCCTGGTCCCCGGCTTGAGCGTCCGTGGGCAGGTGAGAAAAGCCTTCTTCCTGCGCCCCTCTCTCACTGGACTTGGCAGGGTTCACCCGCCCGGGGCAGGGATGCTCCCCGACGGCCGGCTGTGCCGGAGCGCAGGCTGGCCGCAGGGTGCCGGCAGCTGTCTCTGGTGCCCAGGGCGGAGTGAAAGGCTCGGGCAGTGTTTCTGGACGCGGTGTTCTGGAACCGGCACCATCAGCACCACCTGGGAACCTGTTAGGCCGGTTCCCAGACCCCGCTCAGTCTGGCTTCTGAGTCAGAAGCTCAGGGGTGGGGCCTCGAGCTGTTTTCGCAGCCCTCCGGGTGCTTCTGGTGTAGCTCCAGGCGGGGAGGTGCGGCAGAAGACACGCCTTTGGTTGAAGGTGGAATCGCAAGAGGCGGAATGGGCCCTGGTGGCGGGTGGCCGCTGGGAGACCTGTGCTCCGCCGCGCGGCTCACCGGCCGACCCGGGGTTGGCACTGGCCTCGGATGCCTGTGTCCCTTTCATGGTGTCAGCCTTCCGCCGGCGGATGTGATTCTCCTAAAACGAGTTCCATCCTAGTTAGGGGATCCCCGCGCCCCACCCGGGGTCCACCGTGCGGTTGAGGTCGGCTTCCAGGGAGAACTGAGGAACTTTCTCAGGGGTAATTCATTCATTATACAGGAAGCGAGTCTGGCAGGAAACCTTGGCCCAGAAACAGAAAGTCTCAGTTATGGGGTGGGAGTGGCCCCCGGCAGTACAGCGTGTGTGTGCTGGGGTCTGCCTCCTGGCCCAGCTGCCTCTGGACACGTGGCTGTGTGTGTATGTGTGTGTGTATGAGAAAGCTTGAGAGTTCGAGTCCATAGGGGGCTTGTTGGGACAGGAGGAAGGATGTGACTTAAGTAAAAACTGAAAGAAATGTTCTAAAAATTCTGCGAGGATGTGGGGTGGGCGGGGGCCGCCCACACTGAAGGGCGCTAATGCATCCTGCCTGACACCCCCAGCCCGGATCAGGGTGCTGGCCTGGCAGCAGGAGCAGGGATGGGGCCCACGGGTGGGTGGAAGCTGGAGAGAAGGGGTACCGTTGGGACCAGGGCCTGCGTGGCTGAGCCTTGGGCGGAGGCAAGCCTCCCCAGCCAGACCACGACTGGGATTCCCTGTGACGTTTTCATGGTTCTGTGGGAGCGTGGGTCAGCGGAGGGGGCAGGACGGAGGAGGGCAGGGGAGAAGCCCAAGTTCAAGTGTGCTTCCTGGGGCTGCAAACAAGCAGGGTGCCGGCAGCTGTCTCTGGTGCCCAGGGCGGAGTGAAAGGCTCGGGCAGTGTTTCTGGACGCGGTGTTCTGGAACCGGCACCATCAGCACCACCTGGGAACCTGTTAGGCCGGTTCCCAGACCCCGCTCAGTCTGGCTTCTGAGTCAGAAGCTCAGGGGTGGGGCCTCGAGCTGTTTTCGCAGCCCTCCGGGTGCTTCTGGTGTAGCTCCAGGCGGGGAGGTGCGGCAGAAGACACGCCTTTGGTTGAAGGTGGAATCGGAAGAGGCGGAATGGGCCCTGGTGGCGGGTGGCCGCTGGGAGACCTGTGCTCCGCCGCGCGGCTCACCGGCCGACCCGGGGTTGGCACTGGCCTCGGATGCCTGTGTCCCTTTCATGGTGTCAGCCTTCCGCCGGCGGATGTGATTCTCCTAAAACGAGTTCCATCCTAGTTAGGGGATCCCCGCGCCCCACCCGGGGTCCACCGTGCGGTTGAGGTCGGCTTCCAGGGAGAACTGAGGAACTTTCTCAGGGGTAATTCATTCATTATACAGGAAGCGAGTCTGGCAGGAAACCTTGGCCCAGAAACAGAAAGTCTCAGTTATGGGGTGGGAGTGGCCCCCGGCAGTACAGCGTGTGTGTGCTGGGGTCTGCCTCCTGGCCCAGCTGCCTCTGGACACGTGGCTGTGTGTGTATGTGTGTGTGTATGAGAAAGCTTGAGAGTTCGAGTCCATAGGGGGCTTGTTGGGACAGGAGGAAGGATGTGACTTAAGTAAAAACTGAAAGAAATGTTCTAAAAATTCTGCGAGGATGTGGGGTGGGCGGGCGCCGCCCACACTGAAGGGCGCTAATGCATCCTGCCTGACACCCCCAGCCCGGATCAGGGTGCTGGCCTGGCAGCAGGAGCAGGGATGGGGCCCACGGGTGGGTGGAAGCTGGAGAGAAGGGGTACCGTTGGGACCAGGGCCTGCGTGGCTGAGCCTTGGGCGGAGGCAAGCCTCCCCAGCCAGACCACGACTGGGATTCCCTGTGACGTTTTCATGGTTCTGTGGGAGCGTGGGTCAGCGGAGGGGGCAGGACGGAGGAGGGCAGGCGGCAGAAGCCCAAGTTCAAGTGTGCTTCCTGGGGCTGCCATAACAAAGTGCTTACAGGTAGCTTAAAACAACAGAAATTAAGTCTCAGTTCTGGAGACCGGGAGTTTGCATTTGTGCGCAGGGCCTCTCTGCCTCTGAAACCTGCAGGGACACCCTCCTCCCTCCCTGAGCGTCTGCTGCTTTGCCGTGACCTTCGGCTTGCAGCGGCCTTCCCCCATCTCCGCCTTTGCCTCTGGTGCCTTCTCCCTGTGTGTCTCCACGTCTTCACATGGCTGTCTTCTGGAAGAATAGCATATTGATTCGTTTCCCACCCTACCCCAGTGGTCTAACTGACTCGCTTCCCTGCCCGCTCCTAACTCTGGGGCTCCTAAGAAGCAGTTGGTGTTAGACCGGGCGCTTCATTCCAAGAGCTGCCCTCGAGGGCACACAGCTGATTTTCTTTGTTTTCTTAATACCACACTGTAGGCACCAGGGACAAGTATTTTTTGTGATTTTTTTTTTTTTTTAAACTTGGGTGGGAAATAGTGGGAAAGTGGAAGAATATTTGAGTATACCCTGAAGCTTAGCAAATAGGCAGAGCCTTGAAATCAAATCACAGTCCCTGGATTAGGATTCAGAAAAATACAACTGCTGGAACTGCTGCCAGCCCATGTGTGCTGTGTCGGGGCTGCGTGTGGAAGTGTCTTAAACTGGTTTCATTCCCAGTTGAAACCCAGAAAGTGAATCTGTGTGGGCTGACACACGTGCTGAAGCGGGTTGCAGTAAGCCATTCATCAGTTTGGAGGGAGAAATTCTGTTGTTGGTCCCTGGAAATGCTTGAATCTGTGAGTCTCTTTCTGCCTCCGAATACTTGGACTACAGTTACCCAGCTGACTGGGCTTGCCGACAGGAAGCCATCGCTTCTGTCCGAGTGGATTTTAAGACGTCATCTTGCAGTCTCCTTTCAGGTGGATGGATGTCCCATCCAAATCGCCTGTTGGTTTGACTTTCATGTAACTTTAATTAGCACATTCATGCTTTGGGAACATCTGATTTGTGATCTTGAAATTGGTTACGGTTGGCGTAATTCGTGGGTAATTAGGCGCCTTTGCAGCAACTCCTCCAGTCATTAGAGGGCTGGGGTAATTTGAGGTTGAAACGTGAGAACGAGGTGGAGAAAGCCCTTGCACTCTATGAAAAAGGTTTGTAAATTCAGGTTTCGTTTTAATTTGAAATGTGTTTAGGTAGTTGGGAAACATGGAGGAACACGCTCCTCCCTCCCTGAGCGTCTGCTGCTTTGCCGTGACCTTCGGCTTGCAGCGGCCTTCCCCCATCTCCGCCTTTGCCTCTGGTGCCTTCTCCCTGTGTGTCTCCACGTCTTCACATGGCTGTCTTCTGGAAGAATAGCATATTGATTCGTTTCCCACCCTACCCCAGTGGTCTAACTGACTCGCTTCCTGCCCGCTCCTAACTCTGGGGCTCCTAAGAAGCAGTTGGTGTTAGACCGGGCGCTTCATTCCAAGAGCTGCCCTCGAGGGCACACAGCTGATTTTCTTTGTTTTCTTAATACCACACTGTAGGCACCAGGGACAAGTATTTTTTGTGATTTTTTTTTTTTTTTAAACTTGGGTGGGAAATAGTGGGAAAGTGGAAGAATATTTGAGTATACCCTGAAGCTTAGCAAATAGGCAGAGCCTTGAAATCAAATCACAGTCCCTGGATTAGGATTCAGAAAAATACAACTGCTGGAACTGCTGCCAGCCCATG
The DNA here is from genome assembly GCA_022376925.1 of Tragulus kanchil. Classification (NCBI taxonomy): domain Eukaryota; kingdom Metazoa; phylum Chordata; class Mammalia; order Artiodactyla; family Tragulidae; genus Tragulus; species Tragulus kanchil. The sequence continues at coordinate 45,874,322 of JAIOJX010000025.1, forward strand.
TGTGCTGTGTCGGGGCTGCGTGTGGAAGTGTCTTAAACTGGTTTCATTCCCAGTTGAAACCCAGAAAGTGAATCTGTGTGGGCTGACACACGTGCTGAAGCGGGTTGCAGTAAGCCATTCATCAGTTTGGAGGGAGAAATTCTGTTGTTGGTCCCTGGAAATGCTTGAATCTGTGAGTCTCTTTCTGCCTCCGAATACTTGGACTACAGTTACCCAGCTGACTGGGCTTGCCGACAGGAAGCCATCGCTTCTGTCCGAGTGGATTTTAAGACGTCATCTTGCAGTCTCCTTTCAGGTGGATGGATGTCCCATCCAAATCGCCTGTTGGTTTGACTTTCATGTAACTTTAATTAGCACATTCATGCTTTGGGAACATCTGATTTGTGATCTTGAAATTGGTTACGGTTGGCGTAATTCGTGGGTAATTAGGCGCCTTTGCAGCAACTCCTCCAGTCATTAGAGGGCTGGGGTAATTTGAGGTTGAAACGTGAGAACGAGGTGGAGAAAGCCCTTGCGCTCTATGCCTTAATCTTTTAATCCATTTAACCTGGTTTGTAAATTCAGGTTTCGTTTTAATTTGAAATGTGTTTAGGTAGTTGGGAAGGGGTTTCATTAATTCACCGCATTTAGACCATAATAAGGGAGGAAGGTTATTCCTAATTGCCTAAACTCCCTAAAGTTACCGTGGGTATAGTATTCATCCATTAAAGGCATCTTGTTCCCTGTTGGAAACTGAAATTGCAGGTTGAAAAAGTGAGCCGACGACCAAAGGAAACGGACATGATAAAAACAAAACCCAGTTCAGAAGTATGTTTGTGGCATGAAGTGGAGTTCACGGACACACACCAGCAAGTAACCTGGTCTCTTGCTGAGTTTAAGGAGCATCACTATTTACATTTTCTTTTCTGTGTATTTCTTCTTTTGAATTGGGGATAAAAGGGGAAACTGGAGAAGGAGAGAGAAGCTTCAGGAGACTGGCACACCTGTAATACTGAGTAATAACAGGAGGGAAGGGGGGCAGTTAAGTGAAATAGGAAACAGGGACAAGAAGACCTTAGCTAGACAGAGGGTCTGGACGGTGTGCAGTTTTCAGTCTGTGCCCTTCCCCCAACTTTGGGATTTTGATCAGGTATTTGGTTGATCATAGGTGTTAATAGTATGAAATTAAATCTCCAGTCTTTTGTATTGTTTTCTTAGTGATCCATGTCAGTTTTCTGTTCCTTTGTAAGTAAAATCCTTCAGGTGGTTGGTAAAAATCACTTTTATTCCTAGTTAAGCTCAGTTCGGTCGCTCCGTCGTGTCTGACTCTTTGCAGCGCCGTGGACTGCTGCATGCGGCTTCTCTGTCCTTCACCCTCTCCCCGAGCTCGCTGAAACTCATGTCCATTGGCTCAGTCACGCCATCCAGCCTTTTCGTCTCTGTCGTCCCCTCTCCTTCTGCCTTCTATTTTTCCCAGCATCAGGCTCTTTTCCACTGAGTCGCCTCTTCACAGCAGGTGGCCAACGTATTGGCGCTTCAGCTTCAGCTGTTCTCTCCAATGAACATTCAGGGTTGATTTCTTTTAGGATTGACTGGTTTGATCTCCTTGCAGTCCAAGGGGCTCTAAGGAGTCTTTCCCAAAACCACAGTTCAAAGGCATCAGTTCAGCAACAACTTTAAATATGTTGTCATACTAGTCAATCTCTTCCAATCTGAATAGTCTGTGCATTTTTCTTAACATATTAAAAGCCCTCCATACACATTTAATATAGTTCATCTCTGTATTACTTTTTAATAGTACAGTTGGTCTCTGACTTAGGATAGTTCAGTTTACAATCCTTCAACTTTATGATGGTGCGAAAGTGATACATATGTAGTGGGAGTTGTATTTGGAGTTTTGAATTGTCGTCTTTTCTGGAGCTGGTGGTAGGAGGTGGGATCTGATCTCGTGACTCTAGGGCGGCTGCAGCTCCCATTTCAAGGGAGAAAAGCTGGCACACTCACAGCCATTCTGCACCCAGCCAGCCATCCTGCTTCCCACTTCCCACACAGTATTCCATCAATTACATGAGATACTCAATACTTGGTTGTAAAACGGGTTTTGCGTTATATGACTTTGCTGAACTGTAGGCTAATGTAAGTATTCTGAGCACCTGTAAAGTAGGCTGGTCGACGCTGTCTCTGATGTTCAGTGGGCTAGGTTGATTAAATGCATTCTTGACTTCCAGTGGGTTTGTCTGGATGTAACCTCATGGTAAGCTAAACATCATGCTTTTGTAGAGTGCTGTTTTTCTTTTCTTCTTTTGATTTCCCAGATAAGGACTCATAGTATCTGAAAATCATTTAGGGTATTATAGTATGTGAGTATTCTAAACTTTTGTAGCTTTTGGAGTGTTTTTCTTATAATGTCTTGTTTTAGATGTGTTTAGTGGCACTCAATGCATATAATTTCTACTATAGAATAGAAATTTGATTATGACTTTAGAAACTTTTTTATAATTTTAGCTTTTGTATTTTATGGAAGCCTGAAAAGTCCCTTTCCTGCCCTTTTTTTATTTTTCCCAGCATCAGGCTCTTTTCCACTGAGTCGCCTCTTCACAGCAGGTGGCCAACGAATGCTTCAGCTTCAGCTGTTCTCTCCAATGAACATTCAGGGTTGATTTCTTTTAGGATTGACTGGTTTGATCTCCTTGCAGTCCAAGGGGCTCTAAGGAGTCTTTCCCAAAACCACAGTTCAAAGGCATCAGTTCAGCAACAACTTTAAATATGTTGTCATACTAGTCAATCTCTTCCAATCTGAATAGTCTGTGCATTTTTCTTAACATATTAAAAGCCCTCCATACACATTTAATATAGTTCATCTCTGTATTACTTTTTAATAGTACAGTTGGTCTCTGACTTAGGATAGTTCAGTTTACAATCCTTCAACTTTATGATGGTGCGAAAGTGATACATATGTAGTGGGAGTTGTATTTGGAGTTTTGAATTGTCGTCTTTTCTGGAGCTGGTGGTAGGAGGTGGGATCTGATCTCGTGACTCTAGGGCGGCTGCAGCTCCCATTTCAAGGGAGAAAAGCTGGCACACTCACAGCCATTCTGCACCCAGCCAGCCATCCTGCTTCCCACTTCCCACACAGTATTCCATCAATTACATGAGATACTCAATACTTGGTTGTAAAACGGGTTTTGCGTTATATGACTTTGCTGAACTGTAGGCTAATGTAAGTATTCTGAGCACCTGTAAAGTAGGCTGGTCGACGCTGTCTCTGATGTTCAGTGGGCTAGGTTGATTAAATGCATTCTTGACTTCCAGTGGGTTTGTCTGGATGTAACCTCATGGTAAGCTAAACATCATGCTTTTGTAGAGTGCTGTTTTTCTTTTCTTCTTTTGATTTCCCAGATAAGGACTCATAGTATCTGAAAATCATTTAGGGTATTATAGTATGTGAGTATTCTAAACTTTTGTAGCTTTTGGAGTGTTTTTCTTATAATGTCTTGTTTTAGATGTGTTTAGTGGCACTCAATGCATATAATTTCTACTATAGAATAGAAATTTGATTATGACTTTAGCAAACTTATTATAGTAAGTAAATATTTAGCTTTTGTATTTTATGGAAAGCCCTGAAAAGTTAAGTCCGTTCTGGCCTTCGGGGGGCGAGGGCTGGGCGGAGACGGTGACTTGACCGAGCTGCGTCGTTCCGCTGCCGCCCATCGTTGCCAGACTCAGCTGCTGCCCTTGGAGCTGTGTCCTCTCGAGGGGGTGTCGCATTCAGATTTGTACAGAAAGCACCATGTGGGCAAGTCCTGAACTTGGCTCCACTTGCTACAGTTTTTATTATCCTGAGCATTATTCCTTTCACAGCCTTAAAAGTTCACTTAGATTTTAATTAAAATGTTAATTCTTTAAGTGTGCTTTAGCATAACTGATTTCCCTGTGCTCTTGCTAACCCGTTGCACTTTTCTTGTGCTTTAGCACATGGCTGTGTGCTCTCATCTGATCCGTATAACCTTGTAAAGGAGATTTCATCTGCAAAGTGGGGGTAATGAAACCGGAGTTTTCTCCACGTATACAGAGCTGACATTTATCGAACGTTTAACATTTCTGGTTGTTCTTGTAAGTATCAGCCTATTGAATTCATAGACCCTCCCAAGAGGGAATGTCTCTCACAGCTGGGGGGGTAGAGCTGAGATGGGAGTCCACCTGTCAAACCACCAGACTTTGGATTTCTCACCTTTAACAGGTGTGATACCAGTTATTAATAGAAGGAATAGAAAATTCTCACTTGCTCGCATGTCTGTCTTCATGCTGTAGTTTTCTTCTATTCTAAGATGAATAAAACAAGAGAAACAAGGTGGAATAGAGCCATTTATTTTCATGCATTGGAATGTTGTTAATCCACATAAGCTGGGATAGTGCAACATTGAGTTGTGAACACTTGGACCTAAAGATTATTTAAAAGAACGGTGAAGAAATACATCTTTGAGCCCAAAGGAGATGATCTGACATCCACAATTATGGTGACTTGCAATTAGCCTATAGGTTAGATTGCAGATAGTTCTTAATAATTAAATGTATAGTATTATTTTCTCTTGAGTTCACCGTGGATTAAAAATAGAGGGAGCTTACTGAAAATTTGTGTTTTCACCCACCCTTTATTCAAAGTCTTTACATTTTACAGATTTTAATGGTATTTCAGTTGAAAATATTTTCAGTGGCTATTTTGAATCTATGTTGCATTAATAAATGTGTTCCAGGCTTTGCTTATGTCATCGCTTGAGTTTTAACGTTTTTCATAAAATAGCTCAAATCTCCTAAGCTGAATCTGGAGAAAGCAACTATTCTGCTATACTGAGTGGTTGAGAGGTAATATATCAGTAACAGGAAGCTGGTATTGCATGCTTCTGGAAAGCCCTTGGTGTGCTGGTTAGACTAGGGCATGACTGACGAATGCAGGCTCTGCTCTGAAGGACTGTACATCATTGTAAGAGAAGGAACACATGATTTTGATGACACCTAAAGTAATGTGTGTTTATCGACTGGGTTCTCAGTTTAGTTCTTTTTACTTATATCTTCTCTGACTTTGTATAATGTAGGGTTAGGGCTGGCGGGGGAAGGAACGGGAAAAAAGGGGGCGTGGCTGGATTGAGGAGTCACGGGTGGCCGCTGTGGGTGGGCGAGGAGGAGGGGCCAGGACGGTGAGACGGGAGCCAGGGTGAGGGCCTTTCCTGCCTGTCAGGACCCTCAGGCAGCTGTGGGCAGTTGTGTGCAGTAAGGTGTGTGACTCAGGCAGAGAGGGGGATGATGACCGGAGGTGGGCAGTTTTTCCCGCCCTCAAGTAGTTAGTAGCCCAGTGGCTGGAAGCTGTGCTGGGAGCCAGACCATCTGGGTTTGGCTCTGACCTCCTGCTTCTTAGCAAGTTACCAAAACGCTCCCTGCCTCAGTTTCCGCTTCTCTCAAATGTGCGTGTTGTGAGTAACACCTACTGCAGAATTGTCAGAAGTAAATAAATATGCATACGGTGTTTTAGACCAGTGCCTGACACCTAAGGGTGCTCCAGTGTTACCTGCTGCGAGACCAAGGAAGCTGTCCTCGTTTTAGCTGTGGCCACCTGGTGCCATCACGAGGACCCTGCTGGCTGATGCCCTCAGGGCATCTTTCTAAAGAATTATATATTATTTTCTCTTGAGTTCATGGATTAAAAATAGAGGGAGCTTACTGAAAATTTGTGTTTTCACCCACCCTTTATTCAAAGTCTTTACATTTTACAGATTTTAATGGTATTTCAGTTGAAAATATTTTCAGTGGCTATTTTGAATCTATGTTGCATTAATAAATGTGTTCCAGGCTTTGCTTATGTCATCGCTTGAGTTTTAACGTTTTTCATAAAATAGCTCAAATCTCCTAAGCTGAATCTGGAGAAAGCAACTATTCTGCTATACTGAGTGGTTGAGAGGTAATATATCAGTAACAGGAAGCTGGTATTGCATGCTTCTGGAAAGCCCTTGGTGTGCTGGTTAGACTAGGGCATGACTGACGAACGCAGGCTCTGCTCTGAAGGACTGTACATCATTGTAAGAGAAGGAACACATGATTTTGATGACACCTAAAGTAATGTGTGTTTATCGACTGGGTTCTCAGTTTAGTTCTTTTTACTTATATCTTCTCTGACTTTGTATAATGTAGGGTTAGGGCTGGCGGGGGAAGGAACGGGAAAAAGGGGACGTGGCTGGATTGAGGAGTCACGGGTGGCCGCTGTGGGTGGGCGAGGAGGAGGGGCCAGGACGGTGAGACGGGAGCCAGGGTGAGGGCCTTTCCTGCCTGTCAGGACCCTCAGGCAGCTGTGGGCAGTTGTGTGCAGTAAGGTGTGTGACTCAGGCAGAGAGGGGGATGATGACCGGAGGTGGGCAGTTTTTCCCGCCCTCAAGTAGTTAGTAGCCCAGTGGCTGGAAGCTGTGCTGGGAGCCAGACCATCTGGGTTTGGCTCTGACCTCCTGCTTCTTAGCAAGTTACCAAAACGCTCCCTGCCTCAGTTTCCGCTTCTCTCAAATGTGCGTGTTGTGAGTAACACCTACTGCAGAATTGTCAGAAGTAAATAAATATGCATACGGTGTTTTAGACCAGTGCCTGACACCTAAGGGTGCTCCAGTGTTACCTGCTGCGAGACCAAGGAAGCTGTCCTCGTTTTAGCTGTGGCCACCTGGTGCCATCACGAGGGACCCTGCTGGCTGCATCTGCCCCTCCTCCAGGGGAGCATCTTTCTAAAGAATTGTTGCATTTGAGAAGCGAGCACACATGCGGCTTAGGCCCTAGGCTCAGAGTTTGAACCCTGTCTCAGTGACTATCAGCTGTGAGATCTTGAGCCTTGGTTTCCTCATCTGTCAAATTGGGACAGCAGTACTTTTCACTTCACAGCCGCAGGATTCCTTAAGGAATAAAGGGGTTATGTGTAAAAGCAGCTCTTCAGTGTGGAATATGCCATACATATCAAAGTGTGTGTGAGCTTTAAGGACGTTATACTATGTGTCTTTAAGGAAACAGCACGCTAAGTTTTACAGAGGTGGACTTAAGATGATATTCATCTTTCTGTGGTGGGGAAAAAACTAGAAACAACCTATTTATATTGGGAAAGAATTAGACATAGTCTGTGTGTCCAAAAGTACATCCATATAGGTAATGTTGCAGTGAAATGTTTGCAAGAGGCTCATGAAAGTGAATTGTTAATAGAAAACAATTATGTTAACTAGACTTCTGTGGTGCTTATTTTGCAATATATAGAATTATCAAATCAGTATGTTGTACAGTTGAAACTAATACAATGTTATAGTCAGTTGCCAGGTGACACTGGCTAGGTGGGTCTGTGTCAGCCCTGTGATAAGCTTCGCCGTGTGTGACTCTGGGTGGTGCCCATGATGTATGCTGTCCCTGACACGGCGCTGACGCCCCGTGTGACGCTGCATAGATGTCACTGGGCAGTCTGGAGGAACTGACCTGCAGCTGTTGAGTGTTTTCATTTGGTAGTGAAGTGTCGTTTTTGTTTTGGCTTATTATGCCGTAAGGTGCATGGAGAAATAAGACACGGGGGCTTGGGGCAGCTCATGGTAAAGAGGGGAAGCAGACGGAGACAGGGTTGCTCATCCGTCTGAGCGCTGCAGCCTGGGAGAGCCCCGCGCGGGGGGCAGTTCTGTCCAGCTGGAGACCTTGCTTGAGGCTGGTCACTGGAGAGTGGGAACTGTCTTCCTTCACAGGAGGGTGACGAGGCCTTGGGGAATGGAGAATCGCGCAGGGCTGTTTAGTTACCAGGAGCTGTGGGTTAGAGGGGCTGGGCAAGAGCTCACGGCCTCCAGTGAGGGCGATGCTCTGGACCCTGGCCCTTGCCTCGCTCCATCCTGGAGAGGTGTAAGGAGTACCAGGCAAGAGGTGGCAGCTCTTTATCAAACACGTGTGATGGGCTTCAGCCGGTTAAAGGATGTGGCTGCGCCTCCGGTTAGGGAGTGGATGCCAGCCCTGGCCAGAGGAGAAGCCTGCAGATGGATGCCTTGAGGGCCAGCGAGGCCGTGATGCCAGCCAGCCGCGCTCTCGGTTAGGTAGCTGGGATCAGAAAGCGGTGGGTTGAAGAGAATCCCGTTCTGAGTCAGGCTGTCAACGTAGCTCGACCTTTGGATTTAAGGGATAGGAAATGGTGTCAAGTAGCATTTAGCTAGAAGCTGGCCTAAACTACGGTTTCAAAAAACAGACCATTTAAATCACTGAATACTTTATTTAAGCAGAATTTTCCGTAGAAACCCGGTATGCAGGTGATACGCACAGGCGGCTCTGTTACACGGGGTTGGGAGGGGCCCGTCGAGGCACAGGAACCCCCCTGAGCTGGAGTGCCTCGCAAGGCCACCCCTCCCCCAGCCCCAGAGGCAGCTCACGGTTAGTCTGGGTCAGCCGCCTCTGCAAGGACGTGTGTGTGGAGAGACCCCGACAGGGTGTGTCACAGTTGTCCCCTCGCTTCTGCCCACGGCCGATTTAGGATTGCATGTTATGAGGACAGTTTTTTTTTTTTTTTTTTAATTTTGGCCTCTTTTATTGGTTATTTATTTATTTATTCATTTTCATCTATCTTTATTCTTTAGCCTGCGTGGGGCTCCCATTGCAGTGGCCTCTCTCGTTGCAGAGCACTGGCTCTGGGCACATGCGCTCCAGAGCGCTGGCTGGTAATTGGACACACCAGTCCAGCTGCTCAGCGGCACGTGGGATCTTCCTGGACCAGGGATCAGACCGGTGCCCCTTGCACTGCAAAGTGGATTCTTTACCCGCTGGACCACTGGGGAAACCCATGTGGACAGTTTTGAAGGGGACTTTCTTGAGGACTTGCAGGAACATTTTCCCCCTGTCCCCAGAACACCGCTGAGGCAGGGATGCCGAGGCAATGGCCAAGCAGGAAGATGCCATGAGTCCCGAGTCACTGAGCTACTGAACCAGCCTGCCCGGGACTGTGTGCTCCAGGATGGTGGGTCGTATGAGTCATGCGAGAGAAGTACTCCTGTTTACCTTGTTTCAAGTTAGACTTTGTGCTGCTTGAAGCTGAAAACATCCTGCTACACCTGTGTTTTAGATACCTCTTCTCCAGCCCCGGTGATGAACAGAGGTCACAGACCCAAGACACTCTCACAGTTTGAAACTTGTTGTTCCATAGAATCATCTACCTAGAAAGCTGATTGGGTTAAATTAGGTCTTATAGTTTCTGTTATTTGTATTTTCTTTTTTTTTTTTTTTAAAGATTTATTTATTTATTTATTTTGGGGCGGGGGTCGGGTTGGGGAGGGGAGCAGGTGGGCCACTTCTATTGGTCTTTCGTTTCTCTCTGTTCATCCGTCTTTGTTCTTTGGCTCTTGTGGGCCTCCCATCGCGGTGGCGTCTGTCGTTGCAGAGCACAGGCTCTCAGCGCATGCGCTCCAGAGCTCCGGCTCGGTAATTGGACACATCAGTCCAGCTGCTCCGCGGCACGTGGGATCTTGCCAGGCCAGGGCTCGAACCGGCGCCCCTTGCACTGCAAGGCGGTGTCCTTACCCACTGGACCACCAGGGGAAGCCCTGTTTGTATTTTCAAAGACATATTTCTCGAAGTCCGCCTCTCAGATAAAGCATTTCCATGCCGCGGTTGAAACACATCTGCTGGGTCCTGTTCTAGAAAAGAAAGTTAACTTGGGTGTTGAACTCACAGCCTTGAAATTACAGAGTGATGACAAACAGCAGCGCCTGACTCTTCACCAGCCTGAGCGCTTTTCGGTTTCTTACCATTTCATCTGTGTTCACAAAGATGCCTCTCAAAATGCAGAAATACTAAATATTTTTTCTTCTTGTCCTGAAACATTTTAAACATAAAGAAAACTTGAAAGCATTGTAGAATGACCAACCAGTGCCACATCTCCTGGGTTCAACTTCTATTGGCATCCTTCAAACTTTTCATAGCAGAGGCCAGTGTTTAAGCATTTCGAACTTTCTGGCTAAGAAAAACACTGTGTTGCCTTCACTGCCTTTTCCTGTTGCCAGATTTAAGGCACAGCTCTTTTTCTGTCTGCCTGCCCTTCTGTGAGTTTGTGTAAGTCTGAGAGGGCGGGTGGGAGAAGAGGGTGGAGGCTGGAAGAGAGCATCTCGCTTAATCCACGCTCACTGCTCAGCGGGTCCAGGACAGAGGCAGGGGCCCTTTCCCTCCAGCCCTTTCTGGGCTTTTGCCCCCAAGAGGATGAGACCACCGTGATGGGCCCTGCCCTGCTCGGAACTGTTCCTCCAGGTCCACTCTGGGCTGAGAAGCAGGGCTGTCTGTAGCTGCAGAGCCAGGAGGGAGCGAGGCCAGCTCTCCCACCCCGCCCACTTGTTTCCAGCTCGCTGCTTCATTTGAAGTCCTGGAACATGTGTTTTAGTGAACGGGTTTATAAAAATGTTCTTTGCAGGATTCTGGAATCGAGGCTGCCCATTCTTTAGGATAACACATATGGGTAATTGCGCTATGTGAGAGAGAGAAAGTGTGTGTATTTTTGAGGTGGGAAGAGGGTGAATGCCGTTCTTTAAAACTGTCTTCACAAGATACAAATAGTTTCCTGGCTTAGTATTTATGCAGAGTGTGAAAAAGGAAGAGTTGAGGTCCCGAGGGCCTCTGGGACCCTGGATCTTCTCCCTCAGCCCTTCTGGACGAGGCTGGGCCTCCGCTCGCCCTCATCCTTTCCTCTTGAGGTCACTCTGGAAAGTAGCAGAAGCTAGAAATCGGGAAGTTGCCATTTAGAAACTTACACAACATACTCAAGAGAGTCTTTCCCAAACTTTGCAGTCATATCAGCCCGGAGCTTTTGCCAGCCCTTCTTGGAAAAAATCAACCAAAAACCCCCCTGGGGTTGAGAGAAATGTCCCTGTCCTGCACAGCAGGGCGGGTTCTGCGTTGTAGTAGGAAGCCTGCATTGTTTTTGTTGTCTTTCTCTTGGAATTCAGTCTTTGGAGGACTTGAACTGCCTCTGATTTTCCAAAACCTTTATCTGGCTAACCCTAGGCATTTTTTTTTCTTTCTGTTTGTATTGATGTTGAGGGCTGGGCCAGGCCTAAATGCAGTTTCAGGGCTCTGAGAGTACACCTCACGCCTCCTGAGCGCTGGGCCCTCAGGGTCCGTGATGCTGGTGTCTCAGAGGCTGGAGCCACTGCAGGCCCCAGGGAGGTGTGGCAGCCGCCCAGCACCCACCTGCCCCCGTGGCTCCTATGACCAGGCCTGATGGGAGTCGTCTGACTCTCTGCCAGTGAAGAAATCAGTCCTGTTAGAGGGTCCTCCATGCTCATTGATTTTTCAGCCTCGAGCTGGCCTCACCTGGTGGTGGGAGTGCACCTCCTCCGAGGCTGACTCCCCACCGCTGAGCGTCTCCTTGCTGAGCTGCCCTGATCCGGCCTCCTGTCTGCCGGCTCGGTCTCCACCAGCTGCGTCCAGGCCGCTGTCTGAAGCCACACAGAGCAAGGCTGCCCTCTCTGCTGGAGGACGGAGTTCTTTACAGAGTTGGAGACGGTTATCAAATCTCATCTCTTGATTGAACATCTCCAGGCTAAATTATTCCTCATTTTTTCCAGCTCTAATGTTAACTTGGTCAGAACCATATTTTAGTTTAAGTTTTTTTTTTAAAAAAGCCTTTTTTTTTTGGTTTTTTTAATTATTATTTTTTAAATTGTTTATTTATTTGGCTGCACTGGGTCTTAGCTGTGGCAGTGGGATCTAGTTCCCTGACCAGAGTTGGAACCCAGGCCCCCTGCATTGGGAACACAGAGCCTAACCACTGGACCACCAGGGAAGTCCCAGCTTAAGTTTTTAGTTTAAGGCACTCAGTTGAGATCTGAATGCCACATGGAACTTATTTCTTTTTTGTCCAGACACTCTTGGTCTTAATGAAGCCTAGGAATTTCATTAGCACATCTGTTTGCACAGTCTCTTCCCACTTAGACTGTCTTGGTCTTATGGCCAGAGGAAAACAGGACAAATGCAAGACAAAACAAAAGCCCCTAAGCCTATCTTTTTTCTCCTTTTGCCAGTTCTTTCTTGATACATACTTAGGTAGTTAACTGCTTCCTTTAAAAAAAAAATAAAAACACCTTTTAAGTATTTACGTTGTGTTTGGACCTGTTGAGCCCAAAGAAAAATAAACACACCCACCACCCCACCCGCGGCCCCCAGGCACTCCCCCTCCCCCTCCCTTGTGAAAATTGAGCCCCAAATGACCATGTGACTTAGTCTCCTTGCTCTCCCAAGAGCTCATTAAGTATGACAGAACAGAAGTTTAACAGGTGGAAAAAGCTACAGGAAGCAAGCAAGTGTTTGGGAGAACAGTTACCAGTTGATAAAAAATTTCTAAAAAAATCTTGGAAGATTGGAAATGATTGAGGCTGGTAACTGCTGAAGGAGACACAGCCTGGCTTGGAAGGGACCCACCGAGCATACGGTGGACTTGCAGAGCAGCCAGGAGAAAGGGATGGTTCTTGAAGGTTTTTCTTCGGAGGTGGATGAAGATTGGTGGGGAACAGGTTGGGTCACTAGTGTAAACACTGCAGGGGGAATTCTGGTCCCTGCGCAGATGCCTGACAAGGAGGACTTAGAATGCTCACCTCACAAGGTTGTTGCAAGTATTAGATAACGTGTGCAAAGCCTCCCCTGTATTTCTTGGTGCGTGGTGAGAGCCATCCGGGTGTGTGTGTGCAGGTGTCCTGCCTTGCCAGGGAGCATTGCATTAGGGCCATGATCGGCTTCACAAGGCAGACAACTCAGCAGTACAAATAGCACAGAAGTGAGGTAAACAGGACAGACGTTTGCCTTTAGGCTGCTTATCTGAGAGCACAGTGGCAGGTCAGGGCTGATATGATGGTTCCCTGTGGTGGGTCACGCTTGTATCTGTTCCCTGGAGGAGGAAGGAGCTGTAGGAGCGTTTGGCTATCTGCCCTTCACCCCCGTCACTTCCTGAAGGTAGTCCTCAAATTTCAATACACATCTCATTTCCAGAACACAGTCACATGATTGCATCTCAGTTGTAAGATAGTCTGGGGAAAGGAGTCTCTTCTGCAGCCATAGGCCTAGGTAAGCATTACTTTTAAGGAGGAAGGGAAAAACAGCTGTTGAGGTTGGTAGCCAGAATTCTCTTTGTCATGATAAGTTGTTACTTTTGAACTGCTTCCTTTAAAAAAAAAATAAAAACACCTTTTAAGTATTTACGTTGTGTTTGGACCTGTTGAGCCCAAAGAAAAATAAACACACCCCCCACCCCACCCGCGGCCCCCAGGCACTCCCCCTCCCCCTCCCTTGTGAAAATTGAGCCCCAAATGACCATGTGACTTAGTCTCCTTGCTCTCCCAAGAGCTCATTAAGTATGACAGAACAGAAGTTTAACAGGTGGAAAAAGCTACAGGAAGCAAGCAAGTGTTTGGGAGAACAGTTACCAGTTGATAAAAAATTTCTAAAAAAATCTTGGAAGATTGGAAATGATTGAGGCTGGTAACTGCTGAAGGAGACACAGCCTGGCTTGGAAGGGACCCACCGAGCATACGGTGGACTTGCAGAGCAGCCAGGAGAAAGGGATGGTTCTTGAAGGTTTTTCTTCGGAGGTGGATGAAGATTGGTGGGGAACAGGTTGGGTCACTAGTGTAAACACTGCAGGGGGAATTCTGGTCCCTGCGCAGATGCCTGACAAGGAGGACTTAGAATGCTCACCTCACAAGGTTGTTGCAAGTATTAGATAACGTGTGCAAAGCCTCCCCTGTATTTCTTGGTGCGTGGTGAGAGCCATCCGGGTGTGTGTGTGCAGGTGTCCTGCCTTGCCAGGGAGCATTGCATTAGGGCCATGATCGGCTTCACAAGGCAGACAACTCAGCAGTACAAATAGCACAGAAGTGAGGTAAACAGGACAGACGTTTGCCTTTAGGCTGCTTATCTGAGAGCACAGTGGGCAGGTCAGGGCTGATATGATGGTTCCCTGTGGTGGGTCACGCTTGTATCTGTTCCCTGGAGGAGGAAGGAGCTGTAGGAGCGTTTGGCTATCTGCCCTTCACCCCCGTCACTTCCTGAAGGTAGTCCTCAAATTTCAATACACATCTCATTTCCAGAACACAGTCACATGATTGCATCTCAGTTGTAAGATAGTCTGGGGAAAGGAGTCTCTTCTGCAGCCATAGGCCTAGGTAAGCATTACTTTTAAGGAGGAAGGGAAAAACAGCTGTTGAGGTTGGTAGCCAGAATTCTCTTTGTCATGATAAGTTGTTACTTGTCAAACCGGATCCCACGTTTCTGGAGTATAAGATTGGTTTCCCCTCTTTGGGACATCATACAAAGGTCCACTGACATATTAACTTATAAGTTGGTCGATTTATGAGCTATGTGTTAAACTAGGCATTAAGTTACAGACGCTTTTAATATGGCTGAAATTCATTTAAATGAGCTCCACTGAAAAGGAGCCTTTGAATGTTGCTTTTGAAGGCAGCTGCCGATGTGGAGCTCACTGGAAATGACTGAGCCTGTCTTGGGAGGCGGTTGTTAGTCACACGTTATCCTCCTGGTATGGAGACAGATTGCAGAGATCCCTGGCCGTGAGCGGTGCTCACAGCCTTTGGCATTTATAACTTCTTGGGATTTGATCCCTCTGCCCTGGGGGCGCTCTAAGTCTACATCGACACTCCTGGGAAATACGCAGCTTAGATTTTTCACATTGTTTTCGTCTGTTTAGGAGGATGACCATGGGGTCCATGACCCTGTTCCTAGAGAGGAAATGTCTAGAAAGCCAGTTAGTACAGAGTCTCATCTTGCAGGATGTTTTTTTTTTTTTCAGTCTTCCTATGTTTATCTCTCTTGACCCAAATACTTGAGGTTTATTTTTAGTTGGAAAAACTCAGAGATGCCTAAAGGTTAATCTTAAACTATATAAACTGTATATTGAAACAAAGAATTTCATTTTCTCACACTTAACTCAGGGAGTACTTTTGCACTTAGGAAATTTCTCAAGAACTGTTAACACTTAGCAAATGTTCACATGATGTTTTCCATTGCTATAACTTTCTTTTTCAATTCATTTTTTTCCTTATCACCTTTTAGAATGCAAAAGAATGTTCACATTTCAGGGATTTAGTTATTATTGCTTGTTGCCTTTGAAGCATAGCATAGCCTTTAAACATAAACCGGAACAGGATTCACCATATTAGGTAGGGTAGAATAGGGTAGGCTAAGTGTTGCAAATGGACAGCTATTTAAAATACAGCAAAATGAGTAGATTTTGTCTCAGTGACGGTCGTTTTCAAATTCAGTCATTACTAAATTCTATTTAAAGTATGTCCTAGGACATAACTTTGAAAGAACTGTTAGGATATATGTGGGATAAACCAGAATATTAAATAGTTAAGAAAAAAAGGTTAGCTGTATATTAAATTCAAGCCTTAATTCTGTTTCATGGCCAGAGCCAGGACAAGGACTTAGAGCCTGGGTCCTGCAGCTTGCTCGTGGTGGGATTTGGGGCAAGTCATTAGGCTGCTGAGTTTACTTCACCACAGACCGTGAGGCTGATGTCCACCTGCCAGCCTCGTGGTGAGAATTGAACCTTGTGCTGGTTATGCTTTGAGAAGGACTGAGCATCCTGAGTGTAAGGTTATGTTATGGAAGAATCAGAGCTGAGACGAGAAGCAACTGTTTAATAAGGAAGAAAAAACAAAACTCACTGCTGTTCAATCATACTGATATATATATGTAAGTCTTTGCTTTTAAATGAATAATGAAAGCTAAATGCATTGGTTCTTTGTATTTTACCCTAAGTAAGAGCAAAGTTGAAAACTTTTTTTAAAATAAAATTTGCTTGTTTTCGTCTGTTTAGGTCTCTCTTGACCCAAATACTTGCAGGATGTTTTTTTCAGTCTTCCTATGTTTATCTCTCTTGACCCAAATACTTGAGGTTTATTTTTAGTTGGAAAAACTCAGAGATGCCTAAAGGTTAATCTTAAACTATATAAACTGTATATTGAAACAAAGAATTTCATTTTCTCACACTTAACTCAGGGAGTACTTTTGCACTTAGGAAATTTCTCAAGAACTGTTAACACTTAGCAAATGTTCACATGATGTTTTCCATTGCTATAACTTTCTTTTTCAATTCATTTTTTTCCTTATCACCTTTTAGAATGCAAAAGAATGTTCACATTTCAGGGATTTAGTTATTATTGCTTGTTGCCTTTGAAGCATAGCATAGCCTTTAAACATAAACCGGAACAGGATTCACCATATTAGGTAGGGTAGAATAGGGTAGGCTAAGTGTTGCAAATGGACAGCTATTTAAAATACAGCAAAATGAGTAGATTTTGTCTCAGTGACGGTCGTTTTCAAATTCAGTCATTACTAAATTCTATTTAAAGTATGTCCTAGGACATAACTTTGAAAGAACTGTTAGGATATATGTGGGATAAACCAGAATATTAAATAGTTAAGAAAAAAAGGTTAGCTGTATATTAAATTCAAGCCTTAATTCTGTTTCATGGCCAGAGCCAGGACAAGGACTTAGAGCCTGGGTCCTGCAGCTTGCTCGTGGTGGGATTTGGGGCAAGTCATTAGGCTGCTGAGTTTACTTCACCACAGACCGTGAGGCTGATGTCCACCTGCCAGCCTCGTGGTGAGAATTGAACCTTGTGCTGGTTATGCTTTGAGAAGGACTGAGCATCCTGAGTGTAAGGTTATGTTATGGAAGAATCAGAGCTGAGACGAGAAGCAACTGTTTAATAAGGAAGAAAAAACAAAACTCACTGCTGTTCAATCATACTGATATATATATGTAAGTCTTTGCTTTTAAATGAATAATGAAAGCTAAATGCATTGGTTCTTTGTATTTTACCCTAAGTAAGAGCAAAGTTGACTTGTTAGAATAATTATATTGTGGCTTGATTTGTTCATTTATTCCACAGAACTAGCAAAATTCTTTTAACAAAGTTACCGGAGTTTCTTCTATCAAAAGGCTTTGTCTACAAACGAATGATATTTAGGCTATACAAAAATTAGAGTTCTTGACTCTGTCTCTTCATCACTTTACCCCGACAAGACGCCTTTGTCCAGGGTAGATGTGTTCACTTAAATCTTGGCTTGTTTTCCAGAGTGAGCTGCCTTGCTGAGCAGTGACAGAGGGTGGGGTCCAGGGGACCTGTGAGAGGGGGAGGCCAGGATGGGCCAGGCGCTCCCTGTAGGGTGTAGGGCAAGTGTCAGGAAGCCTTGGAGGAGGATGAAGACAACCTTCCTGTATTTTTGTCCGTGAACAGTTGTAGGTAATACCTGTCTGTAATCAGCTTCAAAACTGTAAACTCTTTCTTTAATTATAATGTGAATGTATACATGTTTGTGTACCACTTGAATTAGAATTTGAAAGCATGCTGTGTACTGAAGAGGAAAAGAAAAATATTAAGTCTTAGTTCTCAGTGTTCAGGCTCTCATTCTCTTTGGAAAAATGAGTTGTAAGCCACATAATTAATGATATGAGTACTATAATTTTATTGCCCACTAATATATTTCCTGTCACTTAAATAAAGTGAACAATAAAATAATGAGTCAGAAAAATGGAGGTAATCTGGGGTCAGAATGGTAAGAGGGAGAGTCATATAATGAGCAGGGGAGGATGTGAGAGGAATAAGGGGCATTAAATTGGAAGCAAGACACAGGGGCAAGTCATTAGGCTGCTGAGTTTACTTCACCACAGACCGTGAGGCTGATTGCCAGCCTCGTGGTGAGAATTGCCTTGTGCTGGTTATGCTTTGAGAAGGACTGAGCATCCTGAGTGTAAGGTTATGTTATGGAAGAATCAGAGCTGAGACGAGAA
Source organism: Tragulus kanchil (assembly GCA_022376925.1). Lineage (NCBI taxonomy): Eukaryota > Metazoa > Chordata > Mammalia > Artiodactyla > Tragulidae > Tragulus > Tragulus kanchil. Next base: position 45,892,137 of record JAIOJX010000025.1, read on the forward strand.
GCAACTGTTTAATAAGGAAGAAAAAACAAAACTCACTGCTGTTCAATCATACTGATATATATATGTAAGTCTTTGCTTTTAAATGAATAATGAAAGCTAAATGCATTGGTTCTTTGTATTTTACCCTAAGTAAGAGCAAAGTTGACTTGTTAGAATAATTATATTGTGGCTTGATTTGTTCATTTATTCCACAGAACTAGCAAAATTCTTTTAACAAAGTTACCGGAGTTTCTTCTATCAAAAGGCTTTGTCTACAAACGAATGATATTTAGGCTATACAAAAATTAGAGTTCTTGACTCTGTCTCTTCATCACTTTACCCCGACAAGACGCCTTTGTCCAGGGTAGATGTGTTCACTTAAATCTTGGCTTGTTTTCCAGAGTGAGCTGCCTTGCTGAGCAGTGACAGAGGGTGGGGTCCAGGGGACCTGTGAGAGGGGGAGGCCAGGATGGGCCAGGCGCTCCCTGTAGGGTGTAGGGCAAGTGTCAGGAAGCCTTGGAGGAGGATGAAGACAACCTTCCTGTATTTTTGTCCGTGAACAGTTGTAGGTAATACCTGTCTGTAATCAGCTTCAAAACTGTAAACTCTTTCTTTAATTATAATGTGAATGTATACATGTTTGTGTACCACTTGAATTAGAATTTGAAAGCATGCTGTGTACTGAAGAGGAAAAGAAAAATATTAAGTCTTAGTTCTCAGTGTTCAGGCTCTCATTCTCTTTGGAAAAATGAGTTGTAAGCCACATAATTAATGATATGAGTACTATAATTTTATTGCCCACTAATATATTTCCTGTCACTTAAATAAAGTGAACAATAAAATAATGAGTCAGAAAAATGGAGGTAATCTGGGGTCAGAATGGTAAGAGGGAGAGTCATATAATGAGCAGGGGAGGATGTGAGAGGAATAAGGGGCATTAAATTGGAAGCAAGACCCAGGATCCTGCCAGGGCACTACTGGCCAGACCAGAGCAGAGGGTTTTTTTTTTTTTTTTTGGTGTGGCAAACATAAATCTCATGGATGTGTCATAACAGATTATTTTTTTATTTTTGGACACTTTTATTGGTTCTTCTTTTATTTATTTTCATCCATCTTCGTTCTTTGGCCTGTGTGGGCCTCCCTTTGCGGTGGCCTCTCTCCTTGCAGAGCACCAGCTCTGGGCGCATGCGCTTCAGAGCACTGGCTTGCAATTGGACACACAGGTCCAGCTGCTCTGCAGCATGTGGGATCTTCCCGTGCCAGAGATCGAACTGACACCCCTTGCACTGCAAGGTGGTGTCTTTATCCACTGGACCACCAGGGAAGCCCCATAACAGATTTTGATAGCTTGAATTCTTATTTATCTTTGGCTCTGCTGGGTCTTCGTTGCTGTGGGGCTTTTTGTCTAGTTGTGGCAACTACTCTCTAGTTGCGCTGTGCAGGCTTCTCACAGTGGTGGTTTCTCTTGTTGTGGAGCACGGGTTCCAGGGCTTCAGTAGTTGCAGCACACAGCCTTAGTTGTTGTGGCTCTGGGGCTCTAGAGCACAGGCTCTAGAGCACAGGCTCAACAGCTGTGGCGGATAGGCTTTATCGCTTAGAGGCATGTAGGATCTTCATGCATCAGGGATCAAACCAGTGTCTCCTAGATTGAGAGGCAGATTCTTTACCACTGGGCCACCAAGGAAGCTTGGGTTCTTGTGTGAGGAATTAAAACTTCTTCATGAAGCAAAAAGTTTCAGAGAAAAAGTGAGGTAGAAGATGATAGTGAAGAAACAGCAAGTATAATTGGACTGTGAAGAAGAAAAACAAGAGTTGTTCGGTGGTACTAATATTTAAAATACAGGAAGACTTTCCAAAAATAAAAGGAGACTTGAATCTGTAAATTGGAAGAGACTGTCAAGTTCCTTGGGAAATTAATCCAAAAAGATCAACCTGGAAATATATTCTAGAAAAAGCATTAGACTTCAAAGAAAAGAAAAAAAATTCTCAAGGACTCCTAGCAAAAAGATTGAATAATGTGCAGGGGCAACAAAGATTTGCTCATCATCACATTTCTCAAAATGATACATAAAGCAAGGCCACATTGGATCAGCATTTGCCAAAGATCTTAAAAGGATAATCATGGATTTATATCCAGACAAGCTGTCCTTCAAGTATCAAAGCTAGAAAACCAGTTTTAAACGTACACACCTCAGGGATTTCTGCACCTTTAGCCCTTGTGGAGGAGTTTGAGAGAATGAACTTCATTTAACCAAGAAGCGACTGAAGAAGCTTCAGTAAGATGATTGAAGGTGAGCGTTTTGTATTTTTTTGCACATTTAAGACTGAAATGGAGAAGAGACAGGCTGGGAGAGTAGAAACCATCCACATGACCATAATTGGAAGCTCTTGGAGGTGGTTTTCTGTCTCCCTGTGGGTTTGCAGAAGTAGATGCTGAGTTGGAGTTTGGTGTGCGGGATATTTATGAAGGATTAACGCCCGTGGAAGAGAGGCAGAGGCAGGAGGCGGCAGAAGAAGGAGTCAGCTGGGAGTGGATCTGCAGAGTTTGGCCAGCCCCACAAGCTTCAGAGTGTTTATGGCCCATCGTGCTGTCCAGTCTTGGGCTGGAATCCTTGGGCGCTTGCACTCCGTCTCTGTCCATCACTGGCTGTGGACTGGCCTTTGAAGGACATGTTTTTGGTTGAGTGGCCCAGGCAGAACCTGAAGAAGCTGTGTACCCACTGCTCTCGGGTCGGACGCCTCCATGCTTGCCACACATTTTGTTTTGTAGAAGACTGTGGTTAAAGTGATCATTTAGACAGACGAATTTCCTCTCTTTGTCGTAGACCCCTTCTCTTTTGTGGTTTCCCTGACTCTTCTGAGCATCCTGTCCACATCTGGGTGGCTCTGTGTTGTGACTTTTCCCAGAGAACACACAATAAGACCCCCAAATCTAAGAACTCCTCACACTGTATTATATAGTTAGGATGTGGACATTTGACCTGAGTGCTGCCAGCTGGAGTGTGGGCCCCTGGCAAGACTTGGATTTGAAACTGAGATGTGAAAAAACAGACAAGGCTGGAAATACCCATTTGGTGCTTTGTGGCTTTAGAGGTGGTGGTCTGATCATGGTGGAGCTGGGTGGCTCTGGCCCCCTTACAGGACCCGTCCTGTAGTGTGGTTTCTCCTAGATCCTCGGCGTGGGTGACAGCCTTGTTCCCTGCAGCAGACAAGGCCTGTGAAACATGTAGAATGGATTCTGTGACTGGTAGCTGAGAACAGGCGTGCAGTGAACGGACTGTGGGGAAGCCAGCCTGGAGGCAGGGGCGTCAGCTGAAAGACATTGAGCATAGTCCAGGGGAAACTGAGAAAGCACCTGGGTGGATTTAAGGAGGGTTTTAAAGAAGCACACTTAATGAATCACATTTAATGCTGGTTAGATAACAAATTGGTAGGGAAAAATCAGGTAGCATTAAGCATTACCTCCTGGGATTGGCTTTGGGTGTGACAGGGATGTTTGGGTGTCAGGGGCAGGGAGACAGACATAGCTTTCCGTTTTTACCCTGCGTGTGTTGTCTTGACTGTTTGCTTAAGTAGTTTCATGATTTTAACAAAGGGAGCTCTGAAGTTTGAGCCGGAAGGATTAGAAAAGATGGAATGTGCAGTTTCAAATTTTGGTATGTGTATGATACCCCTCTTTGACTACGGTATTATTTTTTAATCTGAAAAGTCACAAGAAGTCAAATGAAAGAGGACAATGAAGATGGGATTGTACAGTTGGGAAATTGCATAGGTGTTCCTCCATTTGAATCCTACATCCAGCACTTGTAAAAAGCACAGTTACTGAGTTTTCTCTATGCCTTAAATGATGTGCTAAGTTTTGTAAATGTTTTCTCATTGTACTTTCTTCACCACCTCTGTGTTGAAGATAATGTCATTCACTCAATAGATTTCCAGCACATGGATGAAAGATGTCTCTCATAGGTTTCCTTGAATTAAAGATTTGATTTAATGTTTACTTTAAGTGGGCTCTTTTTTTTTTTTTTAAGATTTATTTATTTATTTACTTTGGGCGGGAGTCGGGTTGGGGAGGGAGGGGAGCGGGCGGGCCACTTCTATTGGTCTTTCATTTCTCTGTTTTCATTGTCTTCGTTCTTTGGCTCCTGTGGGCCTCCCATCGCAGTGGCGTCTGTCTCTGCAGAGCACCGGCTCTGGGCGCATGCGCTCCATAGCTCCGGCTCAGTGATTGGACACATCAGTCCAGCCGCTCCGCGGCACGTGGGATCTTCCCAGGCCAGGGATCGAACCAGCGCCCCTTGCATTGCAAGGCGGTGTCCTTACCCACTGGACCACCAGGGGAAGCCCAAGTGGGCTCTTTTAAATAACCTAAAAGGACAGTACATTTTTGTTTGTATAGAACTCTATCATGCTTCTAAGTTATTAATAATGCATCATAAAAATTAAAATTTATGATGTATTTTTGAATTAATGTACAAATGAATTTTGGGGCTAATCTATAAATCAGGAGTGTATGTCACACTTCCACAAGTAACAGCCAATTTTAATATTTAGATATTAATTAGTTCAGTGGTTCTCAATCCTGAGCACACTTTAGAATCACCTGAAGAGTTAAAAAAAAAAGGACTGCTGCTACTGATCCTTCACTAAAGTAACTAAGTTAGAATATTGGCAGCCAGCTGAAATTGCTAGACCATAGGCCAGCACTGCTTTCTGGTGCCCTTGTTTAAGTAGTTTCATGATTTTAACAAAGGGAGCTCTGAAGTTTGAGCCGGAAGGATTAGAAAAGATGGAATGTGCAGTTTCAAATTTTGGTATGTGTATGATACCCCTCTTTGACTACGGTATTATTTTTTAATCTGAAAAGTCACAAGAAGTCAAATGAAAGAGGACAATGAAGATGGGATTGTACAGTTGGGAAATTGCATAGGTGTTCCTCCATTTGAATCCTACATCCAGCACTTGTAAAAAGCACAGTTACTGAGTTTTCTCTATGCCTTAAATGATGTGCTAAGTTTTGTAAATGTTTTCTCATTGTACTTTCTTCACCACCTCTGTGTTGAAGATAATGTCATTCACTCAATAGATTTCCAGCACATGGATGAAAGATGTCTCTCATAGGTTTCCTTGAATTAAAGATTTGATTTAATGTTTACTTTAAGTGGGCTCTTTTTTTTTTTTTTTTTAAGATTTATTTATTTATTTACTTTGGGCGGGGGTCGGGTTGGGGAGGGAGGGGAGCGGGCGGGCCACTTCTATTGGTCTTTCATTTCTCTGTTTTCATTGTCTTCGTTCTTTGGCTCCTGTGGGCCTCCCATCGCAGTGGCGTCTGTCTCTGCAGAGCACCGGCTCTGGGCGCATGCGCTCCATAGCTCCGGCTCAGTGATTGGACACATCAGTCCAGCCGCTCCGCGGCACGTGGGATCTTCCCAGGCCAGGGATCGAACCAGCGCCCCTTGCATTGCAAGGCGGTGTCCTTACCCACTGGACCACCAGGGGAAGCCCAAGTGGGCTCTTTTAAATAACCTAAAAGGACAGTACATTTTTGTTTGTATAGAACTCTATCATGCTTCTAAGTTATTAATAATGCATCATAAAAATTAAAATTTATGATGTATTTTTGAATTAATGTACAAATGAATTTTGGGGCTAATCTATAAATCAGGAGTGTATGTCACACTTCCACAAGTAACAGCCAATTTTAATATTTAGATATTAATTAGTTCAGTGGTTCTCAATCCTGAGCACACTTTAGAATCACCTGAAGAGTTAAAAAAAAAAAAAAGGACTGCTGCTACTGATCCTTCACTAAAGTAACTAAGTTAGAATATTGGCAGCCAGAGCTGAAATTGCTGCATGAAGACTGCTTCTGTGATAGGCCAGCACTGCTTTCTGGTGCCCTTGTTTTGATCTTGCTCACTGGAATATGATCTGTCAGGAAGGGGGAGCAGGATGTTTGTTTTGTAGAAGTCTGAATTTTCATTTAAACTGAGGGCATGTCTGATGTGAGAGGGTATGAAAACACTCCTTATATTGTAACTTTGATATCTGACTCTCATTTGTCAAAGAGTATGTGTATGGTACAGCCCCATTCGAATCAGATTTGGGGTAATTTTTTCTTAGTCTCCATCCTGTGCTTCCTAGTGCCACGGCCTGCAGAGCCACAAGGATGCTCACCTGGCAAAGTCTTGTCTTGGGATATACTCCCACCTGTCATTTAAAGGGAAGCCATTTCAGATTCCTCAGGCTTGAGTGTAATCGGCCTTGACACTGACCTACCTGAGGAAACGCCTGTGGCCTGCCTTTCACACCTCTCCTTTCAGAATTACCACCCTCACCTACTTCATTCTACTTCTCTCCGTCGGGGTGCTTAGCAAAGGGTGATTAAAAACCAGAGTGACTGCTGAAAGTGAACAATGCTTAGCCCGGGGTGAAGGACCCTCTGCAAATAAACTCCCCATTCTTGACTTTGAATAAAATTGAAAGGAGCCTTATTGAGTGGTCAGCAGAGAGATTATTAAATATCACAGCCATGGATGTGTATACTTTTCCTTTGCTAGAAAAATCTTTTTTCATTTCTGTCTGCCTGTTAGTGTGAGCTCATTTTCTCAGGGCATTGCATCTGCAAGAATTAAACACAATCTCAGATCGCACGTGGCATCTTGTCTTATTCCAGGAGTAAGCAATCATCTTCTACAAAGAATAAACTAAAAGAACTAAAGAATAAACCAAGGAAGAGTACCAGCTATTTCATTCAGATGTACATTTCCTATAAAATTTTGGGGCTTCCTTGCGCGCTCAGATAGTAAAGAATCTGCCTGCAATGCAGGAGACCTGGATTCAATCCTTGGGTCAGGAAGATCCCCTGGAGAAGGAAATGGCAACCCACTCCAGTTATTCTTGCCTGGAGGCATCTTGTCTTATTCCAGTAGTAAACAATCATCTTCTACAAAGAATTAGCTAACGGGAGGAGAGTACCAACCCTGTTTCATGCAGATATACATTTCCAATAAAAGTTTACTTAGAATAATTTGTGCTATTTCTTTGGTCAGTTTTATCCTTACAATACTAATTGTGTTTATCACCATTTAGAAGGAATTTTTTTGTTTTTTTTTTTTTTAAATTTTGGCCTCTCTTAATGTTTTTTTATTTATTTTCATCCATCTTTATTCTTTGGCCTACGTGAGCCTCCCATCACCATGGCCTGTCTTGTTGCAGAGCACTGGCTCTGGGGGCATGCGCTCCAGAGTGCTGGTTTGTAATTGGACACATGGGTCCAGCTGCTCTTTTTAAAGATCGCTTAACTTTTCCAGGCCCAGTCTTCTCTGAGTCTTTCTTGATAACATTCCTGACATCTCCCTGTCTTCTGCCTTCCTGCACAAAGAACATCTTCCAGTTTAGATGTGTAGCCGTTTGCATTTATCAACAGATATTGCTGGAGTTTGCTCAGGGATGCCTTTATCTTTTGCTCATTTTCATTTTTATCTGCTGGTTGTAGTTATCAAGGAGTCTCGAGAGATAGGAAATGCCTGAAGAAGCAAATGGGGCTCTGGAGAAAGTCAGGGTACTCTGGGATCTCCTGCTGGAAACTGTCTGCATGTCTAGATATCCCATGTCATGGTAGTCTCAGGAGGAACTGGTGTGTGCCATCCTTGAGGCCCTTACCTGAGCACATGGGTGTACTCATCAGAGAGACCTGAGATTTAACTACAGAAGCTTATTTCTGTTGGTTCTAGGTCTCAGGTAGGATTGGACCCCTGTCATTTTTGAGTTGTTTGATAATTTGAAAAGATAACAATAATCAAAACATACTTAACAAAAGAGTACAAAATTGAAACAGGACAGAAAGCGTTTGGTTATACCTCCTGAGCAGATGAGGTATTGGGAAAACAGTCTAAGTACGCTGGCTTCCTTGCTTGTTCTCTGAGTTTTAGTACTGAGGCTGCAGAATATTGCAGCAGCTGTCATAATATAAAATCTTTAATAATCAATGTAACACTGGTAAACTTGGTCTCCATTCAAACATGCCTTCCTGCTTCATACTCGCTTCTGTTCCACATTCCCTTCGGGTTGGTAGCCAACATCTTTGCACTGAACTAAACTGAACTTCTTTTTTTTTTTTTTTTTTATTTATGGGGGGGTGGGGTGGGGAGGGAGGGGGGCAGGCAGGCCACTTCTATTGGTCTTTCATTTGTCCATTTTCATCCATCTCTGTTCTTTGGCCCGTGTGGGCCTCCCATCGCGGTAGCCTCTGTTGTCGCAGAGCACCGGCTCTGGGCTCATGTGCTCCAGAGCTCCCGCTTGGTGATTGGACACATCAGTCCAGCCGCTCCACGGCACGTGGGGTCTTCCCAGGCCAGGGATCGAACCGGCGCCGCTTGCACTGCAAGGCGGTGTCCTTACCCACTGGACCACTAGGGAAGCCCTAAACTGAACTTCTTTGTAACTGAAGAAGAGAAAATTGACGTAGATGATATATTTGATGCTTTGAAAGAGGGTGTTTTAAATGTTAGAACATTAAGGCATGCCCTTATGAAAATTAATATTACCTTTAAGTACTTTGGCAGTAATTACCTCTGTGTCATATCATGCTAGTATTTGTCAGGAATTATACTGAAAATTCTCAACTTTTGACTCACTGTCTGTTTCTGCTGAGATTTAGGGCATGGTGGGAATTATGTCAAAATTTATTAAATATTCCAAACTTTTTTTTTTAAATTAAACACTCCTGCTGGAAACTGTCTGCATGTCTAGATATCCCATGTCATGGTAGTCTCAGGAGGAACTGGTGTGTGCCATCCTTGAGGCCCTTACCTGAGCACATGGGTGTACTCATCAGAGAGACCTGAGATTTAACTACAGAAGCTTATTTCTGTTGGTTCTAGGTCTCAGGTAGGATTGGACCCCTGTCATTTTTGAGTTGTTTGATAATTTGAAAAGATAACAATAATCAAAACATACTTAACAAAAGAGTACAAAATTGAAACAGGACAGAAAGCGTTTGGTTATACCTCCTGAGCAGATGAGGTATTGGGAAAACAGTCTAAGTACGCTGGCTTCCTTGCTTGTTCTCTGAGTTTTAGTACTGAGGCTGCAGAATATTGCAGCAGCTGTCATAATATAAAATCTTTAATAATCAATGTAACACTGGTAAACTTGGTCTCCATTCAAACATGCCTTCCTGCTTCATACTCGCTTCTGTTCCACATTCCCTTCGGGTTGGTAGCCAACATCTTTGCACTGAACTAAACTGAACTTCTTTTTTTTTTTTTTTTTTTTTTTGGGGGGGGGGGGGGGGGGGGGGGGAGGGGGGCAGGCAGGCCACTTCTATTGGTCTTTCATTTGTCCATTTTCATCCATCTCTGTTCTTTGGCCCGTGTGGGCCTCCCATCGCGGTAGCCTCTGTTGTCGCAGAGCACCGGCTCTGGGCTCATGTGCTCCAGAGCTCCCGCTTGGTGATTGGACACATCAGTCCAGCCGCTCCACGGCACGTGGGGTCTTCCCAGGCCAGGGATCGAACCGGCGCCGCTTGCACTGCAAGGCGGTGTCCTTACCCACTGGACCACTAGGGAAGCCCTAAACTGAACTTCTTTGTAACTGAAGAAGAGAAAATTGACGTAGATGATATATTTGATGCTTTGAAAGAGGGTGTTTTAAATGTTAGAACATTAAGGCATGCCCTTATGAAAATTAATATTACCTTTAAGTACTTTGGCAGTAATTACCTCTGTGTCATATCATGCTAGTATTTGTCAGGAATTATACTGAAAATTCTCAACTTTTGACTCACTGTCTGTTTCTGCTGAGATTTAGGGCATGGTGGGAATTATGTCAAAATTTATTAAATATTCAAAACACTTATTTTCATAGCTTTGTTTTATTTTTTAAAGTTAAAAGTTCCAGATGAGTATGTCTGTCTCTCTCTTTTTTTCTTCTCTCACTGTTGCAGACTTTAACTGGGTTCCCTTGAGCAGCTTTTTTTAAGTGTCAGTTCTCCCTTGCATATGGCAAAACCTAATAAGCTTTGGGAACATAAACCTGGGTTTGAATCCTGGTTTAGCCCCTTGCCTTGGGCAACCTTGGTCCAATATATCCGTGCCAGCTTTGATTTCCTTTTCTTAGAAGGCGACTAATGACCCTTTCCCAGAGTGTGCGGAGGAGGCTGGGGGCCTGCAGTGCACGGGGCTGGAGGCTGTCATTCAGAAAGTGCCCTGTACTCTCGTACCTCATTTACTGTGCACTTGGCATTTGTCATAGCTAACATGAGAACTGCCTCTTCACCGATGAGAAATGAGTCAAGAATGTGCAGTGACGTCCGTAGGAGGCCACATTTCCGTTTTTAAAACAGAAAACGTTTTTAATTTTAAAGGTTATAATAATAGTTAATTTTTTTAATAGCTAATTTTTTAAGTGCTTGCTTCATGTTGTGCGCGCGCGCGCGCGTGTGTGCTTAGTGGCTCAGTCGTGTCCAGCTCTGGGCCAGGCTCCTCTGTCCATGAAAATTCCCAGGCAACAATACTGGAGTCGGTTGCCATTTCCTAGTCCAGGGGATCTTCTCAACCCAGGGATCGAACCTGAGTCTACTGCATTGGCAGGCAGATGCTTTACCACTGAGACCGCTGGGAAGCAAGCCCTTTACAATTGGAATCTCATGTAGTCCTTAGAAAAAGCTGTAAGCTAGATGCTGTTAAAGTGGGTACCATTATTATCCTCATTCAATAATAGGAAACCAAAGTTAAAGTTAGTGCTCACTCAAGCTTGCTCAGCTGATAAGTGTAATGTCTGTTAATTTTTGCTTAGAAAATATTGTGAAATATATAGAAAATTACAGCCCCCGTAAAGTATGGAAATAACTACTGTATTTTAAAAAAAATAGCAGCTTAAAAAATATATATACGTCTGAATCACTTTGCGGTACACCAGAAAGTAACACAGCATCCTAAATCAATTATAAGGGGGAGTGGGGCAGGAGAGGGTTGGATTGGGAGTTTAGGATTAGCAGATACAAAGTGGTAAATATAGAATAGATAAATAACAAGGTCCTATTGTATAGCACAAGGAGCTATATTCAATTTCCTATGATAAGCCAGGATGGAAAAGAATATGAAAAAGACTACATATATATATATATAATGGAGTCACTTTGCTCTACAGCAGTAATGAACACTTCATTCAGCCATATTTCAATAAAAAAAAAAATCTAAAAAGGCAGTTTTTTAAAAAAGTGACCTTACTGAGACATAGTTCACACGACGCCACATAAATGTGTCCTGTTAAGATGTGCAGTTCAGTGGTTTTAGAATATCACCACTACCTAATTTTGGCAGTCACCAGTAATTTTAGAACGTTTTCATCACCCCCAAAAGAAACCTCACACCCATGGGCCGTCACTTCTCACCCTCCACTCCGGCCACTGACGGCCACTCATTTGCTTTCTGCCTCTTTGGACTTCTCTGTTCTGAATATTTCACATAAGTGGAATCACATAATATGTGGTCAGTCTTTTGTGAGTGGCTTCTTTCATTTAGCATGTTCTCAAGCTTTCCCACATTGTAGCATCTGTCAGTACTTCTTTCCTTTGTATTACCAAATAATATGCCATTGTATGAGCGTATCATTACCTATTCCTTCATCATTGATGTACATTTAGGATATTTCTAGCTTTTGACTATTATGAATAATGCTGCTGTGAACATTAGTGTATAGGTTTTTGTGTGGACATATGTTTTTAATTCTGTTAAGTACATATCTAAGAGTGAGTTTGGTGGTTCCTATGGTAACTCTATGTGTAACATTTTGAGGAACTGCTAAGCTGTTTTCCAACGTCTGCCTCATTTTACATTCCTTCCAGCAGAGAACCGGGTTCCAATTTCTCTACGTTTTCACCAGCACTTATAAGCTGACTCTTTGATAGCTGTACTAGTGGTTACGAAGTGGCATCTCGTGGTTTGGATTTGTATTGCTCTAATGACTAGTCATGTTGAGCATCTCTTCACGTTCTTATTGGCCGTTTTTTTATATTCTTTGGAGAAATGCCTATTCAGATCCTTTGCCCATTTTTAAAATTGGATTCATTGTATCTCTTTTGTGAGTTGTGTGTTGTAAGGGTTTTTTTTTTTTTGTAGAAGGATTTTTTTCTTTTTATTGATTTTTTTAATCCATTTATTTTCATCCATCTTTATTCTTCGGCATGTGTAGGCCTCCCTCCCGTTGCAGTGGCCTCCCTCGGTGCAGAGCACCAGCTCTGGGCACACGTGCTCCAGAGCGCTGGCTCCTAATTGGACACACCAGTCCAGCCGCTCCATGGCATGTGGAATCTTCTTGGGCCAGGGATCGAACCGGTGTCCCTTGCACTGCAAGGCAGACTCTTTACCCATTGGACCACCAGGCCCTGTGTTGTAAGGTATTAAAACCTTACAGGATACATCAAAGTATCTGCCAGAACTTTATTTTCAATTAACAAAGCACTTTTTTATGTTTTTTGTTGCTGTATTATTTTTACTATGTATTTCTTTATGGGATTATTTGACACACAATTTTGTAACTGACGTACCCCTTTTTTTCTAGTTTTATCTTTGACCTGCATCACTGTGTTTAAGTTTAAGATGTGCAATATCGTGATTAGACTTACGTGTATTGTGGAGTGATTCCTGCAGTAAGTTGAGTTAGCGTCTATCATCTCATCTACTTACAGTAAAGAGAAAAAGCAGAAAATGAAAACATTCTTCCTTGGGAGGAGAGCTCTGGGGATCTATTCTGCTAGCAGCTCTTATCATAGGGTGGACTCACGGATCTCCTGACTGGAAGCTTGTACCTTTCTAAAAAGAAGAATCTGTTTGTGTAGCTGCACGGGTTCACGTTGCAGCACGGGGGATCTTTGTTGTGCTGTGGAGGCTCTTTGTTGTGGCGCACGGGCTTCTCTCTGGTTGTGACCCATGGGCTCAGTCGTGGCCCTGTGACACGTGCTGTCTTCGCTCCCTGATCAGGGAAACTGGCATCCCCTGACTAGGAAGGCAGGTTCTTAACCATGGGACCCCCTGGAAGCTTGTCTCTTTTGACCCCTTCCTCCAGTGCCCCTTCCCTAAGCCTCCACTTCTAGTGACCTAGTGTCTGATCTTTTCTTCTGTAAGGGTTTTTTTTTTTTAAATTCCACATTCAAGTGAGATGAGACAGTATTTGCCTTTCTCTGACTTATTTCACTTAGGATGATGCCCTCAGGATCCATCCGTGCTGTTGCAGATGGCAGCATCTCCTCATTTTTCATGGCTGAGTAATAAGCCATTGTACATAGCATGACTCTTTTATCTTTTCATCCATTGGTGGATACTTAGGTTGTTTCCATTCTTGATTATTGAATAATGCTGCTGGCAGCATAGAGTGCACGTATCTTTGAGTTAATATAGCTTGATTTTTAAGCTTAATGTTGCTTCTAATGGCTGCTTTGTAGTACATTTGATAAATGTTCTGAAGTTTAAACTCTAATACTTTATATATGAGATTTATTTAAAAGGAAAAGAAAAACTGAACCATACTGCATCTGTGTATTTGGACAATCTTTTTAAAAAAATACATATTTATTTATATGGCTGCACCAGGTCCTAGTTGTGGCACATAGATTTTTTTTTTTAATTGCAGCATATGAACTCTTAGTTGGGGCGTGTGGAATCTAGTTCCCTGACGAGGGATATTGGGGTCCTTGCATTTGGAGTGTGGAGTCTTAGCCGCTGGACCACTAGGGAAGTCCTACCAGTATTTTCTTAATCTTTGTAATGTTAATCTGTGATTGCGGTTTAGTTGCTAAGTCATGTCCTACTCTTGTGACCCCATGGACAGTAGCCCGCTACGTTCCTTTGGGGGTTTCCAAGCAAGAATACTGGAGTGGGTTGCCATTTCCTTCTCCAGGGCTCTTTCGGACCCAGGGATGGAACCCTAGCCTCCTGTGCTGCAGGTGGTCTCCTGCATTGCAGGTGGATTGTTTACTGATTGAGCCACCAGAGAAGCCCATTTTAATTATAATCTAAGAGGCCTCGGTTGGTATTATGTACTTTTTTTTTCCTTTTATTTTGGTGGGCGGGTGGTAGGCCACTTCTATTGGTCTTTCATTTATCTATTTTCATCCATCTTTGTTCTTTGTCTCCTGTGGGCCTCCCATCGCGGTGGCCTCTGTTATCGCAGAGCACCGGCTCTGGGTGCATGTGCTCCAGAGTTCAGGCTCGGTAATTGGACACATCGGTCCAGATGCTCCGCGGCACGTGGGATCTTCCCAGGCCAGGGATCGAACCGGCGCCCCTTGCCCTGCAAGGCGGTGTCCTTACCCACTGGACCACCAGGGGAAGCCCTATTATGTACTTTGCATTTGCATTCATTTATTAATGAGAGTGGGAGAAGTCTTTTGTTTCCCACTATTGGACTTGTTTCCTGAGCCCAGAGGCTTCCTTCTGTATGTCCTCCAGGCCAATCTCTGCCTGGAAACTGCTGGTCTAGGAAGGGTTTCCTGCCCCTCCCCCAGCCTGCACAAACACACTCTCTCATTCTCAATTCCACAAGTCCATTCCAGGACCCTGGGAGGGAGCCGGGGAACGTGTTCACATGGGTATGCTTTTTATTAACGTTTCAAAAGTAAAATATATTGTGTATATTTTTCCCTTTAACACACTCTTCCCACCCTGCAAGCAATAAGTCTCAAGCCCCATGAAAGTGGATCTGCCCCTGCCTGGGACACAGGCAGTGTTCAAAGCAAAACCATAAGCTTTTTGCTTAGAGACTTGGGGTCCTTGCATTTGGAGTGTGGAGTCTTAGCCGCTGGACCACTAGGGAAGTCCTACCAGTATTTTCTTAATCTTTGTAATGTTAATCTGTGATTGCGGTTTAGTTGCTAAGTCATGTCCTACTCTTGTGACCCCATGGACAGTAGCCGCACGTTCCTTTGGGGGTTTCAAGCAAGAATACTGGAGTGGGTTGCCATTTCCTTCTCCAGGGCTCTTTCGGACCCAGGGATGGAACCCTAGCCTCCTGTGCTGCAGGTGGTCTCCTGCATTGCAGGTGGATTGTTTACTGATTGAGCCACCAGAGAAGCCCATTTTAATTATAATCTAAGAGGCCTCGGTTGGTATTATGTACTTTTTTTTTCCTTTTATTTTGGGGGGTGGGGTGGGAAGGGAGGGGGTGGGTGGACCACTTCTATTGGTCTTTCATTTATCTATTTTCATCCATCTTTGTTCTTTGTCTCCTGTGGGCCTCCCATCGCGGTGGCCTCTGTTATCGCAGAGCACCGGCTCTGGGTGCATGTGCTCCAGAGTTCAGGCTCGGTAATTGGACACATCGGTCCAGATGCTCCGCGGCACGTGGGATCTTCCCAGGCCAGGGATCGAACCGGCGCCCCTTGCCCTGCAAGGCGGTGTCCTTACCCACTGGACCACCAGGGGAAGCCCTATTATGTACTTTGCATTTGCATTCATTTATTAATGAGAGTGGGAGAAGTCTTTTGTTTCCCACTATTGGACTTGTTTCCTGAGCCCAGAGGCTTCCTTCTGTATGTCCTCCAGGCCAATCTCTGCCTGGAAACTGCTGGTCTAGGAAGGGTTTCCTGCCCCTCCCCCAGCCTGCACAAACACACTCTCTCATTCTCAATTCCACAAGTCCATTCCAGGACCCTGGGAGGGAGCCGGGGAACGTGTTCACATGGGTATGCTTTTTATTAACGTTTCAAAAGTAAAATATATTGTGTATATTTTTCCCCTTTAACAGCACTCTTCCCCACCCTGCAAGCAATAAGTCTCAAGCCCCATGAAAGTGGATCTGCCCCTGCCTGGGACACAGGCAGTGTTCAAGACCCAGCTGAGTTGAATTGAACCCATGAAGTGTAGGGCTCGTTTCCTTTTCTAGCATTTAGGTAGAGACTTGGTTCCTAGTACGCTTGTGAGAAATGCGGTAGCAGTGAAAGGAGCACTCTGCGAATGTTTTTAACAGTTAGGCGAATTCTCTGTGCAGTGTGTGTGTTTATGCTGTCTTGCGTTCCCAGACTGTTAGCCAGAAGTTGAAAATCTATTTTGGTACATTACTGATTTCCTGCGATAACCCGGTCCCATTACTCAGTGCTCTCCTAGCCTCTTTTCTAACTCACTCTGTGATTCACCTCTTTTAAAGCCTTTGCATGGAGTAGAAGTCTTTTGGAACCTTATTTTCACCTTGGAAATGTGCCCAACTTGAGTGGTAGGGTTTCAAGGTGATTTGTTGTTGATCACTAGTTTTCCTTTTTTCCTAAACTTACTATGAGTGTGTTTCTTAACAGAGTGAAAAGAACCCAAGAAACTTTTTGTTGACTGGCTTTCAGTGAGTGCTGAGACCTGCTTGGAGAATGGGGGTGCATATACAGGGTGGTAATTTGACCCCCACCAGGTCCAGGATTAGAACCAAGGCGGGCAGCAGGTGTTTGGCTTCCCGCTAGTTCCCTGGATGTGCTCTGTGCTGTGGTTGTTGGATTGAGCCCTGAACACGAAGACGTCTCCTCATCTCCTGTGCCCTTTTGGCAAGCCCTGTTGGATGCTGCAGAGTATTTTGAAAGGTGGTGGTTTGGGTCTGAGAGAAAGCGGTGGCAGCCAGGGCCAAGGCAGGATGCCCCGGAGCAGATCCAAACAGAGAACAGAATCAGAGGAGGCTGAGCCCCGTTTCGAGGCCTCTGTAAATAAAAAGCAGACATAGTTAGCTGAGACACTCTTAATGGAATAGAAAAAATGGAAAACACAGTGAATAACTGAGTTTTTGTCTGAGCCTTAGCTCACCCTGGAGAGAAGGTCTCTGGCCGTATGTGGTGGTGCAGGGGAAGGGGGTAGATGGGTGAGACTCTGGTGTGACGTGTGCGAAGGGAGAAGTGGCTGAGTTACTGAGAAATCTCCTATTGATTAAATTATGTGTGACCGTTTCAGAAACGAATGACAGACTTTGGTGTATGTTAGTAAGTGTTTGCTGTAAGTCCTGATAGCCTAGCTAGGTGCCCAGGCTCACTTGGCAGCCTCCCTGGGGACGGGTCAGACCCACGGTTAATGGGATGCACGTGACCTGATGGGGCCTCCTCTTTTTCTCTTGCCCCACGCTAGGACAGGCACCTGGGCATCCTAGGTGTCGGGGCCTTTGAGCCATTGGGACACTTGAGCCTGTGGTTTCTTAGAAGCCTTTCTATTTTGGTACATTTGATTTCCTGATAACCCGGTCCCATTACTCAGTGCTCTCCTAGCCTCTTTTCTAACTCACTCTGTGATTCACCTCTTTTAAAGCCTTTGCATGGAGTAGAAGTCTTTTGGAACCTTATTTTCACCTTGGAAATGTGCCCAACTTGAGTGGTAGGGTTTCAAGGTGATTTGTTGTTGATCACTAGTTTTCCTTTTTTCCTAAACTTACTATGAGTGTGTTTCTTAACAGAGTGAAAAGAACCCAAGAAACTTTTTGTTGACTGGCTTTCAGTGAGTGCTGAGACCTGCTTGGAGAATGGGGGTGCATATACAGGGTGGTAATTTGACCCCCACCAGGTCCAGGATTAGAACCAAGGCGGGGCAGCAGGTGTTTGGCTTCCCGCTAGTTCCCTGGATGTGCTCTGTGCTGTGGTTGTTGGATTGAGCCCTGAACACGAAGACGTCTCCTCATCTCCTGTGCCCTTTTGGCAAGCCCTGTTGGATGCTGCAGAGTATTTTGAAAGGTGGTGGTTTGGGTCTGAGAGAAAGCGGTGGCAGCCAGGGCCAAGGCAGGATGCCCCGGAGCAGATCCAAACAGAGAACAGAATCAGAGGAGGCTGAGCCCCGTTTCGAGGCCTCTGTAAATAAAAAGCAGACATAGTTAGCTGAGACACTCTTAATGGAATAGAAAAAATGGAAAACACAGTGAATAACTGAGTTTTTGTCTGAGCCTTAGCTCACCCTGGAGAGAAGGTCTCTGGCCGTATGTGGTGGTGCAGGGGAAGGGGGTAGATGGGTGAGACTCTGGTGTGACGTGTGCGAAGGGAGAAGTGGCTGAGTTACTGAGAAATCTCCTATTGATTAAATTATGTGTGACCGTTTCAGAAACGAATGACAGACTTTGGTGTATGTTAGTAAGTGTTTGCTGTAAGTCCTGATAGCCTAGCTAGGTGCCCAGGCTCACTTGGCAGCCTCCCTGGGGACGGGTCAGACCCACGGTTAATGGGATGCACGTGACCTGATGGGGCCTCCTCTTTTTCTCTTGCCCCACGCTAGGACAGGCACCTGGGCATCCTAGGTGTCGGGGCCTTTGAGCCATTGGGACACTTGAGCCTGTGGTTTACTTGCTGTGTTTGAAGCCTTTGACCCGCTTTCTCTCGTGTCCTGTGAGCAGGTGTCTAGTCTTCACCTGCAGTGCTTTTCTCCTCGCCCTCCTGGTGCGGGGGCGTGTGGGGTGGGCTGGATCTGCATGTGAGGGACGTGTCGCGTGGGGAGTATGGTCCAGCAGCCTTCGGAGAGGTGCTCACTCAGGTGACCAGTCCTGGTCGGCTGGAGAGATGGGGCCGAGGTGTTTGTTCACTGCGTAGAGATCTGGTAGAGAAAGTTCTCTGGGATTTCGACAGTGCTTGTTCTGATGTCATGTGTCAATATTGTCTTTCTGAGTCGCACGCTTGGGGCCAAGCGCTCAGTGAATGTTGCCCAGGTGACAGAAGCTGTGATAGAAAATTATGTTGGTGGCCAGTGTACTGATTTTTGCAGACGCTGAAGACTCTGTACCCAAATCCAGTCCCTTTTCACTCATAGCACCGAGATTGTGAGGTTTCCTTGAATGTCAGGTGACATTGAGGTGACCGTAGAAGGAGAAAAGCTGGTATAAAAGCAGAAGCAGACACTACCCTGTCATGGGAGGAGATTGGCCACTTCTACCTATTAGTCAACACATTGAAATATGGAGAATGAGAAATGTGAAGCTTTAATTCTTGGGTTGGCATAGGAAGGAAATGACAGCCACACGTAATTTTAAAGAAGATAACACCATGTTCATGGTGGTCCAGTGGTTAAGAGTTTGCCTGCGGGTTCGATCCCTGCTCCGGGAGGATTCCACTTGCCGTGGGGCCGTTGGGCGCATGCGCCCCACCTCCCGAGCGTTGACGCGCCAGAGCCTTGCTCTGCAATGAGAGGAGGCCACCACCGTGAAAGGCTCATGCACGCGACTGGAGAAAGACCCAGCATAGCCCCAAATAATACTATTTAAGAAAAAAAAAAGATCCAGCACACGAGCCTAGTGTACATGTGATCTGGCCAGTGTTGTCGCGGGGACGCGGGTGCACAGCGCTCCTGGCTGGTGTATGTGCCAGTGCATTCTGCCGGTCCCCGTCTGAGCCGAGCGGCTCCACAGGCTCTGAGACGGGCGCTCGCTGAGGCTCTGGGAAGGTGGCCTGTTGCTCCTGTCACGCTGCCCTTTCACACAAGGCCTCTCAAGATCCGGCTCCACCGAGTGTCTCTTACAGGGAGGAAGCAGGATTCGATACCGTAGGGGAACAGGGAAGTGTGACGGCCCTTGACCACAGGGAGTTTACACCGACGCGTGTGGAAACGGACCCGCCCGGGGAAGGCCGGGTCTGCAGGCCACACGAACAGTGCAGGCTGCGGCGCTGGTCAGGGCTTCCTGTCAGGCCCGGAGGGGGACTTGCCTTTGCTGGACAGCTGGACCTCCTTCCTTCTCTCCGACTGACTGGAGTGCGGTCTCCAGAGGCTTCCAGCATCGGTTGTAACATCTTTCTAGGTGCTGATATTACTTTTAGAAGGGAGATTTCTAAAAAATCATAAAATGAACCCCAAAGATGGAATACTCTTTTTGCAGCGCTGAAGACTCTGTACCCAAATCCAGTCCCTTTTCACTCATAGCACCGAGATTGTGAGGTTTCCTTGAATGTCAGGTGACATTGAGGTGACCGTAGAAGGAGAAAAGCTGGTATAAAAGCAGAAGCAGACACTACCCTGTCATGGGAGGAGATTGGCCACTTCTACCTATTAGTCAACACATTGAAATATGGAGAATGAGAAATGTGAAGCTTTAATTCTTGGGTTGGCATAGGAAGGAAATGACAGCCACACGTAATTTTAAAGAAGATAACACCGTGTTCATGGTGGTCCAGTGGTTAAGAGTTTGCCTGCGGGTTCGATCCCTGCTCCGGGAGGATTCCACTTGCCGTGGGGCCGTTGGGCGCATGCGCCCCACCTCCCGAGCGTTGACGCGCCAGAGCCTTGCTCTGCAATGAGAGGAGGCCACCACCGTGAAAGGCTCATGCACGCGACTGGAGAAAGACCCAGCATAGCCCCAAATAATACTATTTAAGAAAAAAAAAAGATCCAGCACACGAGCCTAGTGTACATGTGATCTGGCCAGTGTTGTCGCGGGGACGCGGGTGCACAGCGCTCCTGGCTGGTGTATGTGCCAGTGCATTCTGCCGGTCCCCGTCTGAGCCGAGCGGCTCCACAGGCTCTGAGACGGGCGCTCGCTGAGGCTCTGGGAAGGTGGCCTGTTGCTCCTGTCACGCTGCCCTTTCACACAAGGCCTCTCAAGATCCGGCTCCACCGAGTGTCTCTTACAGGGAGGAAGCAGGATTCGATACCGTAGGGGAACAGGGAAGTGTGACGGCCCTTGACCACAGGGAGTTTACACCGACGCGTGTGGAAACGGACCCGCCCGGGGAAGGCCGGGTCTGCAGGCCACACGAACAGTGCAGGCTGCGGCGCTGGTCAGGGCTTCCTGTCAGGCCCGGAGGGGGACTTGCCTTTGCTGGACAGCTGGACCTCCTTCCTTCTCTCCGACTGACTGGAGTGCGGTCTCCAGAGGCTTCCAGCATCGGTTGTAACATCTTTCTAGGTGCTGATATTACTTTTAGAAGGGAGATTTCTAAAAAATCATAAAATGAACCCCAAAGATGGAATACTCAGTCCATTTAAAAAATAGACGTCTAGCCTTTAAGTGGCTTCCCTGATGGCTCAGATGGGAAAGAATCTGCCTGCAATGCAGGAGACCCGGGTTCAATCCCGGGGTCAGGAAGATCCTGTAGAGGAGCGCATGGCCACCCACTCCTGAATTCTTGCCTGGAGAACGCCGTGGGTAGAGGAACCAGGCAGGCTTCAGTCCATGGGATCTCAGAGTTGGACACGACTGAGTGACTTTAGTAAGTAAGCCTTTAATGATTTCTCGCGTTTAAGGCAGGAGACTGGGCAGGGCTCAGGTCCCTGGAGGAGTTCGTTGTTCTCTGTTGGGAGACTGAGGGCAGGTTGAAGAAGCACTGATGGTGAGCTCGGGAGAGGCTGACCCCACGCAGATGCCTCCTTTCCTTCTCCTTGGGGTTAGTTAATGGGGAGCCTTGTGGAACCTCGCAGGGGTTGGCTGTGACTTCTGCTTTTTTCGTTGAAGTGTTTGGATCCAGTGTCTTCCACGGTGCCTGGAAGTTGTAGAGCAGGGGCTCAGAGTGCCTGGGAGGAGTGGGCAGAGAGACTTGCCGTCCACCTGGGGAGCTAGTTCTGTGTGTGACACTCATGCAGAACAGGGGTGATGGGGGCGTCCACACTGGGGAGGGCGGTCCTCTGCGTATGTGACCTGGGAGGATGGGACTGTTACAGGGTTCACGTTGGGAAGCCAGTTCTCTTTGTGTGAGAGCGAGAGTCAGAGGGACTGGGGGTGATGGGGGATCCACGCTGGGAAGCAGCCCTGCCCCAGGTGGGCGACGCCAGGCTTCAGCGCCGTGGGCCGTGTCATCTTGGTGCGTCCTGTCTTCGTGCGTAGACCAGGGACGGTGCCTGCTCCTCGGTGGCTGTGGGTGTGGAGAGCATGTGGTCATCTGCCTGTGTGTTGAGGCCTCAGCAAATGGTGGCGGCCGTGTTGAGGGTAATGGTGCTGGGAGCCTTGGGAGGAAGGGGCTGCCGATTCTTCAGGGAGATTCTGGGTCCTAGCCTTCCAGGCAGGCGGCTCGCAGTGCATGTGTCCACCCTTGATGTTCTGGTGAGGAGTTAGGTGGTCCCCTTGATAACTGCTACAACCCTTGTGCCTTACTCGAGAAAAATATTTTAAATTCAGGTGGACCCTGGTTCAGATACAGTAAGTTCCTGAAGCTCAAAACTGATGTACGTTAGCAGTGATGTAATATGTTTAATATATACCATAACACTTACCGTTTTAATCCTGACGTGGCCGTAAGTCTGCAGTGCTGAGCAGCCGTCACGACCACCCGTCCGTGGGATTCTTTGCTTCTTGCAGAACCGCAGCTCTGCTTTTCACACCCTAGCTCCCCTCCCCAACGCCTCTCTGCCGTCACCCCTCTGGTGCGTCCCAAGAGGGGACCACATGCAGCGCCTTGTGGGGCATCCGCAGGGTTCCTCCTTGCAGGACTGAGCGTCGTGTCCTCGGGGTCATCCAGGCGGTAGCCTCTCTGCTAGGTGTGCTCTTGGTCTCTCATTATTTCTTAGTTTTACTGCAGAAGAAATGCAGGTTTATTTCACAGTCGTTCAGCAACACTGAGAAAAAAACCACCCCATAACTGCCCTGCCCAGCGTGGCTCTGGCTCTGGCGGGGTCCGCGCTGCTTCTCCTGAGGCCGCCTCTCAGAGCAGTCAGTGGGACCTGGACGGGGCCTCTGCCCCCCTCAACAGATGTGAGGGAGGTAGGGGCACATGGACTGTAAGTCCCGAAGACACTGAGGAATCGAGCGTGTGTCGGCGGTGAGCAGGGTGCTGGGGAGGGGGCGCGTGGAGCTGAGGAGTGGGAACCCTCAACCGCCTTGTATGAAATGGGACATTCTCACCTTTGAAGCTTCAGCTTGTGGGTTTTGAGTTCCTGTTTTGTGCCCTTTAATTTCAACTTTCTAAGTTCATAAGTTTGTAGTAAAGAGATATGCTGGCTTTCACTGTGTGCAGGCCTCAGGAGGGGTTGGGCTGGGAGGGAGGCCGTGTGCTGGGCAGCGGGGCCAGGACGGGACCGGGGTGATGGCAGCGGAGGTGGGTGCTGTGCCCAGAGGGCTCCTCTCTGGGGCCCGGGGTGTGGCCTTCAGGAAGCCGACCCTTCCCCCAGCCAGTGACTCCTTCTAGACCATTCTGCCTTCCGCCCGCCTCTCTGGCTTGTCTCCACCCACTAGGTGAAGATCCTTCTGTTAAGTTTTCAAGTTTTGTGTCCTCGGTCCTCTGCTGAGTGCCTTTAATAGATGCCCAGAAGGTGGTCGTTCCCGGGTCTCCTCGTCAGCGAATTAGGAAGTCGGTAGTCTCCTTGAGACTTGCCAGAACCATTCTCTCCTCCATCCTTTACCCACAGTGGGTTCCTCCCTCCCACCCCGGGCCTCCCCGGCCTCCCACTCCCGCTTCCCACGGGCCACTTTCTGCTCTGGGTTTGCCTGAGGCCCTGCCTCTTTGGTGATCTAGAAAAATCAGAGGAAATCCCCACGGCCTCTGCGAGGGTGTGGGGCTCTGAGTTTTTCCTTAGGCCCCTCTGGTACTTGGTGGTTAGAGTTTACAGGACCGAAGGATTGAGTAGGCTTTCGTGGCTTTGTCTATTGACCTAACCATTGTGTGATGTTTCTGTGGTACTGTATTTTTTGCCTTGGGTGTTTGTTGTGTCTTTCGCACATCATGTCAGAATAAGACCTGCAGTCGGTTCCTGTGAATATACTTCCCGGGGAATATGTCAGTCATTACTGTTACCATGCTAAACTTCCCGGATGATGTTGCTGAGAAGGGTTTGTGAAGTTTAGGGATTTCCTCGAGTTTGTCTCCGTTGCTGTCTGTTGAATGGGATTTCTTCTGTAGGACTTAAGCACTTCGCCTGAGGCAGGTGAAGGACACAGGTATCTCAGTAATGAGATGGAGGGAGGCATGAGAGTAAGCAGAACATTCAGAATCTGCAGGTAAGGGCCCCTACCCGTGTAGGAGGAAACCAGATATGATGCAAGGCAGAAGGTAGGATCTGGTGTAAAACGAATGGGAAGCCCTAGAGGAAGAGGAACTGAGGTTTAGAAATGCAAAGGCCAGCCTTGGCGGACTTGCTGTTCTAAAGGTGCTCTGAGGAGAGCAGTCAGAAAGAAGGTTGGTTGCATGCTTGTAATTACCCTCAAGTGTTATGGTTGAATTCTCAAGGGATTGTAAATTAACATATATTTTAGCCAGTAGCGTTGTGGGAAAAGGTCTGCAGTTAGCCAGGGTCTGTGTGCCCGTCTACGTCTGAATGGGGCCACACCCAGAGAAGGAGCTGGGGCCCCGCCCTGCAGTCAGCCTCCTACACAGTGTGGAAAGCTTCATTTTTTAGCCCAGGAGATGCTCAGAGTCCCAGCCAGTCAGACGAGGTCTTAGGCAGTCAGGAAGGAGAGTCCAGCCCTGACTTCAGGACAGAATTGGTCGGTAGTCTCCTTGAGACTTGCCAGAACCATTCTCTCCTCCATCCTTTACCCACAGTGGGTTCCTCCCTCCCACCCCGGGCCTCCCCGGCCTCCCACTCCCGCTTCCCACGGGCCACTTTCTGCTCTGGGTTTGCCTGAGGCCCTGCCTCTTTGGTGATCTAGAAAAATCAGAGGAAATCCCCACGGCCTCTGCGAGGGTGTGGGGCTCTGAGTTTTTCCTTAGGCCCCTCTGGTACTTGGTGGTTAGAGTTTACAGGACCGAAGGATTGAGTAGGCTTTCGTGGCTTTGTCTATTGACTTAACCATTGTGTGATGTTTCTGTGGTACTGTATTTTTTGCCTTGGGTGTTTGTTGTGTCTTTCGCACATCATGTCAGAATAAGACCTGCAGTCGGTTCCTGTGAATATACTTCCCGAGGAATATGTCAGTCATTACTGTTACCATGCTAAACTTCCCGGATGATGTTGCTGAGAAGGGTTTGTGAAGTTTAGGGATTTCCTCGAGTTTGTCTCCGTTGCTGTCTGTTGAATGGGATTTCTTCTGTAGGACTTAAGCACTTCGCCTGAGGCAGGTGAAGGACACAGGTATCTCAGTAATGAGATGGAGGGAGGCATGAGAGTAAGCAGAACATTCAGAATCTGCAGGTAAGGGCCCCTACCCGTGTAGGAGGAAACCAGATATGATGCAAGGCAGAAGGTAGGATCTGGTGTAAAACGAATGGGAAGCCCTAGAGGAAGAGGAACTGAGGTTTAGAAATGCAAAGGCCAGCCTTGGCGGACTTGCTGTTCTAAAGGTGCTCTGAGGAGAGCAGTCAGAAAGAAGGTTGGTTGCATGCTTGTAATTACCCTCAAGTGTTATGGTTGAATTCTCAAGGGATTGTAAATTAACATATATTTTAGCCAGTAGCGTTGTGGGAAAAGGTCTGCAGTTAGCCAGGGTCTGTGTGCCCGTCTACGTCTGAATGGGGCCACACCCAGAGAAGGAGCTGGGGCCCCGCCCTGCAGTCAGCCTCCTACACAGTGTGGAAAGCTTCATTTTTTAGCCCAGGAGATGCTCAGAGTCCCAGCCAGTCAGACGAGGTCTTAGGCAGTCAGGAAGGAGAGTCCAGCCCTGACTTCAGGACAGAGCTTTCTCACTCCATTTCTTACTACAGAAGGCATGTCTGCTGTAACAAAGTTAGGTAATTCCAGACAGAACCAGGAGGTTAGAGTGGTCCTCTCCCACTCTCCTCACTAAGACGGCCTGGCCAGCAAACCTTCCGTCGGGTGTGGGACTGTCTTTCACACTGTGTTTCACTTCTGTCTGACTTCTTTGGTCTCTCCTATGGAAAGGCACGTGGGGAAGGGTGGCCACTGGCGGTCCTAGGTTGTGTTTCTCAAGCTTCACACCGAGAATTCCCTCAGTGCACTCTGATGGACCTGCTTCGGGCCTCACATGCAGGTGCTGGTGCCCCGGCCGGGAGGCCAGGCCTCCCTCTGGAAGGAGAGAACCACCAAATGCCAGGGCTCCTCCAGACGTGCCTCTGGGCCTTCTCCCAATATGAACATTAGAAAATGCCCGAAAGCAGAGTGGTAGCTGATAACAAGCACACAGATGGATAGTTGTTAATGGCTGACATTGTTGGCAGGTAACATGTGTCATCTGGGAACTATGTTCTTATGTGTCTTGTTTTGGAGACCGTATAAATGACAGCATCTTTTACTTGTTCCCAGGGACTTTTGTCAAGAAGATCAGCTTGTCTACTAGCACATGATGGGCTTGTAGGGGTCTGGGTTTGTTTCTCAGTTGGCTTCTCAGTAGATCCCTGACCGTGGGCAGGTGGTCCTCGGGGTTTCCACTTCCTGGCCTGCCCAAGGAGAGATTCAGACCCCGTGGCCAGGAAAGTCACTTCTGACCCGGCGTTCCAGTGTTTTGGCCTGGCTTTCCTCACTTAGGTCAGTCACTTAGAGGGTTGTAGCTGCGTCATAGACTTTGTGCAGCACTGTCGTCTGTGTTTATTTGGTGCCTTTGCCAGAATGTGACTCTTTCTACGTCGGTCCTGTAGGAAGATGTGATTGGCTTTGTGCTCCTCTCGGATTCTAGGGATGTGCTGCGGGGAGAGGCGGGGCCTGTGTGTGAGGACGGCCCCCGTGGAGACCTGCCGTCTGGAAAGTGTCTCGCCCTCCACGGTGCCGTGTGTGACCGGCTGCGGCCCAGGCACGGACGGCACCGCCCGCTGTCCCTGTCTCAGCGTTTCCTGCCTTCATGGACAGCCTGCCTTTGTTTTTCTTCAGCCCCATACCTGGGAGGCTTGTTTCCAGCGTCAGTAGGACTGTCGTGTGAGCAGCTGCCCTGTCCCGTGGTTTGTTCGAGTGTCCTTGGCCCTCAGCGACCAGCGCCTGCCCTGCCCTGGAGAGGCGCTCCCCACCACCGGGTCTGCAATGTGGACAGCAGGGTGGTACCTGTGGATTTTTAAAACTGGGGGTGAAATAAGGAAGTTTGTGCTTACTCTCAGGTTTTGGCATGAGATGATATAAGACAGGTTACAGCTCATCACGTCAAAGAGCAGATGATTTAGTTGGGAAAATGGAAATTTATTGATAGAACCTAGGCTATGAAAACAGAACAGAGAGTAAGGCAATCCTGGATCTCCTAGCACTTGGCTTTGCTGGATTGTGTGGGCTGAAAAACCTAAGTTTTACATTTAGTGTATCCTTTTCCAGGGACTGGAGAAAACCATGTGACTGTTATAAAATATTGAAAAAAAAAGGCCTGGCTTTTAAAATAGCGTGTGCAGATGGGTTGCAGTAATGCTGATCCACCCTCCACCTGTGAAGATGTAGGGGACCCCCTAGGGGTAAAAACAGCAGCAGTTAGCTGTGAGGACCAGTGGCAGCTTAAAAGCAGGTGGAGGAAGACTGACTGACTTCAGAGCGTGGGGAGACCCCTTTCTCATGGCCGGGTTCTCTTGTGGTCCCCTCTTTCTTCCTTAAACATGGATCTTGTCTCTTGGAGGCACCCTTCCTTCCTGTTCCTGTCTCATAACGTGTTAGTATCAAAGTTGGTATACACTAAGTAAGGCGCTTACAACGTCCGCTCTGGTTGAGAGTTTCTGAGACCAATAGAAAGAGCACAGGGAGAATGGGCTTGTGGCGGGGGCAGCGGGGTGGGGGGTTGGCAGGGTGGGCTGGGTGGGGGCAGCTCCTCCCTGGGAGAGGACGGGCGACAAGGGTTAGACCCTGCGGAGGCAGCAGCGTGATTTCTTGTCCGACCTGTGTGCTGTGGGTCACAGGAGGCACTGTACTTCTACTCTCTTTCTGTGGGGTAACTTTTCATATTGTGTGGCCTGGGAGGCTCACAGCCTCTGGATTCAGGAGGAAAGATCCTGGGAGGTGAGGATGCATTGCCTTTACCCTCACTGTCCGCAGGGCTCAGGATACCATATCGTCTGTTCCGCTGTCGTTTGTGATTTCTGGGATGTGTATGTGTGTGTGCTCAGTTGTTCAGTCGTGTCTGACCCTTTGCGATACCAGGGACAATAGCCCACCAGGCTCCTCTGTTCATGGAATTCTCCAGGCAAGATTACTGGGGTGGGTTTCCATTTCCTTCTCCAGAGGATCTTCCCTATCCAGGGGTCGAACCCACATCTCTTTTGTCTCCTGCATTGGCAGGTGGATTCTTTACCACTGCGATACCTGGGAAGCCTGATTTCCAGGCTATTTTGTGATTCATTTTATCGTCGTGCTTATGAGAAATCACACTGAATTTAGTATCCGTGAACGTTGACTTTTATCAGTACAAAATGGAAACGTTCCGTGTAGAGTTGGTGGTGCTGGCGGTAGTAAAAGAAACGATTAATTACTTTGAATTTTCTATTTAAGGACGTTGTGGAGAGCGTGCTTCTGAAGTGTGGTAGGTGGGATGGAATCCTTTTACAGAAGAAATGAAAGTAAAATTTCCACCTAAATTAGCAAATGTCCGTGGGTGTGGGTCTCCACCTCTTCAATCACACCTTGAAGAGAACTCCCCTTGTGTGTGTTTCCACTTACCGGAAATAAGTACGTGAAGTAAGAGACCGGTGTGGACTCATTTAGAAACAGAAGCTGCTGCTTCGGAAGGGAGTGGGTTGAAAGAAGTGAAAAACCAAGGAGAAGGCTGAGTCCTCAGGAGGGTAATCTTCTTGTGGGTAAAAATATTCTACTCATTAGAGAAGACCAGTTGGAATTAGCATGTGTATATTCTCTGGTCCGCTCCCTGGGTTAGGGGTGATTTCATTTGAAGGAAAGACCTCCCTTGCCTCCCCACTCCGTCCAGGTAGTGGTGGGAGAGTGTTCAGATATGCCCACATTTTGAGGTCACGTGGTGTATTGAATTAAGTAAGATCTGATTGCAAAAGTGAACTCTGTGGGCTGTTACACAAGATGTTGCCATATGTTCATTTCACGAAACCATGCTTTAAGAAAAGAACCACCATCGTTATTTCAGGTCTGAGTAGGTCATGGTTCACGTCAGTGTCAGATGTTCTGTCTGCAGCCCCTAACATTCTTGCAGGTCCTGCTGCTCTTTTTTCTTAAGACTCTGCTGCTCCGCCCGGAATAGCACCTCCTTGTTTGCGGTCAGGGGCTTGTGTACATCTGCAGCCTCTCATCGTGTGTCAGACATATGGTCCTGAAAGTGCCGTGTGAAAAAAGGCTAGTTGAATTTGGGCACATTGTGATAATGCAAGTATTAGAATTTTCCAGTGAAAGTGGTATTAATGTATTTTAAAAACTAATCCAGTCTGTTCGGTTTCAGTGTCATTAATTTGGTGCATGACAGGATGTAGGGCCGTATAGTCAGTTTATAGGCTGATAAAAATCAGAAAGGTCTAGACTGTCTGAATTATGAACAGAATGGAAACGTTCCGTGTAGAGTTGGTGGTGCTGGCGGTAGTAAAAGAAACGATTAATTACTTTGAATTTTCTATTTAAGGACGTTGTGGAGAGCGTGCTTCTGAAGTGTGGTAGGTGGGATGGAATCCTTTTACAGAAGAAATGAAAGTAAAATTTCCACCTAAATTAGCAAATGTCCGTGGGTGTGGGTCTCCACCTCTTCAATCACACCTTGAAGAGAACTCCCCTTGTGTGTGTTTCCACTTACCGGAAATAAGTACGTGAAGTAAGAGACCGGTGTGGACTCATTTAGAAACAGAAGCTGCTGCTTCGGAAGGGAGTGGGTTGAAAGAAGTGAAAAACCAAGGAGAAGGCTGAGTCCTCAGGAGGGTAATCTTCTTGTGGGTAAAAATATTCTACTCATTAGAGAAGACCAGTTGGAATTAGCATGTGTATATTCTCTGGTCCGCTCCCTGGGTTAGGGGTGATTTCATTTGAAGGAAAGACCTCCCTTGCCTCCCCACTCCGTCCAGGTAGTGGTGGGAGAGTGTTCAGATATGCCCACATTTTGAGGTCACGTGGTGTATTGAATTAAGTAAGATCTGATTGCAAAAGTGAACTCTGTGGGCTGTTACACAAGATGTTGCCATATGTTCATTTCACGAAACCATGCTTTAAGAAAAGAACCACCATCGTTATTTCAGGTCTGAGTAGGTCATGGTTCACGTCAGTGTCAGATGTTCTGTCTGCAGCCCCTAACATTCTTGCAGGTCCTGCTGCTCTTTTTTCTTAAGACTCTGCTGCTCCGCCCGGAATAGCACCTCCTTGTTTGCGGTCAGGGGCTTGTGTACATCTGCAGCCTCTCATCGTGTGTCAGACATATGGTCCTGAAAGTGCCGTGTGAAAAAAGGCTAGTTGAATTTGGGCACATTGTGATAATGCAAGTATTAGAATTTTCCAGTGAAAGTGGTATTAATGTATTTTAAAAACTAATCCAGTCTGTTCGGTTTCAGTGTCATTAATTTGGTGCATGACAGGATGTAGGGCCGTATAGTCAGTTTATAGGCTGATAAAAATCAGAAAGGTCTAGACTGGCTGAATTATGAACAGAATCCTAGAAGAAACTCAGAAGCCATCATTAGGTGCAGTCGTGGGGTCTGAATGAGCATGGTCCCCACAGAGAGGAGAAATGGAAAGGAAATTCCTATATTGAAGTCCTTTTCTGCTTAAAACAATCTGGCTTGTTTCCTGCAAGCTGACTGTTGTGCAGAGACTGAAGTATTTTATCAATATAATGGGAGTGGGGCTTCCCTGGTGGTCCCAGTGGGTAAGGACACCGCCTTGCAGTACAAGGGGCGCTGGTTCGATCCCTGGCCTGGGAAGATCCCAGGTGCTGCGGAGCGGCTGCACTGATGTGTCCAATTACTGAGCCGCGGAGCAGCTGGACTGATGTGTCCAATTACTGAGCCGCGGAGCGGGCTGGACTGATGTGTCCGATTACTCGGAGCACATGCGCCCATAGACGGTGCTCTGTGACGAGGCCACCGTGACGGGAGGCCCACGCAGGTCAAAGAACAAAGATGGATGAAAACAGACAAACGAAAGACCAATGGAAGTTGCCCTCCCGACCCCCTCCCTCCCCACCCCACCCTCCCGACTCCCCGCCAAAATAAAAAAATAAAAACAAAGTGTTGGGGGAAAAACAACGACAACCTTTTAAAAAAAGAGACATATATAATGGGAGTGAAGCGCATTGCAAAACCCAGGTACACTGAATGGATCCTGGCATGAGCTGCAGATAGACCAGTGGGTCCTTTGTTCCTAGTGGATGCCAGGACTCCAGATGGCCAGGCTCTTTCCCCAGGGGTTCTGACTCAGGAGGAACTGGTGAATGCCTGAAATCCGTATCTTATTTATTAATAAGTTTTTTGAAGTCTTTATTGAACTTGTTACAATATTGCTTCTGTTGTGTGTATTCTAGTTTTTTGGCCAGGATGTATGTGGGATCTTAGCTCCTCGGTAAGGGAACTGGCTAACCCCTGGCCCACCAGAGAAGTCAGTAGAATCCATATTTTGAAAAAGCTGATCCTAGTTATCCGGAGAGGAGGCTACGTTGAACTCCAGTGGACTAATAATTTCTCAACTCCATGAGCTGATGCTCAGGATGACTCTTTTTGAAAGGGAGGAAAGTGTTCAGGAGCTGCATGTTCTACAATTCAACTGCAGGGGATTTACCTTTTCCTGCATTTAAAGGGATTCATTCTGTAACTGCTGCCAGAATGTGGCATTATTTCTTAATGCCAAAAGAAGGATTTCCTTCTTTTGCTATTAAGAGAGGAAAGAAATATTATTTTGGAGTGTTACTGAACACAGAATAAAATGGCCTGGTAAGGACACCGCTTGCGTACAAGGTGCAATATAATGGGAGTGGGGCTTCCCTGGTGGTCCCAGTGGGTAAGGACACCGCCTTGCAGTACAAGGGGCGCTGGTTCGATCCCTGGCCTGGGAAGATCCCAGGTGCTGCGGAGCGGCTGCACTGATGTGTCCAATTACTGAGCCGCGGAGCAGCTGGACTGATGTGTCCAATTACTGAGCCGCGGAGCGGGCTGGACTGATGTGTCCGATTACTCGGAGCACATGCGCCCATAGACGGTGCTCTGTGACGAGGCCACCGTGACGGGAGGCCCACGCAGGTCAAAGAACAAAGATGGATGAAAACAGACAAACGAAAGACCAATGGAAGTTGCCCTCCCGACCCCCTCCCTCCCCACCCCACCCTCCCGACTCCCCGCCAAAATAAAAAAATAAAAACAAAGTGTTGGGGGAAAAACAACGACAACCTTTTAAAAAAAGAGACATATATAATGGGAGTGAAGCGCATTGCAAAACCCAGGTACACTGAATGGATCCTGGCATGAGCTGCAGATAGACCAGTGGGTCCTTTGTTCCTAGTGGATGCCAGGACTCCAGATGGCCAGGCTCTTTCCCCAGGGGTTCTGACTCAGGAGGAACTGGTGAATGCCTGAAATCCGTATCTTATTTATTAATAAGTTTTTTGAAGTCTTTATTGAACTTGTTACAATATTGCTTCTGTTGTGTGTATTCTAGTTTTTTGGCCAGGATGTATGTGGGATCTTAGCTCCTCGGTAAGGGAACTGGCTAACCCCTGGCCCACCAGAGAAGTCAGTAGAATCCATATTTTGAAAAAGCTGATCCTAGTTATCCGGAGAGGAGGCTACGTTGAACTCCAGTGGACTAATAATTTCTCAACTCCATGAGCTGATGCTCAGGATGACTCTTTTTGAAAGGGAGGAAAGTGTTCAGGAGCTGCATGTTCTACAATTCAACTGCAGGGGATTTACCTTTTCCTGCATTTAAAGGGATTCATTCTGTAACTGCTGCCAGAATGTGGCATTATTTCTTAATGCCAAAAGAAGGATTTCCTTCTTTTGCTATTAAGAGAGGAAAGAAATATTATTTTGGAGTGTTACTGAACACAGAATAAAAACTAAGTTGTGACGAGAGTTAAAACTGAATACTTTATGCGCAGTGTAACCATTGTAGTAACTATGTCATGTCATGGTATAACCCTGATTCCTTGTGTAAAGTACTGTTAGTGTTGTTTCTTATCTCTGTTTATAGTTAAAGGAAAACCACAATGGAGGCTATTTGAAATACGGAAATACCTCTTCAGAGGAGAGGTCAAAGGATTATTTGGAGAAGTGGCCAATTCAGAGTCATTGAGTAGCCTGGAGTTCACTGAGCTCTGAAGGCCAGGCAGTGGGAGATTTGGGCTCGCAGGTCCGTGAACGGGGATGGACACAGCAGGGGACGGCGTTTCTTGGTGTAAGCTCCTATTAGATTTCTTCACCACCTGTGTGTCCTCCCCCCATCCCGCCCGCAAAAAAACCACCGAGAACAAAGTACCCCGCCACACACAGGGGACACACATGAAACACCCGTCCTGATTTTTCTGCCCTTCTCATCTTCTCATGCTGCCGTTTGGAAGGTCCATGCCAATAGATGAAGTCTAAGAGTGCCTGCTTGATGGCAGTTGATCAGCCCTGGATGACTGGGGTCCTCGTCGCAGCAGGGGTTAAGTGTCCAATGGGCCTCTCTGAAGGGCAACGCTGTTCTTCCCCTGCAGCTGCCGGCTGCTTGAAATGAAGCAGAGTAATTTTGCCCTTGGATAATAGGCGAGCATTAACTGCAGCTTGTTACAAAATGCTGCATAATAATGGGAGACGTGCTAATCAAGCGCATCTGCATATGGCATTTTCATTTTGTGTAAGAGGCATCTGTGTGCACAGAAAGGAAATGAGCCTGTGGGGCTTCCGTGGGTACGTGCTTAAGAAGCATCTGCAGAAATGGCCTCCTTCCTTTCCTGCGTTGAATCCTCACAGAAAGATTGAGTTAGCAGGCTGGCATGTGAACTTGCCTTTTATTTTTCCTGGAAACAGCTTTATTGCGATATGGTCCACATCGCATACCATTCACCCCATCTAGAGTGTGTAGGTTTATAGCATTCTAGAGGGTTAGGTAGCCACCACCACATTCTAATTTTGGAATGTTTCTATTGCTCAAGAGAAGCTGTGATTCTTTTATTAAGGAAACTATAGCTTGTACTTTTTAAGTGACACCTTTTCTGAGTGGAGATGCAGTTTTTTTAGGCCTTTTGCATAGTCACCCTATTTCTCAGAAAGCATTTGGTTTCATAAATAGTCATAAGATGTATTTTAACGTTTCATACCTGCATCCCTTACTTCTGGACCCAATTTTATGAATTAGATTTTAGTTACTGGGCTCATCTAATGAGGATGAGAGGGTTGGATGGCATCACTGAGTCAATGGACATGAGTTTGAGCAAGCTCTGGGAGATGGTGAAGGACAGGGAAGCCTGGTGTGCCGCAGTCCATGGGGTCGCAGTCAGACACGACTGAGCAACTGAACTGAGCTGAATGATTAGTTGGGACCTTTTAAGCCTCAAGGGACAGATTCCAATGAAAAGGAATTGATTTTTATAGCCTGGAGAAGGAAGGCTGTTGGCTTCTGGAATAAGCAAAGTCGGGGACTTTCTGTCTCTCAGATTTGTCATCCCCATGTGGGCCACGTTCACTCCGTGGTAGCTGGGGGACTGGGTGTGGCTGTGGGCGTTGGAGCTTGACACTGGGATGCCTGTGAGGTAGCAAAAGGGAGGCTGAGGATCAGGTGCCGAGCTCACCTCTGCTTGCCTCTATTTTGTGTACCTGCTGTATTGTAGCGGTGCCACGTCTTAATTGTGGGCATGTGGGATCTTTTGTTTGATACTTTTAATTGTGGCATGCACACTGTTTAGTTGCAGCTTGCAGAATCCAGTTTCCTGACCAGGGATCAAACCCAGGCTGCCTGTATTGGGAATGCAGAGTGTTGACCCCTGGACCACAAAGGAAGTTCCTGAATACTTAGGTCTTGACTTATCTCTTCAGTCTGCGATTATGAATCCACTTGCCCACGCAGCGGAGCCAGGATGGCGTCTCAAGTGGGCTGTGCCTCAGAAGGTTGGTCAGAGGACTGGCCAGGCCAGGCCTGGGACGTGGCTTCCCAGAGGTCCTCTCTGAGCCAGGGATTGACCGACGGGGTCTCCTCTTACACTGCTAGGTTAAACCCTCCACATTTCAGGGCCTGGTTCAAGGCCTTGTTTTTTCCCATAGACTCAATATCCTTTCGTTTTTAGAAATGTCTTTGTCTCAGCGTTTTATTAAAAATTGTAGTATTTGTAATTTCCTAAGTTACTGTAATTTGTATACCCTTGGCATGCTTAGATGTGAGTTTTTTCTTTCTCTTTTTGGTTTTTAAAACTATTCTATACATAGGGTTTTTTTTTTTTGGTCTCAAATTTAGAATGTGATTTGGTCAAGGCTTATATGGAAATTTGAGAAACCTTTTTTCATGACATTTCCTCTAGTATTTTTTGGTGAGGCTAACTTTAACTAGATAATTAAAAAGATATTCTGGGGCTTCCCCTGGTGGTTCAGTGGGTAAGGACACCGCCTTGCAGTGCAGGGGTGCCGGTTCGATCCCTGGCCTGGGAAGATCCCACGTGCCGCGGAGCGGCTGGACCGATGTGTCCAATTACCGATCCAGAGCTCTGGCACGCATGCACCCAGAGCCGGCGCTCTGCGACGGTAGAGGCCATCGTGATGGGAGGCCCACACGGGCCAAAGAACAAAGATGGATGAAAATAGAGAAAGACCAATAGAAGTGGCCCGCCCGCTCCTCTCCCTCCCCAACCCGACCCCCGCCCAAAATAAATAAATAAATCTTTAAAAAAGGAAAAAAGATATTCTGAGGCCTGGATTGTGGTTTTGAAAATCCATTACACCAGTTGAAGACTTTTTCTCCTGTGCAATAAATGCTATTGGGCAGCTGTTCTCTAAATGCTTTGTACACATTCCACAGAAAACAGACCAAAATCCCTGTCCTGGTGTTGCTTGCTGTCTCATAGAATGTCAGGAAGAGGCAACAAACCTGAATGTAAGGAACAGCTGGATTGTCTGCTGTTGGAAGGTGACGTGTAGTGTGGAGAAAGTGAAAAAAATAGAGTAAGAAGAAAAAGGATGAGGATTGCAGGATGGGGGCTGTCATTAGAAACAGGGTGTTCAGGTTTACTAAAGGGGTGAGATTGTACAGGGATTTGGAGGAGGAGGTAGGGGTTCATGGAGGCTACCTGGGAAAAGAATGTTCCAGACGGTCAAACCCTCCACATTTCCCAAGGGCCTGGTTCAAGGCCTTGTTTTTTCCCATAGACTCAATATCCTTTCGTTTTTAGAAATGTCTTTGTCTCAGCGTTTTATTAAAAATTGTAGTATTTGTAATTTCCTAAGTTACTGTAATTTGTATACCCTTGGCATGCTTAGATGTGAGTTTTTTCTTTCTCTTTTTGGTTTTTAAAACTATTCTATACATAGGGTTTTTTTTTTTTGGTCTCAAATTTAGAATGTGATTTGGTCAAGGCTTATATGGAAATTTGAGAAACCTTTTTTCATGACATTTCCTCTAGTATTTTTTGGTGAGGCTAACTTTAACTAGATAATTAAAAAGATATTCTGGGGCTTCCCCTGGTGGTTCAGTGGGTAAGGACACCGCCTTGCAGTGCAGGGGTGCCGGTTCGATCCCTGGCCTGGGAAGATCCCACGTGCCGCGGAGCGGCTGGACTCATGTGTCCGATTACCGAGCCGGAGCTCTGGAGCGCATGCACCCAGAGCCGGCGCTCTGCGACGGTAGAGGCCATCGTGATGGGAGGCCCACACGGGCCAAAGAACAAAGATGGATGAAAATAGAGAAAGACCAATAGAAGTGGCCCGCCCGCTCCTCTCCCTCCCCAACCCGACCCCCGCCCAAAATAAATAAATAAATCTTTAAAAAAGGAAAAAAGATATTCTGAGGCCTGGATTGTGGTTTTGAAAATCCATTACACCAGTTGAAGACTTTTTCTCCTGTGCAATAAATGCTATTGGGCAGCTGTTCTCTAAATGCTTTGTACACATTCCACAGAAAACAGACCAAAATCCCTGTCCTGGTGTTGCTTGCTGTCTCATAGAATGTCAGGAAGAGGCAACAAACCTGAATGTAAGGAACAGCTGGATTGTCTGCTGTTGGAAGGTGACGTGTAGTGTGGAGAAAGTGAAAAAAATAGAGTAAGAAGAAAAAGGATGAGGATTGCAGGATGGGGGCTGTCATTAGAAACAGGGTGTTCAGGTTTACTAAAGGGGTGAGATTGTACAGGGATTTGGAGGAGGAGGTGAGGGAGTTCACTGTGAGGCTACCTGGGAAAAGAATGTTCCAGACGGAATGGCCAGGGCACAGGCCTTTAAGGTGGGGACTTGTGGCTGGAGGGGTCACAGAGCAGCCAGAAGACCGTGGGCTTACAACAGTGTCCTGAGGAGGGAGGGGTTGAAGGCAGATCGTGGGGCGAGCTCTCTGTGAACTTCGTTCATGCAGTGGTAAGATGGGGAGTCACTGGGGGCTTTGAGCAGAGCCATGAGGCTGAATTAGATTCAGAAAGGCTGTCCTGGCTGGTGCTGCCCTGTACCGTGGGGAGGTCACTCGAGATCACTTCACTGCAGTCAGTGGTCAAGAGATCAAGGGAGAGTGGTGCCTGGGACCTCATTGGAGGTGAGAACAACGCGGTGCAGGACTTCCAGTAGATCGATGAGGGGTGTAGGGCAGAGAGCAGTCAAGGATGACTTCAAGATTCTTGGCTGAAATAGCTGAGCCAGGATGGCTATCGATTGCAGCCGTGAAGGGTTTTTCTTTCTTTCTTTTTTAAGGTCTTAGAGTTTTCCCAGTAGGCCACTGGGCTTCCGTGGTGACTCAGATGGTAAAGAATCCACCTACAATGCAGGAGGCCTGGGTTTGATTCCTGGGTGGGGAAGGTCCCCAGGAGAAGGAAATGGCAACCCACTCCGCTCATTATGGCCTGGAGAATCCCTGGGACACAGGAGCCTGGGGGGCTGCAGTGCATGGGGTCGCGCACGAGTCGGACATGACTCCTGCTACTGGTAGACCTGTGGGTGGGCAGCAGGAGCTCTGGGATTGGAGAGGAGGCTGGGCTGGAGAGGTGGATTTCAGGTGACAGAGCCTGGAGACTGGATCAGATCAGTCTTTGGGGTGGTTGTAGATGGAAGAAGGCCCAGAGCTGGAGCCTGGGGTCTCTGAAAGAGGCAGTGGAAGAGGAGGAGACGGGAGACCCAGGGAAGTGGAGCAGATATTGGGGAGTTAAAACTTCGGTTAGCTTTTCAGTTGCTTGTAAATGAGAAAATGTGTTATTTGAATCGATCAAAGAAGTAATTTCAAGTTGTTTTTAAGTTGTTTTAAAATGGTCCTATTGGTCTCAAGTTTTCTAAAATCTCATAGCTGAACATTGTTAATATCTTCAAAAACATTGTACCTGTAAGGTTGGTCCCCTGCCGGGTGTTTTAAAATGAGAGAGGAGGATTGGAATTGGTGAGGCAGAGCAGGCTTTATTGGACGGGTGCTCTTAGGCGTCCCTCACGGGGAGGAGAGGAGAGAGGGAGTGAGGGAACGCGCGCACAAAGACTGGGAGGGCCCCCTTTATAGGTAAGGTGACGTGGTCAGCAGAGCCCCTGGCCAGGTTGGGGCACCGTCGACCTGATTGGTTGAGGCCAGGTGTTGGGGCGTTCGCAAATTGGGCAGTTTCATCTTTCCTTTGTCCAGTAAGAACTTTTGGTCGGGGCACGGTGGTCCTCCGTTGGTGTCATGGCTGTTTTTCATTGGCCTTGTTCAATCTGGCGTGAAGGGCCTTCTAGTCAAGGTCTTTCTTGTGTCAGGGAGGTAGGAAGTGGGGGAAAGGAGCCTCAGGACCAGACCTTACAGTACCATGTGACAAATTTGGAATATAGTCTGGGACAGAGGCATGTTACTAATATTGCCCCAGCCTAACATGGTGGGTTAATAGTTTGGTTGTTGCCTTTTCATGTTCCTTTGTAAGTCTTTAGCTGTAATCATGTTGCACAGGACAGTTGTGTTTCCTTTTATTTACTTGTTGGCAGGTTCTTCTTTTTCCGTGTTGCTATTATTTTCTTAAAAACACAGTTTTTACTGGAGCACTCTCCTGTCTGCAGTTGGTGTTTGCTGGTAGAAGGTCTGAATGACTGAAGCCACGCTGCGGCCAGCGATCCTTACTTTCCCTCCCTCTCCACTGGCTCTGGAACCTCCGTGGGCTGCACACTGTGCTTTGTCAGGGCTGGAGGATGCTGGGAGGAGAGGGAAGGTGTCAGAGGAGAGACACGGAGCCAGACCCGGGCGGACCTGGCCAGTGGGAGGGTAACCAGCCCGCAGGGCCCCACAAAAGACGGGCAGGCCTGTGTCCTGGGGCCTCTCTCCTGGGCCCTGGGGACCTCAGGGCCAGCCTTCTTCTGTCTTCAGCTGTAGTAATACTTGAGTGCCTCAAGGGTTTGAAAGCAAAATTACAATTTAAAAGGAAAGCCCTTCATGCACTATTTGCATATGAGTGGCGGCTGTATAATTAAGAACAATTAAGTTCCCTGGGCTGAATTGAAAGGGAGGCTCCTGCTACTTGGCTGCTGTTCCAGCCAGAGCAGCCCAGAGCTGCCAGCTCCCTGCAGTTGCTGGAGGCAGTTCAGCCTCGGTCGCCCCCGCCTCAACACACAGAATTCTGGAACGTTGTTTGGTCTTGCCCTGATTTGCT
The DNA here is from genome assembly GCA_022376925.1 of Tragulus kanchil. Classification (NCBI taxonomy): domain Eukaryota; kingdom Metazoa; phylum Chordata; class Mammalia; order Artiodactyla; family Tragulidae; genus Tragulus; species Tragulus kanchil. The sequence continues at coordinate 45,931,521 of JAIOJX010000025.1, forward strand.
TCTGGTAGAGTCCCTGGATATCAGAGCGTGAGTCTTGGCCGTTCCTGCCGGATTTAGAGATGACACCCCTGCTCCGCCCCTCCTCCATGGCCCCCCACCTCCACCCCAGGCACTTTGCACAGCTCTGTACAGATGGATTTCATGAAATCCTCACATTGGGCTTAGGAATGTTCTCTTAATTTTATAGTAGTAGAAACTGAAATTCTGGTCACGTGAATGTTAGTTGATCTCTATATTCATCTAGCTAGTTGATTCCACCACCCCCCTCCCTTTTTTAAAAAAAAATTTTGGCCTCTTTTATTGGTCTTCTGTTTATTTTCATCCATCTTCACTCTTTGGCCTGTGTGGACCTCCCACTGCAGTGGCCTCTCTTGACATAGTGCACCGGCTCTGGGCACATGCGCTCCAGATCACTGGCTTGCAACTGGACACACTACAAGATCCAAGCTGCTCTGCGGCACATGAGATCTACCCAGGCCAGGAATCAGACTGGTGCCCCTTGTACTGCAAGGCGGACTCTCTACCCAGTAGACCACCAGGGAAGCCCTTTTTTTGTTTTTTAATGTCAGCTGGGGTTTCTTGGTGGCTCAGGTGGTAAAGAATCTGCCTGCAATGCAGGAGGCCTGGGTTCAATCCCTGGGTTGGGAAGATCCCCTGGACAAGGAAATGGCTACCCACTGCAGTATTCTTGCCTGGAGAATTCCATGGACAGAGGAGCCTGGATTTTTTTGGGCTCCTTTCTCTTAAGACTGGCTAGGAAAGAGGACACAGTCTGGGCGTGTTTTTCTTCTTCTGGTTTTGTAAGAGCTCCACATTTTTCCTTGAAGGACTTTGGACAGCCTTCTTCTGTCTTCAGCTGTAGTAATACTTGAGTGCCTCAAGGGTTTGAAAGCAAAATTACAATTTAAAAGGAAAGCCCTTCATGCACTATTTGCATATGAGTGGCGGCTGTATAATTAAGAACAATTAAGTTCCCTGGGCTGAATTGAAAGGGAGGCTCCTGCTACTTGGCTGCTGTTCCAGCCAGAGCAGCCCAGAGCTGCCAGCTCCCTGCAGTTGCTGGAGGCAGTTCAGCCTCGGTCGCCCCCGCCTCAACACACAGAATTCTGGAACGTTGTTTGGTCTTGCCCTGATTTGCTTCTGGTAGAGTCCCTGGATATCAGAGCGTGAGTCTTGGCCGTTCCTGCCGGATTTAGAGATGACACCCCTGCTCCGCCCCTCCTCCATGGCCCCCCACCTCCACCCCAGGCACTTTGCACAGCTCTGTACAGATGGATTTCATGAAATCCTCACATTGGGCTTAGGAATGTTCTCTTAATTTTATAGTAGTAGAAACTGAAATTCTGGTCACGTGAATGTTAGTTGATCTCTATATTCATCTAGCTAGTTGATTCCACCACCCCCCTCCCTTTTTTAAAAAAAATTTTGGCCTCTTTTATTGGTCTTCTGTTTATTTTCATCCATCTTCACTCTTTGGCCTGTGTGGACCTCCCACTGCAGTGGCCTCTCTTGACATAGTGCACCGGCTCTGGGCACATGCGCTCCAGATCACTGGCTTGCAACTGGACACACTACAAGATCCAAGCTGCTCTGCGGCACATGAGATCTACCCAGGCCAGGAATCAGACTGGTGCCCCTTGTACTGCAAGGCGGACTCTCTACCCAGTAGACCACCAGGGAAGCCCTTTTTTTGTTTTTTAATGTCAGCTGGGGTTTCTTGGTGGCTCAGGTGGTAAAGAATCTGCCTGCAATGCAGGAGGCCTGGGTTCAATCCCTGGGTTGGGAAGATCCCCTGGACAAGGAAATGGCTACCCACTGCAGTATTCTTGCCTGGAGAATTCCATGGACAGAGGAGCCTGGATTTTTTTGGGCTCCTTTCTCTTAAGACTGGCTAGGAAAGAGGACACAGTCTGGGCGTGTTTTTCTTCTTCTGGTTTTGTAAGAGCTCCACATTTTTTCCTGATGCTGAAGGACTTTGGATTGGGCAGGAAGGTGGCTGTTTCCCGATGGAGAGTTTCTGCAGTCACTCGGGTGGAAGCCCTGTGTCAGTGACTGAGGAGGTTCCTAGCAGTCTTTCAAGAGGAGAATAACTTTTGCTTCTTGCCCTCCCTGCAGTGTATTTGGTGTTGGGCGCTGCTCTGGGCTCCTTGAAGGGTCTGACAGAGGTCTGGGCAGGCCCCTGCATGGGACAGGACTTGTCCCTGCACGTGCAGCTACAGGGCAGCACAGCAGGTTCTGAACTAGAAGGTAGCTTCTGTGTTCCTGGTCCTCAGTGCCGTTCCTGTTCAGGCATTTCTTAGCGTGTGACCGAAGCCAACACAGGCCACCACCACCGTCAGCGGCTTTTCCCAGTGTGGAGCGGCGGCGGGGACCTTCTGAGAATTTTCTTTGTTTTGCTGTGAGGTTTGGGTTGCTTTTATTGGTGTAGCCATTTCGCCGTCTTTATGGGGAAGCTCTGGTTCTGCACCACATGAAAGGATGGGGCTGTTGGACGGCACGTGTTCTGTGGAGCAGTGGCCCTGCCAGTTCCAGCGTTCTGGTGAAAGCTGTTTCGGGTAGACTTAGAGTTTTGAGGTAGCAGAGTTAAAAAGTATCAGCTGTTTAAAACAAGATGGTTTTTTCCCCTCTCTCCTGCTGTGTGCTGCCTCTGGTTCCAGGCAGTCTTCAGGGAGCCCAGCTCGCCCCAGATTCCTGTGTTCTGTCTCCTAGGGTCCTGGCCTGTTCTGTCTCCTAGGGTACCGGCCTGGTACTCAAGGTGTGAGCTGGTGGTGGTGTTGGGAGAAAGGGTAGAAGGAGGGCCCAAGGGCTCCTGGCAGTCATTCCAGAAACCTGCATCCCATTTGCTGGAACCTGGTTCCATAGCCACCCAACTGAAAGAGAGTCTGGGAAATGTGCCCAGACAAAAATGATTCAGAAGAAGGAGGCGGGCCAGAGGACAGCCTCTGTCCCAGGACTCTGGAGAAGAAGCCGTGAAACCGTGACCATTATTTCTCAAGAACAAATGCTTTTGTTTAGAACATTTTTAAGTCTCTAACTGCTTCACCTCTAAGAGAAAACCCTAGCCCCTTTGGCTTATGTTAAGGAGTCATTCTTTTGGGAGGCACATTCAAATGGTTTCCCCACTGTCAGTAAGCCCTGGGCTTCACAGGAGAAATATCAATGTTTAAGCCATGGTGACTGAAGTTCCTTCTTCGGGTTTTTGCCCTCCCTGCAGTGTATTTGGTGTTGGGCGCTGCTCTGGGCTCCTTGAAGGGTCTGACAGAGGTCTGGGCAGGCCCCTGCATGGGACAGGACTTGTCCCTGCACGTGCAGCTACAGGGCAGCACAGCAGGTTCTGAACTAGAAGGTAGCTTCTGTGTTCCTGGTCCTCAGTGCCGTTCCTGTTCAGGCATTTCTTAGCGTGTGACCGAAGCCAACACAGGCCACCACCACCGTCAGCGGCTTTTCCCAGTGTGGAGCGGCGGCGGGGACCTTCTGAGAATTTTCTTTGTTTTGCTGTGAGGTTTGGGTTGCTTTTATTGGTGTAGCCATTTCGCCGTCTTTATGGGGAAGCTCTGGTTCTGCACCACATGAAAGGATGGGGCTGTTGGACGGCACGTGTTCTGTGGAGCAGTGGCCCCTGCCAGTTCCAGCGTTCTGGTGAAAGCTGTTTCGGGTAGACTTAGAGTTTTGAGGTAGCAGAGTTAAAAAGTATCAGCTGTTTAAAACAAGATGGTTTTTTCCCCTCTCTCCTGCTGTGTGCTGCCTCTGGTTCCAGGCAGTCTTCAGGGAGCCCAGCTCGCCCCAGATTCCTGTGTTCTGTCTCCTAGGGTCCTGGCCTGTTCTGTCTCCTAGGGTACCGGCCTGGTACTCAAGGTGTGAGCTGGTGGTGGTGTTGGGAGAAAGGGTAGAAGGAGGGCCCAAGGGCTCCTGGCAGTCATTCCAGAAACCTGCATCCCATTTGCTGGAACCTGGTTCCATAGCCACCCAACTGAAAGAGAGTCTGGGAAATGTGCCCAGACAAAAATGATTCAGAAGAAGGAGGCGGGCCAGAGGACAGCCTCTGTCCCAGGACTCTGGAGAAGAAGCCGTGAAACCGTGACCATTATTTCTCAAGAACAAATGCTTTTGTTTAGAACATTTTTAAGTCTCTAACTGCTTCACCTCTAAGAGAAAACCCTAGCCCCTTTGGCTTATGTTAAGGAGTCATTCTTTTGGGAGGCACATTCAAATGGTTTCCCCACTGTCAGTAAGCCCTGGGCTTCACAGGAGAAATATCAATGTTTAAGCCATGGTAGGATTACATCTATAAGCCATGAGCTCTGGAGAAGGAAATGGCTACCCACTCCAGTATTCTTGCCTGGAGAATTCCATGGACAGAGGAGTCTGGCAGGCTACATCTGTGGGGTTGCAAAGAGTCAGACAGGACTGAGGGCGAGCACACACACAGTGCCATATGGGCTTCCAGGTGGTGCAGTCATGGAGAATACTCTTGGCAAGCGGGAGACACGGTTTCATGTCTCAGTCAGGAAGGTCCACTGGAGAAGGAAATGGCTACCTGCTCCAGTGTTCTTGCCTGGAGAATCCCATGGATAGAGGAGCCTGGTGGGCTACAGTCCACGGGGTCTCAAAGAGTCGGACGCAACTTAGCGACTGAACAACAGCACCAGCAAGCTTGGTGCTGGGAAGTCCTGCTCTCTGGCTTGTGGTCTATGCTATTGTGTTAGGTAGACAGTCCGACAGAGCAATTGAAAGAACTTCTTCTGCATTCCTGTTTTCAAAAAAAGTTTGCATTCAGAGGATGGATTTCGTTTTTTCTTTTGAGAGGAAGAACCTTGAGCTTGTTGACAAGTGGCATGCTGTCCAGGAGTTGGAGGGACCAGATTGCCCCGCACACGAGCCTTTGTTCTTCCCAGTCCACTGATGCCCTGGCCAAGAGGGCTGGCCTCGCAAGCAACAGTTCAGACATTTAGGTATTTCTTGTTAGATTTTTTTCTGGCAATATTGCTAATAGTCTTTGTAATGGCCTGAAGATTATTTTGTATACTTGCTCATGTTGGGATTAAAAAATTGTGTTTAAATTAAAATGTTCTAAACTGTGAAATTACATAGGTTTATTCTTTCATCCTACGGGGAAACTCTGAGAGACATAGCCTCTTTTGATTAATGGCCTTCATTTGTTTCTGAAAGAGAGTCTGGGAAATGTCCCCTTTAAAAAAATGTCCCAGGACTCTGGAGAAGAAGCCGTGAAACCGTGACCATTATTTCTCAAGAACAAATGCTTTTGTTTAGAACATTTTAAGTCTCTAACTGCTTCACCTCTAAGAGAAAACCCTAGCCCTTTGGCTTATGTTAAGGAGTCATTCTTTTGGGAGGCACATTCAAATGGTTTCCCCACTGTCAGTAAGCCCTGGGCTTCACAGGAGAAATATCAATGTTTAAGCCATGGTAGGATTACATCTATAAGCCATGAGCTCTGGAGAAGGAAATGGCTACCCACTCCAGTATTCTTGCCTGGAGAATTCCATGGACAGAGGAGTCTGGCAGGCTACATCTGTGGGGTTGCAAAGAGTCAGACAGGACTGAGGGCGAGCACACACACAGTGCCATATGGGCTTCCAGGTGGTGCAGTCATGGAGAATACTCTTGGCAAGCGGGAGACACGGTTTCATGTCTCAGTCAGGAAGGTCCACTGGAGAAGGAAATGGCTACCTGCTCCAGTGTTCTTGCCTGGAGAATCCCATGGATAGAGGAGCCTGGTGGGCTACAGTCCACGGGGTCTCAAAGAGTCGGACGCAACTTAGCGACTGAACAACAGCACCAGCAAGCTTGGTGCTGGGAAGTCCTGCTCTCTGGCTTGTGGTCTATGCTATTGTGTTAGGTAGACAGTCCGACAGAGCAATTGAAAGAACTTCTTCTGCATTCCTGTTTTCAAAAAAAGTTTGCATTCAGAGGATGGATTTCGTTTTTTCTTTTGAGAGGAAGAACCTTGAGCTTGTTGACAAGTGGCATGCTGTCCAGGAGTTGGAGGGACCAGATTGCCCCGCACACGAGCCTTTGTTCTTCCCAGTCCACTGATGCCCTGGCCAAGAGGGCTGGCCTCGCAAGCAACAGTTCAGACATTTAGGTATTTCTTGTTAGATTTTTTTCTGGCAATATTGCTAATAGTCTTTGTAATGGCCTGAAGATTATTTTTGTATACTTGCTCATGTTGGGATTAAAAAAAATTGTGTTTAAATTAAAATGTTCTAAACTGTGAAATTACATAGGTTTATTCTTTCATCCTACGGGGAAACTCTGAGAGACATCCTTAGGCCCTTCTATTTCGGTGCTACCAACCTTCCTGAAGTCTTTGTGCCTTCATTTGTTTTTCTTCTTTTCGGAAACTCCTTCCTCCATGGTCATCTGAACGTGACATATCCAGCCTTCTCAGCCCTACTTAAATGTCGCCTCTTCCAGAAAGCTCTTCTGAACCTGCTTCACAGCAGGTTTCCCTTCTGTGGGCTGTGCTCCTCGTGTGGGAGATGAGAGACTGTAAGCCCAAGAAGTTAGGTGGCCTCTCCCTCTTTGGATTCTTGGGTCAGAGTGCCTTGGCTGTGGTTATGGCTGACACAGCTCAAGTGAAGGAATCGGTGCGTGGAATCTGACATTGCTGTTTTTTTCTGGTTATGGTGGTTCTATCACCAGAAACACTAAGGAAATTTCTCTGGAATGCATACCTGTTACTGCTGTATCCTGTTTGAAGCATTAGATGTGAAAGTAGTAGCTTTTCCAAACTTTAAATTTATAGAACCAATCTAATTAATCATTCTGCTGTGACCAGTTCAGTGTATTCAGACTGTTCTCTCTCCAAAAGCATTTTCATATCAACTAAGATAGTGTTTAATTCTTGCTTAAATATCAAGGTGGTTGTATTTTGGAAGTCATCTGTGAATAAATATGTAAGATAAGTATATATTAGATATTTATTTTTTGCCATGTGTTAGGAAATAAAGTTATTTTGATAAAAAAATGATGTTTATATATCAAGTTGCTTAAAGAGTCATTTGTTGTTGCCATTCTTTAGTTGCTAAGTTGTGTCTGACTCTTTGTGACGCCATGGACTGCAGCACACCAGGCTCTTCTGTCCTCCACTATCTCCCATAGTTTGCTCAAATTCACGTGCATTGACTCGGTGATGCCATCCGACCATCTCATCCTCTGATTTAGGTATTTCTTGTTAGATTTTTTTCTGGCAATATTGCTAATAGTCTTTGTAATGGCCTGAAGATTATTTTTGTATACTTGCTCATGTTGGGATTAAAAAAAATTGTGTTTAAATTAAAATGTTCTAAACTGTGAAATTACATAGGTTTATTCTTTCATCCTACGGGGAAACTCTGAGAGACATCCTTAGGCCCTTCTATTTCGGTGCTACCAACCTTCCTGAAGTCTTTGTGCCTTCATTTGTTTTTCTTCTTTTCGGAAACTCCTTCCTCCATGGTCATCTGAACGTGACATATCCAGCCTTCTCAGCCCTACTTAAATGTCGCCTCTTCCAGAAAGCTCTTCTGAACCTGCTTCACAGCAGGTTTCCCTTCTGTGGGCTGTGCTCCTCGTGTGGGAGATGAGAGACTGTAAGCCCAAGAAGTTAGGTGGCCTCTCCCTCTTTGGATTCTTGGGTCAGAGTGCCTTGGCTGTGGTTATGGCTGACACAGCTCAAGTGAAGGAATCGGTGCGGTGGAATCTGACATTGCTGTTTTTTTCTGGTTATGGTGGTTCTATCACCAGAAACACTAAGGAAATTTCTCTGGAATGCATACCTGTTACTGCTGTATCCTGTTTGAAGCATTAGATGTGAAAGTAGTAGCTTTTCCAAACTTTAAATTTATAGAACCAATCTAATTAATCATTCTGCTGTGACCAGTTCAGTGTATTCAGACTGTTCTCTCTCCAAAAGCATTTTCATATCAACTAAGATAATGTTTAATTCTTGCTTAAATATCAAGGTGGTTGTATTTTGGAAGTCATCTGTGAATAAATATGTAAGATAAGTATATATTAGATATTTATTTTTTGCCATGTGTTAGGAAATAAAGTTATTTTGATAAAAAAATGATGTTTATATATCAAGTTGCTTAAAGAGTCATTTGTTGTTGCCATTCTTTAGTTGCTAAGTTGTGTCTGACTCTTTGTGACGCCATGGACTGCAGCACACCAGGCTCTTCTGTCCTCCACTATCTCCCATAGTTTGCTCAAATTCACGTGCATTGACTCGGTGATGCCATCCGACCATCTCATCCTCTGCCAACCCCTTCTCCTTTTGACCTCAGTCCCAGCATCAGGGCCTTTTCCAATGAGTTGACTCTTTGCATCAGGTACTGGATGCTTTCGCTTCAGCAGCAGTCCTTGCAATCAATATTCAGGCGTGATTTCCTTTAGAATTGACTGGCTTGATGTCCTTGCAGTCCAAGGGACTCTCAAGAGTCTCCTTTAAAACCACAATCCAAAAGCATCAATTCTTTGATGCTCAGCCTTCTATATGGGCCGCGTTTCACATCCATACATGACTACTGGAAAAATTATAGCTTTGACTACATGGACCTTTGTTGGCAAGGCGATGTCTCTGCTTTTTAATATGCTGTCTAGGTTTGTTAAGGCTTTCCTTCCAGGGAGCAAGTGTTTCTTAATTTCATGGCTGCAGTCATCACCGGGAGTGATTTTGGAGCCCAAGAAAATAAAATCTGTCACAGCTTCCATTTTTTCCCCATCTGCTTGCCATGAAGTAATGGGGCCAGATGCCATGATCTTAGTTTTTTGAATGTTGAGTTTTAAGCTAGCTTTTTAACTCTTCTCTTACACACTCGTCAAGAGACTCCTTAGGTCATCCCCACTTTCTGCCCTTAGAGTGGTATCATTTGCATATCTGTGGTTATTGATATTCCTCCTGGCAGTCTTGATTCCACCTTGTGATTCATCCAGCCTGGTATTTCACATGATATACTCTGCATATAAGTTAAATAAACAGGGTGACAGTATACAGCCATGTCGTGCTTCTTTCCCAGTTTTGAACCAGTTCATTGTCTGGTTTTAGCTCTTGCTTCTTGTCCTGCATACAGGTTTCTCAGGAGACAGGTAAGATGGTCTGGTATTTCCATCTCTTTTAAGAATTCTCCAGTTTGTTGTGGTCCACAAAGTCAAAGGCTTCAGCCTAGTCAAAGAAGCGGAACTGGATGTTCCTTTTGGAACTCCCTTGCTTACTCCAATATCCAACGAATGTTGGCAGTTTGATCTCTAATTCCTCTCCCTCTTTGAAGCCCAGCTTGTACATCTGAAGTTCTCCGTTCAATGTACTGCTGAACCCTGGCTTGGGGGATTTTGAACGTAACCTTGCTAGTGTGTGAAGTGGGTGTACTTGTGTAATAGTTGGAACATACGTTGGCATTGCCCTTCTTTGGCAATGAAATGAAGACTGACCCTTTGCAGTCTTGTGGCCACTGCTGAGTTTTCCAAATTGACTTATTGAATTGACATATTGAATGCAGCACTTTAATAACGTCATCTTGTAGTCTTTGAAATAGCTCAGCTGGAATTACGTCACCTCCAATAGCTTTGTTTATAGTAATGCTTCCTAAGGCCCATTTGCTTTCACAATCCAGGACGTCTGGCTCTAGGTGAGTGAGCATACTATTATGGTTATCCAAGGTGTTTTATGTAGCCAACTCTTACTTTGTTTTTTTTACTTTTACAGAGTTTTCCTTCCAAAGGGAGCCTTTAAGTGTTTCCATGCCAGTCATATAGGGAAAATAAAATCTGTCACAGCTTCCATTTTTCCCATCTGCTTGCCATGAAGTAATGGGGCCAGATGCCATGATCTTAGTTTTTTGAATGTTGAGTTTTAAGCTAGCTTTTTAACTCTTCTCTTACACACTCGTCAAGAGACTCCTTAGGTCATCCCCACTTTCTGCCCTTAGAGTGGTATCATTTGCATATCTGTGGTTATTGATATTCCTCCTGGCAGTCTTGATTCCACCTTGTGATTCATCCAGCCTGGTATTTCACATGATATACTCTGCATATAAGTTAAATAAACAGGGTGACAGTATACAGCCATGTCGTGCTTCTTTCCCAGTTTTGAACCAGTTCATTGTCTGGTTTTAGCTCTTGCTTCTTGTCCTGCATACAGGTTTCTCAGGAGACAGGTAAGATGGTCTGGTATTTCCATCTCTTTTAAGAATTCTCCAGTTTGTTGTGGTCCACAAAGTCAAAGGCTTCAGCCTAGTCAAAGAAGCGGAACTGGATGTTCCTTTTGGAACTCCCTTGCTTACTCCAATATCCAACGAATGTTGGCAGTTTGATCTCTAATTCCTCTCCCTCTTTGAAGCCCAGCTTGTACATCTGAAGTTCTCCGTTCAATGTACTGCTGAACCCTGGCTTGGGGGATTTTGAACGTAACCTTGCTAGTGTGTGAAGTGGGTGTACTTGTGTAATAGTTGGAACATACGTTGGCATTGCCCTTCTTTGGCAATGAAATGAAGACTGACCCTTTGCAGTCTTGTGGCCACTGCTGAGTTTTCCAAATTGACTTATTGAATTGACATATTGAATGCAGCACTTTAATAACGTCATCTTGTAGTCTTTGAAATAGCTCAGCTGGAATTACGTCACCTCCAATAGCTTTGTTTATAGTAATGCTTCCTAAGGCCCATTTGCTTTCACAATCCAGGACGTCTGGCTCTAGGTGAGTGAGCATACTATTATGGTTATCCAGGTCATTAGGATCGTTTTTGTACAGTTTTTTCTATGTATTCTTGCCAACTCTTACTTTGTTTTTTTTTTTTAATTTTCATTTTACTTTTTACTTTTACAGAGTTTTTCCACCTCTTAATGTCTTCTGCTTCTGTTGGATCCATACTGTTTTCTGTCCTTCATCATGCCCATCCTTGCGTGAAATGTTCTCCTGATACCTCCAGTTTTCCTGTAGAGCGCTCTAGTCTTTCCCATTGTATTGTTTGCCTCTATTTCTTTGCATTGTTCACTTAGGAAGGCTTTCTTATCTCTCCTTGCTATTCTGTGGAACTCGGCATTCAGATGGTGTATCTTTCCTTCTCTGTAAGGCCTCCTCAGACGACCACTTTGCCTTCTTTTTTTTTTTTAATTTTATTTTTTCTCTTTATTTTAAAGATTTTACAGAGTTTTGTTGTTTACCAACATGTATGTTCCCAGATCATTCATATGCATATCCCTGGACCTCCCCCCACCCAGTTTCCCCCCTCCCATCCCTCCAGACCATCGCCCCAAGTGGTTGTAGGTACTTCTATTCCCCTAGCACAATGACAGTAGCTATCTTTTCCACACATGGCAGTATAGGTTTCCATGTTACTCCCTCCATGCCTCCCTCCCACTGTTCGATCTCCACAATGTCTTTATGTCTATTCTCTGTTTTTCCATGAGTTCACTGCGTGTGTTATCATGACCATCTTACTAGATCCCATATATATGAGTTAGTATACTATACTTGTTACTTTGCCTTCTTTCAGACGGTTTTGATCACCACCTCCTGTACAGTGTTCCAAACCTCCGTTCGTAGTCCTTCAGGCAGATCTGTCTACTAGATCCAATCCCTTAAGTCTACCCACCGCCACTGTATAATCATAAGGGATTTGATTTAGGTCATACCTGAATGGTCTAATGTCTTTTCCCTATTTTCTTAAATTTAAACCTAAATTTTTCAGTAAGGAACTGATGATTTGAGCTACAGTTAGCTCCAGGTCCTGTTTTTACTGACCTTATAGAGCTTCTCCACTTTTAACTATAAAGAATATAAGCAATGGGATTTCAGTATTGACCATCTGGTGATGTTCATGTGTAGAGTCATCTCTTGTGTTGCTGGAAAATGATGTTTGCTATGACCAGCGTGTTATCTTGACAAAACTCTGTTAGGCTTTGCCCTGCTTCATTTTGTTCTCCAAGGCCAAACTGCCTGTTACTTCAGGTATCTCTTGACTTCCTTCTTTTGCATTCCAGTCTCCTCTAATGAAAAGGATATCTTTTTTTTGGTATTTGCTATTTTTTTTTTTTTACTCTTTTATTTTTTTGGTGGGGGGGCATCACTTCTATTGCTCTTCCACTTATTTACTTCCATCCATCTTTGCTCTTCGGCCTGTGTGGGCCTCCCATCACAGTTTCTCGCTGTAGAGCTCTGGCTTGGTAGTTGGACACATCGGTCCAGCCGCTCTGTGGCACATGGGATCTTCCCAGGCTAGGGATCAAACTGGCGCCCCTTGCACTGCAAGGAGGTGTCCTTACCCACTGGACCACCAGAGAAGCCCCTGTTTGCTATTTCTGAAAGGTCTTGTAGGTCTTCATAGAACTGTTCAGCTTCTTCAGAATCAGTGGTTGGGGCATGGACTTGGATTACTGTGATATTGAATGGTTGGCCTTGGAAACGAACTGATATGTTCCCAGATCATTCATATGCATATCCCTGGACCTCCCCACCCAGTTTCCTCCCATCCCTCCAGACCATCGCCCCAAGTGGTTGTAGGTACTTCTATTCCCCTAGCACAATGACAGTAGCTATCTTTTCCACACATGGCAGTATAGGTTTCCATGTTACTCCCTCCATGCCTCCCTCCCACTGTTCGATCTCCACAATGTCTTTATGTCTATTCTCTGTTTTTCCATGAGTTCACTGCGTGTGTTATCATGACCATCTTACTAGATCCCATATATATGAGTTAGTATACTATACTTGTTACTTTGCCTTCTTTCAGACGGTTTTGATCACCACCTCCTGTACAGTGTTCCAAACCTCCGTTCGTAGTCCTTCAGGCAGATCTGTCTACTAGATCCAATCCCTTAAGTCTACCCACCGCCACTGTATAATCATAAGGGATTTGATTTAGGTCATACCTGAATGGTCTAATGTTTTTTCCCCTATTTTCTTAAATTTAAACCAAAATTTTTTCAGTAAGGAACTGATGATTTGAGCTACAGTTAGCTCCAGGTCCTGTTTTTACTGACCTTATAGAGCTTCTCCACTTTTAACTATAAAGAATATAAGCAATGGGATTTCAGTATTGACCATCTGGTGATGTTCATGTGTAGAGTCATCTCTTGTGTTGCTGGAAAATGATGTTTGCTATGACCAGCGTGTTATCTTGACAAAACTCTGTTAGGCTTTGCCCTGCTTCATTTTGTTCTCCAAGGCCAAACTGCCTGTTACTTCAGGTATCTCTTGACTTCCTTCTTTTGCATTCCAGTCTCCTCTAATGAAAAGGATATCTTTTTTTTGGTATTTGCTATTTTTTTTTTTTTACTCTTTTATTTTTTTGGTGGGGGGGCATCACTTCTATTGCTCTTCCACTTATTTACTTCCATCCATCTTTGCTCTTCGGCCTGTGTGGGCCTCCCATCACAGTTTCTCGCTGTAGAGCTCTGGCTTGGTAGTTGGACACATCGGTCCAGCCGCTCTGTGGCACATGGGATCTTCCCAGGCTAGGGATCAAACTGGCGCCCCTTGCACTGCAAGGAGGTGTCCTTACCCACTGGACCACCAGAGAAGCCCCTGTTTGCTATTTCTGAAAGGTCTTGTAGGTCTTCATAGAACTGTTCAGCTTCTTCAGAATCAGTGGTTGGGGCATGGACTTGGATTACTGTGATATTGAATGGTTGGCCTTGGAAACGAACTGATATCCTTCTGTTGTTTTTGAGGTTCTACTGAAGTACTGCATTTCAGATTATTTCTTTGACTATGAGAGCTACTCCATTTCTTTTTAGGGATTCTGTGTACAGTACTAGGTATAATGGTCATCAGAATTAAACTCACCCATTTCCATCCATTTTGGTTCATAGATAAGGTTTAAAAAAATAGCTTGTTCTCAGTAAAGAGTTCATTGGGTAAAGAGTTGGCCTTGCAGTGCAAGGGGCGCCGGTTCCATCCCTGGCCTGGGAAGATCCCATGTGCCGTGGAGCCACTGGCCCAGTGTGTCCAGTTATGAGCCAGCACTCTGGAGCGTGTGTGCCCAGAGCCAGTGCTCTGTGATGAGAGAGGCCACTGTGATGGGAGGTCCACACAGGCCAAAGAATAAAGATGGATGAAAATAAATAAATAAATTTTTTAAAAAAAACAATAAAAGAGGCAAAAATTAAAAAATATATATTTAAAGAAAAGAGCTTGTTCTCTATGTCTGTGAGTCTGTTTCTGTTATGGTTACCAAAGAGAAAAGGGCAGGGCATAAATTAGGAGTATGAGACCAACAGATACACATTACTATATATAAAATAGATAAGCGTAAATATTTACTGAATAGCAGAGGGAACTATACTCAATATCTGAAAACGAATGTGTATAGGGCTTCCCTGGTGGTCCAGTGGGTAAAGAGTCTGCCTTGCAGTGCAAGGGGCGCCGGTTGAATCCCTGGCCTGGGAAGAGCTCATGTGCTGCGGAGCGGCTGGATGGGTGTGTCCAGTTACGAGCCAGCCCTCTGGCGTGTGTGCACCCAGAGCCGGCGCTAGGCAGCGAGAAGGCCACTGCAATGGGAGGCCCGCACAGGCCAAAGAATGAAAAGATGGATGAAAATAAATATAATATATATATATATATATATAAAGAGGCATGGTGGGGGGGAAATATTTTTAAAAAGAGAGTGTATATAAGAATCACTATGCTGTATACCTAAATATATTCAACTGTTCAATTGAATATTTAAGTCAACGATAGCTCAATTAAAAAAGAACAGTTCTCTTTTCATGTTCAGAGAACTAAGACCTAAATTATCTGGATATATATATGAGAATCACTATGCTATGTACGTAACAATATTCAATTGTTCAATTGAATATTCAAGTCAACGATAGTTCAGTGCAAAAAGAACAGTTCTGTGTTCATGTTCAGAGAGCTAAGACCTAAATTTATCTGTGTAATTTGAGAAGTTAGAGTCATTTTCTGAAAATAGCTAGAGTATTACACAAATTTGCTTTGTCCACCTGTGGTCAAGGAGGAAGAGGCCTCCATTTCCAGCCTCCCATTCACTTCTCATCTGTGTGAATTTCCGGGTTGGCTCCCTCTTCTATTACTGCTCCAGACGTCTAGGACTCAATTACTTTTTCATGCTAACTTGTCTTAGAGCTGAAAGGGAGTGCAAAATCTATTTAGTATTTTGCAGGTCTAAAAATCAGGCTTAATTATTTTAACATATAGTAACATCTGGGAAAAGATGTCAAATCTTTAAATCATCAATGAGAAGTCATGCTTTGCAGTAAAGAGGAAGTTGGACCAGGAATAGGAAACATGAGCGTAATTACCAGCCTTTTCTTTTACAGGTTTTTGCAAGGTTACTTAACCACTTGACTAAAGGAGTTTTTTATAGCATGTGGATTGTGATATGATTAAATGTGTAAACACAATTACAGATTTTAAAGTTCTTTAATGTGCAGATGAAATGCCTTTTGGGTGTGAGATCTGCTAGTGAGACTAGGAGGGGATGCTTTGCGTGGTGGCCACTTTGCCTGGTGTCCGCTTTGCGTGGTGTCATCGTGTGGGTCCCAGGGCAGCCCTAAGCCTTGGCTGCTGGTGGAGTTAGAAAGGGGGCGGCCTCAAGGTCTCAGCAGGGCTCCTCGCTGGGCGGGTTGGTTGTGCCTAACTGCGGGACTGAAGAGACTCTGCAAGGAAGGTGCTGAGTTCTGTCCTGGTTTGCATTTGGGGGTGCCAGGGTTGGGGCATCTGCATGACGGCGTCCGCTTCCGATGGAAAAGCAAGTCAGAAGAAGCTCAACAGAGCGGTCTAGGCCACGGACACACAGACTTGGGAAATGAATCAGTCAGACCACAGAAACCGACTCTGGCTGATTTAAGCAGAAAAGGAATTTATTGAAGAGATGTTGGGCAGCTTACAGAATCTCGAGGAAGTCTTAAGAACCTGGCTCAGAAAACACACAAGCAGAGAGGTGACTTTGTAGCTAGAACCATAGCCAAAGCATGTCCTGGAAGGAGACTGCTGAACACTCCCCGGCCCCAGCAAGCACTCCCGGTCCCAGTGAGCACAGCCCAGCCCCTGTGAGCACTCCCTGGCCCCAGCGAACAGTCCCTGGCCCCATGGAGCACTCCCCGGTCCCATGGAGCACTCCCTGGCCCCAGTGAGCACTCCTGGCCCCAGCGAGCACTCCCCGGCCACTGTGAGCACTCCTGGCCCCAGCGAGCACTCCCCGGCCCCTGTGAGCACTCCTGGCCCCAGCGAGCACTCCCCGGCCCCTGTGAGCACTCCCTCTGTGGCCGTGGTGCTTATTACCCCAGGACCGTTGTACCTTCTGTATCCTTGTAGCCCTGCCTCAGGCAGGTGAATCTGGCCTAGTCTAGGTCACATGCCGGCCTCTTTGCTGCGATCAAGGCCACTGAAACTAGGAAGGCTTATTCTTGAACAACTCGGGTTTGAGCTGTGCAGGTCCACTTCAGTCTATAAATAATGGACTCCACGATCCACAGATTTCTAAATCTGTGGTGCAGAACTGTGACTATGTGGTGGATCCCAGAGACCAGTTATGAAGTTAGTGGCAGACTTTCAGCTTTCACTGGAGATAGGTGGAACCCCATCCCCAGTGTTGTTCATGGGTCCCAGGGCAGGGTCCCAGGGCAGCCCTAAGCCTTGGCTGCTGGTGGAGTTAGAAAGGGGGCGGCCTCAAGGTCTCAGCAGGGCTCCTCGCTGGGCGGGTTGGTTGTGCCTAACTGCGGGACTGAAGAGACTCTGCAAGGAAGGTGCTGAGTTCTGTCCTGGTTTGCATTTGGGGGTGCCAGGGTTGGGGCATCTGCATGACGGCGTCCGCTTCCGATGGAAAAGCAAGTCAGAAGAAGCTCAACAGAGCGGTCTAGGCCACGGACACACAGACTTGGGAAATGAATCAGTCAGACCACAGAAACCGACTCTGGCTGATTTAAGCAGAAAAGGAATTTATTGAAGAGATGTTGGGCAGCTTACAGAATCTCGAGGAAGTCTTAAGAACCTGGCTCAGAAAACACACAAGCAGAGAGGTGACTTTGTAGCTAGAACCATAGCCAAAGCATGTCCTGGAAGGAGACTGCTGAACACTCCCCGGCCCCAGCAAGCACTCCCGGTCCCAGTGAGCACAGCCCAGCCCCTGTGAGCACTCCCTGGCCCCAGCGAGCAGTCCCTGGCCCCATGGAGCACTCCCCGGTCCCATGGAGCACTCCCTGGCCCCAGTGAGCACTCCTGGCCCCAGCGAGCACTCCCCGGCCACTGTGAGCACTCCTGGCCCCAGCGAGCACTCCCCGGCCCCTGTGAGCACTCCTGGCCCCAGCGAGCACTCCCCGGCCCCTGTGAGCACTCCCTCTGTGGCCGTGGTGCTTATTACCCCAGGACCGTTGTACCTTCTGTATCCTTGTAGCCCTGCCTCAGGCAGGTGAATCTGGCCTAGTCTAGGTCACATGCCGGCCTCTTTGCTGCGATCAAGGCCACTGAAACTAGGAAGGCTTATTCTTGAACAACTCGGGTTTGAGCTGTGCAGGTCCACTTCAGTCTATAAATAATGGACTCCACGATCCACAGATTTCTAAATCTGTGGTGCAGAACTGTGACTATGTGGTGGATCCCAGAGACCAGTTATGAAGTTAGTGGCAGACTTTCAGCTTTCACTGGAGATAGGTGGAACCCCATCCCCAGTGTTGTTCATGGGTCACCTGTAACTGGTCCTTTCACAGCCCAGTAGGGCTGTTGGTGATGGCTGAACCTGGAGGTGAGTGTGATTGGCCAGAAAGAGTGAGACTTGAGGAAGGGCCAAGGAAAGGGTGACCTGGGAGAGGTGAGCCAGGGGAGCGCACCTGGAGGGGGCTGAGCCACAGCAGCCAGGGGGTGGGAGGAAGACTGGCGAGACTGCCTAGACACCACGGGAGGGCAGTGCCGGAGAGAGGAGCCAGCTCAGCACTCAGGTCACAGCTTGTTACTTTGGTGACCTCAGCAAAAGCAGCTTCAGCAAGGGAGGGGCGGGATGTGGGAGAGGAGTCAGGTGGCAGGCAGCGTGGGGAGGGGCTCTGAGCACGTGTTCATGGTCCCCTTCAGCAGCTAGCCACTGAGTGGCTTCGGCTGGCTGTTTAAACACTCAGCACCGGGCTTCCCTGGTGGTCCAGTGCAAGGGGCGCCGGTTCGATCCCTGGCCTGGGAAGATCCCACGTGCTGCGGAGCTGCTGGACCGACGTGTCCAACTACCGAGCCGGAGCTCTGGGGCGCATGCCAGTGCTCTGCAATAAGAGAGACCACTGCGATGGGAGGCCCACACAGGCCAAAGAACAAAGATGGATGAAAATAAATAAATGAAAGACCAATAGAAGTCACCAAAAAAAAGAAAGTTAAAAACCAAAACAGCACCACTGTAAAAAAAATACAAATACGATAATCATTGTCTCCACCGGGTGCACGGTATACATGGGATAGTCCGGTGCTTGGCACAGCGTCCCGTATGCTGTAAGTGCTCAATGAATGCGTGTGCTATCATTGGTACATTCTTTGACTGTAAAGGGCAGAAGAGGGCTTGGAGCAGGTGTGGAGCCTCAGAGCATCTGCTCAAGTTGGGGGGCAGTATGAGTTTCATGTGTGTACGTGGAGGAGAAGGTGTGGGTCGGGCGATGGTGAAAATCCTGGGGAGGGCAGGGCTGGATGGGGCTGGCAGGTGCGGGTCATCTTTGAGAGGAGGAGTCCTTCTCTGTAGGTGGAGAAGGTCCTCAGCAGCTCAGGGGATGGAATGATGTGGAGGACTTTTGTCCTGGCCTCTGAGGGATGGACGGAGCTAGACCCCAGATCTCTGGTCAGTGAAAGTGTGAGAGTGTTAGTCACTCAGTCATGTCTGACTCTTTGTGACCCCGTGGACTATGACTCGCTAGGATCCTCAGTCCATGGGATTCTTGAGGCCTCTTCCCGACCCAGGAATCGAACCCAGGTCTCCTGCCTTGCAGGCCGATTCTTAACCATCAGTGAGGGCTTACCTTGTCAGTGAGGGTGACATCAGTAGATCACTGTTGGAGTTGTCCAAAAACTTTCCTTGGCTTTGACCTTGAAGTCCAGGCCTTCTGGGAAATGACCAGAAACCAAGTGATTTTGCTGGCAGTACAGTGGCTAAGACCTTGTGGTCTCACTGCAGGAGCCTGGATTCAGTCCTTCCCCGGTCAGGGAACTAGATCTCACATGCTGCAGCTAAGACCTGGCATGGCCATATAAATAAATAAATGTTTCTTAACAAAAGCAGCAGCTAGAAGGATTATGACCAACCAAATGACTTTTCTCCCTTGGTGGGAACTTAATGGGGAAACAGACGGGTTTCTGCCCCCATTTTTAAGTGATTGTGTACAAGTAATTAATGTACCAGGAAGAATGACATTTCTAACTTAAGTAGACTTGCCTGTGTAGTTCATATATATATATATATATATATTTTTTAACTCTCAGTAAACTTCTGGGGAGAATTTTTTTTAATTGAAAATGAAGCAGAAAACTACTTTTAGTACCAAGATTATGATGTTATAACTCATGTAGTTACAGAACTCACTTCATCTGTCACACGGCCCCAGCCAT
Organism: Tragulus kanchil; assembly: GCA_022376925.1. NCBI lineage: Eukaryota > Metazoa > Chordata > Mammalia > Artiodactyla > Tragulidae > Tragulus > Tragulus kanchil. Next base: position 45,951,058 of record JAIOJX010000025.1, read on the forward strand.
TTGTTTTTCATGGAAGGCCCTCAAACCAGGACTGCTGGGTCCCAGCTGTGCTCAGGGCAGCGGCCATGCTCTTGGCAAGAGCAGTACAGGCCTGGCCTAGGTGGCCAGTCTGACTGTGGGCGGGATTCCTAAGGCAGCCCTAGCTGGAGCTTCATATATCCCTTCAGGGTGGGTTCCAAGTCCATTGCATCAGAGGAAAGTATTGAATTCCTCTAAGGCCCCCGGAATAGCAGCTGACTATTAGAAATACCTATTTCCTGCTCAGGGTCAAGGGGAGTTAATGAGGCAGGAGACCCTGCCTTCCAGGAGGTTTCCCAGCTCTGGGATCTGAGGAGGTGCTCAGCTTCTTGGACTCAGAAGAGAACAGCCCAGTTAGTGGCTCATTAAGTAACTCATTAGCATAACTTGTCTTTCCTCCTGGACATCGCAGCGTCTAGACAGCAGCATTTCTAGATACATCGTTTGGGTGTGATCTACGTTGTTATCTTTCTGGGGCAGAGAGGCTTTGTGGAATGGGTGGACATCTTTCCTCTTGTCCCTACAGTCTTTTCATCCTCATTCAGTGGCTGAAACCATTGTTTTGATTGACCTTAGGAAAGGAAAAAAAAAGGGGGTGCTCCCCCACCCCTCATTGAAAGAGTTTGACTCTAAAAGGCAGCCGGCTGTCGGTGTTGTGGCTTCAAGAGACAGATGAAAGCTGGTCCATTTAGGAATGTGGACAACCACCCGCCCCACCCTGCCCTCCGTGACCACTGTTGTTTCTCAAATCCCTGCTAGACAGTGAGGTTATTTTCTGCGCGTTCAATGAGGATGGCGGCCTCCACAGGCCCTGTTCTGGAGTGCTGCGGTGTTCCCCAGAGACCAGTGAGGCCTGTAGGTTTACCCGGAGGAGAAGGTCCAGCACATGGCCTCGCGCTGCCGGCTGCCGGTGCTGCCCCTGTGCTCGTGGCTCAGGCGCGCGCCTGAGGGCCGCCTCCCTCCACGCTCGGCTTCCTCCCTGCCCGTCTCTGTGGTCCGCACGCTGCTGTGGAGCCACCAGGGCTCATCTGGGCTTCTCCAGGGTGGCCTGTGCTTCCTGGAGCTGTTCATGTGGCTGGAGGCGCCTCTGCTCAGTTTCCGTCCAGGGTGGCTCTCCGTGGAGCCCCTGCCCTGGAAGCCTTTCCTACTCTCAGTAAGTTTCTCCTTCCCTCTCTTGAACTCTCTCAATCTTTGAGTTTGGCCTGTTGGCCAGCGCACCAGCCTGGCCTCTTGGATCATGATCTCGAGGGGAGACTCCCCTGAACTGGCTCTGGCCCCCGTGTAGCCGGCACTCAGTTCAGCCGAGGGCTGCGAGGCTGGGGTCTAAGCCTCTGGGTGCTGCTGTTCCTTCCCCAGGTGGGAGCCTTGGTCAGATAGCATTGGTGATGGCCAAAACAGTTGCTTTGAGTTAATTTATTTTTATACCTAAGTTACTGAAGTTTTTTAAATGGTGTACTTGGTGCTGGCTGATGGATGTAATTTTCCTAGGGTATAATTTACACCTGAGCCCTTTGTTAAGAATCTCGGTGTCCTGCATCCCAGACACCCCCTGATTTGCCCACAAGGAGACTAAGCCTTGTGTCACATGGCTGGGACCCGAACCAAGGACTTCTCATTTCCAGTGGAAGTTTTTCCTTTCATTCTAGTCACTTTTTGAACTGTTTGTTTATTTCATATCTAGAGATAATTAAAAAACAGAGAGAGTGAGAAGATAAAGTCAGATTCTCTTAGGTAAAGATATTTTTTCAAAAAAGCATGTGTGGAATTCCTTGTCCACATGTCCTGGAGCTGAGGGAAGTCCCAGGTCTTTGCAGGAGGTAGGCATCTTGCAAAGGAAGAGTGACGGTGGTTGGGGGCGTCCACAGAACCAGAGCCTTGCCTCAGTTTGCTGTCACTTTTTCTTGTCCCTCTGCCTTCTTCCTGCTATAGAAGCAAGGTTTCCCCAGGTCCAGTGGGGAGGCCTGTAGGTTTACCCGGAGGAGAAGGTCCAGCACATGGCCTCGCGCTGCCGGCTGCCGGTGCTGCCCCTGTGCTCGTGGCTCAGGCGCGCCTGAGGGCCACCTCCTCCACGCTCGGCTTCCTCCCTGCCCGTCTCTGTGGTCCGCACGCTGCTGTGGAGCCACCAGGGCTCATCTGGGCTTCTCCAGGGTGGCCTGTGCTTCCTGGAGCTGTTCATGTGGCTGGGCGCCTCTGCTCAGTTTCCGTCCAGGGTGGCTCTCCGTGGAGCCCCTGCCCTGGAAGCCTTTCCTACTCTCAGTAAGTTTCTCCTTCCCTCTCTTGAACTCTCTCAATCTTTGAGTTTGGCCTGTTGGCCAGCGCACCAGCCTGGCCTCTTGGATCATGATCTCGAGGGGAGACTCCCCTGAACTGGCTCTGGCCCCCGTGTAGCCGGCACTCAGTTCAGCCGAGGGCTGCGAGGCTGGGGTCTAAGCCTCTGGGTGCTGCTGTTCCTTCCCCAGGTGGGAGCCTTGGTCAGATAGCATTGGTGATGGCCAAAACAGTTGCTTTGAGTTAATTTATTTTTATACCTAAGTTACTGAAGTTTTTTAAATGGTGTACTTGGTGCTGGCTGATGGATGTAATTTTCCTAGGGTATAATTTACACCTGAGCCCTTTGTTAAGAATCTCGGTGTCCTGCATCCCAGACACCCCCTGATTTGCCCACAAGGAGACTAAGCCTTGTGTCACATGGCTGGGACCCGAACCAAGGACTTCTCATTTCCAGTGGAAGTTTTTCCTTTCATTCTAGTCACTTTTTGAACTGTTTGTTTATTTCATATCTAGAGATAATTAAAAAACAGAGAGAGTGAGAAGATAAAGTCAGATTCTCTTAGGTAAAGATATTTTTTCAAAAAAGCATGTGTGGAATTCCTTGTCCACATGTCCTGGAGCTGAGGGAAGTCCCAGGTCTTTGCAGGAGGTAGGCATCTTGCAAAGGAAGAGTGACGGTGGTTGGGGGCGTCCACAGAACCAGAGCCTTGCCTCAGTTTGCTGTCACTTTTACGTCTTGTCCCTCTGCCTTCTTCCTGCTATAGAAGCAAAGTGGCCTCTCTCATTTCTTTTTCAATAAAGGGCTTTTCCTTATGAATATCTTCTAGGCAGAGAACAGGTGAATTTAGAAATACGTGGCATGAATTTATGATTTATTTTTACAAGATGTGTGCATTTATTTCTTGGCAGATGTGAGGACTCATAAGAGTGATAGAGGCCAGGTGAACTTTGACATCAGAGAATCCTCCATGTTGCCAAGGGTACACGTGTGAAGAGGTCAGCAGTGATTTGGAGGGGAAAAAGAAAGGGAACTCGTTTAATTTTCTGTGTCTGTAGCTCTTGAGGCTCAAGTGTTTTCTTTGGTGTTGATTTAGAAGGAAAACCCTTGGCATCTTTAAACACAGTATAATTTCCTTGCTAGCCCTGATATTTGAGGATAATTGTAGATCTCCACAGTGGACTATATTTTGGCCGTCTGCTGCTGTTTCCCCACTTCAGTCTTTAACAAATACTTGAGCTCACGTGTACATGTGTGAGATTGCTCCAGGTCAGTACCTGTGGTTTTATCTGTGGGAGCTAACTTTTTAACTCATACAGTGGTGTTAAGTCTCCTGGTGTAACTTAATCTAGTTTCCAGATTGTCAAGTAAGGTGAGCTGAAACTGACCAAATGAGAAAGATGATCTGTTCTGTGACTTTCAGGAAGAAATATGGACACGGTTTTATTTCTCCATTGTAAGAAATTATGACTGTTTCTACCCTTATTGTTTTAGGTTGAGCCTTGAATGTCTAATTTTCACTGGGCGTGAAGAACTTCCAGATGGTGCGCTTTAGAAGACTCTGTTGTGGTGTGAGATAGCCCAGGTTTCTGTTTCGCTTGTTCTGTTCAGAGGGGGTTACCGCCACCCCATTTGGGACTTCTAAATCCCAGGGTCATCTCTACTCCTGGCTCAACGGGCCTCTCCATCTGTTGTCACTGCTTTTCTTGTTAGATGAGAGTCATGCTCTCAGTAACACGATCTAATATTTATTGCATATGTGCCAGGCATGACGCAAAGGCATCGCTGCTGCGTTTTAACCTCCTGATAACTGGAAGGCGGATACTGTTGTCATTTTCATATCACAGGTACTCAGTGATTGATTCGCTCGTTACTAGGTAGTGATGGCTTTGGGCCTCAGCTCTGAAGCCTACCCCCTGTCCTGGCAGGCGAGGCTGCCTTGGTTCTTGGGTAGATCACATGGAAGTTGGATGGACTTGGACTCTATACAGGGTTCAGGTTTCTGCCCTGGAATCTTGGCTCTCCTTCTTCGTAGCTATGTGATCTTGGGTGAATTGCTTAAATCCTCCAAAGCTGGTCTTCATTCAGAAGTTGTGTGTGAAATCTGACCATAAATTCACCTTTGGGACACAGGGCAGGAGGGAGATGGCCATTAACTGTTTTCCTTTTTACTAAGGCAGTAGCCTGACTTTTCTAAGGTAATTTGTGGCATGTGACGTAGCCTGTTTCCTTTTCCTTCTGGAATGCTGAGCCCTGGCCAGCTTGGTCTGGAGAGGGGTGACTGTGACACCGCTGATGTTTGTAACTCTAGGTCTGTCACCTCCAGTGGCTCTTTAAAATGTTTCTGGAGGTGGCTGGAGGTGTTTGTGGCCTTTCTTTGCAAGCAAGCCATGGAGCTAGTCCTGGCCTTTTAGGGTTTGAGAGAGCTCTCCTGGTGTAACTTAATCTAGTTTCCAGATTGTCAAGTAAGGTGAGCTGAAACTGACCAAATGAGAAAGATGATCTGTTCTGTGACTTTCAGGAAGAAATATGGACACGGTTTTATTTCTCCATTGTAAGAAATTATGACTGTTTCTACCCTTATTGTTTTAGGTTGAGCCTTGAATGTCTAATTTTCACTGGGCGTGAAGAACTTCCAGATGGTGCGCTTTAGAAGACTCTGTTGTGGTGTGAGATAGCCCAGGTTTCTGTTTCGCTTGTTCTGTTCAGAGGGGGTTACCGCCACCCCATTTGGGACTTCTAAATCCCAGGGTCATCTCTACTCCTGGCTCAACGGGCCTCTCCATCTGTTGTCACTGCTTTTCTTGTTAGATGAGAGTCATGCTCTCAGTAACACGATCTAATATTTATTGCATATGTGCCAGGCATGACGCAAAGGCATCGCTGCTGCGTTTTAACCTCCTGATAACTGGAAGGCGGATACTGTTGTCATTTTCATATCACAGGTACTCAGTGATTGATTCGCTCGTTACTAGGTAGTGATGGCTTTGGGCCTCAGCTCTGAAGCCTACCCCCTGTCCTGGCAGGCGAGGCTGCCTTGGTTCTTGGGTAGATCACATGGAAGTTGGATGGACTTGGACTCTATACAGGGTTCAGGTTTCTGCCCTGGAATCTTGGCTCTCCTTCTTCGTAGCTATGTGATCTTGGGTGAATTGCTTAAATCCTCCAAAGCTGGTCTTCATTCAGAAGTTGTGTGTGAAATCTGACCATAAATTCACCTTTGGGACACAGGGCAGGAGGGAGATGGCCATTAACTGTTTTCCTTTTTACTAAGGCAGTAGCCTGACTTTTCTAAGGTAATTTGTGGCATGTGACGTAGCCTGTTTCCTTTTCCTTCTGGAATGCTGAGCCCTGGCCAGCTTGGTCTGGAGAGGGGTGACTGTGACACCGCTGATGTTTGTAACTCTAGGTCTGTCACCTCCAGTGGCTCTTTAAAATGTTTCTGGAGGTGGCTGGAGGTGTTTGTGGCCTTTCTTTGCAAGCAAGCCATGGAGCTAGTCCTGGCCTTTTAGGGTTTGAGAGAGCCCGGGAAATAGCATGCCTCTTATCTGCCCGAGCTGGACATGAGGGGAGGCGGTTGGCAGATGGAGACTGAAGGGTCACCTTTATTGTGAATACTTTTGATGGTGGTAGAGTAAGGAGATGCAGATAAGAAAGCAAAGAAAGGATTCTTAGGAGAGAAGAGAGGGGAAGGGAAGCCACACGAGGCAGAAAAGTGGAGGGAGGAAGGAGACATTGCAGTCAGGGTTCTTTTATGAGATGAGGATTTTGGAGGGGGTTCTCTGGTCTCTGTATTGCTTGCACTTGCGAGAAAAATCAGAGAGGGGCTTTGCTGAAGGTCACAGCAGTTTTATGGGCAGACAGGTTTGGGACTCAAATGTCCAATCTCTGGACTGCACTGTGTGGAGGGCTACCCTGTGGGAGGAGAAAATGGAAAGATTGTTATTTTGGAAAGCTTACTTGACACTTTGAAAATGGTTATGCATGCTGGTTGTGCATTGCTACCTTTAAGAGCTTTTCCAGTTAAGTATTTTTGGAGTACATGGCTTTTAGGAGGTCGTATGGCACTGAGTGAAGAAAGACAAATGTATGGTATTGCTTGTATGGGAAATCTTAGAAAAATGATACAAATGAACTTATTTACAAAATGGAAACATAGTCACAGACTTAAAACACAAAATTATGGTTACCAGAAGGGAGAGTGGTGAGGGTTTGGGATTAACATGTACACACTGCTATATTTAAGATAGATAACCATCAAGGACCTACTGTAAAAAAAAAAAAAAAAGAAGACTTAAAAGTTATAGGACAGTTAATAGTTTCTTGATACACACAAGCATATATTTTATATTATATATTTATATGTATATTTTGTATTTTATGGCTTTAGGTATTCATATATATTGTTATAGCTTATTTTTTCTTATGTCTTTATATGTTTCGGGTTATATTAATTTTTGGTTTTTGACTGAAGGAAAATGAAATCATAGTGGTAATTAGCCACTGTTGAAAATATGACCTGCCATGTCATATTTTATTTGATTATTAATCTTAAAAATAAAAACTTGCTGATGGTCTCAGCCTTCAGGAGCAACCCTCGTTTCCTGTCCTTTTCCTGTTATAATGCATCTGGATGTGGAGGTGGAGCTCCCTCCTTCTCTAGCCCCTACCCTCGACTCCCATCCTTGTGTTACTTCTTGATTTGGGGTCTGTGAAATTAGGTATGTGTCCTGAATTCATCCAGAAATGAAGTCTATGAAAAATTAAATCTGTTTCCATTTTTTATCTGAATGCTTATAGAATTTGTGTATTAACCATAATCTAAGAGTATCTTGGGCTCCCTGGTGGCTCAAGTAAAAATTTGACTTCAAGTTCGATCCCTGGGTCGGGAAGATCCCCTGGAGAAGGAAGTGGCAACCCACCCCAGGATTCTTGCCTGGAAAATCCCAAGGACGGAGGGGCCTGGTGGACTGCAGTGCATGGGGTTGTAAAGAGTTGGAGAACGACTTAGTGACCAAACAAAAAGAGTATCAAATTTTTGCAGCTGTAGAATTATATTAGACTTTGCATAATTGAACTTTTAACATTTTAGAACTACATCAGACTCATCTATAAGGGAGTAAAATTATATCTCATGAGAGCTCTTGGCCTAAGTATAGCTTTTAACTCAGCATTCAACAAAAGCATATAACAAACAAAGCTAAATCTCTTTTTTTCTTTTCTTTTTAGCTTCTCAGACAAGCTATTTAGTGGAAAAGGCTTACATTTTCAGCCATCTGTTCTAGATTTTGGAGTTCAGTAAGTATTTTCTCCTTACAGTTTTTAGTGCTGTATTATTTACACTATTTGCTTTCAGGATATGTTTTATATATGTATGATGTATATTTTAAATAGATAATATCAAGAGATACTGATTCAAGAACTTGTTGAAAGGAACTTTTTTTTGTGAAAAGGAGAGTATAAGAGTTGTTTTAGTCCTTTTTTTAGTTTTAAATGGATATACTTTATAATTTAACAGGAGGTCCTTATTTTTCGGAAACAAAGCAGGTTTTTTTCTAATGAGAAACTCTACATATCTGGTTTCTGAATTTTTTAAATTAGTTGACTTATTCACTTGTTTCTACTGCTCTTTATGCTTTGGGATTTAAAATTATAGGTGTATTAGTTGCAACGATTGAGGCTTTGGAAGCAACTGGGGAAGACAGTTGCAGAAGCTGAGTTCTTACAGCCCGTCTTGGTGAGAACCATGAGATGAAGGGGGCGGTCTGAGTGTCTTCTGAGGGACTCATAGGGAACTCAGAAATTAAGGAACAGAAGGATGAGGCTGTGCTCAGGAGGGAACTTGGACTCGTGTTGGCTATAATGAGGTTGAAGATGTCAAGTGTTAGACTCCCTGGGTGTGGACTTTTGCTTCACTGAAGAGATTCAACTTCACATTAATAGAAGTTCAAGGTGGAAGAACAAGAGTGCTTCAAGATTATAAATTCTTATTTTAGCAGCCTGAAACAACAGTTTTATGAAGAACTTTTTCGAGTTGCAAGAAAAGTTATGTGAGTAAAGTAGCTCTGGTGCTCGGTGAGCACCTGAGGCGAGTTAGTGGTGCCCTCCTGGAGGGTCCTCCTTCATTCAGCTGGCTTCCTTTCCCTTTCCTTCTGATCGTCAAAAGGTCAGACTAATGAATTTAAGTGTAGACATACATTGTTGAACTCTTGAAGGAGAGTCTGTAAAAGGAAGAAGTGATGAAAGTGCAAAGGGCACTTACTGATTTTACCAGATTCTTTGCATCTGCTTTTTTGGTTTTTGAATTTTTATAGTTTTACTCTTAGGTAAAGAATGAGATTTTATAATACAGCTCCATTGATTTCAAATGCTAAGAGATTATTTTCAAAGTATTGTAAAAAGAAATTTTAATGCAGGACCTGCTTATATATTGTAGATTGGTAGATCTACTAAAATGCATAGTGGTAAATACAGTTAGATGATGATAACAGTCCCAATTTGTGGGACACTGGCCGTCTATAGTGTATTTACTCTTCAGTAATATAAAAATCCTGCCATTAGTGCACATGAATGGATGGATGTATTATCTGCATATGTGACTTAGCTCTGCATACCAATTTCTGGTTCTGATCACTGGAAGTATTTGAAAAGAAATGCTTGAAGTCCTTGACTTGAAAAGGTTGCCACGTTTTAGACTTGAATCACCTTTGGATAATTCAGTTTTGTTTCCATAGTAGTTTATGATTCTAAAAGTTCACTCTTGTCTCTTATGAGTTGAGTCTTCTATAAATCCTGGAAGGAGAGTGGAGGTCGGTGTTATCTGAAAGAGAGAGAATTATATCCAAATATCTCTATATTTGAGCATGTATTGTAGATGTGTATAGATTTGTTACTGAGAAGTAATGCATTTTTTCCAAGGTTATTTCACTAGAAGTGATGGAGTCAGTCTTGATTGCTCTTTTTCGCATAACTGAGATCTAGGCTATGATCATGAGAATAGATTATTTTTGCTAAAGTTTTAAAGTCATTCAGTCATTCAGTAATACCAAAATATAGCCCAAATCAGAACATTTTAAAAATTAGCCAGGTAATCTTACTTCTATCAGACAGCCCAGTTTATAGGTGTTAGAGACACATGTAACCAGCGTGTTCCTCTCCTTTCTTCCCTGCCTCAGGTCAGGTTTCACTATTGTTTATTTTGACATTGACCTTGAGCAAGCCTCATCCCTTGTTCCAGCTCTGGTTTCTCTCTAGGATGCAAAATCAGGATCATGTTATTCAGTTACCCTCTGCTTGTTTCTTATGGTTTATTTTAAGGGTTAATGTTCTGCTGGTCCTGAGATTAAAAATGCTAATCATTCATAAGAAATTTTAATCATTCTTTTGTAGTATTAAATTAATAGAGTATCTTCCAGTTGTCACTTGTGAAGGAAATTCTTATGCTCATAACACTTTTAAAAATAGAGTTTAAAAAAATAGGCTAAAAGTAGCACAGTGGTAACTAGGTTTCAGCCATCATTCTCTGTTAGGTCTGGCGAGGTGTCTGGGGGAGGCTCTGACACATGGCAGTTTTGTGTTACTCTGGGAGACATGTGAATGCTTCAGAGCAAAAAATCTTATATTGCAAGTATGTGAATCAGATAAAAGCCTTGAGGGGATAAGTATTAGTAATTTTGCTGATTCATCCATATTATTCACTGAAAGCCTAAAATCATGAAAATTTTTATTTATTTAATTTACTTGAGGAAAAAAGATAGGTATGAGCCCAGTACTCCTAAGCTTGGGCTCTGAGGTATTTGAAAAGAAATGCTTGAAGTCCTTGACTTGAAAAGGTTGCCACGTTTTAGACTTGAATCACCTTTGGATAATTCAGTTTTGTTTCCATAGTAGTTTATGATTCTAAAAGTTCACTCTTGTCTCTTATGAGTTGAGTCTTCTATAAATCCTGGAAGGAGAGTGGAGGTCGGTGTTATCTGAAAGAGAGAGAATTATATCCAAATATCTCTATATTTGAGCATGTATTGTAGATGTGTATAGATTTGTTACTGAGAAGTAATGCATTTTTTCCAAGGTTATTTCACTAGAAGTGATGGAGTCAGTCTTGATTGCTCTTTTTCGCATAACTGAGATCTAGGCTATGATCATGAGAATAGATTATTTTTGCTAAAGTTTTAAAGTCATTCAGTCATTCAGTAATACCAAAATATAGCCCAAATCAGAACATTTTAAAAATTAGCCAGGTAATCTTACTTCTATCAGACAGCCCAGTTTATAGGTGTTAGAGACACATGTAACCAGCGTGTTCCTCTCCTTTCTTCCCTGCCTCAGGTCAGGTTTCACTATTGTTTATTTTGACATTGACCTTGAGCAAGCCTCATCCCTTGTTCCAGCTCTGGTTTCTCTCTAGGATGCAAAATCAGGATCATGTTATTCAGTTACCCTCTGCTTGTTTCTTATGGTTTATTTTAAGGGTTAATGTTCTGCTGGTCCTGAGATTAAAAATGCTAATCATTCATAAGAAATTTTAATCATTCTTTTGTAGTATTAAATTAATAGAGTATCTTCCAGTTGTCACTTGTGAAGGAAATTCTTATGCTCATAACACTTTTAAAAATAGAGTTTAAAAAAATAGGCTAAAAGTAGCACAGTGGTAACTAGGTTTCAGCCATCATTCTCTGTTAGGTCTGGCGAGGTGTCTGGGGGAGGCTCTGACACATGGCAGTTTTGTGTTACTCTGGGAGACATGTGAATGCTTCAGAGCAAAAAATCTTATATTGCAAGTATGTGAATCAGATAAAAGCCTTGAGGGGATAAGTATTAGTAATTTTGCTGATTCATCCATATTATTCACTGAAAGCCTAAAATTATGAAAATTTTTATTTATTTAATTTACTTGAGGAAAAAAGATAGGTATGAGCCCAGTACTCCTAAGCTTGGGCTCTGAGGTTACCTCTCTATGCTTATGATAGTATAAAAAAAAAATTTAGTGTATTATTTAAGAACATGCTAAAGAAATCAGTTTTAATCACACTGGTATGTATTTTATTTGTTACTGGTTGTCAAGGACTTTAAAAATTATTAAGCCTTCAATTAAGACTAGTGATGAAAAGGAGGAGGAGAAGTTAAAAGAAAAATTCCAAGGAATTGATGGCAAATACAGTATTTTGGAAACCCCATTGTATGTAAGAAAAACAGCATGCATCTAATTTTTCCTAAAGCACACATTTTTAATATCAGAGAAACTGGAACAGAATCAGAGAAACACAAATCTAATGTAGATGATCACATTTTTAATATCAGAGAATTTGGAATGAAATCAGAGAAATACAGATCTAATGTAGATGATTTTTTGCTGAATTTAGAAGTATAGTTTTATTTCTGGGCTGTACTAATGAGAATTTGTCTGTTTGGATCTTTGCCGCTGAGGATGTTAAAACTGGAGAGATGACTTCAGTGAAGTTTTTGCTGGCTGTGTGTTTATCCCAACAAGGCTTCACTAGAGTGAGTTTGGTATTGGGCAGTAGGGATCAGATTAAATGCTTCTAGGAAATACTGCAGGTAGCTCCAGGTAGGTGGGCCAGAAACCGGCCCCTTTCCTTTTTCAGCTCTTTGTGAGAGCCTGCCTTGTAGACGGGAGAGCCCTGCTGGAAAAATTCAGCATCTAGGTCTCCATCAGTAGGGTAATTGCTGAAGAACAGAAACTCTTACTGTGAGGGTCATGGAAAGTTTTGAAAGTATATATAAAACTTGGGTGTGCATATTTTGGATGGAGGAGTCAAAGCTTTCAAAGTTTTCTGAAAGACTCATGATTTAAATGGATAAGAGCCAAAGTGCTGCAGTTTTCATTTTTCTTGGAAGAATGGTGTTTAACAATTAAGTTTCCTTTTTAAGACTTAATATAAGACCCTTTGCTAGTTGAAATCCACTGCTCCCAAAGTATTAGTAATTTTGCTGATTCATCCATATTATTCACTGAAAGCCTAAAATCATGAAAATTTTTATTTATTTAATTTACTTGAGGAAAAAAGATAGGTATGAGCCCAGTACTCCTAAGCTTGGGCTCTGAGGTTACCTCTCTATGCTTATGATAGTATAAAAAAAAAATTTAGTGTATTATTTAAGAACATGCTAAAGAAATCAGTTTTAATCACACTGGTATGTATTTTATTTGTTACTGGTTGTCAAGGACTTTAAAAATTATTAAGCCTTCAATTAAGACTAGTGATGAAAAGGAGGAGGAGAAGTTAAAAGAAAAATTCCAAGGAATTGATGGCAAATACAGTATTTTGGAAACCCCATTGTATGTAAGAAAAACAGCATGCATCTAATTTTTCCTAAAGCACACATTTTTAATATCAGAGAAACTGGAACAGAATCAGAGAAACACAAATCTAATGTAGATGATCACATTTTTAATATCAGAGAATTTGGAATGAAATCAGAGAAATACAGATCTAATGTAGATGATTTTTTGCTGAATTTAGAAGTATAGTTTTATTTCTGGGCTGTACTAATGAGAATTTGTCTGTTTGGATCTTTGCCGCTGAGGATGTTAAAACTGGAGAGATGACTTCAGTGAAGTTTTTGCTGGCTGTGTGTTTATCCCAACAAGGCTTCACTAGAGTGAGTTTGGTATTGGGCAGTAGGGATCAGATTAAATGCTTCTAGGAAATACTGCAGGTAGCTCCAGGTAGGTGGGCCAGAAACCGGCCCCTTTCCTTTTTCAGCTCTTTGTGAGAGCCTGCCTTGTAGACGGGAGAGCCCTGCTGGAAAAATTCAGCATCTAGGTCTCCATCAGTAGGGTAATTGCTGAAGAACAGAAACTCTTACTGTGAGGGTCATGGAAAGTTTTGAAAGTATATATAAAACTTGGGTGTGCATATTTTGGATGGAGGAGTCAAAGCTTTCAAAGTTTTCTGAAAGACTCATGATTTAAATGGATAAGAGCCAAAGTGCTGCAGTTTTCATTTTTCTTGGAAGAATGGTGTTTAACAATTAAGTTTCCTTTTATAAGACTTAATATAAGACCCTTTGCTAGTTGAAATCCACTGCTCCCAAAAGTCTATTTAAATTTATTGCTCTGAAAACAAACCCTGAAAAGATTGAATTTTTCTATGAGTACAGCTTCTTGTCTAATTATGTTTTCATTTGAATTAGAGACCCATATCAGGCAGGTACCTAGTTCCCTCTAGGTGTCTTTTACAAACATTTAATGGCCTAGATGGGTTGAATTCTTACAACACAGAATACAGATCTTCTAATATGAGAGTCTGTGGTGTGCTACTGTGGGTTGCCATAATTGTCTTAGAAAGGATTAAATTTTTTTTGACTGTTGCAGATAGAATGTTTTACTAGCAATAGGATTGTTGCTTTTAGCTTTGTAATGAAGATCAACAGCTTTCTGGGTTTAGAGTGTATGTGTGTGTACATATATATATATATACATATGTACATATGGATGGATGAATATATATGTACATATGGATGGATGGATGAATGGGTAGATGGTTTTATTTATAACTATATGGTCCCTTGTGTTTTCTCCTCGTTCGCTCCTAGGTTCCTGGGGCAGCCTGCAGCAAAGATTATCTATGCCTATAACCCTAGCAGGGAGAGCGAGGTTGTAGTCAATTCCGTGTTTACAGCTGCGGGGCATTTTCACGTGCCGCCCGTTCACTGCAGGGTGAGTGTGGACCAGCTCTTGGAAGCTGTGCTGTGGCCAACTGCCAGCTTTTCTTGCTTTCTTTGGCCTGCAGTTTTTTCACTTTCTGCTCCCTGTCTCTGTTTTTTGCTACCCAAACTCTTCCCTTCTGTGTGTTTGCTTTAGCATTTGTTTTTTCAGTCATTCAAATTCATAATTTTTGGCTCTTGATAATCATGTGGAAAGAAAAGTTTAAAGAATTGAAACTAGGTAGTGATGCATTATATTCATTATGACTTCTTCATAGTTAAAGAAACAATATTATTTGTCTTATGATGACTACAGATGCTGAAGCATGTAGTCAAAGCTTTCAAAGTTTTCTGAAAGACTCATGATTTAAATGGATAAGAGCCAAAGTGCTGCAGTTTTCATTTTTCTTGGAAGAATGGTGTTTAACAATTAAGTTTCCTTTTATAAGACTTAATATAAGACCCTTTGCTAGTTGAAATCCACTGCTCCCAAAAGTCTATTTAAATTTATTGCTCTGAAAACAAACCCTGAAAAGATTGAATTTTTCTATGAGTACAGCTTCTTGTCTAATTATGTTTTCATTTGAATTAGAGACCCATATCAGGCAGGTACCTAGTTCCCTCTAGGTGTCTTTTACAAACATTTAATGGCCTAGATGGGTTGAATTCTTACAACACAGAATACAGATCTTCTAATATGAGAGTCTGTGGTGTGCTACTGTGGGTTGCCATAATTGTCTTAGAAAGGATTAAAGTTTTTTTGACTGTTGCAGATAGAATGTTTTACTAGCAATAGGATTGTTGCTTTTAGCTTTGTAATGAAGATCAACAGCTTTCTGGGTTTAGAGTGTATGTGTTTTACATATATATATATATACATATGTACATATGGATGGATGAATATATATGTACATATGGATGGATGGATGAATGGGTAGATGGTTTTATTTATAACTATATGGTCCCTTGTGTTTTCTCCTCGTTCGCTCCTAGGTTCCTGGGGCAGCCTGCAGCAAAGATTATCTATGCCTATAACCCTAGCAGGGAGAGCGAGGTTGTAGTCAATTCCGTGTTTACAGCTGCGGGGCATTTTCACGTGCCGCCCGTTCACTGCAGGGTGAGTGTGGACCAGCTCTTGGAAGCTGTGCTGTGGCCAACTGCCAGCTTTTCTTGCTTTCTTTGGCCTGCAGTTTTTTCACTTTCTGCTCCCTGTCTCTGTTTTTTGCTACCCAAACTCTTCCCTTCTGTGTGTTTGCTTTAGCATTTGTTTTTTCAGTCATTCAAATTCATAATTTTTGGCTCTTGATAATCATGTGGAAAGAAAAGTTTAAAGAATTGAAACTAGGTAGTGATGCATTATATTCATTATGACTTCTTCATAGTTAAAGAAACAATATTATTTGTCTTATGATGACTACAGATGCTGAAGCATGTAGTAAGTAGTCAAGTTTATAATAGTGATCGTTTTACCTGGCCAGCCTGCTGGGATGGTTAGGACTCTTTTCTCAATATAGGACTAAGAAAGGGTGAGTGATTCCTTTTGAAGCTTATTTGTATCATAGCACAGAGCTCCAAATTGTGATCTTCTAATAGTTTTAAATTTTAGTAATGCAATTTAATTCATCTTTAACTTTTAATGAGAATCCAGGTTACTAGTAGAGTTTATTTTCCTTACAATGTCTACCTGATATCCACTTTTTTTTTTCCAAATAATAAGACTCAGGAAGTGGTGTAAGGGGGGGTGGCTGGTGTTTTCTTCATCACAGTCTGTCCAGATAAATGCTGTCCCTGGCTTTATGCAGCAGCAGCATGTTTGTACCATGATGGGTCTTCTTATTTAAGCAGAGGTAGTACTGTCTAGACACTGGCCCTTGGACACTCGGGTGAGGAAGAGGCGGGAAGAGGAAAGGTGTGGGGCACACGACTTCAGTCGGGCTGAGAGCTGTCTTGCCCCGAGTCACTGTGTTTTTGATATTTTCTCTTAGGTTATTGGATATTGATCTGTTTGGACATTCTTGGGGATCCATGATACTTATAAATCAAATCAGGGGTGCAAGAATATGCCAGTATCTATTAACAGGAATTGTCCCTCCCCCCAAAGAATCTGTGAAAGATAATTAGTCAGAGAGGGACCATTCCAGGTGGCTAATGAAGTGCCTTTCTTTCAGGTAATTCCAGCAATGGGGCAGACTTCCTTCAGAATTATTTTCTTACCCACTGAAGAAGGAAGCATTGAAAGTTCTTTATTTATTAATACCTCCTCACATGGAGTCCTCTCTTATCATGTAAGTAGCTTTTTATTGTGATTAGATAATTTGACTGTCGACTTAATGAAGAAGTTTGGATATTAAAGGAAAAAAAGCCTTTTGGAACTGTTGCCACCTGGTTTGCGTCATTCAGACAGAAGACTGCTGAGCTGATGTTTGGCTTGCCAGCCTGCCTCCTTCCTCTGCCTCACAGGCGGAGTGCAAGGCTGGAGTCCACCTTGGAGCACGAGAGCACTGGAGCAAAGCAGAGAAATGTACCGTACAGGTTTCTAGTATGAAATACAGTGAAATTTCAAAACACACGACTTCCAGCAGTCTGGGGGTGGGGGGCTGTGAGGTCCTCTGGGGATTTTGCCTCCCCCCACCTCTCGTGGGCTCAGGGCTGTTTCTGGTTGGGGGTACAAGGATTGTGGGCGTGGGGGTAGTTCTCAGGGAGCTCCCTGTTCTAGCAAAGCCCCAGGGAGGGAGGGAGAGGAGTCTTTTTGTTCAAAAAAATAGTCGGGAATATTTATCTTAAGTGCTATCTGTGACATCTTTCACTGAAGTGCCAATATATCCAGCGTTTTTGTGTCTGTCTTTCTAGATTCTGTTAAACTTGCGTCTGGTATCAGAAAAGTTGTCTATTTCTGAAAAGATATGCTACACTGAGAAACATTCAGCTTAAATGCAGCAATATTGTTCAATTCCTTTTTTTTTTAGTAGACAAAGATAAGTGTAATAGTTGGATAAACAGTCTTGAAGTCCAAGTTGATGAACATAGATTTCCTTTGGAAAAGTATTTCATCATTATGTCAAATGTGTTTCAAAACTAAGGTTTTTTTTTTTTCCTTTTTCTTCAGGTATCTGGAATTGGCACTCGCAGAATCTCTGCAGAAGGGTCTGGAGAGCAGCTCACGAATGCGTACTTTCTGCTTCCACAGGTCCAGAGCGTTCAGCTTTCACAAACACAGGTGATTTTAGTTGTGGGTTTATTTTGAGTGCTGGTAAACACCCAGCTTTGTAGCCTCTACATTTTGGTGTCTGATGCAGAGAACAGACAGCCCTTTTTACACAGTCAGAATTGAGATTTTAATGTGTTCTGCTTTTGGAAAGAACCCTGGCACATATGGAAATAACATATGTGTGTAAAGTGTCAGAGGAATCTGTGTACTTCTTTGTAATGGCTGTGCAGTTCATGGTGCTGATATTTCAGAGTTTGCTTAATCCTGTTGGTCATCTGCATTGTGTCCAGTTTCTCATTATTATTATTATCATCAGATGGTATATGTATTTTATAGGTTTCTATTTTTCTTTTCTTTTTTAATAAGTTTTTTATTTTTTTTAAAGATTTATTTATTTATTTATTTTGGAGGGGGGTGGGGTGGGGAGGGAGGAGAGCAGGAGGGCCACTTATATTGCTCTTTCATTTGTCTATTTTCATCCATCTTTGTTCCTTGGCCCGTGTGGGCCTCCCATCGCGGTGGCCTCTGTTGTCGCAGAGCACCGCTCTGGGCGCATGCGCTCCAGAGCTCCGGCTCGGTAATTGGACACATTGGTCCAGCCGCTCCGTGGCACGTGGGACCTTCCCAGGCCAGTGGTCAAACCGACGCCCCCTGCACTGCAAGGCGGTGTCCTTACCCACTGGACCACCAGGGAAGCCCTTTACAGGTTTCTATTTTTCTTTTGGACTACTTGTTTCCTTGGGGTGTATTTTATAAAGAAGGTTCTGTAGTTAAAGACTATGACTTGTTTTATAGGGCTTATTAATCTTGCCAGGGTGCTTTTCAGGAAGCAGACCCTCCCTGGTCACCAATAGTGACATTCCTGCAAATGTGTTTCTTCCCCACCCCCTCCCCCACTCTTGCCTGGGTGTGGCTCACTAGAAAGAAAGGTTTTCTCTGTCTAAGTAGGTATATGTAATGCTGCTACTGCTTGGTCGCTTCATTCGTGTCCAACTCTTGTGTGACCCCAAGGACTGTAGTCCGTCAGGCTCCTCTGTCCGTAAAATTCTCCCGGCAAAACACAGGACTGGGTTGCCATGACCTCCTCCAGGAGATCTTCGCAACCCAGGGATTCAACCCAGGTCTCCTGCATTGCAGGCGGATTTGTTACCACTGAGTCACCAGGGAAGCCATATATATATTTGTGTCCTTGTGGACTGTAGCTTGCCAGGCTTTTCCTTTCATGGGATTTTCCAGGCAAGAATACTGGAGTGGGTTGCCATTTCTTTCTCCTAGGTGTATGTAATAGTACCTTAAAATTCTTTTAATGTACATTTCATGAATAGCTTATAGGGCTGTTAGTTTTTACCTTTGACTATTTATATTTCCTTCTGTGGGTAACTGTTGAAATTCCAAAAGCTTTTGACTCAACATACTATGAAGCTTACCACTTGCTACTGTCTCTTCTGGTGTGTACAGAAAGCCCACCGCTCAGACTTTCTGTAGGTTGTGGTTCCCAGGTTGTCCTTCACCGTCCGCCTCACCGAGCCTCTGCTCTGGGCCAGGTATTGATCTGGTGCCTCTGTCTCCATGGAACTCTTATTTCAGTGGGGAGACAGGAAAAGTTAATGTACCTGCCATATAATGTCTGGGCGCTCTGCCATCAAATATGCCATTCTTAGGGATTCAAAATATGACTACTATTTTGATGTTTTATAAAATGGAATAACCCTGCCTCAGCATTTTAAGGAAGATTTAATTTGCAAATTTGGATTAGCTTTAAGTCCTCAAACCAGTGGGACTGTATTGAAAGGTTTTAGACGGGAAATTGCGCTGATCTGACTTGCCTTTGTAAGGTCTTGGAAGGCCTGGAGAAAGTTCAGTTTGTACGTGAGGGCTGACCGCGAGGGCTTTTCCTTTGAGCACTCTCAGCCTTATCTTGGGGCTGGCCTTCAATGGGGGCTGATGGGGGAGCTGAGAAGGGCCAGGTTTCTCTGGTAACTGTGAGAGCTTCAAGCGCCTGGTCCTATGTTAATGGGGACGAAAGCAAGGCAGATGTTGAGATCCTTTAGTTAATGCAGTGAATTTAAAGACACGTGGAATTCAAGACCTTGGAGCGAGGCCTTGGTGTGACGAGAGCTTTCCTGTCATCCACGCTGCCTGGCAGATCCCACCTTTGCCATGATGCCCTCTGCCCTCGGCTACATCCAGGCCAGCCGCATCTGGACTTCGTAGCAGCTCCTTCACTGGCCTGCCGGTGTCTACTTTGACCCTTTCAAGTCCTTGTCCCCAAAGTGCAAGTTGGCCTACATCTGGGAAGCCAGGCGTGTCTGGTGCTGTTCCTCTTCAGGCCCCCACGGGCCTCTCTCCTCCTCTTTGCTCACCCCGCCCCTCCTCTCTCCTCTGCTCATCCCGCCTCTCCTGCCTCTCCAGCCTCTGGTCCTGTGTGCCTGAGGGTTCCCCAGAGACCCCTCCCCCAACCTTTCTGCTCAGTTAACCCTCACGTCATCCTTCCTTTCTCAGCTGAGTTCTCCAGGATCTTGCTGTCTCTTCCATTCTAGTTCAGAGCTCACTTAGACTGCAGTACAACTGTGTTCCCATCCCTTTAGGACTCATATCCTGTGAGATAATCCCACACCCATATAACATGATGATTTAGCCAGTCTCTCCTTCCCTCCATGGAATTTTAAGCCCCATGAAAGCAAGGGCCATCTGACTTGGCTTTCTGTATCTTTCTGGACTGGCCTGAACCGTTGGAGGGGCCCGTGAAGGGTCTACGGGTCTCCCCTCACCCCCACAGGAGTGGTGTCAATTGTTCTTGCCCTGTGGCCAACCTACCTGGTGGTGACTTGGCTTTTCTTGATCTTTGTTTCTGCTTTAGCTGATACGAAACTCTGCTTTGTTTTGGTTTGTTTTTTTCTTTTTTTGCATTTTAGTGTATACTTAACATCTTATATTAAGATATAATCCACATCTCACAAAATTCACCCACTTGCAGTGGTGGCTGGCAAACTCACAGCTGGGCAACCACCACACCTCACAGCCTAACTGTGGAACATCACCGTGGCCTTAGTCCCTGGCAGCCGCTACTGTGCTTTCCATCCATAGATCTGTCTGTGTTGGACACTTTATGTGTGGTCTTTTGGGACTGGCCTCTTTCATTTAGCAAAATGTTTTCAAGTTTCACCTGTGTTAGTAATCTTTCCCTCTTTTTTATTGCCAAATATTATACTACTGTATAGACATACATCACAGTTTAAGAATGTGTCAATTGGTGGACATTTCATTGTCCTGCATTATTTTGTCTGTTGTGAATAATGTTGCTGGGAACTTTCACAGACCGATTTGTGTGGACATGAGTCTTCTCTTGGTGTGTATGTAAGAGTGGAACCTTGCTAGTTTACATGGTAGTTCTGTGTCTAACATTTTGAGGAATTATCAGACTGTTTTCAAAGTGGTTGCATCATCTTATAATGTCTCCAAAATATATGAGGATTCCAGTTTCTCAACACCTTTGCCAAGGATTGTGATTTTCTATTTTTTTGTTGTTTTGGTTTTTTAATAGCCATCCTGGTGGGCGTGAACTGATATCTCAAGTGGTTTTTATTTGCATTTCCTTAATGACTATTAATGTTGAGTATCTTTGCATGTGCTTTTTGGTAATGTGTGTATCTCCTTTGGAGAAATGTCTATTCACATTCCTTATACATTTTTAAATTGTTTTTTTTGTCTTACTGTTGAGATGTAAGTGTTCTTTATATATCCTTGCTATTGGACTTTTGTTAGGTACACCATTTGTAACTCTTTCCTCCCATTCTGTAGGCTGTATTTTCAGATTTAATTTTGATGAACTCCAGTTCACTTTTTATTTGGTTACTTACATTTTTAGTGTCATATCTTGCGAGGCCCCAGGTTTGAAGATGTACTCCCATGTTTTCTTCTCAGAGTTTAAAGTGCGTCTCTTCCAGTGAGATACGTTTTAGTGTGGAATGTGAGCCTGGGATCCGAGTTCCCTCTTTGCACTGCGTGTCCGGTGGTCCCAGGACCGTTGGGTGAGCAGACTGTCCTGCCAGTGCTGGATTGTCTCGACTCCTCCTTGACTCTCGCAGCTTCGACTCTGTTCCAGCACTAGAGTCTCTCCTTCCTTTTCCTCTGTCCTGGGACCCGTGGGTTTAGTCAAGTCACTTTCTAAGGCTGCGTGTTAAGCATAGCTCCTCCATCAGTTGGCCAGCAAACAGTTGTTAGATCTCATTTCATGAATGTTCCAGGAAATGATACAGCAGTGAACACAGCACAGGGGCCCTGGTCTTGTGACGTGACAGTGTAGAATATACTTCAGAGTTTGTTTTCGTGGCTGAACTTTTGTCAGAACCCAGTATTCAGAAATCTAAATATCAAAAAGTACTTCGTAAAATCAGTTACTAAATTTCTTTCATTTTTATGCTGAAAAAGAAACTTTAAAGTCTTATTTCAAGCCTTACTAGACCTAGAAACAAAAGAACCTACAAAATTTAGACTTAAGAAATAATTATGGCATTTCTCAGAAAAATTCCTGACTACAATGTTTTTGCATTTAAACTGCCTATGTAAAATGAGTTTATACTGTTTTAAGTGGCTATAAGGTTGCCAGCTGTCGTCTCTCAGAAAGCGGTGTCTTGATTTCGATGTTCTTTCAGTCCAGTGTTTTTGTCTACTTTCTGGTTGCTGTCCAGAATCTAGCATCTGGGCCCAGATGGGTGCTGAGTTCAGGAGGTCGTCTCTCTCCAAGGGGTGGCAGAGTGCTCTGCACACAAAGGATTGCTCACTTCTCTGGGACAGAGCTGGAACATGTATCTGTTAAAAAGAATGCGAAGCTCTAGGCAGAAATGAGTATGTCCTGGGTCTTTCAGATGGGGCCTTTGCATACACGCACTTAAAACCGGCTCCCTAAGGTATCAGCTAGAAATTTTATGTAGTCAGAACATTTGGGCTCACTTCTCTTTGTAGCTTGCCATGCACTACCTCACGTGGAGAGACTGGCAGCACTTGATCTTGTGTCCCAGTGAGATACGTTTTAGTGTGGAATGTGAGCCTGGGATCCGAGTTCCCTCTTTGCACTGCGTGTCCGGTGGTCCCAGGACCGTTGGGTGAGCAGACTGTCCTGCCAGTGCTGGATTGTCTCGACTCCTCCTTGACTCTCGCAGCTTCGACTCTGTTCCAGCACTAGAGTCTCTCCTTCCTTTTCCTCTGTCCTGGGACCCGTGGGTTTAGTCAAGTCACTTTCTAAGGCTGCGTGTTAAGCATAGCTCCTCCATCAGTTGGCCAGCAAACAGTTGTTAGATCTCATTTCATGAATGTTCCAGGAAATGATACAGCAGTGAACACAGCACAGGGGCCCTGGTCTTGTGACGTGACAGTGTAGAATATACTTCAGAGTTTGTTTTCGTGGCTGAACTTTTGTCAGAACCCAGTATTCAGAAATCTAAATATCAAAAAGTACTTCGTAAAATCAGTTACTAAATTTCTTTCATTTTTATGCTGAAAAAGAAACTTTAAAGTCTTATTTCAAGCCTTACTAGACCTAGAAACAAAAGAACCTACAAAATTTAGACTTAAGAAATAATTATGGCATTTCTCAGAAAAATTCCTGACTACAATGTTTTTGCATTTAAACTGCCTATGTAAAATGAGTTTATACTGTTTTAAGTGGCTATAAGGTTGCCAGCTGTCGTCTCTCAGAAAGCGGTGTCTTGATTTCGATGTTCTTTCAGTCCAGTGTTTTTGTCTACTTTCTGGTTGCTGTCCAGAATCTAGCATCTGGGCCCAGATGGGTGCTGAGTTCAGGAGGTCGTCTCTCTCCAAGGGGTGGCAGAGTGCTCTGCACACAAAGGATTGCTCACTTCTCTGGGACAGAGCTGGAACATGTATCTGTTAAAAAGAATGCGAAGCTCTAGGCAGAAATGAGTATGTCCTGGGTCTTTCAGATGGGGCCTTTGCATACACGCACTTAAAACTGGCTCCCTAAGGTATCAGCTAGAAATTTTATGTAGTCAGAACATTTGGGCTCACTTCTCTTTGTAGCTTGCCATGCACTACCTCACGTGGAGAGACTGGCAGCACTTGATCTTGTGTCCCAGTCTGCTAAAAGATTTAGTCAATTATGACAAGATCAAGTTTAAATGATGCTATTTAAAAAGCCATAGATTCATTTAATTTTTATAAGTTAATTAGTTCTTGGTTGCTGTGCTCAGGCCTGGTCCCGTTGCAGTGAGTAGGGGCTACTCTGTTTCTCTGTGGGCTTCTCACTACAGTGGCTTCTCGTGTGGAGCACAGGCTCCAGGTGCACGGGCTTGAGTAGTTGCAGCACCCGGACTCGGGAGTTGTGGCGCGTGGCCCCTAGGTGCTTGGACTTAGTAGTTGCAGCAAACAGACGTAGTTGCCCCAAGGCATGTGGAATCTTTCTGGACCAGGGATCAAACCCATATCCCCTGCATTGGCAGGCAGATTCTTATACACTGTACAACCAGGGAAATCCAACAGCAACAACAAATTGTGGATTTATTTTAGGGATACAAACTAGAGGAAAAATTACCACCTCCTTGAGGGCAGAAGCTGATCTCCCTTAGCCTGTTTCCAGGCCTGTGAGCATTCCTTGGAGCTCATTGCATCTTGCTGGATTGTTAAATGAGCATCTGTAAAGCCCTAGGATGGAGCCCAGGCCCCGATCACACAGCATAATAGAGTATCCCGAAAAGAGCTTTGTTTGGTATTTCGTCCTCCTTTTTTTAAAAAGAGCACATATTTAGGGCAAATGGTCAAATAACATGTTTATATGATCTTATTTCTAGGAATGGGGGAAAACAGTGTGCATATTTATAAGGTCATATAGATTATAGTTGGTTCTGCCCTCTTAATATGAGTCCTCAGTTTAAGATCTCAGTTTTTTGGGGGGAATAATTTAAAAAATGTGTCCATCCTGTGGTATGAACTAGGGTGCCTGTGAAAAATTATTAGGTTGTCTAATTTTGTAGTTCAGAATGGGTTGGCTTTTTTCTGGGTCTTTCAGATGGGGCCTTTGCATACACGCACTTAAAACCGGCTCCCTAAGGTATCAGCTAGAAATTTTATGTAGTCAGAACATTTGGGCTCACTTCTCTTTGTAGCTTGCCATGCACTACCTCACGTGGAGAGACTGGCAGCACTTGATCTTGTGTCCCAGTCTGCTAAAAGATTTAGTCAATTATGACAAGATCAAGTTTAAATGATGCTATTTAAAAAGCCATAGATTCATTTAATTTTTATAAGTTAATTAGTTCTTGGTTGCTGTGCTCAGGCCTGGTCCCGTTGCAGTGAGTAGGGGCTACTCTGTTTCTCTGTGGGCTTCTCACTACAGTGGCTTCTCGTGTGGAGCACAGGCTCCAGGTGCACGGGCTTGAGTAGTTGCAGCACCCGGACTCGGGAGTTGTGGCGCGTGGCCCCTAGGTGCTTGGACTTAGTAGTTGCAGCAAACAGACGTAGTTGCCCCAAGGCATGTGGAATCTTTCTGGACCAGGGATCAAACCCATATCCCCTGCATTGGCAGGCAGATTCTTATACACTGTACAACCAGGGAAATCCAACAGCAACAACAAATTGTGGATTTATTTTAGGGATACAAACTAGAGGAAAAATTACCACCTCCTTGAGGGCAGAAGCTGATCTCCCTTAGCCTGTTTCCAGGCCTGTGAGCATTCCTTGGAGCTCATTGCATCTTGCTGGATTGTTAAATGAGCATCTGTAAAGCCCTAGGATGGAGCCCAGGCCCCGATCACACAGCATAATAGAGTATCCCGAAAAGAGCTTTGTTTGGTATTTCGTCCTCCTTTTTTTAAAAAGAGCACATATTTAGGGCAAATGGTCAAATAACATGTTTATATGATCTTATTTCTAGGAATGGGGGAAAACAGTGTGCATATTTATAAGGTCATATAGATTATAGTTGGTTCTGCCCTCTTAATATGAGTCCTCAGTTTAAGATCTCAGTTTTTTGGGGGGAATAATTTAAAAAATGTGTCCATCCTGTGGTATGAACTAGGGTGCCTGTGAAAAATTATTAGGTTGTCTAATTTTTTTTGTAGTATGAGCTTATTCCAGTCCTTTTTGTGTGTCTCCATTCATATCTGACTTTTGCATTTTTCCGGCGCATTCAAATTGGATTAAATGGCTCACTCTCTCCTGCTGAAGCCACATGTGTTTGCGCGATTTGTTTTCTGTCTGACTTTGTGCTGGCCGGGAGTTCTCTAGCCGCGGCTGTGTTCATGGGACGAGCTGGGCAGCGTCGCAGCCTCTCTGTGGCACACAAATGTCTGCTCTGGGGAGGAAAGCAGGCCGACACAAGGAGTTACGTTGCCTTTTTACTTGGTCCTTCTCTTTTATTTGTTTTGACCTTTATGGAGAGACCATTCCTAGCAGACAAGATGTCACCGGGACAGTAGGTTTAAGAGAGAAACCCAGGTCCCTCTGCATTTGTCACGGTACTGTCATTGGCAGCACCTGGATTGTCCCCCAGTTAGGCTTTCCCCCTCCAGTTCACCTGCTGCGTGGGCTGGTGATGTCTTCTTAAAAAAAGCTGTTAGGCATTTCCCTGGTCACTGCACTGCGGGGTCCCCACTGTTCGCAGGATCCAGCCCAAACACCCTAGCTTGGCATTGCAGGATCCTTCTCGCCTGGGTCCAGCCTCAGAGGTACCACCCCGCTCTTCTCAGCTCTGGCCTCCCAATCCTCTCATCTCTGCCAGCCCATGTCATCCCTTTCTACCAGCACCTCCCCATTCATAAGCTTTTTCCCTGTCCGACTCAATTTGCCTTCCAGTTCTATCCTTTGAGGCCCAGTTAAGATACCACTTCCTCTTCAGACTTCCAGTGCCTGCTCTTGGTTCAGGCCTGCTATAACATTTAGTGTCTTGGACTGTCTCCCTTCCCTGCACTTCAAGTAATTTCGGGCACATATTTAGGGCAAATGGTCAAATAACATGTTTATATGATCTTATTTCTAGGAATGGGGGAAAACAGTGTGCATATTTATAAGGTCATATAGATTATAGTTGGTTCTGCCCTCTTAATATGAGTCCTCAGTTTAAGATCTCAGTTTTTTGGGGGGAATAATTTAAAAAATGTGTCCATCCTGTGGTATGAACTAGGGTGCCTGTGAAAAATTATTAGGTTGTCTAATTTTTTTTGTAGTATGAGCTTATTCCAGTCCTTTTTGTGTGTCTCCATTCATATCTGACTTTTGCATTTTTCCGGCGCATTCAAATTGGATTAAATGGCTCACTCTCTCCTGCTGAAGCCACATGTGTTTGCGCGATTTGTTTTCTGTCTGACTTTGTGCTGGCCGGGAGTTCTCTAGCCGCGGCTGTGTTCATGGGACGAGCTGGGCAGCGTCGCAGCCTCTCTGTGGCACACAAATGTCTGCTCTGGGGAGGAAAGCAGGCCGACACAAGGAGTTACGTTGCCTTTTTACTTGGTCCTTCTCTTTTATTTGTTTTGACCTTTATGGAGAGACCATTCCTAGCAGACAAGATGTCACCGGGACAGTAGGTTTAAGAGAGAATCCCAGGTCCCTCTGCATTTGTCACGGTACTGTCATTGGCAGCACCTGGATTGTCCCCCAGTTAGGCTTTCCCCCTCCAGTTCACCTGCTGCGTGGGCTGGTGATGTCTTCTTAAAAAAAGCTGTTAGGCATTTCCCTGGTCACTGCACTGCGGGGTCCCCACTGTTCGCAGGATCCAGCCCAAACACCCTAGCTTGGCATTGCAGGATCCTTCGTCGCCTGGGTCCAGCCTCAGAGGTACCACCCCGCTCTTCTCAGCTCTGGCCTCCCAATCCTCTCATCTCTGCCAGCCCATGTCATCCCTTTCTACCAGCACCTCCCCATTCATAAGCTTTTTTCCCTGTCCGACTCCAATTTGCCTTCCAGTTCTATCCTTTGAGGCCCAGTTAAGATACCACTTCCTCTTCAGACTTCCAGTGCCTGCTCTTGGTTCAGGCCTGCTATAACATTTAGTGTCTTGGACTGTCTCCCTTCCCTGCACTTCCACGAGACTCTCTGGGCCTGGGCCTGCTTCTTTTTCATTTTTATAATCTCAGCATCAACTCAGTGTTTAGTACATTGAGGGCAGCCCCCAGAGTTTTTTTTTTTTTTTATAATTTTTTTTTTAAAAGATTTATTTGTTTATTTATTTTGGGCGGAGGTCGGGTTGGGGAGGGAGGGGAGTGGGCGGGCCACTTCTATTGGTCTTTCATTTCTCTATGTTCATCCGTCTTTGTTCTTTGGCTCCTGTGGGCCTCCCACCGCGGTGGCATCTGTCATCGCAGAGCGCCGGCTCTGGGCGCATGCACCTCAGAGCTCAGGCTCGGTAATTGGACACATCAGTCCAGCCGCTCCGCGGCACGTGGGATCTTCCCAGGCCAGGGCTCGAACCGGCGCCCCTTGCACTGCAAGGCGGTGTCCTTACCCACTGGACCACCAGGGGAAGCCCCAGAGTTTTTAATAGGTAGATGAGTCAGTGGACATTGAGTTAAGAGCCCCAAATAGCATGTCCTCCACGTAATACCTAAGATGGGCGTAACTTCTCCTTTTCACCACATCAACCAGATGACCTTTGGTAGATTTACTACGAGGGCAGGTGGTATTAAAATTCTTATTTTAGAAATTGTAGGGACTTCCCTGATGGTCTAATGGTTAGGACTCTGGGCTGCTAATGCGGAGGTCCTGAGTTCAATCCCCGGTCAGGGAACTAGATCCCATATGCTGCAACTAACACCAAAACCAGCCAAATAAATAAATAATAATTAAAAAAAAGAAATTGTAGAATGGTATTAGAGTTTAAGTTACTTGGTAGAGGTTGAGGACAGAGCTTGGACTGACAATCCTGGCTCAGTTTGCTTTAAATTTTCCCCCAGGTAATGATTTTCATATCATTGACTTCGTAATTCATGTTTCAGGAGAGATAAATGCAGATAAAAATTTTGTGCAGCATCCACCCGCTCTTCTCAGCTCTGGCCTCCCAATCCTCTCATCTCTGCCAGCCCATGTCATCCCTTTCTACCAGCACCTCCCCATTCATAAGCTTTTTTCCCTGTCCGACTCCAATTTGCCTTCCAGTTCTATCCTTTGAGGCCCAGTTAAGATACCACTTCCTCTTCAGACTTCCAGTGCCTGCTCTTGGTTCAGGCCTGCTATAACATTTAGTGTCTTGGACTGTCTCCCTTCCCTGCACTTCCACGAGACTCTCTGGGCCTGGGCCTGCTTCTTTTTCATTTTTATAATCTCAGCATCAACTCAGTGTTTAGTACATTGAGGGCAGCCCCCAGAGTTTTTTTTTTTTTTTATAATTTTTTTTTTAAAAGATTTATTTGTTTATTTATTTTGGGCGGAGGTCGGGTTGGGGAGGGAGGGGAGTGGGCGGGCCACTTCTATTGGTCTTTCATTTCTCTATGTTCATCCGTCTTTGTTCTTTGGCTCCTGTGGGCCTCCCATCGCGTGGCATCTGTCATCGCAGACCGCCGGCGCTGGGCGCATGCACCTCAGAGCTCAGGCTCGGTAATTGGACACATCAGTCCAGCCGCTCCGCGGCACGTGGGATCTTCCCAGGCCAGGGCTCGAACCGGCGCCCCTTGCACTGCAAGGCGGTGTCCTTACCCACTGGACCACCAGGGGAAGCCCCAGAGTTTTTAATAGGTAGATGAGTCAGTGGACATTGAGTTAAGAGCCCCAAATAGCATGTCCTCCACGTAATACCTAAGATGGGCGTAACTTCTCCTTTTCACCACATCAACCAGATGACCTTTGGTAGATTTACTACGAGGGCAGGTGGTATTAAAATTCTTATTTTAGAAATTGTAGGGACTTCCCTGATGGTCTAATGGTTAGGACTCTGGGCTGCTAATGCGGAGGTCCTGAGTTCAATCCCCGGTCAGGGAACTAGATCCCATATGCTGCAACTAACACCAAAACCAGCCAAATAAATAAATAATAATTAAAAAAAAAAAAAAGAAATTGTAGAATGGTATTAGAGTTTAAGTTACTTGGTAGAGGTTGAGGACAGAGCTTGGACTGACAATCCTGGCTCAGTTTGCTTTAAATTTTCCCCCAGGTAATGATTTTCATATCATTGACTTCGTAATTCATGTTTCAGGAGAGATAAATGCAGATAAAAATTTTGTGCAGCATTTGCATAATGGTAGAAACAGGAGAAACAGCTTAAAGGCTCAACAGTGAGGAAAATGTTTGATAAATTCAAGTATATCAACATAGTAGAATATTAAATTGTTGTTCCAAGTTACAGTTATGATGCTTCTATAGAAATGTCTGGTGAGAAGATAATAGAATAGAAGCTATACTGTGTTCTATGATTATAGCCATAAAATATATCAGTTCAGTCTCTCAGTCATGTCCAACTCTTTGCGACCCCATGGACTGTGGTACACCAGGTATCCCTGTCCTTCACTGTCTCCCAGAGCTTGCTCAGCCTCATGCCCATTGACTTAGTGATGCCACCCAACCATATTGCCTTCTGTCATCCCCTTCTCCTTTGGCCTTCTGTTTTTCCCAACATCAGGCTCTTTTCCAATGAGTCATCTCTTCTCATCAGGTGGCCAAAGTATTGGAGCTTCAGCTTTAGCATCAGTCCTTCCAATGAATATTCAGCGTTGATTTCCTTTAGGATTGACTGGTTTGATCTTGCAGTCCAAGGGACTCTCAAGAGCTTTCTCAACAGCACAGTTCAAAGGGATCAGTTCTTAGGCGCTCAGCCTTCTTTATGGTCCAGCTCTTACACCCATACATGACCACTGGGAAAACCATAGCTTTGACTATACAAACTTTTGTCAGCAGAGTGGTATCTCTGCTTTTGAATACACTGTCTAGGTTTGCCATAGCTTTTCTTCCAAGGAGTGAGCATATTTTAATTTCATGACTGCAGTCACCATCTGCAGTGTAATGTGTAAACAGGATTGTGTTAGACTCTTGTAAAACCAAGAAGCGTTGTTTTTGTTTATTTTTCTGGCTGTGCTATGCAGCATGCCAGATCTTAGTTCCCTGACCAAGGAAGGACTTATGCCTCTACAGTAGAAGCACAGAATCTTAACCACTGGGCTACCAGGCAAGTCCCAAGAAGTTTTAGTTTTTTCAATGTTTTTCCTCCGTGTTGTTTTGGATCCAAGCCATTAAGACCTGAGAAATGTTTCAGTGATTTATTTGGGCAAAACAATATTTTAAATTGGCATTCTTTTAGAATCTGGCCTATAAGGTCACTATAGCAATAACCTTGTTTCAGAGAGTTAAAATACGTTATTATTATTATTGGAATCACTGTAAAATAATATTTATTGTTAAAGATGAGATGTAAGGCAATATGGGAAATACAGAGAGGCTTTAAAGTTAAAAGAAAACTGTTGACACACAGTTCCCACCAAGTAAAAGGGTTTTTTTTTATATATATATATATATGTATGTCCTAAGAAGGTATGATAGTATTGGACTCAAAAGGGAGGTTGTGATGATAAGAAATTACAGTGTAATTATGAGAACACACAGGAAACCAGAGAAGTGAAAAATTAGAAATAAGCACCAAGACCTCAGTCCCACTTGGCGAAGGTGACCAAAAAGAACATTGTGTCACCTTTTCAGAGGGTGTGTGGGGTGGGAGCCCTCCTCCCCCATCCTGGTCTCCTGTTACCAGATTGTGTAAAGGAGAGATTATTTCTGGGTATTCCGTGTGGTATCTAATATGCCCTGGACCAGCAGCTCCTACCCTTTTAAGCCTGGCGCAGGCTGCTTTGGCATGCTGCTCTCGGGACCGCGCCTGCCTGCCCGGGCAGGACAGGTGTTGGCACGGGCTGCGAGGCCAGGGCTGCACGGCGCCTGCCAGACCTGGGAGGGCCCCACGCGCTGTCCCGCAGCTTGCCTCCGAGGCGCTGAGCCCTGGTGAGTGAGTGTGGCCATCTGGAAGGGAAGCTGTAAAATCAGTGTGGGGGGAGGATGAGGAACGGCTGCAATCACAGGGAAGTGGAAAGAGGCGGGTCTCTCACGAAGAGGTTTCCGAGGTCTGAACCAGGGTCTGCACGTGGCCAGTGAAAGAAGGAAAGGTCAAAGGCCTTGGCAGCTGCCCTGCTTTCCTGAGATCTTCCATAATTAGTGAAATGAAACACACGGCTTTTCTGGGTGTGATAGCCAAGAAATCCTGCCAATGTGGGCAGAATCATAATGTATTTAATGACACTTATTTGCCTAATAGAACTGTCTTTTTCTTTTCTAAAAATAAGAACGTGTTTTTTCCTCCGTGTTGTTTTGGATCCAAGCCATTAAGACCTGAGAAATGTTTCAGTGATTTATTTGGGCAAAACAATATTTTAAATTGGCATTCTTTTAGAATCTGGCCTATAAGGTCACTATAGCAATAACCTTGTTTCAGAGAGTTAAAATCGTTATTATTATTATTGGAATCACTGTAAAATAATATTTATTGTTAAAGATGAGATGTAAGGCAATATGGGAAATACAGAGAGGCTTTAAAGTTAAAAGAAAACTGTTGACACACAGTTCCCACCAAGTAAAAGGGTTTTTTATATATATATATATGTATGTCCTAAGAAGGTATGATAGTATTGGACTCAAAAGGGAGGTTGTGATGATAAGAAATTACAGTGTAATTATGAGAACACACAGGAAACCAGAGAAGTGAAAAATTAGAAATAAGCACCAAGACCTCAGTCCCACTTGGCGAAGGTGACCAAAAAGAACATTGTGTCACCTTTTCAGAGGGTGTGTGGGGTGGGAGCCCTCCTCCCCCATCCTGGTCTCCTGTTACCAGATTGTGTAAAGGAGAGATTATTTCTGGGTATTCCGTGTGGTATCTAATATGCCCTGGACCAGCAGCTCCTACCCTTTTAAGCCTGGCGCAGGCTGCTTTGGCATGCTGCTCTCGGGACCGCGCCTGCCTGCCCGGGCAGGACAGGTGTTGGCACGGGCTGCGAGGCCAGGGCTGCACGGCGCCTGCCAGACCCGGGGAGGGCCCCCACGCGCTGTCCCGCAGCTTGCCTCCGAGGCGCTGAGCCCTGGTGAGTGAGTGTGGCCATCTGGAAGGGAAGCTGTAAAATCAGTGTGGGGGGAGGATGAGGAACGGCTGCAATCACAGGGAAGTGGAAAGAGGCGGGTCTCTCACGAAGAGGTTTCCGAGGTCTGAACCAGGGTCTGCACGTGGCCAGTGAAAGAAGGGAAAGGTCAAAGGCCTTGGCAGCTGCCCTGCTTTCCTGAGATCTTCCATAATTAGTGAAATGAAACACACGGCTTTTCTGGGTGTGATAGCCAAGAAATCCTGCCAATGTGGGCAGAATCATAATGTATTTAATGACACTTATTTGCCTAATAGAACTGTCTTTTTCTTTTTTACATAAAAACATTAGACTGTCAAACTCTGTAGAGTAATTACTATATGTTAGGAACATACATGCTATTACCTCCCTCCCTCAGAATATAGCTTTTGAGCAAAGAAATTGCTTCAATTTAAAAAATACATATTTTCTCATTGGAGCCTCCAATGATTGATTTGGTGGGATGGAAGTTTGGGAGGAGATGGATGGTCAGCGAGTGGCACTCAGCAGGGAGCCTGGTGAAACCTGGAGGGGATCCCCATACTCTCCCAGACAGTGGAGCCCCCCACCCCAGCCACCCCTTACACATCTCTAAAATCTCTGCTCTCTTTGCCAAATACAACAGTGGCCTAGGAGGAAACAGTTTCCTGGTCCCTCTGTTAACCCAGCATTTGCTTAGTCCCTTTTCTGCCTCCTGGGAGAATTGACGAGTTCCTTACTGAAAAACCTGATGAGAGATCCCTGTCATAGCAAGAATCATATGCAAAAGGTCTGTGTGTGTGTGTGTGTGTGTGTGTGTGTGTGTTCCTTCACTAAGATTATAAGCTCCTTAGGAGGAGGAATCATGTTCTCATCAATATTTGTTTTCTTATCACCTAACACAGAGCCTCACTATATAACTTGTAGTAAATAAATGCTTGAGAATTGAGTAAATCGCCTTAAAAAGCAAGAAAGTATAATCTCAGCTATTGATGAAGTTATGAAACACGAATCTTTTAATCAATTAATTTATTTATTTTTTTATCTATGCATACGCGCTGTCCCGCAGCTTGCCTCCGAGGCGCTGAGCCCTGGTGAGTGAGTGTGGCCATCTGGAAGGGAAGCTGTAAAATCAGTGTGGGGGGAGGATGAGGAACGGCTGCAATCACAGGGAAGTGGAAAGAGGCGGGTCTCTCACGAAGAGGTTTCCGAGGTCTGAACCAGGGTCTGCACGTGGCCAGTGAAAGAAGGGAAAGGTCAAAGGCCTTGGCAGCTGCCCTGCTTTCCTGAGATCTTCCATAATTAGTGAAATGAAACACACGGCTTTTCTGGGTGTGATAGCCAAGAAATCCTGCCAATGTGGGCAGAATCATAATGTATTTAATGACACTTATTTGCCTAATAGAACTGTCTTTTTCTTTTTTACATAAAAACATTAGACTGTCAAACTCTGTAGAGTAATTACTATATGTTAGGAACATACATGCTATTACCTCCCTCCCTCAGAATATAGCTTTTGAGCAAAGAAATTGCTTCAATTTAAAAAATACATATTTTCTCATTGGAGCCTCCAATGATTGATTTGGTGGGATGGAAGTTTGGGAGGAGATGGATGGTCAGCGAGTGGCACTCAGCAGGGAGCCTGGTGAAACCTGGAGGGGATCCCCATACTCTCCCAGACAGTGGAGCCCCCCACCCCAGCCACCCCTTACACATCTCTAAAATCTCTGCTCTCTTTGCCAAATACAACAGTGGCCTAGGAGGAAACAGTTTCCTGGTCCCTCTGTTAACCCAGCATTTGCTTAGTCCCTTTTCTGCCTCCTGGGAGAATTGACGAGTTCCTTACTGAAAAACCTGATGAGAGATCCCTGTCATAGCAAGAATCATATGCAAAAGGTCTGTGTGTGTGTGTGTGTGTGTGTGTGTGTGTGTTCCTTCACTAAGATTATAAGCTCCTTAGGAGGAGGAATCATGTTCTCATCAATATTTGTTTTCTTATCACCTAACACAGAGCCTCACTATATAACTTGTAGTAAATAAATGCTTGAGAATTGAGTAAATCGCCTTAAAAAGCAAGAAAGTATAATCTCAGCTATTGATGAAGTTATGAAACACGAATCTTTTTTTAATCAATTAATTTATTTATCTTGGCTCTGCCGGGTCTTTGTTGCTGCACACAGGCTGCTCTCTAGTTGCCATGAGTGGGCTTCTCCTTGTGGAGTCTTCTCCTGTTAGGGAGCACGGGCTCTGGGGCATGGGCTTAGTTGCTCCGAGGCATGTGGGATCTTCTTGGACCAGGGACTGAACCTGTGTCCCCTGTATTGGCAGGCAGATTCTTTACCACTGGACCACCAGAGAAGTCCATAATCTTTTTTGGTGTCCTGCCAACATCAACTATGTTCAACTATTCTAGAAGCCTTTGTTAGAAGATTTGCACATACCCAATAAATAGCACTTTTCCACTCAAGTTCTGACTTGTAGGTAAGAGTCAGAAGCTGGAACACTAAAACGCCACCTTTCTGTTACTAATAAGCCACATTCAGCTGTGTCAGCTGATGTAAGAGTCCGAGTTGCTAACTTCTTGCCACTGAGAGTGGACCGTGGTGTGGCCCATTGGTAGGGACTTTTTTAAAAGGTGAGTATAGGCGATGTGCCGTATTATGTAAGTTACAAGTGTACAGTATAGTGATTCACAATGTTTAAAGGTTATATTTCATTTATAGTTATTATAAAATATAGGCTATATTCCCTGTGTTGTCTAGTATATCCTTGTAGTTTATTTTATATGACATAACAGTTTTTACCTCCCAGTCCCCTACCTCTGTCTTACCCCGCCTCCTTTCCCTCTCCGCACTGGTAGCTTTTAGTTTGTTCTGTATATCTATGAGTCTGTTTTTTTGTCTTTGTCACTAGTTGTTGTTGTTTTTAGATTCTACATATAAGTGATGTCATACTGCAGTTATCTTTCTCTGACGTACTTCATGCTGAGTCCATCCATGTTGTTGCAAATGGCAAAATTTCATTCTCTTTTGTAGCTATATAGTATTCCATTATATAGGTCTAGCACATCTTATCTGTTTATCTGTTTTTGCTTCTAGATCTTGAGAGTTGTAAATAATGTTGCTAGGAACATTGGGGTACATGTATCTTTTTAAATTAGTGTTTTTGTGTTCTTCAGATATATACCCAAAGTAGAATTGCTGGGCCATATATTTTTTGTTTTCTTGAGAACCCTTCATTCAGTGGGTGCATACCTGGTGTGTACCAGGGCTCCCTTTCTGTCCATCCTCACCAGCACTAGCTATTTGTGGTCTTTTTAAAAAATGGCCATCCTGACAGGCATGAGGCCATACCCTGTTGTGGTTTTGATTTGCATTTCCCTGTTGATTGGCATCAGTCATCTCTCCAGTGTCTGCTGACTGTCTGTATTTCCCTTTGCGGAAGAACTGTTTGAATCAAGGGCAAACACCCTTACCCAGGGTGTAGAGAGAAGGAGGAAAGAAACCCACTCCTCCGGTAGCCCCCACCCTGTCACCCTGCCTGCAGTCTCGGGTCATGTCTGGCCCGCTGACGGGTGACTGCCTCTGCCTTGAGGGAAGGCAGTCTTGGCCACGGGGCAGGAGTGGTCCGTGTTTACTTCCTCACTCCATTGGCTCCTCCGTTTTCTACCTTTGACACTTTGGCCTCGCCTGTTGTTCAGCCCGTGGCCTCCTCCACCTCTGGACACAGACGAGCTGACTGCCCATGGCCATGCACCTGCCATTCTGAACCTGTTCCTTCTCACGTCGATCTGCCAACCCTCATTTTTTTGTTCCTTGGCATACCGCTGGGGGCATGTTTGAGTTTTCCCCTGGAAAGCTCTGAGATGCATTAGAATAATTCATTGGTAGTCTGCTCCAAAGCCACACTGTGCCCCTAGTCTAAAGTTCATGTCCTCATCTGTTTCTCATTCCCGATTCTTTTCAAGTATCCAGTACAGCTTACCAGAGGTTTTAAAGGGGATCAAATAACAGAACTAAGATATTCCAATTAAAAAAACAACTCCAGCCTTATAAAGTTGCCCATCATAGAGCTGTATAGTGTAGCGAATAAGAAAGTCCACTTGGGTGAACATCGTGGTTCTGTGTGGCCTTGGCCAGATCACCTCCCCTTTTTATGTCTCAGGGTATCTGTAATATAGATAACAGTGCTGCCTCTTAGGAGGGCTGTAGCTCGTGAATTTTTAACAGTATAAACTCTAGTATTTGGCCCACAGCTAAAATTCATGTATCACTTGAGAAAGTTTCTGTGTAGAAACTCTATCGTACTATGAAAACTCTCAGGGAGAAATTTAAAATCCAGAGATGTCATCTCTGGCAAGACATGAAAGTTCAAGGCTGTAATCCCATATCAAATTACATTGGCCTGTGAGTTAACATGCAGAGAATTTGAAGTCCTCCCTAATTTCGGTTTATTTATTTATTTTTTTGTCTTAGCCAGAGAGGTTCCTCGTGCGCGTGTGTAGCTGGGGAAACTCCAGCAGCCCCAGGCCGGCCCCCGCCCCACCGTGCTGGGATGTGTGCGGCTTCCCCAGGCCTGCAGTCGTTGCAGTAGGTCAGCAGCAGGGCTCTCTGGAGTCTAGAGTCTTGATACATAGGAATATTAGATTATCAGCCTCACATCCACCTTGGAGCCTTTGTGAGGGAAGGCAGTCTTGGCCACGGGCAGGAGTGGTCCGTGTTTACTTCCTCACTCCATTGGCTCCTCCGTTTTCTACCTTTGACACTTTGGCCTCGCCTGTTGTTCAGCCCGTGGCCTCCTCCACCTCTGGACACAGACGAGCTGACTGCCCATGGCCATGCACCTGCCATTCTGAACCTGTTCCTTCTCACGTCGATCTGCCAACCCTCATTTTTTTGTTCCTTGGCATACCGCGGGGGGCATGTTTGAGTTTTCCCCTGGAAAGCTCTGAGATGCATTAGAATAATTCATTGGTAGTCTGCTCCAAAGCCACACTGTGCCCCTAGTCTAAAGTTCATGTCCTCATCTGTTTCTCATTCCCGATTCTTTTCAAGTATCCAGTACAGCTTACCAGAGGTTTTAAAGGGGATCAAATAACAGAACTAAGATATTCCAATTAAAAAAACAACTCCAGCCTTATAAAGTTGCCCATCATAGAGCTGTATAGTGTAGCGAATAAGAAAGTCCACTTGGGTGAACATCGTGGTTCTGTGTGGCCTTGGCCAGATCACCTCCCCTTTTTATGTCTCAGGGTATCTGTAATATAGATAACAGTGCTGCCTCTTAGGAGGGCTGTAGCTCGTGAATTTTTAACAGTATAAACTCTAGTATTTGGCCCACAGCTAAAATTCATGTATCACTTGAGAAAGTTTCTGTGTAGAAACTCTATCGTACTATGAAAACTCTCAGGGAGAAATTTAAAATCCAGAGATGTCATCTCTGGCAAGACATGAAAGTTCAAGGCTGTAATCCCATATCAAATTACATTGGCCTGTGAGTTAACATGCAGAGAATTTGAAGTCCTCCCTAATTTCGGTTTATTTATTTATTTTTTTGTCTTAGCCAGAGAGGTTCCTCGTGCGCGTGTGTAGCTGGGGAAACTCCAGCAGCCCCAGGCCGGCCCCCGCCCCACCGTGCTGGGATGTGTGCGGCTTCCCCAGGCCTGCAGTCGTTGCAGTAGGTCAGCAGCAGGGCTCTCTGGAGTCTAGAGTCTTGATACATAGGAATATTAGATTATCAGCCTCACATCCACCGAGTTTGGAGAACATGCCTCCCAGGCCTCAAGGTGTTAATTCTGAGCAGAATTGTCCTCAGTATTTCATCTTTGCCAAAGAGAATGATGGAGGACAGAGAGAGCGAGGGAGCGCATCCCTTTGGTTTTAGCTTCAGGTCGTGCCAGTTTTTATGAGCCCAGGACCCCTGCCCCTGAGCTCCACGGGCAAAGGTTGCCATCTCGGGGGAGAGCCACCTGTGCCAGCCGCCTGCTCTTTCAGGAGGTGACTCCGAGAGGCTTGGGTCTAGAACCTTGGATCTAGAGCTTGAGCTAGAGCCTTGCGGTGACAGCGTGTATCCTCTCCTTTCTGCAGGGAGCCCTGTTTCAGCATGGCACTCCTGTGCTGAGTGGTGTCCCTGCTCTGTTCAGGGATGCAGCGTCTGGGGCGGGGCGCGGGGTGGGGACCCTTTGAGACCTGTGCATGATGTGGGATGTGGTTTCCACCGCCTCTCAGCAGAAGCTCACAGAGCCTCCTGGAACCTGCTCTTGTTTAAGTGGAGCTTGTTTGCAGCAGATTCCTGATGGGGAACTGTAGTTACCACAGGAGAACTGGGGGCCCATGTCGGGAGTTAGCACCTGGGCCCCAGGTCCCATGGCCTCTCCTCTGGCTTGTGCACTGGCCATTCTTTGACGGCAGCCTGTGCAGGGTTGCTCCTGTCCCCCCTTCTGTCAGGGAGGCTCAGGGGAGTTTCTGTTTAACCAGCTGCCTTGGCTGTTCCCTTTTCCCCTAACATGTGTAACCTACTGCTGTGTGTTGGAATCGGTGCAGCCCCACCCGCTTTTTAAACCTTTTCTATTTTTGGTCTGGAACTATTTTTTTCTCTAGGTGTTCCTCTAGATATCTTGCTGTGAGTTCTCCCACAGCAAGAGAAAGACAGTTGTTGGGTTCTGGGTGTGCTGAATCTTCTTCTCTTCCCCACACGGGGTGCTCTTACGTTGCAGATGCCCTCGCAACAGACCAGCATCTAATACAGCACTGCGGTCCGTCGGTCTTGTTCTCCTGGTTCCACCTTAATGGGTTTCCTCAGTGCAGTGCCTTCTTATAGAGGAGTCCTGATTCCATGGACTTCTGAGCGTGTTCTCTCAGGGTACAGGCTTCCTGCCCCGTCGCCCTGCCTCGCGGCCTGCCAGACAGAGTCTCTGTGACCTTGGTGGAGCTGTCTCCATCTTTGGAGGTACAGGCAGGTCCTCAGTTGCTCTCACGGTGGGTTCTGTACCTGGCTTTAGAAGTGTGCTTCTCCATAGGTCCTAGAAACAAGTCCTGCTTCCTTTTGGAGGAGGAATTCCTGTTCTCTGAGATCTTGCTTGTTTTCTTTTATGAGTGTTGTTTTTTTTTAAGCTCAAGCAGGCACAAAGATACAGCTTCTTCTGTCTCTGGCCGTGTTCACTGCCCTGGGCGTCATGATCTCCTTTTCTGTCTTGTCTGGTTATTCCCAAAGGTGTCAGCTGTTCTTCAAAGGGCAGCCTCCTTTTCTCCCTCCTTCTTCATCAATCTGCCTTCCTTTTTTTTTTTTTTTTTTTGCTTTGTTGTAGTTCCTTCTGTCCTGATAAGAAGACTGATAAGAATGTTTCTCTATTCTTCTGGCACCTCTGATTTCCAGAATGAGCCTGATCGTTCCAAGGACAGCCCTCAGTGGTTGCCTTCTTTGCGCGTGCAGTAATGTTGTTCTGTTGCTTCTCTGACTCAACCCAAGATGACCGCATGTCTCTTTAGTAAGAGTCCCAATTACTTCTTTATTCTAGGAGCTGCTACCCTTGTATATATCTGCCACTTTAAATCTTGAAAATCTAAAGCATCAGTTAGCATTTAGATGGTTTTTGACTGTGGACTCAGTGAGCTGGTGGGGAAACTTGAGTCTGTGAACCAAGGGCATGAATGTAAACAAACCCTTTCACAGTTCTGACTCCGTGCAGATAATGCATAAGAAAGGAGCAGAATCCAGAGCCGCCTGCCTAGACTGTCTGCCTGGAGTTGGGCTCTGAACACAGTGTCTTCCAGATACGGCTGAAGACACAGATAGTATTCTGGAAGCTCTCTCTGTTTTGAGGAGATCTGACTGGGACACCTGTTTGTTTTGTTTTCTTCCTCTCTTTTCCTGTGGTAAACTATGTGTAACCGCCAGTTTTTCACGCATTTTTAAGTGAACAGTTCACTGGGATTAATTATACTCACAGCGCTAGGCAGTCATCACCACCATCCGCTTCCAGAACTTTTTTTGTCTGCTCCAAACTGAGACTCTGTCTCCCATCAGCAGTGACTCCTCCTTAGCCCCATGTAAACACTATTCTGCTTTCTGTCCCCAATTTGACTGCCCTGCATCCCCTCGTACGTAGCATCATGCAGTGTTTGTCCTTTGAGGGGCTTCCCTGGCAGTCCAGTGGTTAAAACTCTGCACTTCCACTGCAAGGGGGGTGGGGTTGATCCCTGGTGAGGCAGCTGTGGTCCCACATGCCTTGTGGCACTGCCCAAAAAAAAAGGATTTTTTAAATTGTAATAAAATATACATAAAGGTTTTTTTCCTCTTTTTTAAGAAGTTTGTCGTTTTGTGCCTGACATTTCATTTAGCACAGGTGTCTTCAAGGCTTTTCCATGTGATAGCAAGTGTGGGAATTTCCTCCCCTATTGACAGAATAACACTCCACCCTGTGTATGTCCTGTGTTTTGTTCATTTATCTGTCAGTGGATTCAGGATTGTTTCCATTTGGCTACTGTGTAGAATGCTGCTGTGCATCTAGGTGCACACATACCTGTTCAGGCCCCTCCTGTCACCTTTGGGTGTGAACCCAGAAGCAGATCTACTGGATCATATTGCATTTCTGTGTTTAGCTTTTTTGTTGTTGTTGGCCCATTCTGGGTTTTCACTGCTGCCACAGGCTCTTCTCTAGTTGCAGGGAGTGGGGGCTACTCTCTAGTTGAGGTGAACAGGCTTCTTGTTGAGGTGACTTCTCTTGTTGTGGAACTTGGGCTCTAGGATTCACAGGCTTTGATAATCGCGGCACATGGGCTTAATAGTTGCGACTCCGAGGCTCTAGAGCACAGGCTCCATAGTTGTGGCTCATGGGCTTAGTTGCTCCACAGCTTGTGGGATCTTCCCAGATCAGGGATCGAACCCCTGTCTCCCGCATTGGCAGGCGAACTCTTCTTCACCACTGAGCTACCAGGGAAGCCCTGTGTTTAACTTTTGAGGAACCACCATTCTGTTTGCCATTGAGACACCTTCTCTTTCGCAGCCTCCCCTGTACCATGCGTACTTAGGTCAGAGTCATGCTGTGCTGCTCAAAGGCGAGCCGCTGCAGCCTGCATGACAGGGCCTGAACGTATGCTGAGCCTGGGCCGGGGCTCAGGGGCCCAGCCAGACCTTCAGGGCTCACTTGCTATTTGCTTAAGGCCCAGCACCAGCCAATTGTATACAAATAGCTGCTTGCCTTTGGATCGAGCCACCATGTGCAGCCTGTCCTGCAGAGGTGGACATCCTACAAGGCTGACCTGAAGCTGCCGGGCCAGGTTGTGGTAGTTGAGAGCCAGCTGCCGAAGCGTTATAGCCAGGGGTGTTGCTCAGTGCAGGCCGCTGCCTGTGGGTCCCGCCGAAAAGCTTCATATTTCAGGGTTAACTTGCTTTCCACATTGCATTTTGTCTTTTTTCACGATTCCTGACACATTTTGGGGGAGTGGGAGATGGGTGCAGTAAATGACCTTTCTCTCTTTTCTTGGGTTCTGAACCAATTGTAAGATAAGACCAGAAGAATTTGAAGCATTTAAGGAAAAAAAGAATCCCTTCTTTTGGAAACCAAAGGAGTGGGGAAGACGAGTTTCCCTTCTAACAACTTTTTTTTTTTCGATACTTATTTATTTGGCCTCATTGGGTCTTAGTTGCCACCTGTGGGCTTCGTTGCCCTGAGGCATGTGGGATCTTAGTTCCCTGACCAGGGATCAAACTCATGTCCCCTGCATTGCAAGGTGGATTCTTAACCACTGGACCAGCAGGGAAGTCCCCCCTTGTAACAACTTTGACATGGAGAAAGTACTTCCTAGAGGCATTTACATGACTTGTGACACTTTACTAACTGAGTGCATTAATTGTGAATGAACAAGCAAATGCCCCTTTTTGAGGGCCTGCTATGTACACTGATTGGCACATGTATCTTATTTAATGCTGGTAACGTGGCTGTGAGCCCATTAGCTCTGTTTTATACAAGAGGAAGCCAGGTCTGGGGCTTCCCCGGTGGTC
Source organism: Tragulus kanchil (assembly GCA_022376925.1). Classification (NCBI taxonomy): domain Eukaryota; kingdom Metazoa; phylum Chordata; class Mammalia; order Artiodactyla; family Tragulidae; genus Tragulus; species Tragulus kanchil. The sequence continues at coordinate 45,993,296 of JAIOJX010000025.1, forward strand.
CAGTGGGTAAGGACACCGCCTTGCCATGCAAGGGGCGCCGGTTCGATCCCTGGCCTGGGAAGATCCCACGTGCCACGGAGCAGCTGGACCCATGTGTCAAGCTACCGAGCCGGAGCTCTGGAGCGCATGTGCCCGGAGCCGGTGCTCTGCAGCAACAGAGGCCACTGCAGCGGAAGGCCCACACAGGCCAAAGAATAAAGATGGATGAAAATAAATAAATGAAAGACCAATAGAAGTGCCCCCCCCCCCCAAAAAAAATAAAATAAAATTTAAAAAGAGGAAGCCAGGTCTTGGAAAAGGCAGGGAATATCCCTGAGGTTTCATGGCTGGGGGTTCATCTTAAATCTGTGTTGACGGCAGAGCCACTTGTCCACACTCCCTTTTCTAAAATGATGTGGATGAGGAAAAGTGTGACATATGTGCTTTAATCTCTTTTCCCTTAAGACAATGAAAAACTCATTCCAGCCAGTTCTTAGGGTTTTACGAGTATTTTAGTGTGTGGGCTTGACAACATAAGTACATTTTGTTTCAGTGATTCCATATCTGAAAACCAGAAGCTTAATGATATGGTGAGGGGTGGTTAATACTAGGGTAAATAAACCTGGCAGTGCCTATTGATAAGTCCGCTGACCCTGTCTGTTACACAGGAGATATTAATTGGGGAGTTAAAGAGTATGATAGCTATGTAGACGGGACCAGGAAAGAACTCATTTTATGAAAACTGGTTAGCTGTATGACATGTGTTATAGACGGTAGTGTGTGGGGGGCCACAGGCTGGAATGGTCCATGGCTTATGTGGGCTCTGTGTTCCTAAGACGCAGTGGGGTGTAAGAGATTCACCTGTGCAAGGGCCTCTACCATGTAGCATTCAGAATTGTGAAAGGGGGACTTGCCTGCTGGTCCAGTGGCTAAGACTCCCTCTTTCCAGTGCAGGGGAAAACAGATTCAGCCCCTGGTCAGAGAGCTAGATCCCACAATGCCTCCACTAAGAGTTTACATACTGCACGCCGCAGCTAAGACTGGGTGCAGCCAAATAAATAGATACTTTTAAAAAGAGTTAATATGTGCCAAAAAATGTGAAAGGGAACATTTCTCCTCAGGAGATTTCTGAGATTTCTCAGGTTGGGGCTTATCTAAGTAATTCTTTTTTATTTCTACGTTATATTCCTTAAATGAAAGGTTTTCATATGTGATCATTACTGGGAACATAATTTCAAGTGTCTTGTTCATTCTGTCTGAATTAATGCATTATAGACTCTCATATACGTTTGTCAGGATATGGTTTGTTCTTGTTAATGAAAATCATCTCAAATGACTTAGAACTTTGTCCATCATTTTCTCTCTTGTTTGATTACACAACAAGTCCTCTAGAATCACACTCTGCCCCAGCGGAGTACACAAAGACCAATTTTTTAAGCAAGTAGGGGAAGGTAACTTTTTTCTCATTCATCTCATTCCTTAAATTTAGAACCCTTTCTCTATAAAACCATGGAAATACATGCCATACAAAAGGAGTCTTTTCTTGACTGTTACATTCTCTCTTGGTATGGTTTTCTAAGACCTGTTGCCATACAGAAGAATTTTTAGGCTTTTGAGTATGAGGTGTGACATATGTGCTTTAATCTCTTTTCCCTTAAGACAATGAAAACTGGTTTTACGAGTATTTTAGTGTGTGGGCTTGACAACATAAGTACATTTTGTTTCAGTGATTCCATATCTGAAAACCAGAAGCTTAATGATATGGTGAGGGGTGGTTAATACTAGGGTAAATAAACCTGGCAGTGCCTATTGATAAGTCCGCTGACCCTGTCTGTTACACAGGAGATATTAATTGGGGAGTTAAAGAGTATGATAGCTATGTAGACGGGACCAGGAAAGAACTCATTTTATGAAAACTGGTTAGCTGTATGACATGTGTTATAGACGGTAGTGTGTGGGGGGCCACAGGCTGGAATGGTCCATGGCTTATGTGGGCTCTGTGTTCCTAAGACGCAGTGGGGTGTAAGAGATTCACCTGTGCAAGGGCCTCTACCATGTAGCATTCAGAATTGTGAAAGGGGGACTTGCCTGCTGGTCCAGTGGCTAAGACTCCCTCTTTCCAGTGCAGGGAAAGCAGATTCAGCCCCTGGTCAGAGAGCTAGATCCCACAATGCCTCCACTAAGAGTTTACATACTGCACGCCGCAGCTAAGACTGGGTGCAGCCAAATAAATAGATACTTTTAAAAAGAGTTAATATGTGCCAAAAAATGTGAAAGGGAACATTTCTCCTCAGGAGATTTCTGAGATTTCTCAGGTTGGGGCTTATCTAAGTAATTCTTTTTTATTTCTACGTTATATTCCTTAAATGAAAGGTTTTCATATGTGATCATTACTGGGAACATAATTTCAAGTGTCTTGTTCATTCTGTCTGAATTAATGCATTATAGACTCTCATATACGTTTGTCAGGATATGGTTTGTTCTTGTTAATGAAAATCATCTCAAATGACTTAGAACTTTGTCCATCATTTTCTCTCTTGTTTGATTACACAACAAGTCCTCTAGAATCACACTCTGCCCCAGCGGAGTACACAAAGACCAATTTTTTAAGCAAGTAGGGGAAGGTAACTTTTTTCTCATTCATCTCATTCCTTAAATTTAGAACCCTTTCTCTATAAAACCATGGAAATACATGCCATACAAAAGGAGTCTTTTCTTGACTGTTACATTCTCTCTTGGTATGGTTTTCTAAGACCTGTTGCCATATAGAAGAATTTTTAGGCTTTTGAGTACCTAGGAGAAATAGCTGTGACCTGTTCAGATTTACTTGGAAAAAGTACTGATGACTTATGTGAAAGACCTGCTTTTTGTTTTCTTCCTTCTGTTTTTTCAGTAACTAACCTTTGGACCTTTGAAAGACATTAACTCCCTCAAACTACATCTTTTCCCACTTTCTAAAAGGGAATAATATCATACATTTATGTGAAAACTACTAAGGAATTATTATTTCTTTTAGCTGTCAAATTTATGAACTAATTTGTTAAAATAATGTGGGAGTTTTCCAAAGAAGAGAAGTAGGTTTTGTTTATTTTTCTTTCATAATCTGCCCAGGCACACTTCAGCCTTAAGGGGTCAAAACAAATGTGCTCAGCTGGGGTCCTTTCAGAGAGAAATTGTTACCCCAGTGTGCCTGTGGTTGCCCCAAGTCGCTCATGTTTTGGTTGTAGTTTTCCTTTTAAAGTCAAGAGTGCAGTACTTTTGTTCTTTTGGGAGAGACAGACATGACCATTTAAATTTCTCTTTGAGAGAAATCAGCATGCATTGACTACAGTTTGGAGGTGCTGGAACTCCCCCTTGTGGGGTTCTGAAATATGTTGTGCAACAAATGAAACAATGCTGTAGTTTATTTTTGTTACGTTTCCAGCTAATAGAACGATCTTGTTCCACGTGGTAAATTATAACCTCATTCATTCAGAGACAAAATACTGAGCTTTAAATCACATCAAATCACAGTGCAGACAGGATTTTTTTTTCCCAGACAGGATTTTTAATCATGTTCAAAGTCATAATTTTGAACTTTTAACCTTATTTCAACATATGAAGAAATACTTTAGGCAAGAAAATTGCCTTGTCCAATTAAGACCTGTAGTTAGAATGTTGTAGGTTAATTCAACAGAACCCAACTTAGTCATAAGTTTGTATGTTGAAAGGGTATGGATATGGCTTTTTCTTTTTTCTTTTTTTTTTTTAAACCTTTATTTTACTTTTAACTTTTACAGAGTTTTGTTGTTTACAGATATGTATGTTCTCAGATTAGTCATATGTATATCCCCCCCCTTCCCTCCCCTCCCGACCTGGCTTTTTCTTTAAACTTTCTTTGGGGAAGGTTTCTGATCAGAAGCCCATACCAAATACCAGGTTTTGAGACATGCTTTTTATTTTAGAGCCGTTGTTTCTTTTCAGTTTCTTGCCCTGGCGGGCTTGCACCTTTCAAGCAAGCCTCTGCCTGTGCACCGGTTTCTCTTCTGACGTCCGCTGCCTGTTGAGTACCTGTTAAGTGGTAGACACTGTGGTAAAGGCACCAGACAGGGCGCTTAGGATCTGCTGGGAAGGTCACTGTAGTGTCGGGAGAGCTGTGGTGGAAAGTGGGGCAGAACTTGGCGTGGGCACTGACCAAGAACGGCACTGACCCCCGAGGTGGCGTCAGGGAGCATCCCTCCAAGAGCAGTCTATGCTGGGACATGGAGGATGGATGGATCAGATGGAGTTAGGTGGAGGGGAGAGTGGGTTGGGAATGAGGGTTTGAAGCAAAGAGACAGCACGTTCAGAGGTTGACGGCAAAGTGGAGCAGGAAGTCGACCTCAGATGAGCATAAACATGGAGGTGGAGATGGGTCTGATTGTTCCAGCGAGGGACTTGGGGCTTTGGCTGAGCAGAAGTCTTTGAAGGGTCCTGGCATACCTGGCTTGTGTACTGGTGAACATACCCTGATGTCGTGTGCACAGTGGGGAGGACGGGGTGGAGGTGGACATGGGAAGACCAGGAGGGAGCTGCTCTACCAGCCTCCCACCAGGGCAGGGGTCCAGCAGTCTTTCCTGTAAAGGCCCAGAGGCGTTGACTTTGGTTTTGCAGGCCGTGGACAGCTCTGCTGTCTTAGCGTGAAGGCAGCCCCATAGGCAATTTGTGAAAGAGAGAATGTGTTCCAAGAAGAGTTTATTTACCAAGACAGGTCAGATTTGACCCGTGGGCATAGAGAGCTGACCCTGATCCTTAAGTGTTTATTAGGAATGCAGGGGCATGAGCATGTCCAGGGGCTGCAGAGGACATCTGTCTAGTGCACCTGGATTCTGGGTTCCTTTGAGGAGACTGAGTGAGAAGGTGCAGTGAGGTTTCCAGGTTTCTGGCTTAAACAGTGGTACGGGTAGCGGTGTGAACACGCGGCCCACAACAGGGTTGTTGTCTGGTGGGTTGTCTGGGGCAGGGGGTGCCCAGTTGTTGTCTGCACACGTGTGTGTACAGAGGAGCCTGCGCCGCTGAGATAAACGTGGGCAGCTTCAGTGTGTCCCCCCCGCCCCCTCAGGTGAGAGGCCGAGGGAGCGGGTGGTGGTGGGGCAGAGGCGGAATCTGGAGTGGCTCTCACATCCATGCCAGTGGAGGGAGAGCTGGCAGACGAGCCAGAGAGGACAGAGAAACAGCAGGAGACGCGAAGTTGCTGGAGAAGAGTCAGGCAGAGAGAGACACCTTCTGGATTTGGATAGAGGGGTCACTTACACCTTGATTAACACAGTTTCAGGGAAGAGTGGGCTTTCTTTGTATATGTGTTTGATGTGGGACTTGCTCACAGAAAGACAAATGAAAACATCTGGTTCCTCCTTGAGATCTGAAGTTCAGTTTACAGATGATGTTATTCTGTTTAAGTCTAGCTGATACTAACGGTTACTTTTTAAAAGAGCCTTTCGTTAGTGTTTGGTTTTATTCATAAGCTTGGTTAAACCCTTTAACTGTTTTTGCCACTACTATTTAAGTTATGTAAATAATTATTACATTACTTAGGAAATGTAATATGCTGTGGTCCCTCGGCCTCTGTGGGGGGTAGGATGCGGGTACCACGCTCCAAGGAGGCTCAAACTCCTTCTAGTGTCTATTGGGGAAACTGAAGGTCAGCTGTATTTGATTCTTTTTTTTTAATTTGTATTTTATTCTTGTTTTGTACATTAAGTGCTGAATGACAGTTGAGGTAGCTAAAAATGGCTTGTATATTTAGGTAGTTCTTACGCATCTAACAGACATAATTGTGGTGATTCTACTTAACATCATCCTGGAGTGAATAGACGTGTACGCACAGGTGAGTCAGCTGTAGATGTGGGGAATACCTGTGTACCTTGCTGACTTTTCTGGTCAGATTTGACCCGTGGGCATAGAGAGCTGACCCTGATCCTTAAGTGTTTATTAGGAATGCAGGGGCATGAGCATGTCCAGGGGCTGCAGAGGACATCTGTCTAGTGCACCTGGATTCTGGGTTCCTTTGAGGAGACTGAGTGAGAAGGTGCAGTGAGGTTTCCAGGTTTCTGGCTTAAACAGTGGTACGGGTAGCGGTGTGAACACGCGGCCCACAGCAGGGTTGTTGTCTGGTGGGTTGTCTGGGGCAGGGGGTGCCCAGTTGTTGTCTGCACACGTGTGTGTACAGAGGAGTCTGCGCCGCTGAGATAAACGTGGGCAGCTTCAGTGTGTCCCCCCCGCCCCCTCAGGTGAGAGGCCGAGGGAGCGGGTGGTGGTGGGGCAGAGGCGGAATCTGGAGTGGCTCTCACATCCATGCCAGTGGAGGGAGAGCTGGCAGACGAGCCAGAGAGGACAGAGAAACAGCAGGAGACGGCGAAGTTGCTGGAGAAGAGTCAGGCAGAAGAGAGACACCTTCTGGATTTGGATAGAGGGGTCACTTACACCTTGATTAACACAGTTTCAGGGAAGAGTGGGCTTTCTTTGTATATGTGTTTGATGTGGGACTTGCTCACAGAAAGACAAATGAAAACATCTGGTTCCTCCTTGAGATCTGAAGTTCAGTTTACAGATGATGTTATTCTGTTTAAGTCTAGCTGATACTAACGGTTACTTTTTAAAAGAGCCTTTCGTTAGTGTTTGGTTTTATTCATAAGCTTGGTTAAACCCTTTAACTGTTTTTGCCACTACTATTTAAGTTATGTAAATAATTATTACATTACTTAGGAAATGTAATATGCTGTGGTCCCTCGGCCTCTGTGGGGGGTAGGATGCGGGTACCACGCTCCAAGGAGGCTCAAACTCCTTCTAGTGTCTATTGGGGAAACTGAAGGTCAGCTGTATTTGATTCTTTTTTTTTTTCTGTATTTTATTCTTGTTTTGTACATTAAGTGCTGAATGACAGTTGAGGTAGCTAAAAATGGCTTGTATATTTAGGTAGTTCTTACGCATCTAACAGACATAATTGTGGTGATTCTACTTAACATCATCCTGGAGTGAATAGACGTGTACGCACAGGTGAGTCAGCTGTAGATGTGGGGAATACCTGTGTACCTTGCTGACTTTTTCTGGTATTCCAGCTGAGCCTACCGAGCCACGTGCCTTTTTATAATCACTGCCAGACAGTTCAGACTGAACAAAAGAGGAAATCTCACAGCTGAGATTCACGTGCCACGCTACCTGATTTTGCTGTGCATTTGCCGTCTGCTGCCCCACCCGTCCACCCAAACGGCTGGATCTCTGGATTCACTGCATTTCCTCAGTATCGTCCCATGTGTTAAGATCTTTGGACATTATGAAATTTTGCAGTCTTCTCCCATCCACATCTCTCCCGCATGTTAAAAATTATATCCAGTTGAATTGTGGACCTTCTCCTGTGGTTCTGTTACAAGATCTAAGCTCATTCTCTTGACAGGTGATAGGCATCAGAACCTAGTAGAGTGAACCTACTCTAAAATAAAAGTAGACTCCTGTGTTGAAATAGAATGCTTGAAAAGTATAAGAAATGCCAAACGACAGTGTTCTGTGTATATTTAGAACATATTTATCTATGTATTGCCATAATAGGAATTTTCATGTTGCCCAGGGGAGAGCTTATGATTTCCATTAGATGTAAGCTCAGTGATAGAAGAGGTTTTTCTGTTTCATTCACTGTTGTATTCCCAGCAAATAGAATTTTACTGAGCATTTGTCAGAGGCTCAAATATATGTTGAATGAATAAAATGAATGAAGAAATGTAATTTCTGAGTAACTGATATATTGTTTACTATATTGTTTACGATTGATACTTTTTGCTTCCTTTTAATTTCTTTCCCTCCTTTTTCTTCTTTTAGGCGGAAACCACTAATTCTAGCCTCTTGCAGGTACAACTGGAATGCGGTTTACATAATAAAGTGTGTCAGCAACTAAAGGTAAAATTAAAATGTTAGTGTTTTCATCCTCTTTGTTTAGAAAAAAAAATAAAACAGCATGTTTTGTTTGCAGAAATGGACATGCCCTTACCTTAAGTGCTTTTTTTCCCCTAAAATTCAAAATTAAAAAATTCAGATTATTTTTTAAGATATTTTTTTTCTTTCTCTATCCCTTTGATCTCAGAGTTGTTGTGTGGAATCGGATGATGTTTTACGACTACAAATGAGCATAATTGTAACAATGGAAAACACCTCAAAAGAATTTGAAGAAAACACACAAGATTTGTTAGATCACCTCTCTATTATTTATGTAGCTACAGATAAATCTGAGACCTCAGGTATGGTAGAATCCTTAAACTTTTCTGTGACAGCGTGTTTTGATTCACCGGCATCATTTACTTATAGATCGTATTGTTGCAATCCAAGGCAAAGAGGTTTTGTTGTCATTATTCACACACTGCAATAGTAACTGGTTCTCAGTCTGCATCTGCTAGTGAGGCTGTATTATTTTGGAGTAAAGTAAGTGGCAGCAGCAAACCATTCTGCGTTTCCTTGAGAATAATTTTTCTTGGCATTTTGAAGGTAGTGAACAAATTAAATGGGCATGACAATCTAATATTCATTCAGTGTTTCAAATCTTGTGTTTTGCTTCTGTTTTATGATTCGCAGAAGCTCAGTCGACCAAATTCATGCTGTTTTTATTTTTAACGGTTGATTGTCTGCTTCTTCTTCCTAGACGCCTGACAAGTTAGGGCAGTGTGAATTTCAGTGTTTGTTTCTATGAATTTTACCTTTGAAGCTGTGTGTCTTACCAAAAGCAGCCTCATTTATTAGTTTAAGTTTCTAAAAGATTTTGTAGGAGACATGATCCATGAAATCTATCATGTAGGGTTTGCTCATTGGTTATCAAGCTTGTTCTGGTACCAAAATAAAGTTTTACATTGGCAGTCTTAATTGTTGATCAAATATTGTTTACTTCCCAGTCCTCAGCATTGGTTACGGGGTTGGTTACAGTCATGGGTCAACAGGAGAGCTTTCCTGTCCTTGGTTTCTTAGTTTCTGGTGGTTCCCAGAATGCCCAGGTGGACACCAATGTAGAGAAGACTCCTATAGCATGGGGAGCATTTCTGTTGTTGAGGATTAAAGGGAAGCCTGCATTCTGAGATCCGGGATTTGATTTTTTCCACGTGTCGCTGTCAGATAAGGAAATGAGGGACTGTAAGGGGCTGTCTGATCAGTAAGAGACCTCAACTTTATTTGAAGCTGCCCGGTTTTGTCCGAGGGAGTTGTAGTGTGACTCCACACTCAAGACTTCTGGTAGTTCATCATCAGAGAGCCTGAGTTGACAGGTCAGTCTTCTTGTCATAGTCCTTGTGACTTCAAAGATTACCCAACAGAAAAGAGCTCCTCTTTCAATTTTAGTGTTGGAAAATGAGTTCCATTTTTAATAGAAATGTGTAATGTAATGCTATAACATCTATATTAAGACATGAGAATGAGTTGGCCCTTTGTTTTAATCTCATTATCCTGATTCTTTTGAACAGATGATTCAGCAGTGAATATGTATATATTGCATTCAGGAAACAGCCTTATATGGATTCAGGTAATTGTGAATACTTATGTAAAGTACACTTTAAACTTACAAGTGTGTGTTTAGTTGTAGAGCCTGAGGATTTTTGAAGAAACACTTTTCTCTTTTATCTTTTGCTTCCGTTCAAACCCATTTCCCCTTGCTCGAGCCCATATTTGGATGAAGGGTGTCTGCACCCCTTTTGTGCAGACACATGTGCTGAGCAATTGCTCTCTCTGCCAGTCTGAACTACTTAGTCATTTTAACAGAGTTAATTCCAACTGCATCAGTCTCCACTCAGCTGAGAACTGTGGCTTGTGTTTTGTTACAGGATGTCCGTCATTTCTCAGAGAGGGATGTCCTGTCTCTGCAGTTTGAACCAGTGCTCCTACCTACTTCCGCGACGAACTTTACCAAAATTGCTTCTTTTACTTGCAAAGGTACAGACTTGAAAGACGTTGGCAGTTGTCTTTTTGTTTTCATTATTTAGTTGTTACAACACTAGTTCTTTCTGTGAAATGACTCAGCTACAGCCTAGGCAGGGCTTTAGGAAGTCAACAGGCTTTGTTTCAATTCCACAGCTCTAGTAGTTCTAGGAGGTAGCCTGATGGAAGAAGTGGTGGTGTGCTGCTTTTATGTTGCCAGTGGGTAGGATTTTAAGTTTACAGATCACGACTCAGTGATTTAAAGGGCCAGGTTGTCCATGTGTCTGATGGATGTCCTGCTTTCACAGACAGAAGCTGGGCAGCTCAAGTTTTGTTTCTTTGTGTGGCATGCGATGCCGAATATCTAGTGTGGGTAATTCCAGTCTTATTCTCAGTCTTACTTATAGTTCAAAAGATTTCTGCAAAGAAATGCAAATAGATTTTAAGCATATGGAAACAAGCCCTGCCTCATGTATTTTGAACGAAATGTTTATTTAAAATAATAAGGTCTAACATATATACAAACTGTAATAACAGAGATATGCCCTGTTTGTGGTGGCAACAGAACAGTGGAAGCCTCCACTGACAGGTTAGGTTGTAGTTCATTGCCTGGGGACGGAGGGCGGGGCACTAAACCTCTTTAGGTATTAAGAGTCCTACACAGACTTGGAGTGTCAGCAGGGTGGCTTTTCTAAGGGTATCTGTGTCCTTGCATGTATTTGGACCCTGGAAAGATGCTCAGGAGCCTGCTGGCAGTTGTTTCCTTGTCTAGGGAAAGGTAGACTTTTATTTTCACATCTTTTGTTAGTGTTCGAACTTTAGGGGGGGAACCGTATGTTAATACAGCTGAAAAAGAGAGTTAGGTATTAGTATCTGAGTTAAGAATTCAGTACCAGTATGTTGATGTCCTGACCTAGCTCCAGGAACACGTACAAGCGATTGATTCATCAGCAGTGTTTTCCAACGAGGTCCTACTTTGGTCGTGAGGCTCCTCTGTGCTCTGAGGTTGACCTGTTCATTTCTGGCTCACATGTGCCTCTTCACCCGCCCTGCTGGGCTCAACTGTTCACTCTTGTCAACTCTGCAGACCTAAGGACTTGCCTCTTAAGATCTTTGAAAAAGGAGGGCCACAAAGCATTGACTCTCTCTTTTCCTCCAAGAGAAGAAATGAGAGGTTGCTTTAGAGAAGAGAGGTGGGTAGGTAGACAACATGTTCTGGGTAACTGACAACCAGAAAGTAAGGAAGACGGATGGTGTTGCCTAGGCAGGGCTTTAGGAAGTCAACAGGCTTTGTTTCAATTCCACAGCTCTAGTAGTTCTAGGAGGTAGCCTGATGGAAGAAGTGGTGGTGTGCTGCTTTTATGTTGCCAGTGGGTAGGATTTTAAGTTTACAGATCACGACTCAGTGATTTAAAGGGCCAGGTTGTCCATGTGTCTGATGGATGTCCTGCTTTCACAGACAGAAGCTGGGCAGCTCAAGTTTTGTTTCTTTGTGTGGCATGCGATGCCGAATATCTAGTGTGGGTAATTCCAGTCTTATTCTCAGTCTTACTTATAGTTCAAAAGATTTCTGCAAAGAAATGCAAATAGATTTTAAGCATATGGAAACAAGCCCTGCCTCATGTATTTTGAACGAAATGTTTATTTAAAATAATAAGGTCTAACATATATACAAACTGTAATAACAGAGATATGCCCTGTTTGTGGTGGCAACAGAACAGTGGAAGCCTCCACTGACAGGTTAGGTTGTAGTTCATTGCCTGGGGACGGAGGGCGGGGCACTAAACCTCTTTAGGTATTAAGAGTCCTACACAGACTTGGAGTGTCAGCAGGGTGGCTTTTCTAAGGGTATCTGTGTCCTTGCATGTATTTGGACCCTGGAAAGATGCTCAGGAGCCTGCTGGCAGTTGTTTCCTTGTCTAGGGAAAGGTAGACTTTTATTTTCACATCTTTTGTTAGTGTTCGAACTTTAGGGGGGGAACCGTATGTTAATACAGCTGAAAAAGAGAGTTAGGTATTAGTATCTGAGTTAAGAATTCAGTACCAGTATGTTGATGTCCTGACCTAGCTCCAGGAACACGTACAAGCGATTGATTCATCAGCAGTGTTTTCCAACGAGGTCCTACTTTGGTCGTGAGGCTCCTCTGTGCTCTGAGGTTGACCTGTTCATTTCTGGCTCACATGTGCCTCTTCACCCGCCCTGCTGGGCTCAACTGTTCACTCTTGTCAACTCTGCAGACCTAAGGACTTGCCTCTTAAGATCTTTGAAAAAGGAGGGCCACAAAGCATTGACTCTCTCTTTTCCTCCAAGAGAAGAAATGAGAGGTTGCTTTAGAGAAGAGAGGTGGGTAGGTAGACAACATGTTCTGGGTAACTGACAACCAGAAAGTAAGGAAGAAGGATGGTGTTCAGGAAAGGCTTCTACCATTTATTCCTCATGCACGATTCTAATGGAGACAGAAGAGTGAAGTCATTAAAACATTATGAAGGGCTTCCCCTGGTGGTCCAGTGGGTAAGGACACCGCCTTGCAGTGCAAGGGGCGCCGATTTGATCCCTGGCCTGGGAAGATCGTGCCGCGGAGCGGCTGGACCCATGTGTCCAATTACCGAGCCAGAGCTCTGGAGTGCATGCGCCCAGAGCCAGCGCTCTGCAACGACAGACGCCACCACGATGGGAGGCCCACACGGGCCAAAGAACAAAGACGGATGAAAATAGAGAAATGAAAGACCAATAGAAGTGGCCCGCCTGTTCCCCTCCAGACCCCCGCCCAAAATAAATAAATAAATAAATCTTTAAAAAAAAAAAAAAACAACAACATTATGAATCACTTGCTTTCATTTGGGCAAATGAAAGAAAAGATGCTGATCCTTCATATTTATTTCCTTCTACCTTACCACAGCTCCATCGTGTGACGGTGGGGTGAGAGAAGACAGAAAGAAAAAAAGCACTCCGACACTAAAAGCGTGCCTCTCCTCTCCTGTGACTCAAGGGTGGGTTCATTCTGCTTTCCGTGGAAGTGTGTGCTTCCCACCTCCGCGGCTGCGAGGTGATTTAGCCATATCAGTGATACCAGTGTGACTCTCTCTCTGGACTTGCCTTCCACACATGAGCGCTGCTAGCAGGCTGTGAAAGGGTGGTTCCACAGGATGGGAAGGAGGAAGCTGGATGACGTAGGTGATGGATTGGATCCGGGCCAGGCAGCCACGTGTGGGAGGAGGAGGAGCTCCTCCCGCCACGTTTCTGAGCTGCGTCTGAGTCCTGGTTTTGCCTGGCAGCCTCTGGGAGCTGGCCTGGCCGGGTCTTGGCCTGTGGCACCCTCTGGCCTTCCGATGCTCCACCCGCGGGCGGGCAGGAAGGTTGAAGAAGGCCGACTGTCCGGTCCTTGCCAGAGCCAACGTTTGTTCTCTGGTGTTTGATGTGATCATTGTGTTTGCAGTTAGCGGCTCATTCTCTCGCTGAGGGTTGTCTTGCACAGAGGGCTGACGGCATGACTGCCCTGTGTTCACAGGTATTTTCGAATGGACTCTTCCGCAGCCCAGTTTCACATACAGATTCACGAGAATACATCGGGGCTTTGGTCAATGTGGTACCTCAACCATTTTGACCGTGGCGTTGTATTGAATGATGTGTTTGTTTCCAAGGAGAGCAAGCACATTTTAAAGGTACATATGGTGTTTTTATGCAAGTTTTATCTTATTTTAAGCTTTGTTTAAAGTCAAATACTATGAAATGAATATTGACAAAATCTTTCATTTATGGATTTTAAAGCAAGTAAGTTTCTTTTAATGTTTTCAGAATGACTTTTAGGCTCTCTTTATTTTTTCAAACTGTCGTTCAAGGAGCTCAAGAGGGACCAGGATATACCTACTAGAGATATTCGTTGTTTCTATTCTTTAAAAATACTATAAATTATAATTTATCCTAAAAAGGTTACATTTAGTAAAAATAAGCCTGGTTCATGATAAAATAGTAGATTTTGATAAGATGCCAGCTATGAACATGTCAAGATTACTTTTGTGAAATTTAAAAACAGTTGTATGTTAAATATTAAATGAACACTATCATTTATATAAAGATATTTAAGTATTTGACCTGGAAATAAGTGGAGTAAAATTTTATTTCTCAAAGTAGAGAAGTACTTTAGTGTCACACATTCATGATTTTAATCATAATTAGCATTAGTTAGGAAAGTAATTTCTCTTACTTCTTTTCTTTTTAGATTCTGAATTTCACTGGCCCTTTATTTCTACCTCCAGGCTGTTGGAAAATATTTTCTTTGAAACTTGCTGTTAGAGACATTGCCATAAACCTATTCACCCGTGTGTTTTTGACCACAAACATAGGTGCTGTGTTTGCAATACCTCTACAGGTTTACTCGGCGCCCACCAAGGTATTGTGTACCCGCTACGTATGTGTTAAGACTTCAGTAATAATTCCTATTTCTTTCTATTAACTTAAATTACGGTGCTTGGATTTGATTGATGGACTTAACCTCCTATTTTCTAAAGTTGTCTAAGAAATTGAAGGATATTGCCAGGCTAGTCTTAGATGATAAATTGTTTAGTGTGGAAATCTATTTGAAAAGAGCTTGTATTTCTCATAAAGTAATTTGAGGTAATTTTCAAATGAAAGAAGGCATTGTAAGTCGATAGATCTCATTGTCACTTATTTTTAAAATGTATAGAGCAGGAATGTGTGCTTGCTACAGCACACATATTTGAGCTGTTAGTTCATATTTTCAGTGACTTCAAATAAACTAAATTATTAAATGCTTTATTTAGACTTCTGGTAAGTGACTCTCAGCTGCTCATAATCCTTGAATTTTCTTAGTGGGCCAAATCTAAAGCCTGAAATATTCATGATTAAGCAAATGCTTTCTAAAATCTGGGTATATTAGGTTATGGGTCTTATCTTAAACATGTCTCATTTTTTCTTACTGTTTCTTTCTTTTTGTTTAGTTACTGTTATTGCTTCTTTTTGATCCAAGCTCTTCTGTACAATGCTGGGTTCTAATTTTTCACTATGAGACATTCATGCAATCATCTTTTATGATTTTTCTCACTTATTAGCGTTGGTGTTTCATAGCTAGATGTACCCCATGTTAAGGTCAAAGCTTGAAGGTAGGGCTTCTAAAATGATGCTAAACAAAATGTAAGGTTAACTTTAGTCATCCGTGTTTTGAGCAGGGGCTATGTCTTAGAAATTTCCTTTTTCCATCAAGGGATGCCTATGAAAAGAGGGACTGGGAGAGAGCAGGAAGGCTGCAGGAATGTGTGGGAGAGGCAGGTGTGTACTTTCCCAACATAGGAAGGGGGACATTCACTTATATGTCCTGAATAACGTAGCAGTTATGACGGATTAGAGTCCAGTGCTTGAAAAACCCTACTGAGAATGTCCTGAGACTAATTTAATCATTAATTCAGAAGGCAGCGTGGTGTCTGTGGGCGTTGATTTTGCACAGAGTCCACGGTAGAGCCCCTGCGTGTGAGAGATGATCAGAGCTCTCGTTCAAGGAGAAGGCACGCCAAGACATCACTCTCCAGATGCTTGGCTTCTGGTTAAAGGGAGATTCGCTGAGGTGGAGGCCAGCATCTGCTGTGGGTTTGAGTGCGTTAGGATTTTTGTGTTTAGTGTTGTGTTTTAAGTTATTCATATATTACTTTTCAATCTAGGAAGGGAGTCTGGGTTTTGAAGTGCTAGCACATTGTGGCATGCATTATTTCATGGGAAAATCAAAAGCAGGTAAGTATTTTGCCCTTAGGCTTTCTGTAGAACTCTAGTCTGGGGAGGGGTGGGAAGTAGGGAGGCCAATGCACATTTGTAGATGGAATGAGTAGTCCTGTTAACCTCATCGCATCCCATCCTGTTCTTTACGAGCATGATCATTAACAGAATGACTTAAAATTGTTAAGACTGCTCCAAGGTGCCTGGGTAATTAATGCCCCCTTAAGTCTCAGCCTGTGCTTCCGTAAGGAAATTTTCCAAGCTCGTTATTTGATCATCATAGCAACCTTGTCTCCAGGGATAATTGGAAGATTCTTTTATCAAAGGGCTGACAAGAAGTTAGTAAAAGCAATAATTTGGAATCGTGTTTGAAGAAAGTGTAAACATCCTCTAAAGATCGCTAGTTGATGTGTGAGACTGAAGGCTGGGGTGTTGATAGAGAAAGCTGTTCCTAGTTTTCTTCCTGCCTTTTGACTTACTAAGCAATGGAACTGAAGAAGAGAGTTACAGCCCAGAGACTTCCTTGGGGTGACGCCCACTTTTCCACCCTTGTCTTGAGCACCGACAAGGCAGAGCGGATAGACAGTTTATGAATGTAAACATGCCCCTTTAGGCTGAGCCCTGCTCACAGCCCTCTCTGAGGCCTTCCGTCCGTTTGCCCGTGAGTGTTCTACCTGGTAACCCAGCTCAGATGATGACTAGCATGGAGTTCATGGAAGCAGTTTAGTCTTTCAGATTTAATGCTGTTAAGCATGGTCCGAGCACAGTTTTTACCTTGTTTCAAACTGTATTCATGAGCCATGTGTCTTTTATGTTATTACCTTCACATAATTCGATTTAGTTTTGTTTTATACATGTTTCTTTGATTTAATATATCATCATCGAGTTAGAAGGATTTTTAAGGGAAGCCACCAGAGGACAGAGGTCACTGATTACTTTACTGCCCTCTGGGTTTGAGAAGTTTTAACTCTCAGTGCTTGGCATTGTTTACTATGTGAATTCTGTTTCCTGTACATCTAAACTGTAAATCTGATCTGACTTGTAGAAACTTCTAACTGGGAAGGGAGCCTTTCTCTGGATCGGTCTGCCTGGGACATGGATTCCAAACTTGCAAATATACTGTATGAAAGATGGAAGAAATTAAAAAACGGTGACGTCTGCAAGTATGTTTTCATGTCTGTCTGTTTTTTATTCAACCCTGAGGGAACACTTTGACATAAAGCTCTGCTGAAATTTCAGTACTGAATTTTTAATATCCAGCCTTTTATTTTGACAAATTTTAAATGTCAGAAGAGTTGAAAAGTAGATAGTATGATGAATACTCAAATATTCCTAATCTGGGCTCACTAGTTGTTTGCATCTTAAACACTTTTTTTTCTCTCTCCATCTGTATCTGTATATATACACACATTTTCTTTTTGCTGAGTCATTTGTAAGTAAGCTGTAGATATCAGGATACTTCAACCCTCAGTACTTTTTTAGAAAAGACTTTCTTTCCTAAGGAGAACATTGTCCTGCGTGTAACATCACTTTCATTACATACCCAACAAACTTAACACTGATGCAATTATACCAGCTACTCTGCAGTCCAGATTCATGTTTCTCTAGCATGAAGTGAAAGTGTCAGTCACTCAGTCATGTCCAACTTCTTGCAGCCCCGGCATCTGTAGCTCGACAAGTTCCTCTGTCCAGGGGATCCTACCAACTCAGAGCTGAACCCAGGTTTCCCACAATGCAGGCAGATTCTTACTGTCTGAGCCACCAGGAAAGCCCCTAGTAAACCCAAAACTATCCACTATAGCTCTCATTTCCTTTTGTAAAATCCAAGATCCATCCAAGAATCAAGCATTGTATTTGGTTGTCACGTTTACTCAGTTTTCTTTATTGTCCACACCTTTCTTCCTCTTTTATAGTGTCAGTGTTTTAAAGCGTCATAGCTGGTAGTCCTTCAGAACATTCAACACTCTGGATTTTGGGGGTTGCTTTTACAAGTTTACATTCCTGTTAAACATTTTGGGGAAGAGTACTTGGTAGGCCTTGTGTCCTTTTCCTTGCGTCACCCAAATGTCCATTTGTTCCACTGTTGACATTGCTTGATTGAATTGTTTGACTCTCTCCATTGTAGATTACATTTTTCCATTTGTGCTTTGCTAGTTTGAGACAATATACATATTTGATTCCCTAAGAATGTTTCGCCCCTGACTTAAGCACCCATTGGTCGTCCCTGCCTGAGATCCGTTGTTGAATTGATGGCTGCAAAATGGTGGTGTTCCTCCTGCACTCTCTTTGGAGCATCACTGTGGATTCTTTGGTCTTGACCACTCTTAGTATCTTTATTATGTTTGATGCTGACTTGTCCCAGATTTGCCTGATGGGAGCCCTTTGAGTCTAGCTTGTGGGTCTTCGGTGTGTACCCATCATTCTTTGAGCACTTACTGGCTTTCTGGTAAAACAGGATGTTCCAAGATCATCTTGTACTCTGTCTCCTCCACACCCTGAAGAGGCTTCCCAGGTGGCTCAATGGTAAAGAAGCTGCCTGTGCAGTGCAGGAGATGTGGGTTCCATCCCTGGGTTGGAAAGATCCCCTGGGGAAGGGCATGGCAACCCACTCCAGTATTCTTGCCTGGGAGATCCCATGGACAGAGAGCCTGGCGGGCTACAATCTGTGGGGTCACAGAGAGACACGACTGAAGTGACTGCTCAGTCACTTCATGTCTACCATTTTCCCCAAGAGCTCCTTGTTCCTTTTAGTGGGAGTTATATTTAGTAATTAACTTTCTATACGTCAAAATTATTTCCCATAATTTCTTTCTTTACGAATTACATAGGAGGAATGTTTTAGGAATGACTCGGTTTGCTGCCTCAAAGAAATCCAAGGAGTCCGAGCCCTTTGGTCTCTTCCTGCCTCGTTTGATCCCTGAGCCTGGCCTCGTGTTGAATTTCAGTGCCACTGCCCTGAGGAACAGCATGGTGAGGGTCTCAGTCTTCTCATCTCTTTGTCAGGGACACCTCAGCTCTTGGGTTTTTATGTTATCCAAGTATTTCCAGCTTGTGATACTGTCTCAGAATCAAAGTGAGTTGAAATTTAAGTGACAAACCAGCATATGCCATTCAGTGTTTTAGGAGGATGGTGTCAGAAGAACAAACTAAGGAATAAACTCATGAACAGACCGAAATGCTTTACACAAGTAGGTGTTAGGAAGTCTGAATTCAGTTCAGAATCCACCAACTAACAAAGTATTCAGCTGCAGCCACAGAGGAGTTGTCGCTGACACAGCATAGGAGTGAGTCTGCAGCTCAGACGGGAGAGGCCTCAGTTGCGTTGCTTGGCTTCTACCCTCAGCATCCTTCCAGTGTGGACGCTTCTCACGAGCTGCAGGGGCTGGGAGGAGGGCAGAGGGAGGTCAGTGACTCCAGCAGCCTTGACGTCTGGGAAGTCCCACGACCCAGGAGCTCGGTCACCTGTGAGCCAAGCAATAATTTATACTTCCTCAGGTGGCCATTGAGCCTCTTAGGGAGGATGTCCTAAGACTGCTTTTCAAAAACATTTTGTTTTGAAATAACTTAACTTAGAGAAATGTTTCAAGAGTAGTGCCAAGAACTCCCAGCTGCCCTTCACAAAGATTCATCCATTCCTAACATTTGCCATAGTTGCTTTGCTGATTCCCCTCTCTTTCTACACACGAGTGTTATTACGAACCATTTGAGAAGGTTGGACATGATGCTTCAACTCTACTTCTCTGTGAATTTTCCTAAGAACAGGAACATCATCATACATAGCAGAGTGTGATGATCAACATCAGAAAATGGAAACATGAATCATACTCATGTTGTCTAATCTGCCATGTACATACAGAGGTTTCCACCATCCAACCCAGGGTCTTGCCTTGCTGGGTGGGCAGCGGGCATCGCCTGCCATCTTCCACAGTCCCTCCGCCCGGATGGCACAGCTGTGGTGAGGCCTGCAGGCCTTTTGTCCTCTAGCCTGTCCCTGGAGCTGGCTGGGGGATGGCGTGCTGTGGTGAGATGCAGGGAACGCATCTTTGCAGCCACGTCTCCGGAGCTCGGCTGGCTGCCTCCGGGTCTAACGCTCCTTCTTGCACATCTAGGTAAAGTACTTTGTGGTGAAGAACCCGTCCTCGTGGCCGGTCTCCCTACAGCTCCTGCCTGTCTCCTTGTATCCAAAGCCGGAAGCCGCTGCACGCCTGCTGCACAAATGGTAACGCCCTGTGGTGAAGACCTCTCCCGGGGCTGGGAGGTCCTGTCCTGTGAAGACCCGGAGCTATGTAGCAGCCTTTGCGGCTCCCCCTGGACCTGTGTGTGGATGTGCACCAGCTCGGCCCGTGATGCCTGCCCCCAGCCCTGCCGTGCGGACCCCCAACCGCATGGTGCAGTCCCGTGTGCTGTGTGGCTCTTCAGTGTCACTGTGCCACGTAACACTTGACCGGGCCCAGCAGAACATTCTTGTCAGGGAGCTTTTCCAGTCGTGAGTTTTCACCTATACGCCTACAATTTAGCATTGAAATCCCAGTGACCTCCAGGCAACCCACGCCGTGAGTTTAGTGGCTTCATGTGTTTTAGCCTGGTGATGTGATACACAATAAGATCATGATTCACATCTGTTACGCCTTATTTTTTGCACAACAGTCAGTTTCACTTAGAACATCTCCTCTTCTGACTTAGGGACACCCCATCCCCCATGTTTCAGCATCAGCACTGTTGGGGTTTTAAACCAGATGAGCCTCTGTTTGGGGGAAAGGATGTGTGTCCCGTGCTTTGAAGGTCGGGTAGCAGCATCCCAGCTTCCACCTGGCTGATAACAGCCGAGGCGGCCAGCAGCGTCCCCAGATGCGGCCGAACATCCACTGGGGGACAGAGTTGTCTTTGAGAGTCACCTCCTATCAGGCTCTGTAGCTTTGAACCATTTGGAAATTGCTTTATATTTTGGAGCTTTTGTAACCATAAGATTCTTTATATCTGTGCTGCCAACATTATTCATTCCACAATATTTGCTGCCCTCTTACAACTTGTCTGGCATTGTGTGGGGAGCTAGGACCCGGGAATAACAGGACGGGGTGATGGGTCTGCGTACAAATGCATGTGTGTGTGTGTGTATACGTGTATACGTATATATATGCACACTTAGGCTCTTCCTTCTTGGTAATCTGAATGTTATTTTAACTTTTTTTGTGTTTTATAGGTTTGGTACTGATATGCAGATGATTAATTTCACAACCAATGAATTCCAGCTCACCAAAGCTTGCCCTTACCGGGTAGGGTTTCATCTTTAAACATAAAAAAGAATGCTGACAAACGAGATTCATAACATATGGGTCTCACTGATTTATGTTTCAAGTGTCTTTGTGTAATATATCTGGCTCTTTTTATATCATAGGAATTAAGTATACATAGCAGCTTTTTCCAATTAACTAATGCAGCAGGAGCCTGGGGTTCATGTGAGCCTGTAAATCATTTTAATTTGATAATTTAGATTTCACGTGAGTGAAGAAATAACAGTTGAATCAGAACTGTGCAGAAAGCCATAAAACTTGAGACCCCAGAACTTATAATTCTCTTAAGATTCCTTGGCCACATCAAATCTTTGGGGGGCAAGATAAAGTAAAAACAAACACATAGGGCTTCCCTGGTGGTCCAGTGGGTAAGGACACCACCTTGCAGTGCAAGGGGTGCCGATTCGATCCCTGGCCTGGGAAGATCCCATGTGCCACGGAACGGCTGGACCAACGTGTCCAACTACTGAGCCGGAGCTCTGGAGTGCGTGCGGCCAGAGCCAGTGCTCTGCGACGAGAGAGGCCACTGTGATAGGAGGCCCACACAGGCCAAAGGACACAGATGGATGAAAATGAATGAATGAAAGAGCAATAGAAGTGGCCCCCCAAAACCAAAGAAACATAAAAAAAAATCTTCTCTTAATAAACTGGTTTCATGTTTTTAGCAGAGTACACAGTTTCTGTGATACCTTATCTATAAAAAAGGATTTCTCTGGAATTCTTGAGCTCTCGTGGGGTCCTGTATGAGTAATCAGGAGAGGGTATAAGCATGTCACATGGTCGGGAGGTTGCTTGACTGGGAACTTGGAAACTTGCTTCCTGAGTTTTCATACAGTCTTTCTGTGAGTCCCTCGTGTGGCTGAGAATTTTACTTACAGGTATTCTCTGCTTGTGTGTGTGCTAAGTCTCTTCAGTCGTGTCTGGCTCTGTGCGACCCCATGGACTGTTGCCCACCAGGCTCCTCTGTCCATGGGATTCTCCAGGCAAGAACACTGGAGTGGGTTGCCCTGCCCTCCTCCTTCCCCACCGAGGGATCAAACCTGCCTTGCTTACATTGCCTGCATTGGCAGGCAGGTTCTTTACCACTAGGGCCACCTGGGAAGCCATTCTCTGCTTTAAATCAATTAAAAAATGAAGCATCTCTTAAAAAATACATGCACACACATACAGGCATACCACTGCAATTCTGATACACATATTAAAATGTCATAGATGTTTTCTTCTTTCTCTAGTCATAACTCTCCAAAGATTCGCTGTTGGCTCTAGATTAACTTGAAAGAAGGAGGTAACATCCAATGTGACTTAAAATAGAATGAGTCAAAGCAAACTTCTAAGTGGATTTTTAACAGAAACTTGTTTATAGTAAGCAGCACACAGCAGTGGTGTTCTTTCTCAGGTCAGTGCTCTAGGCAGCCGAGTCTCGTGCTGTCGAGCTGGTCCTGCTTTGTCCCTCCACCAGCAGGTTCCCAGGACTGTGGGGAGGTAAATGAGTCCACAATCCTAACAGTTGTTTTGCTCAATGACTATGTAATCATACGTAGTTTAGTTTGAAATTCCAAAAATGATGCCCATTTCTTTTGCATGTCAGTGTTCTATTCAGATTTAAGCAAATGGTGCAACTCACTTGGAAAACTCTTTCATTTGTGATTGAAGAGTTTCCCCTAGAATATTATACCTTTCATGACAAAGGAAATTATCACCATTGTTAATTTATTACATTGACAAAAAGAATAGTCAGTATCAATGTTTCTTTTTTTCTTTTACAAATATTTTAATTGAAGAATAATTTCTTTACAATATTGTGTTGGTTTCTGCCGTACGACGAGACTCAGCCATAAGTATACATATATTCCCATCCCTCTTGGGCAGTATTAATGTTTTTGAGACACAAATTTAAAATTCTCATTAGAATCATTTGTCATGTAAGAAAAGCCTACGTTTTTCTTTTGTTGGTTTACTCTTAGAAATGTAGTTCTTGTGGTTAAGAGCATGTGGAATTGGACGTGAAAGGTTCCAGTTCCAGGCTCCTCCCCATGGTCCTGGGTAAGTTATTTAGCCTCTCCACATATCCTCTTTCTCACTTAAAATGTTTGAAGACTCCATAGGTTGATAGAATGCTTAGCATTTTATATACCTAAGCATAGTTCAGTGCCTGGCATAAGAATTACTTAATGATTAGTGCTGTTAGCTGGAGCAGGAAATGACAGTCCACTCCAGAATTCTTGCCTGGAGAACTCCAGGGACACAGGAGCCTGGCGGGCTGCAGCCGAGGGGGTCACACAGAGTCAGACACGACTGAAGTGACTGAGCAGCCTGGGCAGCCGCAGTGGTGCTGTCACTGTCCTTCTAATGCCCTAAATGGGCACCTTTTTCTCAGTGTTCACATGCATATAAAACAGACTTCTTCCCTTCCTGAAGTTTATAATTGTAATGAAAATGAGTCAAATGCCATCAGTGTTTCTTCTTTCAGATAGTTTGGGAAATTGCCAGTAATAACAAGGATGAAACAAATTTAAAAACTAAAAATATAGAAAAGAGAAATACCAGGCAGATTATATGCCTATAGCTCTAAAAATTAAGGCATTATTTTTAGCGAGAAGGAGCTGGGAAAAAAAAAACGAAGGAGGGAAAGACTACCACAGTAATAAGAACTAAATCTTTAATCTTTAAATATTAAATTTAGAACACAAAATTTATTCAGAGGAAGTTAGAACTTTGGGGAGAATAAAGGAGGGTATGAATAAATCGTGCCCCTGAATGGAGAGACGTTAAATGTAATAAAAATGGTTTCTTTATAAACAGTATTAGAGTTGCCCAGCAGTGGAGGGTGGTTTAGTCAGATCCCGGCAGCATTCAAGCAGAGGCTGTTGGTCTGTTTTCTCTGTGGTGCTTCACATCCAGGTGATCTTTGTATCAGAGGCCTGTAGCCCCAGCTCCCATCCACTCCAGAGGCCAGCCGCTTGCCAGCCCCGCGTCAGACTCCCTGCAGCCTCTGCCTCTCAGGAACTGTTGATGGGTGTGAGCTCTCGCAGTAAACACGTTCCACAGGTTGATTTGGGTGCTCAGATCCTGATGTTCAAGAAACAGCGGTCATTTCATGCATTTAATGAAGGTGGAATCTTGCTCTCCAGGAGTTAATTGCACTTATTAATAACTTGCAGGGTGTACAGTCTGAGGATTCCAGGCTTGGCGTGCTCCACTTACATTTGCAGCCTTTGGAAAGGAAAAGGGTTGGCGTAGTTTTCACGCCCTCTGACTATGGGAAAGTCACCTCCCTCATCCTTATCCGGTAGGTGTGTCCCTGTCTGTTGCTTTCTTGTTGATTGACGACTCCTCTTTCTCTCCAGAAGACATAATCTCTTTAGCTAAGAGCTGACATTTCCTCAGGCCCCCAGTGATGGAGCTGTGTCACAGGGTAGGAGAGGCGGTGGCCAAGGAGAGCAGCTTCCTGAAGCTCCACATTTAATCTCCCCGGCCGACAGGTTCCTCCCTGGTACCATGGAGAAAGTGTGCTCACCTGTCCAAGGTGTGGGTCACACACACACACACACACACACAGCCACAATTACTTTTCTGTCCTTAGCTCAGAAGAGGAACTGAAACACTGCTGTATAGATTGTCATTCCTCAGTGTTTATATATATACAGGTCTCATACCTGTCTGTCTTGCTTCTGAAATTCTTAGAAGCCCCAAAGGAGCCCAGTGTCTCTTCTTACTTTTTCTCTTTCTTTTTAAATAAACAGTTATTGCCAACTGATTTTATCAGGTCAATGTTTTTCATTCTTAAGGTTTTTTTCCTCCTTAGTTTTTATTGAGAGTCTTTTTTCAAAAATGTACAGTACATACAGATCTGTGTTGAAGCTTCCTCTGCATTGGTGAGACATCTAACATAAATTTTGTTTTTCATTAATGATACTTTAGTTTTTTTTGTATTTTTGACTTTATTTTGGCCATACCATGTGACATGAGAGGTCTTAGTTTCCTGATCAGGGGTTTAACCTACACCCCCTGCAGTGGAATCTTGAATCCCAACCTTAGTTCTTTTTTTTTTTTTTTCCTTAAGGTTTTCTAGTGTGAGAACAACTGGCAAAGATTTCTTATTCTAGACTTTCTTTTTTGATTTTTTTAAAAACATTGATCCATCTTTATTTGTTTGTCTGCAGCTGGTCTTTGCAGCATATGAGATCTATTTCCCCTGACCAGGGGTTGAACCTAGGCCGCCTGCATTAGGAGTTCAGCATCTTACCCACGAGAGCACCAGGGAAGTCCCCTGCAGTTTGTTTAATGTAGCATATGAATGATCTTCTGTAAGAGAATGCTACTAAGAAGAAAATGCATTAGGGCTTCCCTCGTGGTCTAGTGGGTAAGGACACCACTTTGCAGTGCAAGGCGCCCGGGTTTGATCCCTGGCCTGGTCACCTCCCTCATCCTTATCCGGTAGGTGTGTCCCTGTCTGTTGCTTTCTTGTTGATTGACGGCTCCTCTTTCTCTCCAGAAGACATAATCTCTTTAGCTAAGAGCTGACATTTCCTCAGGCCCCCAGTGATGGAGCTGTGTCACAGGGTAGGAGAGGCGGTGGCCAAGGAGAGCAGCTTCCTGAAGCTCCACATTTAATCTCCCCGGCCGACAGGTTCCTCCCTGGTACCATGGAGAAAGTGTGCTCACCTGTCCAAGGTGTGGGTCACACACACACACACACACACACAGCCACAATTACTTTTCTGTCCTTAGCTCAGAAGAGGAACTGAAACACTGCTGTATAGATTGTCATTCCTCAGTGTTTATATATATACAGGTCTCATACCTGTCTGTCTTGCTTCTGAAATTCTTAGAAGCCCCAAAGGAGCCCAGTGTCTCTTCTTACTTTTTCTCTTTCTTTTTAAATAAACAGTTATTGCCAACTGATTTTATCAGGTCAATGTTTTTCATTCTTAAGGTTTTTTTCCTCCTTAGTTTTTATTGAGAGTCTTTTTTCAAAAATGTACAGTACATACAGATCTGTGTTGAAGCTTCCTCTGCATTGGTGAGACATCTAACATAAATTTTGTTTTTCATTAATGATACTTTAGTTTTTTTTGTATTTTTGACTTTATTTTGGCCATACCATGTGACATGAGAGGTCTTAGTTTCCTGATCAGGGGTTTAACCTACACCCCCTGCAGTGGAATCTTGAATCCCAACCTTAGTTCTTTTTTTTTTTTTTCCTTAAGGTTTTCTAGTGTGAGAACAACTGGCAAAGATTTCTTATTCTAGACTTTCTTTTTTGATTTTTTTAAAAACATTGATCCATCTTTATTTGTTTGTCTGCAGCTGGTCTTTGCAGCATATGAGATCTATTTCCCCTGACCAGGGGTTGAACCTAGGCCGCCTGCATTAGGAGTTCAGCATCTTACCCACGAGAGCACCAGGGAAGTCCCCTGCAGTTTGTTTAATGTAGCATATGAATGATCTTCTGTAAGAGAATGCTACTAAGAAGAAAATGCATTAGGGCTTCCCTCGTGGTCTAGTGGGTAAGGACACCACTTTGCAGTGCAAGGGGCGCCGGTTCGATCCCTGGCCTGGGAAGCTACCACGTGCCGCGGAGCGGCTGGACCGATGGGTCCAATTACCAAGCCGGAGCTCTGGAGTGCATGCGCCCAGAATCGGTGCTCTGCGACAACCGAGGCCACCGCGATGGGAGACCCACACGGGCTGAAGAACAAAGATGGATGAAAATAGACAAATGAAAGACCAATAGAAGTGGCCTGCCTGCTCCCCTCCCTCCCCACCCCGCCAAAATAAATAAATAAATAATTCTTTAAAAAAAAAAAAAAAGAAAGAAAACTCACTAAAGTTCTTTAAAGAGCCTATTTTGGGAAACATTTTACCCGATGCTTGCTAGAACAGGTAACTGATGTTCTAGTAAGCATTTGAGGACTCTGCTGACAAGTGCTTCACTTTGAACTCCTTCTCTGCTAAAAAACTAAGGCCATGGGAAGCCTAGAAATAAGCTATACCTTGTCCCAACTTCCACTCTCCCAGACTTGAAAGTCTCAGCTTTTTATAATGCTAATTTATTTTTTGGCAGTTTCAGTAGTTAAGACAGTATTTTTCTTTAAACAGTAACAACCATCTAACACCACTTAAAGGCTTTTAAATGGTTCATAAAGGTTTTAGTCCTTTAGATGAAGATGTAAAGCTATCTCAGTGTATTTTGTGTGAGCTCTCTGTCTGCTTCTGGTGTTTACGTTAATGATAACTGGCCCGTGCCATCTGCATCATTTAAACATTGTTTATTTTTTCCCAGGTTTTCTAGTGTGAGAACAACTGGCAAAGATTTCTTATTCTAGACTTTCTTTTTTGATTTTTTTAAAAACATTGATCCATCTTTATTTGTTTGTCTGCAGCTGGTCTTTGCAGCATATGAGATCTATTTCCCCTGACCAGGGGTTGAACCTAGGCCGCCTGCATTAGGAGTTCAGCATCTTACCCACGAGAGCACCAGGGAAGTCCCCTGCAGTTTGTTTAATGTAGCATATGAATGATCTTCTGTAAGAGAATGCTACTAAGAAGAAAATGCATTAGGGCTTCCCTCGTGGTCTAGTGGGTAAGGACACCACTTTGCAGTGCAAGGGGCGCCGGTTCGATCCCTGGCCTGGGAAGCTACCACGTGCCGCGGAGCGGCTGGACCGATGGGTCCAATTACCAAGCCGGAGCTCTGGAGTGCATGCGCCCAGAATCGGTGCTCTGCGACAACCGAGGCCACCGCGATGGGAGACCCACACGGGCTGAAGAACAAAGATGGATGAAAATAGACAAATGAAAGACCAATAGAAGTGGCCTGCCTGCTCCCCTCCCTCCCCACCCCGCCAAAATAAATAAATAAATAATTCTTTAAAAAAAAAAAAAAGAAAGAAAACTCACTAAAGTTCTTTAAAGAGCCTATTTTGGGAAACATTTTACCCGATGCTTGCTAGAACAGGTAACTGATGTTCTAGTAAGCATTTGAGGACTCTGCTGACAAGTGCTTCACTTTGAACTCCTTCTCTGCTAAAAAACTAAGGCCATGGGAAGCCTAGAAATAAGCTATACCTTGTCCCAACTTCCACTCTCCCAGACTTGAAAGTCTCAGCTTTTTATAATGCTAATTTATTTTTTGGCAGTTTCAGTAGTTAAGACAGTATTTTTCTTTAAACAGTAACAACCATCTAACACCACTTAAAGGCTTTTAAATGGTTCATAAAGGTTTTAGTCCTTTAGATGAAGATGTAAAGCTATCTCAGTGTATTTTGTGTGAGCTCTCTGTCTGCTTCTGGTGTTTACGTTAATGATAACTGGCTCCTGGTGCCATCTGCATCATTTAAACATTGTTTCCACTTTTCTGTCTTAGGAATCATGATAAAAAGGCAAAAACTAATCTGAATTACTGTTCAACTAAAAAGAACTTGAGAGGATATATGCTCTTTGAAAGCTGCTTTTTTAAATCTTTGGTTCAAAAGATAGGGTAGGATTTCATTTCTAGAAACATCTCTAAGGAAGAATTACGATGAGAACTCCTTAATTCACCCTGTAAACCATGCTGTCAGTTTGTGTAAATATGTTAGTGTTTTTCTGTGGCCCCCAGTTTATTTCTTTACTTTTTGTCACTTGAAAGTCTGATCAACACGCTGGTGCTTGGTTAGAGAAATACAGGTTTCCGTTCTTGGGCGGCAATTGGAGAGGGATCATGGTCACTCGCCCATTTTTGCCCAGTTCGTTTGCTTTGTCCCTGCTGCGCTTAGCAGCTTCTCTGCTTTGAGATGGCAGGAGATGCCATACTATTTCCCAAAACGTTAAAAATGAGGATTTGGAGGCTAATTATGAATATTTAAATTCAGGTGCATTAATCCCGTGACTCTGTCGCAACGCCTTTTTATTTTTTGTGTCTCCCTCTCTGTAGGAATAACTTGACTGTTATTGATGTGGTTGCCGTGGAAGGATTTGGAGCAAGAGAGCTGCTGAAAGTGGGCGGGAGGCTGCCTGGCGCTGGAGGCTCCCTGCGATTTAAGGTGCCCGAGTCCACGCTGATGGACTGCCGGCGACGTGAGTCCCTGCGCGTGGTCTGTGTGCCTGGCACTCGGACAGGGCAGGCTTGGTGCAAAAGCCAAGAGCAAAGAGATGATAAGAGTCTTCAGAAGTTTACAGTAAATTCATTGTATTGATGCCAGTAATTAAATCAGGCAAACATTTGCACATATGTAGCTTGCTACCGCTTGGTTAGAAACAATAGCTTAGATATTTAGCCCAACTTAAATAATAGGTGTGGGGGGGAAAGGTGTAAGTTACCAGTCCTATTAAAAAATATAAGATAAATCATATGTAACTGTTTATTTGGTTATCAGTTACCTAATCAGGACTCCCCTGCTGGCTCAGGTAAAGAATCCGCCTGCATTTCAGGAGACCCAGGTTCCGTCCTGGGTTGGGAAGACCGCTGGAGAAGGGAATGGCAACCCAGTCCAGTATTCTTGCCTGGAGAACCCCATGGGCAGTGGAGCCTGGCAGGTGACAGTTCATAGGGTCGCAGAGAATCGGACACGACTGAGCGACTGACGTTTTCACTTTCACTGCCTAAGCCTAGAAAATCACACCAAAGGCTAAGCGGAGAGAGGCTGAAGGAGAGCTGACCAGCAGCACTTCCTGCAGTAATGGACATGCTCTGTGTGTGTGTCCTCTGGAACAGCAGCCACATCCTCACATGGACTCTGATGCTTAACATACAACTCGTGTGACTGAGAAACTCAACTTTTAAATTTACTTAATTTTAATTTAAAGTAGCCATATGTGTCTAGTGGCTGCTGTATCTATGCAGACTTAGAAATTTATTTTTGTTCCATTAGAAATTTCTAAATTCTGCATGACTTTCATTTAAATGCTTCCAGACAACTTAGTTTCAAGAACTTCTTCAGGAACTGAAACAAAAATCAGGCTGTAGGTGTAAAACTGTTTTTGGTAAATTCTGTCTGGTTTTCCTACTTATTATTTTAACTTCAGGAACACACTGAAAGCATTTTAGTGCAACAGCGTGTTTCCTATGGAGAAAACTGATTGTTGAAATCACTGGATAATTTGTAGAGCTATCTTAATGCCTGATCGGACTTTTTTTTTTTTTTTTGAAAACTGCTAAATCAACACTGAGTTGGAAAAGATGAGTCATTTTGCATTCAAAATGCTTATCAGCGTGTTCTTTTAATTCAGTCACTCTTTCAAGAGAAAAGAGTGATAAGAGTATTCAGAAGTTTACAGTAAATTCATTGTATTGATGCCAGTAATTAAATCAGGCAAACATTTGCACATATGTAGCTTGCTACCGCTTGGTTAGAAACAATAGCTTAGATATTTAGCCCAACTTAAATAATAGGTGTGGGGGGGAAAGGTGTAAGTTACCAGTCCTATTAAAAAATATAAGATAAATCATATGTAACTGTTTATTTGGTTATCAGTTACCTAATCAGGACTCCCCTGCTGGCTCAGGTAAAGAATCCGCCTGCATTTCAGGAGACCCAGGTTCCGTCCTGGGTTGGGAAGATCCCCTGGAGAAGGGAGTGGCTATCCACGCCAGTGTTCTTGCCTGGAGAATTCCATGGGCAGTGGAGCCTGGCAGGTGACAGTTCATAGGGTCGCAGAGAATCGGACACGACTGAGCGACTGACGTTTTCACTTTCACTGCCTAAGCCTAGAAAATCACACCAAAGGCTAAGCGGAGAGAGGCTGAAGGAGAGCTGACCAGCAGCACTTCCTGCAGTAATGGACATGCTCTGTGTGTGTGTCCTCTGGAACAGCAGCCACATCCTCACATGGACTCTGATGCTTAACATACAACTCGTGTGACTGAGAAACTCAACTTTTAAATTTACTTAATTTTAATTTAAAGTAGCCATATGTGTCTAGTGGCTGCTGTATCTATGCAGACTTAGAAATTTATTTTTGTTCCATTAGAAATTTCTAAATTCTGCATGACTTTCATTTAAATGCTTCCAGACAACTTAGTTTCAAGAACTTCTTCAGGAACTGAAACAAAAATCAGGCTGTAGGTGTAAAACTGTTTTTGGTAAATTCTGTCTGGTTTTCCTACTTATTATTTTAACTTCAGGAACACACTGAAAGCATTTTAGTGCAACAGCGTGTTTCCTATGGAGAAAACTGATTGTTGAAATCACTGGATAATTTGTAGAGCTATCTTAATGCCTGATCGGACTTTTTTTTTTTTTTTTGAAAACTGCTAAATCAACACTGAGTTGGAAAAGATGAGTCATTTTGCATTCAAAATGCTTATCAGCGTGTTCTTTTTTTATTCATTCAGTCACTCTTTCATTATGTAGTTGAGAGTTGACCTTGAATGCTAGAATTAAAGAGGAATATAAAACATGTAGACACAGATAAGATGTTAGTCCTAATATGGAATAGGTTGTGGATTTTAAATATATAGAAATATTTTAAAAATTGATACTTCTTCCTTTTTTAAACTCCCAGTATGAAATGTGTTCTCATTTATTTGAAAGGATTTAACTGTTTACTGCCTCTTAATGTAATAGGAGTTGGAACTGTATTTCTAGTGTCTGTGAGGATTTACACAGAAGCACGCACACCCTCCTAGCTGGTCCTGTTGGGTGTGAGTGAGGGTCCGGGGTGCCTGGTGACTTGGGGTAAATCCAGACTATGAGACTTCTAATAAGAAGGGTAAACTTTCCAACTTAACTTTGAATAAATAAAAAAACAAGAGGATTGGGTTACTTTTGATACCTAGACAGATCGTCTAACTTAAGAAAAATCTTAATGAGTTAGGGGCTTCTACTATATTCTGGTAGTATAACAGAATCTAGAACTGTTGTAGAAATCATCTAGGAATCATGCTTTGAGCTTATATTGATTTTTTTTTTAGACTTTTAATCATCTAGATCATGTGAATTTCAATAAATGCTGATTCAGTAAATTATTTAAAATAAGTTTTAAGTTCATCTGTACTAAAATATCGCTTTTCATCCTCGCTAGAACTGAAAGACAGCAAGCAAATTTTATCAATTACAAAGAACTTTAAGGTTGAAAATATTGGACCACTTCCCGTAACTGTGACATCTCTGAAAATTAATGGGTATAATTGCCAAGGCTATGGATTCGAAGTGCTAGACTGTCATCAGTTTTCGCTGGACCCCAACACGTCCCGGGACATCAGCATTGTGTGAGCACTGTGCTTTAACCTCATTTTAGTTTGGGGATGCATTTGTTCTGTTGTGGGGGAAAACCTGTTTTCACTGGTAAGATTGTCTTGCATTGTTTTCATGTGAATAATTTTGCAGAATTAAAACTGCTAAATCAACACTGAGTTGGAAAAGATGAGTCATTTTGCATTCAAAATGCTTATCAGCGTGTTCTTTTTTTATTCATTCAGTCACTCTTTCATTATGTAGTTGAGAGTTGACCTTGAATGCTAGAATTAAAGAGGAATATAAAACATGTAGACACAGATAAGATGTTAGTCCTAATATGGAATAGGTTGTGGATTTTAAATATATAGAAATATTTTAAAAATTGATACTTCTTCCTTTTTTAAACTCCCAGTATGAAATGTGTTCTCATTTATTTGAAAGGATTTAACTGTTTACTGCCTCTTAATGTAATAGGAGTTGGAACTGTATTTCTAGTGTCTGTGAGGATTTACACAGAAGCACGCACACCCTCCTAGCTGGTCCTGTTGGGTGTGAGTGAGGGTCCGGGGTGCCTGGTGACTTGGGGTAAATCCAGACTATGAGACTTCTAATAAGAAGGGTAAACTTTCCAACTTAACTTTGAATAAATAAAAAAACAAGAGGATTGGGTTACTTTTGATACCTAGACAGATCGTCTAACTTAAGAAAAATCTTAATGAGTTAGGGGCTTCTACTATATTCTGGTAGTATAACAGAATCTAGAACTGTTGTAGAAATCATCTAGGAATCATGCTTTGAGCTTATATTGATTTTTTTTTTAGACTTTTAATCATCTAGATCATGTGAATTTCAATAAATGCTGATTCAGTAAATTATTTAAAATAAGTTTTAAGTTCATCTGTACTAAAATATCGCTTTTCATCCTCGCTAGAACTGAAAGACAGCAAGCAAATTTTATCAATTACAAAGAACTTTAAGGTTGAAAATATTGGACCACTTCCCGTAACTGTGACATCTCTGAAAATTAATGGGTATAATTGCCAAGGCTATGGATTCGAAGTGCTAGACTGTCATCAGTTTTCGCTGGACCCCAACACGTCCCGGGACATCAGCATTGTGTGAGCACTGTGCTTTAACCTCATTTTAGTTTGGGGATGCATTTGTTCTGTTGTGGGGGAAAACCTGTTTTCACTGGTAAGATTGTCTTGCATTGTTTTCATGTGAATAATTATCTTGCAGAATTAAGAAATTCTGCTGCCACTGTGATTACTTTGTGTTGTGCCTAAAATTAAAACCATCAAAAGTTCATCAGGATGCCTCTTGCTGTCAGGTTTACCCCAGACTTCACGTCTTCCTGGGTCATCCGCGAGCTGACCCTGGTCACGGCGGCAGACCTGGAGTTTCATTTCACTCTCAACGTGACCCTCCCTCATCACCTGCTGCCTCTGTGTGCGGACGTGGTTCCAGGACCAAGCTGGGAGGAGTCGTTTTGGAGGCTCACCGTCTTCTTTGTCAGGTCGGTGCCCGTCTCCACTACTGCTCCCTCACCGAGTTGAGATGTCGTCCATCCGAGTTCATGGAAATGTATATTGCCTGGCAGAGTAAAAGCGTATGAATGGAACAGAATTGTGTGGCTTTGAGAACTCTGACATTCATGAAGTAGACAGGGTAGTCCTGGTGAGCTTTAGGAGAGGACAGAGCTAACTGTACAAGAGTCAGACGACCTAGGGGTGAAGTGGACAGTGGTGTTCCATGTGTGTGCGTTGGCAGTCCATGGAGAAGAGGTAGATTTTGTGTATAACATTTAAGACATGTACATATCACCTACAACATATGTTGTGTTATTAGCTTAGTGCAATGGCGCTTGAGATTAGAAGACTAGAATGATTCTTTCGGATGTGATTTTATCCTGGAAGTGTGTGCAAAAATTGAATTGGGGTGTCAGAATTATAAGTAGATTTTCAGAAACTTCATTTTTTGCAGTTTTAAGAGATGTTGGAAATTTTGACGTTGTATATCTTGTGGACTCTTAATAGAATCTGCATAGGGTGTCTTTAGACATTTCCTGTCACTCACTGACTTCTTTGTAGAGCTTGACTTTTTCGTGCCAGTCAGAACCCGCAGTAATGAACCTGTTGCTTTTGTCCTCAGTCTGTCCCTGCTGGGTGTGATTCTGATAGCCTTCCAGCAGGCACAGTACATTCTGATGGAATTCATGAAAGCGAGACAAGAGGCAGAATGCCAGCTCGCTCTTCAAAGTCTTGGGTGTGGGGGAAAACCTGTTTTCACTGGTAAGATTGTCTTGCATTGTTTTCATGTGAATAATTATCTTGCAGAATTAAGAAATTCTGCTGCCACTGTGATTACTTTGTGTTGTGCCTAAAATTAAAACCATCAAAAGTTCATCAGGATGCCTCTTGCTGTCAGGTTTACCCCAGACTTCACGTCTTCCTGGGTCATCCGCGAGCTGACCCTGGTCACGGCGGCAGACCTGGAGTTTCATTTCACTCTCAACGTGACCCTCCCTCATCACCTGCTGCCTCTGTGTGCGGACGTGGTTCCAGGACCAAGCTGGGAGGAGTCGTTTTGGAGGCTCACCGTCTTCTTTGTCAGGTCGGTGCCCGTCTCCACTACTGCTCCCTCACCGAGTTGAGATGTCGTCCATCCGAGTTCATGGAAATGTATATTGCCTGGCAGAGTAAAAGCGTATGAATGGAACAGAATTGTGTGGCTTTGAGAACTCTGACATTCATGAAGTAGACAGGGTAGTCCTGGTGAGCTTTAGGAGAGGACAGAGCTAACTGTACAAGAGTCAGACGACCTAGGGGTGAAGTGGACAGTGGTGTTCCATGTGTGTGCGTTGGCAGTCCATGGAGAAGAGGTAGATTTTGTGTATAACATTTAAGACATGTACATATCACCTACAACATATGTTGTGTTATTAGCTTAGTGCAATGGCGCTTGAGATTAGAAGACTAGAATGATTCTTTCGGATGTGATTTTATCCTGGAAGTGTGTGCAAAAATTGAATTGGGGTGTCAGAATTATAAGTAGATTTTCAGAAACTTCATTTTTTGCAGTTTTAAGAGATGTTGGAAATTTTGACGTTGTATATCTTGTGGACTCTTAATAGAATCTGCATAGGGTGTCTTTAGACATTTCCTGTCACTCACTGACTTCTTTGTAGAGCTTGACTTTTTCGTGCCAGTCAGAACCCGGCAGTAATGAACCTGTTGCTTTTGTCCTCAGTCTGTCCCTGCTGGGTGTGATTCTGATAGCCTTCCAGCAGGCACAGTACATTCTGATGGAATTCATGAAAGCGAGACAGAGGCAGAATGCCAGCTCCTCTTCACAGCAGAACAGTAGTCCGATGGACGTGATCAGCTCCCATTCTCACAAGTAAGGATTCTTGTCTTGGGTGTGTATGTGGAAAGGGGGCGTTCTCACCTTTGCTGTTACTCACTTTTGATTTTATATTAAAGTAATAGAGCTTTAGATTCAAAACTTGTTTCTGTACAGTTTTCTTTAAGTTGCTGTTTGGCAGCTAAGCCATTCGTTTTAGTATATGATAGGCTTCTTTTAAGGACTTGGCTTGTTAATCCTGTGGAGCTATAAAAGAACAAAAGGTGAGAAGTGCTTAGGATGCTCTCATACTGAGCGTGCCCTCTTTCTCTTGGAGTTATAAACAGAGAGAGAGGTTTGTTCAGTTTGCCTTTATGCTAAATGTTTTTTTCTTCTTACATTCAGAAGCAACTGCAAGAACTTTCTCGATAACTATGCCCACTCCGATAAAGGCCGAGGGAAAAGCTGCCTCCCAGTCAGCACCCCACAGAGCAGGATCCAGAACGCGACTAAGAGGAGCCCGGGCACCTACGGCCATTCCCAGAAGAAGCACAAGTGCTCGGTCTATTACGGAAAGCACAAAGGCGGCCCGGCCAGCAGCGCCAGCGCCCCCTTGGAGGACAAGCCGGCCACAGCCCCGGGCGGCTCCCCGGGTGCTGCTAAAGAGGACGCGTGTCCTCCAGGGCTGGGCGAGGCCTGGGTGGGCCTCAAGTACTCTGGGGGGCTGAACGTCAACCTGCAGAAGAACTTAACTCTCCCCAAGAACTTACTGGGTAAAGAGGAAAACACACTGAAAAACGCAGTTGTTGTCAGTAATGCTTCTTCCGAATGTCACATGAAGGAGGGAGTGCAGACATGTATGTTTCCTAAGGAAACGGACTTCCAGATCTCAGAAAACATAGCTGAGCTCATGGAACGAGAGGGCTGTCCTCCGAGGACCCCTAAGAAACTACCTGAAAATCATTTGCTGAGAAATTCACCTCAGTGCCAGTCAGACTTGCCAGAAATTTCCAGGAAAACTAATGGTAATCTTTCCTTCCACCGTGGTGAATCTTCTCTCCTGTTTGTCTCCAATGTGTTCTTAGTGGAATTTATTTCCACTTGTGATTTCTGTTTGAATTATGACTGCTAAATTTTCATTTCATGCACTAAGTTTTATTAGGAAAGGTATAAATATTGAAATACTGTTTGCAAGATGGGAAGTTTAGAACGGGGCACCACATTTTTAGAGCATTGTGAGAAAGAAATTTTGTTGTTTTCAATTATTTTTATTTTACTTTTACAGAGTTTTGTTGTTTACAGCTATACATAAACCCAAATCAGACATAGATATACCCTTGACCCCTCCTACCCGAACCCCGCTTCCACCTCCCTCCCCACTCCACCCCTCCAGGTTGTTGCATAGCCCCCATGTAAGTTCCCTTAGTCTTACAGCATGTTTAAAATGGTTATCTCTTTTATATATGGTAGTATAGTGTTCCATGTTACTCTTTCCATACCTCTCACCCGTTCCCCCCTCCTTGCAGTGTCCATAAGTCTGTTCTCTCTGTTTCCATTGCTGCTCTGCATATACATTTATCAGTACCATCTTTCAAGGCTACATATATTTTGTTGGTATACTATATTTGTCCTTCTCTTTTTGACTTACCTCACTTTGTATAATAGATTCTAGATTCCTCCACCTCATTAGCATTGATTTGAATGCATTTCTTTTCATGGCTGAGAAGTACTTTTTACCTTTTACTTTGTATAATTTGATTTCTATTGTAAAATCCATCCACCTCATTAGCATATATGCTGATTGGGGGGGCTGAACGTCAACCTGCAGAAGAACTTAACTCTCCCCAAGAACTTACTGGGTAAAGAGGAAAACACACTGAAAAACGCAGTTGTTGTCAGTAATGCTTCTTCCGAATGTCACATGAAGGAGGGAGTGCAGACATGTATGTTTCCTAAGGAAACGGACTTCCAGATCTCAGAAAACATAGCTGAGCTCATGGAACGAGAGGGCTGTCCTCCGAGGACCCCTAAGAAACTACCTGAAAATCATTTGCTGAGAAATTCACCTCAGTGCCAGTCAGACTTGCCAGAAATTTCCAGGAAAACTAATGGTAATCTTTCCTTCCACCGTGGTGAATCTTCTCTCCTGTTTGTCTCCAATGTGTTCTTAGTGGAATTTATTTCCACTTGTGATTTCTGTTTGAATTATGACTGCTAAATTTTCATTTCATGCACTAAGTTTTATTAGGAAAGGTATAAATATTGAAATACTGTTTGCAAGATGGGAAGTTTAGAACGGGGCACCACATTTTTAGAGCATTGTGAGAAAGAAATTTTGTTGTTTTCAATTATTTTTATTTTACTTTTACAGAGTTTTGTTGTTTACAGCTATACATAAACCCAAATCAGACATAGATATACCCTTGACCCCTCCTACCCGAACCCCGCTTCCACCTCCCTCCCCACTCCACCCCTCCAGGTTGTTGCATAGCCCCCATGTAAGTTCCCTTAGTCTTACAGCATGTTTAAAATGGTTATCTCTTTTATATATGGTAGTATAGTGTTCCATGTTACTCTTTCCATACCTCTCACCCGTTCCCCCCTCCTTGCAGTGTCCATAAGTCTGTTCTCTCTGTTTCCATTGCTGCTCTGCATATACATTTATCAGTACCATCTTTCAAGGCTACATATATGTGTGTTGGTATACTATATTTGTCCTTCTCTTTTTGACTTACTTCACTTTGTATAATAGATTCTAGATTCCTCCACCTCATTAGCATTGATTTGAATGCATTTCTTTTCATGGCTGAGAAGTATTCCATTGTATATATGTACCATAGCTGCTTTATCCATTCATTTGTTGATGGACATCTAGGTTTTTTCCATGTTCTAGCTATTGTAAATAGTGCTGCATTGAACATTGAGGTACATGTGTCTCTTTCAAGTTTGATTTCTGCAGCATATATGCCTAAGAGAGGGATTGCTGGGTCATGTGGTACTTCTATTCCTAGTTTTTTAAGGAATCTTCATACTGTCTTCCATAATGACTGTATCAGTTTACATTCCCACCAGCAGTGCAAGAGGGTACCCTTTTCCCCACACGCTCTTCAGCTGTAGATTTTTTTTTTTTTTGGCCACTTCTGTTGATCTTTCATTTATCTTTGTTCTTTGGCCTGTGTGGGCCTCCCATTGCAATGGCCTCACTCGTAGCAGAATACCGGCTCTGGGTGCGTGTGTTCCACGTGTTCCAGAGCTCTGGCTCAGTAGCTGGACCCATTGGTCCAGCTGCTCTGTGGTACGTGGAATCTTCCCAGGGCAGGGATCGAACCGGCACCCCTTGCACTGCAACGTGGTGTCTTTACCCACTGGACCACCAGGGAAACCCTTGTCTGTATATTTTTTGATGATGGCCATTCTGATTGTTGTGAGGTGATATCTCGTTGTAGTTTTGATTTGCATTTTTCTAATAATGAGCAGTGTTGAGCATCTCTTCATAAGAAGTTTACTTTTTCAAAGTACATTCATTGGAATGATGCAAGTATCATATTTTATTGTTGGAACATATGGACACCTATTTCATCTTTTATCTTGACCTTTCAGACTATTGGCAGAAATCAGTCAGCCTGTTTCTGATAGAACAAAACTCACCACCTTTCTGTCTGTGGCAGCGGCCACCATCGCATGCTCCCTGTCCTGGATCTTCTTAAATTGTGTTCCTTGGTTAAAAGAAGATAGATGTTCTTTCAGAGCGAATGCAGTTAGTAAAAGTACAAGGAAAATTAGACTAGGCAGTCTACCTACATGTACGCCTGTCAGTAAATGTAATCGATCCCTCTGGCTTCTGGCATGGAAACCTGTGCTCACTGTTGTGTCCACCTTGACCATTTCAATAAGCACATTCTGTCCCCTTTAAGTGTCAGAGGTTTGATACTTCTTAATCTGGAAGAGTCAGTTATTTTTGATCTTACTCAAAATATCTAAGTATAAACAAGTATTCATATTTTTCACTCCTTGTTACGGTAGAGAAGGTTGTGCATTGGCTGATTCTAATGAGCTTTATGCATTTGGCAGAGGAAGGAACCCAAACTGAATTTTAGGTGTTCCACCAAAGAACGTTTCTGATTTAAAAGGAAGCCAGAGTCCTCTGAGTGAAGCAAGGTCTCAGCAGCCCTGTGTCATTTCCTGGTGCCCCTGGTTCACCCTGTTGGTGCTGGGTCCCTAGCAGCAGTGCACCTGCTCAGAGGACTCCTGTCCCCACGGCCTCTCGCCTGGCACACCCCCTGGATGAAGCACTCAGCCACAGCTCTGTGAAGTCACAGCATTGCTTGTCTTAGGGTGTTGATGTGGGGCCACTGAGTGCCTGTTCCTCCTTGTCTGTCCCGGACACTCTCTAGGGCCCTGACTACAAAACTCTTGTGAAAAGGCGAAGTTATGGCATAAGTCTCGCTGGGTTTTTCTCATTTCGTGTATTGTTTAGGCCTGAGAAGGGTATTCAACATAGCCTGACTTCATACCAATTTAAAATCAAACTTGTTTAAGGGAACTATCCCTGCAGAAATGTGTCTTCTGTGGTCTATTGTGCCCATCAGACCTCATTGTCAACATGCCTCACTGAGGGCAAGGGTGGTGGCCTTGCGGGTGGATGGATGAGGGGCTTAATGCTGCGTCACAGCACCTTGAGGGGAGTGGACCAGTGGACAGGGCAGCCAGAGGACCAAATTCATGCTTCTGGATCCTTGTCTAGTACTTGCTGTTCATTGTCTGCATTGAGCCTCAATGACCATGTATTTGGCTTACAAAGTGGCCTTAGCACTAAAGAACCCGTCTGCCAGTGCTGGAGATGTGAGAGACCCTGGTTCCACCCCTGGGTTGGGAAGATCGCCTGGAGGAGCACAGGGCAGCCCACTTCAGTATTCTTGCCTGGAGAATCCCCATGGTCAGAGGAGCCTGGTGGGTCCATGGCGTCACAAAGAGTTGAACACAACTGAAGTGACCTAGCACACACATGCACAGCTATGTAATATCTCAAAACACTCAGCAAGAGTGAGTAAATTAAATCAAGGAGCCCGCAAACACAGGGTTTGCTTGTATCGTTGTAGGGTGTAGATGGCAAACCTGCCGCCAGCCTTTCCACCCTGTGCAGATGACCTACTGCAAGCTTACAGTGCTTTAAATGGAAACAAGTCTCTCACTTTAAGAATTTTTTTTTTTTTTTTTGACACCACTCTTTGGCTGGCCTGTCAACTGGTGAAGCAGTATCAGGGTGATTGTTGGGCACATCAGATAAGAGTTGATGAAAGAACTTTGGCTTTCCACCATGTTCATACCAGCAAGTTCAAAGGTGCTAATTCACAGGCCTGTGTTTCTCTCCAATATAATCTGTCAGCAGGAGCTTCCTTACAGGGAAACCCTTTCACTGACATGTACTTGGTTTTATGCTCTCTTTTCATCACTGTTCTAGGGAAATATCAAAGCGGTTAATAAGTAAACAGGCGGCCTCTTGTCCATTTGCAATTTAAACATTTTTAAACATTTAAAGCCCCCAGAATTTTTTGTTATATATAAATTTCGGCTTCTTTTATTGACTTTTTGTTTATCTATTTTCATCCATCTTTATTCTTTGGCATGTGTGGGCCTCCCATTGCAGTGGCCTCTCTCTCTCTGCGGAGCACCAGCTCTGGGCACATGTACTCCAGAGCGCTGGCTCGTAATTGGACACACCGGTCCAGCCACTCCGCGGCACATGGGATCTTCTCGTGCCCAGGATGGAACCAGTGCCCCTTGCACTGCGAGGTGGTGGACCCACTGGACCACCAGGGAAGCCCAAGACTTGAGAATTTTAAAAATAAGAAAGGACTGAGAAATTTAGGGCAAGAAATTTGTAGTTTGAAGATAGAATATAGGATTTGTTTGTTTGTTTGTTTTGGTAATATTGAGGGTTCAGGCTTCTTTTGTCAGATTTTAAAGGAAGGCCTTGTAATAAGCTGGCAGATGGTAACAGGCACCGGTAGTCACCATGTGGAAAGAACACTCAAGAATAAGAAAACCAAAAATGTAAGGACCTTTATGAGTTTCACTTCCAGCTTTGAGCATCTATTTGTTTTTGGTGTTGAAAAGAATTTCACTTTGTGTTTCTATTTGAAGAAGACAGCTTCAGTCTTGTGAGCTGAACTCAGCCCCACTCTTGGGCCAGGAGCCTCTTAGGAGCTAAGGCTCACTCAGCAGAGGCTGGTCAGTATCTGGGCCATGTTCTAGCTGTTTCTCGAAAGTACATAGAGGTTCTTAGAGTCACGCGCTGGAAGGGGTCAGCCTGGCTCCAAGGCGAAATGTAAGATATGAAAGAAAACACCACTTTGGCTTTCCAAGCAGTATCAGGGTGATTGTTGGGCACATCAGATAAGAGTTGATGAAAGAACTTTGGCTTTCCACCATGTTCATACCAGCAAGTTCAAAGGTGCTAATTCACAGGCCTGTGTTTCTCTCCAATATAATCTGTCAGCAGGAGCTTCCTTACAGGGAAACCCTTTCACTGACATGTACTTGGTTTTATGCTCTCTTTTCATCACTGTTCTAGGGAAATATCAAAGCGGTTAATAAGTAAACAGGCGGCCTCTTGTCCATTTGCAATTTAAACATTTTTAAACATTTAAAGCCCCCAGAATTTTTTGTTATATATAAATTTCGGCTTCTTTTATTGACTTTTTGTTTATCTATTTTCATCCATCTTTATTCTTTGGCATGTGTGGGCCTCCCATTGCAGTGGCCTCTCTCTCTCTGCGGAGCACCAGCTCTGGGCACATGTACTCCAGAGCGCTGGCTCGTAATTGGACACACCGGTCCAGCCACTCCGCGGCACATGGGATCTTCTCGTGCCCAGGATGGAACCAGTGCCCCTTGCACTGCGAGGTGGTGGACCCACTGGACCACCAGGGAAGCCCAAGACTTGAGAATTTTAAAAATAAGAAAGGACTGAGAAATTTAGGGCAAGAAATTTGTAGTTTGAAGATAGAATATAGGATTTGTTTGTTTGTTTGTTTTGGTAATATTGAGGGTTCAGGCTTCTTTTGTCAGATTTTAAAGGAAGGCCTTGTAATAAGCTGGCAGATGGTAACAGGCACCGGTAGTCACCATGTGGAAAGAACACTCAAGAATAAGAAAACCAAAAATGTAAGGACCTTTATGAGTTTCACTTCCAGCTTTGAGCATCTATTTGTTTTTGGTGTTGAAAAGAATTTCACTTTGTGTTTCTATTTGAAGAAGACAGCTTCAGTCTTGTGAGCTGAACTCAGCCCCACTCTTGGGCCAGGAGCCTCTTAGGAGCTAAGGCTCACTCAGCAGAGGCTGGTCAGTATCTGGGCCATGTTCTAGCTGTTTCTCCGAAAGTACATAGAGGTTCTTAGAGTCACGCCTGTCATTGGGAAAGGGGCTTGGGGAGGCAGCCTGGCTCCCAAGAGTGCATGAAATGATGTCCTGATCCTGGTGGAAATTCTGGAGGAGCCTGAGGCATTGTGCCTTCTCTGATTCCGAGGCAGATCTTTTTCTGAGTGTAACTTAACGGTGAGAACGGTCTTCCAAGCTGTGTTTCAATGACTCTGGCTACGTGCTCACCATAGTTATGGAGAAACAGAATGTTTTCCAGATTAACAGAAAATGTATCCTTCTTTTCCTGCTCTTTCTCTTGCTTCCTTCTGAGAGTCTATCGTAAATCATGAATTAAAATTTCCAGTAGAAGCGCAGTCTGTTGCCAGATTCCTTGGGGCTCTGTCTCACACACTTGTCTCTTGGTGCCCGCCTGTCAAACAGCTGTGAAACAGCCACCCGTCCGAGCTACGTACCGTGTGCTACGTGGTCCAGAGTCTCTTGATGATCTGACAGGAGCAGGGCTTTATCTGGAATGTAAATAAGTGATCCTTTGAAA
This sequence comes from Tragulus kanchil, assembly GCA_022376925.1. Classification (NCBI taxonomy): domain Eukaryota; kingdom Metazoa; phylum Chordata; class Mammalia; order Artiodactyla; family Tragulidae; genus Tragulus; species Tragulus kanchil. The sequence goes on from JAIOJX010000025.1 coordinate 46,036,616, forward strand.
CATATCTCCTTTCAGATGTTTATAATCGCTATTTTTTCATTATGTGATCAAAATTATAGACTTAGAATTAGAGGTAGAAGCAGATTGCTCCTAGCCTCAGCATGATGAAAGAGGTATTGAATAGCTGGCAAATTTTCTGTTGTCTCTTCTTATAAAAATCTGAAGGATAATGAGCTTTGAAATGTAATACCCTAAAGACCTGAAATAAACAGTGCATGAAAGTTTTCCATGAATTGGACAGATACATACAAAATTTGTGAAATACCAACATTTATAGAAAATTTTAAAGCAAGTTTCATTTATTTAATACTTACAGGTACCAACAACCAGCAATAAAAATCTAGTGGTTTGCTCAGAATGCATCATACGACTGGATTTGATACAGAAAAGCTCTGAGTGAGATTCTGGCCTGTTCACTTGTTTCTGTTCTGTTTTTGTGACATGAACACACCTACTCCGTGAGACAAATGGCAGAAAAGAGTGTAATGCCCTGAGTCAGAATGCTTAGTAGGAAGCCTTGGAATGGCACTATTTTTAAAATGAAGCATGAGCTCCCCGATGTTTCTAACTTCTTGAATGTTGTCGTGTAGAATTTCTCAGAGACTTACTTTGAAGTCATTTTATTATTGGTCCTGACTCTTATCCCCCACAGTAGGTATTAGGAATTTTCTGAGTGTCTGTGCTGTTTCCCTTTTGAGGAGTAGTTTAGTGTTAGATAGTAAACTTGGATTCTTCCTAAGAAACTTGATGACTCATCCTTTCAGTGCTGTTCTTGGCCTGAAGAAAACTTGAGGAAAACCGTTTACTCATGAATTAAGACTCTTGGAAAGTCATGGCACATTTTTGGAGGAGAATATCTGTATTCTGTTCATACAGATGGCCTCTGCAACCCAACATGATGTCTTTGTTTCGGAGGTCTTTTTCGTTGGGACCCTGTCTTCCTTGCTCTCGGCTCTTTCTCGGCTCTTTTGTGATGCTGGCTGTTTTCCTCTGGGTGGCTCCCACCTAGTCTGGGTTGCGGAGGAGTTCATGTTCCCAGTGTGTCCATAGCTACGTAATGTTTCCATAATTTTCCATTAACAAAATAAAAGAATGCTTACTTTACAAGTGTTACTGACAAAATGTATGCATCTTGCTTGGAGTGAGCTTGACTTGCAGCTTCAAGGTGATGACCGCTGCTATTTGTATGGTGAGCCTCGTGCAGCCCCGGGCCACTCAGGCAGCCTGCAGCCCCCTCTGCCGTGATGTATTTGCAGGCAGACGTCTGCACATTCCCAGACGGCCAAAGTGTCACGAAGGATTCTCACTTAAAAAGGCGGAAGGTATTGAAATCCCTTCTGATTCATATTAGTACTTTGAAGCCAGTTATTGTGGCCTTGAGGTTGATTTAACTTATTTTGAAGTCAAGGCTAGAAGTAGACTTAGGAATGAAGTCATTTGGAAGAACATTAGGAAGGTCACATTTTCAGATGGGCTGCACCAGTGCCGACCTTGCCTTGTGGTCAGCTCCTGCTCAGTTCTCACTGGCGGACGCTATCCTCTGGGGAGGTGGGTGCTTCCTGCAGGAGAAGCCCCTGCCTGCCAGCCGTTCCTGTGTCTGTCAGTGGTGACCCTTATATTTCTGTCTGTCTGGTTGCATCAGTCAGGGTAGGCAGAGAATGTGGTATTTTCGTTTCATAAGTAAGAAAACTGGCGTTCAAGCAGCTTGGGAGACTTTCAATCATGAAACTAGTTAGTATCTGAATCATGACCATAATCCAAGATTTTATACCTCCTCTTTCCTTCCTCCAGCCTTTTTTCCTTCAAACTTATTGTTACGTGGTCAGCCAAACTGGTTTTGAGAGTAAAAAACTTGGATTCTTCCTAAGAAACTTGATGACTCATCCTTTCAGTGCTGTTCTTGGCCTGAAGAAAACTTGAGGAAAACCGTTTACTCATGAATTAAGACTCTTGGAAAGTCATGGCACATTTTTGGAGGAGAATATCTGTATTCTGTTCATACAGATGGCCTCTGCAACCCAACATGATGTCTTTGTTTCGGAGGTCTTTTTCGTTGGGACCCTGTCTTCCTTGCTCTCGGCTCTTTCTCGGCTCTTTTGTGATGCTGGCTGTTTTCCTCTGGGTGGCTCCCACCTAGTCTGGGTTGCGGAGGAGTTCATGTTCCCAGTGTGTCCATAGCTACGTAATGTTTCCATAATTTTCCATTAACAAAATAAAAGAATGCTTACTTTACAAGTGTTACTGACAAAATGTATGCATCTTGCTTGGAGTGAGCTTGACTTGCAGCTTCAAGGTGATGACCGCTGCTATTTGTATGGTGAGCCTCGTGCAGCCCCGGGCCACTCAGGCAGCCTGCAGCCCCCTCTGCCGTGATGTATTTGCAGGCAGACGTCTGCACATTCCCAGACGGCCAAAGTGTCACGAAGGATTCTCACTTAAAAAGGCGGAAGGTATTGAAATCCCTTCTGATTCATATTAGTACTTTGAAGCCAGTTATTGTGGCCTTGAGGTTGATTTAACTTATTTTGAAGTCAAGGCTAGAAGTAGACTTAGGAATGAAGTCATTTGGAAGAACATTAGGAAGGTCACATTTTCAGATGGGCTGCACCAGTGCCGACCTTGCCTTGTGGTCAGCTCCTGCTCAGTTCTCACTGGCGGACGCTATCCTCTGGGGAGGTGGGTGCTTCCTGCAGGAGAAGCCCCTGCCTGCCAGCCGTTCCTGTGTCTGTCAGTGGTGACCCTTATATTTCTGTCTGTCTGGTTGCATCAGTCAGGGTAGGCAGAGAATGTGGTATTTTCGTTTCATAAGTAAGAAAACTGGCGTTCAAGCAGCTTGGGAGACTTTCAATCATGAAACTAGTTAGTATCTGAATCATGACCATAATCCAAGATTTTATACCTCCCTCTTTCCTTCCTCCAGCTTCAAAAACAATGTTGTGGTCAAGAATTCCCTGGGGATTCAGTGGTCATGATCCTGCACTTTCATTGCCTGGGTGCAGGTTCGATCCCACAAGCCACATGGTGCAGCCAAAAAAATAAAAAGTTTTGGTAAAATATACAGAATCTAAAAGTTACCGTTTTAAATAATAAAAGCTCAGTGGCATTAAGTACATTCACGTCATTGTACAGCCATCACCATCAACCGTTTCCAGAACTTTTTCATCACCCCTGACTGACTAAAACACTACAGCCATTAAGCAATAACTACTGAACTCCATCAGCCCCCTGGTGGCCACCATTTTGCTTTTTATAGCAATAAATTCAACAACTCTGGGTCCCTCAGACAAGTAGGATCACACAGTATTTGTCTTGTGACTGGCTTCTTTCACTCAGTATAATATCTTCAAGATTTATCTGTGCTGGAACTTTCATATGTAAACTTGATTCCCTTTTTTCCCTGCCTTAACCATTTTTGTGTGTGCAATTGAGTAATGCTAATTATACGCACACAGTAGCGCCATGAATTATTCCTTTTTAAGGGTAAAGGTGTTCCATGGTATTTACCACACTGTGTTTATCTATCCATTTATCCATGCACAAATTTGGGTTGTTTCTTCCTTTTGGCTTTTATGAGTAAGGCTGTAATGAATAATGGGGTATCCCTCCTCTTTCTTTCCATGATCTCTTTTAATGGCTGTTTGTAGAACTCAGTAAAAGTGCATTTTCACCTGTAAACAAGGTAAGTTTTTTGAGCGTGGTGGATGTCAAAAACATTCCTTAAGTCTAAGTCTCATTACATCAAATGAGATTGTGTGGTGTTGGAAGGGGATTTAACTTTGGGGAATGTGAATGGAAATAATTAGTTAGAAATTGAATCATTTTTTGTTTATTCAAGGGAATAACCAGCAAGTGCCTGTCAAGAATGAAGTAGATAGTTGTGAAACTTTGAAGAAGGTTGACACAAAGTCTTCTTCGGAAAAGAAGATTCACAAAGCATCTAAAGAAGACTTATGTTCTGAGAAACAGGACATGCCTTCAGTCGAGGTCGGTATCCCTTTTTTCTTGCCTAGTAGAGCACAACCCAGTTTTAGGGCTTCGAGTGCAAATATCTGTATATAAACTGTACATCTATATCATACTTTTCAGAGAGAATAGTTATATATTTGATTCCACAGGGATAATTGGTGAGATTGATGTGTTTATCTTCTAATTATATAGGAGATATTAAAATAAGTTTTTGGTGACATCAGATAGCTTTTACTCTCAAGAGAATCTGTTCTTAAGCAAATGGGTTAACTCCTGGGTAAAGATGGTAGAGCAGAACTGTGCAGAAAAGCCAGGAAATAGGCATACATATGTCTGTGGCTGATTCATGTTAATGTATGGCAGAAACCAAAAGTGAGTATTATAAGGCAGTCATTGTCCAATTAAAAATAAATAAAAAATGGTTTTAAAAGGGAGGAAAAATGAGAAATGCACCTCAGCTTGCCTAAGACTTTGTAGACCCAGCTCGCGTCTGAGAGCAGAGGAGCGCTGTCCTGAGGCCGTGAAGGGGCGAGCACGAGCACTGTGTCCAGAGGCGCTGGCGCCCAGGCGCAAAGGCAGCAAGTGTGCATCTGTAAACTCAAGGGAACCTCAGAGGTTTCCTTGAATTAGTGAATCTTAGAAGATAGAAGTAAAGATAAAGACCAGAACTGAGGAAGCTGTGTTGAAGATCTGTTGAAGTTTCTGTCCATTTTGTATCCAGAACTAAGGCTAAACAGTTGACAATTATGGTTGCAGAACAGAGGGCAAACGTTAAAACTTTAACAAAGCAGAAATAATAAAATCTGCAAAAACGGGGTGGGATTGAAAGGTAAGTCTAAGTACGTTTTAATTTTCTCTTGGTGGTGAGCCAGTTCTGTTCAAAACTGAAACGTGTAGTTTAAAAGGGTGAAAACCTACGAAAATATCTTTCACCATCTTTTTCTTAACCTTAGAGAGATCCTTAGAGAATTAATATATCATGTGGAAAAGAAACATTTATTGACAGTTGGCGGTCCTTTGGTCCTACTGAATTTTCTTCTGTTAAGTTCAAATAAAATTAAGCCTTGCATTTGTATTGAAAAATGATGCATGGTTCTCGTTTTCTAAATTACTCCCACCATCTGTCCTGCCATCCTTATATATGCATAGGTTCTTAAGAGACGTGTTAAAAAATGTTTGCCAAATAGTCAATGGGAGAACCTGGTTATTTCTGAGTGGCGGGATTTTTTACTTGCTTTGTTTTTTCCTTCTTTATGCTATTCTGTTTTTGTTTGAACTCTAAAAAGCATGGATTTTTCTTTTAAGTAAATGAGATGGATACCAAATAAGAAAATCTAACAATCCAAGCCAGGAATTTGTGGTCTGTTGAGAAAGACAAGATATTTCCTTGTAGTCAGGTACTCAGGTAAGCGCATAGTCAAAGGGGTTGCAGAGATGGGAATGTCGGCTTAGCCTGCGAGGGCCGTGGAAGCCCCAAGCAGGAAGGAACTCGTGGAGGGAATGTGGAGAGGCTAAGGAGGCCAGGAGGGCACCGGACACGACAGAACCTCGGGGTGTAGTGGGAGCAGTAGGGCTTTTCTGACCAAGAAGACGTTCCCTCAGGTGGGGGAAGCCGGGGGAGGGCTGATTCAGAACTTGGCCAGGTTGCCAAGGCCTCTTGGACCAACTCAAAGTTCAGACTTTAGTCCACGAATCTCAGTGGAGACAATGTAGTAAGTGAGCATAAGCACTGGGAAGGGAGGCTTGCCTGCTCAGTAATTCCAGGATCAAATTTTTGAAAGCACACTGGTCCAAACAAAAAATCTTTTTGGAGGATTTGGCCTGAGGGTGGCCAGTTTAGGGACCCTGCTGCAAATCATGGATAGCTGTTGAAGGATTCTGCTCCAGGTCGGGGCTAGGGTGGCGGATGAGGGAGGGTAACACATGGAAAACAACCCTTGGGCTCACGACTTCTTTCTTTCTTTCTTTCTTTCTTTATTTATTTATTTATTTTTGGGTGGGAGTCGGATTGGGGAGGGAGGGGAGCGGGCGGGCCACTTCTATTGGTCTTTCATTTCTCTATTTTCATCCGTCTTTGTTCTTTGGCTCCTGTGGGCCTCCCATCGCTGTGGCGTCTATCGTCGCAGAGCACCGGCTCTGGGCGCATGCGCCCCAGAGCTCCGGCTCGGTAATCGGACGCATCGGTCCAGCCGCTCCGCGGCACGTGGGATCTTCCCAGGCCAGGGATCAAACCGGCGGCCCTTGCACTGCAAGGTGGTGTCCTTATCCACTGGACCACCAGGGGAAGCCCGGCTCCCAACTTCTTGAAACTGGTGATTGAGTGCCTTTCAGCCCAGTTTCATGGAGTCAGGCAGGGTGCCTGTTACAAGGAGCCAGTGTGATGGTTTTTTAGCAAGTACTTGAATGAGTGTATGAATAGTGCGTTTCTGCAGGCTCCGTCCGAGTGTTCTGGAGGCTGGATTGGGGCGGGCAGGAGTGAGTACCAGCTCTTGTCGGGCCAGGTGACTGTTTCTCTGCTGGAGGGGTGGTATAATCAAGACAGTGCTTGACAGGAGCAGCGCGGCAAGATGGGACAGTGAAGAAGAAAGACCGCAGGACTTCTGAGCAGCTAACTGCGTGAAGTGGAGTTAGCTGCTCTGCAACTTTTCTTGCAGAGTTATTTGCAGAATCAGCTCCAGGGGTTTCCCAGCTGGGGAGCTGGGGCTTGTGATGCATTCATGTTCATGTCAGGGCAGTGTGGGCTAGTGGTTAGCAGCATGCACGTTGCAGCTGGTGTGAATTCAGCCCGACTCTTCCTCCATAACATTGGGAGCTGCTCACCATCGCAGTTTCCTCATGAAACATGAGAGCAGTAATAGTATTCCTACCTCACAGGGCCGTGAGGACTGGAGAGCGACTTTAAGTGCTTCCAATAGCATCACCTAGGAAGCAGTGCCCAGGAGTTAGAACCAAGGAGGTGAGGGGTGTGACTGTGATCATTGCCGACAGGAGAAGCTGGACTTGGGTATGGGAGCGCCTGTGGACGGACCTCGGGTGGAGGGACTGGATGCAGGTGGAACCAGGACGCTGTGCTGCCCTCTGATGAGGCGGAAGCCGACTCGGGGCTGCTGACCCCGCTGCCCCATGGCCTCTTGTCCTGGGAGGGGAGATGGGAACCCATCCCTTCAGGGCCCTCGGTGCAGGGCGGACAGGAGCCCGCTCAAGCTCAGGCTAGGGAATTGGACCCTGTCTGCCATACGTGACGGGTGCCATGCCTCCCAGGCCCCGGCCCGGAGTTTCCCCCCGCTCCATCCAGACTTGCCCTCTGCACCGGTGCCCTCAGCCGTGTCTTCAGTGTCAGGTTGAGGCGGGCACGGGCTTGGTCGCTGGAGCTTCAGCACTTCTTGGCCTTAATTCCAGGGCTCGTTGTCAGTTCCTCTTCCCTCCCTGCTCCATGAGCTGGGCGGGCCAGGCGTCTGCCTTGTGCAGGCAGTGGGCTCAGCGGGGGCACGGCTGCAGCGGGCCCAAGGGTCTGGGGGCTCCCTGTGCTCGGGGGCCCGAGGTGCCCGGTGGTCCCCGAGGTGGGTTTGCTGGACAGACCAAGCGGCTGTGGGCAGTCTTGGTCCCCGTTGCTGGCGCTGTGGCCCATTCTGTTTCATAGCCTCTTCTTTAAAACCCCTTGAGTGTACTTTCCATTTCATTGTTCATTTGGAGAAAATCCTTCTCAGTAAACACATTCCCAAGTGCAATGCTTAGTTTGTTTTTCTTGTACATTCTTGGGGCCTAACTTTGCAGCTTAGAAGATTGTATAAATCTGTCTATAGCACATGGGGAACATTCCTCCAGATTTATTGGCAAAGGAGGTTTGATGCCCAGATTTGGGAGGCACAGACCAAGATTTTAGTCCCGGTCCTGGCTGTTTATTTTGCAGACCGCCAACCCCACCCAGCCGCAAAGGACCTCCATAACGTTGGGAGCTGCTCACCATCGCAGTTTCCTCATGAAACATGAGAGCAGTAATAGTATTCCTACCTCACAGGGCCGTGAGGACTGGAGAGCGACTTTAAGTGCTTCCAATAGCATCACCTAGGAAGCAGTGCCCAGGAGTTAGAACCAAGGAGGTGAGGGGTGTGGCTGTGATCATTGCCGACAGGAGAAGCTGGACTTGGGTATGGGAGCGCCTGTGGACGGACCTCGGGTGGAGGGACTGGATGCAGGTGGAACCAGGACGCTGTGCTGCCCTCTGATGAGGCGGAAGCCGACTCGGGGCTGCTGACCCCGCTGCCCCATGGCCTCTTGTCCTGGGAGGGGAGATGGGAACCCATCCCTTCAGGGCCCTCGGTGCAGGGCGGACAGGAGCCCGCTCAAGCTCAGGCTAGGGAATTGGACCCTGTCTGCCATACGTGACGGGTGCCATGCCTCCCAGGCCCCGGCCCGGAGTTTCCCCCCGCTCCATCCAGACTTGCCCTCTGCACCGGTGCCCTCAGCCGTGTCTTCAGTGTCAGGTTGAGGCGGGCACGGGCTTGGTCGCTGGAGCTTCAGCACTTCTTGGCCTTAATTCCAGGGCTCGTTGTCAGTTCCTCTTCCCTCCCTGCTCCATGAGCTGGGCGGGCCAGGCGTCTGCCTTGTGCAGGCAGTGGGCTCAGCGGGGGCACGGCTGCAGCGGGCCCAAGGGTCTGGGGGCTCCCTGTGCTCGGGGGCCCGAGGTGCCCGGTGGTCCCCGAGGTGGGTTTGCTGGACAGACCAAGCGGCTGTGGGCAGTCTTGGTCCCCGTTGCTGGCGCTGTGGCCCATTCTGTTTCATAGCCTCTTCTTTAAAACCCCTTGAGTGTACTTTCCATTTCATTGTTCATTTGGAGAAAATCCTTCTCAGTAAACACATTCCCAAGTGCAATGCTTAGTTTGTTTTTCTTGTACATTCTTGGGGCCTAACTTTGCAGCTTAGAAGATTGTATAAATCTGTCTATAGCACATGGGGAACATTCCTCCAGATTTATTGGCAAAGGAGGTTTGATGCCCAGATTTGGGAGGCACAGACCAAGATTTTAGTCCCGGTCCTGGCTGTTTATTTTCTTGTAAGCAGACCGCCCCCAACCCCCACCCAGCCGCAAAGGAAAGGATTTCATGACTATTATAGAAGTGTAAAGAAGGGAGGAATAGATGCGTCCAAAATGGATCACTTTCCACATGTTTCTGTGTTCCTTTGCTTCTCTGTGCAAATGCTTAGAGACTTGGGATAATTATTATTGTGTATATGGAGCTTTGTTATAATGCCATAATTTTCTCATGTTAGAAATTAACGAGGAGCTTTGTTTTCAGCTGTTACAGAGCATCCCATCTCTTCACTATGCCCAGACCATTCCCCTGCAATTGGTTTGCAGCTTTTTATTTTCATAAATAACAGGATAATGAACTAAGTCTGACCTGTGTATCTGGTATATCCTTGCTTTCAATTTCTAGAAATAGAAATCGAGAGTATCCCCTGTCAGGGCCCCTTATGTGTGCCGCCAGCTTGCTCTCAGAAAGATGGTGCCTGTCTCCCTTATGCAGGGTGCACAACAGTGGTTTTGCAAACTCTTGATCGGGGGGTAGGTAAACAGTTGTTTTGTGTTTCATCACCAGTTTGCATATCTTACTAGGGAAAAGTAAGGATTTTCCTTCAGTTTTTGTGAAATTCTGAAAAATGCAAGCAAGAAATCATTCATCCAAGATCCTACCATTATGTTACGTGTTTTTTCCTAAGTGAAGAAATGAATGTCTAGCCTGATGTCACTTGCGCTGCTGAGCGGAGCATGCTGTCACAGCCCGCTGCCCGCCCCGGCCTGTCCCCGTGTTCATAGGCATAAACACGCAATGTAAACACACGTATGTTTTTAAAGCCAAAATGGAAAAATGAGGTACAAGCTGGTCTATAATTTGTCTTTTCTAAAAAAATACTTTATTATTAAATATTTTGGAGGCACTCTTCATATTTTGGGCCTTTTCTGTTTCTTTTGTGAACTTGCATTTCATGTCCTTTATCCACTTTTCTTTTGAATGTGGGCTTTCTTTTCTTGTTTTTTTGTGAAAACATAGGTGAAGGTATTAATTCTTTGTCGGACAGATTTCCTGCGTTTTCCCTTTCCCCTCTTTTTATTTGCTTTGATGTATGTGCAGTGGCTTTAAGAATGGCTTTATGTGATCTGTGATTTCTCTTTGATTTCTTCCATTGCTTTCATTATTAAAGCTTAGGAAATCTTAATTCCTCACCGTGTGGTGAGTTAAGTTGTGCCTCACTTACGGAGGTCAGAGAACTTAGTTCAGATAATTCAATGATGGTGATGATTGCTAAGTCTTATGTACATGGTATACATGTATCAGGTACTTTAAACCTCACAGCAGCCCTTTTGGAAGACTTGGGAAACCAAGGCAGAGGGAGGCAAAGCCACTTGCCCAGAGTGACTCAGCCTGTCACACGGAGTAGGGTTCAGGCCACATGATTTGGCCTCAGACTGGTCATAATTTCAGGTCTGTGTGGACCCTTTCAGTTCCTGGTTAGTCCTGCCTCCACACCACCAAAAAACAAAGACCCGTTGTTCCTGCCTTCTTCCTCCCATTTCCTGAGTCTGTAGTCTGTAGTTTGGTTTTCAGGCTTGCCTTCCGCTCTGCTCCACCTGTGGCCTCCACTGCTGCCCTGTCCTCCGCTAGACAGTTCCAGCCTCTTCACCTGGTGCTTCTCTCTCTCAGACACACACACACACTCCCACCCTCCTCCCACCCGACTCGTCTTTGCTGTGCACCCTGCTTCTGTCACTCCGTCCACACCTGCTCGTCCAGCAAGTCCCTTGCTCTCCTAAAACTCACTCTCCTGGCGGCTCAGCGGTAAAGGGTCTGCCTGCCACTGCAGAAGCCACAGGGTTCGATCCCTGCAGGAAGATCCCCTAGAGGAGGAAGTGGCACCCGATTCCAGTATTCTTGCCTGGAAAATCCCATGGACAGGGTTGCACAGAGTTGGACACGACTGAGCATGCATACCCTTCAACATTTAAAAAGAGGAAAAACGGGGCTTCCCTGGTGGTCCAGTGGGTGAAGAGTCCACCTTGCAGTGCAAAGGGCACCGGTTTCATCCCTGGCCCAGGAAGATCCCCTGTGCCGTGGAGCGGCTGGACCGGTGTGTCCAATTACAAGCCAGCACTCTGGAACACATGTGCCCAGAGCCGGTGCTCTGCAACAAGAGAGAGCACTGCAATGGGAGGCCCACACAGGCCAGAGAATAAAGATGGATGAACGTAAATGGATAAAAAATCAATAAAAGAGGCCAAAATACAAAAAAACGAAAGTATTATTAAAAAAAGAGGGAAAATGCAAATTTTAAAAATTGATTTTATAGGCATATATTTTATATAATATATTTATCTCTCATGCTAAATTAAGTTTTTCAGAACCACATTTAAAAAACATCAAGCCTATTCTTGGCTTTATTTACTTGAAAAGCTTAAAGTCATTTGGAGAATTCTCTGGAATTTTGGCTATTCTCCTAAAGTTCATCTATAAACAAATAAAAACATAAATATACAAATTACTGCTAAGTTGAATTTTTACATGATTTTTCTTCAGTAGTAATTCATGTGAATTGCACATACCAAATAAACAGGTGAAGGTCAGAGGATTTATTGCTGCTGAGGTTAACAGCAAGCTGACCATAAATTGCTAACAGATGTTTTTCGTTTTTAGCCTCTGAGAAATTTTATAGGCCAGTTTTTTGTTTGGTTTTTTTTTGCAGAGATTAAGGGAGGTAGAAAAAAGAAGGGAAATAAAAACAAACTAGAGATTGAGAAATGTATGTCTCAGTTTTCACTAGTTCTGGAATGTTCTGAATTCAGATGGAGTTAGTCTTCAAAAGTTAAAAAAAAAAATCATACAGAGGTTTTTTCATGTGTGTTAGTAAGATGAAACCTTTACTAAAATTTTCTGTTTTCCTCTTTAGCAAGAGGATTCTTATAGGAAGAAGAAACTTCAGGAGAAGAAAGAAGGAAATTTACAAAATTTAAATTGGAATAAAAATCGAGCATGTAGAAAAAACAAGAAAAGGGGTGCTGCCCACGTTTTGAGGTGTGTAACTCTTACAATCCCTTTTAATTCTCATCTGTTATTTGCTCTGTAATTTACATTTAGCTGTTACCTTTCAGTCTTGTTTTTGTTATGTTGGATACAGATAATGTGAGAGTGTAGGTGTTTGTGTTTTGAGAGAAAAATATATTCTTAAAATTAATATTCTTAAAATTACTTGCTTCTGGTTATGTTTTTTGTTGTTGTTGTTGAAAACCTCTTAAAATGAACAGATTTTTTAAATTTTACTTGGTAAAATGTAAAAGCCATGGGAGGTTTTAGGGAAAAAGCATAGCCATCCCTCCACACCAGGGCCTTTGTTCTTCCTGCGAAATGAATGGGGCAGGTTGTGAAGAAAGCCTTGGGCAGAGGCAGGTCACTTCGCAGCTTGACCTTGACCCTCCTGGGCTGTCTTGGGTCCCAGTAATGAAAGAGAATGGTCCCATGCGTAGACCCTTTGCTCTGTGAGTCTTGCAGAAGCAAGGTTCTTCCACTGCAGGAACTAAGGTTCAGATCCTGTGAGGGTGGCCTGAAGCCCAGAGCTGGCCATGGGCAGAGCCCGAGGTGACCCAGGCAGTCAGGCTCTCTTCTTGGGAAACCTTGCTTCTTATCTACCAAATGAAGGCCCTGACAGGATTTGTGGGAATCCCATTTGTCGGAGTTCCCAGAAGCGGCTCTCTAAATCTAATGCTACATAGATTCCATAGCTCGAGGATTTTCCCCACCAGGTCAGTAGGGTGTCTGTCCTGACTCCGCGTGCAGAGCGCCTCCAGCCGGCCTGCGCCCTCCGCCTGGTCCCTGGGAGCCTGTCAGGTGGCCCTCCCACTGCTACGCTCCCTGACTCCTGTCCCGAGCGGACGTCAGAGCCTATTCCTCCCACACCGGCCCATCGCCCTCCGACCTGTCTTCTGAGCTCTGGCGTCTGGAGATTTCTCTTTCATGTGAGCTCAGCTAGGTGCTTCACTGTATCGAATTACTCTCTAGCTGTTCCGTTTAGAGGAAGGTCCCCGTGCTGTGGTGGTGGCTCTTGGGGTTGAAGGAGGATCTGTTATTTGCTCTGGTTAATTTAAAAATTTAAATTGGAATAAATCGAGCATGTTGCTGCCCACGTTTTGAGGTGTGTAACTCTTACAATCCCTTTTAATTCTCATCTGTTATTTGCTCTGTAATTTACATTTAGCTGTTACCTTTCAGTCTTGTTTTTGTTATGTTGGATACAGATAATGTGAGAGTGTAGGTGTTTGTGTTTTGAGAGAAAAATATATTCTTAAAATTAATATTCTTAAAATTACTTGCTTCTGGTTATGTTTTTTGTTGTTGTTGTTGAAAACCTCTTAAAATGAACAGATTTTTTAAATTTTACTTGGTAAAATGTAAAAGCCATGGGAGGTTTTAGGGAAAAAGCATAGCCATCCCTCCACACCAGGGCCTTTGTTCTTCCTGCGAAATGAATGGGGCAGGTTGTGAAGAAAGCCTTGGGCAGAGGCAGGTCACTTCGCAGCTTGACCTTGACCCTCCTGGGCTGTCTTGGGTCCCAGTAATGAAAGAGAATGGTCCCATGCGTAGACCCTTTGCTCTGTGAGTCTTGCAGAAGCAAGGTTCTTCCACTGCAGGAACTAAGGTTCAGATCCTGCGAGGGTGGCCTGAAGCCCAGAGCTGGCCATGGGCAGAGCCCGAGGTGACCCAGGCAGTCAGGCTCTCTTCTTGGGAAACCTTGCTTCTTATCTACCAAATGAAGGCCCTGACAGGATTTGTGGGAATCCCATTTGTCGGAGTTCCCAGAAGCGGCTCTCTAAATCTAATGCTACATAGATTCCATAGCTCGAGGATTTTCCCCACCAGGTCAGTAGGGTGTCTGTCCTGACTCCGCGTGCAGAGCGCCTCCAGCCGGCCTGCGCCCTCCGCCTGGTCCCTGGGGAGCCTGTCAGGTGGCCCTCCCACTGCTACGCTCCCTGACTCCTGTCCCGAGCGGACGTCAGAGCCTATTCCTCCCACACCGGCCCATCGCCCTCCGACCTGTCTTCTGAGCTCTGGCATCTGGAGATTTCTCTTTCATGTGAGCTCAGCTAGGTGCTTCACTGTATCGAATTACTCTCTAGCTGTTCCACGTTTGTGTGGAGAGGAAGGTCCCCCGTGCTGTGGTGGTGGCTCTTGGGGTTGAAGGGAACTCTGGCAGAACAGCCCCTGTTGTGGCCAGGACCCCGGGTGGGAGCACGCAGACACTGCCCACTGTGTCTGTCCCCTTTTGCTTGGACCCTTGGCATCCAGCCCTGTTTGAATCCCACCTCCCCTGTGTGTCCTGCTCTGAGGGAGGACGGCCAGGTGACTCCAGGGAACCTTGAAGCTCTAGTTTTGTGCCCTGAAACCAGCACAATGAAAACAGAAAAAAAAAAGGATACCATTTATCAGTGGGAAATTATTCCTCTATTAAATTGTTAAATATTATTTCCAGATAGGTAATTATTCGTATTTGGGCTAAATCATTTGAAAACTGCAACAAGGTCTGCTAGAGAAAGGAAAGTCATACTTGATGTTCTCATAAACAGATGATAGACTTACGTGATCACTTTAAAGTGGCATATTTTCATCATATGGACATAAAGAAAGGTAAAAGATCAGGGTGGAATTTTGCCGATTAAATGTTAAGATGTATTTTTAAAAGCAGATGTCTGGGCTTCCCTGCTGGTCCAGTGGGTAAAGAGTCTGCCTTGCAGTGCAAGGGGCACCGGTTCGATCGCTGGCCTGGGAAGATCCCACATGCCAAGGAACGGCTGGGCCGGTGTATCCAGTTATGAACCAGCACTCTGGAGTGCATGCACCCAGAACCAGTGTTCTGCAGTGAGAGAGGCCACTGCGATGGGAGGCCCACACATGCTAAAGAATAAAGATGGATGAAAAATAAAAAGAGATGACTTAGAGGCAAAAAAGGAAAAAAAGCAATTTCTGACATTCAAAAGAAACGTGAAGTCATTACAGAATAACTTCCAAGTAGCATATAGGTAATCAGAGGTGCACACATTGACGTGAGGTGCACACATTGGTCTCCGTGAAATAATCAACTAGGTGCTCTCGAGCACAATTCTGTGTCTCCATGTATAAGACCTGTATTTCAGGTTTTCCCTCAAGTTCACGGTCTAATTAGAGAGATCTAAGTATTGGATCGTGAACTCCTTGGGGAGGGAACTTTGTTCTTGGTAGACGCTGCACCTTTCCTACATGGCTCATGATGGTCACTCCACAAGTGAATGCTGAAAGAATGAATGAATAAGAGATTTCAGTTAACGCTCAGACCTTCCCCCAGACACCAAGGAGCAGGTTCATCCACTCAGAGGCATGAGGCACTTAACGCTGAGGAAGACAGGCTGAGAGTCACAGGGTCTGGGCAGTGGACCTTGGATGATGCGTTTAACCCGTGGAGCTTTACTCCTGTCACTCTAAAGTATGAAGAGGCTAAATGAACCCCCACCTAATTCTGTTTCTAAAATGGCAAAATCTTGTTTTTCCTAACCTCTGTCCCTTACTCATCATCACACCAGAGAGAAGAGGGCTTGAGTTGTCCCAGATTCACCTTCCCACCTCTGCTCCGTCTCAAGGAAAGGTGTGTATGTATGCAAGATACAGAGTAAACGGGATTTTCCTGTGGCTCTTCCAGGCCTTCAGAACAGAGTGAATTAAAGCTGGTGTGCAGCGAATTTGAAAGGTCTGAGCTGAGCAGTGACGTCAACGTAAGGAACTGGGGTATCCAGGAAAAACCTGGGGACGTGTGCAAAGCGGGTGCCGGCACTGGAGGCAGCTTCTGCCTTGCAGTGCAAGGGGCACCGGTTCGATCGCTGGCCTGGGAAGATCCCACATGCCAAGGAACGGCTGGGCCGGTGTATCCAGTTATGAACCAGCACTCTGGAGTGCATGCACCCAGAACCAGTGTTCTGCAGTGAGAGAGGCCACTGCGATGGGAGGCCCACACATGCTAAAGAATAAAGATGGATGAAAAATAAAAAGAGATGACTTAGAGGCAAAAAAGGAAAAAAAGCAATTTCTGACATTCAAAAGAAACGTGAAGTCATTACAGAATAACTTCCAAGTAGCATATAGGTAATCAGAGGTGCACACATTGACGTGAGGTGCACACATTGGTCTCCGTGAAATAATCAACTAGGTGCTCTCGAGCACAATTCTGTGTCTCCATGTATAAGACCTGTATTTCAGGTTTTCCCTCAAGTTCACGGTCTAATTAGAGAGATCTAAGTATTGGATCGTGAACTCCTTGGGAGGAACTTTGTTCTTGGTAGACGCTGCACCTTTCCTACATGGCTCATGATGGTCACTCCACAAGTGAATGCTGAAAGAATGAATGAATAAGAGATTTCAGTTAACGCTCAGACCTTCCCCCAGACACCAAGGAGCAGGTTCATCCACTCAGAGGCATGAGGCACTTAACGCTGAGGAAGACAGGCTGAGAGTCACAGGGTCTGGGCAGTGGACCTTGGATGATGCGTTTAACCCGTGGAGCTTTACTCCTGTCACTCTAAAGTATGAAGAGGCTAAATGAACCCCCACCTAATTCTGTTTCTAAAATGGCAAAATCTTGTTTTTCCTAACCTCTGTCCCTTACTCATCATCACACCAGAGAGAAGAGGGCTTGAGTTGTCCCAGATTCACCTTCCCACCTCTGCTCCGTCTCAAGGAAAGGTGTGTATGTATGCAAGATACAGAGTAAACGGGATTTTCCTGTGGCTCTTCCAGGCCTTCAGAACAGAGTGAATTAAAGCTGGTGTGCAGCGAATTTGAAAGGTCTGAGCTGAGCAGTGACGTCAACGTAAGGAACTGGGGTATCCAGGAAAAACCTGGGGACGTGTGCAAAGCGGGTGCCGGCACTGGAGGCAGCTTACCTGCCGCACAGGGAGAGGCAGGTATGGAACCGCCTTGAGCGACGAGCCGTGCTTCTGGTGGGCTTGCTTCCTTGGGCAAGTACCGCGCCGAGAGTTTATCACTTCCCACACTGAGTTTCCTCACGCCCGAATAGAGAGCTGTCCGGATGAGACAGGAGGCTGAGACTTCCGAGCCCCAGTGTCGCCCCTCTGACCTCCCACTCCCTAAAACCTGGCCTTTCTCGACTGCCGTGCTGCCAGCTAGAGGAACAGTGGCCACTTGCTTGAGACAGGAGAGGGGAGCTGGGAAAGCCAGGCAAGAACGGTGGCCATTCTCACACCCCTGCGCCAGGTTCCTGCAAAGCCAGGCTGCCGCCCCACCGAGGACGGCTGGACAGCGTTGCTAGGAGTGGGCAGTGCAGGCACCAGGGCTGGGTCCAGGGTGGGCAGAGGATGGTGGGAGAGGAAAGGGCTGTTGACCCGGGCAATGCCAGGGTGGGGTGCAGAGGATAGTTGTGCCCTCTCGCCAACACCCCCATTCCAAGACGTGTGCCCACTGCGGTGCAGGACGCAGAGCTGGCCGCTGTCTCCTTCCTTCCCTGGACACATTGTGCTGCTTCTTGGCCTTCCTGGAGGTTCTTTCCACCCACATGTAAATAATGCTCTGAAACGCTGGGTGGACGTTTTTAAAAACATTTCTATTAGAGTATAGTCAGTTCACAGTGTTAAGTTTCAGGTGTATAGCATAGTGATATGCATATATATATTAGTAGTTTTTTTTTTTTTTTTTCAGGGGTCGGGTTGGGGAGGGAGGGGAGTGGGCGGGCCACTTCTATTGGTCTTTCACTTCTCCGTTTTTCATCCGTCTTTGTTCTTTGGCTCCTGTGGGCCTCCCATCACAGTGGCGTCTCTTGTCACAGAGCGCCAGCTCTGGCCGCATGCGCTCCAGAGCTCCGGCTCGGTGACTGAACATATCAGTCCAGCCGCTCCGCGGCACGTGGGATCTTCCCAGGCCAGGGCTCGAACCGGCGCCCCTTGCACTGCAAGGTGGTGTCCTTACCCACTGGACCACCAGGGAAGCCCAGATATTTTTAAAAAAGAGAAATGACCGCCATATCTGCAGTCCAGGAGAGTCCCTTGAATTTCTTGAGAGGGTACTTGCTGTTTCCAAAAGCACTTTCGGGTTGAGATCATCCTTGGTGTTGGCGATCTTACCCCAGACAGCAGTCATCGTCCATCCTCCGGCCGCAGCGGAGTTTGTGGGGCTCGTGGGGCACCTGCCTCACCCCAGGCTCATGGGTCCTCGGCCCGTCCTCAGTTTCAAGGAGTGTCTTCCTTCTCGCTAGTTGAGCAGAGGAGCGGACCCTGAAGCTGGGCCTCGCCTTCTCCCTAACTCGGCCACTCTCCTCTTCTTAAAGTTCACGAGTCCTCTCACTTCCTGCAGAGGCTTACTTCCAGAAGTCGGGGAAGAAGGGCGCGGAGAAGGCCTGCTCAGACTCCGGCTCGGACTGCAGCAGCTCCTTGGGCAGCGTGCGCGCCAGCCGGGGCAGCTGGGGTAGCTGGAGTAGCGCCAGCAGCTCTGACGGGGACAAGAAGTCCACCGTGGGCCCTCAGCACTTCCTGCCGCCTGGTGAGTCTGGGTGAGCCGGGGCCTTCCCGGGCCTCCACCATTCCCGAACAGGGGCCTGATCTGCCTTCCAGCGCCAGCCCAGCCTGGACATGGAGGGCTGTGCATTCCCGTGTTGGCTTTGCTTTGGATTTTTTTTTTTTTTTAAAACCTTTTATTTATTTATTTTTGGCTGTGCTGGGTCCCTGTTGATGTGCGAGTTTAGCTGCTCTGTGGGATCTTCTGGGGTCAGGGATCGAACCTGTGTCTCCTGCATTGGCAGACAGGCTCTTACCCACTGAGCCACAAGAGAAGCCCTTTTGGAAATTTTTTTAACGTTTATTATTTATTTAGGCTGTGCTGGGTCTTCATTGCCACGCAGGCTTTTCTCTAGCAAGCGGGGGGTACTGTCTAGTTGCAGTGCATGAGTGTCTTGCTATAGTGGCTTCTGCGTGGGCTCCAGGGTGCCGGGGCTCAGTAGTTGTGGCATGTGGGTTCAGGGGTCACGGCTCCTGGGCTCGAGACCACAAGCTCAGTAGTTGCGGCGCGTGGGCTTAGTTGCCCTGCTGCACGTGGGATCTTCCCGGATCAGGGACTGAACCCGTGTCTCCTGCATTGGCGAGCAGATACTTTATGCCTGGGCCACCAGGGAAGCTCCTTTACTTTGGGTTTTATCTACTTCCTTTTTCTTTGCTCCTTTCTCCCTCCCTCCATGATGATTATTTTAAGTCTGTATTTTGGAAACAGTTCGAAGATATTCCACATTCCCTATTTCACTTGTACCTTTTTTTTATTGTGGTAAAATATGTCTGACACACATTTTGCCATTTTGACCATTGGTAAGTGTACGGTTTAGAGGCATCGGGTGCATTCCCATCATTGTACAGCCATCACCGTCTGTCATCAGACGCTTTTCCCTTCTCAAACAGAAACTTGGTACCCAGGAATCCACAGCTCCCCCTTCCCCACTGACTGCAGCCCTGTGAGCCTCTTCTCTACTTTCTGTCTGAGTTTGATACTCTAGTATCTGGTATGTCGAGTTATACAGCATCTGTCCTTTGGTGACTGACTTATTTTGTTGGGCATGATGTCTTCAGGGCTCATCCGTGTTGCAGTGGATCAGGGTTTCCTTGCTGTTTAAGGCTGAGTTATTATTCATTATGTGTATCTACCACAGTTATCTAGCTGTTCATCAGCCGGTGGACGTTCTTCCACTGCTTGAGTACTATAATAACGTTGCTGTGAACATTAGGGTCTTCCCTTATTTTTGAAAAATTACAAAGAAATGCCCTTTTTTCCAAGAATGAGTAACTCTTAATTTTGACATACTTGTGCGAGTTTAGCTGCTCTGTGGGATCTTCTGGGGTCAGGGATCGAACCTGTGTCTCCTGCATTGGCAGACAGGCTCTTACCCACTGAGCCACAAGAGAAGCCCTTTTGGAAATTTTTTTAACGTTTATTATTTATTTAGGCTGTGCTGGTCTTCATTGCCACGCAGGCTTTTCTCTAGCAAGCGGGGTACTGTCTAGTTGCAGTGCATGAGTGTCTTGCTATAGTGGCTTCTGCGTGGGCTCCAGGGTGCCGGGGCTCAGTAGTTGTGGCATGTGGGTTCAGGGGTCACGGCTCCTGGGCTCGAGACCACAAGCTCAGTAGTTGCGGCGCGTGGGCTTAGTTGCCCTGCTGCACGTGGGATCTTCCCGGATCAGGGACTGAACCCGTGTCTCCTGCATTGGCGAGCAGATACTTTATGCCTGGGCCACCAGGGAAGCTCCTTTACTTTGGGTTTTATCTACTTCCTTTTTCTTTGCTCCTTTCTCCCTCCCTCCATGATGATTATTTTAAGTCTGTATTTTGGAAACAGTTCGAAGATATTCCACATTCCCTATTTCACTTGTACCTTTTTTTTATTGTGGTAAAATATGTCTGACACACATTTTGCCATTTTGACCATTGGTAAGTGTACGGTTTAGAGGCATCGGGTGCATTCCCATCATTGTACAGCCATCACCGTCTGTCATCAGACGCTTTTCCCTTCTCAAACAGAAACTTGGTACCCAGGAATCCACAGCTCCCCCTTCCCCACTGACTGCAGCCCTGTGAGCCTCTTCTCTACTTTCTGTCTGAGTTTGATACTCTAGTATCTGGTATGTCGAGTTATACAGCATCTGTCCTTTGGTGACTGACTTATTTTGTTGGGCATGATGTCTTCAGGGCTCATCCGTGTTGCAGTGGATCAGGGTTTCCTTGCTGTTTAAGGCTGAGTTATTATTCATTATGTGTATCTACCACAGTTATCTAGCTGTTCATCAGCCGGTGGACGTTCTTCCACTGCTTGAGTACTATAATAACGTTGCTGTGAACATTAGGGTCTTCCCTTATTTTTGAAAAAATTACAGATACTGGAAATGTCAAAGAAGCCCCTATATTTTTATCACCAAGAATGAGTAACTCTTAATTTTGACATACTTAGCCTCATTTTTTAAAGAAGTACTAGTTCATTGTCTGTTCCATTTCTGCCTCCTTTAACAGGCTCACTGTCCACTGTTTTATTTTGCATTCATGTAGCCATCAGCAAAGTGGTTCTCGTCTTTAGCTCATGTAAAGGAGATCATGTCTCAGTAAACATGCTGCATCTTGTTTTCCCATTCAGCATGGTTTGCTCTGTACAGGTTAGGCTTTGTTATCAGGACAGGTGGGGAGACGGGTTCCGTCGGCGTCACGGTGGCATCCGTGGGCACTCACTGTGTGTGTGTGTGTGTGTGTGGTGGTGAGTGGGGGCTGGACCCTCTGTCTCGCCGAGGCCCTGGGCCCTGAGGCGTCTGGCTCAGGGGGGTCACATGGCTTGCCGGGCGCTCTGGAACAAGCCCCACTTCCCCAGAGCCCAGCCTGCTGCCCTGCCTCCTCCTCCTCCCAGAGGCCTCTGCTGTCTCTCCTGCTGGCAGTGATACCTGTAAAGAAGCTCCTGTCTGGGAGACCAGGACCCTTGTTCCATAAAAGCCTAGATAGTTGCCTTCTTGTGATTTATTTCTCAGCCTTTTTCTCATCAGTGGCTCCTTCTGCAGGCGCCTTTTTGGACACGGTTTGCCTAGCGACCCCTGGTAAACTTTCAGTGCTGCCAACATGCACCATACATCTCTTTACAACTGTGCCCTTTCTCTACACATGAATAAGTGATAAGGTGTTCTCCGGCCCCGCCCCGAGCAGGGACGGCACCGCCCCCGTGGGGAGCGTGCAGGCTCGGGTGCCCGGTGGGCGGAAGTATTTTGTTTGGTGGTAGGCATGGTTTTCTTGGCCACTGAAGGCAGTTTGCCTGCTGCTGATACGTTCTTAAACTGGTGCTGAACATCAGCAGAATATAGAAGAGCGGCTCTTGCTTGTGGGCTCCTGCCAGCAGTAAAAGAAAGAGACAGGTGACTGATGACCTTACTGTGACTCAGTGCCTTACTGTGACGCAGTCTAGGTGTGTTTGAAAGTTGCATAGCATCAGGAAAATGTCTGGAAATGTCAAAGAAGCCCCTATATTTTTATCACCAAGAATGAGTAACTCTTAATTTTGACATACTTAGCCTCATTTTTTAAAGAAGTACTAGTTCATTGTCTGTTCCATTTCTGCCTCCTTTAACAGGCTCACTGTCCACTGTTTTATTTTGCATTCATGTAGCCATCAGCAAAGTGGTTCTCGTCTTTAGCTCATGTAAAGGAGATCATGTCTCAGTAAACATGCTGCATCTTGTTTTCCCATTCAGCATGGTTTGCTCTGTACAGGTTAGGCTTTGTTATCAGGACAGGTGGGGAGACGGGTTCCGTCGGCGTCACGGTGGCATCCGTGGGCACTCACTGTGTGTGTGTGTGTGTGTGTGGTGGTGAGTGGGGGCTGGACCCTCTGTCTCGCCGAGGCCCTGGGCCCTGAGGCGTCTGGCTCAGGGGGGTCACATGGCTTGCCGGGCGCTCTGGAACAAGCCCCACTTCGCCAGAGCCCAGCCTGCTGCCCTGCCTCCTCCTCCTCCCAGAGGCCTCTGCTGTCTCTCCTGCTGGCAGTGATACCTGTAAAGAAGCTCCTGTCTGGGAGACCAGGACCCTTGTTCCATAAAAGCCTAGATAGTTGCCTTCTTGTGATTTATTTCTCAGCCTTTTTCTCATCAGTGGCTCCTTCTGCAGGCGCCTTTTTGGACACGGTTTGCCTAGCGACCCCTGGTAAACTTTCAGTGCTGCCAACATGCACCATACATCTCTTTACAACTGTGCCCTTTCTCTACACATGAATAAGTGATAAGGTGTTCTCCGGCCCCGCCCCGAGCAGGGACGGCACCGCCCCCGTGGGGAGCGTGCAGGCTCGGGTGCCCGGTGGGCGGAAGTATTTTGTTTGGTGGTAGGCATGGTTTTCTTGGCCACTGAAGGCAGTTTGCCTGCTGCTGATACGTTCTTAAACTGGTGCTGAACATCAGCAGAATATAGAAGAGCGGCTCTTGCTTGTGGGCTCCTGCCAGCAGTAAAAGAAAGAGACAGGTGACTGATGACCTTACTGTGACTCAGTGCCTTACTGTGACGCAGTCTAGGTGTGTTTGAAAGTTGCATAGCATCAGGAAAATGTCTGGAGACTAAAGCCAGAAAGTGTTTTTGAAATGTGATCCCAATTTTATGTATTCTACAACGGATTTTTTCATTAAAAAATGACTGAATGTGTGAATATCAGTTAAAAGCGAAAAATAAATTACCCATAGGGGTTAATGGTGTTGGCTGTCTGCATTGTGAACGCAGAGTAGATACAGTTAACTTACGCTATAAAATATTGTGATCACCTGTTTGTTTTTATGCAGGAGACAGCGTTTCACATGACTTCCTCTCTGAAGCGCCCATCTCCTTGAATCTTTCCCATACCATTGGCAATCCCATGTAAGTGTGGTTTTCCAGCTGTAACAGTATGTTTTAGGTACTGCTTTTTTTCTTTTTTTCAATTTCATGTGTGTTTCTTCTTTGTGCTCAGTTGTGCGCGCTAAAAATAGGAAAACCTTTTAATGATGTGAGAGGGTAAAATTGCTTTATTAATAATTTCAAGTGTACACTCCTTCCAAGATAACACACTCTCATGTGAGAGCGTTCCAGTATCACCAGTCCTTTCTGGGATACAGCTGCATTAGAAAGATTCTCTGTCCTGAAAGTAGGAAGAACACTAGCCATAATAAGGATGGGAACCAGCTACTCTGCTAGGATGTGAAGTAAGACAGCATTGATGATCCAGAGAAGTTTGCAAGGACCTCGCAGACAGTCACACGTTTAGAGCTTCACGGTGTGATGATTTCCGCGGCAAAATATGATTTCTATCGGACAAAATCAGCAAGCTCCGTTTCCTGAGGGAGAGGGGAGTGTGTGTGAGGAGGGGCGTCAGAATGAGGAGCGAGGTTAGGTTTTAGGCGCCATGAAAGGACAGGGGGTGTCACAGAAACGGAGCTGCATGAGGAGGAGCCCGTCTGTGAGCTCCTGCTGTGAGGGCTGGAAGGCCAGCGAGGGCCGGGGCGCTGCCCGCTGCTGGGAGCCCAGCTGGAGATGCAGACCACCTGAGCTACGTTAGTCATGCAGTTCTTGTTTATTAAAGCAAGGCTTTGGTGAATCTTAGGAATTTCATGTTCTTCAGCCCATTTTGGGTGTATTCCTTTATGTCTGTAGTGTCTGTTTTGCGGGGGGAAAGGATTCATATAAAAGGCAGTCAGACTTGGTTACAGAGGCTCAGTGGCTCCTCCTCTTCTTGCCCCCACCAGAGACGCGAGCAGCCTTCCCCCCCACGCAGACGCTCCTTGTCCCAGCCTTCCTGCCGGGCCTGCTGCTGTTGAAGAAGATAAAGGTGAGGCGCGTTGCTCCTGCTCCAGACCCTGGTCAGGTGTCCACGTCTCACTGCTGGCCGGGGAGCCTGAGGACGGACAGGGCTGACCTGCAACAGGGGTACGGGCCCATGCCCCTGCCTCTGGACTCGCGAGCATCTCTGCCCTCTGCCCCGGCTTCCTCAGGCCCCTGGTCTCAGCCGCCCCTTCTGTGTGGACCCTGACCTCCTTCCTGGGAGACAGGCACAGGCGGCTTGTGGCCCTGGAGCAGGGCTGGGGGGTTGCCTTTCCAGGGTCTGCCGCCGCCTTTAGCGCCCTTTCCTATCTGAGATGGTGGAAAATCAGGGAGCAGACTGAGGGTCCAGTGCCTCGATGAGCCAACTCCACCACCCCTGGGTCTCTGCCCAGCACCCCCTTGTCTCAGCCTCCCTCCTGCATCGCTGCCAAGGCCTAGCGCTGAGCCTCAGGCCTCTGCCAGGAGGGGACAGTGGCCTGCAGGTGTGGACGCGGGGCTGGCGGGAAGGAAGCCCGCTCCACGCGGGGTCTGTCCTGAAGGTCTGCCCTCGTTTTCTTCTCCCTTCTCCTTCCCATCCCTTCTCTTGCCCTTGACGCGTGTCTCCCGTTGGCTCTCGTGCCTCCTTCCTGCCGGGCCAGGCCCAGGATGCGCCCGGCTGTCACGTCCGGGGCACCGTCTAGCCCTTGCTTTTGCCCACGGACCTTGTACCAGTTACAGGCTGCTGAGCACAGTGGCGTGGGTTCACCCTTAAGGCAGGAGGCTCCTTGCGGCTTTTTTGTCCACTTTGGCCTTGCTGTCTGGTTATCAGCGGACATAAGCTATTTTCATGCAGTTCTTGTTTATTAAAGCAAGGCTTTGGTGAATCTTAGGAATTTCATGTTCTTCAGCCCATTTTGGGTGTATTCCTTTATGTCTGTAGTGTCTGTTTTGCGGGGGGAAAGGATTCATATAAAAGGCAGTCAGACTTGGTTACAGAGGCTCAGTGGCTCCTCCTCTTCTTGCCCCCACCAGAGACGCGAGCAGCCTTCCCCCCCATGCAGACGCTCCTTGTCCCAGCCTTCCTGCCGGGCCTGCTGCTGTTGAAGAAGATAAAGGTGAGGCGCGTTGCTCCTGCTCCAGACCCTGGTCAGGTGTCCACGTCTCACTGCTGGCCGGGGAGCCTGAGGACGGACAGGGCTGACCTGCGACAGGGGTACGGGCCCATGCCCCTGCCTCTGGACTCGCGAGCATCTCTGCCCTCTGCCCCGGCTTCCTCAGGCCCCTGGTCTCGGCCGCCCCTTCTGTGTGGACCCTGACCTCCTTCCTGGGAGACAGGCACAGGCGGCTTGTGGCCCTGGAGCAGGGCTGGGGGGTTGCCTTTCCAGGGTCTGCCGCCGCCTTTAGCGCCCTTTCCTATCTGAGATGGTGGAAAATCAGGGAGCAGACTGAGGGTCCAGTGCCTCGATGAGCCAACTCCACCACCCCTGGGTCTCTGCCCAGCACCCCCTTGTCTCAGCCTCCCTCCTGCATCGCTGCCAAGGCCTAGCGCTGAGCCTCAGGCCTCTGCCAGGAGGGGACAGTGGCCTGCAGGTGTGGACGCGGGGCTGGCGGGAAGGAAGCCCGCTCCACGCGGGGTCTGTCCTGAAGGTCTGCCCTCGTTTTCTTCTCCCTTCTCCTTCCCATCCCTTCTCTTGCCCTTGACGCGTGTCTCCCGTTGGCTCTCGTGCCTCCTTCCTGCCGGGCCAGGCCCAGGATGCGCCCGGCTGTCACGTCCGGGGCACCGTCTAGCCCTTGCTTTTGCCCACGGACCTTGTACCAGTTACAGGCTGCTGAGCACAGTGGCGTGGGTTCACCCTTAAGGCAGGAGGCTCCTTGCGGCTTTTTTGTCCACTTTGGCCTTGCTGTCTGGTTATCAGCGGACATAAGCTATTTGTGAGTTGGATCTGGTTACTACTCCAACAAAACTGTGTTTTCGGTGAAAAAGTACTCTGAAATTCAGTAATTCACCAAGGCAGGATTTGGGAAGGTTTAGGTCCCACCTTTTATCTTTGAGGTAATAGAGGGAAGAGAGAACTTAGCTGACGGTGAAGGAAAAGAGAGCCTGGGTCTCAGCAGGTGTGCCTGCCACAGTCTGCTGCCCATCCCTGTCATCCGCTGGAGAATCGCGTGTCGTCTGGTTGTTGTGTGTATGTGCTTCACGTGCCTTTTTGCCTCGTCTTCATCAATAATCTGTGGTTACTTCTTGGTGACCTGTTATGATCCCTGTTTAGGCCCTCAAGTCCCTGCAGAACCTCCCTCATTTGGGGTCCCTGTTCACAGGGCCTGGGCCCGGCCTCTGTCCTCCGACCCACTGCCACATCGCTGGGCCTTCTCCCCTCTCCTCCAGAGCCAGCTCTGGTGTGGGTTTGCCCAGTTCTCCAGCTTCTCTGGCTGTTGCTGTGAGAAAACGAGAACCTGGGTCAAAGAGAACCTGCAGAACAGCACACAGAGCTGACCGCCAGCGGCCTCCCAGACCGCCGCTGAGCCCCACCCTCCCCACGCCGACACTCTGCGCCCGCTGTGTTTCCCTGGGAA
Source organism: Tragulus kanchil (assembly GCA_022376925.1). Classification (NCBI taxonomy): domain Eukaryota; kingdom Metazoa; phylum Chordata; class Mammalia; order Artiodactyla; family Tragulidae; genus Tragulus; species Tragulus kanchil. The sequence continues at coordinate 46,063,507 of JAIOJX010000025.1, forward strand.
GAGAGACGCTCTTGGAGGCCTTCAGAGGCTCCCCCGCCCTGTCCTCTGCCCGCCACCCGCCTGCGCTTGGCTGCGGTCCATCCCACCAGCAAGCTGGTAGCGCCCGGAGACCTGTGCCGCCTGTCCTGAGCACGCCAGCAGCCAGAAGCCAGACTCTGCCCCTCGACCCCTGGTCTGGGGCCTCTGTGCCCTCTCTCCGAGTTGCTGCTCGGAGCAGCCGTCTGCCCGCCGACGAGCTTTCTGGCCTCCTGTCCGCCCTGAGGCCGCGGGGCTGGCTGTGCCGCAACGCCCGAGCAGTGCCTGCGGCCCAGCCATCTCTGCATCTGTGAGCCCCACTGTCCTCCGTCCTCCTCCACGTCCACCTGAGACCTTCTGTTCGGGCCGTGACCTCTGGGGCCTGGTGTGGTTCGCCTTTGCTCCCCAGTTCTCATGGTCGTCTGGGTCACGCTCCCCTGGGGGTCTGTCCACCTCCAGCCCCGACAGCCCCCACCTCTGCCCTGCTGGTCGGGGTCCTGCACGACCAGCCGCTGTTGGCCATCCGTCCTCAGGGCTGGGTGGGCATCCCGGCCTGAAGGCCATCTACTGAGCCTCCTCCTCACACAGCCTCCCGCTGGGGCTTGCCTGTTGCTCACACAAAAGTCTGGTGTCATCTTTCACTTACTTTCTTACTGTCTCACTCTCAGCCGCTGCCGTCCACAGACCCAGGGTCTAATCGCGTCTCCTCTTGGCCACCATGTTTCTCACTTGAGTTATCATCACAGTCTCTCTCTGAGCCTCTCTGCTTCTGCTTTCACCTCACCTCATTGTCTTGGTGTCTCTTCTTTTAGATACAGTTGATAGTACACTATGTTGGTTTCAGGTATAAGTGGCATAATGATTCACCACACGCACACATGAAGCACAGTCACCACGTGAGTGAGGCTAATGAGCGCCTCCACCTTGCTGTCTGTGTTTAACACTGCAGCCAGGGGGCGTGGAGCACGAGGCAGAGCGTGTCACTGTCGAGACCTGGGAGGGCTCGGAGGTGTTTCCCTGAGCCAACAGGTCCGCCTGCCCTGAGCTTGTAAAGCTGCCAGAGGACAGGAGATCCTGGGCTAGAGACACAGCACTCTTGGCCCAGCAGGCGCCGGAGAGTCTCTTAAGAGCACACCTCTGCCAGGCCCCCTGTCTTTGGGGTTGATGCAGAGGCGTGCAGGGGGCTACCTGCACCTCCAGTGATCAGTGGTTGAATTGTCAGAAAGGAGACCCAAGCTTAGGGAACCTAAGTGATTGGTTTTTTTAATAATAGGCAGGAGATGACATCTTTATTATTGGACGAAGCAGACTTGCCCCTCGGTCTAGAAAGACGCTCTGTCTACATCTTTGGAGGCTTTGTTTAGCGAATATCCCTGGAAAGACAGGTCAGAACGTGGGCGGCCAGAGCATCTACTCCAGGACGTAGGGGAGCCTGAGACCCACAAAGAGGGTCTCAGAGCCACACGCACGTCCCCGTTTCTGTATGGTGTTGGCCACTGGCCCATTTGCTCACGAGTACGTGACCCTAGTTCTTAGTTAATCTGACTGACAGACGGGGGCATAGATCTCCTAAGCGGCTCGTCCAGCCTCTGGTTCCAGTGACTGTCAACAGGACTCGGGGAAGGATGTGCCACTCTGCAGGACTGACCACAGGGTCCTGGCCCAGCCGCTGAGCCAGCCCTGAAACAGCAGGGCGGCCTCGGGAGATGGGCCTCATCTTTGAGAGACCACCCCTCCACTGTGACAGCCGCGTGGTCTCCAGTGGTGTTTCTTGAGATGCTCGAGGGTCGCTGTGACCACCGAGAGCCGCACGTGTCCAGGTCTGCAGCAGGGCTATGACCGCCAGCGCCCTGGGGACACGCACGCTGCCTGGGAAGTTGAGTGCTGTGTCCAGGATGAGGCCCCCACCGTGGACCTGCCTCATCCAGGGACACAGGCTGGTGGTGGCTCCAGTGTGGCCTGGCTGGCTGGAGCCCTTTGGGTCCCCAGTGCATTTCCAATAGCTGAGTCTACTCTTTCTCTGTGGAGGCCTGGCTGGCTTGCAGATGGCCGGCCTATCCCTTTAGTCTGTGCCACAACCAGCAGCATGAGTCGGTTCATCTGTCCATGCATCCCACAGATCCGGAGGTGTTCCCTGAGCCAACAGGTCCGCCTGCCCTGAGTTTAAGCTGCCAGAGGAAAACCAGCCCCTCTTGGCCCAGCAGGCGCCGGAGAGTCTCTTAAGAGCACACCTCTGCCAGGCCCCCTGTCTTTGGGGTTGATGCAGAGGCGTGCAGGGGGCTACCTGCACCTCCAGTGATCAGTGGTTGAATTGTCAGAAAGGAGACCCAAGCTTAGGGAACCTAAGTGATTGGTTTTTTTAATAATAGGCAGGAGATGACATCTTTATTATTGGACGAAGCAGACTTGCCCCTCGGTCTAGAAAGACGCTCTGTCTACATCTTTGGAGGCTTTGTTTAGCGAATATCCCTGGAAAGACAGGTCAGAACGTGGGCGGCCAGAGCATCTACTCCAGGACGTAGGGGAGCCTGAGACCCACAAAGAGGGTCTCAGAGCCACACGCACGTCCCCGTTTCTGTATGGTGTTGGCCACTGGCCCATTTGCTCACGAGTACGTGACCCTAGTTCTTAGTTAATCTGACTGACAGACGGGGGCATAGATCTCCTAAGCGGCTCGTCCAGCCTCTGGTTCCAGTGACTGTCAACAGGACTCGGGGAAGGATGTGCCACTCTGCAGGACTGACCACAGGGTCCTGGCCCAGCCGCTGAGCCAGCCCTGAAACAGCAGGGCGGCCTCGGGAGATGGGCCTCATCTTTGAGAGACCACCCCTCCACTGTGACAGCCGCGTGGTCTCCAGTGGTGTTTCTTGAGATGCTCGAGGGTCGCTGTGACCACCGAGAGCCGCACGTGTCCAGGTCTGCAGCAGGGCTATGACCGCCAGCGCCCTGGGGACACGCACGCTGCCTGGGAAGTTGAGTGCTGTGTCCAGGATGAGGCCCCCACCGTGGACCTGCCTCATCCAGGGACACAGGCTGGTGGTGGCTCCAGTGTGGCCTGGCTGGCTGGAGCCCTTTGGGTCCCCAGTGCATTTCCAATAGCTGAGTCTACTCTTTCTCTGTGGAGGCCTGGCTGGCTTGCAGATGGCCGGCCTATCCCTTTAGTCTGTGCCACAACCAGCAGCATGAGTCGGTTCATCTGTCCATGCATCCCACAGATGACTGAGCAAGAGTTGCGGCAGGGAAGGTGGAGCCCCGCAGAGGTGCCCACAGGTGTCTGCGGGGGGAGCGGGAGCCTGGCAACTCCTCGGCAGGGTGAGGGAGACGATTGAGAACGCCCAGCAGGCAGGGCTTCCATGGCGCGGAAGAGCTGAGCTCGGACTGGCACCGGGGCAGTTCTGAAAACCTGGGCTTCCTCACGTCATCCCGTGCCCTGACCCTCCTGGGGCCTGAGCGTCCCCCCCCCGGCTGTGAGGTTGTCCACCCCTCTGCTGCCTCAGAGTCGTGTGTCTCTTGTCACGACTCCGTTTCTCCCGCTTCCTGCTGTTCTCCTTGTGTTTGTCTCTGCTCACCCGTGTGTCAGCGTGTTCACGGCTGTGTCCTGGGAATCCTGACGGGGCTTTGCAGGACGAGGCCCTCCAGTGTTTGTAGAGTCACTACCAGGATCTCGTTGTCCCTGGTGTTGGGGTGGAAGGCCTCGTGGCTGATGTGGGGTGGGGGCTTTCTGGAGGGATAAGAAGGCGAGCTGGCCCTGCCGGCGAGGTGGTGGAGGGCCCTAGACAAGCAGGGGCTGAGAGGCCCGCTCTCTCCCGCAGGTCTCTACGCCCTGGGGGACCTGTGGCCAGCGCAGCCTGTGTGTGTGACCAGCAGCTTCAGCTGCGCCCTGGAGAGCGGCGGGCCGGCTGTGCTGCCCGCGCCCGCCCCCGTGCACAGCAGGTATGTGCTCCAGCCGACGCCGGTGGCCGCGGGCCCGGCGTGCAGGGACTGCCAGCCAGGTGGTCTTTACCCAGCCAGGCCAGGCTGCTTCCCAGCGCCTCAGCCGGATGCTGCCATCTGCCTTTTGGAGTCGAGTCGTGCTGTCTGAAAAATTACAAGGCAGGAATTAAAGGAAACATGGCCACATCTTAGACTTGCCATTGGATTTATGGATTGTGAAACTTGAGAAAATGTTAATATCTGTGTTTAATCAGAATCCGTGTGAGGTCTATTTAGGGGTCTCTGCTTATTACACAGGGTGTTCCTTTGTTATTTCTGTAATGAAAACCCCAAATTGCAATTGGGGTCAAAGCGTCTACCATGAACCATAGTCGGTATGGTTGTGATCTCCGGGAGACGAGGGCGGGCCTTGCCTGAGTGGCAGGTGGCCGTGACGAGTGGGCGCGGGAGCCCCCAGCGTGGGAGCCGGGACCGTCCCCCTGGGCTGGCAGAGCCACAGCCCTGGGCTGTGCCTCGGGTTACATGTTACAAACCTGGGTGTTTTTTTGGCCGGGGGAGCGGGGGGTTGATGTTTGTTTGTGAGAATATAAATAGCTTTTAGCTGGAAGTGAGAGCAATTTTTCTTTCGAAGATTGGTCCTACTTACATGGTGTACACCTAACCAGAGAGGAGAATTTTTGGCAGTCTAAGGGATAGTACTTCTCTGGCAAACTGAAAGCCAGATTTTGGTCCATTCCCCCTTCCATGCATAATTAATTTGCTTTCTCTTGTTTCATTTTAAAAGAGCTTCCCTGCTCCCTTTCACCCACATAGTCGCTGGACTCGGCGGATCAGACGCTCTTTGGCACTATAGCTGACAGAGAGTGTGCACTCGTGTGAGGTGTGGAGCGTAGCGATTTGATACTGTCACGGATGACAGCGGGGCACTGCCTCTCCCCGGAGGGTGCCCGTGTTCCTGACTCTGCTCCCCGTGAAGATGTGGGTCGCCCAGTCCTGCATGACGTTGCAGCGTCATGGACCGTGGCCAGGCTCCTCTAGAGGCTCGTGGCGTGCTCCAGGCAGGACGCTGGAGGGGGCTGCCGGTCAGTCCCTCCTCCAGGGCTCTTCCCAGCCCAGAGATCGAATCTGGATTCGCTGTTTCATGGAGCGCGATTCTTAACCATCTGAACCCCCAGAGGGAACCCCTGCTGTACTTTACTTAGATCCCCACTTAGAGGAAGTGGGGGATGGACCTAGAGTTTGTCATACAGAGTGAAGTAAGTCAGAGAGAACCAAACATTATGTATGGACACATCTATAGAGAATGTGGACAAATGGTACAGATGGGCCTGTTTGCAGGGCGGGAATAGAGACACCAACGTAGAGAACAGACCTGTGGACACAGCGAGGGAAGGGAGGGTGGGATGAACTGAGAGCAGCCCTGACATATGTTCACTACCACGTGTAAAGCAGGTAGCTGGAGGGAGCCTGCCGTGCAGCACCAGGAGCTCCGCTCGGCGCTCTGTGATGGGGGTGGACCGTGAGGGGTGGACGGCGGGACGGGAGGGAAGTCCAAGACGGAGGGGATGTATGTCTATGTATAACTGATTCACTTCATTGTGCAGCGGAGACTAACACAGCATTGTAAAACAATTATACTTCGATAAGAAAATAAATGAAGGGAGGAAGAAGGAGGTATCTTGTCGGAGTTGCCCGTCCTGCGGTGCTGTGTCGGTGATGAGCCTTGTATTAATAATAAGCCTTTGATTCTATGATGATAAAGTACTTCTGTCTTTCAGAACTGAAAAATTAGCAGTGATAAGGATGCTAGGCCATAAAAAACTTTCTCTTTCCTTGATCTGTTGACATCCTGTTTCTGAAACTAGACACCTTGTTCTCTGTGGCAGTTTCATTGATTGGAACCCAGCGTGTGAAGGCCAGTTTTCCAGTGTGTACTGCCCCCTGGAATTGAACGACTACAATGCCTTTCCAGAAGGTAAAGCTGTTTGGACAGTGCCATTCCAAATGCCATTCTTTTATTCTCAGAAAGCCATAGCAGGAAGGGTGTGAACGGAAGACTCTAGCTGCAGAGAACATGACCCTGGGAGTCATGTTCCAGCCCTTCGTGTGGCTGCAGCCCACCTGCCAGGGGTACTTTTATTTGCCCTCAAAAAGCCCTCTAGACCCAGGGGTCTGATGTTTTGTCCACATAACCCTATTCTATTTAGCCCTTCGAATTAGGTAGAACAAGATCATTTGGATCTACGTGGACCTATATTAGCTGTTGGAAGGCTGAGGCTTTAGTTGTTCGTTACTCCTTTTAGGCAAACAAGTACCAGGTAAGGTAGAATTATTTACTTTTTCCTCAGCATGTTCTGACTCTTAGAGCCCTGATTGCAGAAGGAGGAAGGAGCGTGGAGAGAAACTGAAGAATTGCAGATGCTTGGGCTCAAGTATCTTCACCAACGAGAGAACAGACCTGTGGACACAGCGAGGGAAGGGAGGGTGGGATGAACTGAGAGCAGCCCTGACATATGTTCACTACCACGTGTAAAGCAGGTAGCTGGAGGGAGCCTGCCGTGCAGCACCAGGAGCTCCGCTCGGCGCTCTGTGATGGGGGTGGACCGTGAGGGGTGGACGGCGGGACGGGAGGGAAGTCCAAGACGGAGGGGATGTATGTCTATGTATAACTGATTCACTTCATTGTGCAGCGGAGACTAACACAGCATTGTAAAACAATTATACTTCGATAAGAAAATAAATGAAGGGAGGAAGAAGGAGGTATCTTGTCGGAGTTGCCCGTCCTGCGGTGCTGTGTCGGTGATGAGCCTTGTATTAATAATAAGCCTTTGATTCTATGATGATAAAGTACTTCTGTCTTTCAGAACTGAAAAATTAGCAGTGATAAGGATGCTAGGCCATAAAAAACTTTCTCTTTCCTTGATCTGTTGACATCCTGTTTCTGAAACTAGACACCTTGTTCTCTGTGGCAGTTTCATTGATTGGAACCCAGCGTGTGAAGGCCAGTTTTCCAGTGTGTACTGCCCCCTGGAATTGAACGACTACAATGCCTTTCCAGAAGGTAAAGCTGTTTGGACAGTGCCATTCCAAATGCCATTCTTTTATTCTCAGAAAGCCATAGCAGGAAGGGTGTGAACGGAAGACTCTAGCTGCAGAGAACATGACCCTGGGAGTCATGTTCCAGCCCTTCGTGTGGCTGCAGCCCACCTGCCAGGGGTACTTTTATTTGCCCTCAAAAAGCCCTCTAGACCCAGGGGTCTGATGTTTTGTCCACATAACCCTATTCTATTTAGCCCTTCGAATTAGGTAGAACAAGATCATTTGGATCTACGTGGACCTATATTAGCTGTTGGAAGGCTGAGGCTTTAGTTGTTCGTTACTCCTTTTAGGCAAACAAGTACCAGGTAAGGTAGAATTATTTACTTTTTCCTCAGCATGTTCTGACTCTTAGAGCCCTGATTGCAGAAGGAGGAAGGGAGCGTGGAGAGAAACTGAAGAATTGCAGATGCTTGGGCTCAAGTATCTTGATAGACAAGATGCTTGTGCTCATCTTTTTGATATATGCAGTGCTCTACGGTAGCCACAAGGGGGTGCTCTGGTAACTTCCCTCCTGTGTGTGAGGCTGGGTTTATACCTTCTTACTGCTCTGAGTGCCTGATGTCCTATTGCTTTTATCAGTGTGTGTAGTGTATCTGCAGACGGCCAACACTGTCATGACAGGCAAAAAAGGAAAATTTTAAGGACTGGTAAGAACAAGGACACTATACAGATCTACAGTAGTATTTACTCCTATAAAAGTGTAGCAGTGTTGTAGTGTATTCTGTGTGTTAGAGAGAGTCCTGTCAAATTATCAGACAGAAAATCAAGCCCAGAGGGTGAGCGCCTCACTGAGGGCTCACCAGGTGATGTGTCTCATGGAGTAATCATTTTATGTCTATCTTTAGCTTGTCTAGATAGGAAGGCCTGGAAGACTTTTTGCCTGAGGATTAAAATTCCATTCTCTTCTGAAAAATGTTCACCTCTGCCGATGTCTCCCATTCTTTATAGAAAACGTGAACTATCCCAATGGCTTCCCCTGTCCTGCCGAAGTTCAGTCAGACTTCATTGACCAGAGCCCCCAGTCTGCCTGGAGCAGCCCCCAGAGTGTGCCGACCGCCTGGGGACACACCGGTCTCATCAGCTCTCCGGTCAGTGCTGCCTGGCCCTGCTGGGGCCTGGGTTCCTCCGGTGCCCGTCTCATCCTGGGCTCGCTGTAGCTTTAGGGTTGGGTTCAGACGAGCCAGAGCCTGGCGTGTTCCCATAAGTCACCCCTTGCAGGGACGTCACACATAGTCAGGGGGCGGGGACCTGCAGACACTGGCAGCCAAGGCCCCCCGAACCACACTGAACTTGGGCCAGGAAGCCCCCTGGGGCGCAGCTGGGCTCCTGTGGCCCGGCTGACCTTTCACCTGTGAGAGGAGGTAAGATGCACCTTCCAGGAAGGTCAGGCAGTGTCAGCCACAGGTCTGGAGGGCTTCTCCCCGTCACACCCACTACAGATTGAGGGCCTTCAACCCCAAATGAGCTTACCTCGTTTGAGCGTGGAGAGAAACTGAAGAATTGAAGATGCTTTGGCTCAAGTATCTTGATAGACAAGATGCTTGTGCTCATCTTTGATATATGCAGTGCTCTACGGTAGCCACAAGGGGGTGCTCTGGTAACTTCCCTCCTGTGTGTGAGGCTGGGTTTATACCTTCTTACTGCTCTGAGTGCCTGATGTCCTATTGCTTTTATCAGTGTGTGTAGTGTATCTGCAGACGGCCAACACTGTCATGACAGGCAAAAAAGGAAAATTTTAAGGACTGGTAAGAACAAGGACACTATACAGATCTACAGTAGTATTTACTCCTATAAAAGTGTAGCAGTGTTGTAGTGTATTCTGTGTGTTAGAGAGAGTCCTGTCAAATTATCAGACAGAAAATCAAGCCCAGAGGGTGAGCGCCTCACTGAGGGCTCACCAGGTGATGTGTCTCATGGAGTAATCATTTTATGTCTATCTTTAGCTTGTCTAGATAGGAAGGCCTGGAAGACTTTTTGCCTGAGGATTAAAATTCCATTCTCTTCTGAAAAATGTTCACCTCTGCCGATGTCTCCCATTCTTTATAGAAAACGTGAACTATCCCAATGGCTTCCCCTGTCCTGCCGAAGTTCAGTCAGACTTCATTGACCAGAGCCCCCAGTCTGCCTGGAGCAGCCCCCAGAGTGTGCCGACCGCCTGGGGACACACCGGTCTCATCAGCTCTCCGGTCAGTGCTGCCTGGCCCTGCTGGGGCCTGGGTTCCTCCAGTGCCCGTCTCATCCTGGGCTCGCTGTAGCTTTAGGGTTGGGTTCAGACGAGCCAGAGCCTGGCGTGTTCCCATAAGTCACCCCTTGCAGGGACGTCACACATAGTCAGGGGGCGGGGACCTGCAGACACTGGCAGCCAAGGCCCCCCGAACCACACTGAACTTGGGCCGGGAAGCCCCCTGGGGCGCAGCTGGGCTCCTGTGGCCCGGCTGACCTTTCACCTGTGAGAGGAGGTAAGATGCACCTTCCAGGAAGGTCAGGCAGTGTCAGCCACAGGTCTGGAGGGCTTCTCCCCGTCACACCCACTACAGATTGAGGGCCTTCAACCCCAAATGAGCTTACCTCGTTTGATGGGAATTTCATGACCTCTGTTTAAGAAAAATGGAATTAAAGAAACCGAGGTGGTTGAGAATAGTGTAGCGTCCAGGCAGCCTGGGTTGATTCCCCTTGTGGTGGCCACAGGTACACAGCCAACCTTGACATGGCCTTTCTAAGGCTTTGTTATTTTTTTGAAACATGTCTTTCTCCCCCACTCTCCTCATGCACCCCTCAGCCCTACCTCACAAGCACCCGAAGCTTGTCTCCGATGTCTGGACTTTTTGGTTCCATCTGGGCCCCGCAAAACGACGTGTATGAAAACTGCTGTACCATCAGCCCCAGCCCGGAACACTCGGCTCCCATGGAAAACCAGGCGGTTCTGTGCAAGGAGTACTACCCTGGGTTTAACCCGTTCCGTGCCTACGTGGACCTGGACATATGGACTAGCACGGCGAACAGGAACGCCAGCTTCCCGCTGTCGAGGGACTCGAGCTACTGTGGGAACGTCTGAGAAAAGACTCGGGTCTGAGCAATGTGAATAAAGAGGCTTGTGTTTGGATTACTAGCGTTAACTGGCTGTTGAGATAGATTGATGTTGGTGGATATTTTGGCACTTTTATATGAAAATAAATTTTTTTATGAAATCTGGGTGTTCAATTTTTTTTTGACCCCTTCACAAATCAGTGATGGAAACGAAGCATCCGTGTGTCATAACTTCATGTCTCAAGAAATGCATCCAGTGTGGCAAATGTTTAAATCAGAACCAGGGCAGCTTCTAAGAAGGTAAGAGTTGGGAAAAAAGGAGCTGCAGTGGGTCCCCTCCGTGGGCGTCAACTCCCCAGAGAGCTTGCAGAGCGCCCCGTTGATCAGGTGGGATTCCCAAGGAGGCTGCCGTAATCGGCCCATGGCTCAGGTGATTGGGATTTTGTTTCAAGTGCTCCATTGATTGGAATGAACCTCCCGGGCTGGGAACCTAACTGCTTGCCTGGACACTTCTGCGCAGACCAGTCCTGGTGGGCATGGCCTCAGTGAGCTGAGCCCGGCACTGTTCTGCCGACACGTGGCCGGGATGTTCCCTCCCATCAGGGCAGTCCCTTGGCGAGGGCGGTGGGGTGGGGGGAGTGGCAGCAAAGGGACATGCTAGTAAGTGTAGTTTCCTTCTGAGCGAGCAGGCTGAATCCAAACAAGTTCCAAGCAGGGTAGAGAGCTGGTGTGTGTGTGCAAGCTGGGTGTGTGTCTGCTTATCAGTGATTTTAGAGATCCTTATGATGATGGAATTATCCTTACAGTGGAATTATCTGTTTGCATGTATAAACTATGAAAACATTTCAAGTTTTAATAAAAATGGCTTATTTTTACCTTTTGTTGTGTCTTTATTGGAAATTGGGAGAGATTTTTAGGTAGAATGCCATGTTCTCTTGCTTTTTCTTTCTCTTTGCCATGGTCTTGTAGGGGAGGAGGGTAAGTGGAGGACTACCTTCCTGCAAGGAGCACGTCCAAGCATGCATGACTGCTGGAAACCTCTCAGGTTACTGACTAGGAATCCCCCGTCCTTAAAACTGGATAATGCTGAGAAGTCATTTAGGCTCTTGGTCTACACCTGAAAAAATTGAAAAGACACCTGTGCACCATGTTCACTGGAGCACGATTCACCAGAGCCAGAAGGTGGAAACAACGTAAATATCCATCACTGGAAGAACGGATGAGCAAAATGGTGTGTGTACAAGGAGGCGCTGTTCAGCCTTAGACGGGAAGGAAGTCCTGACACCTGCTAACCACACGGATGAACTTTGGAAACAGTGAAGTAAGCCACTAAAGGACCAGTAGCATATGAGTCCACTTGTATGAGGGATTTAGTGTGCTCAAATTCAGAGTTGAATAGAGGTTACTAGGGGCTTTGGGGGAGGAGAATAGGGCCGGTTGAGGGCAGGGAGTCCAGAGGTTCATGCCGGCCTGTTTAGAGTGAGAGGCCTGGCACCCGAATGCAGGTGGCATGGGGACCATGGCCTGAACCAATCTCAAGATGGGCAAAGTTTGGGGCTGGAGACAAAGCATCCATCCTTGGCCTCCTGATGATTCTAGAGGGCCTCCTTGAGCAGCTGAGCCCGTGTTCTGCCGACACGTGGCGGGATGTTCCCTCCCATCAGGGCAGTCCCTTGGCGAGGGCGGTGGGGTGGGGGGAGTGGCAGCAAAGGGACATGCTAGTAAGTGTAGTTTCCTTCTGAGCGAGCAGGCTGAATCCAAACAAGTTCCAAGCAGGGTAGAGAGCTGGTGTGTGGGGCAAGTTGGGTGTGTGTCTGCTTATCAGTGATTTTAGAGATCCTTATGATGATGGAATTATCCTTACAGTGGAATTATCTGTTTGCATGTATAAACTATGAAAACATTTCAAGTTTTAATAAAAATGGCTTATTTTTACCTTTTGTTGTGTCTTTATTGGAAATTGGGAGAGATTTTTAGGTAGAATGCCATGTTCTCTTGCTTTTTCTTTCTCTTTGCCATGGTCTTGTAGGGGAGGAGGGTAAGTGGAGGACTACCTTCCTGCAAGGAGCACGTCCAAGCATGCATGACTGCTGGAAACCTCTCAGGTTACTGACTAGGAATCCCCCGTCCTTAAAACTGGATAATGCTGAGAAGTCATTTAGGCTCTTGGTCTACACCTGAAAAAATTGAAAAGACACCTGTGCACCATGTTCACTGGAGCACGATTCACCAGAGCCAGAAGGTGGAAACAACGTAAATATCCATCACTGGAAGAACGGATGAGCAAAATGGTGTGTGTACAAGGAGGCGCTGTTCAGCCTTAGACGGGAAGGAAGTCCTGACACCTGCTAACCACACGGATGAACTTTGGAAACAGTGAAGTAAGCCACTAAAGGACCAGTAGCATATGAGTCCACTTGTATGAGGGATTTAGTGTGCTCAAATTCAGAGTTGAATAGAGGTTACTAGGGGCTTTGGGGGAGGAGAATAGGGCCGGTTGAGGGCAGGGAGTCCAGAGGTTCATGCCGGCCTGTTTAGAGTGAGAGGCCTGGCACCCGAATGCAGGTGGCATGGGGACCATGGCCTGAACCAATCTCAAGATGGGCAAAGTTTGGGGCTGGAGACAAAGCATCCATCCTTGGCCTCCTGATGATTCTAGAGGGGCCTCTTGGGGAGAAGGGGCATGAGCTCTTGAGCCAAGGCCTGTGCTTAGAAGAGGAGGCTGTGGCAGAGAAGACTGGGAAGGAGAATATATTAGGAGCCCTGAGGGCTGGATGGGGCCATGACCCACACGGTGTCCTCAGCTGGTCCAGCCACAGCCAAATGACGTGAGAGGCAGGGTGGCGGTGGAGAAGATGAGTGTGAGGAGCTGGATGTGGTCAGCAGCGGAGACGCGAGGCTTGAGATGGTCACGAGGCTGAGACTGGAAAAGCTGGGCCCGTGGCGTGCTAGGGATGGGGACGGCCCAAGTAGAAAGGGACCAGGCGGGGCCTGGGTGTCACCTACAGGCCCCTGAACCCAGAAGCACAGGGACACTTCATCCCCAGGGGTGAGTGGGACAGCCGAGCCCCGAGCAGGAGAGGTCTTTTCTGAGAGCAGGGACCCGGCCGTGGGCGGTCCGTCATGGCCTGTGGACTGTTTTGTGGATAAAGTCCTGGAACACAGCCAGTGCTCACTCCTCTACCCAAAGGGGAAGAGCCTGAAATCCTTACTCCAGTCTTTTACAGGAAACGATGGCCGATCTTTGTTTTGGGAACAGAAGGGCAGTGAGAGAGCAGGAGCCTGGGCCTCCGATGCTGAGAGGTGCCTGCCTCATGGCAACAACAGTTCTTGTTTGGCGGCTGTGGTGTGGGGTCCGTGTGACATGCCCTCCCCTCTCGTCCAGTTCAGTGTTGTCTCTGGCGTAGTGTCTGAATCACAGCAGTCTGTGGAAAGGAATGAGTGGGGGGAGCTTGTGTGAGCACAGTTATCTGGCAGCTAAAGAAGTGAGTCCTAATGATGAGAGAATACTTCCATTATTCTGTAGCTGACCACAAGCCAAGGCAGGAGAATTACCATAGTTCTTTACATCCTAAATGTACAGACAAATCTCCACATACAGAGCTCTTCATGACAATTGCTATGATGCTGAATACTACTACGACCACCTGCGGACCTCTAAAGTAAGTGAAGTGGTAGAGGAGGGCAAAGTTTGGGGCTGGAGACAAAGCATCCATCCTTGGCCTCCTGATGATTCTAGAGGGGCCTCTTGGGGAGAAGGGGCATGAGCTCTTGAGCCAAGGCCTGTGCTTAGAAGAGGAGGCTGTGGCAGAGAAGACTGGGAAGGAGAATATATTAGGAGCCCTGAGGGCTGGATGGGGCCATGACCCACACGGTGTCCTCAGCTGGTCCAGCCACAGCCAAATGACGTGAGAGGCAGGGTGGCGGTGGAGAAGATGAGTGTGAGGAGCTGGATGTGGTCAGCAGCGGAGACGCGAGGCTTGAGATGGTCACGAGGCTGAGACTGGAAAAGCTGGGCCCGTGGCGTGCTAGGGATGGGGACGGCCCAAGTAGAAAGGGACCAGGCGGGGCCTGGGTGTCACCTACAGGCCCCTGAACCCAGAAGCACAGGGACACTTCATCCCCAGGGGTGAGTGGGACAGCCGAGCCCCGAGCAGGAGAGGTCTTTTCTGAGAGCAGGGACCCGGCCGTGGGCGGTCCGTCATGGCCTGTGGACTGTTTTGTGGATAAAGTCCTGGAACACAGCCAGTGCTCACTCCTCTACCCAAAGGGGAAGAGCCTGAAATCCTTACTCCAGTCTTTTACAGGAAACGATGGCCGATCTTTGTTTTGGGAACAGAAGGGCAGTGAGAGAGCAGGAGCCTGGGCCTCCGATGCTGAGAGGTGCCTGCCTCATGGCAACAACAGTTCTTGTTTGGCGGCTGTGGTGTGGGGTCCGTGTGACATGCCCTCCCCTCTCGTCCAGTTCAGTGTTGTCTCTGGCGTAGTGTCTGAATCACAGCAGTCTGTGGAAAGGAATGAGTGGGGGGAGCTTGTGTGAGCACAGTTATCTGGCAGCTAAAGAAGTGAGTCCTAATGATGAGAGAATACTTCCATTATTCTGTAGCTGACCACAAGCCAAGGCAGGAGAATTACCATAGTTCTTTACATCCTAAATGTACAGACAAATCTCCACATACAGAGCTCTTCATGACAATTGCTATGATGCTGAATACTACTACGACCACCTGCGGACCTCTAAAGTAAGTGAAGTGGTAGAGGAGGCTGACCCAGCCTTCCAGGAACTTTGATTTTAATGGAAGACTCATCAATGAAAATCCTCTTGGGGACCAGACTTTGTGGGGTCTTAACTCCAGCTTTATCACATTCTTAACTTTTCTATGCCTCAGTTTCCTCTTTCTGTAAAATGGGGATGACAATGGTAACATACTTCATTGAGTTGCTATAGGTATTACACGAGCTGAGTGTTTAGAGAGTGTTTGGCACAAAGGAAACCCTCAAATGTCTACGATTAGTGTCTAATAATGGGGGCTTCCCTGGTAGCTCAGCTGGTCAAGAATCTACCTGCAACACAGGAGACCCTGTTTTGATTCCCGGGTTGGGAAGATCTCCTGGAGAAGGGAATGGCTGCCCACTCCAGTATTCTTGCCTCGAGAATTCCATGGCTCGTCCATGGGTTGCCAAGAGATGGACATGACTGAGCCACTTTAGAACAGTGATGAATTGCAAATAAACACTCTACACTAGGAATATGTTTAAATTACAGTACATACAGACATTGGAATATGAGGAAGTCTCTAAAAATCATGGTAAGAGAATGACACAGCAATGAATGAGGTAGGATGCAGTCTGTGTGCAGTATGAGCCCATCTGAGTATGGGGGAGAGGAAGGATGCACCATCTGGAAGGTAGAATCGTGAGTGATTTTCATTTTCTTTTTGGTATCATTTGTTTTTTTTCTATTATAAGCATGTATTACCATTATTCCCCCTTCTCGCAAAACTTCTAATTAAATCTTAAGGGAAAGTATATTTTATTTAACAATGGTGAAAGTAAGTATGCTAAAACCAAATGCTAAAGTTCTAATAAAATTTACATTACACTATAAAAGGACATAATTTAAAGGTAAAGGCAGAGTGAAACTTTAACTAAGCATTCCCTAATAAAAATTCTATAAAATGAGGTATGTAGTAATTACTTGGGTTAGGATTAAAGGCACTTAAGAATATCTTTAAGCACTCGTATAGCCAACATACAAACCGTAATACAGTCTAATTATAATTAGCTAAAATACAGGGCACATATTATAAAAGTCACCTTTTAAATACAACTTTAAAAAATGCATATAATATGGATGCAAACTCAAATTAACATTTCAAAATAATCATTTCTGTGTGACTCAGACATTTGCACAGTTTAATACTCCTACTGGAGTACAGAGACAATGTCAGTAAAACAGAATGTATCTACTATTAATGTATGCAAATGTAGGTAGTATTTACAAAGAAAAACAGTTTAGAAACTGAAAACAAAAACTTTACCCAGGGTCATTTCATATGGATGGATGTTTACTCCAGTTGGATGTTAGTTCATCCACTGTAGATGTAGAACTTACTTATGATCTTAAAAAACACAGAAGGAACAGCAACAACAACAAAAGTGGAAGGAGCAGAGCGGGCGGCTTAACCTCAGGACAATGTGGGCTGCCACATTGGCACAAAACATGACCACTCAGCCTCTTCCACCTGAAAAGCCATTCCTACCTCAAAAGGAGCAAGCAGTGCTGGGTTCGGCCACGTCCCCCAACCCATCATCTATTCCAGAACCACAGTGCTACCAAAAAGAAACCAATCACCTGTTTGCCTTTCTTCTTTAATTAAAAACTTCATTAAATCAGAATAATGTGTCAAAATCTAGAACTGATCGTGTATTAGTGGGAATAGGCTAGGTTACAATGCAGAAACAAACGGATCCGCACATAAGCCCTAAGGACACAACAGGGCAAGGGTCCTCCGGTGGGACTCTTCATCCACACCACTGTGCTCTGGTAACCGCACATGGTCTTCCGGTTTACATTCACTGAACGGCAGGCAGGACTCAACCTGTTCTTCCCAGCTTGGCCGCAGCAGAGACTTACGGTACGCCCATACGTCACTTCCGTTAACAGCCGATTGGCTGGAACCAGTCACATGGTCCCATTCGAGGGGTAATAGAAGCTTCCACGTGTTGGAGCTTAGGCAAGTGGGTGCTGCCAAACATTCCTACTATTTAACAGCACCGTTCAGTCTTGGAGAAGGGGTCTTTATTGACCTCCTGGTTGGAGAGATTTCCTGTAGCTTGGAAGGTAAAGAATCGGCCTGCAATGCAGGAGACCTGGGTTCAATCCCCAAGTTGGGAAGATCTCTTGGAGCAGGGAATGGTGACCCGCTACAGTATTCTTACCTGGAGAAATCCCTTGGACAAAGGAGCCTGGTGGGTTACAGTCACAAAGAGTCAGATATGACTGAGCAACTAACACTGTTACCACAGGAGAAGTTTATGGTGTCTAAACCCCAGGCAGCCAGCAGGGCCTGGGCCTGCTTGTGGGGAGAAGGTCCTGCAGTGCCTGCGGAAGTGTGACTTGCAGCCCTGTCATTCCCAGGGTTCCTCAAAGTCTATGACCGGTGGTACCCAGCGGCACCCACATCAACAGGCTTCCACATCCTGGGGGAACTATATGCCGCTCACAGGCCCTGTGGTTAACTGGCTCCTCGCCATGTGTGCTCCCTGTGTTGCTTCTCCATCAGAAAAATAAAGTCTAAGATCACAGGCACAAGTACATGTCAGCTGCTGAAGAGCTGTTGAAAACCAGTCTGCCAGAATAAGGTGTAGACCTGAAGCCCAGGTAGCCATGAAGAGAGTCACTGCTGGAGAAATTCTGAAAAGCAGAACTTGGAGAAATAGATAGTGGTTGTTCTGAAGGTAACCTGTTGGTTTCCCATGTTTCATTTCTTGATGGGAAGTGAAAGTCTGGCCGTGCTGATCTGGGGATGAAATGGAGCCTGCAGCAGTCTTAAGCTTATGACTTCATGCCCAGGCTCTCATAAGAAGGGTGATCAAAACCACTGTGGAATAGTAGTCTGTCCAATGTGAGACAGCCTCCAGGGCCTGGAAAATGCTAGAAGAGGCAGTAGACGTGCAAGTGTGAAAAAAAGGAAGGCTAGGCTGCTGGGGTACCCAGAAATGAACTAAAAAAGCAGGTCTGAGAGGTGTTTCAGAGAGGGGGGCTGTTGGGCCAGGCAGGGGAGCTTGGTCGCAGAGGAGGGGCCATGCTGCTGATAGTCAACACCGAATGCTTTTTCTCTGGCCCAACCAGAAAGCTTGCTTTAGAAATGCCCACAGAAACCATAGTTCTCTCTCCCTCTTGCTGGGTTCCTCTTCTGCCCGGGTGATGACCTCTTACATGGTACTGATGTACATCCACTATGGGCTCTTTCATCACTTTTTAAGCATAAGTGAAAATACCTTTATTGTTTGCTTCTGTCTGTTGTAGAAAATACGGCTAAAAAATAGAAAAAAAGAAAATTATTGGTCTCTTACCACCTACCAAGCAGCACTGAACAGTTTGGTATATTTCCTTCTAGACTAGTGCATATGTGTGTTTTTACAAAAATAGGATATACACACTATTCTGTAAATAACTTTTCTCATTTAATGTTCTGTAAATTGTCAATTTCTTTTTGAACGCCTATCAGTTTTATATTTCTCATTCAGTGTGTCAACAGCAAACATCAGTTCTAATGAATTCCTGACTTAAATCTATGCCCGAGTCTTTTTGTTTACTAACGTATTCCTTTTTGCATCTCCTGAGCCCACAAAAGGCGCCTGGGTGCTTGGTAGTTACAGATAAGTCTGCTCAGACATTCTCTCTTCCCAACCCTTCTCATGTTTAATTAGTCACTGAATCACTCATTCGTTCAGCACATATTAAAAAAACAAAAACAAAAACTGAGCAGTTATTATGTGCCAGGCTTTGTTTTGTGCTCTGGACATGACACAGTAAACAAAACAGGCATACTCCCTTCCTGTAGGGCACTCATACTGTAGAGGGAGAAAAAGAATGCCTCACTTCGTGAGTTTCCGTATAACAAATGATCCCCAACTTAGTGACTAACAATAACAACAGTTACTATGTCACCATTTCTGCAGGTCAGGAATCTGAGCACGGCTCAGTGCGGTGCCTTCTGCCTCAGTTTCTCTTACAGCTGCAGTTGGGGTGTCAGTCGGGGCTGCATCACCTTGAAGCTCAGCGCCAAGGGCTGCGGGGAGAACTTGTTTCCAAGCTCATTCCCATGGCTGTTGGCAGGATTCAGCCCCTTGCTGGTTGTTTGACTACAGGCTGCTCTCCCCATTAGGTCAACTCCCTGCATCGGCACAAGCAAGTGGAGGGCCGGGTGGGAGGGAGGGAGGAGGGGATGGGAGAGAAAGGGAAGAAAGAAGTCATGCCTTTAGGACATAGTCTCGGAAGTCACATGCCATCAATTTGCCATATTCTCTTTGTGAGAAGCAAGTTCCTGGATCCTGCCCCCGCTCAAGGGGAGGAGGTAAGTAGTGGTGGGTGTCTTGGGAATCATTTTAAAAGGTCTCCTGCCCCCATCACAAGTAGACGAGACAGTTCCAGCTCAAGCTCAGTGCTAGGAAGGAAATGAAATGGGGAGGAGATGAAGCGTACCTGGAAGTGTGGAGAAAGAGACTCCTTCCCAAGCAGGCAAGGGAGATCTCACAAGGAGGGTCATTGGGTATCCAGGGACAAGAAGGAGCCCATGTGCGAACACCCAGGTCCACACGGAGGAACAGGAAGTGCAGGGAGGAGAGTGAACTTTGCAGGTTTGAAAAAGAGGACAGAGGCCAGCAACCTAGAAGAAAGTGAGTGTTGGGGACATGGTGCCTAGTGAGGTGAGAGCTTATAATAAAGCTTGTAACAAATCACTTGAGGGAAATATTATCCTTCTTGAACTAATGAATGACTTCCCTCTTAAGATCACACAGCTTGGACGTGACATGGCACAGAAGGTTTGAATTTGGTCTACCTGATGTTGAAATCTACATGTCTGGGACACCAGCATCCTGCAGTACGCTGAAGATCCGCTGAACGGGGTGAGTGGGGTGACCAGCCACCTTGGTGGCCCAGGACAGAGGAGTTTCCTAGGAAGCGAGACGTTCATGGCTAAAACCAGGACAGTCCAGAGGACACCAGGATACTTGGTCACCCTGAAGTGAACACATGACCACTAGGGCTCTTTAATGGGGTATTATACCCAGGCCAAGCCAGGAGCAGTGAGTCGAAGCCACAGCTGTGTGTGTTGTTACCCAAGAATAAACTGCAGCATAGCCCTGCCTTGTTGCTAAAGCATCGTGTTTAAATACTACACTTTTGTTGCCTTTGTTTTTGTCATGTCATTCCTGTGAGAAAAGCTGGTTGTTTGACTACAGGCTGCTCTCCCATTAGGTCAACTCCTGCATCGGCACAAGCAAGTGGAGGGCCGGGTGGGAGGGAGGGAGGAGGATGGGAGAGAAGGGAAGAAAGAGGTCATGCCTTTAGGACATAGTCTCGGAAGTCACATGCCATCAATTTGCCATATTCTCTTTGTGAGAAGCAAGTTCCTGGATCCTGCCCCCGCTCAAGGGGAGGAGGTAAGTAGTGGTGGGTGTCTTGGGAATCATTTTAAAAGGTCTCCTGCCCCATCACAAGTAGACGAGACAGTTCCAGCTCAAGCTCAGTGCTAGGAAGGAAATGAAATGGGGAGGAGATGAAGCGTACCTGGAAGTGTGGAGAAAGAGACTCCTTCCCAAGCAGGCAAGGGAGATCTCACAAGGAGGGTCATTGGGTATCCAGGGACAAGAAGGAGCCCATGTGCGAACACCCAGGTCCACACGGAGGAACAGGAAGTGCAGGGAGGAGAGTGAACTTTGCAGGTTTGAA
The DNA here is from genome assembly GCA_022376925.1 of Tragulus kanchil. Classification (NCBI taxonomy): domain Eukaryota; kingdom Metazoa; phylum Chordata; class Mammalia; order Artiodactyla; family Tragulidae; genus Tragulus; species Tragulus kanchil. Next base: position 46,084,043 of record JAIOJX010000025.1, read on the forward strand.
AAAGAGGACAGAGGCCAGCAACCTAGAAGAAAGTGAGTGTTGGGGACATGGTGCCTAGTGAGGTGAGAGCTTATAATAAAGCTTGTAACAAATCACTTGAGGGAAATATTATCCCTTCTTGAACTAATGAATGACTTCCCTCTTAAGATCACACAGCTTGGACGTGACATGGCACAGAAGGTTTGAATTTGGTCTACCTGATGTTGAAATCTACATGTCTGGGACACCAGCATCCTGCAGTACGCTGAAGATCCGCTGAACGGGGTGAGTGGGGTGACCAGCCACCTTGGTGGCCCAGGACAGAGGAGTTTCCTAGGAAGCGAGACGTTCATGGCTAAAACCAGGACAGTCCAGAGGACACCAGGATACTTGGTCACCCTGAAGTGAACACATGACCACTAGGGCTCTTTAATGGGGTATTATACCCAGGCCAAGCCAGGAGCAGTGAGTCGAAGCCACAGCTGTGTGTGTTGTTACCCAAGAATAAACTGCAGCATAGCCCTGCCTTGTTGCTAAAGCATCGTGTTTAAATACTACACTTTTGTTGCCTTTGTTTTTGTCATGTCATTCCTGTGAGAAAAGCTGACCTAACACACAGGCGCAGTCACGGAACTTTAGGCCTGGGAGAGACCAAGGCTCGCCCCGCCCTTCAGCCACTGAGCAGGACACAGGGCACAGGGCGGGGCTCTGTCCTCAGACATCTTCCCACTGGGCATCCTGCTCTCAGTATGCCTACTGATCCAGGTGCCTTGGGTCCTTCCTGAATCACACCTTCCTCCTTACCCCTCAGCGCAGCAGCAGTCCAAAGAATGGCAGTGACCTGTGCACGGCAAAGTGTGGTGGGACTGCAAAGGCCACACCAGCAGAAGCTGGAGGTTGGGTTGCAGACATTACTTGGCTTTGTTGGCTTTACCATATCCCAGTGACTTGAAGCAGGAGGTCAGTGGCTCCAACATCCTCCCAGTGGAATTGGTTACCTCTGATTGAGGCAACTGATCCTTCCCTCCTCTGCACACCAGCTCTCCTTGGTGAACCTCTTCTCCTGCAAATTCTGTGACGTGGGTGTTCTCTGCTCCTCACAGCCCCTCCTCTTCTAACTCCTTTCCTGGCCTCGCTCTTCCTTGGAGAGGAAGTGACACCATGACTGGGCTCTCAGCTTCTTGTCCCCTGCCCTGGAGAGCCCCACATTCAACTGGTACCTGTGCCTGTAAGCTGAAGACCACCGGGAAGGATCTCAGACCTGACTGACTTGATTTAGACACCATGGTAGATCCTATACTCTTTCTCTCTCTGAACAGTTCCCCCCATGAGTGGAATATATTCCATGCACCACCATCAGGTGTGGCCTGATGTCTTGCTTTGGCCATGGAATGTGGACAGAAGTGACACTGTGTTAATTTCCAAGAGAAACTTTAACAGGCACCGTGGGACCCTTTAGCTCATACTCTTTCCTTCTGTCCCTGAAGGGTACACTCAGATAAAGGGCTTCTTTTTCAGCCTGGGATTCAGAAGGAGAAACCAAATGCCTCTGGTTTTCTCTCTGTTTTGTATAGAATATTCAAACCTGATGGTACCATAAAAAGCAGCATAGCCCTGCCTTGTTGCTAAAGCATCGTGTTTAAATACTACACTTTTGTTGCCTTTGTTTTTGTCATGTCATTCCTGTGAGAAAAGCTGACCTAACACACAGGCGCAGTCACGGAACTTTAGGCCTGGGAGAGACCAAGGCTCGCCCCGCCCTTCAGCCACTGAGCAGGACACAGGGCACAGGGCGGGGCTCTGTCCTCAGACATCTTCCCACTGGGCATCCTGCTCTCAGTATGCCTACTGATCCAGGTGCCTTGGGTCCTTCCTGAATCACACCTTCCTCCTTACCCCTCAGCGCAGCAGCAGTCCAAAGAATGGCAGTGACCTGTGCACGGCAAAGTGTGGTGGGACTGCAAAGGCCACACCAGCAGAAGCTGGAGGTTGGGTTGCAGACATTACTTGGCTTTGTTGGCTTTACCATATCCCAGTGACTTGAAGCAGGAGGTCAGTGGCTCCAACATCCTCCCAGTGGAATTGGTTACCTCTGATTGAGGCAACTGATCCTTCCCTCCTCTGCACACCAGCTCTCCTTGGTGAACCTCTTCTCCTGCAAATTCTGTGACGTGGGTGTTCTCTGCTCCTCACAGCCCCTCCTCTTCTAACTCCTTTCCTGGCCTCGCTCTTCCTTGGAGAGGAAGTGACACCATGACTGGGCTCTCAGCTTCTTGTCCCCTGCCCTGGAGAGCCCCACATTCAACTGGTACCTGTGCCTGTAAGCTGAAGACCACCGGGAAGGATCTCAGACCTGACTGACTTGATTTAGACACCATGGTAGATCCTATACTCTTTCTCTCTCTGAACAGTTCCCCCCATGAGTGGAATATATTCCATGCACCACCATCAGGTGTGGCCTGATGTCTTGCTTTGGCCATGGAATGTGGACAGAAGTGACACTGTGTTAATTTCCAAGAGAAACTTTAACAGGCACCGTGGGACCCTTTAGCTCATACTCTTTCCTTCTGTCCCTGAAGGGTACACTCAGATAAAGGGCTTCTTTTTCAGCCTGGGATTCAGAAGGAGAAAACCAAATGCCTCTGGTTTTCTCTCTGTTTTGTATAGAATATTCAAACCTGATGGTACCATAAAAAGCACATCATTGAAAAGTGACTATTTGTAAATGGGATCAGATCTCTAAGAATGACTGGATAGGCAGCTTTTGCCCAGTAATTACTCAGGGTGAAATGGATAATTGATACATTCTGAAAGAACATGTAAAATAATGCCAACATCCAATACTCAGAGAATAATTAAAGTTACCTCTGAGAGAGCCAAGTTTTAAGAGATCTCTGCCCACCCCTACTCTTCAACTAAGGTTGGATTGTGGAATGTGGGGGCTTTTGGTTTGAAAGACCAGGTACTGACATAATCTATTCTTTTTTTCCTTTTCTTTTTTTTTTTTTTTTTTGCATTTTTTTTCTTTTTTTTTTTTTGCCTCTATGTCATCATTTGTTTTCATCCATCTTTATTCTTTGGTGGGCCTACCAATACAGTGGCCTCTCTTGTTGCAGAGCACTGGCTCTGGGCTTATGTACTCCAGAGCACTGGCTCATAATTGGACACACCAGTCCAGCCATTCCATGGCACATGGGATCTTCCCAGGCCAGGGATTGAACTGGTGCCCCTTGCACTGAAAGGTGGACTCTTTACCCACTGGCCCACCAGGGAAGCCCGACATAGTCAATTCTTAACAGAGCGACAGGAAGCGGTCCTTTCAGCGTGTCAGCCTGTGTCACACTTCCACTCTACCCACTCGTGACTTCCCGTGAGCTGTAACACCCAAAACCCTGCACCACCTGACTCCCACCTGTTCATCTCCTACCCTGCCTGTGTTTACACTTCACTCCAATCACATCGAGTTGTTCTCACCACTAAGAACACTTACTCTCTTGAAGGCCCTGTGACACTTCCTCCCTTTCAAGTTTTTTTTTTTCCTTTTCAAGTTTTTACCCAAGCATCACCTTATGGCCTGGGTGGAGATTGTACTTTCTTGCCTCTTATTGCTTCTGATAAAATCAAACACAGACGGAATCCAGACTTGAAAATTTCCTGAGTGGTCACACAAACAAAGCTTAATTGAACTTATTTTACAAGACAAGAGAGGCTACTAATTTCTACTTAAGTGTTGCATTGGTTTTATTTCTGTTTTCTATGAACTTCGGACGCTTTTGGACAATGAATCTGAGCACAAATCACATCATTCCCGGATCGAGGCACATCAGAGTCAATGTGTAACATTGATGTTTGCCCTCTTCTGCCCTGAGAGGGCAGAGCATGCGTTCAAGTGCAGTCGACATTAGGTTGAATTACTGAGTCACTACCTGGAGCATAATTTCCCTGGAGACATGTCTGGAGCCATGGTGGCCTCTATACATTTGTTACAGCAGCAAAACCTAAACTATCCTGATTGACACCCATTCTCAAATGCCATCAATCCTTCTCCCCTTACACCACTTTATTTTCTCCATAATATTTATTACCACTGGACACATTGTATATTTACATGTTTGCTTCTGTAGTCATTAATGCTGCTTGCCAACTATTTCCATCTTTCTGCCTTCTGGACATGTGGAATGGTTAGGTGGGGCCATGTTCCAGAGCTTCCCTTGTACACAACCCTGGCCCCTTTGGACTCCTTCTGGGTCCCAATGTGGCAGACAGCCTAGGCTAGTCCCCATGATCCCTGAATCCTGGGATTATACAATCACCCTTGTATAATGTTCTTCTCTTGGGGATAGCCAAAACCAGTGACATATTTCTCAACAATAGAATGTGGTGAGGGTGATGTGGTGCCTGTCCCATAATTATGTCACCTTGTGTAAGACCCCCGTCTTACTAACAACTCTGTCTCTGCCACCAGCTTTGAAGAAGCAGTTGTGATAAAGTACGTGGTTGTATTGGAGACACTCACACAGCCCCGATGAGCCAGTAGGGTCACAGTGACCCTGGGCAAGAAACTGAAGTCCTCAGCCCATATCTTCAGGAAGTGAATTTGGCCAAGCACCAAGAAATATTGGAAGTGACTCTTTTCCTGGGTTAGGCTGTGGTGGGAAGCCCTGTCAGTCTCTGGGTTCAGCCTGATGAGACTCTGAGCACAGGACCCAGTGAAGCCGCCATGTTGGCCTCCCTACCCACCTGAGAAGAATTAAGCTCCATGAGGTCAGAGACTTATCTTTTCACTTCTGTTTCTCCAGCCTTGCTTGGCACATAGTGAGGCTACTAATTTCTATTGTGTTGCACCTGAACTTCATTGACGTCACAAATCACATCATTCCCGGATCGAGGCACATCAGAGTCAATGTGTAACATTGATGTTTGCCCTCTTCTGCCCTGAGAGGGCAGAGCATGCGTTCAAGTGCAGTCGACATTAGGTTGAATTACTGAGTCACTACCTGGAGCATAATTTCCCTGGAGACATGTCTGGAGCCATGGTGGCCTCTATACATTTGTTACAGCAGCAAAACCTAAACTATCCTGATTGACACCCATTCTCAAATGCCATCAATCCTTCTCCCCTTACACCACTTTATTTTCTCCATAATATTTATTACCACTGGACACATTGTATATTTACATGTTTGCTTCTGTAGTCATTAATGCTGCTTGCCAACTATTTCCATCTTTCTGCCTTCTGGACATGTGGAATGGTTAGGTGGGGCCATGTTCCAGAGCTTCCCTTGTACACAACCCTGGCCCCTTTGGACTCCTTCTGGGTCCCAATGTGGCAGACAGCCTAGGCTAGTCCCCATGATCCCTGAATCCTGGGATTATACAATCACCCTTGTATAATGTTCTTCTCTTGGGGATAGCCAAAACCAGTGACATATTTCTCAACAATAGAATGTGGTGAGGGTGATGTGGTGCCTGTCCCATAATTATGTCACCTTGTGTAAGACCCCCGTCTTACTAACAACTCTGTCTCTGCCACCAGCTTTGAAGAAGCAGTTGTGATAAAGTACGTGGTTGTATTGGAGACACTCACACAGCCCCGATGAGCCAGTAGGGTCACAGTGACCCTGGGCAAGAAACTGAAGTCCTCAGCCCATATCTTCAGGAAGTGAATTTGGCCAAGCACCAAGAAATATTGGAAGTGACTCTTTTCCTGGGTTAGGCTGTGGTGGGAAGCCCTGTCAGTCTCTGGGTTCAGCCTGATGAGACTCTGAGCACAGGACCCAGTGAAGCCGCCATGTTGGCCTCCCTACCCACCTGAGAAGAATTAAGCTCCATGAGGTCAGAGACTTATCTTTTCACTTCTGTTTCTCCAGCCTTGCTTGGCACATAGTGGGCACTCAATAAACATTTATGGATGAATGAGTAAATGGAAAAAAATTGTTTTGTTTATTTTAAGAGAGATAGGTACTCATAATAAATTCATTTAAATATGTTAAATATGTTTTGAAAAGTCTAAAGAAATTTAAGCTCTGTCATAAGATTATCTGTTGATGGTGTTTAGTTGCTAAGTCATGTCTGACTCTTTGCAACCCTGTGAACTATGGTAGACGACCCGGCTCCTCTGTCCATGGGATTTCTCAGGCAAGAATGCTGGAGTGGATTGCCATTTCCTTCTTCAGGGGATCTTCCTGACCCAGGGATTGAACCTGTGTATCCTGCATTGGCAGGTGGATTCTTTACCCACTGACTCACCTGGGAAGCCCCATAAGATTATTACTGACTTCCAGTTCTCATTATGCACAACAATGAAATGATTTTATCCATGGTAGAACTAAATTTACGCTAAAACAAAAAATAGGATAGTATAAATGAGTATTTCTTAATTCAGATGAATAAAACAAAACTTCCATTGGGTCTTAACTGTATCATGAGAAATAGGCTATTATTTTTCCAAACTTGGAGACTATGTCTGGAATAGTCTGGTTTACAACATAGGCTACATAATGAACTTGAAGTCACATAGTCACGCTGGTGGTCAAGAGTCTTGAATGAAAGTCATAAGGACAGGCCTCAATTTACAATAAAGTCATTTCTCCTATAGGAAACTCCATAAACATATGAATTTATTACATAGCGATGGCTATAATTCTCCTGAGCAATGCAGGAGATTGAGACAGCCAGATTAAATATCTGGATATTTTGTGGCATTGTTACATTGCAAAGTGGCTTCCCTTGATCAACTGTCACACTTCTGGATTCCTTTTCTACCAGTCATGATAGGGACAATAGTGGTCTCCCAAAGATGTCCATATTTTAATCCCCAGGTCCTATGACTATGCTATGTTACATGGCAAGGAGGAATGAAGGCTGCAGATGAAATTAAGGATGCTGATCAACTGGTTTGGGAATGGGGAAATTATTCTGAATTCTCTGGTTGAGAAGAATTAAGCTCCATGAGGTCAGAGACTTATCTTTTCACTTCTGTTTCTCCAGCCTTGCTTGGCACATAGTGGGCACTCAATAAACATTTATGGATGAATGAGTAAATGGAAAAAAATTGTTTTGTTTATTTTAAGAGAGATAGGTACTCATAATAAATTCATTTAAATATGTTAAATATGTTTTGAAAAGTCTAAAGAAATTTAAGCTCTGTCATAAGATTATCTGTTGATGGTGTTTAGTTGCTAAGTCATGTCTGACTCTTTGCAACCCTGTGAACTATGGTAGACGACCCGGCTCCTCTGTCCATGGGATTTCTCAGGCAAGAATGCTGGAGTGGATTGCCATTTCCTTCTTCAGGGGATCTTCCTGACCCAGGGATTGAACCTGTGTATCCTGCATTGGCAGGTGGATTCTTTACCCACTGACTCACCTGGGAAGCCCCATAAGATTATTACTGACTTCCAGTTCTCATTATGCACAACAATGAAATGATTTTATCCATGGTAGAACTAAATTTACGCTAAAACAAAAAATAGGATAGTATAAATGAGTATTTCTTAATTCAGATGAATAAAACAAAACTTCCATTGGGTCTTAACTGTATCATGAGAAATAGGCTATTATTTTTCCAAACTTGGAGACTATGTCTGGAATAGTCTGGTTTACAACATAGGCTACATAATGAACTTGAAGTCACATAGTCACGCTGGTGGTCAAGAGTCTTGAATGAAAGTCATAAGGACAGGCCTCAATTTACAATAAAGTCATTTCTCCTATAGGAAACTCCATAAACATATGAATTTATTACATAGCGATGGCTATAATTCTCCTGAGCAATGCAGGAGATTGAGACAGCCAGATTAAATATCTGGATATTTTGTGGCATTGTTACATTGCAAAGTGGCTTCCCTTGATCAACTGTCACACTTCTGGATTCCTTTTCTACCAGTCATGATAGGGACAATAGTGGTCTCCCAAAGATGTCCATATTTTAATCCCCAGGTCCTATGACTATGCTATGTTACATGGCAAGGAGGAATGAAGGCTGCAGATGAAATTAAGGATGCTGATCAACTGGTTTGGGAATGGGGAAATTATTCTGAATTCTCTGGTTGGGCCCAGTGTAATCATAAGTGTCCTTTTAAGTGAAAGCAGGTGGCCAGAGTGCCAGAGTCAAGATCAGAGGAAGGACTGAAGGTGTTACGCTGCTGGCCTTGAAGATGCAGGAGGGAGGCATAGCTGAGGGATGCAGGTGGCCTTTGGAAGGAAGGCAAGGAAATGGACTTTTCTCTGAATAGGATTTTAGCTCAGTGAGACCCATTTTGAATGTCAGACTTCCAAAACTGTAAGGTGAAAGAATAATTGTTTTAAGACACTAAATGTGCAATAATTTGTTATAGAAGCAATAGAAAACTAATACAGCGCTGTTCAGAACTGATGGTATCTGAGGCTTTCCCCCAACTGCAAGCTAACCAGTTGGCTTGTCACAGTCCCGCGGATGCTGACAGAACACAAGAGACCAGTGGGTCAAAGGGCAATTCCTTCCTTACAGCAAAGGCAGCAGCTAGAGGGTCAGCACTTTGCATGTTTCACTAAGTCCAGCTTCCCACGGGGCAGTGTGAGGAGGCCGCAGGACATGCACACACAGTGGGGTGTGGGGTGGAGGAACCCTGAGTTTGGGGAGTGCACATCTTTCCAATTAGGCAGTTAGCATACCTGCTTTTTGCTCCCAAGGCAGATACCAGTATCTTCCAAAGCTGAGAAGTAGTAGTAAGAATACTACACATGATAACAGTGGATTTAACTTACAAACGACTGTTCACCTCTACCACCTCAGTTAATCTTAACAACCCTGCAAAAATGTAACTTTCCCAAGAGACTGAGGCTTACAGACACTGAGTGACATGCACAAGACCACCAACCCAGTGAGGGTGGGGTGACTGTTTCCTGCCTCTTTCCATTCTACCACCCTTGGCAAGTCCATCTATTATTTGTTCAGCTCTTCACCCTTGTAAAGAATGAAACTCAGGCATTCAAGCTCACACCCTGGTGACATGCACGTGACAGAGACTAACAGAAAGAATTAAGTGTCTGTAAGTCAGATCCTTACTGTGTTTCTTTCTAGATTATCTGATCTCTGGTCTCCATTTGCCCATCTGCAAAATAGGATTCACAGTTCTTCCACAGAGATGCTGAGAGATTTCTGCCTCATGTGTAATGTTTATATTGTCCCTCCTGGAATTACTTGCACTATCTTTTCCTCATAAGACTGTGAAGTTTTGCTCTCAACTGAAGTATAGTTGACTTAGTGTATTAAATTAGTTTCAGGTGTAGAACATAGTCATTTGGTATTTTTATAGATTATACCCCATGCAAAGTTGTCATAGAATATTGCCTGTATTCCCTGCACTGTGTATTATGCCCTTGTATCTTGTTTATTTTATTCCTAGGAGGGTATACCCTAAATCTCCCTCACTCATTTTACCCTTCCCCCATACCTCTCTCCTCTGGTAATCACCAGTCTGGTGTCTGTATATATAAGTCTTTGTTTTATTTGTTCATTTTTTAAAAAGTTATTTATTTATTTATTGGCTATTCTGGGTTTTCACTGCTGCTTGAGGCTCTTCTCTAGTTGCAGGGAGTGGGGGCTACTCTCTAGTTGAGGTGAGCAGACTTCTTGTTGCAGTGACTTCTCTTGTTGTGGAACTCGGGCTCTAGGGCACATGGGCTTCAGTAGCTGTGGCACATGGGCTCAATAGTTGCAGCTCTGAGGCTCTAGAGCACAGGCTCAGTACCTGTGACTAACGGGTTTACTTGCTCCACAGCATGTGGGATCTTCCTGGGTCAGGGGTTGAATCCGTGTCTCCTGCATTGGCAGGTGAACTCTTCACCACTGAGCTAGCAGGGAAACCCATATTTGTTCATTTTTTTAATAAAAACAAAACTGTGAGGTTCTCCAGGGCAGGGGCTATAATTTTGTGCTGTTCACCCCAGCAACAAACTCCATGCCAGATTAAAGGAGGTGGTGAATAAACACCGTTGACAGAATACCAAAGCCTAGCTTGTAGGTGTCGGACAGTCCCACTGTCTTGCCAACCTCCTTCTCAAGAATGCCACCACCCTGCTTTCTGGGCTGGCTTCCTGCACAATGACTTGAGCCAGATCCTTACTGTGTTTCTTTCTAGATTATCTGATCTCTGGTCTCCATTTGCCCATCTGCAAAATAGGATTCACAGTTCTTCCACAGAGATGCTGAGAGATTTCTGCCTCATGTGTAATGTTTATATTGTCCCTCCTGGAATTACTTGCACTATCTTTTCCTCATAAGACTGTGAAGTTTTGCTCTCAACTGAAGTATAGTTGACTTAGTGTATTAAATTAGTTTCAGGTGTAGAACATAGTCATTTGGTATTTTTATAGATTATACCCCATGCAAAGTTGTCATAGAATATTGCCTGTATTCCCTGCACTGTGTATTATGCCCTTGTATCTTGTTTATTTTATTCCTAGGAGGGTATACCCCTAAATCTCCCTCACTCATTTTACCCTTCCCCCATACCTCTCTCCTCTGGTAATCACCAGTCTGGTGTCTGTATATATAAGTCTTTGTTTTATTTGTTCATTTTTTAAAAAGTTATTTATTTATTTATTGGCTATTCTGGGTTTTCACTGCTGCTTGAGGCTCTTCTCTAGTTGCAGGGAGTAGGGGCTACTCTCTAGCTGAGGTGAGCAGGCTTCTTGTTGCAGTGACTTCTCTTGTTGTGGAACTCGGGCTCTAGGGTACATGGGCTTCAGTAGTTGTGGCACATGGGCTCAATAGTTGCAGCTCTGAGGCTCTAGAGCACAGGCTCAGTACCTGTGACTAACGGGTTTACTTGCTCCACAGCATGTGGGATCTTCCTGGGTCAGGGGTTGAATCCGTGTCTCCTGCATTGGCAGGTGAACTCTTCACCACTGAGCTAGCAGGGAAACCCATATTTGTTCATTTTTTTAATAAAAACAAAACTGTGAGGTTCTCCAGGGCAGGGGCTATAATTTTGTGCTGTTCACCCCAGCAACAAACTCCATGCCAGATTAAAGGAGGTGGTGAATAAACACCGTTGACAGAATACCAAAGCCTAGCCGCTTGTAGGTGTCGGACAGTCCCACTGTCTTGCCAACCTCCCTTCTCAAGAATGCCACCACCCTGCTTTCTGGGCTGGCTTCCTGCACAATGACTTGAGCCAGTGTGGGACAGTTTCAGGACCATAGGAAGTTCAGCTTCTCTAGATCAATCACTTTGGTTTCCTAAAACTGAAATCTCTGGAAACTTGTGATGCAAGAGTGGAATTTGAACACAGTCACTCCCTGGACAGCAGTGGCAAGACGGGGCTGTCCTGTGCTGCTTCCTGGCAGAGCTGGGGCTGGCTCAGTTGCGCAACTTTCTGTGATTTCAAGCAGAACACCCCTTCCTGTGCGTTGGCGATGCCAGGGGAAGCGGGCCCCGCGGAGCGGGCCTGTAGCCTTGGGAACGAGAGTTCTTCCTCTCTCAGAGCCTGGCTGTCTCTCCTCCAACAGGAACAACAAGCTTTGCTGAGCCTGCGGGTTTGGCCTGGAGCCCTGCCTAGACAAAGACATAAATGCTTCCTCAAATGAGGTTTTCATGGTGTGGGCTCCTGCCACCCCTTTCTCTGTCTGCTCTTCTTTCCTGGACTGTTCTCTGCCTCTGTAGGGGTTCCTATGCTCACAAATTGCACCTCTGCCCATGTCAACAACACCCTCATTTTCTGAGAGAAACCGAACTCAGAAAGTTGGTTAGAAGGAAATACCATTCATCCTGAAGTTGAAAGCCCATAATATTTACATTCCTTAGTGTGTGTACGTTAGTTGCTCAGTTGTAGCTTGTCAGGCTTCTCTGCCCATGGAATTCTTCAGGCAAGAATACTAGAGTGGTTTGCCATTCCCTTCTCCAGGGGATCTTCCCAACCCAGGGAATGAACCTGGGTCTCCTGCATTGCAAATTTGATCAATTTGATAATTTGATAAATTTACCATTTATCAAAGGACCTTATTCATCCAAGTGAATACTTTGTACAGCACCACTATAACAGAGAATTTCTGTCCAGTTAGTCCTTTCCAGGTCCCTCAAGGAATAATTCTCTCTTGCTAACACCTGCCTCTTTGAGAGTGACACAATGGGGGTCGACTTTATATTTGGTCGACCTCAGATAAGGGCTTTCTTCACCTATTGGGTCTTCCCCACCCAGAAAGCAGTTGTCGCAACAAATCAGCTTTCTGGGCTGGCTTCCTGCACAATGACTTGAGCCAGTGTGGGACAGTTTCAGGACCATAGGAAGTTCAGCTTCTCTAGATCAATCACTTTGGTTTCCTAAAACTGAAATCTCTGGAAACTTGTGATGCAAGAGTGGAATTTGAACACAGTCACTCCCTGGACAGCAGTGGCAAGACGGGGCTGTCCTGTGCTGCTTCCTGGCAGAGCTGGGGCTGGCTCAGTTGCGCAACTTTCTGTGATTTCAAGCAGAACACCTCTTCCTGTGCGTTGGCGATGCCAGGGGAAGCGGCCCCCGCAGAGCGGGCCGTAGCCTTGGGAACGAGAGTTCTTCCTCTCTCAGAGCCTGGCTGTCTCTCCTCCAACAGGAACAACAAGCTTTGCTGAGCCTGCGGGTTTGGCCTGGAGCCCTGCCTAGACAAAGACATAAATGCTTCCTCAAATGAGGTTTTCATGGTGTGGGCTCCTGCCACCCCTTTCTCTGTCTGCTCTTCTTTCCTGGACTGTTCTCTGCCTCTGTAGGGGTTCCTATGCTCACAAATTGCACCTCTGCCCATGTCAACAACACCCTCATTTTCTGAGAGAAACCGAACTCAGAAAGTTGGTTAGAAGGAAATACCATTCATCCTGAAGTTGAAAGCCCATAATATTTACATTCCTTAGTGTGTGTACGTTAGTTGCTCAGTTGTAGCTTGTCAGGCTTCTCTGCCCATGGAATTCTTCAGGCAAGAATACTAGAGTGGTTTGCCATTCCCTTCTCCAGGGGATCTTCCCAACCCAGGGAATGAACCTGGGTCTCCTGCATTGCAAATTTGATCAATTTGATAATTTGATAAATTTACCATTTATCAAAGGACCTTATTCATCCAAGTGAATACTTTGTACAGCACCACTATAACAGAGAATTTCTGTCCAGTTAGTCCTTTCCAGGTCCCTCAAGGAATAATTCTCTCTTGCTAACACCTGCCTCTTTGAGAGTGACACAATGGGGTGGTCGACGACTTTATATTTGGTCGACCTCAGATAAGGGCTTTCTTCACCTATTGGGTCTTCTGCCCGCAGCAGACCAGAAAGCTAGGTTTGGGATCTGATTGAGTAGCAACTGTTATGTGGTCATTTTCCTGGCAATCAGCATAAGATCAGAAACAAATGCTTTGTTTGTAAAGAGTAGGGGGAAAAATCTACCCAGATGTCCATAGACAGTCACATCATTTAATTTTCTCTCCAAACTTTTATTCTCTGCCAACACAGCTTTGAACTCCACATTTTCACATGTCTAACAAGAGTTCTTCAATTGACCTACAATCCAATTTCTCTTCTCATTCACCCCAGCATTGCATACTTTTGTACCTATTCGCATGCTGAACATGTGTGCACATCTGCAGACAGGCGGCTTCATCTCTCCAGTTGATTTTCAACAAAACAGATACACTTATTCATTTGGCTTTACTGACAAATAACTCACAGCACTCCCAGAGGTCGGACACCGCTTGTGCTTTGCAGAAGACACTGTGCTGAATCTTAACGACAGTCCTATTAAGTTCACTTTACAGAACCATGTACTCCCTCTATCTGCCTCCCTGCTGCACTTTCATGTCAGAAATGTTTTGAAATCACTTTGAAATGTTGTTTCTCACAAGAAACAAGAGTCATAGCATCCTAACTTTCTAAAAGTCAGCCTGGACTGTCTGACAGATATAAACTTATGGGAGGATCAGAACAGAGCAGATTCATGGTTGGTGAGGTGAAATTTCTCTTATTCCCTAGTACCCTGTTCTCCCAGATCCTAGGGGGTTGGGGATTAGTGGCCCTTGAATCAAGAAATAAAAAGGTGACTATGGGCAGAGCAGGTGATTGTGTGAGATTCCTTTTCCCCAAAACAAATGTTCTCATTATTTTTCCCAGATCTATCAACAAGTTGATTTGACTGGCTGACCTTCAGAACACTAGTATGTGTGTGCTAAGTCATGTTAGTCATGTCTAATACTTTGTACAGCACCACTATAACAGAGAATTTCTGTCCAGTTAGTCCTTTCCAGGTCCCTCAAGGAATAATTCTCTCTTGCTAACACCTGCCTCTTTGAGAGTGACACAATGGGGTGGTCGACGACTTTATATTTGGTCGACCTCAGATAAGGGCTTTCTTCACCTATTGGGTCTTCTGCCCGCAGCAGACCAGAAAGCTAGGTTTGGGATCTGATTGAGTAGCAACTGTTATGTGGTCATTTTCCTGGCAATCAGCATAAGATCAGAAACAAATGCTTTGTTTGTAAAGAGTAGGGGGAAAAATCTACCCAGATGTCCATAGACAGTCACATCATTTAATTTTCTCTCCAAACTTTTATTCTCTGCCAACACAGCTTTGAACTCCACATTTTCACATGTCTAACAAGAGTTCTTCAATTGACCTACAATCCAATTTCTCTTCTCATTCACCCCAGCATTGCATACTTTTGTACCTATTCGCATGCTGAACATGTGTGCACATCTGCAGACAGGCGGCTTCATCTCTCCAGTTGATTTTCAACAAAACAGATACACTTATTCATTTGGCTTTACTGACAAATAACTCACAGCACTCCCAGAGGTCGGACACCGCTTGTGCTTTGCAGAAGACACTGTGCTGAATCTTAACGACAGTCCTATTAAGTTCACTTTACAGAACCATGTACTCCCTCTATCTGCCTCCCTGCTGCACTTTCATGTCAGAAATGTTTTGAAATCACTTTGAAATGTTGTTTCTCACAAGAAACAAGAGTCATAGCATCCTAACTTTCTAAAAGTCAGCCTGGACTGTCTGACAGATATAAACTTATGGGAGGATCAGAACAGAGCAGATTCATGGTTGGTGAGGTGAAATTTCTCTTATTCCCTAGTACCCTGTTCTCCCAGATCCTAGGGGGTTGGGGATTAGTGGCCCTTGAATCAAGAAATAAAAAGGTGACTATGGGCAGAGCAGGTGATTGTGTGAGATTCCTTTTCCCCAAAACAAATGTTCTCATTATTTTTCCCAGATCTATCAACAAGTTGATTTGACTGGCTGACCTTCAGAACACTAGTATGTGTGTGCTAAGTCATGTTAGTCATGTCTAACTCTTGGTGACCCCCTGCCAGGACCCCTGCCAGTCTCCTTTGTCCATGGCATTCTCCAGGCAAGAATACTGGAGTGGGTTGCCATTTCCTTCTCCAGGGTATCTTCCTGATAGAGGGATCAAACCTGGGTCTCCTGCATAGCAGGAAGACCACTGACTGAGCCACCACGGAAGCCCTTAGATGCTGGGGCCTGTTAGAAACAGTAGGAGAGACTGAGCATTTACTAGGCTCTGGGTACTATACCCTGGCTGAGAATTGTCATCCTCTTTTAACAGATGTAAAATCTGAGCCTTGGGCTCTGCTCAGTCATAAAGCTAGCGTGCGGAAGAGGCAAGAAGTGAGCCCAAGTCTCCCTGATGACAAGGGTCTTGCCCTTGTGGACCATGCTCCACAGTCCCCATAAGGCTGCACAGGAGGAGCATGACTGGTCATGCTGCATCCTCGTAACCATTTGGTTCAGCTTTGGATCTGTGTTCTGTGGTGCGCGGGTCATGGTTGATGGCTGCCCTACGTCTATCAGAAGCTGCAGCGATTCATGTGAGTCCTTTAGAGCCAGAATAGCATTTTTTCATGAGCCTATAGTTTAGTATGTATGCAGGAAATAAGTGAAAAGCTGTTGTGGACCAGGAATGGTAACAATAATGATCATAATAATACTAGCTGACAGCTTCTGATCTCTTTGTATGCCAGGCTTTCTGTTAAGTGCATTGTATACATAAACTCACTTCAACAGGAAGGAAAATCAACTGGTTTTGAGAGGGTCCCTTACAAGCCAGGAGAAGAAAATGGCAACCCACTTCAGTATTCTTGCCTGGAAATTTCCAAGGATGGAGAAGCTTGGAGACTTACAGTCCATGGGGGTCTCAAATACATACAGGGCTTCCCTGATGACTCAGTGCTGAGGAATTTGCTTGCAGTGCCGGAGACCTGGGTTCCATCCCGGGGTTGGGAAGAGACCCCTGGAGGAGAGCAGGGAAACCCACTCCAGTGTTCTTGCCTGGAAAATTGGACACGGCTGAAGCGACTAAGCAGCAGCAGCAGCAGCAGCAGCAGCATACAAACCAATATTCATAAAATCACTTAACTTCTTTCTCAACATAGCAAATAGTAGCATTTCAGGCAAGGTTTGTTTTGCTTAAGAGTCTCATGTAAGGCAATCACACTTGAATTGTGCAATGCATATGAACAATATTTGTCTGAAGAGCTCTTGCAACAAAATAGAGGCACATACACACATATTATAAAAAAATCTAACCTTTTCTATTATTTGAGTGTTCATTCACATTCTTGTGGAATAATACTATTCTTATTGAGTAAGCCTAGTGAGATTATGAAGCACAGGAAGTTGTGTATGGGGATCTAGTGACATGCATGGTGCTGGGACTTTGAAATCAGACAGACTGAGGCTCTTGTCCTAACTATGTCACTTGGCAAGTCCTGAACCCTTCTGAGCCTCTTTAAATTTAAAATGCAGAACACACCTATCTTATAGACTTGTTAAAGCATTAAGCAAACACACATTTAACTACAAGGAGAGAAATTAACACAACATCAGGTCTCAACAGAAGCAACCATCTTTCACTCCTCCGTTTCCACTTTGGAAGCTACCTGCCAAATCTGACAGTATTTCCTGACTTCTCCTTTGTTCTTCAAGCTCTATTCTGTGCTCCATTTTGTGACTTTTTACTTCTGGAGCAGCTTGATTTAGTCAACATTTTGTATTGAACACATACTATATACAAGTTATGGGTAAGCATTAAGAATACAATAGTGAGCTAAACAAGCAATTCTTGGTATGGCTTCAAGAGAGAGCCAGGTGTTAATCACACATGCGACAGGATCTAGTTACACACTAAGCTAAATGCTATGAAGGAAAGGAATACATACCTAGGTTGCGGAGTAAGGGAAGTGGAGGTGAGCGGAGACCTGCAGGAAAATCAGCGTCTCTATGGCATGAGGTGGTATTGCTGATCGAGGAGGTGGTGATGATGCTGGTGATCCTGTAATGACAGAGGGGTTGGTGCTGGTGGAGATGGAGGTGATGGTGTTTCCAACTGTTCATATGGAAGGGCAAGAAAAGTGTCAGCCACTCAGTTGTGTCCAGCTCTTTGTGACCCTATGGACTGTAGCCTGTCAAGCTTCTCTGTCCATGGTATTCTCCAGGCAAGAATACTGAAGTGGGTTGCCATTCCCTTCTCCAGGGAATCTTCCCAACCCAGGGAGGGAACCTGGTAGAGGTGATACTGCTTCCAATTGTTCATGTAGAAGGGCAGGGACAATTCTGGAGACTGGGGAGAAGAAAAGCCCTCTCCTTCAACCCTGTGTTTGGTGACACAGTTGGCAAGAGTGCCTGCCTGGGTGGGAGGTAAGGGTGTCTCAGAGATTCTGAAGTCAGAAGGGCTGCATCATCCCAGCTTCCGCAAGGCCACTTGCTGACTCCTCCAGTGCCCCTCGCAGCAGGCATACCCCTTTAGACCATCTGGTGGTGACACCCAGGCTGATATTTTCCCTGTCAAAAAGGGGAAAGAACCTAGAGAACCAGAAATTTGGGATGAAGTATGACTCTCTGTAGAGTGCTGACAGAACAGGAACCCCAGGCCTGCTGACTCTTCCACTTGTGAGTTCCAGTTTGCGCCAAGTGTTTGCTTAAATCTGAAAAAGGAAGAAAGAGAAGGCAAGAGATGACGAATGGGCTGGGGGAAAGGTGGGACCCGTGGACTCTCTGAGCAAGACGCAGGATGCTGAGTTAGTCGTTTGGACAACTGTTGGTGATGCCCTGGTCCAGGAAGTGACTGAGGCAGTGCAGGGGAGGAGATCTGCAGGAGGAGGTGGTATGGGAACCGAGAAGTGACGAGTGGGTCATCTTTGTGACCAGTGAAGCTGGGTTCCTGGAAGATCTTAAGAAGTCTATGAACAAGTGCCAAAGTCTTTGACAAGTGAGAGAAAGGGAATAAGAGGTCAGTAGATGGTGAGAGACAGAGGAGGCCATGAGGCCGAATGGTGTGTGTGACCTGATTTTCTTACCAATAGACGGGGAGATAAGAGTCAGTGGCTCTCATGTCTGATCAGAAAGTGGAGTTCCTGGATCTGATGATGCCTTTGGGGGCCACTGTGGATTTAATTCCAAGGATTTAATCCCATCATAGAAACCAAGATTTAGTACAAGTCATCTCTAAGTAATTCAAGAGGGCTGGAATTATTAATTGTACATGATAAGCAATATATAAGCAGCTGAATCTGTTCCAGTGACCAACAGTCCAAGGAAGCCGTAGCTGAGGGAAAGGCAGAAAGACACGGTCAGGACACACAGGAACAGACTGAAAGATGAGATCGAAACTGATTCAGGCCAGAGGAAGCTATGGCTACAGGCAGCAGAAAAGGAAGGAAGGACGTGGCAAACTATTTCTTTAGTGACTCAAGTTTAATTTTGTCAGTGTTGGCTTTTTTAAAAAAGTGTTCTCACAAGTTTTTTTGTCTGCAGAAGAGACAATTTGGAAGTTCACTTTGGGTTGGTGATTTAATATCTAAATTACTAACTTTTTCAAGTTAAAAACCTGTCCTTCCTTAAGCTTTCAGGTTCAACTATTTATAGATCTACCAAATGTAGACATCACTTTAAAAGGGACTTTGTCTTTCATTTGATCCTATTTACAAACTTCACTAATCAAACATAAATAATTTTAGCAGCATTTATAAATATAATATACTTGATATTCTCTTTAAGTGTCTTAGTTTGACTTAGACAAAAGTCCAACTAAAACTTTCCCGAGTTCTTAAACAATGCTTATATAACTAATACACTTATAAGAATTATAAAATTTAAACTCTCTTAAATATTTCAATGGATGACAAGTATTTTAATATGCGTTTATATACATGATGAAAAATTTCAACTTACAGTCACAATAAATGGGGCTTCCCTGGTGGTCCTGTGGATACACAGTCTGCCTTGCAGTGCAAGAGGCACTGGTGCAATCCCTGGCCTGGGAAGATCCCACATGCCGTGGAGTGGCTAGACTAGTGTGTCCACAGGTCAGTGCTCTGGAGCAAATGCACTCAGAGCTGGTGCTCTGCAACGAGAGAGGCCACTGCAATGGGAGGCCCACACATGCCAAAGAACAAAAGATAGATGAAAATAAATATAAAAAAATAAAAGAGGCATGATGGGGGAAATAAAAACAATTTAAAAAAATGACAATAAATGAAGTAAGTATTTTAAGTTGGAGTTACAAGCCTGATCTTGACTCTACTAGGCCAAATTAAAAAAAATACTGACAAGTCTTTAAAAAAAAAATATTCACAGATTCATTAACACAAAATATTAATGTAAATACTAACTATAAGTCTTCCAGAGATTGTATGCAGAAACATTTGGGGTAAAGCATGACTGACTAGAAATTTTTGGAGTCAGGAAGACAGTAACCTCCAAGCTTGGAAAGATACACACCCATAGGAAATTGTTACCTCATTATACGTAATTTGTAAATTCCTTCTTAGAGAGGTGGCCAGTGATATGAACTATGAAGCTGGCAATATTTTTGTCTGTGACCATGACTAGCACACACAGAACTCTTAGTTAGACTTTGTAACAGGACTGAGCTTAGAGTTAGTGGTCACACAGCTCATGTCCCTGGGTTTCAGTTGTTACCATGAGCTCATTTTTTCCATTCACATGGATGGCAGCAACTTCTATGCAGATTGCCACATCACATGGTTGGATTTAGCAGTTCTTTGATTCTTAGAAGAGTCCAACCCAGGGCTCCAAAGAACTGGGAAATTGATAAAATTCTGCCTTCTTTTCATAGTCTTCCTGATGGACAAGGTCATACAGAATTAAAAGGAAACCAGCTGCTCACTAGTGATTTTATCTGACTCTGTGGTTGGAAAGAATACACTAGTATTTCTTCATTCTTGTTTTTAAATGAGTTCAGTTATTGTGTGGCAAGGGTAGGAAGTTGGGCCAAGAAGCCACTGGTCAGACTTCTGTTCCTGCGGTCCCGCCTGTGTCTGTAATGTCCATACTCCATTCCTCTAGACCCAACTGACACTCTGAAAAGGCACATCATTCCACTGCTCAGAACGTAACAGTTGATTGGTGTCTCCCATGTTCTTAGGACTGGGAAGGCTTCATTGCAAAAAGGAGAACAAAGGCCTTGCATGCCCTCATGAAATTTATATCCCTGCCACAGCTAGCTGCTGTGTGTGAATTTTAAATCTCCTTTTCTGTTGTCTAGTACAAGTCTTGCAACAGATGAAGATTATTTGCCTTGTCCAGAGTCTTGTATATTTGGATCTAACTCATAACAGCTTACCTCATATATCAGCTTCATGGTTTGACCCTTTGCATCTGGGATAGTGCTTCAGAGAACTTAAAGAAAAGGCCCTTTCCTTCTTTCTTTTTCATTTTCCCAAGTTGTAGATTTCTGAAATATTTACAAATTCTCTAAATACAAAAACCTCACAAACTTTTATGGATGTTATGTTCTGAATTAACTTAAGATCGATGCTTCCGATCATTAAGAGATATGTACAAAGAAGTTTGAAATCAATGTAGATCAGTCGCTTCAACTGATAGATGAAATAGTCAGTTTTACTCTGAAATTTTGTCTTTCTTTTCTTTCTTTCTTCCCTCCATTCTTTGTTTTTAAAGAATGAATATTCAGACCATTAGGAGTAGTCTAGGGATATATTAATTTCTGCAATCATTATAGCCTGATGAGTTTAGTCCTGGAATGGATTTTGTAAAATTGGGGTGATAAATTTCTCTGACTATTCATAAAGTGGTATTGGCAAGACAGAAAGCTGAAAATGAGCATTCCAGAAGGAATCAAGCCATCCGAATATGGTATTAGAAGATGTTACACTTTATATTTCTATGTAATTTAGATTTCTTGAGTTACTGAGAAACAATTTTCTTTCCATCAAGAAGCATCTTAAAAAAAAAAAAAAAGAAGCACCTTAGTCAGGTATCTTTTGGTGCAAGCAGAGAAATTAATGTAAATTTATAAAGGTAAAAGCAAGTGTTTTATAAGCAAGGCAGGATGATCTACTAGAGAAATTAGTGTTTTCTCCTTCTTCTTCTAAAAGGCAAACAAAAGATCCTGTATTTTGGAGGCCTGATATAGCCACCCTTTGCTCTTGGAGAGAAGAGGATTTTATAAGTTGGTTTTATTGAGATATTTTATATATAATAAAATTTATCAATCTAAAAAGTACAGTTCAATGAGCTTGACAAAGACATACAGACTATGTAACCACCATCACAATCATGACACTGAACATTTCCATTGCCCCCTAATGTCCCTCTGTGCCCTCATGGTCAGTCCCTCCCCATCCAGTTCTGATATCTCTGCTTTCTCAACCATTTTTATTGCCTTGTCCAGAGTCTTGTATATTTGGATCTAACTCATAACAGCTTACCTCATATATCAGCTTCATGGTTTGACCCTTTGCATCTGGGATAGTGCTTCAGAGAACTTAAAGAAAAGGCCCTTTCCTTCTTTCTTTTTCATTTTCCCAAGTTGTAGATTTCTGAAATATTTACAAATTCTCTAAATACAAAAACCTCACAAACTTTTATGGATGTTATGTTCTGAATTAACTTAAGATCGATGCTTCCGATCATTAAGAGATATGTACAAAGAAGTTTGAAATCAATGTAGATCAGTCGCTTCAACTGATAGATGAAATAGTCAGTTTTACTCTGAAATTTTGTCTTTCTTTTCTTTCTTTCTTCCCTCCATTCTTTGTTTTTAAAGAATGAATATTCAGACCATTAGGAGTAGTCTAGGGATATATTAATTTCTGCAATCATTATAGCCTGATGAGTTTAGTCCTGGAATGGATTTTGTAAAATTGGGGTGATAAATTTCTCTGACTATTCATAAAGTGGTATTGGCAAGACAGAAAGCTGAAAATGAGCATTCCAGAAGGAATCAAGCCATCCGAATATGGTATTAGAAGATGTTACACTTTATATTTCTATGTAATTTAGATTTCTTGAGTTACTGAGAAACAATTTTCTTTCCATCAAGAAGCATCTTAAAAAAAAAAAAAAAAAAAAGAAGCACCTTAGTCAGGTATCTTTTGGTGCAAGCAGAGAAATTAATGTAAATTTATAAAGGTAAAAGCAAGTGTTTTATAAGCAAGGCAGGATGATCTACTAGAGAAATTAGTGTTTTCTCCTTCTTCTTCTAAAAGGCAAACAAAAGATCCTGTATTTTGGAGGCCTGATATAGCCACCCTTTGCTCTTGGAGAGAAGAGGATTTTATAAGTTGGTTTTATTGAGATATTTTATATATAATAAAATTTATCAATCTAAAAAGTACAGTTCAATGAGCTTGACAAAGACATACAGACTATGTAACCACCATCACAATCATGACACTGAACATTTCCATTGCCCCCTAATGTCCCTCTGTGCCCCCTCATGGTCAGTCCCCTCCCCATCCAGTTCCCTGATATCTCTGCTTTCTCTCATAATTTCGCTTTGTGTAGATTTTCATATAAATGGAGTCTATTCTATGTATTTCCTTGTGTCTGACTTCCTCCACTTAGAATAATTCTTTTCAGATAATCCAGTTCTTGTATATTTTAGTACCTCTACTTTTTCTTGTTGGGTAGTAGTCTATTGTATAGATATAGAACAATTTATTTATCTGTCCATGAGTTGACAGATATTTGGATTGTTTCTAGCTCTGAATAAAGTACAGGCTTTTGTGTGGACTTATTTTTTCATTTCTCATCGGTAAATACCTAGGATTGAGATTACTGGGTCATTGATGAAGTGTATATTTAATTTTACAAGAACATGTCAAACTTTCCCAAAGTGAGTGTATCATTTTGCATTGCCAGAAGCAATGTATGAAAGTTTTTGTTCTAAATCCTAACCCAAACTTGGTATGGTCAGTCTTTAATTTTAGCCATTCTCTTGAGCATATGGGCTTCCCAGGTGAGTCAGTGGTAAAGACTCCACCTGCCAATGCAGGAGATGCAGATTTGATCCTTGGGTAGGGAAGATCCCTCGGAGAAGAAAATGGCAACCAACTCTAGTATTCTTGCCTGCAAAATCCCATGGAAAGAGGAGCCCAGCAGGTTATAGTCCATGGAGTCACAAAGAGTCAGACACAACTTAGTGACTAAATAAGAACAGTGAGCATGTAGTGGTATCTCAAAGTGGTGTCCTACCTCCTAGTTTTACTGAGATATGATTGACATGGCAAAGAATCCTCCTGCAATGCAGGAGACCTGAGTTCGATCCCTGGATGAGGAAGATCCCCTGGAGAAGGGAATGGCTACCCATTCCATTATTCTTGCCTGGAGAATTCCATGGATAGTGGAGCCTGGCAGGCTACAGTCCATGATGTTGCAGAGTTGGATACGACTGAGCGACTAACACTTTCACTTTCATTTGACATGAAATACTGTATTAGTTTAAGGTATGTAATATAATGAGTTGATATGCATTTGTTTATGTATTGTGAAAATTGTGAAATAGTTTATGTATTTTGAAATGTATTGTGAAAATGATTACAGCAATTTTACATAACAACCCATCATGTTAATAAATCTATCACTTCACATAGTTACCATTTTTTTATTGTGTTGAGAACATTTAAGATTTACTCTCTTAGCGACTTCAGAAGTGATGCATGTGTGCTCAGTCACTTCAATTGTGTCCGATTCATTGCATTCCTATGGACTGTAGCACACCAGCTTCCTCTGCATGGGATACTTCAGGTAACAATACTTGAGTAGGTTTCCATGCCTGCCTCCAGGAGCTCTTCCTGACCTAGGGATCCAACTCATGTCTTATTTCTCCTGAACTGGAGTCAGATTCTTTACCACTAGTGCCACCTGGAAAGCCCTTCAAAAGTATAATAAGAGTATTATTACCTATAGTCACCGTGGTGAATATTATATTCCCAGACTTTGTGTATTTTATAACTGAATTTTTACCTTTTGACACCATATAAAGAGGTCAATTTTATTCTGAAAGGTTTTGGTAAATCTTTCAAGTTTCCAAAATGTTTAAAAGTGAGAATTATTCCTCTTTATATGCCATCACAGGTAACTGAAGACAATCTTATACCCAGGCTCACAATGAAAAAACTTAATAGTAAAAGAAGTTGAAATAATTAAACAAAATAATTAAACAAAATCAGTTAGAATGGAAGACCATACTTCAGGAAAATGGAAAATGGATAAAGGGGTGTCTACAATTCCATGATCAGACCAGGCTCAATAGAAACTGTAATAACAAGAGAGCTTAGCTCTGAGAATTTTCCACCATGACAGAACTTTAAAGACACGCTTTTATATTAACTAAAGATATTCACAGTTGAAAGTGCCAAAGTCTGCTCAATACCATAGCTTCCTTCACAATATTTAAAATCCACAGGATACTTGGATCTCGGGGAAAGCTTGATGATTGGAGAATAATTGAAACAGTCAGTTCAAACCATGCCTGGTGCTCCATACATACTTTCCATTTAAGGCAAAACAATGTATAAACTCTGGAAAAATGTTACTTTCTCTAGAAAAACCCAATATTGAATTCGGTCAGTATACTCTTGGTTCTTTACTGAAATCTTATCTTATCATGGTCAGAAAATTTATCCAATGCAAATATTAAATACAATCTAACACACAGTGTTTCCCAGACATTAGGCATATTGTTGTTGTTGTTCAGCTGCCAAGTCGTGTCCAGCTCTTTGTGACCCAATGGACTGCAGCACACCAGGCCTCCCTACCGCTCACCATTTCCCAGAGTTTACCCAACCTCATGCCCATTGAATTGGTGATGATATCCAATCATCTCATTCTCTGCCACCCTCTTTTTTTGCCTTCAATCTTTCCCAACATCAGTGTCTTTTCCAATGAATTGTCTCTTTGCATCAGGTGGCCAAAGTATTGGAGCTTCAGCTTCAGCATCAGTCCTTCCAATGAATATTCAGAGTTGATTTACTTTAGGATTGACTGGTTTGATCTTCTTGCAGTCCAAGGGACTCTTAAGAGTCTTCTACAGAACTGCAGTTGAAAGCATCAATTCTTCTGCACTCAGCCTTCTTTATGGTCCAATTCTCACATTCATGAATGACTACTAGGAAAACCATAGCTTTGACTATATAAACCTTTGTTGCCAAAGTGATGTCTTTGCTTTTTAATATGCTGTATAGGTTTGTCATATCTTTTCTCCCAAGAAGCAATCGTCTTCTAATTTCATGGCTGCAGTTGCCATCTGCAGTGATTTTAGAGCCTAAGAATAGAAAATCTTTCACTGTTTCCACCTTTCCCTCTTCTATTTGCCATGAAGTGATGGGACCAGATGCCATGTTCTTAGTTTTTTTTCAATATTGAATTTTAAGCAATGTTAGCAATAGAGTCTTTATTTCATCACATCTTATGGAACTTTACATTTTCAGGTACATTTTAAGGTACCTCTCAGATGCTTCCTTCTTTGAAAGCAAGTAGGAAAGTAAAACTTTCTCTAAGGATCAACTTGATTCTTTTCAAAAACTGAAGACTTTGGAGGCTGGTGGCAACAGCTTCATTTGCTCCTGTGACTTCCTGTCCTTCTTGCAGGGGCAGCAAGCGCTGACCCAGGTCCTGGTCGACTGGCCAGACGACTACCTGTGTGACTCCCCCTCCCACGTGCGGGGCCAGCGGGTCCAGGACACCCGTCTCTCGCTTGCTGAATGCCACAGGGCAGCCGTGGTGTCTGCCGTGTGTTGTGCCCTCTTCCTGTTGCTTCTGCTCACGGTGGTGCTGTGCCACCGTTTCCATGGGTTGTGGTACCTGAAGATGATGTGGGCCTGGCTCCAGGCCAAGAGGAAGCCCAGGAAGGCTCCCCGCGGGGACATCTGCTATGACGCCTTTGTGTCCTACAGCGAACGGGATTCCTACTGGGTGGAGAACCTCATGGTCCAGGAGCTGGAGCACTTCAACCCTCCCTTCAAGTTGTGTCTTCACAAGCGGGACTTCATTCCTGGCAAGTGGATTATCGACAACATCATTGACTCCATCGAAAAGAGCCACAGACCATCTTTGTGCTTTCTGAGAACTTTGTGAAGAGCGAGTGGTGCAAGTATGAGCTGGACTTCTCCCATTTCCGTCTCTTTGATGAGAACGATGATGCTACTGTTGTGCCCAAGTCGTAGAATCCCCCCGAACGCACCACAGGAGCCAGGCCCGATGCAAAAGCAAGAGGAACTGTTTATTCAAGCTCAAGCAGGGACCCCCGTTCACACCGACGCAGCGGCTGTGGGATGGGAGCCCTGAGCAAGGTGAGGCGCAGGTTTTTATTACAAATTTCTGTAGGGGAGGGGGTAGTTGGGGATTTCCAGTCGTGGGCACACTTGATAGGTTAACTGTTGGCTTAGGCTCGTGTGTCTTACTTTGATTGGTTGCAGTGTATAGGTCAGTGCTCTGGAATTCTAGGCACTTCCCTTCTTTCTAGTGATTGGTTCCTCACATCAGGTGAGGAGTGGTCTTGGCTCTGGTGGTTTTTCAGGGAATTCCTGGATGTCTAAAATGGAGGGCTTTTTCAAAATGGAGTCACTTAGGTATCACAGCTGCCATTCTGATTCTGCTGGAGCCCATTGAGAAGAAGGCCATTTCCTGCAGGAAGGGTTTGAGTTCAAGAATAATTCTGGCTTTAAAAGAAAAGTATCTATGAAACAAAATATTCTCAGTTTTCAAAACTCAGCTTTATGTTGACTCAGAATTTTACTATTGTCCTTTTATATAGGCACTATTAAATAGTATTCTTCAAGGGTTACAGATGTTATTGACATCTGTTGAAAGTAGACAGACTGTGTTTTCTCTGATAACTTCATTTTAGAATTTCAGTCAGATCCTGAAAAATATGACTATCATGGAAGCTACATTTCACCAAATATCTTTTCATTTTCTTTTTAAAAAAAAGTTCCGTAGGGAGTTAGAGAAAGTCTTATATCACACTGAAAAGAAGCTAAGGTGTTTTGGGGTCTAACCTGGGATTTGCCACTTGGCCGTGAACCATACTATTTGAGGCAAATTTTAAACCTTTCTGCTCACCACAGCGGGACTTCCCATGGTCCATGGCAAAGTTGTGTCTTCACAAGCGGACTTCATTCCTGGCAAGTGGATTATCGACAACATCATTGACTCCATCGAAAAGAGCCACAGACCATCTTTGTGCTTTCTGAGAACTTTGTGAAGAGCGAGTGGTGCAAGTATGAGCTGGACTTCTCCCATTTCCGTCTCTTTGATGAGAACGATGATGCTACTGTTGTGCCCAAGTCGTAGAATCCCCCCGAACGCACCACAGGAGCCAGGCCCGATGCAAAAGCAAGAGGAACTGTTTATTCAAGCTCAAGCAGGGACCCCCGTTCACACCGACGCAGCGGCTGTGGGATGGGAGCCCTGAGCAAGGTGAGGCGCAGGTTTTTATTACAAATTTCTGTAGGGGAGGGGGTAGTTGGGGATTTCCAGTCGTGGGCACACTTGATAGGTTAACTGTTGGCTTAGGCTCGTGTGTCTTACTTTGATTGGTTGCAGTGTATAGGTCAGTGCTCTGGAATTCTAGGCACTTCCCTTCTTTCTAGTGATTGGTTCCTCACATCAGGTGAGGAGTGGTCTTGGCTCTGGTGGTTTTTCAGGGAATTCCTGGATGTCTAAAATGGAGGGCTTTTTCAAAATGGAGTCACTTAGGTATCACAGCTGCCATTCTGATTCTGCTGGAGCCCATTGAGAAGAAGGCCATTTCCTGCAGGAAGGGTTTGAGTTCAAGAATAATTCTGGCTTTAAAAGAAAAGTATCTATGAAACAAAATATTCTCAGTTTTCAAAACTCAGCTTTATGTTGACTCAGAATTTTACTATTGTCCTTTTATATAGGCACTATTAAATAGTATTCTTCAAGGGTTACAGATGTTATTGACATCTGTTGAAAGTAGACAGACTGTGTTTTCTCTGATAACTTCATTTTAGAATTTCAGTCAGATCCTGAAAAATATGACTATCATGGAAGCTACATTTCACCAAATATCTTTTCATTTTCTTTTTAAAAAAAAGTTCCGTAGGGAGTTAGAGAAAGTCTTATATCACACTGAAAAGAAGCTAAGGTGTTTTGGGGTCTAACCTGGGATTTGCCACTTGGCCGTGAACCATACTATTTGAGGCAAATTTTTAAATCCCTTGAATTGAAAGGTGTAATACTACCGTAACTACTTCATGTGCTACTGGGAAAAGACTCATATGAAAACGTGAAGAACTGAACATGTATAAGGATGTGCCTGACGAGAATGTGCTCATAGCGTTTCTGAGAGTGTAGGAGTGTCACCGAGTCCTAGCTCGCTCTGCTCGCCGCCGGGCAGGCCAGTGAATCCCAAAGAGGAGGTGTTGAGGCGACGAAACCAACTTTATTCAGAAAGCAGCTGACTGAGAAAATGGCAGGCTAGTGCCTTGGAAAAAACCATCTTACTGGGGTTTGGATGCCTGGTTATTTTATAGGTCAGATATGGGGGAGGTGAGGAAGCAAAGCAAAAAGGCCATTAATCTCCTAGAAGCACTAACCTCAGGCAGGGGAAGTGTTAGCTTCTCTCTTCCTGCCATCCACAGGGGGACAGGAGTCTTGAACAAAGGTATTTTACTTCACAGTCAAGCAGAGAGGCAGAGTCCTCCAGTCAAGCCATTAAGTATGATTATAATAACAATAGCGACAGAAAACAAGTCAAGGAAACAGTTTGCAACTTGGAGCCAGAATTGATTTTCTCCCTGCAACAGGAGAACTTTTCATTTCGTTGTGGGTAAATACATGATTTCTATCTAACTTTGTCAAAATATTCTAATTGAGTTTGGGATTGGCAGCCCTACTAGAAATACACAGATACACAGAGAAAGAACAGAGGTTTTCCGTTTCAGGGTAAAGAACGTTGGAAAGACGTTTTCTCAAGGACGCATTTGAGAAATTATGGGGAAGAGATGTGGGGATTTTGAAATAAAAAGAAGTCTTTCAGACAGCTGGAGAGTCAGGATGGTTAGGGATACAGAGAAATGTCCACATGTAATCAGTAAATTGCACAGAAAGCCAGATTTTACCTTCTCAAGTTCACATTCATGCCTGTAGACTAAGTTTGCCTGAGGTTTGGAGCCCTTAATGAGGATTTAGGCATGTGGAATAGGGTAACAGAAAAGAAACTTGAGTTTAGGGTAAAATTCTGGTTTCAAATCTGATTTCTGCCACTTAGAATTTGCATGGCATTTCCTTCTGTGTTAAAGAGGAACAAGAATGCTTCTTCAGCCTCTGATCTCAATTTGGGAAGGTCACACGTAATTATGAAAATAAAATGGTAGTTTATGACTATTAAGTTAGCTTAACTTTGAAAAGGTAGCTTGTTTCCCTTTCAAACATGCCACGCTAGTTTCTGTGGCAACAAAGAAAGCCAAACTAGGCTAATTTGTTTTGAGAGGTAGTCACTTTGAGAAGCAGGGTTGGAAATGCACAAGAGAAGGGCTTAGGTTCAAGCTCTTAGACGTAAGTGGGAGTGCACCTCTTTTCTGAGTGAGAGCAGGGATAGGAGGTGGCTGCTAGAGACAGTCCGCGCACCACCAAGGGACCGTCACGGGACTGAAGACTTTAAAAAAGACTCTGGGTTGTCCCTATCTGCTCTTCCGGCAAAATCTTGCTGCGTTGGTTAGACTAACTGATGAGTTATTTTAATGCAGGAGAACATTAACGTGAGAGTGGACTCTCGAGATACATTGAGGGGGAAATTGTGTTGGCATTAAAAACAGAAAACAAGTCAAGGAAACAGTTTGCAACTTGGAGCCAGAATTGATTTTCTCCCTGCAACAGGAGAACTTTTCATTTCGTTGTGGGTAAATACATGATTTCTATCTAACTTTGTCAAAATATTCTAATTGAGTTTGGGATTGGCAGCCCTACTAGAAATACACAGATACACAGAGAAAGAACAGAGGTTTTCCGTTTCAGGGTAAAGAACGTTGGAAAGACGTTTTCTCAAGGACGCATTTGAGAAATTATGGGGAAGAGATGTGGGGATTTTGAAATAAAAAGAAGTCTTTCAGACAGCTGGAGAGTCAGGATGGTTAGGGATACAGAGAAATGTCCACATGTAATCAGTAAATTGCACAGAAAGCCAGATTTTACCTTCTCAAGTTCACATTCATGCCTGTAGACTAAGTTTGCCTGAGGTTTGGAGCCCTTAATGAGGATTTAGGCATGTGGAATAGGGTAACAGAAAAGAAACTTGAGTTTAGGGTAAAATTCTGGTTTCAAATCTGATTTCTGCCACTTAGAATTTGCATGGCATTTCCTTCTGTGTTAAAGAGGAACAAGAATGCTTCTTCAGCCTCTGATCTCAATTTGGGAAGGTCACACGTAATTATGAAAATAAAATGGTAGTTTATGACTATTAAGTTAGCTTAACTTTGAAAAGGTAGCTTGTTTCCCTTTCAAACATGCCACGCTAGTTTCTGTGGCAACAAAGAAAGCCAAACTAGGCTAATTTGTTTTGAGAGGTAGTCACTTTGAGAAGCAGGGTTGGAAATGCACAAGAGAAGGGCTTAGGTTCAAGCTCTTAGACGTAAGTGGGAGTGCACCTCTTTTCTGAGTGAGAGCAGGGATAGGAGGTGGCTGCTAGAGACAGTCCGCGCACCACCAAGGGACCGTCACGGGACTGAAGACTTTAAAAAAGACTCTGGGTTGTCCCTATCTGCTCTTCTGGCAAAATCTTGCTGCGTTGGTTAGACTAACTGATGAGTTATTTTAATGCAGGAGAAAATTAACGTGAGAGTGGACTCTCGAGATACATTGAGGGGGAAATTGTGTTGAAAAGGGCATGGGGGAAAGGGTGATTTGAGAGGCACAGGTTTTCGACCCTGAATGTGGGCGTCCAAGCGAGCAGAAGAATGGGGATGTGGAGTTTAAAGACGGAGGTTTCGGGGGTAATAAGAGGCTTTGAGTACCCGAGGCTTCAGGAAAATACTGGTTGGGTAATACGCCTTCTTGTTAGTTTCGAAATGTAACTCAGTGCTGGGGAATCCCACACGGAGGCTTGAAGCATCTCCCCCCAGCCCAGTACCCAGCGCCCTCCTCCGACCCGGGCGGCAGCAAGGTACCCGGGGGAGGGGGGGGCACACCTGAGTCACGAGCACCCGCGGGGAAGGGCGGCGGCGGGCCCGGGACCCAGGTACCAGGCGCGCTCCGAGGAACGGGCGTTCCCTCCACCCGGGAGGAGGGGGCTCCGGCGGCGAGCACCGTCCCCGCGCGCTCTTCCGGGGCGCGGGCGGATCCCGGCCCGGAGGTGGCAGAAGGCGCAGCCATGCCCAGGTACGAAGAGCAGAAAATACGCTTCGCGGGCATCCTCGCTCCGCAGCCTTCCCTGGGCCGGGCGGGTGGCCAGGCAGGCAGGGCCCCCGGAGGGCCGAGCAGCATCCCGGACGTGCGGCGCGGGCCCCAGGGAGAGGGGAGCACTGGCCCTGAGGCCCCGTGCGCGCAGCCCGGCGCGGGCATGTGGAACCTGCCCCGTGAGGCCGGGGAGAAGCTGGGGCCGCCTGGAAAGGGACGGGGGCGCGCCGAGGTTCGCCCCGTCCATGGCGTCCGGGTGCCCGCGGCGCGTGGCGGAGCCCAGATCTGTGCAGCCTCCTAGGGGGCTCCGCGCGGCGGTGGCCGCGTTCCCGGAGGCGAGGTGGGTCGCGGGCCCTCGGGTTTCACCAAGGAACGCCCTCTCGCCGGCCGCTCTGTGTGCCCCGGCCGCTCCCGCCCCCTTCCCTCGGAGCAGCTGTGACCCGGCTCGGGTGGAAGCTTTGGAGGTTGCATAGGTGCATCTGCGTTCACTGCTTACCGCTGGGACCCAGCTTCCACAGGTGGGATTTCGGCCACGAGGACTCGGAAGTGAGACAGGGTCAGGACTCGAATCCGCCCAGGACTCTCACTCCCTTTCCTGGAATCTGGCCTCTGCACCGGGCTGGGCTTCATGCCCTTATAAACTTTTCCAGCTTCTATAAATGAGAACTTGTGCTTAGAACTTCGAGGCCAGGCCAGGAAGATAGTTTTCCTTTTTGTGGGGGAGGTGGGGTATGGGGGCGAGGAACTGGGAGAAGAGAGAAATTGTTCTGGATGTAAACAATTCAGGTGGGTGCGAGATGCTTGTAATCTTGCCGAAGATCTTGTCCGAACTGTCTGCAATGTTGCTAGCTCAGATCTTTACCAAAAAGCAACTGAGAGCTAGGAGGACCTGACTTGAAAGTAGAGAGAGAGAAAAAAAGGCAAATATCCTATTTGAAAATGACTTATTCACCAATATTTTGTTTCTTTCTGTTCTGAACAGAAGACGTTTGGATCTTTAAACTTTGTATAGTGTACACATTTTACAAAAATTGCCTGAAGTTGACAACATGTTTTGGAGGTTTCTAAGCTATCAGTTAAGTTTTTTCGTCGTGTTACTTACGAATTTGACTTGGTTGGTTAAATATCTTCTTTTGATTTTAGTGATGGAGCATGATTAATTCTATGTGGCATCCTGGGCATAACCTCTTCAGACATATCTTTTAGTAAGTCTAAGTTGTATTTACTCCTCCCAAACAGATTTGCATGTCAAAATTGTTTTATCTCCACAATAGCACTTAAAATTTACACTACTGTGTCCTCATACAGAAAAGACACATCTGAGTTTCTGAATGATGTCTTCTTTCTTATGTGATTACGTTAAAAAAAAATCAGTTTTTGTTACTTGGTGCCTATTCTTACCAGATTTATTTACCATGTTACTGAAAATAGAAGTATTTGGGTACTTCTTTCAGCAAGGGTCTATGCGTTAAATTTTTTTTTTAGGTCTTTAATGTCTGGGAATGTCTTATCTTTCCTCTTGGATGATTATTTAAATGGGCATAGATGTCTAGGCTAGCAGGTATGTTTTTTCAGCCCTTCGAGGCTATTATTCCATTGTTTTGGAGCTGGATGAGGAATTTCTATTTTCTTTTTTTGCTTAGGATTTAATATGCATTTAGAAGTTGTGAACTTATGTTTTTCTTTAGTTCTGAACAATTCTTAGATATTGTATCTTTTAGTATTTGGATCTACACCAGCATACGTGGCAGACCTGGGTTCTGATTTCTTACAGGGGATTACTAGGAGACTGGCTTCTAACCAGGTGGAGACCCTGGGTCAGAGGGCAGAGATTTTTGAGGGCCCTGTTCACATAAGGCATAGCCTTTTCTCTGCGGTTAGCTTTATGGAGATCCTGCTTTCACTTCTCTGCCAGGCACTGGGCCGTGAGTCTGTCCTTTTCCAGTCTGGCTTCACCCAGGCTTCACTTCTCAGCACTCGCCATAAAGCGAGTGTCTGGTCCTGGTTTCACTCTGGGTCACAGGGGGCTGCCCAGCTTCCTCTCCATCCTTCCTTTCTGTTCTGAACAGAAGACGTTTGGATCTTTAAACTTTGTATAGTGTACACATTTTACAAAAATTGCCTGAA
The DNA here is from genome assembly GCA_022376925.1 of Tragulus kanchil. Taxonomy (NCBI): domain Eukaryota; kingdom Metazoa; phylum Chordata; class Mammalia; order Artiodactyla; family Tragulidae; genus Tragulus; species Tragulus kanchil. The sequence continues at coordinate 46,117,804 of JAIOJX010000025.1, forward strand.
GTTGACAACATGTTTTGGAGGTTTCTAAGCTATCAGTTAAGTTTTTTCGTCGTGTTACTTACGAATTTGACTTGGTTGGTTAAATATCTTCTTTTGATTTTAGTGATGGAGCATGATTAATTCTATGTGGCATCCTGGGCATAACCTCTTCAGACATATCTTTTAGTAAGTCTAAGTTGTATTTACTCCTCCCAAACAGATTTGCATGTCAAAATTGTTTTATCTCCACAATAGCACTTAAAATTTACACTACTGTGTCCTCATACAGAAAAGACACATCTGAGTTTCTGAATGATGTCTTCTTTCTTATGTGATTACGTTAAAAAAAAATCAGTTTTGTTACTTGGTGCCTATTCTTACCAGATTTATTTACCATGTTACTGAAAATAGAAGTATTTGGGTACTTCTTTCAGCAAGGGTCTATGCGTTAAATTTTTTTTTTAGGTCTTTAATGTCTGGGAATGTCTTATCTTTCCTCTTGGATGATTATTTAAATGGGCATAGATGTCTAGGCTAGCAGGTATGTTTTTTCAGCCCTTCGAGGCTATTATTCCATTGTTTTGGAGCTGGATGAGGAATTTCTATTTTCTTTTTTTGCTTAGGATTTAATATGCATTTAGAAGTTGTGAACTTATGTTTTTCTTTAGTTCTGAACAATTCTTAGATATTGTATCTTTTAGTATTTGGATCTACACCAGCATACGTGGCAGACCTGGGTTCTGATTTCTTACAGGGGATTACTAGGAGACTGGCTTCTAACCAGGTGGAGACCCTGGGTCAGAGGGCAGAGATTTTTGAGGGCCCTGTTCACATAAGGCATAGCCTTTTCTCTGCGGTTAGCTTTATGGAGATCCTGCTTTCACTTCTCTGCCAGGCACTGGGCCGTGAGTCTGTCCTTTTCCAGTCTGGCTTCACCCAGGCTTCACTTCTCAGCACTCGCCATAAAGCGAGTGTCTGGTCCTGGTTTCACTCTGGGTCACAGGGCTGCAGCTTCCTCTCAGCTAAGTCACCTCTAATGCCGGGCTTACTCCTAAAACTTCCATCCTATCCTGAGTCTTGGACCAATAATTCCTCCCCACTCTGGCAACTTTCTGAACTCTTTAAGCATACGATTTTTATACTTTGTGCAGATCCACTACTCTTCATTAGATGTGACTCCACTCCGTCTAACTCGAGCATCGCCCTTCCCTTTCCCAGTGCCTACACGGAGGAGTTCTCTGCCCGCTTCTGTAATGTACTGAGAACATGGGAGGAGGGACAAGTCATTCTGACCTTAAGTGTCAAGTTGTTAACCATAGTTTTAGCATCATCAATAATTATTATTGGTTGAAAACTGACCATGCAACAGGTATCATATAATATTTATATGAAATAGCTCAAGACCTCTACTCACACGAATGTCACCTTTTAGAGAGAAAAGCTAGGAAAAATTTTAAAATGGGTGTATTTGACCTTAAATCTTAGTATAGTAAAAAATTGGTATAGATTTCTTAAGATCGGTGCTGTATCTTACAAAGTAGACAAAAATTAAGTAAATTTTGGTTGTCCAGTACAATTATACTAGGAGAATTTTTTTCCCCAACAACTGATTTAACAAGAAGACAATGGGGATAAACATAGCACGAAAGAATAACAGCCATCTCGTCTTAACCCTGTTAGTTTTATTTATTTATTTTTTTAAAAGATTTATTTATTTATTTTGGGCGGGGGTCGGGTTGGGGAGGCAGGGGAGCAGGTGGGCCACTTCCATTGGTCTTTCATTTCTCTATTTTCATCTGTCTTTGTTCTTTGACTCATGTGGGCCTCCCATCGCGGTGGCCTCTGTCGTTGCAGAGCACCAGCTCTGGGCGCATGCACTCCAGAGCTCCTGTTCGGTGATTGGATACATCAGTCCAGCCGCTCCGCGGCACGTGGGATCTTCCCAGGCCAGGGCTCGAACCGGCGCCCCTTGCACTGCAAGGCGGTGTCCTTACCCACTGGACCACAAGCCCCCTGTTAGTTTTAGCGGTGGAGACAATACTAGATCTATGGCCTCTGTGGGTTGGTGTCTATGATCTCCTGTTTTTGCTCTTGTCATGCTAATAACCTTGCTTTCATTAGTGCCCCGTTGTTTTTATTTTATACTGGATATTCTCTTTGAAAAATTGTTTGTAGAAAGGCATCTAAGAAGATAGGATGATGTTATCTTCTTCTGGAGAAACATTTCCTTTGCTATTGCTAGATGATAGTAGATAGCTTACTGTGAATGGTATCTGATTCTTGATCTTCAAAGGAGAAGATTTCACTTTGGGATCAACAAAGACTTGGCTTTGGTCACTCAAAGCTTTGTGCGGGAAAAGTTTTATTAAAGAAAAAAGGGATGGAGAAAGCTTCCTGCTAAAAGAACTGAAAGAGGGATAGAAGAGTAACCCAGAACCTAGTTTAGGCAAAGCATTTTGTAGTTTTCCAGTTGATTATTAACAATACATGAAAAGAATGCTTTAAGACTGTAAAGGTCTTACTAGACCCACACCCAAGACATTAACACAAGATTAGCCAGAGGATGGTCCCCACCAGCAGGACTGGATGAGACATTATAATGCCCCAAATATCGGTTGTATCTTACAAAGTAGACAAAAATTAAGTAAATTTTGGTTGTCCAGTACAATTATACTAGGAGAATTTTTTTCCCCAACAACTGATTTAACAAGAAGACAATGGGGATAAACATAGCACGAAAGAATAACAGCCATCTCGTCTTAACCCTGTTAGTTTTATTTATTTATTTTTTTAAAAGATTTATTTATTTATTTTGGGCGGGGGTCGGGTTGGGGAGGCAGGGGAGCAGGTGGGCCACTTCCATTGGTCTTTCATTTCTCTATTTTCATCTGTCTTTGTTCTTTGACTCATGTGGGCCTCCCATCGCGGTGGCCTCTGTCGTTGCAGAGCACCAGCTCTGGGCGCATGCACTCCAGAGCTCCTGTTCGGTGATTGGATACATCAGTCCAGCCGCTCCGCGGCACGTGGGATCTTCCCAGGCCAGGGCTCGAACCGGCGCCCCTTGCACTGCAAGGCGGTGTCCTTACCCACTGGACCACAAGCCCCCTGTTAGTTTTAGCGGTGGAGACAATACTAGATCTATGGCCTCTGTGGGTTGGTGTCTATGATCTCCTGTTTTTGCTCTTGTCATGCTAATAACCTTGCTTTCATTAGTGCCCCGTTGTTTTTATTTTATACTGGATATTCTCTTTGAAAAATTGTTTGTAGAAAGGCATCTAAGAAGATAGGATGATGTTATCTTCTTCTGGAGAAACATTTCCTTTGCTATTGCTAGATGATAGTAGATAGCTTACTGTGAATGGTATCTGATTCTTGATCTTCAAAGGAGAAGATTTCACTTTGGGATCAACAAAGACTTGGCTTTGGTCACTCAAAGCTTTGTGCGGGAAAAGTTTTATTAAAGAAAAAAGGGATGGAGAAAGCTTCCTGCTAAAAGAACTGAAAGAGGGATAGAAGAGTAACCCAGAACCTAGTTTAGGCAAAGCATTTTGTAGTTTTCCAGTTGATTATTAACAATACATGAAAAGAATGCTTTAAGACTGTAAAGGTCTTACTAGACCCACACCCAAGACATTAACACAAGATTAGCCAGAGGATGGTCCCCACCAGCAGGACTGGATGAGACATTATAATGCAAAATAGTTTTCATCCATAAAACAATAAAGTTAGTTTCAAAGTAGATCTTTATCGTGGCAAATGTTTTAGGCTAGAAAATGTTTGTTCCCCCTCCTCCTCCTCCTTTGGAAACCTCTGGCCTCCTTACCAAGTCTGCCTATTCACCCCCTTCACTACCTGGTGCTCCGCATCCATGAGCACTAGCATTCCAGAAATTATGTTGGTCCGCATTCAGAGACTGAGATGGCCTGAGCCAGCCGGATAAAACAAAGCTGTGATGCAGCCTCTGTGAGGACTTATTTTCCTCTAGTTTGGCCTTTTCTATCCCAACTGTGACTGCCCCAGACCTTAACATTTAGCTACTTGTCTTCTAAGGCTGTAAAAAGTGCTCTGCATCCTTTCTGACTGTGATACCATGTTCAGGGTGATAAAAGACAAGGCTGAAAATTTTGCCAGAGAATTTGAAACTGTGACAGTGACATGGGAGATGTGAAAAGGTACCAAATAGAAATTACATAGATGTAAAGGATAGTAATAAAAAATTTAAAGGCAGTGAATGGATTTAGCAGTAAATTAAACATAGCTGAAGAAAGAAAAATAAACAAGAAAATAGATCAGAAGAACATGTCTAGATTGACACCTGGGGAGACCAAAGTATGGAAAGAGCAGAAGAGAAAGAGACATAGATACAGGTAAACTAGTGCTTAGAGGAAAAGTCACAACTTGAAATGGATATGTTAGAAGTGAAGAATGGCTGAAAATTAATGAGGAAGCATCTATCTCAGGAAGTTCAAATGAGAACATTAAAGAAAGAACATTAGAGAACATTAAATAAATCTAGGGAAAGCAGAAGGAAGGAAATAGTAATATAAGAGTCAAAATTAATGAAATAGAAAATAAATAGAGGCTCTCTAGAGTGAGAAGCTGACTTTTCAAAAATGCTAATAAAATGACAAACCTCTGGCAAGACAATCAAAAAAAACAGAACTGAAAGAGGGATAGAAGATACCCAAAGTTAAAAATTTTGGAGTTTTCCAGTTGATTATTAACAATACATGAAAAGAATGCTTTAAGACTGTAAAGGTCTTACTAGACCCACACCCAAGACATTAACACAAGATTAGCCAGAGGATGGTCCCCACCAGCAGGACTGGATGAGACATTATAATGCAAAATAGTTTTCATCCATAAAACAATAAAGTTAGTTTCAAAGTAGATCTTTATCGTGGCAAATGTTTTAGGCTAGAAAATGTTTGTTCCCCCTCCTCCTCCTCCTTTGGAAACCTCTGGCCTCCTTACCAAGTCTGCCTATTCACCCCCTTCACTACCTGGTGCTCCGCATCCATGAGCACTAGCATTCCAGAAATTATGTTGGTCCGCATTCAGAGACTGAGATGGCCTGAGCCAGCCGGATAAAACAAAGCTGTGATGCAGCCTCTGTGAGGACTTATTTTCCTCTAGTTTGGCCTTTTCTATCCCAACTGTGACTGCCCCAGACCTTAACATTTAGCTACTTGTCTTCTAAGGCTGTAAAAAGTGCTCTGCATCCTTTCTGACTGTGATACCATGTTCAGGGTGATAAAAGACAAGGCTGAAAATTTTGCCAGAGAATTTGAAACTGTGACAGTGACATGGGAGATGTGAAAAGGTACCAAATAGAAATTACATAGATGTAAAGGATAGTAATAAAAAATTTAAAGGCAGTGAATGGATTTAGCAGTAAATTAAACATAGCTGAAGAAAGAAAAATAAACAAGAAAATAGATCAGAAGAACATGTCTAGATTGACACCTGGGGAGACCAAAGTATGGAAAGAGCAGAAGAGAAAGAGACATAGATACAGGTAAACTAGTGCTTAGAGGAAAAGTCACAACTTGAAATGGATATGTTAGAAGTGAAGAATGGCTGAAAATTAATGAGGAAGCATCTATCTCAGGAAGTTCAAATGAGAACATTAAAGAAAGAACATTAGAGAACATTAAATAAATCTAGGGAAAGCAGAAGGAAGGAAATAGTAATATAAGAGTCAAAATTAATGAAATAGAAAATAAATAGAGGCTCTCTAGAGTGAGAAGCTGACTTTTCAAAAATGCTAATAAAAATGACAAACCTCTGGCAAGACAATCAAAAAAGAAATATACATATAGCTCATCTAAGGTATAGAACAGAGGTCCTGCTGACATTAAAATAACAAGAGGATATAAGTAACTGTTAGTAAATTGGAAAAACTAGAAGAAAATGATTCCTTGAAAAAGTAACTGACGAAAGAATAAAAAGAAAATCTGAATCATTCTGTAGCTGTTAAATGAACATATTTAATAAAAGCAACAATGACAACAACAAAAACTGTATGAGGACATTAGGAGTAAGGAAATTTAAAAGGCAATTTTACTTCTGAATATAGATTCAAAAATTCTAAGCAAAATATTATAAAGAAAATCAAGCGATATATAAAAAGGATAATATGTCCAGATGAATGTGGATTTATTCTAAAAATACAAAGTTTTTTTTTTTTAATTTATTTTTATTTTCCCTTTACAGAGTTTTGTTCTTTACTTCTACAGTCATAGGTATACATTTGACCCCTCCCACTTGAAATTCCTTCCCATCTTCCTCCCTGTCCCACCCCTCCAGGTTGTTGCCTCTGTGTAACTTCCCTTAAGTCTTACAGCAGATTCACATTGGTTGTCTATTTTACATATGGTAATATAAGTTTCTATGTTGCTCTTTCCATACACCTTGCCCACTCCTCCCTCCCCCCAGTGTACACAAGCTTGTCCTCCATATAGGACTCTCCATTGCTGCTCTGCATATACACTCATCTGTACCATCTCTCTAGATTACATATATATGTGTTAGTATACTGTAGTTTTTTTGACTCACTTTGTATAACTAAGTTTCTTCAGATCTAGATTGACACCTGGGGAGACCAAAGTATGGAAAGAGCAGAAGAGAAAGAGACATAGATACAGGTAAACTAGTGCTTAGAGGAAAAGTCACAACTTGAAATGGATATGTTAGAAGTGAAGAATGGCTGAAAATTAATGAGGAAGCATCTATCTCAGGAAGTTCAAATGAGAACATTAAAGAAAGAACATTAGAGAACATTAAATAAATCTAGGGAAAGCAGAAGGAAGGAAATAGTAATATAAGAGTCAAAATTAATGAAATAGAAAATAAATAGAGGCTCTCTAGAGTGAGAAGCTGACTTTTCAAAAATGCTAATAAAAATGACAAACCTCTGGCAAGACAATCAAAAAAGAAATATACATATAGCTCATCTAAGGTATAGAACAGAGGTCCTGCTGACATTAAAATAACAAGAGGATATAAGTAACTGTTAGTAAATTGGAAAAACTAGAAGAAAATGATTCCTTGAAAAAGTAACTGACGAAAGAATAAAAAGAAAATCTGAATCATTCTGTAGCTGTTAAATGAACATATTTAATAAAAGCAACAATGACAACAACAAAAACTGTATGAGGACATTAGGAGTAAGGAAATTTAAAAGGCAATTTTACTTCTGAATATAGATTCAAAAATTCTAAGCAAAATATTATAAAGAAAATCAAGCGATATATAAAAAGGATAATATGTCCAGATGAATGTGGATTTATTCTAAAAATACAAAGTTTTTTTTTTTAATTTATTTTTATTTTCCCTTTACAGAGTTTTGTTCTTTACTTCTACAGTCATAGGTATACATTTGACCCCTCCCACTTGAAATTCCTTCCCATCTTCCTCCCTGTCCCACCCCTCCAGGTTGTTGCCTCTGTGTAACTTCCCTTAAGTCTTACAGCAGATTCACATTGGTTGTCTATTTTACATATGGTAATATAAGTTTCTATGTTGCTCTTTCCATACACCTTGCCCACTCCTCCCTCCCCCCAGTGTACACAAGCTTGTCCTCCATATAGGACTCTCCATTGCTGCTCTGCATATACACTCATCTGTACCATCTCTCTAGATTACATATATATGTGTTAGTATACTGTATTTGTCTTTGTCTTTCTGACTTCACTTTGTATAATAGGTTCTAAGCAGGAATTTATAAACTGTGAAATTGCTGAATTTGTTTTGCAGAGTTGCTCAATGCATGATAAATATGTAAAATTTAACTGAATTTCACTCTCTGTATATGTATATGCTGCATATCAGTAAATCACACTATTTTCAAAACTTCATAAACTAGGAATAAATATCACAAAAATATACTCAAGACCTCTACGTAGAAAATCATAAGATATTATTGTAATAAAGAAGACCCAGGGCTTCCCCTGGTGGTTCAGTGGGTAAGGACACCGCCTTTCACTGCAAGGGGTGCCGGTTCGATCCCTGGCCTGGGAAGATCCCACGTGCCGTGGAGCGGCTGGACCAATGTGTCCAACTACCGAGCCGGAGCTCTGGAGTGCATGCGCCCAGAGCCGGTGCTCTGCAACGAGAGACGCCACTGCGATGGGAGGCCCACACGGGCCAAAGAACAAAGACGGATGAAAACAGAGAAATGAAAAACCAATGGAAGTGGCCTGCCCACTCCCCTCCTTCCCCAACCCGACCCCCGCCCAAAATAAATAAATAAATCTTAAAAAAAAAAAAAAAAAAGAAGACCCAAATAAATTGAAATATGTCATGCTCATGGATTAAGAGAGTCAATATTGTAATGATGTCAGTAATTCCCAAATTATCTATAGATTCATGACATTGCCAATTAAACTCAATTGACTTTGATTTTGAAATTGATAAACTGATTCTGTAGTGTATAAGAATCTGCAAAGGGCCAAGACTAACTAAGGCTCACTTAAAGAATAAGGAGGAAGGATATGAAGATATGTCATATATTTAATATAGTGTGTTACTGGTACCAGGGTAGACACATAGACGTTGGATCAGAATAGAGAGCCCTGAGGGTGAGGCACACTCACCTTAGATAGATATGGGAGTATTGGCAAAGGTAGTCTTGTTGATTGTTTCCCCAAAATGATCTTTTGAAAAATATACTGAGTCAAACACTGCTTCTTGCATTTAGCTCTCTGCAGGAAGAGAAAGTTCTGATAGTCTGATTGTTCCCCAGCCCAGCAAAACCCCCTTGCTCTGCCTGGAGTTTTTAGCACCTCTCTTGGCTGTAGACAGGACAGCAAGCATGGGACCTTTTTCTTTTGGTTAAAGAGCATGCTCTGGAGCTGCATGCAGTGGAAGCTGTTCAGAGAGAGCTGTGGTTTGGCTCGGTAAGATCTCTAACTCAGGGGGCATCAAGGTAGGCATGAGGAGAGCTCCAGTAAAAGATCTGAAATGTACAGACAGAAGGTTGTTAAGTCCAAGTACTTAAGCTTAGCCCTTTTCTTAAACTGCTTGCTTTTTCATCCTCTGTCATTCATATACTCATTTTTCAGTCTGTGGTTGGTCCTGCTCCATATTCCCAGATGGTATTATGCTTTTCATGTTCAGTGGCAGTCTGTCTGTATTGGTGTTGCTGGAGCTGTCAGGGAATTCATCTTTTATCTCACCCATGCATCCCATTTCCCTCTCGGTTATTTTTTGGTGTGTGTGTGTGTGTGTGTGACATCTTTCTTTCTTTGTGGCTGGGCTCAGTTTTTGTTGCGGCATGTGGGCTTCTTACTGAGGTGGCTTCTCTTGTTGCAGAGCATGAATTCTAGGTGCACGGGCTTCCATATTTGCCACACATAGGCTCCATAGTTGTGGCACATTGGCTTAGTTGCTCTGTGGCATGTGGGATCTTCCCAGACCTGGATCAAACCTGGGTCCCCTACATTTGCAGGTGGTTTCTTAACCACTGGATCCCAGGTAAGTCCAGTGCATTATAGCTTACAGAACATTTCTCAAGAACAGGAATTAAGCTGTGCTGTCAAACACAATCACTCATTTGAACTCCTTTTCTTTGTAGGTGGAATCCCTGGACAATGCCACATGCTTTGTGGATAGCGTGGGTCTGGGCTGTAAGCAGCATCTCCACAGAAGGAGCCTCTGGTCAGGCTTCTTCTCTGTCTTGTGACCCAATGGGGGTCTGCGATGGCCATTCCAGATCGTTAACCTCCATTCCCTCTGGGCTCATGGCAAGTGTGAAAAGCCTTGATCTCTCCAACAATGAGATCACCCATGTTGGCAACAGCGATCTGCAGAGGTGTGTGAACCTGAAGACTCTGAGGCTGGGGGCCAATGAAATTCATATGATGGAGGAAGATTGTTTTTTTCCCTTGAGGAGTCTTGAATATTTGGACTTATCCTATAACCGCTTATTTAACTTATCTTCCTCTTGGTTCAGGTCCCTTTCTGTCTTGAAATTCTTAAACTTACTGGGAAATTTATACAAAACACTCGGGGAAACATCTCTTTTTTCTCATCTCCCAAATCTGCGGATCCTGAAAGTAGGAAACAGTAATAGCTTCACTGAGATTCAGGAAAAGGATTTTGCTGGGCTGACTTTTCTTGAGAAACTTGAGATCAATGCTCCAAATCTGCAGGTGTATGTTCCAAAGAGTTTAAAGTCAGTCCAGAACATCAGCCATCTGATTCTTCATCTGAAGCAGCCTGTTTTACTGCTGGACATTCTTGCAGATATTGTAAATTCCTTAGATTATTTAGAACTGAGAGATACTAATTTGCACACTTTCCATTTTTCAGAAGTGTCCATCAGTGAGATGAATACATCAGTTAAAAAGCTTACATTTAGAAATGTGCAAGTCAGTGATGAAAGTTTTGTTGAAGTTGTGAAGCTGTTTAATTATGTTTCTGGAATCTTAGAAGTAGAGTTTGATGACTGTACCCATGATGGAATTGGTGATTTTAGTGCCTTGTCTTTGGACAGAATTAAATACCTTGGTAATGTGGAGACATTAACAATACGCAAGTTGCATATTCCACAGTTCTTCTTATTTTATGATCTGAGTAGTATATATTCACTCACAGACAAAATTAAAAGAGTCACAATAGAAAATAGTAAGGTTTTTCTGGTTCCTTGTTTACTTTCACAACATTTAATATCATTAGAATATTTGGATCTCAGTGAAAACTTAATGTCTGAAGAAACCTTGAAAAACTCAGCCTGTGAGCATGCCTGGCCCTTCTTACAAACCTTAGTTTTAAGGCAGAATCATTTGAAGTCACTAGAAAAGACGGGAGAACTTTTGCTTACTCTGAAAAACCTGACTAACCTTGATATCAGCAAGAATAATTTTCTTTCAATGCCTGAAACTTGTCAGTGGCCAGGAAAAATGAAACAGTTGAACTTATCCAGCACAAGGATACACAGTTTAACCCAGTGCATTCCCCAGACACTGGAAATTTTAGATATAAGCAATAACAATCTTGATTCATTTTCTCTGGATTTGCCAAAGCTAAAAGAACTTTATATTTCCAGAAATAAGTTGAAGACTCTACCAGATGCCTCCTTCTTACCTGTGTTATCAGTTATGAGAATTAGCAGAAATATAATAAATACTTTCTCTAAGGATCAACTTGATTCTTTTCAAAAACTGAAGACTTTGGAGGCTGGTGGCAACAGCTTCATTTGCTCCTGTGACTTCCTGTCCTTCTTGCAGGGGCAGCAAGCGCTGACCCAGGTCCTGGTCGACTGGCCAGACGACTACCTGTGTGACTCCCCCTCCCACGTGCGGGGCCAGCGGGTCCAGGACACCCGGCTCTCGCTTGCTGAATGCCACAGGGCAGCCGTGGTGTCTGCTGTGTGTTGTGCCCTCTTCCTGTTGCTCCTGCTCACGGTGGTGCTGTGCCACCATTTCCATGGATTGTGGTACCTGAAGATGATGTGGGCCTGGCTCCAGGCCAAGAGGAAGCCCAGGAAGGCTCCCCGCGGGGACATCTGCTATGACGCCTTTGTGTCCTACAGCGAACGGGATTCCTTCTGGGTGGAGAACCTCATGGTCCAAGAGCTGGAGCACTTCAACCCTCCCTTCAAGTTGTGTCTTCACAAGCGGGACTTCATTCCTGGCAAGTGGATTATCGACAACATCATTGACTCCATCGAAAAGAGTCACAAGACCATCTTTGTGCTTTCTGAGAACTTTGTGAAGAGCGAGTGGTGCAAGTATGAGCTGGACTTCTCCCATTTCCGTCTCTTTGATGAGAACGACGATACTGCCATTCTGATTCTGCTGGAGCCCATTGAGAAGAAGGCCATCCCCCAGCGCTTCTGTAAACTGCGGAAGATCATGAACACCAAGACCTACCTGGAGTGGCCTGCTGATGAGATGCAACAGGAAGGGTTTTGGTTAAATTTGAGAGCTGCAATAAGGTCCTAGGGTCCTTCATTAAGGGTCAGTCTTGGTGTGGTAGTTATTGTCTTTTCTACCACTAGTTATAACTGAGTCCATTCTGACCCAATTATATGTAAACCAGCCAATGAATATCTATTGGAAAGACTGATGCTGAAGCTGATGATCCAATACTTTGGCCACCTGATACAAAGGGCTGACTCTTTGGAAAAGATCCTGATGCTGGGAAGGATTGAAGGCAAAGGAGATGGGGGCTGCAGAGGATGAGATGGGATGGCATCATTAACTCAATGGATATGAATTTGAGTCAATTCTGGGAGACAGTGGAGGACGAAGGAACCTGGTGTGCCACAGTCCACAGGGTTGCAAAGAGTTGGGCACAATTTAATGATTGAACAAAAACAGCAACAATATGTAAACCACATAAATTGGGACTTGTTTATTAAAATGACTATAACTGTTCAAATTTGATCTAGAGTGCTGTTTTATAAAAAATTTCTACCAAATTGGGAAAATATGGCTCTGGGTTTTTCTTTATCCTATGACACAGTCATGATCTCATTCCATTCTTTATATGTGAATTGTCTGTAGCAATTGGCTTAGCTCATTAGGAAACAGCAGGAATGAGTAGAAGATTTGAAGTGACTGTCCGTCAGCTTTCTGCCAGGAAACTCATCCATGTCTGTAGAGGATGTTTCTCCATGTCCCAATTGTCCTTTCTGTGTGTGACTGCTCTCAAGAGCAACAAGGCAAAATGTTAAAGTCACTTGGCCAAAGGTATTGTTCTCCTTAGGAAAAAAATGCTGTTTTTGTGTCCCCATAAAGCTTTACAGGATACTGAAATACCTAGAAGGGTATATTTTCAAATGAACTGAGTCTACCCTTCTCAGTATTTGATAAGTTTCTTCAGCCATAGTTGTTTGAGAGAGGTATACGACCCAAGATGCAGTAAATTATGTATTTCTATGGAAATGAAACTAATGAAATAAATACGCAGTTTCTGCGGAAGATCATGAACACCAAGACCTACCTGGAGTGGCCTGCTGATGAGATGCAACAGGAAGGGTTTTGGTTAAATTTGAGAGCTGCAATAAGGTCCTAGGGTCCTTCATTAAGGGTCAGTCTTGGTGTGGTAGTTATTGTCTTTTCTACCACTAGTTATAACTGAGTCCATTCTGACCCAATTATATGTAAACCAGCCAATGAATATCTATTGGAAAGACTGATGCTGAAGCTGATGATCCAATACTTTGGCCACCTGATACAAAGGGCTGACTCTTTGGAAAAGATCCTGATGCTGGGAAGGATTGAAGGCAAAGGAGATGGGGGCTGCAGAGGATGAGATGGGATGGCATCATTAACTCAATGGATATGAATTTGAGTCAATTCTGGGAGACAGTGGAGGACGAAGGAACCTGGTGTGCCACAGTCCACAGGGTTGCAAAGAGTTGGGCACAATTTAATGATTGAACAAAAACAGCAACAATATGTAAACCACATAAATTGGGACTTGTTTATTAAAATGACTATAACTGTTCAAATTTGATCTAGAGTGCTGTTTTATAAAAATTGCTACCAAATTGGGAAAATATGGCTCTGGGTTTTTCTTTATCCTATGACACAGTCATGATCTCATTCCATTCTTTATATGTGAATTGTCTGTAGCAATTGGCTTAGCTCATTAGGAAACAGCAGGAATGAGTAGAAGATTTGAAGTGACTGTCCGTCAGCTTTCTGCCAGGAAACTCATCCATGTCTGTAGAGGATGTTTCTCCATGTCCCAATTGTCCTTTCTGTGTGTGACTGCTCTCAAGAGCAACAAGGCAAAATGTTAAAGTCACTTGGCCAAAGGTATTGTTCTCCTTAGGAAAAAAAAATGCTGTTTTTGTGTCCCCATAAAGCTTTACAGGATACTGAAATACCTAGAAGGGTATATTTTCAAATGAACTGAGTCTACCCTTCTCAGTATTTGATAAGTTTCTTCAGCCATAGTTGTTTGAGAGAGGGTATACGACCCAAGATGCAGTAAATTATGTATTTCTATGGAAATGAAACTAATGAAATAAATACGCAGTTTCAAAGAATTTTAAAGATGTCTTCTATATCCCTGACTCTGTATTCAGACTTTAACTATGTGTGAAGTTCTCATTAGTGTGTAGTTACTCTGCTCTCAGCTCTGGTCAGCTTCCCTGGATCATGTTGGTTTTTTCTTCTTTGAAAGGTCTTGTTTCTACTTGTAAAAAGGACTCTCTCTTTTTCTCTTTCTGAAACAATATAAAAGTATGTGTGAGCTAAATAAATTTTTTAGCAAGTGTAGACCTAGAGGCTACTCACAGTGACTCAAAAATATCTGATCCGCATTAATTTAAAAGATACTACTTCCATATTTTAATTTTTAGAACCTGGATAGTAAGACATACAATGAATAGATTAAATTTAAAGGAACTGTCTATGGATTTCATGTGACTTGCTTCTTAAGCTGGGAACCACATGTGAAGGAAGTGACCTCAGTCAGTCTTCAGCCAGAACTGAATCTGTGTGGTTTGCTGAGGTCTGAAATCAGAAAGACCTGAGTTAGTAGAAGTGTATTTTGGGTAACTCAATCTGACCCCAGAGGATCTGATATAAAGCTCATCATGCAGAGATGTTAGTAAAGCACTAAGGACATGTCCCTGGGTTTCTGTTTAGGCTGAGGAGCCAAGAGAACCAAGCCTGTGAGAATGGAAACCATGGGTGCTCACACAGGCTGACTGGTACCTGGGGTGGATGTTAGCTATTATCATTTTACAAGAAGATTTGAAGTGACTGTCCGTCAGCTTTCTGCCAGGAAACTCATCCATGTCTGTAGAGGATGTTTCTCCATGTCCCAATTGTCCTTTCTGTGTGTGACTGCTCTCAAGAGCAACAAGGCAAAATGTTAAAGTCACTTGGCCAAAGGTATTGTTCTCCTTGGGAAACAAATGTCTTTTGTGTGTATCAAGAGCAAAGGAAATGTTAAAGTCACTTGGCCAAAGGTATTGTTCTCCTTAGGAAAAAATGCTGTTTTTGTGTCCCCATAAAGCTTTACAGGATACTGAAATACCTAGAAGGGTATATTTTCAAATGAACTGAGTCTACCCTTCTCAGTATTTGATAAGTTTCTTCAGCCATAGTTGTTTGAGAGAGGTATACGACCCAAGATGCAGTAAATTATGTATTTCTATGGAAATGAAACTAATGAAATAAATACGCAGTTTCAAAGAATTTTAAAGATGTCTTCTATATCCCTGACTCTGTATTCAGACTTTAACTATGTGTGAAGTTCTCATTAGTGTGTAGTTACTCTGCTCTCAGCTCTGGTCAGCTTCCCTGGATCATGTTGGTTTTTTCTTCTTTGAAAGGTCTTGTTTCTACTTGTCAAAAGGACTCTTTTTCTCTTTCTGA
The DNA here is from genome assembly GCA_022376925.1 of Tragulus kanchil. Classification (NCBI taxonomy): domain Eukaryota; kingdom Metazoa; phylum Chordata; class Mammalia; order Artiodactyla; family Tragulidae; genus Tragulus; species Tragulus kanchil. The sequence continues at coordinate 46,133,127 of JAIOJX010000025.1, forward strand.
AACAATATAAAAGTATGTGTGAGCTAAATAAATTTTTTAGCAAGTGTAGACCTAGAGGCTACTCACAGTGACTCAAAAATATCTGATCCGCATTAATTTAAAAGATACTACTTCCATATTTTAATTTTTAGAACCTGGATAGTAAGACATACAATGAATAGATTAAATTTAAAGGAACTGTCTATGGATTTCATGTGACTTGCTTCTTAAGCTGGGAACCACATGTGAAGGAAGTGACCTCAGTCAGTCTTCAGCCAGAACTGAATCTGTGTGGTTTGCTGAGGTCTGAAATCAGAAAGACCTGAGTTAGTAGAAGTGTATTTTGGGTAACTCAATCTGACCCCAGAGGATCTGATATAAAGCTCATCATGCAGAGATGTTAGTAAAGCACTAAGGACATGTCCCTGGGTTTCTGTTTAGGCTGAGGAGCCAAGAGAACCAAGCCTGTGAGAATGGAAACCATGGGTGCTCACACAGGCTGACTGGTACCTGGGGTGGATGTTAGCTATTATCATTTTACAAGAAGTGATATGTCTCCTATGGTTTGTAAATGAATATTTTTGTGTTATGGGTACTAGCAGGGATCTCAGGTATATTTTCTGTTGTTTGCATAAAGTTATTCCAAAGAAATAAGGTCATTAAATGCATAACAGACTTTACTCCTTGGGAAATCCACATGGTGGGTTCTTCTGTCTTATACAGACACCTCGGAGCATGCAATGGAAGAGACACAGAAAGAAAAACACACAGGTTCAGGAGGAGGAAGCTATAGGTGCCACAGAAACCAAGCATGAGATGGACTTTTGACTTTACTTCTCTATTTCCTACATTAAGTGCAATGCTAATTGTCATGAGAACCAGACAAATTTAATATGGATGTGATCTGTAGATTTAATTTCAGTAATTTAAACAGCAATAGAAACAGCTTCATAGCTAATTGCTAGATCTAAAATAGTGTTTTGAAATTAAACTTTATTTTTCTCATTACAAATGTTAAAGCATAGAAATTTTGAGAAAGAAATGAGCATATAAAAGAAATCAAGAATCAACTCTTATCCCTTCACCATGAGATGAACACCAGTAACTGGATAAGAATTCCATGGGATTTCCCAGGCAAGAGTACTGGAGTTGGTTGCCATTTCCTTCTCCAAGGGATCTTCCCTATCCAGGGATTGAACCCTGGTCTCCTGTATTGGCTGGTGGATTCTTTACCATCTGAGCTGCCAGGGAAGCCCAACTGGATAGATTATTGCCCTCCATAATTTTTTCCATGTATAGATAGTATTGACTCATAAAACTGAGATTAGATTTTATGTGCCTAAACTATAAAGGAAATAGCATCTTTATTTCTGATATTGTTTGGTAATCATCTAACATTTCTAAACTCTGAAGGTCATTCAGAATGCCATGCAGACATATACTGGTTTACTTGCTCAGAGTTCTAAAGAGTGTTTACCCAACTCTCCATAAGAAATAAGTGACAAATACATCAGAGGTCTAATACATCAGAGGTGATCTAAGGACTCTTTCTTCTACAGAAGAAAAACTAACTTTTAGTTGATGTGTATCCACCTGTGAGGTGCTTCGTCAATACCCAATGAGCTCAAGAGTCTTGTTTTATCTCTTTAGTCTTGTACATGCCTGGTATGTGATAGATATGGAATTGTTGAACTGTCTGCTGTGTAGAGAAATGAACTAGAGTTAAATCTTCTAATCTAGATGATGAGCCAGTTCTAATACTGAAGCACTGAGTAGTTTCAAAAAAGAAAACTACTAACAGAAATCTTATATATATATATATTTTTTTTTTTTTAACCTGTTTTTTGGCCTCTAAGTCATCACTTATTTTTCATCCATCTTTATTCTTTTCGCATGTGTGGGCCTCCCACTGAAGTGGCCTCTCTTGCTGCAGAGTACGGACTCTGGGCACATGTGCTCCAGATTGCTGGCTCGTAATTGGACACACTGGCCCAGCCGCTCCTCAGCATGTAGCATCTTCCCGGGCCAGGGATCAAACCAGTGCCCCTTGCACAGCGAGTTCCTTTTTACCCACTGGACCATGAGGGAAGCTCCTAACAGAAATCTTTTTTTTTTTTTTGTAGCCACTCTTTTGGTCTTTATTTTCCATCTTTGTTCTTTGGCTCATGTGGGCCTCCCATCACAGTGGCCTCTCTGGCTGCAGAGCACCGACTCTGGGCGCATGAGCTCCAGAGCTCCAGCTTGGTAGTTGGACACGTGATTGGACACATCTGTCCAGCCACTCCGCGGCACGTGGGATCTTCCCAGGCCAGGGATCGAACCAGCACCTCTTGCACTGCAAGGTGGTGTCCTTATCCACTGGACCACCAGGGAAGCCCCCTAACAGAAATCTTTTTTTTTTTTTTGTAGCCACTCTTTTGGTCTTTATTTTCCATCTTTGTTCTTTGGCTCATGTGGGCCTCCCATCACAGTGGCCTCTCTGGCTGCAGAGCACCGACTCTGGGCGCATGAGCTCCAGAGCTCCAGCTTGGTAGTTGGACACGTGATTGGACACATCTGTCCAGCCACTCCGCGGCACGTGGGATCTTCCCAGGCCAGGGATCGAACCAGCACCTCTTGCACTGCAAGGTGGTGTCCTTATCCACTGGACCACCAGGGAAGCCCCCTAACAGAAATCTTTTTTTTTTTTAAAGATTTTTATTTATTTATTTATTTATTTTGGTGGGGGTGGGGAGGGAGGGGAGGCAGGCCACTTCTATTGGTTTTTCATTTGTCTATTTTCATCCATCTTTGTTCTTTGGCCTGTGCGGGCCTCCCATCACGATGGCCTCTGTTGTCCTAGATCACCGGCTCTGGGTGCATGCGCTCCAGAGCTCTGGCTCGGTGATTGGACACATCTGTCCAGCCACTCCACGGCACGTGGGATCTTCCCAGGCCAGGGCTCGAACCGGCGCCCCTTGCACTGCAAGGCGGTGTCCTTACCCACTGGACCACCAGGGAAGCCCCCCTAACAGAAATCTTAATGTGAGGGACTTCCCTGGTGGTCCAGTGGTTAAGAATCTACCTTCCAATGCAAGGGATGTGGGTTCAATTCCGGGGTGGGGGGACTAAATCCCACATGCCTTGGGGCAACTAAGCTGGTACACTGTAACTAGAGAAAGCCTGTGCACTGCAAAAAAGATCTAGCACAAGCCCCATTCCCAAATCTTAATGTCAGTTATCATTACAATGACAATGGAATTTTGTAGAGTATCAAGCACATTGCCAATACTTTTTGTTGTTGTTGTCTGTTTCTTTTTCTTTTTTATTATTATTTAATTTTATTTAAAAAAATTTTTACAGAGTTTTGTTGTTCACACTCATGTATGTTGATCACAGATCAGTCATATGCATGTTCCCTGGCACCATCCCCCTCCCAGTTCCCCCTATCCCACCCCTCCAGGCCATCGCACCCCACCCCTGCAGGATCTCCTATTCCTACAGTGCAATGACAATAGCTATCTGTTTCACATATGATAGTATAGGTTTCCATATTACTCCCTCTATGCCTCCCACCCACTGTTCATTCCCCACAATGTCCATATGTCTGTTCTCTATGTCTGTTTTTCCGTTGCTTCACTGCATGTGTTACCATTACCCTCTTACTAGATTCCATATATATGTGTTAGTATACTGTAATTGTCTTTCTCTTTTTTGACTTACTTCACTTTTGATAGGTTCTAGCTCCATCCACCTCATTAGGGCTGATTCTTCTGCATTTCTTTTTACAGCTGAAAAGTACTCCATTGTATATATGTACCAGAGCTTTTGTATACATTCATTCGTCGATGGACATCTAGGTTGCTTCCATGTTCTAGCTATTGTATAGAGAGCTGCAATGAACATTGGGGTACAGGTGCTTCTTTCAATTTTGATTTTATCAGGGTATAAGCCTAATAGTGGGATTGCTGGGTCCTATGGTGCTTCTATTTTTAGTTTTTAAGGAATCTCCATACTGTCTTCCATAATGGCTGTATCAATTGACATTCCCACCAGCAATGCAAGAGTGTTCCCTTTTCTCTGCACCGTCTCCAGCATTTATTGTCTGTCAATTTGTTGATGATGGCCATTCTGACTGGTGTGAGGTGATATCTCATGGTAGTTTTGATTTGACATTGCCAATATTTAAAAAAAAATTATTAAGTATAGTTGATTTACAGTGTTAATTTCTGCTGTATAGAAAAGTGATTCAGTTATACACATATGTCCATTCTTTTTCAAATTTTTTTTCCCTTATGGTTTATCACAGAATATTGACTATAGTTCCCTGTGCTAGACAGTAAGATATTACTGGTTATCCTTTATACATATAGTAGTTTGCATCTGCTAGTCCCAAACTCCCACTCCATCCCTCCCCTGCTCCCCCCTTGGCAACCACAAGTCTTTCTCTGTATCTGTGAGTCTGTTTCTGTTTCATCGATAAGTTCATTTGTGTCCTGTTTTAGATTCCACATGTAAATGATATCATATGGTGTTTGTCTTTCTGATTTACTTCACTCAGTATGACATTCTAGGTCCACCCATGTTGCCGCAATGCATTGCCAGTGTTTTTAACAGTTGATGTGTTTCCTTTCTGTTTCATACAAGTGTAGTATCTTCAAGTATTGCTGACTAGATATCTAGTATGATGAATATGGTGTTGACTGTTTAGCAAATGACCAGTGATTTCAAAAGAATTAGTTTGAGGGAGTTCAACATGTAAATATCATTCTTGAGTTAATTTGTTCTGACTGGTCTTCTCAATTCCATCTGGATTGATTCACTTGTTCAGCAAATATTTATACAGTGCCTCTTCTGTGTCAAGTGCTGCCCAAGTGCTACAGAGATAGTAGGGAACAAAACAGATAAAATGCTCTGTCTTCATGGAGAGGAAGACAAAGAGTAGATGTGGTATGATTTAGGGAGTTGAAAAGTTGCAGAGTATGACCATGGAAAGGAGGGGGGTGTAAAACACCCTGTGTGAGTGTGCTTTTTCATTTTTATCAGGGTATAAGCCTAATAGTGGGATTGCTGGGTCCTATGGTGCTTCTATTTTTAGTTTTTAAGGAATCTCCATACTGTCTTCCATAATGGCTGTATCAATTGACATTCCCACCAGCAATGCAAGAGTGTTCCCTTTTCTCTGCACCGTCTCCAGCATTTATTGTCTGTCAATTTGTTGATGATGGCCATTCTGACTGGTGTGAGGTGATATCTCATGGTAGTTTTGATTTGACATTGCCAATATTTAAAAAAAAATTATTAAGTATAGTTGATTTACAGTGTTAATTTCTGCTGTATAGAAAAGTGATTCAGTTATACACATATGTCCATTCTTTTTCAAATTTTTTTCCATTATGGTTTATCACAGAATATTGACTATAGTTCCCTGTGCTAGACAGTAAGATATTACTGGTTATCCTTTATACATATAGTAGTTTGCATCTGCTAGTCCCAAACTCCCACTCCATCCCTCCCCTGCTCCCCCCTTGGCAACCACAAGTCTTTCTCTGTATCTGTGAGTCTGTTTCTGTTTCATCGATAAGTTCATTTGTGTCCTGTTTTAGATTCCACATGTAAATGATATCATATGGTGTTTGTCTTTCTGATTTACTTCACTCAGTATGACATTCTAGGTCCACCCATGTTGCCGCAATGCATTGCCAGTGTTTTTAACAGTTGATGTGTTTCCTTTCTGTTTCATACAAGTGTAGTATCTTCAAGTATTGCTGACTAGATATCTAGTATGATGAATATGGTGTTGACTGTTTAGCAAATGACCAGTGATTTCAAAAGAATTAGTTTGAGGGAGTTCAACATGTAAATATCATTCTTGAGTTAATTTGTTCTGACTGGTCTTCTCAATTCCATCTGGATTGATTCACTTGTTCAGCAAATATTTATACAGTGCCTCTTCTGTGTCAAGTGCTGCCCAAGTGCTACAGAGATAGTAGGGAACAAAACAGATAAAATGCTCTGTCTTCATGGAGAGGAAGACAAAGAGTAGATGTGGTATGATTTAGGGAGTTGAAAAGTTGCTATGAAGAAAATAAAAGCAGAGTATGACCATGGAAAGAGTGTGTACACGTGTGTGTGCGTGTGAGCTGAGTGGCACAGAAGAAGAGGGGGATGCTCTCCCTTAGCCCTTGGGTGGGCTGAGTGCATGCAGAAACCCTAGGGAACCCCTAAGGGCTCTTGGGTGCAAAGCTGTCACGGGGTAACACATACGATAGCCGAAATGACTGTGCCCTTAAACTGTAGACTAAATGACTCTACCTACTTCTTTGAAGATGTTGAACTGATAAGAAGGTATTTGTCATAACTCAGTAAAATTGTACATGAGAAGTACTTTGCAAATCTCTGGAACACATCCCAGATGAGATCACTGTGAGTCAAGCTAGAGGTGGGACGTTTTCAGGGTGGGTTGTACCCAACGTATCACAAGCAAGGATTAGAAAACAGTTGCCATCAGCAAGACGCAGGCATCTTTGCTTATTCCATTGCTCAGCTTTTCTTTAAATTCTTTCCACATCAAGTGCCAGGTTTTATTCAGTTCTCTAAATTCCTGGGATCTCTAAAATTAAAAAAAGAGTATTACAAGATATTTCAACATGCAGTACATTGCTTCTGGGGTAAGTGTGCCCTACTATTCCAGCCCTAGAGAGTAGTTAATGCCTTGGACGATTCCTATCACCACAGGTTGCCAGGCCACCAGGTAACGAAGCCAGTCCAGGATCCGTCCGTATAAAAGTGTGTGCGCTCCCAGCTGAATCTCAGTTAAGGAAGTTGTTCTCCATTTGAACACGTAGCAGAAAATAAAAAAATTCATAGATTTAGGAGTTACTGTTTAGCAAATGACCAGTGATTTCAAAAGAATTAGTTTGAGGGAGTTCAACATGTAAATATCATTCTTGAGTTAATTTGTTCTGACTGGTCTTCTCAATTCCATCTGGATTGATTCACTTGTTCAGCAAATATTTATACAGTGCCTCTTCTGTGTCAAGTGCTGCCCAAGTGCTACAGAGATAGTAGGGAACAAAACAGATAAAATGCTCTGTCTTCATGGAGAGGAAGACAAAGAGTAGATGTGGTATGATTTAGGGAGTTGAAAAGTTGCTATGAAGAAAATAAAAGCAGAGTATGACCATGGAAAGAGTGTGTACACGTGTGTGTGCGTGTGAGCTGAGTGGCACAGAAGAAGAGGGGGATGCTCTCCCTTAGCCCTTGGGTGGGCTGAGTGCATGCAGAAACCCTAGGGAACCCCTAAGGGCTCTTGGGTGCAAAGCTGTCACGGGGTAACACATACGATAGCCGAAATGACTGTGCCCTTAAACTGTAGACTAAATGACTCTACCTACTTCTTTGAAGATGTTGAACTGATAAGAAGGTATTTGTCATAACTCAGTAAAATTGTACATGAGAAGTACTTTGCAAATCTCTGGAACACATCCCAGATGAGATCACTGTGAGTCAAGCTAGAGGTGGGACGTTTTCAGGGTGGGTTGTACCCAACGTATCACAAGCAAGGATTAGAAAACAGTTGCCATCAGCAAGACGCAGGCATCTTTGCTTATTCCATTGCTCAGCTTTTCTTTAAATTCTTTCCACATCAAGTGCCAGGTTTTATTCAGTTCTCTAAATTCCTGGGATCTCTAAAATTAAAAAAAAAAGAGTATTACAAGATATTTCAACATGCAGTACATTGCTTCTGGGGTAAGTGTGCCCTACTATTCCAGCCCTAGAGAGTAGTTAATGCCTTGGACGATTCCTATCACCACAGGTTGCCAGGCCACCAGGTAACGAAGCCAGTCCAGGATCCGTCCGTATAAAAAGTGTGTGCGCTCCCAGCTGAATCTCAGTTAAGGAAGTTGTTCTCCATTTGAACACGTAGCAGAAATAGTCATTGTCATTTAAACTACACCTAATTCACCAAAGCAAAACAGTCTACAATAAAATCCTCAAATACCATAATCCCAAACAAGAATAAAAGGCCAGGGTCACATACTAAAAAGATGAGGGAATGATTACAGTGGAAAACTAAGGATAATGAAAACTACCGTAAGTGAGCAAAAAAGCTCTGGGCTATTCTGCCATCAGCTCATCAGAGGGAACACATCGCATATTAAAAAAGGAAAATGTTACAGATAATGTATACCTTATCCTGGTACCTTGGATAGATTGTCCTAAGGGAACTTAATTAATATATAGCATCTCTGTTAGCTGTGTTAAACACAAGAACAAATTTTTCACATGTAGCTTTTATTTTATACCGAGTGCATATATTTATTTAGATGCCTTAGAAGAATGATGATTGTTGTTAGGGTTTACATTCATAAACACAGTTCTGTATTTCATGGGGAAAAAAGTTCACATAATTTTCAAAAGTTTACTCTGTCAAGATCATTTCATCCTCTCAAAGACATCAACTGTCTTCTGTTATTTAAATGATAAGGTAACATTTATGATCATATTATCACCCATTTTGTAACAAAGATTTATGTACTGCAGTTTCACAAGTAAGTTATTAACCAAAAGCTGTTCTGGACTTGGAGAGTGTGTGACAGGTCTTCAGCGCTGGACGTGCTTGGCTCTGAGAGAAGAGCCTGCCCAGAAGGGAGTGGGTGGCCATGGAGTGTGTTGTCTGTTGCTGGGGTGCAGCTCTGAGCATTTAAAACCTCTTTAAGCTTTTCTTTAAATTCTTTCCACATCAAGTGCCAGGTTTTATTCAGTTTCTAAATTCCTGGGATCTCTAAAATTAAAAAAAGAGTATTACAAGATATTTCAACATGCAGTACATTGCTTCTGGGGTAAGTGTGCCCTACTATTCCAGCCCTAGAGAGTAGTTAATGCCTTGGACGATTCCTATCACCACAGGTTGCCAGGCCACCAGGTAACGAAGCCAGTCCAGGATCCGTCCGTATAAAAAGTGTGTGCGCTCCCAGCTGAATCTCAGTTAAGGAAGTTGTTCTCCATTTGAACACGTAGCAGAAATAGTCATTGTCATTTAAACTACACCTAATTCACCAAAGCAAAACAGTCTACAATAAAATCCTCAAATACCATAATCCCAAACAAGAATAAAAGGCCAGGGTCACATACTAAAAAGATGAGGGAATGATTACAGTGGAAAACTAAGGATAATGAAAACTACCGTAAGTGAGCAAAAAAGCTCTGGGCTATTCTGCCATCAGCTCATCAGAGGGAACACATCGCATATTAAAAAAGGAAAATGTTACAGATAATGTATACCTTATCCTGGTACCTTGGATAGATTGTCCTAAGGGAACTTAATTAATATATAGCATCTCTGTTAGCTGTGTTAAACACAAGAACAAATTTTTCACATGTAGCTTTTATTTTATACCGAGTGCATATATTTATTTAGATGCCTTAGAAGAATGATGATTGTTGTTAGGGTTTACATTCATAAACACAGTTCTGTATTTCATGGGGAAAAAAGTTCACATAATTTTCAAAAGTTTACTCTGTCAAGATCATTTCATCCTCTCAAAGACATCAACTGTCTTCTGTTATTTAAATGATAAGGTAACATTTATGATCATATTATCACCCATTTTGTAACAAAGATTTATGTACTGCAGTTTCACAAGTAAGTTATTAACCAAAAGCTGTTCTGGACTTGGAGAGTGTGTGACAGGTCTTCAGCGCTGGACGTGCTTGGCTCTGAGAGAAGAGCCTGCCCAGAAGGGAGTGGGTGGCCATGGAGTGTGTTGTCTGTTGCTGGGGTGCAGCTCTGAGACCCAGACCCAGGGACCCACCTATGCTGCCTCCCGTGGTGCTCTAGTCGTGAGTCTCTCTTTGATTGACAGTCCTCAGAGATGGGGGCGTTTCTGCACATAGCCATTGTTAAAACTGCACACTTAGGGTTGGTGAAGAGTGGGGAGGGGTGAGAGAGGGAGTCTCTGTTAGCACTGTGAGATCTGGGTTACTGGAACTCAGAAGGAATGCAGTACCTATGAACAAGTTCCATTCAAAGGGTGCATTTGTAAGTCCAACAAAGTTACCTAGGTACCCAACTAATGCAGTCGGCTATATAGTATTATACTTTTCACACAAGTAATACACAAAAACCAAGCAAGCCCTCCCAAAATAAACATTTTTAATCTTACAGTACAGTACCATGGAAAGTACAGTAGTACAGTACAACAGCTGGCATACAAGGGTTGCATCGAGTGAACAGACACATGAACTACCTTACGTAATTGGAGATGCAAACCCACGTTTGCATCTGAATGTTCACAACTTGAAGGTTCATATGTAGGGACTGGCTGTAGTGAGGTTGTCATGAAGAGCTAAGAGTGAATGCTTGGACGGCTGGCACCATTCCCACAGGGCTCTTCTGCTTAAGGGGAAATATGTTTTAGTTCTATTTACTCCCTGAAGACATACGCTATGGTCTTGGGCCAGTGGGGTTGAAAGCTACGTTTTTGGAGTCAGCTCTGGATTCCCTTCCTGTGACCTTAATGAGATTTGGATTTATTTAGTTGGGGATACCTGCTGTTTATAAAAATCCTGTTGCTGCCATTCACTCACCAAATGTGTCCTAAGTCTTCCCTCCTTTCAATATTATTATTACCTACGTTAGCCTAAGAAAAGTTGAGGTATATCAAGAAATTAAAGAAGCCAAAATTCAGGGGGTGGAAAACCCTACTCATTTCTGGAAAGCACAGAATTTGGTACACCTTAAAAGTACTTTTCTACTGATTCAAGATGGTGGAGTAGAAGGATGTGTGCTCTGCTCCTCTTGTAAGAACACCAAAATTGCAACCAGCTGTTGAACCACCATGTACAGGAGGATGCTGGAACCCACCAAAAAAAAAGATACCCCAGTTCCAAAGACAAAGAAGAAGTCACAGTGAGGTGATAGGAGGGGTACAATCATAATACCATACCTGCTGGATGTGTGATCCACTAACTGGAGAACAAAAATGCCAAAAAAGGTCCCCCACTGTTGTGAAAGTTCTGATCCCCATGTCAGGCTTCACAACCTGGGGATCTGACAAAGGGACTAGGAATCCCCAGGGAATATGGTCTTTAGAGCCAGCAGAATTTGATTATAGGACTTCTATAGGACTGGGGGAAACAGTCTCCAGTCTTGGAGGGCACAAACAGAATCCAAGACCCAGAGGAAAGGAGCAGTGACCCCACAGGAGATTGAACCAAAACTATCTGCTAGTGTGGGAGGGTCTCTTGTGGAGGTGTGGGCCAGCTAGGCTTCACCACAAGGACAGGCGCATTGGCAGCAGCAGTCCTGAAAGGTCCTCCTTGGCATAAACCCTCTTGGAGTTCACCATTAGCCCTACCACAGAGTTCATAATGCCCAGGGCTGGTTGCCTCAGGCCAAATAGCTACTAGGGAGGGAATGCAACCTCTCCCATCAACAGATAATTGGATGAAAGCTTTACTGGGCAAGACCCTGCCGACCAGAGCAAGACCTGGTTTTTCCTATGCCAGTCCCTCCCATCAGAAAGCGTACACAAGCCTCTTAGCCTCCTCCATCAGAGGGCTGACAGGAGAAGCAAGAAGTAGCACAGTCCCACAGCAGCTAAAACAAAACCACATTACAGAAAGTTAATCACGATAAAAAAGCAGAAAGGTATGTCCTAGATGAAGAGACAAGATAACCTCCCAGAAAAACAACTAAATGAAGTGGAGACAGACAGTCGTCCAGAAAAAGAATTAATAATAATGATGTAAAGATGATCCAGGATCTTGGGAAAACAATGGAGAAGATGCAAGAAATGTTTCCTACAAGAACTAAAGAACAAACAGACAGAGCTGCATAATACACTAGAAGGACTCAATAGCAGAATAACTGAGGCAGAAGAATAGGTGAATGGCCTGGAGAAAAGAATGGTGGTAATCACTGGTGTAGAGTAGAATATAAAAAGAATGAGAAGAAATGAAGACAGCTTAAGAGAGTTTTAGGACAACATTAAATGTACCAATATTCACATTATAAGGGTCTCAGAAGGAGAAGAAAGAGAGAAAGGACCCAAGAAAATATTTGAAAGGATAATAGCTGAAAACTTCCCTAACATGGGAAAGGAAGTAGTTAGCCAAGTCTAGGAAGCACAGAGAAGTCCCAGGAAGGATAAACCTATGGAGAAGCACACTGACACGTGGAAATCTAACTGACAGTTCAAAGACAAAGATAAAATATTAAAAGCAATCAAGGGAAAAAATGACAGGTAACATACAAGGGAATACTCAGGCTATCAGCTGATTTCTTAACAAAAACACTGCAAGTCAGAAGGAAATGGCATGATATATTTAAAGTGATGAAAAAGGAAGAACCAGAACCTACGACCAAGAATACTCTACCCAGCAAGTCTCTCCTTCATATTTGATGGAGAAATCAAAAGCTATCCAGACAAGCAAAAGTTAAGAGAATTCAGCACCACTAAACCGTTTATCAATTGGGAGTTCACCATTAGCCTACCACAGAGTTCATAATGCCCAGGGCTGGTTGCCTCAGGCCAAATAGCTACTAGGGAGGGAATGCAACCTCTCCCATCAACAGATAATTGGATGAAAGCTTTACTGGGCAAGACCCTGCCGACCAGAGCAAGACCTGGTTTTTCCTATGCCAGTCCCTCCCATCAGAAAGCGTACACAAGCCTCTTAGCCTCCTCCATCAGAGGGCTGACAGGAGAAGCAAGAAGTAGCACAGTCCCACAGCAGCTAAAACAAAACCACATTACAGAAAGTTAATCACGATAAAAAAGCAGAAAGGTATGTCCTAGATGAAGAGACAAGATAACCTCCCAGAAAAACAACTAAATGAAGTGGAGACAGACAGTCGTCCAGAAAAAGAATTAATAATAATGATGTAAAGATGATCCAGGATCTTGGGAAAACAATGGAGAAGATGCAAGAAATGTTTCCTACAAGAACTAAAGAACAAACAGACAGAGCTGCATAATACACTAGAAGGACTCAATAGCAGAATAACTGAGGCAGAAGAATAGGTGAATGGCCTGGAGAAAAGAATGGTGGTAATCACTGGTGTAGAGTAGAATATAAAAAGAATGAGAAGAAATGAAGACAGCTTAAGAGAGTTTTAGGACAACATTAAATGTACCAATATTCACATTATAAGGGTCTCAGAAGGAGAAGAAAGAGAGAAAGGACCCAAGAAAATATTTGAAAGGATAATAGCTGAAAACTTCCCTAACATGGGAAAGGAAGTAGTTAGCCAAGTCTAGGAAGCACAGAGAAGTCCCAGGAAGGATAAACCTATGGAGAAGCACACTGACACGTGGAAATCTAACTGACAGTTCAAAGACAAAGATAAAATATTAAAAGCAATCAAGGGAAAAAATGACAGGTAACATACAAGGGAATACTCAGGCTATCAGCTGATTTCTTAACAAAAACACTGCAAGTCAGAAGGAAATGGCATGATATATTTAAAGTGATGAAAAAGGAAGAACCAGAACCTACGACCAAGAATACTCTACCCAGCAAGTCTCTCCTTCATATTTGATGGAGAAATCAAAAGCTATCCAGACAAGCAAAAGTTAAGAGAATTCAGCACCACTAAACCGTTTATAACAAATGCTAAAGGAACTTCTCTAGGTAGGAAACACAAGACAAGGAAAAGACCTACAGAAAATAAATGCAAAACAATTAAAAAAAAATGGTAATAGGAGCCTACACATCAATGATTACCTTAAATGTAAATGGATTAAATGCACTAACCAAAAGACAGAGACTGGTTGGGTGGATGAAAACATGTCCAAGTATGCATGTCCACTTACTGCATTCCTCTGCTTGATTCTCCCAAATTGTATGTAATTACTTTATATTGTTAAATTAATCATCTTTCCAATATGGCTTGAAATTGTAATTATCTTTTTTTTTTTTTTTTGGTCTGGCTATTGATTGTGAAAACTGATAAACATCTTTCAATAATTGGATTACTTAATACCATTGTATCATGATTGCTCAACAGAAAAATAATAGAACTCTATAGCACCAGAACTACTATTGAATAGAAAAATCTGTAATCACTTTTTAAAATCCAGGTGCATATCATCTTTAAATTTTTTGAAAAACACAAATGCCCAGGTATTTTCTTTTCCTCCAGAGCTCCAGATAGGTTTCTAATGAGCAGCCATGTTTAAAAACAACTAGACTATTTGATGATCTTTTACTTTTATCTAGTTTGTTTCACTTTTTCTATTTTGTCCTCAGTGCTCCCATTTCATTTACTTTATATTTTCCAATTTCTCCATCTCTTCTTTTTTTGATGTTCTTTCTCAAGTCTTTATTCAGCATAGTAGAAAAGCTTTCATATACATATATAAACAATATATAATAACATATTTTATAAAATGTATGAATATTCACCTAAAAAGTTTATTATGACATTTTGATTCCAGTTGTTTGACAGTATGAATAGAATGCTAGATTTCTAGTTAAAAACTAGATATGCAACAAACAACAAAGGTTTACTGTATAGCACAGGAAACTATAGTTTATATCTTATAATAACCTATAGTGGAAAATAATTTCAAAAAAATATGTTTACAGTGTACAACTGAATCACCTTGCTATGCACCGGAAACAATGTAAATCAACTATACTTCAATACAAATATATATTAAGGAAAAATACTTTTCTATATGCTAGGTCACATTTGAGACTTAAAATTTCAATTCCACTTTTCTCCCCATCCACTCTTCTCATCTAGTCATTACCTGTCATCTGTGTACCTATTTATCATCAATCTATCTGCCTACTTGCCTATTTATCTTATGCTTCCAGATATTCATAATATCCATATTTGCAACATCCAATCACATTTTCACTAAAACCCTTATCGTGGAGTACATGGACTATATGGAACACATGGATATAAAGAGTAGAAGAAGGTATCTTTTCTTGGCATTTAACTTCTTAATTAGAATAATAACAGACTTGGGGAGAAAAGAGATAAGTCATTTTGAAATAGAGAAAATAGAACGTTTTCTGCGTACCTGTAATAAAGAAAGTTTAAAAAATGTATCACCAGAAACAATTCAAATAATATTTCATAACTTTATTTTTAAAAAAAGGATATGGGTTATTGATCATCCTCTTCAAATCAACCTTCTCTTTGCAGTAAGGGCATGTCTGCTTTTTACCGACAATACACCAACCTCGGATGCAAAATTCATGAAAGCTTAGGGATCTTGTTAGGGAAGCTTCTGGATGTGAAAGGGCAAGGTTTGCTTCATGACCATGTAATGGAAGTGATTTCACCTGTTGGGTGGAATGGTGGAGGCAGGAATGGCTCTCGGTCATGACTTGGTTGTGTCCATCGCTTTCCTAGAGACTCCAGAGGACCATGAAGCTGCCAAGGATAGTGAGCGTGCAGTCAGAGCTGCAATAGCTTGTGACCCTCAGGAATGTATGAATCTTTTTACCCTTACATGTTCTTACTTCAGATTCTTGTGATTAAATTAGATAAAGAATGTGGATGTGCTTCTTTACAGGATGTCTTATGTAAAGACATTCTGGCTTTTTGTGCATTTCTCTGAATTCATCACAGCGTCTCCCCTTTTGGCTTTTTAGGCACCTACCCTTTAACTACTATGTAATGAGATTTATCTTGGGCACTTAGACAAGTTTAAATTATTTGTGGTCAACTCTTTGTATAAATATTTCTATTAGCTTCATAAGTTTTTTCAAGTTTTTATTATGGATAAGGAACCAGTTATTTTTAAATAGAATAGAAAACTATACTAAACATCTGAAAGTCTAGGCATTTACAAATTCATTTGTCTACAGTTGTATACAATTCATATACTTGTCCCCAAAGTTGACAGTGAACCATGTTTTCCCTCAACACTAGGGACTGAGTCTTAGAGAGCATGAGTCACTCTGTGTCATGACCTTCTGTGTATTTACATGTGCCTTTTGGGGAATATGCTACTTGTAGGACCATGACTCATTCATCTCTGTGTTTAGCACCTTAAGCAGTGCCTAAATGCCTATTCGGGGCTTCCCGGGTGGTGCTAGTGGTAAAGAATTGGAGTAGGAAATGGCAACCTGCTCCAGTATTCATGCCTGGAGAATCCCATGGACAGAGAAGCCTGGTGGGAAGAGAGTCAGACATGACTGAGCGACTGAGTGCGTGCACGCGCGCACACGCACACACACACACACACACACACACAAGTGCCTATTTATTGAGTGAATATTTGAATGAAACATTCAAAACCAATTACTATTACAAACTTATTTTCCCCAGATTCCACAACTTATAGATTTGAGTAAGACAATTAAGCAGGGCTTCTTGGTGGCTCAGTGGTTTAAAAATCCACCTGCCAATGCAGGAGACTTGGGTTCAATCCCTGGGTCATGAAGATCCTCTGGAGAAGGAATTGGCAACCCTTTCCAGTATTCTTGCTTGGGAAATCCCATGGACAGAGGAGCCTGGTAGGCTACCGTCCATATCACAGAGTCAGACATGACTGAGCAACCAAATAACAACAAACATGATGATTAACTATAATGAGATCCATTGTGTGGCTTTATTTCTACAGTCATTGATCCCAGTGTGGCTTTCTGGATCAAGATGACACTATTTTCTGCCTATCCTGCTACACCCCTGCGAACAGCAGTGATGTAGAAGATCCTTCACTGACAGATGAAAAGTATGGAGGTGGAGGCAGTCAAGGCCACATAGGTGATTCCTTAATATTAGATCTGTGTGCAACTAAGAGTTCCCGTTCATTTATGTTCTTGGAATTGGGATCACTTTTGCAACATGCAAAAATGTTATAATATACGTTTAACATGAAGTATTAATAATACACTTTATACAAAGATTATGAATCAAAACCCATACAGTTCATTCAAAAGGGCTGGAGTACAGCCCCATCTTCCAGATATATATGGAGCTCAGGGACTATTGAGCAAGCACTGAGTTGTTCATCTCGTCTTTAATATTATTCTCTTTTATCTTCAAAATCTCATCTGAAAAACCTCCACACCAGCAGAATTTTCTCAGAGCAAGAGTCAGATTCCTGCCCCCTTGTTAATATGATTCATATTTGTTATATGATTCATGTTTGCCCACTCCTTGCTAATATGACTCATGCTAAAATGGGTCATTAATAATACTCCCTGCGAAGCAAATTTAAAGGTGACTACATTTTCAATTACATATGCACACATGTACAACAATCCCTAAGGGCTTTTAAAGGTGGAGAGAGAAAATATTTCCACTTGCAAATGGCAGAAGGGGCTCTGTTCCAACATTTGAAAAGTAAATCATATTTAAAACGAGGAC
The DNA here is from genome assembly GCA_022376925.1 of Tragulus kanchil. NCBI lineage: Eukaryota > Metazoa > Chordata > Mammalia > Artiodactyla > Tragulidae > Tragulus > Tragulus kanchil. Next base: position 46,150,429 of record JAIOJX010000025.1, read on the forward strand.
CAGACTTGGAAAATTTCTACTAAGAATGAAAGTTTGGGGGGAAATGTATCACACTGAAAAAACACATAGAATTCCACATGGGATATCTTTGTGTTTCTTGCCTTAAAATGTTAAGACTTAAATATTGGAGTAAAGGCTCCTATTACATTTCATTTGGTCCAGTTTTTTTACTCTCAGGATTGAATAAATGGAATCTGTCCAGATTAAACAGAGTCAGATCGTGAGTGCTGCATATCTATGGTATTACTGTCTGAGTTAGGTGGGCTTCAGGGGCAAGAAGCAGATGGCATGACCAACTCATAATGCCAGAGCTTTGAAATGACTGAGTGCATAGCCATATTGAAAAATTGATACTGTACTATAAAATAAAGATAAATGATGCCTTCTTTCCCCTGTATTATGAGAAGAATTAAAATATTGATTGTTGGCCAACCTGGACACAACTCTGGCATCCAGAGTTACTTGTCAGGCAGTGCAGCCTGCTTGGCCCTGGGCTGTTGATCACTGCATCTTTCAGCACATGGATCCAATCCTCATTGTTGCTGGAGTCCCAGAGGATGCTGGTTTCCAGGACTAGGCTGCTCTGGTCTCTCGGCCAGTAGACAGTGAGTTGGGGCACAACCCATGGATTCAGGAACCAAATGGTCCAAGAACCAGGGGCTCCTGTTTTGGCCCCTCCTTGTGTCTTGCTGCCTGTGTCATCTCCTGCTTTTCAAGACCAGAGCTGATACGTGGCTCCCCATCACCACTGCTGACACAAGCAGGTTCCTGGGGATTATTTCCAGGCAAGCACACTGCCAGTAATACCACAGATGTGCAGCACTCATGATTTGACTCTGTTTAACCTGGACAGATTCTGTTTATTCGATCCTGAGAGTAAAAACCTGGACATTGTCATTCTTGTTCTTGTGAGATTCAGACAAGGGCTCTGCCTGGAGAGTACTGAGATCCTCCCTGCTCCTGAAACTGCACTGGGTCTTCCATTTCCCACCCCTTCTCTCGCGGGTCCTTATTGGCTACCTGTGTGCTTATGAGCAACCAGTCTCTGCTCAGATGCTGCAGCCTCCTATCAGTGTGGCATGAAGATGCCTTTAAATATTTATTTATTTATTTTTTGGGCAGGCGAGTTGAGTTGGGGAGGGAGAGGGGCGGGCAGGCCGCTTCTACTGGTCTTTCATTTATCTATTTTTCATCCTTCTTTGTTCTTTAGCCTGTGTGGGCCTCCCAACGCGGTGGCCTCTGTTGTCGTAGAGCACCGGCTCTGGGCGCATGAGCTCCAGAGCTCTGGCTCGGTGATTGGACACATCTGTCCAGCCGCTCCATGGCACGTGGGATCTTCCCAGGCCAGGGATCGAACCGGCGCCCCTTGCACTGCAAGGCGGTGTCCTTACCCACTAGACCACCAGGGAAGCTCTGAAGACGCCTTTAAAGAAAAAAAAAAAATTACTGGAGGAAGAGGAGGATTAGGAGGAGGGTGGGGGAAGAGGTTATGGCCTGCTAATTAACAGTGTTCATTATTCAGCAGGGCTTCCCAGAAAGTCTCAAAAAGAAGATTGGTGGGGGCATAAAGACTTGGGGCGTGGGGATGGGAGCTAAGCAGACAGAGGGAAGAGGGGAGGACACAGAGGAGAAGGAAGGTCATGAGACAGTCTTCCTTGATTTGCCATCTCCCGTGCCCAATATATTTTATCTGAAAATCGCCTCCCAGTACTGGCTTGATGAAGGCCAAATGGTCTCCTATGAAAAGGATACACATGCTTGCATGAAAGCTGGTAGGTGTTTTCGATGAGCCCTTCTTCATCAAGCTCCACAATGATCTTCTGCCCACACACAGCACAGGTGTCATTTGACAAGCTCCTGGTGGGCATCCCACTGCCACTGTAGAACTATTGGGGGACAGGCACAGAGCACACACCATTCTCTGAACACAGGGAAGCTGCTGACAGGCTTGGGGACATACTGTTTCTCTGTTGGTTTAGAACTTGAAACCGTTTTTCCCATAGGAACAGTGTACTGGGAGGTAAAGCTTTCCCAGGCAGAACCCCACTGAACCCCAAAGCACATCACTAATTATACCCATCTAACGTCTCCACTGAGTAATCCTTTAAGAGGAACCATTTTTATCCAGGGCCATTGTTCAGAATCACACGGGAAGTTTTTTAAACTCACCCAGAGCCTGACCCTTCCCCTTTTTCTCCTGGAGATTCTGGTTACCAGATCCAAGTAAACCTAGACATCTATGTATCTTTTAATTAATTTAGATATAATTAAAATTTTAATCAATTTTAATATAATCCCATCTGACTATAGGGAGTACAAAGACTGATCCCATTAGAAAGCAATGCATTTGGAATTTTAACTTGGGACACTGCATCGTCCCAGGGGTGTGGATGAAGAGTGACATTGGCAGAGCATTTGAATATCTAAGAAGCTTTTTTAAAAATAAAATATTTATTTTATAATTGTTTTAGATTTTAAAAATCTGAAGATACTACAGAATTCCCATACCATTTCCCCTGTGGGTAATATTTTACAGTTAAAGTAATACATTTGTCACAATTAATGAACCAACATTGATGCATTACTGTGAAGTAAAGTCTATTGTTCAAATTGCTTGGTTTTTCTCAAATGTTCTTATTTTGTTCCAGAATCCCATCCAGAATACCATTCATTGTCATCTTTTTAGGCTTCTCTTGGCTTTTGCAGTTTCTCAGACTTTTTCCCTGCTTCCCCATGACTTTGACAGTATAGAGGGAGGGGGCAGTGTTTGTAGAATGTCCTTCACTTGGATTTTAACTGATTTTTTCTCTTGATTATGTGGGCTTATGCGCTTTAAGGAGGACGATAACAGAGGTGAAGTGCCGTTCTTACCACACCATGGCAAGAGTACATGCTGTCAACATGATTCATCACTGTTGATGTTGACCTTGGTGTTTTCGATTTTCCCACAACTTCTGGGTGTCATTTGACAAGCTCCTGGTGGGCATCCCACTGCCACTGTAGAACTATTGGGGGACAGGCACAGAGCACACACCATTCTCTGAACACAGGGAAGCTGCTGACAGGCTTGGGGACATACTGTTTCTCTGTTGGTTTAGAACTTGAAACCGTTTTTCCCATAGGAACAGTGTACTGGGAGGTAAAGCTTTCCCAGGCAGAACCCCACTGAACCCCAAAGCACATCACTAATTATACCCATCTAACGTCTCCACTGAGTAATCCTTTAAGAGGAACCATTTTTATCCAGGGCCATTGTTCAGAATCACACGGGAAGTTTTTTAAACTCACCCAGAGCCTGACCCTTCCCCTTTTTCTCCTGGAGATTCTGGTTACCAGATCCAAGTAAACCTAGACATCTATGTATCTTTTAATTAATTTAGATATAATTAAAATTTTAATCAATTTTAATATAATCCCATCTGACTATAGGGAGTACAAAGACTGATCCCATTAGAAAGCAATGCATTTGGAATTTTAACTTGGGACACTGCATCGTCCCAGGGGTGTGGATGAAGAGTGACATTGGCAGAGCATTTGAATATCTAAGAAGCTTTTTTAAAAATAAAATATTTATTTTATAATTGTTTTAGATTTTAAAAATCTGAAGATACTACAGAATTCCCATACCATTTCCCCTGTGGGTAATATTTTACAGTTAAAGTAATACATTTGTCACAATTAATGAACCAACATTGATGCATTACTGTGAAGTAAAGTCTATTGTTCAAATTGCTTGGTTTTTCTCAAATGTTCTTATTTTGTTCCAGAATCCCATCCAGAATACCATTCATTGTCATCTTTTTAGGCTTCTCTTGGCTTTTGCAGTTTCTCAGACTTTTTCCCTGCTTCCCCATGACTTTGACAGTATAGAGGGAGGGGGCAGTGTTTGTAGAATGTCCTTCACTTGGATTTTAACTGATTTTTTTCTCTTGATTATGTGGGCTTATGCGCTTTAAGGAGGACGATAACAGAGGTGAAGTGCCGTTCTTACCACACCATGGCAAGAGTACATGCTGTCAACATGATTCATCACTGTTGATGTTGACCTTGATCACCTAGTTTGAGGTAGTTTTGTCAAGTTTCTCCACTCTAAAGTTAGTTGTTCTATCACATCTTTCTACACTGAACTCTTTGGAAGGGAATCACCATCGCCATGAGCAGTCTACACTTAGGGAGTGGGGAGTCAGGAGTTATGGTATTAGTCAGGGTTCTCCAGAGAAATGGAACAGATAGAAGATGTATGTGTGGGGTTGGAGGGTGGGAGACAGTAAGAGAGAGGAAGAGGGGGAAAAGGAGAGGGAGACTTATTTTAAAGACTTGAGGATGGCAAGTCTGGAACCCGGAGGGCAGGTTAGTAGGCTGTAACCTCTGGAAAGAGTTTAGAGTTATTTTAGACATGAGCCAGAACTCCTTCTCTGACAAACATTAGTTTTTGCCCTTAAGGCCTATGACTGATTAGCTAAGACCCATCTATATTTTCAAGAGCATTTGCTTTCCCTTAAAGTTAATCACAGCTATAAAATACATGTAAAACAACATGTAGGCTCATCTTTGGTCAAACAACTGGTCAAACCAGAGACTAAGCAAGTTGACAGCTAAAAGTTAACCACACAACCTTTGTAAAGGCAAAATATTTCCATAAATCATGTGGAATTCTTAGCCTAGGAGATTTGTTTATTTCATTTATTTATACACCTATCTATCCAATCATTCATTTATTTCACTCTGGACTCATGGGTATTTAATTCTGTACTTTGAATCATAACCCAGTTCTATTTTTCTTTGTAACCCAGTACTATTTACTACTACTACTACTACTACCACTACTACTACCACTGCTACTACTACTACTACTATTCTGTTGCTCAAATTGTTTTGATCTTGGTCATTGGAATCTTTCAGTTTACTTGTGTCTCTTTGACATACTCCTATCATTGTGTTTTTTTTTCTTGTCTGGATTTTTCTTGAGCATTTCCTGGCACTACAAAATACTCTTAAGTTCATATTGTATATTCCCTACCAAGACCCAGAAGCAGCCATTTTTCCAATGAATACTGTTTCCTTTTATTATAGAATGGTATTAGAAACCAAGATCTGGGTATTGTGTGTGCTCACTGCTACTGAGCTGTCACTGCTTCTAGGGCTGCTTAGCTGACAAAGCGTGCAAATATATCTATATATTTTAACCCATGTGCATATACATATTTATAAAATATTTCCATATGACTCATCTACATTAAGATACATATAATCTATATTAAGCTAAACACAAGTTCAGAGTGATATGTTTGACCATTGTCTGTTACTACATAGATCATTCTAGCCTTCTCTCCTTGCTTGTGTGTAGTCTTCTGAGAATAAGGAACAGCTTCCATGATCAGTCTTCCATTTACTTGGGCTCCAGTTCCAGAATACATTCATAGTGGTATCAGAATTTTAACCCATTGCCCTGAGGGAAACTTACTTAACAGACTAGAGATTAGTACTTAAATATAGTTCCTTTTCCTTTTTTTTTTTTTTTTTAAGATTTATTTACTTTTGGTGGGGGTCGGGTTGGGGAGGGAGAGGAGTGGGCGGGCCACTTCTATTGGTTTTCATTTCTCTATTTTCATTCATCTTCGTTCTTTGGCTCTTGTGGGCCTCCCATCGGGTGTTAGTCATACAAACAACTGGTCAAACCAGAGACTAAGCAAGTTGACAGCTAAAAGTTAACCACACAACCTTTGTAAAGGCAAAATATTTCCATAAATCATGTGGAATTCTTAGCCTAGGAGATTTGTTTATTTCATTTATTTATACACCTATCTATCCAATCATTCATTTATTTCACTCTGGACTCATGGGTATTTAATTCTGTACTTTGAATCATAACCCAGTTCTATTTTTCTTTGTAACCCAGTACTATTTACTACTACTACTACTACTACTACCACTACTACTACCACTGCTACTACTACTACTACTATTCTGTTGCTCAAATTGTTTTGATCTTGGTCATTGGAATCTTTCAGTTTACTTGTGTCTCTTTGACATACTCCTATCATTGTGTTTTTTTTTCTTGTCTGGATTTTTCTTGAGCATTTCCTGGCACTACAAAATACTCTTAAGTTCATATTGTATATTCCCTACCAAGACCCAGAAGCAGCCATTTTTCCAATGAATACTGTTTCCTTTTATTATAGAATGGTATTAGAAACCAAGATCTGGGTATTGTGTGTGCTCACTGCTACTGAGCTGTCACTGCTTCTAGGGCTGCTTAGCTGACAAAGCGTGCAAATATATCTATATATTTTAACCCATGTGCATATACATATTTATAAAATATTTCCATATGACTCATCTACATTAAGATACATATAATCTATATTAAGCTAAACACAAGTTCAGAGTGATATGTTTGACCATTGTCTGTTACTACATAGATCATTCTAGCCTTCTCTCCTTGCTTGTGTGTAGTCTTCTGAGAATAAGGAACAGCTTCCATGATCAGTCTTCCATTTACTTGGGCTCCAGTTCCAGAATACATTCATAGTGGTATCAGAATTTTAACCCATTGCCCTGAGGGAAACTTACTTAACAGACTAGAGATTAGTACTTAAATATAGTTCCTTTTCCTTTTTTTTTTTTTTTTAAAGATTTATTTACTTTGGGCGGGGGTCGGGTTGGGGAGGGAGGGGAGTGGGCGGGCCACTTCTATTGGTTTTTCATTTCTCTATTTTCATTCATCTTCGTTCTTTGGCTCCTGTGGGCCTCCCATTGCGGTGGCGTCTGTTGTTGCAGAGCACCGGCTCTGGGCACATGTGCTCCAGAGCTCCAGCTCGGTGATTGGACACATCAGTCCAGCCGCTCCGCGGCACGTGGGATCTTCCCAGGCCAGGGCTCGAACCGGCGCCCCTTGCACTGCAAGGTGGTGTCCTTACCCAGTGGACTACCAGGGGAAGCCCTCCTTTTGCTTTTAATCTTAGTTCTCCACTCATCTCAAAGTGACTTAGGTGAGCACTTTTCCCCTGACCCACTTCAGAGGGGTTATTTCACTTATCTGTAATATAGTTGAATTCTTTTGTCATAGTCCACATTCTATCCTGGCATTCTCTGACACCCTAATTGATTTTTTTTTTTTTAGATTTGCATGCATTAAGGTTTACCCTTTCTGATATAAGAACTGTTGATTTTGACAAATGCATAGTGTCATGTATTCACCGTTAGAGTAGCATACAGAATACTTTCACCACTCTAACAAATTCCCTGTGTTTCACACATTCAGTCCTGCTCTCTCCCTAACCCCTCTGGAAACCACTGGTCTCTTCAGCATCTCCAAGGTTATACCTTTTCCAAATTGTCATATAAGTGGAATCATATAGTATAGGCTGGCTTCTTTCACTTAGTCATATATATTTATGATTCATCTAAGTTTTTTTTTTTTTCATCCAAGTTTTTGAATGGCTTAAGAGCTCATTCCTTTTCCTATGGAGCTTTAAAATCAAAGCAGATGCATTGGCTCCACTCCCAGAGTCTGACTTAATTAGTATGCAGCTCATGCACTGGTGTGAGGATGGAGATTGTGCCTCTTTTGCTTCCTCTTTACCTCTGTCACAAGCACATGGACAAGTGTGTACACACACACACACACACACACACCATCAACTAAAGTCATTGGTGATTGTGCCAATCGCTTAAGACAGGGGGTCATATATTCTTCGTGGTTGGAATGAGGATGACAGGAGATGACAAGATGTGAAAATTGGTTTGCACAAAAGACTGATCAAGTGAGAAATCTCCAGAAAGTTGGTGCATAAAGACCTGGTGTCAGGTTAAATTTTTTCTTCTTGGTCCACTGGAGAATAGAGGACATTCAACTCTCTCTCCCTCTCCTGTCCACCAGCAAGGATAAGAGGCTTTGGAAATTTTTTCTTTTCTTTTTTTTTTTTTAAAGGGTAGATTTTTAAAAAAATTTACTTGGTTGCACTGAGTCTTATTTGGAGCATGTGGGATTTTCTAGTTGCATGTGGGATCTACTTCCTTGACCAGGGATCAAACCCAGGCCTCCTGCATTGGGAACGTGGAGTCTTAGCCACTGGACCACCAGGGAAGTCCCATGGAAATTTTAAAAGGGGGGATAACTTTTAAAGCCAACTCTGGCTTTTGTTGGAGGAACTGGGAGTAGAAATGCTCCCTTCTGTGCTCACCTTAAACCTTATTAGAAAGGCAGTGGTCACAGAGACGACACATAGCTGGCAATTCCCCAGGTTCTAGGCTCTAGGCAAAAAGTAAGATGGAGCCTACAGAGATGGGGAAGGGCAGGTGGGGAATGCAGTCAGGCCTTTTTTACTCAGTCCTGCCCCATAAATGGCAAGGGAGAATAACACTCCAGAAGTCCGGTTTTCTCTTGCCACTTGCACTGATTTTTCCATTTCATATCTGGCTATGTACTAAGAGACTGGTAGAAGACAGAGATGTGCAATTTCTGAAACCACTGGGTCATGCCTGGAGCCTACGGTATGTAAGGCTTTTTTTTTTTTTTTTTTTGGTATGTAAGTTTTTAAGAGCTATGTGAGTGTCAGACACAGATGGTTACTCCTAGATTCCTAGATTCTGGAACCCATCTAACCGGAAAGTGTGTCCATTCTAAGTTTTAATTTTAAGAGAGTTAAAAAAACTATTAGGTATTTCTTTTTTTAATTTCAGGGAATAATACACAGTCTGAATACATTTAGCACACCCTTTATGTCTTCTCTTTCTTCAAATGCTATATAACAATACACTGATCTTTATGATGAATATTACCCTGAGACATTGGTTGATTCTAAAGTGCTTTATGTGCATCAGATATGACTTTCATTTGTATTAGCAGAGACAAAAGGTTTTTGTTATTGCTGAATTTTTACTAATCCTTTATTTTAATTTTTTTAGATGAATTTTTACTAATCTTTTAAATGTTGGCGATTGGAGTATGGTAGATATGATTACTTCCAGCTAATTTGATGCCTGGAGAATCTATTTCTGAAAATGGACACAAATATGTAAGATGAGAACATTTTTGCATGTATCATAAATGATTTCAAAGAACGAAAGCAACGCTTACCCCTATAGTAGAAGCCATGTAGTCCGAGCAGATTTCTGCAAAGTCTCTCCCCATTACTCCGTAGTACAAGCCATAGAACAAGGACACAATGCCAAAATCCATGGAATCTCTAGGTTTGATACTATTGAAAACAACAGCGAAGGGAAGTCAGAATGGGCCTCTGTGGGGGCAGAGGAGGACTGCAGCTTGGGAAGTATTTCCTGTCATGGTATCTAACAGAACCTAGAGAGTATTTTCCCTCACTTATTTGTTTACGGTTTCTTTCTTTCATTTTTTTAATGAAAGAATTTAAAATTCTCTCCATTCTCTTCAAATTTTACCACTCAGGGCTAAGTGGATGAACTAATTCATGAGAGAGTGTCTAAAGGCTTTTTAAGGACTGTAGCTCTGAGGCAAGTCGACTCTAACCAGAGGTTCTCAAGCTTGGCTGCACGTGGAAAAACCTGGGCAGCCTGTAAAACCCTCCGTCTCCAGGCTTGCACCCTGGGCCAATTACATCAGGCTCTGTGGGGGAGGGACCCGTGCAGCAATATTTTTGGAGACTCTCCAGACAGCGATGACTGCAGTGGGCAGGTAACATTAGGAACTGTGTAATAGTCTAATGGTTCTCAGCCCTAACTGTATGTTAGGATCACCTGGGGGAGATTTAAGCCTACACTGATACAGGAGCCCACCTTCTGGGGCTCTAATTTAAGTGGCCTTGGATGAGGTCTGGACAGTAGTGACTGGCTGAGAATCTTGATCCCCATGATCAAACTTAGATGTTACAGATTGCTTTCAAATACATTATCTTGCCTAAAAATATTGGAGATAGATAACATTAGCCCTACTTGGCTTCGAAAAAATGGAGATGTAGAAAAAATAATTTACTTAACATGACAACATGTCCAAGGAATCAAGCTCAGATTTTGAGGTCCTTTGTTAACTATGCTGTAGTTGTGATGTGTTAATATTTTTTTTTTTTTTTTGCCAGTTTGATTATATTTCAGATGCACTAGGACTCTGTGACAACCTCCTATTTCTTTTTTTATTTTTTATTTTAATTTTTGCTCTTCATTTTTTATTTTTAATTGGAAGATAATTGCTTTACAACGTTGTGTTGGTTTCTGCAATACAACAAACATAAATCAGTGTGCTGTCCACTTTCTTTTTTAAAGGTAAAGGTTTCTTTAAAAAGTGAAAGATTAGCTCCTGATGTAATATCTGGATCTTAATCACTGCACTTTTGATTTCCTCTCTCTGTAAGCAATCTCAAATAATAGCAATGGGAGTTGATGGGTCTGACTGAGTCAGGAAGTGGAGAAAGGAGAGGAGTTGGTAGTCTGTCTCTGAAACTTTCTTCTGGTTGTTTTTGTGCTCTGCTAATCTGAGGAGGAGATGGTAAAGGCAGAGAGCTATGTGTAGACCTAGAGGGCAGAGATCTTTTGGTGATGTGAACTGGGAATTCCAACACAGTGGGTGGCCTCATCCTTCCAAGATTTGAGAACTGGAGCAGTGATAAAGAATGAAAGCGATCTTTGCTCCATGCCCAGGGGAGTATGGATTTATAATCTAATTGATAGAAAGTTTAGCAACAAACTTGAAATTCCACAGGAAAGAATCTTTATACAATTACGCTCAATGATTAGTGGTGAAAAAAATAGTTTCTTCCCTTCTGAAGGGTTAGGTTCTTCATATGCCTCATTAGTAGGAGAATTCCTGGTTAAGGACCATCATATGAGTAATAATCTTGGGGTGACTGTAGTCCCAAATAACTTCATAAAAAGCAAAAAACAAAATATCTATGTTAAAGTAATATAGACAGTATGCTGAAAAGTAATTCAGTGGCTTTCTGTAGCTTAAACTAAGAATAATAGATTTGTACAGTTATTTTCTACTTCTTTCCTTCTAGAAAATTGTAGGCGTTCCCTCTCTAAAAGTTACATGGTGTGCTTATGAAGTCACCTTGAAATGTTGCCTTAGGAAGAACCCTTTCCCCCCAGGGCTGCTCTCCATCCATTGCCTTCCTTTTTTAATGAATTATGGGTAGCTGACTTCTGTCTTTCAAATTTGTTAGGTTCCAGAGTACTTCTTTTTTTTTTTTTGTCACATGGATCTTAGTTCACTGACCAGGGATCGAACCTGCACCCCCAACTGTGGAAGCTCAGAGTCCCCACCACTAGATCAACAAGGAAGTCTCAGATTTAGAGTAATTTTGATGTGAGAGATCTTCCAGGGAATTTTCATTTGAGCTGCTTCCCACAACTGTGTGGTATGTCTTTCACTCCCTTTCCAACACATAAATGGATTACACGGTATCAGCTCTGCCCACGAGAACCTTGCTCACAGCACATCTCAGCAGCCATCCTCCCAGTGGGAGCATGGATATTGTTATCCCAGTTTCCTTTATTTCTCAATAGACTTTCTTATTCTGTTACCTCTTCACTTCTCTTTCAATGTCTGAGTATTCAGTTTCCTCTTTTACTAAATGCCCCCAGCAGAAGAAATTTAGAGCAGAAACAAAATTCTAGAGCAGTGCTGTCCAATGGAAATATAGATTGGACATAATTAAAAATGTTCTTGTGGCTTCCCTGGTGATCCAGTGGGTAAAGAGTCTGCCTTGCAGTGCAGTGGGCACTGGTTTGATCCCTGGCACAGGAAGATCCCACATGCTGTGGAGTGGCTGGACTGGTGTGTCCAATTATGAGCCAGCGCTCAGGAGTGCATGCGCCCAGAGCCTCTCTGCAACAATGGTAGGCCCACACAGGCCAAAGAATAAAGATGGATGAAAATAAATAAATGAAGGACCAATAAAAGAGGTCATAGATTAAAAATCTTAAGGGTGACTGTAGTCCCAAATAACTTCATAAAGCAAAAACAAAATATCTATGTTAAAGTAATATAGACAGTATGCTGAAAAGTAATTCAGTGGCTTTCTGTAGCTTAAACTAAGAATAATAGATTTGTACAGTTATTTTCTACTTCTTTCCTTCTAGAAAATTGTAGGCGTTCCCTCTCTAAAAGTTACATGGTGTGCTTATGAAGTCACCTTGAAATGTTGCCTTAGGAAGAACCCTTTCCCCCCAGGGCTGCTCTCCATCCATTGCCTTCCTTTTTTAATGAATTATGGGTAGCTGACTTCTGTCTTTCAAATTTGTTAGGTTCCAGAGTACTTCTTTTTTTTTTTTTGTCACATGGATCTTAGTTCACTGACCAGGGATCGAACCTGCACCCCCAACTGTGGAAGCTCAGAGTCCCCACCACTAGATCAACAAGGAAGTCTCAGATTTAGAGTAATTTTGATGTGAGAGATCTTCCAGGGAATTTTCATTTGAGCTGCTTCCCACAACTGTGTGGTATGTCTTTCACTCCCTTTCCAACACATAAATGGATTACACGGTATCAGCTCTGCCCACGAGAACCTTGCTCACAGCACATCTCAGCAGCCATCCTCCCAGTGGGAGCATGGATATTGTTATCCCAGTTTCCTTTATTTCTCAATAGACTTTCTTATTCTGTTACCTCTTCACTTCTCTTTCAATGTCTGAGTATTCAGTTTCCTCTTTTACTAAATGCCCCCAGCAGAAGAAATTTAGAGCAGAAACAAAATTCTAGAGCAGTGCTGTCCAATGGAAATATAGATTGGACATAATTAAAAATGTTCTTGTGGCTTCCCTGGTGATCCAGTGGGTAAAGAGTCTGCCTTGCAGTGCAGTGGGCACTGGTTTGATCCCTGGCACAGGAAGATCCCACATGCTGTGGAGTGGCTGGACTGGTGTGTCCAATTATGAGCCAGCGCTCAGGAGTGCATGCGCCCAGAGCCTCTCTGCAACAATGGTAGGCCCACACAGGCCAAAGAATAAAGATGGATGAAAATAAATAAATGAAGGACCAATAAAAGAGGCCAAAATTAAAAAAAAATGTTCTTGTACCCACAAATAAAAGGTAAAAAGAAACCAATGAAATAATTTCACTAATACATTCAGAGTACTGTCATCTCAACATGTAATCAACATAAAATTATTTTCTTATACTATGTTTAAAACTCAACATGTATTTTAGACTTATAGCACCTCTTAGTTCTTATTTTAAGTGCTTGGTAGTTAGATTGGGCAGGCAACCACTGTATTGGATAGTATAGTTCTAGAGGTTTTAAGCAAGAAAGATATATAGAAGGATATGAACGTGGCACTAGTGATAAAGAATCTGTCTGCCAATTCAGGAGATATAGGTTCCATCCCTGGGTCAGGAAGAGACCCTGGAGAAGGGCATGGCAACCCACTCCAGTATTCCTACCTGGAGAATCCCATGGACAGAGAAGCCTGGTGGGCCATAGTCCATGGGTTTCAAAGAGTCGGATATGACTGAGTGACTTAGTGTGCAGGCAGACATGATATTTAAGAATTTTTTAGAAGGGAGATTTGTAGTTCAGTAAGAATTGCTCTACCACAAATAGAGACTGACTTTTAATGGTGATCTTCTAGACTGTAGATCAGGTATAGATTCTCTTTAAAGCTTATAATTTTTTGAAAAATTTTAAATCTGTGGGTTTTCTCTTCCTTTTTGACTGGTTTCCCCCAGTGACATGTATGATGTCAGTGATAGTACTATATACAATGTGTCCCTGGAAAATTACAGGGCCAAGTGAAGCTTCCAGAAACAGAGAACCTAACCAGGTTTATGTTAGTAGCAAGTGCTTAGGGATATCAATGTCTTTTGCTTTGTTTTGCTTTGATTAATTTATTTTTTAATTGAAAGTTACTTGCTTTACAGAATTTTGTTGTTTTCTGCCAAACTTCAACATGAACAATCATAGGTCTACATATGCCCCCTCCCTCTTGAATGGCCTTCCCATCTCCCTTCCCATCCCACCCCTCTGTTCCCAAGCCTCTCTTTGAGTTCCGAGTCACACAGCAAATTCCCACTGGCTATCTACTTTACATATGGTAATGTAAGTTTCCATGTTACTCTCTCTATACATGTCTTCCTATCCTTGCCCTGTGTCCATAAATGTCTGTTCTCCATGTCTGTTTCTCCATTGCTACCCTGCAAATAAATTCATCAGTACCATCTTTCTAGATTCCACATATAGGTGTTGGTATATGATACTTATCTTTTTCTTTCTAACTTCACTCTGTATAATAGGATATTGATGTCTTAATTGGAGATACTACTTACCTGAAAAATAAATTGAATCCACACATAGTAAACATGATAGCCAAATAACCCACAACACCAAATGCATAGCTGAGTTTGTAGATTAGAAGAAACCATTTGTAAACCAACCTGCAGAGTGAAAAATGGGGAGAAGTACAAAATATGATATACTAGAAAATATTTTCTCTCTTTCAAATATTGTTACAAGTCACTCTTCAGTTTCTAAAATTCTATTCATTATGCAGTATACAGAACATCAGTATATCGTATCAGCTAAACTCCATGATAACTAGAGTTTTCATATACTATCAACAAGCAATATATAAAGAATACTATCATGCTCATGTGTTTCTATGTATATGTATATATACATTCATTGTGACTTATAGCCTCATGCAAAAATGACCTTCATGACTGGTTATTCTACGTGGGACCCTGTCTACCTTCCTCGCCTCCTTTTCTCATCTGGCCCTTGATTAGCTTACAGTGGTTTTGGCAGGAGTCTCTTGGAGATAAGCAAACAATGGGAAGAGAAGTAAAAAAGGGAGACCTCAGCCCCAGGAGTTTCTCTTCCCTCCTGCTCCTGCTGCTCAAGCCCTGGGGCAGGCATCCCCAGTCCTCATCCCATGGTGTCTCTGCTCACACAGCTCCTCCTCCAACCCTGGAACAAGAGCCCTTCACACATGTCTTTTCTGCTATGTGGATGGATCCTTTGTGTGTCCCACACCCACGATGATGACTCTTAAGGTCTTGCCCTCTTCCCACAAGGTCCACATGGAGAAGTGAGAGGATGGGGATGGAGGATAAGAGATGAGATGATCTAGAAGGAGCCACCCCCCCAATGTCCCCTCCTATGGGAGGAGGATATGGTAATGTAAGTTTCCATGTTACTCTCTCTATACATGTCTTCCTATCCTTGCCCTGTGTCCATAAATGTCTGTTCTCCATGTCTGTTTCTCCATTGCTACCCTGCAAATAAATTCATCAGTACCATCTTTCTAGATTCCACATATAGGTGTTGGTATATGATACTTATCTTTTTCTTTCTAACTTCACTCTGTATAATAGGATATTGATGTCTTAATTGGAGATACTACTTACCTGAAAAATAAATTGAATCCACACATAGTAAACATGATAGCCAAATAACCCACAACACCAAATGCATAGCTGAGTTTGTAGATTAGAAGAAACCATTTGTAAACCAACCTGCAGAGTGAAAAATGGGGAGAAGTACAAAATATGATATACTAGAAAATATTTTCTCTCTTTCAAATATTGTTACAAGTCACTCTTCAGTTTCTAAAATTCTATTCATTATGCAGTATACAGAACATCAGTATATCGTATCAGCTAAACTCCATGATAACTAGAGTTTTCATATACTATCAACAAGCAATATATAAAGAATACTATCATGCTCATGTGTTTCTATGTATATGTATATATACATTCATTGTGACTTATAGCCTCATGCAAAAATGACCTTCATGACTGGTTATTCTACGTGGGACCCTGTCTACCTTCCTCGCCTCCTTTTCTCATCTGGCCCTTGATTAGCTTACAGTGGTTTTGGCAGGAGTCTCTTGGAGATAAGCAAACAATGGGAAGAGAAGTAAAAAAGGGAGACCTCAGCCCCAGGAGTTTCTCTTCCCTCCTGCTCCTGCTGCTCAAGCCCTGGGGCAGGCATCCCCAGTCCTCATCCCATGGTGTCTCTGCTCACACAGCTCCTCCTCCAACCCTGGAACAAGAGCCCTTCACACATGTCTTTTCTGCTATGTGGATGGATCCTTTGTGTGTCCCACACCCACGATGATGACTCTTAAGGTCTTGCCCTCTTCCCACAAGGTCCACATGGAGAAGTGAGAGGATGGGGATGGAGGATAAGAGAGGAGATGATCTAGAAGGAGCCATGGACCCTGTTTGTTTCTCTTGCTCCAGACAATAAAAGCTCTTAGGAAAACCACAGAAAGGGCCACATGGCTGCTTCCTGCCTGAGAGAATGTGGGAAGAGGATAGGGGCCCAGCTCCATTCCTGGTTTGGTACAAGGGCCCCGCCCATCAGAACATGAAGGGAGTGGAAGAAGGAGGTCTAGGGGGCCAACCTTGGTGCCTAGAGGAGATAAGGAGGTGCGGGCACATTGTACACGAGGGTGAGCAATGGCAGGGGTCCCTGTTTGCCCTCAACTCTTTCCCTTCTTATACTCTTGAAGCCCCTCTTTGGCATTTCACCCCAAACTTCATTCAGACTCTCCCTCTGGTTATGTGGCCCCACCCTTTCCTCTCTGACCCTGGAGCCCTGTCCCCATTCTCACCTTCCTTGGCTTTCTCCCTGTTGGAGCCATTGCACCAAATGCTTAAGTTATCATTACTGATGCAATGCTTCAGTGTTATTTTATTTGTATGTTAAAATTTTTATGGAAGTATAGTTGACTTATGATATATATTAGTTTCAGGTGTACAGCATAGTAATCTGATATTTTTATGCATTATGAAGCCACCACCACTCTGAGTCTAGTTACCATCTATTACCATATAAACTTATTATGATTTTATCAATGGCATAGGCAGACCTCACTTTATTTGACTTTGTAAATACTGCATTATTATTATTATTTTACAAAAGGAAGGTTTCTGTTCACTCTTTGGCAAGTAAGTCTATAGGTACCATTTTGTTCCAACAGCATTTGCTCACTTGTGTCTCTGTGTCCCATTTTGGTAATTCTTGCAAGATTTCAAACTTTTGCATTATTTTTATATTTGTTATGGTAATCTGTGATCAGTGATCTTTGATGCTGCTATTGTAATTGTTTTGGGGTGCCACAAACTACATGCATGTCAGATGGAAAACAATTGATAAACGCTGTACCTTCTGACTTTTCCACTGCTTGGTCATTCCCTCACCTCTCTCTCTCTTCTCAGGGCTCCTTTTTCCCTGGGACACAACAATATTGACACCATGGGGATGGAGGATAAGAGAGGAGATGATCTAGAAGGAGCCATGGACCCTGTTTGTTTCTCTTGCTCCAGACAATAAAAGCTCTTAGGAAAACCACAGAAAGGGCCACATGGCTGCTTCCTGCCTGAGAGAATGTGGGAAGAGGATAGGGGCCCAGCTCCATTCCTGGTTTGGTACAAGGGCCCCGCCCATCAGAACATGAAGGGAGTGGAAGAAGGAGGTCTAGGGGGCCAACCTTGGTGCCTAGAGGAGATAAGGAGGTGCGGGCACATTGTACACGAGGGTGAGCAATGGCAGGGGTCCCTGTTTGCCCTCAACTCTTTCCCTTCTTATACTCTTGAAGCCCCTCTTTGGCATTTCACCCCAAACTTCATTCAGACTCTCCCTCTGGTTATGTGGCCCCACCCTTTCCTCTCTGACCCTGGAGCCCTGTCCCCATTCTCACCTTCCTTGGCTTTCTCCCTGTTGGAGCCATTGCACCAAATGCTTGTTATCATTACTGATGCAATGCTTCAGTGTTATTTTATTTGTATGTTAAAATTTTTATGGAAGTATAGTTGACTTATGATATATATTAGTTTCAGGTGTACAGCATAGTAATCTGATATTTTTATGCATTATGAAGCCACCACCACTCTGAGTCTAGTTACCATCTATTACCATATAAACTTATTATGATTTTATCAATGGCATAGGCAGACCTCACTTTATTTGACTTTGTAAATACTGCATTATTATTATTATTTTACAAAAGGAAGGTTTCTGTTCACTCTTTGGCAAGTAAGTCTATAGGTACCATTTTGTTCCAACAGCATTTGCTCACTTGTGTCTCTGTGTCCCATTTTGGTAATTCTTGCAAGATTTCAAACTTTTGCATTATTTTTATATTTGTTATGGTAATCTGTGATCAGTGATCTTTGATGCTGCTATTGTAATTGTTTTGGGGTGCCACAAACTACATGCATGTCAGATGGAAAACAATTGATAAACGCTGTACCTTCTGACTTTTCCACTGCTTGGTCATTCCCTCACCTCTCTCTCTCTTCTCAGGGCTCCTTTTTCCCTGGGACACAACAATATTGACACCAGGCCAATTAATAACCCCACAATGGCCCCAGTGTTCAAATGAAAGGAAAAGTTTCATGTCTTTGCCTTGAAATCAAAAGTTAGACATGATCAAGCATAGTGAGGAAGGCATGTCAAAAGCTGAAATTGGCTGAAAGCTTAGGCATGTTGGACTAAACAGTGAGCCAAGTTGTGGATGCAAAGAAAAAGTGCTTGAAGGAAATTAAAAGTACTGCTCCAGTGAATGTACAAATGAAAGTGGAACAGATTTATTGCTAATATGGAGTAAGTCTTAGTGGTCTGGGGAGAAGATCAAACCAGCCACAACATTCAGTCTCTTAAGCCAAAGCTTAATCCAGAGCAAGGCCCTAACTCTCTTCAATTTCCTGAAGGCTTAGAGAGGTGAGGAAGCTGCAGAAGAAAAACCTGAAGCTTACAGAAGTTGGTTCATGAGATTTAAGGAAAGACATTGCCTCCATAACACAAAAGTATATGGTGAAGCAGCCAGTGCTGATGTAGAAGCTGCAGAAAGTTAAAGTTATTCAGAAGATCTACTTAAGATAATTAGTGATGGTGGCTTCACTAAACAGAGGCTTCCCTGGTGGCTCAGTGGTAAAGAATCCTTCTGCCAAGCAGAAGACACAGGTTCAGCCTCTGGGTTGGAAGATCCCCTGGAGAAGGAAATGGCAACCTACTCAAGTATTCGTGTCTGGGAAATCCTACAGTCAGAGAAGCCTGGCAGGCTACAGTTCATGGGGTTTCAAAGAGTCAGGCACAATTTAGTGACCAAACAACAGATTTTCAACATGCGCACAGTGGCCATCTATTGGAAGATGTCATCTAGTGCTTTCATAGGTAGAGAAGAGAGGACAGTCATCAGAGGCCAGGCTGACTCTCCTAGGGTTACGGTCTTATGTAGTTAGTTAAGTAGAAGCCAGTGCTTATTTATCATTCAAAAATCTTAGGGCCTGGAAGAATTACACTCAGCCCACTCTGCTTCTACTGTATAAAGGGCAACTGGATGGGAGCTTGGTCATTCCTCACCTCTCTCTCTCTTCTCAGGGCTCCTTTTTCCCTGGGACACAACAATATTGACACCAGGCCAATTAATAACCCCACAATGGCCCCAGTGTTCAAATGAAAGGAAAAGTTTCATGTCTTTGCCTTGAAATCAAAAGTTAGACATGATCAAGCATAGTGAGGAAGGCATGTCAAAAGCTGAAATTGGCTGAAAGCTTAGGCATGTTGGACTAAACAGTGAGCCAAGTTGTGGATGCAAAGAAAAAGTGCTTGAAGGAAATTAAAAGTACTGCTCCAGTGAATGTACAAATGAAAGTGGAACAGATTTATTGCTAATATGGAGTAAGTCTTAGTGGTCTGGGGAGAAGATCAAACCAGCCACAACATTCAGTCTCTTAAGCCAAAGCTTAATCCAGAGCAAGGCCCTAACTCTCTTCAATTTCCTGAAGGCTTAGAGAGGTGAGGAAGCTGCAGAAGAAAAACCTGAAGCTTACAGAAGTTGGTTCATGAGATTTAAGGAAAGACATTGCCTCCATAACACAAAAGTATATGGTGAAGCAGCCAGTGCTGATGTAGAAGCTGCAGAAAGTTAAAGTTATTCAGAAGATCTACTTAAGATAATTAGTGATGGTGGCTTCACTAAACAGAGGCTTCCCTGGTGGCTCAGTGGTAAAGAATCCTTCTGCCAAGCAGAAGACACAGGTTCAGCCTCTGGGTTGGAAGATCCCCTGGAGAAGGAAATGGCAACCTACTCAAGTATTCGTGTCTGGGAAATCCTACAGTCAGAGAAGCCTGGCAGGCTACAGTTCATGGGGTTTCAAAGAGTCAGGCACAATTTAGTGACCAAACAACAGATTTTCAACATGCGCACAGTGGCCATCTATTGGAAGATGTCATCTAGTGCTTTCATAGGTAGAGAAGAGAGGACAGTCATCAGAGGCCAGGCTGACTCTCCTAGGGTTACGGTCTTATGTAGTTAGTTAAGTAGAAGCCAGTGCTTATTTATCATTCAAAAATCTTAGGGCCTGGAAGAATTACACTCAGCCCACTCTGCTTCTACTGTATAAATGGAACAGCAAGGCTTGGATGGGAGCACATCTGTTTGCAACATGGTTTACTGAATGCTTTTTACTCCCCAGAAAAAAAGAGATTCACAATACTGCTGCTCAATGCACCTGTACAATGAGATTACTGCTTTTATGCCTGTAACACAACATCCATTCTGCACCTTTGAATCAAGG
This sequence comes from Tragulus kanchil, assembly GCA_022376925.1. Classification (NCBI taxonomy): domain Eukaryota; kingdom Metazoa; phylum Chordata; class Mammalia; order Artiodactyla; family Tragulidae; genus Tragulus; species Tragulus kanchil. The sequence goes on from JAIOJX010000025.1 coordinate 46,170,932, forward strand.
ACCAATTTTGAATTTCAGTTCTTATTATTTAAGAAGTGCTACAGCTTGTCAGCTGGATGCATAGAGAATGGCGGGTGTGATGAGACTTTAAGAAATACACACAGACATACACGGAGAGAAAGGATGGGAACGGGGTGCTCAAGACCTCTTGGGTCGGGGCTCTGAACATATTCACCAGTCCACTTTTATTCAGTGCTGAACCTCCAGGTGTTTACAGGGCATGATATTAGCACAGGCTGGGAATCAGTCACAGCCCTATTCAGTAATCACCCTTTGTGACTCTAAGTCGCTTTCATTATCTTCCCAGTGAACAGAACACATTACAGCTGGGGGGCAGTGGTACCAGCAAGAAGTTAAGGAGTTTGTACAGACCTGGCATTCCAAAGTCCATAGCAGATCTCCCACCTGTTGCTGTTCAGTGTGACCCAGCCAATGAGCCCATGTGAATCAAATTGACTTATTTTTCTTAGTTTTCTTATTTCCAAGATGATTTTCTCGTGGCTTGGCCAAAGCTGCAAAAACCTTCACTGGCTTGTTTCCCCACAAAGTACATCTCATAAGGCTATAGCTGTCATAAAGAATGATTCATCTGATGAATCTGGGCAAAGTAAATAAAAAGTCTTCTGGAAAGGATTCACCATTCTAGATGCCATTAAGAACACTGTGATTTATCAGCATCAACAGGAGTTTGGAAGAAGTTGATTCTAGCCCTTATGAATGACTTAGAGGAGTTTAAGGCTTTAGTGGAGGAAAGAACAGCAGATGTGGTGGAAACAGAAAGACAGCTAGAATTCAAAGGTTACCTGAAGATGTAACTGAACTGCTGCCGTCGTGTGATAAAACAAATGAGGAGCTGCTTCTTATGGATGAGTAAAGAAAGTGGTTTCTTGAGTTGAAACCTACTCCTGGTGAAGATGATGTGAAGATGATGTTGAAATTAACAAAAGATTTAGACTATTACATAAACCTCGTTAATAAAGCAGCAGCAGGGTGTCAGAAGACAGACTCCAAGTTGGAAAGGATTTCCATGTGGGTAAATGCTATCAAACAGCAGCACATGCTACAGAAAAGCCATTCATGGAAGAGTCTGTCAATGCACAGACTTCACTGTGTTAAGACATTGCCACAGCCACTCCATCCTTCAGTGACCACCACCCTGATCAGTCAGCAGCCACCAACTTGGAGGCGAGACCTTCCACCAGCAACAAGATTACGATTCCTTGAAGGCTCAGGTGATGGTTAGCATTTTTAAATGAGATATTTTAAAATAAGGTATGTGCATCATTTTTTGTATATAATTCTAGCACATACCTAATAGGCTGCAGTGTAATATAAACATACATAGTCTAAACTTTTATAATAAGGTCATGCTTAAAATCTTGCATAGTAAACTTCAGCATTATGTGAACCAAGAGCTTTCAGACATCCAAGCTGGGTTTAGAAAAGGAAGAGGAACTAGAGCTCAAATTGCCAACAGTTGCTGGATCGTAGAGAAAGCAAGGGAATTTCAGAAAAACATCTATCACTGATTTGACTGTGTGGATCATGACAAACTGTGAAAAGCTCTTAAAGAGAAAATACAAGACCATCTTGTCTCCTGAGAAACCTCAACAGTTAGAACCCTGTATGGAGCAAGATTGGTTAAGATCAAGAAAGGAATATGATAGGGCTGTCTGCTGTCACCCTGTTTGTCTAACCCAAACGCTGAGCACATCATGAGAAATGCTGGGCTGAATGAGTTACAAGTTGGAATCAAGATAGACAGGAGAAGCATCAACAGCCTCAGATATGTGGATGATACCACTCTAATGGCAGAAAGTGAAGAGGAACTAAAGAGCCTCTTGATGAGGGTGAAGGAGGAAAGTGAAAGAGCTGGTTTAAAACTAAATATTAAAAAAACGAAGATCATGGCATCTGACCCCACTACTTCATGGCAAATAGAAAGGGAAAATGTGGAAGTAGTGGATTCCAAAATCACTGCAGATAGTGATTGCAGCCATGAAACCAGAAGTCGACTGTTTCTTAGCTGGAAAACTATGATGAACCTAGACAGTGGGTTGAAAAGCACAGGCATTGCCCTGCCGACAAAGGTCCTTATAGTCAAGGCCATGGTCTTCTCAGTGGTCATGTATGAATGCAAGAGCTGGACCATAAAGAAAGCAGATCACCAAAGAATTGGTGCCTTCAAACTGTGGTGCTGGAGAAGACTCCTGAAAGTCCCTTGGACAACAAAAAGATCAAACCAGTCAATCTTAAAGGAAATCAACCCTGAATATTCATGGAAGAACTGATGTTGAAGCTGCAGCTCCAGTATTTTAGTCATCTGATGTGAACAGATGATTCACTGGGAAAGGCCCTGATGCTGGGAAAGATTGAGGGCAGAAGAAGGCATCAGAGAATGAAATGGCTGGTGGCATCACCAATGCAATGGACAGGAACTTGGGCAAACTCTGGGAGACTGTGAGGGACAGGGAGGCGTGGCATGCTGCAGTCCATGGGGTTGCAAACTCAAGTCCGTGGGCACATGACTGAGCAACTGAACAGTAACATAAAGTTTTATATGCACTGGGAAACTAAAAATCTTGTGACTTGCTTTGTTGTGATATTCACTTTACTGCAGCGGTCTGGAACCTGACCCCAGAGGTATGCCTATATGTTATGTCCCTGAAACTTCCTTTTTTTTTTTCAGATTGGTCATAAGTATATCCCACCCACCCGCATCCCACCCCTCCAGGCATTCATATAGCCCCCACGTAAGATCCCTTATCCCACAGTGCATTGACAATAGTTCTCTCTTTTACATATGATAGTATAGGGCTCCATGTTACTCTTTCCATATCTAATAATCTGAAGTTTGTACTTCTTAATCCCTTTCACCTCTTTCATTCCCCCACTCCCATCCCCTGTGTCAACATCTAGTTTCTTCTGTTTTGTTATGTTTGTTCATATGTTTGTTGGTTGGTTTTTTTCTTTTACATTCCACATACAAGTGATGTGTGATTTTTGTCTTTGTCTGACTTCTAAACTTAGGGGTGAAGGAGGAAAGTGAAAGAGCTGGTTTAAAACTAAATATTAAAAAAACGAAGATCATGGCATCTGACCCCACTACTTCATGGCAAATAGAAAGGGAAAATGTGGAAGTAGTGGATTCCAAAATCACTGCAGATAGTGATTGCAGCCATGAAACCAGAAGTCGACTGTTTCTTAGCTGGAAAACTATGATGAACCTAGACAGTGGGTTGAAAAGCACAGGCATTGCCCTGCCGACAAAGGTCCTTATAGTCAAGGCCATGGTCTTCTCAGTGGTCATGTATGAATGCAAGAGCTGGACCATAAAGAAAGCAGATCACCAAAGAATTGGTGCCTTCAAACTGTGGTGCTGGAGAAGACTCCTGAAAGTCCCTTGGACAACAAAAAGATCAAACCAGTCAATCTTAAAGGAAATCAACCCTGAATATTCATGGAAGAACTGATGTTGAAGCTGCAGCTCCAGTATTTTAGTCATCTGATGTGAACAGATGATTCACTGGGAAAGGCCCTGATGCTGGGAAAGATTGAGGGCAGAAGAAGGCATCAGAGAATGAAATGGCTGGTGGCATCACCAATGCAATGGACAGGAACTTGGGCAAACTCTGGGAGACTGTGAGGGACAGGGAGGCGTGGCATGCTGCAGTCCATGGGGTTGCAAACTCAAGTCCGTGGGCACATGACTGAGCAACTGAACAGTAACATAAAGTTTTATATGCACTGGGAAACTAAAAATCTTGTGACTTGCTTTGTTGTGATATTCACTTTACTGCAGCGGTCTGGAACCTGACCCAGAGGTATGCCTATATGTTATGTCCCTGAAACTTCCTTTTTTTTTTTTCAGATTGGTCATAAGTATATCCCACCCACCCGCATCCCACCCCTCCAGGCATTCATATAGCCCCCACGTAAGATCCCTTATCCCACAGTGCATTGACAATAGTTCTCTCTTTTACATATGATAGTATAGGGCTCCATGTTACTCTTTCCATATCTAATAATCTGAAGTTTGTACTTCTTAATCCCTTTCACCTCTTTCATTCCCCCACTCCCATCCCCTGTGTCAACATCTAGTTTCTTCTGTTTTGTTATGTTTGTTCATATGTTTGTTGGTTGGTTTTTTTCTTTTACATTCCACATACAAGTGATGTGTGATTTTTGTCTTTGTCTGACTTCTAAACTTAGCATAAAGCCTTCCAGGTTCATCCATGTTCTCATAATATGCAAAATTTGATTCTTTTTAATGGCTGAGTAATATTCCATTTTATGTGTATATGCCTCTTCTTTGTCCATTAATCTATTAAAGGACACCTAGGCTGTTTCCATATCTTGGCTATTATAAATGGTGCTGCAATGAACACAAGGGTGCACACATGTTTTAAAGTTGTAGTTTTTTGTTTTGGATAAATATCCAAAAGAGAAATTGCTAAATGGTAAGGTAATTCTCTCTGAATATTTTCTTTTTTTTTTTTTTTTTTTGCTTATTTAGGAATCCCCATACTGTTTTCCATAGTGACTCCACCAATTTAGAGTTCCACCCACAGTACACAAGAGCTCCCTTTTCTTCACATTCTTGCCAACACCTATTATTCCTTGTCTTTTTGATAATCACCATCCTGACAGACGTGAGGTAATATTTCATTGTGGTTTTGCTTTGCATTCCCCTGATGATTGATGACGAGCATCTTTTCACCTGTCTGTTGTATGTCTTCTTTGGGAAAATGTCTATTCAGTTCCTTGGCCCATTTTAAAAATGAATTGTTTGATTTTTTTTTTTTTAAGATTTATTTATTTATTTTATTTTTTGGGCGGGGGTCGGGTTGGGGAGGGAGGGGGGCAGGCGGGCCACTTCTATTGATCTTTCATTTCTCTGTTTTCATCCGTCTTTGTTCTTTGGCTCCTGTGGGCCTCCCATCGCGGTGGCGTCTGTTGTCGCAGAGCGCCGGCTCTGGGCGCATGCGCTCCAGATCTCCGGCTCGGTGATTGGACACATTAGTCCAGCCGCTCCGTGGCACGTGGGATCTTCCCAGGCCAGGGATCGAACTGGCGCCCCTTGCACTGCAAGGCGGTGTCCTTATCCACTGGACCACCAGGGGAAGCCCTGTTTGATTTTTTAATATAGAGTTTTATAAGCTCTTCACATATTTGGAGATTAACCCCTTACTGAACATACCATTTTCAAGTATCTTCTCCCATTCAGGAGATCACCTTTTCATTTTTGTTGATAGTTTCTATTGCCGTGTAAAACCTTTTTAGTTTGATATGGTCTCATTTGTTTAGTTTTGCTTTTGTTGCCCTTGCCGAAGAAGACGGATCAAAAAATATTGCAAAAACTCATTCCAAAGAGCATACTGCCTATGTTTTCTTCTAGGATTTTATGGTTTCAAATCTTATACTTAAGCCTTCAATCCATTTTGAATTTATTTTTGTATATAGAATAAGAAAATGGTCTAGATTCATTCTTTTACATGTAGCTGTTTGGTTTTCCCAATGCCATTTTACTAAGGAGACTGTATTTTCTTCATTGTATTCTTGCCTCCTTTATGGTAGATTAATTGATCACATTAGCGTGGGTTTGTTTCTGCACACTCTGCTCTGATCCACTGATTTAAATGTCTGTTACTGCCAGTACCATTACTGTTTTGATTACTATAGTTTTGTAGTATGGTTTGAAATCAGGGGGTATGATACCTCCAGCTCTGCTCTTCTTTCTCAAGATTGTTTTGGTACCTGGAGTCTTTTGTGGTTCCATACAAATTTTAGGACTATTTGTGAAAAAATGCTGTTGGTATTTTAATAGGATTGTATTGAATCTGTGGATTGCCTTGGGTAGTATGGATATTTTAACAATATAAATTCTTCCAATTCATAAAACTGGTATATCTTTCGATTTACTTCTGTCATCTTTAATTGCTTTTATAATTATCTTGGAATTTTCCAAGTACAGGTCTTCTACTTCCTTAGTTAAGTTATTCCTAGGTATTTTATTCTTTTAGATGCTATAATAAATGGGATTGTTCCTTTAATTTCTATGTCTGATAATTTACTGTTAGTGTATAGAAGTGCAACATATTTCCTTGTATTCATTTTATATCCTTCAGCTTTACCAAATTCATTAATGAGCTCTAATGGTTTTCCAGTGGGATCTTTAGGATTTTCTCTATATAATATCATGCAATCTGCAAACAGTGGTAGTTTTACTTCTTCCTTTCCAATTTAGATTCCTTTTGTTTTCTTTTTCTTCTCTGATTGTGGCTAGGACTTCCAAAAGTATGTTGAATAAAAGTGAATGTGTATCTTTGTCTTATTCTTGATCTTAGAAGAAAATTGTTCAGCTTTTCACTGTTGAGTATGAGGTTACCCATGGGTTTGTTGTAGGCTTTATTATATTGGGGTATGTTCCCCCTATACCCTGCTTTGTTGAGAGATTTTTTTTCTTTATCATAAATGGATGTTAAATTTTGTCAAGTGTTTTTTCTGAATCCACTGAGATGATCATGTGATTTTTATCATTTGTTTTGTTAATATTGTTTATCATGTTAAATGATTTGTGAATGTTGAACTGTACTCGATCCCTGGAATAAATCCTACTTGATCATGTTGTATTATTTTTTTCAGTGTATTGTTGAATTTGATTTCCTAATACTTTTTGAAGATATTTGCATCTATAATTATCAGGGATACTGGCCTGTAAATTTTTTTTCTGGTGGTGTTTTTGTCTGGTTTTGGTATCAGGGTAATAGTAACCTTTAGACTGAGTTTTAGAGTGTTCCCTCCTCTTTAATTTTTTTGAAATAGTTTGATAAGTTTAATTCTTCTTTAAATGTTTGGTAGAATTCCCTGTGAAGCCATCTGGTTCTGGACTTTTGTTTATTGGACATTTTTTGATTACTGATTCATGTTCATTACTAATAACTGGTCTATTCAGAATTTCTGTTTTATATTGATTCAGTCTTGGAAGAGTATATGTTTCTGGCTATTTATCCATTTCTTCTAGGTTGTGTAATTTGTTGGTGGGTAATTGTTTGTCATAGTCTCTTATGACTATATGTTTGTGGTACGAGTTGTAAATTCTCCTGTTTCATTTCTGATTTTGTTTATTTGGGCCTCTCTTTTCTTGATGAGATAAACTAAAGATTCATCAATTTTTTAAAGATTATTACTGTAGTGCAACATATTCTTTTCTTTATATCTTGACCAATTTCATTAATGAGCTCTAATGGTTTTCCAGTGGGATCTTTAGGATTTTCTCTATATAATATCATGCAATCTGCAAACAGTGGTAGTTTTACTTCTTCCTTTCCAATTTAGATTCCTTTTGTTTTCTTTTTCTTCTCTGATTGTGGCTAGGACTTCCAAAAGTATGTTGAATAAAAGTGAATGTGTATCTTTGTCTTATTCTTGATCTTAGAAGAAAATTGTTCAGCTTTTCACTGTTGAGTATGAGGTTACCCATGGGTTTGTTGTAGGCTTTATTATATTGGGGTATGTTCCCCCTATACCCTGCTTTGTTGAGAGATTTTTTTTCTTTATCATAAATGGATGTTAAATTTTGTCAAGTGTTTTTTCTGAATCCACTGAGATGATCATGTGATTTTTATCATTTGTTTTGTTAATATTGTTTATCATGTTAAATGATTTGTGAATGTTGAACTGTACTCGATCCCTGGAATAAATCCTACTTGATCATGTTGTATTATTTTTTTCAGTGTATTGTTGAATTTGATTTCCTAATACTTTTTGAAGATATTTGCATCTATAATTATCAGGGATACTGGCCTGTAAATTTTTTTTCTGGTGGTGTTTTTGTCTGGTTTTGGTATCAGGGTAATAGTAACCTTTAGACTGAGTTTTAGAGTGTTCCCTCCTCTTTAATTTTTTTGAAATAGTTTGATAAGTTTAATTCTTCTTTAAATGTTTGGTAGAATTCCCTGTGAAGCCATCTGGTTCTGGACTTTTGTTTATTGGACATTTTTTGATTACTGATTCATGTTCATTACTAATAACTGGTCTATTCAGAATTTCTGTTTTATATTGATTCAGTCTTGGAAGAGTATATGTTTCTGGCTATTTATCCATTTCTTCTAGGTTGTGTAATTTGTTGGTGGGTAATTGTTTGTCATAGTCTCTTATGACTATATGTTTGTGGTACGAGTTGTAAATTCTCCTGTTTCATTTCTGATTTTGTTTATTTGGGCCTCTCTTTTCTTGATGAGATAAACTAAAGATTCATCAATTTTGTCTCTTTTCAAAGAAACAGATCTTGCTTTTGTTGATTTTTTTCCTATTTTTTAAAGTCTCTATTTCATTTATTTTCACTCTGATCTTTATTATTTCCATTCTTCTACTAACTTTGAACTTTGTTCTTTTTTTCCCCTAGTTCCTTTAGGTGTAAAATTAGGTTGTTTATTTGAGGTTTTTCTTGTTTCTTGAGGTACACTTGTATTGCTATAAATTTTCCTCTTAAAACTGATGTGCTACATTTATTGATTTTGGAGCTTTATGTTTCCATTTTCATTTGTCTTGAGGTGTTTTTTGATTTCCTTCTTTATTGCTTTGTTGACTCACTGGTTGTTTAGTAGCACATTATTTAGTATTCATATGTTTATGTTTTTCCCAGATTTCTGCTTTTAATTGATTTCTACTTTTGTACTTTTGTACTGTTGTGACTAAAAAAGACAGTTGATATGATTTTGATCTTCTTAAATTTATTGCCACTTGTTTGACACATAGCCTAGCATGTTATCTGTCCTGGAGAATGTTTCACATGCACTTGAAATGAATGTGTATTCTGCAGTTTTACATATATATATGTATATATATACATATATATATATATAGTTTATCTGACCTAATCATTTAAAGTCAATGTTTCCTGATTGATTTATATATGTATGTGTATATGTGTGTGTGTGTGTGTGTGTGTATATAAAGTTTATCTGACCTAATCACTTAAAGTCAGTGTTTTCCTAATTGATTTTCTTTTTTGGGTGGGGGGGGGGCGGCGAGGGAGGGGAGTGGGCGGGCCACTTCTATTGGTCTTTCATTTCTCTATTTTCATCCATCTTTGTTCCTTGGCTCCTGTGGGCCGCCCATCGTGGTGGCATCTGTCGTCGCAGAGCTCCGGCTCTGGGCGCATGTGCTCCAGAGCTCCGGCTCAGTAATTGGACACATCGGTCCAGCTGCTCCGCGGCACGTGGGATCTTCCCAGGCCAGGGATCGAACCGGCGCCCCTTGCACTGCAAGGCGGTGTCCTTACCCACTGGACCACCAGGAGAAGCCCCCTAATTGATTTTCTATCTGAGTGATCTATCCATTGATATAAATGAAATATTAAAATCCCCTGCTATTGCAGTATTGTTGTCAATTTATCCCTTTATGTCTGTTAATATTTGCTATATGTATTTAGGTACTCCTATGTTAGGTGCATAAATATTCACAAATGTTATATTCTTTTCTTGGACTGACCCTTTTATCATTTTGTAATGTCTTTGTCTTTTGTTTTAGTCTTTGTTTTGAAGTCTATTTTTTTAAAAATAAGTATTGCTTACCCTAGCTTTCTTTCACTTTTCATTTGCATGGAATATCTTTTTTCATCCTTGTACTTTCAGTCTCTGTGAGTTATTAGGTCTGATGTGTGTCTCTTGAAGCTATATAGACAGGTTTGGCTTTTAATCCATTTAGTCATCCTAAATGCTTTGATTGGAATATTTAGTCCATTTACGGTTAACGTTCTTATGTATGTATTGCCTTTTTAAAATTTGTTTTATAGTCATTTTTGTAGTTCTCTGTTCCTTTAGCCTTCTTTTCTTCTCTTCCTGTATGGTTTAGTGATTTTGTTTAGTGTTTGGTTAGAATTCTTTTCACGTTACTTTTTAGTATATCTATTGTTGGTTTTTGGTTTGTGGTTCATGAGGTTCGTATATATGGAGCTAATTTTTTGTTTTAAGCTGATGTTTGTTTTAAGCTGATGGTCACTTACATGAATGCCTTCTAAAAGTACTACATTTCTATTCCTCTCCAGCCCAGATTTAATGGTTTTGATATCTAATTTTCTATCTTTTCACTTTGTGTGTCCCTTAACTATTTATTGTAGCTATTTATTTTACAGATATTATCCTTTAACCTTCATACTACTGTAGGTGCCTTAACTATATATTTACCCAGTGAGTTTTTTCATTTTATATTTATTTTCCACTTAAATAAAACTCTTTGACGTTTCTTGTAAGGCTGGTTTAGTGAGGATGAACTCATTTGTTGTTGTTCAGTTGCTAAGCTGTGTCCAAAGGACACAGCTATAGCGTCAGGGTTTCCTGTTTTTTCCTGGAGTTTGTTCAGATACATGTCCATTGAGTTAATGATGCCATCCAACCATCTTATTCTCTGTCACCCTCTTCTCCTGTCTTCAATCTTTCCCAGCATCAGTCACCCACTGGACCACCAGGAGAAGCCCCCTAATTGATTTTCTATCTGAGTGATCTATCCATTGATATAAATGAAATATTAAAATCCCCTGCTATTGCAGTATTGTTGTCAATTTATCCCTTTATGTCTGTTAATATTTGCTATATGTATTTAGGTACTCCTATGTTAGGTGCATAAATATTCACAAATGTTATATTCTTTTCTTGGACTGACCCTTTTATCATTTTGTAATGTCTTTGTCTTTTGTTTTAGTCTTTGTTTTGAAGTCTATTTTTTTAAAAATAAGTATTGCTTACCCTAGCTTTCTTTCACTTTTCATTTGCATGGAATATCTTTTTTCATCCTTGTACTTTCAGTCTCTGTGAGTTATTAGGTCTGATGTGTGTCTCTTGAAGCTATATAGACAGGTTTGGCTTTTAATCCATTTAGTCATCCTAAATGCTTTGATTGGAATATTTAGTCCATTTACGTTTAAAGTTCTTATGTATGTATTGCCTTTTTAAAATTTGTTTTATAGTCATTTTTGTAGTTCTCTGTTCCTTTAGCCTTCTTTTCTTCTCTTCCTGTATGGTTTAGTGATTTTGTTTAGTGTTTGGTTAGAATTCTTTTCACGTTACTTTTTAGTATATCTATTGTTGGTTTTTGGTTTGTGGTTCATGAGGTTCGTATATATGGAGCTAATTTTTTGTTTTAAGCTGATGTTTGTTTTAAGCTGATGGTCACTTACATGAATGCCTTCTAAAAGTACTACATTTCTATTCCTCTCCAGCCCAGATTTAATGGTTTTGATATCTAATTTTCTATCTTTTCACTTTGTGTGTCCCTTAACTATTTATTGTAGCTATTTATTTTACAGATATTATCCTTTAACCTTCATACTACTGTAGGTGCCTTAACTATATATTTACCCAGTGAGTTTTTTCATTTTATATTTATTTTCCACTTAAATAAAACTCTTTGACGTTTCTTGTAAGGCTGGTTTAGTGAGGATGAACTCATTTGTTGTTGTTCAGTTGCTAAGCTGTGTCCAAAGGACACAGCTATAGCGTGCCAGGGTTTCCTGTTCTTCACTATCTCCTGGAGTTTGTTCAGATACATGTCCATTGAGTTAATGATGCCATCCAACCATCTTATTCTCTGTCACCCTCTTCTCCTGTCTTCAATCTTTCCCAGCATCAGCATCTTTTCCAATGAGTTGACTCTTTACATCAGGTGGCCAAATTATTGGAGCTTCAGGTTCAGCATCAGTCCTTCCAATGACTATTCAGGGTTGGTTTCCTTTAGGACTGACTGATTTGATCTCCTTGTTGTCCAAATGAACTCTTAAGTTTAGCTTATCTGGAAACCTCTTTATTTCTCCTTCAGTTGTGAAGGAGAAATTACCTTGCTGGGAAGAGTATTCTTGGTTGCAATTTTTTTTCCTTTTAGCAATTTAAATATATCCTGGTACTCTCTTTTGGCTTGTAAACTTTCTGCTGAAAATCAGTTTATAGTTTTATGGGGGGCCCCATGTATGTCACTCATTTTTTTCTTGTTGCCTTTAAATTTTTTCCTCCATATTTAACTTTTGCTATTTTAATTATTATTTGTGTTGATGTGGATCACTTTGGGTTCATCATGCTTTAGAGTCTCTTTGCTTCCTGGATCTGAGCATCTGTTTTCTTTCCCCGGCTTAGGGACTTTTTCTTCAAAGAAGTTTTCTGCCTCTTTCTTCCTCTCTTTTCCTTCTCCTCAACCCCGGTAATGTGAATGTTACTATACTTGAGGTTGTCCCAGAGGCCCCTTAATGTATCCTCGTTAAAAAAATTCTTTTTGTTGTTGTTGTTCTGATATCTAATTTTCTATCTTTTCACTTTGTGTGTCCCTTAACTATTTATTGTAGCTATTTATTTTACAGATATTATCCTTTAACCTTCATACTACTGTAGGTGCCTTAACTATATATTTACCCAGTGAGTTTTTTCATTTTATATTTATTTTCCACTTAAATAAAACTCTTTGACGTTTCTTGTAAGGCTGGTTTAGTGAGGATGAACTCATTTGTTGTTGTTCAGTTGCTAAGCTGTGTCCAAAGGACACAGCTATAGCGTGCCAGGGTTTCCTGTTCTTCACTATCTCCTGGAGTTTGTTCAGATACATGTCCATTGAGTTAATGATGCCATCCAACCATCTTATTCTCTGTCACCCTCTTCTCCTGTCTTCAATCTTTCCCAGCATCAGCATCTTTTCCAATGAGTTGACTCTTTACATCAGGTGGCCAAATTATTGGAGCTTCAGGTTCAGCATCAGTCCTTCCAATGACTATTCAGGGTTGGTTTCCTTTAGGACTGACTGATTTGATCTCCTTGTTGTCCAAATGAACTCTTAAGTTTAGCTTATCTGGAAACCTCTTTATTTCTCCTTCAGTTGTGAAGGAGAAATTACCTTGCTGGGAAGAGTATTCTTGGTTGCAATTTTTTTTCCTTTTAGCAATTTAAATATATCCTGGTACTCTCTTTTGGCTTGTAAACTTTCTGCTGAAAATCAGTTTATAGTTTTATGGGGGTCCCCATGTATGTCACTCATTTTTTTCTTGTTGCCTTTAAATTTTTTCCTCCATATTTAACTTTTGCTATTTTAATTATTATTTGTGTTGATGTGGATCACTTTGGGTTCATCATGCTTTAGAGTCTCTTTGCTTCCTGGATCTGAGCATCTGTTTTCTTTCCCTGGCTTAGGGACTTTTTCTTCAAAGAAGTTTTCTGCCTCTTTCTTCCTCTCTTTTCCTTCTCCTCAACCCCGGTAATGTGAATGTTACTATACTTGAGGTTGTCCCAGAGGCCCCTTAATGTATCCTCGTTAAAAAAATTCTTTTTGTTGTTGTTGTTCTGATTCAATGATTTCCACTATTCAGTCTTCCAGGTCACTGATCCATTCTTCTGTATCATCTGATCTGCTGGAAAATACACTAGAGTGTATTTTTCATTTCAGTTATTATATTCCTCAGTTCTGATTGGTTCTTTTGTATTTTCTAACTATTTATTGAAGTTCTCATTTTGTTCCTCCATTCTTCCCCTGAGATTTATGAGCAACTTTATGACCATCACTGAACTCTTTATCAGGTAAATCACTTATTTCTGTTTCATTATTGTTTTTCTGGGAGTTTCATCTTATTCTGTTCTTTGTCTCCTCTTATTTAACCTTTTTTTGTTTGTTTCTATTAATTAGGTGTAACAGCTGGCTCCCAGTCTTGAAAGCACTGGCCTTGTGCACCAGCCTCCCTGTGTGGACTCTGTGTTCTAGGTAGCTTGGCAAGCTGGCTTGGATTGGACGGGGCATAGGCTGGGGATTTCCCAGGATGTGCTGGGGCTCAGTTGCCAAGGCAGAATGCCTGGAGTGGGTGTGGACTGGGGCCAGTGTTATTTTAAATGATGCTATGCTTCACTGAGTCCAAGTTAGACAGGATCTTATGAAGCATTATGGTTTAAATGAGGGTTGGTGGACTTGCCTGAAAAATGATTTGTCATTTACAGTATTTCTATGCTAAAATGCTTTCTCTGCTTTAAGCAACAGCATACCACAGTTGTCTAGATAGCACCTTCTTTATAGATGTGATCCTGTATTGTCAGAGGAGTCAGCAATGGGAACTTATCTGGAGCAGGAAACAGGGGCTGTACAAGGTGTCTCAAATGACTGTGAGGCTGTATCATCTCTCAGAGGGGGCAGAGAAGGCTTTGGGGTCTTTCTGCCACAGTGACCCCCTTGGGCTATTGGCCCTTATGACTTTTCAGTGCTGAGTACTGTGGCTTATTGTTCAGTGCATGAGATAAAGGCAGAAGTTAATGCTGAAGGCAGAAGGTGATGATGGGAAAGTGGCGGCTCTCACCCCTCCACCCTCTCAACACCAACCAGCACCAGAGCGGGCTTCCTTCCACTACACACGTACTGTCTGCCTAGAAGGTCCCTACTCAAAGCTGTGCCAGAATTAGGGGTATCTGATTAATAACTGTCTGAACTGCAGTGTTTCTTTATGCAAAGCAGCTGGTTAATATAATTAAGCCACAGCATGCTCTCGGAGCAGGGGCTTTGCACTCCTGTAGTCTGTGGCTTGATTCTGGGCTCCCCGGCTTACTGCCTATGGGACCTTGGCCATCCTACTCAGCATTTCTTCCTATGCTTGCCTCATTTATGAAGTGAGGGGAGTAGCACCCACTCCTAAAGCAGTCCTAAAGATTATGTGAGAAAATGCAGTAAAATGTAAAAGACCTGACACATGAAATGCTCAGAATGTCATATCATTGTTAGAGCTGTGTTATGATTTCCAAACCTACCCCTCCCTGCCCCAACCCAAATCTTCCCTGTTTATTGGCAGTATGAGTTTGTATAGCCCAGAACTCCCTTGCTACTCAAATTATGCTGGAAGCAGATATGCCAGATTAGAAATGGTTGGATTTCTATTAAGGGGGAGTTGCCAAGGCAGAATGCCTGGAGTGGGTGTGGACTGGGGCCAGTGTTATTTTAAATGATGCTATGCTTCACTGAGTCCAAGTTAGACAGGATCTTATGAAGCATTATGGTTTAAATGAGGGTTGGTGGACTTGCCTGAAAAATGATTTGTCATTTACAGTATTTCTATGCTAAAATGCTTTCTCTGCTTTAAGCAACAGCATACCACAGTTGTCTAGATAGCACCTTCTTTATAGATGTGATCCTGTATTGTCAGAGGAGTCAGCAATGGGAACTTATCTGGAGCAGGAAACAGGGGCTGTACAAGGTGTCTCAAATGACTGTGAGGCTGTATCATCTCTCAGAGGGGGCAGAGAAGGCTTTGGGGTCTTTCTGCCACAGTGACCCCCTTGGGCTATTGGCCCTTATGACTTTTCAGTGCTGAGTACTGTGGCTTATTGTTCAGTGCATGAGATAAAGGCAGAAGTTAATGCTGAAGGCAGAAGGTGATGATGGGAAAGTGGCGGCTCTCACCCCTCCACCCTCTCAACACCAACCAGCACCAGAGCGGGCTTCCTTCCACTACACACGTACTGTCTGCCTAGAAGGTCCCTACTCAAAGCTGTGCCAGAATTAGGGGTATCTGATTAATAACTGTCTGAACTGCAGTGTTTCTTTATGCAAAGCAGCTGGTTAATATAATTAAGCCACAGCATGCTCTCGGAGCAGGGGCTTTGCACTCCTGTAGTCTGTGGCTTGATTCTGGGCTCCCCGGCTTACTGCCTATGGGACCTTGGCCATCCTACTCAGCATTTCTTCCTATGCTTGCCTCATTTATGAAGTGAGGGGAGTAGCACCCACTCCTAAAGCAGTCCTAAAGATTATGTGAGAAAATGCAGTAAAATGTAAAAGACCTGACACATGAAATGCTCAGAATGTCATATCATTGTTAGAGCTGTGTTATGATTTCCAAACCTACCCCTCCCTGCCCCAACCCAAATCTTCCCTGTTTATTGGCAGTATGAGTTTGTATAGCCCAGAACTCCCTTGCTACTCAAATTATGCTGGAAGCAGATATGCCAGATTAGAAATGGTGTTCCTGTCAGAGCAGCCTCCACAGAGGGAAGCTGGGCCTTGGCTTGGAATTGGTGTGATTAGGCCCAGCTCTTTGTGGTTGGCCTGTGGCCTGTTTTTGAGTCTGAATATTGCCTGACAGAAACCCAACTGTAGTAAGAGGAAACCCACTTCCCTTCCTCTATTCTCCTCCACAGAGAGGCCTTCATACACTCTGGGAGAGGAATGTGAAGTGAAAGTCCCTCAGTCGTATCTGACTCTTTGCAGCCCATGGACAAGCCATGGAATTCTCCAGGCAAGAATACTGGAGTGGGTAGCCTATCCCTTCACTAGGAGATCTTCCCAACCCAGGAATTGAACTGGGGTCTCCTGCATTGCAGGTGGATTCCTTATCAGTTAAGCTACAGGGAAGCCAAATTCTTGGGAGAAGAATAGCCAGTTTTGAACTTCATTGGTACTGGAGGTGCCTCTTGGGTCTGCCCTCTGCACTATGTGAATCTGTGTTGACTAGCTTTCCTGGCTTTCATGAAGTCCTCCACTTCCAAATGGAACACAGCTAAGATGAGACTCACCTAAAATGCGATGAGTAAGCAACTATCTATAAAGACCCTTTACTACTTCTCATGACCTAGAGCTTCTTTGTCCAGACTACTTTTCTGGAAGAAATGGGGCCCTAATGTGATTTTCCCATTGTTGTCTCCTGAAATGTTAGTGAAGCATTTTGGCTCTCAGAATATGCCAGAGCTCGGAGTTGAGCAGCAGGAAGAAACTAGAGTGTGCGTAGCAGAGGGCATGGGGCTTTGGCCATCTGAGATATAGGTGCCGTGTTATAAGGCAGCAAGTTTTTTGGATGATTCCTATGCTTGCCTCATTTATGAAGTGAGGGGAGTAGCACCCACTCCTAAAGCAGTCCTAAAGATTATGTGAGAAAATGCAGTAAAATGTAAAAGACCTGACACATGAAATGCTCAGAATGTCATATCATTGTTAGAGCTGTGTTATGATTTCCAAACCTACCCCTCCCTGCCCCAACCCAAATCTTCCCTGTTTATTGGCAGTATGAGTTTGTATAGCCCAGAACTCCCTTGCTACTCAAATTATGCTGGAAGCAGATATGCCAGATTAGAAATGGTGTTCCTGTCAGAGCAGCCTCCACAGAGGGAAGCTGGGCCTTGGCTTGGAATTGGTGTGATTAGGCCCAGCTCTTTGTGGTTGGCCTGTGGCCTGTTTTTGAGTCTGAATATTGCCTGACAGAAACCCAACTGTAGTAAGAGGAAACCCACTTCCCTTCCTCTATTCTCCTCCACAGAGAGGCCTTCATACACTCTGGGAGAGGAATGTGAAGTGAAAGTCCCTCAGTCGTATCTGACTCTTTGCAGCCCATGGACAAGCCATGGAATTCTCCAGGCAAGAATACTGGAGTGGGTAGCCTATCCCTTCACTAGGAGATCTTCCCAACCCAGGAATTGAACTGGGGTCTCCTGCATTGCAGGTGGATTCCTTATCAGTTAAGCTACAGGGAAGCCAAATTCTTGGGAGAAGAATAGCCAGTTTTTGAACTTCATTGGTACTGGAGGTGCCTCTTGGGTCTGCCCTCTGCACTATGTGAATCTGTGTTGACTAGCTTTCCTGGCTTTCATGAAGTCCTCCACTTCCAAATGGAACACAGCTAAGATGAGACTCACCTAAAATGCGATGAGTAAGCAACTATCTATAAAGACCCTTTACTACTTCTCATGACCTAGAGCTTCTTTGTCCAGACTACTTTTCTGGAAGAAATGGGGCCCTAATGTGATTTTCCCATTGTTGTCTCCTGAAATGTTAGTGAAGCATTTTGGCTCTCAGAATATGCCAGAGCTCGGAGTTGAGCAGCAGGAAGAAACTAGAGTGTGCGTAGCAGAGGGCATGGGGCTTTGGCCATCTGAGATATAGGTGCCGTCAAGTGTTATAAGGCAGCATTTGGATGTTTTTGTATTGGAGTTTCTCTTCACGAGCAGAGAAATACAGCATTAACTTGGATAATTAATTTTACAGTAGAAAAATGAGCTATTCTCATTGAGATAGAATATGGATTGCATTTAGGAGGTGAAAACACATACATTTCAATTTATCCAAAACTTTGATCCCTTTCACAAGTCTTCAACAATTTATAACGTTTTGTAAGAAGGAGAAAGGATACTGTATGCCCGTTTACTGATGGTTAAACCAGACCCTACAAAAGCTGTGAAAACCCCCCAAATGGCCAGTTTAGAAGGTTTCTTAATATTACCCTAAAGCTCTAACCTAAGTGGAATCAAATTAGAATACTCATAAATTTGAATTCATTTACTTTACATTTTTTTATCTGATTTCTCTCATTGCATATGTTTACATTCTTTAAAAGAGAAGAAAAAGTTGATATTTCTCTCTCCCACTTCTCTAGAGGATTACAAATGAGCACCTGAAAAACTAAACAATCATAAAAATATTTCATAGATACTTCTGATTTATTCTCCAACACAGATAAAACCCTGACACTGCATTATTACTATTGAATGCTACACATTTCCTCTTTACCTCATCAGTTTTATCTGAATTGGATCCAGATCTTGTCTACAGAACACAGAAAGCAAGAATAAACTTGTGGACACATTATGAGATATTAAACCCTTTAGAAAGATTAGTGAATGATCTGATGAAATTATATATCTTTCAAGAGGTTGGCAATATTAACTAAATTGAGCATTGGACTATTAAAACCTCATTTGTTATGTGAGTAATAGCTTGTCCATTACTTACGATTTATCAGACATGAAATATGTACATCATTGTTAGAAGTACAAACTTCTAACGCATGCTTTATGATAAAATGTCTGTGACTTGACTTAGCATAGAACCCAGTAATATGCGGAGTCAAAAATCAACATGCAAATAGTGTTCTAGAAAATTTAAACAACAGTTTCACTTCCTCCTGACCTTCACTAGCTATTGTCTAAAACTACATTTTACAGGCATGTCTGAAGCCCCATTAAATATGAACGCACAGCAGTAGAGCAAATCCCCAAACAGTTCCACAACAAAGGGTCAGTGAGGTGTAGCACCCTCCTCATCATCAGGAAAAAGGAGATTAAATATACTTTCTAAGGGTTGAAGTGAAAGCTGTGGTGGGAAAGGAATGAATGGAATCATACCGTGGTGTTCTTCCTGAGAGGGGTTTTCGTGTAGCTCTGAAGAGGATGTAGCTGGTAATCACTGAGAACATTCCCCACACAGACAGAAATCGCCACCAGTAAAGTTTTATCGTGAAATACAAAGGGACAACCCACATCTGCAACAGGGTCACCAGCTGTCAGAGAGATGGACAGAAAGTCTCCTTCAGTGACTGAGGGCCAGATGGCATGTCTACAATTGCATGATTCAAAAGCTACTCTGGGTTTGGGATCGAGGGAGCCACCTTCATCAGTTGGTCTGGGACAGGCATCTGGTTTACCACCCCTCTGCCAGCAGCAGCTCTGTACATGGAAAGCTATGGAAGACACAGTTATTTGAATATTCGGATGGGATATACTCCAAAATATCCATCTTCCGTCACCTCTTTCTCCAAATATTTCAGATGAAAGGAACTTTAAGCTGCAACAGCTCTATGATTTTGGACAAACGAATTGCACTTTAGTTGTAAAATTGGGAACCATAATGTCTACTTTCCCTCTGCTGGCTGAGGTGGGGAAAAAATGAGATCACAGCTGGTAAGTGCTCTGCAAAGAGTCCTGGGCTGCACGGAGAAGGGGCTGTGGTTACTCCGTGGCACATATGCAAATGAACAGCCATGGTGATAGCTTGCAGTGAACGGTGTTGGATTTGTGACCTCTAAAGGAGAACATTTCACTTTGGCACCAAAAGACATGGCTTCAGTCAGTCAGCTTCGTGTGGCAAAAGTTTTATTAAGGTTAAAAGGGATAGAGAAAGTTTCCAGTGAAAGGCACTGGAAAGGAGTAGAAAAGTACCAGCCTTGTTAGCTTAGGTGAGACATCATGTACTTTTTCAGTTGGTTATTAACAGTAGATCAAAGGAATAGCTCAATGCTGTAAAGGTCTTTCTAGACTTGCAGCATACATCTTTAGATAACATAGGTATGAGTTTAGCCTGAAGGAACAGGTTCCTATGAAGATGAAGAAACATGTCTTTGAGCAACATGCATTGTTGTTATAATCATTAGCTCTGGGCTTAAGGAAAGTCTTAATCAAAACAGATTGTTGCCATAGGCATGGCAACTGAAGTGAAGGCATGTAGGCTAAAAAGTGTTCGTTCCATCTCCTCATCCTCCTTCTTTGGGATCCCCTAGTCTTCTTATCAACCTGCCTAAGAATTAGCTCTCTCAGTGGCAGGAAGAAGTGGGTGTCAGGGCAGTGTCAGGTCAGGGACCCTCCTGCCTTTTCTCGCAGTGCACTCTGGAGTCAGAGGTGACCCACTGTGGAGTGACCTTGCCCCAGTGACTGGATCTGTAACCCACCATTTTACTTCTTATATTTTTGGTTACTGGTGCACTTTCCAGGCAGCCCCAGATGTAAATCAGACTCTTTCCTGTCCTGTGTGTCACCCTCTCTGTGGCCTGTATCCCTGATATGAGTCCAAGCACACTTTAGAAGTTCCTTTAAGCTGGCTGACCTGCATGGTGGGAAGGAGAATAGACTGCCTGATGGACTGAGGGTCAATGACTTGATACAGTTACCATAGTTACACTCTTACTCTATAGGTCAGACCTCATGCCAGCTACTCACCTCCTAGTAAAATGCAGATTGGTTGGGACAGAAGCAATAACTTTTGGTCATTTATGTTTTATAGATGCAGACTAACCACCTATATTTGCTCAGCACCAATATGAGGTAGATGGCAAAGAGGTTTTGTCTCAGGTGTGAACTTAAATTGGTAATACTCTACTGAGGAAGATTCTGTGCCTGGATCCTATCTGCTGGGTTAAATGTTAACACTGTTCTCATGAAATCTTGAGATTTGGCTGCTGCAAAGACTATGTTAGAGATTATGCTAACCTTGAAGTGTACGTCCTTACTGGTCACCTGTTCTTGGAAGAATATTTACTCCCTGGATTCTCATTTTTGTAATCTCAAGCAACAAATATGCTCTGGACTCAGATTCTGGGCCTTTGGTCCTAGAGACTGTTGGCCCACGACCCAGACTGAAACTTAATAGCTGATCTTTGTGCCTTCATTCCACGTGCCTTTCGGGTTCCCGTGGCATCTGTCTGAGCATTGAAGAGTATCATGATCAATTAATTATGTCTGCCAGTGATATGGAAAGAGTTGTCAGAGCATGTATGTCACATGTCTGTCATCTGAATATAAAAAAAAAATGATGTAATTTATTTGCTTAGGTTCTTCATCTTTGTGATTAAAAAGAGGAGGCTTGGAAAAAAAGTTTATGGTACACTTTGGGTCCTTTAATAAGAACTTGGTTATAACAGTCTCAAGATCAATAACCAGAATTATTTGATAGAACTTCAAGATGTAAATGAAAAAGGCAAGGCTGCCGCCATTCCTCCTTACATGTCAAGTAAGAAAACATTTTCCAAGCTTGTTATTCTTTTTTATTTTTTCACCCTCTGAGATGGCCTGGATCTGAAGTCTTCATAGAATCATTCTCCGTGTTCTTTTGGAGAACACTACAGTGTTGTTATAAATATGCATTTGAACAAAAATATGCATGGAGCAAATCTGAAGTGACTATTTGGGGAAAAAAAAGTTTTTTAAATTGAAAATATCTTATACAGACTTATTTTGGTGGGAAGGAAATAGACTGCCTGATGATACTTAACAGTTACCATAGTTACACTCTTACTCTATAGGTCAGACCTCATGCCAGCTACTCACCTCCTAGTAAAATGCAGATTGGTTGGGACAGAAGCAATAACTTTTGGTCATTTATGTTTTATAGATGCAGACTAACCACCTATATTTGCTCAGCACCAATATGAGGTAGATGGCAAAGAGGTTTTGTCTCAGGTGTGAACTTAAATTGGTAATACTCTACTGAGGAAGATTCTGTGCCTGGATCCTATCTGCTGGGTTAAATGTTAACACTGTTCTCATGAAATCTTGAGATTTGGCTGCTGCAAAGACTATGTTAGAGATTATGCTAACCTTGAAGTGTACGTCCTTACTGGTCACCTGTTCTTGGAAGAATATTTACTCCCTGGATTCTCATTTTTGTAATCTCAAGCAACAAATATGCTCTGGACTCAGATTCTGGGCCTTTGGTCCTAGAGACTGTTGGCCCACGACCCAGACTGAAACTTAATAGCTGATCTTTGTGCCTTCATTCCACGTGCCTTTCGGGTTCCCGTGGCATCTGTCTGAGCATTGAAGAGTATCATGATCAATTAATTATGTCTGCCAGTGATATGGAAAGAGTTGTCAGAGCATGTATGTCACATGTCTGTCATCTGAATATAAAAAAAAAAAAATGATGTAATTTATTTGCTTAGGTTCTTCATCTTTGTGATTAAAAAGAGGAGGCTTGGAAAAAAAGTTTATGGTACACTTTGGGTCCTTTAATAAGAACTTGGTTATAACAGTCTCAAGATCAATAACCAGAATTATTTGATAGAACTTCAAGATGTAAATGAAAAAGGCAAGGCTGCCGCCATTCCTCCTTACATGTCAAGTAAGAAAACATTTTCCAAGCTTGTTATTCTTTTTTATTTTTTCACCCTCTGAGATGGCCTGGATCTGAAGTCTTCATAGAATCATTCTCCGTGTTCTTTTGGAGAACACTACAGTGTTGTTATAAATATGCATTTGAACAAAAATATGCATGGAGCAAATCTGAAGTGACTATTTGGAGAGTTCATGAAAAAATATCTTATAACAGACTTATTTTGTTTTTAAATTTCAGGGAGTACTTTCAGGGAAGATTAAATATTCGTTACTTTTACCTGAATTAGTCAGATTATTGCTTTCATTTTCTATCTGATTTTGTGGGTATAATCAAAGCTAATGAAAGAGTTTGCACCTTTATTTCTGAAATTGAGATAAATATGTGTATGTAAACCCAAACAGGAAAAAAAGGTTTTACTAAAGGAAGTAGAATAGTTTTCATGCAGGCCAGAAAGTACATGCTAGGTAACCAGGACTCATGTTTGTTTGCTCAGCATCAGCAACTTCTAAGATATATATATTTTTTGACCATTTAAAAGTCTTTCCTTTTTTTTTTTAAAAGATATATTTATTTGTTTATTTTTTGGGTGCGGGGGTCGGGTTGGGGAGGGAGGGGAGCAGGCAGGCCACTTCTATTGGTCTTTCATTTCTCTGTTTTCATCCGTCTTTGTTCTTTGGCTCCTGCGGGCCTCCCATCGCGGTGGCATCTGTTGTCGCAGAGCACCAGCTCTGGGCGCATGCGCTCCAGAGCTCCGGCTCGGTGATTGAACACATCAGTCCAGCTGCTCCGCGGCACGTGGGATCTTCCCAGGCCAGGGCTCGAACCGGTGCCCCTTGCACTGCAAGGCGGTGTCCTTATCCACTGGATCACCAGGGGAAGCCCTAAAAGTCTTTCTTGAACTTACTATAATATTGCTTCTGTTTCATGTTTTAGTTTTTTTGACCATGAGGCACCTTGGATTTTAGCTTTCTGGTCGGGGATTGAACCCACACCTGCTACATTGCCAGGGAAATCCCTGACTCTACTGTTGATAATGACAGTGTGCAGCCTAAAATCTCCTCAGTATTTAGGTCATTCATTTCTTTTTTTTTTTTTTTTTAAAGATTTATTTATTTATTTATTTAGGGCGGGGGTCGGGTTGGGAGGGGAGCGGGCGGAGCGGGCGGGCCACTTCTATTGGTCTTTCATCTCTCTGTTTTCATCCGTCTTTGTTCTTTGGCTCCTGCGGGCCTCCCATCGCGGTGGCGTCTGTCGTCGCAGAGCTCCGTCTCTGGGTGCATGCGCTCCAGAGCTCTGGCTCGGTAATTGGACACATCGGTCCAGCTGCTCCGCGGCACGTGGGATCTTCCCAGGCCAGGGATCGAACCGGCGCCCCTTGCACTGCAAGGCGGTGTCCATACCCACTGCGCCACCAGGGGAAGCCCTCATTTCTTATTATTGATCACTGGGATTGTTATCTGTGATAAATTATAGATTTTGCCTTTTTTTAGTTCATTATTTTTATATTAAAGAAGGAAATGGACCTGAACCACACCTTTCAAGATCTGATCATCTGTCATTTGCATTTTGAAATTTTTTTGCTTTAGGAATTTGCCTCACTTTTATATTTACCCTGTAAAATGTTGAATATTTTTAAAATAAAAAATTAAGATCCAGTTCATCTTAATTTAGAGAAACTACCATGCTGCTATATTTCATACTTTAGATTATAAGTCAAAAATTTATAAGACCAATCCATTTCCTCTAATCAGTGGTGCTATAGTTTGAAATGATGATTGGTGTATATTTTAATTTTTTTATTTTTAGATTTTTATAAAGCTAGTTCTTTCCCTATAGAGCTATAAGTCCAACCCATTTCTAGATGATACCAAATTTCTCTTACTTGATGTCTGGATTTAATTAAGAGTAAATAACAATGTTCAATTGTATAGACATGCTACTTTTTAAAAATAGGCCTTGGATATCAGAAATAAAAGAAAGGTAAAAATCATTATAATGTCTTATGTATGCAAATATTAATTTCTTAACTATTTTTAAAGCGGAATACTCAGAGTCATGTTTTCTCAACATGCAAGGGGAAAGGTCAGAAGTTTGCATTATGAATTCAATAATTGTATGAGAACTCATTTTGAAATGAGGGCCACATTTCATAGCAAT
This sequence comes from Tragulus kanchil, assembly GCA_022376925.1. NCBI lineage: Eukaryota > Metazoa > Chordata > Mammalia > Artiodactyla > Tragulidae > Tragulus > Tragulus kanchil. The sequence goes on from JAIOJX010000025.1 coordinate 46,195,691, forward strand.
TTAAAAGGCTCTTTATCAATTTCCAGAGCAGTTAGAACTTCTCATTTTTAATAGTAACTGCCACATATGAAATGTAGGAACATTGTGCCTCGTAAATAAGCACATGGAATATGTGAAATTGAGGTACTTGCCTGCGAAGGAGGAGGCCTGGCAACTGGGATACATTAATAACGCCAGAGAGGTCACCATCTGGGCATGTGTGGCTAAAACACATCTGCATTCCTGGCAAAGGGCACCCTCTGCATCTGGATCACATCACTCCATCCTCCCCACCCACACATCATGGCAGGAGGAATTTCCTGACAAATAAGATGCTGCGGAAAGGTACCATGTTTGTTATTGCAGCCATATGCATAATGAAACTGAAAAGAACTGCTAATCAGGTCAAAACAGAAATCTTTGCATTTGTCTAATTGTACAGAATATCAAATGAGTCACACTAAAGAATCATCATCTGTCATTTGCATTTTGAAATTTTTTGCTTTAGGAATTTGCCTCACTTTTATATTTACCCTGTAAAATGTTGAATATTTTTAAAATAAAAAATTAAGATCCAGTTCATCTTAATTTAGAGAAACTACCATGCTGCTATATTTCATACTTTAGATTATAAGTCAAAAATTTATAAGACCAATCCATTTCCTCTAATCAGTGGTGCTATAGTTTGAAATGATGATTGGTGTATATTTTAATTTTTTTATTTTTAGATTTTTATAAAGCTAGTTCTTTCCCTATAGAGCTATAAGTCCAACCCATTTCTAGATGATACCAAATTTCTCTTACTTGATGTCTGGATTTAATTAAGAGTAAATAACAATGTTCAATTGTATAGACATGCTACTTTTTAAAAATAGGCCTTGGATATCAGAAATAAAAGAAAGGTAAAAATCATTATAATGTCTTATGTATGCAAATATTAATTTCTTAACTATTTTTAAAGCGGAATACTCAGAGTCATGTTTTCTCAACATGCAAGGGGAAAGGTCAGAAGTTTGCATTATGAATTCAATAATTGTATGAGAACTCATTTTGAAATGAGGGCCACATTTCATAGCAATTTAAAAGGCTCTTTATCAATTTCCAGAGCAGTTAGAACTTCTCATTTTTAATAGTAACTGCCACATATGAAATGTAGGAACATTGTGCCTCGTAAATAAGCACATGGAATATGTGAAATTGAGGTACTTGCCTGCGAAGGAGGAGGCCTGGCAACTGGGATACATTAATAACGCCAGAGAGGTCACCATCTGGGCATGTGTGGCTAAAACACATCTGCATTCCTGGCAAAGGGCACCCTCTGCATCTGGATCACATCACTCCATCCTCCCCACCCACACATCATGGCAGGAGGAATTTCCTGACAAATAAGATGCTGCGGAAAGGTACCATGTTTGTTATTGCAGCCATATGCATAATGAAACTGAAAAGAACTGCTAATCAGGTCAAAACAGAAATCTTTGCATTTGTCTAATTGTACAGAATATCAAATGAGTCACACAATATGAAAGAAGGAAAGAAAAAAGAACGAAAGAGAAAGTTGCATGATGCTGATGGCGCTGCAAATCCCAAGCCATTTGTGCATGTGTCTGTATGTGTTTGTATGGGTGGGACTGGAGGGAGAGCAGTGGGGTGCTCAGGGGCAAGCTGAAAATGATCATGAGAATACCTGACTCCAGGAAACAGTGCCACTATTAAATAAAAGTATGGAATCCTGGCATAGGAAGGTCTCTTAGAAACTCATTTGGTCCATATTTCTATCTTCAAATCAACTGTCGATTTTGCTGTTTAAATTCTTAAAGGAGATTCTTCAGTGGCATAAATGTATGTATGCATACAACTATGTAGGAGTTTCCCATGTGGTGGTAGCCGCGAAGAATACGCCTGCCAATGCAGGAGACTCTTAAGACATGGGTTTGATTCCTGAGTTGGGAAAGTCCCCTGGAGGAGGGCTTAGCAACCCACTCCAGTATTCCTGCCTGGAGAACCCCAGGGACAGGGGAGCCTGGTGGGCTACAGTCAATAGGGTCGAAAAGAGGCTAACATGACTGAAGCGACTTAGCACATGTGCCCTTGAATATGTATGTATTAGTGTCTTGCTTCATTTTTAAAAGATTACAATAGATAATGTTTTATTGGTTACAATAATATGTTCATGTGTTTCACAACTATTAATAGGCAGGAAGTTTGATTTAAATGGAGCAAATTTTCAGCCTGCGACATATTATTTGCCTGTGTGTTAAGGTAAGTTAACAGTGTTTCTGAAGACAAAATTCTGTGTATTTAGTCATCAAGCTTTCTATTGATTTGAAGAGCAGTAGAAAAATTCTTTTTTGGCGCACCATCCCCCATTTCCTGGGTATATGAAAAATAGGATACATTAAAGAAGGCAGAGAGGACGTTGTTGAATGAAACTTGATTTTTAATTAAATGCTGTTAAAAAAAACGCATTTGGAAATAATTTAACTTTGGGGCTTTGCCTATGTCTCTACTATATCAACACTAGCAGCTAGAAAGAGAAAAACTCAAATAGCCAGATGCTCAGTCTGTGTTGTGCTAAAAATGTGTCTGTATTTGGAAACTTTCAGATATTTAGCAGTATCTCAAACAAAATACCCAAAATTTTCTACTATCTACTCACAGTTTTTGGACTGACCCACTGAGTCAATGGACATGAATTTGAGCAAGTTGCAGGAGATGGTGAAGGACAGGGAAGCCTGGCATGCTGCAGTTCATGCGGTTGCAAAGAGTTGGACATGACTGAGTGACTAACTGAAAGGAGAAGGAGTTAATGGTATACTTTTCAACTTTCTTTTTTTTCTTCAAAATATAAGTATTTATGTTACTTGGAAGATAAGTACTTTACAATATTGTGATGGATTTTGCCATATGAATTGGCCATGTCCCCCCTCCATTCTGAACCCCCTTCCCAATTCCTTCTCTATCTTATCCTTGCAGGTTGTCATAAAGCACTGACTTTGGGTGCCGAAGCACTGATTGTCTATTTTACATATGGTTAATGTATATGTTTCAATGCTACTCTCTCAAATCATCCCATTCTCTCCTTCTTTGACGGAGTCCAAAAATCTGCTCTTTACATCTATGTCTCCTTTGTTGCCCTGCACATAGGATCCTTGGTACGATCTTTCTAGATTCGACATATATATGTTAATATACAGTATTTGTCTTTCTCTTTCTGACTTACTTCACTCTGTAGAATAGGCTCTAGGTTCATCCACCTTATTAGAACTGACTCAAATGCATTCCTTTTTATAACTGAGTAATATTCCATGTGTACCACATCTTCCTTATCCATTCATCTGCCAATGGACATCTAGGTTGCTTCCATGACCTAGCTATTGTAAATAGTGCTGCAGTGAATATTGGGGTACATGTGTCTCTTTCAATTCTGGTTTCCTCAGGGTATATGCTCAGTAGTGGGATTGCTGGGTCATACAGTATTTTTTTATTCCTAATTTTTTAACAAATCTCCATATTGTTCTCCATAAAGGCTGTATCAATTTGCATTCCCACTGACAGTGTAAGAGGGTTCCCTTTTCTCCACACCCTTTCCAACTTTATTGTTTGTACGTTTTTTGATGATGTAAACTATGTGTAAAAGAATGAAATTAGAATATTTTGTAACAGTATACACAAATAAACTCAAAATGGTAAATACACAAGACCAGAAACTAAAAACTCTTGTGAGAAAATTGGATTAAAGACCTAAAATGTGTCTGTATTTGGAAACTTTCAGATATTTAGCAGTATCTCAAACAAAATACCCAAAATTTTCTACTATCTACTCACAGTTTTTGGACTGACCCACTGAGTCAATGGACATGAATTTGAGCAAGTTGCAGGAGATGGTGAAGGACAGGGAAGCCTGGCATGCTGCAGTTCATGCGGTTGCAAAGAGTTGGACATGACTGAGTGACTAACTGAAAGGAGAAGGAGTTAATGGTATACTTTTCAACTTTCTTTTTTTTCTTCAAAATATAAGTATTTATGTTACTTGGAAGATAAGTACTTTACAATATTGTGATGGATTTTGCCATATGAATTGGCCATGTCCCCCCTCCATTCTGAACCCCCTTCCCAATTCCTTCTCTATCTTATCCTTGCAGGTTGTCATAAAGCACTGACTTTGGGTGCCGAAGCACTGATTGTCTATTTTACATATGGTTAATGTATATGTTTCAATGCTACTCTCTCAAATCATCCCATTCTCTCCTTCTTTGACGGAGTCCAAAAATCTGCTCTTTACATCTATGTCTCCTTTGTTGCCCTGCACATAGGATCCTTGGTACGATCTTTCTAGATTCGACATATATATGTTAATATACAGTATTTGTCTTTCTCTTTCTGACTTACTTCACTCTGTAGAATAGGCTCTAGGTTCATCCACCTTATTAGAACTGACTCAAATGCATTCCTTTTTATAACTGAGTAATATTCCATGTGTACCACATCTTCCTTATCCATTCATCTGCCAATGGACATCTAGGTTGCTTCCATGACCTAGCTATTGTAAATAGTGCTGCAGTGAATATTGGGGTACATGTGTCTCTTTCAATTCTGGTTTCCTCAGGGTATATGCTCAGTAGTGGGATTGCTGGGTCATACAGTATTTTTTTATTCCTAATTTTTTAACAAATCTCCATATTGTTCTCCATAAAGGCTGTATCAATTTGCATTCCCACTGACAGTGTAAGAGGGTTCCCTTTTCTCCACACCCTTTCCAACTTTATTGTTTGTACGTTTTTTGATGATGTAAACTATGTGTAAAAGAATGAAATTAGAATATTTTGTAACAGTATACACAAAAATAAACTCAAAATGGATTAAAGACCTACATACAAGACCAGAAACTAAAAACTCTTGTGAGAAAATGTTGGCAGAACACTCTCTGATATTAATCACAGCAAGGTCCTCTGAGTCAGAGTAATGTAAATAAAAACAGAAATAAACAAATGGGACTTAATTGAACTTAAAAACTTTTGCACAATGAAGGAAATTATAAGTAAGGTGAAAAGACAGTCCTCAGAATGGGAGAAAATAATAGCAAATGAAACAACTGACATAGAATTAATCTCCAAAATTCACAGGCAGCTCATTGAAGCTCAATACCAGCTCAAACAAACAACCCAATCAAAAATGGGCAGAAGACCTAAACAGACACTTCTCCAAAGATACAAAGATGACTAATCAACTGTAATTTCTTAATAACCCATTTCCTTTGCTTTAGGTATTTATGATATACACAGTTCCAATAGACCATAAATCAAAACCTAACTAAAAAAATTAAATGAGCACTACAGAAGGCAGACATATTTGTTAAAAGCTGTATCTGAGGGCTTCCCTGGTGGTCCAGTTGGTAAAGAGTCTGCCTTGCAGTGCAAGAGGTACTGGTTCAATCCCTGGCCTGAGAAGATCCCATGTGTCAAGCAGCGGCTGGACTGGTGTGTCCAATTATGAGCCAGTGCTCTGGAGTGGATGCACCGAGAGCCAGTGCTCTGCAAGGAGAGAGGCCACTGCAACGGGAGGCCCACACAGGCCAAAAGAATAAAGATGGATAAAAATAAATTAATTAATTTAAAAAAACAATAAAAGAGGCCAAAGTTAAAAAAAAAAAAGCTGTATCTGAAAAAGTTCTGAGCTTTTGGATTAGTCTCTTGCTTCTGAAGAACACAGTTCAAATTATGCATGAAATAATGTGAAAGTAATACTTCATGCATTATAAATAATACCTTCGGGCCATAAATACTATGTAAAATAATAATACCTTCGGGGCACAAAGATGTTCACACTTATTATTGTGTCTGTGCTTCCTAATTTGTTTCTAACTTCTTCCCCTTTTAAAAAAATCTGTAAACTCCCACTCCAACTATTTATAATTGGTTAACTATAATTCCATCCCAGTACACATAAACAGGACCATCAGAATTATTAACCCATAGTCCATGGAAAACAACCTTATCAACCAGTGATCATATGCAGCTCCTATTACCCTCATCTTATGGACTCCTCTCGTTTCCAAAGATGGAATGATCTCAGTTCATTTCTATGACAAACCATTCAACATCAGAGTGATCCAAGTCTATTCCCCAAAGACTGATGCTGAAGAAGCTGAAATTGAATGGATCTATGAAGACATACTAAATTTCTAGAACTAACATCAAAAAAAAAAAAAAAGATATCCTTTTCATCATAGGTTATTAGAATACAAAAGTAGGAAGTCAAGAGATACCTGAAGTAACAGGCAAGTTTGGCCTTGGAGTACAAAATGAAGCAGGGCAAAGGCTAACAGAGTTTTGCCAAGAGAACACACTGGTCATAGCAAACACCCTCCCCCAACAACACAAGAGATGACTCTACTCATGGACATCACCAGATGGTCAATGCAGAAATCAGATTGATTATACTCTTTGCAGCCAAAGATGGAGAAGCTCTATACAGTCAGCCAAAGCAAGACCTGGAGTTGACTGGGGCTCAGATCATCAGCTCCTTATTGCACAATTCAGGCATAAGTTGAAGAGAGCAGGGAAAAACACTAGACCATTCAGATATTAATTAAATCAAATCCCTTAATATTATACAACTGAGGTGACAAATCGATTCAAGGGATAAGATCTGGTAGACAGGAGTGCCTGAAGAACTATGGATGGAGGTTCATATCAGTGTACAAGGCAAAGTGACTGTCTGAGGGGGCCTAACAAATAGCAGAGAAAAGAAAAAGCAAAAGGCAAAGGAGAATGGGAAAGATATACCCATCTGAATGCAGATTTCCAGAGAACAGCAAGGAGACATAAGAAAGCCTTTTTAAGTGAACAATGCAAAGAAGTAGAGGAAAACAATAGAATGAGAAAGACTAGAGATCTCTTCAAGAGAGTTGGAGATACCAAGGGAAAATTTCATGCAAAGGTAGGCACAATAAAGGACAGAGACATCAAGGACCTAAAAGAAGCAGAAGAGATTAAGAAGAGGTGGCAAGAATGCACAGGAGAATTATACAAAAAAGGACCTAATGACCTGGATAACCACGATAGTATGGTCACTCACTTAGAGCCAGACATCCTGGAGTGTGAAGTCAAGGGAGCCTTAGGAAGCATTACTATGAACAAAGCTAGTGGAGGCGACGGAATTCCAGTAGAGGTATTTAAAATTCTAAAAGATGATGCTGTTAAAGTGCCAGCATTTTGGAAAACTCAGCAATGGCCACAGGGTTGGAAAATGTCAGTTTTCATTCCAGTCCCAAAGAAGGGCAATACCAAAGAATCTTCAAACTACTATACGATTGCATTCATCTCACATGCTAGCAAGGTAATGTTCAAAATCCTTCAAGCTAGGCTTCAACAGTATGTGGACTGAGGATTTCCAGATGTGCAAACTGGATTTCAAAAAGGCAGAGAAACCAGAGATCAAATTGCCAACATGTGCTGGATCGTAGAAAAAGCAAGAAAAATAAAAAAAAAAAAATCTACTTCTGTTTCACTGACGATGCTAAAGCCTTTGGCTGTGTGGATCACAACAAACTGTGGAAAATTCTTAAAGAAATGGGAATACCAGACCACCTTACCTGCCTCCCAAGAAACCTGTAAACAGGACAAGAAGCAACAGTTAGAACCTGATACAGAACAACAGGGTTGCAAATTGGGAAAGGAGTACCTCAAGGCTGTATATTGTCACCCTGCTTATTTCCAAACTTTTTGTTTTCCTATTAGGTGAGATAGGAAGGCTAGAGGACCATGGGGTTGGGTAATTTCCCTTTCTCTCCATCAGCTAAGGCTCTCATAAAATCTTTTTCTTGCTGTGAAGGTCTTTGTTATGGTGAATACTCTTTCAAAATTATTAACTTTCCCCCCAATGCCAGTTGGAAGCACAAAAATTTTCTTGGCTTTTTACCATGAGAAGTGCTGATGGGGTTCCTGGAAAGGAAAAAAATTTTGCAGATTTCAGAGAACAGCAAGGAGACATAAGAAAGCCTTTTAAGTGAACAATGCAAAGAAGTAGAGGAAAACAATAGAATGAAAAGCTAGAGATCTCTTCAAGAGAGTTGGAGATACCAAGGGAAAATTTCATGCAAAGGTAGGCACAATAAAGGACAGAGACATCAAGGACCTAAAAGAAGCAGAAGAGATTAAGAAGAGGTGGCAAGAATGCACAGGAGAATTATACAAAAAAGGACCTAATGACCTGGATAACCACGATAGTATGGTCACTCACTTAGAGCCAGACATCCTGGAGTGTGAAGTCAAGGGAGCCTTAGGAAGCATTACTATGAACAAAGCTAGTGGAGGCGACGGAATTCCAGTAGAGGTATTTAAAATTCTAAAAGATGATGCTGTTAAAGTGCCAGCATTTTGGAAAACTCAGCAATGGCCACAGGGTTGGAAAATGTCAGTTTTCATTCCAGTCCCAAAGAAGGGCAATACCAAAGAATCTTCAAACTACTATACGATTGCATTCATCTCACATGCTAGCAAGGTAATGTTCAAAATCCTTCAAGCTAGGCTTCAACAGTATGTGGACTGAGGATTTCCAGATGTGCAAACTGGATTTCAAAAAGGCAGAGAAACCAGAGATCAAATTGCCAACATGTGCTGGATCGTAGAAAAAGCAAGAAAAATAAAAAAAAAAAAATCTACTTCTGTTTCACTGACGATGCTAAAGCCTTTGGCTGTGTGGATCACAACAAACTGTGGAAAATTCTTAAAGAAATGGGAATACCAGACCACCTTACCTGCCTCCCAAGAAACCTGTAAACAGGACAAGAAGCAACAGTTAGAACCTGATACAGAACAACAGGGTTGCAAATTGGGAAAGGAGTACCTCAAGGCTGTATATTGTCACCCTGCTTATTTCCAAACTTTTTGTTTTCCTATTAGGTGAGATAGGAAGGCTAGAGGACCATGGGGTTGGGTAATTTCCCTTTCTCTCCATCAGCTAAGGCTCTCATAAAATCTTTTTCTTGCTGTGAAGGTCTTTGTTATGGTGAATACTCTTTCAAAATTATTAACTTTCCCCCCAATGCCAGTTGGAAGCACAAAAATTTTCTTGGCTTTTTACCATGAGAAGTGCTGATGGGGTTCCTGGAAGTAAAATCTACAAAAATATGAGGGGTCCCTAAAATTGTGACCCCTGGAGGTTCTCACTCTCACACTGGCCTTAAGTCCGCTCCTGGCAATTCTTCCAAGTTACCCATTAAGAGTTTCCTCCATCCTATGGGTCTGGCAGCTTCTGCTACCCATTAGAAGATTTTGGTTATGATTCCCTGCATTTATCTGTTTTTCCAGATTTAGGGATGATGGCTTTCCCTATGACCTCAATTCTATGACATGTCCAGGAAAAGTCACTGATATTCAGTTTGTTCAGCCTTTTCCCTTGTAATACGGGAGTGATGACTTTCAAGCTTTTCATGTATCAGAACTGAAGCTGGTAATATTTTTTAAAAATTTGGTGGATTTTAAAGATCAGGAAACTAAGGCTCACTGTGGTAAGATGAACAGCTCGAGTTATTTAACACCTAAGTCAGGGCTTTTCTCTTCACAGCCTGCTCCTGGTTCCTGGTAATACAACTCATAGAATCAGAGAGGTGAGCACTCTCAGACAAGATGGCAGAGTAGGGTGTGTGGCAAGGCAGGATAAACAGGTGTGATGTTTGAAAAAACAATATATCAAAATTTTCTAGTGGAGATTAATGGGAGGGTATTCACTAGCTTTACAAAAGCATTCAGAAAAGGATAATTTTATTAGTAAACTGCTGTCACAGTGAAAGATTAAACTTGTATAAATGCTATTTACAACTCCCATATCTCTTGAATGCATTCAGAATTAACTTATGGTACTGAACACTCACTGTGTTTCTAGAAATTCTCACAGGGAAATGTTCTGAGTCCCAAGTCTGGGAAGTGGGCTCTTTGCACGCGTGTGTGCAACTCTTTGCAACCCCATGGAGTGTAGCCCTCCAGGCTCCTCTATCCATGGGCTTCTCCAGGCAAGAGCACTGGAGTGGGTTGCCATGTCCTCTTCCAGGTCATCTTCCAAACCCAGGGATTGAACTCATGTCTCTTAAGTCTCCTGCATTGGCAGAAAGGTGAACTGCTAAGTCGCTCTTTTTTTTTTGCCAGTTGGAAGCACAAAAATTTTCTTGGCTTTTTACCATGAGAAGTGCTGATGGGGTTCCTGGAAGTAAAATCTACAAAATATGAGGGGTCCCTAAAATTGTGACCCCTGGAGGTTCTCACTCTCACACTGGCCTTAAGTCCGCTCCTGGCAATTCTTCCAAGTTACCCATTAAGAGTTTCCTCCATCCTATGGGTCTGGCAGCTTCTGCTACCCATTAGAAGATTTTGGTTATGATTCCCTGCATTTATCTGTTTTTCCAGATTTAGGGATGATGGCTTTCCCTATGACCTCAATTCTATGACATGTCCAGGAAAAGTCACTGATATTCAGTTTGTTCAGCCTTTTCCCTTGTAATACGGGAGTGATGACTTTCAAGCTTTTCATGTATCAGAACTGAAGCTGGTAATATTTTTTAAAAATTTGGTGGATTTTAAAGATCAGGAAACTAAGGCTCACTGTGGTAAGATGAACAGCTCGAGTTATTTAACACCTAAGTCAGGGCTTTTCTCTTCACAGCCTGCTCCTGGTTCCTGGTAATACAACTCATAGAATCAGAGAGGTGAGCACTCTCAGACAAGATGGCAGAGTAGGGTGTGTGGCAAGGCAGGATAAACAGGTGTGATGTTTGAAAAAACAATATATCAAAATTTTCTAGTGGAGATTAATGGGAGGGTATTCACTAGCTTTACAAAAGCATTCAGAAAAGGATAATTTTATTAGTAAACTGCTGTCACAGTGAAAGATTAAACTTGTATAAATGCTATTTACAACTCCCATATCTCTTGAATGCATTCAGAATTAACTTATGGTACTGAACACTCACTGTGTTTCTAGAAATTCTCACAGGGAAATGTTCTGAGTCCCAAGTCTGGGAAGTGGGCTCTTTGCACGCGTGTGTGCAACTCTTTGCAACCCCATGGAGTGTAGCCCTCCAGGCTCCTCTATCCATGGGCTTCTCCAGGCAAGAGCACTGGAGTGGGTTGCCATGTCCTCTTCCAGGTCATCTTCCAAACCCAGGGATTGAACTCATGTCTCTTAAGTCTCCTGCATTGGCAGAAAGGTTCACCAGTGCTATTGGAAAAACTGTCTTATTGCAGTGTTTGCATTTTTCAGATAAGGAACCTGTAGTTCAGAGATATTGAAGGAGCTTCTCTTTGCTATGAGAGAAAATAATTAGTGAGGTTGGATTTTTGTTTCCTCTCTGCAACTAATAAGTTATGTGACTTTGACCAGGTTACCTAATCTCTGTGAACTATATTTCACAAAAGGAATAAAAAAATTTATTACCTCCTAAGGTAACTTAGATAATGTATGAAAAGAACTTAATCACAACTATAATAATATGTAATAGTTATATAAAATTTATATATGGTATTTCATATATAAGTGTATTTTTATGATAATATAATAGTCATTATAGAGTAACTATTATTATACTAATTACAGTTAATATGTTATATGTAATAATACATTATTATTATATTGGCGGAGGTTACAGCATCAAATCATGGAAATTAACTTCACGATATGGTCCTTTGTAGAAAAGAGCCAGGAGCTTCAGGAACCTTATAAACATGTTCAAAGCTCTAGCTCTGAGAGATCCTACACAATCTTAAATGCCAAGAGAAACAAGTTAAAAGGTAGGTTAGTTTTGGGTGATAAGGCTCTTTAGGTCAGCTTTTATGGAAACCTGTCCATCAAAACGTATCCCAAAGATGTTAACCTGAATAGTGCGTTAGGTCCAGGTTTCTGGATTCAGTTCATGCAAAGCACGATGAGAAAACTGGAAACCCGTGCTGGAGTCAGCTACCGGTGTTCTGTGAACCAGAGCCTCAGCGTTTGCAGATGTCACCCACAGCTCCTGAGATGGCCAAGTTCTGATGATGGCTCTGGCTGTGAACCTCCAAGAGCACACCAAAAAGGTGTGTGCAATGTGAGGCAAAGTCAAGGCACAGTGTGGAAAAGGTCAGCCTCACATGTTGGATCTTACCTGGAGCCAAAGATTATCATCAGAGACATGTGGGAACTCTCACATGTTCATTTGAGGCCATGCAGTACTGGATGGACTGATGGGCCAAGAAGTAGCCAGCATTCTAGAGGCTAGCTGTATCTATGCATTAACCCAGAACTGCTCCTGTGGGACCACCACGAGACCCAGATCTGTTCTTGACCACTGCAGGCATCTTTAGGCTCCTGGCTTTGTCAAAGTGCTGGACTGGGTCACCCTAAGAGATGCCATGGTCGCAGTCACCTGGTTACCTCCGAGGTATCCTTACAATCACAGAACACAAGGACACAGAAACAGCAAGCCAGGGAGAAGTGGAGAGACTAAGGGAGACTAGTTTTGGGGGGCAGAACACAGACAAGAGTAAGGTCCTTAGAGAGGTGACCTGGGCAGTACAGCTTGTGCAGTGAGCAACAGGAAACAACGGGGCTGACTACGCCGGCCTGAGCCAACAGTGGTCGCCTGAGCCATCGAGGGTCAGGGCCTCCAGTGGCAAAGAGTCCTTCACAAGGGGCCTCTGACTCATGGGTTGTGTCTGTGGCAGAGCCAGTGTGTGAGCTCCACACTGACAGAGGCAGTGACCTCTTCAACTTCAAAATGAGCAACTTCGTCAAGTACAAGGACAGTTTCTTTTTAGCATAAGGTGCCTCAAACATCGTCAGATGTTAACAGCAGAGAAGGGTGGGGTACAGTGCGAGTCGGTTGACTCCTGTGCTGTTTCCTTTCAAGGGGGATGTTTTTGCTATGCAAAATCCACATCTGTGTCATCGTGGAAACGGAACTTACTAAAAAAAAAAATCTAACCCAGAGGTAATAGTCAGTTATGAGGCAAGGCCATCCAGGTTTCTTTTTAAGGACTCTAGAAATGCTGTTAGGTATTTGCATTTTGAAGATAAGGAAACCATATATTTAAGGGGATTTTTCTTTGATACGAGAGAGAATAACTAGTGAAGTTTGATCCTAGCCTCTTTCATCGAAGACAACTTGTTGAAGTGGATATAAAGGGTATTGTAATTGACAAGACTGTGGTGATCTGGCAGCACATGGATGGATTTGCTTAACAACAACAACAGCAGCAGCAAAACAAAGACAAATTTTCCAATATTCCCTTTCTAAATAAAATGTTCAAAATTATCTAAATTTATGTGTTACAGGAAACTCAAAAGAATTCCTTTAGGTCCCATACTGTGTAGGACACAATTTTCATGATGTGTAAAAAGAAAAGAAAATACTTGTCTAAGTCAGCACTTCATATGTCCTGGGCAAGTTTTCTTATACAATGACCAGTTCTTACAGAACCGCGGGGAGCGTGAATTGAGGACTTTTCTCCTCTCCAGCATCCCTCCACATAGGTCATACTCAAATCTGAATCATTGGTTCATCAGTACCACTTGGGAACTTGTTCAGTGTGCAAATTATTTGGCTCCTATTGAATTACGACCTGCCTGCAATGCAGGAGACACGGTTTCAATCCCTGGGTTGGGAAGATCCCTGGGAGAATGAAATGTCAACTCCTTCCAGCATTCTTGCTTAGAGAAATCCCATGGATGAGGAGCCGAGCAGGCTACAATTTGTGGGGTCTCAAGAGTCGGACACAACTCAGTGACTAAACCACCACCACTGAATGTAAACCTGTGGGGGAGAGACCTGGGAATCTGATTTAAGGAGCCCTCCAGGGGATTCTGATGTGCCCTAAGATGTGAGCACCCCTGCTGTCAACATTGCAGTGCCTGTCTCAGGTCTGACCAGCCAAACTCTGAGGCCATGAAAAGTGAAGGTCCCAGTGGGCGCGCTCGAGGGGATGGGTTTGTGACAATGGGATCCTGTTTCGCGTGGCGAGCTCAGCACAGTGTCTGCATGACCGTGCTTCCCCTCAGACGGAGAGCATCAATGCCAAGACAGTTTAGCGCTAATGAAGCAAAGTTAAACAGCCTCAGCCTTTGGTTTCTGCCACTCTAAAGCCTGCTGTCGTGGGCACTGGCAGAAGTCGTTCATGCCCCAAAGGAAAGCTGGTTTACTTAAGCCTGGGTTTCTCAACCTTGGCATGACTGACGTCCCTGGCATGAGGAGCCGTCCTGTTCATATTAGCAGCATCTGTGGCCTCTACCCACTAGATCCCAGTAGCAGCTCCCCTCCCCCGTCCTCCTGCCCCGCTAAGGCGTGACAATCACAACTGTTTCTAGATGCTGCTCAGAGTCTCCCCAGGGCAAAACTGCACGGGGTCAAGAGCCACTGACTTACGCCCAACCATTTCCTTCAAAGTGGTAACAAAGAAGGGAGGTGGTGGAAGAGGAGCAGGCTTCCCGTGGCCCCGGGGGCGACTCACGTTGTAGGAGCGGCCGTGCCTTTGTCTCCACTGCACCAGCACCACCTGGGCGACGACCAGGGCACAGAGGAAGATCAAGACCATCTCCACGTGCATGGACTCGTGCCCCCGGTGCACCTTGTACATCCTCTCCTGCTGCAGGCTGCAACCGGCAAAGGAGGTCAGCTGAACAAGCCCTCTGCTCTTGGACATTCAGCAAGACAAGTAAAACAGGTGGGACTCAGGAGAAGCAATTGGGAATTTCAAATGTGGGGTTTCTGAAGCTTTGATTACAGTGTTTTCCTAAGTTCTTGATTTCTCCCTTTCCCCTGGGCTTGGCAGAAAGGGCAGCTAAGAGGAGGAGCCTGAGTTTGTCGGCAAAACCAACTCCTCTCAGCCCTTAGCTTGCCTATGTGCTTTTGGCCTTCAGTCTTGTCCTTTTAAGGTGACCGATGGGGCTGAAAGCTCACTGATGGGTCCCGGGAAGACTCGGGTTCCAACCTCCCATCTGCCACATCATTTCCTTGGGAAAAGCATTTATTCTCTCTGAACCTCAGGTTCCTCATTGCCAAATCTAAACTAATAATCCCTCTGTATCTCACAAGATTGGTCTGAAACTGTAGACCACATACACATAATATTTTATGTATATCTATATGAAGATTAATATTTCTCAGTTGTATATGACTCTTTGTAACCCCAAGGGCTGTAGCCCACTAGGCTACTCTGTTCATGGGATTCTCCAGGCAAGAATACTGGAGTGGGTTGTCATTTCCTTCTCCAAGGGGTCTTCCTGACCCAGGGGTTGAACCTGGGTCTCCCGCATTGCAGGTGGTCTTGATAGGTGATAGATGACAGGGTAGGTTACTGTGAATGGTGTCGGATTCTTAATATCCAATGGAGAAGAATTCACATTGGGATCAAGAGACTTGGTGGTGGTCACTCAGAGCTTCATGCAGTGAAAAGTTTATTAAAGTAAGAAAAGATAGGGAAAAGCTTCTAGCAGAGACACTGGAAGGGGGGCAGAAGAGTATCCCCCTTGGCCAGTTGAAGCCTGACAATTTGTATCTTCCAGTCAGTTGCCAAAACAATAAATCAAAAGAATATCTTAAGGTTGCAAAGGCCCTCTAGGCCCACACCCACAACATTAACATGAGATTAGCTAGGACAGTCTCCAGGCCTCAAAGCTAGGTGAGACATTCTAATGTAAATGCACAGATTAACATAAGACTAGAAGTTTTCAGTTTCAACATTGAAGATCTTTGCCTTTATTTCTCCTTGTCTTTCCTCTTCTTTTCTTTGTCCTTGGGAGCCTCTAAACTCCTTGCTAAATCTGCCTATGAACCCCTTTCATTCTGAACCCCTTTCAGTCTCTTTACCAACTGAAGTGCCAGGGAAGCCCAATAACTACTCCATGATGGAATCATATGTAGTTGCCAATTTTGAAATTAAAAAATTGGTAATTTCAAGTAATCTCTAATGTTCTCAAGTGAAAGGATATCCAACAAATGGTGCCCATGGAGAGAATATTATTTATGGAAAACCTCTGAGTTGCAGAAATTATTTTCATCAATAAGGAGACAGAAGAGGCCTAATTATCTTAGGCACAGACATTCAGAGGATGATTAAATGGCTCCATGTTTACTTGGACTTCTACTATTATACAGTGGCAGAAAAAATCACTAAAATGGTATGTCATTTGGTAAATTTCCTACAGAAGAAGTGGCCTCCAAGAGAGTTCTTGACTTGGACTGTGAGTTGGAAATCACTGGGGAGCTTTTAAAAATCACAGTGTCCAGACTGGATGCCAGATCAATAAAATGGCCATTGCTCAGTGTCCTGGGCTGATTTGGGTCCTCTCAAAATTCATAGGCTGTGTGGCTGCGTTTGGAGAAAGGATCTTTAAAGAGGTAATTAAGGTAAATGGGGTCAATTAGGATGGTCCTAATCCAGTGTGACTGAAGTCCTTATAAGAACAGGAGATGAGGACATGGACTCCCACAGGGAAGAACATGTGAATGCTCAGGCAGAAGGTGGCCGTCTGCGAATGGTGGCGGATTCTTAATATCCAATGGAGAAGAATTCACATTGGGATCAAGAGACTTGGTGGTGGTCACTCAGAGCTTCATGCAGTGAAAAGTTTATTAAAGTAAGAAAAGATAGGGAAAAGCTTCTAGCAGAGACACTGGAAGGGGGGCAGAAGAGTATCCCCCTTGGCCAGTTGAAGCCTGACAATTTGTATCTTCCAGTCAGTTGCCAAAACAATAAATCAAAAGAATATCTTAAGGTTGCAAAGGCCCTCTAGGCCCACATCCCCAAAATTAACATGAGATTAGCTATGACATCCTCCAGGCCTCTGGCCTAGGTCAGACATTCTAATATAAATGCCCAGATTAACATAAGACTAGAAGTTTTCAGTTTCAACATTGAAGATCTTGGCCTTTATTTCTCCTTGTCCTTCCTCTTCTCCTCTTTGTCCTTGGGAGCCTCTAGACTCCTTTCTAAATCTGCCTATGAACCCCTTTCATTCTGAACCCCTTTCAGTCTCTTTACCAACTGAAGTGCCAGGGAAGCCCAATAACTACTCCATGATGGAATCATATGTAGTTGCCAATTTTGAAATTTAAAAATTGGTAATTTCAAGTAATCTCTAATGTTCTCAAGTGAAAGGATATCCAACAAATGGTGCCCATGGAGAGAATATTATTTATGGAAAACCTCTGAGTTGCAGAAATTATTTTCATCAATAAGGAGACAGAAGAGGCCTAATTATCTTAGGCACAGACATTCAGAGGATGATTAAATGGCTCCATGTTTACTTGGACTTCTACTATTATACAGTGGCAGAAAAAATCACTAAAATGGTATGTCATTTGGTAAATTTCCTACAGAAGAAGTGGCCTCCAAGAGAGTTCTTGACTTGGACTGTGAGTTGGAAATCACTGGGGAGCTTTTAAAAATCACAGTGTCCAGACTGGATGCCAGATCAATAAAATGGCCATTGCTCAGTGTCCTGGGCTGATTTGGGTCCTCTCAAAATTCATAGGCTGTGTGGCTGCGTTTGGAGAAAGGATCTTTAAAGAGGTAATTAAGGTAAATGGGGTCAATTAGGATGGTCCTAATCCAGTGTGACTGAAGTCCTTATAAGAACAGGAGATGAGGACATGGACTCCCACAGGGAAGAACATGTGAATGCTCAGGCAGAAGGTGGCCGTCTGCAAGCCAAGGAGAGAGCCTTCAGAAGAAACCAAAGCCTGCCGACTGCTGGATCTTAGACTTCCAGCCGCTAGATCTGTGTGACAAAATAGAATTCTGTTGTTTTAGCACCCAATCTGTGGTGCTTTGCTGTGGCAGCCTACGCAAACTGATAGGGATTTTTCAGGATTCAGTCTAGGCATCCATAATTTCAACAATTCCCCCTGTGATTTTAAGGTGCAACCAAGACTGGGATCCACTGGACTCAGAAGAGGAGAGAATGATTCCGGAATTAGGTAAAAGTGGGAAAGTATTTAATATAAATCTTGACAATCAGTTACTTTATCTTCTACCCAAGTGAGGCACCATTAGTCACAAAATCCCTTAGTTTGCATTTAGTTAGGCCGCTGATCAGAAAGTATTCCCGGGTTACATCCTGTGACTTTTAAAGGCACTTATTGGGTACGTGGTTTGGATTTCAACCAGCATTTCTACAGCACTGCCTCAGTAAGGGCTCCATCCAAATCCCAGGGGTGCCCCCTGCTGGAGAATGTGCAGAAATGAGCCCACAGAGCCTTGTTAAATATTTCTGCTTGAGTTAACTCCATAACCTGTGCTATTAAAGCATTGCGCTGGGTTGAACCTTGTGTGTTTCCAGCATTTCCGTTGTTTCCTTTTGAGATGGAATCTGTTAGTGCTGGGAGGTACCACAGGTGTACTGAGACCCCTTCACTGATCAAATGAAGAAGCTTAAGTCCATATCAGGTAAGCAACCTGAATAAAATTATGTGGCTCTTTGTATCAGAAGCTAAGCTTAGGAGCCGAGAATGATTTCTAGAAGGGCTTTAAAAATACAGGGCTTCCCTGGTGGTCCAGTGGGTAAGGACACCGCCTTGCAGTGCACGGGGCGCCGTTTGGATCGCTGGTCTGGGAAGATTCCACGTGCCGCGGAGTGGCTGGACCGATGTGTCCAATTACCGAGTTGGAGCTCTGGAGCGCATGCGCCCAGAGCCGGTGCTCTGCGACAACAGAGGCCACTGCGATGGAAGGCCCACACTGGCCAAGGAACAAAGACGGATGAAAAACGATAAATGAAAGACCAATAGAAGTGGCCAGCCGGCCCCTCCCTCCCCAACCCGCCCCCTCAAAGAAACCATAAAAAAAATATATGTATATATATATTTTTATTCTTCTGAAGAAATGTGCAGTGAAAAAAGGGTACAAGCACTTATAGTTTTTACAGTCCCAATTCCAAAATAACTATAATACCCTCTGTAATGAATGGACTTCAATTTAGGCCACATAGATCAAAGAGTGAAATTATCATCAGTCTAAAACAGGATTTACATAGATATCAGATTGAAATTTGATGTCTTATGAAATTAATCTATGTTGTGAATATAGCATCTTGGTTAACCTACGTGGAACTACTTTGGGAAGTAGAAAGTAGTGTAGAAATGTAACATATTTTCTATTTTGATTGGGAATACATTCATACTTGGCATCATTTAAGACACCATAATTGATGACCATAATGCCAAAAAAGAAGGAACATTTTTGGTTTAGCTCATTTGATGGCCATAGGGGTTCAGTGGCCCCACAGTAGGTACTATAACACAGGGGCAACAGCCTAAAAGGCAAACCAGCTATATCTTGTGTCTAAAAGCACAAGGACACATAAGGACCTATTTCGAGGAACATCTATGTTCATAGAACGGCATGGAGCCCATTGTAGAAAACTGATGAAACCCCTGCAGTTTGGATCTGGACAATCATGTACCATGGCTTTGCCAACCCACCTTCTATCCTGGGAAATTTATAAATAAAGTGATGGTTTTGTTTAATTTCTCAAACTGTTACGATGGAGATCTAATTTTTAGTATATCAGCTATAAAAAAAATAGAAACCACTTACTTCCACTCATCATCCGCAGAAAGCTTTGCGTGAGCGATCTGAAAAACATAAAAAGATCCCTTCTCAAGATTTTCTTGTTTCTTCAGCTGCCATTTACAGCATCACATGAGAAACTCAAACCATGGAAAACAGTGATGTTTCTTAGTACTGGATTCATTTAGGATGAAAGCTCTAATAAAATATTTGCTTATGGAGCTAAAACACATATTCACCCACTCAAACATGACAGTATTCAGGTCACTATTAATAAATATTCGATTCTGCTCTCTAAGGTCAGAAAGCAGATAAGGCTCCATTTCTGTGGTTTTGTTTGGCAATTCAGTCAAGGTTGAAGGAGGTGGCCTCCCAATAGGCAGTGTCGCCTTGGCTTCTGGTGTAATCTATGAACTGGAGAATTTCTAAACCCTCTGTTTTTCTGGAATCTTAAATGATGCCAATGAGAACTTGGAGATAACCATTCTCCAACTTCAAGGTTTTAGAGTAGATCTGACTTGTGTCCTCTTAATTTAACTTAATTTAAACCTTTACCCCAGGGAAGGGGGACAATCTGGCCTGGTCCTTGCAGGCTGAGTAGGAAGACATTGAGACCATTTCCAAGCACATGGAGACGTGCTTGAGCTGACCTACAGAATGTACCCATGTGCTGCTAATCTGCTACTTTGGGTCATTTGAAGCCTCTAATGCCAACCTTTGGAAAGATGTCCTTGTACAACTTTTATGGAGAACACAGACAGCTCAATCTTTAGTCCAGTAGCATTAAAAGCTAAAATCCCCAATGATGGCAAGGAAGAGAAGGCCAATAAAGCATTTATTACACAAATTGGAGGACTAACTGGGTATTTTTTCCCCTTTGTTGTCTTCAAGTGGCAGAAATAATTCTGTGTATGTGCATGTGGCAGAAGCTATTCTGACAGATGGAAAGAAACAACACTATCCATAGTTCAAGCCAGGATCTCTCTGACTCAAGGTCAACAGGGTCCATAAGACATCTGTGCCTTGGTGAGAGGCTGGAAGGGCTCCCTTATAAGAGACATGAAAGTTCTGGGTGCACAGCTAAGCTGAGGCTTAGGCAGTATCTGCACAACTCTAGGGTTTGCTGGGTGATGGTGGGAGAGGAGGTGGGTGGGGCAGCAGGTGATGTGGGCAGCTTCCCTGGTGGTCCTCTGCCCCTTCACTGATCCTACCAGGTGGTCCTTGATATCCAAATGAAGGTCGTGGACCCTGGGTCCAAGGCTGCCTTCCGGGAGCACACCCTTAAGGGCAACCCTCTGGGAAGAGCAGTGTCCAGTCCTCTGCTTCACCTGATAGGGCCAGCTTGAGTGATTTCTGGTTTTGGGGGTGAGGCTTGTAGCCACCCAGCCTCACCCAGCACCCATCCCAAGCTAATTGGAGCTCTGGGCAATAGAATGCATCACCAACCTGTGTTTGTCTCCATTTCCTTCTCAGAGGCTGGAGACTGATGTAAAAGCTGCTCCTGTCTACTTCCCTGGAATGGTGATGAGTATAAATGAGACACTGGATGAGAGTTTCCTAAGAAGGTGCTTCATCCAAGGGCCAATCGTTTCAGCAAAAGCTGTAATCAAGACTCCCCTGGGGCCTGCTCATTTTTGCTGTTCAAGATCTTTGGATTCTCAGTGCTTTTTGTTCAAATAAACTTCAAACAGGGAACTGGATTTTTAGTTAAGTTGAGAAGATAGATTTCCTTTGCCTTACAAGTAATGTAGCTTTGGACATAACTACCCAACAGATTCCAGGTCTTTTTTTTGTTAGTTTTTTATTGAAGTATAGTTGATTTACCATATTATATTAGTTTCAGGTGTACAGCATAATCTTTAGTCCAGTAGCATTAAAAGCTAAAATCCCCAATGATGGCAAGGAAGAGAAGGCCAATAAAGCATTTATTACACAAATTGGAGGACTAACTGGGTATTTTTTCCCCTTTGTTGTCTTCAAGTGGCAGAAATAATTCTGTGTATGTGCATGTGGCAGAAGCTATTCTGACAGATGGAAAGAAACAACACTATCCATAGTTCAAGCCAGGATCTCTCTGACTCAAGGTCAACAGGGTCCATAAGACATCTGTGCCTTGGTGAGAGGCTGGAAGGGCTCCCTTATAAGAGACATGAAAGTTCTGGGTGCACAGCTAAGCTGAGGCTTAGGCAGTATCTGCACAACTCTAGGGTTTGCTGGGTGATGGTGGGAGAGGAGGTGGGTGGGGCAGCAGGTGATGTGGGCAGCTTCCCTGGTGGTCCTCTGCCCCTTCACTGATCCTACCAGGTGGTCCTTGATATCCAAATGAAGGTCGTGGACCCTGGGTCCAAGGCTGCCTTCCGGGAGCACACCCTTAAGGGCAACCCTCTGGGAAGAGCAGTGTCCAGTCCTCTGCTTCACCTGATAGGGCCAGCTTGAGTGATTTCTGGTTTTGGGGGTGAGGCTTGTAGCCACCCAGCCTCACCCAGCACCCATCCCAAGCTAATTGGAGCTCTGGGCAATAGAATGCATCACCAACCTGTGTTTGTCTCCATTTCCCTCTCAGAGGCTGGAGACTGATGTAAAAGCTGCTCCTGTCTACTTCCCTGGAATGGTGATGAGTATAAATGAGACACTGGATGAGAGTTTCCTAAGAAGGTGCTTCATCCAAGGGCCAATCGTTTCAGCAAAAGCTGTAATCAAGACTCCCCTGGGGCCTGCTCATTTTTGCTGTTCAAGATCTTTGGATTCTCAGTGCTTTTTGTTCAAATAAACTTCAAACAGGGAACTGGATTTTTAGTTAAGTTGAGAAGATAGATTTCCTTTGCCTTACAAGTAATGTAGCTTTGGACATAACTACCCAACAGATTCCAGGTCTTTTTTTTGTTAGTTTTTTATTGAAGTATAGTTGATTTACCATATTATATTAGTTTCAGGTGTACAGCATAATGATTCAGTATTTTTCAGATTATCTTCCGTTAAAGGTTATTGCAAGATAATGGCTATAATTCCCTGTGCTATGTAATAAATCCTTATTTCTTACCTATTTTGTACATAGTAATTTGTATCTCTTAATCCACACCCCTAATTTGCCCCTCCCGACAACCACCGGTTTGTTTCCTGTATCTGTGAGTTTGTTTCTGAAGTCTTTTTAAATGAAGCATGATAAACGGTCTACTGAAGACCAGAAAAACTCAGCGGGTAAAAATTGCAGCTGAAAAGATTTCAGCTAAATACAAGGAAGAAAGTGATATTGAAACAACATTCTTATTCCAAGGGAAAAAGCAAACTATGATGATGTAATTAGAGACTTCTTTTCTAGTAACAGGCTACCATAGTACATTTTTTTTTACCTAGATGGAATTTATGTTTTGACAGGTTTATTTTTTGTGAAATGCCATTATATAAGCCCATCCAGGATCTCAAGAGGATTTATTTTGGAAATTGACATGACACTAAAATTCATCTGAAGAATAATGATAGCCAGAAAAATTCAAAAGGCTAGTAAAGACTAAGGATGTGGTCCATCAGCCAATGAAATCTACCTTTGTTGTTCAGTGGCTAAGTCTGTGTCCGACTCTTTGTGATGCCATGGACTGAAATCTACAATAGAGCCATAGAAATTAACTGAAAGCCTTAAGGGCCCAGGAAGAGGAAGACAATGAGTGAATAGAACATAAGAGTCCAGGAACAGATCTAGCTACAGATGATAAGTGAACCTCTTAAAATCAGAAAGAAAGAAATGGATGTTTCAATAAATGGTGTTGAGACATGGAACTCAATGTTATAAACCAGCATGGATGGGAGAGGGGTCAGGGGGAGACTGGATACATGTATATATATGGCTGAGTCCCTTTGCTGGTCACCTGAAAGTATCACAACATTGCTAATTGGCTATACCCCAATACGAAATAAAAGGTTTAAAGTTTGAAAAATAAATAAGTAAAATAGTACCAACCATTAGTGAGCCATTTGAGAAACCCATAATTTTACCCAACAGATTCCAGGTCTTTTTTTTGTTAGTTTTTTATTGAAGTATAGTTGATTTACCATATTATATTAGTTTCAGGTGTACAGCATAATGATTCAGTATTTTTCAGATTATCTTCCGTTAAAGGTTATTGCAAGATAATGGCTATAATTCCCTGTGCTATGTAATAAATCCTTATTTCTTACCTATTTTGTACATAGTAATTTGTATCTCTTAATCCACACCCCTAATTTGCCCCTCCCGACAACCACCGGTTTGTTTCCTGTATCTGTGAGTTTGTTTCTGAAGTCTTTTTAAATGAAGCATGATAAACGGTCTACTGAAGACCAGAAAAACTCAGCGGGTAAAAATTGCAGCTGAAAAGATTTCAGCTAAATACAAGGAAGAAAGTGATATTGAAACAACATTCTTATTCCAAGGGAAAAAGCAAACTATGATGATGTAATTAGAGACTTCTTTTCTAGTAACAGGCTACCATAGTACATTTTTTTTTACCTAGATGGAATTTATGTTTTGACAGGTTTATTTTTTGTGAAATGCCATTATATAAGCCCATCCAGGATCTCAAGAGGATTTATTTTGGAAATTGACATGACACTAAAATTCATCTGAAGAATAATGATAGCCAGAAAAATTCAAAAGGCTAGTAAAGACTAAGGATGTGGTCCATCAGCCAATGAAATCTACCTTTGTTGTTCAGTGGCTAAGTCTGTGTCCGACTCTTTGTGATGCCATGGACTGAAATCTACAATAGAGCCATAGAAATTAACTGAAAGCCTTAAGGGCCCAGGAAGAGGAAGACAATGAGTGAATAGAACATAAGAGTCCAGGAACAGATCTAGCTACAGATGATAAGTGAACCTCTTAAAATCAGAAAGAAAGAAATGGATGTTTCAATAAATGGTGTTGAGACATGGAACTCAATGTTATAAACCAGCATGGATGGGAGAGGGGTCAGGGGGAGACTGGATACATGTATATATATGGCTGAGTCCCTTTGCTGGTCACCTGAAAGTATCACAACATTGCTAATTGGCTATACCCCAATACGAAATAAAAGGTTTAAAGTTTGAAAAAATAAATAAGTAAAATAAATGGTACCGAGACCATTAGTGAGCCATTTGAGAAAAATGTAAAGCTGGATCCATACTCGGCTTCAAAATAAATTCCAGAAGGATCAAACATTGAAATGCAACAAGGAAAACCTTAAAAGCACTAGAAATAAATCACTCAATGAAGAAGGCATTTCTAAGTAGGACATGGAACCTAGAAATTGTAAAGTTAAAAAAAAAAAATCGATGAATCTGAGGACATAAAAATCAAATAGAGTAAAATCACCTATATTTGAAAGACAAATTAAGCAGGAGAAAATATAACATATGTGAAGGCAAGAAGTGACTAATCTGAATAGAAAAAGAGCTTTCACAATTTAATCCAAAAGAGACAAAGCACTTGCAAAGGGCAAAACACATGAACAAAAAATTCATAAAAGAGGAAATACAAATGGCTCATTTATGAAAAGATGCTTCAACTGACTAGTGATAGCTTCGGAAATGCCTTCCCGAAAGCAGATGTCCCCTGCTGGAGACCCTGGGAGGGCTGAGGGCTGGAGGGGACCTAGCTCTTTTGGAAGTGTGGGTGCAGTTGTGTTGAAAACAGAAGGTTCAGTTAAGAGTCAGTGTGAGGCTTCCTGTCATCCTCCAGTCCCCGGGGGGTGGGGGTGGGGACTGGCCAGGGCTCAGAGACCGAGGAGCTGGCAGGGAGGGTGGAGCCACTGAAAGTCCTTGTCTGGAGGGGAGATTCCAGCTTGGTCTTCTACCAGGCCCCACGGGCACTGCCCTGATCTAGAAGGCCCCCGTGCATCTCAAATTTGGGGGCATAAAGGCTTTTTTTCGTCTTGTCTAGCTTCTAAGAAAATATTTTGAGGAAATTCTCTGGTGGTCCAATGGTTAGAACTTTAACTTTGGAGGCTGTGAATTCAAATCCCTGGTTGAGGAACTAAGATCCCAGAAGCCAGAGGGCCAAAAAAAAGGAAAATATTTTGAAAGTTTGAGTAAATATTGACTCAAGAGGGCTGGTATAGGGTTGATGCTCTCAGGTGGATTGCGGGAGGAGGGCAGAAATAAAGAACAGCCTGAACCCTGGTAAATCAGAGGTAGAGGTTTTAATCTGCACCTCTCCCAACCCCAGGCCATACAAAGCTGGTGACCATGTGGACCAGGCCCCCTTTATAACTACACTGCCTCTTTCCCTCTAGTGGTGGGTGCTTTGGAAGCAGCTATGAACTGCCTGGAAATCCTGAGTCTGAGAAGTGAGGAGGTGACCTATGCAATGGAGCACTTCCTATCGAGGGTGCTTGGGGTCCTTGGGGACCATATTTGACACCTCCCCCCGATGATGGGGAAACTGGGAGGCTAAACCCAAGACACCTGGAGTTGGAAGAGGACATAAAAATCAAATAGAGTAAAATCACCTATATTTGAAAGACAAATTAAGCAGGAGAAAATATAACATATGTGAAGGCAAGAAGTGACTAATCTGAATAGAAAAAGAGCTTTCACAATTTAATCCAAAAGAGACAAAGCACTTGCAAAGGGCAAAACACATGAACAAAAAATTCATAAAAGAGGAAATACAAATGGCTCATTTATGAAAAGATGCTTCAACTGACTAGTGATAGCTTCGGAAATGCCTTCCCGAAAGCAGATGTCCCCTGCTGGAGACCCTGGGAGGGCTGAGGGCTGGAGGGGACCTAGCTCTTTTGGAAGTGTGGGTGCAGTTGTGTTGAAAACAGAAGGTTCAGTTAAGAGTCAGTGTGAGGCTTCCTGTCATCCTCCAGTCCCCGGGGGGTGGGGGTGGGGACTGGCCAGGGCTCAGAGACCGAGGAGCTGGCAGGGAGGGTGGAGCCACTGAAAGTCCTTGTCTGGAGGGGAGATTCCAGCTTGGTCTTCTACCAGGCCCCACGGGCACTGCCCTGATCTAGAAGGCCCCCGTGCATCTAAAATTTTGGGGGGCATAAAGGCTTTTTTTCGTCTTGTCTAGCTTCTAAGAAAATATTTTGAGGAAATTCTCTGGTGGTCCAATGGTTAGAACTTTAACTTTGGAGGCTGTGAATTCAAATCCCTGGTTGAGGAACTAAGATCCCAGAAGCCAGAGGGCCAAAAAAAAGGAAAATATTTTGAAAGTTTGAGTAAATATTGACTCAAGAGGGCTGGTATAGGGTTGATGCTCTCAGGTGGATTGCGGGAGGAGGGCAGAAATAAAGAACAGCCTGAACCCTGGTAAATCAGAGGTAGAGGTTTTAATCTGCACCCCTCTCCCAACCCCAGGCCATACAAAGCTGGTGACCATGTGGACCAGGCCCCCTTTATAACTACACTGCCTCTTTCCCTCTAGTGGTGGGTGCTTTGGAAGCAGCTATGAACTGCCTGGAAATCCTGAGTCTGAGAAGTGAGGAGGTGACCTATGCAATGGAGCAC
Source organism: Tragulus kanchil (assembly GCA_022376925.1). Classification (NCBI taxonomy): domain Eukaryota; kingdom Metazoa; phylum Chordata; class Mammalia; order Artiodactyla; family Tragulidae; genus Tragulus; species Tragulus kanchil. The sequence goes on from JAIOJX010000025.1 coordinate 46,222,675, forward strand.
TTCCTATCGAGGGTGCTTGGGGTCCTTGGGGACCATATTTGACACCTGAAGACACACAGGCGCAGAGGAGAAACACAGAGGAGGAAGCCACGTGATGATGGGGGTGGAAACTGGAGAGAAGCAGCTACAAGCCCAAGACACCTGGAGTTGGAAGAGGCAAAGAAGGTTCACTCTAGGGTCTCCGGAGAACCACTGCCCTGCCTACATGCAGGGTTTTAGACTTCTGGCCCCCAGAACTGTGAAAGACTAAAGTTCTATATATTTTTTTAGATTTATTGATTTACTTTTGGCCATGCTTGGCATTCGTGGCTGAGCTTGGGCCTTCTCTAGTCCTGGTAAGCAAGGGCTGCTCTGTATTGTGGTGCACAGGCTTTTCTTCCAGTGCCTTCTCTTGTTGTGGAGCATGAGCTCTAGGTGTAAGGGGCTCAGTAGCTGTGGCCAACAGGCTTAGTTGCTCCTCGGCATATGGGATTTTTCTTGTTGTGGAGCATGGGCTCTAGGCATAAGGGGCTCAGTAGTTGTGGCAGGCAGGCAGATTCTTATCCACTAGACCATGAGGGAAGTCCTATTTTTTTCTATTTCTGTTTTTTTCTTTCTATCAATATTTCTTTTAGTTTCTGTATTTAAAAAAAAAAAACTTAAAAAAATTTTTTGGCCTCTTTTATTGGTTTATTTATTTATTTTCATCCATCTTTACTCTTTGGCCTGTGTGGGCCTCCCATTGCAGTGGCCTCTCTCGCTGCAGAGTGCTGGCTCTGGGCACATGCGCTCCAGAGTACAGGCCTAATTGGACACACCAGCCTAGCCGTTCTGTGGCACTTGGGATCTTCCAGGACCAGGGATTGAGCCAGTGCCCCTTTTACTGCAAGGTGGACTCTTTATCCATTGGGCAATCAGGGAAGCCCTATTTTCTGTATTTTAAAGAATATTTTTTCTGTATTTTAAAAATAATTTTTATTATTGATTTACAGTGTTGTGTTAGTTTCAGGTGTACAGCCAAGTGAATCAGTTATACGTATATCCATTATTTTTTAGAATCTTTTCTCACATAGATTATCCCAGAATGTGGAGTTCCCTTGCTATACAGTAGGTCCTTACAATTTTGTAGATAGTAGTGTGTATATGTCAGTCTCAGTCTCCCCATTTACCCCTCCAGTAAATTCCTCTTGTTATGGAAGCTCCAGGAGATGGATATCTGTGTGTCCAGCCCCAGCAGATCGTTACTACACTCAGGCTTACAAGCACCGATGCAGGTGGGGCGGATGTGGCTTCTGTGAACTCTGGGTCAAGGAGGCTGCACAGGTTCTGGGTGGACCTGAAGCAGGCTGTCAGAGCAGCTTGGTTTATATAGACAAGGGGCCTTTATTTGTGCTCTTTTCCTGGGCCTCTCAGACGTAGGCCTGCCGCTGGGCAGGGGATGCTGGCTGCCAGGCAGCACGTGGGAGACCAGAGGACTTCTCTGTGCAAAACCATCCAGGCCAAGAGAAAAGACTTACAGATGCAGACTGTTGTCACCCTCGGTCCCCTCCAGCACAGGGTGGCTCCACAAGCTCTCCCTGCTTACGAGAGCTTACAAACAGTGTTTTGGTGTCTCCCCTTAAATACAGGAGGTGGCCGAGGATGATCAGGGGCTTGAGACAGGGGAGGGCTCTGCACCCATGAGGACAAGAGATGCAGGCCTTTGAAATGGAAACAAACAAAACTCTTAGAAATGAGAAATTTAAAAACCGAAAATAAAAAATTGACTGGAAAGGTTAAAGGTAAATAATGAAACTCCCCCAGAAAGAATAACCCCCCCTCCCCCCAAAAAAACAACAAACCAAAGGAGGTGGAAAAAAAGAAAATAAAATAATCTGGCCAGGAAATCTCATATCTAAAATAGAGGAGTTCTAGAATGAGAGAACAGAGATAGCTAATGGCAAGAAAGTGAAAAGAAATTATACAAGAAAATTCCCAAGGCTTGAAAGACACCTGTTTCATAGGAAAGGACTCACCAGATGCCCAGTAGAGTAAATGGGAAAAGAGCCACATCAAATCACAACAGTAGGAAACCTGAAAATTGTGGTTCAAAAGCAAGAGCCTATCCACAGAGAAGATGCAGCTCAAATGTGAAGAATCAAAACTCAGGGTGGGGGCTTCCCCGGGGCTTCCCCTGGCGGTCCAGTGGATAAGGACACCGCCTTGCAGTGCAAGGGGCGCCGGTTCGATCCCTGGCCTGGGAAGATCCCATGTGCCGCGGAGCGGCTGGACCGATGTGTCCAATCACCGAGCCGGAGCTCTGGCGCGATGCTGCCAGGTTCTGGAGTGGAAAACCTCAGTCTCCATTTACCTCCAGTAAATTCCTCTTGTTATGGAAGCTCCAGGAGATGGAGATCTGTGTGGCCAGCCCCAGCAGATCGTTACTACACTCAGGCTTACAAGCACCGATGCAGGTGGGGCGGATGTGGCTTCTGTGAACTCTGGGTCAAGGAGGCTGCACAGGTTCTGGGTGGACCTGAAGCAGGCTGTCAGAGCAGCTTGGTTTATATAGACAAGGGGCCTTTATTTGTGCTCTTTTCCTGGGCCTCTCAGACGTAGGCCTGCCGCTGGGCAGGGGATGCTGGCTGCCAGGCAGCACGTGGGAGACCAGAGGACTTCTCTGTGCAAAACCATCCAGGCCAAGAGAAAAGACTTACAGATGCAGACTGTTGTCACCCTCGGTCCCCTCCAGCACAGGGTGCGCGTCCACAAGCTCTCCCTGCTTACGAGAGCTTACAAACAGTGTTTTGGTGTCTCCCCTTAAATACAGGAGGTGGCCGAGGATGATCAGGGGCTTGAGACAGGGGAGGGCTCTGCACCCATGAGGACAAGAGATGCAGGCCTTTGAAATGGAAACAAACAAAACTCTTAGAAATGAGAAATTTAAAAACCGAAAATAAAAAATTGACTGGAAAGGTTAAAGGTAAATAATGAAACTCCCTCAGAAAGAATAACCCCCCCTCCCCCCAAAAAAACAACAAACCAAAGGAGGTGGAAAAAAAGAAAATAAAATAATCTGGCCAGGAAATCTCATATCTAAAATAGAGGAGTTCTAGAATGAGAGAACAGAGATAGCTAATGGCAAGAAAGTGAAAAGAAATTATACAAGAAAATTCCCAAGGCTTGAAAGACACCTGTTTCATAGGAAAGGACTCACCAGATGCCCAGTAGAGTAAATGGGAAAAGAGCCACATCAAATCACAACAGTAGGAAACCTGAAAATTGTGGTTCAAAAGCAAGAGCCTATCCACAGAGAAGATGCAGCTCAAATGTGAAGAATCAAAACTCAGGGTGGGGGCTTCCCCGGGGCTTCCCCTGGCGGTCCAGTGGATAAGGACACCGCCTTGCAGTGCAAGGGGCGCCGGTTCGATCCCTGGCCTGGGAAGATCCCATGTGCCGCGGAGCGGCTGGACCGATGTGTCCAATCACCGAGCCGGAGCTCTGGCGCGCATGCACCCAGAGCTGGCGCTCTGCAACGACAGACGCCACCACGATGGGAGGCCCACACGGGCCAAAGAACAAAGACGGATGAAAATAGAGAAATGAAAGACCAATAGAAGTGGCCCACCCGCTCCCCTTCCTCCCCAACCCAACCCCTGCCCAAAATAAATAAATAAATAAATCTTAAAAAAAAAAAAAAAACTCAGGGTGGTGGTGGGGAAATACATATGACTAATCTGGGAACATAAATATCTGTAAACAACAGAACTCTGTAACAAAGTCAGAAGTAAAATAAAAATTAAAAAAAAAAAAAAAACAATAAAACTCAGGGTGACTCACAAGTTACAAGAGACCAGAACAAAGTGTTCAAACCTCCGAGGGAAGATGACTTCTCTAGACAAACCACCAATCAGGTCTGGAGGCAGAGTAAGGATATTTATGGATGTGTGACATTTCAGAAACATTTCTCTCTCATGTGTCCTATCTCAGGAGGTTTGACTAAAACCAGAGTAAACTGAGAAAGAGGAAAACAGTATTTCCAGGAAGGAGGGGTGCAGTGAGGAGAGTCCACTCTCTGAGAAGGGATGCTCCAGGAGGATGGTAGAGGGGGATTCAAGAGGAGTGTCTAGGCTGCAGACTGGAGTGTGATCCTCCTAGACTGGAACAGGCAGGGGGTTTCACCAAGTGCATCTTCAAGAAAAAGATGAAGCTGAGAGATCAGCTGACATGTTCCAGTGTGCTAAGAAGAGTCATATAATTCTTGCAGTGAGTTCAGGGATGAATGGGGGAATGGGGCAAAGAAAATGAAGGAGCGAGAACATGAAACTCCAGGGAAAGCAGAAGAGTTCAGGTAGTGCCCAGTGAGGAGTGACTGGCATTCACTTAGAGTCACCGACATAGGCAGCGAAGGAAGACTCAGCCAACATGCGATGTAACTAACAGAGAGGCTGGAAGAGGGGAAAGTAATGGGCATGGGGTGGGGTGGACAGATTGGTGGGAGACCGTGTAGTTCTCATTCTCCATAGCAGGGAATCAGTTAAATAACACTAGTGACTAAAAACAAGAAATGTAGTATGATTGCATCAATGAAAATATACCAGCACGGTGTACCTGGTACCAGCATGTACCAGACCAAATGGCTGAAAATCACTGCCTCTGGGGAGTGGACATCAGGAACCAGGAAGGTTGGGTGGAGTGGAACTGCTGGTTTTGTGCTGTAACACCACACAATTCTACAGAATTCTTTTGACTCTTTAAATTTCGGACATACAAAACGTTGATAAATATTAACATTCAAAAGCCTAACTTTCCATAAAAACGAGGTATAATTTTCACCAAAGAGAATGACAAAGGGGAAAATAGGCCTCAGGAGTTTGCTCAGGCAGTTTCTCTGGAGAGAAATTTGCTGGGGCACATCAAAATCATTAGTGTTTGTCTATTCTAGTGTAGAATGTTCTAGGGCTGGTCTCTCAGGAAATGAAGAGACAAGGAAGGATGACACAGGTATGACACGGAGTTTTATTCATAATAGTAAGAAATTGGCAGCAATCTATGTGACATTCTGAGGGGGATTGCTTAATGAATCATAGTATCTCTCTACCAAGGAAAGCCATGTGGCTTCTTAAAATGATTGAGCAGACTCATATCTACTGGTGCAGAAATAACTCATTAAGAGAAACAGCACGCTCCATACACAGTTGTGTATAATGTAGTATATCAAATGAAGAACAGAGAGAGAGCCAGAACAATTAATCAAAATGGAACCATTGGTTCCATGGTCGATGGGTAGGGCGGATTTTGGGATATTTACTTCTTTTTACACTTGTCTCTATTGAATATATTCTCTATGAACACAGGTCACTTAAGAAATCGAGCGGATGTGTTCATCTGGCCATCTTGTCATTCGTTTTCCTGTCTGTCAGGTGCCGAGGCCTCTTCCTCCTATGCCCGCATCATTGTCCATCATTGTTCCTCCCTTCTGAGCTAGCCACACCTCACTTTTGAGCTCTGGATTCTTGTATCAAAATGCTTTCTACACCTCTCCACCTGAATGCCCCTCGGACACGTGAATTCGACTTGCCCCAAAAGATCACATTTACTTTTTCCAAATGCTCCCATTTCTACATCCTTCACCTCACTTAACTGTCCTCCAGCCCATCTACCCAAACACTCAAAGCGGAAACCTGGGTACCATTCTTTGTTGTTAATTTTTATTTTACTTTTTACTTTTACAGAGTTTTGTTGTTTACAGATATGTATGCTCCCAGATTAGTCATATGTATATCCCCCCCATCCCACCCCTCCAGGCCTTCACATAGCACCTCTGCGGGCGCCATTCCTGACCTAACTTTCCACTGCCAACCTGTTACCTTCTCACTGACTATCTCTACATACCTCCTAAACCACTGCTTTCCTCCTCTATGACCTCCCTGCCATCCTTTTTCATTCATTCAATGAATATTTGTTGCCCACCTTCTGTGTGCCAGGCACTGAAGTGGGGGCTGGCATACAATGATGAATAAGGCAGATGACCTTTTGTTCTCACGAATGGGGCCTTGTGTTCAACAGAAAGTAGGGGCAATAAACAAGGGAACAAAACAATCACCTAATGCAGTTAATCCTAGAAGAAAATAAACATAATGTGTGATAAAACATAGCCTGCAGGGGAAGAGCCTCTCTTGTGCCGGGCAATGGGAAGGTGCTCTGAGCTCAGGATAGAGACGGAGCAGGCACCAGGGTGCGCCCCTCCTCCCTGGCCTTGGCCTTTCCCACTTCATACACTGCAGTGATCTTATCAAAAGCCAACTGATCAGGCTTCCCCAGTGGCTCAGTGGTGAAGAATTCATCTGCTAGCGCTTCCCTGGTAGCTCAGTGGTAAAGAGTTCACCTGCCAATGCAGGAGACACCAGTTCGACTCCTGATCCGGGAAGATCCCACATGCTGCGGAGCACCTAAGCCTGTGAGCCACAACTGTTGAGCCTGTGCTCTAGAGCCTCAGAACCACGACTATTGAGCCCACGTGCCACAACTACTGAAGCCCATGTGCCCTAGAGCCCGAGTTCCACAAGAGAAATTACTGCAACAAGAAGCCTGGATTCTTGTATCAAAATGCTTTCTACACCTCTCCACCTGAATGCCCCTCGGACACGTGAATTCGACTTGCCCCAAAAGATCACATTTACTTTTTCCAAATGCTCCCATTTCTACATCCTTCACCTCACTTAACTGTCCTCCAGCCCATCTACCCAAACACTCAAAGCGGAAACCTGGGTACCATTCTTTGTTGTTAATTTTTATTTTACTTTTTACTTTTACAGAGTTTTGTTGTTTACAGATATGTATGCTCCCAGATTAGTCATATGTATATCCCCCCCATCCCACCCCTCCAGGCCTTCACATAGCACCTCTGCGGGCGCCATTCCTGACCTAACTTTCCACTGCCAACCTGTTACCTTCTCACTGACTATCTCTACATACCTCCTAAACCACTGCTTTCCTCCTCTATGACCTCCCTGCCATCCTTTTTCATTCATTCAATGAATATTTGTTGCCCACCTTCTGTGTGCCAGGCACTGAAGTGGGGGCTGGCATACAATGATGAATAAGGCAGATGACCTTTTGTTCTCACGAATGGGGCCTTGTGTTCAACAGAAAGTAGGGGCAATAAACAAGGGAACAAAAAAATCACCTAATGCAGTTAATCCTAGAAGAAAATAAACATAATGTGTGATAAAACATAGCCTGCAGGGGAAGAGCCTCTCTTGTGCCGGGCAATGGGAAGGTGCTCTGAGCTCAGGATAGAGACGGAGCAGGCACCAGGGTGCGCCCCTCCTCCCTGGCCTTGGCCTTTCCCACTTCATACACTGCAGTGATCTTATCAAAAGCCAACTGATCAGGCTTCCCCAGTGGCTCAGTGGTGAAGAATTCATCTGCTAGCGCTTCCCTGGTAGCTCAGTGGTAAAGAGTTCACCTGCCAATGCAGGAGACACCAGTTCGACTCCTGATCCGGGAAGATCCCACATGCTGCGGAGCACCTAAGCCTGTGAGCCACAACTGTTGAGCCTGTGCTCTAGAGCCTCAGAACCACGACTATTGAGCCCACGTGCCACAACTACTGAAGCCCATGTGCCCTAGAGCCCGAGTTCCACAAGAGAAATTACTGCAACAAGAAGCCTGCTCACCTCAACTGGAGGGTAGCCTCCACTTCCTGCAACTAGAGAAGCACCTGTGGCAGCAGTGAAAACCTAGAATAGTCATAAATTCCAAAAAAAAAAAAAAAAAAAGGAATTCACCTGCCAGTGTAGGAGATGTGGGTTCGACCCCTGATCCAGGAAGATCCCACATGCCGTGGAGCAGCTGAGCTCCTCTCCCACAGCTGTTGATCCTGTGTGTCTCTTCCCATCCCTGCATCATCTACTAAGTCCACGTGCCTCAACTACTGAAGCCTGTAGGCCCTGGAACCCTGTGCTCCGGAATAAGAGAGGCTACTGCCGTGAGCCCACGCACTACAGCTAGAGAGTAGCCTCTACTTGTCGCAACTAGAGAAAAGCCTGCACAGCAAATAAAACCCAGCACTGATAAAAGAAAGAAAGAAAAACAACCAATCATAGTATCACCCCCCTGGCCACCCTTGTGGCCACCATGATGGCCCTCATGAAGCCTCATGTCCTCTTTCAGCCTCACCTCCCTTCACTACCCCTGCACACCCTCTGCTCCAAACAAACAGAACTTTCTGTCCCCCCAATGCTTTTCATGCAGCCACACCCTGCCTCTCGGCTGCCCTGGGCTCACTTCCTCCAGGAAGCCCCTCAGGTTAGGCCCCTCCATTGGAGGAAGATGGAACACGGGATGTCACAGGGACATACAGTTTTCTTGGAGCTTCTCTATTTTAGAGACCAACTCCCAAAGGCCTACCTAGCTCTCTCCCTTACATTTAACGACAAGCCTTCAAGAACCCTAAATTTCTACCAGGGTCCCAGTGAGTACCGCTCCCTTTCCGCTTTCCCATGCTCACCACCCAACAATTTTCTTTGTGTCTAAGCAATTTGGTACTGCTGATCCCTCCATGTGGAATTTACATCTCACCTGTCACCAGAAGGTCAGATCTCATCCATTCTCCAAGGTCAACCTCAAATAGCAGGCCTCAACCGGCCTTGCCCTTCCCCTCATGCCAGGTGCAATCCCTTGCTTCTTAGAAATCCTACAAAGCTTCACTTGCACCTGTTTTGGGGACAGTAATTTCTTCCTACCCTCAGTGAGTTCTTTTCATCCTTGTTTTACTTCCCTTCTAGGATGTGAGCTCCCAGGGGAAAGGCCCACCTGTAATTGCATGGTTCCCCCTATTCCCAATCCCAGTTCCCAGTACCTGGTCATGGCCTAAGTATTGTCCAATGAACAAAAAATAGATGAATTATTGGGCTTGAAGTCACCACCAGCAGGCGGAAGAACGTGCCAATCCAGTGATTCTCAAAGCGCAAGCAGCTGCACCCCTGGGGAACTGGTTAGATTCCGAATGATCAGAGCCTACCCCTCAAGAGAGGATTGCAGGCCCTCGGGGCACAGCCCAGCGATCGCTCTATATCTACCGGCAAAGTCTTCCAAGTATCTCTGCCCCACGCTCCAGAGTGAACCCCAGATTCTATTATACACCCAGCACCCGTCAGCTGTCCACTTCTAAGGCCCAGGCCTTCACCTGGGCCCTCGGGGCTTCTGCCAGTGAGCGAGGGAATGGTGGGGCAGCCAGTATTCAGGGCAGGGAATGGGTAGGGCTGAGCAGGATAAGGCTCATCCTGTAAGAAACAGACCGGGTGGAGAGAGGGAAGGGAAGGAGTCAGGAGGGCGAGAGAGGGAAAAAGGGAGGGAAAGGGTGGAGGAAGGAGATTGCAAAAGGAAAGAGGGAGAGAAATAGTGCGGAGCTCGGCTTCTTGGTGTGCGGCGGGTTGAGGAGAAGCAGCAGCCTCTTCCAGGAAGCCATCCCCCTTGCATCCCAGGCGGGTCCACAGCGCGTGCGCGGACAGGCGGAGGGCCTTGGAGACTGGATCTGTGCGCCGCCTGCGCCCGCCTCGGAGCCGCGGCCCGGCGACCCCCGCCCGCGCCCCGCGCCCGTACCTGCTTGTGGGAGCTGGCGCCTCCAGTCCCGGCGCAGCCCCGCGGCCATGCCTCCGGCGCTCCCAGTCGGCTGCGGAGGGGCTCCGCGTCCGCAGGCAGGGTCCTCCCGGACGCCCCGCCCCGGCTGTGCGGTCCTGGTACCCGCAAGCCTCCGAGGCAGGGAGCTCAAGAATCTCATCCATTCTCCAAGGTCAACCTCAAATAGCAGGCCTCAACCCTTCCCCTCATGCCAGGTGCAATCCCTTGCTTCTTAGAAATCCTACAAAGCTTCACTTGCACCTGTTTTGGGGACAGTAATTTCTTCCTACCCTCAGTGAGTTCTTTTCATCCTTGTTTTACTTCCCTTCTAGGATGTGAGCTCCCAGGGGAAAGGCCCACCTGTAATTGCATGGTTCCCCCTATTCCCAATCCCAGTTCCCAGTACCTGGTCATGGCCTAAGTATTGTCCAATGAACAAAAAATAGATGAATTATTGGGCTTGAAGTCACCACCAGCAGGCGGAAGAACGTGCCAATCCAGTGATTCTCAAAGCGCAAGCAGCTGCACCCCTGGGGAACTGGTTAGATTCCGAATGATCAGAGCCTACCCCTCAAGAGAGGATTGCAGGCCCTCGGGGCACAGCCCAGCGATCGCTCTATATCTACCGGCAAAGTCTTCCAAGTATCTCTGCCCCACGCTCCAGAGTGAACCCCAGATTCTATTATACACCCAGCACCCGTCAGCTGTCCACTTCTAAGGCCCAGGCCTTCACCTGGGCCCTCGGGGCTTCTGCCAGTGAGCGAGGGAATGGTGGGGCAGCCAGTATTCAGGGCAGGGAATGGGTAGGGCTGAGCAGGATAAGGCTCATCCTGTAAGAAACAGACCGGGTGGAGAGAGGGAAGGGAAGGAGTCAGGAGGGCGAGAGAGGGAAAAAGGGAGGGAAAGGGTGGAGGAAGGAGATTGCAAAAGGAAAGAGGGAGAGAAATAGTGCGGAGCTCGGCTTCTTGGTGTGCGGCGGGTTGAGGAGAAGCAGCAGCCTCTTCCAGGAAGCCATCCCCCTTGCATCCCAGGCGGGTCCACAGCGCGTGCGCGGACAGGCGGAGGGCCTTGGAGACTGGATCTGTGCGCCGCCTGCGCCCGCCTCGGAGCCGCGGCCCGGCGACCCCCGCCCGCGCCCCGCGCCCGTACCTGCTTGTGGGGAGCTGGCGCCTCCAGTCCCGGCGCAGCCCCCGCGGCCATGCCTCCGGCGCTCCCAGTCGGCTGCGGAGGGGCTCCGCGTCCGCAGGCAGGGTCCTCCCGGGCGCCCCGCCCCCGGCTGTGCGGTCCTGGTACCCGCGGAGGAAGCCTCCTGCAGAGCAGGGACGCTCAAGAGGTCGCCGCCGCCGCCGAGGGGGCGCTCTGCAGGGAAGCCATTCCGTCAGCCACCATCGCCAGTAAACCATCCTGCGTCTCCTCCCCTCGCCTTGCGTGGGGCTCGACCCAGCGGCTTTGTTACCTGGAGACAGGGGGGATGAGATGTGGCGAGTCTGAGAGTGAAAAATGGAGATAAGAGAGGAACGAGGAAGACAGGGGTCGCTTTCTTTTCAGTTCTCTCCCTCAGCAGAAGGCAAGAGCTTAGGGGATGGTCCCCATGCGCGGAGGTTGCTGCCCTGGCTGGGCCTTTCCCCGCCCCCTTGTCCCTCCTTCCTCAGTAATCTGCAGCCTCCATCATGGGGACAGCTCTTTCGCAGAGTGCATTGGCCCGCCCTGGGACAACACCCTCCACTTGTTTTTGTTCCCGCCCCCCAGCCCCCTTCTAGGGAACTCTCCTTCCCCCTAGCTTGAGGCCTCACTGAGCCTGGACTCAAGGCCAGGGACCCCTGGAATACTTACGCAAAGCTTTAGGAACTCTTGGGTATTAATTCAGGGCATTCCACAAAGAGAGAACACATGCGGGGAGCGTGTGGGTTAGAAAATATGACTTATCCCATTCCAGCTTGTGATGGCTCCTGTTTTTCAACACGAGAGCTACCAATGAGACTGACCATCAGGATATGGACATGTCCCTGGCTTTGTGGGCTTTACAGCCTGGCAGGGGAAGCAGACAAGCGTGAAATACAATTTACTGTGAGGAGTGCATCACTCTTCCAGTCTTGGCGCACATCAGGACCTTGTAGTGATTGTTGAAACTTGATTGCTGGGCTGGACCCCCAGTTTCTGATAAGTTTGGGCTGGGTCCTGAGAATATTCCTTCTTCACAAATTTCCAGGTGATCCGTGGTGGCTGTTCACACCTGCGGGCTGCCTTTGTAATGTGATCAGAGTGATGTGGAGGCTGGAGAAAGCTTCCTGAATTGGAGAATCTGAAATAAAAGTAACAGCTGACATGGGTGTCATGCTTCCTCAGTACCAGGCCCTGTTCTGTGGACTTTGTTAACTCATTCAGTCCTCACAACAACCTCTAGAGGAAGGCAATATTGTCTCCATTTTATAGGTGAGAACACTGAGACACTGAGAGGTGCAGGCGTTTGCTCAAGTTTCAAAGCTGTTAGGTGGTGCTGTGGGAATTTGAACCCAGAGAAGACTGACTCCATGGCCTGGGCTCATGGCCACTCAAGAAAGGTCCTTGGGGACCATATCCCCAGACCAAGTCTGGGGAATTCATATTGAACAATCTGAACTGGAGCACCGGAAACCATTACAAAGTAGTAAGTAACAAAATGACATTTCTAGACCAGCCTTTTGCCTTCAAGGGTAGGGAGAGGAACTTAACTAGGAGGCAATGAGGGACCAGCCAGAAGCCTGTTGCTGTAGTTCTAGCTCAAAGTGGCATTGGTCTTGGCGATACATGTGAGTCTGTGCAGGGCCAGGGTGGAAGGAGATTGAGGTGTGTGGATACAGCTGAATGATTCAGGCATTCGATTCTATAGGGTTTAACTGATCTTCAAGAATGGTGCCCAGGCGAGTGGCTGGAGCCACTGGGCATTTGGGCAGCCAGTGCTGCCATCTCTGACAGTGGAAATAAGGAAAGTGAAGCAGATTTGGGGGAACGAAGATAACGAGTTCATTTGCACATATTGCCTCTCTTCCTGGCTCCCGGGCCTCTCTTCAGGTGAGAAAGGCCACCTTTTCTCTCCAGCCCGGGAGGTCTTCAAATTCTAGATTCTTTTAAGACTGCTTCGCTCTTGGCTCAAAGAAGACTAGAGTTTCTTGTTCCTATAAATTCTGGCACGTTATCATGATAGAAGTTCCGCTCCTGCTATGAGACTCTCCCTGGTTGACTGATGCCAGAAATCTCCACTTGTTTCATTGGTGACACAGGAAAACACAAAGGCAGTCATCTTCTTCAGCTTCAGCTTGGTGGCTTCAGCTCCACCATCAAAAGTATTTCTGGCCCTCTGGTAGGAACGGTAGATTTTCTGTAATCAATGAGGGCTTTTTGGTGGTTGATGACCCCGGAGATCCTATGGAGAATCTGAAATAAAAGTAACAGCTGACATGGGTGTCATGCTTCCTCAGTACCAGGCCCTGTTCTGTGGACTTTGTTAACTCATTCAGTCCTCACAACAACCTCTAGAGGAAGGCAATATTGTCTCCATTTTATAGGTGAGAACACTGAGACACTGAGAGGTGCAGGCGTTTGCTCAAGTTTCAAAGCTGTTAGGTGGTGCTGTGGGAATTTGAACCCAGAGAAGACTGACTCCATGGCCTGGGCTCATGGCCACTCAAGAAAGGTCCTTGGGGACCATATCCCCAGACCAAGTCTGGGGAATTCATATTGAACAATCTGAACTGGAGCACCGGAAACCATTACAAAGTAGTAAGTAACAAAATGACATTTCTAGACCAGCCTTTTGCCTTCAAGGGTAGGGAGAGGAACTTAACTAGGAGGCAATGAGGGACCAGCCAGAAGCCTGTTGCTGTAGTTCTAGCTCAAAGTGGCATTGGTCTTGGCGATACATGTGAGTCTGTGCAGGGCCAGGGTGGAAGGAGATTGAGGTGTGTGGATACAGCTGAATGATTCAGGCATTCGATTCTATAGGGTTTAACTGATCTTCAAGAATGGTGCCCAGGCGAGTGGCTGGAGCCACTGGGCATTTGGGCAGCCAGTGCTGCCATCTCTGACAGTGGAAATAAGGAAAGTGAAGCAGATTTGGGGGAACGAAGATAACGAGTTCATTTGCACATATTGCCTCTCTTCCTGGCTCCCGGGCCTCTCTTCAGGTGAGAAAGGCCACCTTTTCTCTCCAGCCCGGGAGGTCTTCAAATTCTAGATTCTTTTAAGACTGCTTCGCTCTTGGCTCAAAGAAGACTAGAGTTTCTTGTTCCTATAAATTCTGGCACGTTATCATGATAGAAGTTCCGGCTCCCTGCTATGAGACTCTCCCCTGGTTGACTGATGCCAGAAATCTCCACTTGTTTCATTGGTGACACAGGAAAACACAAAGGCAGTCATCTTCTTCAGCTTCAGCTTGGTGGCTTCAGCTCCACCATCAAAAAGTATTTCTGGCCCTCTGGTAGGGAACGGTAGATTTTCTGTAATCAATGAGGGCTTTCTTGGTGGTTCAGAGGGTAAAGAATCTGCCTGCAGTGCAGGAGATCCAGGTTTGATCCCTGGGTCAGGAAGATCCCCTGGAGTAGGGAATGACTACCCGCTTCAGTGTTCTTGCCTGGAGAATCCCATGGACAGAGGAGTCTGGGCAGGCCTGGGTCCATAGGGTTGTAAGGAGTCAGGCACAACTGAGCAACTAATACTTTCACTTTTCTTCATTCTTCTGTTATCCTGGGTCCCCTTTGTGACCAAATTTCTGATGGCCGGAGGCAATCTCTGGTTTTTCAGTCAGTTAACCACTCTGGAGTAGTTTACCCAATCAAATTTGTGTGATTTGCAACTTTGTTTCCCAGATCTAATGGTTGGCAGCTGACTAGTCATCACTACTGAAAAGAGGAACCTGTTGTTTAGCTGTGGTCTCTCCAGCATGTTAGCCCTAGTCTGCCATCTCCTGGTTTGATTGATAGTAATGATAGAGGAGAAGAAATGAGCTAATATAATAAAAGGGACTGAAAAACAAAGTGGAGTCAAGACTAGCTAGACAAATATGCTATGTGGTGCAGGAAGAGAGCAATAGACCCATGGAACAGAGCAGCAAGGCTCCAAATGGACACCTGTGTTGACAGGAAGCTAGTTTTATGACAACAATGGTGAATCAACAGGAAAGGATGATGGACTAGTTAGTAATTAGCTTATCCATCTGAGAAAAAGTGACAGCATACCAAGACAAAGCAGAGAGTTTTAAAAGCAAAATTTTAAGATGATGTCAAAGAATAGCATTGTCATCTTAATATAGTAAAGATATGTTAAAACAAGACTCAGAAAGAACAAACCATAAAGGAAAATATTTATAAATTAGTCTGTGCTAAATTGTAAAATTGCCATACAACAGAAAGTTGCCACTAAAAAGAAGCAAGCCATGGACCAAGAGAATATATTTGTATTTATCTAACTGTCAAAGGATTAGTGCTCAGAATAAAGAATACCGTTAAAAATAAATTAAAAAACATAATCAATAGAAGATGGTCAAAGGACGTCACAAAAGTATTTCTGGCCCCCCTGGTAGGACGGTTTCATCATGAGGGCTTTCTTGGTGGTTCAGAGGGTAAAGAATCTGCCTGCAGTGCAGGAGATCCAGGTTTGATCCCTGGGTCAGGAAGATCCCCTGGAGTAGGGAATGACTACCCGCTTCAGTGTTCTTGCCTGGAGAATCCCATGGACAGAGGAGTCTGGGCAGGCCTGGGTCCATAGGGTTGTAAGGAGTCAGGCACAACTGAGCAACTAATACTTTCACTTTTCTTCATTCTTCTGTTATCCTGGGTCCCCTTTGTGACCAAATTTCTGATGGCCGGAGGCAATCTCTGGTTTTTCAGTCAGTTAACCACTCTGGAGTAGTTTACCCAATCAAATTTGTGTGATTTGCAACTTTGTTTCCCAGATCTAATGGTTGGCAGCTGACTAGTCATCACTACTGAAAAGAGGAACCTGTTGTTTAGCTGTGGTCTCTCCAGCATGTTAGCCCTAGTCTGCCATCTCCTGGTTTGATTGATAGTAATGATAGAGGAGAAGAAATGAGCTAATATAATAAAAGGGACTGAAAAACAAAGTGGAGTCAAGACTAGCTAGACAAATATGCTATGTGGTGCAGGAAGAGAGCAATAGACCCATGGAACAGAGCAGCAAGGCTCCAAATGGACACCTGTGTTGACAGGAAGCTAGTTTTATGACAACAATGGTGAATCAACAGGGAAAGGATGATGGACTAGTTAGTAATTAGCTTATCCATCTGAGAAAAAGTGACAGCATACCAAGACAAAGCAGAGAGTTTTAAAAGCAAAATTTTAAGATGATGTCAAAGAATAGCATTGTCATCTTAATATAGTAAAGATATGTTAAAACAAGACTCAGAAAGAACAAACCATAAAGGAAAATATTTATAAATTAGTCTGTGCTAAATTGTAAAATTGCCATACAACAGAAAGTTGCCACTAAAAAGAAGCAAGCCATGGACCAAGAGAATATATTTGTATTTATCTAGCTGTCAAAGGATTAGTGCTCAGAATAAAGAATACCGTTAAAAATAAATTAAAAAACATAATCAATAGAAGATGGTCAAAGGACGTAAACCAACTGGAAAAAATAGTTATGAGATGTTTTTGTAATTTGAAGAAAATTAATTATCACATTTATGTATGTGAGCATTATCTTAGAGTGCTTGCTTCATGGGAATGCCTTGTATAGGTTAAATTACTGAATGCAAAGTGGGTCCCTTCAGCTTCCTACCCATTCTGTGTGCCTAGGTGCCCAGTCCTGTCACTTTGAGACCCACTGGACTGTAGCCCATCAAGCTCTGTCCATGGGATTTTTCACTGACCTCCCATTAATCTTCCCCCTTTCTCTGCTGAGAACAACCAAACTGCCCAATGCTGAAGGTGCCACCTAGTGGTACGAACATTGCTTTATCAATGATCTTTTGCAAGTTTCTTCCTTTTTTCCTGTGCTCCTTTCCTCTTTCTCATATCCTTTTCATATTGATAGATAAAATCCATATTTCATCCTTATCATTACAGCTGAAATGGGTGGTTCAGGATGTCTTCAGTAAGATGCAGCGCTGGCCATGTGGACTAGGGAGGTAGGGAGGTAGAGGGAAGGGAAGCAGTCTAGGCATCTGATGGGGTTCTCTGTGCAGGGCTGGTAATAGCAGTCTAAATGGGGGCAGAGAGTCAGGTTCAGAAATCATTCAGCCAGCGTGAACCATCAACAGCTTTCCCGGTCTCAAAAATCAGTGTTAAATGAGGCAAAGTTCTGCACTTCTGTGATTCTTGGGGTCAGGGGAAGCCTGAGTCTTTAATGGGGGTGATTATCTCCTAAAGGAGGGGGACCCTAAAGCCAGGGACCTTGGAAGAAGCAGTGGCTGCATAGAGATGATTAAGTGGACTCCCCAGTCCAGCGCTTCAACCCCCACCCCACCCCGCCGTTCACCCTGAGGCGCTGCGTTAGTCTTCAGGTGTAGACACTGGCTCCTTAGAACTGGCAGACATCATGCAGCCTCATCTGATCTCCAGCTGTTCAGGTTCCCGGCTCCAGTCAGTGGTCTCTGGTACCTTGACCTCACTGGGCAACGTTTACATTCTGCTACAGTTAAATTTGCTTTTGCTTAATCATAGTCAGCAAGACAAATGAAAGAGACTCAACTTTATTCTTTATCTTATGCTTTAATTATTAGTATTGTGACATTCTTGACTGACTTTTCTTGGCTAAAATGTACAGTGTGCTATATTATGGTTACATGGAGCTTTGTGAGCTGGCGTGTGGCCCTAATCACCATTTATACCATCACTTCTTTGGAAAAGTGTATTCTGCCTTTCAAGCCACAGCCTTCCAAATGCACATTTGGAACACAATCCATTTGTGAGCTGGGAACTCTGTGTTGATGTCTTGGCCCAGGGCAGCCCCACTACCAAACGACATGTGGTTTAAAGTTCATGTAACAGCCGATTCATTTAAATAATGTTAGCTGGAGCTCAGCTTTCAAGTTCTCGGGTTTCTGGTTAATTTAAAATCGAGGAGGCAGCAGAGTGGCAGCGATCAGACAACAGCATGTATGGGGCTCCTGCTCCCTGTAGAGAAATGGCACCCCCCGCCCCTCTTTTCATGGTTTTCCCTGCAGGTTTTAAGACTCAGCCTCTTCCAAGGGCAAGCTTTTCAGTTCTGCTGAACAATTGATCCTGAAAAAGAAGAACTCTTTTAAAAAACCCACTATACTTCCAAGCCTGAAAGTTCAGCTAGGGTCATTCTGGTTTATTGAGTGCAGGGGCCCTCTCAGCAGGAGGAAAAACCATGTTTAAATCCTTGATGGGGGTCCTCCCCAGTCCCTCTCCTCATTTTCCTTTCCCGGTGCCTCCTCTAAGAAGTCTCATTTTCACTAAGTTAGAAGCCAGACAGTCTGTCCCAGGCAAGCCAGCCTCTCTTGGGTCCTATTGAACGAGTTAATATTTATCAAGCACCTCCAGTGTTCCAGGTACTGGGCTAAGCATGCTATGTGCCTAATATCATCTAATCCTCAAAATGACCCTCAGTGACAGGCATCGCATCTCCATTTTGCAGATGAAGCCATTTACATAGAAGAGCGTAATTGTTTTATCTAAGGATGCAGAGCTATGACACAGCCCTAATCCCTGGGTGGGGTGGGATGACCCTTCATGGCGATACCCCCAGGAAACTCCAACCTGGGGTGGAAATTGTATTTGTTGTTTCTAGTTAAAATTCAGGAATTGCTATCACAATTCCTCTGTGTGTGTGTGTGTGTGTGTTAGTTGCTCAGTTGTGTCCAACTGTCTGTGATCCCATGGACTGTAGCCCCCCCGGCTCCTCTGTTAATGGAATTCTCCAGGCAAGAATACTGGAGTGGATTGCTGTTCCCTTCTCCAGGGGGTCTTCCCGACCCAGGAACTGAATCTGAGTCTCTTGCTTTGCAGGCAGATTCTCTACCGAGCTACCAGGAAAGCCCCATAATTCCTCTAACTCAGGTTAATTTCCAAGATGTTGGTGCATCTTTGTTCTACAAAAGTCTCATTTTCATGAAAGAAAAGCAGTAGCATTCCTGTTTTCTCTTGACTTTAAGCAGTTGGAGGTTTGGAACAAGATAAATTATGGAAGCAATGCCAAGTAGACATAGTTCTTGTTTTCTAGAATACAAAGCCTTCCGGTGTGAATTTCTGGCCTTACGTACTTTGTTCTCACCCACCATAGGCTAAGACCTATTCTAGTGCCTACCAGTGCCAAGAACTTTACATATATTTAATCCTCAAAACCACTCTGTGAGGTGGGTGTCCTATTCTTATCGTCAGTTGCAGTTAAGGAGAAATAAGGGCTTCTGGGCCATACTCTCTGCTTATAATGCCTTTTCCTTCTCATTTGGATCTGCCCAAGTCCCATCCCTTAGCCAAGGGCCCTGACAACCTTGTTCTCTCAGTGGGCTTGCCCAGTTCCCCAGGTGGTGTGGGTATGGGTGTAGGGGTGTGTGTGGGTGTGGGTGTGTGTGTGGAACACATCTCTGTCAACCCTGTGTTCCCACAGCTTTTTGCATCTGCCTCTATTTCTGCTTTGTGTTCAAGGTGCTGGCATGAATGTCTCTGTCTGTCACCAACTGCAAAGGCTAGGAGAGCAGAGAATCATGCTTGTCATCTTTATCCCACCTCGGCATCTAGCACCACACCTGGCCTGGAGCCAAATGGAATTGGTGGTTTGGTCCCATTTCCAGGACAGATGTTTTCCCTTAGCCCATCGCCTGCAGAAGTTCCTTTAGAAAGGGGTGGGAGCTGTTGACACTGTGATCACAGACTTTGGCCATCTCCCCTTACAGGACATTGACATGGACTTAAAATAAGAGGCCTAAGTTGTGCCCTGATCATAACTCTATGCAGTTCAGAATATGCATCTACTACTTCTTGTTTTATGAGGCGGCATTGTTCACCAGGATGGGGACATACTTCTGCCATCACTCGAAGATGTGAAGCCTTGTCAAAGTTAAAGCTTGAGTCTGCTCCATTCTGCCTATTACTGTGTTTTATGCTTGTGTCAAAAGAACATAAGTTTTGGTGTTTAGGCACATAACTGATGAAAATATGTGGCATGTGAGTATTGGTGATATACTTGCTTTTCTAATTTATTGCATAAATGCAATAATTCTAACACATCATATGATCGTTGGAATAGTGCATTGATGAAAATGAAAGACATATTTACCATATTTCAGAGTATCAAAGAAATGGAATATTGATATTTTTGGTTGGTTTTTGTTGATTTCACTTTTTTTTGGTCAGGGGAAAGAACCGTTTCAATTATTCCACGTAACTAGATGGTTATAAACAAAAGCTGGACAAATTGGGCATGTTGTCTAATTATGGGCATTTAAAAATTTCAATATCTTGGCATAAAATTACTTATATATATTTAATTTTTTATGGAAAACACATTTTTCTGGTTTCTCAAAAGAAGGAATATTTTAGAGGTTATCCTATATTCAATAGTTAAGTGGATTAACTTGGGGTATTAGTTGGACTTAACCAGTTTAGGATTTCCCTGAAGATATTGACCAGAATGGCCATAGTCATGGGCCATAGTCTCCAAAGTCAGTTTCACTTGGAGAGGGCATGGTGACCCCAGTGCACAGCGAGACTCAAGTCCGGGTCCTGCTGCCAGTGTTGACTCTCTAGAAGCTTTTGGAGACAGGGCTGCCCCTTAGCTGTCAGGGTGTCCATATCCCAATAGATATTAAAGGCATTATTAATGTGAAATGGGACTGAAAAATCTCTTGGGAAGATATCAGCTGAGTGAAGAGTCAGTAAAGAGAATGGTCAGAACTGATAACCTGAGCTTGAAAAATTTGATAATTTACAAGATCTGGAGGACGTTAATTATCTCTGTTTTACACATAGCCTGAGGAATGGAAAGGACAACAGTCATTGGGGAAGGACTCCCAGGGAGAGTTGTTCATAAAAGGAAGATAAGGTTGCGGAAGGTGAAATTTGATCTGGTTTAACACATCTTGATTCTGAGGCCTCCCTAGGCCATGCAGGCAGAGTTGTCTGTAGTGAGAGAGAGGCTGACTCAGGAGAAGGATTAGGCTCGAGACAGACAGCTGGTGTTTGGCCAAGTTCACTCAATAGAATAAATGGCATTGTCTAGGAAGTCTGTAATGTGAACAAAGAAGGTGGCCCAGAGTATTATTGATAGTTAAGACAATGGGGTTTAGAATTAAATAAACTTTACATGTCATTTATAACATACTCACTGTGTCATCTTAAGCCTTGGGATACCTGCCTTTAAAAAAAAAAAAAAAAGACTTGGGATATAATTGACGTACTATACAATTCACCCTTGTAAAGGACGTAATTCAACAGTGTGGCTGTCACCACTCTATAGCTGCAGTACATTTTCATCACCTCCAAAAGAAAGCCCATATTCATTAGATGCCACTCCGCTTTCCCCCTCCTCCCTCTCTGAGCAAGCACTCCTCTGCTTTCTGTCCATACAGCTTGGCCTATTCTAGATGTTTCATATGATACGTGGCTTTTGTGTATAATGTTTTCATTGAATGTAATGTTTTCAAGATTCATCCAGGTTGCAGCATGGAAGAGTAATGTGCTTCTTTTCATGGCTAAATAATATTCCCAGGAGTCTCTGTCTGCTGGTGGAGCTGAACAGCTGCCCAGGAGCAGATGATACCCTGTTTTCTCCACTGCTACCAGTCACCCTGGGGCAGAAAGATATCACATTGCAAGATGAACCCCCCCAGGTTGGTAGATGTCCAACATACTACTGAGAAAGAGTAGAGAAATAGCTACAGAAAGAATGAAGAGACTGAGCCAAAGCAGACATGAACCCCATTTGTGGTTGCACCTGGAAGTGAAAGAAAAATCTGAGGATGTAAAGAACAATTTTGTTCTTAGGAACATAAGAACCTGGAATATTAGGTCCACGAATCAGGGTAAATCGGATGTAGTCAAACAGAAAGGAATCAGTGAACTAAAATGGACAGGAATCGGTGCTTTTCATTCAGATGACTGTTATATTAATTACTGTGGACAAGAGTCCTTTAGAAGAAATGGAGTAGCCCTCACAGTCAATAAAAGAGTTCAGAATTAAGTACTTGGTTGTAATCTCAAAAATGACAGAATGATCTGGATTCATTTCCAAAGCTAGCCCTGGAATCAAATTGATTATATTCTTTGCAGCCAGAGATGGAGAAGCCCTATGCAGTCAGCAAAAACAAGACCTGCAGTTGACTGTGGCTTAGATCATCAGTTCCTTATTGCAAAATTCAGACTCAAATTGATGAAAGTAAGGAAAACCACTAGGCCATTCAGGCATGACATATAATCAAGTCCCTTATGATTATACAGCGCAGGCGATGAATAGGTTCAAGGCACTGGATTTGGTAGACAGAGTGCCTGAAGAACTATGGATGGAGGTCTGTAATATTTTACAGGAGGTGATGACTAAAACCATCCCCAATAAAAAAGAAATGCAAAATGGCTAAGTAAATTGTCTGAGGAAGCTTTACAAATAGCAAAGAGAAGAGAAGTGAGAGGCAAAGGAGAAAGGGAAAGATATTACCCAACTGAATGCAGAGTTCCAGAGAATAGCAAGGAGAGATAAGAAAGCCTTCTTCAGTGAACAATGCAAAGAAACAGAGGAAAACAATAGAATGGGAAAGGTTAGAGATCTATTTAAGAAAGTTGGAGACACCGAGGGATATTTCATGCAAAGATAGTGGCAATAAAGGACAAAAAGGCAAGGATATAACAGAAGCAGAAGAGATTAAGAAGAGGTGGCAAGAATGCACAGAAGAACCATACAGAAAAGGTCCTAAGACCCAGATAACCATGACGATGTGGTCATTCACCTAGAGCCAGACGTGCTGGAGTGTGACGTTAAATGGGCCTTAGGAGGCATTACTATGAACAAAACTAGTGGAGGTGAAGGAATTCCAGTTGAGGTATTTAGAAATCCTAAAAGTTAATGCTGTTAAAGTGCTGTACTCATTATAGTGGCTAATTTGGAAAAGTCAGCAGTGGCCACAGGACTGGAAAAAGTTAGTTTTCATTCCAATGCCAAAGAAAGGCAATGCCAAAGAATGTTCAAGTTATCACACAATTGCACTCATTTCATATGCCAGCAAGATTATGCTCAAAATCTTTCAAGCTAGGCTTTAGTAGTATGTGAATGAAGAGCTTCCAGATGTACTGGATTTAGAAAAGGCAGAGATCAAATTGCCAGCATCATTTGGATCATAGAAAAAGCAAGGGAATTCCAGAAAAAGCATCTACTTCTGCTTCATTGACTACACTAATGCCTTTGACTGTGTATGGATCACAACAAAGTGTGGAATAATCTTAATGAGATGGGAGTGCCAGATCATATTGCCTGTCTCCTGAGAAACCTGTATGCAGGTTAAGAAGTGACAGTTGCAACGGGACATGGAACAATGGACTGGTTCCAACTTGGGAAAGGAGTATATCAAGGTTGCATATTGTCACCCTGCTTATTTAACTTATATGCAGAATGCATATAAGTACTGAAATGCTGGACTGATATATCACAAGCTGGAATCAAGATTTCCAGTAGAAATACCAACAACCTCAGATATGCAGATGATACCATTTAAATGGCAAAAAGTGAAGAAAAACTAAAGAGCCTCTTGATGAGGTGAAAGAGGAAAGTGAAAAAGCTGGCTCATCCAGTACTATAACTTCATGGCAAATAGAAGGGGGAGAAGGTAGAAACAGTGTCAGATTTCATTTTCTTCTGCTCCCAAATCAGTGCAGATGGTGACTGCAGCCACAAAATTAAAAGACATTTGCTCCTTGGAAGAATAGCTATGACAAACCTAGACAAAGCAGAGACATCACTTTGCAGACTAAGGTCCATATAGTCAAGGCTATGGGTTTTCCAGTAGTCATGCATGGATGTGAGAGCTGGACCATAAATAAGGCTGAATGCCAAAGAATTGATGTCTTTGAACTGTGGTGTTCATAAAAAACTGTTGAGAGTCCCTTGGACAGCAGGGAGATCAAACCAGACAATCCTAAAAGAAATCAATGTTTAACTATTTACAATAGCTAGAACATGGAAGCAACCTAGGTGTCCATCGACAGATGAATGGATAAAGAAACTGTGGTACATATATACAATGGAATATTACTCAGCCATAAAAAGAAATTCAGGGCTTCCCCTGGTGGTCCAGTGGGTAAGGACACTGCCTTGCAGTGCAAGGGATGCCGGTTCGATCCCTGGCCTGGGAAGATCCCATGTGCCGTGGAACGGCTGGACTGATGTGTCCAATTACCAAGCTGGAGCTCTGGCACGCGTGCGCCCAGAGCTGGTGCTCTGCGACGACAGTGGCCACTGTGATGGGAGGCCCACAGGAGCCAAAGAACAAAGACGGATGAAAATGGACAAATGAAAGACCAGTGGAAGTGACCCGCCGATCCCCCTCCCTCCCCACCTCACCCTCCAAAAGATAAATAAAAAAAAAAGAAATGCATTTGAATCAGTTCTAATGATGTGGATGAATCTAGAACACAGAGGGACATATGTCAGAGAAAGAAAGATAAATATTGTATACTGACACATGTGTATGGAATCTCAAAAGATGGTGCTGATAAATGAATATACAGAGTAGCAATGGAGATTTGGACATGGAGAACAGTCTTATGGACATTGATGTGAGGGAGGGGAATATGCTGTGGGACTAGCGGATGTCAAACAGCAGCTCTGTGATAACCTGGAGGAGTGGGATGGGGAGGGAGAAGGGGGGATGTTCAGGAGTGAGGGACATATGTATACCTATGGCAGATTCAGGTCGATGTGTAGCAGTAAACAACAAAACTTTATAAATAAAATAAAATAATAAAATTATATAAAAAAATCAATGCCTAATATTCATTGGAAGGACTGATGCTGAAGTTGAAGCTCCAATACTTTGACCACCTGATACAAAGAGCTGATCCATTGGAAATGACTCTGATGCTGGGAAAGGTTGAGGGAAAGAAGAGAAGGGGGCCACAGAAGATGAAATGGTGGGATGGTGTTACTGGCTCAATGGACAGGAGTTTGAGCAAACTCTGGAACATAGGGAAAGACAAGGAAACTTGGTGTGCTGTAGTTCATGGTTGCAAAGAGTCAGAAAAGACTTAGTGACTGAATAGCACCAGCAATTGTTATAACATATTTTGCCATCGACCTGTTAACTGATGGAGTTTTGAGTTGTTTCTACTTTTTGGCTCTTATGACTAATGTTCCTATAAAAATTCAGATACCAGTATTTTTATGAATATATATTCCCAATTTTATTGATTATAGACATCTAGTAGTATTAATACAATTGTTCTGTCATATGGTGACTCTTTTTTAAGCTTTTGGGAAACTGCAAAATTGTTTCTCAAGTTAGCAGTAGCATTTTACAATCCCACCAGTAAGCCAAAAGGGTGTGACTTCTCCACATAACTCTGAGTTTTTGAGTCTAGCCATTCCTGGTGGGTATGAAGTGCTATCTGATTGCGATTTTGATTTATATTTTCCTAATGACTAATAATGTCAAATATCTTTTCTTGTGATCATTGTACATTTGTATATTTTCTTTGGAGAAGTGTCTAGACCTTTGCCCATTTTTAAATTGGGTCATTAGCTTTTTTGTTGAGTTTTAAGAGTTTTTTATATATTCTGCATATCAGTCTTTAGCAGATATATGATTTACAAATATTTTCTCCCATTCTGTAGAATGCCACTAAGTTATTCTTATGGGATTCTTCAAAGTGCAAATATTTTCAAAATTACCTGTTTTTTTTATTATGACTCATGTTTTTGCAAACAGTGAGAATTTTGCTTCTTCTTTTCCAATCTGGATTCCTTTTATTTCTTTTTCTTCTCTAATTGTTGTAGCTAGAACTTTCAAGACTATATTGAATAATAGATGAGAGAGTGGACATCTGTGTCTTGTTCCTGATCTTAGAGGGAATGCTTTTAGTTTTCAACCATTGAGAATAATGTTTGCCGTGGGCTTATCATATATAGCTTTCACTATGTTGAGGTTGGTTCCTTCTATGCCCATTTTGTGAGGATTTTTTTTTTTTTTTTATCATAAATGGGTGCTGGATTTTATCAAAGGCTTTTTATGCGTCTATTGAGATTATCATATGATTTTTATCTTTCAATTTGTTGATATGGTATATCACATTGTTTAATGTGCAAATATTGAAGATTCCTTGCATGCCTGGAAGAAACCCAACTTGATCATGGTGTATGAGCCATTTGATGTGTTGCTGAATTCTGTTTGCTAGAATTTTGTTGAGGATTTTGGCATCTATATTCATCAGTGATATTGGCCTGTAATTTTCTCTTTCGGTGTTGTCTTTGCCTGGTTTTGGTATCAGGGTGATGGTGGCCTTGTAGAATGAGTTTAGAAGTGTTCCTTCCTGTGATATTTTTAGAAAGTTTTAGAAGGATAGGTATTAGGTCTTCTCTAAATGATTGATAGAATTCACCTGTGAAGCCATCTGGTCCTGCGCTTTTATTTTGGCAGACATTTTTGATCACAGATCCGATTTCAGTGCTTGTAATTGGATTGTTCATGATTCCTATTTCCTCTTGGTTTAGTCTTGGAAGATAGCACTTCTCTAAGAATCTGTCCATTTCTTCCGGGTTGTCCATTTTATTGCCATACAGTTGTTCATCATAGTCTCTTATAATCCTTTGTATTTCTGTATTGTCTGTTGTAACCTCTTCTTTTTCATTTCTAATTTTGTTGATTTGATTCCTCTCTCTTTCTTTTTTTTTTTTTTAAAGATTTATTTATTTATTTATTTAGGGCGGGGGTCAGGTTGGGGAGGGAGGGGAGTGGGCAGGCCACTTCTATTGGTCTTTCATTTCTCCATTTTCATCCGTCTTTGTTCTTTGGCTCCTGCGGGCCTCTCATCGCGGTGGCATCTGTCGCGGCAGAGCACTGGCTCTGGGCGCATGAGCTCCAAAGCTCCGGCTCGGTAATTGGACACATCGGTCCAGCTGCTCCACGGCACGTGGGATCTTCCCAGGCCAGGGATCGAGCCAGCACCCCTTGCGCTGCAAGGCAGTGTCCTTACCCACTGGACCACCAGGGGAAGCCCTCTTCTCTCTTTCTTGATGAGTCTGGGTAGAGGTTTGTCAATTTTGTTTATCTTTTCTAAGAACCACCTTTTGATTTTATTAATCTTTACAGTTGTTTTTTCATTTATTTCTACTCTGATCTTTCAGATTTCTCTTCTTCTGCCAACTTTGGGGCTTCTTTTTCCAGTTGTTTTAGGTGTAAACTTAGGTCTTTTGGTTTGACGTTTCTCTTGTTTCTTGAGATAGGATTGTGTTGCTATAGGCTTCACTCTTAGAACTGCTTTTGCTGTATCCCATAGGTTTGGGGTTGTTGTGTTTTCATTATCATTTTTTCATGCAGAGTTTTTGATATTGGCCTGTAATTTTCTTCGTGTTGTCTTTGCCTGGTTTTGGTATCAGGGTGATGGTGGCCTTGTAGAATGAGTTTAGAAGTGTTCCTTCCTGTGATATTTTTAGAAAGTTTTAGAAGGATAGGTATTAGGTCTTCTCTAAATGATTGATAGAATTCACCTGTGAAGCCATCTGGTCCTGCGCTTTTATTTTGGCAGACATTTTTGATCACAGATCCGATTTCAGTGCTTGTAATTGGATTGTTCATGATTCCTATTTCCTCTTGGTTTAGTCTTGGAAGATAGCACTTCTCTAAGAATCTGTCCATTTCTTCCGGGTTGTCCATTTTATTGCCATACAGTTGTTCATCATAGTCTCTTATAATCCTTTGTATTTCTGTATTGTCTGTTGTAACCTCTTCTTTTTCATTTCTAATTTTGTTGATTTGATTCCTCTCTCTTTCTTTTTTTTTTTTTTAAAGATTTATTTATTTATTTATTTAGGGCGGGGGTCAGGTTGGGGAGGGAGGGGAGTGGGCAGGCCACTTCTATTGGTCTTTCATTTCTCCATTTTCATCCGTCTTTGTTCTTTGGCTCCTGCGGGCCTCTCATCGCGGTGGCATCTGTCGCGGCAGAGCACTGGCTCTGGGCGCATGAGCTCCAAAGCTCCGGCTCGGTAATTGGACACATCGGTCCAGCTGCTCCACGGCACGTGGGATCTTCCCAGGCCAGGGATCGAGCCAGCACCCCTTGCGCTGCAAGGCAGTGTCCTTACCCACTGGACCACCAGGGGAAGCCCTCTTCTCTCTTTCTTGATGAGTCTGGGTAGAGGTTTGTCAATTTTGTTTATCTTTTCTAAGAACCACCTTTTGATTTTATTAATCTTTACAGTTGTTTTTTCATTTATTTCTACTCTGATCTTTCAGATTTCTCTTCTTCTGCCAACTTTGGGGCTTCTTTTTCCAGTTGTTTTAGGTGTAAACTTAGGTCTTTTTTTTTGACGTTTCTCTTGTTTCTTGAGATAGGATTGTGTTGCTATAGGCTTCACTCTTAGAACTGCTTTTGCTGTATCCCATAGGTTTGGGGTTGTTGTGTTTTCATTATCATTTTCTTCTAGGAATTTTTAAATTTCCTTTTTGATTTATTTGGTAATCTGTTCATTATTTAGAAATATATTGTTGAATCTCCATGTGTTTGTGTTTTTTATGGTTTTTTACTTGTAATTGATATCTAGTCTCATAGCATCGTGGCCAGAAAAGATGGGTGATATTATTTAAATTTTCTTAAATTTACTGAGGTTTGATTTGTGACCCAAGAAGTGGTATGCCCTGGAAAAAGTTCCATGTGCACCTGAGAAGAAAGTTTATTCTTCTGCATCTGAATGGAAAGTCCTAAAGATATCAATGAGATCCATCTCAGCTAATGCATCATTTTAAAGCCTGTGTTTTCTTTCTTTCTTTTTTTTTATATTAAGCATGCTTTTTTAAAAAAATTATTTATTTTTTAAAATTTTTTTATTCTTTATTTTAAAGGTTTTAAAGTGTTTTGTTGTTCATAGACATTTATGTTCCCCGATCGGTCATATGCATATCCCTGGTCCCCACCCCCAGTTCCCCATCCCACCCCTCCGGACCATCGCCCCAACCCATTGTAAGCACTCCTATTCCCTTAGCACAATGACAATAGCTATCTTTTCCACACATAACAGTATAGGTTTCCATGTTACTCCCTCCATGCTCCCCCCTCCCTATTTCTTCCCCATAGTGTCCCTATGTCTATGCTCTGTTTGTTTTTCCATGAATTCACTGCGTGTGTTTTCAAGACTGTCCTACTAGATTCCATATATGTGCGTTAGCATCCTGTACTTGTCTTTCTCTTTTTGACTTACCTCACTTTTTATGATAGATTCTAGAGCCCCTGAGTCCTCTGCATTTCTTTTAACAGCTAAGTAGTATTCTATTGTATAATCTTTACAGTTGTTTTTTCATTTATTTCTACTCTGATCTTTCAGATTTCTCTTCTTCTGCCAACTTTGGGGCTTCTTTTTCCAGTTGTTTTAGGTGTAAACTTAGGTCTTTTTTTTTGACGTTTCTCTTGTTTCTTGAGATAGGATTGTGTTGCTATAGGCTTCACTCTTAGAACTGCTTTTGCTGTATCCCATAGGTTTGGGGTTGTTGTGTTTTCATTATCATTTTCTTCTGGGAAATTTTTTAAAATTTTCCCTTTTTTGATTTATTTGGTAATCTGTTCATTATTTAGAAATATATTGTTGAATCTCCATGTGTTTGTGTTTTTTATGGTTTTTTACTTGTAATTGATATCTAGTCTCATAGCATCGTGGCCAGAAAAGATGGGTGATATTATTTAAATTTTCTTAAATTTACTGAGGTTTGATTTGTGACCCAAGAAGTGGTATGCCCTGGAAAAAGTTCCATGTGCACCTGAGAAGAAAGTTTATTCTTCTGCATCTGAATGGAAAGTCCTAAAGATATCAATGAGATCCATCTCAGCTAATGCATCATTTTAAAGCCTGTGTTTTCTTTCTTTCTTTTTTTTTATATTAAGCATGCTTTTTTAAAAAAATTATTTATTTTTTAAAATTTTTGTATTCTTTATTTTAAAGGTTTTACAGAGTTTTGTTGTTCATAGACATTTATGTTCCCCGATCGGTCATATGCATATCCCTGGTCCCCACCCCCCCAGTTCCCCCCATCCCACCCCTCCGGACCATCGCCCCAACCCATCGTAAGCACTCCTATTCCCTTAGCACAATGACAATAGCTATCTTTTCCACACATAACAGTATAGGTTTCCATGTTACTCCCTCCATGCTCCCCCCTCCCTATTTCTTCCCCATAGTGTCCCTATGTCTATGCTCTGTTTGTTTTTCCATGAATTCACTGCGTGTGTTTTCAAGACTGTCCTACTAGATTCCATATATGTGCGTTAGCATCCTGTACTTGTCTTTCTCTTTTTGACTTACCTCACTTTTTATGATAGATTCTAGAGCCAGCCACTTCATTAGGACTGAGTCCTCTGCATTTCTTTTAACAGCTAAGTAGTATTCTATTGTATATATATACCAGAGCTTCTGTATCCATTCATTTGTCGATGGACACCTAGGTTGCTTCCATGTTCTGGCTATTGTATAGAGAGCTGCAATGAACATTGGGGTACAGATGCTTCTTTCAGTTTTGATTTCATCAGGATATAAGCCTAAGAGTGGGATTGCTGGATCATAGGGTGCTTCTAGTTTTAGTATTTTAAGGAATCTCCATACTGTCTTCCATAGAGGCTGTATCAATTTACATTCCCACCAGCAATGCAAGAGGGTTCCCTTTTCTCTGCACCCTCTCCAGCATTTATTGTCTGCCGATTTTTTGAAGATGGCCATTCTGACGGGTGTGAGGTGGTATCTCATTGTAGTTTTAATTTGCATTTCTCTAATAATAAGCGAGGTTGAGCATCATTTCATGTGCTTTTGGGTCATCTGCATGTCCTCTTGAGGCATCTCTTTAGATCTTTTTCCCATTTTTTGATTGGGTTGTTCGTTTTTCCTGTACTGAGCTGTCTGAGTTGCTTGTAGATTTTGGAGATTAATTCTTTGTCTGTTATTTCATTTGCTATGGTTTTCTCCCACTGTGTGGGGTGTCTGTTCAGCTTTATTGTAATTTCTTTGGCTGTACAAAAGCTTTTAAGTTTCATGAAGTCCCACATGTTCATTTTTCTTTTCAGTTCCGCTATTTTAGTAGGTGGGCCATGGAAGCTCTTGCTTTGATTTATGTCCTTGAAGGTTTTGCCTATATTCCCCTCTAAGAGTTTGATGGTTTCTGGTCTTACATTTAGGTCTTTAATCCATTTTGAGTTGATCTTAGTGTATGGTGTCAGGGAATGTTCCAACTTCATTTTTATGCATGTGACTGTCCAATTTTCCCAGCACCATTTGTTGAAGAGGCTGTCTTTGTCCCATTTTATAGTTTCGCCTCCTTTGTCAAAAATAAGGTACCCATAGGTGCGTGGCTTTATCTCTGGCTTCTTGATCTTGTTCCATTGGTTGATATTTCTGTTGTTGTGCCAGTACCATACTGTCTTGATAACTGTTGCTTTGTAGTAGAGTCTGAAGTTGGGGAGGCTGATGCCTCCAGCTCCATTCTTCTTCCTGAGGATTGCTTTGGCTATTTGAGGTCTTTTGTGTTTCCCTATGAACTGTGTTATTCTTTGGTCTAGTACTGTGAAAAATGTCAAGATTGTGTTTTCTTATCAATTTTCTGTTTTCATGATCTGTCCATTGGTATAAGAGGCATATTAAAGTTTCCTATTATTATTGTGTTACTGTCAACTTCCCCTTTTATGTCTGATAGTGTTTGCCTTATGTATTGAGATGCTCCTAAATTGGGTACATAGATATTTAAACTTCTTACGTTTCCTCTCAAATTGATCGTTTGATCATTATGTAGTGTCCTGCCTTGTCTCTTATACTCTTCTTCATTCTAAGGTTTATTTTGTCTGATATGAAGATTGCTACTTCAGCTTTTTGTGCTTTCCATTTGCATGGAATATGTTTTTCCATCCTCTCACTTTCAGTCTATGTCCATCTTTTGGTCTGAAGTGGATTTCTTATAAACAGCATATATACAGGTCTTGTAGTCTGTGCTCCTTCTCTGAAACCCCTGGGCTTGATGCCTGACCAGGGAATGGATATTCCATGGCTGGTTTGTTAAGGTATTAAATGGTATTAAAACATAGATACATAAATTGGAAACAGAGGTGTACCTTTGACAAATGGCAATTAAAATATCATGCAAACACTAACATACTGGAATATACACACAAACATATACAGCTATAACATAACCCAGACTGTCCAAAAAAAAAAAAAAAGCCACAGAAAAATTACGGTACAATATGTAAATGTAGCAAATAGAGGAAACCAAGAATGATATCTACCAGTTAAGAACCAAACTAACTAAAGCACAAATTGGAGAACAGTGCTAGAGCAAAGTCCCAACTGGGGATAAGGCAATGAAAACAAAACAGACTAGTGTATATGATGAGGAAAAGGAAGAAGAGAAAGGAAGGATAGAAAGGAAATATAGAATAGATGTAGAATAGTAATGCAAAGTTAAATATAGGAACATAAATATTTGTATGAATTAAACTTTAGTGCAATAGGAAAAGGACATTAGAGAAAGAAAAGAAATAGTTGTAGAAAAAATAATAATACATACAAAACGTAAAAAATTAAAGCAAAGAGAGAGAAAAATATAACAAAACAAAACAAAACAAAATAATTAAAACAATCCTCCTACCGAACCACAAAGGACCAATGTATCATCAGAAGTATATAACCAAAATGGGCCGGGTGTGGGGCCCAGAGGACGCTGTGGCCCAGCGGCGCTGGCAGCAGGAGCTGCCACGGCGACACTGGAGGCTTCGTGGAGGTTCCCCACCTGCAGCACCTCGGCAGTCCCGTGGCAGCTCTGTGCCCCCGGCCCATCTCCGTGGTACTCCTGTGGGATCCGCGTGGCTGCGGCAGCCCTGGAGCCCAATGCGGTTAGGAGGGTGGCCAGGCCTCAACAGCTGTGGTGACCTCAGCCCCTTCAGGAGCAGGGAGCTTAGTGGTGGCGGTGCCCGGGGCCGGGCCGGTGCCCTCCGGAGGAGGCAGTGGGCTCAGGAACGAGCACCCCCCCACCTCCCCCTGACTATGCTGAGGTGGCCGTGGCCGCTGCTCGAGGTTGGATATTCAGAATTGGCAGTAGCCTGACTGACCCTTAGATCAAACAGAGCATACTGAAACAGCAGGACTGGCTGGTGGTGTAGCAGGCATCGTGAGTAAGCATACACAAATCCACTCCTTATCACGTGTGTAAGGAAAAAAGATTTAAACAAGTCTCTTGAGTAGTGTTTTCTCACCGATGGAAAATTACTTCCAAGCAGAAGCTTATATCCTGGACAAGGTGTTAGATGAATTTGAACAAAACGAATGTATTTTGTGTTTCCTGCTATAGCCTGAAATGTGAACTGTTATACATGGACAAAAAGGAAGCTAGCGTATGTGTAATCTGCCATTAAGTGCTAATGAATGTGGCTCAGCCCAGAGAGCAGAGGTGAGTTTGGTTTGCTGATGGGATCTTGCGTAATGGAGAAATTGCTGATGCAGCCAAATTAACCATGAATGGAACTTCCTCTGCAGGAACCCTGGCTGTGTCACCCGACCCAGTCAAGCCTGTAACTACCAGTCCCCTACCAGCAGAGACGATTATTACTCTATTCTCTGCAAGTATAACTAAGGTCAGAAGTCCGGTTGGCAGTGCAATAAATCTTATTTCTGAAGGTGGCCTTCCTCCCATTCTCATCTCCACTGGGGTAAACGGAGACTATGCTGGGGAAGAGAAACCATCGCAGATTTCTGTAATGCAGCTATTAGACGATGGTGGTTCTGATCCACTTGTATTTGTTTTAAATGCAAATTTGTTGTCAATAGTTTAAATTGTAAATTATGTGAACAGGAAATACTGGTGTTTCACAGCCAAGGGAATGCATGCAGTCGGTCAGTCTGAGATAATCTTTCTTCTTCAGTGTCTACCAGATGAAAACTGTTTGCCAAAGAATACCTTCAACCATTTTGTGCAGCTTTATCGGGATGCTCTGGCAGGGAATGTTGTAGGCAACTTCTTCAGTCAAAATTTCCTTCGCAGCAAAGAGCATGGTGGATTCTTATATGTGACATCTACCTACCAGTCACTGCGAGATCCAGTACTCCCAACCCCACCTTACTCGTTTGGGATTCTTATCTAGAAATGGGAAACTCCTTGGGTTAAAGTGTTTCCTATCTGACTAATGTTGAGACTTGGAGCTGAATATTGACTTTATCCATTCCCACTGTTTGGCGTCAGATTTTGGAAGCCATTGTTTGGAGAGACAGGGCATACCATCGTGAATCTTCTTGCAGACTTTAGAAATTACCAGTATAGATTGCCAGTAGTTCAAGGTTTGGTGGTTGATATGGAAGTTTGGAAACCAGCATCAAAATTCCCAGCAACAGGTATAATGAGTCACCTGTCTTGTTGCAGAGCACTGGCTCTCAGTGCATGCGCTCCACAGCCTGGTTCACAATTGGACACACTAGTTCAACTGCTCCACAGCATGTGGGATCTTCCCAGGCCAGGGATCAGACCAGTGCCCCTTCCACTGCAAGGTGGACTCTTTACCTACTGGACCACCAGGGAAGCCCCCCAATTACTTCTTATACTACTTCTTGATGATGAAAGCCATGAACAAGTCCGATAAGCACGTCCTGGCAGGAGGTGCCTGTTTCAACGAGAAGGCAGACTCTTATCTTGTGTGTGTACAGAATGATGATGGCAATTATCAGACCCAGGCTATCAGTATTCATAATCAGCCCAGAAAGGTGCCAGTTACTTTGTGTTCAGTGGTGCTCTGAAGTCCTCTTCAGGATATCTTGCCAAGTCCAGTACTGTGGAAGAGGGCGTCATGATCCAGATTACTGCAGAGAACATGGATGCCTTGCGGCAGATGCTGCGGGATATGAAGGACTTCACCATCACCTGTGGCAGGCAGATGCTGAGGACCCCCAGGAGCAGGTTCATGTCCAGTGGGTGGATGACAACAAGAACATCAACAAGGGTGTCCTAAGTCCCACTGATGGGAAGTCCATGGAGTCTATAACAAGGGTGAAGATATTCCATGGATCAGAGTATAAAGCGAATACAAAAGTCATCAGATGGACCAAGGTGTTTTTCTTAGAAAATGATGACCAGCACAATTGCCTGAGTGACTTTGCAGATCACAGCTGACTAACTGAGCATGTTGCCAAGGCTTTTTGTCTTGCTCTGTGTCCCCACCTGAAGCTTCTGAAAGAAGATGCAATGACAAAACTGGAACCTTGTGTGACCCTTGACTCATATCAGGTTGGCTATCAAGCAGGGAGCAGTGGGCAGCCCCTTCCCTCTCAGTACATGAATGATCTGGACAGTGCTCTGGTGCCAGTGATCCGTGGAGGGGCCTGCCAGCTCAGTGAGGGACCCATCGTCATGGAACTCATCTTTTACATTCTGGAAAACATTGCATAGACAGAGAGGACTTCATTGTTTTCTGTTCAGATCTGTTGCAACAGCAGTCATACCCAAATCATTTGCACTTTAGAACTGGAAAATTAAGCTTTTGTTAACACTATTAAAGGGAACCGGGGTGGAAGTGGGGCTCAGGGGGTTGGCGTTGGAAGGGGTGGTGGAGGGACAGATGTTCCATAGCTCTAAGTCTTCTATGCATTGTCTACCAAGAAGATTTGGGCAGCTTCTGTTACTGCACACCAGTTATGCTATCCTTGCAGCTAATCCCCTTCTGCTACCATTTAGACAAAAATCCTGCTCCTTTGAAGACTGACTTTTGGTCTTGTGCTCAGAAATGCTCAAATGGGTACAGCCATCACCAGGGGTCGGGTGGGAGGGCAGAGGGGAAAAAAAATGAAGCATCAAAAAAAAAAAAAAAAAAAAAAGAAGAAGTATATGACCAAACTAAAATGTGTGGTTTAAAAAGATTTTTTTTTTTTTTTGGTAAAGTTGAATATATTTAATAGTACTGATAAGATTGGTAGCTACAACAGCAGAGGAAAAAAACAACAGCGAAGGAAAAAAAGAAAAAAGGTGGGGGAAGGAGGAAAAATAAATCCAGAGGAAAATTCAGCACAAGTCAAAATGTAAAAATAAATGTTTTTGTTTTGGGGACTCTGCTGTCAGTGACCTTTCTCTTGCCTACTATGCAGGAGCTATGGCCTATCAGTCTTTTTCTTGCCTCTGGCAGCAGTTGGATTTGAAAGCCTCTTTTACTGTTTTTCTGTAGTTCTGCCTGTTCAAACACTAAAAGGCCCACTCTGATTGGGGTGGGTCAGGTTCTTGATCATTAATCCAGTTACCTTTGTTGTTGGGTGGAGCTATGTTCCATCCTGGTAGTTTGACCTGAGGCCAAACTATGGTAGGAGTAATGGGTTAAACTTCCCCTGCTGACCACTCAGGCCACGTGTCCCTGCAGAGACTCAAAAAGGCCACAGGGGGCTCATTGTGTGACCCTTGACTCATATCAGGTTGGCTATCAAGCAGGGAGCAGTGGGCAGCCCTTCCCTCTCAGTACATGAATGATCTGGACAGTGCTCTGGTGCCAGTGATCCGTGGAGGGCCTGCCAGCTCAGTGAGGGACCCATCGTCATGGAACTCATCTTTTACATTCTGGAAAACATTGCATAGACAGAGAGGACTTCATTGTTTTCTGTTCAGATCTGTTGCAACAGCAGTCATACCCAAATCATTTGCACTTTAGAACTGGAAAATTAAGCTTTTGTTAACACTATTAAAGGGAACCGGGGTGGAAGTGGGGCTCAGGGGGTTGGCGTTGGAAGGGGTGGTGGAGGGACAGATGTTCCATAGCTCTAAGTCTTCTATGCATTGTCTACCAAGAAGATTTGGGCAGCTTCTGTTACTGCACACCAGTTATGCTATCCTTGCAGCTAATCCCCTTCTGCTACCATTTAGACAAAAATCCTGCTCCTTTGAAGACTGACTTTTGGTCTTGTGCTCAGAAATGCTCAAATGGGTACAGCCATCACCAGGGGTCGGGTGGGAGGGCAGAGGGGAAAAAAAATGAAGCATCAAAAAAAAAAAAAAAAAAAAAGAAGAAGTATATGACCAAACTAAAATGTGTGGTTTAAAAAGATTTTTTTTTTTTTTTGGTAAAGTTGAATATATTTAATAGTACTGATAAGATTGGTAGCTACAACAGCAGAGGAAAAAAACAACAGCAAAGGGAAAAAAAAGAAAAAAGGTGGGGGAAGGAGGAAAAATAAATCCAGAGGAAAATTCAGCACAAGTCAAAATGTAAAAATAAATGTTTTTGTTTTGGGGACTCTGCTGTCAGTGACCTTTCTCTTGCCTACTATGCAGGAGCTATGGCCTATCAGTCTTTTTCTTGCCTCTGGCAGCAGTTGGATTTGAAAGCCTCTTTTACTGTTTTTCTGTAGTTCTGCCTGTTCAAACACTAAAAGGCCCACTCTGATTGGGGTGGGTCAGGTTCTTGATCATTAATCCAGTTACCTTTGTTGTTGGGTGGAGCTATGTTCCCTCCTTGTAGTTTGACCTGAGGCCAAACTATGGTAGGAGTAATGGGGACTTCTCTCCAAAAGGACCTATTCCCGCATGCTCTATCAGGAACACTGCGGCAGTGTTCCTGACCCCACTGCAGGCCACTGTCGACCCTCACCACTGCCAGAGACTTCAGAACACTCAGAGGTGAATCTGACTCAATCTCATATGGGGTCCCTGTTTCTTTCTCCCGGATCCAGGTGCGCACAGAGTCCATTTCCCCAGTCCTGCTCAGTGGCTCTATGACTGGGTTAACAACAATGTCTTTCAACAGGAATTGAGCCCACTGCGGCCTTTCCGAGGACTCCCTTTGGGCACTTCTAATCCAAAGAGGCACATGGACCCTCAAAAGCAGGTCTGGTTCCGTCTCTTTGTGGGGGTCATTGCTCCTTTCCTGGGTCTTGGTGTGTAACACTCTTTGCATGTTTGGCCCACCCAGTTTCTCTGGCGGGTTTGAAGTTTGATTTTTTTTTTTTTTTGCCTCTTTTTATTGATTTTTTATCCGTTTATTTTCTTTTTTTTTTAAACCTTTATTTTACTTTTAACTTTTACAGAATTTTGTTGTTTACAGATATGTATGTTCTCATATTAGTCATATGTATATCCCCCCTTCCCTCCCCTCCCGACCATCACACAGCACCCCTGAAGGATCCCCTTTTCTCACAGAGCAATGACTAGAGCTATTTTCTTCACTTATGATAGTACAGGCCTTCATGCTACTTCCTTTATGCCTCTTACCCACTGTTCCTTCCCCACAATGTCCATATGTCCACTGTCCATGTCTGTCTTTCTGTCGCTTCACTGCGTGTGCCATCATCACCATCCTACTAGATTCCATATATATGTGTTAATATACTGTATTTGTCCTTCTCTTTCTGACTGACTTCACTTTTGATGATATGTTCTAGATCCAGCCACCTCATTAAGGTTGATTTGCATTTCTCTTTACAGCTGTGTAGTATTCCATTGTATATCTTTTCTTGCCTCTGGCAGCAGTTGGCTTTGAAAGCCTCTTTTACTGTTTTTCTGTAGTTCTGCCTGTTCAAACACTAAAAGGCCCACTCTGATTGGGGTGGGTCAGGTTCTTGATCATTAATCCAGTTACCTTTGTTGTTGGGTGGAGCTATGTTCCCTCCTTGTAGTTTGACCTGAGGCCAAACTATGGTAGGAGTAATGGGGACTTCTCTCCAAAAGGACCTATTCCCGCATGCTCTATCAGGAACACTGCGGCAGTGTTCCTGACCCCACTGCAGGCCACTGTCGACCCTCACCACTGCCAGAGACTTCAGAACACTCAGAGGTGAATCTGACTCAATCTCATATGGGGTCCCTGTTTCTTTCTCCCGGATCCAGGTGCGCACAGAGTCCATTTCCCCAGTCCTGCTCAGTGGCTCTATGACTGGGTTAACAACAATGTCTTTCAACAGGAATTGAGCCCACTGCGGCCTTTCCGAGGACTCCCTTTGGGCACTTCTAATCCAAAGAGGCACATGGACCCTCAAAAGCAGGTCTGGTTCCGTCTCTTTGTGGGGGTCATTGCTCCTTTCCTGGGTCTTGGTGTGTAACACTCTTTGCATGTTTGGCCCACCCAGTTTCTCTGGCGGGTTTGAAGTTTGATTTTTTTTTTTTTTTTGCCTCTTTTTATTGATTTTTTATCCGTTTATTTTCTTTTTTTTTTTTTAAACCTTTATTTTACTTTTAACTTTTACAGAATTTTGTTGTTTACAGATATGTATGTTCTCATATTAGTCATATGTATATCCCCCCTTCCCTCCCCTCCCGACCATCACACAGCACCCCTGAAGGATCCCCTTTTCTCACAGAGCAATGACTAGAGCTATTTTCTTCACTTATGATAGTACAGGCCTTCATGCTACTTCCTTTATGCCTCTTACCCACTGTTCCTTCCCCACAATGTCCATATGTCCACTGTCCATGTCTGTCTTTCTGTCGCTTCACTGCGTGTGCCATCATCACCATCCTACTAGATTCCATATATATGTGTTAATATACTGTATTTGTCCTTCTCTTTCTGACTGACTTCACTTTTTATGATACGTTCTAGATCCAGCCACCTCATTAAGGTTGATTCTTCTGCATTTCTCTTTACAGCTGTGTAGTATTCCATTGTATATATGTACCAGAGCTTTTGGATCCATTCGTTCGTCGATGGGCATCTAGGTTCCTTCCATGTTCTAGCTTTTGTATAGAGAGCTGCAATGAACATTGAGGTACAGGTGCTTCTTTCAATTTTGATTTCGTCAGGGTATAAGCCTAAGAGTGGGATTGCTGGGTCATAGGGTGCTTCTAGTTTTAGTTTTTTAAGAAATCTCCACACTGTCTTCCATAGAGGCTGTATCAATTTACACTCCCACCAGCAATGCAGGAGTGTTCCCTTTTCTCCGCAGCCTCTCCAGCATTTATTGTCTGTCGATTTGTGGATGATGGCCATTCTGACGGGTGTGAGGTGATATCTCATTGTAGTTTTGATTTGCATTTCTCTAATTATTAGTGAAGTTGAGCATCGTTTCATGTGTTTTTGGGCCATCTGTATGTCATCGTTGGAGAGGTGTCTGTTTAGGTCCTTTTCCCATTTTTTGATTGGGTTGTTCGTTTTTCCAGTGCTGAGTTGTCTGAGTTGCTTGTAGATTTTGGAGATTAATTCTTTGTCTGTTGTTTCATTTGCTATGGTTTTCTCCCACTCTGTGGGGTGTCTGTTCAGCTTTATTGTAATTTCTTTGGCTGTACAAAAGCTTTTAAGTTTCATGAGGTCCCACATGTTCATTTTCTTTTCAGTTCCGCTATTTTAGTAGGTGGGTCAGAGAAGATCTTGCTTTGATTGATGTCCTTGAGGGTTTTGCCTATATTCTCCTCTAAGAGTTTAATGGTTTCTGGTCTTACTTTCTTAATCCATTTTGATGATGTATGTTCTCATATTAGTCATATGTATATCCCCCCCTTCCCTCCCCTCCCGACCATCACACAGCACCCCTGAAGGATCCCCTTTTCTCACAGAGCAATGACTAGAGCTATTTTCTTCACTTATGATAGTACAGGCCTTCATGCTACTTCCTTTATGCCTCTTACCCACTGTTCCTTCCCCACAATGTCCATATGTCCACTGTCCATGTCTGTCTTTCTGTCGCTTCACTGCGTGTGCCATCATCACCATCCTACTAGATTCCATATATATGTGTTAATATACTGTATTTGTCCTTCTCTTTCTGACTGACTTCACTTTTTATGATACGTTCTAGATCCAGCCACCTCATTAAGGTTGATTCTTCTGCATTTCTCTTTACAGCTGTGTAGTATTCCATTGTATATATGTACCAGAGCTTTTGGATCCATTCGTTCGTCGATGGGCATCTAGGTTCCTTCCATGTTCTAGCTTTTGTATAGAGAGCTGCAATGAACATTGAGGTACAGGTGCTTCTTTCAATTTTGATTTCGTCAGGGTATAAGCCTAAGAGTGGGATTGCTGGGTCATAGGGTGCTTCTAGTTTTAGTTTTTTAAGAAATCTCCACACTGTCTTCCATAGAGGCTGTATCAATTTACACTCCCACCAGCAATGCAGGAGTGTTCCCTTTTTCTCCGCAGCCTCTCCAGCATTTATTGTCTGTCGATTTGTGGATGATGGCCATTCTGACGGGTGTGAGGTGATATCTCATTGTAGTTTTGATTTGCATTTCTCTAATTATTAGTGAAGTTGAGCATCGTTTCATGTGTTTTTGGGCCATCTGTATGTCATCGTTGGAGAGGTGTCTGTTTAGGTCCTTTTCCCATTTTTTGATTGGGTTGTTCGTTTTTCCAGTGCTGAGTTGTCTGAGTTGCTTGTAGATTTTGGAGATTAATTCTTTGTCTGTTGTTTCATTTGCTATGGTTTTCTCCCACTCTGTGGGGTGTCTGTTCAGCTTTATTGTAATTTCTTTGGCTGTACAAAAGCTTTTAAGTTTCATGAGGTCCCACATGTTCATTTTCTTTTCAGTTCCGCTATTTTAGTAGGTGGGTCAGAGAAGATCTTGCTTTGATTTATGTCCTTGAAGGTTTTGCCTATATTCCCCTCTAAGAGTTTAATGGTTTCTGGTCTTACATTTAGGTCTTTAATCCATTTTGAGTTGATCTTAGTGTATGGTGTCAGGGTATGCTCCAACTTCATTTTTTTGCATGTAGCTGTCCAATTTTCCCAGCACCACTTGTTGAAGAGGCTGTCTTTGTCCCATTTTATAGTTTCGCCTCCTTTGTCAAAAATAAGGTACCCATAGGTGCGTGGGTTTATCTCTGGGTTCTTGATCTTGTTCCATTGGTCTATAGTTCTGTTTTTGTGCCAGTACCATACTGTCTTGATGACTGTTGCTTTGTAGTAGAGTCTGAAGTTGGGGAGGCTGATCCCTCCAGCTTCATTCTTCTTCCTGAGGATTGCTTTGGCTATTCGAGGTCTTTTGTGTTTCCATATGAACTGTGCTATTCGTTGGTCTAGTTCTGTGAAGAATGTTATTGGAAGTTTGATAGGGATCGCATTGAATCTATAGATGACATTTGGTAGTATGGTCATTTTCACAATATTGATTCTTACGACCCAGGAACATGGAATATTTCTCCATCTGTTTAACTCTTCTTTAATGTCTCTCATGAGTGTTTTGTAATTTTCTGTGTACAGTTCTTTTGTTTCTTTGGGTAGGTTTATTCCTAGATATTTGATTCTTTTGGTTGCGATGGTGAAGGGGATTGCCTCTTTGATTTCATTTTCTGATTTTTCATTGTTTGTGTATAGGAATGCCAGTGATTTCTGTATATTGATTTTGTATCCTGCGACTTTGCTGAATTCGCTGATTAACTCTAGTAGTTTTGTAATAGTGTCTTTGGGATGTTCTATGTATAATATCATGTCATCTGCAAATAGAGAGAGTTTGACTTCTTCTTTGTCTGTTGTTTCATTTGCTATGGTTTTCTCCCACTCTGTGGGGTGTCTGTTCAGCTTTATTGTAATTTCTTTGGCTGTACAAAAGCTTTTAAGTTTCATGAGGTCCCACATGTTCATTTTCTTTTCAGTTCCGCTATTTTAGTAGGTGGGTCAGAGAAGATCTTGCTTTGATTTATGTCCTTGAAGGTTTTGCCTATATTCCCCTCTAAGAGTTTAATGGTTTCTGGTCTTACATTTAGGTCTTTAATCCATTTTGAGTTGATCTTAGTGTATGGTGTCAGGGTATGCTCCAACTTCATTTTTTTGCATGTAGCTGTCCAATTTTCCCAGCACCACTTGTTGAAGAGGCTGTCTTTGTCCCATTTTATAGTTTCGCCTCCTTTGTCAAAAATAAGGTACCCATAGGTGCGTGGGTTTATCTCTGGGTTCTTGATCTTGTTCCATTGGTCTATAGTTCTGTTTTTGTGCCAGTACCATACTGTCTTGATGACTGTTGCTTTGTAGTAGAGTCTGAAGTTGGGGAGGCTGATCCCTCCAGCTTCATTCTTCTTCCTGAGGATTGCTTTGGCTAT
Source organism: Tragulus kanchil (assembly GCA_022376925.1). Classification (NCBI taxonomy): domain Eukaryota; kingdom Metazoa; phylum Chordata; class Mammalia; order Artiodactyla; family Tragulidae; genus Tragulus; species Tragulus kanchil. The sequence continues at coordinate 46,265,379 of JAIOJX010000025.1, forward strand.
TCGAGGTCTTTTGTGTTTCCATATGAACTGTGCTATTCGTTGGTCTAGTTCTGTGAAGAATGTTATTGGAAGTTTGATAGGGATCGCATTGAATCTATAGATGACATTTGGTAGTATGGTCATTTTCACAATATTGATTCTTCTGACCCAGGAACATGGAATATTTCTCCATCTGTTTAACTCTTCTTTAATGTCTCTCATGAGTGTTTTGTAATTTTCTGTGTACAGTTCTTTTGTTTCTTTGGGTAGGTTTATTCCTAGATATTTGATTCTTTTGGTTGCGATGGTGAAGGGGATTGCCTCTTTGATTTCATTTTCTGATTTTTCATTGTTTGTGTATAGGAATGCCAGTGATTTCTGTATATTGATTTTGTATCCTGCGACTTTGCTGAATTCGCTGATTAACTCTAGTAGTTTTGTAATAGTGTCTTTGGGATGTTCTATGTATAATATCATGTCATCTGCAAATAGAGAGAGTTTGACTTCTTCTTTTCCAATCTGGATTCCTTTGATTTCTTTCTCTTCTCTTATTGCTGTTGCTAGAACTTCCAAGACTATGTTAAATAAGAGTGGTCAAAGTGGACACCCTTGTCTTGTTCCTGATCTTAGAGGAAATGCTTTGAGTTTTTCACCATTGAGGATAATGTTCGCTGTGGGCTTCTCATATATGGCTTTCACTATGTTAAGATAAGTTCCTTCTATGCCCATTTTTTGAAGAGTTTTTATCATAAATGGATGCTGTACTTTGTCAAAGGCTTTTTCTGCATCTATTGAGATGATCATGTGATTTTTGCCTCTCAATTTGTTGATATGGTGTATCACATTGATTGATTTGCGGATGTTGAAGAATCCTTGCATGCCTGGGATGAACCCAACTTGATCGTGATGAATGAGCTTTTTGATGTGTTGCTGAATTCTGTGTGCTAGGATTTTGTTGAGGATTTTGGCATCTAGTTTCATCAGTGAAATTGGCCTATAATTTTCTTTTTTTGTGATGTCTTTGCCTGGCTTTGGTATCAGGGTGATGGTGGCCTCGTAGAATGTGTTTGGAAGTGTTCCTTCCCGGGCAATTTTTTGGAAGAGTTTTAGAAGGACAGGCATTAGCTCTTCTTTAAATGCTTGGTAGAATTCACTTGTGAAACCATCTGGCCCTGGGCTTTTCTTTTGGGTAGATTTTTGATCACAAGGTCGATTTCTGAGCTTGTGATTGGCTTGTTCATAGTTTCTATTTCTTCCTGGTTGAGTCTTGGGAGATTAATCTTCTCTAAGAAACTGTCCATTTCTTCCAGGTTGTCCAGTTTGTTGCCATAGAGTTGTTCATAATAGTCTCTTAAAATCCTTCGGATTTCTGCATGATCTGTTGTAATCTCTCCTTTTTCATTTTTGATTTTGGTGATTGCCCCATAGGAGTGTGTGTCGATGGTGAAGGGATTCCCCTTTGATTTCTTTTCTGATTTATTTTTATAGGAATGCCAGTGATTTCTGTATATTGATTTTGTATCCTGCGACTTTGCTGAATTCGCTGATTAACTCTAGTAGTTTTGTAATAGTGTCTTTGGGATGTTCTATGTATAATATCATGTCATCTGCAAATAGAGAGAGTTTGACTTCTTCTTTTCCAATCTGGATTCCTTTGATTTCTTTCTCTTCTCTTATTGCTGTTGCTAGAACTTCCAAGACTATGTTAAATAAGAGTGGTCAAAGTGGACACCCTTGTCTTGTTCCTGATCTTAGAGGAAATGCTTTGAGTTTTTCACCATTGAGGATAATGTTCGCTGTGGGCTTCTCATATATGGCTTTCACTATGTTAAGATAAGTTCCTTCTATGCCCATTTTTTGAAGAGTTTTTATCATAAATGGATGCTGTACTTTGTCAAAGGCTTTTTCTGCATCTATTGAGATGATCATGTGATTTTTGCCTCTCAATTTGTTGATATGGTGTATCACATTGATTGATTTGCGGATGTTGAAGAATCCTTGCATGCCTGGGATGAACCCAACTTGATCGTGATGAATGAGCTTTTTGATGTGTTGCTGAATTCTGTGTGCTAGGATTTTGTTGAGGATTTTGGCATCTAGTTTCATCAGTGAAATTGGCCTATAATTTTCTTTTTTTGTGATGTCTTTGCCTGGCTTTGGTATCAGGGTGATGGTGGCCTCGTAGAATGTGTTTGGAAGTGTTCCTTCCCGGGCAATTTTTTGGAAGAGTTTTAGAAGGACAGGCATTAGCTCTTCTTTAAATGCTTGGTAGAATTCACTTGTGAAACCATCTGGCCCTGGGCTTTTCTTTTTGGGTAGATTTTTGATCACAAGGTCGATTTCTGAGCTTGTGATTGGCTTGTTCATAGTTTCTATTTCTTCCTGGTTGAGTCTTGGGAGATTAATCTTCTCTAAGAAACTGTCCATTTCTTCCAGGTTGTCCAGTTTGTTGCCATAGAGTTGTTCATAATAGTCTCTTAAAATCCTTCGGATTTCTGCATGATCTGTTGTAATCTCTCCTTTTTCATTTTTGATTTTGGTGATCTGGTTCTTCTCTCTCTTTTTCTTGATGAGTCTGGCCAGTGGTGTGTCGATTTTATTGACCTTTTTGAAGAACCAGTTTTTTGTTTTATTTATCTTTACTATTGTTTCTTTTGTTTCTTTTTCATTTATTTCCACTCTGATCTTTATGATTTCCCTTCTTCTGCTGGCTTTGGGGTGTTTTTGTTCTTCTTTCTCCAGTTGTTTTAAGCGTAAGGTAAGGTCGTCTGTTTGAGATTTTCCTAGTTTCTTGAGGTGGGATTGAATTGCTATACACTTCCCTCTTAGAACTGCTTTTGCAGTATCCCATAGGTTTTGCACTGTCGTGTGTTCATTGTCATTTTCTTCTAGGAATTTTTTTATTTCTCCTTTGATTTCCTCAATGATCAGTTGGTTTTTTAGGTATGTGTTGTTTAATCTCCATGTGTTTGTGTTTTTAGCGGTTTTTTTCCTGTAGTTGATCTCTAGTCTCACTGCATTGTGGTCCAAGAAGATGGTTGATAGAATTTCAGTTTTCTTGAATTGACTGAGGTTTGATTTGTGGCCCAAGATGTGGTCTATCCTGGAGAATGTTCCATGAGTACTTGAGAAGAAAGTGTATTCTTCTGCTTTTGGATGGAAAGTCCTAAAGATATCAATGAGGTCCATTTCTTCTAGTGTGGCATTTAAGGCTTGTGTTTCTTTATTAATTTTCTGTTTGGATGATGTGCCCATTGGTGTGAGAGGAGTGTTAAAGTCTCCTACTATGATTGTGTTGCTGTCAATGTCTTCTTTTATGTCTGAAAGTGTTTGTCTTATGTATTGGGGTGCTCCTGCGTTGGGAGCATAGATATTTATGATTGTTATGTCTTCTTCTTGGATCGATCCCTTAATCATGATGTAGTGACCTGCCTTGTCTCTTAGAATCTTCTTTACTTTAAAATCTATTTTGTCTGATCTGAGGATTGCACTGGTTGAGTTTTAATCTTCTCTAAGAAACTGTCCATTTCTTCCAGGTTGTCCAGTTTGTTGCCATAGAGTTGTTCATAATAGTCTCTTAAAATCCTTCGGATTTCTGCATGATCTGTTGTAATCTCTCCTTTTTCATTTTTGATTTTGGTGATCTGGTTCTTCTCTCTCTTTTTCTTGATGAGTCTGGCCAGTGGTGTGTCGATTTTATTGACCTTTTTGAAGAACCAGTTTTTTGTTTTATTTATCTTTACTATTGTTTCTTTTGTTTCTTTTTCATTTATTTCCACTCTGATCTTTATGATTTCCCTTCTTCTGCTGGCTTTGGGGTGTTTTTGTTCTTCTTTCTCCAGTTGTTTTAAGCGTAAGGTAAGGTCGTCTGTTTGAGATTTTCCTAGTTTCTTGAGGTGGGATTGAATTGCTATACACTTCCCTCTTAGAACTGCTTTTGCAGTATCCCATAGGTTTTGCACTGTCGTGTGTTCATTGTCATTTTCTTCTAGGAATTTTTTTATTTCTCCTTTGATTTCCTCAATGATCAGTTGGTTTTTTAGGTATGTGTTGTTTAATCTCCATGTGTTTGTGTTTTTAGCAGTTTTTTTTTCCCTGTAGTTGATCTCTAGTCTCACTGCATTGTGGTCCAAGAAGATGGTTGATAGAATTTCAGTTTTCTTGAATTGACTGAGGTTTGATTTGTGGCCCAAGATGTGGTCTATCCTGGAGAATGTTCCATGAGTACTTGAGAAGAAAGTGTATTCTTCTGCTTTTGGATGGAAAGTCCTAAAGATATCAATGAGGTCCATTTCTTCTAGTGTGGCATTTAAGGCTTGTGTTTCTTTATTAATTTTCTGTTTGGATGATGTGCCCATTGGTGTGAGAGGAGTGTTAAAGTCTCCTACTATGATTGTGTTGCTGTCAATGTCTTCTTTTATGTCTGAAAGTGTTTGTCTTATGTATTGGGGTGCTCCTGCGTTGGGAGCATAGATATTTATGATTGTTATGTCTTCTTCTTGGATCGATCCCTTAATCATGATGTAGTGACCTGCCTTGTCTCTTAGAATCTTCTTTACTTTAAAATCTATTTTGTCTGATATGAGGATTGCTACTCCAGCTTTCTTTTGATTTCCATTTGCATGGAATTTCTTTTTCCAGCCTCTCACTTTCAGTCTATGAGTGTCTCTAGGTCTGAAGTGAGTTTCCTCGAGGCAGCATATGTATGGGTCGTGTTTTTGGATCCATTCAGCCACTCTGTGTCTTTTGGTTGGGGCATTTAGTCCGTTGACATTCAAAGTAATTATTGATACAGATGATCCTATTGTCATCTTCTTAGATGTTATGATGGGTTTGTTTCGTGGATCTTCTCCTTTTATACTTGTTTTCTATATAAGTCCTTTTAACACTTGTTGTAAGGCTGGTTTGGTGTGACTAAATTCTTTTAATTTTTGCTTGTCTGTAAAGCTTTTGATTTCTCCATCAAGTTTGAATGAGATCCTTGCAGGTTAGAGGATTCTTGGTTGCAGATTATTCTCTTTCAGCCGTTTAAATGTGTCCTGCCATTCCCTTCTAACCTGCAGAGTTTCTGTTGAAAGATCAGCTGTTAAACGGATGGGCTTTCCCTTGTATGTCACTAGTTGCTTTTCCCTTGCTGCTTTGAGAATTCTATCTTTGTGTTTCATTTGTGTTAACTTCATTAATATGTGTCTTGGTGTGTTTCTTCTCGGATTGATTCTGTTAGGTACTCTTTGTGCTTCTTGGACTTGATTGACTATTTCTTTTCCCATGGAGGGGAAATTTTCAACTAGAATCTCTTCAAAAATTTTCTCATAGCCTTTCTTTTTTTCTTCTTCTTCTGGAACCCCTATAATTCGAATATTGGTGCATTTGATATTATCCCAGAGGTCTCTGAGGCTGTCCTCTGCTCTTTTCATTCTGTGAGCTAGAGTCTGTTTTTCAGCAGTTACTTCCACCATTTTATCTTCCAGATCACTTATCCGGTCTTCTGTCTCAGCTACTCTGCTCTTGATTCCTTCTACAGTGTTTTTCAGTTCAGCAATTGAGTTGTTTGTCTCTGTTACTTTTTTGGTAAGTTCTTGTATTTCTTTATTCAGTGTGTTAGTTGTATCTTGCAATTTCTCTGAAATTCTGTTTTCAGTGTCTTTGATCATCTTTACTATCATTCTTCTGAAATCACTTTCAGAATGTTTGTCCAAATTCTCTTCATTAATTTGATCTTGTGTGTTTGTGGATTGTTCCTTCGCTTGTGTGGTATTTCTCTGCCGTTTCATTGTTATTATTAATTTTTTAAAACTGACTCTGTTTGGGATTTCCTTTTCCCAGACTTTGAGTTACGTCTGTTGGTGTTTGTTGTTTGGATGGGGCTTCTATTCTGGGTGATGCTGGTGATTGGGTGATGTCAGGACTTGCATACAAGTGATTACCTTTGTTGGTGTTCTCACTTGTATACTGCTCTTTAGTGTTAGGTGTTCTTTAGTATTGTAGAGTTTTGGAGTCAGTGCACCCTCCTTAAAACCCCGGGGGCTTGTTGCCTGATAAGGGAATGAAGATTTCACGGCTGGTTTGTTATGGCATTAAATGATATTAAAACATATATATGCAAATGAGAAACAGAAGGTATACCTTTGACAAATGGCAATTTAAAAATTATGCAAGTACTATCTAGCGTATTGAATTATACACATAAACATATACAGCTATAACATAACCCAGGCATTCTAATCAAAAATACAGTACAATACGTTAGCACGGCGAATAGAGAAATCCAAGAATGCTATCCACCAGTTAATAAGCAAACTAAGTAGAGCACCAATTGGAGAATAATGCTAGAGTAGGATCCCCGTTGGGGATAAGGCAATGAGGACAGAACAGACTAAGAAATATGGTGGGGAAAGGGAAAAAGAGAAAAGGAGGATAGAAGAGAAATATAGAATAATATTGCAAAGTTAAATATAGGGAGATAAAGATTTGTATGTATTAGAATTTAGTGCTATAGGAAAGGAGCTTCAGAGAAAGCAAAGAATTATAGAGGAAGTAGTAGTACAAATGAAAAATTTTTAACATTAAAAGAGCTAATTATATAGAAAAATATAGAAAAACAAAGCAAAAATAATAAAAACAAACAAAACCCCCACAGAACCTTAAAAGGCCAATGGGGAACCAGAAGTTTATACCAAAATAAAATGTGTGGTTTAAATTGAAAAAGAAAAAAAAAATTATGTAAACTTGAATATATTCAGTCTTACTGATAAGATTAGTAGCTTCAATAGAATTCAGTGAAGGAAATGAACACACCCACTCTCACACACACACACACACACACCCAAAAAAAACAAAGAAACAAAAGAAAAGCGGGGGGTGCACTGAGTGGGTTTGGAAAAAAGAGGAAAAAAAAATTGAAACAAAGTAATACAATACAAAAAATGAAATTTTAAAGTCCAGCAGTAACTGCAGCTTCAGACAAAACGTGAAAATAGTGTTTATGTTCTTCTGTCTCTTGCTGACTATTCAGGAATTATCAGTCTTTTTCTTGCCTCTGGCAGTGGTTGGATCTGAAGACCTCTTTGACTGCTTGTTTGTTTTGGCCTATTCCAGAATTAAAAGGCCCGCCCAGGCTGGCCCTGGGAGTTTCTTAATCCAAATCCCTTTTCTTGCTGGGTGGAGCTAAATTCCCTCCCTGTAGCTTGACCAGCAGCCCTGCAGTTTGACCAGCAGCCAAAGTACAGTAGAGAAAATGGCGTCTGTCTCACAGAGGATTTGTTCTCACACGCTCTATGGGAAGCACTTCCGCAGTGACTCTGACCCTGCTGCAGGCCACCGTCGACCCCCGCCACCGCAGGAGACGTCAGGTTACTCAGAGGTGAGTCTGGCTCAGTCTCATGCAGGATCGCTATTCCTCTCTCCCGGATCACAGTGCGCAGAGACTTTCCAGTCCTCCTCGGTGACTCTGTGATCAGGTTAATGGAGACCTCCTCCAAAGGGAACTGAGTGCCGCCCTTCTGAGACCCGCTCAAGGGCACTTCTAGCTCAAGGGGGCACCTGGACTCTCCAAAGCAGGTCTGGCTCAGTCCCTTGTGGGTGTCAGTGCTCCTCTCCCGGGTTTTGATCTGCAACAGGCTTTGCGCCTTTGGCCCGCCCAGCCTCTCCGGCGGGTATGAGGTTTGACTTTTAAAAGTGCGATTGTGCCCCTCCTACCGTCTTGATGCGGCTTCTCCTTTGTTCTTCGATGTGGGGTATCCTCTCTGTGATCAGATCCAACCTCCTTTTGTCGATGGTTTCCCAGGAACTCGTCGCAATTCAGGCGATTTTGCAGGAGAGATGAGTGCACGTCCTTCTACGCCGCCATCTTAGTTCCAACCCTCCATTTATTTTCATCCATATTTATTCTTTGGCATGTGTGGGCCTCCCATCACAGTGGTCTCTCTCCTTGCTGAGCTCCTTCTCCGGGTGCATGCGCTCCAGAGCGATGGGTCATAACTGGACACACTGGTCCAGCCACTCTGTGGCACATGGAATCCTCTCTGGCCAGGGATCAAACCGGTGTCCCCTGCATTACAAGGTGGACTCTTTACCCATTGGACCACCAGGGAAGACCTGAAGTTTGATTTTTAAAAGCGCAATTGCGCCCCTCCTTCCGTCTTGCTGTGGCTTCTCCTTTGCTCTTGGATGTGTAGTATCATTTTTGTGGATGGATCCAACCTCCTACTGTAGATGGTTTTTCAGCAGTTAGTTGCAGTTCTGGTGTCTTCACAGGAACAGATGAGTGCATCTCCTTCTATTCTACCATTTTATGCCTGGATCAAGATCCTGGAGCTCATGAAATTTTGGTGTGTATTATGTTTTGAAATTGAGTCCTCCAGCTTTGCTCTTTGTTTCCAAGATTGTGTTAGCTATTCTTGATCCCTTGGATTTTCATGAGAATTTTAGAATCAGCTTGCTAATTTCTGCAAAAAAAAGTAATCTGACTATTGACAGGGGTTTTATTGAATCTGTAGACCTATTTGGGGGAGTATTGCCATATAAGCAGTCGTAAGTCTTTCTTTTCATGTACATGGGTGCCTTTTCACGTATTTAGTTCTTTCATTTCTTTCAGTGATTTTTTTTTTTTTTTTACCATCCTCAGTGTAGTTATTTTGTGCTTCATTTGTGAAATTTATTTCTAAGTATTTTATTAAAAAAAAATTCTTTGTTAAATGCAATTATTTTCTTAATTCCATTTTTGGATTGCTCAGTGCTAAAGAATTACAATAGATTTTTGAATGTTAATCTTGTATTTTATAGTCTTGTTGCACTCAGTTGTTAGTTCTAATAACTTTTAGTGGATTTCTTAGGATTTTCTGTATACAAGGTCTTGTCATCTGGGAATAGAGGCGGTTAATTTACTTCTTCCCTTTTGACTTGGGTTTTTAACTTCTTTCTCCTCTTTTCCTTTCCCTCCACTCCACCTTTCATCCTTCCCCTGCTGTTTTTACCTTTTGTCTTGTTATGCTGGCTAGAATTTTCAGTAATATTTTGAATGAGAGTGCTTAGGTTGTATGTTACTTTTCCCCTGATTCTAAAGAGAATGCATTTGTTTTTTCACTATTAAGCTCCTTCTCCGGGTGCATGCGCTCATAGCGATGGGTCATAACTGGACACACTGGTCCAGCCACTCTGTGGCACATGGAATCCTCTCTGGCCAGGAATCAAACCAGTGTCCCCTGCATTACAAGGTGGACTCTTTACCCATTGGACCACCAGGGAAGACCTGAAGTTTGATTTTTAAAAGCGCAATTGCGCCCCTCCTTCCGTCTTGCTGTGGCTTCTCCTTTGCTCTTGGATGTGTAGTATCATTTTTGTGGATGGATCCAACCTCCTACTGTAGATGGTTTTTCAGCAGTTAGTTGCAGTTCTGGTGTCTTCACAGGAACAGATGAGTGCATCTCCTTCTATTCTACCATTTTATGCCTGGATCAAGATCCTGGAGCTCATGAAATTTTGGTGTGTATTATGTTTTGAAATTGAGTCCTCCAGCTTTGCTCTTTGTTTCCAAGATTGTGTTAGCTATTCTTGATCCCTTGGATTTTCATGAGAATTTTAGAATCAGCTTGCTAATTTCTGCAAAAAAAAGTAATCTGACTATTGACAGGGGTTTTATTGAATCTGTAGACCTATTTGGGGGAGTATTGCCATATAAGCAGTCGTAAGTCTTTCTTTTCATGTACATGGGTGCCTTTTCACGTATTTAGTTCTTTCATTTCTTTCAGTGATTTTTTTTTTTTTTTTTACCATCCTCAGTGTAGTTATTTTGTGCTTCATTTGTGAAATTTATTTCTAAGTATTTTATTAAAAAAAAATTCTTTGTTAAATGCAATTATTTTCTTAATTCCATTTTTGGATTGCTCAGTGCTAAAGAATTACAATAGATTTTTGAATGTTAATCTTGTATTTTATAGTCTTGTTGCACTCAGTTGTTAGTTCTAATAACTTTTAGTGGATTTCTTAGGATTTTCTGTATACAAGGTCTTGTCATCTGGGAATAGAGGCGGTTAATTTACTTCTTCCCTTTTGACTTGGGTTTTTAACTTCTTTCTCCTCTTTTCCTTTCCCTCCACTCCACCTTTCATCCTTCCCCTGCTGTTTTTACCTTTTGTCTTGTTATGCTGGCTAGAATTTTCAGTAATATTTTGAATGAGAGTGCTTAGGTTGTATGTTACTTTTCCCCTGATTCTAAAGAGAATGCATTTGTTTTTTCACTATTAAGGATGATGTTAACTGTGGTCTATGTAGATGTCTGTAACAAGCTTGAGGAAGCTCCATTTTACTTCTAGTCTATTGAGTATTTTTATTCAAAAAGGTGTTGAATTTTGTCATATGCTTTTCTACATCAATTGATATTATTCTTCATTCTGTTAGTAGAATGAATTGATCTTTATATGTTAAACTAAGCTAGCATTCCTGGGATTAGTCCTGCTTGGTCAAAGTATATAGTCCTTTTAATACATGGCTAGACTGTTGAGACTTTTCACATCTATATTCATACGGAATGTTGGCTGGTAGTTCTTTTTTCTTTTTTTTTACTGGAATTTCTTTAGTGGTGGTATCAGGGTAATATGGGCTTAATAGTATGAGTTGAGAAGTATTCTCTTCTTTTTTTGGATGAACTTGTAGATGATTGGCATTATTTCTTCTTTAGATGTGTGTTAACATTAATTTATTGGCATAAAATTGTTCATGGTATCTCCTCGTAATTTTTTACCTTTGCAAGTACAGTTCAGTTTGGTCATTCAGTAGAGTCCAACTCTTTGAGACCCCATGGACTGTAGCATGCCAGGCTTCTCTGTCCTTCACCATCTCCTGGGGTTTGCTCAAATTCATGTCTATGGAGTCAGTGATGCCATCCAACCATCTCATCCTCTGTCATCCACTTCTTCTATGTTCTATTTAACCAACATCAGGGTTTTTTCCAGTGAATCATCTCTTCGTATCAGGTGACCAAATTATTGGAGCTTCAGCTTCAGCATCATTCCTTCAGTGAATATTTCAGCGTTGATTTCCTTTAGGATTGACTGGTTTGATCTTGTTATTCAAAGGACTCTCAAGAGCCTTTTCCAATACCACAGTTCAAAGACATCAATTCTTTGGTGCTTGGCCTTCTTTATGGTCTATCTCTCATATCCATACATGACTACTGAAAAAATTGTAGGTTTGACTATATGGAAATTTGTCAGCAAACTGGTATCTCTGCTTTGTAATACACTGTCTAGGTTTGTCATAGTTTTTCTTCTAAGGAGCAAGCATCTTTTAATTTCATGGATGCAGTCACTCTCTACAGTGATTTTGGAGCCCGAGAAAATGAAATCTAACACCGTTTCTAGCATTTTCCCCATCTATTTGCTGTGAAGTGATGGGACTAGATGCCATGGTCTTTGTTTTTTGAATGCTGAGCTTTAAGCTAACTTTTTCATTCTCCTCTTTTGCCTTTATCAGAAAGCTCTTTAGTTCCTTTTCTCTTTCTGCTATAAGGGTTGTGCCATCTGCATACCTGAGGCTATTTATATTTCTCCCAGCAATCTTGACTCCAGCTTGTGCTTCATCTGGCATTTCACCTGATGTACTCTGCATAATAGGTTAAATAAGCAGGGTGACAATATACAACCTTGATGTACTCCTTTCCCAGTTTGGAATCATTCCATTGTTTCATGTCCAGTTCTAACTGTTGTATCTTGTCCTGTATATAGGTTTCTCAGGAGGTGGGTAAGATGGTCTGGTATTCCCATTTCTTGAAGAATTTCCCAGTTTGTTGTGATCCGCACAGTCAAAGGCTTTAGTTTAGTCACTGAAGCAGCAGCAGATGTTTTTTTGTAATTCCCTTGCTTTTTCTATGATCCAATGGATGTTGTCAATTTGATCTCTGGATCCTTTGCCTTTTCTAAATCTAGCTTGTACATCTGGAAGTTCTCTGTTCACATACTGTTGAAACCTAGCTTGGAGGATTTTGAGCATTACTTTGCTAGTATGTGAAATGAGTGAAACTGTGCAGTACTTTGAACATTCTTTGGCATTGCCTTTCTTTGGGATTGGAAGGAAAACTGATCTTTTCTTGTCCTGTGGCCGCTGTTGAGTTTTCCAAATTTGCTGATATAATGAGTGTAACACTTACAGCATCATCATTCTAGCGTAGCTAGAAATTCATCTTCCACTAACTTTGTTCATAGTAATGACTTCAAAGGTTCACTTGACTTCACACTCTAGGATCTGGCTCTAGGTTAATGACCACACCATCGTGGTTATCTGGGTCTTTAAGACTTCTGCAAAGTTGATGGCAATAACTCTTTCATTCCTAATTTTAGTATGTGGGTCTCTCTTTCTTGGCTTCCCTGGTAGCTCAGATGGTAAAGAATCTGCCTACAATGCAGGAGAACTGGATTCAGTCCCTGGATCAGAAAGACCCCCTGGTAAAGGGAATGGCTATACACTCTGTATTCTTGCCTGGAGAATTCTATAGACAGAGGAGCCTGATGGGTTACAGTCCATGCGGTTTCAAAGAGTCAGGCATGACTGATTGACTCTCTCTCACACACACACACTCTAACATTTTGTCAATTTTGTTGATTTCTTTAAGTGATCAACTTTAGTTTCATTTATTTCCTCTATTATTTTTCTGTTCTAGATTTAATTGATTTCTCCTCTAATCCTTATAACTCACTTTATTCTACTCACTTTGGGCTTAGTTTGCTCTTCTTTACTTGTTTTTTTAAGGTGGAAGATTTGTTTGTTGATCTGAAATCGTTTTTCTTTCTTTTTTTTTTTTTTTTTTTAAAGATTTATTTATTTATTTATTTTGTAGGGGGTGGGGTAGGGAGGGAGGGGAGCAGGCAGGTCACTTCTATTGGTCTTTCATTTGTCCATTTTCATCTATCTTTGTTCTTTGGCCCGTGTGGGCCTCCCATCGCGGTGGCCTCTGTTGTCCCAGAGCACCGGCTCTGGGTGCATGTGCTCCAGAGCTCCGGCTCGGTAGTTGGACACATCGGTCCAGCCGCTCCGTGGCACGTGGGATCTTCCAAGGCTAGGGATCGAACCAGCGCCCCTTGCACTGCAAGGTGGTGTCCTTACCCACTGGACCACCAGGGAAGCCCGAAATCATTTTTCTTTTTAAATATAGGCATTAACATCTATTTTCAGCCAAGTATTTGTATCTCAGATGGTAAAGAATCTATCTGCAATGCAAAAGACCCTGATTTGATTCCTGGGTTAGGAAGATCCCTTAGAGAAGGGATAGGTGACCCACTCCAGTATTCTTGGGCTTCCGTGGTGGCTCAGCTGGTAAAGAATCCACCTGCAATGTGGGAGACCTGCGTTCAATCCATGGGTTGGGAAGATTGCTTGTAGAAGGGATAGGCTACCCACTCCAGTCTTCTTGCCTGGAGAATTGCATGGCTCATCCATGGGTTGCAAAGGATTGGACATGACTGAATGACTTGACTTTGACTTTTGATTACTTTAACTGGAGGTTTCTCAGGTGGCACTAGTGGCAAAGAACCTGCCTGTCAATGCAGGAGACTTAGAGGACTTGAGTTTGATCCCTGGGTCTAGAAGATCCCCTGAAGCAGGGCACGACAACCCACTCCAATATTCTTTCTTGGAGAATCCCAAGGATAGAGGAGCCAATTGGGCTACAGTCCATGGGGTTGCAAAAGTGGCATCTTAGGCATTTTGGTATGCTGAACTTTCATTTTCATTTGCCTAAATTTCAAACACACTTAGAAATGTGGTGTTTAGTTTCCAACATATTTGTGTATTTCCCAAATTTCCTTCTATTATTTATTTCTAATTTCATTCCTTTGTGATTACAGAACATACTGACATGATTTTGGCTTTTTAAAATGTATTGACGCTTGTTATATGGCCTAGCATATGGTCCATCCTGGAGAATGTCCCATGTGCACTTATGTGTTGAGTTTGAGGATTTTGGAGCTGATCAAGGAATGATCAAAGTGTAAGATGGCTGTGGTGCACACCAAGCTTATTGGACAGTATTTGGATTTGATCTCAGAAGATGGAATCTTTCTTATAGTAGAGAGCCTTCCAAGAAAGGGACCGCTATCCAGAAGGGGAAGAGAGAAAGTGAACTCCCAGGCAAGAGGGAAATGGAGAGAGGGCTTATGTGTCAAGATGATGCCCCTCAGCAGCATGCGGGAGGTCTCTGAGTCAGAGAACTCCAAAGGGCTGCAGTGGTTTAGAGCTTTTTACACCCATAGGGTTTGTGTTCTCTATGGCTTGCAGATAGTTGGTATAGTTTTGCAGGGTATGCAAAGCAGGCAAGCTCTAAATGGATAAAAATACATTTACTAATACATATATACATATGACTAATCTGGGAACATACATATCTGTAAGCAACAAAGCTCTGTAAAAGTTAAAAGTAAAATAAAAGCTTAAAAAATACATTTACTTTGGTTATATATAAAGCAATTGGACATGTAAGAATTTGAGTTTGGCATTGAGTTGATGGTGCCAACCCCTAGTGAAAAAGCAAACAATATAAGGGCCAATATACAGTAGCCATCTTTGGACCACCTACAAAATAATTTGAGAAAAATGTGTATTGTGCTGTTGTTTAATGGAAAGTCTTATAGACATTTGTTTGTCTAGTTGGCTTACAGCATGTTGGAGTATTCTATTTGCTTTTGATCTTCTTGCTCTTTGCTCACCTCTTGTTGAAAGTGGGTTTTGCAGCTTCTATTATTATTGAGTTGTGCATCCACTTGTCCTATCCCCTTTTCTCCTTTGCCTAGCTAACTCCTTCTCATACCATGAACAGTTGTCAGTATTCTTGTTGGTCTGCATCTGCTAAGCAGGAGGTCACTTTACTGGTTTGGGTTTGTAATTTTAACTTTTATTCTCTAGTCTCTCACTGCAGACCAGGGCACACATTCAAATGCTCTGAAGGACAAGAATTTAAAGGAACTAGGTCAAGAAACATGAAGAGGGCTCGCTCCACTCAGAATCTCTCCACTTTCTATATCAGCAATGTGTGTTCAGATTGTTAGAAGGTTAGCACACTAAAATGATTATTATGACTTCTCCACATCACCCCCACATTCTCATTCTGAAAATAAGCACTAACTTTTTTGGAGTTAAGCATTTTAAGTACTAATTTTATTGGAGTATAGTTGCTTTACAATGTTGTGTTAGTTTCTTCTGTATTAACAAAATGAATGTACACCTCTGTCCTTTCTCTTTGGGATTTCCTTCCCATTTAGGTCACCACAGAGTGTTGATTAGAGTTCCCTGCACTCTACAGCTGGTTCTCATTAGTTATCTCTTTCATACATAGTAAAACACTAACTTATTTTAAAAGGTGTGTAAATAAGCACATAGTGGTTTGGTTTTCTTCCCTGGTGACTATTTTGATGCTTTATTAAAAAATCAAAACCAGAATCAAAAGCTTTCCCCCTCCTTGTCCTGGTTTTGGAACCCCTACTTTATTGGTACTCTAAACACAATGGATGGCCCAACAGAGTTAAGCACTAGAAGTGTCCTAGTGTCCTTTCCCCTAGGACCTGAGTGGTAAGCATCTGAGGCATGGCTATCACTGCCTCCTTCCAAACCAGGGCAGATACTGTCAAGACCATGTGTATATCCTCTTCTGCCAAATGTCCATTAGTGTCTTTTATTCACTTTCTAAATTTCTTAAAGATTTATTTATTTATTTATTTTGGGCGGGGGTCAGGTAGGGGAGGGAGGGGAGTGGGCGGGCCACTTCTATTGGTCTTTCATTTCTCTGTTTTCATCCGTCTTTGTTCTTTGGCTCCTGCGGGCCTCCCATCGCGGTGGCGTCTGTTGTCGCAGAGCGCCAGCTCTGGGCGCATGCGCTCCAAAGCTCCGGCTCGGTAATTGGACACATCAGTCCAGCCGCTCCGCGGCACATGGGATCTTCCCAGGCTAGGAATCGAACCGGAGCCGCTTGCACTGCAAGGCAGTGTCCTTATCCACTGGACCACCAGGGGAAGCCCTCACTTTCTAGATTTCTTGTTTGATTCTTTTTTACTGTTGAGTTTTGAGAGTTTTTTGTTGTGGTGGTTTTTCAGGCCATAAGGCATGCAGGATCTTCCCCCACCAGGCATGGAACCCATGTCCCATGCATTGAGAGTGAGGAGTTTTAATCACTGGTCAAATATGTGGTTTGCAAGTATATAATCTGTAATTTATTTTTTAATTCTCATTTCATTTCATTTAACAGGGTCTCTTATGACCCCTATATTGAGGTATGATTGACAAAATTGTATAATATTAAAACTGTACAATGTTATGATTTGATGTATATTTAACAGTGTATTTTGAATAGCAAAAGCTTTATATTTTGAAGAGGTTCCAGTCTTTTGAATAGCAAAAGCTTTATATTTTGAAGAGTTTTTCCTTTTATTGACTGTACATTGAGTATCAAATTTAAGAACTCTTTGCCAAATCCTAGGTCTCTAAATAATACATTTATTTTCTATTTTTCCAAAAGCTTTAGTGGTTTCACATTTTATATTTAAATTCACAATCCATTTAGAGTTAGTTTTTTTGTTTTGTTCATTCTGTAATTTTTAAATTTTGCTTTTACAGAGTTTTATTGTTTATGTCTCTATATAGTCCCAAATATGTCATAGGTATATCTTTGACCCCTCCCACCTGAGCCCCGCACCCACTCCCCACCATCCCACCACTCCAGGTTGTTGCACAACCCCCATGTAAGATCCCTTAGTTCCACAGTGCATTCACAGTGGTTATCTCTTTTACAGATGATAATATAGGTCTCCATGCTACTCTTACCAAACTTCTCACTTGCTCTTCCCTCCCCTCAATGTCCATAGGTCTGTTCTCCATGTCTGTTTGTTTTTATATACCATGTGAGGTTTAGATTCTTTTTCTTTTGTCTATGGGATATTCAGTTGCTCCAGCACCATTTGGTGAAAAGGCCATTCCTACTCCATTGAGCTGTTTTTTACATCTTTGTAAAACAATTAGCTGGGTTTATTTCTGGGTTCTGTGTTCCACTCCATCAATATATATGTCTAGTCCCCTATCAGTATTATACTGTGCTGATATCTGAAGCTCTATGTTGTTGTTGTTCGGTTGCTAAACTGTGTCCGACTCTGCGATTCCATGAACTGTGCAACACCAGCCTTCCCTGTTCTTCACTGTCTCCTGAGCTTGCTCAAACTCATGTCTACTGAGTCAGTGACACTCTCTAACCATCTATCCTCTGTCACCCCCTCTCCTCTTGCCTTCAATCTTTCCAAGTATCGGGGGCTTTTCCAGTGAGTCAGCTGTTCGCATCAGGTAGCTAAAATATTGGAGCTTCACCTTCAGCTTCAGTGTCAGTCCTTCCAATGGATATTCAGGGTTGATTTCCCTTAGGATTAACTGGTTTGATCTCTTTGCTGTCCAAAGGACTCTCAAGAGTCTTGTCCAACACTACAGTTCGAAAGCATCAATTCTTTGGCACTCAATCTTCTTTATGGTCCAACTCTCATATCCATACTTGACTACTGGAAAAACTGTAGCATTGACTATGCAGACCTTTGCCTTGTCAGCAAAGTCATATCTCCATTTTTTAGTACATTGTCTAGATTTGTCATAGCCATTCTTCCAAGGAGCAAGTGTCTTTTCATTTCGTGGCTGCAGTCACCATCCATATTGATTTTGGAGCCCAAGAAAATGAAATCTGACCATATCCCATGATCTTTGATTTTTGTATCTTGAATATAAAGCCAGCCTTTTCACTCTCCTCTTTTATCTTCACCAAGAAGCTCTTTAGTTCTTTTTCACTTTCTGTCATTAAAGTAGTATAATCTGCATATCTGAGGTTGTTGATATTTCTCCTGGCAATCTAGATTCTAGCTTGTGAGTCATCCAGCCCAGCATTTTGTATGGTGTACTTTGCATGTAAGTTAAATAAGCAGGTGACAATATGCAACCTTGACCGTACTCTTTTTTCAGTTTGGAACCAGTCTATCATTCTGGATACTCTAGGGTCTTTGCCTTTCAATACCAACTTAAGAATAATTTCCATATTTACAAAAAAATTTGCTGAGATCTTGATGGAAATTGTATTAAACCTATAGACCAGTTTGAAGAGAGCTGACATTTTTACCATGTTGAATCATTAAATTTATGAGCATGGTATATCTCTCCAATTATTTACATCTGTTTTCATTAACATTTTGTAATTTCACAATTCAGAATATTTGTAACTAAATATTTCATTTTCTTTGGAGCATTTGTAAATGGTATTGTGATTTTGTTTTGATTTCTGCTTTTTTGCTGTTAGTATATATAATACAATTGATTTTTTATGTCAGTTTTATATCCTAGGGCTTTGCAAGTGACACAGCTGTAAAGAATCTGCCTGCCAGTGCAGGAGACATAAGAGACACAAGTTCAATCCCTAGTTCGGGACTGAAATAGGAAATGTCAACCCACTTCAGTATTCTTGCCTGGAAAATTTCATGGACAGAGGAGCTTGGTGGGCTACAGTAACTGGTTTGATCTCCTTGCTGTCCAAAGGACTCTCAAGAGTCTTGTCCAACACTACAGTTCGAAAGCATCAATTCTTTGGCACTCAATCTTCTTTATGGTCCAACTCTCATATCCATACTTGACTACTGGAAAAACTGTAGCATTGACTATGCAGACCTTTGCCTTGTCAGCAAAGTCATATCTCCATTTTTTAGTACATTGTCTAGATTTGTCATAGCCATTCTTCCAAGGAGCAAGTGTCTTTTCATTTCGTGGCTGCAGTCACCATCCATATTGATTTTGGAGCCCAAGAAAATGAAATCTGACCATATCCCATGATCTTTGATTTTTGTATCTTGAATATAAAGCCAGCCTTTTCACTCTCCTCTTTTATCTTCACCAAGAAGCTCTTTAGTTCTTTTTCACTTTCTGTCATTAAAGTAGTATAATCTGCATATCTGAGGTTGTTGATATTTCTCCTGGCAATCTAGATTCTAGCTTGTGAGTCATCCAGCCCAGCATTTTGTATGGTGTACTTTGCATGTAAGTTAAATAAGCAGGTGACAATATGCAACCTTGACCGTACTCTTTTTTCAGTTTGGAACCAGTCTATCATTCTGGATACTCTAGGGTCTTTGCCTTTCAATACCAACTTAAGAATAATTTCCATATTTACAAAAAACTTTGCTGAGATCTTGATGGAAATTGTATTAAACCTATAGACCAGTTTGAAGAGAGCTGACATTTTTACCATGTTGAATCATTAAATTTATGAGCATGGTATATCTCTCCAATTATTTACATCTGTTTTCATTAACATTTTGTAATTTCACAATTCAGAATATTTGTAACTAAATATTTCATTTTCTTTGGAGCATTTGTAAATGGTATTGTGATTTTGTTTTGATTTCTGCTTTTTTGCTGTTAGTATATATAATACAATTGATTTTTTATGTCAGTTTTATATCCTAGGGCTTTGCAAGTGACACAGCTGTAAAGAATCTGCCTGCCAGTGCAGGAGACATAAGAGACACAAGTTCAATCCCTAGTTCGGGACTGAAATAGGAAATGTCAACCCACTTCAGTATTCTTGCCTGGAAAATTTCATGGACAGAGGAGCTTGGTGGGCTACAGTCCATGGAGTTGCAAAGAGTCAGACATAATTGAGCACACACACACACAAGCACAATTGTATCCTAGCTCCCATCCATTCTTAGTTTGCCAATAGATTTTATCATGTATAGGTACTGACTTTTGTCAAATGTTTTTTGGGCATCAGTTGACATGACTATGATTTTTGTTTCACCTGCTAATATGGTGGATTACATTAATTAATTTTTGAATATTGAAACAGTCTTGCATATTTGAATAAGTCCAGTGTGATTGTAGTGTGCTATCCTTTTCACACATTACTGGATTTGATTTGCTAATATTTTGTGGAGGATTTTTTCTGTCTAAATTCATAAAAGATATTGGTCTATAGTTTTCTTTGTCCTTTATTTGGTTTTAATATTAGGGCAATCCTAGCCTCATACAATGAATTTAGAGACACCCCCTCATCTTCTATTTTCTGGAAGAGAATGTGTAAAACTGGTGCTAGTTACTCTTTAGATGTTTGATAAAATTCTATAGTGACACTTTCTGGATCTAGAGATTTTGATTTTTGGTATTATGTTAATGTAACTTATCTGTACCCACAAGAGCAAGTGGATCCTAGGAAGACTGTGTTCAGGAAGGCCTGGAGAATCTGGGGTCTCAGTTCATATTATATATCACATGTGTGTGTCACCCTAGACTGTGATCATATGAGAGTAGCCATTATGTGTTGGTCCTCAGCACCTAGGACAGCACCTGACACATAGTAGGCGTTCAAGTGAGATTGCTGAATAACTGAACAGATGCTCAGCACTCTGCTGCAGACTGGAAACTTGATGCTGTTAGAAGGCAGCCCAGAAGTACCCAAGGCCTTCCTCTTTGTGGTGGGTGGAAAAGGGAAGAGGGAAGAGTAGCTAGCACTTATTTTTCCCTCTAATTTGCCTAAACTACTTCCAATCAGGCCGTGATCGACCATACCACCTGGAGCAAAGCAGTATGCTCCAGAATCTGAAGAGCATGACGGACCTGGAGGGACAGAGGGGTGTGTTAGGGTTAGGACCTGGGCTGCTGCAGACTGGTGTTCCTTCCTGATCTGGGTGCCTCCTCACGCAGAAACAAGCTCTGAGAATCACACTTCAAAACAGAGGATGAACAGGAAATGAGAATGGATTGAGTTTAAGCTTAATTTGTAGAGTAATAATTCTTTTTTTTTTTTTTTTTAAAGATCTATTTATTTATTTATTTTGGGCGGGGGTCAGGTTGGGGAGGGAGGGGGGCGGGCTGGCCACTTCTATTGGTCTTTCATTTCTCCATTTTCATCCGTCTTTGTTCTTTGGCTCCTGTGGGCCTCCCATCGCGGTGGCGTCTGTCGCGGCAGAGCACTGGCTCTGGGCGCATGCGCTCCAGAGCTCCGGCTCGGTGATTGGACACATCGGTCCAGCTGCTCCACGGCACGTGGGATCTTCCCAGGCCAGGGCTCGAACCGGCGTCCTTTGCACTGCAAGGCGGTGTCCTTACCCACTGGACCACCAGGGGAAGCCCATAATTCTTAATTATTTATTCATGAGTAGTCTCAGTATTGCAGAAACTTTCTTAGGTGTCTCTGAATCTCAAAAGCTATACCAAGAGACTTGCCACTCGGACTGTAGTTTCTAATCTGTTAAGTGGTTTGTTTTAGACTATTCAGTTTGAGAAGATTTTCTGTCAGAGTTACATTTGTGTGTGGGTGCACAAGAAAGCATGTGCACATGTGAATAGGTGCACAGGTTTTTTTGGGGGGTGCGGGGGCGAGGTGGGGAGGGAGGTGTGGGCAGGCCACTTCTATTGGTCTTTCATTTCTCTATTTTCATCTGTCTTTGTTCTTTGGCCCACGTGGGCCTCCCATCACAGTGGCCTCTGTTATCGCAGAGCACCGGCTCTGGGTGCATGCACTCCACAGCTCCCGCTCGGTAACTGAACACATCAGTCCAGCCGCTCCGCGGCACGTGGAATCTTCCCAGGCCAGGGATTGAACCGGCGTCCCTTGCACTGCAAGGCGGTGTCCTTACCCACTGGACCACCAGGGAAGCCCCGGTGCATAGGTTTTTAGGTGAACTTCTATTGGGGAGTCAGTTAATGACACTATGTTCTCATGCTTTGCTCATTTCATAACGTAACAGATTATCTGAATTGTTAAATTAGTGATTATTATAACTGTTTTCTGGGACATCTTGTGACAGTTAAACTCTTTGGTTTGTTCTTCTAACACCACATTAACTGCTATCTTTATCAATAGACTTTTTTTTTTTTTTTTTTAAAGCACCTTCCTATCTGCATTATTCTCTGGACAATCATGAATGGCTTCAGAAATTATTGTTTTATTATGTTGAATGACTTTGCTGAACTAAGCGTGAATTCATTTGTTTGTAGTTTGAGAATATGGGGGCATTTACTGATTATATAGGCAACGGGCCTTATGCTAGTTTTATTTGTAGTGTCTAGAACTATACCTTCAGCATGGTAATTGTGCGGTATTGATTGAAACTGATGATAAATAATTTCTGAGGCTCTGCCTATTAGAAGATATTCTAACTCAGAGAAAGTTCTTTCCTTGTGAGCACTGTTACCTAAGTTTGACTTGAACCACACATTCTATTTTCTACCTGAGTTAATCCACTCTCTGCTTTAGGCCATCCCTGGGCCTGTGCATACTTCCTTCTGAACACAGCATGTTGGGATGATTTGTCTGCGCGTCTCTCTCCCTCACTGGATTAGGAATTTTTTTGAGGAATGAGCTATTCGTTTCTGTCCAGTACCTAACACAATTCCTAACTCTGGAATAGAAGCTGAAGGAGGGCAGGTCACTGTGCATCTACCACCTGGAGCAGCACTGGGGCATATGGATAAGCACTCAACACCTATTGTTGAATGAATACATCAGTGGCAATAGTTGGTGTTCAAAAAATCTTTGCTGAGTTAATAAATTAATTTTTACTTGTGCAACAGGTTTCATAGGCAGAAATCATATTTTTTCATAACCCAGAGGCAGTACTGAACTCTGGAATACATATGCCTGAACTTGCTTCCTGAGGCGACTCCTCCCATATCAAGAACACTGAAAACCTGGTAGTGAGCAAGATTGGAAAAGCAAAAATCAAATTACCATTTTGTGAGAGAATAAAAAAAGACTGTTAGATAAAGTGGTGCATAGGTTTTTAGGTGAACTTCTATTGGGGAGTCAGTTAATGACACTATGTTCTCATGCTTTGCTCATTTCATAACGTAACAGATTATCTGAATTGTTAAATTAGTGATTATTATAACTGTTTTCTGGGACATCTTGTGACAGTTAAACTCTTTGGTTTGTTCTTCTAACACCACATTAACTGCTATCTTTATCAATAGACTTTTTTTTTTTTTTTTTTAAAGCACCTTCCTATCTGCATTATTCTCTGGACAATCATGAATGGCTTCAGAAATTATTGTTTTATTATGTTGAATGACTTTGCTGAACTAAGCGTGAATTCATTTGTTTGTAGTTTGAGAATATGGGGGCATTTACTGATTATATAGGCAACGGGCCTTATGCTAGTTTTATTTGTAGTGTCTAGAACTATACCTTCAGCATGGTAATTGTGCGGTATTGATTGAAACTGATGATAAATAATTTCTGAGGCTCTGCCTATTAGAAGATATTCTAACTCAGAGAAAGTTCTTTCCTTGTGAGCACTGTTACCTAAGTTTGACTTGAACCACACATTCTATTTTCTACCTGAGTTAATCCACTCTCTGCTTTAGGCCATCCCTGGGCCTGTGCATACTTCCTTCTGAACACAGCATGTTGGGATGATTTGTCTGCGCGTCTCTCTCCCTCACTGGATTAGGAATTTTTTTGAGGAATGAGCTATTCGTTTCTGTCCAGTACCTAACACAATTCCTAACTCTGGAATAGAAGCTGAAGGAGGGCAGGTCACTGTGCATTTACCACCTGGAGCAGCACTGGGGCATATGGATAAGCACTCAACACCTATTGTTGAATGAATACATCAGTGGCAATAGTTGGTGTTCAAAAAATCTTTGCTGAGTTAATAAATTAATTTTTACTTGTGCAACAGGTTTCATAGGCAGAAATCATATTTTTTCATAACCCAGAGGCAGTACTGAACTCTGGAATACATATGCCTGAACTTGCTTCCTGAGGCGACTCCTCCCCATATCAAGAACACTGAAAACCTGGTAGTGAGCAAGATTGGAAAAGCAAAAAATCAAATTACCATTTTGTGAGAGAATAAAGAACGAAGACTGGAGGGTACTGTTAGATAAAGTGGATCCCTTTTAACCCTGTGACTTTCAGTGCATGTAGACAGGACCTTCAAGCACTTAGGAAATGTTGTCCCCAAGCTCTATGTGTTCGTGTACAACAACTCATTTCTCAAGTCATTTAGGAAAGGGAAGAGGAATTACATATGTGGTAGATATGTAGCTTTTATATCTTTAAACTTTTCTGATCTCCTATTTGGGGCATTTTGGCAGTTTATCCACAGGTCTTGAATCATCTCATGAAACTGAGAATTCTAATGTTTTCTGATTGCTTGCTTTCTTTTTCCAATAGTGGATGAACATTCATGTTTTCATCTATCTACAAAAGAAACCTAATAGTTGAAAAACTAGCAGTACTGTCATGGTTATTTCAAAAAGCAATGAGGCATATCTATATTTGAATTAATCTTGCAAAAGAAAACAATAAAACAAAATGAAAAATGAGCCCAAAACCTACCTGCTCTTCCAAGCACGTCTTGTTGGCTCATAGCTTTGCCAAAGATGGGACCTAGAGGTGATGGGGGATCAGAAAATCCACAGAGAGGTGTGTGGGGCAGGAGTGCCTGCTACCTCCTCACAACACAGCCGAAGGAGGTGGTGTCTGGCATTAGCCAGATCTCTAGAACGTGAGGGTCTGCGTACCTTGACATGGGCAGGTGACTTTGGTTTTGATTGGAAAGGCAGCATACAGGCAAGACAGACTCTTCCAAATTGTTTCTTTCCACTATTTTTGGATGTGTTAATATCTATTTCCAGTTTCTAATTCCTAAATCCTTCGTCTGCTGTTTTTTGCCTTTTATCTTCTCTGTCTCTCTTGGCTTTTCCAGGGCCCCAAGCTTCCTGTTTCAAATGGTTACAATGAATAGTGGCCTTATTCATGAGCGTCACTCCTCTAGTCCATGGGTGCCTTGTATAAAGAGGATTGTGCTAGGAGTCTGTAAACTCATATGAGAAGCAGAGTTAAATGGTAACCCAGAAGAAGATGAAAAGACGGCCCAAATTGTGCAGTTCAGGTAGGCAGGGAGCTCTGTTGACTTTTGGTGCCAGAGGAGTTTGAAGTGCTGTTGAGAGATCATGGCTGTGTGTGCAGGAGATTTTAAACTAAATCAACAAAATTCTATCAGATCAAGGCTTCACACCAGCACCACTAAACACTTCAGATTTGTTGAGAGTGTGCTCTCATGTGTCACCTGTCCTTGTACTTCATATAACTTATGTTATAAATATGTCACTGTAATTGTGGTTATTTGTTTTCTTTCACTCTGTCATATGACAGCTCCACAAGACAAAGAGCTGATCTGTGTGTCCCCAGCATTTAAAACGGGACCAGGCATGTAGCAGATGCCAGTACGTGGTTGTTACATAGACGAGTGCCACCATGCTCCTATAGTCCATCCTGGATTGAATAGAAGACAGGACATATCATCCAAAAGGCCTGAGTTTCAGCTCTGATTTGTTAGTCATGCTGCCTAACCCCTTTGTGCCTTAGTTTCTTCGTGTGTTTAGTAGAATTTCTCTGGAGGCTCTGAAAATAAAATGGCGAAGCATTTGGATGGATGGATGGATGCTCTTCTTGTCTTCATGTTCTTTTTTTCACCATCCCCTCCCAACCCCTTGCTGCCAAGGGATATTCTTTTGAATCATGGCTCTGTTTATCTGAGGGTTAGAGTTTAAGTGGGGTGAGAATGAACACTGTTGCCATAGTGATTATTTTTTGTTATAAAAATCTACAGAAAATGAAAAGTACAATTGCCAAGCTCCTGAACCTTAGGTTCAGGCTAGTGCTGCCATTGGGCAGCTGAGACCAGGCTGAAACCTGCATACCTCTGCCTCACTGCAGGGTCTGCAGTGTTACCCCTGTGTGGGATATTAGCCACATGGTGAGAGCTGGGTGACAGATGGTGGAGATGGGAGACACTTTCTGAGTCATGTAGGAAAACAGGCTCTTCAAACTGCACAAAGACTGAGCCTCACTCTTGTCCAGTGACCACTCTCCCTTCCCATTCTTCCCACTAAGCAGACAAGACAGAAGACAGGGAGTTGTTAAAACAGGATGTAAAGTTTATATACAAGAATATAATGTTTATCTGGGATATTTACAGTGCTGGTTAAAGCAATATTTTTACAACTTTTGGGGTCAACTACTATGTATATTACAGGTAAACTACAATCGTTTAATTGACAAAATTAAGTAAAAAAATGTTTTAAATGACTTTTAAAGTACTCAGGTCAATCATAATGTTGGTCTGTTTTGCCCTTTATTTGAAGAACTCATGCTACGGTGGTTAACATGGCTTTCATAAATGGAAATACTCTACCTGGAAGTGGGAGATGCAATACGTGCTACAGTTGTAAGTTCCCAACAGGGATGTAAAATGACAAGTGAGTTGTTATATGGTTCAGGTGCTGAGGATTGGGCTGGAGCCGGGAGAGATGTTGAGATAACAGCCAGCTTTATCTCAACCGGGTGAGGGACCCACAACAGGAAAGTGAAAGCTTGGGCCACACAGAAAAGTGAACCTATTTGCACACTATGGCACCCTCAGCAGAAAGTGAAAATCTAGTGACCCAAACCGAACAACCAACAAAAGCAAGCTGAAGTCACAGTAACACCTATTCGGCATAGTTCTTAAGTAAGCTTCTAAAAAACTGCATAAAAATCCTCATGATTTTATTAGTTGGAATAGTTCTACAAGATCGGGATGGGTTTTTCCTTTATGTGAAAACACCTCTCGGTTCCTGAGGCCTTCTAACTCAGGAAATGCCAGGGTGCAAATGTGCAAAAGGCAGAGGAAGCTGCTCCAGGCTGGGACTGGGGCTGAGGACCTGTGCTTGGGGAACTGCGCTGAGGTCCAGAGCATCGAGAAAGGGTTGGCGGAGCCCCTGAGGGCTGGCCGGCGGCAAACCCGGCTCCGGCTCCGAGCCTAGCACTGCAGCTTGCGAATGCTGCGAGAGATGCGCTTGAATTCTCTCTGCCCCTTCTGCCACCGCCTCACCGAGGTGATGACCAGCTCCCCGCCCAGCTTCTTTCCCATGACCAGGTAGGGTGCGTTGATGTCGCTCATCTCCTCGCACGTGCACTGCAAGCTG
This sequence comes from Tragulus kanchil, assembly GCA_022376925.1. Lineage (NCBI taxonomy): Eukaryota > Metazoa > Chordata > Mammalia > Artiodactyla > Tragulidae > Tragulus > Tragulus kanchil. The sequence continues at coordinate 46,292,334 of JAIOJX010000025.1, forward strand.
TCCTTGAGCCACAGCACCGACTTCTTCAGATCCCTCTCGGACACGCCATTCAGCTTGTAGATGGTCTTGCTCTTGGTCTCCAGGATGATTTTGGTGTCTCTGTTGATGTAGGTGATCTCCTTCACTTTGATTTTCAGCGCTACGAACACAAGAGGGGGCAGGGTCACAGGCGTGATAAGGAGCAACGCGTGCCCCTGCGTGTCCTTGACTGGCTGGGAGAGGGAAGAGGAGTGACCTGGGGCCGAGGGGACTGTTGGGGGCTGCAGGCAGGGGGTAGGGAGCAGAGGGCGGCAGGTGGCTCCATTTCTAAAGCCTCCAAGGCTTGATGAGGCCCTGTGTTTCAAACCAGCCATCCTTTAGAAACTCCCCTTGCCTGAGTCAATCCACCTTTCCTCCTTGCCCTCTGTTCCTGTGATTGGATATAGGCTGCATGTGGGGTGTGCTCTCCCCAACAAATGACTTTCCCTACTGGACACTTCAGCATGAAAAGAAATGCCTGACTCTTAGGTGAAACACGATCCTTCTGTGGCTGTAAACTTTAAACTCAATTTACGACGTCAGAGAGGTTTTTGGACAAACCTGTAAGGAAATTATATCACTCAATCATTGTTTTCTACAGAACAGACTACAGAGGAGAATTGATCTTACAGCTGCATTTGATTTGGTAAAGTAACTTGGAGAAAAAATATCCGAGACTCTTTTTAAGAGCACAACATGTTTAGCTGTAAAAGTGTTTTTCTGAAGACCTCATCCTCCTATGCTATCATTTGCCTGTCAAAGGCCAAGGCGTTTACAGATCATATATGTACTGCTTCCAAGATGAGTATGTAGACTCATTAGAATGCTAAGACCCAAAGTAAGTGGTTTACTATAAGACACATTTTATAGTCATGAAGAGTATGCTTTGGGAAAGAAACCCCGCAAACATACATGCTAGAATTAAATTTCAAGACTCCATGAAGGCAGGGAAAGGATAGAATTGCAAGGTTGGAAAGGATCTTCTAGCTAAAATCTCTTGCTGGTACGGCGGAATTTGAAATCCAGAGAATTCCAGAAATTTGCACGAGATCACCCAGTTACGCTGTGCCCTAATTGAGTCTCCGTCTCAGAACTCGGGTCCTCAAACCTCCGCTTGTAACACCGCTGTGATCTCTTAGCTGCAGTGTCAAGTTTCTCATCCTGGCTGGCCCATTACCATGCCCAACTGTAATGTGGGAACAATTGCTCCATATAGACGATATGCAGGTGCGACTTCCTGACTCTGCTGGAGTTCAGTGCATTGTTTAAATTAGCAATAGAGGAAGAGGGTATTTTTTTGTGTATGTGTGTGTATCACTGCTCTGGAGATTTCTTTCTTTCTCTCTCAGAAAGGGAATTTGACTGAGCATGACTTTTCCCAGTCAACCAGAAAGTGACTGAAGCTTAGCCAGGTAAATCGAGAATGCTGGGACTTTGCAACCACTGCTTAATGTGCACCTGGACCATAATAGTGCATGCTCAGGGTTTATCATGAGATGAGTCACATGGCAATGTCACATGTTCCTATGACTTTTGCCTAAGGGCTGGGAGTGGGGAAGGTATATATGGGGGTAGAAGTGATTATCATGTTACCTGGGACCCTCATCAATAGCACCAACCGAGCCTATGTGAGATTTTTGCCTAGTCAGACTAAATATTCTTGAGCTCCAAACATTAGAAAAGTTACCACGTATAATAAGAGGGAAGATTTTTGTTTGTTTTTATAATTTTTTGGCCTCTTTTATTGGTCCTTCATTTATTTATTGTCATCCATCTTAATTCTTTGGCCTGTGTGGGCCTCCCATCACAGTGGCCTCTCTTGCTGCAGAGCACCGACTCTGGGCACATGTGCCCCAGAGTGCTGGCTCATAATTGGACACACCAGCCCAGCTGCTCCGCAGCATGTGGGATCTTCCCGGGCCAGAGATCAAACTGGTGCCCCTTGCACTGCAAGGCAGACTCTTTACCCACTGGACCACCAGGGAAGCCCAAGAGGGAAGATTTATGACTCATCTTTCTCTAGCTATGAAATAACCAATTTTGTAAGAGCTTACCATGGGAAAACTTGAGACATTTCCTCCCTGGGTTATCTGCTGGGACCAAGTATATGGAATCAAAGTTCTCAAGTAACTCCTTCCCTGGAAGATGTGAAGGGGCATGCAGGTGTGGTAAGAGGCAGAAGTAATGATATTGGGTTGGCCAAATGACATTGGGTTTGAGTTTTTCCATACTATGTTATGGAAAAATCTGAACGAACATTTTGGCCAACCTAATACTGTCTGCTCCAACAATAGGTGGCATACAGAGGCAGGAAGTTCTGGGCTATTCTTCTCACCAGTACTTTTCCTACTGAAATAAGGAGGTATTCTTCATCTTTCCTGCCCTTCAGAAGTGCAGTGGGGAGACTGTCATGCCATCATCCAAGTTAAATACATCAGACTTCTATCACTGTTGCTTCTACCTTTACATTACACCCCCAAAGGACAGAGACGATGTGGAAAAGTGCTTATAAGCCACTGTAAGATGCATCCCCTACAATTTAAGTTTACTATCCCCCTTGGGACAAAAATAAATATGGAGAAATAGAAAACAAAGCTTGAGAGGTATCTGTATGTGGGATCCCTTAAGTGCAATGATTTCCTAGTTGTTCTGAAAGGCTTTCTCCTGTAAGGAGAGAAAACACTAGAACACACACACACACACAGACTTTTTTTTTAAACCCAGGTCTTGATGCAGTATTTTTAGGAAGGAGATATTCTGCAAACTACAAAGCAAGCAGATGATATGTGTGTTGTGTCTGTGTGCCCTAACTTCAAATTTTTGGAGCTTCACTAACTTTTTCATGGATGTCAGGAGAGATTTGTACTAAATCTAATACAAAAGCTATAAACTGCCAGTGTAAAATATTTGTATATGTTTATATAAATGTTATTAAAATAATATTTAAAAATTTTGCTCTTAATGTGTGGGCCTCCCATCACAGTGGCCTCTCTTGCTGCAGAGCACCGACTCTGGGCACATGTGCCCCAGAGTGCTGGCTCATAATTGGACACACCAGCCCAGCTGCTCCGCAGCATGTGGGATCTTCCCGGGCCAGAGATCAAACTGGTGCCCCTTGCACTGCAAGGCAGACTCTTTACCCACTGGACCACCAGGGAAGCCCAAGAGGGAAGATTTATGACTCATCTTTCTCTAGCTATGAAATAACCAATTTTGTAAGAGCTTACCATGGGAAAACTTGAGACATTTCCTCCTGGGTTATCTGCTGGGACCAAGTATATGGAATCAAAGTTCTCAAGTAACTCCTTCCCTGGAAGATGTGAAGGGGCATGCAGGTGTGGTAAGAGGCAGAAGTAATGATATTGGGTTGGCCAAATGACATTGGGTTTGAGTTTTTCCATACTATGTTATGGAAAAATCTGAACGAACATTTTGGCCAACCTAATACTGTCTGCTCCAACAATAGGTGGCATACAGAGGCAGGAAGTTCTGGGCTATTCTTCTCACCAGTACTTTTCCTACTGAAATAAGGAGGTATTCTTCATCTTTCCTGCCCTTCAGAAGTGCAGTGGGGAGACTGTCATGCCATCATCCAAGTTAAATACATCAGACTTCTATCACTGTTGCTTCTACCTTTACATTACACCCCCAAAGGACAGAGACGATGTGGAAAAGTGCTTATAAGCCACTGTAAGATGCATCCCCTACAATTTAAGTTTACTATCCCCCTTGGGACAAAAATAAATATGGAGAAATAGAAAACAAAGCTTGAGAGGTATCTGTATGTGGGATCCCTTAAGTGCAATGATTTCCTAGTTGTTCTGAAAGGCTTTCTCCTGTAAGGAGAGAAAACACTAGAACACACACACACACACAGACTTTTTTTTTAAACCCAGGTCTTGATGCAGTATTTTTAGGAAGGAGATATTCTGCAAACTACAAAGCAAGCAGATGATATGTGTGTTGTGTCTGTGTGCCCTAACTTCAAATTTTTGGAGCTTCACTAACTTTTTCATGGATGTCAGGAGAGATTTGTACTAAATCTAATACAAAAGCTATAAACTGCCAGTGTAAAATATTTGTATATGTTTATATAAATGTTATTAAAATAATATTTAAAAATTTTGCTCTTAATCCAATCCTGAGCATGGAAACTAAGAATCATGTTTTGGGTAAGGCTTTGGAGCTTAGGGACTGCTGCTGCCAACATGCCTGGCCCTTCCTAGTTGGAGAGTTGTATGTATTTGAATACAGACATATGAATCCCCATCATCTCCTTGTGGCTCTCACTGAGGTGGTTTGAACTGAGTTGCCTCCTTCCTTCCCCCTTCCTCAGCTTCTTCTACAGGTACGTCTGTCTTGGGAGCAGCTAAGCACAGGACACTTCCTGGAGGAGACCTGGGCCTACCAGGGGCAGTGACTGAGTGGTTTCCAGAGCTTTGGGACCTGGCCAGATCTAGACTTCTGGTGGGTAAATTGTGAGGAGAGTTGGGGAGGTCATTCCTCCACAGTACACGCTGGAGTGGTTGCCCTGTCTCTAGGATTGAGCTGAGTATGTAGAAGTGTTCACAGAGGTCTGTTAGAGTCTGTTATTGTTTGCTAGAACAGGGACCACATCTGTTTATCAGTAAGTTAAACCTTCTGCCTGAATACTTTGAAAGGGTATCGACCCCTCAGACACACCAAAAAGTGCATGCTCTTGGAAGGCGAGGGAAGCATGAATGTCTTAGGAATCGGGGTGAAGTTCTCTGCGCCCTAACCCTGAATTCAGTGCTGATCTTAGTCTAGCTGGCTCCTTCACTCCTCACAGAGGGCTGAGAACACAGATGAGGAGCTGCTGGAGCTCTGGGTGGACAGTCTCCACCCTTCTTAGAGTTCTCTTGTAAGATGAGTGATCTATAAGCCATGGGACTTGGGCAGCACACCTCCCACCTTGTTTACTGTTCCTGAGCACCTTGAACTCACAGAACCTTGTGTGTATCTTGAAAAGTAAATTCCAAGATTTATTTATTTATTTTTCAATTCAAGAAACTCTCTCTACCAAATTATCAACCAGTATCTTGGATATACTCCCTGATGGTGGAACACAAGAAACAGAGCATCATGGGCTGTGAATTAAGTAAAAATATTTCTGTCTGGCACTGGACTAAATTTCTATTTTGGGCCAACTTAATGTCTTGAGTCTGTTTTCCTGAGGCTAATATTTACATGTTTCCATCCCTGAGACACATGTTTAAGTGACTAAAAGAGAATTCAGGCCAGGATTATGCTTGTTGGCAAGAAAAAGTCAAAGTGAGAAGAAAAATGTGCCATTGGAAATTTATGATGTGAACAATTCTCATTATTTGAGTATTGCTTAACAGAGCGGTGGCTGTCACCTAAAAAGATACAGCTTAATATAAGACAGTTACGTAGGGAGGAAACCAGGGTAATGTGTTGGATGATTAGCTCAAGGAGAGATGCACTGAGATGCTATTTTACCCAAACTTTATCTAGTAGCAGTAACATCTTAATGAATTGTACCTTTAAGTTGTACTGGAAAATAAAAAAAGTTTTAGTGGTGTGTTACTTACCAAAATCATTTTTACAAAGAGTTTCCATTATGTCGTTGTCATCTTCATTTTTAGTTTTGCAGGCTTCACATACCTTTGGAGCTAGAAATGCAAAAATCAGTTATGTTTGCTTCAAAGGAAAACAGCAGGTAGCGTTTGTAAATAACTCACTCGCAGGGGCTTATTTAGGCAAGAGGAGCAATGGTCCTGTAAGACCCCAACTTCTGCCTCATTTATAAAAGGACCATGGCTTTGCCCTACTTTTTTGGACAGACTAAAATGCCCACATGCTTATGATGACACCCCAAACAAATGGTGCCTTGGCGGAGTGTGGGCATGTGGCTCGAGGTAACTGAGACAGGCTGCAGCTTTTCACTCTTCTTCCTACTTCTGGGACAAATGCAGCCTCTGAAAAGGAGTCCCAAGGCCTCTCTGAGGAGAAAGCTCGAAAAGACCCTTGAGGGATTTTGGAAAACTAGCAACCACAAACTACCACCAAAAGATCATCTTTCTCAGCTGCCGGCCACCAGTGCAGCCTGGCCTCTGCTGGGCTCTTCAACCGAACTGCTTCTAGGGGCAGAGGGGGGAAGTCAGTCATTTCAAGAAATTTTCAAGTCTGGATGGGGCGAGGTGACTAGCTTGCATCTGAGCTCTTCCCCTTCGGAAGCACGCCTCCTAATGACTCCAGCCTGCTCTAACTGGTTCTGCATCACCTCATGCTTTCTGCCAAGCTTGTGCTTGAGTTAAGCAGCATTTAATTCATTGTTATCTTCATCCCTGGTGCAGGTTCTTCTTGCCTCTCTTTTTGCCTGTTTCAAACACTCGAAAATAAACAGACAAAACAACAATAACAACAACAACAAAACCCAAACAAAGACCCCAAGATTTTCTAGAAGCCAATGAAAGTTGAAGCAAACTGGGGTCTCACCAAACCCAGGAATGTGCACTAGCTCTGTTATGAGAGAGCCCACTAAAGGCTCTTCTAAAAGAATCTGATTCCTTGGAGAAAGGGAAAAAGAAACTATTCATTTTTCCCTCACTTATAAATGTATTAATGCTGTCTTTAAAATGTGGGTGAAATTTCATTAATATGAAATTGCATTTTCACAGGAAAGAAAACCTACTTAACTCATTTTAGAAGTTATCTATCAAATTAGAAAAAGTTCAGAGAGGATTTTTAAAAACTCAAACTTTTATTTTGAAGGGGGAAATGACTTTTTGGAGAAATGTAGTATATAAAGTTGGTGCAGATCGTGAAAAATAAAAACAAAAGCAACACACATAAAACTGCCCTTAACTCCCCTCTCTCAAACAAAATGAAACTTTTCCAATTAGGAGCTCTAGGAATGTATATAAAATGTTACTAACCTGTATTGGTTGCCTGTGGTATATGTTGGACAAATGTTTGAAATATGCCAAACATTTGCAATAAATTATAAATCTAACCAATAAGATGATTGCAGACTCATGGTGCCTGCCAGGAAAGATTGCTAAGCAACTTTGCATTTTCTTTAACTAATGATGGCTGTAGGAAAACAATTAGAGACTGAAAAGGAGATGCTGCTGGAGCCCTGAAAGGGATTAGGAAGCCCCCTTTCTGTCCCGGGGGACCTAAATCAGTTCAGACACATTGTATATGTTTTCCTTTCAGGAAGAGTATCAAGAGCGCATGAGGTTTTCATTGCTTTGATGGGTTTTGCGCAGGAACTCCCCCTCTGTTTTCTAAAAAGACTTGGGAAACTCTCTTTTGCACGATTTTCTCCAGTTAATTAAAACCACTCCAAAGATAAAAGCTGATTAGTGATAGAAAAATGATTCCTGGAGACTCCCCGTGTGCTTTCTTTTTTGGACACCTGAGTACTTACAACCGAGTTGAATTTTCAACACTCACTGAGGTAGTCCTGCTTTTTACTTTCAAAGCCTGAATGGCAAACGGGGAGTGCCTTAAAAGAGACTATTCGCTCATTTTGGCGATCGTGCCTGTAGGGAATGTCCCTCTGCTTAGAATCCTGCCCAGGGGTAAAATGTGCTGGTGAGACTTAGGCCAGGGTGCTCTGGCCAGGGTGCTCACCGCCAACTCCTCCACTGAGGACCGCTTCCAACACTCTCAATTGCGGCTCTTGGGCTAGCATCTTTTAAAATAATTGTGCATGTCTCTACAAAGGAAAGACCTCTTTCAGTTCTACGTTTTCTCCCCTCCGCGACCCCCGCCCCCAACTGTTCCTAAGAAAGAGCAATTGGTATAAATTGGGAAAGGAGAAAGAGATGTGTGTCTGTGTGTGTGCGTGTGTGTGTTTGGGGGGATCATCTCGGATTTGTCACGATGACACATTGGACAAGGAGTGCGTCTACCCCTCCTGGGACAGGCACCCCAGAGGGGAAGAAACGGGATGTGGGGTGGGCCGAGAGAACGCCCCGGCGAGTCTAATTGGAGCTAGTGGTGGGGCTTAAGAAGGAGGGCAAGGAGGTGGTCTGATATAAAATGTTACTAACCTGTATTGGTTGCCTGTGGATATGTTGGACAAATGTTTGAAATATGCCAAACATTTGCAATAAATTATAAATCTAACCAATAAGATGATTGCAGACTCATGGTGCCTGCCAGGAAAGATTGCTAAGCAACTTTGCATTTTCTTTAACTAATGATGGCTGTAGGAAAACAATTAGAGACTGAAAAGGAGATGCTGCTGGAGCCCTGAAAGGGATTAGGAAGCCCCCTTTCTGTCCCGGGGGACCTAAATCAGTTCAGACACATTGTATATGTTTTCCTTTCAGGAAGAGTATCAAGAGCGCATGAGGTTTTCATTGCTTTGATGGTTTTTGCGCAGGAACTCCCCCTCTGTTTTCTAAAAAGACTTGGGAAACTCTCTTTTGCACGATTTTCTCCAGTTAATTAAAACCACTCCAAAGATAAAAGCTGATTAGTGATAGAAAAATGATTCCTGGAGACTCCCCGTGTGCTTTCTTTTTTGGACACCTGAGTACTTACAACCGAGTTGAATTTTCAACACTCACTGAGGTAGTCCTGCTTTTTACTTTCAAAGCCTGAATGGCAAACGGGGAGTGCCTTAAAAGAGACTATTCGCTCATTTTGGCGATCGTGCCTGTAGGGAATGTCCCTCTGCTTAGAATCCTGCCCAGGGGTAAAAATGTGCTGGTGAGACTTAGGCCAGGGTGCTCTGGCCAGGGTGCTCACCGCCAACTCCTCCACTGAGGACCGCTTCCAACACTCTCAATTGCGGCTCTTGGGCTAGCATCTTTTAAAATAATTGTGCATGTCTCTACAAAGGAAAGACCTCTTTCAGTTCTACGTTTTCTCCCCTCCGCGACCCCCGCCCCCAACTGTTCCTAAGAAAGAGCAATTGGTATAAATTGGGAAAGGAGAAAGAGATGTGTGTCTGTGTGTGTGCGTGTGTGTGTTTGGGGGGATCATCTCGGATTTGTCACGATGACACATTGGACAAGGAGTGCGTCTACCCCTCCTGGGACAGGCACCCCAGAGGGGAAGAAACGGGATGTGGGGTGGGGGCCGAGAGAACGCCCCCGGCGAGTCTAATTGGAGCTAGTGGTGGGGCTTAAGAAGGAGGAGGGCTTACCTTCTTCGGTGGCCGGCAGGAGGTGGTCGCTGCTCGCGAGCGGGATGCAGAGGTCGTTGTCCTGGGGAAAACGGTCGCACTCGAGCATGTCGGGCCAGGGGAAGCCAAAGGCAGACATGACCGGAGCGCAGCGCTCCTTCACCTGCACGCAGAGCGAGCGGCAGGGCTGGATGGTTTCGTCCAGGTCGTCGAGGCAGACCGGCGCGAAGAGCGAGCACAGGAACTTTTTGGTGTCCGGGTGGCACTGCTTCATGACCAGCGGGATCCAGGCGCCCGCCTGTTCCAGCACCTCCTTCATGGTCTCGTGGCCCAGCAGGTTGGGCAGCCGCATGTTCTGGTACTCTATGCCGTGGCACAGCTGCAAGTTGGCCGGGATGGGCTTGCAGTTGCTGCGTTTGTAGGAGAAGTCGGGCTGGCCGAAGAAGTGCCCGCGCGCCGAGCCCAAGCAGCAGTGCGAGGCGAGGATGAACAGCAGCAGGGAGCCGGGGCCCTGTGGCATCGTGGGCGCGCGACCCCCGGGGGGCGAGGGAGCCGAACCGGGGAAGCGCGAGGCGGCTGGAGCCAGAGCCCTTCCTGGGTCGGCTCGCAGCACTCGGCACGGCTCCGCAGCCTGGAAAGCGGGCGGCGGGAGCGCCGAGACGCCAGACACGCGGTGGGCTGCACCGGCGAGATGCTCTGCGCTGGGCTCCGCGCTGCAAGCCCGCGCGTAGCTCCAGGGGAGCTCCGACCCGGGGGAGCAGAGTGAGCCGCAGCTGGGGCTCGGCCAGAGTTTTCTTGGCCTTTTTTATGCAAATCTGGAGGAGGGGGGAGCAAGGGAGGAGCCAGTGGAGAGTAATCCGAGGAGGGTTGGTCACTACTCTCTCGGTCTGGTTTTCCGTTGAAAATGCCCCTCATGCGCTCCTTGAGAGGGAATCTAGCTGCCCCACCGACCCCTGTTCCTCCCGCCCCCCAGGATGCTGCCAAACGCGCTCTCTAGGACTGTTGTAAACAACAAACAAACAAACAAACAAACAAACAAACAACAGAAGAGTCTGGCAGTTGTGCCTCAACAGTGAGCGTGCAGGGCGCGAGCTGCGGGCGATGGGGCTGCGGGCGAACGGCGGCCTTGTAGCCAAGTCCCCGGGAGGGAACTCGCGCCGCCCCCGAAGGGGGTTTATTTGAGCCCAGCCTGAAGTTTCTGCTGGGTCCGGGGCTGCGCGGCGGAACTGCCGCGAGACAGCCGCCGGCCGGGTCTTTGTGCCCCTGGCCCGAGCCCGGGTCCTGCCCTCCCGGGGCTGTCCCGGCGAGGTTGCTTTCCTCTCGGATTCCCAGCCACGATTCCCAAGTTGGCCCAGCCCGTACAGTGCTTCTGCCTGCCCTTTCGAATATCAGATAATTTATATAAGTAGAGTCGTAAGGGCAAAATCTGCATGAAAAAGCGAATATCAATAAAACGTTGGGGGTGTTGCTTTTTTGTGGTAAGTCAAGATTTTGCCATTGTGGAAGCGCCTCTACAGAGCTTCGTCGGACTCACACACCACTCCCCACCATTTCCCGGTTTGGGAGAAGAAACCTGCCTCCCCTTCCTAAATGAAAGGGATGACTCAGGGTTCGAAGACACCACGCGTTCTAACCCACTCTGGCCCGGGCGCTCAGGAGTATGTGCCCTCAGGGCACAGTTTGGAAAGATTGGTGCTGGGCACAGGGGGCTGGAGGAAAGTGCGCCAGGTTGGCAAGCTGGGAAGGGATAGGGGACAGGAAGAAGCTCTGCCTAGACACCAACGAAGCCCTGGCAGAGGGGGCTCCTTCATCCTACACACGCCGGCAGGCACCGTACTGGGGCTCGGTGTATGGAGGGGAACAGGCAGGCCTGGCGCTCGCTCAGCTGGAGATCCAGCGCGCTGGAGGACTCCAAACCATAAGTTCACAGCTGAAGCCGGACTAGGGTGCCCGCAGGAGGAAGGGGTGTGTATGGAGAGGGGGGGGGTCCTTTCTCATAATCGCCCCAAGTGTCTCCTCGTGGCTGATTGTCTCCGCCCCCTAAGCCCCTGGGGCAGGTTGGCGGTGCAGCTGCCAAGGGAGAATTCCCGGAGAGCGAGCCGCCAAGGTTCTTTCATATGGAAGGTGGGCGCATTGTTATTACTTCCCGGCTACTAAGAGCCATCAGTGGGCTCTGTCCTCGGCCTATTTCCCGCCTTCCGGAAAAGGTTTGGCTTTGGCGGCCCCCCAGGCTCAAGTTGCCGTGCTAACTTTGTGATCCCGCTGCTCCGAGGAGGGGGCTAACAAGCGTGTGGCGAAAGCCTCTTACTGTTTTCTCTTATTCCATTCTGGCCGTGAACACAGCAGCACAATCGCCACCTGTAAGGAGAGCATCTTTTGATTCTGACCCAATCGTCTGGGTCCCTAAAATCCCAGCTTCCATCTTTTCTCCTTTGCGCCGGTGCTCCGCAGGGTAAGAGCGGGCGGCAGCAGGAACAGGCCATGCTCTTCCGCCGAAAGGGTCTTGGGTCTTTTCGTGTCTGATTAAAAGCCGCGCTCCCCTGTACAATCTACGTTGAAAATAAACGTTAGTTAAACGGAAGCACACTGAACATAGCTGCTGATGAGAGACTGAGCTCCGAGAGATGCTAGGACATGGGGCCGGGGCTGGATGAGGGCCCTCCGGCTCCACCGTCCGCAGCCCCCGACCCTCCCCTGGGTCGACTCCACTTCTCAGGCCCCCTCTGGCGCCAAGAGACTGGAAACAAGGAGCTGGAAACCGGTGAGGCTGGTGCGTGGCGGCGGGCGGAGGTGTGCCCGGGAGAGGCTGGGGCCCAGGCGCCCCTCGGGCCGGCGCGGCCCCAGGCATTGTTTCGAGAGCCCGCGCGGGCCCACTGGCCGCCAGGGGGCGCGGGGAGCCAAACTACGGTCTCCATAGCTGCCGCGCCTAGTGTCGCGCTCGGGCCTGCCCGGAGCCGGGGTCGCGGTCCCTCCGCGCATCCGCGCCGCCCAGCCTAGACCTCGCCTGCTCCGACCGCGTCTTCTGCCACCTCGGGGGGGCGCCCAGTTCCCTTTCCCTTCCGCCGCTAGTTCGCGCCCGGCCAAGCGCGTGCGGGCGTGACGGTTGCGCCCTGAGGACGAGCAGATTACCGGCGAGCAGGAAAATAAGCTCTCGCCAGAGCCGGGACACGAACGCTGACCGTTGTTATTACTAATCGGCTTCTTTCATATGGAAGGTGGGCGCATTGTTATTACTTCCCGGCTACTAAGAGCCATCAGTGGGCTCTGTCCTCGGCCTATTTCCCGCCTTCCGGAAAAGGTTTGGCTTTGGCGGCCCCCCAGGCTCAAGTTGCCGTGCTAACTTTGTGATCCCGCTGCTCCGAGGAGGGGGCTAACAAGCGTGTGGCGAAAGCCTCTTACTGTTTTCTCTTATTCCATTCTGGCCGTGAACACAGCAGCACAATCGCCACCTGTAAGGAGAGCATCTTTTGATTCTGACCCAATCGTCTGGGTCCCTAAAATCCCAGCTTCCATCTTTTCTCCTTTGCGCCGGTGCTCCGCAGGGTAAGAGCGGGCGGCAGCAGGAACAGGCCATGCTCTTCCGCCGAAAGGGTCTTGGGTCTTTTCGTGTCTAATTAAAAGCCCCGCTCCCCTGTACAATCTACGTTGAAAATAAACGTTAGTTAAACGGAAGCACACTGAACATAGCTGCTGATGAGAGACTGAGCTCCGAGAGATGCTAGGACATGGGGCCGGGGCTGGATGAGGGCCCTCCGGCTCCACCGTCCGCAGCCCCCGACCCTCCCCTGGGTCGACTCCACTTCTCAGGCCCCCTCTGGCGCCAAGAGACTGGAAACAAGGAGCTGGAAACCGGTGAGGCTGGTGCGTGGCGGCGGGCGGAGGTGTGCCCGGGAGAGGCTGGGGCCCAGGCGCCCCTCGGGCCGGCGCGGCCCCAGGCATTGTTTCGAGAGCCCGCGCGGGCCCACTGGCCGCCAGGGGGCGCGGGGAGCCAAACTACGGTCTCCATAGCTGCCGCGCCTAGTGTCGCGCTCGGGCCTGCCCGGAGCCGGGGTCGCGGTCCCTCCGCGCATCCGCGCCGCCCAGCCTAGACCTCGCCTGCTCCGACCGCGTCTTCTGCCACCTCGGGGGGGCGCCCAGTTCCCTTTCCCTTCCGCCGCTAGTTCGCGCCCGGCCAAGCGCGTGCGGGCGTGACGGTTGCGCCCTGAGGACGAGCAGATTACCGGCGAGCAGGAAAATAAGCTCTCGCCAGAGCCGGGACACGAACGCTGACCGTTGTCGGTGTGAAAAACGCACGAGCACGGATGCTGGGTGACCGTGCCGGCGCGCTTCCCCAGCCCGGTGGTCGCTGTGCCACCGCAGAGGGATGGGCACACGTGGTGCAGCCTGGAAGCGCCCTCTATAACCCGATTCTTCTGTGCTCCGTGTTGTCCCCTGGGCCTACAGGTCTCGTATCCATGCAATTGGTCGAAATGCACTAAAGGCGTTTTTTTTTCCTTCTTTTTTTCCCCCGCAAACGGAGAGTCAATATTACCTTCCTCATCAGTTCACAACCCACTCCTCCTGGGTCCAATTTTAGTGGTTGTCAGGTTCAGAAACAGGCAATATTCGCCCAAACTTAGGTTAAGTGGTGGATGCCCACTCCTCTGAGGACCCCTGGCAAGCTGCTTAAAGGTTGCCACTCACACACACACACACACACACACACACACACACACACACACACACACAGAGAGAGAGAGAGAGAGAAAGAACGTACCACATCCCACCCTAATGCTGTCGGCCTGAGAACCTTGGCAACCCAGCGTTCTGGGCTTTGCCCGTTTTTCTGCTTGTTTTCGATTGCTAAGGCAATCTCGCCAGAACAGTTCGGTTCAACGTGTGCTGGCTGGAAGAGTTTTGGGGCAGGCACGACCCTCACCCTGATGCTCAGAGATTCTGCCCCGGGGCGGGAGGCGGGGTGAAGCGTTCTTCTAGCCCAGAGCCATCCGACCCCCGCATCTGCTCTGCCTCGTCGGAGAACCTGGGAAACCCAGCCCCCCACCCATACCCCCTCGGGAATTGGAGAGTCAAGGCGTTCGGACAAGAGGGGTACTGGCAAGGAGTTGGAAAACGACACATGGAATAAGCCGACGTCTTAGTTTCTCCTAACCTAGCAGCGGTGGAGGGGCAACCTCGAATTGGAAACAAGCTTCGTAGCCCCCAGTGTCCATGCCACTGCTCTTCCTCTAGATGGGGAAGCTTGGCTTCCCACTCCCCGTGTTAGAATGCACGGCCTCTTGGGACTTAAGCCTTTACCAACAACTCGAGAGTGGGGAAGAATGAAGTTACAAGAGGGCACGTCGCAAGCGCCCTGGGGAAGCCCGGAGAAGGACAGCCCGTGCCGACGCCTTTAATAGGCCGGCTGATTGCCTCCCTTTGCCCGGAAATCCTCACTGCTAATCCTCATTTGCCATTTTGCAAATTAGTAGCCGCGAGCGAACTGAGGCAAGGAGGGGTTAAGTCACTAGAATCGAGTCACACAGCTTGTGGCCCAGCTCCTGGAGCAGCACGTGCCTGGGCTGGAAGAGGTTCCGGTCCTGGCGGCTGTGGGGGTGCACCCTGACCTGTGGGGCGTCGACGGTTGTCCTCCGCAGGTGCGCCGGCTGGGTGACGTCACCTTCTCCGTGAACTGGGTACCCGGGTCTTCCGTGCTTCCCGGGCGGAGCCGCGAGCCAGCCTCTTTTGTGGGGTTCGCGGCGGCCATCTGGGGGCGCCATTTCCCAAAACAACTGATTGCACATCGGCTTACTTTACTCGGTTGAGTCTCATTTGGGATCTTGTATATTTTTACACGTTGAGCGTGAGGCTGTTTTCTTTTTTAAATGTGCAGCGGGAGCAGGCATTATATGGTTTTTTCGCCTTTGGGGCTCCCTTGCACCCACCGCTTGGACGCCGCCTACTGCCTCTGGACTGGAATGTGCCCGGCGCACCCCCTCTCTCCCTGGGAGCCCAGAGGTTCAGTTGCGGATTTCCAATTCCAAGGTCCAGCCTTCCACAGCAAAGTCTTTGCCTCTCGCATTTTGAGAAAAGTCACGGCTGAGAGTGAACAGTTTACCAACCGCAAACCCGAGCTCTCGCGGGTATCTCCTTTAAGATTTAAGAGTGAACGACCAGGGAGGCTTTGACTCGGCGAGCCGGAGGGGCGGCGGAGAGAAAGACTGGCCGGAGCTCTGCCGAAGCCCAGGCGCAGGGCTGGGGGCATCGGTTCTCTGGGGGCGAAGCAGGAGCTGTCCCCCGGTCTTACTGGCCCGCGAAGGAGCCCGCCGGCGAGAGCTGTACTTCCTGGAATCTGCGTGAGCTCTCTGTTTGAGGATGGGGGTTCAACTCGCTCTTTGAGAAAGGTCTGAAAGGCAACATGGATAGATGCTTTTGGAGCTCAGTAGAAAACGATTTAAAAACTTCCGCTCCAAATGATTAAAAAAAAAAAAGAGAGAGAGATGACAGTGATCATCTACCAATGCAACAGTCATTTTCTTGCTCTTCCTCCGTCGCTGTTTAAGTCAAAGTTGACTTGGGATGGACTGAGAAATCTGTTTGATGTAGGCTTTTCCCAGGAACAGTTAGAGGCTCATAATGGAGACTGCGTGCTTTGGGAGAGACCAATTTTCATTTCTTCTCTTGTTCCCTCAATGGGAAAATGGCGCTAAACATCTTGGGTATTACCAAAATGGAACTAGGTCATGGTCTGTCCGACTTGCGTCCTTGCTCTGCTTCAAAACACAACACAACACAGCAAAAGAAGTCTAACCAACCAAACAAAAAGCACCCGGGGTGGTTCAGTGGCCTAGACCTCTGGCAAGGAGTTTCTGTTCAATGCAGATATCCTCCGCAGAAGCCTTTGTTTACAGCAGACAGTCTCAAATTTGCTAGAGCAGTAGAAATTCCTTGGTCTTGGGGGTTCAAAACCTTGGAATCTGTGTCGCCTGTGTACACCTCGTTCATTCAGCATTCTTCCTTAAATACTTACTGAGCCTGACTTGAATGCAAGGGCCCCTGGGCATACTTTCTCTTTCCTCTCTCCCATACCTCTTCCCAATTTCCCGTTCTCTTCTTGGGGTCCTAGTAGTTTATTGTTCACTGATGTGTTGCAACTGCTGATGCGACTCTGGAAATGAAGCATCTCTTAATTGCTCACATTAGGAAATTCTGAATAGAAAGCGCAAAATCCCAAGGTCATTCATAGAGGGCCGTCCAGGAGTCACAGAGTGTCTTTGGGAAGAAAGACCTGCTCCATTGTCTGATTCGAACAGCAGGGGTCACTGGCTAAGCTGGTGTTTCACTCTGGTGGGAATTTATTGCCATCAGATAAGAGCACAAAGTCAATACAATAAAGTCTGTTGACGCTAAAGCAACAGATGGTCTCTGAGTTCCTGCACACATGCACAATCTTTCCAGGGACAAATTTCCAGATCAGAAACCTTTGCCATTCTTACTGAGCTGACTTTTAGGGGCATCTTTTTATATTCTGTGTGTGTTTGTTTGGGTTTTTCTCTATAATGTCTATTTTCATATTTCCCCAAATAAGACGTTTGTCAGACTCCTTAAAGGGATTCATCCTTTTACGACATACTCAGTAAGTGACAGATATTCACAACAGAGAACATTGGAAATTAGAAAAAAGAAATGTTTTTAATTGATCTAAGGCTAATAGTGTAACCTATAACTTCATTCTACGGTATCCAGCACACACAGACTCAGCACTCAGACTGAATTTGTTAGCACTGAATGTTAACACAATTTCATTGGCAAGCCTAATATTCCTTAATAGCTTGTAAATCTCCAGTGGTACAATGGAGAGCAAAATATTACATACAAATAACATTTCCAAATGTTAAATTGAGTTTTGGCCATGTTGTCCAGAGCTTTGCCATTTTCCCTTAGTTGCCTTGAAATCTTAATTAATTAAAGAAATTCATGACAAGTTTTGCCCTGGAAGAAAACAAAGCAGAAAAGAATGTGTTTATGAGGACAGTTTATTGTTATTTGTACTAGTTGTGAAAACCTTTCCATGTCTAAGTTTGTCCGTGTTAGAACTTCAAAATGAGCAAGATTATCTGATGTTTTATCAATTCTGCCCTGGAGTAAATACTGAAAACATGTTTTTAACTCTATGCTGTTTGATATTATTAAGTTGAGACTTTTATTTTTTATGCTAATTAAGAAGTAGCATTCCATTCAGAACAGTTGGGTACTGTGGGAGAGCTGAATGGTAGGGACAAGTAGTCAATGTTGCTTGTACCCTGCTTGAAAACCGATTTCTTTCTTTCATTTATTTATTTTTTGGCGTGAGAATTCCCTAGGATATTCTCCTGGTATATGAAAGACTTGGATGGGTAGTCACTGAATTATTTCATGGAATGTTGCCATATTGCCAGAGGCAGGACAAACACTCTGCCTTGTTCAGTTCAACCATGGATTGATTAGCACTAATGCCTACGCTAAAGCAACAGATGGTCTCTGAGTTCCTGCACACATGCACAATCTTTCCAGGGACAAATTTCCAGATCAGAAACCTTTGCCATTCTTACTGAGCTGACTTTTAGGGGCATCTTTTTATATTCTGTGTGTGTTTGTTTGGGTTTTTCTCTATAATGTCTATTTTCATATTTCCCCAAATAAGACGTTTGTCAGACTCCTTAAAGGGATTCATCCTTTTACGACATACTCAGTAAGTGACAGATATTCACAACAGAGAACATTGGAAATTAGAAAAAAGAAATGTTTTTAATTGATCTAAGGCTAATAGTGTAACCTATAACTTCATTCTACGGTATCCAGCACACACAGACTCAGCACTCAGACTGAATTTGTTAGCACTGAATGTTAACACAATTTCATTGGCAAGCCTAATATTCCTTAATAGCTTGTAAATCTCCAGTGGTACAATGGAGAGCAAAATATTACATACAAATAACATTTCCAAATGTTAAATTGAGTTTTGGCCATGTTGTCCAGAGCTTTGCCATTTTCCCTTAGTTGCCTTGAAATCTTAATTAATTAAAGAAATTCATGACAAGTTTTGCCCTGGAAGAAAACAAAGCAGAAAAGAATGTGTTTATGAGGACAGTTTATTGTTATTTGTACTAGTTGTGAAAACCTTTCCATGTCTAAGTTTGTCCGTGTTAGAACTTCAAAATGAGCAAGATTATCTGATGTTTTATCAATTCTGCCCTGGAGTAAATACTGAAAACATGTTTTTAACTCTATGCTGTTTGATATTATTAAGTTGAGACTTTTATTTTTTATGCTAATTAAGAAGTAGCATTCCATTCAGAACAGTTGGGTACTGTGGGAGAGCTGAATGGTAGGGACAAGTAGTCAATGTTGCTTGTACCCTGCTTGAAAACCGGATTTCTTTCTTTCATTTATTTATTTTTTTGGCGTGAGAATTCCCTAGGATATTCTCCTGGTATATGAAAGACTTGGATGGGTAGTCACTGAATTATTTCATGGAATGTTGCCATATTGCCAGAGGCAGGACAAACACTCTGCCTTGTTCAGTTCAACCATGGATGATGTAATTAGCAGCCTAATGCCTTAAAGAAGGAATTCCTCAAGTTCCTTGGGGTTTAATTCCATTCATCTAATCAAAAGATTATTGGGCTTCTACTGCACACTGTGTGAGTGATCTAAAGGTCCCCACATTTAAAGGACTTATGGGTTAGTATTTGTGGGTAAAATCTCCACTTCCTTGCATTTAGCTTAGAGAGAAGATGGCATGTATTTCTGAAGATAAACACTTTTCCCTACTACACTTGGATGAAGAGCTGTGAGGGTACAGAGATTCTCATAGAAGGAAACATGTGCTGTGGGTCATGTTTGAGAACATGAGTTCATTTTTGTGACAAAATAGTCATAAATCGTATGATAAATCAGGCACTCAGAAAAACATTCCATAAAAGATCTTGAGAGGAACAGATGTCTTTGTCCTTACATAAGACCAACTTAAATGACTGATAGCAAAACAATATTGCATTCTGTCCAATTTATGAATTTACTATCAGAATATTCAATGTCTAAAAAGAAACAGGAACTGTCGTAGATATATGGGAAATCCTCATTAACCACAAGATAGATGAGCTATCTTGCACAGTTGCGTTTCCCAGATCAGCAGAAGACAACTGAATGGAGGTTTGAAGGAATGAATACAAAATTAAATCAAGTTACTATGAAACTTTCATACTTATTCATGAATTGCTTCCCCAACTCCGAGCAATGCCTGTTGTTTGCAAAGGTAATACATGTAAAAAATTCATACAACACCAAGAATTATAACAAAGAAGGTGGATATCTTTTAATCTCACTCCCCAGATTCACCAAAAAATGCAAAACATAAATTGTATTTTTCTAACTTAAGAGAAAATGGCTACACACAAAGCTCTATAAAGATGCAATCATACATGCATACTTTTTTAAAACAATTTTCCGTATGTCAACAAATGCTGATCTGTGTCAAAATTAGTTACTTTGGATATAATATTTGAACCATATTCAGTCCCATGAGTGAATTCCTCTGCATTGTTCAGTTCAACCATGGATGATGTAATTAGCAGCCTAATGCCTTAAAGAAGGAATTCCTCAAGTTCCTTGGGGTTTAATTCCATTCATCTAATCAAAAGATTATTGGGCTTCTACTGCACACTGTGTGAGTGATCTAAAGGTCCCCACATTTAAAGGACTTATGGGTTAGTATTTGTGGGTAAAATCTCCACTTCCTTGCATTTAGCTTAGAGAGAAGATGGCATGTATTTCTGAAGATAAACACTTTTCCCCACTACACTTGGATGAAGAGCTGTGAGGGTACAGAGATTCTCATAGAAGGAAACGTGTGCTGTGGGTCATGTTTGAGAACATGAGTTCATTTTTGTGACAAAATAGTCATAAATCGTATGATAAATCAGGCACTCAGAAAAACATTCCATAAAAGATCTTGAGAGGAACAGATGTCTTTGTCCTTACATAAGACCAACTTAAATGACTGATAGCAAAACAATATTGCATTCTGTCCAATTTATGAATTTACTATCAGAATATTCAATGTCTAAAAAGAAACAGGAACTGTCGTAGATATATGGGAAATCCTCATTAACCACAAGATAGATGAGCTATCTTGCACAGTTGCGTTTCCCAGATCAGCAGAAGACAACTGAATGGAGGTTTGAAGGAATGAATACAAAATTAAATCAAGTTACTATGAAACTTTCATACTTATTCATGAATTGCTTCCCCAACTCCGAGCAATGCCTGTTGTTTGCAAAGGTAATAAATGTAAAAAATTCATACAACACCAAGAATTATAACAAAGAAGGTGGATATCTTTTAATCTCACTCCCCAGATTCACCAAAAAATGCAAAACATAAATTGTATTTTTCTAACTTAAGAGAAAATGGCTACACACAAAGCTCTATAAAGATGCAATCATACATGCATACTTTTTTAAAACAATTTTCCGTATGTCAACAAATGCTGATCTGTGTCAAAATTAGTTACTTTGGATATAATATTTGAACCATATTCAGTCCCATGAGTGAATTCCTCTGCATTGAGGTTTCCTTTCCAGTTTCTTACCAGCTCATACATGGCACTGGTGTTGTAGTGGCTGAATTGTGCCTGTCATGATTAGCATGGGTCTGGGTAAGCACCTCACTGTCAAGATTATTCCAGCTTAGAAGGTTGATCATAATATCCTCTGGCATTTAGACAAGTTAGCCACAACTCAGAAACTGTTTTTCTCATTATTTCCCAATATGACATTTCTCTTATCAGCTTGGTTGAAGACAGGAATTTAAGATTCACAATGGAAAAAAAAGGAATAATTTTTTTTTTAACCTCAGGAACGGTGTGGTTAGAATTTTAGAAGGGTTAGCTCTTTTTTTCTGAGCCATTTTTCCCACTCATGTATTCCAAATATCTCTTTGTGCAGAGAAGAATGTACTTTGGGAACCAGAACCTTCTGGTTCTTGGAGAATATCCTTGAAAGGCTTGATTCTGCTTACCACGAGGGTGATCCACTGGGACGATAAGGGGAGGGTGAGTCACGGTTGAGGGTTGCTCTTCCATGAGCTCATGCTTTCTGGGAGAGGAACGTGTTCACTCTCAGGTGGGTGTAGTATTTTACTGAAGTAGACTTGATCTATGATGTTGCATTGTGTTAATTACTGATGCACAGCAGAGTGATTCAGTTATACATACATATATAATATATATTCAGTTACACATATATACATTCTTTTAAAAAATGTATGGTTTATCATAGGGTATTGTGCATGCATTCTATATAAAAGCTTACATCTGCTAACCCCGACCTCCCACTGAATCTCTTCTCTGAACCCCTCCCCTTTGACACCCATCAGTCTGTTCTTGATGTCTCTGGTTCTGTTTCTATTTCAAAGGAAGGCTCATTCTTGTCATATTTTAGATTCCACATATAAGTGATATCTTACAGAATTTGTTTTTCTCTTTCTGACTGAATTCCCTTAGTATGATAATCTCTGGACTTCCCCAGTGGCTTCAGTGGTGAAGAATCCTACTGTAGCGCAGGAAATGTGGTTTTTAAAACAATTTTCCGTATGTCAACAAATGCTGATCTGTGTCAAAATTAGTTACTTTGGATATAATATTTGAACCATATTCAGTCCCATGAGTGAATTCCTCTGCATTGAGGTTTCCTTTCCAGTTTCTTACCAGCTCATACATGGCACTGGTGTTGTAGTGGCTGAATTGTGCCTGTCATGATTAGCATGGGTCTGGGTAAGCACCTCACTGTCAAGATTATTCCAGCTTAGAAGGTTGATCATAATATCCTCTGGCATTTAGACAAGTTAGCCACAACTCAGAAACTGTTTTTCTCATTATTTCCCAATATGACATTTCTCTTATCAGCTTGGTTGAAGACAGGAATTTAAGATTCACAATGGAAAAAAAGGAATAATTTTTTTAACCTCAGGAACGGTGTGGTTAGAATTTTAGAAGGGTTAGCTCTTTTTTTCTGAGCCATTTTTCCCACTCATGTATTCCAAATATCTCTTTGTGCAGAGAAGAATGTACTTTGGGAACCAGAACCTTCTGGTTCTTGGAGAATATCCTTGAAAGGCTTGATTCTGCTTACCACGAGGGTGATCCACTGGGACGATAAGGGGAGGGTGAGTCACGGTTGAGGGTTGCTCTTCCATGAGCTCATGCTTTCTGGGAGAGGAACGTGTTCACTCTCAGGTGGGTGTAGTATTTTACTGAAGTAGACTTGATCTATGATGTTGCATTGTGTTAATTACTGATGCACAGCAGAGTGATTCAGTTATACATACATATATAATATATATTCAGTTACACATATATACATTCTTTTAAAAAATGTATGGTTTATCATAGGGTATTGTGCATGCATTCTATATAAAAGCTTACATCTGCTAACCCCGACCTCCCACTGAATCTCTTCTCTGAACCCCTCCCCTTTGACACCCATCAGTCTGTTCTTGATGTCTCTGGTTCTGTTTCTATTTCAAAGGAAGGCTCATTCTTGTCATATTTTAGATTCCACATATAAGTGATATCTTACAGAATTTGTTTTTCTCTTTCTGACTGAATTCCCTTAGTATGATAATCTCTGGACTTCCCCAGTGGCTCAGTGGTGAAGAATCCTACTGTAGCGCAGGAAATGTGGGTTTCGTTACTGGATGGAGAAGATCTCCTGGAGGCAGGCATGGCAACCTACTCCAATTTTCTTCCCTGGAGAATTCCATGGACAGAGGAGCCTGGAGGGCTACAGTTAGTAGGATCACAAAAAAGTGAAACATGACTAAGTGACTGAGCATGCATGCACACATGATAATCTTTAGTTGCAACATGTTGCTGCAAATGGCATCATTTAACTCCTTTGACGGCTATTATTTCACTATATATATGTGTGTATATGTGTGTACATAGTATATATAGTACATATAATATATATGTATATATAGTACATATAGTATATATATATACCACATCTATATGTACTATACATGCATATGCACTATAGTATATATAGTGTATATATGTAGTATATACAGTATGTTATATGGTATATATATTATATCAAAATACAATATATATGGTAAACACAATATATTAATTATATACACTATAATATATTACAACATATGATATAATAATGTATGTATTAATGTATTATATATTAATAGTATATGACACATATAATATAATTCAACATATAGATTAATACATAGTATATATTAATATATAATCTAATAATTATCTATAATATAATATAATATTAATATAATATATAAGATATAAATATGTTTATTGCACATATTAATATAATATATACTCATGTATAATATATACTCATGTATATTATACACACAATATATTATGCATATTATATATATTATACCTATAGCATATTATATATAATATATAATAAAATATATTAGATACATTATATACTATATATTATATGTATATATAATATATCAAAATACAATATATATGGTAAACACAATATATTAATTATATACAGTATAATATATTAGAAGATATGATATAATAATGTATGTATTAATGTATTATATATTAATAGTATATGACACATATAATATAATTCAACATATAGATTAATACATAGTATATATTAATATATAATCTAATAATTATCTATAATATAATATAATATTAATATAATATATAAGATATAAATATGTTTATTGCACATATTAATATAATATATACTCATGTATAATATATACTCATGTATATTATACACACAATATATTATGCATATTATATATATTATACCTATAGCATATTATATATAATATATAATAAAATATATTAGATACATTATATACTATATATTATATGTATATATAATATATGCAATATATATTATATAGTATGCATATTATATATTATATTATCATACATACTATATAGAACATAATAATATATATAATATTGTATTTATTATAATATAATAGTATATGGTATATAATGCATAATATATAATATACTATGTAATATATATACTGTATATGTAATATATAGTATATATACATATTATATATTATAAATACTATATATCATATATGATTAACACATATTTTAGAAATTATAGATATTCTAATTATACATATAATATATATTATACATATACAGTATTTATATTCTATATTATACATAGAATATATATATATTACATATATTATATATATAACACATTCAATATATATTCTACATATACTATATATAGAATATATATATTATGAATGCATATCATATATAATATATATTATATTATTATGTGCATTGTTAATACATATAATATGTTACATACAATAAATATATTACACATAAAATATATAATATAATATATAAAATAATAATATATAAGAAAATAGCAATAATATATATTATAATGTTATTTATATAATTATAGCACTATACATTATATATAACTGTAATACAGTAATATATCTAATACAATAATAGTACATATATGATATTATATAGCTGATAATACAATATATATATATCATATATATATATATTTTTTCTTATCTTTTTGGTGGGTGGGGTGGAGAGGGAGGGGGATGCGCGGGCCACTTCTATTGGTCTTTCATTTCTCCATTTTCATCCGTCTTTGTTCTTTGGCTCCTGTGGGCTTCCCATCACGGTGGCCTCTGTTGTCGCAGAGCATGGCTCTGGACGCACCATGCGCCAGAGCTCCGGCTCGGTAATTGGACACATCGGTCCAGCCCCGGCACGTGGGATCTTCCCAGGTCAGGGATCCAACCGGCGCCCCTTGCACTGCACGGCGGTGTCCTTACCCACTGGACCACCAGGGGAAGCCCTTATATATCATATATTTAATATAATGTATAATATAATATACAATATAATACTATTACATATCTAAAAATAATATAATGTATCTAATATAATATAAATTATATTATATATTATCATATTGTATAAATATTATATAATGTATTATACCATTATATTATAATATACCAAATGTAATATATCATTTTATGTATTATTATATTATATAATGATATAGAATATACCTAACATGTATAATATATATAATGTAATTGTATATATACAATTGTGTTTTTATATATAGTATATACCCATATATATATGGTATACTCTGGTATACTATATATATATATGTATAGTATATATATTTATATATATATAGCACATCTTCATCCATTCATCTGTTGGTGGACATTTAGGCTGTTTCCATGTCTTGGCTATTGTGAATAGTGCTGCTATGAACATAGAGGTGCATGTATCTTTTTGAATTAGCGTTTTGCCTGGATAAATGCCCAACAGTGGGATTGCTGAATCATACCATAATTCTGCTTTTGGTTTTCTGAGGAACCTCCATATTGTTTTCCACAGTGGCTGCACCGACTTACATTTCCACCAGCAGTGTAGGAGGGCTCTCTTTTCTTAGGTGGGTGTGATTTTGGAAGGAGACAGTGTCAGAACAGGTCTGACACACTCACATGAATGGTGTGCTATTTGTTCACATACTGTGTGCCCATAAGACCTCTAGTAAGGCTTTTTATGCTGGCATGAAATATCTGGAAACTGTCTGGTATGTGTGTCTATCTATGTTCTACTTCTAGAATCAATTTAACTAAAATAGGTGTTTGATTTACAAGCTGTAATGAACTATCTTTTATGGCCAAGGATGGTCCTATTGAGTATTAATCTTTAAGATATGGGTCATCATTCACTTTTATAAAATCAAGGCAATGTACACTTATTTATGCAAATTATCTTTCTCAGTTTTCCTTGTAAATGCATGTTAGTATTCATTTTCAAGATGGTAGGGTTAAAATGATGTCTGACCACTGACAAAGCATATTGACCAGTATACTCAAGTGTCACACATCTGGTCCCAGCTTCAGTGTAATGCAAATCATGAGTCACATACAGTATATTAGTGAGAAAATGCTGTGTTTTAGTGCTGTAACAATACTAACTGAACCACAGAAACTTGTATTTCACTGAGCACATTTTGTTGTGGGTCGAGGGCCCTTCCCAGGCAGCTACTTTCCCAGCTCAACATTCCCAGCTGCTTTATTTTTTGGCACTTGCATATCAAGATGTGCTCTTAATAACTGCTAAGCAGGCAAAAGGCTGGTGAATCCATTCCTTGAAATACTTCCACTGGGAATTGATCCATGTCACTATGACTCACATTCCATTGGCCAAAATGAGTTCGAAGGTAGCCCTTAACTTCAAAACGGTCCAATGTGTACTCCTGCCCTGTGGCTGGAAGTGGAGAATTGTGAATGCTAGCAACCCTGATCACATGTATGTACACATTCCATATATAATTCCATTCTTTGTACTGTGCTTAAGCCTCTGTTGTTGATCAATAAATGTCAAGTAATGAGTAAATACTTGTAAGATTTATAGATTGGTATGCTGTAAAGTTGGGGTCAATGAGAAAACTAACCACTGGAAAATATTACATGAACTTTTTTCTGTGGTTTTACTTTGATTTGTATCAGAGCAAAATCTATATGACAGGAAGCCAGGTTATGATCTGAGTCTATTGCATTTGTAACTGGCATTATCAGCTTACATGAGGAAATAGAAATAGGCCACTGTTAGGAGGGATAGGGATATATAAACCTGCTGCCTTGGGTTGAGAGGCGTGACTTGATGGTGCTAAATTACTACATCACTAATTGACAATTTTAATGAACTCTCATAGGCATTTCCAATAGTAACATGTATAGGAAATAAGAGCATTACCTAATGAACATATCTATGGAAAACTTTTTTCCCCCTGCATTCACATTTTATTTATTTATTAATTTTTTTTTTTACAGTTGTTTTTTATATACTTGGAAAGCACAATCATAAACTGAAAAATTTTATAGACTATTTTTAAGAGTATCAAAAATGATGAAATACTTAGGGAAAGGTTTTACAAAAGATGTGCAGGTATACATGGAAAACCACAAAAGGTCACTGATGGGAAGTAAAAGAAAAACTAAGGAAAGATTGGTCATGCTAATGGATCAGAAGACAGTGTTCAGTTTAGTTCAGTTCAGTCTCTCAGTCATGTCTGACTCTTTGTGACCCCATGGACTGCAGCATGCCAGGTTTCCCTGCTCTTCACCATTTTCAGGAGCTTGCTCAAACTCATGTCCATTGACTCAGTAATGCCATGCAACCATCTCATCCTCTGTTGTCCCCTTCTTCTGCCTTCTATTTTCCCCAGCATCAGGGTCTTTTCCAATGAGTCAGATGCATCTAGGCAAAAGGCTGGTGAATCCATTCCTTGAAATACTTCCACTGGGAATTGATCCATGTCACTATGACTCACATTCCATTGGCCAAAATGAGTTCGAAGGTAGCCCTTAACTTCAAAACGGTCCAATGTGTACTCCTGCCCTGTGGCTGGAAGTGGAGAATTGTGAATGCTAGCAACCCTGATCACATGTATGTACACATTCCATATATAATTCCATTCTTTGTACTGTGCTTAAGCCTCTGTTGTTGATCAATAAATGTCAAGTAATGAGTAAATACTTGTAAGATTTATAGATTGGTATGCTGTAAAGTTGGGGTCAATGAGAAAACTAACCACTGGAAAATATTACATGAACTTTTTTCTGTGGTTTTACTTTGATTTGTATCAGAGCAAAATCTATATGACAGGAAGCCAGGTTATGATCTGAGTCTATTGCATTTGTAACTGGCATTATCAGCTTACATGAGGAAATAGAAATAGGCCACTGTTAGGAGGGATAGGGATATATAAACCTGCTGCCTTGGGTTGAGAGGCGTGACTTGATGGTGCTAAATTACTACATCACTAATTGACAATTTTAATGAACTCTCATAGGCATTTCCAATAGTAACATGTATAGGAAATAAGAGCATTACCTAATGAACATATCTATGGAAAACTTTTTTCCCCCTGCATTCACATTTTATTTATTTATTAATTTTTTTTTTTACAGTTGTTTTTTATATACTTGGAAAGCACAATCATAAACTGAAAAATTTTATAGACTATTTTTAAGAGTATCAAAAATGATGAAATACTTAGGGAAAGGTTTTACAAAAGATGTGCAGGTATACATGGAAAACCACAAAAGGTCACTGATGGGAAGTAAAAGAAAAACTAAGGAAAGATTGGTCATGCTAATGGATCAGAAGACAGTGTTCAGTTTAGTTCAGTTCAGTCTCTCAGTCATGTCTGACTCTTTGTGACCCCATGGACTGCAGCATGCCAGGTTTCCCTGCTCTTCACCATTTTCAGGAGCTTGCTCAAACTCATGTCCATTGACTCAGTAATGCCATGCAACCATCTCATCCTCTGTTGTCCCCTTCTTCTGCCTTCTATTTTCCCCAGCATCAGGGTCTTTTCCAATGAGTCAGATATGCATCTGATTGATCTGGGAACATACATGTACAAAAATAAATAAATAAATAAATAAATTAATTAATTAAAAAAAAAAAAAAAGAACTGATGCCTTTGAACTGTGGTACTGGAGAAAACTCTTGAGAGTCCCTTGGACTACAAGGAGATCAAACCAGTAAATCCAAAAGGAAGTCAACCTTGACTATTCATTGGAAGGACTACTGCTGAAGCTGAAACTCCAATATTTATTTATTAATTTTAAATTGAGCAAGAGATGATTTGAACCACGATTATTTATTCTTGCAAAATTAGCATCGACTCTTGGACTGTTTCAGTGAGAAGGCAACCCTAAGACCATGCAGCGCTACAAAGAGAAATGGGGGCCCAGAGTTTGCCTCCAGATTTTGTCAAAGTTACTTTCAGGTCTAGTGTCTAGTATCTTTTTTTTCTTCCACAACCACTAGTTTTTTTATTTTGCTTTTTTGATCTTACAAAGTTTTGTTGTTCACAGATGTGCATAATTCCAGATTAGTCATATGTATATCCCATTCCCCCACTTCCCACCCCTCTAGGTCGTCACATAGCCCCCATGTATAATCTCTTAGTCCCACAGCACACTGACAATAGTTGTCTCTTTTACATAAGATAGTATAGGTTTCCATGTTGCTCTTTCCATATCTCTCACCTACTTTTTCCTCTCCTCAATGTTCATTAAATCTGTTTTTCCACTGATGCTCTGCGTGTGTATTTATCAGTATGAACTTACTAGATTCCATATATATATATATTAGTATACTGTATTTTGACTTACTTTTAACTTACTTCTCTTTGTGACTTACTTCACTATGTATAATAGGTTTTAGATTCATCCATCTCATTGGGACTGAGTCTTCTACATTTCTTTTAGCAGCTGAGAAATATTCCATTGTATATATGCACCAGAGCTTCTTTATCTTTTCCTTTGTCAATGGACATTTAGGTTGCTTTCATGATCTAACTGTTGTGTAGAGTGCTGCAGTGAACATTGGGTTATAGGTGTCTCTTTCAATTTTGATTTCATCAGAGTATAAGCCTAATAGTGGGATTGCTGGTGCTTCTAGTCTTAGTTTTTAAAGCAATCTCCATACTGTCTTCCGCAGTGGTTGTATCAATTTACATTCCCACCACCAGTGCAGCAGTGTTCTGTTTTCTCCGCACCCTCTCCAGCATTTATTATCTGTAGATTTTTAATTTTTTAAAAAAATCATCTGTTTTGGGTAGAGTCACTTTACAATGTTGTCTCAGTTGCTACTGTACAGCAAAGTGGATCAACTATAAGTACACATATAACCCCTCTGTTTTTGATTGTCTTTCCATTTAGGTCACCATAGAGCACTGAGTGGAGTTCCCTGTGCCCTACAGGTTCCTGTTAGTTATCTATTTTACACATAGTAGCAGTGGAGAAAATATGTCAATCCAATCTTCCAGTTCCTCTCACCCCACCCCCTTGCCCCTCTGGTATCCATTATATTTGTTCTCTATGTCTATGTCTCTACTTCTGTTTTGCAAAAAGATTATCTGTGACATTTTTCTAGAGTGCACATGCATGTGTTAAGAAATTTGTTTCAATAATGTTTCCATGGGAGACTAAAATTCTTTCAAAGAAATAAAATTGCTTTGTGAATTAATTTCTTTTAATAAACTAAAATCCTTGAGCAAACTGAAATGTACCAGGACTATAGCCGGGAATACATACTATGATGCATTTTGTATAACTGTGAATCCCTGGTTTAATGGATTAGATTTTTCTGGTGGCATTTTGAGGTGATCCAGCTAAAATATGTTCAATGAAATGCAAATTGCCAGGAAATGAGATAAAGACAGCAGACTGAGGAAAGGAAGAGAAAGAACCCTCCGAGCTGTTTCGATGCTCTTGCTTTCCAAGGACCAAGGATGCTTCAGAGGACAGGCTTGGAGACTCGGGGAATGCTCTTTGCTTTCCAAGGACCAAGGATGCTTCAGAGGACTGATAGTGTCATCTTTCAATTTGAGCTTTCATTTTTTATCTTTTCCTTTGTCAATGGACATTTAGGTTGCTTTCATGATCTAACTGTTGTGTAGAGTGCTGCAGTGAACATTGGGTTATAGGTGTCTCTTTCAATTTTGATTTCATCAGAGTATAAGCCTAATAGTGGGATTGCTGGTGCTTCTAGTCTTAGTTTTTAAAGCAATCTCCATACTGTCTTCCGCAGTGGTTGTATCAATTTACATTCCCACCACCAGTGCAGCAGTGTTCTGTTTTCTCCGCACCCTCTCCAGCATTTATTGTCTGTAGATTTTTAATTTTTTAAAAAAATCATCTGTTTTGGGTAGAGTCACTTTACAATGTTGTCTCAGTTGCTACTGTACAGCAAAGTGGATCAACTATAAGTACACATATAACCCCTCTGTTTTTGATTGTCTTTCCATTTAGGTCACCATAGAGCACTGAGTGGAGTTCCCTGTGCCCTACAGGTTCCTGTTAGTTATCTATTTTACACATAGTAGCAGTGGAGAAAATATGTCAATCCAATCTTCCAGTTCCTCTCACCCCACCCCCTTGCCCCTCTGGTATCCATTATATTTGTTCTCTATGTCTATGTCTCTACTTCTGTTTTGCAAAAAGATTATCTGTGACATTTTTCTAGAGTGCACATGCATGTGTTAAGAAATTTGTTTCAATAATGTTTCCATGGGAGACTAAAATTCTTTCAAAGAAATAAAATTGCTTTGTGAATTAATTTCTTTTAATAAACTAAAATCCTTGAGCAAACTGAAATGTACCAGGACTATAGCCGGGAATACATACTATGATGCATTTTGTATAACTGTGAATCCCTGGTTTAATGGATTAGATTTTTCTGGTGGCATTTTGAGGTGATCCAGCTAAAATATGTTCAATGAAATGCAAATTGCCAGGAAATGAGATAAAGACAGCAGACTGAGGAAAGGAAGAGAAAGAACCCTCCGAGCTGTTTCGATGCTCTTGCTTTCCAAGGACCAAGGATGCTTCAGAGGACAGGCTTGGAGACTCCCCAGGGGAGGGGAATCAGTGTCTTTCTTGTCACAGAGAGGGAATGAGAATTGCAGATGTTTTCTTAGAGATGCTTGCAACAGGGTTGCAACCCGAGGAAGCAAATCCTGTGGCTTAATTTGGGATATCTGTCTGGTACTGGGAGAGGCCAGCTTCTCTCAGGGTGATTCCTGGGGTAGGCTGATGGTCGAAATGCATACTGTATTCAAATTAGACTTCACTGTTTTCTAGCTGAGAGATCCTGGACAGATAACCTGCACTCTCCGTGCCTCAGTCTTTTCATCAGTTGAGTGGGATACAAGGGCTCCTGGTGAAAGGAAAGGGCTCCTGGTGCTTTCACTTAACTGTGCGGTTAAGCATGTTATATAAGCACTGTTTATTATTTTTGTTCTACTTAGTAGTAATTAGTGCATGGTGTCAGCCAACTCTAGCCATGGAGGCTTGCTCTGGGAACTTGTCATGTGGATGTAATGAAGTGTTAAGAGAGTTGCTCAGGTCACAAAGAAAGCCCCAGATCATTAGGAGACTTGGAGTGCCACTGAACGGTGAAGGGCCAGGCCAGGGGTGACCTTCACACCGCACCCCTGGCAGGGGCAGGCAAATCCAAGTTACACATTACACAGGTTCAAAAGGAAATCACACTTACTATGTTGGAAAGAGATCTAATTATTTAAAAAATGTTGTTACTGCTGTTGGAATTTGAAGTCAAAATTGTATTCCAAACTAGATGACAAGTAGTTGAAATATTAACTGAGGGAAACAGTTTTGGCTCTTCAAGAAGAACCCGTGTAATTAATCTTCACTGGTAATCTCCTCAGGGTAACCATTAATAATTAGGAACATACTCTGTCAGCCCATCTCTAATCTAGCCCTGAGGATGGCAGAAGTGTATTTTTTGGGTACTACCACAGCCCCAAGACTAAGTGGTATGTTTTGCCTACAGCATGTGTATAATCAGTGTAGCTTGTTACTGTTCTGCCTTTTGAGCATAGGACATAAAATTCTGGACTTCAGGCAAATACAGAACAGAAGGGTATCTGGGAGCATGGCCATTTTTACAATCGCGTGCCTTTGTTGAGAGACAATCCAAGTGGAAAGAGTGAGCTGGGGTCGGATCGGGTGAGCCCCACGTCTGGCCCTTCACCCTGGCCCTTCACCTTCTTCCAAAACAACACACACAGACAGTGCTCCTAGAAAAATGACTCAAACCGTGTAACACAGTAACCTTGTAAAATCCTCCAGGGCAAGGTGACTAGTGTTTTGTGGACAAGTTCATAGTGAGTATTATTCTTAGAATAAAGATTTCAAATCTCTTTGTGTATGGATGGTACAGTTGATAGATGATAGTAAATAGATTATGGTGAACAGTGTCAGATTTGTTACGTACAAAAGAGAAAATTTTACTTCAGGATCAAAAGATGCGGCTTCGGTCACTCAGAGCTTCACATAGCACAAGTTTTATCAAAGTAAAAAGAGATAAAGAAAGCTTCCAGAAAAGGCATTGGAAGAGGGTAGGAGAGAACCCTGAGCAGCTAGTTTAAGTGGGACATTATGTGCTTTTCCAGTTGGCTGTTAATAGTAAATTGAAAGAGTATTTTAGATTGTAAAGGTCTTACCAGACCCACACCCACAACATACATCTTTAGATAACATAGGTACAAATTAAGAAGTGGGAACATATCCTCCAGCAAGATGTTTTATTGCTATAAGCATTAGCTCTGGGCTTACAGAAAGTCTTAGGCAGAATAGATTATTGTCACAGATGGGGTAACCAGCTAGGTGAAGGCCCCTTGGCTAAAAATGTTTGTTTCCCCTCTCCCTCCTCCTTCTTGGGGATCCATAGCCTTCCCATCCATCTGCCTAAGAATGAACTCTCTCATAGTTTTCAGCTCTCCATTCCTGTCCCTACACCACCACATGAATCAGCACTGTTCTATTAATTGGTTTCCTAGCTTCTTAGAAGGCTAACAGGCTTAGGCATAGAATTTTATTATGTGACTATAATCTAAACTTTATCATTTAATCCTTTTTAAAGTGCACAGTTCAATGACATTAAGCAGATGTATAAACTTTTTAATCAAAGTGCCATTTCGGGCTTCCCCTGGTGGTCCAGTGGGTAAGGACACCTCCTTGCAGTGCAAGGGGCGCTGGCTCAAGCCCTGGCCTGGGAAGATCCCACGTGCCGCGGAGCGGCTGGACTGATGTGTCCAATCACCGAGCCGGAGCTCTGGAGCGCATGCGCCCAGAGCCGGCGCTCTGCAACAACAGACGCCACCGCGATGGGAGACCCACAGGAGCCAAAGAACTAAGACGAATGAAAATAGAGAAATGAAAGCCAATAGAAGTGGCCTGCCCACTCCCCTCCCTCCCCAACCCGACCCCCCGCCAAAGTAAAGAAAAAAATAAAACTTAAAAAAAAAAAAAGTGCCATTTCACATTTTGGGGAGTGTACTGTTCACTAGCAATTTTACCAAAGAAAGGGTACAGAAGAGCAAGAACAACCTTATTATTGAGAGGGTTCTCTCAGTCACAGCTCTGTGAAATGATTTGTGGGTGTAGGAAATAGAATTTATTTATCCAGATGAAAGTGTCTTAGCAATAGCCATAAATAAATAAATAAATTAGAAAACCAAAAAGATTGTGAGAGAATAGCCTCATGGAGGCACCTGGGCACATCAGTAATTATGCTGCTTTTCCACATGGATGCAAGCTGATCCCATCAGGTAGGTCTTATGTGCATAGTGTCTTTTGAGATTTCATACTTATCAGTAATGCAATAAATTTTTATTACAGTTGAAGGGCATTCTTATTGGAGATAGGTGTTTAGTATTTCCTGATTTCTATTTCCCAGGTCATTGTATCCTAGATTATTTATATTCAATGACATATCCTCTTTTATTATTATTATTTATTTGCCCTTCTTACTTAAAGATATTTACAAACTCTTGGGTGTATGTAATACATTCTTATTTAGCAGCAGAAGTCCTGCTTTGACTAACAACACATTGCTCAGTTTCACCCATCATTGACTGTTCAGTTGGAAGAGCCTCTGCATTTGGCTTCCTTGTTTCTTGTTATGTACATTACTTCCTAATGTCACAAATGTCTTTACGTGGTGGGCACTTACATTTTGTCCGTTGGCTTTTGTTTTGATGTTCCTTGCTATATTTCATGTTGCTATTAATTTGAAAGGTCATGTAAACTTCCTTTAAAGTCAACACATGTGTTACTTTCAAAAATTTCGGGCTTCCCCTGGTGGTCCAGTGGGTAAGGACACCTCCTTGCAGTGCAAGGGGCGCTGGCTCAAGCCCTGGCCTGGGAAGATCCCACGTGCCGCGGAGCGGCTGGACTGATGTGTCCAATCACCGAGCCGGAGCTCTGGAGCGCATGCGCCCAGAGCCGGCGCTCTGCAACAACAGACGCCACCGCGATGGGAGACCCACAGGAGCCAAAGAACTAAGACGAATGAAAATAGAGAAATGAAAGCCAATAGAAGTGGCCTGCCCACTCCCCTCCCTCCCCAACCCGACCCCCGCCCAAAGTAAATAAATAAATAAATCTTAAAAAAAAAAAAAGTGCCATTTCACATTTTGGGGAGTGTACTGTTCACTAGCAATTTTACCAAAGAAAGGGTACAGAAGAGCAAGAACAACCTTATTATTGAGAGGGTTCTCTCAGTCACAGCTCTGTGAAATGATTTGTGGGTGTAGGAAATAGAATTTATTTATCCAGATGAAAGTGTCTTAGCAATAGCCATAAATAAATAAATAAATTAGAAAACCAAAAAGATTGTGAGAGAATAGCCTCATGGAGGCACCTGGGCACATCAGTAATTATGCTGCTTTTCCACATGGATGCAAGCTGATCCCATCAGGTAGGTCTTATGTGCATAGTGTCTTTTGAGATTTCATACTTATCAGTAATGCAATAAATTTTTATTACAGTTGAAGGGCATTCTTATTGGAGATAGGTGTTTAGTATTTCCTGATTTCTATTTCCCAGGTCATTGTATCCTAGATTATTTATATTCAATGACATATCCTCTTTTATTATTATTATTTATTTGCCCTTCTTACTTAAAGATATTTACAAACTCTTGGGTGTATGTAATACATTCTTATTTAGCAGCAGAAGTCCTGCTTTGACTAACAACACATTGCTCAGTTTCACCCATCATTGACTGTTCAGTTGGAAGAGCCTCTGCATTTGGCTTCCTTGTTTCTTGTTATGTACATTACTTCCTAATGTCACAAATGTCTTTACGTGGTGGGCACTTACATTTTGTCCGTTGGCTTTTGTTTTGATGTTCCTTGCTATATTTCATGTTGCTATTAATTTGAAAGGTCAGTTGTCAAAAATGCAATTCAACACTTGTGTTAGAAATGCTTATTTCAACACATGTGTTACTTTCATGTTTGGTACCAATGTTTTCATTTGGACCTTGTTAGATGAATACAGAAGACAAAGACTGTTTTTATTTGGCAAAATACAGGGGAGGTTGCTCTCCGTGGCCTTTGAATGTCATGCACCTGAGGATAGGGAAGTAGTCCTGTAGAATGGAGAAAAGGCACAAAGACACTCACACACTATATTGTTGCTTCCAGCCACAAGAAATTATACTAATGGCCAAGGGAAAGATGGACAGTCATGGGAAAATGTTACCTATTATTTATGTAGTATTGTGGGATAGTTTAAGTATTATATCCTGTGTGACTTGTGGTTCATGGATCATTCAGTTCCTAAGCTAAAGCAACAGGCAGCGACCACTTATTGATGGGCGGATCACTACACAAATTAGCAGGTGAAATTTATTCTCATGCAGAGAAAGTTTAATGTTGGGGGCATCTAAAAATGACATTAATTTCCATAAATACTCTATGAGATTTAAAAATGAAACAAAGCTCACATTAGATGTGAAAGTAAAATAATTATGAAAAAAAGTAACAACAAGCTGGTAAACTTGTAACAGTGAAATACTTTTGTCGAAGGAATAGAAAATGCTCAATAGCAATATTAAAAAAGTATGTAAGCAATCTTACTTTAGGGAACTAATGATGACCAACGTTTTATAACATAGAACTAAGTAAGGTTAGAATAATAACTTGAAACTACCTCTCCAGATGGAACTTACCTGACTATCAAACTTTCAGAAGATTCTCTGAATAATATCTTGCTAATTTTTTCCTAGTTCTGCACCTTTTATCTACTGTACAAAATATGGGTGCAAAATGTATGTATATATTTTAGAACTGATAACAGGATCATTTTAATATGAGAAGGTGGTTATCAAAGTTTGACAAATTTGAACCCTATTGTATTCATCTAGCTTTGGCATAGGTTAGGGTTTGTTCTGGGTAGGGTGTCATTGAGACTCTCCACCTGTAATCTCCTGTTGAATCTTGTCTTGGTTGCATAACTGACTGTTGATATTCAATCCTTGTGTTCCTGAGAGGGATTTTTGATTACCAGTCTTCTGTAAGGAGTTTTCTGTGTGGCTGGGATCTTTGCTGTGATACAGTTAAATGATGGAAACAATTCTGTTACCCCATAAAGCTTGTAAGAAACTTGTGATGCCCCTAGTGAATAGATACATAGGTTCTCCCACTCTCCTATCATACCTGATAATTTGGGAACATTCTCAAAGGGGACAAGCTGCCAAGAATAAACCTCTCAGTGAATTACCTCACTCTTGAGAAATTTCAGTAATTTCATTTTTTTTTTTTTGAAAAAGGGAAATTTCAATTCTCCATTCCTGGGCTGTTCGGTACATGTTACTTGGAGACATCATTTTTGCTTAAACTCAAGAGTGCAGTCACTGTGTTCATGACAGACTGAGCTGAGTGGCAGCCTGGAGTGATAGTGTATGAATATAGCCAACTTCAAGGCCCACAAAGCATTTCACTGACATGAGTTTTCCAAGAGAAACCAATACTTCAATTAACTGAATATCTGAAGATCTGAGCATCATCTTCCAGTGCCCTTTGGGCTGGCATCGGAGGTTGGGAAGGTGACCAGATGGTCATATTGTGGGGAGCCTTTATGTTCTTCTTTGATGACCAGCTCACTTCAGGGCTCCTGGGAGCAGTTCCAGTGGAATGGAGCAGAGAAAATCATAATTATGACTCAGCCCTGGTTCATCACCCAATAGGGACCTGTATTTCTACATGTGCCCTTATAAATCTTTTAGCTTAATCAGGGTTCAGATGTAAAACCCAGTTCCCAAGGGAACTTTTCACTATAAACTAAAGTTTGGTTTAGGCTGATTTTTTTCAAACCTTTATGAAAAGTATTTACTCAGGATAGCTCCAGATTTGGTACCAAGTCTTATTTATTTTGCATGACACTAAAAACAAAAATACCAAATAAGCAAAAAGCAGAAACATCATTCAAACACTGTATAACATATAGGTAAAATTACATGTATATTTATAGCAATGAAAATATAATTTAGAAGCTGATAGAGTATTCAGAGGAAGCATAATATTTCTGGACAATGCTGCCATTGTTATCTTGCTTGGTTTTGCTTTTCAACTAAATACTTTTTTATCTCCTTATTGTATAGCTCTATAAAGGGATACAGTAGTGTAAATAAGACCAACAGTCTTTTTTTTTTTTTTTAAATCTAGTTGTTTTTATATCCTGTGATAATCATAGAACCTCATCCTGGTTCTTGTGGGTAAAGTACAGGTTAAATCCTGAGTAAGTAGTTTTCTAGAGTGATCTCCCAGGGAGCTTTATTCTGACGACCCTTGAAAGAAGAGATTCTGTATGGTCAGCACTCCGGGAGCCAAGTGCTCTTTTAAAATCTGGATTTGTTGATGCTACACGTCAAAATCCAGACAGAGTGATAAATTACTCATAAATGAAAAGAGAGAAAATTATTGCTGGTCACTGGCTATGATCTTGGTAATTCCAGTTCTATAGCTATTTATTTTAGCTACAGATATTTTTTGTCCTTAACATCTGCCCAATTTGAACCTGTGAATAAGTTACTGGAAGCTACTAGGTAAAAACTGTACTGTCTGGGAATGAACCTCGGGACTTCTAGAATCCTTTGAAGAAATCATAGAAAACCCAGGGACCACTAATGGCATCTTCCAAGTGCCCTTTGGGCTGGCACCCTTCCAGTGCCCTTTGGGCTGGCATCGGAGGTTGGGAAGGTGACCAGATGGTCATATTGTGGGGAGCCTTTATGTTCTTCTTTGATGACCAGCTCACTTCAGGGCTCCTGGGAGCAGTTCCAGTGGAATGGAGCAGAGAAAATCATAATTATGACTCAGCCCTGGTTCATCACCCAATAGGGACCTGTATTTCTACATGTGCCCTTATAAATCTTTTAGCTTAATCAGGGTTCAGATGTAAAACCCAGTTCCCAAGGGAACTTTTCACTATAAACTAAAGTTTGGTTTAGGCTGATTTTTTTCAAACCTTTATGAAAAGTATTTACTCAGGATAGCTCCAGATTTGGTACCAAGTCTTATTTATTTTGCATGACACTAAAAACAAAAATACCAAATAAGCAAAAAGCAGAAACATCATTCAAACACTGTATAACATATAGGTAAAATTACATGTATATTTATAGCAATGAAAATATAATTTAGAAGCTGATAGAGTATTCAGAGGAAGCATAATATTTCTGGACAATGCTGCCATTGTTATCTTGCTTGGTTTTGCTTTTCAACTAAATACTTTTTTATCTCCTTATTGTATAGCTCTATAAAGGGATACAGTAGTGTAAATAAGACCAACAGTCTTTTTTTTTTTTTTTAAATCTAGTTGTTTTTATATCCTGTGATAATCATAGAACCTCATCCTGGTTCTTGTGGGTAAAGTACAGGTTAAATCCTGAGTAAGTAGTTTTCTAGAGTGATCTCCCAGGGAGCTTTATTCTGACGACCCTTGAAAGAAGAGATTCTGTATGGTCAGCACTCCGGGAGCCAAGTGCTCTTTTAAAATCTGGATTTGTTGATGCTACACGTCAAAATCCAGACAGAGTGATAAATTACTCATAAATGAAAAGAGAGAAAATTATTGCTGGTCACTGGCTATGATCTTGGTAATTCCAGTTCTATAGCTATTTATTTTAGCTACAGATATTTTTTGTCCTTAACATCTGCCCAATTTGAACCTGTGAATAAGTTACTGGAAGCTACTAGGTAAAAACTGTACTGTCTGGGAATGAACCTCGGGACTTCTAGAATCCTTTGAAGAAATCATAGAAAACCCAGGGACCACTAAGTGCCCTGTGAGCAGCTGGGGAGAAAAAGTAGCTTACATTTTCTGGAGGAAAAGTGACTCTCTGTATTTATGTAATCATTTCAGTTATGATTCTGCTTATTAGCTATAAACCCCAGAAATCATGAGACTAATAGGAATCTTTCCAAAGACACATACATTAAACTCGGGGGATAAGGTCATATGTTTGCGGAATTCAGGGTTGGTTGGGAGTGGTATCTGTCTCACGTTAGACACTTTGTAGGAAACACTGGCTCCTGGCACACATTCTTTTGGCATCTGTATTCTCTCTCTCTCTCTCTTTTTTGCCTCTAAGTCATCATTTATTCTTCATCCATCTTTATTCTTTGGCATGTGTGGGCTTTCCATCGCAGTGGCCTCTCTCCTTGCAGAGCACCGTCTCTGGGCACATACGCTCCAGAGTGCTGACTCGTAATTGGGCACACCAGTCCAGCCACTCCGCGGCATGTGGGACCTTACCAGGCCAAGAATCGAACTGGCATCCTTGCACTGCAAGGCGGACTCTTTATCCACTGGACCACCAGGGAAGCCTTTGGCATCTGTATTCTTTTTTCTGCATCAAATTCTACTCGTTTCTCAAATCAGCAAAAGCTATTTAAGCCTAAAGGGGTGGATTCCTCCTATACTCAGCACCACGTAAGCTGTAAGATATGTGTTCCGTTTACCCAGTTAAGAGAGGGCTTCAATAGAAAGACTTGTGATATTAGTGATATGCTTTTATATTTTAGTACACTACTTGTGATGGAATTATTTTTGATGACTTACTTTGAATTTCTAGCGTTTTTATTCAATTCAGTTCAAAATTTCTTTGCTGTTTTCAGTATGCACTGAGCACCATGCACAAAGGCTGTAGAGGATACTGTAAGTAAGACAGAAGAAATACTGGTAAATAATTGAAAAATGTCAATCTCATGAGTAGTTGACAAATACCAAAGTAATATTTTTCATCCCATCGAATGATCTAAGATTAAGAAAAAAGTGTTGGTGTAGTGATGATGCCAGAGCAGTTTGTTGGCTGTGCTGGTGGTGAGTGTCTTTAAGAGAGATACACATCACAAGCCCCCAGGGAAGGATCACAGTTGGAAACATCAGGGAAAGTTTCTGGAAGGACTTTGGAAGAGAGATGAAATTTAAATAGATGGAGGATGGAAATGAAGGCAGGGCCCAGAGCTTGATGGACGGTGTTTCTTGTCTTCCCGTGCTTTGGAAATTTATCTATCTTGAAACATGAACTTTATCTCATTTATTTTAATGTTTTCATACTATTCCGTTGGGTGGATATTTAATTTATTCACCCATTCTCCTACTGATGGACAGTTAAACTGCTTCCAAATTGCTGTTGTCACAAACAAAGCTATCACGAACATCTCAGGTTCTATTTTCTCTCGCACACTGGAGAGAGTTTTTCTGGGACGTGTACTACAGGATAGAATTGCTGAGGTTTGAGATACACTAGGTAGTCCAAATTGCTCTCCAAGTGTCTGTGCCAATAGAAACTCCCACCAGCAATGTTGGAGGGCTCAACTTTTCCCTCACTTTTATGTTTAATATATTTTTAAAAAATTTCTTTATTTCGTTGGCTGCATTGGCATGTGGGATCTTGTTTGTTGCTGTTGGGATCTTCCTTGCAGCATGCAGGAACTTTCTTTCTTTGTTTTTGGTTAGAGAATGTGGGATCTAGTTCCCTGACCAGAGATCAAACCTGGGTCCCCTGCACTGAAAGTGTGAAATCTCAGCCCCTGGACCACCAGGCAATCTCTACATTTAGTATTGACAGGCAGACATTTTTACTGATCTAATAACTGTGAGGGAGTATTGTATTAGTTTTTTTCAGTTCCCTAATTAAAAGTTAAAGTCAACATATATTTTGTATATTTACGGCCTGTTCAATTTTCTTCTTGAGCCAATTACACATTTACCCTTATTTCCTATTTTTGTCTTTTTATTTCTTTAGTTGACTTATAGATCTTTTTTATATTATATCCTGGATGTCATATTTTAAAATAAAATCAATGAAATTAGTTTCAAGAATTTTCACTTTCTCTGGGCCTTGTCTTTTAAAATTTTCTTATTGTTTCATTTCACCTAGAAATACTCTTAATGTATCAAAGTTATACTTCTTTTTATGATCTATATTTTCTATGACTTGTTTAAGAAATCCTTTCTTAACATACTTCATAAGTGTGTATCTTAACATTATGTCTAAAAATTTTATTTTTGATAGTCTCTAATTGATCTGAGATTGATTTTTATGTATAATTTGAGGCAGGGTTAAAATATTTTTTTCAAAAGATAGCAAACTCTCCAACTCTATAAATAATTCTTTGTATATTTTATTTTTATGTGCTTGCCACATACAAGGTAACTTTAAACGGACTTTAGTGAACAAATATTATGAGCAAATCCTCTTGATGGCAAAGTGTGCCCAAGAGTCCCCAGGATCACATGGGTTCCAGAAGCAACTACGAAATGGCAACTGCAAATCTGATTGAGTTTGAATTTGAGCTCTCTTATAAACAAAGCAGGGTAACAAGAATGTTAACAAAATGAATCAATTTGAAAAAAGTTGGTCTTGAAATAAATATAACTGGACAGCAGTTTGGGATAGAAGTCTGAGCTGTCCATATCAATTCAAACTGATTGGAAGAACTGGACTATTAGGCTCTCACTGGACTATAGAGATACTGGAGTGAGGAGAAGAGGACTCTTCATCAACCCACCCCCAAAACCTGGACTAGATCAATGGAACAAAACAATATTAGTGAGGAGTAAAGTTCAAGAAAACCATTTATTCTTGGGAAAAGAGTTGTCTGCGCATAACCTCATGACTTGGCTCATTTAATTCCATTCCATTCCCAACTGACTTGTCCCTTGCCTCCCTCTTTGAAAGTCACTGGGGTGCTCAACACTCTCTTTTCTTGGACATCTACCTGGGGTGGCCACATGGCTCGGAGCTGACCTGTGCTGCAGGTACCCAGCATGCCTTCCCAGGCAAAGACACCAAGCTGCCTGAGGAGAAGGTCAGTAGCCCTCACACCTTCTTGCTTCCTGGAAACTGGGTGTGGCATCTGAAACTGCAGTAGCTATCTTGTGACTCTGAGGACACTGACTCAGAGGACGCTGGGCTCCTCTGCCAGCCTGGTGTTCCTACCCTGAGATTCCTTGTAGCCAGAGACTAAAGAAACTCATATCTGTGTAAGGCCTTATAGTGAAAGTTTTTGATTTTATATTCATTTATTGCCAAACATATGCCTGATACAGCTTTGATAATTCATCCATTCATTCATTTGTTCACTCAGTATTGGTTATCACTGAAAATATTTATGGTAATGGATGTGTATTAATGAGATGAGGAAGGGAAAGGAGAAGATGTCACATGTTCATTGTGTTCCATAATTTAACTTCTAATAGGAGCAATAAAACATGACAACAGACTGCAAGGCAGTTTACGATAAGCATGCGCCCCATGAGCCAACAACTGGTCCCAAGTTTTCATCAGGTGATCCTTCTACAAGCATCTGGGATTCACTGTGGTAGCTCGGGTACCACACATGGACATTTTTGTCTTAAGAGCACTTGTCATGTGCTCCTAAAGTCAGATTATGAATAGTCACAGGACTGTTTTCAGTATGAGATGTCCAATCATGTATTTTCTGCTACAAAACAATCCATAAAAGTTCCTTTTGGAACTCTAAGACATTTGATTTGAGAGATACAAGCTTTCCAGCCCACCTCTTGTAGCCACAGGATTATGGGACATGTGAGGAGCTAAGTCTCACTGGACTATAGAGATACTGGAGTGAGGAGAAGAACTCTTCATCAACCCACCCCCAAAA
Organism: Tragulus kanchil; assembly: GCA_022376925.1. Classification (NCBI taxonomy): domain Eukaryota; kingdom Metazoa; phylum Chordata; class Mammalia; order Artiodactyla; family Tragulidae; genus Tragulus; species Tragulus kanchil. Next base: position 46,336,071 of record JAIOJX010000025.1, read on the forward strand.
CCTGGACTAGATCAATGGAACAAAACAATATTAGTGAGGAGTAAAGTTCAAGAAAACCATTTATTCTTGGGAAAAGAGTTGTCTGCGCATAACCTCATGACTTGGCTCATTTAATTCCATTCCATTCCCAACTGACTTGTCCCTTGCCTCCCTCTTTGAAAGTCACTGGGGTGCTCAACACTCTCTTTTCTTGGACATCTACCTGGGGTGGCCACATGGCTCGGAGCTGACCTGTGCTGCAGGTACCCAGCATGCCTTCCCAGGCAAAGACACCAAGCTGCCTGAGGAGAAGGTCAGTAGCCCTCACACCTTCTTGCTTCCTGGAAACTGGGTGTGGCATCTGAAACTGCAGTAGCTATCTTGTGACTCTGAGGACACTGACTCAGAGGACGCTGGGCTCCTCTGCCAGCCTGGTGTTCCTACCCTGAGATTCCTTGTAGCCAGAGACTAAAGAAACTCATATCTGTGTAAGGCCTTATAGTGAAAGTTTTTGATTTTATATTCATTTATTGCCAAACATATGCCTGATACAGCTTTGATAATTCATCCATTCATTCATTTGTTCACTCAGTATTGGTTATCACTGAAAATATTTATGGTAATGGATGTGTATTAATGAGATGAGGAAGGGAAAGGAGAAGATGTCACATGTTCATTGTGTTCCATAATTTAACTTCTAATAGGAGCAATAAAACATGACAACAGACTGCAAGGCAGTTTACGATAAGCATGCGCCCCATGAGCCAACAACTGGTCCCAAGTTTTCATCAGGTGATCCTTCTACAAGCATCTGGGATTCACTGTGGTAGCTCGGGTACCACACATGGACATTTTTGTCTTAAGAGCACTTGTCATGTGCTCCTAAAGTCAGATTATGAATAGTCACAGGACTGTTTTCAGTATGAGATGTCCAATCATGTATTTTCTGCTACAAAACAATCCATAAAAAGTTCCTTTTGGAACTCTAAGACATTTGATTTGAGAGATACAAGCTTTCCAGCCCACCTCTTGTAGCCACAGGATGGTTTCTGCTCTATTGGTGTGGCTTTGAAAGGAACATGCATCCTGTTGCCACCCTGTGTCCCTATCCTGTGCAGGCAACACAGGAGACCAGGAGGCAGAGAAAGGATGCTTACAACCAAGGGTCAGAATTAGGATGTAAACTCATGGCAGCTTGTATTTTTGCATCTTGGTATTCCTCATCATGACTAATATTTCTGTTTGCATGCTTCAGAGGATCAAAGCGTGTTTGCTGTTTCTGATAGTATGTAGTTTTATTTTCTGGCCATAATTGAACCTAGAGTATGCAAGTTATCTTCTGACTTGCATTACTGACCAATCCTAGGTTTAGATTTCACAGTAAGCACTTGATCCAGTTTCTTGTTCCCTGACACAGATTAATGACTGCCCATCAAGGAGAGGTCATGCCACCTGCCTTTCCACAGAGGATCCTTTCGTTTGGATCAAGGGCTGAAGACAAGATGGTGGGGAGAGTGGCATGAATAAAGGCCCGGCCCTGCATCATTCTTGGCTGAAAGAACCTCCAGTAGGATGAATTGGGGGAGCACTAGAAATTGTTAATATCCGTCAGATTTCATAGTGTTCCTGTGAGGCTGGTGTCAGGGGTTTTGTGGTGATTCTGGTCATGGCCTTGAATGCGTGGCTCATGACTCAGGCTGCTCTTTGGTTTATCCCTGGCACTTTCAGTCTAGCCAAGCATGGCATAAGGCTAGAGAAGAAGCAATTGAAAGTATCAGGGTGCAGGACTGAGGTTAGGGGATGTTTGCCAATTCATTTCCATGTCGCTGAAATGCCTTCCCTTTGGAAAATCCTGTAAATAAGATTTCCATGCCGTATTCTGCTAAGTCTCTCAGGCCGAGATAGTTTAACTGTGGGAAGAGGATGCCATGGGTCTCGAGGCTTTGATCTCAAGCTTGTGGAAACGTGACCACACATGACATTTGAAATTTGTTAGAGATAACAAGGACTGTTTTCCAATCATGTATTTTCTGCTACAAAACAATCCATAAAAGTTCCTTTTGGAACTCTAAGACATTTGATTTGAGAGATACAAGCTTTCCAGCCCACCTCTTGTAGCCACAGGATGGTTTCTGCTCTATTGGTGTGGCTTTGAAAGGAACATGCATCCTGTTGCCACCCTGTGTCCCTATCCTGTGCAGGCAACACAGGAGACCAGGAGGCAGAGAAAGGATGCTTACAACCAAGGGTCAGAATTAGGATGTAAACTCATGGCAGCTTGTATTTTTGCATCTTGGTATTCCTCATCATGACTAATATTTCTGTTTGCATGCTTCAGAGGATCAAAGCGTGTTTGCTGTTTCTGATAGTATGTAGTTTTATTTTCTGGCCATAATTGAACCTAGAGTATGCAAGTTATCTTCTGACTTGCATTACTGACCAATCCTAGGTTTAGATTTCACAGTAAGCACTTGATCCAGTTTCTTGTTCCCTGACACAGATTAATGACTGCCCATCAAGGAGAGGTCATGCCACCTGCCTTTCCACAGAGGATCCTTTCGTTTGGATCAAGGGCTGAAGACAAGATGGTGGGGAGAGTGGCATGAATAAAGGCCCGGCCCTGCATCATTCTTGGCTGAAAGAACCTCCAGTAGGATGAATTGGGGGAGCACTAGAAATTGTTAATATCCGTCAGATTTCATAGTGTTCCTGTGAGGCTGGTGTCAGGGGTTTTGTGGTGATTCTGGTCATGGCCTTGAATGCGTGGCTCATGACTCAGGCTGCTCTTTGGTTTATCCCTGGCACTTTCAGTCTAGCCAAGCATGGCATAAGGCTAGAGAAGAAGCAATTGAAAGTATCAGGGTGCAGGACTGAGGTTAGGGGATGTTTGCCAATTCATTTCCATGTCGCTGAAATGCCTTCCCTTTGGAAAATCCTGTAAATAAGATTTCCATGCCGTATTCTGCTAAGTCTCTCAGGCCGAGATAGTTTAACTGTGGGAAGAGGATGCCATGGGTCTCGAGGCTTTGATCTCAAGCTTGTGGAAACGTGTTTTGGGATGACTTTAGCCTATTCAGGCTTTCCCACCTTAAAAAAAAATCCATGCTTGTAAGATTGAAAGTTGGTGATAAGGATTGTTTGTGCATGTACAGTTAATAAAACTGTTTCTGTTTGTTTCAGAGATTGTTGAGTCCATCTGTGATTGCCTCAGAACAGCTTTCCTTGATATAAACAGAGAGGTTTTGAAAAACTGGATGAATGCTGGTGTTGGTTAACATTAGATTTGGCTCATGTTGAAGTTCATATTGACCTCAAAGTGCAAGTTTATCTTTTGAGGTTGCCATGACCTTGAGGAGGTTAGATACTGTAAATTTTCATGGAGAATACTGCTTGGTTGACTGAGTTTTCTTCTCCATGATGTTAGAAGGAGAATCCCCATGACCAGAAGGCTTACTTCCTCAGTCAAAGTGGGGGGCCCATCTACAGAGCTGCTGACTGTACAACCCCAAGATCAGCTGAGCTAGCACCCTGTCCTAGGCTGGGAATTCAGTGCTTCTGTGTTTTATAGGAGATATTCCAGAGGTATGAAGAGGGCCAAGCAGCTTAGCTAAATGCATAGGAAATGAGGCTGATGGTGGTGTGGCGATGCAGTGGATGTGAGATGGGGGCAGGTCCTAGAATTTGTGATTCTTGATTCAAGTCCACAAATCCATGGAAAGCTGGCTACATCAGCTTTTCCAGTGCTCCTGACACTGGTCTGTAAGACTCTGAGACTGAGGACCAGGCTAGATGGTCAGGAAGACAAAGATTGTCTTGCTCTCAGGCTACCCCTTGTCTTTCAAAATCTTATTAAAATATGGAAAAACATCCCTATATTTTTCTCTAAGACTTTTTTTTCTCAACTATCTTCCATAGCTTCTTCGGTGGCCTGTTCTTTAGTAATCTTCTCTCTTTACAGTGTTTCTAATCTCTCCTTCTCTGCTGGGTTTCCCTCCAGTTTACAAACAGGTTCAAGTCCCTTCTATATTAAGAAAAAGATCTTTTTGTCTGCATCCCACTATCCTTTTATTCTTTCACAATGTAGCTTCTCAAAAAAGTTGTCTACAGTTTTTTTTTTTTTATTTAAAGATTTATATATTTATTTATTTTGGTGGGAGTGGGGAGGGAGGGGAGCAGGTGGGCCACTTCTATTGGTCTTTCATTTGTCCATTTTCATCCATCTTTTTTCTTTGGCCTGTGTGGGCCTCCCATTGCGGCGGCCTCTGTTGTCGCTGAGCACCGGCTCTGGGCACGTACGCTCCAGAGCTCTGGCTCGGTAGTTGGACACATCAGTCCAGTCGCTCCGCAGCACGTGGGATCTTCCCAGGCCAGGGCTTGAACCAGCGCCCCTTGCACTGCAAGGCCGTGTCCTTACCCACTGGACCACCAGGGAAGCCCCGTCTACAGTTTTATTTTGCGTTTTTAAAAATTAAAATATGTTTAACATATCACATTGTGTAAATTTAAGGTATTCAACATGTTGATTTGATGCATTTATATTTTGCAAAATGATTGCCCTTCTGGTGTTGCCATCCACACTTTTTTTCCCCACTTCCTTATCACTAATTCTTGTTAAGCCCACTCTAGTCCTTGCCTTGATGGTTTGATTTAATCGTCTGTCAAAGGTCACCATGATATCCTTTGATGAAATGCATAGGAAATGAGGCTGATGGTGGTGTGGCGATGCAGTGGATGTGAGATGGGGGCAGGTCCTAGAATTTGTGATTCTTGATTCAAGTCCACAAATCCATGGAAAGCTGGCTACATCAGCTTTTCCAGTGCTCCTGACACTGGTCTGTAAGACTCTGAGACTGAGGACCAGGCTAGATGGTCAGGAAGACAAAGATTGTCTTGCTCTCAGGCTACCCCTTGTCTTTCAAAATCTTATTAAAATATGGAAAAACATCCCTATATTTTTCTCTAAGACTTTTTTTTCTCAACTATCTTCCATAGCTTCTTCGGTGGCCTGTTCTTTAGTAATCTTCTCTCTTTACAGTGTTTCTAATCTCTCCTTCTCTGCTGGGTTTCCCTCCAGTTTACAAACAGGTTCAAGTCCCTTCTATATTAAGAAAAAGATCTTTTTGTCTGCATCCCACTATCCTTTTATTCTTTCACAATGTAGCTTCTCAAAAAAGTTGTCTACAGTTTTTTTTTTTTTATTTAAAGATTTATATATTTATTTATTTTGGTGGGAGTGGGGAGGGAGGGGAGCAGGTGGGCCACTTCTATTGGTCTTTCATTTGTCCATTTTCATCCATCTTTTTTCTTTGGCCTGTGTGGGCCTCCCATTGCGGCGGCCTCTGTTGTCGCTGAGCACCGGCTCTGGGCACGTACGCTCCAGAGCTCTGGCTCGGTAGTTGGACACATCAGTCCAGTCGCTCCGCAGCACGTGGGATCTTCCCAGGCCAGGGCTTGAACCAGCGCCCCTTGCACTGCAAGGCCGTGTCCTTACCCACTGGACCACCAGGGAAGCCCCGTCTACAGTTTTATTTTGCGTTTTTAAAAATTAAAATATGTTTAACATATCACATTGTGTAAATTTAAGGTATTCAACATGTTGATTTGATGCATTTATATTTTGCAAAATGATTGCCCTTCTGGTGTTGCCATCCACACTTTTTTTCCCCACTTCCTTATCACTAATTCTTGTTAAGCCCACTCTAGTCCTTGCCTTGATGGTTTGATTTAATCGTCTGTCAAAGGTCACCATGATATCCTAATTATGAAGTTGAGTAAATTCAATTTCGGATCTCCTTGTTTGCCTTCTCTACAGCTTTTAACAGTTTATTTTTATTTTAAAAAATTTATTTATTTATTTATTTTTGGCTATTCTGGGTTTTCACTGCTGCCACAGGCTCCTCTCTAGTTACAGGGAGTGGGGGATACTCTCTAGTTGAGGTGAGCAGGCTTCTTGTTGTGGTAACTTCTTATGGAACTCAGGTTCTTGGGCACACGGGCCTCAGTAGTTGTGGCGCATGGGCTCAATAGTTGCGGTTCTGAGGCTCTAGAGCACAGGCTCCATAGTTGTGGCTCATGGGCTTGGTTGTTCCACAGTAGCATGTGGGATCTTCCCAGATCAGGGATCAAACCTGTATCACCCACATTGGCAGGTGAACTCACCACCACTGAGCTACGAGGGAAGTGCAACAGTTTATTTTTTTGAGGAGCATGGTTCATGCAGATAAATGATAACATTTAAGGTGTGTACTGTGTGCTAGTTGCTTCAGTCATGTCCAACTCTTTGTGATGCATGGACTGGAGCCCTTCAGGCTCCTCTGTCCGTGGGATTCTCCGGGCGAGAATACTGGAGTGGGTTGCCATGCACTCCTCCTCCAGGGGATCTTCCTGACCCAGGGATCGAACCTGCATCTCTTAAGTCTTCATTTCTGGCAAGTGAGTTCTTTACCACTAGTGCCACCTGAGAAGCCATACATGATAACACTTAAAGTAATGTTTAGTATCTTTTTCTGTTAACCTTCATTCATTAGCATGCATATTAATTGAATTTTATATTAATATTAAAACTTTATATTAATTGAACCATTGATATTTTGAAAAATAAAAAACTTTCTCTGTATTAACATTAATGTAAATCATTGACAATCTTAATGAGATAAAGGAAGCTTGATGGAACCAAGACTAATACAGACCCTTCACGTTATCTTTTCCTACCACTAGAAACATGGGGATTGCATCTTTTATCTCCACTAATACAGAAATGGTGGAAACAATGCATTTACATTTCTGAGAGACTATTGTGGGTAAGTTATTAATATATTCCTGAAATCAAGTAGAGAAATGGGTACATTATAAGCTTGAATGCTTTAGAACTCTTTTGCAAAACACTGAAATTCTGAGGCCAGATGTAAATGTCACAGACTTTCTACTCAAGAATTAAGTCCTGGGCTTCCCTGGTGGTCCAGTGGGTAAAGAGTCCACCTTGCAGTGCAAGGCACTGGTTTGATCCCTGGTCTGGGAGGACCCCACATGCAAGAGCGGCTGGCACCTGGTGATGTGTCCGTTGAGGTGAGCAGGCTTCAATTTGGAACTCAGTTGGGGTGGGCGCATGGGCTCAATAGTTGCGGTTCTGAGGCTCTAGAGCACAGGCTCCATAGTTGTGGCTCATGGGCTTGGTTGTTCCACAGTAGCATGTGGGATCTTCCCAGATCAGGGATCAAACCTGTATCACCCACATTGGCAGGTGAACTCACCACCACTGAGCTACGAGGGAAGTGCAACAGTTTATTTTTTTGAGGAGCATGGTTCATGCAGATAAATGATAACATTTAAGGTGTGTACTGTGTGCTAGTTGCTTCAGTCATGTCCAACTCTTTGTGATGCATGGACTGGAGCCCTTCAGGCTCCTCTGTCCGTGGGATTCTCCGGGCGAGAATACTGGAGTGGGTTGCCATGCACTCCTCCTCCAGGGGATCTTCCTGACCCAGGGATCGAACCTGCATCTCTTAAGTCTTCATTTCTGGCAAGTGAGTTCTTTACCACTAGTGCCACCTGAGAAGCCATACATGATAACACTTAAAGTAATGTTTAGTATCTTTTTCTGTTAACCTTCATTCATTAGCATGCATATTAATTGAATTTTATATTAATATTAAAACTTTATATTAATTGAACCATTGATATTTTGAAAAATAAAAAACTTTCTCTGTATTAACATTAATGTAAATCATTGACAATCTTAATGAGATAAAGGAAGCTTGATGGAACCAAGACTAATACAGACCCTTCACGTTATCTTTTCCTACCACTAGAAACATGGGGATTGCATCTTTTATCTCCACTAATACAGAAATGGTGGAAACAATGCATTTACATTTCTGAGAGACTATTGTGGGTAAGTTATTAATATATTCCTGAAATCAAGTAGAGAAATGGGTACATTATAAGCTTGAATGCTTTAGAACTCTTTTGCAAAACACTGAAATTCTGAGGCCAGATGTAAATGTCACAGACTTTCTACTCAAGAATTAAGTCCTGGGCTTCCCTGGTGGTCCAGTGGGTAAAGAGTCCACCTTGCAGTGCAAGGGGCACTGGTTTGATCCCTGGTCTGGGAGGACCCCACATGCCGAAGAGCGGCTGGACCAATGTGCCCAATTATGAGTCAGTACTCCTGAATGCGTGTGCCCAGAGTCAATGCTCTGTAACAAGAGAGGTCACTGTGATGGGAGGCCCACACATGCCAAAAGAATAAAGATTGGATGAAAATTAGAAAAAAAAGAATTAAGTGCTGAAAATATAGGTACATAGAAAAGGTAAAAGGGGATGTCAGCTCTGTACTAATGTCATTTAGAAGATGCATTAGAAATGAGAATACACTCTTTATGGGGTGGATAATCATTACTACCTAGTAACACTGTTTGCATCACCATGCCAGTTCAATGGAGACATTCACCTGTTATTGGTTGAATAAAACAATAGATCCCATCATATGAATGTCTGACTAGAGGAAAATTTACCAGGCCATGAAACTAGCCTCTAATCCAGTAATACTTGCTGGGGTGTATGGGAAGTTGTCTGTGATGATACCAAAGCACAGTCCATAGTACAGCATTTTACATGTGACAGAAGAAGAGGGCATTGAGAAGGCTTGTGGGGTTCCAGTGGAACTTTCTTGATATTTGGCCTGCCTTTGAGACAAATGTTAAAAATGAAGGTACATGTGAGTGAAGGCAGGTGATTCTAATGCTAATAACCTGAAAGCACGAGGTATTGATCTTTGGGGTACTGATCATTGATTTTTTGTGAGATCTTTGTCAAGAGATGACTTTGCTGCTGAAAACTACAATATTGGGAAAATATACAACCACTGATGAGAACACGTGAGATTTGCTTTGTGTTCTATTAGGTGGAGATATTGTCACCCTAGCAAGGTGATCATTTTTTGTTCTTGAGTCAAGACTAGAGTGGAAACCAAAGGGAAAATTCTCCTTAGTCAGAAGAGAATTTTTATTCTGTCCTTTGTGAACTTGTTTTCACACTTTTAATCACCCACAGGCGGATTGAAGGCAACTAGAGATAAGTTTCATAGACTGGAAAACCAGAATAAATTTGTGTACATTTCAATTTAAAAGATCCTTTTTAAGGGAATTAAGGTTGCAGTGTTGGAAGGTGTTATTTCAATCACAAAACATTTGTAGGCTCTATTGTGTGTGAGATAATCACATGTAAATATTTGGTAGAAGTAAAGCAAAATAGACTCAGTGGTGGGAACCAACCCAGTGAGGAGAGGCCATGTTTCACTTTTCTAAGCATCATCAACAGAGCTGCTTATTCTCTGAGTTTGGAAGAGATCCAGTGGGATTTAGTTTTATGAGGTTTAATGTAAAGGATGTTAGGCATTTTCATGTTTAATGCATATAACAGGCTGCTATGTAAAAGGGGGGTGGATAGATCAAAGCAAAAAACCTGTACTAATGTCATTTAGAAGATGCATTAGAAATGAGAATACACTCTTTATGGGGTGGATAATCATTACTACCTAGTAACACTGTTTGCATCACCATGCCAGTTCAATGGAGACATTCACCTGTTATTGGTTGAATAAAACAATAGATCCCATCATATGAATGTCTGACTAGAGGAAAATTTACCAGGCCATGAAACTAGCCTCTAATCCAGTAATACTTGCTGGGGTGTATGGGAAGTTGTCTGTGATGATACCAAAGCACAGTCCATAGTACAGCATTTTACATGTGACAGAAGAAGAGGGCATTGAGAAGGCTTGTGGGGTTCCAGTGGAACTTTCTTGATATTTGGCCTGCCTTTGAGACAAATGTTAAAAATGAAGGTACATGTGAGTGAAGGCAGGTGATTCTAATGCTAATAACCTGAAAGCACGAGGTATTGATCTTTGGGGTACTGATCATTGATTTTTTGTGAGATCTTTGTCAAGAGATGACTTTGCTGCTGAAAACTACAATATTGGGAAAATATACAACCACTGATGAGAACACGTGAGATTTGCTTTGTGTTCTATTAGGTGGAGATATTGTCACCCTAGCAAGGTGATCATTTTTTGTTCTTGAGTCAAGACTAGAGTGGAAACCAAAGGGAAAATTCTCCTTAGTCAGAAGAGAATTTTTATTCTGTCCTTTGTGAACTTGTTTTCACACTTTTAATCACCCACAGGCGGATTGAAGGCAACTAGAGATAAGTTTCATAGACTGGAAAACCAGAATAAATTTGTGTACATTTCAATTTAAAAGATCCTTTTTAAGGGAATTAAGGTTGCAGTGTTGGAAGGTGTTATTTCAATCACAAAACATTTGTAGGCTCTATTGTGTGTGAGATAATCACATGTAAATATTTGGTAGAAGTAAAGCAAAATAGACTCAGTGGTGGGAACCAACCCAGTGAGGAGAGGCCATGTTTCACTTTTCTAAGCATCATCAACAGAGCTGCTTATTCTCTGAGTTTGGAAGAGATCCAGTGGGATTTAGTTTTATGAGGTTTAATGTAAAGGTGTTGTATTTCATGAGATGAAATCATAACACAGTGGGCTGCAAGAATTTTGAGAGATTATTTTTTTCAGAGTGTTGGCAAGCACCATCCTCTAGAGAATCTTGTGTCTAAAAGAGAAATACAGATCTTCTTTCACAGAATTGAAATGATAACTAACCTTTACTCCTTTTTGGATGGCCAGGGTTCGACTGGTTAGGTTTACTTGAAATGCATGTAGCAGGTCTGACCTCTCCAGTTGACCTATTTTGAATCTGTGACTAAAATGCATCATAAAATTTCAGGGTACACAGACAATGAATTTTGGGGGCCCCATTTCTAACTCAAGAGTAACGATTTTCGTATTTATTTATGGAACATACTTTACCTTTAGGCTTTGCACACAATTTGATTCTCCATGAATTTTGACAATCCAAATGAACATTTGGCCAAGTCAAGAGAATGCTATCAAGCTCTCTCTCAGGTTTCTTTCCTCTCCTGCAATTATTATATTTTGAGCTGAGAAAAGTTCTGTCTCCATTTTAGAGAAAACTGAGCCATTCCCTGACTTAGGTTTGACCTTTTTTTTTTACTTTGTTCTGGAACACATATAACTGTCCTTAGGCTAAATATCTCTCTGCTTTTGTGACCACTTCATCTCCAATTTCCCTGCAAGGCAACATCTTGGGCCAGGTTTCTCAAGAATGGCAGGAGAGAAACAAGACACTGCGGAGGAAAATCTGGTGCCTCTTCTGATATCCTGATTTCGATGTGTTTGGGAGGGAGTTTTTCTTCTTTGTAGCTGAGAGCCTTCTTGAAATGTGCATGGTTTGGGCAAGAGTGTTTTGGAAGTGCAATTAAATCAGCATAGGTAGAAGTAAAGCAAAAAAAAAGACTTAAAAATTTTTTGGAATTAAGGTTGCAGTGTTGGAAGGTGTTATTTCAATCACAAAACATTTGTAGGCTCTATTGTGTGTGAGATAATCACATGTAAATATTTGGTAGAAGTAAAGCAAAATAGACTCAGTGGTGGGAACCAACCCAGTGAGGAGAGGCCATGTTTCACTTTTCTAAGCATCATCAACAGAGCTGCTTATTCTCTGAGTTTGGAAGAGATCCAGTGGGATTTAGTTTTATGAGGTTTAATGTAAAGGTGTTGTATTTCATGAGATGAAATCATAACACAGTGGGCTGCAAGAATTTTGAGAGATTATTTTTTTCAGAGTGTTGGCAAGCACCATCCTCTAGAGAATCTTGTGTCTAAAAGAGAAATACAGATCTTCTTTCACAGAATTGAAATGATAACTAACCTTTACTCCTTTTTGGATGGCCAGGGTTCGACTGGTTAGGTTTACTTGAAATGCATGTAGCAGGTCTGACCTCTCCAGTTGACCTATTTTGAATCTGTGACTAAAATGCATCATAAAATTTCAGGGTACACAGACAATGAATTTTGGGGGCCCCATTTCTAACTCAAGAGTAACGATTTTCGTATTTATTTATGGAACATACTTTACCTTTAGGCTTTGCACACAATTTGATTCTCCATGAATTTTGACAATCCAAATGAACATTTGGCCAAGTCAAGAGAATGCTATCAAGCTCTCTCTCAGGTTTCTTTCCTCTCCTGCAATTATTATATTTTGAGCTGAGAAAAGTTCTGTCTCCATTTTAGAGAAAACTGAGCCATTCCCTGACTTAGGTTTGACCTTTTTTTTTTACTTTGTTCTGGAACACATATAACTGTCCTTAGGCTAAATATCTCTCTGCTTTTGTGACCACTTCATCTCCAATTTCCCTGCAAGGCAACATCTTGGGCCAGGTTTCTCAAGAATGGCAGGAGAGAAACAAGACACTGCGGAGGAAAATCTGGTGCCTCTTCTGATATCCTGATTTCGATGTGTTTGGGAGGGAGTTTTTCTTCTTTGTAGCTGAGAGCCTTCTTGAAATGTGCATGGTTTGGGCAAGAGTGTTTTGGAAGTGCAATTAAATCAGCATAGGCATCTAGCAAAAGTTATGTATGCCCCATTGTATGCAGCTCTTTTTCCAAGGATTCCTCCCTGGTTTCAGAACTAATAGATGCAATCTTAAGACTTTAAAAACATTCTGCAGCAACCTGCATATCATCTGTAATGATACAAAGCTGTGCACATCAGCACAGATGTGTTTGTATCAAATCGTGTGGGTGATGTACCTCATGTGGAGTCTCTAGTGACTTATCATGGTCACACGGATGGAATTAGTGTTGTGAAGGAAGGGAGGGGAGCATTTTGAGTTATTACCATCAAGGAACAAATGTTACATTCCTTATCTTTCTCAAATGTTTTCCTGCAAATCCATGTCAGAGCAGGCTGTCATCTGGAGAGAATCCAGCTGAGGGAGGTTACCGCGGGGCCATGATCAACCTGAGGAGCAGGCACCTTTGCAGTTGCAGGCTATCCCCCATCACCTTGTTTCCCAGACTTGGCCGCTCACCTGGGGAGTGTGTTCACCGTGGAGATTCCTGCAGACTCATCAAATTAGGGTCGCCAGCCAAGGGGCCTGGGAAATGGACAACTGATGGCTGTGAATGGGCAAGTCTGGGAATTACTCACCTTGTATAATGAGGATGGGCATTTTAAAAGGGGTGGGTTTTGTGACTGCATGTGTGTGGGGTTGGGGGTGGGGGATGATAAATAGCAGTAAGAGGGACTCTCCTGCCTCTGTTGAGAAGACGCTGGAAGAACATTGCCTTCCTGTTCCTCGAAGTTCTGTCATGCCCCAGCCTGTGTATTTCTCTCACAGTTGGTTCTAGAAAGACCTTTGTCTTTCCTAAGGAACTGTCTTTTTTTTTCCTTGAGAATTTTCCTATGAACTGAATTCCCTCTTTTTTTCCCTTCCCAAGCCTCAGCTGAAAGGAAATGTGATGCTGTTTTCATGCTCAGTCATGGTTACTGAATCCATTACAATGATTGGCCTTCAGATTTCCTCTTTCTACCATATGTTACTTGCTTTTTTTCATCCCTATTTTGAGGGATTTTTATGATATTTGTTTTATGTGTGTGTGTGACTGCGTGTGCATGTAAAGTTGCCCAGTTGTGTCTGAATCTGTGACCTCTTGGACTGCATCACACCAGGCTTCCCCATTCCTCACCATTTCCTGAAGTTTGCCGAAATTCCTGTTCATTGCATCGGTGATGCCATCCACACATCTCATTCAGTTCTGTCCTTGCCTTCTTCTGCCCTCAGTCTTTCCCAGCATCAGGGACATTTCCAATGAGTTGTCTGTTTGCGTTAGATGACCAAAATACCAAAGGTTCAGCTTTAGCATCGGTCCTTCCAATGAGTATTCAGGATTTGTTTCCCTTAAAATAGACTGGTTTGGTCTCCTTGCTGTCCTCAGGAGTCTTCTCCAGCACCACAGTTTGAAGGCAGCAGTTTTTTGGTGCTCTACCTTCTTTACTGTCCATCTCCCACAACCATACACAACCACTGGGAAGACCATACCCTTGACGATATGGACTTGTGTTAGTAGAGTAATGTCTCTGATTTTCAACACACTGTCTAGGTTTGTCATAGCTTTCCTGCCAAGAAGCAATCATCTTCTGATTCCATGGCTGCAGTCACCATCTGCAGTGATCTTGGAGTCCAAGAAGAGGAAATCTGTCACTACTTCCACCTTTCCCCCTTCTATTTGCCATGAAGTAATGGGACCAGATGTCATGATCTTACTTTTATTAATATTTAGTTTTTTTTTTTTTTTAAAGATTTATTTATTTATTTACTTTTGGGCGGGGGTCGGGTTGGGGAGGGAGCGGAGTGGGCGGGCCACTTCTATTGGACCTTCATTTCTCTATTTTCATTTGTCTTCATTCTTTGGCTCCTGTGGGCCTCCCATCGCGGTGGCGTCTGTTGTCGCAGAGCACCGCTCTGGGCGCATGCGCCCTAGAGCTCCAGCTCGGTGATTGGACACATCAGTCCAGCCGCTCCGCGGCACGTGGGATCTTCCCAGGCCAGGGCTCGAACCGGCGCCCCTTGCACTGCAAGGCGGTGTCCTTACCCACTGGACCACCAGGGGAAGCCCAATATTTAGTTTTTAATATTTGTTTTATAGTATAAATGGCCTCTAATCTTTTTTTTCCCTGAGAAACGTCAGAGTATGAATACATTAAATAGAATTACTAATTACTGGTTGTTGTTAGTGGAGGGAAAGGGACTTCCTAGGTGGCGTTAGTGGTAAAGAACCTGCCTGCCAATGCAGGAGATGTAAGAGACTTGGGTTCCATCCTTGGATCAGGAAGATTCCTTGGAGGAGGGCATGGCAACCCACTCCAGTATTCTTGTCTGGAGAATCCCATGGACAGAGGAGCCTGGTGGGCTACAGTCCATAGGGTTGCACAGAGTTGAATACAACTGGAACAACTTAGCACACATGTAACACACAATGGAGGGAAAAAAGAAGATGGTTTAAATAGTCCCTGATTTACACCACTTTCATTTGAACTCTTATTGCACTTCTGACATTATCACATAGACATGCATTTCATCTCCATTCCTGCCAACAACTAAGAGGGGCTAGTGAGAGAATTGAAGAGGCAAAGGCCCATTGCAGAGATTCAGGAGAGTGCTTTTTTTTGTTTGTTTTTAAAGTTGCTCAGTCATGTCTGATTCTTTGCGACCCCATGGACCATAGCCCACTAGGCCCCTCTGTCCATGGGGATTCTCCAGGCAAGAATACTGGACTGGTAGCTGTTCCCTTCTCCAGGGGAGCTTGCCAAACCGGGAAGTGAACTGGGTGGGGTCTTCTGCATTGCAGGTGGATTCTTTACCAGCTGAGCTACCAGGAGTATACATGCTGCATTAATTGATGGACTTTACTTGTGCAAATAATAATTCTGTAAAGGCCTCTTATTCATAATTCATAGGTATGGGTTTGACTAGAAATATGGTATGTGACACTTCTACTTCTTTTGTTTTCAAATTAAAATAAAAATACATCAAGGTGATATACGATAACAGGAAACACAAGGTAGATTGAGCAGTTCTAATGAAAGGTGCTGAGTATCCCCTCCCCCGCAACCCAGCAACAATCTCTACCAGAGGCAGTTCCTTGGAACTGTTTCAGTTTTTAATTCTGTGGGTGACCTTCTTGTACTCTGTGGAGTTTTGAAACCTCAGGATGCTGTGTCTAGGTCAGACTACTTATGTTTTCTGTGTGTATATTCCATGGACTCTTATAATCAGAACATGACTTTTCTTCAGATTGGGATATTTGATTTATTATGCTCTAATTTCCTACTCTTCATGGTCTCTATTTAGGAAATCCTACAGGATCATTCCTCCTAATGCCTTACTCATTTTTCCTTTTGCTGTTTAGGGAAGAAATGATTTTTTTTTTTGAAGGTAAACCCTGGCTGATCTACTGCAGAGAGCAGGGTGAAATAGTTCTCCCATTGGTAGACGTCCATCCAGTTCCTTGTTTTCAGCTCCATTTCTCAGACCTGTTGTCCACCCTCCTAGATGTCATCTTTGGATTTTTTGTGGGACGATCCTTCCCACAACTGGAGCCTTGTGTTGTGTATCCTTAAAGGCTGTGGCTCTTTCTCTTTTGTTTTATACCTAAAAGATCCCAAAGACATGCATTTCATCTCCATTCCTGCCAACAACTAAGAGGGGCTAGTGAGAGAATTGAAGAGGCAAAGGCCCATTGCAGAGATTCAGGAGAGTGCTTTTTTTTGTTTGTTTTTAAAGTTGCTCAGTCATGTCTGATTCTTTGCGACCCCATGGACCATAGCCCACTAGGCCCCTCTGTCCATGGGGATTCTCCAGGCAAGAATACTGGACTGGTAGCTGTTCCTTCTCCAGGGAGCTTGCCAAACCGGGAAGTGAACTGGGTGGGGTCTTCTGCATTGCAGGTGGATTCTTTACCAGCTGAGCTACCAGGAGTATACATGCTGCATTAATTGATGGACTTTACTTGTGCAAATAATAATTCTGTAAAGGCCTCTTATTCATAATTCATAGGTATGGGTTTGACTAGAAATATGGTATGTGACACTTCTACTTCTTTTGTTTTCAAATTAAAATAAAAATACATCAAGGTGATATACGATAACAGGAAACACAAGGTAGATTGAGCAGTTCTAATGAAAGGTGCTGAGTATCCCCTCCCCCGCAACCCAGCAACAATCTCTACCAGAGGCAGTTCCCTTGGAACTGTTTCAGTTTTTAATTCTGTGGGTGACCTTCTTGTACTCTGTGGAGTTTTGAAACCTCAGGATGCTGTGTCTAGGTCAGACTACTTATGTTTTCTGTGTGTATATTCCATGGACTCTTATAATCAGAACATGACTTTTCTTCAGATTGGGATATTTGATTTATTATGCTCTAATTTCCTACTCTTCATGGTCTCTATTTAGGAAATCCTACAGGATCATTCCTCCTAATGCCTTACTCATTTTTCCTTTTGCTGTTTAGGGAAGAAATGATTTTTTTTCTTGAAGGTAAACCCTGGCTGATCTACTGCAGAGAGCAGGGTGAAATAGTTCTCCCATTGGTAGACGTCCATCCAGTTCCTTGTTTTCAGCTCCATTTCTCAGACCTGTTGTCCACCCTCCTAGATGTCATCTTTGGATTTTTTGTGGGACGATCCTTCCCACAACTGGAGCCTTGTGTTGTGTATCCTTAAAGGCTGTGGCTCTTTCTCTTTTGTTTCTTTCATCAAATTGCCTCTCAGCCTTCTCTTTTCCAAAAAAGTGTCTATGGTTTATTTCTATATAGACTCCTTTACATTCATTAGGGCCTTGGTATATTGGGCAGAGTAGGTTTAGGCTGTGCTCTAATAATGGACAAATACTAACATCTCTGTAACTTCATATAACAAAGATGTATTTCTGCCTCACCCAGTCTAATTAGATTGGCCAACTGTCTCTTCTGGCCAACCGTCCTCTGCTGAATCCATCACTTCCAGCCATGCAGGCAGGAGAGAGATGGATAGCTAGAGATAGAATATTTTACAGAGAGGCCTTGAAGTGTGATATTATCTCTGCCAGTGTAAAGTGGCTGGATGCATCAGGAGAGGCTAAGAAATGAAGTTTATTTAGATTTCTACTGAGGAAGTCAAGGAAAACTGGGTATGATAGTCCAGAACAGGTTTTATTATATTCTGTCAGCACAAAAGGCAGGTGAGTGTGTGTGCATATGTGCGCATTCAATTTACCATCTATTGATTTTTTCCCCAATGAGAATTGGAAGGCTATCATCAAGATGTAGTCAAAGATGAGCTTGGTGAAAAGACTTCTCCAGACTTTTTGTGATTTCTAGATTTATTATGCTGAAATTAAGAATAGCTGAAATAAAATGATTTAAAGTATACTTAAAAAAATCTATAAACAGAATACATATTCATCATGGAGAATATCAATTAGAAAGAAACAGTCACTATTATCTTCATCTCTGAGAGAAAACAGTGCTAACACTTTAATATATTTCCTTCCATCTCTTCTATGCATAATACATGTATATATAAACTTTTCATTGTATTTTCCTTTTGCTGTTTAGGGAAGAAATGATTTTTTCTTGAAGGTAAACCCTGGCTGATCTACTGCAGAGAGCAGGGTGAAATAGTTCTCCCATTGGTAGACGTCCATCCAGTTCCTTGTTTTCAGCTCCATTTCTCAGACCTGTTGTCCACCCTCCTAGATGTCATCTTTGGATTTTTTGTGGGACGATCCTTCCCACAACTGGAGCCTTGTGTTGTGTATCCTTAAAGGCTGTGGCTCTTTCTCTTTTGTTTCTTTCATCAAATTGCCTCTCAGCCTTCTCTTTTCCAAAAAAGTGTCTATGGTTTATTTCTATATAGACTCCTTTACATTCATTAGGGCCTTGGTATATTGGGCAGAGTAGGTTTAGGCTGTGCTCTAATAATGGACAAATACTAACATCTCTGTAACTTCATATAACAAAGATGTATTTCTGCCTCACCCAGTCTAATTAGATTGGCCAACTGTCTCTTCTGGCCAACCGTCCTCTAAGCTGAATCCATCACTTCCAGCCATGCAGGCAGGAGAGAGATGGATAGCTAGAGATAGAATATTTTACAGAGAGGCCTTGAAGTGTGATATTATCTCTGCCAGTGTAAAGTGGCTGGATGCATCAGGAGAGGCTAAGAAATGAAGTTTATTTAGATTTCTACTGAGGAAGTCAAGGAAAACTGGGTATGATAGTCCAGAACAGGTTTTATTATATTCTGTCAGCACAAAAGGCAGGTGAGTGTGTGTGCATATGTGCGCATTCAATTTACCATCTATTGATTTTTTCCCCAATGAGAATTGGAAGGCTATCATCAAGATGTAGTCAAAGATGAACTTGGTGAAAAGACTTCTCCAGACTTTTTGTGATTTCTAGATTTATTATGCTGAAATTAAGAATAGCTGAAATAAAATGATTTAAAGTATACTTAAAAAAATCTATAAACAGAATACATATTCATCATGGAGAATATCAATTAGAAAGAAACAGTCACTATTATCTTCATCTCTGAGAGAAAACAGTGCTAACACTTTAATATATTTCCTTCCATCTCTTCTATGCATAATACATGTATATATAAACTTTTCATTGTATTTTGCCATTTTGTTAAGTATATATCATATTTTACTAAGTATCCCTTTTTTATTGGATCTACAGATTAGTCCAACATTTTGCTCTCATAAGCATTGCTGCTATAAGTTTTAAAAAAATCTCATTTTTTTCTGTGTTTAGAATTTTAACTTAGAAATAGACTTATTTATTAAATAGTATAAACTTCTTAAGGCTACAAGATATGTTTTACAAAATTGTTTTCCCAAAGGATTTCTCAATTTATTCTGTACAACATTAAGTATTATAGTTTTGTTCCTCTAATTTTATACACAAACAATGTTAACTTTATTGAAACATTAACTACATAGAGACGATTTATCTTTTTGTTACCAGTTACATTTCCTCTTTTTTATATTGTTTGTTCATGTAACTTTTATATTTTGCTATTGAAAATCACTGATTAAAAAATAAAATGAGCTTTCTGTATATTAAACCTGATATTTTTTGGCTAACTAATTTTAGCCTGTGCTAGAGGCTTATTTGAAAATACATTGGGGGGTGGTTTAAAAAAAAAACACATCGACTTGGTTTCAGTTGGCCAAGAATTGATGGTCACTTTGTCTTCTCTCCTTTGCTTTTTTACTATAATGTAGGAATAAGCTAGGAACTCACTTTAGGGAACTCACAGTTTCTCTTTCCTCTTTCAAGAGGTTGCAGACAAGAGACAACTTAGAAAGTTTGCTTAACAATTTTTCTTATAGCTAGAGGAGTGGGTGGAGAGTGTAGTTTAACGAGAGAAGATAAGGCAGTTTTAGGGTTGAGCCACAGTGTGTGTGCTCAGACTAACTATGCTTGAGGTTTCCTTTTCCCAGAATTCGAGTTAGGCCTGTGGGTGATTGGTTTTGTCTTTTTGTCTTGCTTGTTGTTTGGATGAGGCATCTTTTTCAGGGTGCTGCTGATGGTTGAGTGATGCCAGGACTTGCATACAAGTGCTGCCTTTGTGGGAATTGTTTGCGTAGGTCCAAAAGGACCTATTTCTGCATGTTCATCGACCTAAACAGTGCTAACACTTTAATATATTTCCTTCCATCTCTTCTATGCATAATACATGTATATATAAACTTTTCATTGTATTTTGCCATTTTGTTAAGTATATATCATATTTTACTAAGTATCCCTTTTTTATTGGATCTACAGATTAGTCCAACATTTTGCTCTTATAAGCATTGCTGCTATAAGTTTTAAAAAAATCTCATTTTTTTCTGTGTTTAGAATTTTAACTTAGAAATAGACTTATTTATTAAATAGTATAAACTTCTTAAGGCTACAAGATATGTTTTACAAAATTGTTTTCCCAAAGGATTTCTCAATTTATTCTGTACAACATTAAGTATTATAGTTTTGTTCCTCTAATTTTATACACAAACAATGTTAACTTTATTGAAACATTAACTACATAGAGACGATTTATCTTTTTGTTACCAGTTACATTTCCTCTTTTTTATATTGTTTGTTCATGTAACTTTTATATTTTGCTATTGAAAATCACTGATTAAAAAATAAAATGAGCTTTCTGTATATTAAACCTGATATTTTTTGGCTAACTAATTTTAGCCTGTGCTAGAGGCTTATTTGAAAATACATTGGGGGGTGGTTTAAAAAAAAAACACATCGACTTGGTTTCAGTTGGCCAAGAATTGATGGTCACTTTGTCTTCTCTCCTTTGCTTTTTTACTATAATGTAGGAATAAGCTAGGAACTCACTTTAGGGAACTCACAGTTTCTCTTTCCTCTTTCAAGAGGTTGCAGACAAGAGACAACTTAGAAAGTTTGCTTAACAATTTTTCTTATAGCTAGAGGAGTGGGTGGAGAGTGTAGTTTAACGAGAGAAGATAAGGCAGTTTTAGGGTTGAGCCACAGTGTGTGTGCTCAGACTAACTATGCTTGAGGTTTCCTTTTCCCAGAATTCGAGTTAGGCCTGTGGGTGATTGGTTTTGTCTTTTTGTCTTGCTTGTTGTTTGGATGAGGCATCTTTTTCAGGGTGCTGCTGATGGTTGAGTGATGCCAGGACTTGCATACAAGTGCTGCCTTTGTGGGAATTGCCTTTGCGTAGGTCCAAAAAGGACCTATTTCTGCATGTTCTATCAGGAGCACTGCCTCAGTGTCCCTGACCCCTCTGCAGGCCACCGTCGACCCCTGCCACTGCTAGAGACTTCAGAACACTCAGAGGTGAGTCCAACTCAGTCTTCTGCAGGATCACTGTTCCTTTCTCCCGGATCCTGTTGCACACAGTCTATTTCCCCAGTCCTACTTGGTGGCTCTATGATCAGGTTAATGACAACCTCCTTCAAGAGGAACTAAGCACAACACTATCTTTCTGAGGACTGCTCTAGGGCACTTCAAACCCAAGGATGCACTTGGATCCTTGAGGGTATCAGCAGTGGGGCTGTTAGGAATGCCTTTGCTCCTAAGTCTTTCTGTGTCAAAGCTTGCCAACTCTGCCAAAAAAGCCCAAGAGAATGATAACAGTTGATTTACTGCATTTAGGTTCAGGGTAGAATTTTATATAATATATTGATCAGTAATACAGAGTCAAAAATATGATGGCAGGGATTGCATTGCATCTGTAGATTACATTTGGTAGCATAGTTATTTTTGCAATTCTGAGTCTTCCAACCCGGAAACATGGAATATCTCTCCATCTGTTTTAGTCTTCTTTGATATTTTTCATCAGTGTCTTATAATTTTCTGTGTACAGTTCTTTTGTCTCCTTCAGCAGGTTTATTCCTGGATATTTTAGTCTTCTTGTTGGAATGGTGAATGGGATTGCTTCCTTGATTTCTCTTTCTGATTTTTCATTGTTAGTATATAGGAATGCAAGTGATTTCTGTATATTGATTTTGTATCCTACGACTTTGCTAAATTCGCTGATTAGTTCTGGTTATTTTCTGATTCTATCTTTAGGATTTTCTATGTACAGTATCATGTCATCTGCAGATAATGACAGTTTTACTTCTTATTTTCCCATCTGGATTTCCTTTATTACTTTTTTGTCTCTAATTGCTGTAGCTAGAACTTCCAGGACTATGCTGAATAAAAATGGTGAAAGTGGAAAACCCTGTCTTGTGCCTGATCTGCTCTCAGTTTTTAACCATTGAGAATAATGTCTGCTGTGGGCTTCTTGTACATGGCTTTCGCTATGTTGAGGTTTGTTCCTTCTGTGTCCATTTTTTGAAGAGTTTTTTTTTTTTTTTTTGTACTAAATGGTTGTTGGATTTTGTCAAAGGCTTTTTCTGCGTCTATTGAGATTGTCATATGATTTTTATCTTTCAATTTGTTGATATGGTGTGTCACATTGATTGATTTGCAAATATTGAAGAATCCTTGCATGCCTGGGAGAAACTCATGTTGATCATATTGTATGAGCTTTTGGATGTGTTGCTGAATTCTGTTTGCTAGAATTTTGCTGAGGCTTTTGGCATCTTTATTTATCAGTGATACTGGCCTGTAATTTTCTCTTTCAGTGTTGTCTTTGCCTGATTTTGGTATCAGGGTGATGGTGGCCTCATAGAATGAGTTTGGAAGTGTTCCTGTGACATTTTTTGGAAGAGTTTTAGAAGGATAGGTATTGGGTCTTCTCTAAATGGTTGATAGAATTCACTTGTGAAGCCATCTGGTCCTAGGCTTTTATTTCAGGGGAGGTTTTTGATCACAGATCCAATTTCAGTGCTTGTAATTGGATTGTTCATGATTTCTATTTCCTCCTGGTTCAGTCTTGGAAGATTGTACTTATCTAAGAATCTGTCTATTTCTTCCAGGTTGTCTATTTTATTGCCGTATAGTTGTTCATCACAGTCTCTTATAATCCTTTGTATTTCTGTTGTAACTTCTCCTTTTTCATTTCCAATTTTGTCGATTTGATTCTTCTCTCTTTTTTTCTTGATGAGTCTGGGTAGAGATTTGTCAATTTTGTTTATCTTTTCAAAGAATGAGCTTTTGGTTTTATTAATCTTTACTATTGTTTCTTTCATTTCTTTTTCATTTATTTCTGCTCATTTCTCTTCTTCCGACTTTGCTTTTTTATTATTCTTCTTTTTCCAGTTGTTTTAGGTGTAAAGTTAGGTTGCCTTTTTGATGTTTCTCTTATTTCTTGAGATAGGATTGTATTTCTGTAAGCTTCCCTTTTAGACCTGCTTTTGCTGCATTGCACAAGTTTTTGGGTTGTTGTGTTTTCATTATCATTTTCTTCTAGGAATTTTTAATTTCCCTTTTGAAATTTCACTGCTGTTCTTTGGTAATCTGTTCATTACTAAGAAATGCATTGTTTGATTTCTATATGTTTGTTGCATTTTTTTTCTTCTAATTGATATCTAGTCTCATAGCATTGTCATCAGAGAATATGGTTGATATGATTTTGATTTTCTTAAATTCACTGAGGTTTGATTTGTGACCGAAGATGTGGTCTATCTTGGGAAATGTTCCATGTACACTTGAGAAGAAAGTGTATTCTTCTGCATTTGAATGGAAAGTCCTAAGGATACCAGTGAGAGCCCTCTTGTCTAGCATATTGTTTAAGGCTTGTGCTTTCCTTGTTAATTTTCTGTTTTGGTGATCTGTCCATTGGTTTAAGTGGAGTGTTAAAGTCTCCTACTATTATTGTATTACTGTCAGTTTCTCCTTTTATGTCTGATAGTGTTTTCCTTTATGTATTGAGGTGCTCCTCAGTTGGGTGCATAGATATCTATGATTGTTATGTTTTCCTCTCAAATTGATCTGTTGATCATTATGTAGTGTCCTGCCTTGTCTCTTATAATCTTTATTTTAAGGTCTATTTTGTCTGATATGAAGATTGCTACTCTAGCTTTCTTTTGATTTCCATTCGCATGGGATATGTTTTTCCATCCTCTCACTTTCAGTCTGTATGTGGTCTGAAGTGTGTTTCTTGTAGACAGCATATATACAGGTCTTATTTGTATCCATTCAGCTAATCTGTGTCTTTCGGAAGGAACATTTAATCCGTTTACATTTAAGGCAACTATTGATACAAAAGCTCCTGTTGCCATCTTCTTAAATGTTTGGGGTTTTATAGATCTTTTTCTTCATTTGTATTTGCTGACTATACAAGTCACTTTAATATTTGTTGTAAGGCTGGTTTGGTGGTACTAAATTCTCTTAACTTGTGCTTGTCTATCAAACTTCTGATTTCTCCATCAATTTTGAATGAGATCCTTGCCGACTAGAGTAATCTTGTCTGAGGTTTTTCTCTTTCAGTACTTTAAATATTTCTTGCCTTTCCCTTCTGGCATGCAGAGTTTCTGCTGAAAGATTAGCTGTTAAACATATGGGCTTTCCCTTGTATGTCACTAGTTGCTTTTCCCTTGCTCCTTTTAGAATTCTTTCTTTGTGTTTGGTTTGTGTTAGCTTAATTAGTATGTGTCTTGGTGTGTTTCTTCTAGGGTTTATCCTGTATCAAATTCTTTGTGCTTCTTGGGCTTGATTGGCTATTTCCTTTCCATGTTGGGGAAATTTTCAAAAATTTTCTCATATCCTTTCTTTTTTTCTTCTTCTTTGGAACCCTTGTAATTCAAATGGTGCATTTGATATTATCCCAGAGGTCTCTAAGACTATCCTCAGTTCTTTTCATTCTTTGAGCTTTATTTTGTTCTTCAGCAGTTACTTACACCATTCTATCTTCCAGTTCACTTATCTGTTCTTTTGCCTCAGATACTCTGCTCTTGATTCCTTCTAGAGTATTTTTAAGTTCAGCGATTGAGTTGTTTGTCTCTATTTGCTGTTGTTTTTCCAAATTTTTATTTCTTTAATTTTTTCTATTCTGTGTTTTCACTGCTGCCACATGGTCTTCTCTAGTTGCAGGGAGTGGGGGCTACTCTCTAGTTGAGGTGAGCAGGTTTTTTGTTGCAATGACTTTTTTTGTTGTGGAAACTCAGACTCTAGGGCTCACAGGCTTTGGTAATTGCAGCACATGGGCTCAATAGTTGTGGTTCATGGCTTAGTTGCTCTGTAGCACATGGGATCTTCCCAGATCAGAGATTGATCTTGTGTCTGCTGCATTGACAGGCAAATTCTTTACTACTGAGATATCAGGGAAGCCCTATTTGTTGTTTTTTTAAAGTTCTTGTATTTCTTTGTTCAGAGTGTTCATTGATTCTTGCATTTTCTCTAATATTCTAATTTTGACATTTTGGGTCATTGTTAGCATCATTCTTCTGAATTCTCTTCCAGAAAATTTGTCCAGTTCATCTTCATTTGTTTGGACTTGTGTGTTGGTAGATTGTTCCTTCATTTGTGCAGTATTTCTCTGCCTTTTTATTATTATTATTAATTAAAAAAATTTTTTTGGCGACTTCTGTTGGTCTTTCATTTATTTATTTTCATCCATCTTTGTTTTTTGGCCTGTGTGGGCCTCCCATTGCAGTGGCCACTCTTGTCGCAGAGCACTGGGTCTGAGCCCATGCACTCCAGAGGTTCAGCTCGGTAGTTGGGCACACTGATCCAGCCCCTCCATGGCACGTGGGATCTTCCAGGCCAGGGATTGAAATGACACCCCTTGCACAGCAAGGTGGACTCTTTACCCACTGGACCACCGGGGAAGCCCCCATTATTAATTTTTTAACTAACTATGTTTGAAGTTTCCTTTTCCCAGACTTCGAGTTAGGTCTCTGGGTGATGGTTTTGTCTTTTTGTTTTATTTTTTGTTTGGATGAGACATCTTATTCAGGGTGCTGCTGGTGGTTGGCTGATGCCATGACTTGCATACAAGTGTTTGCCTTTGTGGCAGTTTTTTCTGTTTAATGCTCTTTACTGTTAGGCATTCTCTGGTACTGTAGGGTCTTGGAGTCCATACTCCCTCTCCAAAGCCCCTGGGCTTCATGCCTGAGGAAGCAATGGAGATTCCATGGCTGGTTCATTAAGGCATTAAACGGTATTAAAGCATATATACACAAATGAGAAACAGAAGGTGTACCTTTGACAAATGGGTATTAAAATATCATGCAAACACTGTCTAACATACCAGAATATACACAAAATATACATTACCATAACATAACCCAAACCAACCAAAAAAAATTACAAAACAATATGTTAACACAGTGAATATAGAAACCAAGAATTATATCCTCCAGTTAAGAACCAAACTAACTAAAGCACAAATTGGAGAACAATGCTAGAGCAAGGTCTCAACTGGGGATAAGGCAATGAAAACCAAACAGACTAAGAAATATGATGAGGAAAAGGAAGAAGAGAAAGGAAGGACAAAAAAAAATACAGAATAGTAACACAAAGTTAAATATAAGAAGATAAAGATTTGTATGTATGAAAGTTTAGTGCAATAGGAAAAGAACATTAGAGAAAGCAAAGGAATAGTTGTAGAAAAATAATACTACATATAAAAAATTTAAACATTAAAACAAAGAGAGAGAAAAATATAGAAAAACACACAAAACAAAAATCATAAAAACAGAAACAAAACCCGCAGAGAACCATAGAAGACCAATGTAGGATCAGAAGTATATGCCCAAAATAAAATGTGTGGTTTAAAAATTTTTTTGTAGACTTGAACATATTTAACAGTACTGATAAGATTGGTAGCTATAAAAGCAGAGGGGGAAAGAGAAGAAAAACAAAGTACAACAAAAAAGAAGCAAATCCAGAAGCATTTCCAGCACAAGTCAAAATGTAAAAATAGTAGATATTTTTGTTTTGGGGACTCTTTTGTCAAAGACCTTTCCCTTGCTTACTATTCAGTAATTATTGCCCTATTAGTCTTTTTCTTGCCTGTGGCAGCAGTCAAATCTGAAGGCCTCTTTTACTATTATTCTGTAGTTCTGCCTGTTCAAGCACTAAAAGGCCTGCCCTGACTGAGGTGAGTCAGGCTTTTGATCATTAATCCAGTTACCTTTTTTGCTGGGTGGAGCTATATTCTATATTCCTTCCTTGTGGTTTGACCTGAGGTCGAACCATGGTAGCGGTAATGGGGACTCTCTCAAAAGGACCTATTCCTACATGTTCTATCAGGAGCACTGCTGCAGTGTCCCTGACCCCACTGAGAAACAGAAGGTGTACCTTTGACAAATGGGTATTAAAATATCATGCAAACACTGTCTAACATACCAGAATATACACAAAATATACATTACCATAACATAACCCAAACCAACCAAAAAAAATTACAAAACAATATGTTAACACAGTGAATATAGAAACCAAGAATTATATCCTCCAGTTAAGAACCAAACTAACTAAAGCACAAATTGGAGAACAATGCTAGAGCAAGGTCTCAACTGGGGATAAGGCAATGAAAACCAAACAGACTAAGAAATATGATGAGGAAAAGGAAGAAGAGAAAGGAAGGACAAAAAAAAATACAGAATAGTAACACAAAGTTAAATATAAGAAGATAAAGATTTGTATGTATGAAAGTTTAGTGCAATAGGAAAAGAACATTAGAGAAAGCAAAGGAATAGTTGTAGAAAAATAATACTACATATAAAAAATTTAAACATTAAAACAAAGAGAGAGAAAAATATAGAAAAACACAAAACAAAAATCATAAAAACAGAAACAAAACCCGCAGAGAACCATAGAAGACCAATGTAGGATCAGAAGTATATGCCCAAAATAAAATGTGTGGTTTAAAAATTTTTTTGTAGACTTGAACATATTTAACAGTACTGATAAGATTGGTAGCTATAAAAGCAGAGGGGGAAAGAGAAGAAAAACAAAGTACAACAAAAAAGAAGCAAATCCAGAAGCATTTCCAGCACAAGTCAAAATGTAAAAATAGTAGATATTTTTGTTTTGGGGACTCTTTTGTCAAAGACCTTTCCCTTGCTTACTATTCAGTAATTATTGCCCTATTAGTCTTTTTCTTGCCTGTGGCAGCAGTCAAATCTGAAGGCCTCTTTTACTATTATTCTGTAGTTCTGCCTGTTCAAGCACTAAAAGGCCTGCCCTGACTGAGGTGAGTCAGGCTTTTGATCATTAATCCAGTTACCTTTTTTGCTGGGTGGAGCTATATTCTATATTCCTTCCTTGTGGTTTGACCTGAGGTCGAACCATGGTAGCGGTAATGGGGACTCTCTCCAAAAGGACCTATTCCTACATGTTCTATCAGGAGCACTGCTGCAGTGTCCCTGACCCCACTGCAGGCCACCATTGAACCCCACCACTGCCGGAGACTTCAGAACACTCAGACGTGAGTCTGACTCAGTCTCATGTAAAGGAACACACACTGTTCCTTTCTCCTGGATCCTGGTGTACACAGTCTGTTTCCCCAGTCCCTGGTGACTCTATGATCGGGTTAATGAACCTCCTTCAAGAGGAATTGAATGCAACAGCATCTTTCTGAGGACTGCTCTAGGGCACTTCTAACCCAAGGATGCACTTGGACCCTCAGAGGTATCAGCAGTGGGGCTGTCAGGGATGCCTCTGCTCCTGTCTTTCTGTGTCAAAGCTTGCCAAGTCTTCCAAAAAAAGCCCAAGAGAAAGATAACAGTTGATTTACTGTATCTAGGTTCAGGGTAGAATTTTATACAAAATATTGGTCAGTAATACAGAGAAAGTCAAAGTAGGACAGCAGGGATTAAATGTCAAGTCCGTGTGACTCTGGATGATGTTAAATAGTGTGTTATCTTTGATTTTGAAGTATATTAACTTACTTGGATTTTTCTTTACCTGAGTGATAAACTCTAGTATTGAGGATTCCATTATATATTGATAATTGAACTTAATAATTAGGCCCCATGTAGGATGAATTTTTTTTTTTAATTTATTTTTGGTTGATCTAGGTATTCAATGCTGTGCATAGGTTTTCTCTAGTTGTGGTGCACAGTCTTCTTGTTTGGGGATGGTTTCTCTCTCTTTTTTTTTTTTTTAAGATTTATTTATTTATTTATTTTGGTGGGGGTGGGGTGGGCAGGGAAGGGAGCAGGCGAGCCACTTCTATTGGTCTTTCATTTGTCCATTTTTATCCATCTTTGTTCTTTGGCCTGTGTGGGCCTCCCATCGCGGTGACCTCTGTTGTCGCAGAGCACCGGCTCTGGGCTCATGCACTCCAGAGCTCCGGCTCGGTAATTGGACACATTGGTCCAGCCACTCTGCGGCACGTGGGATCTTCCCAGCCCAGGGATCAAACCAGCACCCCTTGCACTGCAAGGCGGTGTCCTTACCCACTGGACCACCAGGGAAGCCTGGGTTGGTTTCTCTTGTTGTAGAACATGGGCTGTAGGCTACACGGGCTTCAGTATTTGTGGTACATGGGCTAGTTGTCACCCATGATCTTAGTTGCCTCGCTGCACATGTGATCTTCCTAGGTGAGGGATCAAACTTGTGTCTCCTGCATTGGTAGGCAAATTCTTTACCACTGAGCCACCAGGGAAGCCCAAGGGTGAATCTTTTTTTCTTATTTACTGTATTATGTAACAGCAAAGAGTAATTTTTTCTACTAATTTCCTGATTTCCAGTTTCTGTAGACCTCTTATAGCTATCAGTACTATTACTGCCTAGAAGAGATTTAGTGAACAAAAATAAGTCACAGGATTTCAAAGAAGAGCAATAATCAATATTAAATAGTTCCATGTTGGATTTCTTTTTCTTTTAAAACTCCAGTAAATAGGGCTTCCCTGGTGGTCCAGTGGGTAAGGACACCACCTTGTAGTACAAGGGGCATCAGTTTGATCCCTGACCTGGGAAGATCCCACATGCCGCGGAGTGGCTGGACCAGTGTGTCCAGTTACCGAGCCGGAGCTCTGGTGTGCATGGGCTCAGACCCAGTGCTCTGTGATGAGAGAGGGCACTGCAATGGGAGGCCCACACAGGCCAAAGAGCAAAGATAAATAAATGAAAGAATAGAAGTGGCCAAAAAAAAAAAAGTAAATAGTACTTCCATGTTGGGTTTCTTCCTTATTCTTTTTATGCTCCAGTAAATAACTTCTTTATTATAATTTCTTTTTTATTTATACGCTGGAAAACATCTCCTTATGAAACAGATATAATAATGTCTAGTTTAACTAAACACTGTTAGGAACCATTGGTTTTCAACAACTGTTAACATCAGTAATTGGTATGTACAACCTAAACATTTACATTGACAAATGATGCTATACTGTTCTAATTTCAGCTGCTACCCTAAAACTGGGGCTTCCCTGGTGCCTCAGGCAGTAAGGAATCTGTCTGCAATGTGAGAAACTTTGGTTTGATCCCTGGATTGGGGAGATCACTGGAGAAGGCAACAGCTACCCACTCTAGTATTCTTGCCTGGAGAATTCCATGGACGGAGGAGCCTGGAAAGCTACAGCTGATGGGCTCTCAGAGTTGACACGACTGAGCAACTCTCACATTTTCATCCTAAAGCTGAGAACAAAGCCATAACTCCTCCTTTGCAAAGAGGGAGGCAGAGACATCCCTGCTGGACTGAGCAAGGAGCCAGCAGAGCCTACTGTGAAGCCCTGTCACCTGCTCAGTCTACTTAGGATAAGACTAGACCTGTGGAGGATGGTTTGAAAAGAGCCATCAAACAAAATAAAGCAGAAGGAGTTAGAGTTGTATCAGCATAGGAAGGAGTGGTTTTGTGTGTGCATGTGTGCTTGAGGATATGTGTACATATTTCATGGTAGCATGTCAAGAGAACTAGCGTGTCATGGATCCTCTTAAAGGAGAGTCTGTCATTTCACTTCCTACCTGGATATTTGCCACGCTGCAGAAGTTTACAGCCCTCTCACTGCGCTGCCATGGACTCTGGGTGAACATTCTCAGAAGCTGCCTGCTGAAGGGCAAAGGATGGCCACAGGACTTGTCCTCTCTCTGGAAAATGTGGTAAGAAAATGAATTTCCCTGGACCACTGTGTGAGGACCCAGACTTGAGTCATTCTATGGTACCTTTCTAAGAAGGTGAGCTGTGAACCAGAGGCCTGGAAACCCTTTAAGAAAGTTCAAAACTTCATTCACAACTAAAGTTCAGACCTCTCCTGACGTGATGGACTGACTATACTAGCCAGGTAACCATCCCTGTAACAGTTCCCTCACTCCTGCCCCTTGGAAACCTACTTCAGGGAAGACTGGGAGCAGGTAACCTGGGAGAATGGTTTTCAGGAGGAATGGGCTTGAATGGGTAGGTCAAATTAAGTCTGAGATCTGATGCCAGGAGAGCATAGAGGACTGAGGACCACGTAGCCTTCTCTACCACCCCCACATGTGCAGTGAGAGAGGGCTGTAGCTGAGGACAAAGTCCCCACCTGCAGCTGTGACTGTCCTTCACTTTTCTGGGCAAGGAGGATGTTAAAAAGGCTGTCCCTTTATCAACTGGAGGAAGATAGTGTGGCCATCCTAAGGCGGAAACCATGAGGAGTATGGAGGTTGGTCACACAGAGAGGGCTGAAGTTGGGGCAGCTGTAGTCAATCATGAGCTGATCAGCACAGGATGTAGTGGGCTTGACAACCAAACTGGGATGGTGTGGAACATGGCGGCCCAGAACTGTGTGTCAGGGAAGCAGCTGGAATGGAGGCTAGCTTAAAAGACAATGGCTCGTCCCTGAATAGATGTCTACTTAGGATAAGACTAGACCTGTGGAGGATGGTTTGAAAAGAGCCATCAAACAAAATAAAGCAGAAGGAGTTAGAGTTGTATCAGCATAGGAAGGAGTGGTTTTGTGTGTGCATGTGTGCTTGAGGATATGTGTACATATTTCATGGTAGCATGTCAAGAGAACTAGCGTGTCATGGATCCTCTTAAAGGAGAGTCTGTCATTTCACTTCCTACCTGGATATTTGCCACGCTGCAGAAGTTTACAGCCCTCTCACTGCGCTGCCATGGACTCTGGGTGAACATTCTCAGAAGCTGCCTGCTGAAGGGCAAAGGATGGCCACAGGACTTGTCCTCTCTCTGGAAAATGTGGTAAGAAAATGAATTTCCCTGGACCACTGTGTGAGGACCCAGACTTGAGTCATTCTATGGTACCTTTCTAAGAAGGTGAGCTGTGAACCAGAGGCCTGGAAACCCTTTAAGAAAGTTCAAAACTTCATTCACAACTAAAGTTCAGACCTCTCCTGACGTGATGGACTGACTATACTAGCCAGGTAACCATCCCTGTAACAGTTCCCTCACTCCTGCCCCTTGGAAACCTACTTCAGGGAAGACTGGGAGCAGGTAACCTGGGAGAATGGTTTTCAGGAGGAATGGGCTTGAATGGGTAGGTCAAATTAAGTCTGAGATCTGATGCCAGGAGAGCATAGAGGACTGAGGACCACGTAGCCTTCTCTACCACCCCCACATGTGCAGTGAGAGAGGGCTGTAGCTGAGGACAAAGTCCCCACCTGCAGCTGTGACTGTCCTTCACTTTTCTGGGCAAGGAGGATGTTAAAAAGGCTGTCCCCTTTATCAACTGGAGGAAGATAGTGTGGCCATCCTAAGGCGGAAACCATGAGGAGTATGGAGGTTGGTCACACAGAGAGGGCTGAAGTTGGGGCAGCTGTAGTCAATCATGAGCTGATCAGCACAGGATGTAGTGGGCTTGACAACCAAACTGGGATGGTGTGGAACATGGCGGCCCAGAACTGTGTGTCAGGGAAGCAGCTGGAATGGAGGCTAGGTTAAAAAGACAATGGCTCGTCCCTGAATAGATGCAATCTCATCACCCTATCTGGCCTTTCAGGGCCTCTCAGAAACCACAGAGTATGGAGTTTGGAGGTAACCACACTCTAGTGGATGAGCGCCACTCACAGAGCCAACACATACCACATTCACATGTTCTTCTAAGGCCTGAAAACTGGACAGGGCCTTGGGAACCCCGAGTTACCCAATAAATTCTGGTGTGACCCACCCCAATGTGTACATTGCTTCAGAATGCTGATGCGATGCATGTTAGATAGCACTTTACAATGATAAGGGTGGACGACTTCGGTGACATTAGGCGTTTAGCAGTGTTTAAAATAGTTTTCGGCTTCCCAGGTGGCACCTGCCAAAGCAGATAGACCTAATAGATGAGGGTTAGATCCCTGAGTTGGGAAGATCCCCTGGAGGAGGACATGGTAACCCACTCCAGTATTCTTGCCTGGAGAATCCCATGGACAGAGGAGCCTGGTGGGCTACAATCTATAGTGTCACAAATATTGGGACATGACCAAAGCAAGTTAGTACACATGCATGCATAATAGTTTTGCCCAGATTCTTATCTGAGATGAAAATGTTTAAAATTTATGAATTCCTCACAGGGTAAGTCTCTTGTTGAGTAAAAGGAAAAGAGGGTCACCCCGAATGCTTCTAGGTGTTGCTTCTTCTCTGGAGGACAGTGCTCTATAGGTGGAGGGCATCGCGGTGGACTTAATCTGACAGAGCAGCCAGTTTTACTGGACTGCAGCGGTGCTGCAGTGCAGAGACCTCTCCCCTATCAGATAGGTTTCCTAGCTGGCACGGGGTCAGTGCACAGGCTCTGATTTGTGCACCCATATATTGTAACCCAAATAGAAACATGCAATGATTTCTTTGTCCAGGGGAATTTCAGCGGCACAAACTCCATGACCCGCTAACCTCCCAATCCCTTTCCTCTTATGTGTCCTCTTTCCTCTTGCCTTGTTTTGTTGAGGGATTTTCTTTTGTCTTCGGCTTCTGCTTCATTTAGCCAGCGTTCTGTGGGTCTTTGGCACCTGAGAAGGTCTGAATGTGGCCTTTGTGTTTGCTGGACTGCACTGTGCCCAGCCAGGCAGAGATGATCACAGAGCTTTTCTATGGCTTCATAACTGCAAATTGCTCAGCCTTTTGTCCTTTAATCCTCATAAGCCTTTGTGCTGGAGGCAGAGTCCCATTATCACTGCCCTTCATTTTCCAGTCCAGGGGGCGTGTGATATGTGACTTGTTCAAGAACACAGGTTCAGTTGAGACTCTGCCTAGTTTGGGCCACAGGAACCCT
Source organism: Tragulus kanchil (assembly GCA_022376925.1). NCBI lineage: Eukaryota > Metazoa > Chordata > Mammalia > Artiodactyla > Tragulidae > Tragulus > Tragulus kanchil. Next base: position 46,370,030 of record JAIOJX010000025.1, read on the forward strand.
GAAAGTGAAGGTAACAGCAGTGAAGCAGAACTGGGGAAGGGAGCTAAGCCAGGGCAGCTGAGGCATGTAGACTTTTAAAGAACTCCTGATGCTCTCAGTGGAAGGTAGGAACTACTTACTGATTTAAGACCCTGTGTAGTGGAGAGGAGTGTGTACACAGTTTTTCAGGGCAGTAGCACTCACAGGAGATCACGTGGAGGCTAGTGCTCGCTGGGCTCTTTTGTTCATCTCTCTAGTTCAGGATGAGTCCACGATGGAGCTCTGTCTGCCCCCACCTGCACACATCTGTCCTCCTGCCTCTGTGCCACCTGCTCTTCCATCTTTCAAAGGCACCCTTGTTTTCTGCATTACTGGTAAAACCTTGTTCATAAGGTTTTCAAGCTCCCTAGTTCTCCTTTCCACTTCTGCTGAACTTGTCTTTCATGAATCCCTGCTCCTTTCCTTCTGTGTCCAATAAAAAGATGACTCAGTCTTCCTTCTTGGGAAGGACTGCATTTTGACCTACCCTCTGAATGACCTCTTGCTTTCTCCCCAGAGCCCCTTTCCCTCAAACATCTAATCTTCCCTATTGCTCTAGCACCCACACGTGTCCACATTCATGGGGTTCCTTTAACAATTTCACTTGCTCTGAATACTCTCATTTGGGTAATTCCTTCTCTCCCCTATCTGCATATTCTTTCAATCAGTGAGACTGACTTCGTGGCTTCACTTTTTAGCAACCCACGCCACCAACATTTAGCTCCCAGCCATCTTGCTGTTATCCCACCTGCCATGGATCCTGCCTTTATCCTAGTATTTTGTTGGTCACCAATAATGACTCTATCCTAGGTTTTTTTCTGCCTTAATTTGTGACTTTTTTCCTGTGACATTTGCCATGATAGGTTGTCCCATGCTCTTTGAATCTCTTTATCTCAATGAATTCTATGACACAGCCTGTCCTTGTTCCTTCCTGTGTTTACCTGCTTCCTGTCTTGCTTAACAAGCTCCCCAAGCATAGCCAAGGATGCTCTCATCTTCTTCATGTCCCTCAGAGAAGTCATGTGTCCATGACCACAATGATATGACACCTAAATCTCTGCTTCTACCTTGAAATTTTCTGCTGTGTTCCCATTCCTAATGTCAAAATGTATCACTGGACTTTTCCAAATTGATGACATGATGGTAGCTAAGGTAAAATGTGTATAAAGTGGAACTCATCTGTTTTTTTCTCTTGACTCCCCACCTCTGTTAATTACATCACCCAGTGCTAAATCTTCTGGCCATCTTTGGTCTCTTTCTCTTCTTGTCGCCTATCATCCAATCATGTACTATCATTCTTTCAGTCACTGTGTACCTGGAACCTGTCCTTTGCCCTCCCACTGCCATGACCCTAGTTCAGTGCCCCTGACCTTTGCCTCCCTCATCTCCATCACCTCCTCGCTGGGCTCCCTGGGTTCCCTTTCTCTCCAGATTCTTCTGTGCAGCCCATACTGCATTTTCTTAGATGAATTTTCCTGAATTTCCAGTTGCAGAGTTATAGTTGTTTGATCATATCACTTCCTGGCTCAAAAGTTACCAGTAGTTTCTTCCTGCTTATGAAATCAGCTTCAAACTTAAGTGCTATGGGTCCCTCTGCCTTGGGACCTTGGCCCACATTTTGAGCTTACTTTCCCCTCTAATTTCCCACAAGACTCAGCTTCATTCAAATTCAAAATCCCCAAAATGTTCCTTGTTCTTTTATGCATCATTTGTTTATATCATTTCCACCTCTTCTGTGGTCATTTTGCTGTCTTTCCTCTCCAGGGCTTTAAAACACCCTATTGTGTCTTGTGAAAGTAGCTCAGGCATCTTGCTGTTATCCCACCTGCCATGGATCCTGCCTTTATCCTAGTATTTTGTTGGTCACCAATAATGACTCTATCCTAGGTTTTTTTCTGCCTTAATTTGTGACTTTTTTCCTGTGACATTTGCCATGATAGGTTGTCCCATGCTCTTTGAATCTCTTTATCTCAATGAATTCTATGACACAGCCTGTCCTTGTTCCTTCCTGTGTTTACCTGCTTCCTGTCTTGCTTAACAAGCTCCCCAAGCATAGCCAAGGATGCTCTCATCTTCTTCATGTCCCTCAGAGAAGTCATGTGTCCATGACCACAATGATATGACACCTAAATCTCTGCTTCTACCTTGAAATTTTCTGCTGTGTTCCCATTCCTAATGTCAAAATGTATCACTGGACTTTTCCAAATTGATGACATGATGGTAGCTAAGGTAAAATGTGTATAAAGTGGAACTCATCTGTTTTTTTCTCTTGACTCCCCACCTCTGTTAATTACATCACCCAGTGCTAAATCTTCTGGCCATCTTTGGTCTCTTTCTCTTCTTGTCGCCTATCATCCAATCATGTACTATCATTCTTTCAGTCACTGTGTACCTGGAACCTGTCCTTTGCCCTCCCACTGCCATGACCCTAGTTCAGTGCCCCTGACCTTTGCCTCCCTCATCTCCATCACCTCCTCGCTGGGCTCCCTGGGTTCCCTTTCTCTCCAGATTCTTCTGTGCAGCCCATACTGCATTTTCTTAGATGAATTTTCCTGAATTTCCAGTTGCAGAGTTATAGTTGTTTGATCATATCACTTCCTGGCTCAAAAGTTACCAGTAGTTTCTTCCTGCTTATGAAATCAGCTTCAAACTTAAGTGCTATGGGTCCCTCTGCCTTGGGACCTTGGCCCACATTTTGAGCTTACTTTCCCCTCTAATTTCCCACAAGACTCAGCTTCATTCAAATTCAAAATCCCCAAAATGTTCCTTGTTCTTTTATGCATCATTTGTTTATATCATTTCCACCTCTTCTGTGGTCATTTTGCTGTCTTTCCTCTCCAGGGCTTTAAAACACCCTATTGTGTCTTGTGAAAGTAGCTCAGGCATGTCCGACTCTTTGAGACCTCATGGACTGTAGCCTGCCAGTCTTCTCTGTCCGTGGAGTTCTCCAGGCAAGAATACTGGCATAGGTACACTTATCCCTTCTCCAGGGGATCATCTTGACCCAGGAATTGAACCAGGGTCTCCTGCATTCCAGGCGGATTCTTTACCAGCTGAGCTACCATGACCTCAAGTGTATACTACCTCTACCTCAAGGCGTTAATTTAGGAAGGAAGAAAGGGGGGTTCCTACAATGTGGTGCAGCTATTGAGCTACCCTCAACATTCAGGACCTTTGGGCTCCCATCACCATGGTCCTATGTGCTTCTCGGTGTCAGCACCACACAGAATCATCTGGGAACTTTTAAAAGCACCAGATGCTGGGCTGCATCCCAGAAAAATTAAATCAAAATCACTGTGGCTGTGACCCAATTATTTGTGTTTTTAAAAACTCACCAAGCGATCCTATATGCTGCCAAGAATTTGTGTCTTCTAATATGTGACATTTTTGTAGATTATTTTAGGGGTACTGCAGTTTTTATTTGTTATACTTTTGGTCCTTGAAGGTTTCTTTATTTTTTGTAGAATTCATGATGCCTAGCACTGTTTCCTATCCTCAGTGGACCTTCAGAAAAAAAAAAAAATCGAATGAATTTAAGAATGGAAAGCAAATAAAAAGAGTCATTTTTTAAAGGAGGAAAAGGAAGGCAGATTGACTCAGTGGCTAGCCCACACTGGAAATGGTGAACTGCGAACCTTTTGTGTGTAAAACAACTCTTTTCAAGTATTGCATATAATCCTTTTGTATTCAAGCAATTAATATGCCAATTAAGAATTTATTAATGTTTGTCTAGTGAGGCTATACCTTGCTCATATGTCAATGTTGTAGGAGGACTGAGTTATATAATGTATTTATGGCAGCTGACACCTCACAGGACCTCACAAAAGGTTCTTATTTCCTTAAAGCACCATGGACATCAGGGATTTTCTTCCCCCATGACTTCATATGGACTTCCCAAGTGGCTTAGTGGTAAAGAATCCGCCTGCCAACAGACACAAGAGACATGGGTTCGATCCCTGGGTTGGGAAGATTCCTGGAAGAGGAACTGGCAGTCCACGTCAGTGTTCTTGCCTGGAGAATCCCATAGACAGAGGATTCTTATGTGCGTGGGGTTGCAGAGTTGGACATGACTGAGAGACTGCACACATATACGACTTAGTACATTTCCTCTTAGTGTTTTTCAGGGCATGCAATTTATTTGTAAGTTTGTAGACAGAAATAAACACTTCATTTTGGATCCGAGAATTTTTCATTCTTTAAACCCTATAAGGATTTCCTTTGTTCTTTTCCTTCTAAAATTCATTGAACATTTGAATTCCTTTGCAGTGTCTTTGCTGTAAATTTTACTCACCACATAAAATTTTAAGTCAAGCAGGAGAAATATAATGGTATAACGGTTACCCTTTGGTAATTTTATGGAGAATGTAGGGTACTATACTAATTTTGGTTCCAAGGGACCCACGTTTTCATCTGAAAAAATTTTAAAACTGAGTCTCATTTGTAGAAGTTTCTGGAAATTCAGATTAAGATGTTTCTATACTTTTGTAAGAAACATGTCTTTGGTGGGCTTTTGTTTAATTTATTGCATTGTATGTAGGTGGACTGAACTAGTCACAATAGTCTCTTATAAATCACAGATAGGACTCTTCCTCAAGTTAGAAGCCCTACATACCAGTCAAATACTACCAAAGATCATCTTAGAAACCTTGAAGAAAGCCTGACGTTTTGTTGAAACAACTGAGAACTAGACTTTTCCTGCTTCCCTTTCACATTCCTTTCCTCATTCACAACAGTGCAATTTGTATAGTGTTATGTCCGATATCCCTTATTTTTCCTTACCTAGGTACCATCTCTGTAACCCCAAATCAGATTTTCAGGTATGAAATTGAGCACTTTGCTGCCCCACACAGAAAGTTTTTACAAGTCCAGCTGGAATAGATCTGAAGGGCATACCAGATTGATGTCAAGGCGTACTTACATGGAAGTAAAATTGCATCTATGGATTGGAGAGGGAAGTGTAATTTTTATGTGCCTCCTTCCTAAAAGCCAACTAAGGTCTAGCAAGATGGAAACTGTCTGAGCTGGTTTGAGTGGACCTAACCCATTTCATTTTTGAAGGCTGCTTTTGGTTCATTCCTTTTGGGGTGAAGACTAGTCCCTGTGGGATCAAGAACAACACAGAGAGTGGGTGGGAGCCATAAGGGAAGTAGCATGAAAACTTATACTATCATATGTGAAAAAAATAGCTATTGTCATTGCACTGTGAGGGATCCTGTGGGGGTGCTGTGCGATGGCCTGGAGGGCTGGGATGGGGGGATATACACATGACTAATCTGGGATCATACATATCTGTAAACAACAAAATTCTGTAAAGTAAAAAGTCAAATAAAAATTAAAAAAAAAAAGAATAAAGGGGAAAACTTTCCGTACACACACACACACATACAAAAGAACAACATGGAGAGTCTCTAATACTAGACTACAATCAAATTAGCAGTTTTTAGTTTCTTGCCCCGATAGCCTACATCTTTTAAAAAACATTTTTGTTAAAGAAAGAAATGAAATGTTATGCCCACCCCAATTTTAATTCTCTGAATTTCATTCACAGCTCAGCATTTCCAATTCCTGGAAAATTCATTAGATTTTTTTTCCCCTGTCTTTCTCCATTACAGCTATGCTTCCCCAGTGGACCACCTCATCTTTGATTTTCTAGTCCTTGGAATGTTGCTTCTCAGTTCCAAACCTAAGGAGCCAACAGGCATTCCTTCCTCATCTCAAAGTCCTTCTTCTTATTTTGAATACACCAACTTGTCTAAATTTATCACAGGGGAAAAGGAATGTATCACGTTGGCTTGAAAAATTTTTTGCTGAGTCCATACTCTATGGAAATAACATAATGATATTTGTAAAAAGTTGCCAATCCCAATTCAGAAAACTGAACCGATAGTTTCAGAGAAAATCTTCCTGTGATTATTCTTGTTCATACAGTGATTAAAACAATTCAGGCTTAACTACACAGTTGGTTTTACAGAAAGTAGAGCTAGCAATCATAATTAACTGAATTTCCCCCATCCTAACCTATTTGAGATAATAGAGTCAGTATAGAGAAGGAACTATTAGACAAGGTTTTTCAACTTTAACCAAGATGTGTTTTTCATCTGAGTACCTGAGAAACCACAGAGCTTCCTTTTTAACAAGTTTTTATTCATGTTCTGTGGTTGGAGTCTATGCTATAGTCATTGAATTCTGGAATTAGGGGCATTCTTAGGGGTATTTAGTTAAGGGCCCTCCTCCACATCCTACAAGTGAGAAAATGCAGTTTATATGAGATCTCAGAGTTGAATTCATTTGAGATACTTCTAGTTTGACTTCCCTCCCAAGAAAAGAATCTTTATCTTAGTATTTTAAAAATTAGATCATCCAGTTTCTCCCTTGTCCTTGGCACACTCCCTTGCTTTGGAACAAAACAGGTAAAACAAATTCAATAGAATGATAGGCAAGCCCTTATTTATTTACATTAACATAAGGATTTATTCTAAGAGGAGGCTAGAGGAAATAATATTGGTATATTTAAACTGACCTTGCTTGATGCTGTATTAGTTTATTTTCTTGATTTGTTCTGTGAGAGCGGTCAGTTGGCATAAATAGGCCCCACCCTTCACTGGTGAATGTAGTATCTGCTCCATCCCCATTTCTTGTCCTTTTCTCCATATAAACGAGCCTATAAAAGAATGACACTTCAATAACAATGTAATACCTTATTGATACATAAATTCCATTCCTGAAATCTTAGATCCCCATTACAGGCATGTCTCTTCCTCAGTTCCAAACCTAAGGAGCCAACAGGCATTCCTTCCTCATCTCAAAGTCCTTCTTCTTATTTTGAATACACCAACTTGTCTAAATTTATCACAGGGGAAAAGGAATGTATCACGTTGGCTTGAAAAATTTTTTGCTGAGTCCATACTCTATGGAAATAACATAATGATATTTGTAAAAAGTTGCCAATCCCAATTCAGAAAACTGAACCGATAGTTTCAGAGAAAATCTTCCTGTGATTATTCTTGTTCATACAGTGATTAAAACAATTCAGGCTTAACTACACAGTTGGTTTTACAGAAAGTAGAGCTAGCAATCATAATTAACTGAATTTCCCCCATCCTAACCTATTTGAGATAATAGAGTCAGTATAGAGAAGGAACTATTAGACAAGGTTTTTCAACTTTAACCAAGATGTGTTTTTCATCTGAGTACCTGAGAAACCACAGAGCTTCCTTTTTAACAAGTTTTTATTCATGTTCTGTGGTTGGAGTCTATGCTATAGTCATTGAATTCTGGAATTAGGGGCATTCTTAGGGGTATTTAGTTAAGGGCCCTCCTCCACATCCTACAAGTGAGAAAATGCAGTTTATATGAGATCTCAGAGTTGAATTCATTTGAGATACTTCTAGTTTGACTTCCCTCCCAAGAAAAGAATCTTTATCTTAGTATTTTAAAAATTAGATCATCCAGTTTCTCCCTTGTCCTTGGCACACTCCCTTGCTTTGGAACAAAACAGGTAAAACAAATTCAATAGAATGATAGGCAAGCCCTTATTTATTTACATTAACATAAGGATTTATTCTAAGAGGAGGCTAGAGGAAATAATATTGGTATATTTAAACTGACCTTGCTTGATGCTGTATTAGTTTATTTTCTTGATTTGTTCTGTGAGAGCGGTCAGTTGGCATAAATAGGCCCCACCCTTCACTGGTGAATGTAGTATCTGCTCCATCCCCATTTCTTGTCCTTTTCTCCATATAAACGAGCCTATAAAAGAATGACACTTCAATAACAATGTAATACCTTTATTGATACATAAATCACATATGATGCATCCATTCATTTAAAGTGTGCAGTTCAATGATTTTTAAGAATATTCATAGAATTACATAATCATCAAGGTAGTCAGCTTCAGAATATTTTCATTACCCTCCCCTGCAAAGCCCTCTGTACCCTTTAGCCATCATTACCCCTTGATTCTTCCCCTGAACCACTAATCTACTTTCTGTCTGTATTACTGTGTCTATTCTGGACATTTCATACAAAAGGAATAATATAGGATCATTTGTGACTGGCTTTCTTAACTCAGCATAATGTCTTCAGCATCCATTCATGTTGTAGCATGTATCAGTGAGTGCGTACATGCTAAGTTGTTTCAGTTGTGTCCAATTCTTTGCAACCCTGAGGATCTAGCTCTCCAGGCTCCTCTGTCCATGGAATTCTCCAGGCAAGAATACTGGAGTGAGTTCCCATGCCCTCTTCCAAGGGATGTTCCTGACCCAGGGACTGAACCAGTATCTCTTATGTCTCTTGCATTTTTAGGAGGGTTCTTAGATTCATTCACCTGTTCAGTTGGCACCACTAGTGCCACCTGGGAGCCATTGTGTATCAGTACTTAATTATTTTTTATATCAAAACAATATTATATGGGTATTCCATATTTTGTTTATTCATTCACTTGATTTATTTCCACTTTTTGGCTATTATGAGCAATGCTGTTATGAACATTTGCATATAAGTTTCTTTTCTGTGTGTGTGTAGTATATCTTAGTATTTTAAAAATTAGATCATCCAGTTTCTCCCTTGTCCTTGGCACACTCCCTTGCTTTGGAACAAAACAGGTAAAACAAATTCAATAGAATGATAGGCAAGCCCTTATTTATTTACATTAACATAAGGATTTATTCTAAGAGGAGGCTAGAGGAAATAATATTGGTATATTTAAACTGACCTTGCTTGATGCTGTATTAGTTTATTTTCTTGATTTGTTCTGTGAGAGCGGTCAGTTGGCATAAATAGGCCCCACCCTTCACTGGTGAATGTAGTATCTGCTCCATCCCCATTTCTTGTCCTTTTCTCCATATAAACGAGCCTATAAAAGAATGACACTTCAATAACAATGTAATACCTTTATTGATACATAAATCACATATGATGCATCCATTCATTTAAAGTGTGCAGTTCAATGATTTTTAAGAATATTCATAGAATTACATAATCATCAAGGTAGTCAGCTTCAGAATATTTTCATTACCCTCCCCTGCAAAGCCCTCTGTACCCTTTAGCCATCATTACCCCTTGATTCTTCCCCTGAACCACTAATCTACTTTCTGTCTGTATTACTGTGTCTATTCTGGACATTTCATACAAAAGGAATAATATAGGATCATTTGTGACTGGCTTTCTTAACTCAGCATAATGTCTTCAGCATCCATTCATGTTGTAGCATGTATCAGTGAGTGCGTACATGCTAAGTTGTTTCAGTTGTGTCCAATTCTTTGCAACCCTGAGGATCTAGCTCTCCAGGCTCCTCTGTCCATGGAATTCTCCAGGCAAGAATACTGGAGTGAGTTCCCATGCCCTCTTCCAAGGGATGTTCCTGACCCAGGGACTGAACCAGTATCTCTTATGTCTCTTGCATTTTTAGGAGGGTTCTTAGATTCATTCACCTGTTCAGTTGGCACCACTAGTGCCACCTGGGAGCCATTGTGTATCAGTACTTAATTATTTTTTATATCAAAACAATATTATATGGGTATTCCATATTTTGTTTATTCATTCACTTGATTTATTTCCACTTTTTGGCTATTATGAGCAATGCTGTTATGAACATTTGCATATAAGTTTCTTTTCTGTGTGTGTGTAGTATATCTTATATTTTTTCTTCTCTTGGTTATATACTTAAGAGTGGAGTTGCTGGGTGAAATAGGTATGCCTATGTTTTTTTTTTTTTTTTGCAGTCACTTGGTTTATTTGTCTGTTTATTGGACTACATAATAAATAGGAGTCAAATTTTTTAAAAAGCAAAAAGGGGACATCAGGAGTAGAGATGCAGATGTAGAGAACAGGCTTGTGGACTTAGGTTGGGGAGGGTCGGGTTGGATGAACTGAGAAAATAGCCTTGACATATATACGTGTGCAAAATGGATAGCTAGTGGAAGCTGCTGTACATCACACGGAGCTCAGCTCAGTGCTCTCTGATGATCTAGAGGGGTGAGGGGGTGGGGTGCGATGGAGGCTCAATCTCCTATATGTATGCATATGTATGCATATAGGAGATTCATCTTATTGTACAGCAGAAACTAGCACAACATTGTAAAGCAATTATAGAATTATTTTTTTAAAATAAAAATACAAAAGGACACACAAAGAAACTTCTCCCCTTTGTTTCTGTGTCCTAGAGGCAAAGCAAGATTAGCACTTTATTTTGTATCCTTCCAGACTTTATACATACACCAGCAAATAGGCGTATTCTTTTTCTATACAAAATGTAGCACACCCTACTCACTAGTCAATGTACTCAATGTATATGATGCCAACGTTAAGTTCTGTGTCCTTTTCCAAGTTTTGTGAAAGATATGCTTTATAGAAACTTCTCTTGTGGCTCAGCTGGTAAAGAATCTGACTGCAATGTGGGAGACCTGGGTTTGATCCCTGGGTTGGGAAGTTCCTCTGGAAAAGAGAAAGGCTACCCACTCCAGTATCTCTTATGTCTCTTGCATTTTAGGAGGGTTCTTAGATTCATTCACCTGTTCAGTTGGCACCACTAGTGCCACCTGGGAGCCATTGTGTATCAGTACTTAATTATTTTTTATATCAAAACAATATTATATGGGTATTCCATATTTTGTTTATTCATTCACTTGATTTATTTCCACTTTTTGGCTATTATGAGCAATGCTGTTATGAACATTTGCATATAAGTTTCTTTTCTGTGTGTGTGTAGTATATCTTATATTTTTTCTTCTCTTGGTTATATACTTAAGAGTGGAGTTGCTGGGTGAAATAGGTATGCCTATGTTTTTTTTTTTTTTTTGCAGTCACTTGGTTTATTTGTCTGTTTATTGGACTACATAATAAATAGGAGTCAAATTTTTAAAAATGCAAAAGGGCACATCAGGAGTAGAGATGCAGATGTAGAGAACAGGCTTGTGGACTTAGGTTGGGGAGGGTCGGGTTGGATGAACTGAGAAAATAGCCTTGACATATATACGTGTGCAAAATGGATAGCTAGTGGAAGCTGCTGTACATCACACGGAGCTCAGCTCAGTGCTCTCTGATGATCTAGAGGGGTGAGGGGGTGGGGTGCGATGGAGGCTCAATCTCCTATATGTATGCATATGTATGCATATAGGAGATTCATCTTATTGTACAGCAGAAACTAGCACAACATTGTAAAGCAATTATAGAATTATTTTTTTAAAATAAAAATACAAAAGGACACACAAAGAAACTTCTCCCCTTTGTTTCTGTGTCCTAGAGGCAAAGCAAGATTAGCACTTTATTTTGTATCCTTCCAGACTTTATACATACACCAGCAAATAGGCGTATTCTTTTTCTATACAAAATGTAGCACACCCTACTCACTAGTCAATGTACTCAATGTATATGATGCCAACGTTAAGTTCTGTGTCCTTTTCCAAGTTTTGTGAAAGATATGCTTTATAGAAACTTCTCTTGTGGCTCAGCTGGTAAAGAATCTGACTGCAATGTGGGAGACCTGGGTTTGATCCCTGGGTTGGGAAGTTCCTCTGGAAAAGAGAAAGGCTACCCACTCCAGTATCCTTCTCTGGAGAATTCCATGGCTTGGTCATGGGTCACAAAGAGTCAGACACAACTGAGCAACTTTAAAGTAAAATAGAGATTTGTTTTGCACTTACATGCTTCCATTAAACACAAATTCTAATGTTGCGTACTAATGATGCCTTTTCTTTTTACTTGATTTTCAAATATCCCGTTTCAGTGATCAGACAGAGTTTGATCATCATCACTGGGTACCATTTCCCCCAAAATATTGTGCCCCCAAAGCTCAACCTTCTGAAAATTCAAGGTTTCATCACATATTGATTAAGATTTGAACCATGTGTTATTCATTCAATAATGCTGAAATGTATTCCAAATTAGTCTGGAGGCCACTTGCTTTCACTCTCCCATCTATATTATAATTCTTTATTTTAAAGGTTTTGCAGAGTTTTGTTGTTCACTGACATGTATGTTCCCAGATCAGTCATATGCATATCCCTGGTACCCCCCCACCCAATTCTCCCCATCCCACCCCTCTGGACCATTGCCCCAAGCCATTGTGAGCACTCCTATTCACTTAGCACAATGACAATAGCTATCTTTTCCACACATGACAGTATAGGTTTCCATGTTACTCCCTCCATGCCTCCCCTTCCCTGTTTCTTTGCCACAATGTCCATATGTCTATGCTCTGTCTGTTTTTCCATGAGTTCACTGTGTGTGTTATCAAGACCATCCTACTAGATTCCATATATATGTGTTAGTATATTGTACTTGTCTTTCTCTTGTTGACTTACTTCACTTTTTATGACAGGTTCTAGCTCCAACCACCTCATTAGGACTGAGTCTTCTGCATTTCTTTTAACAGCTGAGTAGCATTCCATTGTATATATGTACCAAAGCTTCTGGATCGATCCATTCATTCATCGATGGACATCTAGGTTGCTTCCATGTTCTGGCTATTGTTATAGAGAGCTGCAATGAACCTTGGGGTACAGGTGCCTCTTCCATTTTTGATTTCATCAGGATATAAGCCTAATAGTGGGATTGCTGGGTCATAGGGTGCTTCTATTTTTAGTCTTTTATGAGGAATCTCCATACTGTCTTCCATAGAGGCTGCATCAATTGACATTCTCACCAACAATGCAAGAGGGTTCCCTTTTCTCCGCACCCTCTCCAGCATTTATTGTCTGTCGATTTTTTGAAGATGGCCATTCTGACGGGTGTGAGGTGATGTCTCATTGTAGTTTTAATTTGCATTTCTCTAATAATAAGCGAGGTTGAGCATCGTTCCATATGCTTTTGGGCCATCTGTATGTCCTCTTTGGAGAGGCGTCTCTTTAGGTCTTTTTCCCATTTTTTGATTGGGCTGCTCATTTTCCCTGTGCTGAGTTGTCTGAGTTGCTTGTAGATTTTGGAGATTAATTCTTTGTCTGTTGTTTCATTTGCTATGATTCTCTCCCACTCTGTGGGGTGCCTGTCGAGCCTTTTTGTAATTTCTTTTGCTGTACAAAAGCTTTTAAGTTTCATGAGGTCCCACATGTTCATTTGTCTTTTTAGTTCTGCTATTGTAGTAGGTGGGTCAGAGAAGATCTTGCTTTGATTGATGTCCTTGAGGTTTTTGCCTATATTCTCCTCTAAGAGTTTGATGGTTTCTGGTCTTACATTTAGGTCTCTAATCCATTTTGAGTTGATCTTAGTGTATGGTGTCAGGGAATGTTCCAACTTCATTTTTTTGCATGTAGCTGTCCAATGTTCCCAGCACCACTTGTTGAAGAGGCTGTCTTTGTCCCATTTTATAGTTTCGCCTCCTTTGTCAAAAATAAGGTACCCATAGGTGCGTGGGTTTATCTCTGGGTTCTTGATCTTGTTCCATTGGTCGATATTTCTGTTTTTGTGCCAGTACCATACTGTCTTGAGGACTGTTGCTTTGTAGTAGAGTCTGAAGTTGGGGAGGCTGATCCCTCCAGCTCCATTCTTCTTCCTCAGGATTGCTTTGGCTATTTGAGGTCTTTTCTGTTTCCATATGAACTGTGTTATTCTTTGGTCTAGTTCTGTGAAAAATGTCATTGGTAGTAGGATAGCTATTGCATTGAATCTGTAGATGATATTTGGTAGTACGGTCATTTTCACAATATTGATTCTTCTGATTCAGGAACATGGAATATCTTTCCATCTGTTTACGTCTTCTTTAATTTCTTTCATGAGTGTCTTGTAATTTTCTGTGTACAATTCTTTTGTTTCTTTGGGTAGGTTTATTCCTAGATATTTGATTCTTTTGGTTGCGATGGTGAAGGGGATTGCCTCTTTGATTTCGTTTTCTGATTTTTCTTGTTTGTGTATAGGAATGCCAGTGATTTCTGTGTGTTGACTTTGTATCCTGCAACTTTGCTGAATTCATTGATTAGCTCTAGTAGCTTTGTAATAGAGTCTTTGGGATTTTCTATGTATAATATCATGTCATCTGCAAAAAGAGACAGCTTGGCTTCTTCCTTTCCAATCTGGATTCCTTTGATTTCTTTCTCTTCTCTTATTGCTGTTGCTAGAACTTCCAGGACTATGTGGAATAAGAGTGGTGAAAGTGGACACCCCTGTCTTGTTCCTGATAGCCTTTGCTCTAAATTTATTCTCCTTCTAGTTCTGCTATTCTAGCAGGTGGGTCAGAGAAGATCTTGCTTTGATTGATGTCCTTGAGGTTTTTGCCTATATTCTCCTCTAAGAGTTTGATGGTTTCTGGTCTTACATTTAGGTCTTTAATCCATTTTGAGTTGATCTTAGTGTATGGTGTCAGGGAATGTTCCAACTTCATTTTTTTGCATGTAGCTGTCCAATGTTCCCAGCACCACTTGTTGAAGAGGCTGTCTTTGTCCCATTTTATAGTTTCGCCTCCTTTGTCAAAAATAAGGTACCCATAGGTGCGTGGGTTTATCTCTGGGTTCTTGATCTTGTTCCATTGGTCGATATTTCTGTTTTTGTGCGAGTACCATACTGTCTTGAGGACTGTTGCTTTGTAGTAGAGTCTGAAGTTGGGGAGGCTGATCCCTCCAGCTCCATTCTTCTTCCTCAGGATTGCTTTGGCTATTTGAGGTCTTTTCTGTTTCCATATGAACTGTGTTATTCTTTGGTCTAGTTCTGTGAAAAATGTCATTGGTAGTAGGATAGCTATTGCATTGAATCTGTAGATGATATTTGGTAGTACGGTCATTTTCACAATATTGATTCTTCTGATTCAGGAACATGGAATATCTTTCCATCTGTTTACGTCTTCTTTAATTTCTTTCATGAGTGTCTTGTAATTTTCTGTGTACAATTCTTTTGTTTCTTTGGGTAGGTTTATTCCTAGATATTTGATTCTTTTGGTTGCGATGGTGAAGGGGATTGCCTCTTTGATTTCGTTTTCTGATTTTTCTTGTTTGTGTATAGGAATGCCAGTGATTTCTGTGTGTTGACTTTGTATCCTGCAACTTTGCTGAATTCATTGATTAGCTCTAGTAGCTTTGTAATAGAGTCTTTGGGATTTTCTATGTATAATATCATGTCATCTGCAAAAAGAGACAGCTTGGCTTCTTCCTTTCCAATCTGGATTCCTTTGATTTCTTTCTCTTCTCTTATTGCTGTTGCTAGAACTTCCAGGACTATGTGGAATAAGAGTGGTGAAAGTGGACACCCCTGTCTTGTTCCTGATCTTAGAGGGAATGCTTTCAATTTTTCACCGTTGAGGGTAATGTTCGCTGTGGGCTTCTCATATATGGTTTTTATTATGTCGAGATAGGTTCCTTCTATGCCCATTTTCTGAAGAGTTTTTATCGTAAATTGATGTTGTACTTTGTTGAAGGCTTTTTCTGCATCTACTGAGGTGATCATGTGGTTTTTGTCTCTCAATTTATTGATATGGTGTATCACATTGATTGATTTGCAGGTATTGAAGAAGCCTTGCATGCCTAGGATTAACTCAACTTGATCATGATGTATGAGTTTTTTGATGTGTCATTGAATTCTGTTTGCTAGGATTTTGTTGAAGATCTTGGCATCTAAGTTCATCAGAGAAATTGGCCTATAGTTTTCCTTTTTTTGTGTTTCCTTTGCCTGGCTTTGGTATCAGGGTGATGGTTGCCTCATAGAATGTGTTTGGAAGTTTTCCTTCCTGTGCAATTTTTCGGAAGAGTTTTAGAAGGACAGGCATTAGTTCTTCTTTAAATGTTTGGTAGAATTCACCTGTGAAGCCATCTGGCTGTGGGCTTTTATTTTTGGGTAGATTTTTAATCACAAATTTGATTTCTGAGCTTGTGATTGGGTTGCTCAAAGTTTCTGTTTCTTCCTGGCTCAGTCTTGGGAGATTAATCTTCCCCAAGAAACTGTCCATTTCTTCCAGGTTGTCCAGTTTGTTGCCATAGAGTTGTTCCTAATAGTCTCTTAGAATCCTTTGGATTTCTGCATGGTCTGTTATAATCTCTCCTTTTTCGTTTTTGATTTTGTCGATCTGGTTCTTTTTTTTCTTTTTTTTTTCTTTGAGTTTGTTTTATTTATCTTTACTGTTGAATGCCAGTGATTTATGCGTGTTGATTTTGCATCCTGCAACTTTGCTGAATTCATTGATTAGTTCTAGTAGCTTTGTAATAGAGTCTTTGAGATTTTCTATGTATAATATCATGTTACCTGCAAATAGAGAGAGTTTGATTTCTTCCTTTCCAATCTGGATTCCTTTGATTTCTTTCTCTTCTCTTATTGCTGTTGCTAGAACTTCCAGGACTATGTGGAATAAGAGTGGTGAAAGTGGACACCCTGTCTTGTTCCTGATCTTAGAGGGAATGCTTTCAATTTTTCACCGTTGAGGGTAATGTTCGCTGTGGGCTTCTCATATATGGTTTTTATTATGTCGAGATAGGTTCCTTCTATGCCCATTTTCTGAAGAGTTTTTATCGTAAATTGATGTTGTACTTTGTTGAAGGCTTTTTCTGCATCTACTGAGGTGATCATGTGGTTTTTGTCTCTCAATTTATTGATATGGTGTATCACATTGATTGATTTGCAGGTATTGAAGAAGCCTTGCATGCCTAGGATTAACTCAACTTGATCATGATGTATGAGTTTTTTGATGTGTCATTGAATTCTGTTTGCTAGGATTTTGTTGAAGATCTTGGCATCTAAGTTCATCAGAGAAATTGGCCTATAGTTTTCCTTTTTTTGTGTTTCCTTTGCCTGGCTTTGGTATCAGGGTGATGGTTGCCTCATAGAATGTGTTTGGAAGTTTTCCTTCCTGTGCAATTTTTCGGAAGAGTTTTAGAAGGACAGGCATTAGTTCTTCTTTAAATGTTTGGTAGAATTCACCTGTGAAGCCATCTGGCTGTGGGCTTTTATTTTTGGGTAGATTTTTAATCACAAATTTGATTTCTGAGCTTGTGATTGGGTTGCTCAAAGTTTCTGTTTCTTCCTGGCTCAGTCTTGGGAGATTAATCTTCCCCAAGAAACTGTCCATTTCTTCCAGGTTGTCCAGTTTGTTGCCATAGAGTTGTTCCTAATAGTCTCTTAGAATCCTTTGGATTTCTGCATGGTCTGTTATAATCTCTCCTTTTTCGTTTTTGATTTTGTCGATCTGGTTCTTCTCTCTTTTTTTCTTGGTGAGTTTGACCAGTGGTGTGTCAATTTTATTGACCTTTTTGAAGAACCAGTTTTTTGTTTTATTTATCTTTACTGTTGTTTCTTTCATTTCTTTTTCATTTATTTCTGCTCTGATCTTTATGATTTCCCTTCTTCTGCTGGCTTTGGGGTGTTTTTGTTCTTCTTTCTCCAATTGTTTTAAGTGGAGGGTTAGGTCATCTGCTTCATATTTTCCTAGTTTCTTGAGGTAGGATTGTATTGCTATAAATTTCCCTCTTAGAACTGCTTTTGCAGTATCCCATAGGTTTTACACGGTCGTGTGTTCATTGTCATTTTCTTCTAGGAATTTTTTAATTTCTCCTTTGATTTGCTCAGTAATCAGTTGGTTTTTTAGGTGTGTGTTATTTAATCTCCATGTGTTTGTGTTTTTAGCATTTTTTTTTTCCTGTAGTTGATCTCTAGTCTCATTGCATTGTGGTCCGAGAAGATGGTTGATATAATTTCAGTTTTCTTGAATTGAGTGAGGCTTGATTTGTGGCCCAAGATGTGGTGTATCCTGGAGAATGTTCCATGAGCACTTGAGAAGAAATTGTATTCTTCTGCTTTCAGATGGAAGATCATAAAGATAACCATGAGGTCCATCTTTTCTAGTGTGGCATTTAAGGCTTGTGTTTCTTCATTAATTTTCTGTTTTGGTGACCTGGTCATTGGTGTGAGAGGAGGGTTAAAGTGTCCTACTATTATTGTGTTATTGTCAGTTTCTTCTTTTATGTCTGTCTTATGTGCTGGGTGCATAGGTATTTATGATTGTTATGTCTTCCTCTTGGATCGATCTCTTGATCATTATGTAGTTTCCTGCCTTGTCTCTTATAATATTTTCTATTTTATGATCTATTTTATCTGATATGAGGATTACTACTCCAGCTTTCTTTTGATTTCCATTTTTATGGAATTTTTTTTTCATCCTCTCACTTTCAGTCTGTGAGTGTCTCTGTGTCTGAAGTGAGTTTCCTGGAGACAGCATATGTTTGGGTCGTGTTTTTGGATCCATTCAGCCACTCTGTGTCTTTTGACTGGGTCATTCAGTCCATTTACATTTAGGCTGATTATTGATACAAATGATCCTATTGTCATTTTCTTAGATGTTATGATGGGTTTGTTTTGTAGGTCTTCTTCTTATTCTGTTATAGTTCTTGTCTATATGAGTCCCTTTAGCACTTGTTGTAAGGCTGGTTTGGGGTTATTAAGTTCTTTTAATTTTTGCTTATTTTTAAAGCTTTTGATTTCTCCATCAATTTTGAATGAGATCCTTGCAGGGCTGAGCAATCTTGTTGTAGATTTTTCTGTTTTGGTACTTTAAATGTGTTTTGCCATTCCCTTCTGGCCTTCAGAGTTTCTGTTGAAAGATCAGCTATTAAATGTATGTGGTTTCCCTTATATATCGCTGGTGGCTTTTCCCTTGCTGCTTTTAAAAGTCTGTCTTTGTGTTTAATTTGTGTTAGCTTAATTAATATGTGTCTTGGTGGGTTTCTTCTCACATTTATCCTTGTATGGTACTCTTTGTGCTTCTTGGACTTGATTGACTATTTCTTTTCCCATGTTGGAGAAGTTTTCAACTATAATCTCTTAAAATATTTTTCTCATATCATTTCTTTTTTTTCTTTTTCTTTTGGAACCCCTACATTTTGAATATTGGTGCATTTGATATTATCCCAGAGGTCTCTGCGGCTATCCTCTGCTCTTTTTCATTCTTTGAGCTTGAATCCATTTTTGGGAAGTTACTTCCAGCATTCTATCTTTCATTTCTCTTATCTGTTCTTCTGCTCAGATGCACTGCCCTTGATTTCTTTCTTTATTTTTTAATCTTTTTTTGGGGGGTGAGCAGTTGGGAAGGGAAGAGGGCAGGCGGGTCATTTCTATTGGTCTTTCATTTATCTATTTTCATCCATCTTTGTTCTTTTGGCCCATGTGGGCCTCCAATCGCAGTGGCCTCTGTTGTTGCAGAGCACCGGCTCTGGGCGCGTGAACTCCATTTCCATTTTTATGGAATTTTTTTTTCATCCTCTCACTTTCAGTCTGTGAGTGTCTCTGTGTCTGAAGTGAGTTTCCTGGAGACAGCATATGTTTGGGTCGTGTTTTTGGATCCATTCAGCCACTCTGTGTCTTTTGACTGGGTCATTCAGTCCATTTACATTTAGGCTGATTATTGATACAAATGATCCTATTGTCATTTTCTTAGATGTTATGATGGGTTTGTTTTGTAGGTCTTCTTCTTATTCTGTTATAGTTCTTGTCTATATGAGTCCCTTTAGCACTTGTTGTAAGGCTGGTTTGGGGTTATTAAGTTCTTTTAATTTTTGCTTATTTTTAAAGCTTTTGATTTCTCCATCAATTTTGAATGAGATCCTTGCAGGGCTGAGCAATCTTGTTGTAGATTTTTCTGTTTTGGTACTTTAAATGTGTTTTGCCATTCCCTTCTGGCCTTCAGAGTTTCTGTTGAAAGATCAGCTATTAAATGTATGTGGTTTCCCTTATATATCGCTGGTGGCTTTTCCCTTGCTGCTTTTAAAAGTCTGTCTTTGTGTTTAATTTGTGTTAGCTTAATTAATATGTGTCTTGGTGGGTTTCTTCTCACATTTATCCTTGTATGGTACTCTTTGTGCTTCTTGGACTTGATTGACTATTTCTTTTCCCATGTTGGAGAAGTTTTCAACTATAATCTCTTAAAATATTTTTCTCATATCATTTCTTTTTTTTCTTTTTCTTTTGGAACCCCTACATTTTGAATATTGGTGCATTTGATATTATCCCAGAGGTCTCTGCGGCTATCCTCTGCTCTTTTTCATTCTTTGAGCTTGAATCCATTTTTGGGAAGTTACTTCCAGCATTCTATCTTTCATTTCTCTTATCTGTTCTTCTGCTCAGATGCACTGCCCTTGATTTCTTTCTTTATTTTTTAATCTTTTTTTGGGGGGTGAGCAGTTGGGAAGGGAAGAGGGCAGGCGGGTCATTTCTATTGGTCTTTCATTTATCTATTTTCATCCATCTTTGTTCTTTTGGCCCATGTGGGCCTCCAATCGCAGTGGCCTCTGTTGTTGCAGAGCACCGGCTCTGGGCGCGTGAACTCCAGAGCTCCAGCTTGGTAATTGGACACATTGGTCCAGCCGCTCCGCGGCACGTGAGATCTTCCCAGACCAGGGATTGAACTGGCACCCCTTGCACTGCAAGGTGATGTCTTTACCCACTGGACCACCAGGGAAGCCCCCTGATTTCTTCTATAGTATTTTTAAGTTCAGCAATTGAGTTTGTCTCTGTTTTTTTTTTTTTAAGTTCTTGTATTTCTTTGTTCAGTGTGTTAGTTGATTCTTGAAATGTCTCTAAAATTCTGTTTTTGGAGTTGTGGATCAACATTACTATCATTCTTCTGAATGCACTTTCAGAAAGTTTGTCTAATTCCACTTCGTTTTTTTGGACTTGTGTGTTTGTAGATTGTTTCTGCATTTGTGTGCTATTTCTCCACTGTTTCATTGTTAATATTAATTTTTTAAGTAACTATGCTTGGGGTTTCCTTTCCCAGACTTTACATTATGTCTGTGGGTGTTTGTTGTTTGGGGTGTTTTAGTCTGGGTGATGCTGGTGGTTGGGTGATATCAGGACTTGCATACAAGTGTTTGCCTTTGTTGGTGTTCTCGCTGTTTATTGCTTCCTAGTGTTAGGCGTTCTCTAGTATTTTAGGGTTTTGGAATCCTTGCTCCCTCCCTAAAGCCTCTGAGTTTGTTGCTTGACCAGGGAATGAAGATTTCATGGCTGGTTTGTTATGGCTTTAAAAGGTATCAAAACATACGTACATGAATGAGAAACAGAAGGTATACCTTTGACAAATGACAATTAAAATATCATACAAATATTATCTTTTTTTTTCTTTTGGGGGTGCATTTGATATTATCCCAGAGGTCTTGGTCCGATTTTTAGCTTAAAGGAAGTTACTTCCAGCATTCTATCTTTCATTTCTCTTATCTGTTCTTCTGCTCAGATGCACTGCCCTTGATTTCTTTCTTTATTTTTAATCTTTTTGGGGTGAGCAGTTGGGAAGGGAAGAGGCAGGCGGTCATTTCTATTGGTCTTTCATTTATCTATTTTCATCCATCTTTGTTCTTTTGGCCCATGTGGGCCTCCAATCGCAGTGGCCTCTGTTGTTGCAGAGCACCGGCTCTGGGCGCGTGAACTCCAGAGCTCCAGCTTGGTAATTGGACACATTGGTCCAGCCGCTCCGCGGCACGTGAGATCTTCCCAGACCAGGGATTGAACTGGCACCCCTTGCACTGCAAGGTGATGTCTTTACCCACTGGACCACCAGGGAAGCCCCCTGATTTCTTCTATAGTATTTTTAAGTTCAGCAATTGAGTTTGTCTCTGTTTTTTTTTTTTTAAGTTCTTGTATTTCTTTGTTCAGTGTGTTAGTTGATTCTTGAAATGTCTCTAAAATTCTGTTTTTGGAGTTGTGGATCAACATTACTATCATTCTTCTGAATGCACTTTCAGAAAGTTTGTCTAATTCCACTTCGTTTTTTTGGACTTGTGTGTTTGTAGATTGTTTCTGCATTTGTGTGCTATTTCTCCACTGTTTCATTGTTAATATTAATTTTTTAAGTAACTATGCTTGGGGTTTCCTTTCCCAGACTTTACATTATGTCTGTGGGTGTTTGTTGTTTGGGGTGTTTTAGTCTGGGTGATGCTGGTGGTTGGGTGATATCAGGACTTGCATACAAGTGTTTGCCTTTGTTGGTGTTCTCGCTGTTTATTGCTTCCTAGTGTTAGGCGTTCTCTAGTATTTTAGGGTTTTGGAATCCTTGCTCCCTCCCTAAAGCCTCTGAGTTTGTTGCTTGACCAGGGAATGAAGATTTCATGGCTGGTTTGTTATGGCTTTAAAAGGTATCAAAACATACGTACATGAATGAGAAACAGAAGGTATACCTTTGACAAATGACAATTAAAATATCATACAAATATTATCTAGCATACTGGATTATACACACTAACATATACAGCCATAATATTACCCAAACATTCCAAGAAAAAAGTACAATACATTAGTACGGTGAATAGAGAAAGTCAAGAATGATATCCACCATTTAAGAACCAAACTAACTAAAGCACAAATTTTAGAACAATGCTAGAGCAAGGTCTCAATTGGTGATAAGGCATGAGAACAAAACAGACTAAGAAATATGGTGGGGAAAGGAAAAACGAGAAAGGGAAGATAGAAGAGAAATATAGAATAAAACTATAAAGTTAAATATAGGGAGGTGAAGATTTGTATGTATTAGAGTTTAATGCTGTAGGAGAGGAGCATAAGAGAAAGCAAAGAAATAGTTATAGAAGAAGTAATAATACATTTAAAAATTTTTAAAATTAAAAGAGATAAATATATAGAAAAATATAGGAAAACAGAAGCAAACAAAAGCAAAAGCAATAGAAACAAGCAAAATCTCCACAGAGTCACAAAGGCCAATGTAAAATCAGAAGTATATAACCAAAATAAAGCCAAAACAAAATGTGTGGTTTAAAAAGAAAAAAAAAATTGTGTAACCTCGAATATATTGTCTTACTGATAAGATTGGTAGCTGTAATAGAGTTCAATGGGAGAAAGAAAAAAGGGGGGTCGAGGCTGAGGAAAAAAGTGAAGAAAAAAAAGTGATAGGAAAAGAAAAAAGAAAAAGAAAAAGGAAAAAGAAAAAAAAGAAAAAAAATACCAGCAGTAAATCCAGATCCAGTCAAAATGTAAAAATACTGAATGTTTAGACTCTTCTGTCTCTTGCTGACTATTCAGAAATTATCGGTCTTTTTGTTGCCTCTGGCAGTGGTTAGATCTGAGGGCCATTTTTACTCTTTGTGAATTTCTGCCTATTCCAGAACTAAAAGGCCCACCCACCCTGGCCCTGGCAGTTTCTTAATCATTAATCCAGTTACCTTTGTTGCTGGGTGGAGCTAAACACTGCCGCAGTGTCCCCAGCCCTGCTGCAGGCCACCATTGACTCCCACTGCTGCTAGAGACCTCGGAATACTCAGAAGTGAGTCTGGCTCAGTCTCATGCGGGATCATTGTTTCCCTCTCCCAGATCTTGGTGCGCACAGAGTCTCCTGTCCTACTCAGTGGCTCTATGATTGGGTTAATAATGATCTCCTTCAAAAGGAATTAAGTACCGTCTTTCTGAGGACTGCTCAACGGCCCTTCTAGCTTAAGGAGGCACTTGGACCCTCTAAAGCAGGTCTGGCTCCGTCCCTTGTGGGGGTCGTTGCTCCTTTACTGGGTCTTGGTGTGCAACAGACTTTGTGTGTTTGGCCCACCCAGACTCTCTGGCGGGTATGAGGTTTGACTTTTAAAAGCATGATTGCGTCCCTTCTACTCTCTTGTTGCAGCTTCTCCTTTGCTCTTGGATGTGGGGTATCTGTTTTGTGATCTGATCCAACCTCCTCCTGTCGATGGTTTTTCAGGAGCTAGTTACAATTCAGGCGATTTTGCGGGAGAGATGAGTGCAAGTCCTTCCAGGACACCATCTTAGCTCCACGCCCCTATTTTAATTTAATTTTTAATTTTATATTGGAGTATAGTCATTTACAATCTATGTCAGTTTCTCCTGTACAACAAAGTGATTCAGTTATACACATACACGTATCCATTCTTTTCCAGGTTCTTTTCCCATATAGTTTATTACAGAATATTGAGTAGAGTTCCCTGTGCTGTATGAAAGATCCTTCTTAGTTATCTATATCTATATATATATACAGTGGTATGTATATGTTAATCTCAAACTCCTAAATTTGCCCCTCCATCCCACATTTCCCTTTTGGTAACTATAAGTTTGTTTTTGAAGTCTGTGAGTCTGTTTTGTAAATAAGTTCATTTGTATCATTTTTAAGTTAATTCTCACAACATTCTGTAAAATAATTCCTACTAACAACTGCACCATGAACTTCTCTTGCTTTAGGTCTCAGAGTATGAGAGTGGAGCTGGAGCCGCTCTCCAGGATGTCTGAGATCAGCTGACACTCTGGCTGTCCAACTTTCCCCTACCCCATGCCCCTCTCTGTAACTTTTCCTGGAGCTTTCTCACTGCAGGATGCAGTGTTTGGGCTCCAGTAGCCTGTCCCCTAGTCACTCCTCTGGCCACGACTCACAGTCCCATATCCTCAGGCTCCTTTGCTAGAGTGATTCTCCTATACAATTCTTTCTGGGAACTGTGTTAAGTGTCCTGGCAGCTGTTCAGCCCTCAGAATTATTTAGTCTGGACCATTTTGCTACCCAGCCTTCTCTGACACCTCCCTCTTCCCTGGCTGATTTCTCCTGTATGCCTGAAAATGACTGAGACTTCCAGGAGGATGCTCTGAGGCAGGGTTTCCCACTTCCCTCTCACCTGTCTAAGCTTCTTGGTCCACCTGGTTCACTAGATGGGCAGCGTAAGTGCACATTGCTTGGTTTGAATCTACGGGGATGCTGTCCTCACAGGCTAAAGGACTTCATGGTTGTACTCAAAGTGCATGAGAGATTTGGACTCCTTTCTGATAGATGTATGTGTACACTGTACTGAGGTTGCTTGGTGTTACCTCTAAGATGTTCAAGTATAGAGAAACCCTCAGTAAACTGGTCTTTCATCCCATTTTAATTTAATTTTTAATTTTATATTGGAGTATAGTCATTTACAATCTATGTCAGTTTCTCCTGTACAACAAAGTGATTCAGTTATACACATACACGTATCCATTCTTTTCCAGGTTCTTTTCCCATATAGTTTATTACAGAATATTGAGTAGAGTTCCCTGTGCTGTATGAAAGATCCTTCTTAGTTATCTATATCTATATATATATACAGTGGTATGTATATGTTAATCTCAAACTCCTAAATTTGCCCCTCCATCCCACATTTCCCTTTTGGTAACTATAAGTTTGTTTTTGAAGTCTGTGAGTCTGTTTTGTAAATAAGTTCATTTGTATCATTTTTAAGTTAATTCTCACAACATTCTGTAAAATAATTCCTACTAACAACTGCACCATGAACTTCTCTTGCTTTAGGTCTCAGAGTATGAGAGTGGAGCTGGAGCCGCTCTCCAGGATGTCTGAGATCAGCTGACACTCTGGCTGTCCAACTTTCCCCTACCCCATGCCCCTCTCTGTAACTTTTCCTGGAGCTTTCTCACTGCAGGATGCAGTGTTTGGGCTCCAGTAGCCTGTCCTAGTCACTCCTCTGGCCACGACTCACAGTCCCATATCCTCAGGCTCCTTTGCTAGAGTGATTCTCCTATACAATTCTTTCTGGGAACTGTGTTAAGTGTCCTGGCAGCTGTTCAGCCCTCAGAATTATTTAGTCTGGACCATTTTGCTACCCAGCCTTCTCTGACACCTCCCTCTTCCCTGGCTGATTTCTCCTGTATGCCTGAAAATGACTGAGACTTCCAGGAGGATGCTCTGAGGCAGGGTTTCCCACTTCCCTCTCACCTGTCTAAGCTTCTTGGTCCACCTGGTTCACTAGATGGGCAGCGTAAGTGCACATTGCTTGGTTTGAATCTACGGGGATGCTGTCCTCACAGGCTAAAGGACTTCATGGTTGTACTCAAAGTGCATGAGAGATTTGGACTCCTTTCTGATAGATGTATGTGTACACTGTACTGAGGTTGCTTGGTGTTACCTCTAAGATGTTCAAGTATAGAGAAACCCTCAGTAAACTGGTCTTCCATCTGTTATTTTCTTAGCAAAAATTTCTTCATCAGTTTATTCTTTAAATTTTTTTTAGTGCTGAGACCTAACTTGTGTATGGTGAAGAAACACATCTCACCCAGTTTTCAGTAGGCCCTGGTTGAGAAAGTTGAGTTTCTAGAAGTGAATTCCTTAAAAATTTCCATGAGTCTGTGTGCCCTTGGTAGGTCTTCACATACCTCCAGAGGTCCCAAAGGGCAGGATCTCAAAAGGAAGGACCTAGCTTCCTCCTGATTTTATATGACATTTATTGTATGGTTCTTCTGTTTTAAAAACATGACTGCATGCTTGTTGTAGAAAATGCAGAGAAGTTATGCCCCAGTTCAAGTAGGTTCTTTCTGAAATTTCTCATTGAGTCTCTCTATGTAAATCCCTGCTTCTCATGGAAATCAGCAACAACAGACTGACATTTAAAGTCAAGTCACTAGAGTGTGGCCTTGGGAAGGTAATTAGGGGCTCTGCTCAGGCTGAATATTCAGGAGTGGATCAAAAGTGCAGCTGTGAGCTGAAAGCCAGGGAACCTGCAGAGGCAGAGACGCCCCCCAAAGAGTATGATTCTGTTGCTGCAGAAAGTTCTCACCCCAAGCAGCAGCAACGTGTGGGTGAAAGTGGTGAGCCGTGCTCAGATCTGAAATTCCAGACAGCCACACACATCAACCTAATGTGAAATGGCACTGCTAACAGTACCTCTGTAATTACATCTTATTTTATTAGTTGCAAAGGATAATTGCATCCAGAAAATTCCCCATGCAAATGGATGTTACAGAGATAGCATATATATTATTCTGAGAAAACCATGTGGTAGCGAGGTTTCCATTATGCTAAGTGACTCTCTAACACTCATCACTGATCAGGCACCATGAAGGTGGGAGAAAACAAGGTGAGGGAGTTGCCAGCAGTCAAGATGTCTGAATCCTCCCTGGACTCTCACAGCTTTTAAGGTCTCAACTCTGCCCCTAAGTGTCTTGAAGGAGAGGAAGACTTTGGAAAACACCAGGCAAAGTTATATTCTTGGGACTAGACACTCAGGCAGAGCAGCTGATTTGGCAGAGTTGAGGTTTAGGCCTTTCCTAGCACGTGTACCCTTAGCAAAATCATCATGACAACATGCCCTTTCAGGACAGTCTACTGAATTCAGCAAGGGCATTGCATGCCGTGCCTTTCCCTATTTGAGCAATTTGAGCATCCAACCATTGTGTGGGTGTGTTAGGTCACTGTCATGTCCAACTCTTTGCGACCCCATGGACTGCAGCATGCCAGTCCTTCCCTGTCCTTCACTATCTCCCAGAGTTTGCTCAAACTCATTTCCATTGAGTTGGTGATGCTGTCCAAACATCTCATCCTCTGCTGCCCCTTTTCTTTTTGCTTTCAGTCTTTCCTGGCATGAGGGTCTTTTCCAATGAGTTGACTCTTCATATCAGGTGGTCAAAATATTGAAGCTTCAACTTCAGCTTCAGCATCAGTGCTTCCAGTGAGTATCTAAGCACTAAGAGCAATGATTAATATACTCTTTTTAAGCACTGGCATTTTGGAGCTGAGAGATACTGAAGTTCAAGCTCTATGTCATCGTATACTATAGTTACATTAGGATTGGAAGACTTATGGTTATTACTAAAATAGGTATCAAATAGAAAATGGTGGTATTGTTCTTTACATAGGTATGCCCAGAACATGGCGTTAATGATGAAATTATCTAGAAACTTAAAATACTCATATCTCTAGTAGAAAAATCCTTTAAAAGATACAAATGAACAAATAGAAAGAGACTTGCAAATATATCAAACAAATTTATGGTTGCCAAAGGGAAAGGAGGCTAAAGGAAGAATAGACTAGGAGTTTGGGATTAACATATGTACACTGCTATGTATAAAAAAGGTCATCAACAAGTATCTACTGTATATTACAGGGAACTCTACTCAATAATCTGTAATGGTCTATGTGGGAAAAGTATACTTACTGTATAACAGAATACAATGACATGGTAAAAAAAGGGGATGGTCTGAATCCTCCTGGACTCTCACAGCTTTTAAGGTCTCAACTCTGCCCCTAAGTGTCTTGAAGGAGAGGAAGACTTTGGAAAACACCAGGCAAAGTTATATTCTTGGGACTAGACACTCAGGCAGAGCAGCTGATTTGGCAGAGTTGAGGTTTAGGCCTTTCCTAGCACGTGTACCCTTAGCAAAATCATCATGACAACATGCCCTTTCAGGACAGTCTACTGAATTCAGCAAGGGCATTGCATGCCGTGCCTTTCCCTATTTGAGCAATTTGAGCATCCAACCATTGTGTGGGTGTGTTAGGTCACTGTCATGTCCAACTCTTTGCGACCCCATGGACTGCAGCATGCCAGTCCTTCCCTGTCCTTCACTATCTCCCAGAGTTTGCTCAAACTCATTTCCATTGAGTTGGTGATGCTGTCCAAACATCTCATCCTCTGCTGCCCCTTTTCTTTTTGCTTTCAGTCTTTCCTGGCATGAGGGTCTTTTCCAATGAGTTGACTCTTCATATCAGGTGGTCAAAATATTGAAGCTTCAACTTCAGCTTCAGCATCAGTGCTTCCAGTGAGTATCTAAGCACTAAGAGCAATGATTAATATACTCTTTTTAAGCACTGGCATTTTGGAGCTGAGAGATACTGAAGTTCAAGCTCTATGTCATCGTATACTATAGTTACATTAGGATTGGAAGACTTATGGTTATTACTAAAATAGGTATCAAATAGAAAATGGTGGTATTGTTCTTTACATAGGTATGCCCAGAACATGGCGTTAATGATGAAATTATCTAGAAACTTAAAATACTCATATCTCTAGTAGAAAAATCCTTTAAAAGATACAAATGAACAAATAGAAAGAGACTTGCAAATATATCAAACAAATTTATGGTTGCCAAAGGGAAAGGAGGCTAAAGGAAGAATAGACTAGGAGTTTGGGATTAACATATGTACACTGCTATGTATAAAAAAGGTCATCAACAAGTATCTACTGTATATTACAGGGAACTCTACTCAATAATCTGTAATGGTCTATGTGGGAAAAGAATCTGAAAAAGAATACATATATGGACATGTATAACTGAATCAGTTTGCTGTATGCCTGAAACTAACACAGGATTGTAAATAAACTGTACTTCAAACATAAAATAAAACTTAAAAAAAAAACAGGGAGCATAGTACTTTACATAGAGATACTCAGAAAAGGTTGTTATTAATGAAATTATCTAGAAGCTTAAAATACTCATATCTCTAGTAGAAAAACTCTTAGTTTTCAAATAGTTTTTATAAAAAACAATAGTCTCAGTTATCATAGTTTCCATTTTCATCTACTTTTTGCAATAGGGTTTCATCACTTTGAAAAAGCTGTTATTTTAAGGAATGATGGGTTATTCTCAGAGCCAATGGGGCAGTAATTTGAGATAGTTAAAACTGTGTTTTTTAATATATCTGATAATAACTGCCTGGAAATTACATGATGTGTATATCAGTTGATCAGTGAAATAGCTTTTAGATGTAATTTCCACCAGTCTTTTTTGGACGGTTACTGTGTTATGGAATGAGGCAAGGCATTTGAGTTGGAAGAAAGGCATGTGTGGAATTAGTATTTTTCCTTTTCACTTTGTTGTGTGGAGATTCTAAAGACCACTGCTCATTTCTTTCTCTATGCTTGGTCAACTGGCAGAGTCAGAAAGAAAGAGAGTGGAGATAGGTGTAAGTAAAGCGCCCCCTTCACCAAGGGAGCTGAAATATGGGCTCTCTATGCTCACCATGTACTGCTCTTCATATGTTGGAAAGGGGCCTAGTGAAGGGCCTAGTGAGTGTCCAGGGTCTAGGGGGAGTATATTCAGCCAATTCAGATGTCGCTACGCACACAAGGGTGGATGCAGATGTGAGCCTGATGGGGAGTTTCAGTTGCTTAATGGGAATGAAAAATGCTTGGACATTTTGGAATGGGCAGCCAGTCCCAGCATCAAGGACCTTTAGCCATTGGTAAGGGTTGATATTCAACCATGGTGACCTGGATGCCAGGAGCTGCATGAGGAAGTGGGAGACAGCAGACAGGAGCTACCTGGACACTGTTCTTTGAGCCGGACTCAAAGAGTCTATGTATAGGTGTATCCATGTCGATATCTGTCTATCATCTAGCTATCTATCTAACATAAATATGGACTGAAAAAACTACTTCACTGTGTGAAGGACCATGTGGGAGGACAGTCTGATCCAGTGTGAGACAGCCACAAGTACCCATATTCTTCTTCTGCTCCCACAGACTCATCTGCCCACACCACTATCCCTCCTTCTTGTAACAGAGGTAAACTGTCCATGCCTGGGACCTCCAACCTCATTCATTATTATCCATTTCACCTCTCTGCTAGCCAAGAGTGGAGCTGGTGATAGCAGAACTATGGACAGGGTGAGGAATGACGGGAGTAACTTTCTAACTTTGTTGCTACGTGGAAGCTGCTTCTGTGTGATGATGTCAGAAAGTGACTTACTAAAGCATTTTGAGGCACATTTGTTTCTTCTTAAATTATTCCTTTATGTAATTTCTGTTACTCCAGATGTCATCGTTAGGGTGATTTTCCTCTCTTTCAATGCAAAGTCTTTCTGTGTATACTTCTATCGTTGTGCACTGGGAGCTGTAAAACACTTGGGAGTGGTACCTTCTTAAGATCCTCAGTAGACACTGAAAGACATTACCACCCCAAACTTTTAAATGTTCAACAGGGAAGAGAGATAAGCATATCCTTTTTTTTTTTCCTGCACTTGATTTAATGTGCATTATGTAGGGTGATCTTAGGGGCTTCCCTGATGGTTCAGTGGTAAAGAATCTGCCTGCAATGAGGAGACCCTGGTTCAGTCCCTGGGTTGGGAAGATCTCCTGGAGGAGGGCATGGCAACCCACTCCAGTACTCTTGCCTGGAGAATCCTATGGACAGAGAAGCTTGGAAGACTACAGTCCATAGAGTTGCACAGAGTTGGACATGACTGACGGGACTAAGCAGCAGTAGCAGCAGGGTGGCCTCCTGGATAAAACCGAGTTTGGTAACAAAATGCTTCTTCTGGAGGATTTTCAGACCTTTGCACTCCTAACTAACTGAAAAGATATTTTAATTCTTGGTTCATTCAATCATTCATCCATTTATTTCTTTATTAATAGATATTTATCAACTTTAACTCTGTGGACCACCACAAACTGGAAAATCCATGTCGATATCTGTCTATCATCTAGCTATCTATCTAACATAAATATGGACTGAAAAAACTACTTCACTGTGTGAAGGACCATGTGGGAGGACAGTCTGATCCAGTGTGAGACAGCCACAAGTACCCATATTCTTCTTCTGCTCCCACAGACTCATCTGCCCACACCACTATCCCTCCTTCTTGTAACAGAGGTAAACTGTCCATGCCTGGGACCTCCAACCTCATTCATTATTATCCATTTCACCTCTCTGCTAGCCAAGAGTGGAGCTGGTGATAGCAGAACTATGGACAGGGTGAGGAATGACGGGAGTAACTTTCTAACTTTGTTGCTACGTGGAAGCTGCTTCTGTGTGATGATGTCAGAAAGTGACTTACTAAAGCATTTTGAGGCACATTTGTTTCTTCTTAAATTATTCCTTTATGTAATTTCTGTTACTCCAGATGTCATCGTTAGGGTGATTTTCCTCTCTTTCAATGCAAAGTCTTTCTGTGTATACTTCTATCGTTGTGCACTGGGAGCTGTAAAACACTTGGGAGTGGTACCTTCTTAAGATCCTCAGTAGACACTGAAAGACATTACCACCCCAAACTTTTAAATGTTCAACAGGGAAGAGAGATAAGCATATCCTTTTTTTTTTTCCTGCACTTGATTTAATGTGCATTATGTAGGGTGATCTTAGGGGCTTCCCTGATGGTTCAGTGGTAAAGAATCTGCCTGCAATGAGGAGACCCTGGTTCAGTCCCTGGGTTGGGAAGATCTCCTGGAGGAGGGCATGGCAACCCACTCCAGTACTCTTGCCTGGAGAATCCTATGGACAGAGAAGCTTGGAAGACTACAGTCCATAGAGTTGCACAGAGTTGGACATGACTGACGGGACTAAGCAGCAGTAGCAGCAGGGTGGCCTCCTGGATAAAACCGAGTTTGGTAACAAAATGCTTCTTCTGGAGGATTTTCAGACCTTTGCACTCCTAACTAACTGAAAAGATATTTTAATTCTTGGTTCATTCAATCATTCATCCATTTATTTCTTTATTAATAGATATTTATCAACTTTAACTCTGTGGACCACCACAAACTGGAAAATTCTTAAGGAGGTGGGAATATCAGACAATCTTAACCTGCTTCTTGAGAAACCTCTATGCAGGTCAAGAATAAACAGAAACAAACATGAAATAATGAACTGGTTCAAAACTGGGAAAGGAGTGCATTTAGGCTGTATATTGTCACCCAGCTTATTTGACTTCTATGCTGAGTGAAAGTGGAAGTATTAGTTGCTCAGTCTTGTTTGGCTCTTTGAGACCCTATGGACTTTAGCCTTCCAGCTCCTCTTTCCATGGAATTCTCCAGGCAAGAATACTGGAGTGGGTTGCCATGCCCTTTTTCAGGGGATCTTCCTGACCTAAGGATCGAACCCAGGTCTCCTGCATTGCAGGCATATTGTTTACCATTTGAGTCACCAAGGAAGCCTCTATGCAGAGTTTGTCATATGAAATACTCGGCTGGATGAAGCTCAGGCTGCAATTAAAGTTGCTAAGAGAAATATCAATCACCTCAGATATGCAGATGACACCACCATAATGACAGAAGGTGGAAAGGAACTAAAGAGCCTCTTGACAAAGGTGAAGGAGTAGAGTGAGAAATCTGGCTTAAAATTCAACATCCAAAAAAGTAAGATCATGACATCCAGTCCCATCACTTCATGGCAAATAGATGGGAAACAGTGGAAAAAGTGGCAGATTTTTTCTTGGGCTCTAAAATCACTGTGCATGATTACTGCATCCATGAAATTAAAAGACTCACACTCCTCGGAAGAAAAGCAATGACAAACCTAGACAGCATATTAAAAAGCAGAGACATCACTTTGGTGACAAAGGTTCATACAGTCAAAGGTATGGTTTTTCCAGTAGTCATGTATGGAGGTGAGAGTTAGACCATAAAGAAAGCTAATCACTGAAAAATTGATGCTTTAACTTTGGTATTGGAAAAGACTCTTGAGAGTCCCTTGGACATCAAGGAGATGAAACTAGTCAATGCTAAAGGAAACCAACCCTGAATATTCATTGGAAGGACTGATGCCGAAGCTGAAGCTCCAATACTTTGGTCATCTGAAGAAGGGACGACTTATTGGAAAAGACCATGATGCTGGAAAAGATTGAAGGCAAAAGGAGAAGGGAGCACAGAGGATTAGATGATTGATGGCATCATTGACTCAGTGGACATAAGTTTCAGCAAACTCTGGGAGAAGTGAAAGGCAGGGAACCCTGGGGTGCTACAGTCTGTGGGGTCACAGAGTGTTGGACATGACTGAACAACAACAACAAAACTTCCTGTGTGCCAATCACTGTATGGACAAAGTGAATAAGGCACAGTCTTTAACTGACTGTGGAGAAGACAGATTCATAAGCAAGAGTTGTGGTAAGATGTCTCGATTGGAATGACAGAAACAAAACAGGATGTAAGGAGAGACCCAGCTCAGAGAGGCATTCAGCTCAGCTGAGGGCCCTGGGGAGGTTCTGAGGAGGGAGTGAAGCCTGGAGTGGGTTGCCATGCCCTTTCAGGGATCTTCCTGACCTAAGGATCGAACCCAGGTCTCCTGCATTGCAGGCATATTGTTTACCATTTGAGTCACCAAGGAAGCCTCTATGCAGAGTTTGTCATATGAAATACTCGGCTGGATGAAGCTCAGGCTGCAATTAAAGTTGCTAAGAGAAATATCAATCACCTCAGATATGCAGATGACACCACCATAATGACAGAAGGTGGAAAGGAACTAAAGAGCCTCTTGACAAAGGTGAAGGAGTAGAGTGAGAAATCTGGCTTAAAATTCAACATCCAAAAAAGTAAGATCATGACATCCAGTCCCATCACTTCATGGCAAATAGATGGGGAAACAGTGGAAAAAGTGGCAGATTTTTTCTTGGGCTCTAAAATCACTGTGCATGATTACTGCATCCATGAAATTAAAAGACTCACACTCCTCGGAAGAAAAGCAATGACAAACCTAGACAGCATATTAAAAAGCAGAGACATCACTTTGGTGACAAAGGTTCATACAGTCAAAGGTATGGTTTTTCCAGTAGTCATGTATGGAGGTGAGAGTTAGACCATAAAGAAAGCTAATCACTGAAAAATTGATGCTTTAACTTTGGTATTGGAAAAGACTCTTGAGAGTCCCTTGGACATCAAGGAGATGAAACTAGTCAATGCTAAAGGAAACCAACCCTGAATATTCATTGGAAGGACTGATGCCGAAGCTGAAGCTCCAATACTTTGGTCATCTGAAGAAGGGACGACTTATTGGAAAAGACCATGATGCTGGAAAAGATTGAAGGCAAAAGGAGAAGGGAGCACAGAGGATTAGATGATTGATGGCATCATTGACTCAGTGGACATAAGTTTCAGCAAACTCTGGGAGAAGTGAAAGGCAGGGAACCCTGGGGTGCTACAGTCTGTGGGGTCACAGAGTGTTGGACATGACTGAACAACAACAACAAAACTTCCTGTGTGCCAATCACTGTATGGACAAAGTGAATAAGGCACAGTCTTTAACTGACTGTGGAGAAGACAGATTCATAAGCAAGAGTTGTGGTAAGATGTCTCGATTGGAATGACAGAAACAAAACAGGATGTAAGGAGAGACCCAGCTCAGAGAGGCATTCAGCTCAGCTGAGGGCCCTGGGGAGGTTCTGAGGAGGGAGTGAAGCCTGGACAGATTCTTGAAGAATGAGGAAGATTAAGAAAGGATTCCAAGATACAGACTGAAACAACTTCACTGGATTTGGCAGCTGGGGGGCCACGAGTGACATCAGCCAGATACATTACAGTTGATGGTGGTGTAGAAGATGGAATGCAGCAGACTGGGAACTAACCAGGGAAGAAGGAAGCAGACATGAAATAGAAAGGGTGAGTGTTAAATAGGCTTGAACAGTGCCTTCAAGTTAGTCTTAGACTCAGGGAGGCTTATTTTTTAATTTTTGGACTTCTTGAAAAATATGTGCCATATTCCAATAGCAAAAGAATGAAGGAAAGGACCAGGAGGGTTAAGGGGGAAGACATGCAGATGGAGCAGAGGAGGTGATAAGAGTTGAGAGTACAGGTGAGCGAATAGACTTACACAAATGGTAAATGTCTCTCCAAAAAAGCAGTTTGGGTGGGCCTGGTATGTAGAGTGAAACTTTCTTTTTGGTGACTAAAGAGACAGAAGACGCCTTCCTTCCAATCTGGAAAGCCTTTGGATAGAACATCAGAAATCACAGGCAGAAATTAGAAAGGTTGGTGTGAGTGGACTGAGGTAGGAAGTGGAAGCTCTGGAGTCCGTGCCCTTCTAGGAAAGCTGCTGCTGGAGGGCTCCATCCACCATGTTAGTAATGGAGGTCGAATGGGGCTAGATGAAGAGAAAATGGAATTCTGGATTTATAGGTAAAATCTTTCAGTCTTAAAAGGTTGGGAGGGGCTTCCCTGGTGGCTCAGGGATAAAGAATCCACCTGTTAATAGAGGATCCATGATTTTGATCACTGATCTGGGAAGATTCCACATGCCATGGAGCAACTACTGTGAAGCCTGTGCCCTAAAGCCTGGGGACCACAACAGCTGAAGCCCAGGTGCCCTAGAGCCCATGCTCTCAAGCCACTGCCAATGAGAAGTCCAAGTACTGCAACTAGAGAGTAGCACCTGCTCATCACAACCGGAGAAAATCCTGCACAGCAATGAAGACCCAGAAGAACCAAAAAAAAAAAAAAAGTTGGTAAATTTTACACAAACAAAAGAGAATATGGGTCAATTAAGGTATGTCTGTCAGATTAACCAGGCCCCTGTGCAACCTCTGATTTAGAAAATTTCTTTTGGAGTTAAGTTTATTTTCATATTTTCATGTGTCAAATTGATCTTTTTCTGTATATCTATGGGAAAAACATTAACATGGAAAAAGCATGGATAGTTGGAGAAAAAGAAGCAAATAGGCATTTAATTTGTTTAAATCTAGTTATATGCTGTGACCTCTCCAGGACTTCAATTTTAGTAAGTTGGTTCCTTTATGTCCATGCCTATTAACTGAATTTTCCTTGTTTATTTTAAAAGGTCTCTGATAAGTTGGATTGCTCTAGGAACCAGGGAAGACTTCATTATTTAGTGCATTACTAAAACTAAAATTGAAAATAGTGCTTTTTTTTTTTCTTAAATTGGGCCCTTACGCTACAGGGCAAGTCTAAAAAAATTATAGATACCAAAAGGCAAAATATTTGAGAGTGACAGAAGAAACAGAGAACTTTTGTAATTTATGCCCTGCTAGTAATCAGTCATTTGTAGCAGGAAAATGATTAATGACAGATGAGAGCTAGAGAAGGTACACATAAACCTTGCCTCAGGGGGGAGGTAAGTAAAAATATGTCACTTCAGAATTCTGATGGATTAAGCTATTAACATGCGCTAGATCAGTGAGTCATAAACTGTAGACTGGAATCACCCGGAGGGCTCATTCAAACACTGTTGCTAGGTTTTGTCCCCAGAGTTTCTGATTTAATGAATTTGGGACTGGGAGCAAGAATTTTCATTTCTAATAAATTCACAGGTTAAAGCTGAGGTTGCTGGTCCAGGAACTGTCCTTTGAGAACCACTATGTTAGAATGTCTCTAAGCTTTACTGTTTACAGACATTACATCTGAACCATATTGTGTTTAAATATACTTAAATTCATCAAGTCTTTTGGTTTATAATTGGCTAAGGCTGATATATGCTTTTGGAAGACTGAACTTTTTTTAAAAAAAATATGTATGTATTATTTATCTGGCTGCATTGGGTTTTAGTTGTGGCACAAAGGCTTGTCTCTAGTTGTAGCAGGCAGGTTCAGTAGTTTAGGAGCACAGGGTTAAGTTGCCTCTCAGCATGTGGGATCTTAGTTCCTTGACCAGGGATCGAACCCACGTACCTTGCACTGGAAGGCAGATTCTTAACCACTAGACCACCAGGGAAGTCCCATGGTGCTAGTCTTATGAAAACAGAAGCTGTGCTGGTCCAAGCAGGAGAGATTCTTTATTATTTACAGCCATGGTTGTCTATTCTCTTTTGGAAGCTATTGTTTCACTTGGGGTGGTCTGATGGTGTGTTTATTTGGTAACTTCAATATATTTACTATCAAGCTATTGACTGTCAGCTTCAAAACTCACATCTTTGTGCTGTGCCCTGTGATGTAGAGGCTAGGTTTGTTCAGGTAACCTGGTTGCTGTGCCAACTGGCTCCCTGCGAGGCTCTGCAATAGGGGGGCACTAGAGCGAGTTGTCTACAAGAGGTGTAAGAAGGATTTGCTCCTTTTGATCTACTTCTTGTCCTGTCAAGTCTTGCTTCAGAAGTGGTGGCTCCTCTGCCCATGGCAGCTGGGTCCAGCCCTTCCCCACTCTCAGAATCAGGCTCATTGCACCCCTTGGGGTTACATCTCCAGACAGATAGTGCTCTTTCCCTTAGACATCTGGGTTCTAACTCCATGGGATTCTTCAAGCTCCAAAGATGCCAGTACTAAGTCAAGCAGCCCACTTCCTTGGAGGTCAGCGTCCTCACTCTGCAGTGCTGCTATGCGAGGCTTCCAATTTCTTACAATTCCAGTTACTTTCCTTTGTTCCCTCAGTCTGCAGGATGGTTGCTGCCTCCCCCAGTAACCATATCTGGGTTACCCTTTGCTTTTTCATTTAAACAATTGCCTGTATTAAATCCCCTCTGTTAAAAGAGCAACCCTTGGGTGTTTGCTTTTCTGACTGAACCCTGATACCAACCATGTCTGTCTTTCTGTGACATTTGTAATATTGGTGATGTTAGTAATGTTAGTGAAATTAGTACTCCATGGTACTGCCTTCAGATCCTGGAATGTGGGTAATATCATGTGTTTAGAAAACTTACAGGAAGCATATAAACTGCTGTCTTTCTCTGGATGTAGTTGCACAGAACACTTGAACCAGAATCACCTGGGGTGCTTGTTAAACATGCACTCTCCTGAGTCCCAACTCCAGATAAACTTGCATTTTAGACAAATTTTCCATGGCGGCCGTGATAATCAATTTCATATGTCAACTTATGAAAACAGAAGCTGTGCTGGTCCAAGCAGGAGAGATTCTTTATTATTTACAGCCATGGTTGTCTATTCTCTTTTGGAAGCTATTGTTTCACTTGGGGTGGTCTGATGGTGTGTTTATTTGGTAACTTCAATATATTTACTATCAAGCTATTGACTGTCAGCTTCAAAACTCACATCTTTGTGCTGTGCCCTGTGATGTAGAGGCTAGGTTTGTTCAGGTAACCTGGTTGCTGTGCCAACTGGCTCCCTGCGAGGCTCTGCAATAGGGGGGCACTAGAGCGAGTTGTCTACAAGAGGTGTAAGAAGGATTTGCTCCTTTTGATCTACTTCTTGTCCTGTCAAGTCTTGCTTCAGAAGTGGTGGCTCCTCTGCCCATGGCAGCTGGGTCCAGCCCTTCCCCACTCTCAGAATCAGGCTCATTGCACCCCTTGGGGTTACATCTCCAGACAGATAGTGCTCTTTCCCTTAGACATCTGGGTTCTAACTCCATGGGATTCTTCAAGCTCCAAAGATGCCAGTACTAAGTCAAGCAGCCCACTTCCTTGGAGGTCAGCGTCCTCACTCTGCAGTGCTGCTATGCGAGGCTTCCAATTTCTTACAATTCCAGTTACTTTCCTTTGTTCCCTCAGTCTGCAGGATGGTTGCTGCCTCCCCCAGTAACCATATCTGGGTTACCCTTTGCTTTTTCATTTAAACAATTGCCTGTATTAAATCCCCTCTGTTAAAAGAGCAACCCTTGGGTGTTTGCTTTTCTGACTGAACCCTGATACCAACCATGTCTGTCTTTCTGTGACATTTGTAATATTGGTGATGTTAGTAATGTTAGTGAAATTAGTACTCCATGGTACTGCCTTCAGATCCTGGAATGTGGGTAATATCATGTGTTTAGAAAACTTACAGGAAGCATATAAACTGCTGTCTTTCTCTGGATGTAGTTGCACAGAACACTTGAACCAGAATCACCTGGGGTGCTTGTTAAACATGCACTCTCCTGAGTCCCAACTCCAGATAAACTTGCATTTTAGACAAATTTTCCATGGCGGCCGTGATAATTAATTTCATATGTCAACTTGGCAAAGCTATGGTGCTCAGTTGTCTGGTCAAGCACCAATTTAGATGTTGGCTGTGATAGTGTTTTTAGATGTGATTCACATTCATTTCAATAGACTGAGTACAGGAGATAACCCTCCACAATCTGGGTGGACCTCATGCAATCTGTTGAAGATCTTAAGGCCAAAGATGGAGGTTTCTGAAAAAGATAGAATTTGTCCTCAAGGTTACAACAGAGAAACACTGCACAAGTTTCCAATCTGCTGACTTGCTCTGTGGATTTAACTCTTACTTGAATTTCCAGTCTTCTGTGTTTGTCATATGGTTTCTGGACTTGCAAGCCTCTAAAACAATGTCTGCCAGCTCCTTTAAATACGTATACGTATCTTTCTCTCTTCCTCTGTCTTTCTCTTTGTGTATATATCCCTCATAAGCATATAATCACTTGGGGTTCTGATCAAAATGCA
Source organism: Tragulus kanchil (assembly GCA_022376925.1). Lineage (NCBI taxonomy): Eukaryota > Metazoa > Chordata > Mammalia > Artiodactyla > Tragulidae > Tragulus > Tragulus kanchil. The sequence goes on from JAIOJX010000025.1 coordinate 46,409,681, forward strand.
GATTCCTGAGCCCCCCTCAGGGTTCTCCAGAAACACAGAACCAATTAAATATGTACTATATGTCAGGTGGGGCTCAAGAATCTGCATTTTGATCAGCACTCTAGGTGATTACATGATTATGAGGGATTAGATTCTGCAGCTTTCTAGTGAGTTTTAAAGAGCACTGTAGACATGGTCACCAAGTGCTTGGTGATAATTGTTTTATTTGTTCATTCATTCAATAACAATTTATCATGGATGTTTCATGGGTCTAGGAAACATTCCAACATGCACTGGGCATATTGCAGTGTATCAGACATATCTCAGCAACTTTCCAGGCTGCTAAGGATTTTTTTTTTGGCCACTTCTATTGATCTTTCATTTATTCATTTTCATCCATCTTTGTTCTTGGCCTGTGTGGGCCTCCCATCGCAGTGGCCTTGGCTGCAGAGTTCTGGCTCTGGACGTGTGCACTCCAGAGCTCCAGCTCGGTAGTTGGACACATTGGTCCAGACGCTCTGCAGCATGTGGGATCCTCCCAGGCCAGGGATCGAACCGGTGCCCCTGGCACTGCAAGGCAGTGTCCTTACCCACTAGACCACCAAGGAAGCCCCTGCTAAGAATTCGTAAGATGAATCTTCTTCAATATATATTTTGAAACTGTATATTTTTTCTCTCCCCTATTTACACTCAAATTTGGACTTGAACCATAATAAATATGCTTTACGATGATGGATTTAAGAATGTATTTTTTAACCTTTTAGCATTTTTCTTATTTTAGTAAAAATATTTTAAATTAAAGTCAAGAAGTATTACTATGTGTCAAGCATTATAGTAAATACTGGCATGGCGAAAAAGTTCATTTGGATTTTTCCATGCAACATAATGGGAAAACTCGAATGAACTTTTTGCCAACCCTATAATTTTCTTTAGGGTTCTCAGTTTAAGTAGAAAACACTAGTCCAAACCCTAAATAATTTTCGTCTTCAAGCTAAACATGTCTGCCAGCTCCTTTAAATACGTATACGTATCTTTCTCTCTTCCTCTGTCTTTCTCTTTGTGTATATATCCTCAAAAGCATATAATCACTTGGGGTTCTGATCAAAATGCAGATTCCTGAGCCCCCCTCAGGGTTCTCCAGAAACACAGAACCAATTAAATATGTACTATATGTCAGGTGGGGCTCAAGAATCTGCATTTTGATCAGCACTCTAGGTGATTACATGATTATGAGGGATTAGATTCTGCAGCTTTCTAGTGAGTTTTAAAGAGCACTGTAGACATGGTCACCAAGTGCTTGGTGATAATTGTTTTATTTGTTCATTCATTCAATAACAATTTATCATGGATGTTTCATGGGTCTAGGAAACATTCCAACATGCACTGGGCATATTGCAGTGTATCAGACATATCTCAGCAACTTTCCAGGCTGCTAAGGATTTTTTTTTTGGCCACTTCTATTGATCTTTCATTTATTCATTTTCATCCATCTTTGTTCTTTGGCTCCTGCGGGCCTCCCATCGCGGTGGCCTTGGCTGCAGAGTTCTGGCTCTGGACGTGTGCACTCCAGAGCTCCAGCTCGGTAGTTGGACACATTGGTCCAGACGCTCTGCAGCATGTGGGATCCTCCCAGGCCAGGGATCGAACCGGTGCCCCTGGCACTGCAAGGCAGTGTCCTTACCCACTAGACCACCAAGGAAGCCCCTGCTAAGAATTCGTAAGATGAATCTTCTTCAATATATATTTTGAAACTGTATATTTTTTCTCTCCCCTATTTACACTCAAATTTGGACTTGAACCATAATAAATATGCTTTACGATGATGGATTTAAGAATGTATTTTTTAACCTTTTAGCATTTTTCTTATTTTAGTAAAAATATTTTAAATTAAAGTCAAGAAGTATTACTATGTGTCAAGCATTATAGTAAATACTGGCATGGCGAAAAAGTTCATTTGGATTTTTCCATGCAACATAATGGGAAAACTCGAATGAACTTTTTTGCCAACCCTATAATTTTCTCTTTAGGGGTTCTCAGTTTAAGTAGAGAAAACACTAGTACTAAACTAGTCATTAAACTACAGCAGAATTGTTCTAAAGGCATGTATGCAGTGTCTTGGGAGGACAGAAAGGGCTCCATTCTGGAGTTGACTGTAGGAGGTCACCTCTTCTGTATCTAATGGGCATGAACTAAGGTAAGACTTCCCTTGAGTTGATGCAGTTATGTTTTGTGTAAGAATTGCAGAATCAATAGGCAGCATAGGTTCTGAACTTAGTTTCCATTGGCTTCTGTTTATTTGGTGCCAGATGCATTGCTGGGGGCTGTGTGTGTGTGTGCGTGGAGGGGAGGAAGAAGTATGGAAGATTAAGATGTTCGAGGAAGATAATGTTGAGTCTTGATCTCATATTTTTTGATCTTCCACTATCTCCTGGATTTCTTTTGGCTCTTTCTGTGCAATACTGTAGACATTTGAAAATATCTCTTAATCACCATATGAAATCAAATTAAGGTAATAATGATTCTTACTTATAATAAGGTATTTTTCTTTATATGTTATATTTGGCAAATGCTAGGTTCCATGTTTCTCATAAGGAATAGATTTTCCAAGAGATCTCAAAGGAATATGCTGCATATTTCATGTGCAGATAAGGAAGAGCTGGAGTAGATTAGTATCTAAGAAATATATTTATATATCCTGTAATGCAGAGTCATTCATATTCAGCTTTGAGTTACTCCATCCTACTTCAAAATATGCTTTGGAAGATAATTTTTTAATTACATGGTCAATATTCAAGTTAACTAAGGTGAAAGGAAAGGAAATATTTGATTAATTCACCAATAAAAAAAGGAGAGTTTATGCCTCACAAATCTTTATGCCATAGTATTTGAGTTACCTTTTATGAAGATGATGCCGATAAAGGCTTTCTATATCCAAGTCCTGAACCTTAAATTATTTTATTTTACTACAGAAAGAAGCCCAAGTCCTATTCTTTTGTATTTTAACTGTTTATTGGAATTGCATATATGTTTACACAACACACAATGTTCATATACAGATTACATGCACACACACACAGTAATCACATATCATAAATGAACTGCTTAATGAACTTTCACTGGCTGAGCACACCCATGTAGCCGGCACTTGGAGACATAGTATACTACACCCCAGAAAGCCCTTCATGCCTCTTTGAAGTCATACCCCTCTTGTAAGGGTAATGCCTATTTTGTACTTTGTATAAATAAAATCATGTATTGTGCTCTATTTTACTTACATGTTATTTAATTGCTTTGATTTGGATGTATACATTGACTTGTGTTGGCCAACATTTGAAGGAAAGGACATGGAAGCCTTTTCAAACTTTGCAAAGTATATACATATGTATGTGTGTGTGTGTGTGTTTGTATGTGTATACATATACACATACACACACACACATTTGAGAAGCATTTAGCACACACATGACAATCTCTGTTTCTCAAAAGTCCTGAATTCTTTTTGAGCTTTTCTGTAAACTCTAGAGAGTCATAGCCAGTAAGAGCCTCTGACTCTTACTGACAGAAGTATGAAAAACAGAATATAAGATATTCATTCATAATTTCATATTGCTTACATGATAAAATGATGACATTTTGTATACATTAGATTAAATAAAATATTATTAAAATAATTGTTTTTTAAAATATAGACTATGGAATATTGTATTTCCATAGGTAGCACATATTTAAAGTTAGCCAGGCTGACAGACCCGAGAGCCGAGCAGTAAAGGTTCTGGATAACATCCTTTTGATGACATCATAGGACATTTTCTTTTCTTCATCAGAAGCTCTGAGATGGAAGGCCAGCACATCCGTAATGCCTACATTTGTGGAAGACAGAGACTTGCTCATCTTGCTGTTCATTCACCATTGTCTTCTGAACAAAGTCATTTCATAGATGTATCAGTTTAACCAGCAATTTCTGAATATTTATCTTGCCTTATGTCTGGATTGAAATGACTCCCTCCACCAGAAGGGCCTATTTTTTTCCTCTGGGAACAATATGGTAGTACCTGTTTTTCATGCCTTCTCTGTGCCCCCTTTTGAGCTAGAACAGTCATGGATTCCAAAACGTGGAATTTGCAAAAGTTTGTTGCATGGCAGTATTTTGTTTTCATTGTACATGTCAAGCTAGGATAATGGCTAAGGTCCTTGGTCAGCTGATGTGTGCTACTTGACTCATAATGTACCTGAAGAAAAGTACTGACTTTTCTATTTTGAAAATTCTAATAGAGATGGAAGAGGATACAGTAGCCTCAAAATGTGTGTCAGGAAGCACAGACCCTGACAAGAGCTGGGGGCTGTTGTGAAGTGCTCATTGATGACTATGGATCCTCTATATAATAAAAGACACTTTAAGCATCAACTACACATTCAAGCTGGGTGAAATAGAGAGCTGATGCTCTATCACAGAATCAATGAATGTGTTAGATTAATAACTGTGCTTGATATCTATATCGATATTAAACTACCTTACCTGCCACCTGAGAAACCTGTGTGTAGGTCAAGAAGCAACAGGTAGAACCAGACATGAAATAGCGCACTGGTTAAAAATTGAGAAAGGAGTATGGCAAGGCTGTATATTGTCACCCTGTTTGTTTAATTTCTATACAGGGTATAACATGCAAAATGAATGAATCACAAGCTGGAATCAAGATTGCGCAGAACAACCTCAACTTGCAGATAATACCACCCTAATGGCAGAAAGTGAAGGGGAACTAAAGAGCCTCTTGAAGATGAAATAGGAGAGTGAAAAAGCTGGCGTAAAACTCAACATTCAAAAAACTAAGATCATGACATACGGTCCCATAACATCGTGGGAAATAGATGTGTAAAATGTGGAAATAGTAGCAGATTTTATTTTCTTGGGCTCCAAAATAACTGCAGACAGTGACTGTATCCTTTATTAAAAGATGCTTGTTCCTTGGAAGACAAACTATGACAAATGTAGACATCGTATTGAAAAGCAGAGTCATCACTTTGCCAATAAAGATACGTATATTCAAAGCTATGGTTTTTCCAGTAGTTATGTACAGTGAGAGGTGGATCATAAAGAAGGTTGAGTGTCAAAGAATTGATGCTTTTGAACTGTGGTGTTGGAGAAGACTCTTGAGAATCCTTTGAAGAGCGTAAAAATTCTAATAGCACTAACAGTGGATTCCAAAACGTGGAATTTGCAAAAGTTTGTTGCATGGCAGTATTTTGTTTTCATTGTACATGTCAAGCTAGGATAATGGCTAAGGTCCTTGGTCAGCTGATGTGTGCTACTTGACTCATAATGTACCTGAAGAAAAGTACTGACTTTTCTATTTTGAAAATTCTAATAGAGATGGAAGAGGATACAGTAGCCTCAAAATGTGTGTCAGGAAGCACAGACCCTGACAAGAGCTGGGGGCTGTTGTGAAGTGCTCATTGATGACTATGGATCCTCTATATAATAAAAAGACACTTTAAGCATCAACTACACATTCAAGCTGGGTGAAATAGAGAGCTGATGCTCTATCACAGAATCAATGAATGTGTTAGATTAATAACTGTGCTTGATATCTATATCGATATTAAACTACCTTACCTGCCACCTGAGAAACCTGTGTGTAGGTCAAGAAGCAACAGGTAGAACCAGACATGAAATAGCGCACTGGTTAAAAATTGAGAAAGGAGTATGGCAAGGCTGTATATTGTCACCCTGTTTGTTTAATTTCTATACAGGGTATAACATGCAAAATGAATGAATCACAAGCTGGAATCAAGATTGCGCAGAACAACCTCAACTTGCAGATAATACCACCCTAATGGCAGAAAGTGAAGGGGAACTAAAGAGCCTCTTGAAGATGAAATAGGAGAGTGAAAAAGCTGGCGTAAAACTCAACATTCAAAAAACTAAGATCATGACATACGGTCCCATAACATCGTGGGAAATAGATGTGTAAAATGTGGAAATAGTAGCAGATTTTATTTTCTTGGGCTCCAAAATAACTGCAGACAGTGACTGTATCCTTTATTAAAAGATGCTTGTTCCTTGGAAGACAAACTATGACAAATGTAGACATCGTATTGAAAAGCAGAGTCATCACTTTGCCAATAAAGATACGTATATTCAAAGCTATGGTTTTTCCAGTAGTTATGTACAGTGAGAGGTGGATCATAAAGAAGGTTGAGTGTCAAAGAATTGATGCTTTTGAACTGTGGTGTTGGAGAAGACTCTTGAGAATCTTTTGAAGAGCAAAGAAATAAAACCAGTCAATTCTGAATAGACACTGGAAGGATTGATGCTGAAGCTTAAGCTCCAATACTGTGGCCACCTGATGTGAAGAACTGATTCATCGGAAAAGAATCTGGTACTAGGAAAGATTGAAGGAAGGAGGAGAAGTGGGCGACTGGGGATGAGATGGTTGGATGACATCACTGACTCAGTGGACTTGGGTTTGAGCAAACACTGGGAGATAGTGAAGGACAGGGAAGCCTGGTGTGCCGCAATCCATGGGGTTGCAGAGTCAGGCATGACTGACTAAACCACAAGAGTGGAATTTAACTTGCTGCTCTGTGCTGATCTAGAGGGGTGGGGTGTGGGGATTTGTGGGAGGGAGGCTCAGGGCTTCCCAGGTGGTGGTAGTAGTGAAAAATGTGGCTGCCAATGTGGGACACACAAGAGATGAGGGCTCAGTCCCTGGGTCAGGAAGATCCCCTGGAGGAGGGCATGACAAACCACTTCAATATTCTTTTTTTTTTGGTGGGGGGTGGGGTGGGGTGAGGTGGGGAGAGAGTGGGGCGGGCGGGCCACTTCTATTGGTCTTTCATTTGCCTATTTTCATCCGTCTTTGTTCCTTGGCCCGTGTGGGCCTCCCATAGCAGTGGCCATAGCACCTGCTCTGGGCGCATGCGCTCCAGAGCTCTGGCTTGGTAATTGGACACATCGGTCCGGCCGCTCCACAGCATGTGGGATCTTCCCAGGCCAGGGATCGAATCAGTGACCCTTGCACTGCAAGGTGGTGTCCTTACCCACTGGACCACCAGGGAAGCCCCCCACTTCAATATTCTTGTTTGGAGAATCCTATGGACAGAACGGCCTGATAAGCTACAGTCCATAGGGTTTCAGAGAGTTGGACACGACTGAAGTGACTTAGCATGCGTGTGTGTGTGTGTGTGTATTGTTTGGCATTGCCTTTCTTTGAGATTGGAATATAAACTAATATTTTCCAGTCCTGTGACCACTGCTGAGGTTTCCAAATTTGCTGGCATGTTGAGTGCAGCACTTTCACAACTTCATCTTTTAGGTTTTGAAATAGCTCAGCTGGAATTTCATCACTTTTACTAGCCTTGTTTGTGGTAATGTTTCCTAAGGCCCACTTGACTTTGCACTCCAGGATGGCTGGCTCTAAGTGAGCGATGTTCATGTCATTACTACCTTTTTTGCATAGTTCGTCTATGTATTCTTGCCACCTGTTCTTAATATCTTCTGCTTTCCTTAGGTCTATACCCTATTCTTTATTATGCTCACCTTTACATGAAAGATTCCATTGGTGTCTAATTTTTTTGAAGAGATGTCTAGTCTTTCCCATTCTATTGTTTCCCTCTATTTCTTCATATTATCTACTCCATCCAATTAAAAAAAGAAAGTGCTACCCTCTTAGCTTGATCTTTGCTCTCTATCACTTTGGGTCCTTATTGCTCAAAAGCCTTCTCCATCTCTTTTTTAAATTAAAAAAGTTTTTTAACTGAAGGATAATAACTTCACAGAGTTTTGTTGTTTACTGCCAAACATCAACATGAATCAGTCATAGGTATACATTTTCCCCCTCCCTCTTGAACTTTGCTTCCATTTCCCTCCCCATACCACCCCTCCAGGTTGTTACAGAGCCCATTTGAGTTCCCTAAGTCTTACAGCAAATTATCATTGGGTATCTATTTTACATATGACAATGTAAGTTTCCATGTTACTCTTTCCACACATCTCACCCTCTCCTCCCTCTACCCATTGTCCATAGTCTGTTCTGTATGTCTATTTCTCCATTGCTGCCCTGCAAATAAATTCATCAGCACCATCTCTCTAGATTCCATATATATGTGTTAGTATACAATATTTATCTTTCTCTTTCTGGCTTACTTCACTCTGTGTAATAGGCTCTAGGTTCATCCAACTCATTAGAAATGACTCAAGTGAATCCCCTTTTATGGTTGAGTAATGTTCCATTACTATGCCATATATGTACGACATTCCATATATGTGCCACAGTTTCTTTATCCATTTATCTGTTGATGGACATTTAGGTTTCTTCCATGTTCTAGCTATAGTGCTTCAGTGAACAATGGAGCATATGTGTATTTTTCAATTTTGGTTTCCTCAAGATATATGCCTAGTAGTGGGATTGCTGGGTCATATGGTAGCTCTATTCCTAGTTTTTTGAGAAATTTCCATACTGTATTCCATAGTGACTGTATCAGTTTACATTCCCACTGACAGTGCAGTCAGTGGGAATGTATACCCCTATACCCTCTCCAGCATTTATTGTTTGTAGAAAAAGCCTTCCCTATCTCTCTCTCTCTCTCTCTCTCTCTCTTTTTTTGGTAGGGGGCCACTTCTATTGGTCTTTCATCTATCTATTTTCATCCGTCTTTGTTCTTTGGCCCATATGGGCCTCCCATCACAGTGGCCTCTCTTGCTGTAGAGCACCGCCTCTGGGCACATGCATTCCAGAGCTCTGGTTGGGTAGTTGGACAGATTGGTCCAGCCACTCTGCAGGCACATGGGATCTTCCCAGGCCAGGGATAGAACCGGCACCCCTTGCACTGCAAGGTGGTGTCCTTACCCACTGGACCACCAGGGAAGCCCCCCAATCTCTTAAGATCTGGCATCAGGCAAACTGTAGGCTTTTCTAACTCCACAGTACCACCTAAATTTTGGGAGATTTATTTGCAAAGTAGGCCATGTCTCTCTTTTTAGATCCTTGCCAAACAGTTAATAACAGCCAACAGGCATTACTAAGGTTCTTTCTCCCAGCCCTTTGATTAGGGCTAGTTCATTAGGTACGTGGGGTCTATGTCCCAGGTCACTGCAGGCAACAGCTTACCAAATATAATAAGCATCACTGTCTTTTCAGCTTCTCTATCAATTTTCTTAGTGCTTGCTCCCTGACCATCAGTGTCACACATTTGTTTGTTTGTTTTAAACATCATTGCCCAATGTTGTATCTGTCTCTGTGTTTAGTCAAGATAGACGAAATCGTGATTTATTTACAAACCTTAATGACTTAGCACACAGAATACTGCCAGGTCACTCTCCAGAAGAGCTGTCTCCATTGAGAGTTCATAAAGGTTGCTTTGTTCATCCTTATATTCTCTGCAAAGTCTCCTGTTATCCAGCTTTCAAATGTTGTCAGTCTAATGGGTGTGAAGCAAATGCTCATGGCTATTTTAATTTGCATTTCCCTAATGACTAACAAGTTTGCACATCTCTTTAAAAGCCTGTAGTTAGAAATTGTTCATTCATAATCTTTTCCTTTTTTTTTTCTATTGGTGTTCTTCCTTAGTTTGTTACTGTTGATTTTTAGGAATTTCTAGTATATTCTGGAGGAGTCTGGTGGGCTAAAGTCCATGGGATCTCAAAGAGTCAGACATGACTTAGGAGCTAAACAACAACAATATATTCTATTAGTTCATAATTGGTTTTAGACACATATTTTCCCTCTAATTCATCATCTGTTTGCTAAATTTATCAGTGGTGTACTTTAAACATTTTGATATAAGTAAATTGTTAATATTACTACTATTATTATTCTTTTGGTTTGTGCTTGTAAAGTTTTCTTTAATACTTCTTCACTTTCATGTTATCAAGTTTCTAGAAATTTTCATTAGGTCTTTGTCCATTGTGAGTCTACCTTTGTTGTAATATTGGATAGGAATTTCATTTTATTTTTATCTACAGGGTGAGCCAGTTTTGTCAAAGCAAGGTTTATATACTTTCCATGATTATGAAAAGGATGTGATAATGGAAAGGATTTCATAATCATGAAAAGGATGTGTATATAATCATATATATATACACACATAGACACACACACATATTCCCTCTATATATGTTTATTTCTTGGATATGCATCTAAGAAATATCTGCTCATTCACTGAATTAAAAATTAGGTCTATGTCCCAGGTCACTGCAGGCAACAGCTTACCAAATATAATAAGCATCACTGTCTTTTCAGCTTCTCTATCAATTTTCTTAGTGCTTGCTCCCTGACCATCAGTGTCACACATTTGTTTGTTTGTTTTAAACATCATTGCCCAATGTTGTATCTGTCTCTGTGTTTAGTCAAGATAGACGAAATCGTGATTTATTTACAAACCTTAATGACTTAGCACACAGAATACTGCCAGGTCACTCTCCAGAAGAGCTGTCTCCATTGAGAGTTCATAAAGGTTGCTTTGTTCATCCTTATATTCTCTGCAAAGTCTCCTGTTATCCAGCTTTCAAATGTTGTCAGTCTAATGGGTGTGAAGCAAATGCTCATGGCTATTTTAATTTGCATTTCCCTAATGACTAACAAGTTTGCACATCTCTTTAAAAGCCTGTAGTTAGAAATTGTTCATTCATAATCTTTTCCTTTTTTTTTTCTATTGGTGTTCTTCCTTAGTTTGTTACTGTTGATTTTTAGGAATTTCTAGTATATTCTGGAGGAGTCTGGTGGGCTAAAGTCCATGGGATCTCAAAGAGTCAGACATGACTTAGGAGCTAAACAACAACAATATATTCTATTAGTTCATAATTGGTTTTAGACACATATTTTCCCTCTAATTCATCATCTGTTTGCTAAATTTATCAGTGGTGTACTTTAAACATTTTGATATAAGTAAATTGTTAATATTACTACTATTATTATTCTTTTGGTTTGTGCTTGTAAAGTTTTCTTTAATACTTCTTCACTTTCATGTTATCAAGTTTCTAGAAATTTTCATTAGGTCTTTGTCCATTGTGAGTCTACCTTTGTTGTAATATTGGATAGGAATTTCATTTTATTTTTATCTACAGGGTGAGCCAGTTTTGTCAAAGCAAGGTTTATATACTTTCCATGATTATGAAAAGGATGTGATAATGGAAAGGATTTCATAATCATGAAAAGGATGTGTATATAATCATATATATATACACACACATAGACACACACACATATTCCCTCTATATATGTTTATTTCTTGGATATGCATCTAAGAAATATCTGCTCATTCACTGAATTAAAAATATGTTCTCAGAAAAGGAGATCCTGCAGGGGTGCTGTACGATGGTCTGGAGGGGTGGGATGGGGGGGATATACATATGACTAATCTGGGAACATACATATCTGTAAACAACAAAATTCTGTAAAAGTTAAAAGTAAAAAAAAAAAAGCTCTCAGATTGCTGTCTCAGTTGAGGTTTTATGGGTATTATTTATCTTATTTTTCTCACTTTAAGTGGGGTTGACCCCACAAAAGTAGGCTATTTATTCACTTCAGTTGCATCTACTCTGTGAGACCCTATGGACTGCAGCCCACCAGGCTCCTCTGTCCATGGGATTCTCCAGGCAGGAATCCTGGGGTGCGTTACCGGTCCCTTCTCCAGGGGACCTTCCCCATCCAGAGGTGACACCTGCCTTTTTTAAGTCTTCTGCATTGACAGGTGGGTTCATTACCACCAGCGCCACCTGGCTTTCAGAACTGATGGCCTTGAAGACTGAAGTTTAACATTTCAAGCTTTAGAGCTTAAATGGAGGGTTTCTCGTTTCCTGTTAAAATGCACCTATCCCTGGGGGAGAAGAAAGACATTGAGAGGGACTGAGGAGTGCGACAAGGCTGGCATAGGGCCATCTTTGGTGTTGGCATCCATGAAGCCTCATCAGTTTGGATGGAAGACTGGAAAAATCCCAATATTTTGACTTTTATAAAATACTAGAATTCACATATAGGGATGCACGTATCTTCTCTTATTGATCTATCCATTAAGCCTCCACATTTCCAAGCCTTCCCACTCCACTGACACCCTCACACCCTCACCACCCAATGATGGCAGATGACTTTGCCTCCTGTTTCACTGAAATGCCTCTCTGTTTCACCCCAAGTCTCTCGTGCATCCTTCTGTTATTCTGGAAGCATGAATGCCCTTCCTTCTTTGTAAGACTTAACCTTCACCTATGTGTGGCCTTCACTTCTTTCTTTCCTTTTTTATGATTTTGCTATGTCAGTTATCCTCTGCCTTTTCTTTTTCTCTGAACATATTCACATGACCTCTACAGTGAGCAAGACCTCACTTTGAAACCACTTCCCTGTGTGGTGGGTAACAGAAACTGGTTGGCTTATCATCTACTCGAGCCTCTGCCTGAGTTATTTGCTGCTCTGTAGAGTTTGGGAGGTTGAAAGCTACATTTGCCTGAATGTCTTGAAGGCAAGGTTTTGGATATGATTTAGGTTCAGTCAATTAGAGGTTCTTGTATGAGATTTGGAAAACAAATAAAATGAAACATGAGGAGAGACTCACATTTTTGTTTCTTTCCTTGGAAGCCACAATCACGGAAGTGTTTGCTTCTTCTGTGGCAGCTGGAGCAGAGGTCTCCGTGTTTTGTGTCCAGCTTTCTGACCATTGAAGGATGAGGACAGGAGGCCTGTTTGGCTGGGGTGCACTGTGACAGAGGTAGCAAGCTTCTGTGCCCTGCAGCTACAGCAATGGTTTCTGCTTTCATCTAGGGCTTCCTGGTTATACAGCATCTTGATCATGGCAGGTGCAGCAGCTTCTGTGGTGGCCTTGTTTTGTGTCATGGCTTTAGGAGCCATTTCTGGAAACTTACACTTGAATCTGTCCTTTCAAACTTCCCATTTTTCTGGCAAGTCGTTTTATAACTTATCATAAACATGCTGGCATCACCTGATTGTGGATGGTCACAGCACTTTAGCCCCTCTCCTGGGGCCCATGAGGTCGGTGGTAAAGAGAGGGCCTCCTAAAAGACTGAACACTGACTGCTGGATGAGGTTGCAGATTCGACCTGGAACAAAACAGGTCCTGACTCACAAGCCTAATGGCTCAGCTATCCCTAATTCTCGAATACTTGCAAGGAGACGGTGGGTTACCTGAGGACAAGGAAATCTGAGGAAGAGGTGTGCAAACAGACCTTTACAAATAGGCAAAGCATACATACATTTGTGTCCTACTTGAATGTTTGCTAAAGAGCTACCTCAGTTAAGGACGAGCTAACAATCAGATGTATGAGGTGATTGTCTCGGTTAAATTCAATCCCATTTCTTTCCCCAGGTCTAGCCACTTGTGTTCAGTGTGCCCATGGATAAGGTGGTTAGAGCAGCAGGTCTTAGCAACCTGGATTCCATGCAGCAAGCGGGTGGGGCCAGAGCACAGCTGATTCCCTAGCCTGCCAGCAGCAGCCCCCCTAAGGCCCCCGGTGTTGTGAGACGTATTCACATGACCTCTACAGTGAGCAAGACCTCACTTTGAAACCACTTCCCTGTGTGGTGGGTAACAGAAACTGGTTGGCTTATCATCTACTCGAGCCTCTGCCTGAGTTATTTGCTGCTCTGTAGAGTTTGGGAGGTTGAAAGCTACATTTGCCTGAATGTCTTGAAGGCAAGGTTTTGGATATGATTTAGGTTCAGTCAATTAGAGGTTCTTGTATGAGATTTGGAAAACAAATAAAATGAAACATGAGGAGAGACTCACATTTTTGTTTCTTTCCTTGGAAGCCACAATCACGGAAGTGTTTGCTTCTTCTGTGGCAGCTGGAGCAGAGGTCTCCGTGTTTTGTGTCCAGCTTTCTGACCATTGAAGGATGAGGACAGGAGGCCTGTTTGGCTGGGGTGCACTGTGACAGAGGTAGCAAGCTTCTGTGCCCTGCAGCTACAGCAATGGTTTCTGCTTTCATCTAGGGCTTCCTGGTTATACAGCATCTTGATCATGGCAGGTGCAGCAGCTTCTGTGGTGGCCTTGTTTTGTGTCATGGCTTTAGGAGCCATTTCTGGAAACTTACACTTGAATCTGTCCTTTCAAACTTCCCATTTTTCTGGCAAGTCGTTTTATAACTTATCATAAACATGCTGGCATCACCTGATTGTGGATGGTCACAGCACTTTAGCCCCTCTCCTGGGGCCCATGAGGTCGGTGGTAAAGAGAGGGCCTCCTAAAAGACTGAACACTGACTGCTGGATGAGGTTGCAGATTCGACCTGGAACAAAACAGGTCCTGACTCACAAGCCTAATGGCTCAGCTATCCCTAATTCTCGAATACTTGCAAGGAGACGGTGGGTTACCTGAGGACAAGGAAATCTGAGGAAGAGGTGTGCAAACAGACCTTTACAAATAGGCAAAGCATACATACATTTGTGTCCTACTTGAATGTTTGCTAAAGAGCTACCTCAGTTAAGGACGAGCTAACAATCAGATGTATGAGGTGATTGTCTCGGTTAAATTCAATCCCATTTCTTTCCCCAGGTCTAGCCACTTGTGTTCAGTGTGCCCATGGATAAGGTGGTTAGAGCAGCAGGTCTTAGCAACCTGGATTCCATGCAGCAAGCGGGTGGGGCCAGAGCACAGCTGATTCCCTAGCCTGCCAGCAGCAGAGACTAACACCCACCCTTGAATGTGGCATCCTCCTCCAGGGGCCACTAGTCACTGTGAGTAGATTGATTACACCGGGATGCTTCTGTTAGAGAAGGGACAGCATTTGTTCTTATGAAAATATACACTTAGTCTGCATACAAAATTTCCTTTCCTGCTTTTGGGAAAATCACCATATCTGAACTCTAAGAATACCTTATTCGTCATCATAGCAGCTCACGCAGCATTACTTCTGACTCATTTGCTTGCAAATGAAGCCTGGCGATGGGTTCCTCTCATACAGATCACTGGTCTTACTGAGGTCCCAACACGTCAGAGCAGCTGGCCAGATGGAGCAGCTGGTAGGATGGCTTTTTGATTTATGGTGCCAGCTGGGTGGACACATCTTGCATGGTCTAGGGAATGTCCTTCAACTGATGTATATGCTCTCATTTGGTAATTATGGTGTGTTCTCTCCCATAAGCAGGACCAGGAAGTCCAGGAGTGGAAGTGGGAGTAACTCTTTTCACTACTATCCCTGAAAGTTTGCTGGCAAAGTTTCTACTTCCCCTCCCTGTGACAGTTCCCAAAGGAAGGTTTGCACTAGGGGCTGCAATAAAGGTTCTCTTGAACAGGAAGATGCCCTTGCTTCTTGGTCTCCAAGGCTCTTCGTGCCAGTGAATAAATAAACATTACTGTAAGGATTACTGTACTAGGGGTACCACAAGATTGGTGCTGACTGCTACAGGCTGTTACTAAACAATGGAGTCAAGGAAGATATCTGGAATTCAGATAGTCCCCTGCGGAGCCTCTTTGCACTCTTTTCCTCTGAAATAGAAGTCAGTGGACAATCCAGTTCAGACACAATAGGTTAGACCCTGCAGGAATGAAGCTTTGGGCCACTTACTGATAGTTTAGAGTGAACAGTATTGGATTTATGATCTTTGAAGGAAAAAATTTCACTTTTGGGCCACTTACTGATAGTTTAGCGTGAACAGTATTGGATTTATGATCTCTGAAGGAGAAAATTTCACTTTAGGACCAAAAGACATGGCTTTAGTCACTCAGAGCTTCATGTGGTGAAAGTTTTACTAAAGTAAAAAGGGACAGAGAAAGCTTTTGACATAGGCATCAGAAGAGGGGAGAAAGAGTACCCGCCTTGCTAGTTTAGATGGTACATTATGTATTTTTTTGATTGGTTATGAAGAATAAATCAAAAGAATATCTCAAGGTTGTCAAAGACTTATCAGAGACACACACACAGCATATATCTTTAGATAACATAGGTACAACACTAGCCAGAAGGAATGGGTTCCTGTTAAGAAGAAGAAACATGTCATCAAGCAAGATATATTGTTGTTATAATCATTAGCTCTGGGCTTCAAGAAAGTCTTAGGCAAAACAGACTGTTGCCATGGCAACCAAGGTGAAAGCATGTAGGCTAAAAAAGTATTTGTTCCCCCTCCTCCTTCTTAGGAATTCCCTGGTCTTCCCATCAACTTGACTGAGAATTAGCTCTCTCACTACCAGGCAGAGATCTATGACAGTTAAGGGAAAGGGAACATGGAAAGGGTAATAAAAGGAAGTTATAAATATCAGCTAAGATCATAAGACGAGCTCAGTAAAAAGGCTTATGAATAATTTTACTGATTTTGATATATACAAATTTATATGTGTGTATATATATATATATATATGTATATGTATATGTGTGTGTGTGTGTAGAAAGTCTTTGCCCCTCTTCCAGTTTCCTACCATGTAAACTTGTATCTCAGTAGTTAAGTTATAATATATCAAAGGGGAAATGTGACTCTGCTAGAAGTATGAGCATGACCAAGATATGGGTAAAGGGGCTTTGTGTCTTTTTGAGAGACAGGGTTAGTTATTGTTTTAAATTGGACAAGGGTGGCATAATGTTAGGTAGAGACATGCTTTGGAAATTGTTTATATTTGCAAATGCATGCTCAGTTGCTCAGTTGTGACTGGTTCTTTGAGACCCTATGAACTGTAGCCCTCCAGGCTCCTCTGTTCATGGAGTTTTCCAGGCAAAAATACTGAAGTGGGTTGCCATGTCCTGCTCTTGGACATCTTCCTGACCCATAGATCAAACCCATGTCTCCTGCATTGGCAGGTGGATTCTTTTACTACTGAGCCACTTGGGAAACCATTCACAAGTTAGAGATAAAAGATGTTTGTAGGCAAGCAGAAGACTGTGATGGCTTTGTCATATGTCAATTAAGCTAGAACTAAAATTTCCAGAAGTCATTTCCTCTGTGGGTCAGGAAGAGGCTAACCCATCTGGGGTTAGGATGAGGCTACAGTTGGCTGTAAAAGAAACACACTTGAAATTTGGAAGGTGGAAGTGAAGCACCCTGAGGCTGATAGGGAAGCAGGAGACACCTGCTGCACCCACACAGGGAGGCTGATCTCTGGCTCACTGTGTTGACACAGGGCAGTCATTGGACCCACATTCCCCCAGCTTATGTCAGATCCTCCTTCAGTCTTAGGTCAGATGTGTGCATGGCTTCATAGTGAAGGGCAATAAGACTTTCTCTAAAACAGAAACATCATAGAGGTTGGAGTTGGTGAGAGACAGGTACAGATTCCAGTGTGTCTTTGCAGGTGCCCCTACATCAAACCCATTTTTTCTTTGTCTGCTGATCCTCAGACTTGTGGCAACCTCAGGCCTCTACCAGGTATATGGAGGCAGTAGCCTTTCACTGGATCTTTTGTGACTTCTACAATTGCACAGAGTCTGTTTCTACATCAAAAAAACCCTTTCTCCATATCTCTCATAGTGGTCTTGTTTCTCTGTTAAACTGTGACTAATAAAAATGAATTCTTTATTTTTTAAAACCACACTCTGATCAATATAAATTATGATAATGGTCCATCTTTCTCCTTCATTTAACAGACAGATGTGAAATGAATGAGTTCACTTAAGAGTTGGTTCTGTGCTTTTTCATCACCAAACACTTGTTTCCTAATCCCTTGTCATGAATTCATATCTGCTGCATCCAACCAGGGTTTGCCAGACCTTCCGTGAATGCAGCATTAGATAAGGTTGGTTCGTGTTCTTGAGAGCTTGTGGGAAAAAATCCCAGACATGGAAGTGGTAACTCTGGCTTTTATTGCCACAGCTCCACTAAACTACTCTTTAAAAGTCAAAATTTAATGTCTTATTGCAGCATGCTGCTGCTACCAGACTCTTGGACATCTTCCTGACCCATAGATCAAACCCATGTCTCCTGCATTGGCAGGTGGATTCTTTTACTACTGAGCCACTTGGGAAACCATTCACAAGTTAGAGATAAAAGATGTTTGTAGGCAAGCAGAAGACTGTGATGGCTTTGTCATATGTCAATTAAGCTAGAACTAAAATTTCCAGAAGTCATTTCCTCTGTGGGTCAGGAAGAGGCTAACCCATCTGGGGTTAGGATGAGGCTACAGTTGGCTGTAAAAGAAACACACTTGAAATTTGGAAGGTGGAAGTGAAGCACCCTGAGGCTGATAGGGAAGCAGGAGACACCTGCTGCACCCACACAGGGAGGCTGATCTCTGGCTCACTGTGTTGACACAGGGCAGTCATTGGACCCACATTCCCCCAGCTTATGTCAGATCCTCCTTCAGTCTTAGGTCAGATGTGTGCATGGCTTCATAGTGAAGGGCAATAAGACTTTCTCTAAAACAGAAACATCATAGAGGTTGGAGTTGGTGAGAGACAGGTACAGATTCCAGTGTGTCTTTGCAGGTGCCCCTACATCAAACCCATTTTTTCTTTGTCTGCTGATCCTCAGACTTGTGGCAACCTCAGGCCTCTACCAGGTATATGGAGGCAGTAGCCTTTCACTGGATCTTTTGTGACTTCTACAATTGCACAGAGTCTGTTTCTACATCAAAAAAACCCTTTCTCCATATCTCTCATAGTGGTCTTGTTTCTCTGTTAAACTGTGACTAATAAAAATGAATTCTTTATTTTTTAAAACCACACTCTGATCAATATAAATTATGATAATGGTCCATCTTTCTCCTTCATTTAACAGACAGATGTGAAATGAATGAGTTCACTTAAGAGTTGGTTCTGTGCTTTTTCATCACCAAACACTTGTTTCCTAATCCCTTGTCATGAATTCATATCTGCTGCATCCAACCAGGGTTTGCCAGACCTTCCGTGAATGCAGCATTAGATAAGGTTGGTTCCTGTTCTTGAGAGCTTGTGGGAAAAAATCCCAGACATGGAAGTGGTAACTCTGGCTTTTATTGCCACAGCTCCACTAAACTACTCTTTAAAAGTCATTGAAGATTGACAGCTGAAGACTCTTAATTGCCAGCGCATGGCTTGCTTATCCACATCCTGCTCATCTTCAGAAGAAATAGCCATCTGGCACTTCTAATGATTCTCCAGAAACTGAGGTCAATAGGAGCAGGACTATTTGTCTTGTTCTGTGCCATGTCCTCAACACACAGAATAGTATCTGGCATGAAGAAGTTATTAATAAATATTTCTTGAATAAATGATGGATGCATTTGCTTCTTATGATCTGCTCTATCACTGTCTCCTGAGATGTTGTAGTCTCCTTGTATTTTTTACTAACTTCCCTACACTTTTCACTGGTATCTCCTTTGTAAATACAGACCTTTCTCCATGTTCAGCCTCTGCTTAGATCTTGTCTCTAGGTTATATTTATTTATTAAACAAATATTTAGTAGGTACTTAATATGCACTGGAAATTATGCTAGTTACCTGCAATCCAACAACAATGAACAATCAGGGCTGCTTTTGCTCTGATATCATCCAACAGACCTCAACTGTCACCTCTATGAAGATGAATCCCCACATTGTGGCTGCTTGTTCGGGTCTTTCTTAGTGGATGTCCGCAGCTCAAGTTCAGTATATGCATAATAGAATGTGTTTTCATTCATCAAATATTCTTACTTACAGGTGAACCCAAATTTCACCTCTTTACCCTGACACTGAATTAAATTGCCAATACAGAGTTTTGGGTGAAGTAGAAAAGAACAGCTTTATTACTTCGCCAGAAAAAGGGTGGCAGTCAGCTAATGCTCATAAAGTTATGTGTCCTGACCTGGAATGGGTAGGGAGGAATTTTAAAGTAATGGTTCAAAGAGGAGGGTATGATCAGCTTGTGGACTTTCTTCTGATTGGCTGGTGGTGAGGTAGGTGGGAGTCAGCATCATCAACCTTCTTGTTCCAACCCATCGGGGATCTACATGCTTGTGGGCAGCATACAATCAACTTCTCCCTCCTGATTTCAGCATCTGCAAAACTGCTCAGAAATATTGTTATGTGTATGAGGAGGAACCAGGGCTCTGTCCCAAAATTGCACTGCTTCTCCTCTCTGCATCCTTTCCCCTCCCTAATTAGCAACTGTTTGAACCTGCCCATTGGAACTCAAAATCATGAAGGCTGAACGAAGTCTAGTTCCTGTAATCAAAGAAATGGGGGACACAGGCTTTTGTGCCCAGGATCCCCACAGGGTTCTGCTCAGCTTCATAGGCACCCATTATCTGGCCACCCTGAAGGTGCCTGTCAGTCATTCAGTCATATTGCTTAGTCCTCATTTCTACCCTACGCACTGTTCCTGGCCTAGTGTAGCTTTTATCAACTCTCACCCTCCAAGTACTGGCAGCCATCCAACTCTGTTCTCTGGGAGGCCTCTTCCTGCCCTCCTTCCCACTGCTGCTGGGAGAATCTGCCTCAAAAGCTTTCGGTGGGGGGGTGGGGGGGGGTGGAGCTAAGATGGCAGCGTAGAAGGACGTGCACTCATCTCTCCTGCAAAATCGCCTGAATTGCGACGAGTTCCTGGGAAACCATCAACGAAAGGAGGTTGGATCTGATCACAGAGAGGATACCCCACATGGAAGAACAAAGGAGAAGCCGCATCAAGACGGTAGGAGGGGCGCAATCACACTTTTAAAAGTCAAACCTCATACCTGCCAGAGTGGCTGGGCGGGCCAAAGGCGCAAAGCCTGTTGCAGATCAAAACCCGGGAAAGGAGCAGTGACACCCACAAGGGACTGAGCCAGACCTGCTTTGGAGGGTCCAGGCGCCCCCCTGAGCTAGAAGTGCCCTTGAGCAGGCCTTGGAAGGACGGCACTCAGTTTCCTTTGGAGAAGGTTACCATTAACCCCATCACAGAGTCACCGAGGAGGACTGGAAAGTCTGTGTGCACTGTGATCCAGGAGAGGGGAATAGCGATCCTGCATGAGACTGAGCCAGACTCACCTCTGAGTAACCTGACGTCTCCCGCGGTGGCGGGGGTCGACGGTGGCCTGCAGCAGGGTCGGGGTCACTGCGGAAGTGCTTCCCATAGAGCGCGTGGGAATAAATCCTTTGTGAGACAGACGCCATTTTCCCTACTGTAGTTTGGCTGCTGGTCAAACTGCAGAGTTGCTGGTCAAGCTACAGGGAGGGAACTTAGCTCCACCCAGCAAGAAAAGGGATTTGGATTAAGAAACTCCCAGGGCCAGCCTGGGTGGGCCTTTTAGTTCTGGAATAGGCCAAAACAAACAAGCAGTCAAAGAGGTCTTCAGATCCAACCACTGCCAGAGGCAAGAAAAAGACTGATAATTCCTGAATAGTCAGCAAGAGACAGAAGAACATAAACACTATTTTCACGTTTTGTCTGAAGCTGGAGTTACTGCTGGACTTTAAAATTTCATTTTTTGTATTGTATTACTTTGTTTCAATTTTTTTTTTCTCTCTTTTTTCCAAACCCACTCAGTGCACCCCCCGCTTTTTTTTTGTTTTTTTTTTTTGGTGTGTGTGTGAGAGAGAGAGTGGGTGTGTTCATTTCCTTCACTGAATTCTAATGAAGCTACTAATCTTATCAGTAAGACTGAATATATTCAAGTTTACATAATTTATTTTTTCTTTTTCCATTTAAACCACACATTTTATTTTGGTATAAACTTCTGGTTCCCCATTGGCCTTTTAAGGTTCTGTGGGGGTTTTGTTTGTTTTTATTATTTTTGCTTTGTTTTTCTATATTTTTCTATATAATTAGCTCTTTTAATTTTAAAAAATTTTTCATTTGTACTACTACTTCCTCTATAATTCTTTGCTTTCTCTGAAGCTCCTTTCCTATAGCACTAAATTCTAATACATACAAATCTTTATCTCCCTATATTTAACTTTGCAATATTATTCTATATTTCTCTTCTATCCTCCCTTTCTCTTTTTCCCTTTCCCCACCATATTTCTTAGTCTGTTCTGTCCTCATTGCCTTATCCCCAACGGGGACCCTGCTCTAGCATTATTCTCCAATTGGTGCTCTACTCAGTTTGGTTATTAACTGGTGGATATCATTCTTGGTTTTCTCTATTTTCTGTGCTAACGTACTGTACTGTATTTTTGGTTGGAATGCTTGGGTTATGTTACAGCTGTATATGTTTATGTGTATAATTCAATACACTAGATAGTATTTGCATAATTCTTTAATTGCCATTTGTCAAAGGTATACCTTCTGTTTCTCATTTGCATATATATTTTTTAATATCATTTAATGCCATAACAAACCAGCCGTGAAATCTTCATTCCCTGGTGAGGCAACAAGCCCCGGGGTTTTAAGGAGGGAGCACAGACTCCAAAACTCTACAATACTAGAGAACACCTAACACTAAAGAGCAGTATACAAGTGAGAACACCAACAAAGGTAATCACTTGTATGCAAGTCCTGACATCACCCAATCACCAGCATGACCCAGAATAAGAAGCTCTATCCAAACAACAAACACCAACAGACGTAACTCAAAGTCTGGGAAAAGAAAACCTCAAATAGAGTCAGTTTAAAAAATTAATAATAACAATGAAGCGGCAGAGAAATACCACACAAGTGAAGGAACAATCCACAAACACACAAGATCAAATCAATGAAGAGACTTTGGACAAACTTTCTGAAAGTGATTTCAGAAGAATGATAGTAAAGATGATCAAAGACACTGAAAACAGAATTTCAGAGAAATTGCAAGACACAACTAACACACTGAATAAAGAAATACAAGAACTTACTAAAAAAGTAACAGAGACAAACAACTCAATTGCTGAACTGAAAAACACTGTAGAAGGAATCAAGAGCAGAGAATCTGAGACAGAAGACCGGATAAGTGAGCTGGAAGATAAAATGGTGGAAGTAACTGCTGAAAAACAGACTCTAGCTCAAAGAATGAAAAGAGCAGAGGACAGCCTCAGAGACCTCTGGGATAATATCAAATGCACCAATATTCGAATTATAGGGGTTCCAGAAGAAGAAGAAAAAAAGAAAGGCTATGAGAAAATTTTTGAAGAGATTCTAGTTGACAATTTTTTTTTTTTTTTTTTGTCTGTTCTGTCCTCATTGCCTTATCCCCAACGGGGACCCTGCTCTAGCATTATTCTCCAATTGGTGCTCTACTCAGTTTGGTTATTAACTGGTGGATATCATTCTTGGTTTTCTCTATTTTCTGTGCTAACGTACTGTACTGTATTTTTGGTTGGAATGCTTGGGTTATGTTACAGCTGTATATGTTTATGTGTATAATTCAATACACTAGATAGTATTTGCATAATTCTTTAATTGCCATTTGTCAAAGGTATACCTTCTGTTTCTCATTTGCATATATATTTTTTAATATCATTTAATGCCATAACAAACCAGCCGTGAAATCTTCATTCCCTGGTGAGGCAACAAGCCCCGGGGTTTTAAGGAGGGAGCACAGACTCCAAAACTCTACAATACTAGAGAACACCTAACACTAAAGAGCAGTATACAAGTGAGAACACCAACAAAGGTAATCACTTGTATGCAAGTCCTGACATCACCCAATCACCAGCATGACCCAGAATAAGAAGCTCTATCCAAACAACAAACACCAACAGACGTAACTCAAAGTCTGGGAAAAGAAAACCTCAAATAGAGTCAGTTTAAAAAATTAATAATAACAATGAAGCGGCAGAGAAATACCACACAAGTGAAGGAACAATCCACAAACACACAAGATCAAATCAATGAAGAGACTTTGGACAAACTTTCTGAAAGTGATTTCAGAAGAATGATAGTAAAGATGATCAAAGACACTGAAAACAGAATTTCAGAGAAATTGCAAGACACAACTAACACACTGAATAAAGAAATACAAGAACTTACTAAAAAAGTAACAGAGACAAACAACTCAATTGCTGAACTGAAAAACACTGTAGAAGGAATCAAGAGCAGAGAATCTGAGACAGAAGACCGGATAAGTGAGCTGGAAGATAAAATGGTGGAAGTAACTGCTGAAAAACAGACTCTAGCTCAAAGAATGAAAAGAGCAGAGGACAGCCTCAGAGACCTCTGGGATAATATCAAATGCACCAATATTCGAATTATAGGGGTTCCAGAAGAAGAAGAAAAAAAGAAAGGCTATGAGAAAATTTTTGAAGAGATTCTAGTTGAAAATTTCCCCTCCATGGGAAAAGAAATAGTCAATCAAGTCCAAGAAGCACAAAGAGTACCTAACAGAATCAATCCGAGAAGAAACACACCAAGACACATATTAATGAAGTTAACACAAATGAAACACAAAGATAGAATTCTCAAAGCAGCAAGGGAAAAGCAACTAGTGACATACAAGGGAAAGCCCATCCGTTTAACAGCTGATCTCTCAACAGAAACTCTGCAGGCCAGAAGGGAATGGCAGGACACATTTAAACGGCTGAAAGAGAATAATCTGCAACCAAGAATCCTCTACCCTGCAAGGATCTCATTCAAACTTGATGGAGAAATCAAAAGCTTTACAGACAAGCAAAAATTAAAAGAATTTAGTCACACCAAACCAGCCTTACAACAAGTGTTAAAAGGACTTATATAGAAAACAAGTATAAAAGGAGAAGATCCACGAAACAAACCCATCAGAACATCTAAGAAGATGACAATAGGATCATATGTATCAATAATTACTTTGAATGTCAATGGAATGAATGCCCCAACCAAAAGACACAGAGTGGCTGAATGGATCCAAAAACACGACCCATACATATGCTGCCTCGAGGAAACTCACTTCAGACCTAGAGACACTCATAGACTGAAAGTGAGAGGCTGGAAAAAGAAATTCCTTGCAAACGGAAATCAAAAGAAAGCTGGAGTAGGCAAAATTTGGAAAAAGAAGAGGTCACTACATCATAATTAAGGGATCGATCCAAGAAGAAGACATAACAATCATAAATATCATCCCCCCCAAAAACTGAATAAAGAAATACAAGAACTTACTAAAAAGAAGACAAACAACTCAATTGCTGAACTGAAAAACACTGTAGAAGGAATCAAGAGCAGAGAATCTGAGACAGAAGACCGGATAAGTGAGCTGGAAGATAAAATGGTGGAAGTAACTGCTGAAAAACAGACTCTAGCTCAAAGAATGAAAAGAGCAGAGGACAGCCTCAGAGACCTCTGGGATAATATCAAATGCACCAATATTCGAATTATAGGGGTTCCAGAAGAAGAAGAAAAAAAGAAAGGCTATGAGAAAATTTTTGAAGAGATTCTAGTTGAAAATTTCCCCTCCATGGGAAAAGAAATAGTCAATCAAGTCCAAGAAGCACAAAGAGTACCTAACAGAATCAATCCGAGAAGAAACACACCAAGACACATATTAATGAAGTTAACACAAATGAAACACAAAGATAGAATTCTCAAAGCAGCAAGGGAAAAGCAACTAGTGACATACAAGGGAAAGCCCATCCGTTTAACAGCTGATCTCTCAACAGAAACTCTGCAGGCCAGAAGGGAATGGCAGGACACATTTAAACGGCTGAAAGAGAATAATCTGCAACCAAGAATCCTCTAACCTGCAAGGATCTCATTCAAACTTGATGGAGAAATCAAAAGCTTTACAGACAAGCAAAAATTAAAAGAATTTAGTCACACCAAACCAGCCTTACAACAAGTGTTAAAAGGACTTATATAGAAAACAAGTATAAAAGGAGAAGATCCACGAAACAAACCCATCAGAACATCTAAGAAGATGACAATAGGATCATATGTATCAATAATTACTTTGAATGTCAATGGAATGAATGCCCCAACCAAAAGACACAGAGTGGCTGAATGGATCCAAAAACACGACCCATACATATGCTGCCTCGAGGAAACTCACTTCAGACCTAGAGACACTCATAGACTGAAAGTGAGAGGCTGGAAAAAGAAATTCCTTGCAAACGGAAATCAAAAGAAAGCTGGAGTAGCAATCCTCATATCAGACAAAATAAATTTTAAAGTAAAGAAGATTCTAAGAGACAAGGCAGGTCACTACATCATAATTAAGGGATCGATCCAAGAAGAAGACATAACAATCATAAATATCTATGCACCAAACACAGGAGCACCCCAACACATAAGACAAACACTTGCAGACATAAAAGAAGACATTGACAGCAACACAATCATAGTAGGAGACTTTAACACTCCTCTCACACCAATGGACAGATCATCCAAACAGAAAATTAATAAAGAAACACAAGCCTTAAATGCCACACTAGAAGAAATGGACCTCATTGATATCTTTAGGACTTTCCATCCAAAAGCAGAAGAATACACTTTCTTCTCAAGTGCTCATGGAACATTCTCCAAGATAGACCACATCTTGGGCCACAAATCAAACCTCAGTCAATTCAAGAAAACTGAAATTCTATCAACCATCTTCTCGGACCACAATGCAGTGAGACTAGAGATCAACTACAGGAAAAAACCGCTAAAAACACAAACACATGGAGATTAAACAACACATACCTTAAAAACCAACTGATCATTGAGGAAATCAAAGGAGAAATAAAATAAATTCCTAGAAGAAAACGACAATGAACACACGACCGTGTAAAACCTATGGGATACTGTAAAAGCAGTTCTAAGAGGGAAGTTTATAGCAATTCAATTCCACCTCAAGAAACTAGGAAAATCTCAAACAGACGACCTTACCTTATGCTTAAAACAAGTATAAAAGGAGAAGATCCACGAAACAAACCCATCAGAACATCTAAGAAGATGACAATAGGATCATATGTATCAATAATTACTTTGAATGTCAATGGAATGAATGCCCCAACCAAAAGACACAGAGTGGCTGAATGGATCCAAAAACACGACCCATACATATGCTGCCTCGAGGAAACTCACTTCAGACCTAGAGACACTCATAGACTGAAAGTGAGAGGCTGGAAAAAGAAATTCCTTGCAAACGGAAATCAAAAGAAAGCTGGAGTAGCAATCCTCATATCAGACAAAATAAATTTTAAAGTAAAGAAGATTCTAAGAGACAAGGCAGGTCACTACATCATAATTAAGGGATCGATCCAAGAAGAAGACATAACAATCATAAATATCTATGCACCAAACACAGGAGCACCCCAACACATAAGACAAACACTTGCAGACATAAAAGAAGACATTGACAGCAACACAATCATAGTAGGAGACTTTAACACTCCTCTCACACCAATGGACAGATCATCCAAACAGAAAATTAATAAAGAAACACAAGCCTTAAATGCCACACTAGAAGAAATGGACCTCATTGATATCTTTAGGACTTTCCATCCAAAAGCAGAAGAATACACTTTCTTCTCAAGTGCTCATGGAACATTCTCCAAGATAGACCACATCTTGGGCCACAAATCAAACCTCAGTCAATTCAAGAAAACTGAAATTCTATCAACCATCTTCTCGGACCACAATGCAGTGAGACTAGAGATCAACTACAGGAAAAAACCGCTAAAAACACAAACACATGGAGATTAAACAACACATACCTTAAAAACCAACTGATCATTGAGGAAATCAAAGGAGAAATAAAATAAATTCCTAGAAGAAAACGACAATGAACACACGACCGTGTAAAACCTATGGGATACTGTAAAAGCAGTTCTAAGAGGGAAGTTTATAGCAATTCAATTCCACCTCAAGAAACTAGGAAAATCTCAAACAGACGACCTTACCTTATGCTTAAGACAACTGGAAAAAGAAGAACAAAAACACCCCAAAGCCAGCAGAAGAAGGGAAATCATAAAGATCAGAGCAGAAATAAATGAAAAAGAAACAAAAGAAACAATAGTAAAGATAAATAAAACAAAAAACTGGTTCTTCAAAAAGGTCAATAAAATCGACACGCCACTGGTCAGACTCATAAGAAAAAGAGAGAGAATAACAAGATCACCAAAATCAAAAATGAAAAAGGAGAGATTACAACAGATAATGCAGAAATCCGAAGGATTTTAAGAGACTATTATGAACAACTCTATGGCAACAAACTGGACAACCTGGAAGAAATGGACAGTTTCTTAGAGAAGATTAATCTCCCAAGACTCAACCAGGAAGAAATAGAAACTATGAACAAGCCAATCACAAGCTCAGAAATCGACCTTGTGATCAAAAATCTACCCAAAAATAAAAGCCCAGGGCCAGATGGTTTCACAAGTGAATTCTACCAAACATTTAAAGAAGAGCTAATGCCTGTCCTTCTAAAACTCTTCCAAAAAATTGCACAGGAAGGAACACTTCCAAACACATTCTACGAGGTCACCATCACCCTGTTACCCAAAGTCTGGCAAAAACAACACAAAAGAGGAAAATTACAGGCCAATTTCACTGATGAATCTAGACGCCAAAATCCTCAACAAAATCCTAGCAAACAGAATTCAACAGCACATCAAAAAGCTCATTCATCATGATCAAGTTGGATTCATCCCAGGCATGCAAGGATTCTTCAGTATCCACAAATCAATCAATGTGATACACCATATCAACAAATTGAGGGACAAAAATCACATGATCATCTCAATAGATGCAGAAAAAGCCTTTGACAAAGTACAGCATCCATTTATGATCAAAAAAACCATCTCTTTCGGACCACAATGCAGTGAGACTAGAGATCAACTACAGGAAAAAACCGCTAAAAACACAAACACATGGAGATTAAACAACACATACCTTAAAAACCAACTGATCATTGAGGAAATCAAAGGAGAAATAAAATAAATTCCTAGAAGAAAACGACAATGAACACACGACCGTGTAAAACCTATGGGATACTGTAAAAGCAGTTCTAAGAGGGAAGTTTATAGCAATTCAATTCCACCTCAAGAAACTAGGAAAATCTCAAACAGACGACCTTACCTTATGCTTAAGACAACTGGAAAAAGAAGAACAAAAACACCCCAAAGCCAGCAGAAGAAGGGAAATCATAAAGATCAGAGCAGAAATAAATGAAAAAGAAACAAAAGAAACAATAGTAAAGATAAATAAAACAAAAAACTGGTTCTTCAAAAAGGTCAATAAAATCGACACGCCACTGGTCAGACTCATAAGAAAAAGAGAGAGAATAACAAGATCACCAAAATCAAAAATGAAAAAGGAGAGATTACAACAGATAATGCAGAAATCCGAAGGATTTTAAGAGACTATTATGAACAACTCTATGGCAACAAACTGGACAACCTGGAAGAAATGGACAGTTTCTTAGAGAAGATTAATCTCCCAAGACTCAACCAGGAAGAAATAGAAACTATGAACAAGCCAATCACAAGCTCAGAAATCGACCTTGTGATCAAAAATCTACCCAAAAATAAAAGCCCAGGGCCAGATGGTTTCACAAGTGAATTCTACCAAACATTTAAAGAAGAGCTAATGCCTGTCCTTCTAAAACTCTTCCAAAAAATTGCACAGGAAGGAACACTTCCAAACACATTCTACGAGGTCACCATCACCCTGTTACCCAAAGTCTGGCAAAAACAACACAAAAGAGGAAAATTACAGGCCAATTTCACTGATGAATCTAGACGCCAAAATCCTCAACAAAATCCTAGCAAACAGAATTCAACAGCACATCAAAAAGCTCATTCATCATGATCAAGTTGGATTCATCCCAGGCATGCAAGGATTCTTCAGTATCCACAAATCAATCAATGTGATACACCATATCAACAAATTGAGGGACAAAAATCACATGATCATCTCAATAGATGCAGAAAAAGCCTTTGACAAAGTACAGCATCCATTTATGATAAAAACTCTTCAAAAAATGGGCATAGAAGGAACTTATCTTAACATAGTGAAAGCCATCTATGAGAAGCCCACAGCGAACATTATCCTCAATGGTGAAAAACTCAAAGCATTTCATCTAAGATCAGGAACAAGACAAGGGTGTCCACTTTCACCACTCTTATTCAACATAGTCTTGGAAGTTCTAGCAACAGCAATAAGAGAAGAGAAAGAAATCAAAGGAATCCAGATTGGAAAAGAAGAAATCAAACTCTCTCTATTTGCAGATGACGTGATATTATACATAGAAAATCCCAAAGACACTATTACAAAACTACTAGAGTTAATCAGCGAATTCAGCAAGTCGCAGGATACAAAATCAATATACAGACATCACTGGCATTCGTATACACAAACAATGAAAAATCAGAAAACAAAATCAAAGAGGCAATCCCCTTCACCATTGCAACCAAAAGAATCAAATACCTAGGAATAAACCTACCCAAAGAAACAAAAGAACTGTACACAGAAAATTACAAGACACTCATGAAGGACATTAAAGAAGACTTAAACAGATGGAGAGATATTCCATATTCCTGGGTCGGAAGAATCAATATTGTGAAAATGACCATACTACCAAATGTCATCTACAGATTCAATGTGATCCCTATCAAACTACCAATGACATTCTTCACAGAACTAGACCAAAGAATAACACAGTTCATATGGAAACACAAAAGACCTCGAATAGCCAAAGCAATCCTGAGGAAGAAAAACGGAGCTGGAGGGATCAGCCTCCCCAACTTCAGACTCTACTACAAAGCAACAGTCCTCAAGACAGTATGGTACTGGCACAAAAACAGAAATATCGACCAATGGAACAAGATCAAGAACCCAGAGATAAACCCACGCACCTATGGGTACCTTATTTTTGACAAAGGAGGCGAAACTATAAAATGGGACAAAGACAGCCTCTTCAACAAGTGGTGCTGGGAAAACTGGACAGCTACATGCAAAAAAAAAATGAAGTTGGAACATTCCCTGACCCCATACACATGATCATCTCAATAGATGCAGAAAAAGCCTTTGACAAAGTACAGCATCCATTTATGATAAAAACTCTTCAAAAAAT
The DNA here is from genome assembly GCA_022376925.1 of Tragulus kanchil. Classification (NCBI taxonomy): domain Eukaryota; kingdom Metazoa; phylum Chordata; class Mammalia; order Artiodactyla; family Tragulidae; genus Tragulus; species Tragulus kanchil. Next base: position 46,440,404 of record JAIOJX010000025.1, read on the forward strand.
GGGCATAGAAGGAACTTATCTTAACATAGTGAAAGCCATCTATGAGAAGCCCACAGCGAACATTATCCTCAATGGTGAAAAACTCAAAGCATTTCATCTAAGATCAGGAACAAGACAAGGGTGTCCACTTTCACCACTCTTATTCAACATAGTCTTGGAAGTTCTAGCAACAGCAATAAGAGAAGAGAAAGAAATCAAAGGAATCCAGATTGGAAAAGAAGAAATCAAACTCTCTCTATTTGCAGATGACGTGATATTATACATAGAAAATCCCAAAGACACTATTACAAAACTACTAGAGTTAATCAGCGAATTCAGCAAGTCGCAGGATACAAAATCAATATACAGACATCACTGGCATTCGTATACACAAACAATGAAAAATCAGAAAACAAAATCAAAGAGGCAATCCCCTTCACCATTGCAACCAAAAGAATCAAATACCTAGGAATAAACCTACCCAAAGAAACAAAAGAACTGTACACAGAAAATTACAAGACACTCATGAAGGACATTAAAGAAGACTTAAACAGATGGAGAGATATTCCATATTCCTGGGTCGGAAGAATCAATATTGTGAAAATGACCATACTACCAAATGTCATCTACAGATTCAATGTGATCCCTATCAAACTACCAATGACATTCTTCACAGAACTAGACCAAAGAATAACACAGTTCATATGGAAACACAAAAGACCTCGAATAGCCAAAGCAATCCTGAGGAAGAAGAATGGAGCTGGGGGGATCAGCCTCCCCAACTTCAGACTCTACTACAAAGCAACAGTCATCAAGACAGTATGGTACTGGCACAAAAACAGAAATATCGACCAATGGAACAAGATCAAGAACCCAGAGATAAACCCACGCACCTATGGGTACCTTATTTTTGACAAAGGAGGCGAAACTATAAAATGGGACAAAGACAGCCTCTTCAACAAGTGGTGCTGGGAAAACTGGACAGCTACATGCAAAAAAATGAAGTTGGAACATAGCCTGACACCATGCACAAAAATCAACTCAAAATGGATTAAAGGCTTAAATGTAAGGCTAGAAACCATCAAACTCTTAGAGGATAATATAGGCAAAACCCTCAAGGACATCAATCAAAGCAAGATCTTCTCTGACCCACCTACTAGAATAGCGGAACTAAAAAGACAAATGAACATGTGGGACCTCATGAAACTTAAAAGCCTTTGTACAGCAACAGAAAGTACAAAAAAGCTGAACAGACAGCCCACAGAGTAGGAGAAAATCATAGCAAATGAAACACAGACGAGGAATTAATCTCCAAAATCTACAAACAACTCAGACAACTCAGCACTGGAAAAATGAACAACCCAATCCAAAAATGGGAAAAGGACCTAAACAGACACCTCTCTAACGATGACATACAGATGGCCCAAAAACACATGAAACGATGCTCAACTTCACTAATAATTAGAGAAATGCAAATCAAAACTACAATGAGATACCACCTCACACCCGTCAGAATGGCCGTCATCCACAAATCGACAACCAATAAACGCTGGAGAGGCTGCGGAGAAAAGGGAACACTCCTGCATTGCTGGTGGGAGTGTAAATTGATACAGCCTCTATGGAAGACAGTCTGGAGATTTCTTAAAAAACTAAAAATAGAAGCACCATATGACCCAGCAATCCCACTCTTAGGCTTATACCCTGATGAAATCAAAACTGAAAGAAGCACCTGTACCCCAATGTTCATTGCAGCTCTCTATACAATAGCTAGAACATGGAAGGAACCTAGATGCCCATCGATGAACGAATGGATCCAAAAGCTCTGGTACATATATACAATGGAATACTACATAGCTGTAAAGAGAAATGCAGAAGAATCAGCCCTAATGAGGTGGCTGTATGTAGAACATATCATCAAAAGTCAGTCAGAAAGAGAAGGACAAATACAGTATATTAACACATATACTTTACGGAGCGAAAACAAAATTGGGACAGTATGGTACTGGCACAAAAACAGAAATATCGACCAATGGAACAAGATCAAGAACCCAGAGATAAACCCACGCACCTATGGGTACCTTATTTTTGACAAAGGAGGCGAAACTATAAAATGGGACAAAGACAGCCTCTTCAACAAGTGGTGCTGGGAAAACTGGACAGCTACATGCAAAAAAATGAAGTTGGAACATAGCCTGACACCATGCACAAAAATCAACTCAAAATGGATTAAAGGCTTAAATGTAAGGCTAGAAACCATCAAACTCTTAGAGGATAATATAGGCAAAACCCTCAAGGACATCAATCAAAGCAAGATCTTCTCTGACCCACCTACTAGAATAGCGGAACTAAAAAGACAAATGAACATGTGGGACCTCATGAAACTTAAAAGCCTTTGTACAGCAACAGAAAGTACAAAAAAGCTGAACAGACAGCCCACAGAGTAGGAGAAAATCATAGCAAATGAAACACAGACGAGGAATTAATCTCCAAAATCTACAAACAACTCAGACAACTCAGCACTGGAAAAATGAACAACCCAATCCAAAAATGGGAAAAGGACCTAAACAGACACCTCTCTAACGATGACATACAGATGGCCCAAAAACACATGAAACGATGCTCAACTTCACTAATAATTAGAGAAATGCAAATCAAAACTACAATGAGATACCACCTCACACCCGTCAGAATGGCCGTCATCCACAAATCGACAACCAATAAACGCTGGAGAGGCTGCGGAGAAAAGGGAACACTCCTGCATTGCTGGTGGGAGTGTAAATTGATACAGCCTCTATGGAAGACAGTCTGGAGATTTCTTAAAAAACTAAAAATAGAAGCACCATATGACCCAGCAATCCCACTCTTAGGCTTATACCCTGATGAAATCAAAACTGAAAGAAGCACCTGTACCCCAATGTTCATTGCAGCTCTCTATACAATAGCTAGAACATGGAAGGAACCTAGATGCCCATCGATGAACGAATGGATCCAAAAGCTCTGGTACATATATACAATGGAATACTACATAGCTGTAAAGAGAAATGCAGAAGAATCAGCCCTAATGAGGTGGCTGTATGTAGAACATATCATCAAAAGTCAGTCAGAAAGAGAAGGACAAATACAGTATATTAACACATATATTTGGAATCTAGTAGGATAGTGATGATAGCACATGCAGTGAAGCGACGGAAAGACAGACATGGACAGTGGACATATGGACATTGTGGGGAAGGAACAGAAGGTGGGAGGCGTAAAGGAAGTAACACGAAGGCCTGTACTATCATAAGTGAAGAAAATAGCTCTAGTCTTTGCTATGTGAGAAAAGGGGATCCTTCAGGGTTTCTGTGTGATGGTTGGGAGGGGTGGGAAGGGGGGAGATATACATATGACTAATCTGGGAACATACATATCTGTAAACAACAAAACTCTGTAAAAGCTAAAAGCAAAATAAAGGTTTTTTTAAAAAAACTTTCGATGGCTCTCTCTCTCTTTTTAAAAGATTTATTTATTTATTTATTTTGGGCGGGGGTCGGGTTGGGGAGGGAGGGAAGCAGGCGGGCCACTTCTATTGGTGTTTCATTTCTCTATTTTCATCCATCTTTGTTCTTTGGCTCCTGTGGGCCTCCCATCGCGGTGGCATCTGTTGTCGCAGAGCACCGGCTCTGGGCACATGCGCTCCAGAGCTCCGGCTTGGTGATTGGGCACATCGGTCCAGCCGCTCTGCGGCACGTGGGATCTTCCCAGGCCAGGGATCAAACCAGCACCCCTTGCACTGCAAGGCGGTGTCCTTACCCACTGGGCCACCAGGGGAAGCCCCTCTATCTCTCTTAAGAACAGCATCTGAAGCTCTCCATCTTCTTTTTCTAAATCTCCTGATTGACATTTATCTGTAAATATAACGCAGCTAGAACAGCTTTCTGGACTTGTGACCACTTTCTGACACTGATGTGCTGAGGGCTGATGCTTTTTCCTTAGTCTTGAATGTTCATCATTCCTTCTCCAATTGAAATCCTCTTCATCAGTGAAGTTTTGGCTATATCGATGAACGAATGGATCCAAAAGCTCTGGTACATATATACAATGGAATACTACATAGCTGTAAAGAGAAATGCAGAAGAATCAGCCCTAATGAGGTGGCTGTATGTAGAACATATCATCAAAAGTCAGTCAGAAAGAGAAGGACAAATACAGTATATTAACACATATATTTGGAATCTAGTAGGATAGTGATGATAGCACATGCAGTGAAGCGACGGAAAGACAGACATGGACAGTGGACATATGGACATTGTGGGGAAGGAACAGAAGGTGGGAGGCGTAAAGGAAGTAACACGAAGGCCTGTACTATCATAAGTGAAGAAAATAGCTCTAGTCTTTGCTATGTGAGAAAAGGGGATCCTTCAGGGTTTCTGTGTGATGGTTGGGAGGGGTGGGAAGGGGGGAGATATACATATGACTAATCTGGGAACATACATATCTGTAAACAACAAAACTCTGTAAAAGCTAAAAGCAAAATAAAGGTTTTTTTAAAAAAACTTTCGATGGCTCTCTCTCTCTTTTTAAAAGATTTATTTATTTATTTATTTTTGGTTGTTCTGGGTCGGGTTGGGGAGGGAGGGAAGCAGGCGGGCCACTTCTATTGGTGTTTCATTTCTCTATTTTCATCCATCTTTGTTCTTTGGCTCCTGTGGGCCTCCCATCGCGGTGGCATCTGTTGTCGCAGAGCACCGGCTCTGGGCACATGCGCTCCAGAGCTCCGGCTTGGTGATTGGGCACATCGGTCCAGCCGCTCTGCGGCACGTGGGATCTTCCCAGGCCAGGGATCAAACCAGCACCCCTTGCACTGCAAGGCGGTGTCCTTACCCACTGGGCCACCAGGGGAAGCCCCTCTATCTCTCTTAAGAACAGCATCTGAAGCTCTCCATCTTCTTTTTCTAAATCTCCTGATTGACATTTATCTGTAAATATAACGCAGCTAGAACAGCTTTCTGGACTTGTGACCACTTTCTGACACTGATGTGCTGAGGGCTGATGCTTTTTCCTTAGTCTTGAATGTTCATCATTCCTTCTCCAATTGAAATCCTCTTCATCAGTGAAGTTTTGGCTAATCATCTCCCAAGAAATGCCCAAATTGAACCCCTTATGAATAAGTATTTTTGTTATTCTCTGCTGGTACTTTTTCTGTCTTGCACTATAGTAACTCTATCCTTGTTTACTGCTCCTAGTAGACTGTCAGCTCTTAAAATGTTTTGCTTGTTTTTAGGTTTCTGATAGCAGCATCTAATGCAGAAACATTAGGAACATTACTGACAACAGTAGGTGGTCTATAGATGTTTATTTAAAAGTATTTAGAGGTGAGAAGCAAAGCACTCTCCCTGAGAAAAATGAGTATAAAGTAAGGCAAGAAGACACACTACCAAGTGAGGCAAATCTTGGTACCTAGAGCCTGGGAGTGTCGGAGACAAATTTATACAAGGTCCAGCTAGGTGAGGGCAGGGGTGATGCGGCGTTTGCATGAGGAAGGGAATGACGTTAAGTTACAGAAGGTCTGAAATATATTTCAGCCCAGAAATTGTTCTTATATAGAAGCTCATGGAAGCTATCACTTTTGAAGAGATTCTAGTCTTGACTTGTCCTAGTCTTGACTTGTTCAACCAGTTCAACATTCTATCTTTATTTCTTCTTGATGCTATAGGCTTTTGAGCATCAGTGAGCAAGGTAGCTGACTCTAGGAGAGATTATAAAAGTCGGAAGGACTTATTAATTAATACTTGATGCCTGACTTTCCCTTTCTCTAGACTTTCTCTTTGTGTCTTCTCCACCAACAAATACATTGTCCAAGTCTTAATAGAAGTCAAGAATCTTTTAAAAATACAATTGTCATTCCCAGCCGCTCTGCGGCACGTGGGATCTTCCCAGGCCAGGGATCAAACCAGCACCCCTTGCACTGCAAGGCGGTGTCCTTACCCACTGGGCCACCAGGGGAAGCCCCTCTATCTCTCTTAAGAACAGCATCTGAAGCTCTCCATCTTCTTTTTCTAAATCTCCTGATTGACATTTATCTGTAAATATAACGCAGCTAGAACAGCTTTCTGGACTTGTGACCACTTTCTGACACTGATGTGCTGAGGGCTGATGCTTTTTCCTTAGTCTTGAATGTTCATCATTCCTTCTCCAATTGAAATCCTCTTCATCAGTGAAGTTTTGGCTAATCATCTCCCAAGAAATGCCCAAATTGAACCCCTTATGAATAAGTATTTTTGTTATTCTCTGCTGGTATTTTTTCTGTCTTGCACTATAGTAACTCTATCCTTGTTTACTGCTCCTAGTAGACTGTCAGCTCTTAAAATGTTTTGCTTGTTTTTAGGTTTCTGATAGCAGCATCTAATGCAGAAACATTAGGAACATTACTGACAACAGTAGGTGGTCTATAGATGTTTATTTAAAAGTATTTAGAGGTGAGAAGCAAAGCACTCTCCCTGAGAAAAATGAGTATAAAGTAAGGCAAGAAGACACACTACCAAGTGAGGCAAATCTTGGTACCTAGAGCCTGGGAGTGTCGGAGACAAATTTATACAAGGTCCAGCTAGGTGAGGGCAGGGGTGATGCGGCGTTTGCATGGGGAAAGGGGAATGACGTTAAGTTACAGAAGGTCTGAAATATATTTCAGCCCAGAAATTGTTCTTATATAGAAGCTCATGGAAGCTATCACTTTTGAAGAGATTCTAGTCTTGACTTGTCCTAGTCTTGACTTGTTCAACCAGTTCAACATTCTATCTTTATTTCTTCTTGATGCTATAGGCTTTTGAGCATCAGTGAGCAAGGTAGCTGACTCTAGGAGAGATTATAAAAGTCGGAAGGACTTATTAATTAATACTTGATGCCTGACTTTCCCTTTCTCTAGACTTTCTCTTTGTGTCTTCTCCACCAACAAATACATTGTCCAAGTCTTAATAGAAGTCAAGAATCTTTTAAAAAAGTTTTATTGGGGTATAGTTGATTTGCAATGTTGTGTTAGTTTCAGGTATACAGCAAAGTGATTCAGTTATACAAATAGATAAATTTATTCTTTTTCAGATTCTTTCCCCATATAGGTTGTTGCAGAATACTGAGTTCCTTATGCTATTTAGTAGGTCCTTTTTTGGTTGTCTATCTTATACATAATCATTTCTGCATATTAATCCCAAACTCCTGATTTATTCCTCCCCCAACATTTCCCCATTGGTAGCTATAAGTTTGTTCTCAAAATCTGTGGGTCTGTTTCTGTTTTGTATATAAATTGATTTATATCATTTAAAAATTATATTCCACATATAAGTGATATCATATGATATTGGTCTTTCTCTGCATGACTTACTTACCATGATCATCTCTAGGTCCATCCATGTTACTGCAAATAGTATTATTTCATTCATTTTTATCGATGAGTACTATTCCATTGTATAAATGTACCACATCTTCTTCATCCATTCCTCTGTCAATGGACATTTAGGTTGCTTCCATGTCCTGGTTATTGTAAATAGTGCTTCAATGAACATAAGAGGCACATGTGCCTTTCTGAATTATGGTTTTATACAGATATATGGACAGGGAGTGGGATTACTCTATCATAGGGTAGATCTATTTTAGTTTTATAGGGAATATCCATACTGTTCTCCATAGTGGTTATACTAATTTACATTCCCACCAATAATGTAGGAGGGTTCCAGAAGTCAAGAATCTAAAGTGTTATTGTCTTCTAAAGATCATGCATTTGGTTGAATATAATTTCTTTCTCTGTCTGCATACAGACATGTAAATACACACACACACACACTCACACACACTCACACAAACACAAAAGACTTGAGCCGATGGATATGGGTGCAAATTGTGTTGTACTGTGTCAATGGAAAATGGCTCTTGCAAAAGTGTTCATTCAGGACCCAGTGACTCAGTGAGGAATGACTTTCCTGGGCTTGTATACATGATTAGATCCCTTTGATCTGATGATTCTGTCATTTTGAAAAACTTCAATTTTTTCCAAAACAGAAGAAAATGCAGTTTACTTTTTAGAGCAGAGATAGTGGTGCAGCAAGTTATTTAGAAGTTATTGCAAAATACCACAAGGAACAGCAGCCCTGAAAGGACAGGGCAGCTATGGGCAACCTGTTGACAACTTTCTGGACAAAGTGGAAAAGTGTGTTCCAGTGAGACTTGGGATTGACAATGGAATTACAAAGGATTAATACTGAGTTCCTTATGCTATTTAGTAGGTCCTTTTTTGGTTGTCTATCTTATACATAATCATTTCTGCATATTAATCCCAAACTCCTGATTTATTCCTCCCCCAACATTTCCCCATTGGTAGCTATAAGTTTGTTCTCAAAATCTGTGGGTCTGTTTCTGTTTTGTATATAAATTGATTTATATCATTTAAAAATTATATTCCACATATAAGTGATATCATATGATATTGGTCTTTCTCTGCATGACTTACTTACCATGATCATCTCTAGGTCCATCCATGTTACTGCAAATAGTATTATTTCATTCATTTTTATCGATGAGTACTATTCCATTGTATAAATGTACCACATCTTCTTCATCCATTCCTCTGTCAATGGACATTTAGGTTGCTTCCATGTCCTGGTTATTGTAAATAGTGCTTCAATGAACATAAGAGGCACATGTGCCTTTCTGAATTATGGTTTTATACAGATATATGGACAGGGAGTGGGATTACTCTATCATAGGGTAGATCTATTTTTAGTTTTATAGGGAATATCCATACTGTTCTCCATAGTGGTTATACTAATTTACATTCCCACCAATAATGTAGGAGGGTTCCAGAAGTCAAGAATCTAAAGTGTTATTGTCTTCTAAAGATCATGCATTTGGTTGAATATAATTTCTTTCTCTGTCTGCATACAGACATGTAAATACACACACACACACACTCACACACACTCACACAAACACAAAAGACTTGAGCCGATGGATATGGGTGCAAATTGTGTTGTACTGTGTCAATGGAAAATGGCTCTTGCAAAAGTGTTCATTCAGGACCCAGTGACTCAGTGAGGAATGACTTTCCTGGGCTTGTATACATGATTAGATCCCTTTGATCTGATGATTCTGTCATTTTGAAAAACTTCAATTTTTTCCAAAACAGAAGAAAATGCAGTTTACTTTTTAGAGCAGAGATAGTGGTGCAGCAAGTTATTTAGAAGTTATTGCAAAATACCACAAGGAACAGCAGCCCTGAAAGGACAGGGCAGCTATGGGCAACCTGTTGACAACTTTCTGGACAAAGTGGAAAAGTGTGTTCCAGTGAGACTTGGGATTGACAATGGATAAAACCACATCCTCCACAGAAAATATTAACCTTGAGTATGAAAGAGATTTAATTTCCTCATCCAGTCATCAAGATTTTAGAGTTTGCAACTCATATGACTGTGATGAAATGTTCAGTGCTGGAAAACATGTTTTTATTCCTGTCTGTTCATCATCGGGTGAGGGTGGGGTTAGTGCATTTTAATTTAGTTATTAGCACTAGATTATCTTTGCAAAGAAAGGTGATTTTTACTCTACCTATTGTAAGTTGCATTCTGTGGTCATTTTTAAAAATAACAAATGATTGTGAATAAAGTTTGCCTACAGTAGAACAGGTAATATGGCCCTGCCACCATTTCAAAGATCTCTGCACTCTGTGATGAAGGTTTGGGTATCTAGTTGAGATGGGGGCTTCCCAGGTGGCTCAGTGGCAAAGAATCTGCCTGCCAATTCAAGAGAAGTGGGTTCAATCCTTGTATGGGGAAGATTCCCCAGAGTAGAAAATGGCAACCCACTCCACTATTCTTGCCTGGGAAATTCCAGGGACAGAAGCACCAGGCCATGTTACAGTTCATGGTGTTGTGAAGAGTTGGACATGGCTGAGATTGCACACACCCAGTTGGGGTATTCCATTTTTGTCCAGTGTCTGTGGTATAATCTAGTCAAATGTTAGTGTGGGGGTCCTGCTGTGCTTGGCTACTTGGATTTGGATTCTGAGGCCTCTCTCATTCTCTCTCTCTCTCTCACACACACACATACACACTTGCACACCCATGCACACAGCTTGTGCTGAGATGCTGAATCACTTTGGGTCTGTTCTTAACCTGTAGGCTGCAATCCTCTATAGCAGGACTCAGCCCTGAGTGGAATCCAGTCTGGTTCCCTGAAGCCTATGTTCTTTTCTTGAGGTGTTTGGTAAGAACACTTCATATATTTTCACTCATAATCTAGAACGATTATTCACTTCAGTCATGATTTGGGTCCCGGTGGCACTAGTGGTAGAGAACCCACCTGCCAGTGCAGGAGACATAAGAGATCTGGGTTCAATCCCTTGGCCAGGATTATCTCCTGGAGGAGGAAATGGCAACCCACTCCAGTATTCTTTCCTGGAGAATTCCATGGACAGAGGAGCCAGACGGGCTATAGCCCATAAGGTTGCCAAGAGTCAGAGATGACTGAAGAGAGTTAGCACTCATATGTCTAGAAGAAATGGACTATTTTTTGAAAATAACTAACAAGAAAGAATGAATTCATGTTGGTATGCTTGTCTCTAAGGACTTTGATTTGTGTGTTAGTATTAACTCCACTCTGATAATCAGCCAATGGTCAGCGTTATCTTCCTTTCAATAAGGAAACTAGATGCTCAGAAACACAAGCATCTTTGTTCATAGCCAGACCTGGCCCTTCAGCCTGTGGAAGAGGCTGACCTATAGGCATTATTTCCATTTATCCTCCATGTATCCTTCAGTCCACTCTCCACAAGCTTTAGCCAGGTTACAACCAGAAAACCAGACATTGAAAACAAATCAGAACTTGTTCAAGAGAAGTGGGTTCAATCCTTGTATGGGAAGATTCCCCAGAGTAGAAAATGGCAACCCACTCCACTATTCTTGCCTGGGAAATTCCAGGGACAGAAGCACCAGGCCATGTTACAGTTCATGGTGTTGTGAAGAGTTGGACATGGCTGAGATTGCACACACCCAGTTGGGGTATTCCATTTTGTCCAGTGTCTGTGGTATAATCTAGTCAAATGTTAGTGTGGGGTCCTGCTGTGCTTGGCTACTTGGATTTGGATTCTGAGGCCTCCCCATTCTCTCTCTCTCTCACACACACACATACACACTTGCACACCCATGCACACAGCTTGTGCTGAGATGCTGAATCACTTTGGGTCTGTTCTTAACCTGTAGGCTGCAATCCTCTATAGCAGGACTCAGCCCTGAGTGGAATCCAGTCTGGTTCCCTGAAGCCTATGTTCTTTTCTTGAGGTGTTTGGTAAGAACACTTCATATATTTTCACTCATAATCTAGAACGATTATTCACTTCAGTCATGATTTGGGTCCCGGTGGCACTAGTGGTAGAGAACCCACCTGCCAGTGCAGGAGACATAAGAGATCTGGGTTCAATCCCTTGGCCAGGATTATCTCCTGGAGGAGGAAATGGCAACCCACTCCAGTATTCTTTCCTGGAGAATTCCATGGACAGAGGAGCCAGACGGGCTATAGCCCATAAGGTTGCCAAGAGTCAGAGATGACTGAAGAGAGTTAGCACTCATATGTCTAGAAGAAATGGACTATTTTTTGAAAATAACTAACAAGAAAGAATGAATTCATGTTGGTATGCTTGTCTCTAAGGACTTTGATTTGTGTGTTAGTATTAACTCCACTCTGATAATCAGCCAATGGTCAGCGTTATCTTCCTTTCAATAAGGAAACTAGATGCTCAGAAACACAAGCATCTTTGTTCATAGCCAGACCTGGCCCTTCAGCCTGTGGAAGAGGCTGACCTATAGGCATTATTTCCATTTATCCTCCATGTATCCTTCAGTCCACTCTCCACAAGCTTTAGCCAGGTTACAACCAGAAAACCAGACATTGAAAAATTACCCCCAAATCAGAACTTGTACTTTTCGGCATATTCTTCTGGAGAGAAAAGAGTTTTCCAACAGTATCTCCATGTAAAAATGAACTGACTAATTAGAACAAGAAAGTATTTATTTTCTTTATTATGTGCCTGTTATGTCAAATGTGAGAATTACATATAAAAAGATTTGAAAAACAAAGAGTATAATAAATGTGCTAAAAATTGGCTAGTAAGGTCACCAATGAATTGCTCTGTTGAAAAGGAGAATGAAGAAAGCACTGGACTAATTGTGTGAGACGCTGAGTCATGAGGGAAGGAGGAAAGGGAAATAAGGTAAAAACAAATTTTTATGTGCTTTTTCTGCCCCCTCCAATCTTGTCAAATGCCAAGGTTAGCTGTACCCTGTGCCTGTCTTTAAATCTTAGGAAGAAGATTTTAAAGGGCTCACTTTCTGATTGTCATGAGGGAAGCTCCGCCCATTGAAATGCCATGTGAAATCAAGGAGTCTCTTTTATTCTGTTCTAGCTTCTCACATTTCCTTGCTCACTCGGGGCAACTTGTGGGAGACCTCTGTGGCCTCAAGAGCATCATGGTGCTAACAGACTCTGGGAAGAAGGGGAGGTGGACTGCATGCTGATACATGGATTTTTTCGAACAACCAATTTGATCTCTAATTTGTGTCTTTGTTCAGTTTATGATTAAAGCCAGTTTTTCTTTATTTTAAAGATGTTTCATTCATTTTGAAAGCAGTAGAAAATCATTTGCCATGTGGCACTGAACTTATTTTCTAGGTCTTAGTTTCCTCAACTGTGAAAAAAAGGACTTCACAAGTTTTTTTTTTTTTCCCCTCCGTTGCTAGGATACATGAATGTCCTTTTAGTCAATTGCTAATCCAAACAATTTTTCCCTTGTAAACAGGCAGGGTGAGTGTGCTACTTCTCTACTTCAGTCTCCAGCATTGAGATGTTGGTTTGGAGTCTACTTCTAATCTATACATTGTCTCAAGTGAGTTTTAATATGTATGTATATGTATTAATATGTATGTATGTGTATGAATGGACATATTTTTCCACGCTTTAGCCAGGTTACAACCAGAAAACCAGACATTGAAAAATTACCCCAAATCAGAACTTGTACTTTTCGGCATATTCTTCTGGAGAGAAAGAGGTTTCCAACAGTATCTCCATGTAAAAATGAACTGACTAATTAGAACAAGAAAGTATTTATTTTCTTTATTATGTGCCTGTTATGTCAAATGTGAGAATTACATATAAAAAGATTTGAAAAACAAAGAGTATAATAAATGTGCTAAAAATTGGCTAGTAAGGTCACCAATGAATTGCTCTGTTGAAAAGGAGAATGAAGAAAGCACTGGACTAATTGTGTGAGACGCTGAGTCATGAGGGAAGGAGGAAAGGGAAATAAGGTAAAAACAAATTTTTATGTGCTTTTTCTGCCCCCTCCAATCTTGTCAAATGCCAAGGTTAGCTGTACCCTGTGCCTGTCTTTAAATCTTAGGAAGAAGATTTTAAAGGGCTCACTTTCTGATTGTCATGAGGAAGCTCCGCCCATTGAAATGCCATGTGAAATCAAGGAGTCTCTATCATTCCGTTCTAGCTTCTCACATTTCCTTGCTCACTCGGGGCAACTTGTGGGAGACCGCGGTGGCCGCAAGAGCATCAGGGTGCTACCAGACTCTGGGAAGCAGGGGAGGTGGACTGCACGCTGATACATGGATTTTTTCGAACAACCAATTTGATCTCTAATTTGTGTCTTTGTTCAGTTTATGATTAAAGCCAGTTTTTCTTTATTTTAAAGATGTTTCATTCATTTTGAAAGCAGTAGAAAATCATTTGCCATGTGGCACTGAACTTATTTTCTAGGTCTTAGTTTCCTCAACTGTGAAAAAAAGGACTTCACAAGTTTTTTTTTTTTTTTTTTCCCCTCCGTTGCTAGGATACATGAATGTCCTTTTAGTCAATTGCTAATCCAAACAATTTTTCCCTTGTAAACAGGCAGGGTGAGTGTGCTACTTCTCTACTTCAGTCTCCAGCATTGAGATGTTGGTTTGGAGTCTACTTCTAATCTATACATTGTCTCAAGTGAGTTTTAATATGTATGTATATGTATTAATATGTATGTATGTGTGTATGAATGGACATATTTTTCTTGTTACTCATCCCTTCATGAACAGTACTTAATGGTTTCTAAGAAGTCTTGGAGGAAGTCACGAGATGCTTATAAAATTCTGTGTGATTTCAGACCAAAGGCAGTGAAATTTGGTTATTCTGAACAGCAGTTACCTACAAATCTGGACCATGCTTTTTCTTAATGGCAATTGCTTTTGGAGAGGAAACAAGAGAATGAGCTATTTCTCCATGTATTTTTTTTCCAGTTTGAGAGCTTTAAGGGAGTGTTATGTTTGGCACCTTAATGAATACAATCTGCACTCTCCCCGGTGACTGATAAGACCCTCACGGCCCTGGCTTGTGCTGCCTGGTCTGAACCCCATCTCTACATGCTGGGCAAGCTGCCTTTCTCCTTCCCTACAGATGCTCCCTACATTAGGGCCTGAACTTCTCTTGCCTCTGGTGGAATTTGCTGTCCTCAGATTTCTATGGCTGTCCCTTCTATCATTTGAGGCTCTGCTTAGATGTCATCTTCTCAGAGAGGGTTTCATGGCCACTGGATTCAAACTAGCCCTCTTCTCCACCTGGCTCACCCCTGCCCAGTCTTTGTCTGCCTGGATGAAAGGATCTCATTCATTTATTTGGCTGACTGTTCATTGTTTTTCCCTAGTAGAATGCTATTTCCTTGAGAACACAAATATTGTTTTGGTTACTACTGTGTTCAACCAATGTTTACTCAGTGATAAATGAATACTCTAGGTTATTGCTGTACAATTCAACTTTCTACAATGATAAAAATATGCCATGATTTGCACTATCAAATATGGCAGTCATGAATTCACATGTGTCTGTTACACTCTTGAAATGTGCCTCTGAGAAGCTGAATTTTAAGTTTTGCTTAATATATTTTTTTAAAGATTTATTTATTTATTATTTATTTTGGGTGGGGTGGGGAGGGAGGGAGCAGGCGGGCCACTTCTGTTGGTCTTTCATTTCTCTATTTTCATCCATCTTTGTTCTTTGGCCCATGTGGGCCTCCCATCGCGGTGGCCTCTGTTGTCTCAGAGCACTGACTCTGGGCGCATGCGCTCCAGAGCTCTGGCTCGGTAATTGGACACATCAGTCCAGCCACTCCGCGGCACGTGGGATCTTCCCAGGCCAGGGATCAAACCGGCACCCCTTGCACTGCAAGGTGGTGTCCTTACCCAATGGACCACCAGGGAAGCCCGAGTTTTGCTTAATGTTAATTTAAATTTTAACTCTTCACAAATTCACTTTAGTCATGTCTGACTCTTTGTGACCCCATGGCTCCTCAAGTCCATGGGATTCTCCAAGCAAGAATATTGGAGTTGGTAGCCCCATTCCCTTCTCAATGGGATCTTCCTAGCCCAAGGATCCAGCTTGCATTTTTTTGTGTGTCTCCTACATTGGCAGGCATGTTCTTTACCACTGATGATGTGGGAAGTGGTAACCATGTTGCACAGTGCAGTTCTATCTGCCTTTGAAACTTAGTGATCAAATCAGTAGCAAGATAGCAATAGTGATATTGATAGCAAGAGCACTAGTAACATTTGAAATGCTTTTCTTTATGATATTTTCTCTTCTTATCTCTCTTTTTTTTTAAAGTTTAAAGTTTCATTAGAAAAATCATACAGAAAATAAAAGATATATTTATCAAGAACAATAATGGTATTATTTCATTCAGTGAATTAACTGAAAACATGGGTGACAGTACAGAAATGTTAACATACAATCTCACACAACTAACTGGCCTGGAAAACCAGGCTCTCAGAGGCAATTGCAGTTCCATTTGTCCAAGCTCTCTTCTTAAGTGGAGGGTTTTCTGTCATTGGTTTTGTCTTAAGTTTTCTTATAGCAAGTTAAAAGATGCATCTCATTTCCCCATCACCAAGTACGTTATTCCCCAAAATGTTTAAACTGAGTACCTGATAACCAGGTGTCTCTGTTGCTTCCAATTCTTTTGTTAAGGAATATGAAACTTTGTTGAAAGTCAATCCAAGATCAAGTCCACAACAGAGTTCCAGAACTTGGCTATTTGTCCGTGTTTGCTTCGTAGGAAGTATGAGTAACAGTCATCGGTAGCTGCACAACTGAGATTATAACGAGCACTTCTATTTCTCTCTGTAAGGTTTGCTTACCAGGTTCTACCTCCTCTCTGCCCACCTGGGGAGCTCCACTGCCCCGATCAGATTTAGATTTGAAGGTTTTTGTTCCAAGTCTCTTTAATTTCTTTTGTGGTTAAACTACATGAGTTAAGAGTTTTCAGAAAGAAAGAAGAAAGTCTCTTTTTATTGTTTCAACAAGTAAATGTTAAAACCCTAAGAAGTTACCATTCATCCCAACTCCACTCCATTAAGGCTGCCATGTGCTGTGATGTCCACCATCACCTAGGGTCAGCAGCATGACACCTGAGGCCGGGTTTCTTTCACTGCTCACTTTATTTCTAAATGGCAAAAGTTTTTGTAATTAGCTGAAATCTATCAGAATAATTTCAGTTTTTGAAAGCAAAGGTATTTGTGTTGTTCCACTTTGTTGGGTTATATGCAGAGGACAAAAGACAGGATGACTCATTTATCCTGGATAAAACCAGACAGCAACTGCAAAAGGGGTTGACCAAAATACTCCTGTAGCTTACAGAAACTAAAACAAAGTGCAGGCTGGAACAGAGTTCTAAACAATGTCTCCCAGTTGAAATTCAAAGTATTGGAAAGAAGGTGAAGGGGCATTAATGGGATCAGTGTCCTAAAAAACTATCGTGGTGGAAAGCCACCTCTGTGTGCTCCTCCACGGCCTCCCCTGAAACCACCTCTCTCTCCTCGGAAGTTAGATCGGTTTCTTTCTCGTCCTGCCGAAGTTCCACCTCTCCCACCTCCTCTGGGAGCTCCACCTCCCCGATCAGGTTTAGATTTGGGAGGAGGTGATTTGGGTCGGAGTCTCTCAATTTCTTCTGTACATCCGTCAAATAGGAATTCGGAGCACTGAAGTAGGATGCATACGTTTCTGCATTGTAGTTACTATTTGTAAGAGTTGGTCCAACTGTAAGCCAGCCTGGTCAAATTGTACTATCTCTTCCAAATAGATGAAGGCGTCTTCTACCAAGACAAAAATGTTCAATTATATGGAAAATTTCCACAGGCTTTTCTATATTGCCAATTTCAGGTTCTTCTGTGATGATCAGGTCAATGTCAACATTAGCATGAATGAAGTCCCCGTCTGTGCTACGCTTAAGAGTTCCTTTGATCCCCATAAGGTAGTGTTCCTTTGTCCTCTGGAAGACAGCCTTTGGATCTAAAGTCTTAGTCTTTCCAGGATTGTTTTTATTGGTTTTAATCCAGCAAATATCTTCACATCTTCTGTAACACCACATGGGTAAACACACTCTTCCAAGGGCCCAACCCCTCTCCAGAACCACACCAGAGAAAAATAAATGATCAAGGGGCTGCAATCTCATCAATTTCTAACTTCATAATATCATCCCAAGTCCAGCATTTCTCATTAGCAGTGATGCCAGTCTCTCTATAATATTCTTCTAAAGGTGGTTCAAGAAGAATCACATCAAATTTGGGTGTCAGTTCTCTGATGTCAAAGGCTTCTATATCTGCTTGTAAATACATAGGGGGAGTATTAGATTTCGCTGTTAACTCATCCTTCAGCCTGATGAGCTCCCTCAAATCTGTTGGCCAAACCTACATCCCTGATGAAATTCTGGGGTCTATGTCCAGTGTCCATCAAAGCAGATGATCATTTATCCTGGATAAAACCAGACAGCAACTGCAATAGGGGTTGACCAAAATACTCCTGTAGCTTACAGAAACTAAAACAAAGTGCAGGCTGGAACAGAGTTCTAAACAATGTCTCCCAGTTGAAATTCAAAGTATTGGAAAGAAGGTGAAGGGGCATTAATGGGATCAGTGTCCTAAAAAACTATCGTGGTGGAAAGCCACCTCTGTGTGCTCCTCCACGGCCTCCCCTGAAACCACCTCTCTCTCCTCGGAAGTTAGATCGGTTTCTTTCTCGTCCTGCCGAAGTTCCACCTCTCCCACCTCCTCTGGGAGCTCCACCTCCCCGATCAGGTTTAGATTTGGGAGGAGGTGATTTGGGTCGGAGTCTCTCAATTTCTTCTGTACATCCGTCAAATAGGAATTCGGAGCACTGAAGTAGGATGCATACGTTTCTGCATTGTAGTTACTATTTGTAAGAGTTGGTCCAACTGTAAGCCAGCCTGGTCAAATTGTACTATCTCTTCCAAATAGATGAAGGCGTCTTCTACCAAGACAAAAATGTTCAATTATATGGAAAATTTCCACAGGCTTTTCTATATTGCCAATTTCAGGTTCTTCTGTGATGATCAGGTCAATGTCAACATTAGCATGAATGAAGTCCCCGTCTGTGCTACGCTTAAGAGTTCCTTTGATCCCCATAAGGTAGTGTTCCTTTGTCCTCTGGAAGACAGCCTTTGGATCTAAAGTCTTAGTCTTTCCAGGATTGTTTTATTGGTTTTAATCCAGCAAATATCTTCACATCTTCTGTAACACCACATGGGTAAACACACTCTTCCAAGGGCCCAACCCCTCTCCAGAACCACACCAGAGAAAAATAAATGATCAAGGGGCTGCAATCTCATCAATTTCTAACTTCATAATATCATCCCAAGTCCAGCATTTCTCATTAGCAGTGATGCCAGTCTCTCTATAATATTCTTCTAAAGGTGGTTCAAGAAGAATCACATCAAATTTGGGTGTCAGTTCTCTGATGTCAAAGGCTTCTATATCTGCTTGTAAATACATAGGGGGAGTATTAGATTTCGCTGTTAACTCATCCTTCAGCCTGATGAGCTCCCTCAGTTTAGGGTATTCTTCAAATCTGTTGGCCAAACCTACATCCCTGATGAAATTCTGGGGTCTATGTCCAGTGTCCACAAAATGTTGGCAGTAATCATTATGGGGATTTAAACTCTGTGTTCCCTTAAGAAAAGTACTAGAATCTTTATAAATCTCTTCTTTGTATGGCAAATTCTCCTCCTCCTGTTGCATTTCTAATTCATCCTTATATTCTTCCATTTTGTCTTCATCTGTCTCTCCTTCATCCTGATACTTATGTTTTGCATTTGGAGCAGAGGTATCATAGGAAGCCCTACAAGTTTCTCTTGTTTCAGCGATTTCTCTCTGCTCATCTTTGCTGTTCAACACCGCACCGATGCTGTCGGCACTTTCAGCTCCCAACTGCTGCGCGAGAAGCTGTCTCCATAACTTCTGCCACTCCCGGATCTCCTGCAAGTGGCTGTCCATGTCCCAATTCTTGTTTTCCACTACCTCAAAAACTTGGCAATTAGCTGATAAATCCCTGCCACAATTTTTCTTGAGTCTATGGAACACAAGGTTTTCCGGGATCTTCAGGAGGAGGGTACCCAACACCCTCTGACCGCTAGGTGTTTCTGGGGCCCTCTTCTTATCTCTTAATGAGATCAGTGGAGTAGAATGACATCATCAACAAACCCACACAAACCCATATTTTGAAATTCATTTTTTAGCATCCATCAGTAGGAGCCACAGAAAAAGTTCTATTAGCTTCCTTATGTTTTTCTGAACTGGCCTCTTTATTATGTGTTTTCCTTTTGTTAATAACCTGCTGGTCAGTTTTGTGAAGTTATATATAGTACAGCTTCTTAAGAGATAGGATATCAAATGGCTTCCAATTAAAAGCGCCCAAATACATGACTGAGCTTAAAAAATATGCTTTCAGAGAGACATATGCACTATTATATGGAACTCTTGCTTCAAGGTGCAATTTATTCAGGCAAAGCAAGGAGAACCCACACCCCCATTTATAGTTAAGTTAGAACAAAGCTCTTTTGTAAGGAAATTGTTTATGTACTCTCAACACTTTCAAGGCATCATTTGGGGCATATTACCTCACAGGTGATTTACATTTTCTGTTTAGTATCACTTCTTTTCCTCAGTCTGTGAAAGGAGGTTGAATGGAGAATTTTTTCCAGGTTTGCAGCTTTCTGCTGCTTAAGTCTGGAGAAAGATCTGTCCTCCTGTTCATTTCTAATTCATCCTTGATATGTCTTCCATTTTGTCTTCAAGAAAAGTACTAGAATCTTTATAAATCTCTTCTTTGTATGGCAAATTCTCCTCCTCCTGTTGCATTTCTAATTCATCCTTATATTCTTCCATTTTGTCTTCATCTGTCTCTCCTTCATCCTGATACTTATGTTTTGCATTTGGAGCAGAGGTATCATAGGAAGCCCTACAAGTTTCTCTTGTTTCAGCGATTTCTCTCTGCTCATCTTTGCTGTTCAACACCGCACCGATGCTGTCGGCACTTTCAGCTCCCAACTGCTGCGCGAGAAGCTGTCTCCATAACTTCTGCCACTCCCGGATCTCCTGCAAGTGGCTGTCCATGTCCCAATTCTTGTTTTCCACTACCTCAAAAACTTGGCAATTAGCTGATAAATCCCTGCCCCAATTTTTCTTCGGAGTCTATGGAACACAAGGTTTTCCGGGATCTTCAGGAGGAGGGTACCCAACACCCTCTGACCGCTAGGTGTTTCTGGGGCCCTCTTCTTATCTCTTAATGAGATCAGTGGAGTAGAATGACATCATCAACAAACCCACACAAACCCATATTTTGAAATTCATTTTTTAGCATCCATCAGTAGGAGCCACAGAAAAAGTTCTATTAGCTTCCTTATGTTTTTCTGAACTGGCCTCTTTATTATGTGTTTTCCTTTTGTTAATAACCTGCTGGTCAGTTTTGTGAAGTTATATATAGTACAGCTTCTTAAGAGATAGGATATCAAATGGCTTCCAATTAAAAGCGCCCAAATACATGACTGAGCTTAAAAAATATGCTTTCAGAGAGACATATGCACTATTATATGGAACTCTTGCTTCAAGGTGCAATTTATTCAGGCAAAGCAAGGAGAACCCACACCCCCATTTATAGTTAAGTTAGAACAAAGCTCTTTTGTAAGGAAATTGTTTATGTACTCTCAACACTTTCAAGGCATCATTTGGGGCATATTACCTCACAGGTGATTTACATTTTCTGTTTAGTATCACTTCTTTTCCTCAGTCTGTGAAAGGAGGTTGAATGGAGAATTTTTTCCAGGTTTGCAGCTTTCTGCTGCTTAAGTCTGGAGAAATACTCCATGTATTTGGAAGTGTGCTGCTAGGGGAATAACAGTTTTAAGACTGTGGGCTTGTCCATCGTTTATCATCATTATATGGTGTCTGTCAACAGAAAACCATTTCCCAGAATTCCATAAGGAGTTGCTCCATATAGAAGCATGGAGTCTTGTGACAAGAAAAAGGCATTGCAGTGAAGAGAAATAGGAAAGGGGGTGGGGGATAAACAGAAGCTTTTAGAGCTAATTCATGGCTGGCGTCATCTCCATTAGCATTGGGACTGTTTGACGTTGAGTTCAGAGAACACAAGCAGGGCTGGTTTCCATCTGTCATGGTGATTAATGGGAGCATTGTTAGGTAATAATAGTTTAATAATATAGCTGGAGCCAAGGAGGCACACAAAATGTGTACATGTAATGCTAAAACCAAGAGGAACTATGGATAAAACCACAAAAGCCAGGAAATTGAGGTCCTGTTCTCAGTTCTACCACTAAGAAAAGGGCAGCTGGGAGAAACTTTTCTCAAACCTGAAGATGGTTAAATAGTCTATCACTGGGGTGAAGAGAGCTGTCTTAGTTCTCAGGAAGGATGGCACCTTGATGCTTTTAATGTACCTATATCTCAAGGACTAAACATTTATTAAAACATACTTCTTCTGATGATAAAAATTGGGATACCACAACCAATGTGTTTAAGAGGGAAACAGACATTCCCTTGTGTTGATAGATTGGATTTGTCATTTCCAAAAATTATCTAGATTTCTTTTTTTTAAATTATTTATTCTTTTGGGGGTGGGTTGGGGACTTCTATTGGTCTTTCATTTATCTATTTTCATCCATCTTTGTTCTTCAGCCCGTGTGGGCCTCCCATCACGGTGGCCTCTGTCGTCACAGAGCACCGGCTCTGGGCACATGTGTTCCAGAGCTCCGGCTCAGTAATTGGACACATAGGTCCAGCCGCTCTGCGGCACGTGGAATCTTCCCAGGCCAGGGATCGAACTGGCATCCCTTGCACTGCAAGGCAGTGTCCTTACCCACTGAACAACCAGGGAAGGCCTATCTAGATTTCTTTATATGATATGATTCCACACCCAACTCTATGATACTTTACTATTGATGTGAAACATAAATAGTTAAAATTGAGTCTGCAAGAGGCAAAATCTGGTCAACCTGTACCAACAAATTTCAATAAAGTTGTCCTTTCTCTCAGATGTCAGCCAGAGACCCAGAGAGATCCCCAAACTCTCAGAGTCTAGATAATAAGGTCTTTCACTCTAGACTGTTACAATTTTCAAGGGAGAAATCACATTCCACACAGAAAATTGGCAACAAGAAACTATTTACATGTTGGTTTTCCTTCCTGACAAGCAAAGAGACATATGACCTAACAAGTATCACCTCCAGGTTTTACTCAGAGAATTTCCACCAAACGGATCTCAGCATGAATAGAAAAAGCTTTCAGAAAGTAGAAGTGGTCTTACAGGCAATAGGAGGACAGAAGCTGGCCACATGCCCTTATGGATGGTGATATGCTTTGACTCTGTGTGTTATTGCTCATTGTTTAGTCCCTCATTGTATCAAGATAGATTGAACCCCACTGGAAGAGAGGCAGGCCAAGATGCTCAAAAGCTAACAAAAGTTGCTTGAAAGTAAGTGAAGGATTAAAATCCAGGGAAAGTAATGAGAGCTTTGGGTGCTTATTTTTGTTCTTAGTGGTTTAGACTATGTTTCTTTCCCACTTTCAAATGGATATACTGGGACTCAGGGAAATAGAGCAAAGTTTAAAAGTTCATTTTCATACTGTTCATAGGGTTCTCAAGGCAAGCATGCTGAAGTGGTTTGCCCTTTCCTTCTCCGGTGAACCACATTTTGTCATGAACTTAGACAATGTATTAAAAAGCAGAGACATCACTTTGCTGACAAAGGTTCATATGGTCAAAGCTGTTGGTTTTCCAGTAGTCATTTATGGATGTAAGAGTTGGACCATGAAGAAGGCTGAGTGCATGGAAGAATTGATGTTTTTGAACTGTGGTGCTGGGGAAGAGTCTTGAGAATCCCTGGGACAGCAAGGAGATCAAACCAGTCAATCCTAAAGGAAATCAATCCTGAATATTCACTGGAAGAACTGATGCTGAAGCTGAAGCTCCACTGCTTTGGCCACTTGATGTGAACAGCTAACTCATTGGAGAAGACCCTGATGCTGGGAAGAATCAAGGGCAGGAGGAGCAGGGGGCAACAGAATATGACATGGCTGGATGGCATCATTTATTCAATGGATATGAGTTTAAGCAAACTCTGGGAGATAGTGAAGAACAGGGAAGCCTGGCGTGCTGCAGTCCATGGGATCATGGAGAGTTGGACAGGATTGAAGCACTGAACAATAACAGAAAAAGTTAGCCAGTATGTTACAATTTTCAAGGAGCACATTCCACACAGAAAATTGGCAACAAGAAACTATTTACATGTTGGTTTTCCTTCCTGACAAGCAAAGAGACATATGACCTAACAAGTATCACCTCCAGGTTTTACTCAGAGAATTTCCACCAAACGGATCTCAGCATGAATAGAAAAAGCTTTCAGAAAGTAGAAGTGGTCTTACAGGCAATAGGAGGACAGAAGCTGGCCACATGCCCTTATGGATGGTGATATGCTTTGACTCTGTGTGTTATTGCTCATTGTTTAGTCCCTCATTGTATCAAGATAGATTGAACCCCACTGGAAGAGAGGCAGGCCAAGATGCTCAAAAGCTAACAAAAGTTGCTTGAAAGTAAGTGAAGGATTAAAATCCAGGGAAAGTAATGAGAGCTTTGGGGGCTTATTTTTGTTCTTAGTGGTTTAGACTATGTTTCTTTCCCACTTTCAAATGGATATACTGGGACTCAGGGAAATAGAGCAAAGTTTAAAAGTTCATTTTCATACTGTTCATAGGGTTCTCAAGGCAAGCATGCTGAAGTGGTTTGCCCTTTCCTTCTCCGGTGAACCACATTTTGTCATGAACTTAGACAATGTATTAAAAAGCAGAGACATCACTTTGCTGACAAAGGTTCATATGGTCAAAGCTGTTGGTTTTCCAGTAGTCATTTATGGATGTAAGAGTTGGACCATGAAGAAGGCTGAGTGCATGGAAGAATTGATGTTTTTGAACTGTGGTGCTGGGGAAGAGTCTTGAGAATCCCTGGGACAGCAAGGAGATCAAACCAGTCAATCCTAAAGGAAATCAATCCTGAATATTCACTGGAAGAACTGATGCTGAAGCTGAAGCTCCACTGCTTTGGCCACTTGATGTGAACAGCTAACTCATTGGAGAAGACCCTGATGCTGGGAAGAATCAAGGGCAGGAGGAGCAGGGGGCAACAGAATATGACATGGCTGGATGGCATCATTTATTCAATGGATATGAGTTTAAGCAAACTCTGGGAGATAGTGAAGAACAGGGAAGCCTGGCGTGCTGCAGTCCATGGGATCATGGAGAGTTGGACAGGATTGAAGCACTGAACAATAACAGAAAAAAGTTCCAGGCCAGGTATAGGTTTATTACATGTTTGGAGAGATGCTGGTTGTTCCTCATCATCTCTGCCTGAGCCCAGGCATATGGCTATTTGAGAGTGGTAGAGGGATCATTTCTACTGACCAAATCTGGGGATGGGTGATGATGGATGTTTGGTCTGGTCTTAGTTGGGATGTGTCTACACTGCACACGGGCAGTTTGAGTTTGGTGAAAGTACTGGGTTTTGTGATTGCTTTTTCTTCTGCATCCAACTGAGGTAAGGAGTTCTGATCAAAATAGATCAAGGTCAAGGTTTTATTTATTGGTCCATAGGACATTGCTGTGGAGCTCTGGTGTAATTAGATAATGAGTTCCATGTCTGAACTTGTGCAATGGTCATTTTGGACTTTCCCTTCCGGAAAAGCTTAAGCAGAGCCAGCTTGAGGTGGGAAGTCAGACCAACTCCAGGTCTGGTAACGAAACTCTTGCTTTCCCTTTGTTTTCCTTGGACATGCCTTTCAATCAAACATTATTTGCCATCAGAGTGCCAAGATGAAGATGAGCCTTTGATGTGGGCTGGGGATCAGCCTTGACCTAAATAGAACTGTCCTGTGGTTTGGGGCAGCGGCCTCTGGATAATGAGCACTTTGGCCTGGCCTTCCTCACTGAGTATGCATTGTTCTCAGACATGGCCGTAGCCATCCCCCAGTATTTTTTTTTTTTTTTTAATTTTGGCCTCTTTTATTGTTGTTGTTGTTGTTGTTTTTAAATTTATCCACTTTCATCCATCTTTATTCTTTGGCCTGTGTGGGCCTCCCATTACAGTGGCCTCTCTTGTTTCAGAGCACTGGCTCTGGGCACATGTGCTCCAGAGTGCTGGCTCATAGTTGGGCACACCGGTCTGGCCGCTCCACAGTATGCGGAATCTTCCCAGGCCAGTGATCCAACTGGTGCTCCTTGCACTGCAAGGTGGACTTTGCGTACTGAATAACCAGGGAAGCCCTATCCCCCAGTTTTAGCTTAACAAGATATGATTTATAAAGTAAGCACTTCCAGTGTCTATTTTGAGGCTGCTTATATTGTTCTAACCAACTGCTTCATATCCTTTACTTCAAGATGGGGGGACCCAGATTGTCCGAGATCTTAGACCTCAAACTGTGAGAAGATAAGGTGACATTCCCAGGGTAGTCATATCACAAGGATGGGCACTTTCTCTCTCTCCTGTTCATTCTCTTTTGTTAGATGATTAAGCTGTGAATCAGCACATTTGACCTGGAGTAGTATGGTGAGCACTAGCCTGGATTTCAGATCCTGCCTCACCTCCTGGTTCTCTCTAATCAAAGTGCATGGCCATCCAGGTCTTTCTCTTCCAAACTGAAGGAGCTGAAGTGGGTAACCTCCACTTTTCCTCCCACCAATACTATGTTGAGATAACCAAGTGGAGAACTGAGACAATTTGAACAGAAGATCAGTGACCAAAGATGCTTTTGCTTGAAATACAAACACAAGAACACATACACACACCTCTCTAATAGTTTAGTTGCAAAAGTTAAGGTTTAGATGCCTTATTAGTTAAGTAATTGGAAAAGTTTCCTGTCTACTGTTAGTTCAGGCAAAGAGACTTTGGAAATATGCATATGTTTTACCTGAAATTGCTATTTATTATTTTAATTCTTTACTTATTTTTGAGAACAAACACCATAGCATTCACAGAACTAGTATTGATATATATATTTTTAGGATATCTTTTATTTATTTCATTTTCATGTTTTTCTCCAAAGGCTTACTTTGTTATTTTAAAAAATTTTATGTTATTTATTTATTTTTGTTGAGGTATATTACATGTTTATGGTGTACAGCATAGTTATTCACAATTTTTAAGGTTATGCTCCATTTATGGTTTTTATTAATTTATTTTTTAATTGGAGGAAAATTGCTTCAAAATGTTGTGATGGTTTCTGCTGTACAACAATGCAGATCAGCCTAATTGTACATATATCACTTCTCTCCCCCATCTCATCCAAATGTAAAAACTCTTGCATGGCAAAGGAAGCAATAAACAGGATTAAAATACAGCCCTCAGAATGGGAGAAAATAATTCTTCATATTGAAAAGAGTGAATAGGCAGACTCGGTAAGGAGCCCAGAGGTTTCCAAGGAGGAGGAGGAGATGGGGAAACAAACATTTCCTAACCTAAAATGTTTGCCATGATAAAGATCTAGTCTGAAACTAACTTTATTATCTTATAGATACAAACTATTTTGCATTGGAATGTCTCACATAGTCTTGATGGCCAGAGAGCATCCTCCAGCTAATCTTATGTTGATGTTGCGGATGTGGGTCTAGTAAGACCTTTACAACCTTAAAATATTCTTTTGATCTATTGTTAATAACCAAGTGGAAAGTACAAAATGCTTTGTCTAAACTAGCTTCTGGGGGTAGTCTTCTATACCCCTTCCAGTTCCTTTAGCTGGAAGCTTTCTGTATCCCTTTTTTCTTTAATAAACTTTTTACTGCATGAAGCTCTGAGTGACCAAAACCAAGTCTTTTTGATCCCAATGTGAATTCTTCTCCTTTGGAGGTCAAGAATCTGACACTTTCATGGTAACCTATCCACTGTCATCTATCAATATGAAGTGTCTGTTCATTGGTGTTCATCTCCATAATTCCTTGTTTCTCCTCATCCCCTTCTTGTTCTTGTTACTGTGGTCTTACATTCAGATCTCAGAGGGATTAGCACATGTACTGGGTCTAATCTCTTTATAGGCCTGTTCTCTGGCTACAGTTTATGCCTTTCCTCCACCTGTGGTCACAAATGAGTCTAGAAGAATGTGGATGGCTCTGCCCTAATCTGCAGCCCCTGTTGGGAACAACAGTTTGATGTGGGCTTCCCCCCTTTTTATGATGGATCAGTAATAATGAGATCATTGTTTTCAGGCTAAGAAAATAGTGTTTGCCAGCAGAAATCATCTTGGCAGCCCCCAGTGGAAGAGTCACATGTGGGGAGCCGGCGGAAGGAAACAGAGTGAGGCAGCGTCTCTACGTTTCATGCCTGATTCCCTACAGAGCCATTCTGATTTTATTCCCAGGCCCTGGACATAGACAATGTTTCATACCTGGTTTATTGAGCTGATGGTTTCTGAGTCTCAGATACTCTTACAAAACAATTTGCTAGCTATCCAGTATAGCAGCACCAGAAAAAAGAGGTCCAAGTGGTACCTCTGCTTACAGTTGTGACTTTACTTTGTACCACTGCAGGTCTTGACTGAAGAAATTCTCTCTTATTTGTATGTGATAATTGTTTGTATGTGACAGCATGTAACTGAGTCTTCAAGTTTAAAAAGCTTTATTGTTTTCTTGGCAGGAGTTTACCCAGACATTTCATCTAGAATTTTTTGGTAAGAAATTGGTAGAAGAATCTATCATGGGGGAGAGGGTTCTGGTACCCTACCATTAAAATCTTTCCCAGAGAGAGAAGAGTAACAAGCTCAAATTGGAGAATATGGTGAAGTATTTTTTACAGCTATGAAAGTTTAGAGGTATATAATTAGAAAAAACTTCCCCCACCTTTCTTTTTGTATATTGATTTTTTAGTTTTAGTTCAGTGACTATTAAACTTTCCCCAGGTTAAATTGCACTCCCTTAAAGCAGTTTTAACTGAAGCAGAGAAGTGAGGTAACTATTTTGTCCTTAACAGAAAAAACATTTTTTTTGTAAAATTTTTTTTGGCCTCTTATCATTGATTTTTCCTTTATTTATTTTTCACCCATCTTTATTCTTTGGCATGTGTGGGCCTCCCATTACAGTGGACTCTCTCATTGCAGAGCACTCTGGGTGCATGTGCTCCAGAGCACTGGCTTGTAATTGGACACACCAGTCCAGCTGTTTTTGGACATGTGGGATCTTCCTGGGCCAGGGATCGAACTGGTGCCCCTTGCACTACAAGGCAGACTCTTTACTCACTGGACTACCAGGGAAGCCCAGAAAAAAAATTTTTTTAATACGTAGAATTTTGCCCTCGTAAAACCCAGTGACTTCGTGTGCAGAAAGTCCATGGAAATTAACTTAGTGTGAATACATTGCTAAGAATTTTTCAAACCCCACCTTTTATTCATTTTTGTTGTTGATTATATACCCCAGTTGCTATTATGCAAAACAAGAGACACACCATAAAACATGTACAGTGTAGATAACCCAGTTGCTTTTTAAAGCTATGGTTTTTCCCAGGCCCTGAAAAGACAATGTTTCATACCTGGTTTATTGAGCTGATGGTTTCTGAGTCTCAGATACTCTTACAAAACAATTTGCTAGCTATCCAGTATAGCAGCACCAGAAAAAAGAGGTCCAAGTGGTACCTCTGCTTACAGTTGTGACTTTACTTTGTACCACTGCAGGTCTTGACTGAAGAAATTCTCTCTTATTTGTATGTGATAATTGTTTGTATGTGACAGCATGTAACTGAGTCTTCAAGTTTAAAAAGCTTTATTGTTTTCTTGGCAGGAGTTTACCCAGACATTTCATCTAGAATTTTTTGGTAAGAAATTGGTAGAAGAATCTATCATGGGGGAGAGGGTTCTGGTACCCTACCATTAAAATCTTTCCCAGAGAGAGAAGAGTAACAAGCTCAAATTGGAGAATATGGTGAAGTATTTTTTACAGCTATGAAAGTTTAGAGGTATATAATTAGAAAAAACTTCCCCCACCTTTCTTTTTGTATATTGATTTTTTAGTTTTAGTTCAGTGACTATTAAACTTTCCCCAGGTTAAATTGCACTCCCTTAAAGCAGTTTTAACTGAAGCAGAGAAGTGAGGTAACTATTTTGTCCTTAACAGAAAAAACATTTTTTTTGTAAAATTTTTTTTGGCCTCTTATCATTGATTTTTCCTTTATTTATTTTTCACCCATCTTTATTCTTTGGCATGTGTGGGCCTCCCATTACAGTGGACTCTCTCATTGCAGAGCACTCTGGGTGCATGTGCTCCAGAGCACTGGCTTGTAATTGGACACACCAGTCCAGCTGTTTTTGGACATGTGGGATCTTCCTGGGCCAGGGATCGAACTGGTGCCCCTTGCACTACAAGGCAGACTCTTTACTCACTGGACTACCAGGGAAGCCCAGAAAAAAAATTTTTTTAATACGTAGAATTTTGCCCTCGTAAAACCCAGTGACTTCGTGTGCAGAAAGTCCATGGAAATTAACTTAGTGTGAATACATTGCTAAGAATTTTTCAAACCCCACCTTTTATTCATTTTTGTTGTTGATTATATACCCCAGTTGCTATTATGCAAAACAAGAGACACACCATAAAACATGTACAGTGTAGATAACCTGGCTGAGTGCACTTGCTTTTTAAAGCTTTAATAAGCAGAAAGGTTTTTTCCCCCATCATGCCTCTTTTATTTATATTTATTTTCATCCATCTTTTTTAAAAAAAGTCTTTGGCACATGTGGGCTTCCCATTGCAGTGGCCTCTCTTGTTGCAGAGCACTGGCTCTGGGTGCATGTGCTCCAGAGCACTTGCTTGTGATTGGAAACACCAGTCCAGTCCCTCTGCAGCACATGAGATCTTCCCAGGCCAGGTAACCAACTCATGCCCCTTGAACTGCAATGCAGACTTCTCTACCCAGTGGACCACCAGGGAAACCCATGCAGAGAGTTTTTATGTTTAGTTTGTCTTTGCATTCTCTGAGAGACAAGCTCTAAACCTTAAACCTTGGCCTGATCACGACTGCCCTCAGTAAGATCTGCTGAGTCTGGGCTACCCCTGTCTCACTGTTGGAGTCTTTTATAACCTGACTAGGTACTGGACAGGTTTTAAATCTGGCAGGTCTCTGGGTTCCATTAAGAACTTATTTAAATCCTTTCTCACTTGAACCTGAATTTTAAATAAGCCTTGGTGGATTTCAATTAGGATCATTACAAAATGAGATGAGGATAGAAATGAGATTGATGTGAAGAAACAATGATAGAGATAGCATATCAGATAATTTATGATTCGCATGTCTAGATTTGATTGTCATCATCAAATTGCTGCTAATATAGAAACGGATTGTTAACCTGATAGATTATGTCACAGATGATGAAATTAGGGCAGACTTTGGAAAACTCTACTAACAATACAAACATGCATAGTTTTGTGACTCTGAAACAAATTGCCTGCATCCCCTGAAGCCAGGTTTAGTTGAAATAACTAGGCTAACTAGATAAGAAATAGCGAGTGAAAATAAATATAAAAGTCTATGTCAGGTGAAGAGAAGCTATACATACGATTGGTATGTGATATTTGTGTGAAAGTCTTCTTTTAAGGTATGTGAGAAAGGAAATGGCAAATTAAATATGGTGCTATATACACCAAAGCAAAGTTTTCAAACTGCACAGTATTGTTTGCTATAAAACATTCTCTTTCCTCAGCTGCCTCCCTTCACTACCAAACACAAAGCCAGTGTTGTTTATCATCTTGGAGCGGAGCCCACGTCAAAAGTAGGGCATTAACTGGACCCTGCTTGACAGCTGTTTTCAGAAAAATAATGACTGATTATTAATGTATAGCTCACTTCTCTGGTAGAAAATAAAGTTCACTTCTCTTAAGAAAAGATATAGGAAAGTTGACTTCTTTCTTCTGATGTTTTGTTCCATGAATTTGCCACATTCAGAGGTTTGTGTTACCACTCTTACCATCAGGTTACAGACAGTTTCCTCACTACTAAAAACTCTCTGTGCTCTCCCTCTGTGGTCATACCCTTTTTCCATCCAGTAGAAGATTTGTAAAGTTTTCATGCAGAGAGTTGTATGTCATGAAACCTGTCCCTAAGTTGTTGTTTGTGGATCATTGTGGATCACTGGAAGTGTGTTGGCTCTGTTTCTCTCACTTTGCAGTTTGCTCATATAATCAGTGCATCTTAGTGTGCTGTACAGCTGAAAAATGTTGCTAAAGCTAAATGACATTGGATTGAGTATGGTCATTTGACCCAAAGGTCAGGTATGCTGAATTTGCTGGAGTAGTATTTCAGATCATGGGATTGAGCCAGTTGGGGGAGGCAAAAGAGAGCAGTAGTAGGCTTCTCCAGGAAGGAGTCTGAAAAACCCCTTTTAAATAAGCCTTGGTGGATTTCAATTAGGATCATTACAAAATGAGATGAGGATAGAAATGAGATTGATGTGAAGAAACAATGACAGAGATAGCATATCAGATAATTTATGATTCGCATGTCTAGATTTGATTGTCATCATCAAATTGCTGCTAATATAGAAACGGATTGTTAACCTGATAGATTATGTCACAGATGATGAAATTAGGGCAGACTTTGGAAAACTCTACTAACAATACAAACATGCATAGTTTTGTGACTCTGAAACAAATTGCCTGCATCCCCTGAAGCCAGGTTTAGTTGAAATAACTAGGCTAACTAGATAAGAAATAGCGAGTGAAAATAAATATAAAAGTCTATGTCAGGTGAAGAGAAGCTATACATACGATTGGTATGTGATATTTGTGTGAAAGTCTTCTTTTAAGGTATGTGAGAAAGGAAATGGCAAATTAAATATGGTGCTATATACACCAAAGCAAAGTTTTCAAACTGCACAGTATTGTTTGCTATAAAACATTCTCTTTCCTCAGCTGCCTCCCTTCACTACCAAACACAAAGCCAGTGTTGTTTATCATCTTGGAGCGGAGCCCACGTCAAAAGTAGGGCATTAACTGGACCCTGCTTGACAGCTGTTTTCAGAAAAATAATGACTGATTATTAATGTATAGCTCACTTCTCTGGTAGAAAATAAAGTTCACTTCTCTTAAGAAAAGATATAGGAAAGTTGACTTCTTTCTTCTGATGTTTTGTTCCATGAATTTGCCACATTCAGAGGTTTGTGTTACCACTCTTACCATCAGGTTACAGACAGTTTCCTCACTACGAAAAACTCTCTGTGCTCTCCCTCTGTGGTCATACCCTTTTTCCATCCAGTAGAAGATTTGTAAAGTTTTCATGCAGAGAGTTGTATGTCATGAAACCTGTCCCTAAGTTGTTGTTTGTGGATCATTGTGGATCACTGGAAGTGTGTTGGCTCTGTTTCTCTCACTTTGCAGTTTGCTCATATAATCAGTGCATCTTAGTGTGCTGTACAGCTGAAAAATGTTGCTAAAGCTAAATGACATTGGATTGAGTATGGTCATTTGACCCAAAGGTCAGGTATGCTGAATTTGCTGGAGTAGTATTTCAGATCATGGGATTGAGCCAGTTGGGGGAGGCAAAAGAGAGCAGTAGTAGGCTTCTCCAGGAAGGAGTCTGAGATCGGGGGTAGATGGGTTTTAAACCCAGGGAATGGTAATGGAAAAGGAACCTCAGGCTGAGGAAGTGTGTGAGCAAAGTACAAAGGTGGAAAAGTTCAAGACTCTAGGGAAAACCGTGGCTGTCCCAGGGCTGGCATGGAAACTACATGGAATGGGAGAGCAGAGTGTGAGACCCACTGGGATGCCAGCAGAAGGATTTTTATAAAGTGATTGGGGGAGGGCTTCCCTGGTGGTCCATTAGGTAAAGAGTCTACTTTGTAGTTGGATCCCTGGCCTGGGAAGATCCCACATGCCGCAGAGCTGCTGGACCAGTGTTATCAATAATGAGCCAGCACTCTAGAGCACATGTGCCCAGAGCTGGTGCTCTGCAACAAGAGAGGCCACTGCAATGGGAGGCCCACACAGGCCAGAGAATAAAAAAATGGATGAAAATAAATTTTAAAAAAACAATAAAAGAGGCCAAAATCACAAAAAAAATCTCTAAAAAGAAAAAAGTGATGGTGGGAAAACACTCATTTCTGAGCTGGTGCACATCTAAAATGTGCTTCCAGAAGAATCAGTGTGCAGAACAAACCAGCTTTTCAGGACAGGAATAGTTGGGACATCCAGAAAAGAACCCTGATGACACCATGGCTGCTCCTTTGAATGCTCTGTAGCGAGAATGAGCTGGATGCTTATATCTGAATACATATGGTATCTCTTACATATGGAATCTAGTAAAAATGATACAAATGAATTTATTTACAAAACAGAAATAAATTCTCAGATCTCAAAATCAAACTCATGAATACTGAAGGGGAACCAGTGGTCATACCCTTTTCCATCCAGTAGAAGATTTGTAAAGTTTTCATGCAGAGAGTTGTATGTCATGAAACCTGTCCCTAAGTTGTTGTTTGTGGATCATTGTGGATCACTGGAAGTGTGTTGGCTCTGTTTCTCTCACTTTGCAGTTTGCTCATATAATCAGTGCATCTTAGTGTGCTGTACAGCTGAAAAATGTTGCTAAAGCTAAATGACATTGGATTGAGTATGGTCATTTGACCCAAAGGTCAGGTATGCTGAATTTGCTGGAGTAGTATTTCAGATCATGGGATTGAGCCAGTTGGGGGAGGCAAAAGAGAGCAGTAGTAGGCTTCTCCAGGAAGGAGTCTGAGATCGGGGGTAGATGGGTTTTAAACCCAGGGAATGGTAATGGAAAAGGAACCTCAGGCTGAGGAAGTGTGTGAGCAAAGTACAAAGGTGGAAAAGTTCAAGACTCTGGGGAAAACCGTGGCTGTCCCAGGGCTGGCATGGAAACTACATGGAATGGGAGAGCAGAGTGTGAGACCCACTGGGATGCCAGCAGAAGGATTTTTATAAAGTGATTGGGGGAGGGCTTCCCTGGTGGTCCATTAGGTAAAGAGTCTACTTTGTAGTTGGATCCCTGGCCTGGGAAGATCCCACATGCCGCAGAGCTGCTGGACCAGTGTTATCAATAATGAGCCAGCACTCTAGAGCACATGTGCCCAGAGCTGGTGCTCTGCAACAAGAGAGGCCACTGCAATGGGAGGCCCACACAGGCCAGAGAATAAAAAAATGGATGAAAATAAATTTTAAAAAAACAATAAAAGAGGCCAAAATCACAAAAAAAATCTCTAAAAAGAAAAAAGTGATGGTGGGAAAACACTCATTTCTGAGCTGGTGCACATCTAAAATGTGCTTCCAGAAGAATCAGTGTGCAGAACAAACCAGCTTTTCAGGACAGGAATAGTTGGGACATCCAGAAAAGAACCCTGATGACACCATGGCTGCTCCTTTGAATGCTCTGTAGCGAGAATGAGCTGGATGCTTATATCTGAATACATATGGTATCTCTTACATATGGAATCTAGTAAAAATGATACAAATGAATTTATTTACAAAACAGAAATAAATTCTCAGATCTCAAAATCAAACTCATGAATACTGAAGGGGAACCATTGGGAGAAGTAATAAATAGGGAGATTGAGATTGACACAGACATACTACTATGTATAAAACAGACAACTAATAAAGGCCTACTGTATAGCACAGAGATGCAGGGTTCTATCCCTGAGCTGGGAAGATCCCCAGGAGGAAGGCATGACACCCACCCCGATATTCTTGCCTGGAAAACCCCAGAGGAGCTTGGTGAGGTATAATCCATAGTGTTGCAAAGAGTTGGACACAACTGAAGTGACTTAACACGCACACACATTTAGCATAGGGAACTCTACTCACTATTCTGTGGTGAAATTCTTCTCTGGGAAAAGAATCTGAAAAAGAATGGATATACATATATGTATACCAGATTCAGGCTTCTGTGGTGGCTCAGACAGTAAAGAATCTGCTTGCAATGCGGAAGACCCGGGTTTGATCCCTGGGTCAGAGGTTCCCAGGTGGCATTAGTAGTAAAGAACCTCCCCTGCAAGAGGAGGAGACATAAAGGATAAAGGTTTGATCCTTGGGTCGGGAAGATCCTCTGGAGGAGGAAATGGCAACCCACTCCAGTATTCTTGCCTAGAGAATCCCATGGACAGGAGGGCTACAGTCCATGGGGTTGCAAAGAGTTGGGCATAACTGAAACCACTTAGCACACATACCTGATTCACTTTGCTGTACACCTGAAACTAACATAGCATTGCAAATCAATGCTACGTAAGTAAAAAATTTAAAAAAGAGTAGTTTGCATATTGTCCTTAAACAATCCTGTGGTCACTTTAAAGCTCAGGAAAAGAAACAATAGCAAAAAAACCCTCTTTAGATAGTGTTAAAGATAAATACTAGGTGGCATTTAATTAGATTTGAGTCCAGTTCCTACAGTGAGAAAAACTGTTATCGTCACGAGATTTATTCTTGTTGAGTGGGCTACACATTGTACATATAAGAAAAACTAACAAATTCATACCAGAGATTTGCAGGGAACCATTCATTCATTCATTCATTCGCTCATTTATTCAAAAAGTCTGTTTCAAGCATGTGTGTTATATGTAGGATGTGGCCTCCTGAAGTCCAGTGTATAGGTCAGGCTAGCCTCCAGGAGACCATGACCACCTCCTGGCCATCTCAGCTTAAGCCAGCCTGGCTAGGCTGCTCAGCTCTTATCTTTTTAGTAATTGAGAATTTTCCACTGTGGTCAGTGTCTTGGGGGGCATTGATGCTTTTAATCTACCTTCTTATATTTCTTATATGCGTCCATCTTACATTTTCTGCTAATCTCTAGACTCCTGACCCTGATTCTTGAACTCTGCTCCAACTGGCCCTATCGCATGATCTTGCCTACCCAGCCCATCCCTTGTACTGATCCTTATTAATGCCTGTATCTGGGCTCTGATGTGCTTCCGGTGCTGACACAAGACTTCCTTCAGAGATGTTACCTAACTGGAGCATATTCCTGCTATGGACCTGTGGCCTTGTTTATTTCAGGCCACTGACCTGACCTTGGCCAGTGGCTTCAAGCTGCAGCTTCCACCAGTGTTGGCACTTTTCACTTAGCTAACATCACATAGTTTTTGGGTCTCCACAACTTAACCCCACTCCAGCAGAAGAATGTGACACCCTTTTAACTTACATGGCACCAAGAGTTGGTTCTTGGTACATTTGGTTCAATGAATAGTTTTCTAAATTCTAGTTTAGTTCCAGATGAATAATTAGAAAACCAGATTTAGATAGTTTCAAGAGAGCTAAAAAAAAAGAACCATACTTCAAAATTTGGTTAAAAATGTATTCAGTTTTAGGGCCAGAAAATTAGAATGGCTTCTTCTAGTTTTAGACTCACAATATTATTTGAGCTTTTGCTTGGATTGGAGAGAAAATAGACATGATGGATGTGTTTGCTGTTGTGACTAAGTAATGTGTCGCCCGAGGGGCTGGACAAGTGTAAAAGTAAAGTTAAATTTCTGGTGATTGACTGTGACACTGTGGGATAGAAATGTTTTACCAGCTGACAGTCCCACAGCCAAGCACAGGACGGCAGAGAAGATGCTAGCACATGTGGTCTGACACTACAAACAGCTGTTCTCCTTTGGGACAAAGAAGACATTTAACCCATGTCCCACATGGGAATTCAAGAAATCTGTGCAGCATGTGTTTTTCTCATTCCTCTGAGGACGACTAAGAAGAGAGGGCCTTGTTTAGGAAAGCACCCAGGCTTGGTCCTCCGGTCAGAGATGTCTTGAAAAGGCTACCATTCTTCCTTGTGATCTCAAAGCTATTTCATGAGAGTACTTGCAACTCCCTTGACCGCAGACAGTATGATTGAGCAGGCTTCTTTTCCCTCTCTGACAAAAGTGACTGTCCTGAGGGTCTCCGACTGGTTGTAGCCTGGCATCGTCACTTTGGGTCTTCTAACTGTGATTTGTGTATTTCCTGGAGTATTCTGCAGATATGGGACTGGGAGGAAAGCAAGACTGTTTCGTTTGGATTTCTCCATGTTCCTAGCCCATGGAGGGCATCGCCAATCCCTGGACACATGCAGCCGCTCATGTCATTGTTTGACTTGCTGGCATCTGTCCAGCACGCACAGTTATGATACAGGGTTGGGCTGGCAGGACCATGTTGGGCACTCCCAGGAGGGCAGTGGGGGTGGGGTTAAGAAAGAGGCATGTCTTACACAGAAGCAACTCTTGGGAACATCTCTGCCCACTGTGCCATTACAGTGTGGCACACAGAGAACCTGATAAAAAGGCGGATGTGCTTGAATACCTTGGAGGGAGAGCAATGCCTTGGTGAGCCAGGCTGCACTTGATAAAGGCCACATCTCCCCACCTCCTCCACCATCTCCCAGCCCAGCTCTCACTCCCTTCCAGGCACTGAGCAAGGCCCCCCTTTCCCGGCCACAAATTATTTGAGCTTTTAGGGCCAGAAAATTAGAATGGCTTCTTCTAGTTTTAGACTCACAATATTATTTGAGCTTTTGCTTGGATGGAGAGAAAATAGACATGATGGATGTGTTTGCTGTTGTGACTAAGTAATGTGTCGCCCGAGGGGCTGGACAAGTGTAAAAGTAAAGTTAAATTTCTGGTGATTGACTGTGACACTGTGGGATAGAAATGTTTTACCAGCTGACAGTCCCACAGCCAAGCACAGGACGGCAGAGAAGATGCTAGCACATGTGGTCTGACACTACAAACAGCTGTTCTCCTTTGGGACAAAGAAGACATTTAACCCATGTCCCACATGGGAATTCAAGAAATCTGTGCAGCATGTGTTTTTCTCATTCCTCTGAGGACGACTAAGAAGAGAGGGCCTTGTTTAGGAAAGCACCCAGGCTTGGTCCTCCGGTCAGAGATGTCTTGAAAAGGCTACCATTCTTCCTTGTGATCTCAAAGCTATTTCATGAGAGTACTTGCAACTCCCTTGACCGCAGACAGTATGATTGAGCAGGCTTCTTTTCCCTCTCTGACAAAAGTGACTGTCCTGAGGGTCTCCGACTGGTTGTAGCCTGGCATCGTCACTTTGGGTCTTCTAACTGTGATTTGTGTATTTCCTGGAGTATTCTGCAGATATGGGACTGGGAGGAAAGCAAGACTGTTTCGTTTGGATTTCTCCATGTTCCTAGCCCATGGAGGGCATCGCCAATCCCTGGACACATGCAGCCGCTCATGTCATTGTTTGACTTGCTGGCATCTGTCCAGCACGCACAGTTATGATACAGGGTTGGGCTGGCAGGACCATGTTGGGCACTCCCAGGAGGGCAGTGGGGGTGGGGTTAAGAAAGAGGCATGTCTTACACAGAAGCAACTCTTGGGAACATCTCTGCCCACTGTGCCATTACAGTGTGGCACACAGAGAACCTGATAAAAAGGCGGATGTGCTTGAATACCTTGGAGGGAGAGCAATGCCTTGGTGAGCCAGGCTGC
Organism: Tragulus kanchil; assembly: GCA_022376925.1. Lineage (NCBI taxonomy): Eukaryota > Metazoa > Chordata > Mammalia > Artiodactyla > Tragulidae > Tragulus > Tragulus kanchil. The sequence continues at coordinate 46,479,198 of JAIOJX010000025.1, forward strand.
ACTTGATAAAGGCCACATCTCCCCACCTCCTCCACCATCTCCCAGCCCAGCTCTCACTCCCTTCCAGGCACTGAGCAAGCTCTGTGTTCTCCCTGCCATTCTATTCCAGCCTGGCCCTCCCTTTCCTCCACATCCATTTTCCCTCCTGTCTCCACAGTACTTGGAGCTGCTGGCGACCTTGTTCCTGGCTCCTCTACTGACAGTTTTAAGGGCTTTGTGTGGATGCTGCCTGTCCTGCTGTTAGGAAAAGTTGGAGCTGGGTGAAGAGAATCCAGTGTGCTGGGTTGGGGATGGGCTGCAGTGTTAAACAGGATGGTCAAGTGGGCCTCCTTAGGGAAAGGGTATTTGAGCACAGATTGCGAGGATATGTGATGTGCGTGTGTGTGTTTCTGTGCAATGCTTACATCTAAATGCATTCTTTGACAGAGGTCATGTTATATGTTACTTGGTATCATGTGCGCTAGGCTCACAGTAGGCATCCAAAACAAGACATTCTATATCTCGGATGTAGATCATATCAGATTTAGTAAATTGCTACTGGCACTGAATCAGGGATGAGTCAATAATGGGACAATTTAATTTTCCTTTAAAAGTCTCTCTCTACAAAGAATATTCTTGATCTTTTCTCTGGCCAGGTAATATGTGTTTGGTGAGGAAAACTGTGAAAACTGGAAAAACCTACAGAGAAAATATAGCATTAGGTGCTCAGTTGTGTTTGATTTTTTTGCCACATCATGGACTGTAGCCTGTCAAGCTCCTCTGTTCATGGAATTTCCCAGGCAAGAATACTAGAGTGGGTAGCCATTCCCTTCTCAAGGGGATCTTTCCCACCCAGGGATCAAACCCAGGTCTTCTGCATTGCAGGCAGATTCTTTACCAACTGAGCCACCAGGGAAACCCCTCAAGAGAAAATCTAAGTCATTCACAATCCCACATCTCAATATAATCACTGCTAGGACTTTTTGTGTGTTCTCTCTCTCACACACATGAATACATAAGCTAAAAAATGAGAATCATATTCAGTGATGTTATGAAAACATTTGAACGACCTATATATCTGGAGTACTGACCTCCTGTAACCTAAGCGGCCCCAACAGGGTGGGGGGCAGTGCAGCAGGGGCCAGGGCAGCTGTCCTTCTCTGACCCTGGTCCAGGCTGCACTGGTGCATCTAGCTTACCACAGCACTGGGTGTACTGTTCACCTACATCACATGATGACAGTATCATTGCAGGTCTTTTAGCTAAGTTTGTAATTCTAAAGGCATTTTTATTTTGGATATTTAGTTTAAGGTGCTACAAGCATCCATTCTAAACTGTCCAAAATGCTTTAAACACCCCCCTTTTAGGAAAAACAACCAAAAAGATCCTGCCTTTTCTCAGCTGGTGGAATTCCCCAATAGTCCAGCGGTTTAGGACTCTGAGCTTTCACTGTTGAGGGTCCAGGTTCGATCCTTGGTTGGGGAATTAAGATTCCCCAAGCAGCGGTGGTCTTCCTTTTTTTTTTCTTTTTTAAGCTAATGTATTCCCCTCCCCTCAGCTTACTGATTTATCTCTATGATGTCTGTCACTGGGTATAAATCTCTGGAGATCCACCTGAGGTAGAGGGTGGGCTGCTGGTGTAGTTGTCTGTTAGTGAGTGGTTTTCCTCCCAACTGCCCCCTGCTAATTTTTTTTTTTTTTAGTTTATTCTGATTGATTTTTAGCCATGCCATGTGGATTGCAGGATTTATTTCCCCAACCATCGATTGAAACTGTGCCCCTATGCAATGGAAGAACAGAGGCTTAACCACTGGACCACCAGACAAGTCCCCCCACGACTTCCCCACCAACTTTTTTTTTTGGTAATGAAATAGTTGGGCAGGATAGGTAGTTTTGCTTTACCTCAGCTCCTAACAGTTTTGATAGTGTACTTGCCTTCCTTTTGGCAGCTGCTGGCTTGCTGTGCAAACTTCTGAGCACCATGATGTTTAGGGAGGAAAAGACAACAAGAGCAAAGTAAACCAACTTGAGAGGCTGTGGATTCTGATTGTCTCCCAGCTGAAGCTGAAGTACATTTGGGTGTGTCATGAAGATGCTCTGAAGGAGAAGTGATAACTGGGCCTCCTCACCCTCATCTGTCCTCCTGTCCAATGATTGTCTCTCCGCAGCTGCTGCTGCCACCACCCAGTCTCTTGCCTAAAGTCAAAAGCTGAGCACTCATGTAAGTGTTTGAAAAGCCCTCAAGGAAGAAATGGGGTCTTCATAATGCAGACTAGCCAAGCACAGCACCAGGCCCCATGGATTTTCCTAAATTAAAAACATTTCCAGTCACACTAAGAGATGTGGGCTGAGAAACACAGGTCGACTTTATTATGTGGGTTTTGAAATTAAACCAATTGTTTAGAGCAAAGGCACTGGCGTTCTGCACATTAAAAGAGTGACATTAAACTTATTTATTCAACAAACATTTACTGACCATTCAGTGGATGCCAAGCACTGGGCCAGGTGCCAAAGCAGCCCGAGTCCTACAGCCATAGAGCCTTCATGGAGCTTCTGGGGGAGATGATCAAGTGGAGGGAGAGCAATGATGTTGCATTTATATCATAAATGTGGAGAGGAATGTATAGTTTCTCACTGAAACACTAGTTTTATTCTTTTTATATCTTGAGCTGCTTATATAAAGAAGAGACTCTTATCCCCAGAAGTCCAGTGTTCTGTGATTACTGGTGTATTACACACACTACAGTACACTGTACGCCTTTAATCCTCCAAAAGAAACAGCTTCCAATGAGATTCTTAGGGTTGGAGGGGTACTTAACGAAACCATTGAAAGACACATGCAGTATCATATGTTGAGAAGGAATAAAATTACATCATCAGGGAGATGTACACATGCCAGGTTAGTTGTATCCTATCTTGGTGTGAGGAACTTGAGGAGCTAAAGGGATGTGGTTCAGATGCTCACCTCTGGACCACATCTTGAGTACCCAGCATCTCCGAATTCACCAGTTCAGTGGCCCTGAGCCACTGCAGCTTCTGCAAGGGCTTTTTCCATCTTGAAGGAAGATGACTGGGCTGTCACTGTGTACTGGTGAGTGCTCTAGTGCATACAAAAGTCCCTCCAAGTGTGGGGTAGCAATGGAGAAATAGACGGTGGCTAGACCCCTTCAGAAGTTAGATCTGAGCCTGCAGATAGTATGGTGATTTTTTCACTGGGCTGAAGGAAATGATAGGGCAAGATGACTTGTGTCTGTGCACGTGCATGCACGCTTAATCCTTTCAGCTTTTCCCATTACTATTAATACCACTGTTAATTTGGAAGAGAGATACCTTTCATTGAATAAAAATTCTATTTATTTATGTATCCTCTACAGTTAAAGAAGAGAAAAAATAAACTAGAGCATTTATTCTGTGTATTATTGTATTGTTTGAAACAATGGATTACATCTTAATCCTGCACACATTCTTAAAATGAGGACTTCATCTGGAAAGCTAGCCTTCCATGGAAATGTCTGGGTCACACATGTCCATCCAGTCCTTTTCCAACTGCTTAATGGAGCATGCATTTGCTGGTAAGATATGCTGGGATCCTTTGGAGAGACCTAAAAGACAGAGTGGGGTGCTCAGGGTAGCCAGCTTTACACGACATTTGGGCCCAACCTGGATCACTGAGGTCATTTGCTTTAAATAATTACAATTATATACTGTTCTCTTTTTTTCTTTTCTATTTTTAATGCCATTTTAAGTTTGAAATAATTGAGAGTATTTTACTTTTAAAGTTTCACAGTTTTCTTTTGGGTTTATTCCTGTCATAAAAGTTAAAATTAGACAAGAGCTGCAGAATCTTTAAACCAATAATCTAATGTATCTGTCCTCAGGTTGTTCTGGGGGAATACAGGAAATGTACACATGCCAGGTTAGTTGTATCCTATCTTGGTGTGAGGAACTTGAGGAGCTAAAGGGATGTGGTTCAGATGCTCACCTCTGGACCACATCTTGAGTACCCAGCATCTCCGAATTCACCAGTTCAGTGGCCCTGAGCCACTGCAGCTTCTGCAAGGGCTTTTTCCATCTTGAAGGAAGATGACTGGGCTGTCACTGTGTACTGGTGAGTGCTCTAGTGCATACAAAAGTCCCTCCAAGTGTGGGGTAGCAATGGAGAAATAGACGGTGGCTAGCCCCCTTCAGAAGTTAGATCTGAGCCTGCAGATAGTATGGTGATTTTTTCACTGGGCTGAAGGAAATGATAGGGCAAGATGACTTGTGTCTGTGCACGTGCATGCACGCTTAATCCTTTCAGCTTTTCCCATTACTATTAATACCACTGTTAATTTGGAAGAAAATACCTTTCATTGAATAAAAATTCTATTTATTTATGTATCCTCTACAGTTAAAGAAGAGAAAAAATAAACTAGAGCATTTATTCTGTGTATTATTGTATTGTTTGAAACAATGGATTACATCTTAATCCTGCACACATTCTTAAAATGAGGACTTCATCTGGAAAGCTAGCCTTCCATGGAAATGTCTGGGTCACACATGTCCATCCAGTCCTTTTCCAACTGCTTAATGGAGCATGCATTTGCTGGTAAGATATGCTGGGATCCTTTGGAGAGACCTAAAAGACAGAGTGGGGTGCTCAGGGTAGCCAGCTTTACACGACATTTGGGCCCAACCTGGATCACTGAGGTCATTTGCTTTAAATAATTACAATTATATACTGTTCTCTTTTTTTTCTTTTCTATTTTTAATGCCATTTTAAGTTTGAAATAATTGAGAGTATTTTACTTTTAAAGTTTCACAGTTTTCTTTTGGGTTTATTCCTGTCATAAAAGTTAAAATTAGACAAGAGCTGCAGAATCTTTAAACCAATAATCTAATGTATCTGTCCTCAGGTTGTTCTGGGGGAATACAGGAAATGCATGCCAGTAAATTCTTCTTCATAAGTCTTATGTCATCCTAATGACACTATGGATAGCAGTGTCTCTTGATTTGGGACTGACTGCAGAATTGCAGAATCGTGAGTTGTCAGAGCTGGTCAGGGTCTGAAGCACCATGTTCTGATTTCAGGGGTGAGGCATGAGAATGCACAGAGAGCAAACTCTTGTCCGAGGTCACAGTGCAAGTATATGGCAGGATGGGACCCTGGACTCCATGATGTGCTTTACTTCTTCAGTTCATGTGACAGCAGTCAGTGATCAGGTGGATCAAAGAGAAAATCTCCCATCAACCCTCCCCCATCCTCAGAAACCCAAATAAAAAATCCTGAAGCTTAGGTGATGTATCATGAACCATTGTAAATAAATTAGGAGCTTCATTTAGGACTGATGTGGTTCTTGGCTCATTCTAACCTTCAGTATTTATGGCCTGTCCTTGTTATTTGCAGTAATTATGTCCTATACAGTCACTGTGAACACTGGATTAATGAATAGCAAATCACTGCTGGTGGCATAGTGGTAAAGAATCTGCCTGCCAATCAATGCAGGAAACGCAGAAGATATAGGCTCAGTTCCTTGGTAAGGAAGATCACTTGGAAGAGGAAATGACAACCTGCTCAAGTATTCTTGCCTGCAAAACTCATGAACAGAAGAGTCTGGTGGGCTACAGTCCATGGGATCACAAAGAGTTGAATAAGACTGGTGACTGAGCACACATACTGCTAGGGAAAATATAAGATTGGGTTCCTGAAAGCCTCTGGTCACATTTTCATCAATTGATCAACACGTAACCTTGTTTTGTGTGTATTTCTGTTTAAAGACGCCTTATTTAATATGTATTGTTGACTCATTGATATTGAACTCATAGCCGATAGCAAGCACTGTATAGCTCATGCCTGACACTTAACACCTATATTTCTCCATAAGGCACATTGCAGCCTTGTGTTTAAAGGAAAAAAAGTGGAAAACACTTAAGTTTTTTTCAACAGTTTTCTTTTGGGTTTATTCCTGTCATAAAAGTTAAAATTAGACAAGAGCTGCAGAATCTTTAAACCAATAATCTAATGTATCTGTCCTCAGGTTGTTCTGGGGGAATACAGGAAATGCATGCCAGTAAATTCTTCTTCATAAGTCTTATGTCATCCTAATGACACTATGGATAGCAGTGTCTCTTGATTTGGGACTGACTGCAGAATTGCAGAATCGTGAGTTGTCAGAGCTGGTCAGGGTCTGAAGCACCATGTTCTGATTTCAGGGGTGAGGCATGAGAATGCACAGAGAGCAAACTCTTGTCCGAGGTCACAGTGCAAGTATATGGCAGGATGGGACCCTGGACTCCATGATGTGCTTTACTTCTTCAGTTCATGTGACAGCAGTCAGTGATCAGGTGGATCAAAGAGAAAATCTCCCATCAACCCTCCCCCATCCTCAGAAACCCAAATAAAAAATCCTGAAGCTTAGGTGATGTATCATGAACCATTGTAAATAAATTAGGAGCTTCATTTAGGACTGATGTGGTTCTTGGCTCATTCTAACCTTCAGTATTTATGGCCTGTCCTTGTTATTTGCAGTAATTATGTCCTATACAGTCACTGTGAACACTGGATTAATGAATAGCAAATCACTGCTGGTGGCATAGTGGTAAAGAATCTGCCTGCCAATCAATGCAGGAAACACAGAAGATATAGGCTCAGTTCCTTGGTAAGGAAGATCACTTGGAAGAGGAAATGACAACCTGCTCAAGTATTCTTGCCTGCAAAACTCATGAACAGAAGAGTCTGGTGGGCTACAGTCCATGGGATCACAAAGAGTTGAATAAGACTGGTGACTGAGCACACATACTGCTAGGGAAAATATAAGATTGGGTTCCTGAAAGCCTCTGGTCACATTTTCATCAATTGATCAACACGTAACCTTGTTTTGTGTGTATTTCTGTTTAAAGACGCCTTATTTAATATGTATTGTTGACTCATTGATATTGAACTCATAGCCGATAGCAAGCACTGTATAGCTCATGCCTGACACTTAACACCTATATTTTCTCCATAAGGCACATTGCAGCCTTGTGTTTAGAACAGTGGAAAACACTTCACCACTACACTGGGGCCATTTGTAAACAGCTAAATTTACCAACCTGAAGTGCAAATATGTAAAAAAATGACACCAACTATCTTGAAAATGACATTTGTTTATAGCATGAGAGCAGAAACAAGAAAGCAAAGCATCAGCTTGTCCAACTTCATTTGGGATTATGTATGTCAGAGACTCAACTTTTTGACACTTCATGCACGTCCACAAATGACCATAAAAATATTGTGAGTATTGACTTCAAGGTTATAAATTTGAGTAGTTAAATTTGCAAATAAAGAATTCAGAGCAATGAGGATTGACTGTACACAAAAGCTTGCAGATTATCACCACAGGCAATAATCTCATCTATTATTTTTAGCTTCAATTCCTAGGTTCCAAATGGTGCACTTTTGACTCCACATTGGTGTATAGTTACGGTGGTGGCCACTGCACAAGATCCCTTAGAAGTCTTTCTTTGAGTGCACCCACTTCCTAAGAGTTGTGTTGCTGAAAAGCTTCTTAAAGCAGATCCAGGCTCCTGCTCTTTTAGTCACAGAGCTCTACCAAGAGTGGGGACCTACTCAGGGCATGTATCCTTTTTCTACCCCTAATTAGGCTTCTTTATTATGGGAGAAGAGGGGAACCTATGCATGATTTCCCCAAATGTGCTGCTTCATCTCTCTTCACCTTGTTTTCACTTAGATTAACTTGCTATTTCCATGGCTAGCCATGGCCCAGAACTCCTAAATCTTTATCTCTTGTGAGATCTTTCTTCTGAGCTCCAGATCTCTAGTTTTCTCCTTGGCATTTCCACCAGATTAACCCACTGGGTCCTCAGCATGTCCAAGAGTTCTCTCTGACTCCTATCTGAAAGCCTAGTCCTTCTTCTTTGCTTGAATTCTTGACTACTTGCGGCGCTGCCCAACTGGTCATCTAAGCTTGAAATCTAACAGTGATCCTTAATTTCTTCTCCTTTACTTCTCTCATAGGGTATCTTGTGAAGGCCCACAAAATCTACCTTTACACTGGCTCCATTATCTGTCTATGCCTTTTCAAAGGCATTGTCATAGCTCTATCTCAGTCCTCATTGGGACTTGAGTGTCTCCCATCCACTGTCCATGTTGTTCTTAGAGGGATCTCTGGAAAATGCAAATATGACTATATCACTTCCTTTGAATATTTCAGTAACTCCCTATTGACTACTGGATACATTTAACTTTTTTTTTTTTAAACATTTATTTATTTATTTATCTTTTTGGGGGGTGGGATGGGGAGGGAGGGAGACAGGCAGGCCACTTCTATTGGTCTTTCATTTGTCTAGTTTCATCCATCTTTGTTCTTTGACTCCTGTGGGCCTCCCATCACGGTGGCCTCTGTCGTCGCAGAGTGCCGGCTCTGGGCACATGCGCCCCAGAGCTCCGGCTGGGTAATTGGACACATCAGTCCAGCCGCTCTGCAGCACGTGGGATCTTCCCAGGCCAGGGATTGAACCGGCCCCCCTTGCACTGCAAGGTGGTGTCCTTATCCACTGGACCACCAGGGGAAGCCCTACGTTTAACTTTAATAAGATCCTTACATAATTGTACCCATTGCCTCCACTGTTTCAACACTCATCGCCACTTTGAAATCAATGTGTGTGGGGAAACAAACCAGTGAAGGTTTTTGCAGCTTTGACTGAGCCAGGAGAAAATCATCTTGGAAATAAGAAAATTAAGAAAAATAAGTCAATTTGATTCATATGGGTTTATTAGCTGGGGATATACTGAACGGCAACAGGTGAGAGATCTTCTGTGGACTTAGGAACACCGGGTCAGCACACGTTAGAACAGGTGAGTGCGCACACAGAACAGACTCATTAACTTCTTGCCGATTTAGTTGCCCCCGCCCAGCAGCAACACGCCCTTTCCATGCTCAAAGCTAGGAGAACAATCATTGAATAAGGCTGTAACTGAAACTAGCCAGTGCCAATATCATTCCCTGAAAACACCTGGAGTCCTTAGCACTGAATAAAAGCAGGACTGGTGACTGTGTTAAGGGCTTTGACCCAAGAGGTCTTGAGTCCCCCGTTCCCATCCTTTCTCTCTCTGTCTGTATGTGTGTGTGTATATTTCTTAAAGTCTCGTCGCACCCGCTATTCTCTATGAACCCGACTGAGCTGCGGCAAGTGGCGCCCAACGTGGGGAACGAATAGTGAAGGTTCACAGAAAGTGAAAATTAGTATATGTCAGTGTGACAAGGCGCTGAGAGTAGCCACGGGTGATTGAGGCCTCTGACAGGTCCCTGCCGGTTTGTGACCCTCTCGGGGGGAAAAACGGGGTAACGTATGGGGAGTTCCGAACCTTCGGAACAAAACCGCCCAGGTATGTGTCTTCTGAACCATGGGTCCTCTGAGACAGCTCCTAAGGGCAGGAGGAGGGGAGACTAGTGAAAAGCTAGTGCAGGGCAGCGTTTAGAAAAAAATAAAAATTAAAAAAAAAAAAAGAAACAGACAACAGGGGGAGTTAAGAGTGCATACTGGAATTGTAGATAGCAATTTTGAAGAAGTCGGCGTTCTGGTTTCTACCTCTGTGCCATAGAGGGAGAATAGAGGAGATAGGATAAGCTCAGTTGTTGATTCTTCCTTGTCATCCGTGCTGCAGAATTTGTGGGTGAGCTGGGCTTTCAACTTGGACTAGGCTTGGGTAAAAGAAAACACCCAGGAAGACGTTTTCCACTCCAGGCTGAAGTGCCTATTAACCAACAGGGCCTGGGATCCTGGCCTTTTGCCAGCGGCTACTACTTGTGAAAGTGCTTTGCCTTCCCCAGAGCTGATCTCTTTTGGTCTGGAATAGTGTAATACCTGTCTGGGTTGAATAGTGGCCTTTAACCAAGAAAAAATTGAAAGCTGTTTGCTCTCTGGTTCAGGAGCAACTAGATAAAATAGTATGGAAGAATCTTTTCGGTTGTTGGAATTCACCTAGTTTTCCCATTGGAAGGAGGTCTGGAAAATGGCAACTGCTTACAGATCTTAGAAAGGTAAATGAAACCATTATGCTTATGGGGGTTTTGCAACCTAGGTTTCCACCCCCCACTATGATTCCTGTAAATTGATTATTGACTTGAAAGGCTGTGTCTACATTATTTATATCTTAATTTCTCTGTACCATCTCAACTATACACAGCCCACAAAACATTACTAATGGAAAGTGTCATCTCAAGGAATGCTTAACAGTCCCACTATTTGTATTCCAACATATGCATTGTTTAATCTCTCTTCCTTACTAAAAGACTCATCTCTTAATAGGCCTAGAACGCTAACACCTCAGGCTCTGACAGAATAAGTAAAACAAAAGATTTCTTCTCAAATTCAACATGTCTCACCTGGGTTTGCTTTAAAAAACCATTTTTGAGCTCTGACCTTGCTTGAAGGACAAAAACATGCCTAGGAAAAACCTGAAGCTATCTTATATTTTTGAAACACAGCCCACTCTTAAGACTCCAGCAATAAATAAATTAAGAAAACTTCAAAAGAAAAAAGAAAAAGTTTCAAGCAGAAAATTCTGAGATCTCTTGTCCAGATTTATGTATGTCTCAGTGTGTGTCTCTGGCCAGAATTGTGTATGTCTCAATGTGTTCTGTCTTTGTCTTTAGATAATATGGTTGAGGTTATTTTGAGCTCTATTGAATTGGCTTAAAGTAAGCATTACAAACCAAAATTCTAAATTCAAAAAAGGTTAATCTAAATGAATTTTGGGTTCACGTGAACTAGGGAATATTCAAATTTAAATACCTGTTATTAATATCTGTTTGCTCTAATAAAGACATATCTAAGTCATTAACATTAAGCACAATATTTTCATTATGCCTAGGTTTAGTATGTTAAGTATTATATTGCAGGTTTTGTCAACAAGAAGAGTAACATGAGTGAAATATGGGCTTTTAGATGCACTCTATTGGGAGTAACTCTGCTTTGAAAATGTATCTAAAACAGTCTCTCGACATTGAGGTGGCTTGGGTTTCTGTGGGTTATGTTAAATTAGGTGGTGGAAATCTATTAGATATCTAAGTTATTTCCAAATGTAATAGTTTTTGCTAAGTTTCCTCTTAACAGAGAAACTGAAGAGACTTGAGACTATTAATAAATATTTGGTGTTTTTCAGAAATATTCTCTATAAGCAAATACTTTTGAAAATTATCACTGGTATTATTTGTGAAATACTGGTATAAAGATCAGTTCTTGCTGACTTTGGGAAGGTAGATATTTTCAAAAAAAAAAAAAAAAAGGTACAAGGAATGTCTGACTTACAAATAGGGACTCTGAAAAGAATTTTTGTGTGTGGTTAAGACTGACGGTTTGAAATAGATTTGACTGAGGTTGCCTTTGAATGAATTTGAAGGTAATCTGGTGCAAAAACCTTCGCTGGTTTGTTTCCCCACAAATGTGAACGTGTGATATAATAAAAAATATATACTTTAGTCTTTATCCCTGGTTCCTGAGGCAGGAACATTTAAAATTGTTGAAATTTCCTGCCTGAAAGGGAAAGTGATAGGGGTGAGAGGAGTGCCTTTTGTTTTCACAATAAGCCCCTTTCAACCATACCTTCTTCATCCTAACTAGATAACCTTAGTTGTTGTTCAGTCACTAAGTCATGCCCGTCTCTGTGACCCCATGGACTACAGCGCACCAGGCTTCTTTGTCCTTCACTGTCTCCCAGATTTTGCTCAGAATCCTGTCCATCGAGTCAGTGATGCTTTCTAGCCATCTCATTCTCTGCCGCCCTCTTCTCCTTTTGCTTTCAGTCTTTTCTAGTATCAAAGTCTATTTCAATGAATCATCTCTTCACATCAGGTGGCCAAAATATTGGAGCTTCAACTTCAGCATCAGTCCTTCTGATCAATATGCAGGATTGATACTTTTTAGGACTGACTGATTTGGTCTCCTTGCAGCCCAAAGAACTCTTAAGTCTTCTCCAGCACCAGTTTAAAGACATCCATTCTTCGACAATAAGCCTTCTTTATGGTTCAACTCTCACATCCATACATGATTAAGGGAAAACCATAGCTTTGACTATACAGACTTTTTTCCGCAAAATAAAGTCTTTGCTTTTTTACATACTGTCACGGTTTGTCATAGCTTTCCTTCCAAAGTCCAAGCGTCGTTGAATTTTATGGCTGCAGTCACCATCCACAGTGCTCTTAGATTCCAGGAGAAAACCCCAAAGTTGCCTGAAAATTAATTTTTTTTAAAACTCTATAAGCAAATACTTTTGAAAATTATCACTGGTATTATTTGTGAAATACTGGTATAAAGATCAGTTCTTGCTGACTTTGGGAAGGTAGATATTTTCAAAAAAAAAAAAAAAAAGGTACAAGGAATGTCTGACTTACAAATAGGGACTCTGAAAAGAATTTTTGTGTGTGGTTAAGACTGACGGTTTGAAATAGATTTGACTGAGGTTGCCTTTGAATGAATTTGAAGGTAATCTGGTGCAAAAACCTTCGCTGGTTTGTTTCCCCACAAATGTGAACGTGTGATATAATAAAAAATATATACTTTAGTCTTTATCCCTGGTTCCTGAGGCAGGAACATTTAAAATTGTTGAAATTTCCTGCCTGAAAGGGAAAGTGATAGGGGTGAGAGGAGTGCCTTTTGTTTTCACAATAAGCCCCTTTCAACCATACCTTCTTCATCCTAACTAGATAACCTTAGTTGTTGTTCAGTCACTAAGTCATGCCCGTCTCTGTGACCCCATGGACTACAGTGCACCAGGCTTCTTTGTCCTTCACTGTCTCCCAGATTTTGCTCAGAATCCTGTCCATCGAGTCAGTGATGCTTTCTAGCCATCTCATTCTCTGCCGCCCTCTTCTCCTTTTGCTTTCAGTCTTTTCTAGTATCAAAGTCTATTTCAATGAATCATCTCTTCACATCAGGTGGCCAAAATATTGGAGCTTCAACTTCAGCATCAGTCCTTCTGATCAATATGCAGGATTGATACTTTTTAGGACTGACTGATTTGGTCTCCTTGCAGCCCAAAGAACTCTTAAGTCTTCTCCAGCACCAGTTTAAAGACATCCATTCTTCGACAATAAGCCTTCTTTATGGTTCAACTCTCACATCCATACATGACTACTGGAAAAACCATAGCTTTGACTATACAGACTTTTGTCCGCAAAATAATGTCTTTGCTTTTTAACATACTGTCTGGGTTTGTCATAGCTTTCCTTCCAAAGAGCAAGCGTCTTTTAATTTTATGGCTGCAGTCACCATCCACAGTGATTTTGGAGTCCAGGAGAACAAAGTCTGTCATTGCTTCCACTTTTTCCCCCATATGTTTGCCACGAAGTGATGGGACTACATGCCATGATATTAGTTTTTTTGGGTGTTGAGCTTTAAACTAGCTTTTTCACTCTCCTCTTTTACCTTCATCAAGAGGCTCTTCAGTTCCTCTTCACTTTCTGCTGTTAGAGTAATGTCATCCGCATATCTGATGCTGCTACTTCTGTGAACAATCTTAATTCCAGCTTGTGATTCATGCAACCTGGCATTTTTTCTTGATGTACTCTGCATAGAAGTTAAATAAGCAGAGTGACAATATACAGCCTCAATGCACTCCTTTCCCAGTTTTGAACCAGTTCGTTTTTCTATGTAAGATTCTGGCTGTTGCTTCTTGACTTGCGTATAGGTTTTCCAGGAGATAGGCAAAGTGGTCTGGTATTCCTATTTTTTTTTTTTTTTTCCACAGTTTGTTGTGATCCATACAGTCACAGGCTTTAGTGTAGTCGATGAAGCACAAGTAAATTTTTTTTGGCTTTCTCTATGATTCAACAGATGGTGGCAATTTGATCTCTGGGTCCTCTGTCTTTTCTAAAACCAGCTTGTAACTCTGGAAACTCTCAGTTCATGTGCTGTTAACACCTAACTTGAAGTATTTTCAGCAAAATCTTACTAGCATGTGCAAAGAATGCAATTGTCTGATAGTCTGTACAGTTTTGGCACTATCCTTCTTTGGGATTTGAATGAAAACTGACTTTTCTAGCTTGTAACTCTGTGGACACACTCTAGTTCAATATGCAGGATTGATACTTTTTAGGACTGACTGATTTGGTCTCCTTGCAGCCCAAAGAACTCTTAAGTCTTCTCCAGCACCAGTTTAAAGACATCCATTCTTCGACAATAAGCCTTCTTTATGGTTCAACTCTCACATCCATACATGACTACTGGAAAAACCATAGCTTTGACTATACAGACTTTTGTCCGCAAAATAATGTCTTTGCTTTTTAACATACTGTCTGGGTTTGTCATAGCTTTCCTTCCAAGGAGCAAGCGTCTTTTAATTTTATGGCTGCAGTCACCATCCACAGTGATTTTGGAGTCCAGGAGAACAAAGTCTGTCATTGCTTCCACTTTTTCCCCCATATGTTTGCCACGAAGTGATGGGACTACATGCCATGATATTAGTTTTTTTGGGTGTTGAGCTTTAAACTAGCTTTTTCACTCTCCTCTTTTACCTTCATCAAGAGGCTCTTCAGTTCCTCTTCACTTTCTGCTGTTAGAGTAATGTCATCCGCATATCTGATGCTGCTACTTCTGTGAACAATCTTAATTCCAGCTTGTGATTCATGCAACCTGGCATTTTTTCTTGATGTACTCTGCATAGAAGTTAAATAAGCAGAGTGACAATATACAGCCTCAATGCACTCCTTTCCCAGTTTTGAACCAGTTCGTTTTTCTATGTAAGATTCTGGCTGTTGCTTCTTGACTTGCGTATAGGTTTTCCAGGAGATAGGCAAAGTGGTCTGGTATTCCTATTTTTTTTTTTTTTTCCACAGTTTGTTGTGATCCATACAGTCACAGGCTTTAGTGTAGTCGATGAAGCACAAGTAAATTTTTTTTGGCTTTCTCTATGATTCAACAGATGGTGGCAATTTGATCTCTGGGTCCTCTGTCTTTTCTAAAACCAGCTTGTAACTCTGGAAACTCTCAGTTCATGTGCTGTTAACACCTAACTTGAAGTATTTTCAGCAAAATCTTACTAGCATGTGCAAAGAATGCAATTGTCTGATAGTCTGTACAGTTTTGGCACTATCCTTCTTTGGGATTTGAATGAAAACTGACTTTTTCTAGTCCTGTGACCACTGCTGAGTTTTACAAATTTGCTAACATGTTGAGTACAGCACCTTAGCAGCAGCATTTATTAAGGTTTTACATAACTCAGTTGGAATTCCATCATTATCACTAGCCTTGTTTGTAATATTGCTTCCTAGGGCCCATTTAACTTCAGACTCCAGGAGGTCAGGCTGTAGGTGAGTGATCATACCATCATGGTAATCTGGGTCATTAAGACTTTTTTGTGTAGTTCTTCTGTGTATTCTTGCCACCTCTTTTTTTTTTTCTTTTTAATAATTATTTTTATTTTGCTTTTTCTTTTACAGCATTTTGTTGTTTACAGATATGTGTAATCCAAGATTAGTCATATGCATATCCCTGGCTCCCTCCCTTCTCCACCCCCTCCCAGTCCCCCCAATCCCCCCCCTCCAGGCTGTCACACAGAGGCCCTGCTGGATCCCCTATTCCCACAGCACAATGACAATAGCTATCTTTTTCGCATATGATAGTATAGCTTTCCATGTTACTCCCTTTGTGCCTCCCACCCACTCTTCATTCACCACACTGACCATAGGTCCTCTGTTTTTCCATTGCTTCACTATATGTGTTATCTTTACCATCTTAATGGATTCCATATGTATATGTATTAGTATACTGTACTTGTCCTTCTCTTTTTGACTTACTTCACTTTTTATGATAGGTTCTAGCTCCAACCACCTCATTACGGCTGATTCTTCTGCATTTGTTTTTACATCTGAGAAGTACTCCATTGTATATATGTACCAGAGCTTTTGTATCCATTCATTCATCGATGGACATCTAGGTTGCTTCCATGTTTTAGCTATTGTATGGAGTGCTGCAATGAACATTGGGGTACAAGTGCTCCTTTCAGTTTTGATTTCATCAGGGTACAAGCCTAATAGTGGAATTGCTGGGTCATATGGTGCTTCTATTTTTAGTTATTTAAGAAATCTCCATACTGTCTTCTGTAGGGTCTGTATCAATTTACATTCCCACAAGCAAAGCAAGAGTATTCCATTTTTGACACCTCTTCTAAATATCTTCTGCTTCTGTTAGGTCCACTTCTCACTGTTAGGTTACCACTTCTCTCCTTTATTATGCCCATACTTGCATAAAATTTTCCCTCGATATCTCCAATTTTATTGAGATTTCTAGTTTTTCTCATTCTATTGTTTTCCTCTACTTCTTTGCATTATTCACTTAAGAAGACTTTCTAATTTACTTGCTATTCTCTGAAACTCTGCATCAATTAGATATATTTTTCCATTTCTCCTTTGGTTTTTGCCCCTCCTCTTTCCTCAGCTGTGTATGAAGCCTCCTAAGACAACCACTTTGTTTTCCTGCATTCCTTTTTCTTTGGGATGTTTTTGCTCACTGACTCCTGTACAGTATTGCAAACTCTGTCCGTAGTTCTTCAGGCACTCTGTCTATCAGATCTAATCCTTTACATCTGTTTGTCACCTCCAAACAAGTTAAATCTGAATTTTGCAATAAGGAGCTGATGATCTGAGCTACAGAGGCCCTGCTGGATCCCCTATTCCCACAGCACAATGACAATAGCTATCTTTCGCATATGATAGTATAGCTTTCCATGTTACTCCCTTTGTGCCTCCCACCCACTCTTCATTCACCACACTGACCATAGGTCCTCTGTTTTTCCATTGCTTCACTATATGTGTTATCTTTACCATCTTAATGGATTCCATATGTATATGTATTAGTATACTGTACTTGTCCTTCTCTTTTTGACTTACTTCACTTTTTATGATAGGTTCTAGCTCCAACCACCTCATTACGGCTGATTCTTCTGCATTTGTTTTTACATCTGAGAAGTACTCCATTGTATATATGTACCAGAGCTTTTGTATCCATTCATTCATCGATGGACATCTAGGTTGCTTCCATGTTTTAGCTATTGTATGGAGTGCTGCAATGAACATTGGGGTACAAGTGCTCCTTTCAGTTTTGATTTCATCAGGGTACAAGCCTAATAGTGGAATTGCTGGGTCATATGGTGCTTCTATTTTTAGTTATTTAAGAAATCTCCATACTGTCTTCTGTAGGGTCTGTATCAATTTACATTCCCACAAGCAAAGCAAGAGTATTCCATTTTTGACACCTCTTCTAAATATCTTCTGCTTCTGTTAGGTCCACTTCTCACTGTTAGGTTACCACTTCTCTCCTTTATTATGCCCATACTTGCATAAAATTTTCCCTCGATATCTCCAATTTTATTGAGATTTCTAGTTTTTCTCATTCTATTGTTTTCCTCTACTTCTTTGCATTATTCACTTAAGAAGACTTTCTAATTTACTTGCTATTCTCTGAAACTCTGCATCAATTAGATATATTTTTCCATTTCTCCTTTGGTTTTTGCCCCTCCTCTTTCCTCAGCTGTGTATGAAGCCTCCTAAGACAACCACTTTGTTTTCCTGCATTCCTTTTTCTTTGGGATGTTTTTGCTCACTGACTCCTGTACAGTATTGCAAACTCTGTCCGTAGTTCTTCAGGCACTCTGTCTATCAGATCTAATCCTTTACATCTGTTTGTCACCTCCAAACAAGTTAAATCTGAATTTTGCAATAAGGAGCTGATGATCTGAGCCTCAGTCAGTTCCAAGCCTTGTTTATTTTGCTGACTGTATGGAGCTTCTCCATCTTTGGCTGGAAAGAATATAATAAATCTGATTTCATTATTGACCATTTGATGATGTTTATGTGTAGACTCATCTCCTTTGTTGTTGGAAAAGGGTGTTTGCTATGGTCAGTGTGTTCTCATGGTAAAACTCTGTTAGTATTTGCCTTGCTTCATTTTGTACTATAAGGCCAAACCTGCCTGTTAGTCCAGGTATCTCTTGACTTCCTATTTTTGCATTCCAGTCCCCTATGGTAAAAAGGACGTCTTTTCGTCTTCTTCCTTTTTTGGTATTAGTTATAGAAGGTCTTGTAGGTTTACATAGAACTGTTCGATATATTCAGCATCAGTGGTTAAGGCATAGACTTGGATTACTATGATGTTGAGTGATTTGCTTTGGAAATGAACTGAAATCATTCTGTCTTTTTTGAAACTGCACCCAAGTACTGCATTTCCAAATCTTTTGTTGACAATGGGACCTATTCCATTTTTTCTAGGTGATTCTTGTCCATAGTAGTAGATACAATGATACAATTTTTATCTGAATTAAAATTTTCCACTCCCATCCATTTGAGTTCACTGATTCCCCAGATGTCAATGTTAACTCTTTTTTTTTTTAAACATTTATTTATTTATTTATTTAGGCAGGAGTGGGGAGGGAGGGGGCTGGGCAGGCCACTTCCACTGGTCTTTCATTTGTCTAGTTTCATCCATCTTTGTTCTTTGGCCCGTGTGGGCCTCCCATCGTGGTGGCATCTGTTGTCGCAGAGCACCAGCTCTGGGCGCATGAGCTCCAGAGCTCCGGCTTGGTAATTGGACACATCAGTCCAGCCTGCTCTGCGGCATGTGGGATCTTCCCAGGCCAGGGATTGAACTGGCACCCCTTGCATTGCAAGGCAGTGTCCTTACCCACTGGACCACCAGGGAAGCCCTCAATGTTAACTCTTGCCCTCTCCTGCCTGACACATCCAATTTATCTTGATTCATGGACCTAACATCCCAGGTTCCTAAGCTGTATTGTTCTTTTTAGCATTGGACTTTACTTTCACCACAAGACACATCCAAAACTGAATGTTGTTTTTGCTTTGGCCTAGCTGCTTCATTCTGAAGCTATTAGTAATTGCCCTCCTCCTTCTGTAGTAACATTTGGACGTATACTGATCTGGGGGGCTCATCTTCTGGCATCATATATTTTTGTCTTTTCATACTGTTCATGGAGTTCTCAGGGCAATAATACTGGAGTGGTTTGCAATTCCATCCTCTAGTAGACTATGTTTTTTTCAGAACTCTCCAGTGTGACCTATCCACTTTTGGTGGCCCTGCAAGGTATGGTTTATATCTTCATTATGAAACCCTCTTTGCTGCCCCCAGACTGTGATCCATGAAGGAAAGATGACCCTTAGTGGACCCCTAAACAACTGTAGGATGGAAGCTGTTTACCAGAGAAACTAACCCTATGTTAAGAGGGGAAGTTTCAGCCCCACCTCCAGAAAGTCAATCACCAACGCCCAATAATTTAACCAATTATGCTTACACTAGGGAACGTACATGAAAACTTGTAAGTAGCAGAGAACTTCTAGGCTGATGAGCACATCCACAAGTTGGGAAGGGAGAGTGGTGCATCCCCATTTCACAGGGGCAGAAGCTTAGGAGCCTTCCAGATCTCACCCCATGTACCTCTTTATTTGGCTGTTCATTTATATACTTTGTAAGATAAGTAAACTGGTAATAATAAATAAACTTTTTTTTTTGAATTTTGTTAGTCATCCTAACAAGTGATCAAACCAAAGGAAGAGGTGGTGGTAAGCCCCGATTTAGCAACTAATTGCTTATTAGAAGACAGAAGGTCCAGGACTTGCAAATGACATCTGAAGTGGAGACAGTTTTGTGGAACTGCACTCAGTCTGTGGGGTCTGTACTAACTCTAGGTTGTCAGTGACAGGATTGAATTTAATTTTAAGACCCTCAGTTGGTGTTCAGAGAATTGGAGAATCCAGGGATGAAAATCACTTTATGTTTGAAGTGTGAATAATACCAGATCATAACCAATTACATTCTTTGAAGTTCGTGAAACACCTCCTCTTCCTCTTGTCTGCTTGCTCTTATGTATACTCTACTCTCTACCTGAAGTGTTCTTCAGCATCTCATCACTTTGTGAGCTCCTACTCATTTGTCAACATATGGTCCTTGTATTGCCATAACTGCGAAGCTTTCTTTGACATTCACAATGTAGTTAGTTTTCCCTTGAGCTTCTAGAGACCCTGGAACAAATCTTCACTTTACACTTTGTTACTTAGTATTGGAATTCTAAAATAATGGGTCAGTTTTTGGATGTGTTGAATCATAGATGCCTGAGGTACATTCATGACAAAATACTCAGCAGGTAGTCATGTGAAGTCAGGACACCTAAATCCCATGACATAAAACAATCCAACAAATCTAGGACTTGAGGCCGCCTCAATAGTTATTATTTCATCTCTGCAGGAGACATGTCTTTTATCCCTCTCTTCCTGTTTTTTGGTTATTTTTCATTCACGTGTCTGCACTCATATCAGAGCTACACTGAATTCATTTGACAAATAAATGTCACGAGTTAAATTGTCAAATGCCCTTGCCTAAGTCCAGAGTTACACTGACTTCTGAGAGAGTATTGCTGCTTTTATGCCTCCTTTTGCTTATTACACATTTAAATTGTCCCATTTTATCTCCATGAAGTTTCCAGACACAGTTGAGGAAGCTGCTCTTGGTTTCATTAACACCCTTGATTGTAATCTCCAGGAGAGATTGGGCTAGAGGTCCTGGTAAAAAGGCAGAATGTGTGCTTCCAAGCCAGTGGTTCAAGCCAAAGGTACTGTGTTCTTTTTTTTTTTTTTTTTTTTAAGTGGTGCTCTTTTCTGGGAAGACAGAAGCAATGCAGGTTGTGACTTGTCTAATTTCATCTCCATTTTTGGGGACAAACTACTTTCCCTGTTTCTCTTTTGTTTTTATTTTTCACCTTCACCAAACCTTAAATTACAAAGCTTGCTATACCATAGGGGCAAAAAAAAAGTCTGTGAAGCTAACTGAGATGAACTTTTAAAGTATGCTAAGCCTGTTTGTCTCCCAATGACAAATTCTTCTTTTGAGACTTCCATTGCCTACAAATATTAGTGTGGAAAATTCCCTTGGAAAGGGTGTTTATCCTTCACTTTTATGTCTGACTTGCACTTCATTTGCTGTGATCGAGGGCAAATAAAGAAAATCTTTCAGTTCATGTTCCTCTACTGTGTGTGACGTGATGGAGGAAATGGGTCCACTGTTCTCACCAACCTTGGTTTGTAGCAGGCTCTAGCTCTAAAACATCAAGGGAAACTCAGATTAGTCTTGATTATTCTCCTGAAGTCAGGCTTTCCTTACCCTTATATTCTGTATGTTGAAACTGTGCCTTAGTCTTTCCTCGTAGCTCAGCTGATAAAGAATCTGCCTGCAATGCAGGAAACCTCAATTTGATTCCTGGTTCAGGAAGTTCTCCTGGAGAAGGGACAGGTTGCCCAATCCAGTTTTCTTGGGCTTCTCTGGTGGCTCAGATGGTAGAGAATCCGCCTGCAATGAGGGAGACCTGGGTTTGATCCCTGTGTTGGGAAGATCCCCTGGAGAAGGGATCTCCACTCCAGTATTCTTGCCTGGAGAATTCTATGCTCATCCATGGGTCACAAAGAGTCAGACACGAGTGAACGACTTAAGTTTTAGTGTCTTAGTCTATGTTTGTGTGATTTTGCATTCCCAAATGGTTGACCACTTTTCTTCAGCGTGCCACATTGTTCTTAGAGGTTCTCAGTTTATGCAAAATTGTGGGGTTACATAACTCTTCTGGATGGACCTAAAGCCAGAGTGAAGTAAGTCAGAAAGAGAAAAACAAATATAGGGTATTAATGCATGTATATGGAATCTAGAAAAATGCTATTGATGAACCTATTTACAGGGAAAGAATGGACATGCAGATGTGGAGGAGGAGCCTGTGGACACAGCTGGGGAGAGAGAGAGTGGGATGAGTGGGGAAAATGGCATCAACATATATACACTGTCATGTGTAATATGGATAGCTGGCAAGAAGTTGCTGTGTAGCAAGAGGAGCCAAGTCTGGTCATCTGTGATGACCTGGAGGAATGGGATGGGGGAGGGGATGCAGGCTTGGGAGGGAGGGAATATATGTATAATTATGACTGATTTACATTTTTGTGTGACGGAAACCAACAAAACACAATAAATATTAAAAAAAAAAAAAACTCAGAAAAGAAGCCAGCCTTGGGAAGGAAGATGTCTACTGAGAGAGGAGAGAGTTTCATTCCTCAGATGACACAGAAAGCTATACTCATTTGTGGTCAGAGCAGGGAATACTTTTTTTTTTTTAACTTTTATTTTGCTTTTAACTTTTACAGAGTTTTGTTGTTTACAGATATGTGTGATCCCAGATTAGTCATGTGTACATCTCCTACATCCCATCCCTCCAGACCATCACACAGCACCCCTGCAGGATCCCCTTTTCTCACAGAGCAATGACTATAGCTATTTTCTTCACATATGATAGTACAGGCCTTCATGCTGCATCCTTTACACCTTCCTCCCACTGTTCCTTCCCCACAATGTCCATATGTCCACTGTCCATGTCTGTTTCTCCATCGCTTCACTGCATGTGCCATCATCACCATCCTACTAGATTCCATATATATGTGTTAGTATATTGTACTTGTCCTTCTCTTTTTGACTGACTTCACTTTTTATGATACGTTCTAGCTCCATCCACCTCATCAGGGCTGATTCTTCTGCATTTCTTTTTACAGCTGAGAAGTACTCCATTTTATATATGCCCCAGATCTTTTGTATCCATTCATTTGCTGATGGGCATCTAGGTTGCTTCCATGCTCTAGCTATTGTATAGAGAGCTGCCAATGAACACTGGGGTACAAGTGCTTCTATCAGATTTAATTTCATCAGGGTATAAGCCTAAGAGTGGGATTGCTGGGTCATATGGTGCTTCTATTTTTAGTTTTTGAAGGAATCTCCATACTGTCTTCTATAGAGGCTGCATCAATTTACATTCCCACCAGAAATGCAAGAGGGTTCCCTTTTCTCCGCACCCTCCAGCATTCTATTTTTAAGTCTTTGAAGGAATCTCCAGTCACTGTCTTTCTTAAAATGGCATCAACATATATACACTGTCATGTGTAATATGGATAGCTGGCAAGAAGTTGCTGTGTAGCAAGAGGAGAAGTCTGGTCATCTGTGATGACCTGGAGGAATGGGATGGGGGAGGGGATGCAGGCTTGGGAGGGAGGGAATATATGTATAATTATGACTGATTTACATTTTTGTGTGACGGAAACCAACAAAACACAATAAATATTAAAAAAAAAAACTCAGAAAAGAAGCCAGCCTTGGGAAGGAAGATGTCTACTGAGAGAGGAGAGAGTTTCATTCCTCAGATGACACAGAAAGCTATACTCATTTGTGGTCAGAGCAGGGAATACTTTTTTTTTTTTAACTTTTATTTTGCTTTTAACTTTTACAGAGTTTTGTTGTTTACAGATATGTGTGATCCCAGATTAGTCATGTGTACATCTCCTACATCCCATCCCTCCAGACCATCACACAGCACCCCTGCAGGATCCCCTTTTCTCACAGAGCAATGACTATAGCTATTTTCTTCACATATGATAGTACAGGCCTTCATGCTGCATCCTTTACACCTTCCTCCCACTGTTCCTTCCCCACAATGTCCATATGTCCACTGTCCATGTCTGTTTCTCCATCGCTTCACTGCATGTGCCATCATCACCATCCTACTAGATTCCATATATATGTGTTAGTATATTGTACTTGTCCTTCTCTTTTTGACTGACTTCACTTTTTATGATACGTTCTAGCTCCATCCACCTCATCAGGGCTGATTCTTCTGCATTTCTTTTTACAGCTGAGAAGTACTCCATTTTATATATGCCCCAGATCTTTTGTATCCATTCATTTGCTGATGGGCATCTAGGTTGCTTCCATGCTCTAGCTATTGTATAGAGAGCTGCCAATGAACACTGGGGTACAAGTGCTTCTATCAGATTTAATTTCATCAGGGTATAAGCCTAAGAGTGGGATTGCTAGGTCATATGGTGCTTCTATTTTTAGTTTTTGAAGGAATCTCCATACTGTCTTCTATAGAGGCTGCATCAATTTACATTCCCACCAGAAATGCAAGAGGGTTCCCTTTTCTCCGCACCCTCTCCAGCATTTATTGTCTGCAGATTTTTTGAAGATGGCCATTCTGACAGGTGTGAGGTGATGTCTCATTGTAGTTTTAATTTGCATTTCTCTAATAATAAGAAAGGTTGAGCATCGTTTCATGTGGTTTAGGCCATCTGTATGTCTCTTTGGAGAGGTGTCTGGTTAGGTCTTTTTCCCATTTTTTGATTGGGTGAGCAGGGAATACTTTTTGTAAATCCTTCAAACTCTTTATTTCACTCTTTTATTTCCAATTTGTACTTTAAAATCTCCCTTTAGCAAAGTCCACCAAATATTTTCTGTGTTTTATAAGGAAATGTTGTTATTCAGTTGCTATGTTGTGTCTCATTCTTCATGACCCCATGGACTGCAGCACACCAGGCTTCTCTGTCCCTCACTACCTCCAACAGTCTGCACAAGTTCGTGTCCATTGAGTCAGCGATGCCATCCTACCATCTCACCCTCCGTCACTCTCTTCTCCTTCTGTCTTTAATCTTACCCAGCATCAGAAATTTTTCTAATGAGTCATCTCTTCACATCAGGTGCCCAAAATATTGAAGCTTCAGCTTCAGCATCATTCTTTCTAATGACTATTTAAGGTTGACCTCCTTTAGGATTGACTGGTTGATCTTCTTGCAGTCCAAGGGACTCTCAAGAGTCTTCTCCTATACCACAGGTCCAAGGCATCAATTCTTTGGTGGTCTGCCTTCTTTATTGTCCAGCTCTCACATACGTACATGACTATTGGAAAGACCATAGCCTTGACTATACAGACCTTTGTCAGCAAAGTGATGTCTTTGTTTCTTAACACACTGTCTAGATTTATCATAGATTTTCCGACAAGAAGCAGTCATCTTCTAATTTTATGACTGCAGTCATCATCCACAGTGATTTTATATCATATCCATTACTGTTGTTCAATTGCTCAGTCATGTCTGACTCTTTGCAACCCTATGGGCTGCAGCATGCCAGGCTTCCCTGTCCTTAACTACCTCCAACAGTCTGCACAAGTTCGTGTCCATTGAGTCAGCGATGCCATCCTACCATCTCACCCTCCGTCACTCTCTTCTCCTTCTGTCTTTAATCTTACCCAGCATCAGAAATTTTTCTAATGAGTCATCTCTTCACATCAGGTGCCCAAAATATTGAAGCTTCAGCTTCAGCATCATTCTTTCTAATGACTATTTAAGGTTGACCTCCTTTAGGATTGACTGGTTGATCTTCTTGCAGTCCAAGGGACTCTCAAGAGTCTTCTCCTATACCACAGGTCCAAGGCATCAATTCTTTGGTGGTCTGCCTTCTTTATTGTCCAGCTCTCACATACGTACATGACTATTGGAAAGACCATAGCCTTGACTATACAGACCTTTGTCAGCAAAGTGATGTCTTTGTTTCTTAACACACTGTCTAGATTTATCATAGATTTTCCGACAAGAAGCAGTCATCTTCTAATTTTATGACTGCAGTCATCATCCACAGTGATTTTATATCATATCCATTACTGTTGTTCAATTGCTCAGTCATGTCTGACTCTTTGCAACCCTATGGGCTGCAGCATGCCAGGCTTCCCTGTCCTTCAGTGTCTCCTGGAGTTTGCTCAAATGCATGTATATCAAATCAATGATGTCCTTTTCCTCCTGCCCTCAGTCTTTCTCAGCATCAGGTCTTTTCCAATGAGTTGACTTTTTGCATCAGGTAGCCAACCTATTGTAACTTCAGTTTCAGCATCATTGAATATTCTGGGTTGATTTCCTTTAGAATTGACTGGCTTGATCTTGCCATCCAAAGGACTCTCAAGAATCTTTACCAGCACCACAGTTTGAAAATAATCAATTCTTCAGTGCTCAGCCTTCTTTATGGTTCTACTCACATCAGTATATGACTACTGGAAAAACTTATATCCATAAAGAATACAGCAATTCTTTTTAAGAATCTTTTTTTATTCTACTCCTGTCTTTCTAAAATTCTGTTTATCTTTCCAAGAAGTTCCTGAGGGATCCAATTAGAATTCTTGTTGAGAAGGAAGAGTTGACACTGGAGAGTATCTGCCAATTCTACATCAATGTGGAGCAAGAGTGGAAGCTGGACACACTGTGCAGCTCGTATGAAACCCTGACTGTGCCCAGGCAGTCATCCTCATCAACACCTGAAGGAAGGTGGATTGACTCACTGATAAGGTGCATGACTGAGACTTTACCATTTCAAATGCATGGAAATATGTACCATAAACAATGAGATGTTATTATGAGGGAGTTCTTCTCTGGCTGTAGCAGAGTATTGATTACAACTGACCTACTGGTGAGAGGCATCAAGCTGCAGCAAGTTTTCTTAGTCATCAACTATGACCTCCCTACCAATAGGGAAAACTACATCCACAGAATTGGTTGTGGTGGATGTCTTGACCATAAGGGTGTGGCTATTAATCTGGTGACAGAAGAAGACAAGAGGACTCTTGTAGACATCAAGATCTTCTACAACACCTCACTGAGGAGTTGCTCCTGTGTTGCTGACCATATTTAAGAGGCACTCTTGTGCTACCTAACCCCCACCAGGGATCAATCCTTGGAATAGGTAGAGGAGCAGCAGGAGAGGTGAGAGAAAGGAGCCAAGGGATAGCTTGTCATTTTCTTTTCTTTTTTTTTTTTTCTTTCTTCAACTCTTTGAATAAATGTCACCTTTTAAGGCAAAAGAAAAAAAAATGCAGTTTAATCCAAAATGGTTCTCTCATCTTCAATTCCCTGCCTTTTCCTCACTATTTTAGGCCATGTTTTTAAAAAAGGTCTATAATCAATCATTCTTTGATTCCCTTAGTTTTATTCACTCTGCAGAATTTCATAGTGAAATGAAATTAAATAAAATTTACAAGCACTGCCAAATTCCAAATCTACTGACCTGGCCAAATTGACTTAGAAAAAAGTTCCTCAGTGTAAGTTTTAATTTTTTTCCTATTGACTGAAAGTAATTTCCAAGATGTATCATATAAATAATACAGAGAGAAACATTTTAAGTTTTAACTAATTAATATTTTAGATAAATTGAGATTTCCATGATGGAGACCATTGTTTATTTAAACAGAGAAGCATAAAAATACATATCAAATGAATTACATAAAATGTGAAATTCTTATCGTTTGAAATAAGTTTATTCCATCAGAATCACATTTTTGTAGTCAAACAGTAAATAGGCTATCCTTGTAAATTTAGATTAAATTGAAGTGGAAGTATTTTGGGCTTCCCAGGTGGAAAAGAACTCATTTGCCAATGCAGGAAACATAAGAGACAGGGGTTTGATCCCCCTGGGTGCAATGCACTCTAGTATGCTTGCCTGGAGAATCCCATGGACTGAAGAGTCTGGTAGGGTAAAATCCATAGGGTCGCATAGAATTGGATGCGATTTAGCATTCAGGAATGGAAATATTTTACCTGCTTTATTATACTTATTGATTTTAAATGCTAGTCTTGGGCTGAACATGCAAGAGTGCAGTTCTGATCATCAGAGAAGGTGGTCGGGAGTCACTGAAATTCTTGCCATGCCCATGTTCAAATTGTGTGTTTGCTTTGGACCCTGTTACGTTTTTATCAATACGTATTGGGTTCTTTCTGCTAAAAATGATAAACTCATTCCTCAGTGTATTTTTTTTAAAAAGATTTATTTATTTATTTATTTTGGGTGGGGGTCGGATTGGGGAGGGAGGGAAGCAGGCGGGCCACTTCTATTGGTCTTTCATTTCTCTATTTTCATCCATCTTTGTTCTTTGGCTCCTGTGGGCCTCCCATTGCGGTGGCCTCTGTCGTTGCAGAGCACCGGCTCTGGGTGCATGCTCTCTAGAGCTCTGGCTCAGTAATTGGACACATCAGTCCAGCTGCTCCGTGGCACGTGGGATCTTCCCAGGCCAGGGATCGAACCGGCGCCCCTTGCACTGCAAGGCGGTGCCCTTACCCACTGGACCACCAGGGGAAGCCCCTCGGTGTATTTTTAAAGCAAAATAAATACTAATTTATTTTCTGCCAAATTTATTTTGGTGTATCATTATGTCATTTAGAATTGAGAACTGTGGATTCTGGGTTGCCAGTATTTTTTTATCACTTAGTTACATAGAAAGCACAGGCCTCAGCATTTTGGGAGAGGGAAAGAACAATGAGCAGAAGATCTGGTAAGGAGGAGGAGGGACATATGTGAAAATATAGCTTGCTAACATAGGATTTGATCAGGGCCAGATTATCTTGATCTATTCTCATTTGTTTGCACTGGAATGAGACAGTCCTAACTATGAGTTTGGTTTTGAAATAACTGATTTGAAACAAATGGGACATTTTAGTAGAATTTCAAACTGTTCAAAAAACTTGGCTTAAACTAGAAAGTAGATTGTTTTCATTTTCAAATGTTATTGATAAAAAGTGCAGTATATTATACCTTGTTAGCGAATATAGGAGAAAGCTTGAACAGGATAATGGCAAATCACCTTTTGGGTTTAGTCTCCTCATGTTTGAAATGAGGTTAGCAACTAGATGATTTACAAAGTTCCTTTCAGCTATATGAATCTAAGATGGAGCTGTACTTGAGAAAAGAAAGGAAAACTAGGAGACTCTCCAAAGGAATATAGGATTTAAAAGACCATTTTGCTTAAGTAGAAAAAAAATAGAAACATTCTACAGTATTTTTGAGTTCAGCAGTTGAGTTGGTGGTCTCTATTTGCTTATTTTTCATTTCCTGCATGTCTTTTCTCAATGCACTAATTTCCTATAATATTCTGTTTTTGGTGTTTTGCATCCTCATTAGTATAGTTTTTCTGAATTCTCTTTTTGACAAAGGAGGCAAAACTATAAAAGGGGACAAAGACAGCCTCTTCAACAAGTGGTGCTGGGAACATTGGACAGCTACATGCAAAAAAATGAAGTTGGAACATTCCCTGACACCATACACTAAGATCAACTCAAAATGGATTAAAGACCTAAATGTAAGACCAGAAACCATCAAACTCTTAGAGGAGAATATAGGCAAAACCCTCAAGGATATCAATCAAAGCAAGATCTTCTGTGACCCACCTACTAAAATAGCAGAACTAAAAAGACAAATGAACATGTGGGACCTCATGAAACTTAAAAGCTTTTGTACAGCAAAAGAAATTACAAAAAGCTTGACAGACACCCCACAGAGTGGGAGAGAATCATAGCAAATGAAACAACAGACAAAGAATTAATCTCCAAAATCTACAAGCAACTGAGACAACTCAGCACTGGAGAAACGAACAACCCAATCAAAAAATGGGAAAAGGACCTAAACAGACACCTCTCCAACGATGACATACAGATGGCCCAAAAGCACATGAAACGATGCTCAACTTCACTAATAATTAGAGAAATGCAAATTGAAACTACAATGAGACATCACCTCACACCCGTCAGAATGGCCATCTTCAAAAAATCTGCAGACAGTAAATGCTGGAGAGGGTGCGGAGAAAAGGGAACCCTCTTGCATTTCTGGTGGGAATGTAAATTGATGCAGCCTCTATAGAAGACAGTATGGAGATTCCTTCAAAAACTAAAAATAGAAGCACCATATGACCCAGCAATCCCACTCTTAGGCTTATATCCTGATGAAATCAAAACTGAAAGAAGCACCTGTACCTCAATGTTCATTGCAGCTCTCTATACAATAGCCAGAACTTGGAAGCAGCCTAGATGTCCATCGACGAATGAATGGATCCAGAAGCTCTGGTACATATATATACAATGGAATACTACTCAGCTGTTAAAAGAAATGCAGAAGACTCAGTCCTAATGAAGTGGCTGGCCCTAGAACCTGTCATCAAAAGTGAAGTCAGTCAAAAAGAGAAGGACAAGTACAATATACTAACACATATATATGGAATCTAGTAGGACAGTCTTGATAACACATGCAGGGAACTCATGGAAAAACAGACAGAGCATAGACATAGGGACATTGTGGTGAAGAAAGAGGGAGGGGGAGGCATGGAGGGAGTAACATGGAAACCTATACTGTCATGTGTGGAAAAGATAGCTATTGTCATTGTGCTAAGGGAATAGGAATGCTTACAATGGCATGGGGCGAAGGTCTGGAGGGGTGGGATGGGGGGAACTGGGGACGTGGGGACCAGGGATATGCATATGACTGATCTGGGAACATACATGTCTGTGAACAACAAAACTCTGTAAAACTTTTAAAATAAAGAATAAAAAAAAAAGAAGAAAAAGAAACATTAACCTATGAGAAGATTAAAAGAATAAAAAGTATAGATCATGGTTAACAATGATACGTAGGATTCTATGTGTGCCAATATTCCATCATACGAATTAAATATGACCGAAAGACTGGATTTTGTGGTCTCTATGGTCACAAACAGAGAGATTGGAAAGTTTCATGCTGCTGCCTTTTTAAGGCCAATCTTGATATTGTAGTTAATTGCAGTGACAACATCCTTTGCTCACATATACCACAGTTGATAGAGACATAGCCTCTATCAACAGGTTTAAAATGTGATGGCGAGAGTCACATTATTTGTTAGGTCACCAGGATAAAGCACTGGAGTAATGGTGCTCCTTAAAGAGATAACACTAGTTCAGAAGTCCTGAAATAATGGGAGCAGAGGCCCAGAGGGCTTTTTTCACGCTCCCCTCCCACTCCAGTCACAGCCTTATTAATCAGAAAAAACAAACAAAGTGGGAATGTAAATTGACAGTCATAGAAGACAGTATGGAGATTCCTTAAAAAACTAAAAATAGAAGCACCATATGACCCAGCAATCCCACTCTTAGGCTTATATCCTGATGAAATCAAAACTGAAAGAAGCACCTGTACCTCAATGTTCATTGCAGCTCTCTATACAATAGCCAGAACTTGGAAGCAGCCTAGATGTCCATCGACGAATGAATGGATCCAGAAGCTCTGGTACATATATATACAATGGAATACTACTCAGCTGTTAAAAGAAATGCAGAAGACTCAGTCCTAATGAAGTGGCTGGCCCTAGAACCTGTCATCAAAAGTGAAGTCAGTCAAAAAGAGAAGGACAAGTACAATATACTAACACATATATATGGAATCTAGTAGGACAGTCTTGATAACACATGCAGGGAACTCATGGAAAAACAGACAGAGCATAGACATAGGGACATTGTGGTGAAGAAATAGGGAGGGGGAGGTATGGGGGGAGTAACATGGAAACCTATACTGTCATGTGTGGAAAAGATAGCTATTGTCATTGTGCTAAGGGAATAGGAATGCTTACAATGGCATGGGGCGAAGGTCTGGAGGGGTGGGATGGGGGGAACTGGGGACGTGGGGACCAGGGATATGCATATGACTGATCTGGGAACATACATGTCTGTGAACAACAAAACTCTGTAAAACTTTTAAAATAAAGAATAAAAAAAAAAGAAGAAAAAGAAACATTAACCTATGAGAAGATTAAAAGAATAAAAAGTATAGATCATGGTTAACAATGATACGTAGGATTCTATGTGTGCCAATATTCCATCATACGAATTAAATATGACCGAAAGACTGGATTTTGTGGTCTCTATGGTCACAAACAGAGAGATTGGAAAGTTTCATGCTGCTGCCTTTTTAAGGCCAATCTTGATATTGTAGTTAATTGCAGTGACAACATCCTTTGCTCACATATACCACAGTTGATAGAGACATAGCCTCTATCAACAGGTTTAAAATGTGATGGCGAGAGTCACATTATTTGTTAGGTCACCAGGATAAAGCACTGGAGTAATGGTGCTCCCTTAAAGAGATAACACTAGTTCAGAAGTCCTGAAATAATGGGAGCAGAGGCCCAGAGGGCTTTTTTCACGCTCCCCTCCCACTCCAGTCACAGCCTTATTAATCAGAAAAAACAAACAAAAAAGAACCAAACCCCAGACCTAGGTCTATGGTTCATATTAAGAGGAAGAAGCCTAGTTTTTCCACCTCCAGTTTCTATGATTGTGCAAATCTAAATTAAAAACATTGAGAACATTCAAAATGTTTGTCATGTATTTTTAAGTCACAATAACAGATCAATATAGTACATTACGTACAGAGAAAAGGAAGAGTAGCTTAACACCAGCTTTATGAAATTACTGGCTCCAAATACAGAACTAGCCACTAGGTCAGGTTTCAGGCTTTTGTCTTAGGTGTTAATAGTCATTTCAAAAACAAAACTGTTTCTTGTAGAGTCTAAGGAAATCAAGGATTCCTGAGGCATATGCAGATTTTACAAAGATAACCCATTCCTCATAACATGGAAACTTTACTTATGTCTACTTAATGAAATGTTTATTGGAAACATTTTGTTTCTTTCTTCATACCCCGTATGTCCAAACTATTCTCAAATATCTTTCTCAATTTTTCTCTCTCTTTCTCTCTCCCTCTCTCTTTTAAACAATAAGCTATTTCCTGTTTTTATTATTTGGACCAATATTGCCCCCAATTTGATTTTGCATTCAGAAGTTCCAAAGTACCTATTTTTAAAATTAGAAATACACACTTTTTAAGTCACAAAATATGATGATAATGTCTTGAGATATTTAAAAACAACAAACATCCAGAAATTCAACAGTTAAATGAATAGTGCGTCCATCAAAGTGGCCACATTCAGATTAGATGTTTGGAATATGCTCCAAACAATTGTTGAACTTCTGTTTTGGAAAGTACTTCAGGGCCAATGAATGATTCCAGAGACTACTCTCATGATTATATATCTTTTGTGATGAAAGACACGTCACCTAATTTGATCACCTACTTTGTTCAGCAGACTTAACTCCTTTATTATTTAGTGTTTGGGCAAGAAACATATTACTGACTCACTTTTGCGTGTGTGTGTGTGTGTGTGTGAGTGATAGAAGAGTCTTTAATAAAAAATACATTTATGAAAAATGTGAGAAGAATAATGAGGAATCAACAAGGGATAGGAGGAGCCCTTACACTCCCTGGAACTGGGGACGTTGGAGGAGAAAGACAGCCACATCTCTGAGAGCTTTCTCTTCCCTTTCCAATTTGTTAAAAATTGTATTTAATATTTTTAGGCTGTGGTTGCATGGCATATGGGATCTTGGTTCCCTAACCAAGGATTAAACCTGTGCCTCTTGATTTGGAAGCTCAGGGTCTTAAACACTGGACCACCAGGGAAGTCCCGGCCTTCTGATGGTACTTCTCTTTGGCCAAACTTGAGAGAAAGTCAGAGAACTGGGAGCCTTAACACAGTCCACACAGGTCAGTCTTGCAAGTCACTTGACTGAGTAGGGAGGTGTGGAGAGTGGCTCTGGAGGGGCACATGGAGAATATCCAGCACAGCCGGGAATGACTCATCTGTTAACAGTTACCTAAATCACTGGACTGGGGACTGTCAGGAGGATGGTGGCGCTTCCAAAGAGAATCTAAGATGGTTCCTTATATAAACTGAGAGTGTAAACTCACTGGAATAAATATGCAACAGAATAAA
The DNA here is from genome assembly GCA_022376925.1 of Tragulus kanchil. Classification (NCBI taxonomy): domain Eukaryota; kingdom Metazoa; phylum Chordata; class Mammalia; order Artiodactyla; family Tragulidae; genus Tragulus; species Tragulus kanchil. The sequence continues at coordinate 46,512,625 of JAIOJX010000025.1, forward strand.
TGAATATGTTTTAGTTTATTTATTACAATTCAGCCTTATTTCTTTATGGCTATGCTTTGTCTTTTGGTAAGAACACTTTTCCTTTGCTTCTGATATATTCAGTCTAATGCATCTTCATAGTCCTTTATGTAGGCCAAACATACTGTTGGTTGAGACGTATAACTGAGGATGTAAAACTATACAAAGTACATATATATATATACATATATATATATATATATATATATATATTTATTTATTTAATGGAGTATTCTGCATTCATTGGCTATGGATGCAAGTGAAATTGAATCCTGAAAATCTAACTTGGATTTGGGAATGAGGGGTTAAAATCAGAAACTGCATACATCCACAATCCACATCTGCCTGCTCTTGGCAGTTCTTACTTTATTGAACTGATTTCAGTGTATTGGCAGGCTGGATGGTGCTTTATTTTTTGCTGGAATTAGGAACATGAACAGTAATCAGAGTGTCAGGGATAGAAAAAAATTATACTGAGTGTACTTTGAAAAGCATTGGAAGTGTTGGTGCCTCAAGCCTTGACTTGCTGGATTTGGGTTTGGATTACCTAAGTGGGCTTCTAATTCTCTGGTCTAAATAGATCATTTTTCATCCAGTACAGAAAATGAAGCATTTTTTATTTCAGTAATTCTTCATAAGTCATTATTCATGGCAATCACTACTAATTATTGAAAAACAGTGGTTCAAAACTTTTAAATGAGATACCAAGAGAAAATGTTTATTATATATTCTTTCAGGTGAATTTGGTAAGAATGTAATGTGTTCTCAAAACTAGACTTTGACTCTAGAAAAACTCCAGGCCCAGATGATTTCTGTGCTGAATTTCAATAAATATGTGAGGAAGAAAGGCCAATGCTACACAAACTTTATCAGAAAATAAAGGACATGGAAATACGTCCAAACCTTCTTTATGAGACCAACATGACCCTGATGCTAAAACCTGTCAAAAATATTACAGAAAAAGGAAGAAAATTGTAAATCAATATTCCTCATGAATACAGACCCCAAATCCTTCCTAAAGTATCTAAATCCAATAACATGTAAAAATGCTACCACCTAGTATAACACAGTAGGAGTTATCCCAGAAATGCAAGTTTTCTTTAATTCTTGACAGAAAATAATTCATCGTTACCAAATATAAAAAAGGAAAATGATTGCTTAAATAGATTCAAAATTTATCTTTTGCTCTTCTTCACATAATTTTGAAATATCCTTATTTTAAAAAAGGAAAAAGGACTGAAAATGAAGACCACACCATACTTCAGTTTAAAACTCTGATATTATCTGCCCAAAGATTTGACCAAATTTTCTAATAGCAGATAAAGTACAATTTATAAAATCCTAATATCTCACATTTTAGAGGTAAAGTGGACCTCAACTCAGATCAGAAATCAATTTTACATCCCCACAGAGCAGCCCACACAACTGTTTTCCATCTTCAACCTGCCAGAGGTGGCCTTCCACAGCATCTGTCCAAACCAAGATACTGGAATCTCAGGGGTTGGTGTCATACTGAAAGGGGACAAGGAGAGACATCCACAAGGGTACAGGTCAATGAGAAGCAGTTTATCCCTCCACCCATCCATCCATCCATGAGGACCTACTTCATACAGGTACAAAACTGATGAAAGTCACTGTCCTCATGGAATAGATATTCTAATGGAATTACATGTATTAATAATAAGCACATATTTCTTTTACATATTGGAGACAGAAGGACTGATTGTGGTGGTGGTTCTTGGTCAGCTACAGAACTGACAGCTTTTGAAAAAGCCAAAACATATCTCCTATCTTTGTTTATTTCACTTCTGGCCAAAGACAATCAACTTTATCATTTTCTCCTCTTCTCATTTCTGTACAGGGCTGTGCGTGTTTCAGGAGCTGGCCCTACCCTTCCTCTTGGCCAATTTGATCACAGAGAAACCTTGACAGAACATCTGTTTTTCCATCATAGGCCAATTGATTCCAGATGGTAAAGTCTGATCATTTAAGAATTACTGATGGAGATATTTTTGTGACTAGTTTTGATGTTTTGTTTTGTTTTCCCCTGCCTTCTCAGAGTTTTAAGCAAAACTTTTAGGTCTACTTTTCCTTAGACCTTTGTGTATTCAATGGATCTTTTGATTGATCTTAGAGTCATGAAAGAACTTGGATTTTTTAATTGGAGGATTATTGCTTTACAACTTTATGGTCTCTGCTGTACATCAACACAAATCAGTCATAATTGTATCTATATCCTCTCCTTCATGAGTTCCCCCAGCATATCACCCCTCTAAGCTGTCACAGAGTGCCAGACTGGGCTCTCTGTGCTCCAGAGCAACCTGCCGCCAGTTGTCTCTTTTACACGTTATAGTGTATGCATATCAGTGTTACTTCTCAAGTTGACCTACATCTCCTTCCCCTGCTGTGTGACCATTTCCTGTCTCCATTTCTTCTCTGTAAATAGGTTTATCAGGACTATTTTTCTATATTCCATGCATATGTGTTAATATATGATGTTTATTTTTCTTCTTCTGACTGACTTCACCTTATATAACTGGCTAAATTTAAGCAGATAAAGTACAATTTATAAAATCCTAATATCTCACATTTTAGAGGTAAAGTGGACCTCAACTCAGATCAGAAATCAATTTTACATCCCCACAGAGCAGCCCACACAACTGTTTTCCATCTTCAACCTGCCAGAGGTGGCCTTCCACAGCATCTGTCCAAACCAAGATACTGGAATCTCAGGGGTTGGTGTCATACTGAAAGGGGACAAGGAGAGACATCCACAAGGGTACAGGTCAATGAGAAGCAGTTTATCCCTCCACCCATCCATCCATCCATGAGGACCTACTTCATACAGGTACAAAACTGATGAAAGTCACTGTCCTCATGGAATAGATATTCTAATGGAATTACATGTATTAATAATAAGCACATATTTCTTTTACATATTGGAGACAGAAGGACTGATTGTGGTGGTGGTTCTTGGTCAGCTACAGAACTGACAGCTTTTGAAAAAGCCAAAACATATCTCCTATCTTTGTTTATTTCACTTCTGGCCAAAGACAATCAACTTTATCATTTTCTCCTCTTCTCATTTCTGTACAGGGCTGTGCGTGTTTCAGGAGCTGGCCCTACCCTTCCTCTTGGCCAATTTGATCACAGAGAAACCTTGACAGAACATCTGTTTTTCCATCATAGGCCAATTGATTCCAGATGGTAAAGTCTGATCATTTAAGAATTACTGATGGAGATATTTTTGTGACTAGTTTTGATGTTTTGTTTTGTTTTCCCCTGCCTTCTCAGAGTTTTAAGCAAAACTTTTAGGTCTACTTTTCCTTAGACCTTTGTGTATTCAATGGATCTTTTGATTGATCTTAGAGTCATGAAAGAACTTGGATTTTTTAATTGGAGGATTATTGCTTTACAACTTTATGGTCTCTGCTGTACATCAACACAAATCAGTCATAATTGTATCTATATCCTCTCCTTCATGAGTTCCCCCAGCATATCACCCCTCTAAGCTGTCAGAGTGCCAGACTGGGCTCTCTGTGCTCCAGAGCAGCCTGCCGCCAGTTGTCTCTTTTACACGTTATAGTGTATGCATATCAGTGTTACTTCTCAAGTTGACCTACATCTCCTTCCCCTGCTGTGTGACCATTTCCTGTCTCCATTTCTTCTCTGTAAATAGGTTTATCAGGACTATTTTTCTATATTCCATGCATATGTGTTAATATATGATGTTTATTTTTCTTCTTCTGACTGACTTCACCTTATATAACTGGCTCTACGTGCCTCTACCTCAGTACGACTGACTAAAATTCAAGAATATGGAATTTGTCATTTTCTCAGAGTACGTGCAGAGAAATATTTGAGGGCCCATTGAGGTAATATATTAAATCAAGAATAGTAAAAGATATTTAGCTGAATTTCCTAATAATTTGTGAGGATATGCTATTATTTTGACCCTCAGGTATTGTGAATGATGTAATGTGATGTATATGATGTGATAAGTACAGTCAAAGCTAAGTTTTCCAAGTAGTCATGTATGGCTATGAGAACTGGACCATAAAGAAGGCTGAGCACAGAAGAATTGATACCTTTAGCTGCAGTTTTGGAGAAAGCTCTTGAGAGTCTCTTGGATTGCGAGATCAAACCAGTCAGTCCTAAAGGAAACCAACTCTGAATATTCATTGGAAGGAATGATGCTGAAGCTGAAACTCCATTACTTTATCAAATAATTATTAAATATACTAAAATATAATAATTAAAAATATATAATAATTATAGGATTATGTAATTCTAAATAATATATGATATATATGATCTATAATAAAACAATATAATTATAGAATTAATAATAATCATTATATAATTAATTATATAATTTATTATTATATATGAGATATATACATGAATCACATACAATATTATACATTATAATATGTAATCATACATATTATACTATAGAAAATTATTATATATACTATATAATTATTCTATATATGGTATATAGTATCTATATCAAGTATATAATAAACAATATATATTTTATGTATTATACATATTATATACACAATATATAATTATGATTATTACATATGACTATATTATATTATAAAATATATAATATTATAACATATATAATATAATATATATGGTCTATATAATGTATGATATATAAAATTATAACATATTATATAATATATAAGGATATAATATATATAATAATCTATATCTATATGATATGTATTATAATATGTTATATATAATATATATTATATTATATATTATATATATTATGTATTATATATAATATATTATAGATTGTAGGTTGTTATATATTATAGAGTATATGTATCATATCATCATATATAATATATATAATTCTGTATAATATATAATTTATATAAAATATACAATAGATACAATATATGATATATAATATAATATATGCAATATATACAATAAGCAATATATATATAACATATACAAAATATTCCACATATTATTATGTATGATATGTCATAATACATGATATATTCCATATTATATGTATAATATATAATATTAGATATATTATATTGATATATTATGTTATATATAGCATATTATATATATATATAAACTAGCATGATATATAGTATATATTTTACACATATATTATATATTATAAAAATATACATTATAATTATAATTGTATATTGTAATTATATCATTATATAATATGTAATATATAATTATATATGATAACACATAGTATATATTATTATAATAAATGTAGCACAATATGTTATTTAACATATAATGCATATATGTATTATATAGTAATGAATCATATAATATATAATATATATTAATAATTACATCAATCATTATAATTAATCACAATAGTTATAATAATATATCATGTAATAATATATAATTTTAATGTATATCATAGATTATATAGCATATATATAGTATATATAATGTATAATTATCTATTACATATTACATATACTATATTATATAATACACATATATATCTATATGTAATACACATATATATCTATATGTAATATAGTGTATTATGCTATATATATTATAGTATATATACTATATACTATATTATATATGTCTATTATATAATATAGTATATATAATTATAATAATATATTTTAATTACATATTATACCACATATACATAATTATAACATATTATATATATTATATTACGTTATGTGTATATAATATATTAGTATATAATATATAATGTGTATAAAACATTGATGTGTGATTGATTTATAATATTATAATAGTTTTAGGTGTATAGCATAGTGAGTGATTTAAAGCTTTTACAGTTTGAATTCCATGAAAAATTATTACAAGATAATGGCTATAATCCTTGTATTATATAATATATCCTTTTTTGCTTATCTATTTTCTACATACTCGTTTGTGTCTTTTATTTCTGTTCCCCTCATTTGCATCTGCTTCTTTCCTCTCCCTTTTGTTAACCACCAGTTTGTTTTCTGTATCTGTCACTCTGTTCTGTTTTGCCATATAATTTCATTTGTACTAATTTTTAGATTCCACATATAAGTCATATCATACAGTATTGGTATTTCTTTGTCTAATTTATTTCACTAATAATAATATTCTCTAGGTCCATCCAGATTGTTGTAAATGGCCAAATTTCATTCTTTTAAACGGCTCAGTAATATTCCACCATATATATTTACCACATCTTCTTTATTCCTTTGTCTATTGATGGACACTTGGGTTGCGTCTTGCTGCTGCTTAGTTTCTAAGTCATGTCCAGCTCTTTGCAGCTCCATGGACTGTAGCCACCCCGGTTCCTCCTTTCATGGGATTTTCCAGGTAGGAATACTGGAGTGGGTTGCCATTCTCTTTTTCAAGAGCTCTTCATCTCTGGCTTGGCAGGTGGTTTCTTCACCACTGTGCTGCCTGGGAAGTCCTGGGTTGTGTCCATATCTTGGCTATTGCAAATAATGCTGCTATGAACATTGAAGCTCATCTATCTTTTTGAGTTAGTGTTTTCATTTTCTCTCTGTATACACACACACACGCACATATGTGTGTGTGTGTGTGTGTGTGTGTGTGTATATATATATATATGTGGGATTGCTGGGTTTGACTATTCTTTAGATGAAAAATAGTTTGTGAATCATAAATGAACCAAGCTGTTGTAATTCAAGATTATGAACTGAAAGATAACAGTGAGTAGAAAACCAGCATTAAGTTAGATTATCCTATCATTTAATCTTCCAGCAACCTTCCTAGGGAAAAAAAAAAGTGACTGTTTTCTACTTGAAAGGTGATAACTTGAAGATCGGGCTTCTTGTTAGGCACAGAACTAAGATTGTGACTTGGATTTGTGGGCTGTCTTGTTTAGGAAAAGTGATCCTGACTCTACTGAGGGGATTTATTTCTACTTTGAAAATTACCAGAAACAAGGGAAAGAGTAAACTACTTGGTCATCATGATTTAAAAAAAGAAAAACTTTATAGAATTTATCAGTTCTGGAAAAAATTACAGCAGAGGAGTACTAAAAACTAGTAGGCATTTTTGGATACTATAATCATATTATACCACCCGTTTTTTTTTGGTTAACCACCAGTTTGTTTTCTGTATCTGTCACTCTGTTCTGTTTTGCCATATAATTTCATTTGTACTAATTTTTAGATTCCACATATAAGTCATATCATACAGTATTGGTATTTCTTTGTCTAATTTATTTCACTAATAATAATATTCTCTAGGTCCATCCAGATTGTTGTAAATGGCCAAATTTCATTCTTTTAAACGGCTCAGTAATATTCCACCATATATATTTACCACATCTTCTTTATTCCTTTGTCTATTGATGGACACTTGGGTTGCGTCTTGCTGCTGCTTAGTTTCTAAGTCATGTCCAGCTCTTTGCAGCTCCATGGACTGTAGCCACCCCGGTTCCTCCTTTCATGGGATTTTCCAGGTAGGAATACTGGAGTGGGTTGCCATTCTCTTTTTCAAGAGCTCTTCATCTCTGGCTTGGCAGGTGGTTTCTTCACCACTGTGCTGCCTGGGAAGTCCTGGGTTGTGTCCATATCTTGGCTATTGCAAATAATGCTGCTATGAACATTGAAGCTCATCTATCTTTTTGAGTTAGTGTTTTCATTTTCTCTCTGTATACACACACACACGCACATATGTGTGTGTGTGTGTGTGTGTGTGTGTATATATATATATATGTGGGATTGCTGGGTTTGACTATTCTTTAGATGAAAAATAGTTTGTGAATCATAAATGAACCAAGCTGTTGTAATTCAAGATTATGAACTGAAAGATAACAGTGAGTAGAAAACCAGCATTAAGTTAGATTATCCTATCATTTAATCTTCCAGCAACCTTCCTAGGGAAAAAAAAAAGTGACTGTTTTCTACTTGAAAGGTGATAACTTGAAGATCGGGCTTCTTGTTAGGCACAGAACTAAGATTGTGACTTGGATTTGTGGGCTGTCTTGTTTAGGAAAAGTGATCCTGACTCTACTGAGGGGATTTATTTCTACTTTGAAAATTACCAGAAACAAGGGAAAGAGTAAACTACTTGGTCATCATGATTTAAAAAAAGAAAAACTTTATAGAATTTATCAGTTCTGGAAAAAATTACAGCAGAGGAGTACTAGGAAGGAAGAGCTGAGAATCAAATTTCTCCCTTTGGCCCCTCATTTCACCTTTGGAAGAGGATTAAAGCTGGTACATGCAAATGCAACTTCCAGCCTGAATTTTGCCAAAAAGTCAAAGAAGATTGCATTGTCTTTTTACTAAGGTCAGTGCAGTCTTTCCAGCTTGAGGGAAAAAACTGTGGAACCATATGTGGTTCAGCATAATTCCTGATGTCACTTGCATGAACTAACAGCATTTTCTGATGTGAATCTTCCACACTCTGAAAACAAACTGTGTATTCAGGCCAGACGATTGAGCTCTTCTCAGACAGTGCACTTTCCTCAAAACTGGGCTCTGCCCTCTCCTTTGGTGGATAAAACACTGCTCTAAATCTGGAGACAATGGTGCTGCTTGTTTTCCTCTTTTTATCTTTTGGAATATTGTAAACATTTATTTCAAATACTTTTTTCAAGAGGATTCATTCTTCCTAATTCTTAAGGTGCCAATTCCCCCGTGGTTTGGTGGTTTGTTCCTCTTGTGACTGGTCATGGTTAGCTGTTAGTTCATTTGCCTTAGAGCTCACCTCGGGGGTTCTGTGCCCCAGTGAGTCAGGTGTAAGTCAGGACCCTAAAGATTTCAGTGCCTCGGACTACTGTAATGTGGCAACTCTTGGATTTCTGTGGGTTTGAGAGTAGGCTCAAGACTCCACACCTGATTGTGGGCTAGGATGAAGGCTTTGATGTCGCACAGATGCTCTTCTTTTGTCCACTGCCTTAGAAAGAAGATATGATTCTGAAAGTGAGCCCAGGCTAGTGGGCAGAGGTATTTATTTCTTATTTTGCCTATGATTAGGGCAGCCGTTTATGTCCCCAACTTTATTCAGAAGACCCAATTTTCCTTGCCGCCCCCCGCTTCCCACTGCTTTTCTTGGATCTGAATTTTTCTGTTTTGCCTCCCTGAGTATGTTAAACACAAATTTGCTGGGCCCCTATCTGAGTCTGACCATGTGTGGTCATTTGCTTTCAGTTCATCATTTTGATTTTGAGTTGTCTATTTTTTTTTTTATCTATGGAAATTTCTCTTTCCTGTTTTTACTCTCAGTTTCATTTTCTTTTGTTGTGATTAGTCTTTATTTGTATTAGCATTTCTATTTGTTTGTGGTGGACTGGAGGTTCCCTCTGTGTCCTATAATACTGATTGGAAGTTTCCCATGATGGAATATGCAATATCTTTATTTTGTTCTAAATATCTAGTTTCCTTTCCTGAACATATGTTATGCTAACCTCTCAGCTATACTTATGAGGTGATTGTATAAATACTATGATAGCAAACTATGTGTGAAATGTGCTGGCTCATAAGAAATAACTTAATCACTATTGTAATTAAATACATATTAATTCAGAAGTCATTTAGCCTATAAAATTATGGGAAATGCATTTAAGCTCAGAATTTACAAGAAAGTTTTTGGAAAGTTTGAAATCACAATTTGTAGAGTGCCTAAGGGTTTAGAGTTACATCTACTCTTTTGAGCAATGAAGCTTTGGCAAATAATGTTTTAATGAGTTTTTCTTCTAACACTGACAAAGTAAAGACTGGAGTTCTACTTGCTATGTACAAAGCCCCTATAACCTCTTAACAGGTGTTTCAAGAATTAAAAAAAAATACTGTTCTGTTCTCCTCTGAGACCCGTTACATGTCATACCAATTCAGATCCAACCACAAGGGTAGGGTAGGAAATCACACCGTTAAATTGGTCATTTTCTTCAGTTTCAAAGTCAGAAAAGAAACTAGATTCTGGGCTTCCCCTGGTGGTGGGTAAGGACACCGCCTTGCACTGCAGGGGGAGCCGATTCGATCCCTGGCCTGGGAAGATCCCACGTGCCGCGGAGCGGCTGGACTGATGTGTCCGATTACCAAGCCGGAGCTCTGGGGCACATGTGCCCAGAGCCGGTGCTCTGCAACGACAGAGGCCACCGCGATGGGAGGCCCACAGGAGCCAAAGAACAAAGACGGATGAAAATAGAGAAATGAAAGACCAATAGAAGTGGCCCACCCGTCTCCCTCCCCCCCCACCCGTCTCCCTCCCCACCCCCCACCCCCCCAAAAAAAGGTAAATAAATGTTTAAAAAAAAAAAAAAGAAAGAAACTAGATTCCCATTATGGATCTTCATGGAAACATTATGGAAACAAATTGTTTTGAAAATATTTTTTATTATATTTAGTCCTTGTCAATTTCTTTTTTCTTGGGTCTTGGGAGAAAGATTCTAATATTTCTTACACATGATTTAGGTCATCTACTTTAAGGTTAAATCCGGTTATTGAAGGTTGTGTCCAGTGAATAGTTTCTTCGGTAAACTTTCTAAAAATGCAGTGCTAACAATTAAGGAGGATCAGAAAGCTGAAATTCTTTGGAATAGACCAATTCCCTCATAAAACAGAAACCATGTGCTTGTTTCAAGGATATTTGAAAAGATCCCATGGAATACATCACATTTTGACTCATCTTGGGTTTAATGTCAGTGGAATGGAAAAGAAAGGCTAAAATAACTGCCTAAACCTGATTATGATTCTTGACCTGTTAAGAATTTCTTACAGTGCAGGAAATGAGCTTATCATCTTTTCAGAGGGGTCAACACCAGGGGAAGGGCTAGAAGAGTGTGTGGCAATCAAACTAAAACTAAAACACATCCCATCTTCTGCCCTAACACCTAATAAAAGTAAAATCTCAGACAAAGCAATGAAAACCTAAGAACTCTAAACAAATCCTGGTACACTGAAATATCCCAAGAAAATCTGTAGTGTTATATGAAATAATTATCAAGGTAGTTTGAAAGCTGTGGGGCATCTATCCAGCTGAGGTTGGATATGAAAAAGTAGAAAGGGTAAGATTCTGTTACAATTATAAGGTGTTTCCCAAAACCTCTGGAAAAAAATCTTAAAGGTTGGATCTGTGAATCCATTCCACATAATAAGGCATTTTTGACAGTTTTGGTCCATTCTCTTTCACGGCTCATCAGTGAGCCAGCTACACATTAAAACCTTATATATGAAATTCTTAAAAAAATTCTATATAGACTGATTAAATTTGCTGTACCCCTGAAACTAACACAACATTTTAAATCAACTATATTGCAATAAAAATAATTAAAGTTATAGGGGAAATACCATTAGTTATCTAGTTATATGATAATCAAGAATACAGCAGAAAAAGTAACCCATAAACTTTACCATGTTTCCAATGTTACCATTATTAATAACAATAATTATTATTATAAACAACTATATATTATAAAATTGCTATTAATTATTAATAATAACTTTAAAAACCTGAATGAAATTCTAATGCTGAATGGGAAAAATACATATATGAAGTCTTTCTACAGGGAAACAAAAGCCAAGTTTGGAAAATGTCATGTGATGACGACTGAAGTTTGGGAAGAATTTTCATTCTTATTAGCAGAGGTTTTTGCCGATCAGCTGATCAGTTGGTCTGTTTCTGAGGAGAAGAAATCTGAGTAAAAAACTCTTTTACATGCATGAAGTCATTTCATTGAAAAGAAAGACAGCTACTGATATTTTGGCCAAAATCAAGGCCAAAGTGACATTATGGATCTGTGTTTGGATATGGCCATAGTCCAAAAATTATAACAGTACTAGCAAACCTGCCAAAGCTGAGCACCTTGAGAAGAGTGGTCTGTGTTGATTCCTCTAGTTTTTTGGGTTTTGGAAGTTTCCTCTTTTTAGAGTTGGACTTTTCTATGTACCAATTATTGTGGAAATTTGGATGATTAGGTAATATTCTTTTCCCTCGCTCCTTCAAAAATTCAGTTGCTTGTTAATCTCTTCTACATATAATGACAAAAAACCAAAACAAAACAAAACAAAACAAAACAGAAATGCAGTTTCTTGGGGAAATGGAAGGTGTTTAGCAAAACTGAGCTAGCTCTATCTTGTATCTTCTTTCCACAATTGCCAAAGCCAGAGGCTTGGGATTTCTCTTTCTCTAAACTAAATCTATTTCTCCCTCCTAGAGTAACACACTCATAGCCTTGTAATGAGGAAAAGGCATTCCCTTGTACTGTGATAAGAAACAGACACTATATGATCCAAGACTTCCAGAGAGAGGATTTTGTTGACCAGTCTGAAATAGAATATAAGCCTAGGCAAATCTGAGTATAAGAGTACTAAACTGGGACACGTGGTTTCTAGAATTCTTGCCATTCCCAATTGTTTTTTTAATTTCATATCTTGAATTAAAAAGGTAAAATATGTGCAATGCTAGCATGGGAAGGAGCTGTAGAGATAAGGTAATCTAAACTCCAAGAGTTAATAATGAACAATTGAGTCCAGAGAAATTTTCTAGGCAAGAATACTAGAGTGGGTTGCCATACTCTTCTTCAGGGGATCTTCCCAACCCAGGGACTGAACCCAGGTCTCCTGCATTGCAGGCAGATTCTTACTGTCTGAGCCACCAGAGAAACTCCAGAACCAAGAAATCAAATGGTTTCTATTACAAATCCTGCTAGTTTCTATATTCAATTAGGTTTTTATGTTTTGTTTTATTTTGTGTTTTCTTTGTGAATGAATCCAAAGAACTATTATCATAAGACAGAAAGGGATTAAGTGTCAGCCATGCATAATTTCTGTGAAAGCCAATACCACACAGAGATCTAACATCATCATTTCAAGAACTGAAAATATAAAATGATTATCTACTTAATGACTTTGCTTTGGAAAATATTGTGCAAGTTTATTTCTTCGGCAACAACTCTATAAGTTTAAGTAAACTTAATAAGATTCATCTTTATAATCATTGTCTCATAATTCTTGTCCCACAGTTCAAACCGTGTGTTTTTTGATAACAGATGTCCAATGTTAAGTCAGGGTATTTCAAAACTTAACAAAATGTCTGGATTTTGTTATGGAACAGTCTGTGTGAATCTCTTGATGATATTGGGAATGGAAAATATTCCAGAATTATTGCTTCAACTTGGTGACTAAAAGCAGAAAGCCTTTCTCCAATATGGTGAATACTGAGATATTTGGATTTTAAAAGTTTATGAAAAACTCTTTATTCTTTGTTAAAATTTGTTTTTTGCAAAATACTGTGATGAAAGGGAAATTTCAAGTGATCATTCATGAGTTTATTTTTATATTTTTAGTGGTTCTTAGCCTGAAAATATAGCAAGATCCCCTAATCCAAGACTTCCAGAGAGAGGATTTTGTTGACCAGTCTGAAATAGAATATAAGCCTAGGCAAATCTGAGTATAAGAGTACTAAACTGGGACACGTGGTTTCTAGAATTCTTGCCATTCCCAATTGTTTTTTTAATTTCATATCTTGAATTAAAAAGGTAAAATATGTGCAATGCTAGCATGGGAAGGAGCTGTAGAGATAAGGTAATCTAAACTCCAAGAGTTAATAATGAACAATTGAGTCCAGAGAAATTTTCTAGGCAAGAATACTAGAGTGGGTTGCCATACTCTTCTTCAGGGGATCTTCCCAACCCAGGGACTGAACCCAGGTCTCCTGCATTGCAGGCAGATTCTTACTGTCTGAGCCACCAGAGAAACTCCAGAACCAAGAAATCAAATGGTTTCTATTACAAATCCTGCTAGTTTCTATATTCAATTAGGTTTTTATGTTTTGTTTTATTTTGTGTTTTCTTTGTGAATGAATCCAAAGAACTATTATCATAAGACAGAAAGGGATTAAGTGTCAGCCATGCATAATTTCTGTGAAAGCCAATACCACACAGAGATCTAACATCATCATTTCAAGAACTGAAAATATAAAATGATTATCTACTTAATGACTTTGCTTTGGAAAATATTGTGCAAGTTTATTTCTTCGGCAACAACTCTATAAGTTTAAGTAAACTTAATAAGATTCATCTTTATAATCATTGTCTCATAATTCTTGTCCCACAGTTCAAACCGTGTGTTTTTTGATAACAGATGTCCAATGTTAAGTCAGGGTATTTCAAAACTTAACAAAATGTCTGGATTTTGTTATGGAACAGTCTGTGTGAATCTCTTGATGATATTGGGAATGGAAAATATTCCAGAATTATTGCTTCAACTTGGTGACTAAAAGCAGAAAGCCTTTCTCCAATATGGTGAATACTGAGATATTTGGATTTTAAAAGTTTATGAAAAACTCTTTATTCTTTGTTAAAATTTGTTTTTTGCAAAATACTGTGATGAAAGGGAAATTTCAAGTGATCATTCATGAGTTTATTTTTATATTTTTAGTGGTTCTTAGCCTGAAGCAAGTTTAGATGGCTAAAGCATTTGGTTGTCGTGATTGGGGGGAGTTAAGAAGTTCTTTGTGAATGTTGTCATAGTTGAGGCAGAGCTTGACAAATGGAGAGATTTCAATGATCTGTGTGTCTGCACAAGTCAGGATAGACGGACTGAAATCCATGGGACATATTCAGAGACTGATGAGATGTTTAATTTGCTCGTTGTTAAAAGAACTGAGATGCATATGCACAAAACCCAGGATGAAATAAAAAAATATTGGATGGATTTTGAACATGTAGGTGATATGGTCAGAGCATGATCCCATGAAAGATATCCTAACAAAAGCACTTAAGATGGACTAAAATAGTGAGGTGAAAGGTCAGGAAAAGTTGGAAGATGTTATCATGGTGGATGCAAGAATGTTTGAAGGGAATGGAAGAGAAATTTCACTGATTGCAGAATATTACAGAATTAGAGTTGATTTGACTACATATGAATTGATCATTTATTGACTGTAGGGGTCAGTTAACTGAGAAGGAGTTGGAGAGAATGCCAAGGTTTCAAACACAAGTACTTGGAGGATATAGATTTATTCACAGATACAGGAACATTAAAGGGAGAAACTGATTTCAGTGGAAAGATGATTTCTCTTGGAACATGCTGAATTACTGAGACTCAAGGACATTCAAGTTGTAACCATGGGGTCAGAGACTGGGACAGTAGATAGGGGTAAGGAGGCAGAAATGTGGTTACCTTTTTCACACAGGAGTGATTGACATGGATACAGTGTGATAAACTTTAGTTGAAAGTAAAAGCTAAACTTTGATTAGAAAATACTAGTGGTTCCAACATCTGTTGTGATTCTTTTGCATATTTCCAAAATTTTGTTATGGAACAGTCTGTGTGAATCTCTTGATGATATTGGGAATGGAAAATATTCCAGAATTATTGCTTCAACTTGGTGACTAAAAGCAGAAAGCCTTTCTCCAATATGGTGAATACTGAGATATTTGGATTTTAAAAGTTTATGAAAAACTCTTTATTCTTTGTTAAAATTTGTTTTTTGCAAAATACTGTGATGAAAGGGAAATTTCAAGTGATCATTCATGAGTTTATTTTTATATTTTTAGTGGTTCTTAGCCTGAAGCAAGTTTAGATGGCTAAAGCATTTGGTTGTCGTGATTGGGGGGAGTTAAGAAGTTCTTTGTGAATGTTGTCATAGTTGAGGCAGAGCTTGACAAATGGAGAGATTTCAATGATCTGTGTGTCTGCACAAGTCAGGATAGACGGACTGAAATCCATGGGACATATTCAGAGACTGATGAGATGTTTAATTTGCTCGTTGTTAAAAGAACTGAGATGCATATGCACAAAACCCAGGATGAAATAAAAAAATATTGGATGGATTTTGAACATGTAGGTGATATGGTCAGAGCATGATCCCATGAAAGATATCCTAACAAAAGCACTTAAGATGGACTAAAATAGTGAGGTGAAAGGTCAGGAAAAGTTGGAAGATGTTATCATGGTGGATGCAAGAATGTTTGAAGGGAATGGAAGAGAAATTTCACTGATTGCAGAATATTACAGAATTAGAGTTGATTTGACTACATATGAATTGATCATTTATTGACTGTAGGGGTCAGTTAACTGAGAAGGAGTTGGAGAGAATGCCAAGGTTTCAAACACAAGTACTTGGAGGATATAGATTTATTCACAGATACAGGAACATTAAAGGGAGAAACTGATTTCAGTGGAAAGATGATTTCTCTTGGAACATGCTGAATTACTGAGACTCAAGGACATTCAAGTTGTAACCATGGGGTCAGAGACTGGGGCAGTAGATAGGGGTAAGGAGGCAGAAATGTGGTTACCTTTTTCACACAGGAGTGATTGACATGGATACAGTGTGATAAACTTTAGTTAGAAAAGTCTAAAAAGCATAAACTTTGATTAGAAAATACTAGTGGATACAAACCAAGAATGCTGCTAAACATCTGTACTGTACACAGCGTAACTTCTTTCCCCTTTTTACAGTATAACATTTATCTGGCTTGAATGTCAACATTTCTGAGGTTCAGAAACTTCTGATAATGCTTTCTTCTTCCTTAATAAGTCAATTGTCTGAATGATTTGTAATGGCCTTCTAACCCTAAATTATACACTTCGGCATGGCTAAAGCCCAACACGTACTAAGCCCATCTCTTCAATGTGTACCTATGTATGATTTTATAGATCAGAGAAAGTGGTGCTAGGCCAGCACTCTGCCTCTGCCTCACTTTAAAATATCTTTAAAGTTCTCTACCAGTATTTTACAAACATAAAAATTGTGTTCAGTATACAAACAACAAAAACATGACATAAAAATTATTTAAGAAACAAAAATCAAATGGTTGAACTTTGACCCCTTCTCTTACCTCCCATAAGTATGCTAGAGTCAGTCTCCATTATCACTCTCATTAAAAACAAACAAGAATGAGCAGGAAACATACCCTATCCTCCTCCCCATCTTAAGCCTATAAAATTATAGTGTATTTGGGGTAAAGTATTTTGCATTTTATGACCACTTTAGTTTACTGTAGAACAGAAATATCAAACATCTTTATCTAATTGAATAAAGTATACATTGTCCAGGTTTGGCTGATGATTGGAGCATATTTGCCTTTTTCTCACATATTTGAATAGAGAAGGAACAGATGTATTTACCTCCTTGTTGTATTCTGAAATGTTCATTTGTAGATATGTTGGTACCATCTTCATAGGTCAGGAAGGTGATTGTTTCCATGGTAACCATGGAAACTTCTTTAAAAGATTGTCATTCTTTTCAGTAAATTAGGATTTCTTGCTTTTGTATTCTGTAATTTTTTCTTTTATCAAATCTTTGTTCTGAGAATGAAAGTATCAGGTTGAGAGGATGACACACATTAAATGAAATGTGTGTTTAAGTTATGAGAACTGTGCATGTATGGGCTCCCTTTGTGTTATATAGTTCTTCTCTAAGATTATTTTTGAATCTGTGCAATGCAATGAACTAAGTAGAATATCCAAGTGTCCAACCCATTTTGAACAAGGACATTATTATGGTCAATGTTATTATACCTAACTCTGTGTGTGTGTTCAGTTGGTTAGTTGTGTTCAACTCTTTGTGGCCATGGACTGTAGCCTGCCAGGTTCCTCTGCCCATGGAACTCTGTGTGTCCAGGTCAAGATAATGCTTTCTTCTTCCTTAATAAGTCCTGAATGATTTGTAATGGCCTTCTAACCCTAAATTATACACTTCGGCATGGCTAAAGCCCAACACGTACTAAGCCCATCTCTTCAATGTGTACCTATGTATGATTTTATAGATCAGAGAAAGTGGTGCTAGGCCAGCACTCTGCCTCTGCCTCACTTTAAAATATCTTTAAAGTTCTCTACCAGTATTTTACAAACATAAAAATTGTGTTCAGTATACAAACAACAAAAACATGACATAAAAATTATTTAAGAAACAAAAATCAAATGGTTGAACTTTGACCCCTTCTCTTACCTCCCATAAGTATGCTAGAGTCAGTCTCCATTATCACTCTCATTAAAAACAAACAAGAATGAGCAGGAAACATACCCTATCCTCCTCCCCATCTTAAGCCTATAAAATTATAGTGTATTTGGGGTAAAGTATTTTGCATTTTATGACCACTTTAGTTTACTGTAGAACAGAAATATCAAACATCTTTATCTAATTGAATAAAGTATACATTGTCCAGGTTTGGCTGATGATTGGAGCATATTTGCCTTTTTCTCACATATTTGAATAGAGAAGGAACAGATGTATTTACCTCCTTGTTGTATTCTGAAATGTTCGTTTGTAGATATGTTGGTACCATCTTCATAGGTCAGGAAGGTGATTGTTTCCATGGTAACCATGGAAACTTCTTTAAAAGATTGTCATTCTTTTCAGTAAATTAGGATTTCTTGCTTTTGTATTCTGTAATTTTTTCTTTTATCAAATCTTTGTTCTGAGAATGAAAGTATCAGGTTGAGAGGATGACACACATTAAATGAAATGTGTGTTTAAGTTATGAGAACTGTGCATGTATGGGCTCCCTTTGTGTTATATAGTTCTTCTCTAAGATTATTTTTGAATCTGTGCAATGCAATGAACTAAGTAGAATATCCAAGTGTCCAACCCATTTTGAACAAGGACATTATTATGGTCAATGTTATTATACCTAACTCTGTGTGTGTGTTCAGTTGGTTAGTTGTGTTCAACTCTTTGTGGCCATGGACTGTAGCCTGCCAGGTTCCTCTGCCCATGGAATTTTCCAGGCAAGAATACTGGACTGGGGTGCCATTTCCTACTCCAGGGAATCTTTCCAAACTAAGAATAAAACCCATGTCTCATGTATCTCCTGCATTGGAAGGTGGATTCTTTACCACAAGTGCCACCTGAGGAGCCCTACTATATCTAAGGTCACTGGACAAATCCTGTTTTTAGAGAGGAGGAGGAGAATGCTTATATAATGTCTTCTGATAAGAAGAAGGCTGCTTTACTCGCTTGGTCAAGAGCTTTTAACTCTTCAGAAAGCAGGGATTTGAACTCATGCAACCAGAAAACAGACTTAAGGCTCTTAATTACAGGGTGACATCTTGAAACATAGCAAGATAGACTACAGTTGATGATTCACGAAGGTCTGTTTTCTTGGTCTTGATGTCTCCTCATTGTCCTACTAACTGGCAAACCCAGCACATTGTTCTGCTTTCTTATTTATATCTGTGTCTTTCAGCCTTTGGCCTTGTTGATGTTGATGTTATTGAGTACCTCTCTTGCATTAAAACCTTCTTTCTGTTATTGCCAATTATTCCACCTCTTTCTTCATCAGCTTTTTTTCTAACCAAAGTTTACTATTATGATGTATCCATGTCAATCACTCCTGTATGAGAAAGGCAACCACATTTCTGCCTCCTTACACCTATCAACTGTCCCAGTCTCTGATCCCACATTTCTCACTGGCTGCTAGATGAATTCACTTGAATGTCCTTGAGTCTCATTAATTCAGCATGTTCAAAGAAAAATCATCTTTCTATTAAAACAATTTTCTCACTTTAAGATTCTTATATCTGTGAACAGCTGTATGTCCTCCAAGTCCTCAGGTTCAAAACCTTGGTGTCTTTTCCAAGGAGTCCTCATTTAATTGTCCCCCACAGTCAATAAATGACCAGTTCACATGTAGTTGAATCAACTCTAATCCTGTAATATTCTGCAATCAGTGTTCTCTCTTCCATTCTCTTTAACCATTCTTGGCTCCACCATAAAGACAACTCCAAATCTTTCTACCTCTTTGGATCACTATTTTGGTTCATCTTATGTGCTTTTATTAGAATATCTTTCATGTGATCGTGTCCTGACCATATCACCTGCTTGTTCAAAATCCAGCATCCTGGGTTTTGTGCATATGCTTCTCAGCTCTTTGACATCAAGCACGTTAAACTGCTTGTCAATCTTGAAACATGTCCCATGGATTTCAGTCCCTCTGTCTTGACTCGTGCAGACAGATAGATCATTGAAATCTCTCCATTTGTCAAACTCCATCTCAACTATGACATCATTCACAAAGACATTCTTAATTACCATCCCCACAACTTTTGGTCCTTACAGTTTCTCAGCATCCTCATGCTATTTTGTGGCTGAGTTATACCATTTTTCCTGCTCTATTTTTTAAATGACTTTTGTTAATTTACATTGGTCCTCCTTGCTTCCTCTTAATGTGTGAGTTTTTTTGTAGGCAGGGAGCTTGTTTAACTTTACCTCTCTAGCACCTAGGGCAGTGTATGAGACATGGTATCAACTCAGTAACTATTTGCTGAACCACACACAGCAATGTTAGTGGGATGTCAGACACAGAGAGCAGGAAACATGTGTATGGAAAAGATAGTTTTCTCTGATTTTCTGGTGCTTCTATAAAAGTTTCTTCAATGTATCACTTACCAGCTAGAACATATTTGATATCTCACCCATGTCACCACACAACCATTTCTCTTTTTTGCTTAGAAACCAAGGAAATCTCTAGAGATATCTGTTGTAGTTTTCCTGAGACTTCGTCTAGTAAGAATCAGTCTGGTAGGAAATCTGACAATGCGGAAGTCTACTTGAGAAAAACGGAAGAAGAAAATTGGAAAGTTTGTGTTGGTGAGAGGTATCCAAGGGTGTAAGCTATTGACCTAGGTACACATTCCCAATGTAATACAAAGTTTTATAAGCACTGCACTCTTCTTCCTCCCTTCACATCTTTTCAGATGACTCTTTTTAGTCCTTAACTCAAAATATTCTCCAACTTCACTAAGACCAACAAGATATTGATATTCCTTTTAAAAAGGACTATTTTAGAGCAGGTTTTGGTTCATAGCAACCTTATGATGGACAGGATTTTTAAAAAAAATATGCTTCTTGCCCCTAAGCATTCATAGTTTCCACTATTATCAACATCCTCCAGCAGAGTGGTTTATTTGTTATGACTGCTAAACCTACTGTAACGCATTGCAATCATTATGCCATTATAATTTTGTAACATTCTAGGAGTTGGACAAATGTATAATGATATACATTCATCATTATAATATCATTTCATTTTCCCCAATTCCTCTGGGTTCTGCCTATTCACCCACCTACCTCCAACCTCTGGCAACCATAGATCTTTTTATGGCTTCCCTAGTTTTTGCTTTTTCCATCATTTCATACAATTGGAATCAAATGTAATGTCACCTTTTTAGGTTGGCTTCTTTCACTTAGTAATATGCACTTAAGATTCCTTCATGTCATTTCATGGTTTGGCAGCTCATTTTTAAATTTGTAGAATAATATTTCACTGTCTGGAAGTACCACAGCTTATAAATTCTTTTACCTACTACAGGACATCTTGGTTGCCTCCAAGTTTGGGGAATTTTTAATAAATGTACTGTGAATAGCCACATGCAGTTTTTTGTGTAGACATGTTTGTTTTCAACTCCTTTGCATAAATACACAAGGAGGCACAAGAGCTGATTTATATGTTAAGAAAATGCTCAGTTGTATAAGAAAGTTTCAAACTATGTTCCACATTGCAGAAGCAGAAGATATTAAGAAGATGTGGCAAGAATACACAGAAAATCTATACAAAAAAGATCTTAATTAATGACCCAGAAAACATGATGGTGTGATTATCTGTTGTAGTTTTCCTGAGACTTCGTCTAGTAAGAATCAGTCTGGTAGGAAATCTGACAATGCGGAAGTCTACTTGAGAAAAACGGAAGAAGAAAATTGGAAAGTTTGTGTTGGTGAGAGGTATCCAAGGGTGTAAGCTATTGACCTAGGTACACATTCCCAATGTAATACAAAGTTTTATAAGCACTGCACTCTTCTTCCTCCCTTCACATCTTTTCAGATGACTCTTTTAGTCCTTAACTCAAAATATTCTCCAACTTCACTAAGACCAACAAGATATTGATATTCCTTTTAAAAAGGACTATTTTAGAGCAGGTTTTGGTTCATAGCAACCTTATGATGGACAGGATTTTTAAAAAAAATATGCTTCTTGCCCCTAAGCATTCATAGTTTCCACTATTATCAACATCCTCCAGCAGAGTGGTTTATTTGTTATGACTGCTAAACCTACTGTAACACATTGCAATCATTATGCCATTATAATTTTGTAACATTCTAGGAGTTGGACAAATGTATAATGATATACATTCATCATTATAATATCATTTCATTTTCCCCAATTCCTCTGGGTTCTGCCTATTCACCCACCTACCTCCAACCTCTGGCAACCATAGATCTTTTTATGGCTTCCCTAGTTTTTGCTTTTTCCATCATTTCATACAATTGGAATCAAATGTAATGTCACCTTTTTAGGTTGGCTTCTTTCACTTAGTAATATGCACTTAAGATTCCTTCATGTCATTTCATGGTTTGGCAGCTCATTTTTAAATTTGTAGAATAATATTTCACTGTCTGGAAGTACCACAGCTTATAAATTCTTTTACCTACTACAGGACATCTTGGTTGCCTCCAAGTTTGGGGAATTTTTAATAAATGTACTGTGAATAGCCACATGCAGTTTTTTGTGTAGACATGTTTGTTTTCAACTCCTTTGCATAAATACACAAGGAGGCACAAGAGCTGATTTATATGTTAAGAAAATGCTCAGTTGTATAAGAAAGTTTCAAACTATGTTCCACATTGCAGAAGCAGAAGATATTAAGAAGATGTGGCAAGAATACACAGAAAATCTATACAAAAAAGATCTTAATTAATGACCCAGATAACCATGATGGTGTGATTACTAGCCTAGAGCCAGACACCCTGGACTATGAAGTCAGGTGGGCCTTAGGAGGCAGCACTATGAACAAAGGTAGTGGAGATGATGGAATTCCAGCTCAATTGGAATGATAAGGATGATGCTGTTAAAGTGCTGTACTCAGTATGCCAGCAAATTTGGAAAACTCATCAGTTGCCACAGGAGTAGAAAAGGTCAAATTTCATTCCAATCCTAAAGAAGGGCAATGCCAGTGTTCAAGCTGCTGCACCATTGCACTCATTTCACATGCTAGCAAGGTCATGCTCAACATCCTCCAAGCTAGGCTTCAACAGTACATGAACGGAGGACTTTCAGATGTACAGTCTGGATTTAGAACAGAGAGAGGAACCAGAGATCAAATTTCCAGCATCCCTTGGATCATAGAAAAAGCAGAGGAATTCCAGAAAATCATCTGCTTCTGTTTCGTTGACTGTGCTAAAGCCTTTGACTGTGTGGATCACAACAAACTATAAAATTCTTAAAGAGATGGGAATACCAGATCACCTTACCTGCCTCCTGAGAAACCTATATGTTGGACAAGAAGCAACAGTTAGAACCTTACATGGAACAATGGATTAGTTCCAAATTGGGAAAGGAGTACATCAAGAATGTACATCATCACCCTTGATTGTCACCCTGCTTATTTAACTTACATGCAAATTTCTGGGCTGGATGAAGCACAAGCTGGAATCAAGATTGCTGAGAGAAATATCAAAACCTCAGGTATGTAGATAACACCACCCATACACAAAGTCAACCTCTTGATGAAGGTGAAAGAGGAGAATGAAAAAGCTGGCTCAAAACTCAACATTCAAAGAACTAAGGTCATGGCATCCAGTCCCATCACTTCATGGGAAATAGATGGAAACTAAGTTTGGGGAATTTTTAATAAATGTACTGTGAATAGCCACATGCAGTTTTTTGTGTAGACATGTTTGTTTTCAACTCCTTTGCATAAATACACAAGGAGGCACAAGAGCTGATTTATATGTTAAGAAAATGCTCAGTTGTATAAGAAAGTTTCAAACTATGTTCCACATTGCAGAAGCAGAAGATATTAAGAAGATGTGGCAAGAATACACAGAAAATCTATACAAAAAAGATCTTAATTAATGACCCAGATAACCATGATGGTGTGATTACTAGCCTAGAGCCAGACACCCTGGACTATGAAGTCAGGTGGGCCTTAGGAGGCAGCACTATGAACAAAGGTAGTGGAGATGATGGAATTCCAGCTCAATTGGAATGATAAGGATGATGCTGTTAAAGTGCTGTACTCAGTATGCCAGCAAATTTGGAAAACTCATCAGTTGCCACAGGAGTAGAAAAGGTCAAATTTCATTCCAATCCTAAAGAAGGGCAATGCCAGTGTTCAAGCTGCTGCACCATTGCACTCATTTCACATGCTAGCAAGGTCATGCTCAACATCCTCCAAGCTAGGCTTCAACAGTACATGAACGGAGGACTTTCAGATGTACAGTCTGGATTTAGAACAGAGAGAGGAACCAGAGATCAAATTGCCAGCATCCCTTGGATCATAGAAAAAGCAGAGGAATTCCAGAAAATCATCTGCTTCTGTTTCGTTGACTGTGCTAAAGCCTTTGACTGTGTGGATCACAACAAACTATAAAATTCTTAAAGAGATGGGAATACCAGATCACCTTACCTGCCTCCTGAGAAACCTATATGTTGGACAAGAAGCAACAGTTAGAACCTTACATGGAACAATGGATTAGTTCCAAATTGGGAAAGGAGTACATCAAGAATGTACATCATCACCCTTGATTGTCACCCTGCTTATTTAACTTACATGCAAATTTCTGGGCTGGATGAAGCACAAGCTGGAATCAAGATTGCTGAGAGAAATATCAAAACCTCAGGTATGTAGATAACACCACCCATACACAAAGTCAACCTCTTGATGAAGGTGAAAGAGGAGAATGAAAAAGCTGGCTCAAAACTCAACATTCAAAGAACTAAGGTCATGGCATCCAGTCCCATCACTTCATGGGAAATAGATGGGGAAACAATGGAAACAGTGGCAGATTATATTTTCTTGGGCTCCAAAATCACTGTGATGGTGACTGCAGCCATGAGATTAAAAGACACTTGTTCCTTGGAAGAAAAGCTGTGCAAACCTAGTCAGCATATTAAAAAGCAAAGACCCCTCTTTGCTGACAAAAGTCTGTATAGTCAAAGCTATGGTTTTTTTCAGTAGTCATGTATGGAAATGAGAGGGCTGAAGAATTGATGCTCTTGAACTGGGGTGTTGGAGAAGACTCTTTTTTTGCATTTTATTTATTCATTTTTGGCTATTCTGGGTTTTCACTGTTGCTGCAGGCTCTTCTCTAGTTGCATGAAGTGGGGGCTGCTCTCTAGTTGAGGTGAGTAGGCTTCTTGTTGTGGTTACTTCTCTTGTTGTGGAATTCAGGCTCTAGGACAGATGGACTTCAGTAGTTGTCACACATGGCCTCAATAGCTGTGGCTCCAAGGCTCCAGAGCACAGGCTCAAGAGTTGTGGCTCACGGGCTTAGTTGCTCTGCAGCATGTGGGATCTTCCTGAATCAGGGATCAAACCCACATCTCCTGGTAGGTGACCTCCTTACCACTGAGCTACCAGGGAAGCCCATTTGAGAGTCTTGAACTGCAGGGAGATCAAACCAGTAAATCCTTAAGGAAATCAACTCTGAATATTCATTAGAAGGGTTTCCTTTGTAGTTCAGCTGGTAAAGAATTAGCCTGCAATGCAGATGTCCTGTTTCAATACCTGGGTTGGCAAGATCCCCTGGAGATGGGATAGGCCACCTATGCTACCATTCTTGGGCTTTCCTTGTAGCTCAGATGGTAAAGAATCTGCCCACAATGTAGGAGACCTGGGTTGGGAAGATCCCTGGGTTCGGAAGATCCCTTGGAGAAGTGAAAAGATATCCACTCCAGTATTCTTGCCTAAAGAATTCCATGGCTTGTCCATGGGTTTCAAAGAGTCGGACAAGACTGAGCAACTTGAAGCTGAAGCTCAAGTACTTTGGCAAACTGATGCAAAGAGATGGCTCATTGGAAAAGACCCTGATGATGGGAAGGATTGAAGACAGGAGGAGAATGGGGCGACAGAGCACAAGATAGTTTGATGGCATCATTGACTCAATGAACACAAGTCTGAGCAAGTTCTGGAAGATGGTGAAGGACAGAGAAGCCTGGCACGTAGCGGTCTATCAGGTCACAAAGATCAAACATGACTGAGTGACTGAACAGCAACAAATGTTCCACATTGGTTGTACCATTATATATTCTCATCACCAGTGAATGAGAATTAAGGTTGCTCCACATCATTACTAGCATTTGGTGTTATTGTTGCTCTGGATTTTGGCCATTTTAATAGGTATATAGTGACATCTTGCTGTTGTTACTTCTCTTGTTGTGGAATTCAGGCTCTAGGACAGATGGACTTCAGTAGTTGTCACACATGGCCTCAATAGCTGTGGCTCCAAGGCTCCAGAGCACAGGCTCAAGAGTTGTGGCTCACGGGCTTAGTTGCTCTGCAGCATGTGGGATCTTCCTGAATCAGGGATCAAACCCACATCTCCTGGTAGGTGACCTCCTTACCACTGAGCTACCAGGGAAGCCCATTTGAGAGTCTTGAACTGCAGGGAGATCAAACCAGTAAATCCTTAAGGAAATCAACTCTGAATATTCATTAGAAGGGTTTCCTTTGTAGTTCAGCTGGTAAAGAATTAGCCTGCAATGCAGATGTCCTGTTTCAATACCTGGGTTGGCAAGATCCCCTGGAGATGGGATAGGCCACCTATGCTACCATTCTTGGGCTTTCCTTGTAGCTCAGATGGTAAAGAATCTGCCCACAATGTAGGAGACCTGGGTTGGGAAGATCCCTGGGTTCGGAAGATCCCTTGGAGAAGTGAAAAGATATCCACTCCAGTATTCTTGCCTAAAGAATTCCATGGCTTGTCCATGGGTTTCAAAGAGTCGGACAAGACTGAGCAACTTGAAGCTGAAGCTCAAGTACTTTGGCAAACTGATGCAAAGAGATGGCTCATTGGAAAAGACCCTGATGATGGGAAGGATTGAAGACAGGAGGAGAATGGGGCGACAGAGCACAAGATAGTTTGATGGCATCATTGACTCAATGAACACAAGTCTGAGCAAGTTCTGGAAGATGGTGAAGGACAGAGAAGCCTGGCACGTAGCGGTCTATCAGGTCACAAAGATCAAACATGACTGAGTGACTGAACAGCAACAAATGTTCCACATTGGTTGTACCATTATATATTCTCATCACCAGTGAATGAGAATTAAGGTTGCTCCACATCATTACTAGCATTTGGTGTTATTGTTGCTCTGGATTTTGGCCATTTTAATAGGTATATAGTGACATCTTGCTGTTGTTTTAATTTGTGTTTCTCTGATGACATGATGTGGAGCATCTTTTCACATGCTTGATGTCTATATCTCTTTTCGTGAGATGTTTGTGAAGTTTTTGACTCGTTTTTTGACTTCCAGATATTGAACTGTCCTTTCTCCCCACTTGATCATGCATGGTTTGTGGCTTTTTTAATGTATTGTTGAATTTGGTTTGCTGATACTTTGTTGATGATTTTACATTTATGTTCCATAGTGATATTGAATTTTCTTTCTTTCTTCCTTATTTTTTGGTGTCTTTTTCTGACTTTGGTATCAGGGTGTTGTTGGCCTTGTAGAATGAGTTCAGAAATGTTTATTCCTCTTACTATTTTGTAATAGCTTGAGAAGATAGGTATTAACTCTAGAAATGTTAAGGAGAATCAGCAATTATTTCTTCAAATAACATCTCTGTCGCTTTCTCTGTCTCCCTCTTATTATTTTCCCATATAATGCAAATGTTAGTGTGCTTGGTGTTGTACCAGAGATCTTTTAAACTAGTCCCACTTAAAAAAAGCTTTTTACAGAGTTCTGTTTTTCACAGACATGTATGCACCCAGATCAGTCATATGCATATCCCTGGCTCCTTCCCTTCTCCACCTCCCTCCCAGTACCCCCCATCCAACCACTCCAAGCTGTCACACTGCACCCCTGCAGGAACCCCTATTCCCACAGCACAATTAAAATATCTATCTTTTTCACCTATGATAGTGTAGCTTTCCATGTTACTTCTTCTATGCCTCCCACCCACTGTTCATTTCCTACACTGTCCATATGTCTGTTTTCTATGTCTGTTTTTCCATTCATTACATGTGTTATCATGTGTTATCATTACCGTCTTACTAGATTTCATACACATGTGTTCGTGTACTGTACTTGTCTTTCTCTTTTTGACTTACTTCACTTTTTATGATAGGTTCTAGCTCCTCATTAGGGCTGATTATTCTGCATTTGTTTTTACAGCTGAGAAGTACTCCATTGTATATATGTACCAGAGCTTTTTTATCCATTCGTTCATCGATGGACATCTAGGTTGCTTCCATGTTCTAGCTATTGTATAGAGAGCACCAAAAATAAAAACGCAGGGCCAGATGGCTTCACAGGTGAATTCTACCAAACATTTAAAGAAGAGCTAATGCCTGTCCTTCTAAAACTCTTCCAAAAAATTTCACAGGAAGGAGCACTTCCAAACACATTCTACGAGGACACCATCACCCTGATACCAAAGCCTAGCAAAGACAACAGAAAAAAAGAAAATTATAGGCCAATTTCACGGATGAATTTAGATGCCAAAATCCTCAACAAAATTCTAGAAAACAGAATTCAAGAACACATCAGAAAACTCATCCGTCATGATCAAGTCAGTTTCATCCCAGGCATGCAAGGATTCTTCAATATCTGCAAATCTGTGATACACCATATCAACAAATTGAGAGACAAAAACCACATGATGGTCACAATAGATGCAGGAAAAACCTTTGACAAAATCCAACACCCATTTATGATAAAAATCCTTCAAAAAATGGGCATAGAAGGAATCTATCTCAACATAGTGAAAGCCATATGAGAAGCCCACAGAGAACATTATTCTCAATGGTAAAACTCAAAACATTCCCTCTAAGATCAGGAACAAGACAAGGGTGTCCACTTTCACCGACGAGCATAAGAGACACAAAACAAATCTTTCCCTTCTCCACCTCCCTCCCAGTACCCCCCATCCAACCACTCCAAGCTGTCACACTGCACCCCTGCAGGAACCCCTATTCCCACAGCACAATTAAAATATCTATCTTTTTCACCTATGATAGTGTAGCTTTCCATGTTACTTCTTCTATGCCTCCCACCCACTGTTCATTTCCTACACTGTCCATATGTCTGTTTTCTATGTCTGTTTTTCCATTCATTACATGTGTTATCATGTGTTATCATTACCGTCTTACTAGATTTCATACACATGTGTTCGTGTACTGTACTTGTCTTTCTCTTTTTGACTTACTTCACTTTTTATGATAGGTTCTAGCTCCTCATTAGGGCTGATTATTCTGCATTTGTTTTTACAGCTGAGAAGTACTCCATTGTATATATGTACCAGAGCTTTTTTATCCATTCGTTCATCGATGGACATCTAGGTTGCTTCCATGTTCTAGCTATTGTATAGAGAGCACCAAAAATAAAAACGCAGGGCCAGATGGCTTCACAGGTGAATTCTACCAAACATTTAAAGAAGAGCTAATGCCTGTCCTTCTAAAACTCTTCCAAAAAATTTCACAGGAAGGAGCACTTCCAAACACATTCTACGAGGACACCATCACCCTGATACCAAAGCCTAGCAAAGACAACAGAAAAAAAGAAAATTATAGGCCAATTTCACGGATGAATTTAGATGCCAAAATCCTCAACAAAATTCTAGAAAACAGAATTCAAGAACACATCAGAAAACTCATCCGTCATGATCAAGTCAGTTTCATCCCAGGCATGCAAGGATTCTTCAATATCTGCAAATCTGTGATACACCATATCAACAAATTGAGAGACAAAAACCACATGATGGTCACAATAGATGCAGGAAAAACCTTTGACAAAATCCAACACCCATTTATGATAAAAATCCTTCAAAAAATGGGCATAGAAGGAATCTATCTCAACATAGTGAAAGCCATATATGAGAAGCCCACAGAGAACATTATTCTCAATGGTAAAAACTCAAAACATTCCCTCTAAGATCAGGAACAAGACAAGGGTGTCCACTTTCACCACGACTAGCAACAGCAATAAGAGACACAAAACAAATCAAAGGAATCCAGATTGGAAAAGAAGAAGTAAAAGTCTATTTGAAGACAACATGATATACACAGAAAATCACAAAGAAACAATGAGAAAACTACTAGAGCTAATCAACTAATTCAGCAGAGTTGATGGATACAAAATCAATACACAGAAATCATTGGCATTCCTCTACATGGCATTTCTGTACACAAACAATGAAAAATCAGAAAACGAAATCAAAGAGGCAATCCCCTTCTCCATTGCAACCAAAAGAATAAAATATCTGGGAATAAACCTATCCAAAGAAGCAAAAGAACTGTACACAGAAAATTACAAGACACTAATGAGAGAAATCAAAGAAGACTTAAATAGATGGAGAGATATTCCATGTTCCTGGGTCAGAAGAATCAATATTGTGAAAATGACCATACTACCAAATATCATCTACAGATTCAGTTCAGTCCCTATCAAACTACCAATGACATTCTTTACAGAACTAGACCAAAGAATAACACAGTTCAGGGCTTCCTTGGTGGTCCAGTGGGTAAAGACACTGCCTTGCAGTGCAAGGGGCTCTGGTTTGATCCCTGACCTGGGAAGATTCCACGTGCCATGGAGTGGCTGGACCAATATGTCCAACTCCCAAGCTAGCGCTCTGGAGCACGTGTGCCCAGAGCTGGTGCTCTGCAGTGAGAGAGGTCACTGCAGTAGGAGGCTGCACAGGTCAAAGAAGGGGAATAAATGAAAGAATTCAAGAACACATCAGAAAACTCATCCGTCATGATCAAGTCAGTTTCATCCCAGGCATGCAAGGATTCTTCAATATCTGCAAATCTGTGATACACCATATCAACAAATTGAGAGACAAAAACCACATGATGGTCACAATAGATGCAGGAAAAACCTTTGACAAAATCCAACACCCATTTATGATAAAAATCCTTCAAAAAATGGGCATAGAAGGAATCTATCTCAACATAGTGAAAGCCATATATGAGAAGCCCACAGAGAACATTATTCTCAATGGTAAAAACTCAAAACATTCCCTCTAAGATCAGGAACAAGACAAGGGTGTCCACTTTCACCACGACTAGCAACAGCAATAAGAGACACAAAACAAATCAAAGGAATCCAGATTGGAAAAGAAGAAGTAAAAGTCTATTTGAAGACAACATGATATACACAGAAAATCACAAAGAAACAATGAGAAAACTACTAGAGCTAATCAACTAATTCAGCAGAGTTGATGGATACAAAATCAATACACAGAAATCATTGGCATTCCTCTACATGGCATTTCTGTACACAAACAATGAAAAATCAGAAAACGAAATCAAAGAGGCAATCCCCTTCTCCATTGCAACCAAAAGAATAAAATATCTGGGAATAAACCTATCCAAAGAAGCAAAAGAACTGTACACAGAAAATTACAAGACACTAATGAGAGAAATCAAAGAAGACTTAAATAGATGGAGAGATATTCCATGTTCCTGGGTCAGAAGAATCAATATTGTGAAAATGACCATACTACCAAATATCATCTACAGATTCAGTTCAGTCCCTATCAAACTACCAATGACATTCTTTACAGAACTAGACCAAAGAATAACACAGTTCAGGGCTTCCTTGGTGGTCCAGTGGGTAAAGACACTGCCTTGCAGTGCAAGGGGCTCTGGTTTGATCCCTGACCTGGGAAGATTCCACGTGCCATGGAGTGGCTGGACCAATATGTCCAACTCCCAAGCTAGCGCTCTGGAGCACGTGTGCCCAGAGCTGGTGCTCTGCAGTGAGAGAGGTCACTGCAGTAGGAGGCTTGCACAGGTCAAAGAAGAAAGGTGGAAATAAATGAAAGACCAATGGAAGTGGCCAAAAAAAAAAAAAAGAAAAAAAGTATAACACAGTTCATATGGAAACACAAAGGACCCTGAATAGTCAAAGCAATCCTGAGAAAGAAGAATGGAGCTGGAGAGATCAGCCTCCCTAACTTCAGACTACTACAAAGCAACAGTCATCAAGGCAGTATGGTACTGACACAAAATCAGAAATATTGACCAATGGAACAAGATAGAGAAACCGAAGATAAACCCCACACACCTTTGGATACCTCATTTTTGACAAAGGTGGCAAAAATAAACTATTCCCACTTTTAAAAATTATTATTTATTGTTCCTGATTAAGCTTGTGTGATTTCCACAACTGTCTTATATTGTGCTGATTTGTTAGTCTGTATGATCTAATCTAGGCTTCCTAGGTGGCTCTAGTGGTAAAGAATCTGCCTGCCAGTGCAGGAGACATAAGAGACCCAGGTTTGATCCCTAGGTTAGAAAGATCCCCTGGAGGAGGAAATGTCAATCCAGTCTAGTATTTTTGCCCAGAGCATCGTATGGACAGAGAAGCCTGATGGGCATGGTGTCACAGAGTCAGACATGAATGAGCACACAGCACGTCACCTAATCTACTGCCAATTCCTTCTAGTGTATTTTACAATTTGTATAATTGTATTTTTCAGTGCAATTTGATTCTTAGTTTTCTTCGTTGAAATTTTGTTTATTTTTTCATTTTAGTTTTTCTTCGTTGAAATTCTTTAGATGGAGAGATATTCCGGGGAAAGAATCAATATTGTGAAAATGACCATACTACCAAATATCATCTACAGATTCAGTTCAGTCCCTATCAAACTACCAATGACATTCTTTACAGAACTAGACCAAAGAATAACACAGTTCAGGGCTTCCTTGGTGGTCCAGTGGGTAAAGACACTGCCTTGCAGTGCAAGGGGCTCTGGTTTGCTCCCTGACCTGGGAAGATTCCACGTGCCATGGAGTGGCTGGACCAATATGTCCAACTCCCAAGCTAGCGCTCTGGAGCACGTGTGCCCAGAGCTGGTGCTCTGCAGTGAGAGAGGTCACTGCAGTAGGAGGCTTGCACAGGTCAAAGAAGAAAGGTGGAAATAAATGAAAGACCAATGGAAGTGGCCAAAAAAAAAAAAAAGAAAAAAAGTATAACACAGTTCATATGGAAACACAAAGGACCCTGAATAGTCAAAGCAATCCTGAGAAAGAAGAATGGAGCTGGAGAGATCAGCCTCCCTAACTTCAGACTACTACAAAGCAACAGTCATCAAGGCAGTATGGTACTGACACAAAATCAGAAATATTGACCAATGGAACAAGATAGAGAAACCGAAGATAAACCCCACACACCTTTGGATACCTCATTTTTGACAAAGGTGGCAAAAATAAACTATTCCCACTTTTAAAAATTATTATTTATTGTTCCTGATTAAGCTTGTGTGATTTCCACAACTGTCTTATATTGTGCTGATTTGTTAGTCTGTATGATCTAATCTAGGCTTCCTAGGTGGCTCTAGTGGTAAAGAATCTGCCTGCCAGTGCAGGAGACATAAGAGACCCAGGTTTGATCCCTAGGTTAGAAAGATCCCCTGGAGGAGGAAATGTCAATCCAGTCTAGTATTTTTGCCCAGAGCATCGTATGGACAGAGAAGCCTGATGGGCATGGTGTCACAGAGTCAGACATGAATGAGCACACAGCACGTCACCTAATCTACTGCCAATTCCTTCTAGTGTATTTTACAATTTGTATAATTGTATTTTTCAGTGCAATTTGATTCTTAGTTTTTCTTCGTTGAAATTCTCACTGTGTTTATCCATTTTTCTTCCATGTTTGGTAAGCATCTTTATGATCATTACCTTGAACTCCTTATCAGATAGATTGCTTATGTCCACTGCATTTAGTTTGTTTTTGGAGGTTTTGTTTTATTTTGTTTTTTGGAACATATTCTTCAGTCACCTTATTTTGGACAATTTTCTGTGTTAATTTATGTAGCAAGAAATGTAGATTACATTTCTCAGTCTTGGAGAAGTGACCTTATATGGGAGATGTCTTTGGGACCCAGAAGTATGCTTCCCTTTGTGGCTAGAGCCGTGTACTCTACCTTATTCGAGCTATGTGCGCTCTTCTGTTGTGCATGGTAAGTCATTTCAGTTGTGTCTGACTCTTTGCAACCCTATTGCCTGTAGTCCGCCAGGCTCATCTGTTTATGGGATTTTCTAGGCAAGAATACTGGAGTGGTTTGCTATGCCATTCTTCAAGAGATTTTCCTGACCCAGAGATCAAACCCACATCTCTTTTGTCTTCTGCATTGACAGGTGAGTTCTTTACCAATAACACCACCTGAGAAACTGTCTTCTGTTGTAGTGGGGCTGATTACTCTGGTGCACTAGTGAGTGGAACCAAGCCTTAGGGCTGTTGCTGTCCTGCTGATGCAAGAGACTGGGTCCTGGGGTGGGCTGGCTATGGACTCAAGGTTGGTGCCTGCCTGCTAGTGTGCTGGTAAACTCTTGGCATTAATAAGATAGAAAGAAGACTCCCAAATGGTGCCTGTCAGAACCAATGTCCTCGAAGACTCCCAATGGTGCCTGTGGATCTAATCTAGGCTTCCTAGGTGGCTCTAGTGGTAAAGAATCTGCCTGCCAGTGCAGGAGACATAAGAGACCCAGGTTTGATCCCTAGGTTAGAAAGATCCCCTGGAGGAGGAAATGTCAATCCAGTCTAGTATTTTGCCCAGAGCATCGTATGGACAGAGAAGCCTGATGGGCATGGTGTCACAGAGTCAGACATGAATGAGCACACAGCACGTCACCTAATCTACTGCCAATTCCTTCTAGTGTATTTTACAATTTGTATAATTGTATTTTTCAGTGCAATTTGATTCTTAGTTTTTCTTCGTTGAAATTCTCACTGTGTTTATCCATTTTTCTTCCATGTTTGGTAAGCATCTTTATGATCATTACCTTGAACTCCTTATCAGATAGATTGCTTATGTCCACTGCATTTAGTTTTTTTTTGGAGGTTTTGTTTTATTTTGTTTTTTGGAACATATTCTTCAGTCACCTTATTTTGGACAATTTTCTGTGTTAATTTATGTAGCAAGAAATGTAGATTACATTTCTCAGTCTTGGAGAAGTGACCTTATATGGGAGATGTCTTTGGGACCCAGAAGTATGCTTCCCTTTGTGGCTAGAGCCGTGTACTCTACCTTATTCGAGCTATGTGCGCTCTTCTGTTGTGCATGGTAAGTCATTTCAGTTGTGTCTGACTCTTTGCAACCCTATTGCCTGTAGTCCGCCAGGCTCATCTGTTTATGGGATTTTCTAGGCAAGAATACTGGAGTGGTTTGCTATGCCATTCTTCAAGAGATTTTCCTGACCCAGAGATCAAACCCACATCTCTTTTGTCTTCTGCATTGACAGGTGAGTTCTTTACCAATAACACCACCTGAGAAACTGTCTTCTGTTGTAGTGGGGCTGATTACTCTGGTGCACTAGTGAGTGGAACCAAGCCTTAGGGCTGTTGCTGTCCTGCTGATGCAAGAGACTGGGTCCTGGGGTGGGCTGGCTATGGACTCAAGGTTGGTGCCTGCCTGCTAGTGTGCTGGTAAACTCTTGGCATTAATAAGATAGAAAGAAGACTCCCAAATGGTGCCTGTCAGAACCAATGTCCTCGTAGAAGAATAAGTTTCCCAAAATGGCTGTCTCCAGCACCTGTGTTTCCAGGGAACATCCCAGTTGCCTTTTGCCTCTCCAAGAGATTCTCCAAGATCAGTAAGTGCATCTGACCCAGGCTTTTTTCAAATCACTACCTTTATTCTGGGACTTGAAGCCTGTGTGGTATTGTGCATGTTCTGTAGTAATCTGTGTTTCCTGCAGCCCTCTGGCCTCTAATACTCAAGCCCTGCTGGTCTTCAGAGCCAGACATTATGGGGACTCATCTTTACAGTGCAGAATTCCCTGACTGGGGAGCCCAATGTAAGGCTCAGACCCCTTGCTACTTGTTGAGAATCTCTGCATTTATGATTATCCTCTGTTTTGGGGTCATCCACATAGGAGCATGTATTTTGACTATACTGCATCTCCATCTTTTCTACCTGACTCACAGTGCTTCCTTCTGTATATCTTTAGTTCTGGAAAATATTTTTCTACTAGTCTTCATATTTTTCTCAAAATTAGTAGCTTTGTAGATGTAATTCTGGTGGGCCTGTGGGAAGAGGTGAGTTCTTAGATGTCCATGGAAGGCTCTCCATCACTGGGTTATTTATGGAGGAGCTATTTGCTTTTTGTAGTTGTTGAGTTTTAATAGTTCTTCATATATTTTGGATAATAGTCCTTTACCAGATTTATTTTGTAAATATTTTCTCCAACTCTGTGGCTTGTATTCCCTTCTCATTCTCATTGCCTTTTCAGAGTAGAATTTTTAATTTTCGAACCCTATTGCCTGACCCAGATGTTTAGGGCTAAAATGGGGGCCCATTCTTCAAGAGATTTTCCTGACCCAGAGATCAAACCCACATCTCTTTGTCTTCTGCATTGACAGGTGAGTTCTTTACCAATAACACCACCTGAGAAACTGTCTTCTGTTGTAGTGGGGCTGATTACTCTGGTGCACTAGTGAGTGGAACCAAGCCTTAGGGCTGTTGCTGTCCTGCTGATGCAAGAGACTGGGTCCTGGGGTGGGCTGGCTATGGACTCAAGGTTGGTGCCTGCCTGCTAGTGTGCTGGTAAACTCTTGGCATTAATAAGATAGAAAGAAGACTCCCAAATGGTGCCTGTCAGAACCAATGTCCTCGTAGAAGAATAAGTTTCCCAAAATGGCTGTCTCCAGCACCTGTGTTTCCAGGGAACATCCCAGTTGCCTTTTGCCTCTCCAAGAGATTCTCCAAGATCAGTAAGTGCATCTGACCCAGGCTTTTTTCAAATCACTACCTTTATTCTGGGACTTGAAGCCTGTGTGGTATTGTGCATGTTCTGTAGTAATCTGTGTTTCCTGCAGCCCTCTGGCCTCTAATACTCAAGCCCTGCTGGTCTTCAGAGCCAGACATTATGGGGACTCATCTTTACAGTGCAGAATTCCCTGACTGGGGAGCCCAATGTAAGGCTCAGACCCCTTGCTACTTGTTGAGAATCTCTGCATTTATGATTATCCTCTGTTTTGGGGTCATCCACATAGGAGCATGTATTTTGACTATACTGCATCTCCATCTTTTCTACCTGACTCACAGTGCTTCCTTCTGTATATCTTTAGTTCTGGAAAATATTTTTCTACTAGTCTTCATATTTTTCTCAAAATTAGTAGCTTTGTAGATGTAATTCTGGTGGGCCTGTGGGAAGAGGTGAGTTCTTAGATGTCCATGGAAGGCTCTCCATCACTGGGTTATTTATGGAGGAGCTATTTGCTTTTTGTAGTTGTTGAGTTTTAATAGTTCTTCATATATTTTGGATAATAGTCCTTTACCAGATTTATTTTGTAAATATTTTCTCCAACTCTGTGGCTTGTATTCCCTTCTCATTCTCTTGAACATTGCCTTTTGCAGAGTAGAATTTTTAATTTTAAAGAAGTCCAGCTTATCAATTTTTTCATGAACTGTGTCTTTAAGTATTGTGTTTATCTATATAGGCAAATCCATCTAAGTTTTCTTCTAAGTTATTGTCTGGGAGTTTTATAGTCCCCTTTTAGTTGATTTTTGTGAAATATGTAAGGTCTATGTCTAGGTGTTTTTTATATGTAGATGTACAACTGTTCCAGCACCATTGTTGAAAATAATATATTTACTCCATTGCATTGCCTTTGTTCTTTTGTCAGAGATCAGTTGACTATATTTACAAGGGTCTATTTTTGGGCTCTCTATTCTGTTTCATTGACCTATTTGTCTATTCTCTTGCTGTTACCATACTGTCTTGATTACCGTAGCTTAATAGTAAGTCTTGAAGCCTGGTAATATTATTCCTCCAACTTTGTTCTTCTTGCATATTGCATTCACTATTCTGGATCTTTTGACCTTCCATGTAAACTTTAGAATCAGCTTGTTGACATCCAGAAATAACTTGGGATTTTGACTTGAATTGCATTGTCTTTGTAATTCAAGTTGGAAAGAATTGACATCTTGACAATATGAGTTATTCACAAACATGGGCTATGTCTATTTATTTCTTGATAATTTTGTTCATCAGAGCTTCCTAATTTTCCTCATAAAGATTGTATATGCATTAGTAGACTTATATCTAAGTATTTCCTTTTAAGAGTATTTATGTAAATGGAACTGTGTTTCAAATTTTAAATTCCACTTGTTTCTTGCTGATACATAGGAAAACCAATTGGCTTTTGTCTATTAGCTTTATATCCTAGATGTTATTATAATTGCTTATTAGTTCTAGGAGGTTTTTTGTTGTTGTTGTGTTCAGATGCTTTACAAAAGTTACGTTATTTGTGAATAAAGACTGTTTTAATCTTCCTTTCCAGTTTGTACACATTTCATTTCCTTCTCTTGTCTTACTGAATTAGCTATAACTTACTATGATGATGAAAAGAAGTTGAGAAGGGCATTCTTTCCTTGAACCTAATCTTGGTGGGAAACTTTTAAGTTTCTCATTCTTAGTCATGACGCAGGTCTTATTTTAGAACATCTTTATTAAACTGAGGAAGTTTCCTTATATTCCTAGTTTATTGAGAGATTTTATCATGAATAGGTACTCAATTTTTGCAATGCTTTTTATGCAGCTAATGATTTTTTTCTTTTGTAGCCAATGGATAAAAGGGATTATGCTAATTAATTTTTTTTATAAAACTTTCTTGAGTTTGTTACAATATTATTTCTATTTTTTTTTTTGTCTGTGAGCCATATGGGCCCCCAATTAATTTTTTTAATACCAGGAACTCTTACATATTATTCTTTTCCAACTTTTTAAAGGGTCTATTTTTGGGCTCTCTATTCTGTTTCATTGACCTATTTGTCTATTCTCTTGCTGTTACCATACTGTCTTGATTACCGTAGCTTAATAGTAAGTCTTGAAGCCTGGTAATATTATTCCTCCAACTTTGTTCTTCTTGCATATTGCATTCACTATTCTGGATCTTTTGACCTTCCATGTAAACTTTAGAATCAGCTTGTTGACATCCAGAAATAACTTGGGATTTTGACTTGAATTGCATTGTCTTTGTAATTCAAGTTGGAAAGAATTGACATCTTGACAATATGAGTTATTCACAAACATGGGCTATGTCTATTTATTTCTTGATAATTTTGTTCATCAGAGCTTCCTAATTTTCCTCATAAAGATTGTATATGCATTAGTAGACTTATATCTAAGTATTTCCTTTTAAGAGTATTTATGTAAATGGAACTGTGTTTCAAATTTTAAATTCCACTTGTTTCTTGCTGATACATAGGAAAACCAATTGGCTTTTGTCTATTAGCTTTATATCCTAGATGTTATTATAATTGCTTATTAGTTCTAGGAGGTTTTTTGTTGTTGTTGTGTTCAGATGCTTTACAAAAGTTACGTTATTTGTGAATAAAGACTGTTTTAATCTTCCTTTCCAGTTTGTACACATTTCATTTCCTTCTCTTGTCTTACTGAATTAGCTATAACTTACTATGATGATGAAAAGAAGTTGAGAAGGGCATTCTTTCCTTGAACCTAATCTTGGTGGGAAACTTTTAAGTTTCTCATTCTTAGTCATGACGCAGGTCTTATTTTAGAACATCTTTATTAAACTGAGGAAGTTTCCTTATATTCCTAGTTTATTGAGAGATTTTATCATGAATAGGTACTCAATTTTTGCAATGCTTTTTATGCAGCTAATGATTTTTTTCTTTTGTAGCCAATGGATAAAAGGGATTATGCTAATTAATTTTTTTTATAAAACTTTCTTGAGTTTGTTACAATATTATTTCTATTTTTTTTTTTTTTTTGTCTGTGAGCCATATGGGACCTTAACTCCTGACCAGGTATTGAACTCACGCACTCTGCCTTGGAAGGCAAAGTCTTAACCACTGGACCACCAGGGAATCTCTATACCAATTGATTTTTGAATGTCATACCAGCTTTGCATACCTTGGATAAATCTCACTTGGTCATGGTGTATAATTATCTTATACATTGTTGGATTTGTTTTGATAATGTTTTGTTAAAGATTTTCACTTTATGTTTCTGACATATATTGGTCTGTAGTTTTCTTGCAATGTCTCTTCTGTTTTTGGTAAAATGGTAACACTGGTTGTGTAGCATTCCCTCTGCTTCTATATTCCTTCATGTTATGGGTTGTATTTTGTCCCTCTAAAATTCATATGGTGAAATCCTCACCACAGTTCTTCAGGATGTGACCATAACTGGATCATTGCAGAGGTAATCTAAAGTGAGGTCATTATTGCCAGCCCTAATTCAATATAACAGATGTTCTCATAAAAAGGGGTAATTCAGAGTGGACACCCACAGGGAGAATGCCATGTAAAGATGGCCATGTAACTGCTAAGGAGAGAGACCCGAAACATATCTTTTCCTCATATCCATGAGAAAGCCACTTTAATTGTAGACTTCTAGTCTCTGTGAAACAATGTATTTCTGGTGTTAAAGTCACCGAATTTCTGATATTTTGCTATGGCATCCCCAGGAAACTATTTTAATATACCTTTCTGTCAATAGAAATGCCATCATTAATGTCATCATTATTGCCCTCCAAATCCCTTAGCCCACTCTACTTTCATCAAAGTTGTCTAGCAACTAACCCTAACCCTAACCCCTGCCTTACCATCTTGGTAAAATCTACTTATTGTTGTTGTTGTTTAGTTATTAAATCATGTTTGACTCTTCCATGGACTGTAGCCCACCTGGCTCCTCTGTCCATGGGACTTCCAGGCAAGAATACTGGAGTGGGCTGCCATTTCCTTCTTCAGGGGATCTTCCTGACCCAGGGACTGAACCTTTGCCTCCTGCATTGCCAGGCAGATTCTTAACCACTGGACCACCAGGGAATCTCTATACCAATTGGTTTTTGAATGTCATACCAGCTTTGCATACCTTGGATAAATCTCACTTGGTCATGGTGTATAATTATCTTATACATTGTTGGATTTGTTTTGATAATGTTTTGTTAAAGATTTTCACTTTATGTTTCTGACATATATTGGTCTGTAGTTTTCTTGCAATGTCTCTTCTGTTTTTGGTAAAATGGTAACACTGGTTGTGTAGCATTCCCTCTGCTTCTA
The DNA here is from genome assembly GCA_022376925.1 of Tragulus kanchil. Classification (NCBI taxonomy): domain Eukaryota; kingdom Metazoa; phylum Chordata; class Mammalia; order Artiodactyla; family Tragulidae; genus Tragulus; species Tragulus kanchil. The sequence continues at coordinate 46,553,586 of JAIOJX010000025.1, forward strand.
TATTCCTTCATGTTATGGGTTGTATTTTGTCCCTCTAAAATTCATATGGTGAAATCCTCACCACAGTTCTTCAGGATGTGACCATAACTGGATCATTGCAGAGGTAATCTAAAGTGAGGTCATTATTGCCAGCCCTAATTCAATATAACAGATGTTCTCATAAAAAGGGGTAATTCAGAGTGGACACCCACAGGGAGAATGCCATGTAAAGATGGCCATGTAACTGCTAAGGAGAGAGACCCGAAACATATCTTTTCCTCATATCCATGAGAAAGCCACTTTAATTGTAGACTTCTAGTCTCTGTGAAACAATGTATTTCTGGTGTTAAAGTCACCGAATTTCTGATATTTTGCTATGGCATCCCCAGGAAACTATTTTAATATACCTTTCTGTCAATAGAAATGCCATCATTAATGTCATCATTATTGCCCTCCAAATCCCTTAGCCCACTCTACTTTCATCAAAGTTGTCTAGCAACTAACCCTAACCCTAACCCCTGCCTTACCATCTTGGTAAAATCTACTTATTGTTGTTGTTGTTTAGTTATTAAATCATGTTTGACTCTTCCATGGACTGTAGCCCACCTGGCTCCTCTGTCCATGGGACTTCCAGGCAAGAATACTGGAGTGGGCTGCCATTTCCTTCTTCAGGGGATCTTCCTGACCCAGGGACTGAACCTTTGCCTCCTGCATTGCCAGGCAGATTCTTTAACACTGAGCCATCTGGGAAACCCAAGTCTAATTATTGGGTTGGCCAAACTTCTGTTTGGATTTTTCTGTTGTGGAAAAACTTCATTCAACTTTTTGGCCAACCCCATATTTATCTCTCCAGGCCTGAGCTAATGCAGTGAAATACCATGCCTATGTAGGTCTCATTTGTAATCCAGGTTAGCTAACCTCAAGTGGGCCCTTGGTGATGTTCAATTACCACACTACATTTTCCTAGTGGCCATTGTCTCTTTCACCATCCAAAATGACCACTACAGACCTTATATTCTCCCATCCAAGTACTAACCAGGCCCGACCCTCCTTAGCTTCTGAGATCAGATGAGATCAGGCACGTTCAAGGGTGGTATGGCTGTCGACCAGACCTTATATTCTCTTTTCAATATTCCAACACGTCTTTCTCAACCACATGCTTTGATGATGACCTTGCTGCCTAACTCACTGAGCAAATGGAAGCACTTAGACAAGAGCTCCTGTATATTCCTTACCACATGCACCCACCCAAGTATATAAGTATGGGGATACTTTGCTTTCTCTCTTGTTATTATAGCTTGAATCATCCATATTCTGTTTTAGTCTGCTCTTCCCTTTGGCCACCATATCCTATCTTTTCTTGCCTATTTCAGAACACTGTTTCAGTAACTATCTCTGTCATCTTTCTCATTGGCCTTGTTATGGGCTAAGCTGTATACTCTCCAAATTCATATGTGAAGTTCTTAACCCCTAGTACCTTAGATTATGACTGAATATAAGATCACTAAAGAGATAATTAAGTTAAAATGAGGTCATTATGGTGTGCCTTAATCCTATGTGATTGGTGTCCTTTTAAGAAGAGCTCAAGACACAGAGGTGCACAGAGGAAAGATCATGTGAAGACACAAGGAGAAAATGACTGCCTTCAAACCAAGTAGAGAAACCTCAGAGGAAATCAACAATACTGACACGTTTGAACCTTAGTCTACAGATCTGTAAGAAAATACATTTCTATTGTTTAAGCCTCTCAGTCTATGGTACTTTGTTATAGCAACCCTTAAACAAGAACATGCTATAGGGTTTCCCTGGTGGTGCAGTGGGTACCTTTGCCTCCTGCATTGCCAGGCAGATTCTTAACACTGAGCCAGCTGGGAAACCCAAGTCTAATTATTGGGTTGGCCAAACTTCTGTTTGGATTTTTCTGTTGTGGAAAAACTTCATTCAACTTTTTGGCCAACCCCATATTTATCTCTCCAGGCCTGAGCTAATGCAGTGAAATACCATGCCTATGTAGGTCTCATTTGTAATCCAGGTTAGCTAACCTCAAGTGGGCCCTTGGTGATGTTCAATTACCACACTACATTTTCCTAGTGGCCATTGTCTCTTTCACCATCCAAAATGACCACTACAGACCTTATATTCTCCCATCCAAGTACTAACCAGGCCCGACCCTCCTTAGCTTCTGAGATCAGATGAGATCAGGCACGTTCAAGGGTGGTATGGCTGTCGACCAGACCTTATATTCTCTTTTCAATATTCCAACACGTCTTTCTCAACCACATGCTTTGATGATGACCTTGCTGCCTAACTCACTGAGCAAATGGAAGCACTTAGACAAGAGCTCCTGTATATTCCTTACCACATGCACCCACCCAAGTATATAAGTATGGGGATACTTTGCTTTCTCTTTTGTTATTATAGCTTGAATCATCCATATTCTGTTTTAGTCTGCTCTTCCCTTTGGCCACCATATCCTATCTTTTCTTGCCTATTTCAGAACACTGTTTCAGTAACTATCTCTGTCATCTTTCTCATTGGCCTTGTTATGGGCTAAGCTGTATACTCTCCAAATTCATATGTGAAGTTCTTAACCCCTAGTACCTTAGATTATGACTGAATATAAGATCACTAAAGAGATAATTAAGTTAAAATGAGGTCATTATGGTGTGCCTTAATCCTATGTGATTGGTGTCCTTTTAAGAAGAGCTCAAGACACAGAGGTGCACAGAGGAAAGATCATGTGAAGACACAAGGAGAAAATGACTGCCTTCAAACCAAGTAGAGAAACCTCAGAGGAAATCAACAATACTGACACGTTTGAACCTTAGTCTACAGATCTGTAAGAAAATACATTTCTATTGTTTAAGCCTCTCAGTCTATGGTACTTTGTTATAGCAACCCTAGAAAAAATAATACAAGCTTAAGAACATGCTATAGGGTTTCCCTGGTGGTGCAGTGGGTAAGGACACCGCCTTGTAGTGCAAGGGGTGCCGGTTCGATCCCTGGCCTGGGAAGATCCCACGTGCCATGGAGCGGCTGGACCAATGTGTCCAATTACCGAGCTGGAGCTCTGGAGCACATGCGCCCAGAGCCGGTGCTCTGCGACAACAGAGGCCACCGTGATGGCAGGCCCACACGGGCCAAAGAGCAAAGATGGATGAAATGGACAAATGAAAGATCAATAGAAACAGCCCGGCTGCTCCCCTCCCCACCCCCACCAAAATAAATAAATAAATAAATCTTAAAAAAAAAAAAAAGAACATGCTATAATCTCTCACTTTAAATGACCCAACTTTTTCTTGATTCCTCATTTTCTTCCATCTGCTTCCTTACTTTTTTTTACAGAAAAACTTTGAGTTTTCCATATTGACTTTCCACTCTTGTCCATTTCCTTTCTACCCCATTTTTTCTAAGCACTTAGAGTGTCTCAGGGCTTAGTCCTTTAATCTCTTTGATTTTCTCTCCATATTTATTCCTTATGTGAATCAATAATAATCCCATGGCTCTTAAACACTTATCAATAAGTTAGGAAAAACTCAATTGAACTCTTCAAATACTTTCAGAATTTGGCTACCACCACTCTGATTCAGTTTTCTTTCTTTCACCAGAATCATTGTCATTGCTGCCTAACCTTCTTGCTTCTAGTCTTACCTTTGCCATGGCCTACCCACTTCACTTTAGCATCAATGTAGCAAAAGTAGATCCTTTAAAACTGTGTAAAATTATATAACTGCTTGCCTTAGAGTTCTCCAATGGCTTCCTATGTTATTCAAAGTAAAAATGAGGTCATTATGGTGTGCCTTAATCCTATGTGATTGGTGTCCTTTAAGAAGAGCTCAAGACACAGAGGTGCACAGAGGAAAGATCATGTGAAGACACAAGGAGAAAATGACTGCCTTCAAACCAAGTAGAGAAACCTCAGAGGAAATCAACAATACTGACACGTTTGAACCTTAGTCTACAGATCTGTAAGAAAATACATTTCTATTGTTTAAGCCTCTCAGTCTATGGTACTTTGTTATAGCAACCCTAGAAAAAATAATACAAGCTTAAGAACATGCTATAGGGTTTCCCTGGTGGTGCAGTGGGTAAGGACACCGCCTTGTAGTGCAAGGGGTGCCGGTTCGATCCCTGGCCTGGGAAGATCCCACGTGCCATGGAGCGGCTGGACCAATGTGTCCAATTACCGAGCTGGAGCTCTGGAGCACATGCGCCCAGAGCCGGTGCTCTGCGACAACAGAGGCCACCGTGATGGCAGGCCCACACGGGCCAAAGAGCAAAGATGGATGAAATGGACAAATGAAAGATCAATAGAAACAGCCCGGCTGCTCCCCTCCCCACCCCACCCCCACCAAAATAAATAAATAAATAAATCTTAAAAAAAAAAAAAGAACATGCTATAATCTCTCACTTTAAATGACCCAACTTTTTCTTGATTCCTCATTTTCTTCCATCTGCTTCCTTACTTTTTTTTACAGAAAAACTTTGAGTTTTCCATATTGACTTTCCACTCTTGTCCATTTCCTTTCTACCCCATTTTTTCTAAGCACTTAGAGTGTCTCAGGGCTTAGTCCTTTAATCTCTTTGATTTTCTCTCCATATTTATTCCTTATGTGAATCAATAATAATCCCATGGCTCTTAAACACTTATCAATAAGTTAGGAAAAACTCAATTGAACTCTTCAAATACTTTCAGAATTTGGCTACCACCACTCTGATTCAGTTTTCTTTCTTTCACCAGAATCATTGTCATTGCTGCCTAACCTTCTTGCTTCTAGTCTTACCTTTGCCATGGCCTACCCACTTCACTTTAGCATCAATGTAGCAAAAAAGTAGATCCTTTAAAACTGTGTAAAATTATATAACTGCTTGCCTTAGAGTTCTCCAATGGCTTCCTATGTTATTCAAAGTAAAAAGTGAATTTTTTAGATTCCAGGATCTGCTCTTTCACTCCCTGAGTCCATTACATTTCTGAGCAAATGACTTTCTATACTTAATCCTCACTCAGTCAGCTCCAGCCATGCTGTTTTCCTTACAGATGCTAGGAGCTTTCTCACCTTGGGTCTTTTCACCTTCTAGTCTCTTTGTTTGGAATGCTTTTCCCATGAGGAATAGCATTTATATTGCATTCACAGGGGAACTAATTTATTTTAATAGACTTATAGATATAAAAATGCTTTGCAGATATGAACCCAGTTCATCCACATGTTCTTCTTTCAGATCTCTGGTCAATCTTCTCCTGGCCAGAAAGGTCCTTTCTGATTCTTTATACTATACAAAAAAGTACCCCCTACTCTGCCTCCTGTAGTTCCTTATTTTCTTTACTATATTTCTACCCTTAGCTTTATCATTATTAGTCATGATATATATTTACTTGTTTGCTTTCTTATGTTTTTCTTCATTGGAATATCTATAAATATTATGAGGTCAGGAATTTGTTAGTTTACTGCTTGTTGGGGTCACTGACTGACTAACTGAATTATATATTTGATGCTACCTACAAATCAACCTGAAATTGATAGCAAATTCTCCTCATTCTCTCCTGTGGCCCAAGCATTGCATGTGCCTTCCAGGTTCTATGGGTATGAAGAGAGGCTGGGAGAGACTTTTGAAAAATGTTTAAGTCCCTCCCTCAAAGAACTTTTTTATTAGGCTGCTGCAAGTGTTCTAACACACATGACACAGCACAATACTTTTGCTGGGTGGGGTTAGGGATGGATCCTAGCAAGCTCACAGAGTCGGGGACAACTTCTAAGGAAGAACATCCTGGTTCTGGTCTTGAAGGTTTGAACAGTGACACTCTGATTCAGTTTTCTTTCTTTCACCAGAATCATTGTCATTGCTGCCTAACCTTCTTGCTTCTAGTCTTACCTTTGCCATGGCCTACCCACTTCACTTTAGCATCAATGTAGCAAAAAAGTAGATCCTTTAAAACTGTGTAAAATTATATAACTGCTTGCCTTAGAGTTCTCCAATGGCTTCCTATGTTATTCAAAGTAAAAAGTGAATTTTTTAGATTCCAGGATCTGCTCTTTCACTCCCTGAGTCCATTACATTTCTGAGCAAATGACTTTCTATACTTAATCCTCACTCAGTCAGCTCCAGCCATGCTGTTTTCCTTACAGATGCTAGGAGCTTTCTCACCTTGGGTCTTTTCACCTTCTAGTCTCTTTGTTTGGAATGCTTTTCCCATGAGGAATAGCATTTATATTGCATTCACAGGGGAACTAATTTATTTTAATAGACTTATAGATATAAAAATGCTTTGCAGATATGAACCCAGTTCATCCACATGTTCTTCTTTCAGATCTCTGGTCAATCTTCTCCTGGCCAGAAAGGTCCTTTCTGATTCTTTATACTATACAAAAAAGTACCCCCTACTCTGCCTCCTGTAGTTCCTTATTTTCTTTACTATATTTCTACCCTTAGCTTTATCATTATTAGTCATGATATATATTTACTTGTTTGCTTTCTTATGTTTTTCTTCATTGGAATATCTATAAATATTATGAGGTCAGGAATTTGTTAGTTTACTGCTTGTTGGGGTCACTGACTGACTAACTGAATTATATATTTGATGCTACCTACAAATCAACCTGAAATTGATAGCAAATTCTCCTCATTCTCTCCTGTGGCCCAAGCATTGCATGTGCCTTCCAGGTTCTATGGGTATGAAGAGAGGCTGGGAGAGACTTTTGAAAAATGTTTAAGTCCCTCCTCTCAAAGAACTTTTTTATTAGGCTGCTGCAAGTGTTCTAACACACATGACACAGCACAATACTTTTGCTGGGTGGGGTTAGGGATGGATCCTAGCAAGCTCACAGAGTCGGGGACAACTTCTCTAAGGAAGAACATCCTGGTTCTGGTCTTGAAGTATCTAGTGGTATCTCAATGTGAACAGTGACATAGAGGTGGGAAAAAGACCAAGATTTCAAAACCACACCTGTTTAAATGTTTGGGTGAGTCACATATATTTTTAACTACTATTTACCCAAAAGATAAAAAACATACAAACATATATATTTACAAAACAACATACAAATTTATTTCATGTTTTAGAACTTTTAAAAGCTAACAATAGCTAACAATAGATTAACACTGCTTTTTGAAACAAATCACATCCAGTTTTACTGTATTTGCTTCCTCAACTATAAGCATAATAAGGCCAGCTTCATCAAGTTAGTATAACTTCATGCATTCAAATTGTGACTCTGCCGCTTTCTAGCTGTGTGACCTTAGACAAGAAACTAAGTGTCTCTATGCATCAGCTTCCTCATATGTGAAATCTGGGTAATGATAATAAATATCTCATAGAGTTGTTTTATGACTTCATTGAATAAATAGATGTGAAGTTCTAGAGCAGAGGCTGAAACAAAGTCAGGCTCTGTAAAGGCTGACTATCAATATTATCATTAGGTGAGGATTAGCCATGATAACACCTATGAAAATGATTTTTCACATTGCACAAATGTAGGAAGAACTTCCAGTGTGTGTGTGTGTGTGTGTGTGTGTGTGTGTGTGTAATTTTGTTTCTTGCCACAGTAGTGTATAGGGGTTTCCTGGTGGCTCAGATGATTAAGAATCTGCCTGTAATACAAGTGACCCAGATTCAATCTCTGGGTCAGGAAGATACCCTGGAGAAGGAAATAGACACGCAATCCAGTATTCTTGCTTTGAAAATACCAAGGACAGAGGAGCCAGGCAGGCTACAGTATCTGGGGTTCACAGAATCCAGAATAATACAAGATGGTAGAATAGAAGGACAAGAACTCATCTTCTTCTGCAAGAACACCAAAATTACCACTAGGTGTTAAACAGTCACTGACAGGAGGATGTAGGAACCCACTGGAAGAAGGAAAAGAACCCATTCGTATAAGCACAATACTTTTGCTGGGTGGGGTTAGGGATGGATCCTAGCAAGCTCACAGAGTCGGGGACAACTTCTCTAAGGAAGAACATCCTGGTTCTGGTCTTGAAGTATCTAGTGGTATCTCAATGTGAACAGTGACATAGAGGTGGGAAAAAGACCAAGATTTCAAAACCACACCTGTTTAAATGTTTGGGTGAGTCACATATATTTTTAACTACTATTTACCCAAAAGATAAAAAACATACAAACATATATATTTACAAAACAACATACAAATTTATTTCATGTTTTAGAACTTTTAAAAGCTAACAATAGCTAACAATAGATTAACACTGCTTTTTGAAACAAATCACATCCAGTTTTACTGTATTTGCTTCCTCAACTATAAGCATAATAAGGCCAGCTTCATCAAGTTAGTATAACTTCATGCATTCAAATTGTGACTCTGCCGCTTTCTAGCTGTGTGACCTTAGACAAGAAACTAAGTGTCTCTATGCATCAGCTTCCTCATATGTGAAATCTGGGTAATGATAATAAATATCTCATAGAGTTGTTTTATGACTTCATTGAATAAATAGATGTGAAGTTCTAGAGCAGAGGCTGAAACAAAGTCAGGCTCTGTAAAGGCTGACTATCAATATTATCATTAGGTGAGGATTAGCCATGATAACACCTATGAAAATGATTTTTCACATTGCACAAATGTAGGAAGAACTTCCAGTGTGTGTGTGTGTGTGTGTGTGTGTGTGTGTGTGTAATTTTGGTCCTTGCCACAGTACTGAATAGGGGTTTCCCTGGTGGCTCAGATGATTAAGAATCTGCCTGTAATACAAGTGACCCAGATTCAATCTCTGGGTCAGGAAGATACCCTGGAGAAGGAAATAGACACGCAATCCAGTATTCTTGCTTTGAAAATACCAAGGACAGAGGAGCCAGGCAGGCTACAGTATCTGGGGTTCACAGAATCCAGAATAATACAAGATGGTAGAATAGAAGGACAAGAACTCATCTTCTTCTGCAAGAACACCAAAATTACCACTAGGTGTTAAACAGTCACTGACAGGAGGATGTAGGAACCCACTGAAAAAAGAAACCCCATGTTCAAGAATAAAGAAAAAAAATCACAACAAGATAGCAGGAGGGGCACAATCATTTAAAAATCAAATCCCATACCCTCTGGGTAGGCAGCCCACAAATTGGAGAACCATAGTACCAAAGAAGCTCTTGCACTGCTGTGAAGCTTCTAAACCCCACATCAGAGTCCCAGCCTGGTGATCTGGCAAAGGGAATCCTAAAGGAATCTGACTTTGAAGGAGAGTGGGATTTGATTACAGAACTTTCACAGGACTGGGGGAAAGAGAGACCCTTAGAAGACACAATAAAATCTTGCATGCACAAGGGGCCAGGGAAAGGAGAATGACCTCACAAGAAACTGAGACAAACCTATCTGTGAGTATTTGAGGGTCTTCTGCAGAGATATGGACCAGAAGTGCCTGCCACAGGGACAGAGGCACTGGCAGCAGTAGTCCTGGGAAGTATGTGCTGGCATAAGTCTTTTAAAGGTCGGCAATAGACCTGACATAGAACCTATAGACTTCAGGATTGGGTCTCCTTAAGCCAAACAACTTACAAGGAGGGTGAACATCCCCATCCATGAGCAGAAAATTGGGTCAAAGATTTACTGATTAAGGTCATGGACACAGAGAGACCCACTTCTCCCCACAACTAGTCCCTCCCATCAGGAAACTTGCACAAACCTCTTATCCTCATACATCAGATAACAGACAGAATGAAAACCACGATCATAGAAACCTAACAAAAATGATCACGTGGATCCCAGCCTTGTGTAACTCAATGCAGCTATGAGCCATGCTGTGCAATCACTCAAGACAGATGGGTCATGGTGGAGAGCTCTGAAATATATGGTCCACCAGGGAAGGTAATGGGAAATCATTCTAGTATTTTTCCCTTGAGAATCCCATGATCAGTATGAAAAGGCAAAAAGATATGACAACAGAAGATGAACCCCCAGGTTGAAAGGTGTCCAGTGTATTAGAGGGGAAAAACAGAGAGATAGAACCAGAAAGAATGAAGAGGCTTGTCCAAAGCAGAAATAGCACTCAGTTGTGGACATGCCTGGTGGTGAAAGTAAAGTCCAAAGCTGTAAAGAATGATAGTGCATAGCAACCTGGAATGTTAGCTCCACGAATCAGGGTAAATTGGATGTTGTCAAGCAGGAGATGGCAAGAGTAAAACATTGACATCTTAGGAATCAGTGAACACAAAAGGATGGGAGTGGGTGAATTTAATTTAAATGATCATTATATCTACTACTGTGGGCAAAAATCTCTTAGAAGAAATGGAGTAGCCGTAACAGTCAACAAAAGATTTGGAAATGCAGTACTTGGGTACAGTTTCAAAAATGACAGAATGATCTTGGTTCATTTTCAAGGCAAACCATTTAACATCACAGTAATCCAAGTCTATATCCCAACCACTAATGCCAAAGAAGTTGAAATTGACTGGTTCTATGAAGCCCTACAAGACCTTCTAGATCTAACACCAAACCTATCTGTGAGTATTTGAGGGTCTTCTGCAGAGATATGGACCAGAAGTGCCTGCCACAGGGACAGAGGCACTGGCAGCAGTAGTCCTGGGAAGTATGTGCTGGCATAAGTCTTTAAAGGTCGGCAATAGACCTGACATAGAACCTATAGACTTCAGGATTGGGTCTCCTTAAGCCAAACAACTTACAAGGAGGGTGAACATCCCCATCCATGAGCAGAAAATTGGGTCAAAGATTTACTGATTAAGGTCATGGACACAGAGAGACCCACTTCTCCCCACAACTAGTCCCTCCCATCAGGAAACTTGCACAAACCTCTTATCCTCATACATCAGATAACAGACAGAATGAAAACCACGATCATAGAAACCTAACAAAAATGATCACGTGGATCCCAGCCTTGTGTAACTCAATGCAGCTATGAGCCATGCTGTGCAATCACTCAAGACAGATGGGTCATGGTGGAGAGCTCTGAAATATATGGTCCACCAGGGAAGGTAATGGGAAATCATTCTAGTATTTTTCCCTTGAGAATCCCATGATCAGTATGAAAAGGCAAAAAGATATGACAACAGAAGATGAACCCCCAGGTTGAAAGGTGTCCAGTGTATTAGAGGGGAAAAACAGAGAGATAGAACCAGAAAGAATGAAGAGGCTTGTCCAAAGCAGAAATAGCACTCAGTTGTGGACATGCCTGGTGGTGAAAGTAAAGTCCAAAGCTGTAAAGAATGATAGTGCATAGCAACCTGGAATGTTAGCTCCACGAATCAGGGTAAATTGGATGTTGTCAAGCAGGAGATGGCAAGAGTAAAACATTGACATCTTAGGAATCAGTGAACACAAAAGGATGGGAGTGGGTGAATTTAATTTAAATGATCATTATATCTACTACTGTGGGCAAAAATCTCTTAGAAGAAATGGAGTAGCCGTAACAGTCAACAAAAGATTTGGAAATGCAGTACTTGGGTACAGTTTCAAAAATGACAGAATGATCTTGGTTCATTTTCAAGGCAAACCATTTAACATCACAGTAATCCAAGTCTATATCCCAACCACTAATGCCAAAGAAGTTGAAATTGACTGGTTCTATGAAGCCCTACAAGACCTTCTAGATCTAACACCAAAAAAGATGCCATTTTCATTATAGGGGATTGGAATACAAAAATAGGAAGTCAAGAGATACCTGGAGTAACAGGTGAGTTTGGCCTTGGAGTACAAAATGAAACAGGGCAAAGGCTAACAGAGTGTTGGCAACAGAATGCACTGGTCATAGAAACCACCTCTTCCTAAAACACAAGAGATGACTTTACACATGGACATCACCAGATGGTCAACACTGAAATCATATTGATTATAATTCTTGCAGATGAAGATGGAGAAGCTTTATACAGTCAGCAAAAACAAGACCTGGAGCCAACTGTGGCTCTAATCATGAGCTCCTTATTGCAAAATCCAAGCTTTAATTGAAGAAAGTAGGGAAAACCACTAGATATTTCAGATATGACCTATATAAAGTCCCTTATGATTATATTATGGAGGTGAAGAATAGATTCAAGGGATTAGATATACAGAGTGCCTGAAAAATCTATGGACAGAGGTTAACAACATTGTACGGGAGGTGGTGATCAAAACCATTCCCAAGAAAAAGAAACGCAAGAAGGCAAAGTGGTTGTCTGAAAAGGCCTTACCAAGACCTAAGAAAAGAAGAGAAGTAAAAGGCAAAAGGAAAAGGGAAAGACATAGCCAGCTGAATGCAGAGTTCCATAGAAATAGAAAGGAGAGATAAGAAGGTCCTTTCAAACAAACAGTGCAAAGAAGTAGAGGAAAACCAGATTGGGAAAGAGTAGAGATCTCTTCAAAAGAATCAGAGATACCTAGGGAACATTTCATGCAAAGATGGGCACAATAAAGAAGAGAAATGACTAGGACATAACAGAAGCAAGTGAGATTAAGACGTGGGAAGATCACACAGAAGAACTATAAAAGTCTTAATGACCTGGATTTTCATGATGGTGTGGCCACTCCTAGAGTGTGGTCATTTCTAAATGATGTAGTCACTTCTTGGAGTGTGGAGTCATGTGGGCCTTAAGAAGCAGAAGCAGTACTATGAACGAAGCTAGTGGATGTGATGAAATTCCAGCTAGGCTATTTCAAATACTAATGGATGATGCTGTTAAAGTGCTGGACTCAATATGTCAGCAAATTTGGAAAACTCAGCAGTGCCCACAAGATTGGAAAAGGTCAGTTTTCATTTGTATCCTAAAGAAAGATAATGCCAAAAGATGTTCAAACTACTGTAAAATTGCACCCATTTTATATGCTAGCAAAGTAATGTTCAAAATCCTTCAAGCTAGACTTCAACAGTACATGAAATAAGAACTTCCAGAGGTACAAGCTGGATATAGAAGAGGCAGAGGAACCAGAGATCAAATTGGCAACATCCATTGTATCACAGAAAAAGAAAGGTAATTCCAAAAAAAATCTACTTCTGCATTATTTATTACATGAAGGCCTTTGCCTGTGGATCACAACAAACTTTGGAAAGCTCTTGAAGAGATGGGAATACCAGATAATCTTACCTGTCTCCTGAGAAACCTATATGCAGGACAAGAAGCAACTCATAGAACTGGGCATGCAAAAATGGATTAGTTCAAAATTGGGAAAGGAGTACATCAAGGTCACCCAGCTTATTTAGCTTATATACAGAGTACATTATGTGAAATGCCAGACTGGATGACTCACAAGATGGAATCAAGATTGCCAGGAGAAATATAAACAACCTCAGATATGCAGATGATACCACAGAAAGTGAAGAGGAACTTAAGAGCTTCTTGGTGAGGGTGAAAGAGGGGAATGAAACAGCTGTCTTAAAACTCAGTATTGAAAAAACTGAGATCATTAGAAAAACTAAGATTATTCCATCCAGTTCCATCAAGGCAAATAGGTGGGAAAAAGTATAAAAAGTGATAGATTACATTTCTTGGGCTCCCAAATCACTGTGAATAGTACTACAGCCATAACATTAAAAGATGATTTCTCCTTGGAAGAAAAGCTATGACAAACCTAGACAGCATATTAAAAAGCAGAGACATCATTTTGCCAATAAAAGTCTATGTAGTCAAGGCTATGGTTTTTCCATTAGTCATATATGAATGTGAGATTTGGACCATAAAGTAAGCTAAGCATTGAAGAATTGATGCTTACAAATTGTGTTGGAGAAGACTCCCGAGAGTCCCTAGAACAATAAGAAGCTCAAGCTAGTCAGTCCTAAAGGAAATCAACTGTGAATATTCATTGGAAGGAGTGATGCTGAAACTGAAGCTCTAGTACATTGGCTACTGATGTATAGAAGCTGACTTATTCGAAAAGACCTTGATGCTAGGAGAGGAGGGCGGCAGAGGGTGAGATGGTTGGATGGCCTCACTGACTCAATGGACATGAGCTTGAGCAAACTCCAGGAGATGGTGAAGGGCAGGGAAGCCTGGCATGCTGTGGCTGATGGGGTTGCAAAGACTCAGACATGACTTAGTGATGATCAGCAGCACCATCAGTAATGAACAGTGGTTAAAGGTATGAGCTCTGTAGCTATATTGTTCAGTATTACATTCCTGATCCACATGTAGCGGCTATGTGACCATTAGTATTACTCAAGCTTTTACATTTATTTTTAAAGTGACAATAATAATAATAGTAATAATATCTCCTAAATGTGTAGTTTTTGGCATAAATGCAATAATACACACAAAGTGGTTTTTCAGTTGACTTGGCATAGTAAGCACTTAATGAATTCAGCTATTATTGTTCTTATTCTGATGGATCCAGTGTGACTGAGGCCTTGATGTACAAACACTATTAATTTTTCAAGTTTTACAGTATAGTCTGACCTTCTTGGATTTAGCTTATTCTGCCTCATAACATGCAAAGGCTTAACACTAATCTGGATTTTTCCCACTCTGGTTAATCATTGCTTCTCAGAAATGCTGACCAAATCTGAAAATAATCTTCAGACCTGTCATTAATTTAAGAAGTAATGCTTTCCAGTGTGGCTAGCTTTCTCAAACCACCTCTCATTGAATTACATTCATTATTGTGGTGGGTATTCATTTTTCCTAAATTAATCTTTTAAGAATGAGTAATGACCATAAGAGTTGGACTATTTTTCTTTTCTGAGTGGGGGATACAGTCTAGAAATTCAACATGACCTGACCAGAAGAGCAGAGATCTCTGGAACTGCTCATAGGGCATGATGAGAGTTGTCAACACTGTTGTCTTTAAAGCATTTGATTGTGTTACTTGATGTGACATCCGGATGTGTCACTGGTTATACACAATCTGCAGATGCTTCTCTGAAACTGACAATAAACTTTGCTTGCTAACTGGGTCTTACATGGTGTTTACTCAGATTGGTTAAAGGCTCAAATGTAGTGTGTGTGTGTGTAACTGAGGACACATTCACTCACTTCAAAATGTCATTTACAGTAGCCATTGAAAATAACTTTGTTTTGAGAACTGTGCATTAATACTTAATCTATTTCCCTTAGAGATGTTTCTTTAGCAGATGTACTTACATTTACATGCAGAATATTTGATTGAAATATTAATTTGTCCTTCATTTCTGTTACTCTAAAGTTTTGTTTTTGTCCCCATAATGTAGCTAGGCATTTGTGTTCCTTTGACTCAGAGGCTTTGGAGTTACAGATAAAAAGGAGACATCATGGGGCTTCCCTGATGGTCCAGTGGGTAAGAACACTGCCTTGCAGTGCAAGGGGTGGTAGTTCCATCTCTGGCCTGGGAAGATCCCACGTGCCGCAGAGTGGCTGGACCAGTGTGTCCCAACTACTGAGCCAGAGCTCTGGAGCACATGCGCCCAGAGCCGGTGCTCTGTGATGGGAGGCCCACACAGGCCAAAGAACAAAGATGGATGAGAATAAATAAATGAAAGACCAATAGAAGTGGCCAAAAAAAAAAAAAAAAAAAAGGAGACATCACCAGGGAACTGCCTGTCTCACCTTTGGCTTCTTTAAGTCTGACCATTGAGAGGAATGATATTGGGTTTTCATTGAGGGAGAGAATGGAGGAGAGTATTTGGAGAGGTGGAAACCATCACAGAGAAGAAAAGAGAGGATGTCTATGATTGGGAGGCCAGGAAAGAGTCCATTATGTGCTTTGCAACCTTTTAAGCAGTGGTGAGGCTCTCTGAGGATCAATGCCCATTGAGAGGGCATCTATGCATTTCCTGGGAGCCAAGAGGCATCGACTAAGAGAAGAATAACCGGGATGATGGCAGGACTTTTCTGGTTGCTCAGTGGTAAAGTATCTGCCTGCCAATGTAAGAGACACAAGTTTGGCTCCTGATCCATGAAGAACCCGCCTGCCTCAGAGCAACTGAGACTGTGTGTCACAACTACTAAACCTGTGCTTTAGAGCCTGGGAACCACAACTGCAACTGCTGCAATTTTTGGACAATAAACTTTGCTTGCTAACTGGGTCTTACATGGTGTTTACTCAGATTGGTTAAAGGCTCAAATGTAGTGTGTGTGTGTGTAACTGAGGACACATTCACTCACTTCAAAATGTCATTTACAGTAGCCATTGAAAATAACTTTGTTTTGAGAACTGTGCATTAATACTTAATCTATTTCCCTTAGAGATGTTTCTTTAGCAGATGTACTTACATTTACATGCAGAATATTTGATTGAAATATTAATTTGTCCTTCATTTCTGTTACTCTAAAGTTTTGTTTTTGTCCCCATAATGTAGCTAGGCATTTGTGTTCCTTTGACTCAGAGGCTTTGGAGTTACAGATAAAAAGGAGACATCATGGGGCTTCCCTGATGGTCCAGTGGGTAAGAACACTGCCTTGCAGTGCAAGGGGTGGTAGTTCCATCTCTGGCCTGGGAAGATCCCACGTGCCGCAGAGTGGCTGGACCAGTGTGTCCCAACTACTGAGCCAGAGCTCTGGAGCACATGCGCCCAGAGCCGGTGCTCTGTGATGGGAGGCCCACACAGGCCAAAGAACAAAGATGGATGAGAATAAATAAATGAAAGACCAATAGAAGTGGCCAAAAAAAAAAAAAAAAAAAAAGGAGACATCACCAGGGAACTGCCTGTCTCACCTTTGGCTTCTTTAAGTCTGACCATTGAGAGGAATGATATTGGGTTTTCATTGAGGGAGAGAATGGAGGAGAGTATTTGGAGAGGTGGAAACCATCACAGAGAAGAAAAGAGAGGATGTCTATGATTGGGAGGCCAGGAAAGAGTCCATTATGTGCTTTGCAACCTTTTAAGCAGTGGTGAGGCTCTCTGAGGATCAATGCCCATTGAGAGGGCATCTATGCATTTCCTGGGAGCCAAGAGGCATCGACTAAGAGAAGAATAACCGGGATGATGGCAGGACTTTTCTGGTTGCTCAGTGGTAAAGTATCTGCCTGCCAATGTAAGAGACACAAGTTTGGCTCCTGATCCATGAAGAACCCGCCTGCCTCAGAGCAACTGAGACTGTGTGTCACAACTACTAAACCTGTGCTTTAGAGCCTGGGAACCACAACTGCAACTGCTGAGCCCACAGGCCACAACTACTATAGCCCATATGTCCTAGAGTCCCATGCTTGGCAACAGGAGAAGCCACCACAATGAGAAGACTGAGCATGGCAACTAGAGAGTAGCCCTTACTTGCTGTAACTGGAGTAAAGCCCGAGCAGCAATAAAGACTCAGCACAGCCAAAAATAAACAAATAAAATTATTAAAAAAAAGAGACGGATTGGGAGGCGGAGCCAAGATGGCGGAGGAATGAGGGGAAGATTTCACCAGCTCCCCAACAGAATCACCAGAACTAATCAAGAAATGAAACACCACCAACAAACCAGCCGCTAGACGACAGAAGAACTCCTTAGGTCTGCGAGAGTAGAAGACTGAACAGGCAAAACTTTCCCCGAGCTACTGTTCTGAGAACCCTCTAGCCTAACCCCCACGCTGGACCGGACCTACGGAGACCGCGCCAGCAAGTGCCCTAAAAGGGGGCCTGAGTGGAGCATCCGGGGAGAGAGGGCAGTGCTCAGTGCAAAAATTCCAAGAATCTGGCTGGATCGCCAGTAGAAATTAAGACACTGTGAAAATAGGATACTGGAGCAGGGCCGAGCAGAATGAAATTGGGAAGTTCCCCGCCGAGTGCTGCCTAGAGACCTGGTGCCAGGAGGGAGCGCCCAGTGTGAAAATCGCGACTTTCCGCCTGGCACCGGGTGAGTTCAAACACTCCTAGTGGGGGGCTTGCTGAATGGACTGAGCTCGAGCCGATCGGGGAAGCTTGTAGCTGCCTTTGGGACTTGGACGGGTAACTGACAGTGCTAGCGCACGCCAGTGGCGGAGGAGTCCACGCACCCCCATAGCTGCACCCCCATAGCTACACCCGCAGCGGAGGAAGCCGGGAGAAGGTCAGGTATTGGAGGCTACTGACGGGTGCCCGGCAGAGGCGGGGTGCCCCCCTCAAACAGGGGACTGCGCGTGCCGCAGCCCCCCGCCCGACGGACTGGGATCAGCCCACCGCCCCAGCCAGCACCTGAGCTCTCAGCAAAGCCATTATTTTGCTGAAAACAAACCGTAGCAACCGATGCCATAAGGGAAAGGCTACATCATCAAGATAACACCATTGAGAGCAGATTGGCTTCTACCAGACAGACGAAAGAATAAAAATCAGGGACAGTATTTAGCTTTTTCTGTTTGTTTATTTGTTGTGGATGGTTCTGTTTATTTGATTGACTGGTCAGGTTTGTTTTATTTTGTTATTATTATTTTCAGGCTCTTCTTATTAAGTTTTTCTTCCCTTTTTAATTTCTTTTACTTTTGATTTTTCATTTTATTTTGTAATTTTAATTCTTGGAAATTTCTAATTTTCTATCCTCTTTGCCACTGCTTCCTCCCTCTATGTTCTAAATGTAAAACTTTCTCCTTTCTACCACTATCCTCTAGATAAATATTTCGTATCTTCCTGTCTCCACTACTGTATCCCAGCTGCACTAAACAATACAACACACTAATCTTGGCTATATAATCCTATAAAATCCTTCCAAGATGAATCTATTCCATCTCATTATCCATACACTCTCCTCATCCTCATCCACAACACATGTTTTAGTTTAAAATTGCTTTCAATGAAATAGTCCAAGCCAGGACCTTGCCCTGGATCTATTTTTCCAGGCACTATTTTAATTAATTCAGAGCTTAACAAGCAAGTATCATCTTTGAGTACATCATTTGCCAGAAAAATTTCCTGTGCTTTATCTCTGTAAGACTGGTCAGATGTGGTTATACCTATGTATGTATGTATATCTTATGACGATGTTAGAACACATCTGCATACTTTTATGACTGTCACCCATCAGGGATGCACCTCTTGTTCCTCAGATGCTAGCATGTGAACTAATATCACTGAACACCATAGCAAACCAGACATAGAGCCTACACCCCCAGACCAGTCATCAAACCAAGGATCCTCGGAGTGGAAGCCTTGATTCCAAGACCCCACACTATCAAAGAACATACAACACTAGAGATTATTCACCTGTAAACAAGACCTAACACCACCCAAGACACAAACCACTGAACCCTTCTACAAGGACAGAAACCCAAAGGAAGGGAGAATTCAACCAAGAAGCCTGGTGGGAAAAAGAACTCCACACACACAGACACACACAAAGAAACAAAAACTAACCTAATAATGAAACGACAGAGAAACACTGCACAAATGAAGGACCAAGGTAGAGAAACACAGCTTCAAATGACAGAGGAGGAGATACACAAATTATCTGAAAGAGAATTCAGAAAAGCTATACTAATGAGGACGCAAGACACTGAAAACAGAATATTAGAGGAAGTTAGTGCACTGAGAAGAGACATGCAAGAAATGAAAAATAAGCAAATGGAGACCACCAACTCAATTGCTGAACTCAAAAATACTATAGAAGGTCTCAAGAGTAGAGTATCAGAGGCTGAAGAACGGATAAGTGAGCTGGAAGACAGAATGGTGGAAATAAGTGCTGAAGAACAGATCAAAGTCGAGAATTAAAAGAACTGAGGATAGCCTCAGAGAATAATGCAAACAATACAACACACTAATCTTGGCTATATAATCCTATAAAATCCTTCCAAGATGAATCTATTCCATCTCATTATCCATACACTCTCCTCATCCTCATCCACAACACATGTTTTAGTTTAAAATTGCTTTCAATGAAATAGTCCAAGCCAGGACCTTGCCCTGGATCTATTTTTCCAGGCACTATTTTAATTAATTCAGAGCTTAACAAGCAAGTATCATCTTTGAGTACATCATTTGCCAGAAAAATTTCCTGTGCTTTATCTCTGTAAGACTGGTCAGATGTGGTTATACCTATGTATGTATGTATATCTTATGACGATGTTAGAACACATCTGCATACTTTTATGACTGTCACCCATCAGGGATGCACCTCTTGTTCCTCAGATGCTAGCATGTGAACTAATATCACTGAACACCATAGCAAACCAGACATAGAGCCTACACCCCCAGACCAGTCATCAAACCAAGGATCCTCGGAGTGGAAGCCTTGATTCCAAGACCCCACACTATCAAAGAACATACAACACTAGAGATTATTCACCTGTAAACAAGACCTAACACCACCCAAGACACAAACCACTGAACCCTTCTACAAGGACAGAAACCCAAAGGAAGGGAGAATTCAACCAAGAAGCCTGGTGGGAAAAAGAACTCCACACACACAGACACACACAAAGAAACAAAAACTAACCTAATAATGAAACGACAGAGAAACACTGCACAAATGAAGGACCAAGGTAGAGAAACACAGCTTCAAATGACAGAGGAGGAGATACACAAATTATCTGAAAGAGAATTCAGAAAAGCTATACTAATGAGGACGCAAGACACTGAAAACAGAATATTAGAGGAAGTTAGTGCACTGAGAAGAGACATGCAAGAAATGAAAAATAAGCAAATGGAGACCACCAACTCAATTGCTGAACTCAAAAATACTATAGAAGGTCTCAAGAGTAGAGTATCAGAGGCTGAAGAACGGATAAGTGAGCTGGAAGACAGAATGGTGGAAATAAGTGCTGAAGAACAGATCAAAGTCGAAAGAATTAAAAGAACTGAGGATAGCCTCAGAGACCTATGGGACAATATCAAACGCAGCAACATTAGAATTATAGGAGTTCCAGAGGAAGAAGAGGGAAAGAAAGACTGCGAAAAAATTCTTGAAGAGGTTATAGTTGAAACCTTCCCCAACATGGGAAAGGAAATAGTCAACCAAGTCCAAGAAGCACAAAGAGTTCCATACAGGAGAAACCCCAGAAGAAACACACCAAGGCACATTCTAATCAAACTAACGCAGACTAAATATAAAGACAGATTACTAAAAGCAGCTAGGAGCAAACAACAAATCACATATAAAGGAAACCCCATACGTCTAACTGCGGATCTTTCAACAGAAACACTGCAGGCTAGAAGAGAATGGCAAGACGCATTTAAATGGCTAAAAGAGAATAACCTCCAAGCAAGAATTCTCCACCCAGCAAGAATCTCATTCAGAATCAATGGTGAAGTCAAAAACTTCACAGACAAGCCAAAACTAAAAGAATTCTGTACCACAAAACCAGCCCTACAACAAGTGTTAAAGGGCCTGATATAGCCAATAAATACAAGAGTAGGCGAAGTCCTACAAATCAAACCCCAAATGTCTAAGAAGATGACAATAGGAACATTCGTATCAATAATTACTTTGAATGTAAGTGGACTGAATGCTCCAACCAAACGGCACAACCTGACTGAATGGATTCAGAAGCAAGATCCATATATATGCTGTTTACAAGAGACCCACTTCATACCTAGAGACACTCATAGACTGAAAGTGAGAGGATGAAAATATATTCCATGCAAATGGAAATCAAAAGAAAGCTGGGATAGCAATCCTCATATCAGACAAAATAGATTTTAAAGTAAAGAAGATTCTGAGAGACAAGGCAGGTCACTACATCATGATTAAGGGATCTATCCAAGAAGAAGACATAACAGTCATGAATATCTACGCACCCAACACAGGGGCACCTCAATACATAAAACACACACTTTCAGACATAAAAGAAGAAATCAATAATAACACAGTAATAGTAGGAGACTTTAACGCTCCTCTCACACCAATGGACAGATCATCCAAACAGAAAATTAATAAAGAAACAGAAGCCTTAAATGCCACACTAGAAAAGATGGATCTCATCTATATCTTTAGGACGTTCCATCCAAAAGCAGAAGAATACACTTTCTTCTCAAGTGCTCACGGAACATTCTCCAGGATAGACCACATCTTGGGCCACAAATCTAACCTCAGTCAATTCAAGAAAACTGAAATTCTATCAAGCATCTTCTCGGACCACAATGCAATGAGACTAGAGATCACCTACAGGAAAAATACCGCTAAAAACACAAACACATGGAGATTAAACAACACATACCTAAAAAACCGATTGATTACCGAGCAAATCAAAGGAGAAATTTAAAAATTCCTAGAAGAAAATGATAATGAACATACGACCATGTAAAACCTATGGGATACCGCAAAAGCATTTGTAAGAGTGAAATTTATAGCAATACAATCCCCCCTCAAGAAACCAGGAAAATATGAAGTAGATGACCTAATCCTCCACTTAAAACAGTTGGAGAAAGAAGAACAAAAACACCCTAAAGCCATCAGAAGAAGAGAAATTATAAAGATTAGAGCAGAAATAAATGAGAAAGAAATGAAAGAAACTATAATAAAGATAAATAAAACAAAAAGCTGGTTCTTTGAAAAGGTAAACAAAATTGACAAGCTGCTGGCCAGACTCATCAAGAAAAAGAGAAGAGCCAGATCAACAAAATCAAAAACAAAAAAGGAGAGATTATAACAGACCATGCAGAAATCCAAAGGATTCTAAGAGACTATTAGGAACAACTCTATGGCAACAAACTGGACAACCTGGAAGAAATGGACAGTTTCTTGGGGAAGATTAATCTCCCAAGACTGAGCCAGGAAGAAACAGAAACTTTGAGCAACCCAATCAGAAGCTCAGAAATCGAATTTGTGATTAAAAATCTACCCAAAAACAAAAGCCCAGGGCCAGATGGCTTCACAGCCGAATTCTACCAAACATTTAAAGAAGAGCTAATGGCTGTCCTTCTAAAACTCTTCCAAAAAATAAAACAGTAATAGTAGGAGACTTTAACGCTCCTCTCACACCAATGGACAGATCATCCAAACAGAAAATTAATAAAGAAACAGAAGCCTTAAATGCCACACTAGAAAAGATGGATCTCATCTATATCTTTAGGACGTTCCATCCAAAAGCAGAAGAATACACTTTCTTCTCAAGTGCTCACGGAACATTCTCCAGGATAGACCACATCTTGGGCCACAAATCTAACCTCAGTCAATTCAAGAAAACTGAAATTCTATCAAGCATCTTCTCGGACCACAATGCAATGAGACTAGAGATCACCTACAGGAAAAATACCGCTAAAAACACAAACACATGGAGATTAAACAACACATACCTAAAAAACCGATTGATTACCGAGCAAATCAAAGGAGAAATTTAAAAATTCCTAGAAGAAAATGATAATGAACATACGACCATGTAAAACCTATGGGATACCGCAAAAGCATTTGTAAGAGTGAAATTTATAGCAATACAATCCCCCCTCAAGAAACCAGGAAAATATGAAGTAGATGACCTAATCCTCCACTTAAAACAGTTGGAGAAAGAAGAACAAAAACACCCTAAAGCCATCAGAAGAAGAGAAATTATAAAGATTAGAGCAGAAATAAATGAGAAAGAAATGAAAGAAACTATAATAAAGATAAATAAAACAAAAAGCTGGTTCTTTGAAAAGGTAAACAAAATTGACAAGCTGCTGGCCAGACTCATCAAGAAAAAGAGAAGAGCCAGATCAACAAAATCAAAAACAAAAAAGGAGAGATTATAACAGACCATGCAGAAATCCAAAGGATTCTAAGAGACTATTAGGAACAACTCTATGGCAACAAACTGGACAACCTGGAAGAAATGGACAGTTTCTTGGGGAAGATTAATCTCCCAAGACTGAGCCAGGAAGAAACAGAAACTTTGAGCAACCCAATCAGAAGCTCAGAAATCGAATTTGTGATTAAAAATCTACCCAAAAATGAAAGCCCAGGGCCAGATGGCTTCACAGCCGAATTCTACCAAACATTTAAAGAAGAGCTAATGCCTGTCCTTCTAAAACTCTTCCAAAAAATTGCACAAAAAGGAAAACTTCCAAACACATTCTATGAAGCCACCATCACCCTGTTACCCAAAGCCTGGCAAAGACAACACAAAAGAGGAAAATTACAGGCCAATTTCTCTGATGAACTTAGATGCCAACATCCTCAACAAAATCCTAGCAAACAGAATTCAACAGCACATCAAAAAACTCATACATCATGACCAAGTCGGGTTCATCCCAGGCATGCAAGGATTCTTCAATATTGGCAAATGAATCAATGTATACACCATATCAACAAATTGAGAGACAAAAATCACATGATCATCTCAATAGATGCAGAAAAAGCCTTCGACAAAGTACAACAACCATTTATGATAAAAAAAAAAAAAAAACTCTTCAGAAAATGGGCATAGAAGGAACCTATCTCAACACAGTGAAAGCCATATATGAGAAGCCCACAGCGAACATTATCCTCAACGGAGAAAAACTGAAAGCATTCCCTCTAAGATCAGGAACAAGACAGGGGTGTCCACTTTCACCACTACTATTCAACATAGTCCTGGAAGTGCTAGCAACAGCAATAAGAGAAGAGAAAGAACTAAAAGGAATCCAGATTGGAAAGGAAGAAGTCAAGCTCTCTCTTTTTGCAGATGACATGATATTATACATAGAAAATCCCAAAGACACTATTACATATCTACTAGAGCTAATCAACGAATACAGTAAAGTCGCAGGATACAAGGTCAACACACAGAAATCACTGGCATTCCTATACACAAACAATGAAAAATCAGAAAATGAAATCAAAGAGGCAATCCCCTTCACCACTGCAACCCAAAGAATCAAATACCTAGGAATAAACCTACCCAAAGAAACAAAATAATTGTACACAGAAAATAACAAGACACTCATGAGAGAAATTAAAGAAGACTTAAACAGATGGAGAGATATTCCATGTTCCTGGGTCAGAAGAATCAATATTGTGAAAATGACCATACTACCAAATATCATCTACAGATTCAATGCAATAGCTATCCAACTACCAATGACATTCTGTGAAAAAAGAAGAGCTAATGCCTGTCCTTCTAAAACTCTTCCAAAAAATTGCACAAAAAGGAAAACTTCCAAACACATTCTATGAAGCCACCATCACCCTGTTACCCAAAGCCTGGCAAAGACAACACAAAAGAGGAAAATTACAGGCCAATTTCTCTGATGAACTTAGATGCCAACATCCTCAACAAAATCCTAGCAAACAGAATTCAACAGCACATCAAAAAACTCATACATCATGACCAAGTCGGGTTCATCCCAGGCATGCAAGGATTCTTCAATATTGGCAAATGAATCAATGTATACACCATATCAACAAATTGAGAGACAAAAATCACATGATCATCTCAATAGATGCAGAAAAAGCCTTCGACAAAGTACAACAACCATTTATGATAAAAAAAAAAAAAACTCTTCAGAAAATGGGCATAGAAGGAACCTATCTCAACATAATAAAAGCCATATATGAGAAGCCCACAGCGAACATTATCCTCAATGGTGAAAAACTGAAAGCATTCCCTCTAAGATCAGGAACAAGACAGGGGTGTCCACTTTCACCACTACTATTCAACATAGTCCTGGAAGTGCTAGCAACAGCAATAAGAGAAGAGAAAGAACTAAAAGGAATCCAGATTGGAAAGGAAGAAGTCAAGCTCTCTCTTTTTGCAGATGACATGATATTATACATAGAAAATCCCAAAGACACTATTACATATCTACTAGAGCTAATCAACGAATACAGTAAAGTCGCAGGATACAAGGTCAACACACAGAAATCACTGGCATTCCTATACACAAACAATGAAAAATCAGAAAATGAAATCAAAGAGGCAATCCCCTTCACCACTGCAACCCAAAGAATCAAATACCTAGGAATAAACCTACCCAAAGAAACAAAATAATTGTACACAGAAAATAACAAGACACTCATGAGAGAAATTAAAGAAGACTTAAACAGATGGAGAGATATTCCATGTTCCTGGGTCAGAAGAATCAATATTGTGAAAATGACCATACTACCAAATATCATCTACAGATTCAATGCAATAGCTATCCAACTACCAATGACATTTTTCACAGAACTAGACCAAAGAATAACACAGTTCATAGGGAAACACAAAAGACCTCAAATAGCCAAAGCAATCCTGAGGAAGAAAAACGGAGCTGGAGGAATCAGCCTTCCTATCTTCAGACTCTACTACAAAGCAACAGTCATCAAGACAGTATGGTACTTGCACAAAAACAGAACTATAGACCAATGGAAGAAGATCGAGAACCCAGAGATAAACCCACGCACCTATTGGTACCTTATTTTTGACAAAGGATGTGAAACTATAAAATGGGACAAAGATAGCCTCTTCAACAAATTGTGCTGGGAACATTGGACAGCTACATGCAAAAAAATGAAGTTGGAACATTCCCTGATACCATACACGAAGATCAACTCAAAATGGATTAAAGACCTAAATGTAAGACCAGAAACCATCAAACTCTTAGAGGAGAATATAGGCAAAACCCTCAAGGACATCAGTCAAAGCAAGATCTTCTCTGATCCACCTACTAAAATAGTGCAACTGAAAAGACAAATGAACATGTGGGACCTCATGAAACTTAAAAGCTTTTGTACAGCAAAAGAAACTACAAACAGGTGAACAGACACCCCACAGAGTGGGAGAAAATCATAGCAAATTGAACAACTGACATAGAATTAATCTCCAAAATCTACAATCAACTCAGACAACTCAACACAGGAAAAACGAACAACCTAATCGAAAAATGGGAAAAAGATTTAAAGAAACGCCTCTCCAAAGAGGACATACAGATGGCCCAAAAGCACATGAAACGATGTTCAACCTCGCTTATTATTAGAGTAATACAAATCAAAACTACCATGAGATATCACCTCACACCCATCAGAATGGCCATCATCAAGAAATCGACAGACAATAAATACTGGAGAGGGTGTGTACAAAAGGGAACCCTCTTACATTGCTGTTGGGAATGTCAATTGATACAGCCTCTATGGAAGACAGTATGGAGATTCCTTCAAAAACTAAAAATAGAAGCACCCTATGACCCAGCAATCCCACTCTTAGGCTTATATCCTGATGAAATCAAAACTGAAAGAAGCACCTGTACCCCAATGTTCATTTCAGCTCTCTATACAATAGCCAGAACATGGAAGCAACCTAGATGTCCATCGACGAATGAATGGATCCAGAAGCTCTGGTACATGTATACAAGGGAATACTACTCAGCTGTAGAAAGAAATGCAGAAGACTCAGTCCTAATGAAGTGGCTGGCTCTAGAACCTGTCATCAAAAGTTAAGTAAGTCAAAAAGAGAAAGACAAATACAGTATACTAACACATATATATGGAATCTAGTAGGACGGTCTTGATAGCACACGCAGGGAACTCATGGAAAAACAGACAGAGTATAGACATAGGGACATTGTGGTGAAGAAAGAGGGAGGGGGAGGCATGGAGGGAGTAACATGGAAACCTATACTGTCATGTGTGGAAAAGATAGCTACTGTCATTGTGCTAAGGGAATAGGAGTGCTCACAAAGGCATGGGGCGATGGTCCGGAGGGGTGGGATGGGGGGAACTTGGGACGTGGGAACCAGGGATATGCATATGACTTATCTGGGAACATACATGTCTGTGAACAATAAAACTCTGTAAAACTTTAAAAATAAAGAATAAAAAAAGAAAGAAAGAAAAGGATTGCAGTGTCAGAAATGATGCCTCACTCTTTTCTTGCTGACAGTGGGAGAGTCCCAGATTGGAATAGGATTCCTTTGAGGGTGGTGAGGATTCTCAATAGAGACCATAGTTTGCTCTTGATTTCACTGAGAGGTCACTGCAGATTTAATGATTTCAAGAAATAAATGAATCTGAGCTTTCCTGTATTCATGATGATTGTGACCCAAAGGACAAAATTAAGAGTAATAAAACAAATTAAAACTACCATGAGATATCACCTCACACCCATCAGAATGGCCATCATCAAGAAATCGACAGACAATAAATACTGGAGAGGGTGTGTACAAAAGGGAACCCTCTTACATTGCTGTTGGGAATGTCAATTGATACAGCCTCTATGGAAGACAGTATGGAGATTCCTTCAAAAACTAAAAATAGAAGCACCCTATGACCCAGCAATCCCACTCTTAGGCTTATATCCTGATGAAATCAAAACTGAAAGAAGCACCTGTACCCCAATGTTCATTTCAGCTCTCTATACAATAGCCAGAACATGGAAGCAACCTAGATGTCCATCGACGAATGAATGGATCCAGAAGCTCTGGTACATGTATACAAGGGAATACTACTCAGCTGTAGAAAGAAATGCAGAAGACTCAGTCCTAATGAAGTGGCTGGCTCTAGAACCTGTCATCAAAAGTGAAGTAAGTCAAAAAGAGAAAGACAAATACAGTATACTAACACATATATATGGAATCTAGTAGGACGGTCTTGATAGCACACGCAGGGAACTCATGGAAAAACAGACAGAGCATAGACATAGGGACATTGTGGTGAAGAAAGAGGGAGGGGGAGGCATGGAGGGAGTAACATGGAAACCTATACTGTCATGTGTGGAAAAGATAGCTACTGTCATTGTGCTAAGGGAATAGGAGTGCTCACAAAGGCATGGGGCGATGGTCCGGAGGGGTGGGATGGGGGGAACTTGGGACGTGGGAACCAGGGATATGCATATGACTTATCTGGGAACATACATGTCTGTGAACAATAAAACTCTGTAAAACTTTAAAAATAAAGAATAAAAAAAGAAAGAAAGAAAAGGATTGCAGTGTCAGAAATGATGCCTCACTCTTTTCTTGCTGACAGTGGGAGAGTCCCAGATTGGAATAGGATTCCTTTGAGGGTGGTGAGGGATTCTCAATAGAGACCATAGTTTGCTCTTGATTTCACTGAGAGGTCACTGCAGATTTAATGATTTCAAGAAATAAATGAATCTGAGCTTTCCTGTATTCATGTGTTGTAAAAGGAAATCAACACCTCCCACATTTATACACTTGTAAAAGGAAGATGATTGTGACCCAACAGGTCCCATAATGCGTTGCCATGTGGGTCAGGTGAGGAGCTCATTTTGGAACTGTCCCAGTATATAGAAAGCAAGTCTAGTCCCCTTGGAAAGGGTGGATCTAGTCATCTTTGCATGACACTCTGCAGAAGAAAGCTTCTTAACCAACCTCCAACCAGGTGAGCTCATACCCTCTGAGTTCTGCTACAGCGAACTGGGAGATGCATGGAGAAACAGGCATTGTTTAAACTGACGACACAGGCTAGGGGCAGTGCTCCTCAGGTGAATCTCGAACCATTTGCTTTAAGAAAACTATTTCTCACTGCAAACTCAGGAAACACCAGCCTATTTTTGTCTCTGTAGTCTACCAGGGAAAAAAAGATGAATTTGAGTAGAAAATGCAACATTTGTGGGACAGTACTGAATATCATTTAAATGAAAAAAGACCAAGTGGAAGTAATGGACCATGGTTAACCATATGAGCATCCGTTTAAACCACGAGTAAACACTGATTTAAAGCCTTTACATCCAGGGCTCCTTGCTTTGTAAAAAGAATCACAGATGGTTTCGGCAATGTGGTGAAGCCTTTCTCAGAATGACATTTTAAAATACAAAATTAAAAAAGAAAAAGTTGTGTTAAAACAATTAT
This sequence comes from Tragulus kanchil, assembly GCA_022376925.1. Lineage (NCBI taxonomy): Eukaryota > Metazoa > Chordata > Mammalia > Artiodactyla > Tragulidae > Tragulus > Tragulus kanchil. The sequence continues at coordinate 46,583,030 of JAIOJX010000025.1, forward strand.
CAAAGTATTAAGAAAAATATTAAGCTACGTTAACATTTTTCCTTCTTCAGTCATCAGATACTAAAATATGCCAATGGGTGTAATGATGATCATAATTTTGATGTAGTGATGAGCTAAAGGTAAATTATGAGAAATGAAAATATCTGTGTGTTTTTTCTTTTGATGGCCAAGCCAAAGGAAGTCTACTAATGAAAAGAAATATTGAATTTTTGTTAGAAATTAGTGAAAATAAAGATTAATTTTTGCCTATTTAAATGCACAGATCTCCCTCATTTTATCAAGCTAAGAAGCTTTTAGTAGCACTTTTATGAAACAGATAAATACACTCTAATGTGTGTGTGTGTGTGTGTGTGTGTGTGTGTATGGTATGGGAGATTTGCTTCAATGTAGACAAAATTTAGGTTTTCTTCTTTGGCTGGATTATTTGCTACTTCCTATGAGCTGTGTGTTTGGTAGTCTTAGAGGATTTTTTCTGTTGTTTTCAATAAAACCACAGGCTATGAAATACTTCTGTGAGAAAAGATTTTGGAGACATGTTGTATTACAAAAGGAAGCTTTTCTGAGTCTAGAGAAGCTTCAGGCTTTTTCCTGGAGCCATCGGATTTGGCGACAAGCTCAGTCACTCTGGAGTCGGAAGAAATGGAAGCAGTGATCCATAACAAAAGTGAAGAGAAATTTTAAAAGACCCCTGCCTGGGAGAAGGGAATAGGGTCAAAGGTCAAGCTGCCAAAAGAGAAAAGACCCAAGCCTTCTGATTTATTCACTTTTAGGGAGGGCTGAATCTCTTCTGTGGGGACAGCAGTTTCTCAATCAGCGCAAGCAGCAACGTTGGCAAGCTTAAATATTGCTTTCATAAGATTTGTCTCTCAAAGGAGAATTAAATGTCTCCTAAAGTTCTCTTTGAAGTCCCAAGTGGAAGTAATGGACCATGGTTAACCATATGAGCATCCGTTTAAACCACGAGTAAACACTGATTTAAAGCCTTTACATCCAGGGCTCCTTGCTTTGTAAAAGAATCACAGATGGTTTGGGCAATGTGGTGAAGCCTTTCTAAGAATGACATTTTAAAATACAAAATTAAAAAAGAAAAAGTTGTGTTAAAACAATTATCAAAGTATTAAGAAAAATATTAAGCTACGTTAACATTTTTCCTTCTTCAGTCATCAGATACTAAAATATGCCAATGGGTGTAATGATGATCATAATTTTGATGTAGTGATGAGCTAAAGGTAAATTATGAGAAATGAAAATATCTGTGTGTTTTTTCTTTTGATGGCCAAGCCAAAGGAAGTCTACTAATGAAAAGAAATATTGAATTTTTGTTAGAAATTAGTGAAAATAAAGATTAATTTTTGCCTATTTAAATGCACAGATCTCCCTCATTTTATCAAGCTAAGAAGCTTTTAGTAGCACTTTTATGAAACAGATAAATACACTCTAATGTGTGTGTGTGTGTGTGTGTGTGTGTGTGTGTGTGTGGTATGGGAGATTTGCTTCAATGTAGACAAAATTTAGGTTTTCTTCTTTGGCTGGATTATTTGCTACTTCCTATGAGCTGTGTGTTTGGTAGTCTTAGAGGATTTTTTCTGTTGTTTTCAATAAAACCACAGGCTATGAAATACTTCTGTGAGAAAAGATTTTGGAGACATGTTGTATTACAAAAGGAAGCTTTTCTGAGTCTAGAGAAGCTTCAGGCTTTTTCCTGGAGCCATCGGATTTGGCGACAAGCTCAGTCACTCTGGAGTCGGAAGAAATGGAAGCAGTGATCCATAACAAAAGTGAAGAGAAATTTTAAAAGACCCCTGCCTGGGAGAAGGGAATAGGGTCAAAGGTCAAGCTGCCAAAAGAGAAAAGACCCAAGCCTTCTGATTTATTCACTTTTAGGGAGGGCTGAATCTCTTCTGTGGGGACAGCAGTTTCTCAATCAGCGCAAGCAGCAACGTTGGCAAGCTTAAATATTGCTTTCATAAGATTTGTCTCTCCAAAGGAGAATTAAATGTCTCCTAAAGTTCTCTTTGAAGTTCCTCTGAGTAGTGGCCCTGCTTATTATTTTGTATGAAGATCAAGCACCACAGACTTAGCCATTTTTCCATAATAGGAATAGAATTCTACTGGACAAGCAAAACAGAGTCACAGACTGCCATCGAGGTTTTCCAGTCAGGCTCCCTTAGTACAAGAGCTCTGCTTAGACATCTGTGTGAAGTGTGTTTGTCCCTTCCACATCCACCTACCACTTACATAAAAACACATAAACTTGTTTCTTTTTTGTCTGGTGCGTGTACATTCTATTATTTTTGTTTATGACACTTAAAGGGCTTCCCTGGTGGGTCAGGTGGTCAAGAAGGCACCTGCAATGCACGAGACACAGGTTTGATCCCCAGGTAAGGAAGATCCCCTGAAGAAGTGAATGGTACCCCACTCCATTGCTTGGAGAATTCCATGGACAGAGAAGCTTAGCAGGCTACAGTCCATGGTGTCTCAAAGAGTCAGGCATGACAAAGCAACTAACATTTTTACTATTCATGAAAATTGAAATTCATATTTTTAGGCTGGGGACATAGTTTTGAAGAAAGCAAATACCAGGTATTTTTAAACGATCAGTGCTGTTTTATAGCAAAGTAAAAGCATGATTCCAAGGTGACCAATGTGGCTAAAGCATAAAATGACAATAAATTCACAGTAGGCACAAGCATGAAAATCCCACAGTATTCAGTATTAGGAAAAAGAAGCTTTTAAATGTCTGAATAGTTCAAGATGGTACAAAGAAGTAAAGCAAAAGGTTTTTGTTTAGCTTACATTCTAAGCAGCACCTCTGTTCCTAAATAATCTAGACAGTCTCTATTGCAAAATTTAAATTACTGATTCCACGTCTTATTTTAAGCATAAACAACATCATTCAATGTATCCAACAAACCTGTGGCCAGAAATTCCTTCTGACAAACACCTTGGATGTGTGTATACAAGCAAGTCCATGGGTACTTCATCTTAGAGACACTTAGCAGTGGGTTTGAGGTCACAGAAAGGTCGTTGAGGGTTCTCTCCTGATAAGGTGTGTAATATCAAGTCTCAGGTCTACAATTTTCTCCTACTCTCTAGAAAATTCCTTTCAGATGAAATGTCAACTTTAAAACATCTATTATGGACTGGCCACTCAATACATTTTCCTTTGCAGAGAATAAATTGTGGGCCGGCAAAGCTAACGTCATTCATTTAATCTTCAAGTTCTGCATGCCAGATATTTAAGTCCCTTGTATTTTCTCAAGTCTAGAAGCTTCAGTTTTCTGCTACTAATTGGGATTGTGAAAAACCGAAGCCTCTTTCTTTTTAATTGACCTTTATTCTTTTAGAATATCTGGATATTTTATTTTTTTAATGATTATTTGCTTTAACCACAGGATCAAATGGTTGTAGTAGTCATTAACTTGGAGACAGTCTAGTGGGAATCTGAGCCCAGTTCATGAGGATAGATACTTTTTTCTCCATATGGAAAAGAAGAAATAATTCTAGCTTATACTCCTTCCTAAGTAGACTCCATACAACTTTGAATCAGTGTACACATATCCTCACCTCAACCATCTAGGGGCTAGATTTTGCTGGAAAATGAGATAATAGCGAATTAGAATAAGAGTTTCCTTTACTGAGCTTATAGGACAAAGTGCCACAGGAGAAAAAGAGAATTTTCTGATTCACAAAAAGTTGCCCACTCTTTATAGACTTATGAATAACATTTTTCCAGACACAATCTTAACAATATTCATTCTTTGGGATCAAAACAACACTGAGGATTGTTCATTCTACTTTTGGAATGGGTAGGAAAGCTAGGGCTGAACTAGAGACAGCAGAGGTGCTCAATGGTGCTCAAAATGGGACGCTGATTCCTCCATCCTGGGCTTAGACTCAAACACAAGTCACTGTGCATTTTTAAGTAAAAGGCTGATTCAAGAGTTAATGATTGGGAAACATGAAGATGTAGAAACAAAGAAGAGGTGTTGGATTGGGGAACTGGTAATACTTTAGACTATAAATCTGTCACGTAGCATAGTCATCAAACTCCCAGTTGCCTGAGAGATACAGATAAAGGCCTGACACACATTCCTAGGTTCCTTTTTACAGGAAGCAGACCCCCACCAGATGAAAACTGCTGAGAGCAAGAACATAGACCTAAGACTGGTTGAAACCAGAAGGTTGATGATGCTTCACCTTGGTGCCTACCAATTCAAGAATTTTGCATGAGCTGATCACACACCCTGTAGCCCCCTACCTAACAGTGCCTTTAAAACCCCTTCCCTGAAAACCATCAAGAATTTGGATGTTTAGAGCTTGAGCTGCCTGTTTTCCTTGTTTGGTGTCCTGCAGTAAAAACAGTACTTTCCTTCACCACAACCTGGTGTCAGTAGTTTGGCTTTATTATGGTGGACAAGACAACCCAAGTTTGGATTGGTAATAGGGTTATACAGTGAGATGTCATAAGTCTGTTGCACTGTAAGATGTCCTTTCACTTGATAAATAATAATAGAACACAGTCTTCTATGTTTGGGTGACCATGTGACCACTTCTGATCAATGTATGCTTAGAGTCCTTTGCAGTGATGGTTAGTTTACTTTTTATTAAGTCTTTTAGTGATGGTTTTGAAAAAGAAAACAATTATGACTGTGTTATGGTGGTTATTTCAGAGAGTTAAGCACCAGGACAGTTAAACCTAGACAGCGTATTAAAAAGCAGAGACATCACTTTGCTGACAAAAGTCCATATAGGCAAAGCTGTGGTTTTCCCAGTAGTCCTCTATGGATGTGAGAGTTGGACCATAAAGAAGCCTGAGCGCCAAAGAATTGTGGTGTTGGGGAAGATTCTCAAGAGTCCCTTGGACTGCAATAATATCAAAACAGTCAATCCTAAAGGAAATCAACCCTGAATATTCATTGGAAGAACTGATGCTGAAGCTGAAGCTCCAATAGTTTGGCCACCTGATGCAAAAAGCTGACTCACTGGAAAAGACCCAAATGCTGGAAAGATTGAGATCAAGAGGAGAAGGGGGCAACAGAGGATGAGATGGTTGGGTGGCATCACTGAATTGATGGACATGAGTTTGAGCAAGCTCTGAGAGATGGTGATGGACAGGGAAACCTGGCATGTTGCTGTCCGTCAGGTTGCAAAGACACGACTGAACTGAGTGACTGAACTGAACTGAAGCACCAGAGAAAAAGATTAATGCTCTTGCTGCTGCAGGACAAAGTTGGTTGTGGTCCACTTAGCCACTCCTATGGGTTGGGCCTGCATTACACCTCTAAGGGACGTCAGTGCTCTTCTCATGGTGAATCACACATCTTTTTCCACTTATTGTACATAACATTTTTCACTTTCTGACCTAAGTTACACTCATCACTTAAGTTACATTTTAGGAAGAGGATGGTCACAGGCAGGTCTTCTTCAGGTTGATATTATTGTTTTTTAAAACAAATAAGGTGGTGGTGTAGAAGGACGTGCACTCATCACTCTTGCAAAATCACCGGAATTGCAACAAGTTCCTGAAAGATCATCGACAGGAGCAGGTTGGATCCAATCACAAAAAAGATACCTCACATGCAAGAGCAAAGGAGAAGCCACAACAATATGGTAGGAGGGGTGCAATCATGCTTTTTAAAAGTCAAACCTGATACCTGCCAGAGAGGCTGGGTGGGCCAAATACGCAAAGCCTGTTTCAAATCTAGACCCAGGAAAGGAGTAGTGACCCCCACAAGGGACTGAGCCAGATCTGCTTTAGAAGGTCCAAGTGTCCCCTTAAGCTAGAAGTGCTCTTGAGCAATCCTCGGAAAGACAGCACTCAATTCCCTTTGAAGGAGGTTATCATTAACCCGATCATAGAGCCATCGAGTAGGACTGGAGACTGTGTGCACCAAGATCCCGGAGAGGGGAATAGAGATCCTGCCTGAGATTGAGCCAGACTCACCTCTGAGTAATCTGAGGTCTCCTGTGGTGGCGGTGGTTGATGATGTCCTGCAACAGGGTCAGGGTCACTGCAGAAGTGCTTCTCATAGAGCTGTGTGGGCATAAATCCTTTGTGAGAGAGACACCATTATCCCTACTATAGTTTGGCTGCTGGTCAAACTACAGGGAGGGAATTTAGCTCCACCCAGCAAAAAAAAAAAAAAAGGGATCTGGATTAAGGATTGAGATACTACCAGGGCCAGTCTGGGTGGGCCTTTTAGTTCTCGAATAGGCGGAAATAAACAAGCAGTAAAAGAGGTCTTCAGATCCAACCACTGCCAGAGGCAAGAAAAAGAAAGACATAAACATTCACAATTTTCACGTTTTGTCTGGAGCTGGAGTTACTGCTGGATTTTTTTAAAATTTCATTTTATTTTTTATTCTCCTTTATTGCTTTTTGTCCTTTGATTTTTTTCACTCTTTTTCCCCCCTTTTTAAAAACCCCTTCAGCCCCCTGCCCTTTTTGTTTGTTTGTTTGTTTCCTTCATTGAACTCTATTGAAGCTACTAATCTTATCAGTAAGACAGAATATATTCAAGTTTACATAATTTTTTTTTTCTTTTAAACCACACATTTTATTTTGGAATAAACTTCTGGTTCCACATTGACCTTTTATGGTTCTGTGGGGGTTTTGTTTGTTTTTATTGCTTTTTCTTTGTTTCTCTATATTTTTCTATATACTTATCTCTGTTTTAAGTTTTAAATTCTTTATATGCATTACTACTTCCTCTACAACTACTTCTTTGCTTTCTCTGGTGCTTTTTTCCTACAGCATTAAACTCTAATACATACAAGTGTTTATCTCCCTATATTTAAGTTTGCAGTATTATTCTATATTTTTTCTACCTTTAAGGGACTGAGCCAGATCTGCTTTAGAAGGTCCAAGTGTCCCTTAAGCTAGAAGTGCTCTTGAGCAATCCTCGGAAAGACAGCACTCAATTCCCTTTGAAGGAGGTTATCATTAACCCGATCATAGAGCCATCGAGTAGGACTGGAGACTGTGTGCACCAAGATCCCGGAGAGGGGAATAGAGATCCTGCCTGAGATTGAGCCAGACTCACCTCTGAGTAATCTGAGGTCTCCTGTGGTGGCGGTGGTTGATGATGTCCTGCAACAGGGTCAGGGTCACTGCAGAAGTGCTTCTCATAGAGCTGTGTGGGCATAAATCCTTTGTGAGAGAGACACCATTATCCCTACTATAGTTTGGCTGCTGGTCAAACTACAGGGAGGGAATTTAGCTCCACCCAGCAAAAAAAAAAAAAAAGGGATCTGGATTAAGGATTGAGATACTACCAGGGCCAGTCTGGGTGGGCCTTTTAGTTCTCGAATAGGCGGAAATAAACAAGCAGTAAAAGAGGTCTTCAGATCCAACCACTGCCAGAGGCAAGAAAAAGAAAGACATAAACATTCACAATTTTCACGTTTTGTCTGGAGCTGGAGTTACTGCTGGATTTTTTTAAAATTTCATTTTATTTTTTATTCTCCTTTATTGCTTTTTGTCCTTTGATTTTTTTCACTCTTTTTCCCCCCTTTTTAAAAACCCCTTCAGCCCCCTGCCCTTTTTGTTTGTTTGTTTGTTTCCTTCATTGAACTCTATTGAAGCTACTAATCTTATCAGTAAGACAGAATATATTCAAGTTTACATAATTTTTTTTTTCTTTTAAACCACACATTTTATTTTGGAATAAACTTCTGGTTCCACATTGACCTTTTATGGTTCTGTGGGGGTTTTGTTTGTTTTTATTGCTTTTTCTTTGTTTCTCTATATTTTTCTATATACTTATCTCTGTTTTAAGTTTTAAATTCTTTATATGCATTACTACTTCCTCTACAACTACTTCTTTGCTTTCTCTGGTGCTTTTTTCCTACAGCATTAAACTCTAATACATACAAGTGTTTATCTCCCTATATTTAAGTTTGCAGTATTATTCTATATTTCTCTTTTATCCTCCCTTTCTCTTTTTACCTTTTCTCACCATATTTCTTAGTCTGTTCTGTCCTCATTGCCTTATCCACAATGGGGACCCTGTTCTAGCGTTATTCTCCAATTTGCGCTCTAGTTAGTTTGGTTATTAACTGGTGGATATCATTCTTTGTTTTCTCTATTCGCCCTGCTAATGTATTGTACTGTATTTTTGGTTGGAAAGTTTGGGTTATGTTACAGCTGTATATGTTTTTGTGCATAATTCAATACAGTAGGTATTATTTGCATGATATTTTAATTGCCACTTGTCAAAGGTATATTTTCTGTTTCTCATTCGCATATATATGTCTAATATCATTTAATGCCATAACAAACCAGTCGTGAAATATTCATTTCCTGGTCAGGCAACAAGCCCAGGGGCTTTAGGGAGGTAGCACTGACTCCAAAACCCTACAAGAGCAGAGAACACTTAACACTAGAGAGCATTAAATAGCAAGAACTCCAAAAAAGGCAAGCATCTGTATGCAAGTCCTAATATCACCCAACCACAGCATCACCCAGAATAAGATGCCTCATCCAAACAACAAATACCGACAGAGGTAACTCAAAGTCTGGGAAAAGGAAACCCCAAACATAATTAGTTAAAAAATTAATAATAACAGTGAAATGGCAGAGTAATACCACACAGTGAAGGAACAATCTACAAACACATAAGTTCAAATAAACGAAGAGGAATTAGACAAACTTGCTGAAAGTGAAAGATGATCCAAAATACCGAAAACAGAATTTTAGAGTAATTGCAAGAATACACTAACACACTGAATAATGAAATACAAGAACTTAAAAAACAACAAACAGAGATAAACAACTCAATTGCTGAACTTGAAAACACTGTAGAAGGAATCAAGAGCAGAGCATCTGAGACAAAAGAGTGGATAAGTGAGCTGGAAGATAGAGTGGGTTTAAAAACAAGACCCAGGGCTTCCCTGGTGGTCCAGTGGGTAAGGACACCACCTTGCAGTGCAAGGGGCGCCGGTTCGTTCCCTGGCCTGGGAAGATCCCACGTGCCGCGGAGCGGCTGGACCGATGTGTCCAGTTACCGAGCCGGAGCTCTGGAGCGCATGCACCCAGAGCCCGTGCTCTGTGACAACAGAGGCCACCGCGATGGGAGGCCCACACGGGCCAAAGAACGAAGATGGATGAAAATAGACAAATGAAAGACCAATAGAAGTAGCCCGCCTGCTCCCCTCCCCCCCCCCCCCCAAAAAAAAAAAAAAAAAAAAATCTTTAAAAAAAAAAAAAAAACAAGACCCACACATATGCTCCCTACAGGAAACTCACTTCAGACATAGAGACACTCATAGACTCAAAGTGAGAGGATGGAAAAAGATATTCCATAAAAATGGAAATCAAAAGAACAGCAAAGGTATATTTTCTGTTTCTCATTCGCATATATTGTCTAATATCATTTAATGCCATAACAAACCAGTCGTGAAATATTCATTTCCTGGTCAGGCAACAAGCCCAGGGGCTTTAGGGAGGTAGCACTGACTCCAAAACCCTACAAGAGCAGAGAACACTTAACACTAGAGAGCATTAAATAGCAAGAACTCCAAAAAAGGCAAGCATCTGTATGCAAGTCCTAATATCACCCAACCACAGCATCACCCAGAATAAGATGCCTCATCCAAACAACAAATACCGACAGAGGTAACTCAAAGTCTGGGAAAAGGAAACCCCAAACATAATTAGTTAAAAAATTAATAATAACAGTGAAATGGCAGAGTAATACCACACAGTGAAGGAACAATCTACAAACACATAAGTTCAAATAAACGAAGAGGAATTAGACAAACTTGCTGAAAGTGAAAGATGATCCAAAATACCGAAAACAGAATTTTAGAGTAATTGCAAGAATACACTAACACACTGAATAATGAAATACAAGAACTTAAAAAACAACAAACAGAGATAAACAACTCAATTGCTGAACTTGAAAACACTGTAGAAGGAATCAAGAGCAGAGCATCTGAGACAAAAGAGTGGATAAGTGAGCTGGAAGATAGAGTGGGTTTAAAAACAAGACCCAGGGCTTCCCTGGTGGTCCAGTGGGTAAGGACACCACCTTGCAGTGCAAGGGGCACCAGTTCGTTCCCTGGCCTGGGAAGATCCCACGTGCCGCGGAGCGGCTGGACCGATGTGTCCAGTTACCGAGCCGGAGCTCTGGAGCGCATGCACCCAGAGCCCGTGCTCTGTGACAACAGAGGCCACCGCGATGGGAGGCCCACACGGGCCAAAGAACGAAGATGGATGAAAATAGACAAATGAAAGACCAATAGAAGTAGCCCGCCTGCTCCCCTCCCTCCCCACCCCCCCAAAATAAATAAATAAAATAAATCTTTTAAAAAAAAAAAAAACAAGACCCACACATATGCTCCCTACAGGAAACTCACTTCAGACATAGAGACACTCATAGACTCAAAGTGAGAGGATGGAAAAAGATATTCCATAAAAATGGAAATCAAAAGAAAGCTGGAGTAGCAATCCTCATATCCGACAAAATGGAGCTTAAAATAAAGAAGATTACAAGAGACAAGGCAGTATGCTACATAATGATCAAGGGATCGATCCAAGAGGAAGACTTAACAACCATAAATATCTATGCATCCAACACAGGAGCACCCCAACACATAAGACAAACACTTTCAGACATGAAACTCTTTGTGTGACACTAACACAATAATAGTAGGAGACTTTAACACTCCTCTCACACCAATGGACACATCATCCAAACAGAAAATTAATAAAGAAACAGAAGCCTTAAATGCCACACTAGAAAAGATGGACCTCATGGATACCCTTAGGATCTTCCATCCAAAAGCAGAAGAATACGCTTTCTTCTCAAATGCTCATGGAACATTCTCCAGGATAGATCACATCTTGGGCCACAAATCAAACCTCAGTCAATTCAAGAAAATTGAAATTGTATCAACCATCTTCTCTGACCACAATGCAATGAGACTAAAGATCAACTACAGGAAAAAATCTGCTAAAAACACAAACACATGGAGATTAAACAACACATACCTAAAAAACCAACTGATTACCGAGCAAATCAAAGGAGAAATAAAAAAATTCCTGGAAGAAAAATGAGAATGAACACACATTAGCGTAAAACCTATGGGATACTGCAAAAGCAGTTCTAAGAGGGAAGTTTATACCAATACAATTCTACCTCAAGAAACTAGAAAAATATCAAACATGACCTAACCCTATGCTTAAAACAATTGGAGAAATAAGAACAAAAACACCACAGCTAGTAGAAGATGAGATCATAAAGATCAGAGCAGAAATAAATGAAAAAGAAATGAAAGAAACAATAGTAAAGATAAATAAAACAAAAAGCTGGTTCTTTGAAAAGGTAAATAAAATCGACAAACCACTGACCAGACTCATCAAGAAAAAAAGAGAGAAGAACCAGATCACCAAAATCAAAAATGAAAAAGGAGAGATGACAACAGATCATGCAAAAATTCAAAGGATTCTAAGAGACTATTAGGAACAACTCTATGGCAACAAACTGGACAACCTGGAGGAAATGGACAGTTTCTTGGAGAAGATTAATCTCCCACGAATCAACCAGGAAGAACTAGAAACTATAACAACGCAATCACAAGCTCAAAAATTGAATTTGTGGTAAAAAAACAAACCAGAAATAAGAACCCAGGGTCAGATGGCTTCACAGCCGAATTCTACCAAACATTTAAAGAAGAGCTAATGCCTTTCCTTCCAAAACTCTTCCAAAAAATTTCACAGGAAGGAACACTTCCAAACACATTCTACGAGGACACCATCACCCTGATACCAAAGCCTGGCAAAGACAACAGAAAAAAAGAAAATTATAGGCCAATTTCACGGATGAATTTAGATGCCAAAATCCTCAACAAAATCCTAGAAAACAGAATTCAAGAACACATCAGAAAACTCATCCGTCATGATCAAGTCAGTTTTATCCCAGGCATGCAAGGATTCTTCAATATCTGCAAATCTGTGATACACCATATCAACAAATTGAGAGACAAAAACCACATGATGGTCACAATAGATGCAGGAAAAGCCTTTGTCAAAATCCAACACCCATTTATGATAAAAATCCTTAAAAAAAATGGGCATAGAAGGAATCTATCTCAACATAGTGAAAGCCATATATGAGAAGCCCACAGCGAACATTATTCTCAACGGTGAAAAACTGAAAGCATTCCCTCTAAGATCAGGAACAAGACAAGGGTGTCCACTTTCACCACTATTATTCAACATAGTCCTGGAAGTACTAGCAACAGCAATAAGAGACACAAAACAAATCAAAGGAATCCAGATTGGAAAAGAAGCAAAAGTCTATTTGAAGACAACATGATATACACAGAAAATCACAAAGAAACAACGAGAAAACTACTAGAGCTAACCAACTAATTCAGCAGAGTTGATGGATACAAAGTCAACACACAGAAATCACTGGCATTCCTATACACAAACAATGAAAAATCAGAAAACAAAATCAAAGAGTCAGTCTCCTTCACCATTGCAACCAAGAGAATCAAATACCTAGGAATAAACTTGCCCAAAGAAACAAAAGAACTGTACACTGACAATTACAAGACACTCATGAGAGAAATCAAAGAAGACTTAATTAGATGGTGAGATATTTCATGTTCCTGAGTCAGAAGAATTAATATTGTGAAAATGACCATACTACCAAATATCATCTATAGATTCAATGCGATCCCTATCAAACTACCAATGACATTCTTCACAGAACTAGACCAAAGAATAACACAGTTCACATGGAAACACGAAAGACCTCGAATAGCCAAAGCAATCCTGAGGAAGAAAAACGGAGCTGGAGGAATCAGATTCCCTAACTTGAGACTCTACTACAAAGCAACAGTCATCAAGACAGCATGGTACTGGCACAAAAACAGAACTATAGACCAATGGAAAAAGATCAAGAACCCATAGATAAACCCACGCACCTATGGATACCTTATTTTTGACAAAGGATGCGAAACTATAAAATGGGACAAAGACAGCCTCTTCAACAAATGGTGCTGGAAAAATTGGACAGCTACATGCAAAAAAATGAAGTTGGAACATTCCCTGACATCATGCACAAAGATCAACTCAAAATGGATTAGAGACCTAAATGTAAGACCAGAAACCATCAAACCCTTAGAGGAGAATATAGGCAAAACCCTCAAGGACACAAATCAAAGCAAGATCTTCTCTGATCCACCTACTAGAATAGTGGAACTAAAACCAAAATTCGACATGTGGGACCTCATGAAACTTAAAAGCTCTTGTACAGCAAAAGAAACTACAAACAGGTGAACAGACAACCCACAGAGTGGGAGAAAATCATAGCAAATGAAAAAAACAAACAAAGAATTAACCTCCAAAATCTACAATCAACTCAGAGAACTCAACATTGGAAAAATGAGCAACCCAATCAAAAAATGGGAAAAGGACCTAAACAGACGCCTCTCCAAAGAGGACATACAGATGGCCAATACCACATGAAACGATGCTCAACCTCACTTATTATTAGAGAAATGCAAATCAAAACTACCATGAGATACCACCTCACACCCATCAGAATGGCCATCATGAAGAAATCTACAGACAATAAATGCTGGAGAGAGTGTGGAGAAAAGAGAACCCTCTTACATTGCTGTTGGGAATGTCAATTGGTACAGCCTCTATGGAAGACAGTATGGAGATTCCTTCAAAAACTAAAAATAGAAGCACCATACGGCCCAGCAATCCTGCTGTTAGGCTTATACCCAGATGAAATCAAAATTGAATGAAGCACCTGTACCCCAATGTTCATTTCAGCTCTCTATACAATAGCCAGAACATGGAAGCAACCTAGATGTCCATCGACGAATGAATGGATCCAGAAGCTCTGGTACATATATACAATGGAATACTACTCAGCTGTTAAAAGAAATGCAGAAGACTCAGTCCTAATGAGGTGGCTGGCTCTAGAACCTATCATAAAAACTGAAGTAAGTCAAAAAGAGAAAGACAAGTATAGTATACTAACTCATATATATGGGATCTAGTAAGATGATCATGATAACATACACAGTGAACTCATGAAAAAACAGAAAATAGACATAACGACATTGTGGAGACCGAACAGTGGGAGGGAGGCATGGAGGGAGTAACATGGAAGCCTATACTGTCATGTGTGGAAAAGATAGCTATTGTCATTGTGCTAGGGGAATAGAGGTACCTGCAACCACTTGGAGCGATGGTCTGGAGGGATGGGAGGGGGGGAACTGGGTGGGGGGAGGGTCCAGGGATATGCATATGAATGATCTGGGAACATACATGTAAAAAAAATAAATAAAAAAGAAAAGAAAAAAAAAAGAAATGCAGAAGACTCGGTCCTAATGAGGTGGCTGGATTTAGAACCTATTACAAAAAATGAAGTAGGTCAAAAAGAGAAGGACAAGTACAATATACTAACACATATATATGGAATCTAGTAGGATGGTAATGATAACACATGCAGTGAAGCAATGGAAAAACAGAGATGGACAGTAGACATATGGACATTGTGGGGAATGAACAGTGGGTGGGAAGTATAAAGGAATTAGCACGAAACTCTATACTATCATATGTGAAAAAAATAGCTATTGTCTTTGTACTGTGAGAAAAGTGGATCCTGCAGGGGTGCCCTGTGATGGCCTGGAGGGGAGGGATGGGGGGGATATACATATGACTAATCTGGGAGCATACATATCTGTAAACAACAAAACTCTGTGAAAGTAAAAAGTAAAATAAAAATTAAAAAGAAACACAAGAATTTGTTATTATTATCACAAAAGTAGCATATAATTATTATAGAGGATTTAAGATATTCAAAGTTAAATTTTAGGGCTTATATATGTTTATATTTTGTGTTAAATTTGGATCATACTTTGTATAATATTTTTAACACTTTTTCATAGGACAAGTTTTCATACTATGAACATTTTCCCATTACCTTTATTTATTTTATTTTATTTTTTTACAGAGTTTTGTTTTTTACCCCATATTCTTTAAAGAGTCCTATATGTTTCAGTCACTTAGTTATGTCTGACTCTTTGTGATCCCATGGACTGCAGGTCACTAGGCTCTTCTGTCCATAGGGATTCCTTAGGTCGGAATACTGGATTGGGTTGCCATTCCTTCTGCAGGAAATAATCCTCTACAAAGTGATTTTTAAAGGAATAATTGAATAAAACAGTGCATAGTATTTTATTGTCATTTCCATCATTTAGACAATACTCACTTTTTGAACATTTATGTAGATTCTAATTTTCAGCTGTCATAAAGATGGGAGGGAGGCATGGAGGGAGTAACATGGAAGCCTATACTGTCATGTGTGGAAAAGATAGCTATTGTCATTGTGCTAGGGGAATAGAGGTACCTGCAACCACTTGGAGCGATGGTCTGGAGGGATGGGAGGGGGGGAACTGGGTGGGGGGAGGGTCCAGGGATATGCATATGAATGATCTGGGAACATACATGTAAAAAAAATAAATAAAAAAGAAAAGAAAAAAAAAAGAAATGCAGAAGACTCGGTCCTAATGAGGTGGCTGGATTTAGAACCTATTACAAAAAATGAAGTAGGTCAAAAAGAGAAGGACAAGTACAATATACTAACACATATATATGGAATCTAGTAGGATGGTAATGATAACACATGCAGTGAAGCAATGGAAAAACAGAGATGGACAGTAGACATATGGACATTGTGGGGAATGAACAGTGGGTGGGAAGTATAAAGGAATTAGCACGAAACTCTATACTATCATATGTGAAAAAAATAGCTATTGTCTTTGTACTGTGAGAAAAGTGGATCCTGCAGGGGTGCCCTGTGATGGCCTGGAGGGGAGGGATGGGGGGGATATACATATGACTAATCTGGGAGCATACATATCTGTAAACAACAAAACTCTGTGAAAGTAAAAAGTAAAATAAAAATTAAAAAGAAACACAAGAATTTGTTATTATTATCACAAAAGTAGCATATAATTATTATAGAGGATTTAAGATATTCAAAGTTAAATTTTAGGGCTTATATATGTTTATATTTTGTGTTAAATTTGGATCATACTTTGTATAATATTTTTAACACTTTTTCATAGGACAAGTTTTCATACTATGAACATTTTCCCATTACCTTTATTTATTTTATTTTATTTTTTTACAGAGTTTTGTTTTTTACCCCATATTCTTTAAAGAGTCCTATATGTTTCAGTCACTTAGTTATGTCTGACTCTTTGTGATCCCATGGACTGCAGGTCACTAGGCTCTTCTGTCCATAGGGATTCCTTAGGTCGGAATACTGGATTGGGTTGCCATTCCCTTCTGCAGGAAATAATCCTCTACAAAGTGATTTTTTAAAGGAATAATTGAATAAAACAGTGCATAGTATTTTATTGTCATTTCCATCATTTAGACAATACTCACTTTTTGAACATTTATGTAGATTCTAATTTTCAGCTGTCATAAAGAGTGCTCCTATGAACACATCTATACACAAATCTTTGAAAGCAAACAAGTGATTTCTTTAGAATAAGGGCCTAGAAGTCAAAGTACTGGACCAGCAAATGTGAACATGGTTAAGGCTTTTCATGTGTATCTTCAAATTGTCTTCCAGAAAAAATTGCACCCAGATACAGGCTACCAGTCCCATGACCCTGGCTTTTCCTTTATTTTTACCACTTTTCTCTTTTGACTTGGTGTTTCTTCACAAAGTTGCAAACCCAGGTTTTCAAATGAAATGAAACATTTTCCTTTATTTTCCATGCTTTTCCTTGAATGCGAATATGTCCTCAGAACCCTTCTTAACACAGAGGTTTAGGCAAAAAAGCTTAATAATTAGAGCTATCCCCAAAGAGGAAACCTACTTGCCATCATTGCCTTATGGCTGAAATAAGACAGCAGATATTAATAGTTAGAGATCAGTAAACCAGTGGTATCACATGTCACTGTCTACCATCTAGACTTGGCCAAACAGAGGATAGGACAGGACTGGAGCAGGAGGCCAGCGTTAGTGGTTTTGTGTGTATATCAAGAAATCAGACCTACTAATAAGGAAAAGGTCTCAGAGCACTGATTATGGTCTTTTTTTCATAGTCAAGGTTTGGCTACAGTATGAGGATCAGTGGGAGGCAGAGGAAAAACTAGACAGATTCATCAAGGATTAGGTAGCCAAAGAGGGCTCCATTAAGGAAATTTCCCATTCAGTTAGCTAATAGAACACTTACCCAGTTCTAAGATGGCAGTGGTTTTTAAAATCCAGGTTAAGCCATTGTATCTTCTCCCACGTCTGAATTAGCTGTTACAACTTGTCCAGAGGGTTTATTTAGGAGCTGCCAGGGGTTGGGAGGGGGACCACCATGTGTTTGTGAGTGATCAGCACTGGGCCCGCGGCAAAGGTTATCGATTCAGACAGAAGGCCTCATTGGCACTGCCTGAATGAGGATCTCCTGGTTGAGCCTTTCATCTCTCCTGACTGCTGACCAGTTGCCTGGAGAACTAGACCTTTTAACCTCTGCACTGGGCTCTCTGTCTCACTGTTGAGCATGAACCTGTGGGACAGCTTTTCAGGCCAGGCCTGAAAATTTCAAAGCAGGAAGGGGTGGGGCTGCGGGGGTCTGCTTGTGATTTAGAACAAAACCAAACCATTTTGAAAACCAATTTTTAACTGCCTTAGCTCTCACTTTGTAAAGTATCTCTCAACAGAGTTTTCTTTATTATGACAGTGAAATGTTTCTTCTGCCAACATTAAAAAATCCTTTTTAGTGGTTTGCTTTATTTTTCTAAAAAAAAATTATGTGCACACAATAATTCAGGAAAAATCCCAAATAGAACCTTTGGACCCTCTTCAGCTAAATTGCTGACAGACTTCTAAAAGCCTTCTTTTTAATTGTAAAATATGCCAGGAAGCACAGAATGTTTTCATTCCCAATTTGAATATTCTTCTTGAGAGAAGGCATGGTTTCCCAGATAACCTCTTACCTTCTACCTGCCCATTGGTGTTGATCCTCTGGCAAAAGCCAATGCTGTGCTCAGTGTGATTTCCCTCTGTGCCCCATCCCGCCCCTGCTGCCTTCCTTAACTTCTTTTCTATTTCCCTTGTTCTCTTTCATCCGCACCCTTTCAGATGCGGATGAAAGTTCTGCTGTTTTCAATGTAACATAACCTGGCATGATAATATTATGGCTTAATCATTGGGAAAAAAAATAAAGTTTGTGTTCTGGGTATGCACATATATGCATGTGTGTGAGTATTGGATGGGCAAGGTTTGTATGTGTGTGTATATGGGCTTCCCTGTGTCAATAACATCATAGGCTCTTAAGTGTGTTTCCTCTTTCACTTACTTATTTATGAGAACTAAAAATTGAAATATGGGAATAAGCAAATTTCATGACCCCATAAAGTGGACGCATTACGTAAGACTGGAATCCTTCCTGTCTCTATAGAATGAAACGAGGTGGCCTTGAAGAGAGTATTTTGCTATAATGCACATCTTCTTTTACATCTTCAGGACTTGTTTTATAACCGAAGTAATGGACCTTTTAGCACCTCCACCTATTTCCCGCACCCCCCTGCCAAATCCTCAAACACCCACTTCTGACAAACAACATGCTCTCTGTGTGTATGAGTTCAGCACTTTTTTTTTTTTTCCAGATTCCACTTGTAAGTAAGATCATACAATATTTGTATTTCTTTGTCTGACTTGTTTCACTTAGCATAATACCCCCAAGGTCCATTTTTTCTTTTGTATGGCTGAACAGTGTTTCACTGTATTATATTCAACATTTTTCTTTACCTGTTCATCCTTTGAGAGCCGCTACTGATACACATTTTGGTGTCTTTCATCCTCACTCTGTTTTTGTCTTCTCTAAACACACATACATGACAAGCCAATTTTATAACAGCAAGCAGCATCTTTGTGTGTGTGAATTTAGGTCATTGTCATGCTTTACTCTTTTACTCTGGTTCCCATTTTTGATTCTGAATACAAATTTACAGGCATCTAGGCATGGAGAGGAGGGTCCATGACTGACAATGTTTATTTGGCTGTCAAGGACATTTGTTTTTCTGGTTCTAGTGAATGAGTTGGCTTTGTTTGAATAAAACCAATAGTTAATGGAGTTGAAAGCAAGACAGGCTACCATGCTAATATGGATGGGGATCATTTGCTCTGGCTGTTAGTTTCATGAAAGCCAACCTGTGTGCCAACTGTTGTCTTTTCCATTATGTGAGCAGGAGATAGAGAAATCTCCAAGGGAGTTATCCACAGTGAAGTCTTATTAATTAAGAAAGGAACAGTTGGATATTTGTAATATTCAATTAAATCAAGTTAAAGGTTTTTATTTGTACTATCTGTGGGAGATTGCTCAACAAGAGAATAGTGTACACAAGATAAAACATTAATGTTACTTGAAACTATATTTTAAGCAGATCAGAAGCATTCTTTTACAAATAATTATTGGAACTACAACAACTTTTATATAATTATGACTCTACAAAAATCTTGAAGAATAAAGTTAAATTTCTTTGAACATATGAGTAATAACAGTAATAAGACTTATATCTGCACAAGGATAGGGTTAACAAATATTTATATCAATATTCATATCTGAGTATGATAATAACCTAATGCAATATGATAGAAGTTCTCATCTCCCTGTGAAAGTTGATGTTAATTAACTCTATTTGTCATAGCAGGTAAACCCTCAAATCTCATTTAACCCAACAAAGATTTCTTTCTCATTCAGGAAAAGTCTTATGGCTACTGGGCACCCCTCTCAATCTTGCAGCTGCAACAAATAGGTCATGTAGAAAATATGATCTCTGCAGCTGAGAAAGAAGGAGATGGACATGGTACACTCGCTTATACTTGCCTTGATCTAAAGTGACCCAAGTCATATATTGGCAAGTTTCCTTGACTTAGTCACATAGCCCCAACTTCACTACAGGGAAGTTGGGAAGTGTACCTGGAGAGCATTACCTTCTGCCACATATATTTCACAAATAAGAAAAATCTTAATACTATGTAAGTTGTTCAAATTTACACAGGTATTAAATGGAAAAGTTGGATCTTACTCATGCCATTTGACCCCAATTTCAATGAATTTATACAATGGTATTCTCTACACAGATAGTTTAATTTTAAAAGACTCATCAATCCTTAAGGCATTGAGAAAATTATATTTGTGCACATTTGGTAGAAAATAGAGGAAGGATCCTGATTATTCCTGTTATCAATATTATACAGAATCCTTTTTAATGATGATATGCATATATGAATCACTTTGCAGACTTGATATGTTTCCTCAACTCTCCACACACCCAGAAAACTTCTATTATTTTCATTCTCTTCATCTTTATAATATCCATCATGTAGACTCCTTTTTGTTTTTGGAGGTAAGACAACGTTCATGTGGACTTCTTAAAGGTATAAGTATGATAATATTTATTCAATACCTGGAAATAGTAAATACTCATGTTATTTTTCTTTTTGTATTGTTTAAAAAGCAGCGACTTCAAAAGTAAGGTATTTTAGATTTAGAGGATGAAGTGTAAATCAGCCTTAATGAAAGAAATTTCACAAAAATCTTTATAAATACTTTAATAATAGAAAAAACTGCCCAAGTCAGCAATAAAAAGCTATGTGAAAAAAATCTGCAGTTAGAGCCCTGGTTGGATTTGTGAGGTTAGACTGCTGAAATATGGGCTGATCTGTACTTCTTAGAGTGATAAGTATAATGTTTGCTAGCCCATCTGGTTCTATTTGTCTCTGCAAGAGTCCATGCTTTATTTTACACAGAGAGAAACAATGGGATAATAAAATCTAATTGCAACAGCAATAAGCTGTTGTTGGTTGGACTAACCAGAGGACTTCCTGGGAAATGTTAGAGATGAGCTGGGAAAGAGTGGAAATGGAACTTGCTGGGTGTTTGGCTTGCAGGTCGTAAACAACTCTGCTCATCCCCCAAAGTCATTATCGCTCAAGGGCAAATAGCTGCTGGTTTTCTAGGACAATGAAAATTTTAAGCAGACTATGACAGAATACTTTCATAGCTGTTTTGTGAATACATATTTGATATTGAACTCAGTGGAGAGATATGTACACTTTCAGATTTCTCTGATTTGACCAACTATCAAAGTCCAAGTCTTAAGACATTCTTGTGGCAAAAATTTTAGCTTAATTCTTTCTTTTTTGGAGAAGTGAGATCGCCTTGGTTAGTTTTTTTATAAAATGAATGGTAAGAGCAGAATTGCATAGACGTTGAAACTCAGCATCTCCCAGAGTGACTTTTCATAGAGATTGCCAACAACAGATCTCAAATGCCCTGGGTAATTTGCTCTGGGACCTCTAACTATTGGAGGAGTCTGGGAGGTAATAGTTAAGGGGGCTTTTTCAGTGAAGAGTGGTGTGGACTCACTATAAACTAGTGACTGTAAAACCCAGAGCTAGCAAAGTGCTAGAGACATAAATTGTTGCTTTCTGTTCTCAGAACTTATGTTATAGTTTTTTGTTTGTTTGTTTGTTTTGTTTTAAATTCTTGATTCATTGTATTATTTTACATTAATAGTTATCTGGCTAGCTACTAACTTTTTTTTAAAATTGGGATTTGTTCATTTTACAGTGTTGTATTAATTTCAGATGTACAGTGAAGTTATTGTTATACGTCTTTTACAGAGTTTTGTTGTTTACAGTTATACATAATCCCAAAACAGTCATAGGTATATCCTCAACCTCTCCCACCCAAGCCCTCCTCCCTTTTCCTCCCAAACCACCCCCCAGGTTATGCTTAGCCCCCATGTAAGTTCCCTTAGTCTTATAGTTTAATCACAATGCTTATCTCTTTTACATATGATAGTGTAGGCTTCCATGTTACTCTTTCCATACCTCTCGCCTGATCTTCCCTTCACTCAATGTCCATAGGTCTGTTCTCTATGTCCGTTTCTCCATCGCTGCTCTGTGTGTGTATTTATTGGTACCATCTTGCTAGATTCCATATATATGCACTAGTATAATGTATTTGTCCTTTTCTTTTTGACTTACTCCACTTTGTATAATAGATTCATCTACCTGATTAGGATTGATTCTTCTGCATTTCTTTTTACAGCCGAGAAATATTCCATTGTATATATGTACCATAGCTTCTTTATTCATTCATTCATCTATGGACATCTAGGTTGCTTCCATGTTCTAGTTATTGTATAGAGTGCTGCAATGAATATTGGGGTACAGGTGTCTCTTTCAATTTTAGTTTCCCTTTATAGTTTTTAAAAGTAATTTTTGAAAGTTCTGATTTTTGTTAAAGACCAATCCCAAGCATTCTGGATATATGGGAAAATAGTATTTTGTGGACTAGAGTGTATTTTTTGTTGTTGTTCCTTAACACTTCTTTCCAAAAGGTCGAGTTAGTTTATTGAGCCCCAACTCTTTTGAGGCACTGTTTCAAGCTTTGGAGACATAGAGGTAAAAAGGCAGATGAGGGTTCTGCTCTCATGGAGCTCACATTCAAGCCCTCAGCTAGACTGTGGGATCCATGTCACATGCATTTTTCATTGAGTCCCTGGCCACTCTCATGATATTGATCACTTTGACAAGACTTATGGCTTTTCCTACATTCATTTTTTTGACCTTTCCATCCACTTTACAGAATATCTTAGAACTCACTCAGGCCTTTGAGTGTACGTCTTCTATAAGCACTGAAGAAAGAAGTCATAGTATAGCTTTCCCAAGGTTTCTGTGTTCCATGGAATACACTTTTTAATCAATCTGTGGTTCTAATTTAGGGATATTGGAACCTGGAGATGATGAAGTTTCACTAACAATAACAAAGTCCAAATTCATTGTTCTGAGGATCATGCTATTACGAGGAGTTTAAAATTTGGAAAATGGCTTTATGGAAAATAAAAATAACATTGAAATGGATGCAAGTTATTGAAAATGACTTAACCAGAATATATTCAAGTTATTAAGCTTGGAGATGGGAGCTTGAGAGACCTCCTGCCCTTCCAGTGTTCCAATGTCCTGCTCTCCAAACATGTTCCAAAGCACAATAAAGAGAAAAAACCCACTGGCTAAGAGAAATATTGCCTAGCTGTGCTGTAATCCAAAGCAGATTTCTAAATCTTCCTCCTAAAACTTCTAGAGTCTCAGAACTAAAGGCAAAACCACAGGCTGTAAGTGTGAATGATCCTGCCAGCATGAAGGCTGGGAATCCAGCACCTCTGAACAAAGACTCTGTCAAGTAAAATATGGCAGAAATAGGGCCAACTCCCTGTAGCTTCCTTCTCTCTTGGCTTGCCCATAAACTTGTGTCTATGCATTCCATAAGTGTAAGAACTCTGCATGGAATAGATATATAGACAGAAACTGGACAAAGTGGTTAAACAGGTAGAACTCAAGCTGACCTTCTTCCATACTACACACCCACTTCTGCTTTTCTGATTTTGTTAAAGGCACCTCTCATCCTTTGATCATGTGGCCAGGAGTCATCTATGGAATCCCCTCTTTCTTTGCTCCTAAAATCCACTGAGTTTTCTTTTGACTTTTTGATTCTATTGCTAAAATAATCTTTCTTCCTGCTCTGTTTACTACCTTTATTTCTGCTTCCTCATGTCCTAATATTTCAGACTACTGAGATTGCTTTTGTACAATGACCAGTGATTCCCACACTGCTAAGCCCCCAAGTCACTGTTCAGTTTCATCCTCTAGCCCTCAGCTAGACTGTGGGATCCATGTCACATGCATTTTTCATTGAGTCCCTGGCCACTCTCATGATATTGATCACTTTGACAAGACTTATGGCTTTTCCTACATTCATTTTTTTGACCTTTCCATCCACTTTACAGAATATCTTAGAACTCACTCAGGCCTTTGAGTGTACGTCTTCTATAAGCACTGAAGAAAGAAGTCATAGTATAGCTTTCCCAAGGTTTCTGTGTTCCATGGAATACACTTTTTAATCAATCTGTGGTTCTAATTTAGGGATATTGGAACCTGGAGATGATGAAGTTTCACTAACAATAACAAAGTCCAAATTCATTGTTCTGAGGATCATGCTATTACGAGGAGTTTAAAATTTGGAAAATGGCTTTATGGAAAATAAAAATAACATTGAAATGGATGCAAGTTATTGAAAATGACTTAACCAGAATATATTCAAGTTATTAAGCTTGGAGATGGGAGCTTGAGAGACCTCCTGCCCTTCCAGTGTTCCAATGTCCTGCTCTCCAAACATGTTCCAAAGCACAATAAAGAGAAAAAACCCACTGGCTAAGAGAAATATTGCCTAGCTGTGCTGTAATCCAAAGCAGATTTCTAAATCTTCCTCCTAAAACTTCTAGAGTCTCAGAACTAAAGGCAAAACCACAGGCTGTAAGTGTGAATGATCCTGCCAGCATGAAGGCTGGGAATCCAGCACCTCTGAACAAAGACTCTGTCAAGTAAAATATGGCAGAAATCGGGCCAACTCCCTGTAGCTTCCTTCTCTCTTGGCTTGCCCATAAACTTGTGTCTATGCATTCCATAAGTGTAAGAACTCTGCATGGAATAGATATATAGACAGAAACTGGACAAAGTGGTTAAACAGGTAGAACTCAAGCTGACCTTCTTCCATACTACACACCCACTTCTGCTTTTCTGATTTTGTTAAAGGCACCTCTCATCCTTTGATCATGTGGCCAGGAGTCATCTATGGAATCCCCTCTTTCTTTGCTCCTAAAATCCACTGAGTTTTCTTTTGACTTTTTGATTCTATTGCTAAAATAATCTTTCTTCCTGCTCTGTTTACTACCTTTATTTCTGCTTCCTCATGTCCTAATATTTCAGACTACTGAGATTGCTTTTGTACAATGACCAGTGATTCCCACACTGCTAAGCCCCCAAGTCACTGTTCAGTTTCATCCTTTAGCCCTACTCTCAGGTTGATTCAGTACTGCTGTTGGGGGAAACCTCTTCCTTTGGAATATCCTTATCCCTCAGCTCCTCTTTCCCTCAGGTTGTGGGTTGTGAGTCCCTCTGAGTATCCGTTGCTTATGGTTCTATCTTTGCCTGGCTGCTCATCAGCCCCTTCTCTACAGTTTCCTGGTGACCTGATCCATTCATGAGTAGTTATTAGCTCATTATTAAGGTTATTCACTTGACTGAACATTTTTTTAAGTATACTTTACATACAATGTTATGCTAATTTTAGGTGTACAAGAAAGGGTTTCAGTTATACACACTGAATTCCTTTTCATATTATTTATTACAGTATATTAGATGTAGTTCCTTCTGCTGTACAGTAGGATCTTGTTTATTTTTTATATAGTAATACATATCTGTTAACCCTAAACCCTTAATTTACCCGTTCTCCCTTCCTCTTTAGTAACTGTCAGTTAGTTTTTGAAGTCTGAGAGACTGATTCTGTTTCATAAATAAGTTTATTTGTATCACGTTTTATATTCCACATATAAGTGATATCATGTGGCATTTGTCTTTGTTTTTCTGAGTTCTTTCTTTCTTTCTTTTTTATTCTTTATTTTAAAAGTTTTACAGAGTTTTATTGTTCACCGACATGCACGTTCCCAGATCAGTCATATGCATATCCCTGGTCCCCCAACCCCCCCAGTTCCCCTCATTCCACCCCTCCAGACCAGCGCCCCATGCCTTTGTGAGCACTCCTATTCCGTTAGCACAGTGACAATAGCTATCTTTTCCACACATGACACTATAGGTTTCCATATTACTCTCTCCATGCCTCCCCCTCCCTCTTTCTTCCCCACAATGTCCCTAGGTCTATGCTCTGTCTGTTTTTCCATGAGTTCCCTGCGTGTGCTATCAAGACCGTCCTACTAGATTCCATATATGTGCGTTAGTATACTGTACTTGTCTTTCTCTTTTTGACTTACTTCAATTTTTATGATAGGTTCTAGCTCCAACCACCTCATTAGGACTGAGTCTTCTGCATTTCTTTTAACAGCTGAATAGTATTCCATTGTATATATGTACCAGAGCTTCTGGATCCATTCATTTGTCGATGGACATCTAGGTTGCTTCCATGTTCTGGCTATTGTATAGAGAGCTGCAATGAACACTGGGGTACAGGTGCTTCTTTCAGTTTTGATTTCATCAGGATATAAGCCTAAGAGTGGGATTGCTGGGTCATAGGGTGCTTCTATTTTTAGTTTTTGAAGGAATCTCCATACTGTCTTCCATAGAGGCTGTATCAATTGACATTCCCACTAGCAATGCAAGAGGGTTCCCTTTTCTCCACACCCTCTCCAGCATTTATTGTCTGTTGATTTGTGGATGATGGCCATTCTGACGGGTGTGAGGTGATATCTCATTGTTGTTTTGATTTGCATTTCTCTAATAATAAGCGAGGTTGAACATTGTTTCATGTGCTTTTGGGCCATCTGTATACCATACTGTCTTGTGATTGTTGCTTTGTAGTAGAGTCTGAAGATAGGAAGGCTGATTCCTCCAGCTCCGTTTTTCTTCCTCAGGATTGCTTTGGCAATTCGAGGTCTTTTGTGTTTTCATATGAACTGTGTTATTGTTTGGTCTAGTTCTGTGAAAAATGTCATTGGTAGTTGGATAGCTATTGCATTGAATCTGTAGATGATATTTGGTAGTATGATCATTTTCACAATATTGATTCTCCCGACCCAGGAACATGGAATATCTCTCCATCTGTTTAAGTCTTCTTGAATGTCCTTCATGAGTGTCTTGTAATTTTCTGTGTACAGTTCTTTTGTTTCTTTGGGTAGGTTTATTCCTAGGTATTTGATTCTTTTGGCTGCAATGGTGAAGGTGATTGCCTCTTTGATTTCATTTTCTGATTTTTCACTGTTTGTGTATAGGAATACCAGTGATTTCTGTGTGTTGACCTTGTATCCTGTGACTTTGCTGAATTCGTGATTAGCTCTAGTAGATATGTAATAGTGTCTTTGGGATTTTCTATGTATAATATCATGTCATCTGTAAAAGAGAGAGCTTGACTTCTTCCTTTCTAATCTGGATTCCTTTTATTGCTTTCTCTTCTCTTATTGCTGTTGCTAGCACTTCCAGGACTATGTTGAATAGTAGTGGTGAAAGTGGACACCCCTGTCTTGTTCGTGATCTTAGAGGGAGTGCTTTCAGTTTTTCTCCGTTGAGGAAAACGTTCGCTGTTGGTTTCTCATATATGGCTTTTATTATGTCGAGATAAGTTCCTTCTGTGCCAATTTTCTGAAGAGGTTTTTTTTTTTTTTTTAAATCATAAATGGGTGTTGTACTTTGTCGAAGGCTTTTTCTGCATCTATTGAGATGATCATGTGATTTTTGCCTCTCAATTTGTTGATATGGTGTATTACATTGATTCATTTAGCAGATATTTAAGAATCCTTGCATGCCTGGGATGAACCCGACTTGGTCATGATGTATGAGTTTTTTGATGTGCTGTTGAATTCTGTTTGCTAGGATTTTGTTGAGGATGTTGGCATCTAAGTTCATCAGAGAAATTGGCCTGTAATTTTCCTCTTTTGTGTTGTCTTTGCCAGGCTTTGGGTAACAGGGTGATGGTGGCTTCATAGAATGTGTTTGGAAGTTTTCCTTTTTGTGCAATTTTTTGGAAGAGTTTTAGAAGGACAGGCATTAGCTCTTCTTTAAATGTTTGGTAGAATTCGGCTGTGAAGCCATCTGGCCCTGGGCTTTCATTTTTGGGTAGATTTTTAATCACAAATTCGATTTCTGAGCTTCTGATTGGGTTGCTCAAAGTTTCTGTTTCTTCCTGGCTCAGTCTTGGGAGATTAATCTTCCCCAAGAAACTGTCCATTTCTTCCAGGTTGTCCAGTTTGTTGCCATAGAGTTGTTCCTAATAGTCTCTTAGAATCCTTTGGATTTCTGCATGGTCTGTTATAATCTCTCCTTTTTTGTTTTTGATTTTGTTGATCTGGCTCTTCTCTTTTTCTTGATGAGTCTGGCCAGCAGCTTGTCAATTTTGTTTACCTTTTCAAAGAACCAGCTTTTTGTTTTATTTATCTTTATTATAGTTTTTACAGTGATTCGTTGACCTTGTATCCTGTGACTTTGCTGAATTCGTGATTAGCTCTAGTGGTGGGAATGTATAATATCATGTCATCTGTAAAAAAACACTTCTTCCTTTCTAATCTGGATTCCTTTTAGTTCTTTCTCTTCTCTTATTGCTGTTGCTAGCACTTCCAGGACTATGTTGAATAGTAGTGGTGAAAGTGGACACCCCTGTCTTGTTCGTGATCTTAGAGGGAGTGCTTTCAGTTTTTCTCCGTTGAGGAAAACGTTCGCTGTTGGTTTCTCATATATGGCTTTTATTATGTCGAGATAAGTTCCTTCTGTGCCAATTTTCTGAAGAGGTTTTTTTTTTTTTTTTAAATCATAAATGGGTGTTGTACTTTGTCGAAGGCTTTTTCTGCATCTATTGAGATGATCATGTGATTTTTGCCTCTCAATTTGTTGATATGGTGTATTACATTGATTCATTTAGCAGATATTTAAGAATCCTTG
Organism: Tragulus kanchil; assembly: GCA_022376925.1. Taxonomy (NCBI): domain Eukaryota; kingdom Metazoa; phylum Chordata; class Mammalia; order Artiodactyla; family Tragulidae; genus Tragulus; species Tragulus kanchil. The sequence goes on from JAIOJX010000025.1 coordinate 46,611,529, forward strand.
CATGCCTGGGATGAACCCGACTTGGTCATGATGTATGAGTTTTTTGATGTGCTGTTGAATTCTGTTTGCTAGGATTTTGTTGAGGATGTTGGCATCTAAGTTCATCAGAGAAATTGGCCTGTAATTTTCCTCTTTTGTGTTGTCTTTGCCAGGCTTTGGGTAACAGGGTGATGGTGGCTTCATAGAATGTGTTTGGAAGTTTTCCTTTTTGTGCAATTTTTTGGAAGAGTTTTAGAAGGACAGGCATTAGCTCTTCTTTAAATGTTTGGTAGAATTCGGCTGTGAAGCCATCTGGCCCTGGGCTTTCATTTTTGGGTAGATTTTTAATCACAAATTCGATTTCTGAGCTTCTGATTGGGTTGCTCAAAGTTTCTGTTTCTTCCTGGCTCAGTCTTGGGAGATTAATCTTCCCCAAGAAACTGTCCATTTCTTCCAGGTTGTCCAGTTTGTTGCCATAGAGTTGTTCCTAATAGTCTCTTAGAATCCTTTGGATTTCTGCATGGTCTGTTATAATCTCTCCTTTTTTGTTTTTGATTTTGTTGATCTGGCTCTTCTCTTTTTCTTGATGAGTCTGGCCAGCAGCTTGTCAATTTTGTTTACCTTTTCAAAGAACCAGCTTTTTGTTTTATTTATCTTTATTATAGTTTCTTTCATTTCTTTCTCATTTATTTCTGCTCTAATCTTTATAATTTCTCTTCTTCTGATGGCTTTGGGGTGTTTTTGTTCTTCTTTCTCCAACTGTTTTAAGTGGAGGATTAGGTCATCTACTTCATATTTTCCTGGTTTCTTGAGGGGGGATTGTATTGCTATAAATTTCACTCTTACAAATGCTTTTGCGGTATCCCATAGGTTTTACATGGTCGTATGTTCATTATCATTTTCTTCTAGGAATTTTTAAATTTCTCCTTTGATTTGCTCGGTAATCAATCGGTTTTTTAGGTATGTGTTGTTTAATCTCCATGTGTTTGTGTTTTTAGCGGTATTTTTCCTGTAGGTGATCTCTAGTCTCATTGCATTGTGGTCCGAGAAGATGCTTGATAGAATTTCAGTTTTCTTGAATTGACTGAGGTTAGATTTGTGGCCCAAGATGTGGTCTATCCTGGAGAATGTTCCGTGAGCACTTGAGAAGAAAGTGTATTCTTCTGCTTTTGGATGGAACGTCCTAAAGATATAGATGAGATCCATCTTTTCTAGTGTGGCATTTAAGGCTTCTGTTTCTTTATTAATTTTCTGTTTGGATGATCTGTCCATTGGTGTGAGAGGAGCGTTAAAGTCTCCTACTATTACTGTGTTATTATTGATTTCTTCTTTTATGTCTGAAAGTGTGTGTTTTATGTATTGAGGTGCCCCTGTGTTGGGTGCGTAGATATTCATGACTGTTATGTCTTCTTCTTGGATAGATCCCTTAATCATGATGTAGTGACCTGCCTTGTCTCTCAGAATCTTCTTTACTTTAAAATCTATTTTGTCTGATATGAGGATTGCTATCCCAGCTTTCTTTTGATTTCCATTTGCATGGAATATATTTTCATCCTCTCACTTTCAGTCTATGAGTGTCTCTAGGTATGAAGTGGGTCTCTTGTAAACAGCATATATATGGATCTTGCTTCTGAATCCATTCAGTCAGGTTGTGCCGTTTGGTTGGAGCATTCAGTCCACTTACATTCAAAGTAATTATTGATACGAATGTTCCTATTGTCATCTTCTTAGACATTTGGGGTTTGATTTGTAGGACTTCGCCTACTCTTGTATTTATTGGCTATATCAGGCCCTTTAACACTTGTTGTAGGGCTGGTTTTGTGGTACAGAATTCTTTTAGTTTTGGCTTGTCTGTGAAGTTTTTGACTTCACCATTGATTCTGAATGAGATTCTTGCTGGGTGGAGAATTCTTGCTTGGAGGTTATTCTCTTTTAGCCATTTAAATGCGTCTTGCCATTCTCTTCTAGCCTGCAGTGTTTCTGTTGAAAGATCCGCAGTTAGACGTATGGGGTTTCCTTTATATGTGATTTGTTGTTTGCTCCTAGCTGCTTTTAGTAATCTGTCTTTATATTTAGTCTGCGTTAGTTTGATTAGAATGTGCCTTGGTGTGTTTCTTCTGGGGTTTCTCCTGTATGGAACTCTTTGTGCTTCTTGGACTTGGTTGACTATTTCCTTTCCCATGTTGGGGAAGGTTTCAACTATAACCTCTTCAAGAATTGTTTCATAGTCTTTCTTCTCGTCTTCTTCCTCTGGAACTCCTATAATTCTAATGTTGCTGCGTTTGATATTGTCCCATAGGTCTCTGAGGCTATCCTCAGTTCTTTTAATTCTTTCGACTTTGATCTGTTCTTCAGCACTTATTTCCACCATTCTGTCTTCCAGCTCACTTATCCGTTCTTCAGCCTCTGATACTCTACTCTTGAGACCTTCTATAGTATTTTTGAGTTCAGCAATTGAGTTGGTGGTCTCCATTTGCTTATTTTTCATTTCTTGCATGTCTCTTCTCAGTGCACTAACTTCCTCTAATATTCTGTTTTCAGTGTCTTGCGTCCTCATTAGTATAGCTTTTCTGAATTCTCTTTCAGATAATTTGTGTATCTCCTCCTCTGTCATTTGAAGCTGTGTTTCTCTACCTTGGTCCTTCATTTGTGCAGTGTTTCTCTGTCGTTTCATTATTAGGTTAGTTTTTGTTTCTTTGTGTGTGTCTGTGTGTGTGGAGTTCTTTTTCCCACCAGGCTTCTTGGTTGAATTCTCCCTTCCTTTGGGTTTCTGTCCTTGTAGAAGGGTTCAGTGGTTTGTGTCTTGGGTGGTGTTAGGTCTTGTTTACAGGTGAATAATCTCTAGTGTTGTATGTTCTTTGATAGTGTGGGGTCTTGGAATCAAGGCTTCCACTCCGAGGATCCTTGGTTTGATGACTGGTCTGGGGGTGTAGGCTCTATGTCTGGTTTGCTATGGTGTTCAGTGATATTAGTTCACATGCTAGCATCTGAGGAACAAGAGGTGCATCCCTGATGGGTGACAGTCATAAAAGTATGCAGATGTGTTCTAACATCGTCATAAGATATACATACATACATAGGTATAACCACATCTGACCAGTCTTACAGAGATAAAGCACAGGAAATTTTTCTGGCAAATGATGTACTCAAAGATGATACTTGCTTGTTAAGCTCTGAATTAATTAAAATAGTGCCTGGAAAAATAGATCCAGGGCAAGGTCCTGGCTTGGACTATTTTATTGAAAGCATTTTTTAACTAGAACATGTGTTGGGGATGAGGATGAGAGAGTGTATGGATAATGAGAAGGAATAGATTCATCTTGGAAGGATTTTATAGATTTATATAGCCAAGATTAGTGTGTTGTATTGTTTAGTGCAGCTGGGATACAGTAGTGGAGACAGGAAGATACGAAATATTTATCTAGAGGATAGTGGTAGAAAGGAGAAAGTTTTACATTTAGAACATAGAGGGAGGAAGCAGTGGCAAAGAGGAAGGAAAAATAGGTTTCCAAGAATTAAAAGTAAAAAACAAATTAAATATTAAAAATCAAAAAAAGGAAATAAAAAATTAAAAAGGGTGGAAAATTTAATAAGAGGAGACCAAAAAAAAAAAAAAAAAAATCCCAAACCTGACCAGTCAATCGAATAAAGAAAACTGTCCACAACAAGGAAACAAACAAAAAAAGCTAAATACTGTCCCTGGTTTTTATCCTCTCATCTGCCTGGTGGAAACCAATCTGCTCTTGATGATGGTGTCTTGATGATGTAGTCTTTCCCTTACAGCACTGGTTGCTATGGTTTCTGTTTTTGTTTTCAGCAAAACAAAGGCTTTGCTGAGAGCTCAGGTGCTGGCCAGGGCTGCGGGCTGATCCCAGTCCATCGGGCGGGGTGCCGTGGCGCGCAGACCCATGTTGGAAGGGGCACCCTCCAATCCCTGCTCTTCTCCAGGTTTCCTCCACTGCGGCTGCAGCTCTCCGGGTGCACAGGCTCCTCTGCCGCTAGCGCGCGTGCACTGCTGGTTATGCTTTCAAGTCCCAAAGTCGGGCATGGGCTTTCCCGACTGGCTCGAGCCCAGTCCCTGGTGAGCAATCCGTGGGCGATTTCCCCTCTCTGTTCAGCAAGCCCCCCACGTGGAGTGTTTGAAGTTACCTGGTGCCAGGCGGAAAGTCGCAATTTTCACCCGGCCAAGCGGTGCGATTTTCGCTCTGGGTGTTCCCTGTTGGGCTCTATCCAGGTCCCTTGGCAGCACTCCACAGGGAACTTCCTAACTGCGTTCCGCACGGTCCTGCTCCAGTATCTTATCTTCACAGTGTCTTAATTTCTGCCAGCGATCCGGCCAGATTCTTGGAATTTTCGTGCTGAGCGCTGCTCTCTCTCCCCTGATGCTCCACTCAGGCCCCCTTTTAGGGCACTTGCTAGCGCGCTCTCCGCTGATCTGGCGTGGGGGTTAGGCTAGAGGGTTCTCAGAACAGGAGCTCTGGGATAGTTCTGGCTGTTCCCTCTTCGACCCTCGCAGACCTAAGGAGTTCTTCTGCTGTCTAGCGGCTGGTTTGTTGGTGGTGTTTCATTTCTTGATTAGTTCTGGTGATTCTGTTGGGGAGCTGGTGAAATCTTCCCCTCATTCCCCCGCCATCTTGGCCCCCCTCCTCTGATTTATTTCATTTAGTATAATTATCTCCAACTAAAAAGAGGCAAGAGGATTTTCTTTTCTTTTCTTTAATTAATTTTACTGTTTACTTTTAACAGAGTTTTGTTGTTTACAGTTATGTATAATCTTAGATTAGTCATATGTATATCCCTTTATTTGAGGAAGCACTTGTTAGTTTTTGAGGGCCCACTTGTAGAATGGTGCACAAAGTTTGAAGCAACTGTTCAGAATGCAATCCAGTGCCACCATGTTATCTATGAAGAGAAAAACAAAGAGAAACTATCCAGACATCACTGGATCATCTTTGTCAAGAGGATAGATAGAACTGAATCCAGCAAGAAACCAGAACCTGTGCCATCAACATCAGGCATGCATGAAATTGCAGCTTGCCCTCTATCTCCTATTGTTGATGATTCTTCAGCTCTACCATCTTGTACTTCCTTTCCCTCCTCCAGTCAGTGACTTTTCTTGCCTGCTCATACAGTGCTAGTCCTATATGCCAGCTGTTGTGTGTATGACTGTACTTTTCAAGTACATATACTGTATGACTAAAAATTTATTTATTTTTTATTTATTATTGTGCGAAAAGTATTGTAAACCTATTACAGAATGGCACTATATAGCTGATTGTGTTAGTTGGGTATAGTCTTACATATTCTATATAAGACTAACCTATAAAAAGTCAGATTTATGAACTTGCTCTCAGAATGGAACCTTATTTACAGAATAGCACTATAGCAGGAAATTGGGACAATTGGTCTGCTCAGTTAGTCTTATCTTCACAGTGTCTTAATTTCTGCCAGCGATCCGGCCAGATTCTTGAATTTTCGTGCTGAGCGCTGCTCTCTCCCTGATGCTCCACTCAGGCCCCTTTAGGGCACTTGCTAGCGCTCTCCGCTGATCTGGCGTGGGGGTTAGGCTAGAGGGTTCTCAGAACAGGAGCTCTGGGATAGTTCTGGCTGTTCCCTCTTCGACCCTCGCAGACCTAAGGAGTTCTTCTGCTGTCTAGCGGCTGGTTTGTTGGTGGTGTTTCATTTCTTGATTAGTTCTGGTGATTCTGTTGGGGAGCTGGTGAAATCTTCCCCTCATTCCCCCGCCATCTTGGCCCCCCTCCTCTGATTTATTTCATTTAGTATAATTATCTCCAACTAAAAAGAGGCAAGAGGATTTTCTTTTCTTTTCTTTAATTATTTTTACTGTTTACTTTTAACAGAGTTTTGTTGTTTACAGTTATGTATAATCTTAGATTAGTCATATGTATATCCCTTTATTTGAGGAAGCACTTGTTAGTTTTTGAGGGCCCACTTGTAGAATGGTGCACAAAGTTTGAAGCAACTGTTCAGAATGCAATCCAGTGCCACCATGTTATCTATGAAGAGAAAAACAAAGAGAAACTATCCAGACATCACTGGATCATCTTTGTCAAGAGGATAGATAGAACTGAATCCAGCAAGAAACCAGAACCTGTGCCATCAACATCAGGCATGCATGAAATTGCAGCTTGCCCTCTATCTCCTATTGTTGATGATTCTTCAGCTCTACCATCTTGTACTTCCTTTCCCTCCTCCAGTCAGTGACTTTTCTTGCCTGCTCATACAGTGCTAGTCCTATATGCCAGCTGTTGTGTGTATGACTGTACTTTTCAAGTACATATACTGTATGACTAAAAATTTATTTATTTTTTATTTATTATTGTGCGAAAAGTATTGTAAACCTATTACAGAATGGCACTATATAGCTGATTGTGTTAGTTGGGTATAGTCTTACATATTCTATATAAGACTAACCTATAAAAAAGTCAGATTTATGAACTTGCTCTCAGAATGGAATTCATTCATATGTAGGGGACTTTCTGCTACATGTTGAGAACTATAAAGCACTGATACAGGAAATTGAGGACAATTCAAAGAAATGGAAAAATAATCCATTTTCTTGGAGTGGAAGAATTAATATTGTTAAAATGACCATACTGCCCAGAGCAATCTACAGATTTAGTGTAAACCTCATGAAATTAGCCACAACATTGTCCACAGAACTAGAATAAATAATCCTAAGATTAATATGGGACCAGAACTGCTGAAGCAATACTGAGGAAACAGAACAAAACTGGAGGAATAACCCTCTCAGACTTCAGACAATACTACAAAGTGACACTAATCAAAAAAGTGTGGCATTGGCCCCAAAAGGGATATATGGAGCAATGGAACAGAATAGAGAGTGCATAAATAAACCCACACGCCTATGGTCAGTTATTATTCAAAAAAGGAGGCAAAGATATACAATGGAGAAAAGACAGTCTCTTACACCAGTGGTGTTGGGAAAGTCAGACAGCTTCATTTAAATCCACGAAGTTAGAACACACTCTTACAGTATACACAAAAATAAACTTGATTGATCATTTAAAAACATTGACATATGAAAAGTAAGTGACTGTTTACTTGAACTCCCACATCCTCAGAAGTTCCTCAGCCTTAATTGCTTTGAATCATTTATATTTTTCAACTCTTTTGTTTTATTCCTGGTGCTCTAAGAAATATATTTATACCTCTGTGAATTGATTTGTCAGCTTTAAATAACAACTATTAATTCCTCACTATGAAAGAAGAGGAATTAGCTTACTTATACTTCCCTCCATTTTTTTCTGTGTTTGTCATTGTTCTATTCCTTACCTTTATAAAATAATTGCATTACTGTAGATGTTGCCAATTGTATATGCTAAGACTTGCCTTTTCATTATGACAGACAGAAAGTGACCATGTGTGTGCTCTTCGCACTCCATTCCTGTCCCACCCCCATTTACTTCTCTGAGCTGTGCACTGTTTATTTATTTTTATTTATTATTGTGCGAAAAGTATTGTAAACCTATTACAGAATGGCACTATATAGCCTTACATATTCTATATAAGACTAACCTATAAAAAAGTCAGATTTATGAACTTGCTCTCAGAATGGAATTCATTCATATGTAGGGGACTTTCTGCTACATGTTGAGAACTATAAAGCACTGATACAGGAAATTGAGGACAATTCAAAGAAATGGAAAAATAATCCATTTTCTTGGAGTGGAAGAATTAATATTGTTAAAATGACCATACTGCCCAGAGCAATCTACAGATTTAGTGTAAACCTCATGAAATTAGCCACAACATTGTCCACAGAACTAGAATAAATAATCCTAAGATTAATATGGGACCAGAACTGCTGAAGCAATACTGAGGAAACAGAACAAAACTGGAGGAATAACCCTCTCAGACTTCAGACAATACTACAAAGTGACACTAATCAAAAAAGTGTGGCATTGGCCCCAAAAGGGATATATGGAGCAATGGAACAGAATAGAGAGTGCATAAATAAACCCACACGCCTATGGTCAGTTATTATTCAAAAAAGGAGGCAAAGATATACAATGGAGAAAAGACAGTCTCTTACACCAGTGGTGTTGGGAAAGTCAGACAGCTTCATTTAAATCCACGAAGTTAGAACACACTCTTACAGTATACACAAAAATAAACTTGATTGATCATTTAAAAACATTGACATATGAAAAGTAAGTGACTGTTTACTTGAACTCCCACATCCTCAGAAGTTCCTCAGCCTTAATTGCTTTGAATCATTTATATTTTTCAACTCTTTTGTTTTATTCCTGGTGCTCTAAGAAATATATTTATACCTCTGTGAATTGATTTGTCAGCTTTAAATAACAACTATTAATTCCTCACTATGAAAGAAGAGGAATTAGCTTACTTATACTTCCCTCCATTTTTTTCTGTGTTTGTCATTGTTCTATTCCTTACCTTTATAAAATAATTGCATTACTGTAGATGTTGCCAATTGTATATGCTAAGACTTGCCTTTTCATTATGACAGACAGAAAGTGACCATGTGTGTGCTCTTCGCACTCCATTCCTGTCCCACCCCCATTTACTTCTCTGAGCTGTGCACTGTTTTCTTTGTTTCCCCTTTTATGGGAGTATAGTTTGTTTATACTGCTATGTTAGTGTCTGCTGTATACAAAAGTGAATCAGTTATATAAATACATATATCCCTTCTTTCTTAGATCTTTCCTTCCACTAGATCCCACTTAGAGCACTTCTCTGGTGCCTCAATGGTAAAGAATCCACCTGCCAATACAGGAGATTTGGGTTGATCCCTGGGTCAGAAAGGCCCCCTGGAGAAGGAAATGGCACACCACTTCAGTACTTTTGCCTTGGAAATTCCATCGACAGAGGTGCCTGGGAGGCTAGAGTGCATGGAGTCACAAGAGTCAGACATGACTTAGTGACTAAACAACAATAACCCTTTAGAACACCACTGAACACTGAGTAGAGTTCACTGTGCTATACAGTCAGTTCCTATTAGTTATTTATCATACATTTGTTCTCTACATCTGTGTCTCTATTTTTGCTTTGTAAGTAAGTTCGTCTATACCATTTTTCTAGATTCCACATGTATGCATTAATACATGATATCTGTTTTTCTCTTTTTGATTACTTGATTACTTCACTATGTATGATAGTCTCTGGGCCCATCCACATCTCTGCAAGGCACAATTTCACTCCTTTTAATGGCTGAATAATATTCCATTTATATGTGTAATACATCTTCTTTATCCATTTTTTCTTTTAATGGATATTTAGGTTGCTTCTATGTCCTGGCTATTGTAAATAGTGTTGCAGTGAACTAGGGTACATATTTCTTTTCAAATTGTGATTTTCTCCAGGTATATGCCCAGGGATGCAATTGTTGGGTCATGTGGTATTCTATTTTCAGTTTTTAAAGGAATATCCATGCTGTTCTCCAAGTGGCTGTACCAATTTACATTTCTATTCCCACAGTGTAGCAGGGCTCCCTTTTCTCCATACCCTCCCAGCATTTATTGTTGGTAGAATTTTTTTTTTTTAAAGATTTATTTTATTTATTTTGGGTGGGGGTCGGGTTGGGGAGGGAGGGGAGCGGGTGGTCTTTCATTTCTCTATTTTCATCCGTCTTTGTTCTTTGGCTCCTGTGGGCCTCCCATCACGGTGGCATCTGTTGTTACAAAGCACCGGCTCTGGGTGCATGCGCTCCAGAGTTCCAGAGCTCTGGCTTGGTCATTGGACACATAGGTCCAGCCGCTCCATGGCACGTGGGATCTTCCCAGGCCAGGGATCGAACGGGTGCCCCTTGCACTGCAAGGCGGTGTCCTTACCCACTGGACCACCAGGGGAAACCCTATTGTTGATAGAATTTTTGATGATGGCCATTCTGACTGGTGTGAGGTGATATGTTATTGTAGTTTTGACTTGCATTTTTCTAATAATCAGTGATGTTGAGCATCTTTTCATGTGTTTGTTGGCCATGTGCATGTCTTCTTTGGAGAAGTGTCTGTTTAGGTCTTCTCTCCATTTTTGCTCACGTTGTTTTTTTTTTTTTTTTGGATATTGAGCTGCACGAGCTGTTTGCTATTTTGGAGAATAATGCCTTGTTAGTTGGTTTGTTTGCAAATATTTTCTTCCATTTTGAAAATTAATATTTTTTGTTTCATTTATGGTTTGCTTTGCTGTCCAAAAGCTTTTAAGTTTCATCAGGTCCCATTTGTTCATTTTTGTCTATATTATCATAACTCTAGGAAGTGGGTCAAAAAAGAGCTTGCTGTGATTAATATCGAAAGGTACCCTGCCTAATGTTTTCCTCTATGAGTTTTATAGTGTCTGACCTTACATTTAGTTCTTTAACCCATTTTGAGTTTATTTTTGTACATGGATTCTAATTTCATTCTTTTTACATGTAGTTGTCCAGTCTTCCCAGCACCCCTTATTGAAGAGACTGCCTTTTTCTCCACTGCATGTTCTTGCCCCCTCTGTCATAGGTTAGGTGACCACAGGTGCATGTGTTTATCTCTGGGCTTTCTATCCTACTCCATTGATCTATATTTCTGTTTATGTGCCAGTACCATGCTGTCTTATTTGCTGTAACTTTGTAGTATAGTCTGAAGTGGGAACCTGATTCCTCCAGCTCCAATTTTATTTCTCAAGATTGCTTTGTCTTTTGTGTTTCATATAAATTGCAATTTTTTTTGTTTTAATTCTATGAAAAATGTCATTGGTAGTTAAGTAACAATTGCATTGAATCTGTAGACTTAGTCATTTTCATACTATTGATTCTTTCAATTCAAGAACATGGTATATCTCTCCATCAGTTGATGTCTTTTATTTCTTCAATCAGTATCTTTTTTTGACTTTTTTTATTGGGGGCATGTGGACTCTTCATTGTAGTGTGCAGGGTTTCTCTAGTTGCATTGCACTGGCTTTGTTGCCTCATGGCATGTGGGATCATAGTTCCCTGACCAGGGATTAAACCTACATCCTCTGAATCAGAAGGTGGACTCTTAACCACTGGACCACCAGGGAAGACTATTAGTATCTTATAGTTTCCTGAATACAGGTATTTTGCCTTCATAGGTAGGCATGTTCCTAGGTGTTTTATTCTTTTTTGCTGTGTTGATAAGTAGGATTGTTTCCTTAATATCTCTTTCTGATTGTTTTTTGTTGTTGTAGTCATAGAAATGCAAGGGATTATTACATATTGATTTTGTAACCTGCAACTTTATCAAATTTATTGATGGGTTCTGGTAGTTTTCTGGTAGCATCTTTAGGATTTTCTCTATATAGTCTCATGTCATCTGCAAACAGTGATAGTTTTATTTCTTTTGCAATTTGGATTCTTTTATTTTTTTATTTTTCTCTGGTTGTCATGTCTAGGACTTCCAAAACTATGTTGAACAATAGTGGTGAGAGTGGTAATCCTTTGTCTTGTTCCTGATCTTAGAGGAAATGCTTTCAGTTTTCACCCTGAGAATGATGTTTGCTGTGGGTTTTTCATATATCAACCTTTGTTATGTTGAGGTATGTTCCCTCTATGCCCACTTTCTGGAGAGTTTTTTTTTTTTTTTAACACAAATGGGTTTTGAACTTTAGGGTTGCCATTAAAAATTACCACAAGGGTGGATTAACACACAAAAATTTATTCTTTCACGGTTCTGAAGACCAGAAGTTCAAAATTAAGCTGTCAGTAGAGCCATTCTCCCTCTGAAGGCTCCAGGGAAGAATCCTCCTTTACCTCTTCCTAGCTTCTGGTGGTTTCAGTAGCCCTCAGCATTCCTTGACTTGCAGCTGCATCATTCCAACTTCTGTCTCTGTTGTCATGTGGCCTGATTCCATGTATGTCTCTGTCTCCATGTGTCTCCCTCTTTCTTATAAGGAAATCAGTCATGTTGGATTCAGGGACAACCTTATTCCAGTAGAACTTTGTCTTAACTAATTATATCTGTGAAGATATATTTACAAATAAGTTTAAATTCTGAGGTTCCAGGTAGACATGAATATTTACACTATTCAAACTAGAATAACCTTGAACTCCAATTTTGTCCTTCTAGCCTTGTGAGAGTTCTGAAATGTCTACTCAAGTTCTCATTTTTGGACCATTGCTTCAGAATGAGCAAGTGCTTTGAGGGAAAATGTGGCACCAGAAGTCTGACTTAACTTCTGCATTTTCTTTCTAAAGGCTTTCGTTTTTCATTGTTGTTTTAGTTATGCATTTTTGATAAGGGAAGTTGATCTAATACAAGTTTATCATGGCCCCAAAGAATGTATGTTATAATATTTTGATTTAAATATCTTCCCATCATTTCCATTCCTCTTTATGCCATTTTAAGCAATTAATTTGTTTGGTATTTTCCTACTTAGCTTAATTCCTTGTAGTGTGAGTTTTCTAGTGATAAATTATCTTAGTTTTTTTCTTAAACTGAAAATATCATTTTTTTTCTTTGTTATGGAGAGATATTTTTGCTGGCTATAGAATTCTGGATTTATTTTTCTTTCTGTCATCACTTTAAAAATGTGTTCTACTCTCTTTTGGCCTCCATAGTTTTTAATGAAAAGTCAGCCAACAATTGCTGACTTCTGTATAAAGTGTATCATTTTCTTTTTCTGCTTTCCAGATTTACTCATTACGTTTGGCTTCTGATTCTGACTGACTCCTGACTTTTGAGTCTGACTCTGATGTTTGGCTATCCTTCTTGATGTGCACAGTGTAGACTGAATCTGTAAATTTATGTATTTCATCAAATTTGGAAAATGTTTGGTTATCGCTTCTTCAAATGATTCCTGGTTGCCATACCAAGAAGTTCTGCAGTAGAGCCATTCTCCCTCTGAAGGCTCCAGGGAAGAATCCTCCTTTACCTCTTCCTAGCTTCTGGTGGTTTCAGTAGCCCTCAGCATTCCTTGACTTGCAGCTGCATCATTCCAACTTCTGTCTCTGTTGTCATGTGGCCTGATTCCATGTATGTCTCTGTCTCCATGTGTCTCCCTCTTTCTTATAAGGAAATCAGTCATGTTGGATTCAGGGACAACCTTATTCCAGTAGAACTTTGTCTTAACTAATTATATCTGTGAAGATATATTTACAAATAAGTTTAAATTCTGAGGTTCCAGGTAGACATGAATATTTACACTATTCAAACTAGAATAACCTTGAACTCCAATTTTGTCCTTCTAGCCTTGTGAGAGTTCTGAAATGTCTACTCAAGTTCTCATTTTTTGGACCATTGCTTCAGAATGAGCAAGTGCTTTGAGGGAAAATGTGGCACCAGAAGTCTGACTTAACTTCTGCATTTTCTTTCTAAAGGCTTTCGTTTTTCATTGTTGTTTTAGTTATGCATTTTTGATAAGGGAAGTTGATCTAATACAAGTTTATCATGGCCCCAAAGAATGTATGTTATAATATTTTGATTTAAATATCTTCCCATCATTTCCATTCCTCTTTATGCCATTTTAAGCAATTAATTTGTTTGGTATTTTCCTACTTAGCTTAATTCCTTGTAGTGTGAGTTTTCTAGTGATAAATTATCTTAGTTTTTTTCTTAAACTGAAAATATCATTTTTTTTCTTTGTTATGGAGAGATATTTTTGCTGGCTATAGAATTCTGGATTTATTTTTCTTTCTGTCATCACTTTAAAAATGTGTTCTACTCTCTTTTGGCCTCCATAGTTTTTAATGAAAAGTCAGCCAACAATTGCTGACTTCTGTATAAAGTGTATCATTTTCTTTTTCTGCTTTCCAGATTTACTCATTACGTTTGGCTTCTGATTCTGACTGACTCCTGACTTTTGAGTCTGACTCTGATGTTTGGCTATCCTTCTTGATGTGCACAGTGTAGACTGAATCTGTAAATTTATGTATTTCATCAAATTTGGAAAATGTTTGGTTATCGCTTCTTCAAATGATTCCTCCCTATTTTTTCTCTCTTCTCTTTCTGGGACTCTAATTACAATCATGTTCTATCAGTTGACATTATCTAACAGATCCCTATTCCTTTCTTTTCATTTTTCCCCTTCTTCTCGGTGTCTGAATTAGGTTAGAAATTCAAGAAATATTCAAGAAATAATTTTCATTGCACATGGGAAACAGAATGTACACTAGAGGAGTGAATAGGCATACTACAATGAACAATGTATGTAGACATATGTGGAGCATGTTGGTCTTCCCAAGGTGCCTATTGAATGTCCTGATTTGTCAGAGAGAATACTTATTGTAGTTGACAAAAACAAAATAACATGCAACTAGTAGCATGTTAAGTAGTTTTATAAAATACAGTGTGCAAGCCATAGTTCAGTGTGTTCTGAGAGGATATAAATGAAGACTTTCTCCATCGTCACAAGGATTAGGGGAAAAATTCTGCTTTCCATCTTGTGGAGACACCTAGTGGTACAGCATCTACTTGTGAGTTCTTTCCACCCACCTCTCCTATCAATTTAAATTATGTACTTTTCTATGGGAAAAGATTTCAGATAGTACTATTTATTTGGAGACACTACAATGAGGAGTGAGAGATGAGTGGAAATCTAGACATAATGCATTTTTACAGAGCTCACAGAAAAACCAAAGGGAAGTAAATTAGGGGGTTCTTGTGTTGCTACCTAGAACAAAAAGCAGAAAATGATATTGAAAGATGATAACTTTTATGTAAGTCAATGACTATTAGGATTTTTGGGGATTTCTAAATAGAATTCTGGATTTATTTTTCTTTCTGTCATCACTTTAAAAATGTGTTCTACTCTCTTTTGGCCTCCATAGTTTTTAATGAAAAGTCAGCCAACAATTGCTGACTTCTGTATAAAGTGTATCATTTTCTTTTTCTGCTTTCCAGATTTACTCATTACGTTTGGCTTCTGATTCTGACTGACTCCTGACTTTTGAGTCTGACTCTGATGTTTGGCTATCCTTCTTGATGTGCACAGTGTAGACTGAATCTGTAAATTTATGTATTTCATCAAATTTGGAAAATGTTTGGTTATCGCTTCTTCAAATGATTCCTCCCTATTTTTTCTCTCTTCTCTTTCTGGGACTCTAATTACAATCATGTTCTATCAGTTGACATTATCTAACAGATCCCTATTCCTTTCTTTTCATTTTTCCCCTTCTTCTCGGTGTCTGAATTAGGTTAGAAATTCAAGAAATATTCAAGAAATAATTTTCATTGCACATGGGAAACAGAATGTACACTAGAGGAGTGAATAGGCATACTACAATGAACAATGTATGTAGACATATGTGGAGCATGTTGGTCTTCCCAAGGTGCCTATTGAATGTCCTGATTTGTCAGAGAGAATACTTATTGTAGTTGACAAAAACAAAATAACATGCAACTAGTAGCATGTTAAGTAGTTTTATAAAATACAGTGTGCAAGCCATAGTTCAGTGTGTTCTGAGAGGATATAAATGAAGACTTTCTCCATCGTCACAAGGATTAGGGGAAAAATTCTGCTTTCCATCTTGTGGAGACACCTAGTGGTACAGCATCTACTTGTGAGTTCTTTCCACCCACCTCTCCTATCAATTTAAATTATGTACTTTTCTATGGGAAAAGATTTCAGATAGTACTATTTATTTGGAGACACTACAATGAGGAGTGAGAGATGAGTGGAAATCTAGACATAATGCATTTTTACAGAGCTCACAGAAAAACCAAAGGGAAGTAAATTAGGGGGTTCTTGTGTTGCTACCTAGAACAAAAAGCAGAAAATGATATTGAAAGATGATAACATTTTGATGTAAGTCAATGATTGTGCTATCTCAGGATTTTGTCTGTGTGCCATTGCATAATTAGAATGTATGCAATTGGTATTTCTCTACTTCATAAGTTTTTAAAGTAATCCTTATAGCTTTTCTCATTAATTATTTTTATAAATCATGTTTTATTAATATGGCTCTGTTAATGTATATTTGGTTAAAGGTAGGGAATCAATGCTTTAAAATATTTGAAGGCAATGTTTAAAAACTGTGATAATACTCACATGCAAATATTTACCCACACAGGGTTAGCAAGATGCACTTGAAGACAAAAAAGCATTTCTCTCAATGGGAAAATATTGCTGGAAATGTCTGAACCTTTTTTGGGTAAAAATATTAATTTTTCATTTAATGAAGTGGCTTGGTTATAGAATATAAATAAATAAATCTATTCTCTATCTTTAATCTGTTAATGCCCAATTTAAATTTAAGAATTTCAAGATAAACTAATCAGAAACAGTTTTTCTCAAATCAAGCCAACCATCAAACTCCTTTAAAAAAATACATTTTACTCTGTTTTGAGAATAATCATCAATCTTTCACTGTTTTACTTGTGGGAAAATGAAAGTATGTAAAGGTCAGGGAACCCCACAGAATAGTGCCATCTCACTGACATTAAAACGTGCAAGTGAGGTTGTAGATCTCTTGAGACTGTGCTCAGCTCTGGAGAGTGACTCTGATTCCCCTTCCTCCAAGTGCTCACTGCTGAAGGGGACATGGACTGGAAGTGAGCCCACGAAGGAAATACATAAATACAGTGTGCAAGCCATAGTTCAGTGTGTTCTGAGAGGATATAAATGAAGACTTTCTCCATCGTCACAAGGATTAGGGGAAAAATTCTGCTTTCCATCTTGTGGAGACACCTAGTGGTACAGCATCTACTTGTGAGTTCTTTCCACCCACCTCTCCTATCAATTTAAATTATGTACTTTTCTATGGGAAAAGATTTCAGATAGTACTATTTATTTGGAGACACTACAATGAGGAGTGAGAGATGAGTGGAAATCTAGACATAATGCATTTTTACAGAGCTCACAGAAAAACCAAAGGGAAGCAAATTAGGGGGTTCTTGTGTTGCTACCTAGAACAAAAAGCAGAAAATGATATTGAAAGATGATAACATTTTGATGTAAGTCAATGATTGTGCTATCTCAGGATTTTGTCTGTGTGCCATTGCATAATTAGAATGTATGCAATTGGTATTTCTCTACTTCATAAGTTTTTAAAGTAATCCTTATAGCTTTTCTCATTAATTATTTTTATAAATCATGTTTTATTAATATGGCTCTGTTAATGTATATTTGGTTAAAGGTAGGGAATCAATGCTTTAAAATATTTGAAGGCAATGTTTAAAAACTGTGATAATACTCACATGCAAATATTTACCCACACAGGGTTAGCAAGATGCACTTGAAGACAAAAAAGCATTTCTCTCAATGGGAAAATATTGCTGGAAATGTCTGAACCTTTTTTGGGTAAAAATATTAATTTTTCATTTAATGAAGTGGCTTGGTTATAGAATATAAATAAATAAATCTATTCTCTATCTTTAATCTGTTAATGCCCAATTTAAATTTAAGAATTTCAAGATAAACTAATCAGAAACAGTTTTTCTCAAATCAAGCCAACCATCAAACTCCTTTAAAAAAATACATTTTACTCTGTTTTGAGAATAATCATCAATCTTTCACTGTTTTACTTGTGGGAAAATGAAAGTATGTAAAGGTCAGGGAACCCCACAGAATAGTGCCATCTCACTGACATTAAAACGTGCAAGTGAGGTTGTAGATCTCTTGAGACTGTGCTCAGCTCTGGAGAGTGACTCTGATTCCCCTTCCTCCAAGTGCTCACTGCTGAAGGGGGACATGACTGGAAGTGGAGCCAACAGGAGAGGAATGGAGGTCCTTTGAGATCTTATGGAGAGGATCTCTTACAACTTTAGTACTTGCACCTTTTTGTCATTGGTCTCAAGTAGGGAAAGGTGTGAGCATGGGCATTACTAGGGCTGGTGGCTTGATGTAGACATGGAGGATGAAACTTTTGCTTCATAGTGGGTTCTTGCTTCTTGGTGGTTCTTGTCCAGTCCCATGGTTGTATTTGGAGCAACTTCAGGGAAGGAAGTGCTCAGATGTTGAGGTGTCCCAACTGTGCTAACTTAGGGGCAAGCAGCCGTCTTCTCTATGTCCCAGGTCTCTTGCTTTTTCTTTTTCTATTTCAGCCTCCTTTTAACATTTCCTTTCTCTATTCAGTCCTTTCTTTCTTGTTCAGTCTTTGGAACTTTAGGAAAGAAATGAAAATGATGCACGTAAGAGTTCTTGGCTAAGAGGAATTGACAGATCTATTGTAAGACTTAGATTTCACTGTGGAATGAAAGTCTTTGTTTTTAGTCAATGCAGGTAGAAGGAATTTGGAAGGGAGAAGAGAAGGCTCCTCTCTTTAAGAGAAGGCTGACCTTAGACCGAGGATATAGTCTAAAGAGTTTATATATGAGTTGTAAATCTCTTAAATATAGTCCGAGTGCTGAAATTCCAGCTGAAGTGCTGGATGAGCTGAACTGGTGATTAACTGGAATCTTGCTGTGCAGAACAGAAAACCTGAACACAATGTTGCAGTGATTGTTTCACAATGATTGCCAGTTTCTCTGACTTATTCTTCAAATAAATTAGACACTTTTGCTCAGAAGCTCCACGAACATTTTGCTTAGGAAACACAAACTCTTAATGCCATTTCTAAGGAATATTCTTTGTTTGAAGCTGACCCACCATCCCAAAGATTTCTAATTGGAGAATATGGCTATCATGTCTAATTTTATCAGTCTTGGGAATGTTCTTTCAGGTATTTGTACAGTTAATTAATCCTCCTCTAACTGGAATGGATATTTCCATTTACTTTCAAATTGGATATTCATTCATTCATGCATTAATTCAATATTTGTTGGGTGCCAACTTGTCACTGTGCTAAACTCTGGAGATCCTAAGATGAGTAAAACTCCAGAATTTCACATTGCTGACCTTAGGTATCATCTAGACAAAAGCAAGATAATCAGGATAAAATGCCCCATAATGCATGGAAAATGCCTTCCCTGTTCAAGAGAGGTAAGAAGCCAAGAATAACTCTGTGTGCCAATTTCATAGACTCTGAGAATTTATAGCCTCCAAGTGCCATGGAGATTCTGTTATCGTTTAGTGCTTTTTATTGTTTGTGTTACAGTTAACAAGGTCAGCCTTGTTGGGAAATAAGCAACCCAGGTGATTTCAGGAGCTGAAGGAAAGTGTTTTTTTCCTGCCTCTTCCAGCTGCCCTACCCTTGCTTACTGTGGGCTAACATTCCATTAATAGAAACTGAGATCATTACATATTTAGGCATGCTTAAAAATTCAAATTACTCCAGAGATATAAATTATATCTAAAAAGAGTATTACTAATTGAAAGGTTTCCCTTTTTGGAGATGAGGGAAAAGATCAGGTGGAAGGCACTGGTAATTTGGGTAGAGGATTTCTATTTAGAAAAGAAAAAAATGATGTAGTCACAGTTTTGTTCAAGAGCTATCAGTCTGTTAAAAAGAATTGCAGTAAAACTTGTGTTAATACAACTAAACGGAGATTTGTACGCACTTAAAATCCACAGAGAATTGTTCATTAGTGTCGTGAGCTAATGTTTACACTGAGCAGCAAGGGAAAGTTCAAAAAATATAAACAACCTGCTGAGCACACATACATTTTTTTTTTTTTTTAAAGATTTATTTATTTATTTACTTTGGGCGGGGGTCGGGTTGGGGAGGGAGGGGAGTGGGCGGGCCACTTCTATTGGTCTTTCAGTTCTTTATTTTCATCCGTCTTTGTTCTTTGGCCCCTGCGGGCCTCCCATCGCGGTGGCGTCTATTGTCTCAGAGCACCGGCTCTGGGCGCATGCGCTCCAGAGCTCCGGCTCGGTAATTGAACACATCGGTCCAGCCGCTCTGCGGCAAGTGGGATCTTCCCAGTCCAGGGCTCGAACTGGCGCCCCTTGCACTGCAAGGCGGTGTCCTTATCCACTGGACCACCAGGGGAAGCCCCACATACAGTTTTGAATATTGAAAATGTTCCTCTGCAGTGGAAGCTTTCATCGTATTTTAAATGCTCTTTTATGCATCCTTTGTAGGAACAAGTGGAAGACAGTCTCATTTTTCCCCCTTTTTTTTTATGACCTTAGGTATCATCTAGACAAAAGCAAGATAATCAGGATAAAATGCCCCATAATGCATGGAAAATGCCTTCCCTGTTCAAGAGAGGTAAGAAGCCAAGAATAACTCTGTGTGCCAATTTCATAGACTCTGAGAATTTATAGCCTCCAAGTGCCATGGAGATTCTGTTATCGTTTAGTGCTTTTTATTGTTTGTGTTACAGTTAACAAGGTCAGCCTTGTTGGGAAATAAGCAACCCAGGTGATTTCAGGAGCTGAAGGAAAGTGTTTTTTTCCTGCCTCTTCCAGCTGCCCTACCCTTGCTTACTGTGGGCTAACATTCCATTAATAGAAACTGAGATCATTACATATTTAGGCATGCTTAAAAATTCAAATTACTCCAGAGATATAAATTATATCTAAAAAGAGTATTACTAATTGAAAGGTTTCCCTTTTTGGAGATGAGGGAAAAGATCAGGTGGAAGGCACTGGTAATTTGGGTAGAGGATTTCTATTTAGAAAAGAAAAAAATGATGTAGTCACAGTTTTGTTCAAGAGCTATCAGTCTGTTAAAAAGAATTGCAGTAAAACTTGTGTTAATACAACTAAACGGAGATTTGTACGCACTTAAAATCCACAGAGAATTGTTCATTAGTGTCGTGAGCTAATGTTTACACTGAGCAGCAAGGGAAAGTTCAAAAAATATAAACAACCTGCTGAGCACACATACATTTTTTTTTTTTTTTTAAAGATTTATTTATTTATTTACTTTGGGCGGGGGTCGGGTTGGGGAGGGAGGGGAGTGGGCGGGCCACTTCTATTGGTCTTTCAGTTCTTTATTTTCATCCATCTTTGTTCTTTGGCCTGTGTGGGCCTCCCATCGCGGTGGCCTCTATTGTCTCAGAGCACCGGCTCTGGGCGCATGCGCTCCAGAGCTCCGGCTCGGTAATTGGACACATCAGTCCAGCCGCTCCACGGCACGTGGGATCTTCCCAGGCCAGGGATCGGACCGGCGCCCCTTGCACTGCAAGGCGGTGTCCTTATCCACTGGACCACCAGGGGAAGCCCCACATACAGTTTTGAATATTGAAAATGTTCCTCTGCAGTGGAAGCTTTCATCGTATTTTAAATGCTCTTTTATGCATCCTTTGTAGGAACAAGTGGAAGACAGTCTTATTTTTCCTTGGTGTTTGTGTAACACAAGCTTTCTCCCTATAGCTCACCTATGTCCAGAAACTGTGTGCATTTTTACCCATGCATGCACACATACTCCCTACACACAACACATACATAGAGTCCTTTCAAAATTATGAAATGTATTACATGTCCTTTTTAATGAAGAGAAAGCAACCATTTTAAAAGGAATAACATCTGTTGGAAATACAATCTAAATTGAAAACTTGTGCAGACATAAGGAGCAAGGGAGAAAATATAGGAACAGGAAATATGGTAAGATATTAATGCTAAAAGCAGTTTTTAAAAGTGTCATGCATGACAGAAAGTGTATAAATGAAATATTTTGGGAGAAAATAAAGAATCCCCCAATTCTAATCTTATCTGAAGACTGACAGCAGTGCTGATTTGCTCAAGGTATAATTAATCTTGCAATATATTCTCAGACTTTTCATATCTTCCAAGATGAAGAAGGCCATATGCCCTCACCTTCTGAGGAGTTATACTTTCAGGAACAGTAATTCTTAATTGAAGAATAAAAATCATCACTCCCGGACTTCCCTGGTAGTCCAGTGGTTAAAGAGTCCATCTTGCAGTGCAAGGGGCATCAGTTCGATCCCTGGCATGGGAGAATCCCACATACTGTGGAGTGGCTGGACTGGTGTGTCCAATTAAGAGCCAGTGCTCTGGAGTGCATGTGCCCAAAGTCGGTGCTCTGCAGTAATAGAGGCCACTGCAGTGGGAGGCCCACACAGGCCAAAGAACAAAGATGGATGAAAATAAATAAATGGAAGACCAATAAAAGAGGCCAAAATTAAAACAAAAAGCATCACTCCTTTATAGGGACTAAGAATCACTTCTTATTTCTTTTCCACATTAATATTTAAAGGGAGTTTTGTGTTTTATTTTTAGCTGATGAAGCATAGTTTGCTAAGTATTTAAAGGGAGATTTGTTTTGATAGGGGATCTTCCCAGTCCAGGGCTCGAACTGGCGCCCCTTGCACTGCAAGGCGGTGTCCTTATCCACTGGACCACCAGGGGAAGCCCCACATACAGTTTTGAATATTGAAAATGTTCCTCTGCAGTGGAAGCTTTCATCGTATTTTAAATGCTCTTTTATGCATCCTTTGTAGGAACAAGTGGAAGACAGTCTTATTTTTCCTTGGTGTTTGTGTAACACAAGCTTTCTCCCTATAGCTCACCTATGTCCAGAAACTGTGTGCATTTTTACCCATGCATGCACACATACTCCCTACACACAACACATACATAGAGTCCTTTCAAAATTATGAAATGTATTACATGTCCTTTTTAATGAAGAGAAAGCAACCATTTTAAAAGGAATAACATCTGTTGGAAATACAATCTAAATTGAAAACTTGTGCAGACATAAGGAGCAAGGGAGAAAATATAGGAACAGGAAATATGGTAAGATATTAATGCTAAAAGCAGTTTTTAAAAGTGTCATGCATGACAGAAAGTGTATAAATGAAATATTTTGGGAGAAAATAAAGAATCCCCCAATTCTAATCTTATCTGAAGACTGACAGCAGTGCTGATTTGCTCAAGGTATAATTAATCTTGCAATATATTCTCAGACTTTTCATATCTTCCAAGATGAAGAAGGCCATATGCCCTCACCTTCTGAGGAGTTATACTTTCAGGAACAGTAATTCTTAATTGAAGAATAAAAATCATCACTCCCGGACTTCCCTGGTAGTCCAGTGGTTAAAGAGTCCATCTTGCAGTGCAAGGGGCATCAGTTCGATCCCTGGCATGGGAGAATCCCACATACTGTGGAGTGGCTGGACTGGTGTGTCCAATTAAGAGCCAGTGCTCTGGAGTGCATGTGCCCAAAGTCGGTGCTCTGCAGTAATAGAGGCCACTGCAGTGGGAGGCCCACACAGGCCAAAGAACAAAGATGGATGAAAATAAATAAATGGAAGACCAATAAAAGAGGCCAAAATTAAAACAAAAAGCATCACTCCTTTATAGGGACTAAGAATCACTTCTTATTTCTTTTCCACATTAATATTTAAAGGGAGTTTTGTGTTTTTATTTTTAGCTGATGAAGCATAGTTTGCTAAGTAACCAATTTCACACCATCCTTTAGGTAAGAGAACTTTGTTTTGGCATAGGGAAGAGAAAACCAATTTGTGGATAGGATTGTTTACCTAGAAAGGTAGAGGTGCTGTGAGGATCAAATGAGATAAAAGTTTATTGAAAAATTATAAAGCACAGAAAGTCAGGGTGAAATGATGGTATATGGTTAACTGTCACAGCTTCAAGGGAATGTAATACTGCACACTCTTGCAAGCTTTGGGGCTAGTGCTGTGGGTAGATGTCTAAGTTCTGACTGATGTAACAAGATATCATCAACTGGGTGGCTTACATAACAGAAAAAAAAGTGAAATTTCTCTCAGTTCTGGAGACTGCAAGTCTGAGATCAGGGTCTAGAATGTTTGGGTTCTGGCTATGTTCTCACATGGCCTTCTTTGGATTTATTTTCTCTCTGCCTCTTCCTACGCCCTGAGTCTCTCTGAGTAGGAGGAGATCCCATGTCTCCTTCTCTTCTTATAAGGCACAAATCCCATCATAATGGCCCCACCCTCATGGCCTCATCTAGCCCTAACTACCACCCAAAGTTCTCAATTCCAAATACCACCACACTGGGGGGACAGGGCTTCAACATATGGATTCTCTGGAGACACAGGTGTTTAGTCCATAGTAGTGAGTAAATTAGGCAACCACAGGTATGGTATACGTTCAGAAGGGCCACAGACTACCCACTTCCTCAATAACAGAGCCATTACTTTTGACTGAGATACTGGCCCCAAAAAGCTTCTACTGAAAGGCCTTCCCTACAAAGTTGAGGTAACAAATGAACAGACTTTGTCGGGTAAACCATCTGTCACCTACAAGAAAGCAAAGTTGTGAAGGAAGAAAACACAGGACAGACAGGTTGCAAAGAAGTGAGGGTCGGATGGAAAGTTCTAGACTGAGGTCATTATAGGCAGGACAAGCACTTGGCACACAGGGCAGGTCCTGGTAGCTGAGGAACAGCACCAAACACTGAGTCACTGATGGGGAGCAGAAGGCAGCGGGAGGGTGGATAGACAGCCAGGGCCACAATGGAGACACATGTTGCAGTGACATGTCATGGCTGCAACCTTCTCCTAGGGCCTGACCTTGGTTCACTTATCTCCAAGCGAGTACATTCTCCTCACAATTGCACCTTTGTTTCCTGCCCAGCACACAAACATCACGACTCGTGTCTGAGAATGTTGGGAATTTTATTAGGTTCATAAAGTTTTAGCTGTGGTCTAGTCCACCATGGCCAAAATAAATAAATAGAGAAAGTGTAAGGGTAACTGTTTTTTTTTTTTTTAAAACCTGGCTTAAAGAAAGAAAAACTACTGAAGTTCTAAAATAACTTTGTCACAGTGGTTTTAGAGGGGATTTTTTTCTTACCAACCAAAGATTCTGTAAAGCACAAGCTACAGTCAAAATGCAGCCAGCAAATGCTTTTCAGATTTCTCTGAGAATATTCGATTCTGTGGAGTCAGGTTAAGAGACTAAAATGATTGACAACTGATTGGCCACAAGCCTGAAGCTAACTGGGTGAAAAAAGCCTGGGTGAAAAAGGTCTAGGCTTTTAAGTGCTGGACGTTGTGGTCAAGTATTAACAACAGAATTAATTGCTATTTATAATGGGATAAAATACCTAGTGATGTTTCCTTTTCTCTAGTTTTCTCAGGTTCAAAATTTATGTCATTCAAGCTCTCCAGCTAGAATATTGGTATGTCATGAGAATAATATTTGTTATGATTACCATTAGATATAATAGTATTTTGAGAGCTTCCTATGTACCAGGTTCAGTTCTAAGAACTTGAAATGCATCAACTAATTTGATTCTCACTATACGAAGTAGCTATTGGATACTGAATAACCTTCCAAAGACACGAAAACTGAGATTTAGAGCAGATAAGTAATTCACCTTAGATCACATGACTTGTAAGTTGAGAACACGGGATGTATAAAGTGTCTGAGCTCTTAAGGTCATGAAAAACTTACTGAATTCCTAGTTACTTCCTTGTTCAGTGTGTCTCACATGATGGGAGCAGAAGTCAGCGGAGGGTGGATGAAGGACAGCCAGCACCAAACACTGAGTCACTGATGGGGAGCAGAAGGCAGCGGAGGGTGGATAGACAGCCAGGGCCACAATGGAGACACATGTTGCAGTGACATGTCATGGCTGCAACCTTCTCCTAGGGCCTGACCTTGGTTCACTTATCTCCAAGCGAGTACATTCTCCTCACAATTGCACCTTTGTTTCCTGCCCAGCACACAAACATCACGACTCGTGTCTGAGAATGTTGGGAATTTTATTAGGTTCATAAAGTTTTAGCTGTGGTCTAGTCCACCATGGCCAAAATAAATAAATAGAGAAAGTGTAAGGGTAACTGTTTTTTTTTTTTTTAAAACCTGGCTTAAAGAAAGAAAAACTACTGAAGTTCTAAAATAACTTTGTCACAGTGGTTTTAGAGGGGATTTTTTTCTTACCAACCAAAGATTCTGTAAAGCACAAGCTACAGTCAAAATGCAGCCAGCAAATGCTTTTCAGATTTCTCTGAGAATATTCGATTCTGTGGAGTCAGGTTAAGAGACTAAAATGATTGACAACTGATTGGCCACAAGCCTGAAGCTAACTGGGTGAAAAAAGCCTGGGTGAAAAAGGTCTAGGCTTTTAAGTGCTGGACGTTGTGGTCAAGTATTAACAACAGAATTAATTGCTATTTATAATGGGATAAAATACCTAGTGATGTTTCCTTTTCTCTAGTTTTCTCAGGTTCAAAATTTATGTCATTCAAGCTCTCCAGCTAGAATATTGGTATGTCATGAGAATAATATTTGTTATGATTACCATTAGATATAATAGTATTTTGAGAGCTTCCTATGTACCAGGTTCAGTTCTAAGAACTTGAAATGCATCAACTAATTTGATTCTCACTATACGAAGTAGCTATTGGATACTGAATAACCTTCCAAAGACACGAAAACTGAGATTTAGAGCAGATAAGTAATTCACCTTAGATCACATGACTTGTAAGTTGAGAACACGGGATGTATAAAGTGTCTGAGCTCTTAAGGTCATGAAAAACTTACTGAATTCCTAGTTACTTCCTTGTTCAGTGTGTCTTTCACCATCATCACAGTTGTCAGGAACATTTGCACGTATCCAATAGTGTACTAAGGAGGCAATTAATTAATGGTGGAAAAAGTCATAATGTTGTGTGGAAACATCAAGAGTCAGAAAAATGGATAATGTTCACATTTGAAATGTAAGTATTCATACATATACTACTATTTAACATTTTTGTAATAAATGTATATTTGTAAAAGACATGTCAGGCTAATAAGAGTACAGCTTCTTGGCCCTGGAGAAGGGGATGGGATGGGCAGTGGGGAGACTCTGGAAGTAGGAATTGGAGCAATTTTTGAACCTGAACGATATGACCATAATTCCTGGTATTTTTGTATTTCTTACCCTTCTACAAATATGATAAGAAAAAGTATTTGTGGAAGACACTGATTTCCGAGCTGATGATATCTACATTTTAGCTGGGAGTCAGGACATGCAGATGAAGAGGAGACTAAAAAAAAAGGTATATGTTTCCATGCTATCCTCTCAATTTATCCCACCCTATCCTGCCCCAACTGTGTCCCCAAGCCTATTCTCTCTGTCTGTATCTCCATTGATGCCCTGAAAATAGGTTCATAAGTACCATCTGTCTAGATTCCATATACATGCATTAATATACAATATTTCTCTTGTGGACTTACTTCACTCTATGCAATATATATTATCATATATAAAACAGCCAGTGGGAATTTGCTGTGTGACACAAGGAGCTCAGCCTAGTGCTCTGGGACAACCTAGAGGGATCAGAGATGTTCAGGAGGTTCAAGAGGAAGGGGACATATGTATACCTGTGGTTGACTCATGTTGATGTATGACAGAAACCAGCACAATATTGTAAAACTATTATCCTGCAATAAACTATTAAAAAATATATAAGGTGGTGTAAAAAAGACAAGGTAGTGTCAGGCCAGTGAGGCTTCAGGAGAGTTTACTCAAGCTCAAGGGAATTAAGGAAACCTTCACGGAGGAGAGGATATACAAACTGGACCTTGAAAGGGTTAACTTTATAAGTGGAGGATCACGGGATGTATAAAGTGTCTGAGCTCTTAAGGTCATGAAAAACTTACTGAATTCCTAGTTACTTCCTTGTTCAGTGTGTCTTTCACCATCATCACAGTTGTCAGGAACATTTGCACGTATCCAATAGTGTACTAAGGAGGCAATTAATTAATGGTGGAAAAAGTCATAATGTTGTGTGGAAACATCAAGAGTCAGAAAAATGGATAATGTTCACATTTGAAATGTAAGTATTCATACATATACTACTATTTAACATTTTTGTAATAAATGTATATTTGTAAAAGACATGTCAGGCTAATAAGAGTACAGCTTCTTGGCCCTGGAGAAGGGGATGGGATGGGCAGTGGGGAGACTCTGGAAGTAGGAATTGGAGCAATTTTTGAACCTGAACGATATGACCATAATTCCTGGTATTTTTGTATTTCTTACCCTTCTACAAATATGATAAGAAAAAGTATTTGTGGAAGACACTGATTTCCGAGCTGATGATATCTACATTTTAGCTGGGAGTCAGGACATGCAGATGAAGAGGAGACTAAAAAAAAAGGTATATGTTTCCACGCTATCCTCTCAATTTATCCCACCCTATCCTGCCCCAACTGTGTCCCCAAGCCTATTCTCTCTGTCTGTATCTCCATTGATGCCCTGAAAATAGGTTCATAAGTACCATCTGTCTAGATTCCATATACATGCATTAATATACAATATTTCTCTTGTGGACTTACTTCACTCTATGCAATATATATTATCATATATAAAACAGCCAGTGGGAATTTGCTGTGTGACACAAGGAGCTCAGCCTAGTGCTCTGGGACAACCTAGAGGGATCAGAGATGTTCAGGAGGTTCAAGAGGAAGGGGACATATGTATACCTGTGGTTGACTCATGTTGATGTATGACAGAAACCAGCACAATATTGTAAAACTATTATCCTGCAATAAACTATTAAAAAATATATAAGGTGGTGTAAAAAAGACAAGGTAGTGTCAGGCCAGTGAGGCTTCAGGAGAGTTTACTCAAGCTCAAGGGAATTAAGGAAACCTTCACGGAGGAGAGGATATACAAACTGGACCTTGAAAGGGTTAACTTAATAAGTGGAGGGAAGGGAATTCCAGGCAGGGAGCTTGGCAGAATGCCAAGGCTGGGTAGATACCTAAGGGTAACATTTGTGGGACCTCCAAAGGGCCAAATGAGAATGTGTCAGCAAAACATGTAGTCTGACCTGGTGCATTAAAGATATATTTAAGGCAACACCACACCATGAAAAAGACACATTCCTCAGCCTCTATGTCTGTGTCTATTTAGTTTTTATGATTCCAATGGACATCATTGAGAGTCACGCTGAATGGCATTTCCTACTTTCACTGGGAACCTCAGAGGATCCGTAGGAATTCAAGAAGTCATTTTCTTCATGAGGACAAACTCTCACTTTAATCCACTGTGAAAAGGGCCACCATATCTTTCTAGAATATTGTCTATGTGTTTTCAACCCAGCGCTCCTCCAGAGGTGGGATATGAGAAATATCCCTCAATGAAACTTAAAAACTAATTATTTTCATTTTTCACATAATTGCTGAATACCAAACACATGTTCTCAAAAACCAACAGGAGAGTGAAGTATTATATTATACCTGGGCTTGTCTTAATGCTGGGGCAGAAGTCCTAGTCCGGTGAGAGTGGGGAAGAGGGACGATTCCAGCTTTGCTGAGAGGTTTCAGGAAAAGCGAATTCTCAGTGGTTCCTTGGAATTCTGGTGGAGTGAGTAACTGGGTTCCCAGTTGCTGCGGTCCCTTTTCACTAAGTTGGCTGAGGAGTTTATAGGAACATGGACTGAAAAATTCACCCTGGCCTGTTTCACATCATATGAACACTTTGGGGCACTTTCCATGAGCCCCTGAAGAAGTTTATGAGTGACTTCTGGGGGCTTGGGTTGAAGAAGGTGGAAGTGAAATGGACCCCAGCTCCTTCCCATCTCACCCACAGTCCTGCAGCACACACCCTTAGGCTCCTAGTTTCAATGCTGCGTCCTCAAAGTCTAAGGCTCTCCATTTAGGGTGGACATGGAGGTGACCGGCTGAGAGAGGAGTGGCTTCCGTTGCACCAGCAGTGGTAGCATCCATCTGAGGGCTGGTCCATTTCTCTGAGAGGAGGGAATGGACCTGGGGTGTGTCTCAGGACCTGCCCCAGACAGTGTCAGGCAAGCAGGCAGCAGCGCCCCCAGAGTCAGCCTGAGCTCCTCTGCGTGAAATGCTTCTCTGACTCCCTCTGCCTTAGGTCTCTGCCTTCCCTGTTCCTTTCGCCTCAAGGTTGTCACGTCAGAAGTAGGGTCCCCTCTTTCACTGATGGGGGAAGTTTAATTATTGCCTCAACTGCCTTTCTTTTTCAGAAGAACAAATAGAACACTAGTGAACAAAAACATTTCTTTTATGGTTCAATGTGTTTTAACAAATAAACATTTCCAGGGCCTGAATCTAAATATATTGAATGTGATTTTCCTTTTTTTTCCCATCTAAAATGAGATAATTAAAAATAAAATGATATAAAAAACTCTCCCATACATCTTATCAACTGCTCATTTTATATTTTTGTGTCCCTTATTGCCCAGGCGAGAGGGCTCTTAAAAGAGGTAGTTGATAATCAAGAGAGTAACTTGGATATGGGCAACGGAAGAGCCAACAGAGACCTCTTAGTCTTTTCTTGCAGCCCTGAAACTGCAGAATTTAAGGCTAATTTAGGTTTTGGAGGGAAGGAGTCCAATGTCCTTTCCCTTCTGCTGGTAGCAGAGTAAACTGTCTAAAAAGTATGGAGCCAGACTCCCTGACTAAAGTCTCATTTCTGATACTGGCGGTGGCACCTTATCCTTCCACTCCTTCATCTGTAAATTGCAAGTCACTGGCTGGGATCCATGGAAGCAGTTGGAGCTTTCTGTGCAGGGCACCTTGTTGATTAGAGATCAGCACCTGTATTAAGGAAGAGGGAGGAAGTGTACTGGGTAGAGGGAGTCCAGTGAAGCAAACCTGACAACACAGGGCTGGGCCAGCAGGAAGCCCTGGAGGGAGTTATCCCTGGGTTGAGAAAAGGTCCAGCCTTTCTTCCCATCCTCTCCCCAGATTCAGCCTGCTTGGGTAAGAGCAGGATGGGACAAGGCTTCTCCGCAGCTGAGATGGACCCCGAGGGAGCTGGAGGCTGTCTGTGGACCATGCCCTTCTCTTACTGACCAAGGTTCTTTAATCAAAAGAAATTGATCAGAGGCCAGATAAGAAATTCAGGCTAGACTTTATTGGGCCCCTCTGCAGCAGAAGGGTGTGAGAACAAACAACAGTTCCCCTTGCTTGTTCATTCCCTGGGGAAGGGGGCAAGCTGGTTCCTTATATGGGGGGTGAGGACAGAGATATGTACAGGGGTTGGACTGGAGGGCTGGCTTAAGTGTTCTGCCACCCCTCTAGTGGTGGGGAGTTCAGGGGCGTGTGTGGTACCCTGCTTTTGCTCCAGGCTCTTCAGAAGTGGCAGCTGTTTTTTTTTCTTTTTTCTTTTTTTTTTAAAAAATTTGGCCTTTGTTGTTGTTGTCGTTGTTGTTGTTAATACATTTGCTTTCATACATCTTTATTCTTTGGCGTGTGCAGGCCTCCCATCGCAGTAGCCCTTCTTGGTGTGGAGCATCAGCTCCAGGCACATGCGCTGCTGAGCGCCAACTCGCAACTGGACACATCAGCCCAGCTGCTCTGCGGCAAGCGGGATCCTCCCTGGTTAGGGATCGAACCAGTGCCCCTTGCACTGCAAGGCAGACTCTCCAACCGCTGGACCACCAGGGAAGCTCGGCAGTTGGTTTTTGAAGGGTCTTTTTTTGTATCTTGTTGCTCATTATTTTCCCCAATTATGCATGCATGTAATTTTTTTGAGTCCCTTATAGTTTCTTTATATCTTGTTGCTCAAGGAGATGTTTGTCTAGGTGCAAGCACTAAGGCAAAGGGGCCCAGATACCGGCCTGTCTCACCTCTTTCTTGTAGAGAGACCTTGGTGATGCATCGCTGAGTCTATCGAAATGTGAGTAATAATACTACCCATCTCATGAGACTGCTATGAGGATTAAAGGAGTTATACTAAAGAGTCTCAGAAGAGTGTTTGCTGCTACTATTACATTGTGTGTATGTGTGTCTGCTTTGGTTCCAGAATGAGAATTTTGGAGAATGGCTTCTAGAATATAAGGAACTTCAGTCAGTATGTCCAAATTTGCATTCTGGGTTATTTTGCCTGTCACTTTATTAGCTCCAGATTCAGGGTACGAGCAGGATGGGACAAGGCTTCTCTGCAGCTGAGATGGACCCCGAGGGAGCTGGAGGCTGTCTGTGGACCATGCCCTTCTCTTACTGACCAAGGTTCTTTAATCAAAAGAAATTGATCAGAGGCCAGATAAGAAATTCAGGCTAGACTTTATTGGGCCCCTCTGCAGCAGAAGGGTGTGAGAACAAACAACAGTTCCCCTTGCTTGTTCATTCCCTGGGGAAGGGGGCAAGCTGGTTCCTTATATGGGGGGTGAGGACAGAGATATGTACAGGGGTTGGACTGGAGGGCTGGCTTAAGTGTTCTGCCACCCCTCTAGTGGTGGGGAGTTCAGGGGCGTGTGTGGTACCCTGCTTTTGCTCCAGGCTCTTCAGAAGTGGCAGCTGTTTTTTTTTCTTTTTTCTTTTTTTTTAAAAAAATTTGGCCTTTGTTGTTGTTGTCGTTGTTGTTGTTAATACATTTGCTTTCATACATCTTTATTCTTTGGCGTGTGCAGGCCTCCCATCGCAGTAGCCCTTCTTGGTGTGGAGCATCAGCTCCAGGCACATGCGCTGCTGAGCGCCAACTCGCAACTGGACACATCAGCCCAGCTGCTCTGCGGCAAGCGGGATCCTCCCTGGTTAGGGATCGAACCAGTGCCCCTTGCACTGCAAGGCAGACTCTCCAACCGCTGGACCACCAGGGAAGCTCGGCAGTTGGTTTTTGAAGGGTCTTTTTTTGTATCTTGTTGCTCATTATTTTCCCCAATTATGCATGCATGTAATTTTTTTGAGTCCCTTATAGTTTCTTTATATCTTGTTGCTCAAGGAGATGTTTGTCTAGGTGCAAGCACTAAGGCAAAGGGGCCCAGATACCGGCCTGTCTCACCTCTTTCTTGTAGAGAGACCTTGGTGATGCATCGCTGAGTCTATCGAAATGTGAGTAATAATACTACCCATCTCATGAGACTGCTATGAGGATTAAAGGAGTTATACTAAAGAGTCTCAGAAGAGTGTTTGCTGCTACTATTACATTGTGTGTATGTGTGTCTGCTTTGGTTCCAGAATGAGAATTTTGGAGAATGGCTTCTAGAATATAAGGAACTTCAGTCAGTATGTCCAAATCTTGTTTGCCTTCTGTCATTGAAACCCTCTTTGCTTTGGAGTTCATGGGTTATTTTGCCTGTCACTTTATTAGGTAATTCCAATGCTCTTGACTATGTCTTCTGATCATTATGGGTGTTACAAATGACCTTTGAATTGCCCTGGGCAGCCATTATTTAAAACTTGGCCTGTTTTTCCTATTAGATGATAAAATATAAATAACACAAGAGCCAAGTAGAGGGAAGGGAGGATGTGACTCAGGTTGGGACCCCGAGGGAAGGTTGACTAAATGTTAAAGGGAGCATAAAAACCACTGATCCAAACTCTGGAAGGCCAAGGCTCTGCAGGGTGTCCTTAGTTTAGCAATGTGGGGTTTGTGGAGTGCAGAAGGCCTGGCCTTACTCTCTAAACTGACTGGCTTCTAAAATTCCAGTCCCACGTGGGCTTGTCTCAAATACTGTAAGCTCTGGGACTGAACAGCCCTTTGATTTTATCTTGAGTTAATTTTCAGGTTGAATTGGGTTATCAAAGAGGTCACTCTAAGAACACAGGAGAAAATGTTTGCCTCCTGTGAAATAGTGATCGATAATGAGGCAATATTCACTTAAAGTCTGAATCTAGGTCCCAAAGTCTTCACTTCTGAGGGACTCTCAGTCTAAAGGAAAGAAGAAACCAGAACTCAGAAAAATCTGTGCAAATGTATACATCAAAACATGACTTAACCATGAACTCTGAGTGTTCTACGTCTTTGCTAAGTGAGTTACTGAAGGTGTTCCTGGGAGTGGGACCTGGAGAGGTGGGTCTGGGAGAAAAGAGGACAGTGCACACTTTGTTTTTTTTTTTTTTTAAGATTTATTTATTTATTTATTTTGGGCGGGGGTCGGGCCACTTCTATTGGTCTTTCATTTCTCCATTTTCATCCATCTTTGTTCTTTGGCTCCTGTGGGCCTCCCATCGCAGTGGCGTCTGTCGTTGCAGAGTGTCGGCTCTGGGCGCATGCGCTCCAGAGCTCCGGCTCGGTAATTGGACACATCGGTCCAGCCGCTCCGCGGCACGTGGGATCTTCCCAGGCCAGGGCTCGAACCGGCGCCCCTTGCACTGCAAGGCGGTGTCCCTACCCACTGGACCACCAGGGGAAGCCCGACAGTGCACACTTTGAAGGAGGCTTCAAAGCAGGGAAGAAGATCACGATTGTTAGAAGACTCCCCAGTGTGAGTGCTCCTTACATACACAAATTGTACCTCTCAGTTTGGTATTCCCAGGACTTTGTGTAGGATCCGGCACACAGTAAACATTTAAAAATGTTGGTTGAACTGAAGGTACTTAGCCAGCCTGCTGTGCAGGAGGAGGGTTGAAGTGGATGCAAGCAGAGGCAGAGAAAGAGGGTATGGCCAGAACCAAGATACAGGAGGTGCTGGTGAGTATTTAGGGGCAGGGTGGGGCACCTGGGGTGGGCAGAGTAATTCTGAGACCTGGTGTAGATCTCGGTCTGCCAGGCAGTGTCTGTAGACATATCCTCAGGGCCAGGAAGTCCCTTCTAAAAATTTGAAAATGCTGCCTTTCCTTTTTGATTATCTGGATGACCACGGTATAACTGAATCTGGCCATGCGATGTAGGTGCTGTGCTTTCCTTGTATTTGTGGTTGAGTATTGGCACCATATAATTACCCAAATGATAGCACTGAACTTTTAAATATGCTGCTAATCATGTCTGGCTGCTGTTAGGTTGCCCCTTCTAATGTCAAAATCACAATAACCATTCCTCATGCACTGCAGTTCAGTAGAAGGTTGTTTACCCAGGAGTTTAAACACTGGATACGTCCAATGAAAAATATTGTTCTAAATGATTTTTTAAAGTAACTGTAAAAAAAAAAAAATCTCCTCATGGTAATAGAGAATGACTAGCTCGAGGGTATTTGCTCTAATGAATGGCCTGGGAATGTAGAGAACCAGGTGGCTGGGGCAGCAAGGAGATGTGACTGGCCATAAATGGTCTCTCTCACTTTCTTTATTTTTCTCTCTCTTTTACTAGTAAGATGGATTTGTGTTAGTTCTGGATTGTTCTGTTTTGGCAGGTAAGCCAAAGCATTATATTTAAAGTATTACTTTGAAATTTGACAAATATATTCTATGTATTCCATTTTTTAATCTAAATACTGGAAAGGAAAAACCAGAGGCTGCATTCATGAAATACTAGGATAGAGCAAGGGATTTTCTATACTAGTGAACTTTTGGAATGAAGACTTTTGAAATATTGGACATTCTGCAGGAACCATGAAAATCAACGCATTGTTAGAAGACTCCCCAGTGTGAGTGGGCTCCTTACATACACAAATTGTACCTCTCAGTTTGGTATTCCCAGGACTTTGTGTAGGATCCGGCACACAGTAAACATTTAAAAATGTTGGTTGAACTGAAGGTACTTAGCCAGCCTGCTGTGCAGGAGGAGGGTTGAAGTGGATGCAAGCAGAGGCAGAGAAAGAGGGTATGGCCAGAACCAAGATACAGGAGGTGCTGGTGAGTATTTAGGGGCAGGGTGGGGCACCTGGGGTGGGCAGAGTAATTCTGAGACCTGGTGTAGATCTCGGTCTGCCAGGCAGTGTCTGTAGACATATCCTCAGGGCCAGGAAGTCCCTTCTAAAAATTTGAAAATGCTGCCTTTCCTTTTTGATTATCTGGATGACCACGGTATAACTGAATCTGGCCATGCGATGTAGGTGCTGTGCTTTCCTTGTATTTGTGGTTGAGTATTGGCACCATATAATTACCCAAATGATAGCACTGAACTTTTAAATATGCTGCTAATCATGTCTGGCTGCTGTTAGGTTGCCCCTTCTAATGTCAAAATCACAATAACCATTCCTCATGCACTGCAGTTCAGTAGAAGGTTGTTTACCCAGGAGTTTAAACACTGGATACGTCCAATGAAAAATATTGTTCTAAATGATTTTTAAAGTAACTGTAAAAAAAAAATCTCCTCATGGTAATAGAGAATGACTAGCTCGAGGGTATTTGCTCTAATGAATGGCCTGGGAATGTAGAGAACCAGGTGGCTGGGGCAGCAAGGAGATGTGACTGGCCATAAATGGTCTCTCTCACTTTCTTTATTTTTCTCTCTCTTTTACTAGTAAGATGGATTTGTGTTAGTTCTGGATTGTTCTGTTTTGGCAGGTAAGCCAAAGCATTATATTTAAAGTATTACTTTGAAATTTGACAAATATATTCTATGTATTCCATTTTTTAATCTAAATACTGGAAAGGAAAAACCAGAGGCTGCATTCATGAAATACTAGGATAGAGCAAGGGATTTTCTATACTAGTGAACTTTTGGAATGAAGACTTTTGAAATATTGGACATTCTGCAGGAACCATGAAAAAATCCAGACTGTGAACATTAATCAGTTCCAAAGGGAAAAAATTACTTATTTGTAGTGAAATTTGTACTTGAAAGGAGCTTTCATAAAGCAAGACTTTGGCTTTTTAAATGGTGTCATATAGGGGCACGCTGATTTGGTATGCAAGAAGATGGAACAGTGTGGCAGAGTCACATTCTGTGTAATGATGGAGGGCTGAGAAATAAAGACAAAAGTAAGTTTCATATGTAAATGATGCAATGGTGCCAAACCAATGATGTCTCAGTTCACTGTAGGGAGGAGATGTTTGCAGTTGCTGAAATGGAGAAAACAGGTTGCAGGATCAGGTCAATGTACAGATATGCTGGACCCAAATGATGCCACCCAGGAGCAGGTAGTCCCATAGAGTCACCTTATGAATGGAATTTGGGTGTGGTGTACATATACTGTCTAGTTGCTGATGTAAGGTAATCCTCCGTGGCAGGTATTTTTCATTTTCCCTTGTGTTTTCAGAACCTCTGACAATACCTGGCACTCAACACACACTCAATAAAAACCTCTTGGGATGATTATAATGAAATTTGATTGGTTTTGTCCTTCTACTGTCTTTTCTTTGTAGATTTTCTTTCATTTTCTTGTTGGATAAAATCTTTGTGCTTAGAAACGTTAAACTTAGTTCTATGTTGTACATATTAAATAAGATTAAAAAGAGTTAAATTCAGCAACGAAAGTCTTTGCTTTTTTTGCCTGAGCCATGTGGCTTATGGGCTCTCAGTTCTCTGACCAGGGTCTGAAACGGGGCCCAGCAGAATCCTAACCAGTAGGCCACCAGGAAGCCCCCAGTAGAGTCTTTCATCTTTCTAGGTTTCTATACCTTGCTCTGGCCTGTTTAGCACTGTAGTGAGGTAGGAATAACCAAGTTACAGGTCTGTGTGTGTGCTACAGGGGGAGGGAAGCAGAGAGTGAAACAGAAGAAAATAGAAGAAAAGATTAGAAACAAAGCCATGCTTATGAACCTCAGGGACTTCCAGGAGAGTGACTCTGTCACTGATGCATGGGTGAAGCGTGGCCCTCTGAACATGTGTGCCCCCAAAGCTTGTGAATGTGACTTTTGAAATAAGGGTCTTTGATAGCACCATTAAGGTAAGGATATCAAGGTGAGATCATCCTGAATGGGGATGGGCCCTGAATTCAACAATGGGTGTCCTTATAAGAGTCAGGAAAGGAGAAGACACAGAGGGGCGGGGGTCATGAGATGAGGCACAGGCTGGAGTGATGCCTTCACAAGCCAGGCGATGCCAGGAATTGCAGGCTGCCATGAGGAGCTGGGAGGGAGGCATGGAGCCACAATGAGATATCAAGATAAATAAAACTCATCTTTATTTGTATCATTTCTTTTCAGATTCCACATACAAGGAATGCCATATGATATTTCTCTTCTCTGATTTTTTTCGCTCAGTATTACACTCTCTAGATCCATCCACATTGCTGCAATGGCCTTATTTCATTCTTCTTAATGGCTGAGTAATACTCCATTGTATCTATCTGTCCATCTATATACACTGCACCTTAACCATTCCTCTGTTGATGGACATTTAGGTTGTTTTCTTGTCTTGACTACTGTAAACAGTGCTGCAGGGAACACGGGGGCACATGTATCTCTTCGGGCCATTTTTTTCCCTCTGGACATATGCCCAGGAGTGGGATTATAGTGTCATATGGTAGCTCTATTTTTAGTTTTTTAAGGAACCTCCATGCTGTTCTCCATAGTGGGTGTGCCAATTTAGATTCCCATCTAGAACTGAGAAAACATTTGAAAAATCTTTTTTTTTTTTAAAAACCTTTATTTTACTTTTAACTTTTACAGAGTTTTGTTGTTCACAGACATGCATGTTCTCAGATTAGTCACATGTATATCCCCTCCTTCCCTCCCCTCCCGACCATCACACAGCACCCCTGAAGGATCCCCTTTTCTCACAGAGCAATGACTAGAGCTATTTTCTTCACTTATGATAGTACAGGTCTTCATGCTACTTCCTTTACGCCTCTCACCCACAGTTCCTTCCCCACAATGTCCATATGTCCACTGTCCATGTCTGTCTTTCTGTCGCTTCACTGCATGTGCCATCATCACTATCCTACTAGATTCCATATATATGTGTTAATATACTGTATTTGTCCTTCTCTTTCTGACTGACTTCACTTTTGATGATATGTTCTAGATCCAGCCACCTCATTAGGGTTGATTCTTCTGCATTTCTCTTTACAGCTGTGTAGTATTCCATTGTATATATGTACCAGAGATTTTGGATCCATTCGTTCGTCGATGGGCATCTAGGTTCCTTCCATGTTCTAGCTATTGTATAGAGAGCTGCAATGAACACGGGGGCACATGTATCTCTTCGGGCCATTTTTTTCCCTCTGGACATATGCCCAGGAGTGGGATTATAGTGTCATATGGTAGCTCTATTTTTAGTTTTTTAAGGAACCTCCATGCTGTTCTCCATAGTGGGTGTGCCAATTTAGATTCCCATCTAGAACTGAGAAAACATTTGAAAAATCTTTTTTTTTTTTTTAAAAACCTTTATTTTACTTTTAACTTTTACAGAGTTTTGTTGTTCACAGACATGCATGTTCTCAGATTAGTCACATGTATATCCCCTCCTTCCCTCCCCTCCCGACCATCACACAGCACCCCTGAAGGATCCCCTTTTCTCACAGAGCAATGACTAGAGCTATTTTCTTCACTTATGATAGTACAGGTCTTCATGCTACTTCCTTTACGCCTCTCACCCACAGTTCCTTCCCCACAATGTCCATATGTCCACTGTCCATGTCTGTCTTTCTGTCGCTTCACTGCATGTGCCATCATCACTATCCTACTAGATTCCATATATATGTGTTAATATACTGTATTTGTCCTTCTCTTTCTGACTGACTTCACTTTTGATGATATGTTCTAGATCCAGCCACCTCATTAGGGTTGATTCTTCTGCATTTCTCTTTACAGCTGTGTAGTATTCCATTGTATATATGTACCAGAGATTTTGGATCCATTCGTTCGTCGATGGGCATCTAGGTTCCTTCCATGTTCTAGCTATTGTATAGAGAGCTGCAATGAACATTGGGGTACAGGTGCTTCTTTCAGTTTTGATTTCGTCAGGGTATAAGCCTAAGAGTGGGATTGCTGGGTCATATGGTGCTTCTATTTTTAGTTTTTTAAGAAATCTCCAGACTGTCTTCCATAGAGGCTGTATCAATTTACACTCCCACCAGCAATGCAGGAGTGTTCCCTTTTCTCCGCAGCCTCTCCAGCATTTATTGTCTGTCGATTTGTGGATGATGGCCATTCTGACGGGTGTGAGGTGATATCTCATTGTAGTTTCAATTTGCATTTCTCTAATTATTAGTGAAGTTGAGCATCGTTTCATGTGCTTTTGGGCCATCTGTATGTCATTGTTGGAGAGGTGTCTGTTTAGGTCCTTTCCCCATTTTTGGATTGGGTTGTTCGTTTTTCCAGTGCTGAGTTGTCTGAGTTGCTTGTAGATTTTGGAGATTAATTCTTTGTCTGTTGTTTCATTTGCTATGATTTTCTCCCACTCTGTGGGCTGTCTGTTCAGCTTTTTTGTAATTTCTTTAGCTGTACAAAAGCTTTTAAGTTTCATGAGGTCCCACATGTTCATTTGTCTTTTGAGTTCCACTATTCTAGTAGGTGAGTCAGAGAAGATCTTGCTTTGATTGATGTCCTTGAGGGTTTTGCCTATATTCTCCTCTAAGAGTTTGATGGTGTCTGGCCTTACATTTAAGTCTTTAATCCATTTTGAGTTGATCTTAGTGTATGGTGTCAGGGTATGTTCCAACTTCATTTTCTTGCATGTAGCTGTCCAATTTTCCCAGCACCATTTGTTGAAGAGGCTGTCTTTGTCCCATTTTATATGTTCGCTTCCTCTGTCAAAATAAGGTCCAATTTTCCCAGCAACCCCGTACCATACTGTCTTGATGTGCCATCATCAGCTATCCTACTAGATTCCATATATATGTGTTAATATACTGTATTTGTCCTTCTCTTTCTGACTGACTTCACTTTTGATGATATGTTCTAGATCCAGCCACCTCATTAGGGTTGATTCTTCTGCATTTCTCTTTACAGCTGTGTAGTATTCCATTGTATATATGTACCAGAGATTTTGGATCCATTCGTTCGTCGATGGGCATCTAGGTTCCTTCCATGTTCTAGCTATTGTATAGAGAGCTGCAATGAACATTGGGGTACAGGTGCTTCTTTCAGTTTTGATTTCGTCAGGGTATAAGCCTAAGAGTGGGATTGCTGGGTCATATGGTGCTTCTATTTTTAGTTTTTTAAGAAATCTCCAGACTGTCTTCCATAGAGGCTGTATCAATTTACACTCCCACCAGCAATGCAGGAGTGTTCCCTTTTCTCCGCAGCCTCTCCAGCATTTATTGTCTGTCGATTTGTGGATGATGGCCATTCTGACGGGTGTGAGGTGATATCTCATTGTAGTTTCAATTTGCATTTCTCTAATTATTAGTGAAGTTGAGCATCGTTTCATGTGCTTTTGGGCCATCTGTATGTCATTGTTGGAGAGGTGTCTGTTTAGGTCCTTTCCCCATTTTTGGATTGGGTTGTTCGTTTTTCCAGTGCTGAGTTGTCTGAGTTGCTTGTAGATTTTGGAGATTAATTCTTTGTCTGTTGTTTCATTTGCTATGATTTTCTCCCACTCTGTGGGCTGTCTGTTCAGCTTTTTTGTAATTTCTTTAGCTGTACAAAAGCTTTTAAGTTTCATGAGGTCCCACATGTTCATTTGTCTTTTGAGTTCCACTATTCTAGTAGGTGAGTCAGAGAAGATCTTGCTTTGATTGATGTCCTTGAGGGTTTTGCCTATATTCTCCTCTAAGAGTTTGATGGTGTCTGGCCTTACATTTAAGTCTTTAATCCATTTTGAGTTGATCTTAGTGTATGGTGTCAGGGTATGTTCCAACTTCATTTTCTTGCATGTAGCTGTCCAATTTTCCCAGCACCATTTGTTGAAGAGGCTGTCTTTGTCCCATTTTATATGTTCGCTTCCTCTGTCAAAAATAAGGTACCCATAGGTGCGTGGCTTTATCTCTGGGTTCTCGATCTTGTTCCATTGGTTGATATTTCTGTTTCTGTGCCAGTACCATACTGTCTTGATGACTGTTGCTTTGTAGTAGAGTCTGAAGTTGGGGAGGCTGATCCCTCCAGCTCCATTCTTCTTCCTGAGGATTGCTTTGGCTATTTGAGGTCTTTTGTGTTTCCATATGAACTGTGTTATTCGTTGGTCTAGTTCTGTGAAGAATGTTATTGGAAGTTTGATAGGGATCGCATTGAATCTATAGATGACATTTGGTAGTATGGTCATTTTCACAATATTGATTCTCCCGACCCAGGAACACGGAATATTTCTCCATCTGTTTAACTCTTCTTTAATGTCTCTCATGAGTGTCTTGTAATTTTCTGTGTACAGTTCTTTTGTTTCTTTGGGTAGGTTTATTCCTAGATATTTGATTCTTTTGGTTGCGATGGTGAAGGGGATTGCCTCTTTGATTTCATTTTCTGATTTTTCATTGTTTGTGTATAGGAATGCCAGTGATTTCTGTATATTGATTTTGTATCCTCCGACTTTGCTGAATTCGCTGATTAACTCTAGTAATTTTGTAATAGTGTCTTTGGGATTTTCTATGTATAATATCATGTCATCTGCAAATAGAGAGAGTTTGACTTCTTCTTTTCCAATCTGGATTCCTTTGATTTCTTTCTCTTCTCTTATTGCTATTGCTAGAACTTCCAGGACTATGTTGAATAAGAGTGGTGAAAGTGGACACCCTTGTCTTGTTCCTGATCTTAGAGGGAATGCTTTGATTGATGTCCTTGAGGGTTTTGCCTATATTCTCCTCTAAGAGTTTGATGGTGTCTGGCCTTACATTTAAGTCTTTAATCCATTTTGAGTTGATCTTAGTGTATGGTGTCAGGGTATGTTCCAACTTCATTTTCTTGCATGTAGCTGTCCAATTTTCCCAGCACCATTTGTTGAAGAGGCTGTCTTTGTCCCATTTTATATGTTCGCTTCCTCTGTCAAAAATAAGGTACCCATAGGTGCGTGGCTTTATCTCTGGGTTCTCGATCTTGTTCCATTGGTTGATATTTCTGTTTCTGTGCCAGTACCATACTGTCTTGATGACTGTTGCTTTGTAGTAGAGTCTGAAGTTGGGGAGGCTGATCCCTCCAGCTCCATTCTTCTTCCTGAGGATTGCTTTGGCTATTTGAGGTCTTTTGTGTTTCCATATGAACTGTGTTATTCGTTGGTCTAGTTCTGTGAAGAATGTTATTGGAAGTTTGATAGGGATCGCATTGAATCTATAGATGACATTTGGTAGTATGGTCATTTTCACAATATTGATTCTCCCGACCCAGGAACACGGAATATTTCTCCATCTGTTTAACTCTTCTTTAATGTCTCTCATGAGTGTCTTGTAATTTTCTGTGTACAGTTCTTTTGTTTCTTTGGGTAGGTTTATTCCTAGATATTTGATTCTTTTGGTTGCGATGGTGAAGGGGATTGCCTCTTTGATTTCATTTTCTGATTTTTCATTGTTTGTGTATAGGAATGCCAGTGATTTCTGTATATTGATTTTGTATCCTCCGACTTTGCTGAATTCGCTGATTAACTCTAGTAATTTTGTAATAGTGTCTTTGGGATTTTCTATGTATAATATCATGTCATCTGCAAATAGAGAGAGTTTGACTTCTTCTTTTCCAATCTGGATTCCTTTGATTTCTTTCTCTTCTCTTATTGCTATTGCTAGAACTTCCAGGACTATGTTGAATAAGAGTGGTGAAAGTGGACACCCTTGTCTTGTTCCTGATCTTAGAGGAAATGCTTTGAGTTTTTCACCATTGAGGATAATGTTCGCTGTGGGCTTCTCATATATGGCTTTCACTATGTTAAGATAAGTTCCTTCTATGCCCATTTTTTGAAGAGTTTTTATCATAAATGGATGCTGTACTTGGTCAAAGGCTTTTTCTGCATCTATT
The DNA here is from genome assembly GCA_022376925.1 of Tragulus kanchil. Classification (NCBI taxonomy): domain Eukaryota; kingdom Metazoa; phylum Chordata; class Mammalia; order Artiodactyla; family Tragulidae; genus Tragulus; species Tragulus kanchil. Next base: position 46,654,612 of record JAIOJX010000025.1, read on the forward strand.
GAGATGATCATGTGATTTTTGTCTCTCAATTTGTTGATATGGTGTATCACATTGATTGATTTGTGGATGTGGAAGAATCCTTGCATGCCTGGGATGAACCCAACTTGATTGTGATGAATGAGCTTTTTGATGTGTTGCTGAATTCTGTTTGCTAGGATTTTGTTGAGGATTTTGGCGTCTAGATTCATCAGTGAAATTGGCCTATAATTTTCCTTTTTTGTGATGTCTTTGCCTGGCTTTGGTATCAGGGTGATGGTGGCCTCGTAGAATGTGTTTGGAAGTGTTCCTTCCCGGGCAATTTTTTGGAAGAGTTTTAGAAGGACAGGCATTAGCTCTTCTTTAAATGTTTGGTAGAATTCACTTGTGAAACCATCTGGCCCTGGGCTTTTATTTTTGGGTAGATTTTTGATCACAAGGTCGATTTCTGAGCTTGTGATTGGCTTGTTCATAGTTTCTATTTCTTCCTGGTTGAGTCTTGGGAGATTAATCTTCTCTAAGAAACTGTCCATTTCTTCCAGGTTGTCCAGTTTGTTGCCATAGAGTTGTTCATAATAGTCTCTTATAATCCTTTGGATTTCTGCATTATCCATTGTAATCTCTCCTTTTTCATTTTTGATTTTGTTGATCTGGTTCTTCTCTCTCTTTTTCTTGATGAGTCTGGCCAGTGGTGTGTCGATTTTATTGACTTTTTCGAAGAACCAGCTTTTTGTTTTATTTATCTTTACTATTGTTTCTTTCGTTTCTTTTTCATTTATTTCTGCTCTGATCCTTATGATTTCCCTTCTTCTGCTGGCTTTGGGGTGTTTTTGTTCTTCTTTCTCCAGTTGTCTTAAGCATAAGGTAAGGTCGTCTGTTTGAGATTTTCCTAGTTTCTTGAGGTGGGATTGTATTGCTATAAATTTTTTAACTGCTTCAGTATTGCACTGTCTTGTTCCTGATCTTAGAGGAAATGCTTTCAGTTTTTCACCATTGAGGATAATGTTCGCTGTGGGCTTCTCATATATGGCTTTCACTATGTTAAGATAAGTTCCTTCTATGCCCATTTTTTGAAGAGTTTTTATCATAAATGGATGCTGTACTTGGTCAAAGGCTTTTTCTGCATCTATTGAGATGATCATGTGATTTTTGTCTCTCAATTTGTTGATATGGTGTATCACATTGATTGATTTGTGGATGTGGAAGAATCCTTGCATGCCTGGGATGAACCCAACTTGATTGTGATGAATGAGCTTTTTGATGTGTTGCTGAATTCTGTTTGCTAGGATTTTGTTGAGGATTTTGGCGTCTAGATTCATCAGTGAAATTGGCCTATAATTTTCCTTTTTTGTGATGTCTTTGCCTGGCTTTGGTATCAGGGTGATGGTGGCCTCGTAGAATGTGTTTGGAAGTGTTCCTTCCCGGGCAATTTTTTGGAAGAGTTTTAGAAGGACAGGCATTAGCTCTTCTTTAAATGTTTGGTAGAATTCACTTGTGAAACCATCTGGCCCTGGGCTTTTATTTTTGGGTAGATTTTTGATCACAAGGTCGATTTCTGAGCTTGTGATTGGCTTGTTCATAGTTTCTATTTCTTCCTGGTTGAGTCTTGGGAGATTAATCTTCTCTAAGAAACTGTCCATTTCTTCCAGGTTGTCCAGTTTGTTGCCATAGAGTTGTTCATAATAGTCTCTTATAATCCTTTGGATTTCTGCATTATCCATTGTAATCTCTCCTTTTTCATTTTTGATTTTGTTGATCTGGTTCTTCTCTCTCTTTTTCTTGATGAGTCTGGCCAGTGGTGTGTCGATTTTATTGACTTTTTCGAAGAACCAGCTTTTTGTTTTATTTATCTTTACTATTGTTTCTTTCGTTTCTTTTTCATTTATTTCTGCTCTGATCCTTATGATTTCCCTTCTTCTGCTGGCTTTGGGGTGTTTTTGTTCTTCTTTCTCCAGTTGTCTTAAGCATAAGGTAAGGTCGTCTGTTTGAGATTTTCCTAGTTTCTTGAGGTGGGATTGTATTGCTATAAACTTCTCTCTTAGAACTGCTTTTGCAGTATCCCATAGGTTTTGCACTGTCGTGTGTTCATTGTCATTTTCTTCTAGGAATTTTTTTATTTCTCCTTTGATTTCCTCAATGATCAGTTGGTTTTTAAGGTATGTGTTGCTTAATCTCCATGTGTTTGTGTTTTTAGCGGTTTTTTTCCTGTAGTTGATCTCTAGTCTCACTGCATTGTGGTCCGAGAAGATGGTTGATAGAATTTCAGTTTTCTTGAATTGACTGAGGTTTGATTTGTGGCCCAAGATGTGGTCTATCCTGGAGAATGTTCCGTGAGCACTTGAGAAGAAAGTGTATTCTTCTGCTTTTGGATGGAAAGTCCTAAAGATATCAATGAGGTCCATTTCTTCTAGTGTGGCATTTAAGGCTTGTGTTTCTTTATTAATTTTCTGTTTGCATGATCTGTCCATTGGTGTGAGAGGAGTGTTAAAGTCTCCTACTATGATTGTGTTGCTGTGAATGTCTTCTTTTATGTCTGAAAGTGTTTGTCTTATGTATTGGGGTGCTCCTGCGTTGGGAGCGTAGATATTTATGATTGTTATGTCTTCTTCTTGGATGGATCCCTTAATCATGATGTAATGACCTGCCTTGTCTCTTAGAATCTTCTTTACTTTAAAATCTATTTTATCTGATATGAGGATTGCTACTCCAGCTTTCTTTTGATTTCCATTTGCATGGAATATTTTTTTCCAGCCTCTCACTTTCAGTCTATGAGTGTCTCTAGGTCTGAAATGAGTTTCCTGGAGGCAGCATATGTATGGGTCGTGTTTTTGGATCCATTCAGCCACTCTGTGTCTTTTGGTTGGGGCATTCATTCCATTGACATTCAAAGTAATTATTGATACAAATGATCCTATTGTCATCTTCTTAGATGTTATGATGGATTTGTTTCGTGGATCTTCACCAGCTTTTTGTTTTATTTATCTTTACTATTGTTTCTTTCGTTTCTTTTTCATTTATTTCTGCTCTGATCCTTATGATTTCCCTTCTTCTGCTGGCTTTGGGGTGTTTTTGTTCTTCTTTCTCCAGTTGTCTTAAGCATAAGGTAAGGTCGTCTGTTTGAGATTTTCCTAGTTTCTTGAGGTGGGATTGTATTGCTATAAACTTCTCTCTTAGAACTGCTTTTGCAGTATCCCATAGGTTTTGCACTGTCGTGTGTTCATTGTCATTTTCTTCTAGGAATTTTTTTATTTCTCCTTTGATTTCCTCAATGATCAGTTGGTTTTTAAGGTATGTGTTGCTTAATCTCCATGTGTTTGTGTTTTTAGCGGTTTTTTTCCTGTAGTTGATCTCTAGTCTCACTGCATTGTGGTCCGAGAAGATGGTTGATAGAATTTCAGTTTTCTTGAATTGACTGAGGTTTGATTTGTGGCCCAAGATGTGGTCTATCCTGGAGAATGTTCCGTGAGCACTTGAGAAGAAAGTGTATTCTTCTGCTTTTGGATGGAAAGTCCTAAAGATATCAATGAGGTCCATTTCTTCTAGTGTGGCATTTAAGGCTTGTGTTTCTTTATTAATTTTCTGTTTGCATGATCTGTCCATTGGTGTGAGAGGAGTGTTAAAGTCTCCTACTATGATTGTGTTGCTGTGAATGTCTTCTTTTATGTCTGAAAGTGTTTGTCTTATGTATTGGGGTGCTCCTGCGTTGGGAGCGTAGATATTTATGATTGTTATGTCTTCTTCTTGGATGGATCCCTTAATCATGATGTAATGACCTGCCTTGTCTCTTAGAATCTTCTTTACTTTAAAATCTATTTTATCTGATATGAGGATTGCTACTCCAGCTTTCTTTTGATTTCCATTTGCATGGAATATTTTTTTCCAGCCTCTCACTTTCAGTCTATGAGTGTCTCTAGGTCTGAAATGAGTTTCCTGGAGGCAGCATATGTATGGGTCGTGTTTTTGGATCCATTCAGCCACTCTGTGTCTTTTGGTTGGGGCATTCATTCCATTGACATTCAAAGTAATTATTGATACAAATGATCCTATTGTCATCTTCTTAGATGTTATGATGGATTTGTTTCGTGGATCTTCTCCTTTTATACTTGTTGTCTATATAAGTCCCTTTAACATTTGTTGTAAGGCTGGTTTGGTGTGACTAAATTCTTTTAATTTTTGCTTGTCTGTAAAGCTTTTGATTTCTCCATCAATTTTGAAGGAGATCCTTGCAGGGTAGAGGATTCTTGGTTGCAGATTATTCTCTTTCAGCCGTTTAAATGTGTCCTACCATTCCCTTCTGGCCTGCAGAGTTTCTGTTGAAAGATCAGCTGTTAAACGGATGGGCTTTCCCTTGTATGTCACTAGTTGCTTTTCCCTTGCTGCTTTGAGAATTCTATCTTTGTGTTTAATTTGTGTTAACTTCATTAATATGTGTCTTGGTGTGTTTCTTCTCGGATTGATTCTGTTAGGTACTCTTTGTGCTTCTTGGACTTGATTGACTATTTCTTTTCCCATGGTGGGGAAATTTTCAACTAGAATCTCTTCAAAAATTTTCTCATAGCCTTTCTTTTTTTCTTCTTCTTCTGGAACCCCTATAATTCGAATATTGGTGCGTTTGATATTATCCCAGAGGTCTCTGAGGCTGTCCTCTGCTCTTTTCATTCTTTGAGCTAGAGTCTGTTTTTCAGCAGTTACTTCCACCATTTTATCTTCCAGCTCACTTATCCGGTCTTCTGTCTCAGATACTCTGCTCTTGATTCCTTCTACAGTGTTTTTCAGTTCAGCAATTGAGTTGTTTGTCTCTGTTACTTTTTTGGTAAGTTCTTGCATTTCTTTATTCAGTGTGTTAGTTGTATCTTGCAATTTCTCTGAAATTCTGTTTTCAGTGTCTTTGATCATCTTTACTATCATTCTTCTGAAATCACTTTCAGAAAGTTTGTCCAAATTCTCTTCATTAATTTGATCTTGTGTGTTTGTGGATTGTTTCTTCGCTTGTGTGGTATTTCTCTGCCGTTTCATTATTATTAATTTTTTAAAACTGATTCTGTTTGGGATTTCCTTTTCCCAGACTTTGAGTTACGTCTGTTGGTGTTTGTTGTTTGGATGGGGCTTCTATTCTGGGTGATGCTGATGATTGGGTGATGTCAGGACTTGTATACAAGTGATTACCTTTGCTGGCGTTCTTACTTGTATACTGCTCTTTAGTGTTATGCGTTCTCTAGTATTGTAGAGTTTTGGAATCAGTGCACCCTCCTTAAAACCCCGGGGCTTGTTGCCTGACCAGGGAATGAAGATTTCACGGCTGGTTTGTTATGGCATTAAATGATATTAAAACATATATATGCAAATGAGAAACAGAAGGTATACCTTTGACAAATGGCAATTTAAAAATTATGCAAGTACTGTCTAGCGTATTGAATTATACACATAAACATATGGCTTCCCTTGTATGTCACTAGTTGCTTTTCCCTTGCTGCTTTGAGAATTCTATCTTTGTGTTTAATTTGTGTTAACTTCATTAATATGTGTCTTGGTGTGTTTCTTCTCGGATTGATTCTGTTAGGTACTCTTTGTGCTTCTTGGACTTGATTGACTATTTCTTTTCCCATGGTGGGGAAATTTTCAACTAGAATCTCTTCAAAAATTTTCTCATAGCCTTTCTTTTTTTCTTCTTCTTCTGGAACCCCTATAATTCGAATATTGGTGCGTTTGATATTATCCCAGAGGTCTCTGAGGCTGTCCTCTGCTCTTTTCATTCTTTGAGCTAGAGTCTGTTTTTCAGCAGTTACTTCCACCATTTTATCTTCCAGCTCACTTATCCGGTCTTCTGTCTCAGATACTCTGCTCTTGATTCCTTCTACAGTGTTTTTCAGTTCAGCAATTGAGTTGTTTGTCTCTGTTACTTTTTTGGTAAGTTCTTGCATTTCTTTATTCAGTGTGTTAGTTGTATCTTGCAATTTCTCTGAAATTCTGTTTTCAGTGTCTTTGATCATCTTTACTATCATTCTTCTGAAATCACTTTCAGAAAGTTTGTCCAAATTCTCTTCATTAATTTGATCTTGTGTGTTTGTGGATTGTTTCTTCGCTTGTGTGGTATTTCTCTGCCGTTTCATTATTATTAATTTTTTAAAACTGATTCTGTTTGGGATTTCCTTTTCCCAGACTTTGAGTTACGTCTGTTGGTGTTTGTTGTTTGGATGGGGCTTCTATTCTGGGTGATGCTGATGATTGGGTGATGTCAGGACTTGTATACAAGTGATTACCTTTGCTGGCGTTCTTACTTGTATACTGCTCTTTAGTGTTATGCGTTCTCTAGTATTGTAGAGTTTTGGAATCAGTGCACCCTCCTTAAAACCCCGGGGCTTGTTGCCTGACCAGGGAATGAAGATTTCACGGCTGGTTTGTTATGGCATTAAATGATATTAAAACATATATATGCAAATGAGAAACAGAAGGTATACCTTTGACAAATGGCAATTTAAAAATTATGCAAGTACTGTCTAGCGTATTGAATTATACACATAAACATATACAGCTATAACATAACCCAAGCATTCTAATCAAAAATACAGTGCAATACGTTAGCACGGCGAATAGAGAAATCCAAGAATGATATCCACAAGTTAATAAGCAAACTAAGTAGAGTACCAATTGGAGAATAATGCTAGAGCAGGATCCCCGTTGGGGATAAGGCAATGAGGACAGAACAGACTAAGAAATATGGTGGGGAAAGGGAAAAAGAGAAAGGGAGGATAGAAGAGAAATATAGAATAATATTGCAAAGTTAAATATAGGGAGATAAAGATTTGTATGTATTAGAATTTAGTGCTATAGGAAAGGAGCTTCAGAGAAAGCAAAGAATTATAGAGGAGGTAGTAGTACAAATGAAAAATTATTTAAAATTAAAAGATCTAAATTTTATAGAAAAATATATAAAAACAAAGCAAAAATAATAGAACCAAACAAAACACCCAAGAACCTTAAAAGGCCAATGGGGAACAAGACGTTTATACCAAAATAAAATGTGTGGTTTAAAAGGAAAAAGAAAAAAAATTATGTAAACTTGAATATATTCAGTCTTACTGATAAGATTAGTAGCTTCAATAGAATTCAGTGAAGGAAATGAACACACCCACTCTCTCTCTCACACACACCCCCAAGAAAAGAAAAAAAAAAAGTGGTGGTTGCACTGAGTGGGTTTGGAAAAAGAGAGAAAAAAATTGAAACAAAGTAATACAATACAAAAAATGAAATTTTAAAGTCCAGCAGTAACTCCAGCTTCAGACAAAACGTGAAAATAGTGTTTATGTTCTTCTGTCTCTTGCTGACTATTCAGGAATTATCAGTCTTTTTCTTGCCTCTGGCAGTGGTTGGATCTGAAGACCTCTTTGACTGCTTGTTTTGGCCTATTCCAGAATTAAAAGGCCCGCCCAGGCTGGCCCTGGGAGTTTCTTAATCCAAATCCCTTTTCTTGCTGGGTGGAGCTAAATTCCCTCCCTGTAGCTTGACCAGCAGCCCTGCAGTTTGACCAGCAGCCAAACTACAGTAGGGAAAATGGCGTCTGTCTCACAGAGAATTTATTCCCACACGCTCTATGGGAAGCACTTCCACAGTGCCCCCGACCCTGCTGCAGGCCACCGTCGACCCCCGCCACCGCGGGAGACGTCAGGTTACTCAGAGGTGAGTCTGGCTCAGTCACATGCAGGATCGCTATTCCTCTCTCCCTGATCACAGTGCGCAGAGACTTTCCAGTCCTCCTCGGCGGCTCTGTGATCGGGTTAATGGTAACCTCCTCCAAAGGGAACTGAGTGCCGCCCTTCCGAGGCCTGCTCAAGGGCACTTCTAGCTCAAAGGGCACCTGGACCCTCCAAAGCAGGTCTGGCTCAGTCCCTTGTGGGTGTTAGTGCTCCTCTCCCGGGTTTTGATCTGCAACAGGCTTTGCGCCTTTGGCCCGCCCAGCCTCTCTGGCGGGTATGAGGTTTGACTTTTAAAAGTGCGATTGCGCCCCTCCTACCGTCTTGATGCGGCTTCTCCTTTGTTCTTCGATGTGGGGTGTCCTCTCTGTGATCAGATCCAACCTCCTTTCGTCGATGGTTTCCCAGGAACTCGTCGCAATTCAGGCGATTTTGCAGGAGAGATGAGTGCACGTCCTTCTACGCCGCCATCTTAGCTCCACCCCTCAAAAAGTTGAAAATCTTTTAAACTATTTGTTTTCTTACAGGTTTTTTTTGATAGTCCTTCTAATAGTGTGTCTTCTAAATGGACTTATATGTGAGATAATAAGAAGGTCAACAAAAGACTTTAAGAAAAAAAAAAGTGGTGGGTGCATTGAGTGGGTTGGAAAAAAGAGGGAAAAAAATTGAAACAAAGTAATACAATACAAAAAATGAAATTTTAAAGTCCAGCAGTAACTCCAGCTTCAGACAAAACGTGAAAATAGTGTTTATGTTCTTCTGTCTCTTGCTGACTATTCAGGAATTATCAGTCTTTTTCTTGCCTCTGGCAGTGGTTGGATCTGAAGACCTCTTTGACTGCTTGTTTTGGCCTATTCCAGAATTAAAAGGCCCGCCCAGGCTGGCCCTGGGAGTTTCTTAATCCAAATCCCTTTTCTTGCTGGGTGGAGCTAAATTCCCTCCCTGTAGCTTGACCAGCAGCCCTGCAGTTTGACCAGCAGCCAAACTACAGTAGGGAAAATGGCGTCTGTCTCACAGAGAATTTATTCCCACACGCTCTATGGGAAGCACTTCCACAGTGCCCCCGACCCTGCTGCAGGCCACCGTCGACCCCCGCCACCGCGGGAGACGTCAGGTTACTCAGAGGTGAGTCTGGCTCAGTCACATGCAGGATCGCTATTCCTCTCTCCCTGATCACAGTGCGCAGAGACTTTCCAGTCCTCCTCGGCGGCTCTGTGATCGGGTTAATGGTAACCTCCTCCAAAGGGAACTGAGTGCCGCCCTTCCGAGGCCTGCTCAAGGGCACTTCTAGCTCAAAGGGCACCTGGACCCTCCAAAGCAGGTCTGGCTCAGTCCCTTGTGGGTGTTAGTGCTCCTCTCCCGGGTTTTGATCTGCAACAGGCTTTGCGCCTTTGGCCCGCCCAGCCTCTCTGGCGGGTATGAGGTTTGACTTTTAAAAGTGCGATTGCGCCCCTCCTACCGTCTTGATGCGGCTTCTCCTTTGTTCTTCGATGTGGGGTGTCCTCTCTGTGATCAGATCCAACCTCCTTTCGTCGATGGTTTCCCAGGAACTCGTCGCAATTCAGGCGATTTTGCAGGAGAGATGAGTGCACGTCCTTCTACGCCGCCATCTTAGCTCCACCCCCTCAAAAAAGTTGAAAAATCTTTTAAACTATTTGTTTTCTTACAGGTTTTTTTTTTGATAGTCCTTCTAATAGTGTGTCTTCTAAATGGACTTATATGTGAGATAATAAGAAGGTCAACAAAAAGACTTTAAGAAACTGCTTTCGGACAGTGCAATGCTCAGACTCTTACACTAAGGGCTTCTTTTCTTTGGCCATTTCCTGGGTCACTGACACATCCCTTGCCTCCTCCGAGGTGGCACACCTTTGTGGTGTGCCCACTCTTGTCAGGGTCTGACTTTCACTGAACCCCTCCCACCTAAGAGAGAAAGAGCAAAAACAAGAGGTCTGAGTTGCTGGTTCTTCCAAATGACTGTTGCTGACACCGAAAACAGATGCCAGCTATGGCAGCAAGCGTCTCTCACTGGTCAATGTTAGATGCTGTCCCTGGGCTTCATAGATGTCACATTTCAATGAGCGGTCCTATAATTGTTCATCCACTTCTCCATAGAAGGAAGGCTTTTCAGCGGAGTGGTTAAAAGAAGTTAAAAGAAGAATAGAGGACTTTTTCTCTTTATAGGCAGTTAAAACTCCAATTTAAAGTTATGTCCAAATATGCACAGAATACATAAAATATCAAATAATCACTGACCAAGTGCCACAATCCTGAGGTTTTATTCCTGGCAGGAAGATACATAAATTAGATCAGCATGGGCAGTCTCAAGTCTTCTCTTGAGAAACCTGTGTATTCCGTTCCTGTCACAATGGCTAGAAAAGTCACTTTACATTCTCCACCCCATACAAAGCCTTGGGCTTAGAAATGCTAGTGTTTTCATCTGCTTCAACTAGTGTGAACTCTGAAAGGTAGGGATGGGGGTATTTATTTTCATTTCAACCATTCAAAAGAATCAGCTCTCTAGAAGAACTTTTGTTCCCATAATAAACCTAACCAGACCTACTTATTCACTCAAAAAAAAAAAAGAAGTGGGAGAGAACTTGGAAAAGCCAAGAATCTGTCAGCTCCATAAAAGTGGTTGACCAGGCTCTGGCTCGAACACTTGAAAGACTTCAGCAGGGCTGCAGGACTTGCACAGTGGAGGCTGATCTTAGAAGGAAGTGGCCTCAAGGCCCAGAGATCTGCTCTTGTGTGCTCTGTGAAAATCTTTAAGGGCCCATGTTTCTTCTAAATGGACTTATATGTGAGATAATAAGAAGGTCAACAAAAAGACTTTAAGAAACTGCTTTCGGACAGTGCAATGCTCAGACTCTTACACTAAGGGCTTCTTTTCTTTGGCCATTTCCTGGGTCACTGACACATCCCTTGCCTCCTCCGAGGTGGCACACCTTTGTGGTGTGCCCACTCTTGTCAGGGTCTGACTTTCACTGAACCCCTCCCACCTAAGAGAGAAAGAGCAAAAACAAGAGGTCTGAGTTGCTGGTTCTTCCAAATGACTGTTGCTGACACCGAAAACAGATGCCAGCTATGGCAGCAAGCGTCTCTCACTGGTCAATGTTAGATGCTGTCCCTGGGCTTCATAGATGTCACATTTCAATGAGCGGTCCTATAATTGTTCATCCACTTCTCCATAGAAGGAAGGCTTTTCAGCGGAGTGGTTAAAAGAAGTTAAAAGAAGAATAGAGGACTTTTTCTCTTTATAGGCAGTTAAAACTCCAATTTAAAGTTATGTCCAAATATGCACAGAATACATAAAATATCAAATAATCACTGACCCAGTGCCACAATCCTGAGGTTTTATTCCTGGCAGGAAGATACATAAATTAGATCAGCATGGGCAGTCTCAAGTCTTCTCTTGAGAAACCTGTGTATTCCGTTCCTGTCACAATGGCTAGAAAAGTCACTTTACATTCTCCACCCCATACAAAGCCTTGGGCTTAGAAATGCTAGTGTTTTCATCTGCTTCAACTAGTGTGAACTCTGAAAGGTAGGGATGGGGGTATTTATTTTCATTTCAACCATTCAAAAGAATCAGCTCTCTAGAAGAACTTTTGTTCCCATAATAAACCTAACCAGACCTACTTATTCACTCAAAAAAAAAAAGAAGTGGGAGAGAACTTGGAAAAGCCAAGAATCTGTCAGCTCCATAAAAGTGGTTGACCAGGCTCTGGCTCGAACACTTGAAAGACTTCAGCAGGGCTGCAGGACTTGCACAGTGGAGGCTGATCTTAGAAGGAAGTGGCCTCAAGGCCCAGAGATCTGCTCTTGTGTGCTCTGTAGTCAGGGAAAGGGCAAAAAACTGTCTATCCTAACTTATATGAGAAATCTAAAAACAGCTGAGTTCATAGAAACAGAGAACAGAATAGTGGTTGTCAGGGGCTAGACAAATGGAAAGAAGTTGATCAAAGGGACTAACTTCCAGTTAGAAGATGAGTAAGCTCTGAGGATGCAAAGCAGGTCTGAATTTGATTCATGAGTTAGGATATTTTACCAAACAAAACTGTTCTCCCCTCAACACAGAGGAGATGGGGTAATCTCACAAGAAGAATACCCTCATTGTGGGGAATAGTTGGATTCATGTTACCGGCATGCTCCTGAAAGCTGGATGTGAGTTAACTTTCAAAAGTGAACTAAATCTCAAGATTTATTGACATATAATCGACATAGAATATTATATGTTTAAGATATACAACATGACGATCTGACATATGTACACTGTGAAATGATTGCCACAATAATGTTAGTTATCACACTCATCGCCTCACATAGTAGTTAGGGATTTGTGTGTGTGTGTGTGTGTGTGTGTGTGTGTGTGTGGTGAGAATATTTAAGATTTACTCTCTTAGCAACTTTCAGATCTATACTACATTAATATTAACTATATTCAAAAGGCTGTACATCCATCCTCAGAGCTTAACTCATCTTCTAACAGGAAGTCAGTACCCTCTCTCCCTCTCTCTAGCCCCTGACAACCACTATTCTGTTCTCTGCTTCTATAAACTCAGCTGATTTTAGATTCCTCATATAAGCAAGAATATACAGTTTTTTGTCTTTCTTTGACGTATTTCACTCAGTGTAATGGCCTTAAATGGAGAAGGAGATGGCAACCTACTCCAGTGTTCTTGCCTGGGAAATCCCATGAATAGAGGAACTGCGGAAACTACAGTTCATGGAGTCGCAAAAAGTCAGACACAACTTAGTGATTAAACCACCGCCACCACCAATGCCCTTAATGATCATCTATGTTGTCAAAAAATGTTAGGATATCTTTCTTTTTTAATGCTGGAAAACTGGAAAATTGAACTAGGTTTGGAATGGATTGGCAAACTTGACTAACTTTCTTTTTAAAATTTTATTTATTTGACTGACCTGGGTCTTAGTTATGGCTTGCAGGATCTTCAATCTTCGTTGCCATGTGTGGGATCTTTAGTTGTGACGTGTGAATGAACTTCTAGTTGTGGCATGTGGGAACTCCAGCTCTTGGTTACATATAGTGCAGTTTCTGCTACTTCCCAGGGGAAACAGAGCTCAGAAATGCACATTGAGATGTTAAAGATTCAGCAGAAGATTACAAACCTTTATCCAAATATGTAGATGGACAACCTCTTTCCTCCAGCCCAGACTGGCATCTGACTTATCCTGAGGAAAGGATTGCCCTGGCCTGTAAGAAGTCTCATAAATTCTCAAAGCTAGTTGTTTTACTTTCAAAAAGTGAACTAAATCTCAAGATTTATTGACATATAATCGACATAGAATATTATATGTTTAAGATATACAACATGACGATCTGACATATGTACACTGTGAAATGATTGCCACAATAATGTTAGTTATCACACTCATCGCCTCACATAGTAGTTAGGGATTTGTGTGTGTGTGTGTGTGTGTGTGTGTGTGTGTGTGTGGTGAGAATATTTAAGATTTACTCTCTTAGCAACTTTCAGATCTATACTACATTAATATTAACTATATTCAAAAGGCTGTACATCCATCCTCAGAGCTTAACTCATCTTCTAACAGGAAGTCAGTACCCTCTCTCCCTCTCTCTAGCCCCTGACAACCACTATTCTGTTCTCTGCTTCTATAAACTCAGCTGATTTTAGATTCCTCATATAAGCAAGAATATACAGTTTTTTGTCTTTCTTTGACGTATTTCACTCAGTGTAATGGCCTTAAATGGAGAAGGAGATGGCAACCTACTCCAGTGTTCTTGCCTGGGAAATCCCATGAATAGAGGAACTGCGGAAACTACAGTTCATGGAGTCGCAAAAAGTCAGACACAACTTAGTGATTAAACCACCGCCACCACCAATGCCCTTAATGATCATCTATGTTGTCAAAAAATGTTAGGATATCTTTCTTTTTTAATGCTGGAAAACTGGAAAATTGAACTAGGTTTGGAATGGATTGGCAAACTTGACTAACTTTCTTTTTAAAATTTTATTTATTTGACTGACCTGGGTCTTAGTTATGGCTTGCAGGATCTTCAATCTTCGTTGCCATGTGTGGGATCTTTAGTTGTGACGTGTGAATGAACTTCTAGTTGTGGCATGTGGGAACTCCAGCTCTTGGTTACATATAGTGCAGTTTCTGCTACTTCCCAGGGGAAACAGAGCTCAGAAATGCACATTGAGATGTTAAAGATTCAGCAGAAGATTACAAACCTTTATCCAAATATGTAGATGGACAACCTCTTTCCTCCAGCCCAGACTGGCATCTGACTTATCCTGAGGAAAGGATTGCCCTGGCCTGTAAGAAGTCTCATAAATTCTCAAAGCTAGTTGTTTTCGGGCTTCCCTGGTTGTCCAGTGGGTAAGGACACCGCCTTGCAGTGCAAGGGGCGCCGGTTCGATCCCTGGCCTGGGAAGATCCCATGTGCTGCGGAGCGGCTGGACCGATGTATCCAATCACCGAGCCGGAGCTCTGGAGCCCATGTGCCCAGAGCCGGTGCTCTGTGACAACAGAGGCTGCCGCGATGTGAGGCCCACAGGAGCCAAAGAACAAAGATGGATGAAAATGCACAAATGAAAGACCAATAGAAGTAGCCCGCCTGCTCACCTCCCTCCCCACCCTATCCCCCCTCAAATTTAAAAAAAAAAAAAAAAAGGCTAGTTGTTTTCAATTATAAGAAGCATTTTTCTCATCCTGGCCTCTCTGTATAAATAGATACTTTCTTTCAAAGCCAAGTGGCAGAATGTTAGAAATTACGGTCCAAGTCTTCTTCTCTTCCTGCTTTATTTGTGTGAGAGAGGAGGTTTAAAGGGGAAGAGCAGAGGTTCAGAAGGGAAAGGAGCAGGCTCAGAGGGGAAAAGCCTGTCTGAGATGGCATAGCCAGCCGCATCAGGAGGAAAAGCCGGGCCACTTTGACTTGTCATCACTGTGAGGAAATTTTTTCACAGAGTGGTTAGCTGGGAATTGTCATGCTTGTCATCAAAACAGAGGGTAGAGATATTGTTAGATAAACCCAGCCTGTTTATAGTGCCCTCAAGTGTATATAAAATTAGTAGTTTGTTACTAACTTGTGACACATAGTTATAGGCAGGAGTATGCTGTTTATACAGTTGGCATTGAATCCAGATTGCATTTCCACACGTAAATGTTCTTTCAACGCTAAGAACATTTTGATTACTGCATAGCTGATAGGATGCCAACTTATACTTTTTAAAATTACTCCTATCATAAGCTTTTTGTCTCTTGACTCTGATGCAGGCTGGGATCTTGTTACTCATTGATCTTCTAAAGGAAATGTAGCTGAGGCATAAGAGAAGAGAGATGTAAATAAAGAAAATTGTTGTGATCTGAACTTTATCTCATTCAAAACTTGAGCGAACATTCATAGGGAGGGTAGAAGTTCTTAAATAATAGCTGTTACTGAGGGTGGCTTTGAAAAGGTCAAAGTTTGTTTCTTAAATGCTTCTGATCTATATTTCCTAATGTCTCCTTAATTTTCTCTACATCCATGAGCATCTTTTGATCCCTCTGCCTCCTTATTGCATTCTTTAGTCCTCTAAAATGTCCTTTCACAATCTCTAGTTTGGACTTTGGGGCAGGGCCATAGGTTTCTATGGCTCCCAGCTTTGAGGTACTGTAGCATCTGTCTGACTGTCTGCATGGGCTTTCCTCTTTTCTGGGTGACCCAGGAGATGGAAGCAGATGGTGAAGCTGTGGAGATATTTCCTGAATCCTACCCTGTGGCCAGCCACCAAGAGGGGCCCTGGCAAGCTCTAGCGGACTGAATGAGCTCTGGGCTCAGGGTGAGGGCAGCTGGGTTCTGACTCTTATTCTGTGTGTGGTTCTGGGCAGATCAAAAGTCCCCAAAGTGGCCATTTTTTGAGGAGAGAGGTTTAAGGGGAAGAGCAGAGGTTCAGAAGGGAAAGGAGCAGGCTCAGAGGGGAAAAGCCTGTCTGAGATGGCATAGCCAGCCGCATCAGGAGGAAAAGCCGGGCCACTTTGACTTGTCATCACTGTGAGGAAATTTTTTCACAGAGTGGTTAGCTGGGAATTGTCATGCTTGTCATCAAAACAGAGGGTAGAGATATTGTTAGATAAACCCAGCCTGTTTATAGTGCCCTCAAGTGTATATAAAATTAGTAGTTTGTTACTAACTTGTGACACATAGTTATAGGCAGGAGTATGCTGTTTATACAGTTGGCATTGAATCCAGATTGCATTTCCACACGTAAATGTTCTTTCAACGCTAAGAACATTTTGATTACTGCATAGCTGATAGGATGCCAACTTATACTTTTTAAAATTACTCCTATCATAAGCTTTTTGTCTCTTGACTCTGATGCAGGCTGGGATCTTGTTACTCATTGATCTTCTAAAGGAAATGTAGCTGAGGCATAAGAGAAGAGAGATGTAAATAAAGAAAATTGTTGTGATCTGAACTTTATCTCATTCAAAACTTGAGCGAACATTCATAGGGAGGGTAGAAGTTCTTAAATAATAGCTGTTACTGAGGGTGGCTTTGAAAAGGTCAAAGTTTGTTTCTTAAATGCTTCTGATCTATATTTCCTAATGTCTCCTTAATTTTCTCTACATCCATGAGCATCTTTTGATCCCTCTGCCTCCTTATTGCATTCTTTAGTCCTCTAAAATGTCCTTTCACAATCTCTAGTTTGGACTTTGGGGCAGGGCCATAGGTTTCTATGGCTCCCAGCTTTGAGGTACTGTAGCATCTGTCTGACTGTCTGCATGGGCTTTCCTCTTTTCTGGGTGACCCAGGAGATGGAAGCAGATGGTGAAGCTGTGGAGATATTTCCTGAATCCTACCCTGTGGCCAGCCACCAAGAGGGGCCCTGGCAAGCTCTAGCGGACTGAATGAGCTCTGGGCTCAGGGTGAGGGCAGCTGGGTTCTGACTCTTATTCTGTGTGTGGTTCTGGGCAGATCACTCAGTCTCACTGACCGTGTTTTTCTTCATCTGTTAAGTGACATGGTTGGACTATGTAACCTCTAATTCCTTTCTAGTTTCAAAGTTCATGATTCAGGAGACTCAGTTTGACTCAAGGCATATCCAATTCCATTTCAAAAGACTCACAAGATGATGAGATTCCTGTGTACATCCTCAAAAGAAAACAAAAATAGATTTTTGTTTGGAACTACAGTAATTGAATGTTACTGCCTTTGGTGTAATTCCAGCTTCTGGGGTTTATTAAGCACTAATGGAGGAGCAGAATGAGCTAAGATCTTAATCTGACTTTTCTTTTTAAATTAGACCTGATTTGTTCATCTTTCATGTATGTGCCCTGAAAGTATCAGATGACAATGAAGGACAGTCAAAATTCCATGCACATAAGTTTCTCCCATGGCAGGTGGAGTTACAGGGATTCGCCAGTCGGGAGTCTGTCACCATGGCGACTGACCCTGCCCCAAAGGTCCCTCTGTTCATCCATTGTAAGATGTTATATCACCCCTGCTCTCTGTGGCCCACTGAGCACATTCACATGGATAAAGCTTGTTGGACAGAGCAGCCAACTTTCTGGTTAAATACTAATGACTGGAGAGAAAAGACAAAAGTAAATGAGAGCCCTCACTTATGAAATGTTGAACTTTAAAAGAAGTTAATGCCCTTCAGCTATCTGGTTCAAACCAGAGCTAGGTGCGGACCCACTGGTGTGCCTCCATCCTAATGCAAAATGTGATTAAAGTAGCTAATGTCTCCTTAATTTTCTCTACATCCATGAGCATCTTTTGATCCCTCTGCCTCCTTATTGCATTCTTTAGTCCTCTAAAATGTCCTTTCACAATCTCTAGTTTGGACTTTGGGGCAGGGCCATAGGTTTCTATGGCTCCCAGCTTTGAGGTACTGTAGCATCTGTCTGACTGTCTGCATGGGCTTTCCTCTTTTCTGGGTGACCCAGGAGATGGAAGCAGATGGTGAAGCTGTGGAGATATTTCCTGAATCCTACCCTGTGGCCAGCCACCAAGAGGGGCCCTGGCAAGCTCTAGCGGACTGAATGAGCTCTGGGCTCAGGGTGAGGGCAGCTGGGTTCTGACTCTTATTCTGTGTGTGGTTCTGGGCAGATCACTCAGTCTCACTGACCGTGTTTTTCTTCATCTGTTAAGTGACATGGTTGGACTATGTAACCTCTAATTCCTTTCTAGTTTCAAAGTTCATGATTCAGGAGACTCAGTTTGACTCAAGGCATATCCAATTCCATTTCAAAAGACTCACAAGATGATGAGATTCCTGTGTACATCCTCAAAAGAAAACAAAAATAGATTTTTGTTTGGAACTACAGTAATTGAATGTTACTGCCTTTGGTGTAATTCCAGCTTCTGGGGGTTTATTAAGCACTAATGGAGGAGCAGAATGAGCTAAGATCTTAATCTGACTTTTCTTTTTAAATTAGACCTGATTTGTTCATCTTTCATGTATGTGCCCTGAAAGTATCAGATGACAATGAAGGACAGTCAAAATTCCATGCACATAAGTTTCTCCCATGGCAGGTGGAGTTACAGGGATTCGCCAGTCGGGAGTCTGTCACCATGGCGACTGACCCTGCCCCAAAGGTCCCTCTGTTCATCCATTGTAAGATGTTATATCACCCCTGCTCTCTGTGGCCCACTGAGCACATTCACATGGATAAAGCTTGTTGGACAGAGCAGCCAACTTTCTGGTTAAATACTAATGACTGGAGAGAAAAGACAAAAGTAAATGAGAGCCCTCACTTATGAAATGTTGAACTTTAAAAGAAGTTAATGCCCTTCAGCTATCTGGTTCAAACCAGAGCTAGGTGCGGACCCACTGGTGTGCCTCCATCCATGCAAGATGTGTCAAACATAATGTGTGTGGATGTATTAAGTGGAAAGCTTTAAAGTAGTCTATTTGCAAAATTTCACATGAGAAAATTAAAACAGACCCAAGATTATCCATTTCATGCTTATTTTTCTCTCACTGATGCTGGTGGTTTCAAAAGTCAAGGAGCAAAGCAGTTACCTGACAGTTAGGATTCAGGGAACCATGTGTTATTCTGAGAGTGGCCATGGGACCCGGGCTTGCATATGAGCTTATCTGACCCAGCAGGAAATGGAGTTAAAAATCTGTTGAACTAAAAGACTATAGACTGAGCAATCCACAAAGACTTGCCAAGGACTAAAATTTATAATTAAAGGTTTTTTTCTCACTGGGCTCATTACAAACACACACACACACACACACACACACACACACGCACACACTTTCCTTTACTATGTACAGGATATTGAACTTTCATTGCAAATGTAGTGCGCATGTTTAGATAAATATAAACATAAGCCATATTCCCAAGAGCAGTATATAGTAACCCACCACAAACAGTTCTTGTGATGATTAAATGAGTGAATATAGATACGAAGCAGTTCCAACAACAGTGCCTGGCCCAGGGCAAGCGAGCACTTACATGAATGCTAGCTAGGGTCATAATCATATACTTTTAAACATATAGTCTTGTGAGTTCCCCTCCCAACTAGTCCTCCCTAGTACTTTCTAACTTCATAAGTGACAACATTTTTTAAAAAAGTTATCCAGACTGAAAACTTCACTTGTCTATCTACCTCATGCTGTGAATCCTGGATCAATTCTGAAAATTCTACCTTTAATATAGATTTAGAATTTAACTACTTCTTAGCAACTTCACTATTACCACACTCAATGAAACCATAATCGTCTCCTGCAATGGTTTTTGAACTGGTCTTTCTGCCTCCACTCTTGCTTCCCCTGTAAACTGTTGTTCACGTGGCAGCCAGAGTCCTGCCCCAACCCTCCAGTGGTTTTCAAGAGACCCCGGCCCTTGCTAGCCCACTGACCTCATCCCCATTAGCTCCTAGGCATGGCTCCTTCTTGCTGAGCCTTCAATATGCCCACCATGCTTTCCCCCAGCATCTGAGCTGGGTGTCATCAGGAAAGAACCTTGCAGTTTGTCCCTTTTCCTACAGATTTCTGTCCAAATGCCATTTCCTCAGAAAGATTAGCTTACTTAAAATGGTCCCCTCCTCCACACTCAAATTATTTACTCTAACTTGTTTTTAGTCACAGCGTGCATCCCTTTCTGACATTGTATTTGACATTTGTTTCTTTCTCTGCACCTTTTTACATTGTTAACTGTGTAAGAGTGGGAACTTTAGAAGTTTTGTTCACAGTTACCTACTCAGTGCCTGGAATAGCATCTGGAACAGTAAGAACATAGAAGTGCTTCCTACATATTTGATGAATGGATGAGTGGCTGAGCAGTCCCTATATCCATATGTATATTATAAACTTTATTACACTGTGTATTGTGTTGTGGCCCACTTTACCATTCTATAGTGCATTCTGGGCATTTTCCCTGCCAGTAAATAAACCTTCGTGACCCTATTCTTGTTGGTGACACAATAGATCTTTGCATAATGTATGGAAGTACAAAATTAATGAAATAATGTAGTATTAATGGACCTTTGGACTGACTTGAAAGTTTTACTATTATAAAAACCACTGCAGAAACTTTTATGGTCAGAGAGAAGAAGGCAAAAATGTGATATTCCAGAGGGCTGGGGAGGGTATTCAGCCCTTCCCGTGAGCCAGTAATCAGAAAGTCATGGGTGGCAGTGATCAGGGCGGCAGGTCTGGGAAAGCTGAGCTGTGGTCTCTTGTATGAACTTCCATGGAAATATTCCCCTGTTTCCTAACCTTGAATTCTATTCGGAGAGATGTTACTGTTGCTCTTCTTGAGGATGAGGGGGCATCTTTGTTTCTTGGTCCTAGGGCTGCCCTGCACAGAGCCCCCCTCCCCTTTGCCACTCATCTGTTTTGCGCATATATGCAGCTTTCCTGCTCAGTCTTCCGGCTGCCTCACTCTTAAACTTGGCAATTGTGACAGAGAGACAGAGGGATCACCGCCCTACTAGGATCAGAGATATTTCTCTAGATATTCTTTCACCATCTTTCTAGTCCTAGAAAACATCTATGTGAGTATCTAAAGATAGCCAACTCCAAAACTTTCTAAAGAGCAAAATTCAAAGTCTGCTAATGTTACTGTGACCTTAAAGTCCTTAAAGAACAAAGAGAAGCATTTGAAAATATTTTGTGTTCCATCCTGCTCTCCATGCCTACTCTATAGTACTTAATTCCTACAACAAGTGCTTTCCCTGGAAAAAATTTAAAATATATTACCGTGGAAGCCCCACAGATCAGCTTGTGATACTGATGCCAGGACAGACACCAGGAAGAAGCTGCGAGAATGAACCCGCTTCTCCAAGATTCTTTGACGAACTCCCCTCTGCCTTCCAGACCTTCTTCCAGGGTGCTGGTTTCCACATACTAGGCTCTCAACCTCCAGTAAGTCCAGCGTCACATGCTGGCAAATTCTCTTATTCCATGCTTTCCAAAGTCTGCCGTTCTGGGCATGGCACGGAGCAGGAGACATGGATTAGCTCTGGACCCCCTACCTCCTGGGCCTGCAGTGTGGAAACCCGGCTCTCCGTGACTCAGGGTGAGGGCTGAGCTGGGGGCGTTGCTCTTCCCCCTCGGGTCATATGATTTTTATCTCCCTGATTTCACAGTTTGTTAATGGCATTTTCAAAAGTTCTGTGGGTTCCAAAATTGTTTCCACAATTCCTTTTTTTTTTTTTTTTCATGAAAGGTTTAATTTTGCTGTTTTTTGAGACTGAAATGGTTCTTCTCCTGTAATTTAAAGTGTGTGACATTTCAGTATGAAGGCCTGGGCCCTAGAGCTGTAAGCTGAAGCTTTGGGTCACTTGGATGGTCTCCTCTTTTTTGATGAAGGGCCCCACCCTTCAGGAGCTGTATCCACACAGTCCTATCATGGGTCACATGCATGGCAGGTAGGGAGAGGAAGGATTTGGTGGCTTGTTCTGCTGGAAATTCTCTTGGACTGATAAACCAGGTGAGAGTTTTGCTGGACTTTGCTTGCTTCAGGCAGTGAATCCTTCTTGAGCAAGCCCTGTGTACCAGGCACAGGGTGCTCAGTGCTGGGGTCCCAGCAGAGAGAAGATACAGTCTTGCTCTTCAGTGGTGTGGGCCGGGGGAAGGGGTATTGTATGGGAGGCTGGCACCATGTTTTAGCTCTGCCACTTTGTATTTGTGGGACTTGCTTAAGCCACTTGGTCTGGTGAGCCTCAGTTTTCTCATTTGTAAAATGACTTCACGTCTATCACCAATTGTTCTGTCTGTCCACAGAATGCCTGGGATTATGCTTAGACATATTAACAGTACCCAGAGTCAAAGTCTTCATCCTTTAGAAAATTAGGCTCTCACCTGGAAAATCATCTCCTATATTCCTCAAGGTTGTGATGAGGGCCAGTTGCAATGATTTCTGAATATCGTCCACCGTGGCAAGGAAGAAGAGAACTCTTCAGTTCCTTCTCGTCAAAGGCTTTCTGTGCCTCATTGGCCTGATCTGGTCCACAGAGGTTGGAGGGCGTTTGATGGTACCTGATGTCCCCCTCCTCCAATTTTATGTTTTTAAACCTGGGAATTTCCGCTAGAATTTTGATTTTCTGTTTCTGTCTTTAAATATGTTTGCCAAAAGTAATATACACATATTACTTTTACTACTATAATATGAAAAAAGATAGTATCACAAGACTCAAAACAAAATAGCAGTCCTCAGTGTACCGATTCCCAGTCATGGTTCATAGAGGTATCTGCTTTCATTTCTTTTAACTTCATTCATTAGCATTTCATTCTATCTTTCTAAATAATATAATAGTACCGCTACTTTTTCATTATAATGATTGACTTTTCCAGCTAAATCACAATTGCCTGTTAAATTAGTACTCAGTGTTTGCATTTTTAGGATAGTGTAAATATTGCTTTTAGCTATGATGACACATTCTTTTTTGTACAGAGTTTTTGGGCTATTTTCTGGAGTTCAAATTATCTTAAAAAAAATCTGCTTAGTGTTATGTTCCTATACTTGTTACTTTGCATGTTTCTTCAAAGAATATGACCTCAGGAATTGACTCTTCTTCTTTTTCCCTTGGAGACATTATTTCATTTTCCTACTCCAACCCAAACTTGAGGTTTTCCAAAGCCTGCTTACTGCTTACTTATATATACTGACTTAGGTATTCCCTCTATTGTTAGTCATGGAATTCTTTTTATGTCTGAATATAGTCTGTTCCTGAGATTAAACAAATGGGGTTTCCCTTGTATATCACTTGTTGTTTTTCCCTTACTGCTGTTAATATTTTTTCTTTGTGCTTAATTTGTGTTAACTTAATTAGTACATGTCTTGACATGTTTCTCCTGTGGTTTATCCTGTATGGGACTCTTTATGCTTCTTGGACTTTGTTGACTATTTCCTTTCCTATGCTGGGGAAGTTTTCGGCTACAATTCCTTCAAAATTTTCTCATACCCTTTCTTTTCTTCTTCTGAGGCCCCTATAATTGTGAGTTTGAGTTTGACTATCCTCAGTTTTACTTATACTGGATTGGGGGCCAGTTGCAATGATTTCTGAATATCGTCCACCGTGGCAAGGAAGAAGAGAACTCTTCAGTTCCTTCTCGTCAAAGGCTTTCTGTGCCTCATTGGCCTGATCTGGTCCACAGAGGTTGGAGGCGTTTGATGGTACCTGATGTCCCCCTCCTCCAATTTTATGTTTTTAAACCTGGGAATTTCCGCTAGAATTTTGATTTTCTGTTTCTGTCTTTAAATATGTTTGCCAAAAGTAATATACACATATTACTTTTACTACTATAATATGAAAAAAGATAGTATCACAAGACTCAAAACAAAATAGCAGTCCTCAGTGTACCGATTCCCAGTCATGGTTCATAGAGGTATCTGCTTTCATTTCTTTTAACTTCATTCATTAGCATTTCATTCTATCTTTCTAAATAATATAATAGTACCGCTACTTTTTCATTATAATGATTGACTTTTCCAGCTAAATCACAATTGCCTGTTAAATTAGTACTCAGTGTTTGCATTTTTAGGATAGTGTAAATATTGCTTTTAGCTATGATGACACATTCTTTTTTGTACAGAGTTTTTGGGCTATTTTCTGGAGTTCAAATTATCTTAAAAAAAATCTGCTTAGTGTTATGTTCCTATACTTGTTACTTTGCATGTTTCTTCAAAAGAATATGACCTCAGGAATTGACTCTTCTTCTTTTTCCCTTGGAGACATTATTTCATTTTCCTACTCCAACCCAAACTTGAGGTTTTCCAAAGCCTGCTTACTGCTTACTTATATATACTGACTTAGGTATTCCCTCTATTGTTAGTCATGGAATTCTTTTTATGTCTGAATATAGTCTGTTCCTGAGATTAAACAAATGGGGTTTCCCTTGTATATCACTTGTTGTTTTTCCCTTACTGCTGTTAATATTTTTTCTTTGTGCTTAATTTGTGTTAACTTAATTAGTACATGTCTTGACATGTTTCTCCTGTGGTTTATCCTGTATGGGACTCTTTATGCTTCTTGGACTTTGTTGACTATTTCCTTTCCTATGCTGGGGAAGTTTTCGGCTACAATTCCTTCAAAATTTTTCTCATACCCTTTCTTTTCTTCTTCTGAGACCCCTATAATTTGAGTGAGTTTGATATTATCCCAGAGGTCTCTGAGACTATCCTCAGTTCTTTTAATTCTTTATACTTTATTCTGTTCTTCAGCAGTTATTTCCACCATTCTATCTTCCAGCTTGCTTATCCATTATTCTGCCTCAGATACTCTACTATTGATTCCTTCTAGAGGAATTTTCTTCTTTTTTTTTTAAATTCAGCAGTTGTGTTGTTTGTCTCTATTTGTTCTTAATTTCTTGTACATCTTTGTTCAATGTGTTTGTTGATTTTTGCATGTTCTGCATTCTGTTTTTGAGGTTTTGTATCATCTTTACTATAATTTTTCTGAACTCTCTTTTCGATAGTTTGTCTAATTTTTCTTCACCCATTTGTAGCTGTATGTTTCTGGGTTGTTTCTTCATTTGTGCTGTGTTTCTCTGTCTTTTCATCACTATCATTAATTTTTTTTTTAATTCTTTATTTTAAAGGTTTTGAGTTCACAGAGTTTTGTTGTTCACAGACATGTATGTTCCCAGATCAGTCATATGCATATCCATGGTCCCCACCCCTCCAGTTCCCCCCATCTCACCCTCTGGACCATCGCCCTATGCCATTGTAAGCACTCCTATTCCCTTAGCACAATGACAATAGCTATCTTTTCCACACATGGCAGTATAGGTTTCCATGTTACTCCCTCCATGCCTCCCCCTCCCTCTTTCTTCCCCACAATGTCCCTATGTCTATGCTCTGTCTGTTTTTCCATGAGTTCCCTACGTGTGTTATCAAGACCGTCCTACTAGATTCCATATAACTATCATTAATTTTTAATTTATTGTGTTTGAGGTCTCCTTTTCCCAGGCTTTGAGGTTGAATTTTTCCTCCTTTGGTTTCTGCCCTTGTAGAAAGGTCCAGTAGTTTGTATAAGCTTCGTGTAGGGTGTGGTAGGAGGTAAGGCTTTTTATTTATTTAATTAGCTTTTCCCCTCTGATGGGCAGGCCTGACTTAGTGTTCCTGAGATTATAGTTCTCATTTTTTTGGATATTTTGCATTCTTCTTATCTCTGTTTACTCTCTTGTTTTTATGGAATACATATTCCAGTAGCTTTCCACATAAGGTACATAGGGAGTAAATTTTTTCAGGCCTTGAATGTTAGAAAATTTTTATTGTACAATTATGTTAATTATAGTTTGGTTGCCTATAAAATTTTAGATAAAGAATATTTTTAGAATTTGAAATATTGATAATATTACCCCTGAATCTTCTCAATTTCAATGTGCTTTTGGAAAATCTAATGCTTTGCTGATTCCTCGCCTTTGGTATATGCCCTATTTCTTTTATCTCTGAGATTTCTTAAGATATTTTTCTTTGTTCCCAATATTGAGACATTTAACAGTGAGAGTTACTCAGTAACAGTTTGCACTGGTGTGGTTTGTTTCTTATTTATTGTTCTGAGCACTCAGTGGGTCCTTTCAATTCAGAAGCTCATGGTTTTTGGTTCTGGGCAAATTTCTGATATCATATAATTTTTTTTTTTTTGACTTGTATCTGTTAACTTGGTGTTCTTTCTGGCGCTCCTATTAGAGGTAAGATTTTCTGAATTGATTTTCTATTCTAAAAATTCTTTTTTCTCCTATTTTTCTGTTTGTTATCATGTTTTGTTTTACTTAGAACTCAAGACTTCCTCAAATTTACCTTCTTTTTTACTTATGCAATTTACTTTGCATGTATTCTTGAAAGCTCTTTCCAGTTCTCTGAAAGTTTCTTTCTTTTCTTTTTCAAATAATATCCTATTCTTGTTACTTCTATTCAAGGAGGCAATATTTCCTCTTATCTCTGAATATCTTACATTGAAATTTAAGCTTCCTTCTGCCCCAGTCTGGTAAGGGAATGTATTTGCTACTGTTAGGGATATTTTAGTAGATGAGTTTGAGAAGCTGTTATGAGGCAAGGCATAAGTAAATGCTTTGGGAACCAGTTCCTCAGTTGAGAAGGAATCCATGATAACCTCCAGAAGGTCAGAAAATCCATCTTCTAGTTTACCAACCAGAAACAGCCACGCTTTGCAAAATGACATGTTTTTCACAAAGTATCACATGAAACCTGGGGTCACAATATGAAACAATCAGAGTAATAAAAGGATAGAAATGACCTTCCAGCTAAATTCCTATGATCACTTGTTTAAATGAATCTCAAGCCCACTTTGTAGCTAAAATTTCTCAACTGTGGACACTCTGTAAAATATTCCAGTAGCTTTCCACATAAGGTACATAGGGAGTAAATTTTTTCAGGCCTTGAATGTTAGAAAATTTTTATTGTACAATTATGTTAATTATAGTTTGGTTGCCTATAAAATTTTAGATAAAGAATATTTTTAGAATTTGAAATATTGATAATATTACCCCTGAATCTTCTCAATTTCAATGTGCTTTTGGAAAATCTAATGCTTTGCTGATTCCTCGCCTTTGGTATATGCCCTATTTCTTTTATCTCTGAGATTTCTTAAGATATTTTTCTTTGTTCCCAATATTGAGACATTTAACAGTGAGAGTTACTCAGTAACAGTTTGCACTGGTGTGGTTTGTTTCTTATTTATTGTTCTGAGCACTCAGTGGGTCCTTTCAATTCAGAAGCTCATGGTTTTTGGTTCTGGGCAAATTTCTGATATCATATAATTTTTTTTTTTTTTTGACTTGTATCTGTTAACTTGGTGTTCTTTCTGGCGCTCCTATTAGAGGTAAGATTTTCTGAATTGATTTTCTATTCTAAAAATTCTTTTTTCTCCTATTTTTCTGTTTGTTATCATGTTTTGTTTTACTTAGAACTCAAGACTTCCTCAAATTTACCTTCTTTTTTACTTATGCAATTTACTTTGCATGTATTCTTGAAAGCTCTTTCCAGTTCTCTGAAAGTTTCTTTCTTTTCTTTTTCAAATAATATCCTATTCTTGTTACTTCTATTCAAGGAGGCAATATTTCCTCTTATCTCTGAATATCTTACATTGAAATTTAAGCTTCCTTCTGCCCCAGTCTGGTAAGGGAATGTATTTGCTACTGTTAGGGATATTTTAGTAGATGAGTTTGAGAAGCTGTTATGAGGCAAGGCATAAGTAAATGCTTTGGGAACCAGTTCCTCAGTTGAGAAGGAATCCATGATAACCTCCAGAAGGTCAGAAAAATCCATCTTCTAGTTTACCAACCAGAAACAGCCACGCTTTGCAAAATGACATGTTTTTCACAAAGTATCACATGAAACCTGGGGTCACAATATGAAACAATCAGAGTAATAAAAGGATAGAAATGACCTTCCAGCTAAATTCCTATGATCACTTGTTTAAATGAATCTCAAGCCCACTTTGTAGCTACAGAGTTAAGAGCTCGCTCAACTGTGGACACTCTGTAAAAATTCATTTGCTTTTTTTTGGTCCTATAAGTGTGGACCCTAAGGAAATATTTTTGTTTCATTTTGTTTGCTTTGTTTGCTTCTTCTGTGTGTGTATATAAATACATAATATATATGTATAATATATAATATATATATAATATAATACATATTATATATATATATATAATTCTGGCCTCTTGTATTGATTTATGTATTTATTTTTTTCATCTATCATTATTCTTTGGCATGTGTGGGCCTCCCATTACAGTGGCCTCTCTCCTGCCAGTTGCAGAGCACTGGCTCTGGGTGCATGCACTCCAGAGCACTGGCTAGTAAGTGGACACACAGGTCCAACTGCTCCACAGCATGTCAGATCTTCCCTAGCCAGGGATCACACTGGTGCCTCTTGCACTGCGAGGCAGACTCTTCACCCACTGGACAACCAGGAAAGCTCTTGTTTGCTTCTTTTAATTGATAATAACCAGTGTTGTCAAGGACCTAGGGAAACTGGAACTCAAACAACTACTATTGGTATCTTTATTGGATGTGATTCTTGGTTGCAAACAACATAATTCACTCTGACTACTTCAAGCAAAAGAAAAAAGAAATTTACTAAAAGGTATTAAATATCTCACAAATTACCTCTTTAGGACAATGTGAAATGCTTATGAAATGCCCGGTAGAAGAAACAAGGAAATATTTTCAAGCTTTCCCTTTTGAATATCTTACATTGAAATTTAAGCTTCCTTCTGCCACAGTCTGGTAAGGGAATGTATTTGCTACTGTTAGGGATATTTTAGTAGATGAGTTTGAGAAGCTGTTATGAGGCAAGGCATAAGTAAATGCTTTGGGAACCAGTTCCTCAGTTGAGAAGGAATCCATGATAACCTCCAGAAGGTCAGAAAAATCCATCTTCTAGTTTACCAACCAGAAACAGCCACGCTTTGCAAAATGACATGTTTTTCACAAAGTATCACATGAAACCTGGGGTCACAATATGAAACAATCAGAGTAATAAAAGGATAGAAATGACCTTCCAGCTAAATTCCTATGATCACTTGTTTAAATGAATCTCAAGCCCACTTTGTAGCTACAGAGTTAAGAGCTCGCTCAACTGTGGACACTCTGTAAAAATTCATTTGCTTTTTTTTGGTCCTATAAGTGTGGACCCTAAGGAAATATTTTTGTTTCATTTTGTTTGCTTTGTTTGCTTCTTCTGTGTGTGTATATAAATACATAATATATATGTATAATATATAATATATATATAATATAATACATATTATATATATATATATAATTCTGGCCTCTTGTATTGATTTATGTATTTATTTTTTTCATCTATCATTATTCTTTGGCATGTGTGGGCCTCCCATTACAGTGGCCTCTCTCCTGCCAGTTGCAGAGCACTGGCTCTGGGTGCATGCACTCCAGAGCACTGGCTAGTAAGTGGACACACAGGTCCAACTGCTCCACAGCATGTCAGATCTTCCCTAGCCAGGGATCACACTGGTGCCTCTTGCACTGCGAGGCAGACTCTTCACCCACTGGACAACCAGGAAAGCTCTTGTTTGCTTCTTTTAATTGATAATAACCAGTGTTGTCAAGGACCTAGGGAAACTGGAACTCAAACAACTACTATTGGTATCTTTATTGGATGTGATTCTTGGTTGCAAACAACATAATTCACTCTGACTACTTCAAGCAAAAGAAAAGAGAAATTTACTAAAAGGTATTAAATATCTCACAAATTACCTCTTTAGGACAATGTGAAATGCTTATGAAATGCCCGGTAGAAGAAACAAGGAAACATTTGCCAATCTGCTCCTTTTCTCCATCAAGGTTTGCCTATAAACTATCTTGCACTGTGGGACTGTATGTGTATGAAGACAGAGTAGGTTCTTGTGGGTTCCAAGAAAAGCTCTGAGTAGTGACTATCAAGAAAAAAGAATAGGCCTGTGCCAACTTATTTTTAAAGGAAGATTTGGGGACTGGAAGTTAAGAGTGAAGTGAATAAGGAGAAGCTTTGAGGAATTGGGGGATCTGATTAATATTGAAAGGAAAAATAATAGAGAAAGATGTGCTTAAGAAACACTGTTTAATATATTGGTTCTCTTAGACATCTTTTGAAATATTCAGGAAAAGATTGAAATTGCTTTGAATCATTTATAGTTGGAGGACTATATTTACTTGAATGCTGCAACTTGCAAAGACTGGATGACATGAGACACAAGTCTATAAAAGCTGTTAAAAGTACAAAGTAGTTTTCAGTTCATGAGAACCATGTTAGTCAGAATACCATGTGTATGTTCAACTTCAAAGAATTTCTGATGTGAACTTTCTAATAGCTCTCAATCAACTGAATTGCATTACAAGCAGAGTAGCTTAAAAAGGTGTTTGGAGATTTGACTTAAACTCCGTCATTTGAGTAAGAGCTGAAAGTCAACTGAATGAGTTTTTAAACAACTGGATGCTTGTTCTACTCTTTTCTTTCATTTTCTGACAATTCAGGAAACATCCACAGGACATTGTAATTCATTGAGAAGAATTTCACACACATACACTCACGAAAAAGAAGGAAGATGTGAACATTTAGCAGAAAGATTTGGAGAATTTAATATTATGTATCTTTATATTTAATAATATCTAGTGGTGTTTGGAAGCCTAGAGCTTAAGAACTAACTTTTATCTTTAACACCAAGAGTCTAGGACTTGCTGGGAAACATGTGGACTCAGTGACTCAAGGGGCTGGAATCTCCCTTTCTCTTGAGAGGGATCATGTGTATGTCCACACATAACAATGAGGGAATCTCCAAAGTTTGTGGTATCAGGAAGATATCCAAGTTCAGATCAGAAAGTCTGGAAGAATCAGGAAAGGCTCAAAGGTCATAGCACGTAGTAAGTTAAAGACGGAAACATCAGACCAAAGAAGAGTGAAGGGCAGATCTCAAAGGTCAAAACAGAAAATACCTGAACCTCAATAGTTTGTATGATTGAGGCTGTGGTATTGCTCAGGAAGTCAAACATTTTGTAATAACATGTTATTTGCCATTTACTGGCTCTATGACCCTGAGAAACTCACTTAATCTCCATGAGCCTCATGCCTTCATTGCATATGAAACAGAAAGGTTTATTTTGCTGTAAGGATTAATATATGTGAAATGCCTGGTATAGTCTCCTAAAGGTGCTCAAAAATTAAATGATTATTCCCAGGTGGTGCTAGTGATAAAGAACCCAACTGCCATAGGAGGTATAAGAGATGTGGGTCTTATTCCTGGGTTGAGAAGATCCCCTGGAGGAGAGCAAGGCAACCCACTCCAGTACTCTTATCTGGAGAATTCCACGGACAAAGGAGCCTGGCGGGCTATAGTCCATAGGGTTGCAAAGAGTCGGACACGATTGAAGCAACTTAGTACATTTCTAAGGCTGAATTGCAGGTTTAAAAGGTGTTTGGAGATTTGACTTAAACTCCGTCATTTGAGTAAGAGCTGAAAGTCAACTGAATGAGTTTTAAACAACTGGATGCTTGTTCTACTCTTTTCTTTCATTTTCTGACAATTCAGGAAACATCCACAGGACATTGTAATTCATTGAGAAGAATTTCACACACATACACTCACGAAAAGAAGGAAGATGTGAACATTTAGCAGAAAGATTTGGAGAATTTAATATTATGTATCTTTATATTTAATAATATCTAGTGGTGTTTGGAAGCCTAGAGCTTAAGAACTAACTTTTATCTTTAACACCAAGAGTCTAGGACTTGCTGGGAAACATGTGGACTCAGTGACTCAAGGGGCTGGAATCTCCCTTTCTCTTGAGAGGGATCATGTGTATGTCCACACATAACAATGAGGGAATCTCCAAAGTTTGTGGTATCAGGAAGATATCCAAGTTCAGATCAGAAAGTCTGGAAGAATCAGGAAAGGCTCAAAGGTCATAGCACGTAGTAAGTTAAAGACGGAAACATCAGACCAAAGAAGAGTGAAGGGCAGATCTCAAAGGTCAAAACAGAAAATACCTGAACCTCAATAGTTTGTATGATTGAGGCTGTGGTATTGCTCAGGAAGTCAAACATTTTGTAATAACATGTTATTTGCCATTTACTGGCTCTATGACCCTGAGAAACTCACTTAATCTCCATGAGCCTCATGCCTTCATTGCATATGAAACAGAAAGGTTTATTTTGCTGTAAGGATTAATATATGTGAAATGCCTGGTATAGTCTCCTAAAGGTGCTCAAAAATTAAATGATTATTCCCAGGTGGTGCTAGTGATAAAGAACCCAACTGCCATAGGAGGTATAAGAGATGTGGGTCTTATTCCTGGGTTGAGAAGATCCCCTGGAGGAGAGCAAGGCAACCCACTCCAGTACTCTTATCTGGAGAATTCCACGGACAAAGGAGCCTGGCGGGCTATAGTCCATAGGGTTGCAAAGAGTCGGACACGATTGAAGCAACTTAGTACATTTCTAAGGCTGAAGTTCTTTCACAGTGAGAAAATTAGTTCCTGTCTCCACTACTCCTACTCCAACCTAATGCTGCTTCAACTATGGATTAAAGGTACTGTCCCTTCCCCTGACCTCCACGTCCATGCTCTTGGCACACTTCAGATCTTGCTCTGCTAAACTCCAATAAAACATTCAGAGGTCAGTAAAGAGAACTATATAGATATGGCTGGGCTTTAATGTCTTTACTGACCTTGACTGTAAGAGTGACCAGGACAAGGAATAGCCTCAAAGTTATACCTTATGAGGCATGGTTGAAAGGACCATAGACATTTATTTGGGCGCTTAAATAATAAAATCCAAGAAGGTTTTATAGATTATGAGTTACCTGGTTCAATCTGGATCTGTTCTAGGGAAATAGTAGTGTCTCCATGGTGGCCACTTCTGAAAGATCTGAAGGGGAATCTTCATGCTGGGAAAGGGTAAAGAAGTTCCATATCTCCTGATGGAGGGTCTGTGGTTTTAGGAAGCACAAACCATCCTTGTAGTGTGCATAGCATTGGTGAAGGGGCCAGGTTGTGTATGGAGATGTTCCTGCATTTTCCAGCCTGCAGGTCTGGCCATGCCATAAAGCTTGCCTCTTGGCACGTAGGGTTGGGGACTCAGAACTCTTGCTATGATCATTCTGTCAGCGCTCTCTCAATACATTGTCTTTCCATTCTTCTCTTTCACCAGCTGGCAATTACACGCTACAGAAAGTGTACACAGAAGGGGTTTGTTTTTGTTACCATGTGGCTGGGTGGGAGGGAGCTCTGGCTGGTGGCTGATTCTCTGGGGTGACTGGGCATGGGTTATGGGAATGGAGGATGAAGTCCCTCATCAGTTCCCAGAGTGCTGCCTCACTAGCACCCTGGAGCCTGTGAATAGTGTTTAAATCAATGGTCAAAGTGGAGAGAAACAGCTTAGTCCTCATTACTCCCCAGGACTAATTGACCTCTTCTCAAAAGGTGCATTCTTGATTTGGTGAGACTCTTCCTCATCCGGAAAGGCCAGTGAAGCAAAAAGATCTAATGTGAAAGGGTGGGGGTGAGGGGTCAAGGGTGGCATTGAAGGGAAAGAAAGGTGCAGAACATTCACTAAATCATTTCCACTAGAATAGATGAGAACAAAGGCATGACCATCCTGAGAGCATTTGTTAAGGACTCAAACAGATCAAGTGCTGTACAGAGTCTGGTGACCTTTTCCTCCCCTGGAACCTCTCAGTTTTGTCATTTTGATGAATCTCTAAGTTGTGTTCAATGAGTATCTCTGATAGCAAATAAGTGATTTAACATAAAGGGTCCTTTGATAGAAATGCATAGAAATGGAGTCAAGCTCAATGCTACTCTAAAGCATGCATTTATTTTTAATTATTTCTCTCATCTATCTTAGTTATTAAGAAAGAAGTTTGAAGAAAGAGAGATAGAAGGAAAAGTAGAAAATGAAATAAAATAACAAGAAATAAAAACTCAAAAATAAAGCTGATTCCTTTTTGAATTGTCTATTGGTGATATGTCTGGGGCCACTTCTGAAAGATCTGAAGGGGAATCTTCATGCTGGGAAAGGGTAAAGAAGTTCCATATCTCCTGATGGAGGGTCTGTGGTTTTAGGAAGCACAAACCATCCTTGTAGTGTGCATAGCATTGGTGAAGGGGCCAGGTTGTGTATGGAGATGTTCCTGCATTTTCCAGCCTGCAGGTCTGGCCATGCCATAAAGCTTGCCTCTTGGCACGTAGGGTTGGGGACTCAGAACTCTTGCTATGATCATTCTGTCAGCGCTCTCTCAATACATTGTCTTTCCATTCTTCTCTTTCACCAGCTGGCAATTACACGCTACAGAAAGTGTACACAGAAGGGGTTTGTTTTTGTTACCATGTGGCTGGGTGGGAGGGAGCTCTGGCTGGTGGCTGATTCTCTGGGGTGACTGGGCATGGGTTATGGGAATGGAGGATGAAGTCCCTCATCAGTTCCCAGAGTGCTGCCTCACTAGCACCCTGGAGCCTGTGAATAGTGTTTAAATCAATGGTCAAAGTGGAGAGAAACAGCTTAGTCCTCATTACTCCCCAGGACTAATTGACCTCTTCTCAAAAGGTGCATTCTTGATTTGGTGAGACTCTTCCTCATCCGGAAAGGCCAGTGAAGCAAAAGATCTAATGTGAAAGGGTGGGGTGAGGGGTCAAGGGTGGCATTAAAGGGGAAAGAAAGGTGCAGAACATTCACTAAATCATTTCCACTAGAATAGATGAGAACAAAGGCATGACCATCCTGAGAGCATTTGTTAAGGACTCAAACAGATCAAGTGCTGTACAGAGTCTGGTGACCTTTTCCTCCCCTGGAACCTCTCAGTTTTGTCATTTTGATGAATCTCTAAGTTGTGTTCAATGAGTATCTCTGATAGCAAATAAGTGATTTAACATAAAGGGTCCTTTGATAGAAATGCATAGAAATGGAGTCAAGCTCAATGCTACTCTAAAGCATGCATTTATTTTTAATTATTTCTCTCATCTATCTTAGTTATTAAGAAAGAAGTTTGAAGAAAGAGAGATAGAAGGAAAAGTAGAAAATGAAATAAAATAACAAGAAATAAAAACTCAAAAATAAAGCTGATTCCTTTTTGAATTGTCTATTGGTGATATAAAGCTCAGGCATTCTTGCTAGTACACCCAAGAGTCAGAACATGCATTTGATGTGTGGGAATCAAACTTTAGAGAAGCCATTTTAAATATTCACTTTGATACCCCCCACAGAGAGTATAAATATAAAAATATAGGCCACCAGAAAAACATCTATTTCCAAAAAAATAGTCATGTTGCCATACATTGTCAACTTTACTTTCGTCAGTATGACGGTAATAAAACCATAGTGAATCAGAATAGAATTGACTTAAGAAGCATTGAGATTGCTTTAGTCTGCAATCTGATGGAAATTTCACCTACAGATTGTCTAGTAAATCTTGTATTGCCAACCTCACTACTTTGTTCCCAAGGGTTTCTTTATTTATTTTTTTTCTTTTTTGGGCTTTTCCTTAGTAAGACCTTTTGTTCTTAAAATTCTTCAAAAGGTAAAATTGTCATTCTATTGTTGCACTCTCCAATTTGGTAGTCACTAGCCATATGCGGTTTTAAATTTAAACTTTACAAAGTAAGTAAAATTAAAATTTAACTTCTTAGTCACTTGTTGCATTTTCAACAGCTTGGTAGCCACATATTACTAGTGACTACCTTATCAACATCACATATATGAATCATTTCCATCACAAGAGAAAATCTTGTTGGAAGCAGTAATTTCTATTTCTGTCTATAGAATTATGAGTCTTCAAAGGGCTCTCACTTCCTAGCTGTCAATCATTAAGAAAATAAAATTTTGAGAACAAAGGCATGACCATCCTGAGAGCATTTGTTAAGGACTCAAACAGATCAAGTGCTGTACAGAGTCTGGTGACCTTTTCCTCCCCTGGAACCTCTCAGTTTTGTCATTTTGATGAATCTCTAAGTTGTGTTCAATGAGTATCTCTGATAGCAAATAAGTGATTTAACATAAAGGGTCCTTTGATAGAAATGCATAGAAATGGAGTCAAGCTCAATGCTACTCTAAAGCATGCATTTATTTTTAATTATTTCTCTCATCTATCTTAGTTATTAAGAAAGAAGTTTGAAGAAAGAGAGATAGAAGGAAAAGTAGAAAATGAAATAAAATAACAAGAAATAAAAACTCAAAAATAAAGCTGATTCCTTTTTGAATTGTCTATTGGTGATATAAAGCTCAGGCATTCTTGCTAGTACACCCAAGAGTCAGAACATGCATTTGATGTGTGGGAATCAAACTTTAGAGAAGCCATTTTAAATATTCACTTTGATACCCCCCACAGAGAGTATAAATATAAAAATATAGGCCACCAGAAAAACATCTATTTCCAAAAAAATAGTCATGTTGCCATACATTGTCAACTTTACTTTCGTCAGTATGACGGTAATAAAACCATAGTGAATCAGAATAGAATTGACTTAAGAAGCATTGAGATTGCTTTAGTCTGCAATCTGATGGAAATTTCACCTACAGATTGTCTAGTAAATCTTGTATTGCCAACCTCACTACTTTGTTCCCAAGGGTTTCTTTATTTATTTTTTTCTTTTTTGGGCTTTTCCTTAGTAAGACCTTTTGTTCTTAAAATTCTTCAAAAGGTAAAATTGTCATTCTATTGTTGCACTCTCCAATTTGGTAGTCACTAGCCATATGCGGTTTTAAATTTAAACTTTACAAAGTAAGTAAAATTAAAATTTAACTTCTTAGTCACTTGTTGCATTTTCAACAGCTTGGTAGCCACATATTACTAGTGACTACCTTATCAACATCACATATATGAATCATTTCCATCACAAGAGAAAATCTTGTTGGAAGCAGTAATTTCTATTTCTGTCTATAGAATTATGAGTCTTCAAAGGGTACTTCCTTAGCATGGGGAAAGCATGCTCTCATCTAAATACACAGACAAAGTGAAAACTTAGTAGACATATTGGCACTTTTATTTCAATTTCTCTTGGAGAGTGGTAATCATTGAATCAATATTGCTTCTCCCATGATCCTTAGATATAGTAACCAAGGACCCTAAACAAAACCACTTTGGTCAGCAAAGGAATCGTATTTGCCATGTATAAATACATAGTCTTTTTTGATACTCAGAAGAAAAGATCCCCATAACTGTGACAGTTTTGTTTTCTTGAGTTTTAATGGTAATGCTGAAAATCAGCATCTATTTCCCTTTGATTGTAGATTTCTACTGAACAGACATGACAGTTATTCCAACTCTAGATCCATAACTAAAAGCCAGTTGGAAAAATAGAAAAGAGGTTTTCTCCCCAGATTTCTGATCATACTGACTCTACTGGTTTATTGTGAAACCAGCATTACTTTAATGCTAAAAACCAGAGAAAGACCTTATAAAAAGAGAAAATTACATATCAATATTACTCACAAACTTAAAAACAAAAGTCTTTTTTTTTTTTAAGATTTATTTATTTATTTATTTATTTATTTATTTATTTATTTATTTTGGGCGGGGGTCGGGTTGGGGGGGGAGGGGAGCGGGCGGGCCACTTCTATTGGTCTTTCATTTCTCTGTTTTCATCCGTCTTTTTTTTTTTTTTTTTTAAAGATTTATTTATTTATTTATTTTGGGCAGGGGTCGGGTTGGAGAGGGAGGAGAGCGGGCGAGCCACTTCTATTGGTCTTTCATTTCTCTATTTTCCTCCATCTTTGTTCTTTGGCTCCTGTGGGCCTCCACCAGCTCTGGGCGCATGCGCTCCAGAGCTCTGGCTCGGTGATTGGACACATCAGTCCAGCCGCTCCACGGCAAGTGGGATCTTCCCAGGCCAGGGATCGAACCGGCGCCCCTTGCACTGCAAGGCGGTGTCCTTATCCACTGGGCCACCAGGGGAAGCCCCAAAAGTCCTTTTAAAAATAGAAAACTGACTACAATAATATATAGAAATGACAACACATTATGACCAAATGGTTTGTCTCAGGGGTGCAAAGTTGATTTGATTTTTGAAAGGTAACGTAATTACACAGCCTAGAATGGAAAAACCATATAATCATCTTGATTAGATGAAGAATAATTATGTAATAAAATTCAACATTTTCTCAGAATAAAAATTCTCCGTAAGCAGGAAACAGAAACTTCCTTAACCTGGTAAAGGGGACCTGTGAAAGACCTAAGGTTATACATACTATATTAAGGATGAACATCTTATGAATATTTCTCCCTAAGATTGTCAGGCAAGAATGTCTGCTCTCAGGATGCCAGTTAAACGATTTGCTAGAGGCTCTAGTCAGTGCAATAATGTAATAAAAGGAAAGAAAAGGAATTTGTATTGAAAAGGAAGCAATAAACTGTTTTATTCTCAGGTGGCATGATTGTTTACATATAAAAATCTCAAACAATCTAGAAAAAATGCTATTATACTCAATAAATGAATTTGGGTTGCAGGATACAATTTCATTATACTAAAATCAATTGTACCTTTATACTGTAATAATAAACAATTAAAAATTGAAATAATAGCGATCCTTTATTTCAATTGACAATAGCATTCTCAACAACAAAAACAATAGCAACACAAGTCATAAAATAATACTTTTAGGAATTAATCTAATAAAATATGAACAAAAGACTTAAATGAATGGAGACATACAACTGGACAGCTATATGTAAAAGAATGAACTTAGAGTGTTTTCTCATATGATATGTAGAAATTGACTCATAATGGATTAAAGATCTAAATGTAAGGCTAGTAACATACAAATCCTAGAATAAAACTATGGTAGAATATTTTTTGATATAACTAACATAGCAATAATTGTTTCGAATCTGTCTCATAACAAAGCAAATAAAAGCAAAAATAAACAAATTGACTTTAATAGACTTAAAAGCTTTTGCACAGCAAAGGAAACCGTTGACAAAATGAAAAGACAACCTATTGAATGGGAGAAATATGTACTGATGATGCAGTTCATAAGAAGTTAATCTCTTAAATATATGAAAAGCTCATACAACTCAAAATCAAAACACAAAACAAACAACCAGATTAAAGAATGGACATAAAACCCAAGTAGGCGTTTCTCCATAGAAGACATACAGACAGACCACAGACACATGAAAAGATGCTCAATATAAGTAATCATCAGAGAAAAGCAAATTAACAAAATGAGACAACAAAATGAGATATCACTTCATACCTGTCAGAATGGCTATCACCCAAAAGACCATAAATCACAAATGTTAGCAAGGATGTAGAGAAAAGGGAAACCTCATATGCTGTTGGTAGTATGTAAATTGGTCCACCCTCTTTAAAAAACAGTAGGATGGTTTCTCAAAAATTTAAAATAGAATTATTACATCTTATGAATATTTCTCCCTAAGATTGTCAGGCAAGAATGTCTGCTCTCAGGATGCCAGTTAAACGATTTGCTAGAGGCTCTAGTCAGTGCAATAATGTAATAAAAGGAAAGAAAAGGAATTTGTATTGAAAAGGAAGCAATAAACTGTTTTATTCTCAGGTGGCATGATTGTTTACATATAAAAATCTCAAACAATCTAGAAAAAATGCTATTATACTCAATAAATGAATTTGGGTTGCAGGATACAATTTCATTATACTAAAATCAATTGTACCTTTATACTGTAATAATAAACAATTAAAAATTGAAATAATAGCGATCCTTTATTTCAATTGACAATAGCATTCTCAACAACAAAAACAATAGCAACACAAGTCATAAAATAATACTTTTAGGAATTAATCTAATAAAATATGAACAAAAGACTTAAATGAATGGAGACATACAACTGGACAGCTATATGTAAAAGAATGAACTTAGAGTGTTTTCTCATATGATATGTAGAAATTGACTCATAATGGATTAAAGATCTAAATGTAAGGCTAGTAACATACAAATCCTAGAATAAAACTATGGTAGAATATTTTTTGATATAACTAACATAGCAATAATTGTTTCGAATCTGTCTCATAACAAAGCAAATAAAAGCAAAAATAAACAAATTGACTTTAATAGACTTAAAAGCTTTTGCACAGCAAAGGAAACCGTTGACAAAATGAAAAGACAACCTATTGAATGGGAGAAATATGTACTGATGATGCAGTTCATAAGAAGTTAATCTCTTAAATATATGAAAAGCTCATACAACTCAAAATCAAAACACAAAACAAACAACCAGATTAAAGAATGGACATAAAACCCAAGTAGGCGTTTCTCCATAGAAGACATACAGACAGACCACAGACACATGAAAAGATGCTCAATATAAGTAATCATCAGAGAAAAGCAAATTAACAAAATGAGACAACAAAATGAGATATCACTTCATACCTGTCAGAATGGCTATCACCCAAAAGACCATAAATCACAAATGTTAGCAAGGATGTAGAGAAAAGGGAAACCTCATATGCTGTTGGTAGTATGTAAATTGGTCCACCCTCTTTAAAAAACAGTAGGATGGTTTCTCAAAAATTTAAAAATAGAATTATTATTTGACTTAGTAATTCCACTCCTGGATATATATCTGAAAGAAACAAAAGAGTAATTTGAAAAAAAATCCATGCACCCCAATATTCATAACTGCATTATTTACTACCACTGAGATATGGAAACAGTCTAAGTGTCCAACAACAGATGAATGAATAAAGTGGTATATATATATATATAAATATATATATATATATATATACATACACACACACACAATGGAATACCATTCAGCCATGAAAAAGAATGAAATTTTGCTGTTTCCAGCAACATGGATGGACTTGGAGTGTATTATGCTAAATAAAATAAGTCAGACTGAGAAAGATAAATGTCACTTAATGAATGTGGAATATAAAAAATAAAACAGGGCTTCCCCTGGCGGTCCAGTGGGTAAGGACACTGCCCTGCAGTGCAAGGGGTGCCGGTTCGAGCCCTGGCCTGGGAAGATCCCACGTGCGGTGGAGCGGCTGGACTGATGTGTCCAATCACCGAGCCGGAGCTCTGGAGCACATGTGCCCAGAGCCGGGGCTCTTCAGCGATAGACGCCACCGCAGTGGAAGGCCCACAGGAGCCAAAGAACCAAGACGAATTAAAATAGAGAAATGAAAGACCAATAGAAGTGGCCCACCCATTCCCCTCCCTCCCTAACCCGACCCTCGCCCAAAAGTAAATAAATAAATAAATCATAAAAAAAATTAAAAAAAAAATAAAAAATAAAACAAACGATTGATGTAACAAAAAGCAAACAGACACACAAATAGAACAAACTAGTGGTTAGCTGTGGGAGAAGGAAGGACATAGGAGTAGCAAAGAGGTAGGGGATTAAGTGGTACAAATTGGTCTATATAAAATAAATAAGCCAGAAGGATAAATTATACAACATGGCCAATAGTTTATAATAGCTATAAATTGAGTATAATATTTAAAAATTGTGAATCACTATGGTGTTAACCTATAACTTCATACCTGTCAGAATGGCTATCACCCAAAAGACCATAAATCACAAATGTTAGCAAGGATGTAGAGAAAAGGGAAACCTCATATGCTGTTGGTAGTATGTAAATTGGTCCACCCTCTTTAAAAAACAGTAGGATGGTTTCTCAAAAATTTAAAAATAGAATTATCATTTGACTTAGTAATTCCACTCCTGGATATATATCTGAAAGAAACAAAAGAGTAATTTGAAAAAAAATCCATGCACCCCAATATTCATAACTGCATTATTTACTACCACTGAGATATGGAAACAGTCTAAGTGTCCAACAACAGATGAATGAATAAAGTGGTATATATATATATATAAATATATATATATATATATACATACACACACACACAATGGAATACCATTCAGCCATGAAAAAGAATGAAATTTTGCTGTTTCCAGCAACATGGATGGACTTGGAGTGTATTATGCTAAATAAAATAAGTCAGACTGAGAAAGATAAATGTCACTTAATGAATGTGGAATATAAAAAATAAAACAGGGCTTCCCCTGGCGGTCCAGTGGGTAAGGACACTGCCCTGCAGTGCAAGGGGTGCCGGTTCGAGCCCTGGCCTGGGAAGATCCCACGTGCGGTGGAGCGGCTGGACTGATGTGTCCAATCACCGAGCCGGAGCTCTGGAGCACATGTGCCCAGAGCCGGGGCTCTTCAGCGATAGACGCCACCGCAGTGGAAGGCCCACAGGAGCCAAAGAACCAAGACGAATTAAAATAGAGAAATGAAAGACCAATAGAAGTGGCCCACCCATTCCCCTCCCTCCCTAACCCGACCCTCGCCCAAAAGTAAATAAATAAATAAATCATAAAAAAAATTAAAAAAAAAATAAAAAATAAAACAAACGATTGATGTAACAAAAAGCAAACAGACACACAAATAGAACAAACTAGTGGTTAGCTGTGGGGAGAAGGAAGGACATAGGAGTAGCAAAGAGGTAGGGGATTAAGTGGTACAAATTGGTCTATATAAAATAAATAAGCCAGAAGGATAAATTATACAACATGGCCAATAGTTTATAATAGCTATAAATTGAGTATAATATTTAAAAATTGTGAATCACTATGGTGTTAACCTATAACTTATATAACACCGTGCATGTCAATCACATCTCAATAAAAAAGAAAATATGTAATTGTGTATCATTACACATCTATTGGAATGACTAAAAAAAAAAACAAACAGAAAAAAAAAATAATACCAAATGCTGACAAGGAAACAGAGTGACTACTGACACGAATACAAAATGTTACAGTTATTTTGAGAATGGCTTGTTAAGTTTCTTATAAAGTTACATATTCCATTTTACCCAGCAATTCTACTCCTAGGTGTTTACACAAGGAAAATAAAAACATAAATATTTACATAAACTTGTATGTGAATGCTTTCATCAGCTTCATTTAGAATTGACAAATCTGGAAACAATCGAAGTGGAATGTGGAATACGTGGAATCTAGAAAAATGGAACAGATGAACCTATTTGCAAAGAAGAAACAGAGATAGATGTAGAGAGTGAATGTGTAGACACTAAGGTGGGGGGAGGAATAGGATGAATTGGGAGATTGGGATTGACATATGGATACGAATATGTGTAAAACAGGTAACTAATGGGAACCTACTGTACAAGGCAGGAAATTCTATCCAGTGCTCTGTGGTGACCTAAATGGGAAGAAAATTCAAAAAAAGAGGAATATATGTGTACACATAGGTGATTCACTTTGCTGTACAGTAGGAACTAACAACATTGCACAGCAACTACACTGCAATAAATTTTTTAAAAATGCAACATTTTTGGAATCTCAAAAGCATTATGGTAAGTAAGGAGAAATATACAAATGGCTGCATATGGCATAATTCTATGATATCCTGAGAAAAGATAAATTATAGGACTAATAATTAGCAGTGATTTTTAGGACTGAGGGATCAAGGGTAATGAAATATTTGATATCTTGATTGTCCTGGTAGTTACATGAGTGTGTACATTAGTCAAAATTCAGAACTGTACACCTGAAAGTGATGATGTTCACTATATATATGTGTATATATATATATACATATATATATACCTTATGTGCAAATAGAGATAGAAAAGTTTGAACTTGTTCTAGATTCTCTCCCACATTTTCAAATGACACCTCAGTCTCTGAGGGTTTACTTTTGCTTTGTCACCAAGGAAAAGTGAGTCTATGACCAAAGAGAATCTGTGGTTGCTCATACACGGCATGACTTTGTCAACCTGGATGGCAAAGCTTTTCCTTTGCCTGGGAAATTGGCTTTGGGTAGGATCTGATTTACTGAAATCACCT
The DNA here is from genome assembly GCA_022376925.1 of Tragulus kanchil. Classification (NCBI taxonomy): domain Eukaryota; kingdom Metazoa; phylum Chordata; class Mammalia; order Artiodactyla; family Tragulidae; genus Tragulus; species Tragulus kanchil. The sequence goes on from JAIOJX010000025.1 coordinate 46,698,038, forward strand.
GATCTCTTGGCAAGTTTGGAATCCTGTGCACCAGCCTGACAGGGTGGAGGTAACCCTTGGGAGGAGCACTCCTTAGGTTACAGTAGACAGGAGTAATGGCTCAGGATGCTAATTTGAGTGAATCTGCAATTGGCTGTGGTCAACTCAGCAGAGAAGCTGCAGAAGGTGGGGGTTGATTGACATGATGGATCCCTGCCTCTTATACATTATAAACACCAGCATCCGTGGAAATGCTTAATATGTTCTATGTCCAGTGCCTTCTCTTAATTCTTCCAACAAAACACTGATACACATTTTAAAATTTATTTCCATTTTACATATGAATAAACTGAGGCTCAGAGAGGTTGAATATCTTGACCACACAGTCATTAAGTGGGCCAGTGACATAGACATGGCTCTGTTAGGCTTTAGTTACTAAGCAACAGAGGCTTCCCCGGTGGCACTAGTAGTAAAGAACCTGCTTGCCAATGTAGGAGGATTGGGTTTGACCTCAGGAATCAGGAAGAGCCCCTGAAGGAGAGCATGACAACCCACTCCAGTATTCTTGCCTGGAGAATCGCTTGCCAAGTTATGGTCCATGGAAACACACAGAGTCCAACATGACTGAAGCGGCTTAGCTCATATGCTCTAGGCAACAGCGGTGTTACTACTCTTCCTCTACTTCATACTCAGTTCAGTTCAGTTCAGTCACTCAGTTGCTTTTGACTCTTTGGGACCCCATGGACTGCAGCAGGTCAAGTTTCCTGATCCTTCACCATCTCCTGGAGCTTGCTCAAACTCATGTTCATTGAGTTGGTTGATACCATCCAACCATTTTGTCCTCTGTCGTCACCTTCTACTTTTGCTTTCAATTTTCCCCAGCATTGTTGTCTTTTTCAACAAGTTGTCTCTATCAGAACTAGATGTTCTGCTTCGTTGACTCCTTACTGCAAAAAAGAAACTCCTTATTGCAAAATTTAGACAAGGGGTGGTCCACTGGAGAAGGGATTGGCAAACCACTTCTGCAATCTTGCCTTGAGAACCTTATGAACAGTGTGAAAAGGCAAAAAGATATGACACTGAGAGATGAACTCTACACATTGGTAGGTGCTCAATATGCTACTAGAGAAGAGTGGGGAGCTCCAGAAGGAATGAAAAGGTTGAGCCAAAGCAAACAGTGCCAGGTTGTGGATATGTCTTGTGGTTAAAGTAAAGTTCAACACTGTAGAGAACAATATTGCATAGGAACATGGAAGTTCAGGTACATGAATCAAGGTAAATTGGAGGGCTTCCCCTGGTGGTCCAGTGGGTAAGGACACCGCCTTGCAGTACAAGGGGCGCCAGTTCGATCCCTGGCCTGGGAAGATCCCACGTGCCACAGAGCTGCTGGACCGATGTGTCCAATCGCCAAGCCAGAGCTCTGGAGTGCATGCGCCCAGAGCCGGCACTCTGTGATGACAGACGCCACCGTGGTGGGAGGCCCACATGGGCCGGAGAGCAAAGATGGATGAAAATGGAGAAATGAAAGACCAATATAAGTGGCCCGCCCACTCCCCTCCCTCCCCAACCCGACTCCTGCCCAAAATAAAATGAATAAATAAATCTTTAAAAAAAAAAAAAAAGGTAAATTGGAAGGGGTCTAAAGAGATAGCGAAAGTGAACACTGACATTTTAGGAATCAGTGAATTAAAATGAAAAGAGATGGGTGAATTTAATTCAGATCGCCATTATATCTACTACTGTGGGCAAGAATCCCTTAGGAAAAATGGAGTAACTCTCATAGTCAAGAAGAGCTTGAAATGCAGTACTTGGATGCAATCTCAAAAATGACAGAATGATCTCTATTCATTTCCAAAGCAAGTCATTCAATATCACAGTAATCCAAATCTGTGCCCCAACCACTAATGCTGAAGAAGCTGAAGTTGACTGGTTCCATGAAGATCTACAAGATCTTCTAGAACTAACACTAAAGAAAGATGTCCTTTTCATCATTGGGAACTAGAATGCAAAATAGGAAGCCAAGATATACCTGGAGTAACAGGCGAGTTTGGTCTTGGAGTACAAAATGAAGTAGGGCAAAAGCTAACAGAGTTTTGCCAAAAGAACACAGTAGTCATAGCAAACACTCTCTTCCAACAACACAAGAGATGGCTGTACACATGGACATCACCATATGGCCAATACTCAAATCACACTGATCATATTCTTTGCAGCTGAAGATGGAGAAGGTTATGTTCAGTCAGCAAAAACAAGACCTGGGGCTGACTGAACTCAGATAAGGAACTCTTTATTGCAAAATTTGGACTTACATTGAAGAAAGTGGCCACTAGCCCATTCAGGTATGCTCTAAATCAAATCCCTTACAATTATATAGTGGAGGTAACAAATAAATTCAAGGGGTTATATCTGGTAGACAGAGTGCCTGAAAAGATATGAACAGAAGTTTATAACATTGTACAGGAGGTAGTGATCAAAACCATCCCCAAGAAAAAGAAATGCAAGAAGTCAAAGTGGTTGTTTGAGGAGGCCTTACCAAGAGCTGAGAATCAAAAGGCAATGGAGGAAAGGAAAATTATAAGCATCTGAATGCAGGATTCAGAGAATAGCAAGAAGAGATAGGAAAGTCTTCCTAAGTGAATAATGCAAAGAAATAGAAGAAAACAATAGATTGGGAAAGACTAGAGATCGCTTTTAAAAATTAGAGATACCAAGGAACATTTCATTGAAAGGTGGGCACAATAAAGGACAGAAATGGTATGGATCGAAGCAGAAGATAAATGAATTTTTTCTAAAGAGATAGCGAAAGTGAACACTGACATTTTAGGAATCAGTGAATTAAAATGAAAAGAGATGGGTGAATTTAATTCAGATCGCCATTATATCTACTACTGTGGGCAAGAATCCCTTAGGAAAAATGGAGTAACTCTCATAGTCAAGAAGAGCTTGAAATGCAGTACTTGGATGCAATCTCAAAAATGACAGAATGATCTCTATTCATTTCCAAAGCAAGTCATTCAATATCACAGTAATCCAAATCTGTGCCCCAACCACTAATGCTGAAGAAGCTGAAGTTGACTGGTTCCATGAAGATCTACAAGATCTTCTAGAACTAACACTAAAGAAAGATGTCCTTTTCATCATTGGGAACTAGAATGCAAAATAGGAAGCCAAGATATACCTGGAGTAACAGGCGAGTTTGGTCTTGGAGTACAAAATGAAGTAGGGCAAAAGCTAACAGAGTTTTGCCAAAAGAACACAGTAGTCATAGCAAACACTCTCTTCCAACAACACAAGAGATGGCTGTACACATGGACATCACCATATGGCCAATACTCAAATCACACTGATCATATTCTTTGCAGCTGAAGATGGAGAAGGTTATGTTCAGTCAGCAAAAACAAGACCTGGGGCTGACTGAACTCAGATAAGGAACTCTTTATTGCAAAATTTGGACTTACATTGAAGAAAGTGGCCACTAGCCCATTCAGGTATGCTCTAAATCAAATCCCTTACAATTATATAGTGGAGGTAACAAATAAATTCAAGGGGTTATATCTGGTAGACAGAGTGCCTGAAAAGATATGAACAGAAGTTTATAACATTGTACAGGAGGTAGTGATCAAAACCATCCCCAAGAAAAAGAAATGCAAGAAGTCAAAGTGGTTGTTTGAGGAGGCCTTACCAAGAGCTGAGAATCAAAAGGCAATGGAGGAAAGGAAAATTATAAGCATCTGAATGCAGGATTCAGAGAATAGCAAGAAGAGATAGGAAAGTCTTCCTAAGTGAATAATGCAAAGAAATAGAAGAAAACAATAGATTGGGAAAGACTAGAGATCGCTTTTTAAAAAATTAGAGATACCAAGGGAACATTTCATTGAAAGGTGGGCACAATAAAGGACAGAAATGGTATGGATCGAACAGAAGCAGAAGATATTAAGAAGAGGTGGCAAGAATACATGGAAGAACTATACAAAAAAGCTCTTAATGACCCATATAACTGTGATTGTGTGATCACTCCCCTAGAGCCAGACATCTTAGAGTGTGATGTCAAGTGGCCTTTAGGAAGCATCGCTATGAACAAAGCCACTTCACACTAAGGTAGAACTTTTACCATGTGCTACATCCTTCCCCTTATTTCTTCTTGAAGTTATTTGGTTTTAACTTGATTTTGCTTGAAACAAGTTGCTGGAAATAGGAGTCAGCACTTCCCTGTTGTATTTTCCTCCAGGATGGAACTGGGGCTTGGAAACAAGTCGCTTCTGACTGTTACCTATGAAAGAGTGTGTGACTGTGTGGTTTTCCATGGCCTCCACCTCCACCTCTAGTTCAAGAACAGCCCAGGTCCATGAGAGTGAGGCTGTACCCAGATATCTGTCCTTCAGTAAATAACCTCTACTGTCCCATCACTAAGATGGGACTGATTTTACTAGGTCAGTTCTGCCACTGAGCAGTTTCTGCCTTTCTGTTTTTCTAGATCTTGGGACCAAGGCCAAGGTTGTATGTGTGTCTGTATGTGTGTGTGTGTGTGTGTGTGTGTGTGTGTGTGTGTGAGTGTGTGTGTATAGTATATATGTATGTATGTGTATATATATATGTATATATATACACACACATATATGTCTATATCTCTCTCTCTCTCCATCTATCTATGTATATTTGCAGCTTACTATGATTCTTGGAGGCCTAGGTTTGCTCAAGCATGTAATTAATATTGGCCCAGGTGGGCCCTGCCAGTTAAGGAGAGCTAAGAGATATCATCTTAATTATTGTGTGACTGTTCACCTTTTCTTTCTTGGAAATGAATCTTGGTGTTATCTTGTAACTCTTATACTTTTTTTCTTGACCTGCTCATGTGAAGAAAATCTTGTGTATGTAAGTACAGACAGCCCATCATATCCATGGATTCTGCATCCCTGGATTCAATCAACATGGGAAAATTATTTGAGAAAAAAAAATCTAGAAAGTTCTAAAAAGCAAAACTTGATTTGCCTCTTGGGCAACTATTTACATAGCATTTACACTGTTAGGCATTACAAGTAATCTAGAGATGATTTAAAGTATAAAGGAGGATGTACGTAGGTTATATGCAAGTACTAGCCCATTTTGTATATGGACTTGAGCATCTGTGGATTTTGATATCTGAGAAGTTCCTGGAACCAATACTTCATGAATACCAAGAGATAAAAATAACCCACTCTTCCCACATGGCAATTTTCAACAAGTATCCCCAACAGAAGAAAGCAAAGTATTTCCAGGATAGTCATCCCCCTCCTTTCTTGGTCTGGATGCCTCCTTGAAGGGCCCTTCTCCATGGCTCTTGAGATCATGGTGGCTGTAGGCTGCCTCTGCTTTCAGGCAGCCCACCCCCAGCCTCCCTTCAGACCTTCCGGCTCAGTCTTCCTTATTAACTAACTCATGCTAGTGTCCCCTTCAGCTCCGAAGTTACCTGTCTAAATCAGCCTTGCCCAGTGTCCCATTTTGCAAGCATTGAGAGAAAAAGATGAATTAATCCCTGCTAATGAAACATTAGGCTAATGTCTCCCTTCATTGTTTATAAACTCCTCAGCAGACTGTATAATGCACACTATATGTTGCCTTTCAGAGCAGAAGAATGATGTCATCAAGGTCCTAACAAACAGAAATGGCCTTGGTTAAGGAAAAGTCAGGGTTTGGGAGGGTCTTGCATTTTACAACTGCTCTCTGACAGGCAGCAACCATTCTGGAAAGCTTGCTCAAAAAAACAAACAAACAAAAAAAGCCCAATTTTACCAAGTTTTGATGTAATTGTATCTAGAGGTCTAAATATTGGAATGAAACAATGTAGGAATTAAATATGGTACTTAGGCAAAATATTTGACTTTCTGTTCAATTCCCAGAACCAAACAGCTGCTCTGCTCTTTGCTGTGTTTTCATGCCTCCCTGCAGTGCAGATGCTTACATCCCACTCCACTGAGCCATAAGCATTGTCACCACATATTGTACATGAGCAGGTCCACTCTCCTTCCACCTGACAGTACTTTTCTTCAAAGGCAGAATCCGTCTAATTCATTATTTAACAAGTTTATGGGATGCAGTGGTTTCAGTCCTAGATTCTGGTGCCAGAGCACCAGGTTCTATCTGTTCACCACCTCCTGCCTATACGATCCAACCTCCTGCATAAAGTGAGGATCATGATAAGAATTAAGGAGGATGTACGTAGGTTATATGCAAGTACTAGCCCATTTTGTATATGGACTTGAGCATCTGTGGATTTTGATATCTGAGAAGTTCCTGGAACCAATACTTCATGAATACCAAGAGATAAAATAACCCACTCTACCCACATGGCAATTTTCAACAAGTATCCCCAACAGAAGAAAGCAAAGTATTTCCAGGATAGTCATCCCCCTCCTTTCTTGGTCTGGATGCCTCCTTGAAGGGCCCTTCTCCATGGCTCTTGAGATCATGGTGGCTGTAGGCTGCCTCTGCTTTCAGGCAGCCCACCCCCAGCCTCCCTTCAGACCTTCCGGCTCAGTCTTCCTTATTAACTAACTCATGCTAGTGTCCCCTTCAGCTCCGAAGTTACCTGTCTAAATCAGCCTTGCCCAGTGTCCCATTTTGCAAGCATTGAGAGAAAAAGATGAATTAATCCCTGCTAATGAAACATTAGGCTAATGTCTCCCCTTCATTGTTTATAAACTCCCTCAGCAGACTGTATAATGCACACTATATGTTGCCTTTCAGAGCAGAAGAATGATGTCATCAAGGTCCTAACAAACAGAAATGGCCTTGGTTAAGGAAAAGTCAGGGTTTGGGAGGGTCTTGCATTTTACAACTGCTCTCTGACAGGCAGCAACCATTCTGGAAAGCTTGCTCAAAAAAACAAACAAACAAAAAAAGCCCAATTTTACCAAGTTTTGATGTAATTGTATCTAGAGGTCTAAATATTGGAATGAAACAATGTAGGAATTAAATATGGTACTTAGGCAAAATATTTGACTTTCTGTTCAATTCCCAGAACCAAACAGCTGCTCTGCTCTTTGCTGTGTTTTCATGCCTCCCTGCAGTGCAGATGCTTACATCCCACTCCACTGAGCCATAAGCATTGTCACCACATATTGTACATGAGCAGGTCCACTCTCTCCTTCCACCTGACAGTACTTTTCTTCAAAGGCAGAATCCGTCTAATTCATTATTTAACAAGTTTATGGGATGCAGTGGTTTCAGTCCTAGATTCTGGTGCCAGAGCACCAGGTTCTATCTGTTCACCACCTCCTGCCTATACGATCCAACCTCCTGCATAAAGTGAGGATCATGATAAGAATTACCACCCTTGGAGAGTGTTGAGAATTTCATGAATTGGTTCAGGAAAAAAGGCTCAGAGATGCTTCTGGAAAGCATCAGGCACCACACATCAGCTTTATGGTCACTGCCAGCACGCACTAGGGCCAGGGGTACTGTGCAGACAGATATGATCTCTTCTTACCACATGAGCTAAAGCACAAACTCAAACCTACTCTGCCTTCTTTTTTCTCTGCACTGCTAGAAACTCTGCTATATTTGGGAAATGTATCAGCCTTCAAAGCCCTTCCATATAGATATGAAGATGCTTCAAATAAGACAAATGCATGAACAACAAAATATGGGAAATAGAACTTGATTTAAATCCAGGTAATATCCCTGTGAACTATAGGAAACTTCCCTCACAGTCTCACATTCTAATGTTGGGGCTTAGATTTCTGTGAGTCATGTTTGAGGGAAGCCAGCCCAACCCATACATGGCTCACAGAGAACTTACCCAGATCATCACTCTGCCTGGGCAGAATAGAGGTGGAGAAGATTCAGCATGAAGCCCTGAGTGGCGAATGATCTGGTGTGTGTGTGACAGTAGTGGATGTAGAGACAGAAAAGTGAGGAGATGCAGGTGTGATCCCTGTGTGGGGAAGATCCCCTGGAAGAGGAAATGGCAATCCAGTCCAATGTTCTTGTCTGGAGAATCCCATGGACAGAGGTGCCTGTTGGGCTACAGTCCATAGGGTCACAAAGAGACAGACATGATTGAGCAACAGAGCACACATGCATCCACCACCAAAAGCCATCACAAATATGCACAAATGCATCAACACTGCAAGATATGAAGTGCATGGAGAACAGGGAAATGAACCATTTTCTCATAACGAAAGAAATAAAAGTGAAAGTGTTAGTTTCTCACTCGTGTGCAACTCTTTGGGACCCCCTGGACCACAGTCCGCCAGTCTTCTCTATCCATGGAATTCTCTAGGCAAGAATATTGATATAGGTAATCATTCCCTTCTCCAGGGGATCTTCCTGATCCAGGGATAGAATCCAGGTCTCCTGCATTGCAGATCTGAGCCACCAAGAAAACCCATATGGAAAGAAAAATAAAGTACCCAATAAAACCCAAGCAAAGAAACCCAAATAACTCTACTTCCCTTTCAATCGCTCTTACGCAGGGCCTCTTAACCGGGGCAGGACTAGTTGATGCCAGGTGCCTTGTAGGCATGCCAGACTGATAGATCTTCCATTCTCTCTGTGGAAGGATGAGTTCATAACTCATCCTTACCTGGTGCACATTTGAATCTCATTTCTAGAGCTGTACTTAAAGATGACAGTCTTTGTGGGGAAAAAAAAATAACCCTGAAAACTGGGAAGAGTCTGGCTGACCAATACCCACCTCAACAGAAAAATACTGAGAAGTCCTCTGGGTTTGAGTATGATACTCTATGACTAAGTACATGACAGTTACCTTACTAAACTGGTGGTTTTCAAACTGGTTATTGTAGAATTCTATTTTCAGATAAACTCTTACTTTGAACTTTAATATATAAAAGAGATGGAGCAGTTGGTCTGGTAATACAGGGAGTGTGGGATCCAGATGGCTGCCAGTGTGGCTTCTTCCTTGGCACCCACAGAATGCTCTCCTCCCTGCACCTTTGAGTCACTGAGCTCCTGAGGATTACTGAACACATGCTGCCTCTGATCATATAAGAGGACACTGAGGCTAGATGATGAACAGATGCCAAGGTCATGGTGCTGGCTCTGCCAAGGACACGCAGCAGCCAGCCACCATTCAGACAGCACATGCCCACCCTCCTTGACGGGAAGGAAACATTTAAAATACTTTGATCAAGAATGTAAAGCCATGGACTGAAATATCCTACTTAGAGTCAGCATAGCCCTTCAGGGCTTTCTCTTTTTTCTTATAGATTCAGTATTTTGAGCTCTGAGAGCAAAAGTATTCTGGAACAGGAGATTTAGTTTGATTTACACACCTGTACAGGTAATGGTATAACTTGAGAGCCAGGTGCCCTACCATCCTTCCCTCCACACATCTCTTCCAGGCCTTCACCCAGGTTCCAAGAGTAGTGCGCCAGCAGTACAAGGAGCAGAACCAGCTCTAGCCACACAGGAAGCCATGGAGCCTGTCTCCCAGGCCCTGAGGAGACAGCCAGGAACACAGGGCCTGTGTGTGCATGTATGTTTAAGCAGCATGATTTTTCTTTCTATCTAAAGAATAGTACAGTTCATAAGGAACATTTATTAAATGCAACAAACATTAAAAAAAAGAGAGAAACTTTTTTTAAGGATCTTCTGTCTCTCTGTCTTCATTTCACCAAAATAGGATTGCACTGCTTATAAGCTCCTTTTACTTGCATCCTGTATGGTGACCATCTTTTGTGATAAATATCTCTAAAGATGACAGTCTTTGTGGGGAAAAAAAAATAACCCTGAAAACTGGGAAGAGTCTGGCTGACCAATACCCACCTCAACAGAAAAATACTGAGAAGTCCTCTGGGTTTGAGTATGATACTCTATGACTAAGTACATGACAGTTACCTTACTAAACTGGTGGTTTTCAAACTGGTTATTGTAGAATTCTATTTTCAGATAAACTCTTACTTTGAACTTTAATATATAAAAGAGATGGAGCAGTTGGTCTGGTAATACAGGGAGTGTGGGATCCAGATGGCTGCCAGTGTGGCTTCTTCCTTGGCACCCACAGAATGCTCTCCTCCCTGCACCTTTGAGTCACTGAGCTCCTGAGGATTACTGAACACATGCTGCCTCTGATCATATAAGAGGACACTGAGGCTAGATGATGAACAGATGCCAAGGTCATGGTGCTGGCTCTGCCAAGGACACGCAGCAGCCAGCCACCATTCAGACAGCACATGCCCACCCTCCTTGACGGGAAGGAAACATTTAAAATACTTTGATCAAGAATGTAAAGCCATGGACTGAAATATCCTACTTAGAGTCAGCATAGCCCTTCAGGGCTTTCTCTTTTTTCTTATAGATTCAGTATTTTGAGCTCTGAGAGCAAAAGTATTCTGGAACAGGAGATTTAGTTTGATTTACACACCTGTACAGGTAATGGTATAACTTGAGAGCCAGGTGCCCTACCATCCTTCCCTCCACACATCTCTTCCAGGCCTTCACCCAGGTTCCAAGAGTAGTGCGCCAGCAGTACAAGGAGCAGAACCAGCTCTAGCCACACAGGAAGCCATGGAGCCTGTCTCCCAGGCCCTGAGGAGACAGCCAGGAACACAGGGCCTGTGTGTGCATGTATGTTTAAGCAGCATGATTTTTCTTTCTATCTAAAGAATAGTACAGTTCATAAGGAACATTTATTAAATGCAACAAACATTAAAAAAAAGAGAGAAACTTTTTTTAAGGATCTTCTGTCTCTCTGTCTTCATTTCACCAAAATAGGATTGCACTGCTTATAAGCTCCTTTTACTTGCATCCTGTATGGTGACCATCTTTTTGTGATAAATATCAATACGTGTCATATAATTTCTAATAAAATGAGCAGAGTGCAATTCCTTAGACCTTTCATTACGTGGCAGATTCAGGTCAAACAAGCTGTCAAGGACCAGTGCTGGGCCAATAAGGGCAGGGCTAAGCTGAGGACAATGTCTACAGGGAATGGGATGTTACATTCAAATTGTACTTCCATTTTACTGAGAATTTCTACAGATGTGCTATGTATCAGTTTTCAAACATCAGCAGAGCAAGCAAAAAATAAAACAAACAGACAAAAAACACCAAGAAGCAAAAATCAAAGACCTCGTTTGTTTATCTCTGGAAGAAATGTCAGGTGAAGGATGGACAAGGAGGCAACCTGATTTGACCTTGTGTCATTGTGTCATCACGTCATTGCATCACTGGGAGTGAATTTTGATGTTACAGCATTTCCTGAAGATCAGTGCTTACCACCCAGGTGCAGAAGGCAGGGGAGTGACCGAGGGCACAGCCCATCTGTTCACTTCTTCCCAGAGGGTGGGATGGGGCAGAGAAGTGGGGGCAGTCAAGGTTGGCCTGCCAGCTCCCTTGCTGGCCTCCAGTAGACCCTTCCTTGTGGTCTGAGCTTGGTTGATGGGCAGAAAGTTCAGAGAGGTAGGTTTCCTGTGTCTCTGATTCTCCCTCCTAAATGGTCATCCATCAAGGAAGTGAACCAAAGGAGGCAAAAAAATAGAAAAGCTGCATGGAGCCATCTTTCCTGGCCCTGCCTTCCGTGGTGCTTCCCTTCCCTCTTTCTTGGTCTTCTCTCTTCCTGTACCTTCTACCCCCGTGAGGATTAGGTGAGGCAGGGAATCTGTGGGTGGTGGAAAAGGCACTGAATTAGGTGTGTAACTGAGGTCTCCTATGTCTGCTCTAGACTCACCGAGAGCTGACCCCAGAGTTCAGCGCATTGGCTTGAGCGCTGTTCACGGAAGACCTCACTCATAAAGACTCACTCTAGGTCGGGATTTAGGGAATGTCCCTCAGTCTTTTTGTCCCTGTGTCCTCTCTCTGTCCTTCAGCTGCCCTCTGCCTTCCCTTCTCTTCTCTGGGGGCAGGGTGTCGCCCATGAAGACAACCCTTCTCTTGGCATGACCTTAGTTTCTCTGCCTCACCATCCCTCAGACTCTCCAGCCCCACCTTGCTCACATCTATTTTTTTCACATGCTTCTAACCAGACTGCTGGCTACTGGAGAAAGCCACACTGCCCTGCAGATACAGGGCTGCCACTCCACACAAGTCAGCTTGAACCACAGTGGAGCACTGAGTTCCCCCAAAGGTCTTCTGCTTGCTATCATTTTCCAGTCATACAGAAGAATTTCCAAACCTTCTCCCTGTCATCAAACAGTTGCTACTTTACCAGCTGACCTGCCCAATCCACAAGCGCTTGTTTGGTTGGCAACTGATCCCCTCTTCAACATTTCTGAAGGAGTTAAGACCTGCAAAAAACCCTGGGAGTGTCATCACGTCATTGCATCACTGGGAGTGAATTTTGATGTTACAGCATTTCCTGAAGATCAGTGCTTACCACCCAGGTGCAGAAGGCAGGGGAGTGACCGAGGCACAGCCCATCTGTTCACTTCTTCCCAGAGGGTGGGATGGGGCAGAGAAGTGGGGCAGTCAAGGTTGGCCTGCCAGCTCCTTGCTGGCCTCCAGTAGACCCTTCCTTGTGGTCTGAGCTTGGTTGATGGGCAGAAAGTTCAGAGAGGTAGGTTTCCTGTGTCTCTGATTCTCCCTCCTAAATGGTCATCCATCAAGGAAGTGAACCAAAGGAGGCAAAAAAATAGAAAAGCTGCATGGAGCCATCTTTCCTGGCCCTGCCTTCCGTGGTGCTTCCCTTCCCTCTTTCTTGGTCTTCTCTCTTCCTGTACCTTCTACCCCCGTGAGGATTAGGTGAGGCAGGGAATCTGTGGGTGGTGGAAAAGGCACTGAATTAGGTGTGTAACTGAGGTCTCCTATGTCTGCTCTAGACTCACCGAGAGCTGACCCCAGAGTTCAGCGCATTGGCTTGAGCGCTGTTCACGGAAGACCTCACTCATAAAGACTCACTCTAGGTCGGGATTTAGGGAATGTCCCTCAGTCTTCTTGTCCCTGTGTCCTCTCTCTGTCCTTCAGCTGCCCTCTGCCTTCCCTTCTCTTCTCTGGGGGCAGGGTGTCGCCCATGAAGACAACCCTTCTCTTGGCATGACCTTAGTTTCTCTGCCTCACCATCCCTCAGACTCTCCAGCCCCACCTTGCTCACATCTATTTTTTCACATGCTTCTAACCAGACTGCTGGCTACTGGAGAAAGCCACACTGCCCTGCAGATACAGGGCTGCCACTCCACACAAGTCAGCTTGAACCACAGTGGAGCACTGAGTTCCCCCAAAGGTCTTCTGCTTGCTATCATTTTCCAGTCATACAGAAGAATTTCCAAACCTTCTCCCTGTCATCAAACAGTTGCTACTTTACCAGCTGACCTGCCCAATCCACAAGCGCTTGTTTGGTTGGCAACTGATCCCCTCTTCAACATTTCTGAAGGAGTTAAACAGAATCATTGACTAGGAAATCCATTATTTTGAAGGGCTATCCCAACATGGAGTGAAGGAGGCAATGTGACAAAGAGGAGAATGTAGCTAAGGAGGCTCCCTATGGAGGGAAGGAAGATGATGGTTAATTCCCAAACTCCTCAGACTTCCTTTTAAAGCCCCCCTTGGTCCAGCGTCTCCTATTACGGTCAAGGGCTCCCAAGAACATGGTACAGTGACAAGATTCTGGACAGCATGCCCATGGAATACATCTCTGCTGTTCCTAAGCTGCTCTACTTTAGACTCAAGATGACTGTGGTCAGACTCAGTTTTCCACTGAGATTTGATAAGTGATTCTTTTTTCTGGGCTATGTTCCCTGGGGTATATTTAGGTTCATGTTCAATGGCTAACTTTTTTTCAGGTTTTTCATTTCTATACACTTCTCTCAACTCTGGACATAGCACACAGCCACAGAAATGTGCACAGAGAACTCAATGCAGAAGAAAGGGCCTGCATTTGTGTCCAGGAACTTGGGCAACAGAGACCTCTTTCCACTCCTCAGGGAATGCCAGTCACATGAGTTGGGCTCTGTCATGCATTGGTGCAAGGCCACCTTAACTTTCCAGAAAGGGGCAGTAGAACAGACTAGAGGGTATTCACTGTGAGGTTAAGAGGAGCACATGCATTCACTTAAAGCAGGGTTGGGCCCTGCCAATTTGTTCTGAGGCACTGCCAGTTGGCAGCAGGACTGAGTCCTCCTGAGGAAAGCCAGAGAACATGGAAAGCCAGCCTGAGGTCCTGGCCTGATCAGTGAGCAGTAGCTTTCAATGTATGGAGTGTCTAGTGAAAACTGGCCAGATACCTCCACCTCACCCCTCACAATTCATTTTCCAGTTTTCTGCCAGGGACTATAGTTTTTTTCTAAAGGAAAACTTTGCATTTGTTATTGGTATCTTTAGAGTGTGTGTGTGTGTGTGTGTGTGTGTGTATGTGTGTGTGTGTGTGTGTGTATGCGTGTGTTTGCTCTTGTTGCTAAGCCTCTATGATCATCTATAGGAACTGGCAGAAGCATTCTCTCTTTTTCTCACTTTGTGTGCTTGACCTTGTGTTCTCATGAAGTCTCTGTCACCTAATCTCGTCAGTCTCTTTTCCCTGACTTCCCCTGGGCTATCCCATGGCATTTTTATGTCAGCAGACTGGAATGTGTCTCTCCTCCCTGGGTAAAACTCCTCTGGTTTTAGTGAATTCGGGAGTGGAGGAATTCATAAAATTCATAAAATTTAGGGAGCCTGCCTCAAATTGCCTCCTAGGATCAGAGAAAAGTTAGAACAATCCCATGTGGTGCTCATGGATAGAAAGGGGCAGGTTCCCTTTTCCTGCCAAAACCACGTGGAGCCAGCCAGAATCACAGACACACTTGCTCCAGTCAAGGGAATTTAGTAAAAGCAATAATACTAAAGGCCACACATTGACACCTTCGGCTTGCCTATACTGGCTCATTCTTCATAAGACTGTGGCAAAGCAAGATTATCAGCTTGACAGATAAGGAAACCAAACCTGGCACAAGTCAGCTATTTCCCCAGAACTACCCATTGTAGTAGGTGACAGAGAATAACAGTTTGTCTTGAGCTGAGTGGTACTGTAAGGCTGTCCCAGGTTACAAGGGGAACTTGAAACATCCAGGCCTGGCCAGCAATTGTTTTCCAGTTAGGATCTTGGGCAACAGAGACCGCTTTCCACTCCTCAGGGAATGCCAGTCACATGAGTTGGGCTCTGTCATGCATTGGTGCAAGGCCACCTTAACTTTCCAGAAAGGGGCAGTAGAACAGACTAGAGGGTATTCACTGTGAGGTTAAGAGGAGCACATGCATTCACTTAAAGCAGGGTTGGGCCCTGCCAATTTGTTCTGAGGCACTGCCAGTTGGCAGCAGGACTGAGTCCTCCTGAGGAAAGCCAGAGAACATGGAAAGCCAGCCTGGGGTCCTGGCCTGATCAGTGAGCAGTAGCTTTCAATGTATGGAGTGTCTAGTGAAAACTGGCCAGATACCTCCACCTCACCCCTCACAATTCATTTTCCAGTTTTCTGCCAGGGACTATAGTTTTTTTCTAAAGGAAAACTTTGCATTTGTTATTGGTATCTTTAGAGTGTGTGTGTGTGTGTGTGTGTGTGTGTATGTGTGTGTGTGTATGTGTGTGTGTGTATGCGTGTGTTTGCTCTTGTTGCTAAGCCTCTATGATCATCTATAGGAACTGGCAGAAGCATTCTCTCTTTTTCTCACTTTGTGTGCTTGACCTTGTGTTCTCATGAAGTCTCTGTCACCTAATCTCGTCAGTCTCTTTTCCCTGACTTCCCCTGGGCTATCCCATGGCATTTTTATGTCAGCAGACTGGAATGTGTCTCTCCTCCCTGGGTAAAACTCCTCTGGTTTTAGTGAATTCGGGAGTGGAGGAATTCATAAAATTCATAAAATTTAGGGAGCCTGCCTCAAATTGCCTCCTAGGATCAGAGAAAAGTTAGAACAATCCCATGTGGTGCTCATGGATAGAAAGGGGCAGGTTCCCTTTTCCTGCCAAAACCACGTGGAGCCAGCCAGAATCACAGACACACTTGCTCCAGTCAAGGGAATTTAGTAAAAGCAATAATACTAAAGGCCACACATTGACACCTTCTGCTTGCCTATACTGGCTCATTCTTCATAAGACTGTGGCAAAGCAAGATTATCAGCTTCGCTTGACAGATAAGGAAACCAAACCTGGCACAAGTCAGCTATTTCCCCAGAACTACCCATTGTAGTAGGTGACAGAGAATAACAGTTTG
Organism: Tragulus kanchil; assembly: GCA_022376925.1. Taxonomy (NCBI): domain Eukaryota; kingdom Metazoa; phylum Chordata; class Mammalia; order Artiodactyla; family Tragulidae; genus Tragulus; species Tragulus kanchil. Next base: position 46,714,129 of record JAIOJX010000025.1, read on the forward strand.
TCTTGAGCTGAGTGGTACTGTAAGGCTGTCCCAGGTTACAAGGGGAACTTGAAACATCCAGGCCTGGCCAGTCATTAAGGTTGATTTTATCCAAAGCAGAGAAATTCTTGATCTGATCTGACATGTTGTCAGGAAGGTCCAGAACTACATGCATGAAATTCCATCATTAAAGCCATTCTTTCATTTAATGACTTGTCCTCAATTACAGTTAAAATATCTTTGTGTGGATAATTCTTTGAACATTTATTTTCCTCTAAGTTTAAATTAATCTATTGAGTCTTATTCAGTGTAGCAGCCAATTGAAGGCTGATTTCTTCCCTTCATGTATTTATTCCTTCTATCAACATGCATTATCCTGTGTGATTTGAAAGAGAAGTAAGACCAGTCCTCTGCCCTAAGTGTGCCTAAAATGCTCCTATAAGATACCATATAGTAAGTGTCATAAGGATAACACAAAGAGAAAAAACAAATCAACTGAAAGCAGGAACTTAGGGCAAACACCTAGAGAATTCAGAGTACATGCTGGGGGAGGCAATAGGAAGGTTAAGCCTTTGTGAAAGGTGGTCAGGATCTCAAGTGGAGATGATCATGGTGTAGAGGGTACCAAGTGAAGAGACAAGTGAAGAAGACATTTCTGGTGAGGGAAATCTATGAACAAAGGTGCTGGGAGTGGGGTGGGAGGCAGCTGTATTTGCTTATGGAATTCAAGTCATTCAGTGTGATTTAAATGAAGGTGCCTGTGAAGGGATAATAGGAGATAAAGCTTATAAGGGATTTTGAGGCCTAGGTTCAGAAGATCTTGTATGCCAGGCCAAGGAGTATGCTGTCTTACCTGGTAGACAATGAAGATCCTTTGAAACTTTTAGTACCAGGATGCAAACTATGCACAAGGAAGACTGACTGATCTAGGGGGAACTATGGATTGGAATTTCCTGGGGGATATTTCTTGAGCTAGGATGATAGTTGTGGGAACTGGAAGGGGAAATTCATCCATGAGAGGGTCTCTTGGCTACAGACTAGCTGAGCAGACAGGAGGTGTTAAAGATGGTGGAGGTGTCAAGTCTGAGTAAGTTGGAGAATGGAAGAGAAAGAGACAACCCAGGAAACAGAATTGGCTGAGGTGGGAATTGAGGTGTGACTTCTCAACACCGTGACTGGAGGGAATAGCTGGCCTTCCAGGCCCAGCAGGTTCTCACAGGTGGGGAGAGTAGTGAATGAGCATGATAGGGTACAGGATGAGAGCATCAGGGGAGAAGCATGGCCAACATTTCACTTCAATCAAAAAGGTTTTTGACTCATAGGCCCTGTTCTAGGAGCTGAGGTTCAGAATGAACAGTGACAAGTCACTGCTTTCCTGGAGCTTTTCCTTTTTACAGGACAATTAATTAAGCCAAATTCTTAGGCAGAGCCCTATATTACAAATTCCTTCTATCAACATGCATTATCCTGTGTGATTTGAAAGAGAAGTAAGACCAGTCCTCTGCCCTAAGTGTGCCTAAAATGCTCCTATAAGATACCATATAGTAAGTGTCATAAGGATAACACAAAGAGAAAAAACAAATCAACTGAAAGCAGGAACTTAGGGCAAACACCTAGAGAATTCAGAGTACATGCTGGGGGAGGCAATAGGAAGGTTAAGCCTTTGTGAAAGGTGGTCAGGATCTCAAGTGGAGATGATCATGGTGTAGAGGGTACCAAGTGAAGAGACAAGTGAAGAAGACATTTCTGGTGAGGGAAATCTATGAACAAAGGTGCTGGGAGTGGGGTGGGAGGCAGCTGTATTTGCTTATGGAATTCAAGTCATTCAGTGTGATTTAAATGAAGGTGCCTGTGAAGGGATAATAGGAGATAAAGCTTATAAGGGATTTTGAGGCCTAGGTTCAGAAGATCTTGTATGCCAGGCCAAGGAGTATGCTGTCTTACCTGGTAGACAATGAAGATCCTTTGAAACTTTTAGTACCAGGATGCAAACTATGCACAAGGAAGACTGACTGATCTAGGGGGAACTATGGATTGGAATTTCCTGGGGGATATTTCTTGAGCTAGGATGATAGTTGTGGGAACTGGAAGGGGAAATTCATCCATGAGAGGGTCTCTTGGCTACAGACTAGCTGAGCAGACAGGAGGTGTTAAAGATGGTGGAGGTGTCAAGTCTGAGTAAGTTGGAGAATGGAAGAGAAAGAGACAACCCAGGAAACAGAATTGGCTGAGGTGGGAATTGAGGTGTGACTTCTCAACACCGTGACTGGAGGGAATAGCTGGCCTTCCAGGCCCAGCAGGTTCTCACAGGTGGGGAGAGTAGTGAATGAGCATGATAGGGTACAGGATGAGAGCATCAGGGGAGAAGCATGGCCAACATTTCACTTCAATCAAAAAGGTTTTTGACTCATAGGCCCTGTTCTAGGAGCTGAGGTTCAGAATGAACAGTGACAAGTCACTGCTTTCCTGGAGCTTTTCCTTTTTACAGGACAATTAATTAAGCCAAATTCTTAGGCAGAGCCCTATATTACAAATTCCTTCACTAGTTATCATTCTCAGTGTGGAACAATGTAGCATCAGTTGCACCTCAAAATAAAGACAGGACTTTCAGCTCCTCAAGGCGTTCTGAACTCTTCCAAGTCAATACCTTTGGCACCTGCCACCCACCTATAGTTACCCACTCCCTTGGGAAGTAACCACTTTCTGACTTCTCTCATCATTCATTTGTTTTGTTTGTTCTTGAGCTTTGAGATAAAGGTAATCACACGTCTGGGGGACTTCTTTCAATCAATATTGTCTTGTTAAATAGAATAGTAGCTTTGTTCCATTTTTTCTTTTTTAAAATTTGGGGTATTTCACTGCACAAATATCCCACATTCTATTTATCCCTTCTATTACTGACAGACATGGGTTGTTGTCAGAACTCTTAAGAACAGATCTGCCAGGATCTCTTGATCCATGATATTTGATGAACAAATGCATTCACTTCACTTGGGTGTTCTACCTAGGAGTGAAATTGCTGGATATTCATTAATCATGTATTCAACACCTATTTTATATCAGGCTCTGTGCTGGGTACTTGATATTAACTGCGCAGAAACATGGTTCCTCTTCTCATTAATTTTACCAACCAGTGGGAGAAGGTGACATAAAGAAATAGTCATAGTGAATGTGTGACCCTGAAAACATGAAAGATGTAAGATACACTTCCACCTTTTCCAGTGTGCAGAGGGCTGCCCATTCCCTGGAGATTAGTGCTTAATGTCCCACTGCTGGGGCTTGACTAGAGGTATGTTTCCAGTGGGGCTTGGGTGGAGGAAAGTGAGGAGTTCTTGGCTGCCTGAGGGCCCTGTCCGCCCCAGTCCTTGGGTACATTCTTTGGCCTGGGGTGCATTTCTGGCCTTGATCTCTGGTTCTGGAGGTGGTTGGGATAATTGAGAGCTTATGGCTCACTCCCCAAAGACTGGTTTTAGCACATATGCAGCCTGCATTTTAATATTATTCCTTCTGACTGGAAGCATTTGGAAATGGTACTTGCCCTGTTTTTAAAAGGTGGCATTATTTTATGAACATTTAGACATTGATTAATAAAATTCCGAACCCATTATCTAATGGGGAAATGCCAAACTTTTTGTGTGTATCCAAGAAAGTAAATGTAATAAAAACTATCCCAAAAGGTAAGTTAAATTATATATAGCCTTCACGTTTTTCTTTCTCCTGATGGCCTCGCCAGATGTTTTAAAATGCAGGACACAGGCTTTTTCCCCTATTTTCTCCAGGGAAAGAAGAGAGAAAACTTGGCTCAGCTCTACTAACTTTGGGAAGGAAAAAAAAAAAAAAAAGAAAGAGAGAGAGAGAGCTGTAACAAGTATGTTGGGAATCCCCAAGGTGCTGGTTCATAAATATGAAGTCAAGAGAACAAGACCATGGTTTTTTTACCTACTTCTTACCTCTACCCACCCTTCTCAGATCACTGCCAGGAATTCTTCTTTGATTCCAAAGGAAGAAGCTGAGTTTGTCAGGATTCTTTGGATTACACAGCAGGGACTGGGGTAGGGTGGGGTGGGGAGAGGATGCTGAATGGCAATCATGTTTGCTGTAGGCTCTGAGCCCATCTTCCATCTCGAATTTGTGAGGTAAGGGCTTGGATTGTGGAGCCGGGATGGCACGTGCAACAGTGAAGTGTGGTACCAGCACCTCTCCCCAAACGACAGTCTGAGGCTCTGGTTTTCTCTTGTAAACCCAGGTCTTGATTTCTGCACCCTTCCTCATCCAAGTTCCCAGAGTCTGAAAGTAAATAAAAACAGCTAAAAGAATTGAGGGTTAAGATATGTCAAATCTTTCAGGTCACATCCACTGCTTTTTCCATGATGAGCTATGGAAATAAATGTTTAGAATCTGGCTTCAGCTTCTCTCGCCTTGACCAGGAGCCGACTTGTGCAGAATCAAGCCTCTACTTTCCTTCCAGCACCTTCCGTGAAGTCCTGAAGACTTGTTTGGAAAGAAAATCAGAAATCAGAAGTTCTCTGAGGCTTTATCCAACCCTTAAAATTCTGAGAAGAGAGTTCCCAGAAAGCATTACCTAGGAGCATCCTTAATTGCAGCAGTATGCCAGGATACTGAATGTGGGCTTGGGGGGTTCTTCCATTGCTGGCCGCAGACCTGACTCCTCCCAATGAGGCGCCTCCACAGCCGCAGAATGGGAGCTGGGGGCTCCTCAGAGAACCACCCTGGCCAAGAGTAAAGACAGGTCAGATCCTTAACAGTGGGTGGTGTAGAAACAGTCTCTTCACAGGAGTTGCAAACGGATCAACTTTTATTCATTATGTTTAACTTCCCTTAGGACAGAGTTTTCTATTCTGTCCATCAGAATCACTTGGAAAGCTTAAAAAATTACAAAAACGCACAAATAGCAAAAGCAAGTGATGAACCTGAAGGTAGCTGGTAGAATGATGGAGTTTAGCGTGTATCTGTGCCACTGCCATGTTTTAATAGAGAAAGAGAGTGTCATAAAATATCTTAGAAATGTAGCCCCCAGAATTAGAACACATCCAGGATTCTGACCAGAAGCCCTGGATTGGAACAGGGGAACAGGCAGGTAAGAGGAGATGAATAAAGTGGGAAGAGGCTTGTGGGGAGACAGGACAGTGAAGAAGGAAGAAAAAAACCTAGACTGTGGTTGAGGCTTTGCTGCTAGCCAGCTCCATGACCTTGGGAGAACCCTGAAACCTCATGGGGTACGGGCAAAGTGAAGAGATAAAATAACATATGGCTTAAGAAGATGAGCTCAGCTGTATGACCTTGGGCAAGTGACATATCCTTTCTGAACTTCAGCTTCCTCATCCATAAAATCAGGATTATGGAGTTGTCATTATGTTTAGACAGAATAATGCATGTAAAACACTTGGGAAAGTACTTGACACACATTAACTATTTAATGTGTTTTCTGTTGTTATTATCTGTCTCCAGGGTCAGCTAATGGAAGGCATGCAGACAATATTTTTATCTCACACATGATCAATTTATTTAGTATAGATAATGATTCTTCCTAGGAGTACTAATCCCCTACCTTACTTGTTTTAAGGTTAATATGGGTGTATGTGTTAGGAGAAAAGGAAATTAACCAGATAGTGACACACAGTTAGTTAATATGGGTGTATGTGTTAGGAGAAAAGGAAATTAACCAGATAATGACACACAGTTATTTTTTCCTTCACAAATAACTTATTGTAGAGTTCAGGGTTTAATAGTATATGTTTTGAAGACTGTTATTCTCCTCTCCATCTTCCGGGGTTTTTAAAATTTTTATTTATTTATTTATTTTTGGCTATTGTGGGTTTTCACTGCTACTGCAGGCTCTTTTCTAGTTGCAGCGAGTGGGGGCTACTCTCTAGTTGAGGTGAGCAGGCTTCTTGTTGAGGTGACTTCTTTTGTTGTGGAACTTGAGCTCTAGGGCACACAGGCTTCAGTAGTTAAGGCACATGGGCTCAATGGTTGCAGCTCCGAGGCTCTAGAGCACAGGTTTAATAGTTATGGCTCACGGGCTTAGCTGCTCCACAGCATGTGGCATCCTTGCAGATCAGGGATGTAACGCATGTCTCCTTCATTGGCAGGCAAATTCTTTACCATTGAGCTACCAGGAAAGCCTCATCTTCCGGTTTTTATTCTAGACTTTTGTCTTAGGACAAAGTAGGTTTGCTGCATTAATGACCCAGAAATCTCATTGGCTTCTCCCAACCCAAGTTTATTTTTCACTCACATGGTGTCTCCTCTGTGAACTGGCAGACAGCATGGCCACACTTGTCCGTTTCTCGGAACCCAGTACAGAGGCTCCATCTTTCTGTGCTCCCCAAGTCTTCACAGCTGTGGGCAGGAAATGCGGCAAATGATGTACTGTTTCTTAAGCTTCTGCAGAAGTAACTCAAGGGCAGGTCTCTGAAGCTGAACTACTTTACACAGTTTTGAGTCTTCCTTCCCCAGACTTGGAGAAAGTACTATAAAAATAATAAGCTAATAGTGGTTTGTATCACCATCAAACCAGATCCCCTTCTTACTCTCACAAGAGAAGCAAAGTGTCTGAAAGAGTTATACTCCATTATCACCTACTACAAAAACCTGAGTACAGTAGGCATCTGGCCACCTTCCACATTCATCCCAAATGACTGATGTGTGGTTGTCAAGGCATATGAGACGCTTCCAGGGTCCTGACCTCCCCTTCATCATGCCCCTAGTTACAATGTCTGTGTAACTGATCTCTGTGATGGAAGAAATAGATGTCAGTAAAACATATGGGCCATTCATTCAGCAAACACTCTCTGATATCCTATTCTATGCTGGCTACTGGGCTAGTTCTTCTCAGTCAACATAGCAGTCAGCTAGTGCTCTTCAGCTGAATTCAGATCTTGGCAAGGGAAGAAAGCAAATATGGGGTTCTCCAGAGAGCAGGCTGATGCAGTGTGACCCTGAGACTATTCCACTCTTGTCTCCTAATGCAGACTCCTCTCCTGGTGGAATCTGAAGGTACCATGATGCTATCCTTTCCTCTGTTACTGCCCTTCCTCCACAAAGGCTGAGCTGCCAACTCAAACCCTACTTATTCTTGGAAACAAGCTAAAGACTTACATCTTTCCTCAACTTTGAAGTCTTTCAACACTCACCCATCTCCTTATCTACAGAAACCCTATTGAATGTGCATCTCTGTTACCTGTTAGGGCAACTACTGATGTATGATTTATGGCTTAACCATTTTGGGGAGGTAGTCTTTACATCAAGTTTCTTTTAAGAAAGTGGTCTTGTTTCCTCTCAAGTTAATAGATTTAAATTGGCTAACCCATTGGAGGTATCTGTGGCTAGTATCTTTCAATAAGAGATGCATGATAAGTACATATTGGATAGAAGTGAACTTGACCTTGCTCTTTTTTCCCCAGGAAGATGGAAAGAGAAGTTGTGACCACCTTTATCCCTATATCTTTGCCATCTAGCCTTGGGAACATGATAATTTCAAGGGTAGTTTAGCAGAGGCCAGAGGATGCTAACTACTGTTGTGTGGAAACACTGACATCTGGAATGCCAGGTATCCATGCTTTTGTTTGCCATCCTCTTCTTCAGGCTTCTTGAAGAACCTCACATCAGTGTCCATTTGTTTCCATCACTAAGATGTTGACGGGATAAGATGGGTGGAAAAGATGCATTCCAACAAAGTTAACTATAAAATTTACTTATGAAGAAGTACAAGGACTGGCACTCCACATTCATCCCAAATGACTGATGTGTGGTTGTCAAGGCATATGAGACGCTTCCAGGGTCCTGACCTCCCCTTCATCATGCCCCTAGTTACAATGTCTGTGTAACTGATCTCTGTGATGGAAGAAATAGATGTCAGTAAAACATATGGGCCATTCATTCAGCAAACACTCTCTGATATCCTATTCTATGCTGGCTACTGGGCTAGTTCTTCTCAGTCAACATAGCAGTCAGCTAGTGCTCTTCAGCTGAATTCAGATCTTGGCAAGGGAAGAAAGCAAATATGGGGTTCTCCAGAGAGCAGGCTGATGCAGTGTGACCCTGAGACTATACCACTCTTGTCTCCTAATGCAGACTCCTCTCCTGGTGGAATCTGAAGGTACCATGATGCTATCCTTTCCTCTGTTACTGCCCTTCCTCCACAAAGGCTGAGCTGCCAACTCAAACCCTACTTATTCTTGGAAACAAGCTAAAGACTTACATCTTTCCTCAACTTTGAAGTCTTTCAACACTCACCCATCTCCTTATCTACAGAAACCCTATTGAATGTGCATCTCTGTTACCTGTTAGGGCAACTACTGATGTATGATTTATGGCTTAACCATTTTGGGGAGGTAGTCTTTACATCAAGTTTCTTTTAAGAAAGTGGTCTTGTTTCCTCTCAAGTTAATAGATTTAAATTGGCTAACCCATTGGAGGTATCTGTGGCTAGTATCTTTCAATAAGAGATGCATGATAAGTACATATTGGATAGAAGTGAACTTGACCTTGCTCTTTTTTCCCCAGGAAGATGGAAAGAGAAGTTGTGACCACCTTTATCCCTATATCTTTGCCATCTAGCCTTGGGAACATGATAATTTCAAGGGTAGTTTAGCAGAGGCCAGAGGATGCTAACTACTGTTGTGTGGAAACACTGACATCTGGAATGCCAGGTATCCATGCTTTTGTTTGCCATCCTCTTCTTCAGGCTTCTTGAAGAACCTCACATCAGTGTCCATTTGTTTCCATCACTAAGATGTTGACGGGATAAGATGGGTGGAAAAGATGCATTCCAACAAAGTTAACTATAAAATTTACTTATGTAAGAAGAATTTTGTTCCTTCGCTAAAACCTGTTGTACAATGAGTACTGTTTTCACAATGGAAAATGTCTTCAGTGGAATCAAAGTACTGCAGAAACGAAGGATTGAAGTGATGTCCATGGAGTGACACCTATGGTCTTGAATAATCAGCCCATTCTTAGTTCCTGCTTATGAATGTCCTCCTCCCACCTTCTTAACCTCCTCTGTGTGAGGATTTGCTGGTTCCCTAATCCCACAACTTAAAATTTTCCTCTGATTTTCTTTTGGGTTATGGATGTCTACTGAAGTTATGCTGAAATAACATAATTTGTTACCGTCTAGCATTCAGTGTTATGTTTGAGCCTTTTGACTAAACAGAATAAATTAGTATCTTCTTTTATTAATGGTATAGTGGAGAGGGGTAGTCTTATGAAAAGTAAGAGATAAGCTGCACAGTTAGTGAAAAACCGAATGAAAATGACACTTGTCAAAAGAAGTTGGTGAATTTTCTACCACTCTTCCCCTGGGCCAAGCTGCCCCCACACCAGGATTTACATGCAGGCAGATTTCAGTATCCTCAACAGGAAAGTGTATCATATTTTCCATCCTCTTCCTTTTTGTACTCCTTGGGAGCAGTGGACCGAATAGCCGTTCCTCATTCATTACTTGACATACTGCAAGCTCTTCATCCTGGAAAGTCTCATCTCCTTCTTAGCCCTTCCTTCATATTTCCTGCCAAAGTCACTTTAAGCACCCCTCCCTCAGTTCATTCTATCTCACTCCAAGGCCTTAGGGAAGCTTCAGTGGCTCTGGAAGGAAGTCTATCCCAAAGGCTGTGGCTTTGCTCGTCTTCCCACACAACCCCCTGTGTGCCCAGTCAGATTTTTTCCAACCACAACTCATCTCATGGCCTTCTAGCCACTCTTTCCCTTTCCCCAAACTTCTGGAAACCTCCAGCTTCTTTCTGCAGCCTTTCCAAAATGCTTGAGAGAATGGGTCTTTCTCCTGGAAAGCCATCCTCACAGTGGTTTCTCTACCACTCATTACTCTTTGCCTAAGAAGAATGATAATAATAATAGTAGTAACAGTAATAGATAGCATGTCTATCTTATTAAGGCCATGGCCTCAAACTTGGGGTTTCCTAACCCCTCGAATCCATTTTCACAAGTTACGGGGGGCATGAACAAAAACGTAAGGATTTGAAGTGACAATGAGTACTGTTTTCACAATGGAAAATGTCTTCAGTGGAATCAAAGTACTGCAGAAACGAAGGATTGAAGTGATGTCCATGGAGTGACACCTATGGTCTTGAATAATCAGCCCATTCTTAGTTCCTGCTTATGAATGTCCTCCTCCCACCTTCTTAACCTCCTCTGTGTGAGGATTTGCTGGTTCCCTAATCCCACAACTTAAAATTTTCCTCTGATTTTCTTTTGGGTTATGGATGTCTACTGAAGTTATGCTGAAATAACATAATTTGTTACCGTCTAGCATTCAGTGTTATGTTTGAGCCTTTTGACTAAACAGAATAAATTAGTATCTTCTTTTATTAATGGTATAGTGGAGAGGGGTAGTCTTATGAAAAGTAAGAGATAAGCTGCACAGTTAGTGAAAAACCGAATGAAAATGACACTTGTCAAAAGAAGTTGGTGAATTTTCTACCACTCTTCCCCTGGGCCAAGCTGCCCCCACACCAGGATTTACATGCAGGCAGATTTCAGTATCCTCAACAGGAAAGTGTATCATATTTTCCATCCTCTTCCTTTTTGTACTCCTTGGGAGCAGTGGACCGAATAGCCGTTCCTCATTCATTACTTGACATACTGCAAGCTCTTCATCCTGGAAAGTCTCATCTCCTTCTTAGCCCTTCCTTCATATTTCCTGCCAAAGTCACTTTAAGCACCCCTCCCTCAGTTCATTCTATCTCACTCCAAGGCCTTAGGGAAGCTTCAGTGGCTCTGGAAGGAAGTCTATCCCAAAGGCTGTGGCTTTGCTCGTCTTCCCACACAACCCCCTGTGTGCCCAGTCAGATTTTTTCCAACCACAACTCATCTCATGGCCTTCTAGCCACTCTTTCCCTTTCCCCAAACTTCTGGAAACCTCCAGCTTCTTTCTGCAGCCTTTCCAAAATGCTTGAGAGAATGGGTCTTTCTCCTGGAAAGCCATCCTCACAGTGGTTTCTCTACCACTCATTACTCTTTGCCTAAGAAGAATGATAATAATAATAGTAGTAACAGTAATAGATAGCATGTCTATCTTATTAAGTGCCTGTCACAGTCTGGCCCAATCCTTTGAGGTGGTGTGATGGTTAATTTCATGTGTCGATTTGGCCAAGCCAGGGTGCCCAGGTAGGTGCTCAAACATCCTTCTGAAAGGTTTTGTGAGGATATTGTTGGATGAGATTAACATTAAGTTGGTGAGCTTTGAGTAAACCAAATTGCCTTCCATAGTGTGGGTGCCTCATCCAATCAGTTGAAGGGCTGAATAGAACACAAGTTTGATATCCCTCAAGCAAGAGGAAATTCTGCCTCAGATGACCTTCAGGTGTCAACTGTAATGTCAATTCTCCATTGAGTCTCCAGTCTGCTGGCCCACCCTTCATATTCCGGACTTTATTTCACTCTCTCTAATTGCATGAGCCAACTTCTTAATGCTTCTTTCTCTGTAGAAATAGGATAGATACAACTCTTATTAGATCTACTAAACTCTGACTAATGCCAGTTAAGTATTTTCATGATTTTCCTGTTGTGCAGATTATAAGTGGGACACAGAGAAGTTAGGGAACTTGCCCAAGGAGATCAGTATAGTAAGTGGTTCAGTTAGGAGTCTGTCCAACTCCTGGGTCTGTTTTGATTTTTTTTTTTTTTTTGCGATGAAATTAAATACATTCACAGCCCTGGTGGCTCAGACAGTAAAGAATCTGCCTGCAATGTAGGAGACCCAGACTTGATTCCTAGGATAGGAAGATTCCCCCGGAGAAGGGAATAGCAATCTACCACTCTAGTACTCTTGCCTGGAGAATCCCATGGACAGAGGAGCCTGGTGGGTTACCCCATCAGGTCACAAAGAGTCAGACACAGTTGAGCCATTAACACTTTCACTTTCATTTGTGGCATGTTCAGAACTGTTTGTTCTTTAGTTGGCCTTGCATATCTTTTATTTATTTTTTTCATTTATCAGCTTTGAGGAGACAGAATCTGGTGAATGTACATTGTAGACTCCCAGGGTAGGCTTATGAAAGGAAGGAGTTTGGGGAAGTTGCTGAAACATGGATGGCACTCATTGTAAAGGCAGTTAAAATTTTCCAAGCATGTGGTTTCTCTACCACTCATTATCAAGTGTTTGCCTTCAAGTCTGGCCCAATCCTTTGAGGTGGTGTGATGGTTAATTTCATGTGTCGATTTGGCCAAGCCAGGGTGCCCAGGTAGGTGCTCAAACATCCTTCTGAAAGGTTTTGTGAGGATATTGTTGGATGAGATTAACATTAAGTTGGTGAGCTTTGAGTAAACCAAATTGCCTTCCATAGTGTGGGTGCCTCATCCAATCAGTTGAAGGGCTGAATAGAACACAAGTTTGATATCCCTCAAGCAAGAGGAAATTCTGCCTCAGATGACCTTCAGGTGTCAACTGTAATGTCAATTCTCCATTGAGTCTCCAGTCTGCTGGCCCACCCTTCATATTCCGGACTTTATTTCACTCTCTCTAATTGCATGAGCCAACTTCTTAATGCTTCTTTCTCTGTAGAAATAGGATAGATACAACTCTTATTAGATCTACTAAACTCTGACTAATGCCAGTTAAGTATTTTCATGATTTTCCTGTTGTGCAGATTATAAGTGGGACACAGAGAAGTTAGGGAACTTGCCCAAGGAGATCAGTATAGTAAGTGGTTCAGTTAGGAGTCTGTCCAACTCCTGGGTCTGTTTTGATTTTTTTTTTTTTTTTTTGCGATGAAATTAAATACATTCACAGCCCTGGTGGCTCAGACAGTAAAGAATCTGCCTGCAATGTAGGAGACCCAGACTTGATTCCTAGGATAGGAAGATTCCCCCGGAGAAGGGAATAGCAATCTACCACTCTAGTACTCTTGCCTGGAGAATCCCATGGACAGAGGAGCCTGGTGGGTTACCCCATCAGGTCACAAAGAGTCAGACACAGTTGAGCCATTAACACTTTCACTTTCATTTGTGGCATGTTCAGAACTGTTTGTTCTTTAGTTGGCCTTGCATATCTTTTATTTATTTTTTTCATTTATCAGCTTTGAGGAGACAGAATCTGGTGAATGTACATTGTAGACTCCCAGGGTAGGCTTATGAAAGGAAGGAGTTTGGGGAAGTTGCTGAAACATGGATGGCACTCATTGTAAAGGCAGTTAACGATTTGCCTTGTCTACTCCTTGACCATCTTTCTCAAGAAAACCAAGTATGATCCACCATTTCACTACTGCATAACGTTTTAGACAGTATTTTAAGAATTACACTTTGAGTTTCCTAGAGCACATATTTCACAATAGAAGACATGCCACATTTTAGAAGAGTTGAATCTTGAAATAGTTCAATGTATGTGCTTGCTTCTGTAGACCTGAGGGCACAGTGCAGATAGGAGTTCAGATCATCCTTGTTATTCCAAAGCAAACAGACCCACTCAAGCTAGAAAGCTTTGCCCCTGAGTCTCAGGAGACCCAAAGCTGTGCCTACAGGTCCTGTCTCTATCCCCTGCCTGAAGTGTCATCTCCTTGGGGTGGAAGTGTGAGAGCTGCTTTCCTAAGCTGACATTCATGCTTGCTTTTCCCTCAAGCATTATCTTAATGGAACTGTGTTTAAGGCCTTGATGTAAGCATCTTGTTGCTAAAAATCAGTGAAAGTTCTGTGACTTCCATAGCTCCATTGGAACCTTTGTTCTTGTAGCCATTTTCATTTTTCTTTGGCATCACTTGGTGGTTTCTGTAGGCAGTTTGCTTTATTTTCTGAAGTAGTAAGCAAGACCAGCAGGGTAAAATGGGTGCCCAGCAGTAGAACTCTCATTCTCTCTCTTGCTGTCTTTTACACACACAAAGTTTTTTTTTTTTTTAAACACTTCATCACAGCATTAAGCACTATTTTCAACCTTTCAGGCTATCAGGTACCAATGTGTTTAAAGTTTTAATAAGCTTGGAGGTAACCCTGAAGTCCACCACCATTTATATTCATCTGTAATTTATGGCTGCCTCTTATTTAGTTGGTTGAGTAAATTGTACCCAAGAGTATTCTTTGAGACTTGGCAGCCTGGTGTACAGTTTCACGATTCAGCTGTGTGTTTGCCAAATATTTGGCTTTCTCCCCCTCTTTCTATTGGATGACATTCTCAAATACTTAATTTGGAGCTCTGGTCTGGAACACACTTTATCAGACACCTCTTGTGTGCCAAGAGACCCCTTATCCTTTCTGTTGAGGCTGATTTTCCACATGCGAACATATGTATTTCTAAATTGCTTTTAACATCACCACATCTCCAAATAACATAAGATAACATGTGGTGCGTTTGGACCAGTTGGTGCTTGTGGCTTGTTGCTCCTCCCCACACCCTCCACCCCTCTCTGGATTTCAGTCGAGGGGAAATTCTTCTCTGAGTGGAGAAGTGAGGGTGACGGTGCCTAACTAAACCATAAAATTAATGTTTATTGCAGAAATAAAAGGGCTTACTTTGTTATGAGGTATGTGAGGACATGTTTTGGCCTTATTTCATGTGCTCGGTCTAATCGTGCCCAAAAGATTAAATCAAGCCTATTATGGATATAATTTATTTCTCTTTCAAGTCTGTCATCATGTATGTCGATTTGGGATACTGTGTTTTCCCACTTTTGGGAGTAAGGTCCGTATCTGGCAAACTCAGATGTAAGACCATCTATGAAAAGTCTCTGCAGCAGTTTGTTTTCAGTTTCACAGAATTTGATTTTTCTAGCTGAGTCTGGGACTACTTACTCTCTCCTCTCTTCACTCAGTGTTATGGAGCACTCCACCTTCCTGAACCCAGCTCCCAGTTGTCCTGCTGCCTCCCAACTACTACCATGATTAATACACTGCGATCATGTAATCTGCTAGAAAAATGTGATCTGAAGACAAAATGGGCAATAGAATTAGGACCTCCACTCACACCATTAATCTTCCTTTACGATCTGAAGAGGGATTAGCAGTTATATCTTTTAACATTCTTTTTTTATAAGTGGGGAATAATTTAATCATCTTAATGCTTTGTGATAAGGGAATGGAAATTTAGGTTTAAACATGAAATATAAACTTCTCTTTGCATTTCCTTTAGGATTCATGTCTTCCCCATCCTGTTACACCTGTGGGCCACCTGAGAAGTGTCTGTGACCACACTGCAGTCCACTCTGAGCCCTTTCCCCGCCTCTCCTCTCCTGTTTTGTATTGCTCGCTCTTGCTCTTGTCTCTTGGTGCAGAGATGCCTGATAGGAATACAGTTTGTGCATACTAGTGACTGAGGCACGGACTGTGTACAGATACTTGATTCTGTTCAAATCTGAGTAATTTTTGTCTTTGCATACCTCCTGCAAACCAAAAGTAGATTTTCTACAACTTTTTGTTTCCTTGTGTGCGTTTGGACCAGTTGGTGCTTGTGGCTTGTTGCTCCTCCCCACACCCTCCACCCCTCTCTGGATTTCAGTCGAGGGGAAATTCTTCTCTGAGTGGAGAAGTGAGGGTGACGGTGCCTAACTAAACCATAAAATTAATGTTTATTGCAGAAATAAAAGGGCTTACTTTGTTATGAGGTATGTGAGGACATGTTTTGGCCTTATTTCATGTGCTCGGTCTAATCGTGCCCAAAAGATTAAATCAAGCCTATTATGGATATAATTTATTTCTCTTTCAAGTCTGTCATCATGTATGTCGATTTGGGATACTGTGTTTTCCCACTTTTGGGAGTAAGGTCCGTATCTGGCAAACTCAGATGTAAGACCATCTATGAAAAGTCTCTGCAGCAGTTTGTTTTCAGTTTCACAGAATTTGATTTTTCTAGCTGAGTCTGGGACTACTTCTCTCCTCTCTTCACTCAGTGTTATGGAGCACTCCACCTTCCTGAACCCAGCTCCCAGTTGTCCTGCTGCCTCCCAACTACTACCATGATTAATACACTGCGATCATGTAATCTGCTAGAAAAATGTGATCTGAAGACAAAATGGGCAATAGAATTAGGACCTCCACTCACACCATTAATCTTCCTTTACGATCTGAAGAGGGATTAGCAGTTATATCTTTTAACATTCTTTTTTTATAAGTGGGGAATAATTTAATCATCTTAATGCTTTGTGATAAGGGAATGGAAATTTAGGTTTAAACATGAAATATAAACTTCTCTTTGCATTTCCTTTAGGATTCATGTCTTCCCCATCCTGTTACACCTGTGGGCCACCTGAGAAGTGTCTGTGACCACACTGCAGTCCACTCTGAGCCCTTTCCCCGCCTCTCCTCTCCTGTTTTGTATTGCTCGCTCTTGCTCTTGTCTCTTGGTGCAGAGATGCCTGATAGGAATACAGTTTGTGCATACTAGTGACTGAGGCACGGACTGTGTACAGATACTTGATTCTGTTCAAATCTGAGTAATTTTTGTCTTTGCATACCTCCTGCAAACCAAAAGTAGATTAGTTGTCATAAGACTATGACAAAGGACACTGAAAGACGCTTGAATAAGAAATAAATGAGAATAAGCACATTTTTCTTCTACTCAGAGACCTCAGTGCCTATACACATAAAGAGAGGCTTCTGCCAATTGCTTCTCCATAGCCTTGCATAGGACACAGAGTTTCAGAATCAGTTTCCTTCCCTGCGTGCAAAAGGGAGGCTGATTCTCATGGTATTGTGTGTGTGTGTGTCTGTGTGTGTGTGTGCGTGTGGTTACAACTAATGTGAACAGGTTATTATTTTGCTAAAAGTGCTCATAAATCTCTTATTTTGCTAGAAAGTGAGGAAGTGCTAAAAGAATAATGTAGACATCAAAATCACAGAGGAGTCAGTTTGAACAGGCTCCTACTGGTTGATCTGGGTCAATTTAAGCATAATAATAAACATGAGAGTAATGGATTATAATAACACACTGAATAAAATGAAAATCTATGCGTTCATGTTGACACAAGTAGAAAAATAAATGGAGGAAATATATGTTAACTAACAACTATGGAATCAAAAATACTAAAAAAGAATAAATTAGAATGCCATATAATAAATACAGAAAGAACAATGAATTTAGAAAGTCAACCACTGATGCTAAAGTTAGTGGGTGAGTTTAATAAGGAACAGGATGTTTTCACAAGCTTAGAGAGTCTCTCCACAAATTACTTGTTAATTACTAGGAAAAAGACAATTACTTTACATTGGAGAAATCCTGTGAAACCACCTTATGCAAGTGGTGGAGGTCAACATCATTAATGAAGTCAGCTGAGAGCACGAGCCTCCTAATCTGAGTCCCAAGGAGAGGGCAGCATGGCTCTTTGACACTTCTACCAAAAATGTGTCATCTGAATCTGTGAAGAAAATAAATGGCCTTTACTATTGAAAGTGAATGGGTTGACAAAGAGCAAAGACTGGGGAAATGTTCCCTTCTGAAAGAGACTGAGAAATATGACCACAAAATTCAGTGTGTATGCCTGGCATGAATACTGTAATGGCAAACACATCCCTATAAAGTTAATTTGGGGACCTTTCATGAACTTTGAAAATGGCCTGTTTAAGAAACAAAATTGCACCAAAATTGAGTCTCCTTATTGTGATAACTGCACTGTGGTTTTATAACACATTGTCCTTGTTTGTAAGAAATATACTCTGAAGCATTCAGAGTTAAAGGCATATAATTTCAGGTTACTCTCAAATGATTTTGAAAATAACATGCATGTATATGTATAGATACATATGCATATATCTCTGTGTATATAAAATATAGACACATATGCACACATATGTTTACATACACATCTACCTTTATCAATTATCTATTACCTGTATATCTATTTATCATCTATCATCTATTTACTGATCTATCTGGAGAAAGAAAGTGAGAATACAAATGGAATAAAATTAACAATTTATTTATTAATAATTTCATGGTAAAGGTATACCTTGCACTGTTTTTATAACCTTAGTTTTGAATCATTTTAAAATAAAAAACTCAAACAATACTTATAATGTAATTAAAATTGATGTCAACAAGTAACGTGGGAAATCCATTACTATTCTATACTTGTTTTCTATCTGACCCTGTTGGTTACACTCTTAACTCTGGGAATCACATCCAGGGTGAGGAGTCTTCTTCCCTCTCTGTGGTTGTTACACTGAGATCACAAACCCACAGTTCACAAAAAAGTCACAGTGATTTACAATAAGAAAATTTTAGGTGCCTTTGCAATGAATAATAATGATAGTTGTTTCTCTTCACTGGGCTTTAGATGCTTAGTGGGAACTATGTCATCCTGTCTAATCCTTGCTGCTATTCTAAGAGACAAGATCATTTGATGAGGAGGATTCAGACCTACTCTGTCAGTACCTCTGCACTTAATGATGTAAGCGTACATGGCAGCCCACTAGAAAAAACTCACGGAGAAGCACATTGATGGGCACAGCCAGTTGTGTCCATTAACTAGTGGGTAAGCTTACTCTTTGCAGACTTTCTGCTGCAGTATTAGTCCCCATTTAACCATAATATCATGGATTTTAGTTTGGCAAGAGTAATGTATTTAAACTCATAAACAAGTTAGTTCCTTTCTTTCCCTTTTATATGCAACATTTCACTGCAAAGTCATCAATAAAACTTAACAACATTTCTAGAAATATATTCTAAAATAAAAATGTAATCTTCAAATCAATGCACAAGTGCTATAGACATTAGAAAATTTAGAGACTAAATAACTGAAATGAAAGAAAAAAGGAAAATAAGCATGTATTGGTTTCCTTCCACAACCTGGGTGTCTTATAACAACAGATTGTATTCTTTAGTAGTTCAGGAGGCTAGAAGTCCAAAACGAAAGTATCATCAGGGCCATGCTTTCTTTGAAAGCTCTAGGTTCTGTGCTTGCCTCTTTTAGCTTTGCTGGCATTCCTTGGATTGTAACTCTATCACTCCAGCATCTGTTTCTGTTTTGATGTGGGTTTCCCCCCTGTATATCCACATGTCTAATTCTCTCTCCATATTAGAATACCAGTAGTTAGATTACAGCTTACCTTTATCCCTGTACTTGTCTTGATTTTGTGTCTGTAAAGAATCTATTTCCAGGCAAGGTCCATTCACAGAAACCAAGGGATAAGTCTTCAACATACCTTTGGGAAACACAATTCAACCTAAAACACAATCCAGTATTTTAATAGAGGAAAAATATGACCTGACGTATATGAAGAGGAAATAGGATCTAAATCCCCGAGAGCAATGGCTGTGTTTGCTACTTGCTCTATTCACACTTTGGCATCTGTTGTTCAGTCCTTCCATTGCTTGCTGTAAACTGCAGGTGAGATAAAGGGCAGAGATTCCATTGGCCTGAGGCTGAGAGTCTGCACAGGCTCACTTAGTTACATGTGTGGTTCTGTTGAAACACAAGGTAAACTTTAGGTAATAAATTTAGTTACATGTGTTGGGTTAGCTTTTTGAAACAAAAAGGAAAGTTTACATGGCAGCCCACTAGAAAAATTTTCACGGAGAAGGCACATTAAAATGGGCACAGGGCCAGTTGTGTCCATTAACTAGTGGGTAAGCTTACTCTTTGCAGACTTTCTGCTGCAGTATTAGTCCCCATTTAACCATAATATCATGGATTTTAGTTTGGCAAGAGTAATGTATTTAAACTCATAAACAAGTTAGTTCCTTTCTTTCCCTTTTATATGCAACATTTCACTGCAAAGTCATCAATAAAACTTAACAACATTTCTAGAAATATATTCTAAAATAAAAATGTAATCTTCAAATCAATGCACAAGTGCTATAGACATTAGAAAATTTAGAGACTAAATAACTGAAATGAAAGAAAAAAGGAAAATAAGCATGTATTGGTTTCCTTCCACAACCTGGGTGTCTTATAACAACAGATTGTATTCTTTAGTAGTTCAGGAGGCTAGAAGTCCAAAACGAAAGTATCATCAGGGCCATGCTTTCTTTGAAAGCTCTAGGTTCTGTGCTTGCCTCTTTTAGCTTTGCTGGCATTCCTTGGATTGTAACTCTATCACTCCAGCATCTGTTTCTGTTTTGATGTGGGTTTCCCCCCTGTATATCCACATGTCTAATTCTCTCTCCATATTAGAATACCAGTAGTTAGATTACAGCTTACCTTTATCCCTGTACTTGTCTTGATTTTGTGTCTGTAAAGAATCTATTTCCAGGCAAGGTCCATTCACAGAAACCAAGGGATAAGTCTTCAACATACCTTTGGGAAACACAATTCAACCTAAAACACAATCCAGTATTTTAATAGAGGAAAAATATGACCTGACGTATATGAAGAGGAAATAGGATCTAAATCCCCGAGAGCAATGGCTGTGTTTGCTACTTGCTCTATTCACACTTTGGCATCTGTTGTTCAGTCCTTCCATTGCTTGCTGTAAACTGCAGGTGAGATAAAGGGCAGAGATTCCATTGGCCTGAGGCTGAGAGTCTGCACAGGCTCACTTAGTTACATGTGTGGTTCTGTTGAAACACAAGGTAAACTTTTAGGTAATAAATTATGTAGCTTCTATAAGGTGACCGCATGTAGCACGGACATAGCCTCCACATTCCTGGGGTTATGTCTGCAGAGAAAAGTCAAGCAGACCCACTTATGTAAATGATCTAATCATCTAAACAATTATTTTGCCAAATTCTGAAATTGAGAGGGTAAAGAAAATCCACCTGGATGCTCAGCCCCCTGAGAGAGGTCTCTACTGTGTTTACATTATTATAATGATTGTTGGGTCATATTAAATCTATACTAAAATGATGCATCATTTGGCTGTGCCTATATAGTATAAGGAACTGAACATTTTCAAGTTCATTATCGAATCCATGACCATATCTTTGAATTCTTGACACAACTTTTTTTTTGAAAATTGAATCAAATATATTATTCCATTTTGTGCTTGGCATTCTGCTTAGGGCATGGTTCAAACTCCTTATTTAGTTCTCTCTGTTCACAATCTGTTAATCACTTCTACAGCAGTTGGTCTATAGATGCATCGAGGAATAAAGATACTGTGCCCCTCACAAGTAAATCTGAGTCACACTGTTTTCAGTGGAAATATCTCAGACATGTGACTGACATAAAGCTGACAAATACAGTGTCAGTATTTCACTGAAGAATCTTGTTTAGTATACTGAAAACATTTAAACCCACATGTCAAGAAAATGATTTTGCTTACAGGCCAAGGCTAATATTTTAATACAGTTAGTGATGAAGCTTGGTAAATAAGCTCAATTTGCATCTCATTCACCAAAGAACACTCTTATGCCTATAACCAGTGACTTGGTCCTACAGGCAAAAGTTCCATAAAGTGCTGGGCAGCAAATGGTAACTTAATTTATCTTTTGGAAGTCCAACAACTTCATGCGGTTATTAGAGGGGCTAGCTCTTACCATTTGTAGTTGGTAGGACATGTCCTAAACATTGGAATTCTGGGCAGGTTTAGATTAGGGGCTTCCTTTTATTGTATTCTTAGAGAGCCTGTTGGAGAACACCTAATTTTTCTCTGCCTCTCATGTCAACACAAGTAGAAAGTCTGTCAGAGATGAAGCCAATTAGTCTCACCTGGAAGAAGAATTCTTCTGGAATGTTTAATTTTCATGGTGTGAAAGAGGAAGGGGATTAGTGTGCTCTCAATCAGTTTCAGAGTGCAAATGGGAGCCCCAGGACAGTTTAGAGAGGGTGTCATGAAAAGCATCAGCTGGGGAAGAGAGACAGAGGGGCAGAAAGGGAGGTAGAGAGTGAGCTGGAAACCAACGAGGAGGGCAAGGGAGTGAGGGAGCCTACAACCAGGGAGCCAAGTGGTTGTGACTCGATGTATCCTGCATCTTGTTTTCTGTGATGTTTCCAGAAAAAGTTGGCAATGAGAATAGAACTGCAAACAATGCAACATGCCCTTGCCAAGATAGAAATACAGAAGAAACATTCTAAAGAATTGTGTCTGGTATCAAATTATCTGCAAAGATGAGGACAGTCATGACTCCAATTCTCCATCCTCTGCCTGGTGACTAACCAAAGTGGAAAACGAAGCTGTTGAAGCGGTTGACCCTCAAAAGAAGGGGAAAGGAGTGACCTCAGAAATAGCTGATCCAATTTGCCGAGTTAGAAATGGGCCAGAACGTTGGTAACAGGAGGTGGCAGCTGATCACTTTGTTCTGGTCTCCTTACTTCAAGAGAAAAGGTTTGATTCTGGCTCCTCAAACGTTGTTGGGGAGGAGATGTTACTAGCAGCACCTAGCACAAGCCAGGTTATCATTGAGAACCCGCAAGGGATGGTTATGGTGCATGTGACCCTCCCCCACAACACAAAGTCGAGACAGGGGTCCTGATGCTCTGCTTACAAAGACCCTCCTTTATAGTCTTACTTTTTTGGTAACAGTCTTATGGAGATGCAATTCACAGGTCATATAATCCATTCATTAGCAATTAGTATTTGTTTTGTCTCTTGTTCAAAGTCTGTCTCGTTTGGTAGGCAATAAACTCTGTGAGGGTCATGGCCAAGCATGTATTTACCCAGCAGTGCATGCCTAGCATATATTGCAGTGCACAGTGTAACTGCTCAGCAATTGTACATTTTTGTTAAGTATATAGTTAATAAATAAAAAGAAAAGTTAGATTTTCAGAGCTCATACATTGACTTTAATAACCCACCCTCCCCCATTCTTTTATGTTTCTCCAAAATCACAGGCAATTTTAATATTTGGGAAGTAGCAAGGAGAGAGAAAAGGCCTCCCTCTCTCTTAGACTACTGTTTGACCTGAAATATGTGCAGACAGGGACTTTGGTGGGGATATTTCATCAACCCCCATCTTGTATGTTTAGGAAATAGCAAGAGCTCTGATCTTTTAAAAATATTTATTTTTAATTGGAGGATAATTGCTTACAATATTACATTGGTTCCTGCCATACTTTAGCATGAATCAGTCATAGGTAGACACATGTCCCCACCCTCCTGAGCCTCCGTGTCACCTCCCACCCCATTCCACCCCTCTAGGCTGTCACAAAGGATCGTGTTTGAGCTCTCTGCATCGACAGCGAATTTCCACTGGCTATATATTTTGCATATGGTAAAATATATATGTTTCAGTGCTACTTTCTCATTTTGTCCCACCGTATCTTTCCCCCACTGTGTCCAAAAGTCTTTTCTTTGTGTTGACATCTCCATTGCTGCCCTGGGAATAGGTTCATCAGTACCATCTTTCTAGATTCCATATATATGTATTTGTTGTTCTCTTTCTGACTTATTTCACTCTCTATAACAGGCTCTAGGTACATCCACTTCATTAGAACAGACTCAAACGCATTCCTTTTAACGGCTGAGTAATAGTCCATTGTGTATATGTATCACAGCTTCTTTATTCATTCATCTGTCGATAGACATCTAAGTTGCTTCCATGTTCTAGCTATTGTAAATAGTGCTGCAATAAACAATGGGTGCATGTGTCTTTTTCAATTTTGATTTCCTCAGGGTATATGCCTAGTAGTGGGATTGCTGGTTCATATGGCAGTTTTATTCCTATTTTTTTAAGGATCTTTATCTAGCAATTAGTATTTGTTTTGTCTCTTGTTCAAAGTCTGTCTCGTTTGGTAGGCAATAAACTCTGTGAGGGTCATGGCCAAGCATGTATTTACCCAGCAGTGCATGCCTAGCATATATTGCAGTGCACAGTGTAACTGCTCAGCAATTGTACATTTTTGTTAAGTATATAGTTAATAAATAAAAAGAAAAGTTAGATTTTCAGAGCTCATACATTGACTTTAATAACCCACCCTCCCCCATTCTTTTATGTTTCTCCAAAATCACAGGCAATTTTAATATTTGGGAAGTAGCAAGGAGAGAGAAAAGGCCTCCCTCTCTCTTAGACTACTGTTTGACCTGAAATATGTGCAGACAGGGACTTTGGTGGGGATATTTCATCAACCCCCATCTTGTATGTTTAGGAAATAGCAAGAGCTCTGATCTTTTAAAAATATTTATTTTTAATTGGAGGATAATTGCTTACAATATTACATTGGTTCCTGCCATACTTTAGCATGAATCAGTCATAGGTAGACACATGTCCCCACCCTCCTGAGCCTCCGTGTCACCTCCCACCCCATTCCACCCCTCTAGGCTGTCACAAAGGATCGTGTTTGAGCTCTCTGCATCGACAGCGAATTTCCACTGGCTATATATTTTGCATATGGTAAAATATATATGTTTCAGTGCTACTTTCTCATTTTGTCCCACCGTATCTTTCCCCCACTGTGTCCAAAAGTCTTTTCTTTGTGTTGACATCTCCATTGCTGCCCTGGGAATAGGTTCATCAGTACCATCTTTCTAGATTCCATATATATGTATTTGTTGTTCTCTTTCTGACTTATATCACTCTCTATAACAGGCTCTAGGTACATCCACTTCATTAGAACAGACTCAAACGCATTCCTTTTAACGGCTGAGTAATAGTCCATTGTGTATATGTATCACAGCTTCTTTATTCATTCATCTGTCGATAGACATCTAAGTTGCTTCCATGTTCTAGCTATTGTAAATAGTGCTGCAATAAACAATGGGTGCATGTGTCTTTTTCAATTTTGATTTCCTCAGGGTATATGCCTAGTAGTGGGATTGCTGGTTCATATGGCAGTTTTATTCCTATTTTTTTAAGGATCTTTATCTACAGAATATTTGCATTTGTGCTCCCTTCTCCCTTACTGTTCAGACTAAATCAATTCACCTAACAAAGGACTTTCCTGAGTAAGGCTCAGGCTGAGGTCACTCGGGAAAAAGAAGATACCATCATCCCTGCCCCTCTTCTAGGTTGCTGTCTACATGGGACAGCAAAACAAATTGTACTTGACCTGGAGAGAAAGAAAAGGTCATGTGAGATTTAACATCAAGTTCTCAGTTCAGACCTCTGGTGTGGAAAAAATTTGGAAAAGGAAGAGCTGAGGCTACTGTGTCTGGTGGGGATGCTGTGGAGGGGGAGGTGTGGTTTGAGCTGCTTCCTGCAGAAGTGAGAGGGCATGTGCTGCTGCTGTGTGTGTGTGTGTGTGTGTGTGTGTGTGTGTGTGTGTGTGTGTGTGTGGCAGGGGCAATGGAGAAAAGCTCTGCAAAACTGCCTCCGGGGAGGAGATGTAGGGCAAGGGCTCCTGGTAGCCATGTTTACCTGAGGCCTTGGAGCCCCAATTCTGCATACTTATGCTTTGGTGTGAGTACAGGTACCAAAAGCTTCCTAAGCTTCAGTCACTATGGGGACACTCTGCTTCTCTGTCCTTCCAGTGATACTCCCTATTAGCTTGCTTTGCTGATTCAGTTGTTGGTTTAGTTTTTACTTTGTTCCTGCTATAGTATGCAAGAAAGGAAACACCTCACCAATGGAGAAGAGGCATTTCTGCAGAGTAAGAGTTGTAAATCATTGAAATTAGTCACATTTCAGAAAAGAACAGAGGGGGAGCCAAGATGGTGGGGGAATGAGGGGAAGATCTCACCAGCTCCCCAACAGAATCACCAGAACTAATCAAGAAATGAAACACCACCAGCAAACCAGCTGCTGGACCACAGAGGAACTCCTTAGGTCCGTGAGGGTCAAAGAGGAAACAGCCAGAACTTTCCCAGAGATACTGTTCTGAGAATGCTCTATCCTAACCCCCATGCTGGACCAGACCAATGGAGAGTGCGCTAGCAAGTGCCCTAAAATGGGGTCTGAATGGAGTGTCAGGGGAGAGGGCAGCGCTCAATGCAAAAATTCCAAGAATCTGGCCGGATCGCCGGCAGAAATTAAGACACTACGAAGATAGGATATTGGAACAGGGCCAGGCAGAACGCAATTGGGAACATCAAAAAGGTTCTCAGGCTGAGGTCACTCGGGAAAAGAAGATACCATCATCCCTGCCTCTTCTAGGTTGCTGTCTACATGGGACAGCAAAACAAATTGTACTTGACCTGGAGAGAAAGAAAAGGTCATGTGAGATTTAACATCAAGTTCTCAGTTCAGACCTCTGGTGTGGAAAAAATTTGGAAAAGGAAGAGCTGAGGCTACTGTGTCTGGTGGGGATGCTGTGGAGGGGGAGGTGTGGTTTGAGCTGCTTCCTGCAGAAGTGAGAGGGCATGTGCTGCTGCTGTGTGTGTGTGTGTGTGTGTGTGTGTGTGTGTGTGTGTGTGTGTGTGGCAGGGGCAATGGAGAAAAGCTCTGCAAAACTGCCTCCGGGGAGGAGATGTAGGGCAAGGGCTCCTGGTAGCCATGTTTACCTGAGGCCTTGGAGCCCCAATTCTGCATACTTATGCTTTGGTGTGAGTACAGGTACCAAAAGCTTCCTAAGCTTCAGTCACTATGGGGACACTCTGCTTCTCTGTCCTTCCAGTGATACTCCCTATTAGCTTGCTTTGCTGATTCAGTTGTTGGTTTAGTTTTTACTTTGTTCCTGCTATAGTATGCAAGAAAGGAAACACCTCACCAATGGAGAAGAGGCATTTCTGCAGAGTAAGAGTTGTAAATCATTGAAATTAGTCACATTTCAGAAAAGAACAGAGGGGGAGCCAAGATGGTGGGGGAATGAGGGGAAGATCTCACCAGCTCCCCAACAGAATCACCAGAACTAATCAAGAAATGAAACACCACCAGCAAACCAGCTGCTGGACCACAGAGGAACTCCTTAGGTCCGTGAGGGTCAAAGAGGAAACAGCCAGAACTTTCCCAGAGATACTGTTCTGAGAATGCTCTATCCTAACCCCCATGCTGGACCAGACCAATGGAGAGTGCGCTAGCAAGTGCCCTAAAATGGGGTCTGAATGGAGTGTCAGGGGAGAGAGGGCAGCGCTCAATGCAAAAATTCCAAGAATCTGGCCGGATCGCCGGCAGAAATTAAGACACTACGAAGATAGGATATTGGAACAGGGCCAGGCAGAACGCAATTGGGAAGTTCCCCGTGGAGCGCTGCCTAGAGACCTGGAGCCGAAAGGGAGCTCCCAGTGTGAAAATCGCGCCGCTTGGCTGGGCGAAAATCGCCTGGCACCGGGTAAGTTCAAACACTCCTAGTCGGGGACTTGCTGAACGGAGAGAGGAAGTCGCCCACGGATTGCTGATCAGAGATGGGTTCGAGCCGGACGGGAAAGCTTGTGCCTGCCTTTGGGACTTGGATGCGTAACTGACAGTGCACGTGCCAGTGGTGGAAGAGCCTGTGCACCCCCATGGCTACACCCGCAGTGGAGGAGCCAGGAGAAGGGCAGGTATTGGAGGCTACCAGCTGGTGCGTGGCAGAGCCGGGACGCCCCCGCCCAACATGGGACTGCACTTGCAGCGGCCACCACCCGACGGACTGAGATCAGCCTGCTGCCCCGGCCAGCACCTGAACTTGAAGCAAAGCCATTATTTTGCTGAAAACAAACCATAGCAACCAGTGATGTAAGGGAAAGGCTACATCATCAAGATAACACCATCGAGAGCAGATTGGCTTCCACCAGACAGATGAGAGGATAAAAACCAGGGACAGTGTTTAACTTTTTTTGTTTGTTTATTTGTTGTGGACGGTTCTGTTTATTTGATTGATCGGTCAGGTTTGGGTGGCTTTTTTTTTTTTTTTTTTGTCTGTTCTTATTAAGTTATTCTTCCCTTTTTAATTTTTAATTTCTTTTTTTTTATTTTTAATTTTTATTTTTTTTTAATTTTAATTCTCGGAAACTTCTAAATTTCTTTCCTCTTTGCCACTGCTTCCTCCCTCTATGTTCTAAATGTAAAACCTTCTCCTATCTACCACTATCTTCTAGATAAATATTTCCCACCTTCCTGTCTCCACTATTCTCTTCCAACTGCACTAAACAATACAACACACTAATCTTGGCTACCTAACTCTGTAAAATCCTTCCAAGATGAATCTATTCCATCTCATTACCCATACACTTTCCTCCTCCTCACCCCCAACACATGTCTTAGTTAAAAATTGCTTTCAATGAAATAGTCCAAGCCAGGACTTTGCCCCGGATCTATTTTTCCAGGCACTATTTTAATTAATTCAGAGCTTAACAAGCAAGTAAGTATCATCTTTGAGTGCATCGTTTGCCAGAAAAATTTCCAGTGCTTTATCTCTGTAAGACTGGTCAGATGTGGTTATACCTGTGTATGTATGTATATCTTATGACGATGTTAGAACACATCTGCATGCTTTTATGATTGTCACCCATCAGGGATACACCTCTTGTTCCTCAGATGCTAGCATTTGAACTAATATCATGAAACACAATAACAAACCAGACATAGAGGCTATACCCCCTGACCAATCATCAAACCAAGGAGTCTCAGAGTGGAAGCCTTGATTCCAAGACCCCACACTATCAAAGAACATACAACACTAGAAATTATTCCCCTGTAAACAAGACCTAGCACCACCCAAGACACAAACCACTGAACCCTTCTACAAGGACAGAAGCCCAAAGGAAGGGAGAATTCAACCAAAGCCATTATTTTGCTGAAAACAAACCATAGCAACCAGTGATGTAAGGGAAAGGCTACATCATCAAGATAACACCATCGAGAGCAGATTGGCTTCCACCAGACAGATGAGAGGATAAAAACCAGGGACAGTGTTTAACTTTTTTTGTTTGTTTATTTGTTGTGGACGGTTCTGTTTATTTGATTGATCGGTCAGGTTTGGGTGGCTTTTTTTTTTTTTTTTTGTCTGTTCTTATTAAGTTATTCTTCCCTTTTTAATTTTTAATTTCTTTTTTTTTATTTTTAATTTTTATTTTTTTTTAATTTTAATTCTCGGAAACTTCTAAATTTCTTTCCTCTTTGCCACTGCTTCCTCCCTCTATGTTCTAAATGTAAAACCTTCTCCTATCTACCACTATCTTCTAGATAAATATTTCCCACCTTCCTGTCTCCACTATTCTCTTCCAACTGCACTAAACAATACAACACACTAATCTTGGCTACCTAACTCTGTAAAATCCTTCCAAGATGAATCTATTCCATCTCATTACCCATACACTTTCCTCCTCCTCACCCCCAACACATGTCTTAGTTAAAAATTGCTTTCAATGAAATAGTCCAAGCCAGGACTTTGCCCCGGATCTATTTTTCCAGGCACTATTTTAATTAATTCAGAGCTTAACAAGCAAGTAAGTATCATCTTTGAGTGCATCGTTTGCCAGAAAAATTTCCAGTGCTTTATCTCTGTAAGACTGGTCAGATGTGGTTATACCTGTGTATGTATGTATATCTTATGACGATGTTAGAACACATCTGCATGCTTTTATGATTGTCACCCATCAGGGATACACCTCTTGTTCCTCAGATGCTAGCATTTGAACTAATATCATGAAACACAATAACAAACCAGACATAGAGGCTATACCCCCTGACCAATCATCAAACCAAGGAGTCTCAGAGTGGAAGCCTTGATTCCAAGACCCCACACTATCAAAGAACATACAACACTAGAAATTATTCCCCTGTAAACAAGACCTAGCACCACCCAAGACACAAACCACTGAACCCTTCTACAAGGACAGAAGCCCAAAGGAAGGGAGAATTCAACCAAGAAGCCTGGTAGGAAAAAGAAGCACACACACACACAGACACACACAAAGAAACAAAAACTAACCTAATAATGAAACGACAGAGAAACACTGCACAAATGAAGGACCAAGGTAGAGAAACACAGCTTCAAATGACAGAGGAGGAGATACACAAATTATCTGAAAGAGAATTCAGAAAAGCTATACTAATGAGGACACAGGACACTGAAAACAGAATATTAGAGGAAGTTAGTGCACTGAGAAGAGACATGCAAGAAATGAAAAATAAGCAAACGGAGACCACCAACTCAATTGCTGAACTCAAAAAAATACTATAGAAGGTCTCAACAGTAGAGTATCACAGGCAGAAGAACGGATAAGTGAGCTGGAAGACAGAATGGTGGAAATAAGTGCTGAAGAACAGATCAAAGTCGAAAGAATTAAAAGAACTGAGGACAGCATCAGAGGCCTTTGGGACAATATCAAATGGACCAACATCAGAATTATAGGAGTTCCAGAAGAAGAAGAGGGGAAGAAAGGCTGCGAAAAAATTCTTGAAGAGGTTATAGTTGAAACCTTCCCCCAAATGGGAAAGGAAATAGTCAACCAAGTCCAAGAAGCACAAAGAGTTCCATACAGGAGAAACCCCAGAAGAAACACACCAAGGCACATTCTAATCAAACTAACGCAGACTAAATATAAAGACAGATTACTAAAAGCAGCTAGGAGCAAACAACAAATAACATATAAAGGAAACCCCATACGTCTAACTGAGGATCTTTCAACAGACACCCTGCTGGCCAGAAGAGAATGGCAAGACACACCTAAACGGCTAAAAGAGAATAACCTCCAACCAAGAATTCTCTACCCAGCAAGAATCTCATTCAGAATTGATGGTGAAGTCAAAAGCTTCACAGACAAGCCAAAACTAAAAGAATTCTGTACCACAAAACCAGTCCTACAACAAGTGTTAAAGGGTCTGATATAGCCAATAAATACAAGAGTAGGAGAAGCCCTACAAATCAAACTCCAAACTTCTAAGAAGATGACAATAAGAACATTCGTATCAATAATTACTTTGACTGTAAATGGATTAAATGCTCCAACCAAATGACACAGGCTGGCTGAATGGATCCAGAAGCAAGACCCATATATATGCTGTTTACAAGAGACCCACTTCAGACCTAGAGAGACTCATAGACTGAAAGTGAGAGGCTGGAAAAAGATATTCCAAGCAAATGGAAATCAAAAGAAAACTGGAGTAACAATCCTCATATCAGACAAAATCGATTTTAAAGTAAAGAAGATTCTGAGAGACAAGGCACGTCACTACATCATGATTAAGGGATCTACCAAGAGGAAGACATAACAGTCATGAATATCTACGCACCCAACACAGGGCTACCTCAACACATAAGACAGATACTTTCAGATACAAAAGAAAAAATAAAGAATAACACAGTAATAGTAGTAGACTTTAACGCTCCTCTCACACCAATGGATAGATCATCCAAACAGAAAATTAATAAAGGAACACAAGCCTTAAATGCCACACTAGAAAAGATGAACCTCATCAATATTTTTAGGACTTTCCATCCAAAAGGAGAAGAATACCCTTTCTCCTCAAGTGATCATGGAATATTTTCCAAGGTAGACTACGTCTTGGGCCATAAATCTAACCTCAGTCAATTCAAGAAAACTGAAATTATATCAACCATCTTCTTGGACCACGATGCAATGAGACTAGAGATCAACTATAGGGAAAAAAAAAAAAACACTAAAAACACAAACACCTGGAGATTAAACAACACATACCTAAAAAACTAACTGATCACTGAGGAAATTAAAGGAGAAATTAAAAAATTCATAGAAGAAAATGACAATGAACACACAACCGTGCAAAACCTATGGGATACTGCAAAAGCACTTCTAAGAGGGAAATTTATAGCAATACAATCCTACCTCAAGAAACTAGGAAAATATGAAGCAGATGACCTACCCCTATACTTAAAACAATTGGAGAAAGAAGAACAAAAATACCCCAAAGCCAGCAGAAGAAGAAAAAGTATAAAGACTAGAGCAGAAATAAATGAGAAAGAAATGAACAAAACCATAGTATGGATAAATAAAACAAAAAGCTGGCTTTTTGAAAAGGGAAATAAAATTGACAAACCACTGGCCAAACTCATCAAGAAAAAGAGAGAGAAGGACCAGATCCACAAAATCAAAAATGAAAAAAGAGAGATTACTACAGATCATGCAGAAATCCAAAGGATTCTAAGAGACTATTAGGAACAACTCTATGGCAACAAACTGGACAACTTGGAAGAAATGGACAGTTTCTTGGAGAAGATTAATCTTCCAAGACTGAGCCAGGAAGAAACAGAAACTTTGAGCAACCCAATCACAAGCTCAGAAATCGAATTTGTGATTAAAAATCTACCCAAAAATAAAAGCCCACAGCCAGATGGCTTCACAGCCGAATTCCACCAAACATTTAAAGAAGAGCTAATGTCTGTCCTTCTAAAACTCTTTCGAAAAATTGACCAGGAAGGATAACTTCCAAACACATTCTACGAGGCCACCATCACCCTGTTACCCAAACCGGGCAAAGACAACACAAAAAAGGAAAATTATAGGCCAATTTCACTGATGAACTTAGATGCCAAGATCCTCAACAAAATCCTCGCAAACAGAATTCAATGACACATCAAAAAACTCATACATCACAATCAAGTCGGGTTCATCCCAGGCATGCAAGGATTCTTCAATATTAGCAAATGAATCAATGTATACACCATATCAACAAATTGAGAGACAAAAATCACATAATCATCTCAATAGATGCAGAAAAAGCCTTTGACAAAGTACAACACCCATTTATGATAAAAACTCTTCAGAAAATGGGCATAGAAGGAACCTTTCTCTACATAGTGAAAGCCATATATGAGAAGCCCACAGCAAACATTATCCTCAACGGAGAAAAAATGAAGCGTTCCCTCTAAGATCAGGAACAAGACAGGGGTGTCCACTTTCACCACTACTATTCAACATAGTCCTGGAATTGCTAGCAACAGCAACAAGAGAAGAGAAAGAACTAAAAGGAATCCAGATTGGAAAGGAAGAAGTCAAGCTCTCTCTTTTTGCAGATGACATGATATAATACATAGAAAATCCCAAAGACACTATTACATATCTACTAGAGCTAATCAACGAATACAGTTAATGCAGATCATGATATTGAAAAGGGAAATAAAATTGACAAACCACTGGCCAAACTCATCAAGAAAAAGAGAGAGAAGGACCAGATCCACAAAATCAAAAATGAAAAAAGAGAGATTACTACAGATCATGCAGAAATCCAAAGGATTCTAAGAGACTATTAGGAACAACTCTATGGCAACAAACTGGACAACTTGGAAGAAATGGACAGTTTCTTGGAGAAGATTAATCTTCCAAGACTGAGCCAGGAAGAAACAGAAACTTTGAGCAACCCAATCACAAGCTCAGAAATCGAATTTGTGATTAAAAATCTACCCAAAAATAAAAGCCCACAGCCAGATGGCTTCACAGCCGAATTCCACCAAACATTTAAAGAAGAGCTAATGTCTGTCCTTCTAAAACTCTTTCGAAAAATTGACCAGGAAGGATAACTTCCAAACACATTCTACGAGGCCACCATCACCCTGTTACCCAAACCGGGCAAAGACAACACAAAAAAGGAAAATTATAGGCCAATTTCACTGATGAACTTAGATGCCAAGATCCTCAACAAAATCCTCGCAAACAGAATTCAATGACACATCAAAAAACTCATACATCACAATCAAGTCGGGTTCATCCCAGGCATGCAAGGATTCTTCAATATTAGCAAATGAATCAATGTATACACCATATCAACAAATTGAGAGACAAAAATCACATAATCATCTCAATAGATGCAGAAAAAGCCTTTGACAAAGTACAACACCCATTTATGATAAAAACTCTTCAGAAAATGGGCATAGAAGGAACCTTTCTCTACATAGTGAAAGCCATATATGAGAAGCCCACAGCAAACATTATCCTCAACGGAGAAAAAATGAAGCGTTCCCTCTAAGATCAGGAACAAGACAGGGGTGTCCACTTTCACCACTACTATTCAACATAGTCCTGGAATTGCTAGCAACAGCAACAAGAGAAGAGAAAGAACTAAAAGGAATCCAGATTGGAAAGGAAGAAGTCAAGCTCTCTCTTTTTGCAGATGACATGATATAATACATAGAAAATCCCAAAGACACTATTACATATCTACTAGAGCTAATCAACGAATACAGTAAAGTCGCGGGATACAAGGTCAACACACAGAAATCACTGGCATTCTTATACACAAACAATGAAAACTCAGAAAATGAAATCAAAGAGGCAATCCCCTTCACCATTGCAACCAAAAGAATTAAATACCTAGGAATAAACCTACCCAAAGAAACAAAAGAATTGTACACAGAAAATTACAAGACACTCATGAGAGAAATTAAAGAAGACTTAAACAGATGGAGAGATATTCCATGTTCCTGGGTCAGAAGAATCAATATTGTGAAAATGACCATACTACCAAAAATCATCTACAGATTCAATGCAATGCTTATTCAACTACCATTGACATTTTTCACAGAAATAGACCAAAGAATAACACAGCTCATGTGGAAACACAAAAGACCTCAAATAGCCAAAGCAATCCTGAGGAAGAAAAACGGAGCTGGAGGAATCAGCCTTCCTATCTTCAGTCTCTACTACAAAGCAACAGTCATCAAGACAGTATGGTACTGGCACAAAAACAGAACTATAGACCAATGGAAGAAGATCGAGAACCCAGAGATAAAGCCACGCACCTATGGGTACCTTATTTTTGACAAAGGAGGCGAAACTATAAAATGGGACAAAGACAGCCTCTTCAACAAGTGGTGCTGGGAACATTGGACAGCTACATGCAAAAAAATGAAGTTAGAACATTCCCTGTCACCATACACTAAGATCAACTCAAAATGGATTAAAGACCTAAATGTAAGACCAGAAACCATCAAACTTTTAGAGGAGAATATAGGCAAAACCCTCAAGGACATCAATCAAAGCAAGATCTTCTCTGACCCACCTACTAAAATAGCGGAACTGAAAAGACAAATGAACATATGGGACCTCATGAAATTTAAAATCTTTTGTACAGCAAAAGAAGTTACAAACAAGCTCGACAGACACCCCACAGGGTGGGAGAAAATCATAGCAAATGAAACAACAGACAAAGAATTAATCTCCAAAATCTACAAGCAACTCAGACAACTCCACACAGGGAAAAACCAACAACCCAATCAAAAATGGGAAAAAGATCTAAAGAGATGCCTCTCCAAAGAGGACATACATATGACCCAAAAGCGCACGAAATGATGTTCAACCTCACTTATTATTAGAGAAATGCAAATTAAAACTACAGTGAGACATCACCTCACACCCGTCAGAATGGCCATCTTCAAAAAATCTGCAGACAATAAATGCCGGAGAGGGTGCGGAGAAAAGGGAACCCTCTTGCATTGCTGGTGGGAATGTCAATTGATACAGCCTCTATGGAAGACAGTATGGAGATTTCTTCAAAAACTAAAAATAGAAGCACCCTACGACCCTGCAATCCCACTCTTAGGCTTATATCCTGATGAAATCAAAACTGAAAGAAGCACCTGTACCCCAATGTTCATTGCAGCTCTCTATACAATAGCCAGAACTTGGAAGCAACCTAGATGTCCATCGACGAATGAATGGATCCAGAAGCTTTGGTACATATATGCAATGGAATACTATTCAGCTGTTAAAAGAAATGCAGAAGATTCAGTCCTAATGAAGTAGCTGGTCTAGAACCTATTATAAAAAGTGAAGTAAGTCAAAAAGAGAAAGACAATTACAGTATACTAACACACATATATGGAATCTAGTAGTACGGTACTAACAACTAGAAAATGGGACAAAGACAGCCTCTTCAACAAGTGGTGCTGGGAACATTGGACAGCTACATGCAAAAAAATGAAGTTAGAACATTCCCTGTCACCATACACTAAGATCAACTCAAAATGGATTAAAGACCTAAATGTAAGACCAGAAACCATCAAACTTTTAGAGGAGAATATAGGCAAAACCCTCAAGGACATCAATCAAAGCAAGATCTTCTCTGACCCACCTACTAAAATAGCGGAACTGAAAAGACAAATGAACATATGGGACCTCATGAAATTTAAAATCTTTTGTACAGCAAAAGAAGTTACAAACAAGCTCGACAGACACCCCACAGGGTGGGAGAAAATCATAGCAAATGAAACAACAGACAAAGAATTAATCTCCAAAATCTACAAGCAACTCAGACAACTCCACACAGGGAAAAACCAACAACCCAATCAAAAATGGGAAAAAGATCTAAAGAGATGCCTCTCCAAAGAGGACATACATATGACCCAAAAGCGCATGAAATGATGTTCAACCTCACTTATTATTAGAGAAATGCAAATTAAAACTACAGTGAGACATCACCTCACACCCGTCAGAATGGCCATCTTCAAAAAATCTGCAGACAATAAATGCCGGAGAGGATGCGGAGAAAAGGGAACCCTCTTGCATTGCTGGTGGGAATGTCAATTGATACAGCCTCTATGGAAGACAGTATGGAGATTTCTTCAAAAACTAAAAATAGAAGCACCCTACGACCCTGCAATCCCACTCTTAGGCTTATATCCTGATGAAATCAAAACTGAAAGAAGCACCTGTACCCCAATGTTCATTGCAGCTCTCTATACAATAGCCAGAACTTGGAAGCAACCTAGATGTCCATCGACGAATGAATGGATCCAGAAGCTTTGGTACATATATGCAATGGAATACTATTCAGCTGTTAAAAGAAATGCAGAAGATTCAGTCCTAATGAAGTAGCTGGTCTAGAACCTATTATAAAAAGTGAAGTAAGTCAAAAAGAGAAAGACAATTACAGTATACTAACACACATATATGGAATCTAGTAGGACGGTCTTGATAACACACGGAGGGAACTCATGGAAAAACAGACAGAGCATAGACATAGGGACATTGTGGGGAAGAAAGAGGGAGGGGGAGGCATGGAGGGAGTAACATGGAAACCTATAGTGTTATGTGTGGAAAACATAGCTATTGTCATTGTGCTAAGGGAATAGGAGTGCTCACAATGGCATGGGGTGATGGTCTGGTGAAGTGGGTTGGGGGGTGCTGGGGTGGTGGGAATCAAGGATATGCATATGACTGATCGGGGAACATACATGTCTGTGAACAACAAAACTCTGTAAAACCTTTAAAATAAAGAATTAAAAAAAAAAAAAAAAACAGCGATAGATGCGGTGTCCTCCCCTACAAGGAGGAAACTGCCCCAGAAACTCTCCATTATGGATGTGGCACAAAACAAGCCTTATTCAGTTTACCATTTGCATTAAACATCTAATGTCATCACTGAGCTGTGAACACGGCTCTAGGAAGCAGTTTAGCTTTATTTCTTTTTTTAAGCATAGAGCTTTTTGTTCTTTAGGCTAAGGCAACTAAGTAAATACCCACAATAATCACTATCATTAATAAAGGAAACTAGTTGTCACTGTTTTAAAGAGACTAAAACGAATTTTATCACAGACTCTCAGACTGTCTGGATTCAAAGCTGGAAGGATTCAAAGTTGAAGGAATCATGGATTCTCAGCTTGTTAACTTCCCAGAGTCTCATCTTGCCTGTCTTGGTGGGCAGGAGTGTTCTTATTGACAATGGATTAAAAATAGACTAGTCTTTTCTTTCCATTAAAACAAGTTGTAGTGATAATATTTCACTCACTTTTGAGATTTGCAAAATCAGATTCACTGGACTCTAATATGAGTTACTTCCTTCTAGTCTCTTTCATCCCCCCTTCTTTATAGAAACCTCCATGGTCTTGATTTCCTCACTTACTTTTTAAAGTATGGATAAAAATCTAACAGGGAGAAGAAGTAAAGAGAAGGAAATGTCTTTCAGATGGTAAGTACAGAAACTCTGTGAATAAAAGCTGGACATGGCCTCAGATTTTGGTTCTAAGATGTTATAAGAATCTGTTCTGAGCCCTTTGAGTGTCATGAAATTAATAAGGCCATTAATGAGGTAGTTATAAGACCCTTCACTGAGAGTTTGACTCAGAAGCTAATCTTTAGGGCTGTTATCTTTGACCAAAGATGCATCTTTTTCCTATTGTGGTTTAAAACAAACCTTGGCTGAATCCCTCTTTTTTTTCTTTCTGCTGTTTGTTCCCTCCTTTTATTGTGAAATTTATATTTGGCGCATCTTTGTCTTCTGATTTCAACTTTTTATTTTTCTTCAGTCTTTGATCATTCCTTAGAAAGTCTTCTCAAGCATGCTAAACTATTAAAATGTTCTCTATGTAAGTTTTTTACATATGAACCAGTTAAGTTCTGAGAGCACATTCATTAAGTCCCTTTTGTTTGTAAGTCCAACAAAGCTAGACTAGATACCCAACTAACACAATCAGTGATATAATGTTGTACTGTAATAAGTTTATAGTACCTTTTGCATAAATACCACATAAAAACAAGCAGAAACAATAAAGAAACATATTTAATCTTATAGTTAAGTACCTTAAAAAGTACTTCCTGGTGGCTCAGACAGTAAAGAATCTATCTGAAATGCGGGATACCTGAGTTCAATCCCTGGTTTGGGAAGATCCCCTGGGAAAGAGAATGGCAACCTGCTCCAGTATTCTTGCCTGGAGAATTCCATGGACAGAGGGGCCTGGAAAGTCTGTGAGTTCACAAAGAGTTGGACATGAGTAGGCGACTAATGTTTTTACTTTTCACCTTGAAAAGTACAGTAGTTCAGTACAGCAGCTGGCATACAAGCCTGGCATTGAATGAATAGGCAAGAAAAGTTACTGAGTGGGTGACGGAAAGGAGGTGAGAGATGGTAGAGCTGAAGAGTTGTTAGCAATGGGAGATGGACTGCAAGTTGCAATTTCACTCACGCCTGATGTTGATGGACTCATGTTCACATCTTTTCACAACTTGAAGGTTTGCAAGCAGATGACTTATGGTATTCTTCGGTAACTTTCCATTCATTTTCTTCTTCTCTTCTCCTCAGCCCTGTTTGGCTTTGCAGGATCCTACCAGAGAAAGGCTCTTAACACCCCTTCCTTCTGTCCAAGGTAGGGAGTCAGCCGAGAACCGTCTTCTCTTAATATATGCAATTTCCTTCTCTAGACCTATTCTCTCTCCATAGTTTCTACTATTGAGATGCTCTTGCTATTCATGTTATCTCACCCTCCTTCTCCTCCTCTCTCTTGGTTGCAGAAGGACACTCCCTTGCTCTTTGCCTCTCCTATGCCCTCCTGAGATTCTTACGCCAAGACAGACTTCTGGATGGGGAGTCCTGTCTTTCCAGAGGCCTGTTATAAATAAGGGTATCACATTCCTTACTAAACGTTCACCCTCAGAGAACATTCATTAAGTCCCTTTTGTTTGTAAGTCCAACAAAGCTAGACTAGATACCCAACTAACACAATCAGTGATATAATGTTGTACTGTAATAAGTTTATAGTACCTTTTGCATAAATACCACATAAAAACAAGCAGAAACAATAAAGAAACATATTTAATCTTATAGTTAAGTCCCTTTAAAAAAGTACTTCCTGGTGGCTCAGACAGTAAAGAATCTATCTGAAATGCGGGATACCTGAGTTCAATCCCTGGTTTGGGAAGATCCCCTGGGAAAGAGAATGGCAACCTGCTCCAGTATTCTTGCCTGGAGAATTCCATGGACAGAGGGGCCTGGAAAGTCTGTGAGTTCACAAAGAGTTGGACATGAGTAGGCGACTAATGTTTTTACTTTTCACCTTGAAAAGTACAGTAGTTCAGTACAGCAGCTGGCATACAAGCCTGGCATTGAATGAATAGGCAAGAAAAGTTACTGAGTGGGTGACGGAAAGGAGGTGAGAGATGGTAGAGCTGAAGAGTTGTTAGCAATGGGAGATGGACTGCAAGTTGCAATTTCACTCACGCCTGATGTTGATGGACTCATGTTCACATCTTTTCACAACTTGAAGGTTTGCAAGCAGATGACTTATGGTATTCTTCGGTAACTTTCCATTCATTTTCTTCTTCTCTTCTCCTCAGCCCTGTTTGGCTTTGCAGGATCCTACCAGAGAAAGGCTCTTAACACCCCTTCCTTCTGTCCAAGGTAGGGAGTCAGCCGAGAACCGTCTTCTCTTAATATATGCAATTTCCTTCTCTAGACCTATTCTCTCTCCATAGTTTCTACTATTGAGATGCTCTTGCTATTCATGTTATCTCACCCTCCTTCTCCTCCTCTCTCTTGGTTGCAGAAGGACACTCCCTTGCTCTTTGCCTCTCCTATGCCCTCCTGAGATTCTTACGCCAAGACAGACTTCTGGATGGGGAGTCCTGTCTTTCCAGAGGCCTGTTATAAATAAGGGTATCACATTCCTTACTAAAAGTTCACCCTCAGAGAACACAGAGCTACTCCTTGCTTCTAAAACCAAACTAAAGACACAACAACTACAAAAATGTGAATTTTGCTTTACTTAAATGGTAAAGTATTAGTTGTTTAGTTGTGCCCAACTCTTTGTGACCCTATAAACTGTAGCTCACCAGGCTCCTCTGTCCATGGAATTCTCCAGGCAAAAATATTGGAGTGGGGCTTCCCCTGGTGGTCCAGTGGATAAGGACACCGCCTTGCAGTGCAGGAGGCACCGGTTCGAGCCCTGGCCTGGGAAGATCTCATGTGCCACGGAGCGGCTGGACTGATGTGTCCAATCACCGAGCCAGAGCTCTGGAGCGCATGCGCCCGGAGCAGGTGCTCTGCGACGACAGACGCCACCGCGATGGGAGGCCCACAGGAGCCAAAGAACGAAGACGAAT
Organism: Tragulus kanchil; assembly: GCA_022376925.1. Taxonomy (NCBI): domain Eukaryota; kingdom Metazoa; phylum Chordata; class Mammalia; order Artiodactyla; family Tragulidae; genus Tragulus; species Tragulus kanchil. The sequence goes on from JAIOJX010000025.1 coordinate 46,754,536, forward strand.
GAAAATGGAGAAATGAAAGACCAATAAAAAAGTGGCCTGCCCGCTCCCTTCCCTCCCCAACCTGACCCCCGCCCAAAGTAAATAAATAAATAAATAAAATCTTTAAAAAAAAAATATTGGAGTGGGTTACCGTTCCTTTCTCCAGGGGATCTTCCCCACCCAAGGATTGAACCTGGGTCTCCTGTATTGCAGGCAGATTCTTTACTGTCTGAGCCACCAGGGAGGATCCTAAGAGGTAATATTATAAGACTAATCTCACCATGAGTATTTGGAACCCCAAGGGATCTCAGCTATCACTCATTTAATCCAGGAGTTTAACACACATTTTTATGTAAGAACTCCTTTCTGATCAAAAAAATTTTAGACTGAACCAGTATGAACTCAGATTAAACTGGAACTGCTCTGGTTAGTCCTTCCATGCCTTTCCTACACCTACACCTCCTTCCCTGGTGCCCCAGGGAGTTTTTCCCTACCTGGCAACTTACAGGTGAGAGAAATGAGTCTTAAAAGCAAGAAGCTAAAGCTAAGAGCCTGTGGGTATCACGGTCTCTATTTATGAGTGAGCAGAAATGTAGACCCATCCGAATTCTGGTCAGAATTTTGCAATGTTTGCTTAGCAATATTAAAAGTCAATGAACTGGGCTTCCCTGGTGGTCCAGTGGGTAAGGACACTGCCTTGCAGTGCAAGGGCACCAGTTTGATCCCTGGCCTGGGAAGATCCCACGTGCTATGGAGCAGCTGGACTGATGTGTCCAATTACTGAGCTGGAGCTCTGGATTGCATGCGCCCAGAGCCGGTGCTCTGTGACAACAGAGGCCACCCCCATGGGAGGCCCACATGGGCCAAAAGAACAAAGACGGATGAAACTGAATAAATGAAAGGCCAATAGAAGTGCCCCCCCCCAAAAAAAAGTCAATGAACTAAGATTCAGTACATCTAACACACAACCTCTTTAAAAGGAATATACTTCCAATATGAAACAATCAATTAATAAAAAATGTATTTGCTTTTTTAGTCATTAGGGAGAGTCCAGGGTTAACTTTTTAGATTCATGTCTATTTGAAAAGCATCCAGAGAAATTTGGACAGATGGTTCTTTTCCTTTTCAATAAATTCTCCCTAATGAGCAAAGGCTGCAGAACCATCTTTTAAGAAATCATTAATAGCATCTACATATTTAAAGTTGTCATTAAGAAAAATTGTTGTGGGTGTTTGGAGAAGGGAAACCTCTTGAATCTTGCACTCTGCCCCTTCTGCTTTTCTTCCTCCCAAGAGTGAGAGCAGCTGTGTTATGAAATTAGTATCTTGAGGAGGGAGGAGAAAGGCAGGGCCACAACATCTGCCTGACGACAGGGGGATGGTGTTTCACTAGGGGCCAAATGCCTTTTCAAGCATCAGCTGAGAAAACCTCTGTCACTCTACCTCAGTTGATAAACATGTACACACTCATTCAAACAATATTTATCAAATACCTATTGTACAGCATTGTGCCAGGCTAAAAATGAAAGACCACGATAAGGCTTGATTTACATCCTGCTCTGTGATAGAGAAGGAGTAAATTTTCTGGGAAGTAACACAGTTCATTAAAGATAGTTGGTAGGAGGTAATGCACTATTATGGAATATATGTATGTGTATCCCCACAAATTCATATGTGGAAACCTTAACCCCCAAGGGGATAATACATTGGGGAGTGAAGCCTTTGTGACATAATTAGATCATGAGGGTGGAGCCCTCATGAGGATTACTGTGTTTATAAGAGAATGAAGGGAGCAGTGCTCTTGTTGTCTGCCACATGAGGATACAGTGAGAAGGTGGCCATCTACAACCTAGGAAGTGGGCCCTCACCAGAGGTCGGATCTGCTGATGTCCTGATCTCAGAGTCTTAGCCTCCAGCACTGTGGAAAATAAATATTTTTGTTTGTGGTATTCTATGACAGCAGTCCAAGGTGACTGAGACACAGAGTGTTGAATCCTGGGACTTTGTGGAACTGCACTTGTCTCTCTACTGCTTTGTCAAGAAGTAAAAAATTCTCTTTTCACCAAAAAAAATTCATCTGAAACAATCAATTAATAAAAAATGTATTTGCTTTTTTAGTCATTAGGGAGAGTCCAGGGTTAACTTTTTAGATTCATGTCTATTTGAAAAGCATCCAGAGAAATTTGGACAGATGGTTCTTTTCCTTTTCAATAAATTCTCCCTAATGAGCAAAGGCTGCAGAACCATCTTTTAAGAAATCATTAATAGCATCTACATATTTAAAGTTGTCATTAAGAAAAATTGTTGTGGGTGTTTGGAGAAGGGAAACCTCTTGAATCTTGCACTCTGCCCCTTCTGCTTTTCTTCCTCCCAAGAGTGAGAGCAGCTGTGTTATGAAATTAGTATCTTGAGGAGGGAGGAGAAAGGCAGGGCCACAACATCTGCCTGACGACAGGGGGATGGTGTTTCACTAGGGGCCAAATGCCTTTTCAAGCATCAGCTGAGAAAACCTCTGTCACTCTACCTCAGTTGATAAACATGTACACACTCATTCAAACAATATTTATCAAATACCTATTGTACAGCATTGTGCCAGGCTAAAAATGAAAGACCACGATAAGGCTTGATTTACATCCTGCTCTGTGATAGAGAAGGAGTAAATTTTCTGGGAAGTAACACAGTTCATTAAAGATAGTTGGTAGGAGGTAATGCACTATTATGGAATATATGTATGTGTATCCCCACAAATTCATATGTGGAAACCTTAACCCCCAAGGGGATAATACATTGGGGAGTGAAGCCTTTGTGACATAATTAGATCATGAGGGTGGAGCCCTCATGAGGATTACTGTGTTTATAAGAGAATGAAGGGAGCAGTGCTCTTGTTGTCTGCCACATGAGGATACAGTGAGAAGGTGGCCATCTACAACCTAGGAAGTGGGCCCTCACCAGAGGTCGGATCTGCTGATGTCCTGATCTCAGAGTCTTAGCCTCCAGCACTGTGGAAAATAAATATTTTTGTTTGTGGTATTCTATGACAGCAGTCCAAGGTGACTGAGACACAGAGTGTTGAATCCTGGGACTTTGTGGAACTGCACTTGTCTCTCTACTGCTTTGTCAAGAAGTAAAAAAATTCTCTTTCACAACATTCATCTGGCCAAGGTGTTGAGATAGTAAACTACAGATGGTGCTCAGGTAGTAGTGTAGCTTCCTATGAGGATTTGAAACATCAAAATGAACCAGATACTGGGCTACTGATCTGGGAATTTGGTAGGGTTAACCCATAAGTTATTTTACATGTCACTATACTCCCAACTTGCTGGTTATGATTTGATTGCCTTAGATAAGATGCAGGGCTTCCCAGGTGGCATTAGTGGTAAAGAACCATGCTGCCAATGCAGGAGACCTTAGTTTGAAAATCCTCTGGAGGAGGGCATGGCAACCTCCTCCTCCTCCAGTGTTCTTGCTTGGAGAATCTCCATGGACAGAAGAGCTTGGCAGGCTACAGTCCATGGGGTCACAGAGAGTTTTATATGGCTGAAGCGACTTAGCACTCATGCATTCAGAGATAAGATGTAGGAGGGAGAGGAGAGAAACATTTATTTTTACTCCTTTCATAGACATTGAATAGGTTTTTGGCTGAAAGTGTCTTTAGGGAAGAAAATCAGTCAACATGCTTAGCAACAGCCTGTGTGAAATATGTAGCTGTTTTTGCATAGCTTTTAACAAAGTCTTGGAAACTGGAAAGTCATTTAATATGCTCTCTGGGAGAGAGATTCTGTGGTGTTAAGAGTAGGATATTACAGTTTCCTCTACAAAGAAAAAAAAATATGCACATACACCTGTGAGACAGAATGGAAATTACTTATTGCAGCCATAAAACTACTTTAGAGTCAAATTGTTTATCTTAAGGTAGCTGTCAGTGCTGATGCACCTCCTTGGAGCCAATACTTCTCTGTGAATTGAAGCAATGACTTGAGTTTCTCCTTTCAGCCTCAGTCTGTCATCTGAACAGCATTTCTTCATGTCAGCAGCAGGCTTGTGTTCTTGCTGGGAGCCCAAGGGAGATGAGAACTCAATTACTCACAGAGAGCCAAGAACAAGAGGTAACGGAGATCCCACTGTTTATAGAACCACTTGTCTTAGACTTCAAATGAGTCCTATATATTTTTGGTTGTTGGGGAAAGTTCTGCTGATAAGCTCCCAGATAAGCATATGTAGTAAACACACAATAAATGAATTTCTGGAAAAAATAAAAACCTTCACTTCAAATGAAAGAAGATGGAATGTAACAAGGTTGGGCTTGGGGTTGGAGTTTGAACTGCATTGTTAAACCCACTAAAGAAATATGCTCTATAGGGGAATTGCCTGCATCTTTGTAGAGTAGATTCATTAATATTCATCTCATAACATATCTTTTGTGTAAGTCCTGGTCATCACAGGTTGTGTCAGACACACTTGGTGAAGGAAAATATGTAACAGCTTCAATTTTTTTTAACAGGCTCTGGTGGATTGAAAAAAATTATTTTGAAATTCTTGAAACAGACTCAGATTTGCTTTTAAGAGGAGTGATGGGAGGAGGCAGAGGCAGTGGTGTGATGCAGCTGGGCCTGTCTATTTGTTGGGTTGTTCTGGAGCTTGAGAAGTTTGAGAATGAAGCAGGGTGGTCTTCATGAAGTAAGGCATCTGAGTCAGTGGAATTACTCATTAGAATGATGGGGAGATGCCAGAATAACAACCACAGAGACATTCTCTCCATTAGGAGTCTGAAAATGCTCACCATGTGGTGGTGGTACCTTGGATGTTGACTCCCCTGGATTGGCACCATTGGTGAGATGTTCCTATTTGGGTTAGAATAGAACTGATTCTGAAAGGCAGCCCCTCTGGACTGTCTTGCCTCAGTCTCAAGCAAGTGGACTGCTTACGGTCCCTGCAGCTCACCCAGCCCACCCCTCCCAACCTCTAGAGTCTGGTCTGTGCTGATAGAAGAGAGGGTGGGCAACATCCAGAATGGGATGTGGATTGTAAGAGAAAGCAGCATCCTATATCTGCCTTCTGTTGGAGAAGCCTAGTAGATATGTGCTCAACACTCTTACTGACTGGAAACAATGCCATGATTTTTCTCCCCTAGAATTTGAGGTCCTGGTAGTCAGGGGCTGTGTGCTTCTCTTGTGAGCCCTCTCAGAGCCCAGGGTGTCTATTAGGGATATAATAGAACATCTTCTTTAAGAAAAAGGCTCTGGAACCAAATTGCCTTAGTTGCACTGTGTAGCTTTGAGTATCAGCAAATTAAGGACAATAATAGTCTTAAATAGATTAATATATGTAAAGTACTTAGAACAGTGCCTTACCACAGTGATAACAGATGAATAAATATATGTGATATGTATGATGACCTTTAATGGTTGGGAAAATTTGTTTTATTGAAAATAAAGACTATTTTTTCTCAAAATGACTCCTTTCTTCTAAGGAGCCCAAAGCATTTGAGAAGATGATCTCATACTGTTAGGTAACTAGTCAGACATAAGCAGGTCCCACTCCATCCTGGATGGGCTCACCTTTCACTCCCCTACTTAGACACTGGTAATTAGAATATGCCCAGAGATTCTCCTGCTTGTGATCAAGGACTGAGGCTAGATATCCAGCTATATGAAGACCAAGCATGATAAAACCACCAGCACAGGTTAATGGAGGTACCAAGACCTAAAAGGTGACTCAAGGATTCATTATGCTGTATTTGTAATAAATGAGCATTGTGGCTTTTGTCCCTACCTGCATGGGTTTCACACATTCTCGAAGAAACATTATACAAACTAAAGCTGTCAATGAACCTGACAGTCAGATGATTTAGGACACAGGGAGGGACCACCACTGTAAAAAACCCAGCCCTACCACATTGCAGGGCTGCTTCTGGCTCCCCAGAAGCCTACCCTCATCCTGTCTAAGCAGTTTACTTTCACTCTGCTTAATGAAGCTCTTGCTGCTGGAAACTGCTCTATGCCTCTCTACTGAAATCTTTTCTTCTAGAGGACAAGAACTGAAGAACACAACATCCTGCTGGTGACACAGCCATGGGAGGTGAGCTCTTACCTCATTTGTGTTAGATGGACAACTCTCCTCAACCCAAACTTTTGGAGGGAGAACTAGCAGTAACAATAGGACTAGTTTGGTTTTTAAATTTATATCAATGAGTCAACAAATCTTGATAGGTTACTAGACAGGCAAGACCCTACTAAAGGTCTGAGTGAGAGACCAAGTCCTCAAGGAACATAATGTTAGCATAAATGCTCTCTTTTAAAGTAATTTCTAAGTGAACAGTGAGTCAGGCCCTGCCATTTTGCTGTCAATGTTCCATTGCAGATCTTGGTACAGATGCCAAGGTTGGTCCAGAGAGATGGAGGCTTTCAGTCAAAAGCCTGAGCAGACTCTCCCACACAAGCAGAGGTGTTATTGTACATGAATATGAACAGCTGAGATGGGAACTATCAAATGTCTGATTTCTACAGCCAATAGTTAGCGTAGGATGACCTTGATTGGAAAGGCTCTTGTGCTGATTTTAATTAGGCAGAAATACAGTATGAGTTTTTCACTGCATGTGAACCAAAGAAGATGGCCTGTAGCACCACTCAGTCCCCAAGAATTTCTCAAGTGCTGTTTTCTGGCTGTGAAAACAGTCCTTCGCATCCAGGAAAAATATGGACGGTTTATTGAGGGAAAGCTATGCCTAGAAACTGTCAAGTTTAGATTACTTTTTATACTGTATAGATGTAAAAACAAGTGGTCTTAATATGACTATATATTTTCTGTTTGGTATGTGCATGTATAGATCTGTGTATCATCAGGGACCCCTGCCCCAAATCAGCTCTCCATTAGACTGTCAAGAAGAATAAAGCCTGGAGGGGAAGGTAGGGTAAAGTTAAGGAGGTAAGGGCAGGAGAGGAACTGTGTCTCAGGAACACTACCTCTTGGCTGTTCTTTCTCACTCCTTTTCAGGGCCCACAACTTTTCCAGGAGGATGCCTGTCTAAGCGGGCTTTAACTCTTCACTCTGCTTAATGAAGCTCTTGCTGCTGAAACTGCTCTATGCCTCTCTACTGAAATCTTTTCTTCTAGAGGACAAGAACTGAAGAACTCAACATCCTGCTGGTGACACAGCCATGGGAGGTGAGCTCTTACCTCATTTGTGTTAGATGGACAACTCTCCTCAACCCAAACTTTTGGAGGGAGAACTAGCAGTAACAATAGGACTAGTTTGGTTTTTAAATTTATATCAATGAGTCAACAAATCTTGATAGGTTACTAGACAGGCAAGACCCTACTAAAGGTCTGAGTGAGAGACCAAGTCCTCAAGGAACATAATGTTAGCATAAATGCTCTCTTTTAAAGTAATTTCTAAGTGAACAGTGAGTCAGGCCCTGCCATTTTGCTGTCAATGTTCCATTGCAGATCTTGGTACAGATGCCAAGGTTGGTCCAGAGAGATGGAGGCTTTCAGTCAAAAGCCTGAGCAGACTCTCCCACACAAGCAGAGGTGTTATTGTACATGAATATGAACAGCTGAGATGGGAACTATCAAATGTCTGATTTCTACAGCCAATAGTTAGCGTAGGATGACCTTGATTGGAAAGGCTCTTGTGCTGATTTTAATTAGGCAGAAATACAGTATGAGTTTTTCGCTGCATGTGAACCAAAGAAGATGGCCTGTAGCACCACTCAGTCCCCAAGAATTTCTCAAGTGCTGTTTTCTGGCTGTGAAAACAGTCCTTCGCATCCAGGAAAAATATGGACGGTTTATTGAGGGAAAGCTATGCCTAGAAACTGTCAAGTTTAGATTACTTTTTATACTGTATAGATGTAAAAACAAGTGGTCTTAATATGACTATATATTTTCTGTTTGGTATGTGCATGTATAGATCTGTGTATCATCAGGGGACCCCTGCCCCAAATCAGCTCTCCATTAGACTGTCAAGAAGAATAAAGCCTGGAGGGGGAAGGGAGGGTAAAGTTAAGGAGGTAAGGGCAGGAGAGGAACTGTGTCTCAGGGAACACTACCTCTTGGCTGTTCTTTCTCACTCCTTTTTCAGGGCCCACAACTTTTCCAGGAGGAAGAGTCTTTCTAGTTTCCCCATTACCTAATGATCTCTGTCCTTGGGATTTCCCAGGCAAGAAGACGAGTGGGTTGCCATTTCCTTCTCCAGAGCACCTTCTTGACCCAGGGATCAAACATGTATCTCTTGCATTACAGGCAGATTCTTTACTGCTGAGCCACTGGAGAAACCTGTATTAGGTTTTGACAATCCTAAAGCCATGCACTTATTATGTATTCATTTACTGAAGAAATATTTGCTGCAATATTGTGATTTATAATAGGGAATATTTATAATTTAGTCTTTGTTCCCATGTCAGACACAGAGTTTCTAAAACCATTTCCTAAGTGTTAAGAACATTTAAGGTGTCTTTTGTTTTGTTCTGTGACATGTGTTAAGATGTGTTTTATCATGTAATGAGGCAGCTTTTCCAAAGTGCTCTGGTAACATAAGGACTAAGACTGGGTGCCAGGGTACCCAACAGAGTAACTAGAGGGTCAGAACTTTCAGTCTCACTCCCAACCTCTGGGACAGGAAGAGGGACTGGAGGGTGAATCAATTGCCAATGCTCAATGATTTAATCAATCGTGGTTACATAGTGTTGCCTCCATAAGAACCAAGTGATTGGTTCTGAGAACCTCCTGGTTAATGACCATGGGAGGTGTGAGGAGAGCAATACACTCAGATGACAGAGAAGCTCCATACACTTTCCCACACCTTGTCCCATGCATCTCTTCATCTGACTTCTCCAGATTTATATACATTCATAATAAACTGGTGACCTAGTAGAGTGGTTCTAGCACACTAATGGAACCCAAGGAGGGGGCAGCGAGGCAAGAGATCAATGGGCTTCAGCGAGCTGGAATCAGAACTAAGTGACTTTTTTGAAAAAGGGCTTAATATGACTATATATTTTCTGTTTGGTATGTGCATGTATAGATCTGTGTATCATCAGGGACCCCTGCCCCAAATCAGCTCTCCATTAGACTGTCAAGAAGAATAAAGCCTGGAGGGGGAAGGGAGGGTAAAGTTAAGGAGGTAAGGGCAGGAGAGGAACTGTGTCTCAGGGAACACTACCTCTTGGCTGTTCTTTCTCACTCCTTTTTCAGGGCCCACAACTTTTCCAGGAGGAAGAGTCTTTCTAGTTTCCCCATTACCTAATGATCTCTGTCCTTGGGATTTCCCAGGCAAGAAGACGAGTGGGTTGCCATTTCCTTCTCCAGAGCACCTTCTTGACCCAGGGATCAAACATGTATCTCTTGCATTACAGGCAGATTCTTTACTGCTGAGCCACTGGAGAAACCTGTATTAGGTTTTGACAATCCTAAAGCCATGCACTTATTATGTATTCATTTACTGAAGAAATATTTGCTGCAATATTGTGATTTATAATAGGGAATATTTATAATTTAGTCTTTGTTCCCATGTCAGACACAGAGTTTCTAAAACCATTTCCTAAGTGTTAAGAACATTTAAGGTGTCTTTTGTTTTGTTCTGTGACATGCGTTAAGATGTGTTTTATCATGTAATGAGGCAGCTTTTCCAAAGTGCTCTGGTAACATAAGGACTAAGACTGGGTGCCAGGGTACCCAACAGAGTAACTAGAGGGTCAGAACTTTCAGTCTCACTCCCAACCTCTGGGACAGGAAGAGGGACTGGAGGGTGAATCAATTGCCAATGCTCAATGATTTAATCAATCGTGGTTACATAGTGTTGCCTCCATAAGAACCAAGTGATTGGTTCTGAGAACCTCCTGGTTAATGACCATGGGAGGTGTGAGGAGAGCAATACACTCAGATGACAGAGAAGCTCCATACACTTTCCCACACCTTGTCCCATGCATCTCTTCATCTGACTTCTCCAGATTTATATACATTCATAATAAACTGGTGACCTAGTAGAGTGGTTCTAGCACACTAATGGAACCCAAGGAGGGGGCAGCGAGGCAAGAGATCAATGGGCTTCAGACTGAGCAGCTGGAATCTGTTTCCTGTGGACAAATACTTAGAGTACTTGGAGTATTTGTCCACAGGTAATGGCAGGAGAAAGGAGGAGCTGTGTCCTGCTTGGGTGTTTCTCATTCTTAAAGTCAAGGATACCTCTCTAACTACACATAAAAAGAATGGCTCCTTGGGGGTCAAAATAGAGGGGGCACCACCCCATAATAGGTGGTGTCAACCTCCCCATAGGGCTCTGTGCTGGAATCCATATCTTGGCAAAATGATGTGCATACATGTCCAGGAGGGACCTGGGACAGGTCAGGTGTAGAAAAGAAATTAGATAATTGGCCAAAGGTTCACAAAGACCTGGAAGAACTGACCTGTATGAGTTACTTGAAACACTTCTCTGGTGCAGTAGTCCTCGTTAGGGGGACATCCACATCTTTCTTCTCTGGCTGTGTATTTCTACCTCGATTCTGTCTTAAACAAACTGTCTGTGTCCTCTAACACATGTAATACTGTGTCTCTGATAATAAACTTGGTACTTGTTTTTGCCTCTTTGAGAAGTTCATTTTCAAATGGGGTAAGGGCCAGAGGAAGTTTGCCTCTAGCCCTTAGTAGACAAATAGCTAGGATTCCTGGTTTTCATCCAGGTTATCTATTCCTGATTAATTCCTGGATAGGAAGATAAGATTCAGCTTCAAGCCACTGCTCATTGCTCTCTCCTGAGATCACTCAGGAACCTCAGATCTATAGATGGTTGGTCAGAAGAACAAGGGAAAACCTGAACTTATGCTTGGTATCTCATGTGTATGTGCTGGAGGGGATACTGAGTAAGGAACCCTTAACCTGTGGGATCTGATGCTCTTCCAGGTAGATAATGTCAGAATTGAACTGAATTGTGGAACATCCAGCTAGAGTTAATCCTAAAGGAAATCAACCCCGAATATTCATTGGAAGGACCGATGATGAAGCTGAAGCTTCACCACTTTGGCTGTCTTATGGGAAGAGTGGACGCATTGGAAAAGACCTTGATGCTGGGAAAAATAGAAGGCAGAAGGAGAAGGGGATGATAGAGGATGAGATGATTGGATGGCATTACAACTCAATGAACATGAGTTTGAGCAAGCTCTGGGAGATGGTGAAGGACAGAGAAGCTTGTCATGCTGCAATCCATGGGGTTGCAAAGAGTCAGACATGACTGAGTGACTGAACTGAACTGAACAGCTGTAGTACAAGAATTGTTTGGCGCTGTGGAGAAAAAAATCCTGATTAGAACATGTATTTACTCAATAACCAGTATGGACCAGACAGTATGGATTAAGCACTGGGGTTCAGCAGTGAAGAAGACCAGAAGCCCTGCACTCCTGGAGCTTGCCTGATTTGGAGGAAGACAGACAAGGAAACAGGCAATTCTAAGATGCAGGGAGTGAACCTAACCAGCTCCAGAGTTAGGGGAAGCTTTCAGTATGACAGTATATTAACAACACGATATTTCAAAGCAACCATACTCTAATAAAAGAAATCTAACGAATAAGAGATTTCCAAGGTGAGTTCATCTTCCAGTTAGATTTCCTTTCTTTTTTTTTTTCATAATTTTCTTTCTTTCTTTGTTTATTTTAAGTTTTTACAGAGTTTTGTTGTTCACAGACATGTATGTTCCCAGATAAGTCATATGCATATAACTGGTCCCCTTCCCCCTCCCACCCCTCCATCCCACCCTTGCAAACTGTCGCACCAAGCATTTGTAGGAACTCCTATTCCCTTAGTGCAATGAGAATAGCTATCTTTTTCACATATGATAGTATGGGTTTCCATGATACTCCCTCTGTCTCCCATCCACTATTCATTCCCCACAATGTCCATATGTCTATCCGCTGTCTGTTTTTCCATGGATTCACTGTGCATGTTATCATTACCCTTTTACTAGATTCAATATATATGTGTTAGTATACTGTACTTGTCTTTCTCTTTTTGACTGACTTTACTTTTTAGGATAGGTTCTAGTGCCAGCTACTTCATTAGGACTGATTCTTCTGCATTTCTTTTAACAACTGAGTAGTATTCCATTGTATATATGTACCAAAGCTTCTGGATCCATTCATTCGTCGATGGACATCTAGGTTGCTTCCATGTTCTAGCTATTGTATAGAGAGCTACAATGAACATTGGGGTACAGGTGCTTCATTCAGTTTTGATTTCATCTGGGTATAAGCCTAAAAGTGGGATTGCTGGGTGGTATGGTGCTTCTAATTTTAGTTTTTGAAGGAATCTCCATACTATCTTCCATAGCGGCTGTTATCAATTGACATTACCACCAGCAATGCAGGAGTGTTCCCTTTTCTCCGCACCCTCTCCAGCATTTATTTTCTGCAGATTTTTTGAAGATGGCCATTCTGACGGGTGTGAGATGATATCTCATTGAAGTTTTGATTTGCATTTCTCGAATAATGAGTGAGGCTGAGCATTGTTTCATGTGTTTTTTGGCCATCTGTATGTTCTCTTTGGAGAGGTGTCTGTTTAGGTCCTTTCCCCGTATTTTGATTGGGTTGCTCATTTTTCCAGGGCTGAGCTGTCTGAGTTGTTTGTAGATTTTGGAGATTAACTCTTTGTTGTTTCATTTGCTATGATTTTCTCCCACTCTGTGGGCTGTCTGTTCAGCTTTTTTTGTAATTTCTTTTGCTGTACAAAAGCTTTTAAATTTCATTAGGTCCCACATGCTAATTTTTGGTTTTAGTTCCACTATTCTAGTAGGTGGATCAGAGATGCTTTGATTTATTTCCTTGAGTGTTTCGCCTATATTCTTCTCTAAGAGTTTGATGGTTTCTGGTCTTACATTTAGGTCTTTAATCCATTTTGAGTTGATCTTTGTGTATGGTGTCAGGGAATGTTCCAACTTCATTTTTTTTGCATGTGGCTGTCCAGTTTTCCCGGCACCATTTGTTGAAGAGGCTACCTTTGTCCCATTTTATAGTTTTGCCTCCTTTGTCAAAAATAAGGTACCCATAGGTACGCGGGTTTATCTCTGGGCTCTCGATCTTGTTCCATTGGTTGATATTTCTGTTTTTGTGCCAGTACCATACCGTCTTGATGACTGTTGCTTTGTAATAGAGTCTGAAGTGAGGGAGGCTGATCCCTCCAGCTCCGTTTTTCTTCCTCAGGATTGCTTTGGCTGTTTGAGGTCTTTTGTGTTTCCACATGAACTGTGTTATTCTTTGGTCTATTTCTGTGAAAAATGTCATTGGTAGTTTGATAGGAATCGCATTGAATCTGTAGATGATATTTGGTAGTAAGGTCATTTTCACAATATTGATTCTTCTGACCCAGGAACATGGAATATCTCTCCATCTGTTTAAGTCTTCTTTAATTTCTCTCATGAGTGTCTTGTAATTTTCTGTATACGATTCTTTTGTTTCTTTGGGTGGGTTTATTCCTAGGTATTTAATTCTTTTGGTTGCAGTGGTGAAGGGGATTGCCTCTTTAATTTCATTTTCTGATTTTTCATTGTTTGTGTATAAGAATGCCAGTGATTTCTGTATATTTATTTTGTATCCCGCAACTCTGCTGAATTTGCTGATTAGCTCTAGTAGTTTTGTAATTGTGTCTTTTGGATTTTCTATGTTGTTTCTATATCATGTCATCAGCAAATAGAGAGAGTTTGACTTCTTCTTTTCTGATCTGGATTCCTTTGATTTGTTTTTCGTCTCTTATTGCTGTTGCTAGAACTTCCAGGACCATGTTGAATAATAGTGGTGAAAGTGGACACCCCTGTCTTGTTCCTGATCTTAGAAAGAATGTTTTCAGTTTTTCACCATTGAGGATAATGTTCACTGTGGGCTTCTCATATATGGCTTTCACTATGTTGAGTGGTTCCTTCTATGCCCATTTTCTGAAGAGTTTTTATCATAAATGAGTGCTGTACTTTGTCGAAGGCTTTTCCTGCATCTATTGAGATGATCATATGATTTTTGTCTCTCAATTTGTTGATACGGTGTATCACATTAATTGATTTGTGGATATTGAAGAATCCTTTCATGCCTAGGATGAATCTGACTTGATCGTGATGTATGAGTTTTTTGATGTGTCGTTGAATTCTGTTTGCGAGGATTTTGTTGAGGATCTTGGCATCTAAGTTCATCAGAGAAATTGGTCTGTAATTTTCCTTTTTTGTGTTGTCTTTGCCTGATTTGGGTATCAGGGTGATGGTGGCCTCATAGAATGTGTTTGGAAGTGTTCCTTCCTGGGCAATTTTTCGAAAGAGTTTTAGAAGGACAGGCATTAGCTCTTCTTTAAATGTTTGGTGGAATTCGGCTGTGAAGCCATCTGGCTGTGGGCTTTTATTTTTGGGTAGATTTTTAATCACAAATTCGATTTCTGAGCTTGTGATTGGTTTGTTCAAAGTTTCTGTTTCTTCCTGGTTCAGTCTTGGAAGATTAATCTTCTCCAAGAAACTGTCCATTTCTTCCAGGTTGTCCAGTTTGTTGTCATAGAGTTGTTCCTAATAGTCTCTTAGAATCCTTTGGATTTCTGCATGATCTGCTGTAATCTCTCCTTTTTTGTTTTTGATTTTGTTGGTCTGGTTCTTCTCTCTCTTTTTCTTGATGAGTCTGGCCAGTGGTTTGTCAATTTTATTTCCCTTTTCAAAGAACCAACTTTTTTTTTTTATTCATCTTTCTATTGTTTCTTTCCTTTCTTTTTCATTTATTTCTGCTCTAGTCTTTATACTTTTTCTTCTTCTGCTGGCTTTGGGGTGTTTTTGTTCTTCTTTCTCCAATTGTTTTAAGTGTAGGGTGAGGTCATCTGTTTGATATTTTCCTAGTTTCTTGAGGTAGGATTGTAATGCTATAAACTTCCCTCTTAGAACTGCTTTTGCGGTATCCCATAGGTTTTACACTATTGTGTGTTCATTCTCCTTTTCTTCTAGGAATTTTTTATTTCTCCTTTGATTTGCTCAGTAATCAGAATTTTTTTTTTAAAAGAATGAAGAGATAATAGCTGAAAAATTCCCTAACATGGGAATGCTTTTTAGCTTCTGATTTTTTTATGTGTTGTTTAATCTCTCTGTGCTTGTATTTTTAGTCGTTTTTTTTTTTTTTCCCTGTAGTTTATCTCTAGTCTCATTGCATTGTGGTCAAAATGAAAAAAAAAAAAAAAAGATAATTACACTTGCAAGTCATAATGGAAACATGATTAACTTAACAGTATAAAATAATTACATATAGTTTGGGGGGTCAAGCAGAGTTATATGATAAGTGTAAGTACATACGTGCACATATTTTAATCCACCCAGCCAGTCTATGTCTTTTGATTGGTCCATTTAATTCATTTATATTTAAGGTAATTATCATAGAATGTGTTTGGAATTTCACAAATTCAGGATTTCTTCTTTAAATGTTTGGTGGAATTCGGCTGTGAAGCCATCTGGCTGTGGGCTTTTATTTTTGGGTAGATTTTTAATCACAAATTCGATTTCTGAGCTTGTGATTGGTTTGTTCAAAGTTTCTGTTTCTTCCTGGTTCAGTCTTGGAAGATTAATCTTCTCCAAGAAACTGTCCATTTCTTCCAGGTTGTCCAGTTTGTTGTCATAGAGTTGTTCCTAATAGTCTCTTAGAATCCTTTGGATTTCTGCATGATCTGCTGTAATCTCTCCTTTTTTGTTTTTGATTTTGTTGGTCTGGTTCTTCTCTCTCTTTTTCTTGATGAGTCTGGCCAGTGGTTTGTCAATTTTATTTCCCTTTTCAAAGAACCAACTTTTTTTTTTTATTCATCTTTCTATTGTTTCTTTCCTTTCTTTTTCATTTATTTCTGCTCTAGTCTTTATACTTTTTCTTCTTCTGCTGGCTTTGGGGTGTTTTTGTTCTTCTTTCTCCAATTGTTTTAAGTGTAGGGTGAGGTCATCTGTTTGATATTTTCCTAGTTTCTTGAGGTAGGATTGTAATGCTATAAACTTCCCTCTTAGAACTGCTTTTGCGGTATCCCATAGGTTTTACACTATTGTGTGTTCATTCTCCTTTTCTTCTAGGAATTTTTTATTTCTCCTTTGATTTGCTCAGTAATCAGAATTTTTTTTTTAAAAGAATGAAGAGATAATAGCTGAAAAATTCCCTAACATGGGAATGCTTTTTAGCTTCTGATTTTTTTATGTGTTGTTTAATCTCTCTGTGCTTGTATTTTTAGTCGTTTTTTTTTTTTTTCCCTGTAGTTTATCTCTAGTCTCATTGCATTGTGGTCAAAATGAAAAAAAAAAAAAAAGATAATTACACTTGCAAGTCATAATGGAAACATGATTAACTTAACAGTATAAAATAATTACATATAGTTTGGGGGGTCATGCAGAGTTATATGATAAGTGTAAGTACATACGTGCACATATTTTAATCCACCCAGCCAGTCTATGTCTTTTGATTGGTCCATTTAATTCATTTATATTTAAGGTAATTATCAGTTTGTGTGATTCTATTACCATTTTCTTAATTGGGGGGGGGGGTTACTTTCTATTGGCTTTTTTCTTCTCTTATTTCCTGCCTAGAGAAGTTGCTTTGGCATTTGTTGTAAAGCTGGTTTGTAGTGGTGCATTCTCTTAACTTGCTTGTCTGGAAAGCTTTTGATTTAACCATCAAATCTGAAGGAGAGTCTTGCTACATAGAATATTCTTGGTTGTAGGTTCTTCCCTTTCATCACTTTAAATATATCATGTCATTCCCTCCTGGCTTGTAAGAGCATCTGTTGAGAAATCAACTGATAATCTCACAGGAATGCCCTGGTATTTGATGTTTTTCCCCTGTTGTTTTTGATATTTTACCTTTGTCTTTAACTTTTGTCAGTTTGATTAATATGTGTCATGGCGTGATCCTTGTTGGATTTATCCTTCGTAGGTCTATCTATGCTACTTGGACTTGGTTGATCATTTCCTTTCCCATGTTAGGGAATTCTTCAGCTATTATCTCTTCAAATATTTTATCAGATCCTTTCTCTCTCTCTTCTCCTCTGGGATCCCTCTAATGCTAAGTTGGTGCATTTAATGTTGTTCCAGAGTTCTCTTAGATCGTCTTCAACCTTTTTTTTCAGTCTTTTCTTCCATATTTTGTTCTGTGGCAGTGATTTCCACCATTCTGTCCTCTAGGTCATTTGTTCATTCTTCTGCCTCATTTACTCTGTTATTTATTCCTTCTAGTGTATTATTCAGTTCTATTGGTTTGTTCTTTAGTTCTTGTATTACTTTGGTAAACATTTCTTTTCCTTGTTTTCCTGAGATCCTGGATCATCTTCAGTATCATTATTCTGAATTACTTTTCTGGACGGCTGTTTATCTGCACTTCATTTAGTTGTTTTATGGGGTTTTATCTTGTCCCTTCACCTGGGACATAACCTAGTTTTTCATCCTGGTTACCTTTGGAATGTGGTTCTTGTTCTAGCTGTGGGACTGTAGTTCTTTTTGCTTCTTCTATCTGTTCTCTGATAAAGGCAGCTAAGAGACTTGTGTAAGTTTCCTGATGGGAGGCACTGGCAGTGTGAAAACTGAGTCTTTCTCTAATGGAAGGGGCCTTGCTCAGTAAAACTTCAATCCAATTATCTGTGATGGGGAGTTGAGTTCCCTCTCTGGTGGTTGCTTGACCCAAGGCCATCCAGCCCTGGTATGGGCTCTATGGTAGAGTTAATAGTTACCTCCAAATGGGTTTATGCCAAGAGAGGCCTTCCAGGACTGCTACTGCCATTGCTCCCATCTCTGCCAACCCACACCTCCACAGGAGACCCTCCAACACTAGCAGGTAATTTTGGTTCGATCACTTGTGGGGTCACTGCTTCTTTCCTCTGGATCTAGGCTTGCCCTTTGTCTTGTAACTGATAATCTCACAGGAATGCCCTGGTATTTGATGTTTTTCCCCTGTTGTTTTTGATATTTTACCTTTGTCTTTAACTTTTGTCAGTTTGATTAATATGTGTCATGGCGTGATCCTTGTTGGATTTATCCTTCGTAGGTCTATCTATGCTACTTGGACTTGGTTGATCATTTCCTTTCCCATGTTAGGGAATTCTTCAGCTATTATCTCTTCAAATATTTTATCAGATCCTTTCTCTCTCTCTTCTCCTCTGGGATCCCTCTAATGCTAAGTTGGTGCATTTAATGTTGTTCCAGAGTTCTCTTAGATCGTCTTCAACCTTTTTTTTCAGTCTTTTCTTCCATATTTTGTTCTGTGGCAGTGATTTCCACCATTCTGTCCTCTAGGTCATTTGTTCATTCTTCTGCCTCATTTACTCTGTTATTTATTCCTTCTAGTGTATTATTCAGTTCTATTGGTTTGTTCTTTAGTTCTTGTATTACTTTGGTAAACATTTCTTTTCCTTGTTTTCCTGAGATCCTGGATCATCTTCAGTATCATTATTCTGAATTACTTTTCTGGACGGCTGTTTATCTGCACTTCATTTAGTTGTTTTATGGGGTTTTATCTTGTCCCTTCACCTGGGACATAACCTAGTTTTTCATCCTGGTTACCTTTGGAATGTGGTTCTTGTTCTAGCTGTGGGACTGTAGTTCTTTTTGCTTCTTCTATCTGTTCTCTGATAAAGGCAGCTAAGAGACTTGTGTAAGTTTCCTGATGGGAGGCACTGGCAGTGTGAAAAACTGAGTCTTTCTCTAATGGAAGGGGCCTTGCTCAGTAAAACTTCAATCCAATTATCTGTGATGGGGAGTTGAGTTCCCTCTCTGGTGGTTGCTTGACCCAAGGCCATCCAGCCCTGGTATGGGCTCTATGGTAGAGTTAATAGTTACCTCCAAATGGGTTTATGCCAAGAGAGGCCTTCCAGGACTGCTACTGCCATTGCTCCCATCTCTGCCAACCCACACCTCCACAGGAGACCCTCCAACACTAGCAGGTAATTTTGGTTCGATCACTTGTGGGGTCACTGCTTCTTTCCTCTGGATCTAGGCTTGCCCAAGGTTTTGTTTGTGCCCTCCAAGATTAGAGTCTCTGTTTCCCCCAGACCTATGGAAGTCCTATAATCAAATTCCACAGGTCTTCAAGGTTAGATTCCCTGGGAATTCCCAGTGTCTTTGTTGGATCCTCAGACTGGGCAGTCTAACATGGTGTTCAGAACCTTCACAAAAGTCAGAGAACTTGTTTGGTATACTTTCTCTCCACTTTATAGGTCACCTACCTGGTGGGTATGGGGTTTGATTTTATTATGATTGTGCTACTTCTAATGTCTTGCTACGGTTTATTCTTTTTGTCTGGACATAGGGTATCTTTTTTTTTTTGGAGTTTATGTAAAAATTTATTTGACCAAAATGTAGAAAAAGTGATACTATTACATATGATACAGTTGCAAGAATTTAAATGAAAGGTGTGGGTTTTACTCAATTGCACAACTTCCTAGTGTATCTCCTGGGTAGTGTGGCACTTAATAAATAGGAGTGAGGGGCAGAGGATTCGAGTAAGCTAGAAGCAGGGTGATCTCCTTAGAACTGTAAAGTTGAGTTGGCCCCCACACTGCTGGGGAATGTGGAATGTTTCAGCTGTGAGATGTTAACTGAGAAAGCAGAAACAGAACAAAGCCCAAATGCACAGCCCTGTCTACAGAATACTCCATATCCAGTTTACTCAGGAGTTTCTTGATCTTTTATTAAGTTGGTCCTGAAGGAGGAATTGAAATCTCTAATTTGCCATTCCCTCGAGTATAGAGGAGATGAAGTTAGGTCAATTTTCTTTTCTTGATTTATAGTGTGTTGTCTGAGAGGGACATTCTGCCCAATATTTGTTCACAGAAAACCAGTCTTGCTTAGCGACTGATGGCTAAGCAGTCTTTTTGAAAAAGACAGCTTCTCTGGAGAGGACTGAATTTTCCCAACATTCACTCCTCCTGAGTGGAGATCAAACATGGGTCATTATTGGAACATGACATCAACTGCTCCAAGAACAACTTTAGAATAAAAGAAACATAGGGAAGAACGTATCAAGGGTCAAGCCAGAAAACATCGGAGTACTTATTATGACCCTTTTCTGAGCACTGTCATGCAGACTGTTCAGAGGATATTTGTTCTGCATGGTGGCATGTGGAAAAGGGTCAAGATGATCAGGTTCACCTCTTCAGGGCTGGTGACTTCCCATGGTAATCCCAACACTTCTCCTTTTATGCTCTGGATGGAAAATTCTCACCCATTTTCATGTTATGGTCCTTGGCCTACCGTGTGGCCAATAGTGGATATTCTTCCACTGTTTAAACTGGCCCATCAGAAGCTTTACTTATGGTATTGGGTATGGGGTTTGATTTTATTATGATTGTGCTACTTCTAATGTCTTGCTACGGTTTATTCTTTTTGTCTGGACATAGGGTATCTTTTTTTTTTTTGGAGTTTATGTAAAAATTTATTTGACCAAAATGTAGAAAAAGTGATACTATTACATATGATACAGTTGCAAGAATTTAAATGAAAGGTGTGGGTTTTACTCAATTGCACAACTTCCTAGTGTATCTCCTGGGTAGTGTGGCACTTAATAAATAGGAGTGAGGGGCAGAGGATTCGAGTAAGCTAGAAGCAGGGTGATCTCCTTAGAACTGTAAAGTTGAGTTGGCCCCCACACTGCTGGGGAATGTGGAATGTTTCAGCTGTGAGATGTTAACTGAGAAAGCAGAAACAGAACAAAGCCCAAATGCACAGCCCTGTCTACAGAATACTCCATATCCAGTTTACTCAGGAGTTTCTTGATCTTTTATTAAGTTGGTCCTGAAGGAGGAATTGAAATCTCTAATTTGCCATTCCCTCGAGTATAGAGGAGATGAAGTTAGGTCAATTTTCTTTTCTTGATTTATAGTGTGTTGTCTGAGAGGGACATTCTGCCCAATATTTGTTCACAGAAAACCAGTCTTGCTTAGCGACTGATGGCTAAGCAGTCTTTTTGAAAAAGACAGCTTCTCTGGAGAGGACTGAATTTTCCCAACATTCACTCCTCCTGAGTGGAGATCAAACATGGGTCATTATTGGAACATGACATCAACTGCTCCAAGAACAACTTTAGAATAAAAGAAACATAGGGAAGAACGTATCAAGGGTCAAGCCAGAAAACATCGGAGTACTTATTATGACCCTTTTCTGAGCACTGTCATGCAGACTGTTCAGAGGATATTTGTTCTGCATGGTGGCATGTGGAAAAGGGTCAAGATGATCAGGTTCACCTCTTCAGGGCTGGTGACTTCCCATGGTAATCCCAACACTTCTCCTTTTATGCTCTGGATGGAAAATTCTCACCCATTTTCATGTTATGGTCCTTGGCCTACCGTGTGGCCAATAGTGGATATTCTTCCACTGTTTAAACTGGCCCATGACAAGCCATCAGAACATGTGATTTCAAAGTGTGGGTTGTCTATTCTCCCAGGAACCAAATGCCCTCAGTCTTAAAAGAATATGCTCAATACGAAATACCCTGCCTACCTTAGGAATATATGCAACTTAAGGATAAATACAGCTGAAAAAAGCTGGTGCCATTTGAAAAAAAAAAGGAAGGAATAGATTTAACTGGTGCTCAAAACTTCTTGGATACAAAATATTTGGTCACGTATTCATAATTTGCTCGATATTTCCAGCAAAGCGAAGAGGCAATAACAAAAGCAACTTCTCACAAGAGAAGAGAAAGACACGGAGCTCTGGAGTTTCTGTTGGAACAAGACTCTTCTGTTTTGGTTATATACAGTTTAGTTCGTTTAGTGTCTGATCCAGTGTCTGATGTAAGCCCAGGTTCTCTTCTTCGGCCTGGGTAAGTTTTTCTTCCAGGTCATCAATCGTCTTTTCCAGTTTTGCAACTGTTCTCTCTGCAAATTCCGCACGGGTCTCGGCCTCTTTTTGTCAGAAGTTTAATTTCTTCTTCATATTTGTCTTCCTTTTCAGAATACTTTTCAGATGCAGCCTCTAGCGACTTCAGATTGTTAGTGACATTCTTGAACTCCTCTTCCAGGTCACCACATTTTAGTTCAGACACCTTGGCACACTCCTCCGCCCTCTCCAGCTCACCCTCCAGGATGACCAGCTTACGAGCTACCTCCTCGTACTTGTGGTCAGCTTCCTCAGCAATGTGCTTGGCCTCCTTGAGCTGCATCTCCTGAATCTCCATCTTCTCCTTGTTTTTCATGGCCTGGTTTTCAATGATCTTCATGTCTCTCTCGCTCTCATAGGTAGCCTTCTCTGCCTCCTCCAGCTTCTGCAGGGTGGTGGCCAATCGCTCCTGAGCCCTGTCCAGCTCCTCCTCGAAGAGCTGGATGCACCGACTGAGAGATGCCCCATCACTCTCGGCTTTCTCGCGCCGCTCGCGCTCTCCGTCCAGTTCTCGCTGCAGGCCCTGTGTACAGTCCTCCGCCTCATCCGCTTGCTGCTGCAGGGCCTGGATCTTGCATTTCATCGCTTCCAGGCAGTTGAGACCAGCCATGCTGCGGAGGCGCACGCAGCAGGTGGTGGGCAGCGGCGGGCGCTAGGCTCGGCTCGGCTTGGCTCAGCTCCAGCAAGAGCTGCCTAAGGTATCTTTTGGGGGGAAGTTCCAGTATTCTCCTGTTGATGGCTGTTCAGCAGCTAGTTGCAATTTGGGGGCTCTCAACAGAGGAGATGTGCACATGTCCTTCTACTCTACCATCTTGAACCAGAAGCCCATCACATTCTTTCTGAAAAGATAATATCTAATAAATACCCAAATGTATTTCTTTTTGAAATTTGGAAGAATTTGAGGAGCAATGAACTAGTGAACAAAGCAAAGTTTCCTTTCACTTTGTAACTAATGGTAATTATTCTAAATTCTGAGGACCACATGCTGTTGGGGATATAGAGGAAGCTTCATGCACCACAGGTAGGAGTGAAACTTGACACAGCCTTTCTGGGGAGCAACCTGGCAGTATCCAGTCAAATTAAGACATTCCATTCCTACATATGTGGCCCAAATATTTCCTCACAGATTTTCAGAAGGAGATGTTCACTGGAAGTTTTTTCATTGCGATGATGATTGTTGTCAAAAGTAGGAGGAGGAAGTCACTACCCAGGATACATGTGGATTATGTCATGAGGTGCTGTGCAGCTGATAGAAGCTACAGGTGATAGAGTGAATATGAGAGACCGAGCATCAACTTATGTCATGAGATCTACAATACAGTCCTTTTAACAAGTGTATACACAAACAGGAGAATTCATACTAAACATTAGAATGGTTTTATGGTTTCAGTAAAGAAACAGCTGAAGAGAAAGGGGGAAAGGCATAACTGACTAAAGACTAGAGACCAGCCTTCCTTGGATCAGTTGTAGATAATGTGACATGAACTAGAAAGTGTGATTAATATTTCTGAGGTCCTCTAGGAAAGGAAAATAGAAAAGAAGAAAGAGAAAGGGATAGAGGAATGAATGCAAAACTGTTCTGTAACCTTTCCTCTTTCTCATCCTAGGTGGGAAGATTTCTGCCCCATTCCCACCAGGTTTCAGAAAGTGCAGGAGAGGACAGGAAAAGCCGGCACCTGAAGAGGGTCTTGAGATTCACAAGGCAGAACATGAAGCTTGGGATTTAGTAACACCTAGAGTAACACCTAACAGAAGAAAGAAGGAACTCTAGGGAAAATGAGATATTAAGGGTATTGATGATGGGGGCAAGGAAGGTTGTGACTCAGGCAATAGCATGATGAAGGGAAAAGGGAAACGTTGACCTACCTCACCTCCCTGGAGGGGAGCTGACTTGGTGGGAACTTTCTGTGGGTGAGAAGATGACCCCCTGACCATTAGTTAGAGGGACCAGGACTGAGCACACTTCTCTGGGTCCTCACACTCTCTGAATATTAACTCAGCAGAGACAGGCTTCCCCAGCTCCTGAGGAGCCATAGCTTGAGGGGCATCTTGGTGAAGGAGGAAGTTCCCTCAAGCCCAGGGTCACATATAACTGACCTTGTACCTTGAGGAGGGAAGGAGCAGATCGCTACTTATACAGCAGCATCTGTCTCATTAGGATAAGCCCTACCCCAAGGTCATATTGGGGCTTCTCAGGAGGTTTCAGTCTTAAAGAATCTGCCAGCCAATATAAGAGATACAGGAGATGCCATGTGATCCCTGGGTTGGGAAGACCCCCTGAGGAGGAAATGCCCAACTGCCTAAATTCCCATGCTGTGCAGCTGATAGAAGCTACAGGTGATAGAGTGAATATGAGAGACCGAGCATCAACTTATGTCATGAGATCTACAATACAGTCCTTTTAACAAGTGTATACACAAACAGGAGAATTCATACTAAACATTAGAATGGTTTTATGGTTTCAGTAAAGAAACAGCTGAAGAGAAAGGGGGAAAGGCATAACTGACTAAAGACTAGAGACCAGCCTTCCTTGGATCAGTTGTAGATAATGTGACATGAACTAGAAAGTGTGATTAATATTTCTGAGGTCCTCTAGGAAAGGAAAATAGAAAAGAAGAAAGAGAAAGGGATAGAGGAATGAATGCAAAACTGTTCTGTAACCTTTCCTCTTTCTCATCCTAGGTGGGAAGATTTCTGCCCCATTCCCACCAGGTTTCAGAAAGTGCAGGAGAGGACAGGAAAAGCCGGCACCTGAAGAGGGTCTTGAGATTCACAAGGCAGAACATGAAGCTTGGGATTTAGTAACACCTAGAGTAACACCTAACAGAAGAAAGAAGGAACTCTAGGGAAAATGAGATATTAAGGGTATTGATGATGGGGGCAAGGAAGGTTGTGACTCAGGCAATAGCATGATGAAGGGAAAAGGGAAACGTTGACCTACCTCACCTCCCTGGAGGGGAGCTGACTTGGTGGGAACTTTCTGTGGGTTGGGAAGATGACCCCTGACCATTAGTTAGAGGGACCAGGACTGAGCACACTTCTCTGGGTCCTCACACTCTCTGAATATTAACTCAGCAGAGACAGGCTTCCCCAGCTCCTGAGGAGCCATAGCTTGAGGGGCATCTTGGTGAAGGAGGAAGTTCCCTCAAGCCCAGGGTCACATATAACTGACCTTGTACCTTGAGGAGGGAAGGAGCAGATCGCTACTTATACAGCAGCATCTGTCTCATTAGGATAAGCCCTACCCCAAGGTCATATTGGGGCTTCTCAGGAGGTTTCAGTCTTAAAGAATCTGCCAGCCAATATAAGAGATACAGGAGATGCCATGTGATCCCTGGGTTGGGAAGACCCCCCTGAGGAGGAAATGGCAACCCACTCTAATATTCTTGCCTGAAAATTCCCATGGACTGAAGAAACTGGAGGGCTATGGTCCATAGTGTCGTAAAGAGTCAAACATGAGCTAGTGACTGAGGACACAACACACACGAGGTCATATTAGTTGACACTGTTATAGGAAATCACAGAGTCACTAAGATTTTCAAGACTATTAGTGGCCACATCTGATATTTTCCAGCTGAGAAAGCTGAGGACCAAATAGATTGACAAGCCCCAGGTCCTGCTTCCTTACAGCATTTCCTAGATCTGGAACTGAAATATTCTTGCTATGAAAGTCAGTATGGTGAACATGGGATAGGGATGGGGTTTGATTTGAAGAGAGCAAGCAATAAAAAAAAGAAAATGCCTGTGTTTCCAAGAGTGTTTTTAGATAATTATTTTTATTACTTTAAACAAGGGCAGAGACGAAAAGTATTTGACATTATCAGCATATTCAATCTTAAATTTATTATTTTTCAAGGTTTTCCATTCAACATCAAGAATGAATTAAATTTCCAGCCCCCAAAACATCTGACAGAAGCAATTCATACATTACATGTCATATAGTGAAAAGGAATGCAAACATGACATTTGCCCATTTTTCCTTAAGGGAAAAAAAAAAGGTTTACTGAAAAATATTCCTTGATATCTCTGAATTCAAACATTGAGTGGGCAGCCCATTTTCATAGTTGGGAAAGTTGTGTTTGACTTTTGCCTTTTGCTCCCCTTCTCCCCGCTTATTTCTCTTTCATGGTAATAGTTAGCTCCCTAAATAGTTAAGAACACACTTTTTCTCCTACCTGTTTTATTTTCCTATTTATGGATTCATATATCCCTCTCATAGCAAGCTCAGTAAGACATTTGTTTTTAATAAGAAAAACAGCTATTTAAATACATCCCTCCCCAAACTTGCAAGGTTATTTCTGGCATTTACTTCATCGAGTCCACTTATTTAATGACCTTGTACCTTGAGGAGGGAAGGAGCAGATCGCTACTTATACAGCAGCATCTGTCTCATTAGGACAAGCCCTACCCCAAGGTCATATTGGGGCTTCTCAGGAGGTTTCAGTCTTAAAGAATCTGCCAGCCAATATAAGAGATACAGGAGATGCCATGTGATCCCTGGGTTGGGAAGACCCCCCTGAGGAGGAAATGGCAACCCACTCTAATATTCTTGCCTGAAAATTCCCATGGACTGAAGAAACTGGAGGGCTATGGTCCATAGTGTCGTAAAGAGTCAAACATGAGCTAGTGACTGAGGACACAACACACACGAGGTCATATTAGTTGACACTGTTATAGGAAATCACAGAGTCACTAAGATTTTCAAGACTATTAGTGGCCACATCTGATATTTTCCAGCTGAGAAAGCTGAGGACCAAATAGATTGACAAGCCCCAGGTCCTGCTTCCTTACAGCATTTCCTAGATCTGGAACTGAAATATTCTTGCTATGAAAGTCAGTATGGTGAACATGGGATAGGGATGGGGTTTGATTTGAAGAGAGCAAGCAATAAAAAAAAGAAAATGCCTGTGTTTCCAAGAGTGTTTTTAGATAATTATTTTTATTACTTTAAACAAGGGCAGAGACGAAAAGTATTTGACATTATCAGCATATTCAATCTTAAATTTATTATTTTTCAAGGTTTTCCATTCAACATCAAGAATGAATTAAATTTCCAGCCCCCAAAACATCTGACAGAAGCAATTCATACATTACATGTCATATAGTGAAAAGGAATGCAAACATGACATTTGCCCATTTTTCCTTAAGGGAAAAAAAAAAGGTTTACTGAAAAATATTCCTTGATATCTCTGAATTCAAACATTGAGTGGGCAGCCCATTTTCATAGTTGGGAAAGTTGTGTTTGACTTTTGCCTTTTGCTCCCCTTCTCCCCGCTTATTTCTCTTTCATGGTAATAGTTAGCTCCCTAAATAGTTAAGAACACACTTTTTCTCCTACCTGTTTTATTTTCCTATTTATGGATTCATATATCCCTCTCATAGCAAGCTCAGTAAGACATTTGTTTTTAATAAGAAAAACAGCTATTTAAATACATCCCCCCCTCCCCAAACTTGCAAGGTTATTTCTGGCATTTACTTCATCGAGTCCACTTATTTAATATTGTCCCTTTTAATTAGCAGTTATTAATTAAAATGCCATATTTACTCTTTCGTCCAAGAAAAGAGAAACAAAAACTCATATATTTTAATTTGTATTTTTTGGCCTGCTGCCATATAGTAGCCAAGAAAGAAAGAAATGTATGTGTTATGGTAAACACACATTTGTTACATTACATTCTGGAGTATACCATCTGTATTTGTCTGTGTATTCAAGAAAATTATATATTGTTCACCTGGGTTTCAATTTGTGTTCTGGCAAATCTTTATTGCTCTCAGGGCAGCCTATTTAATATAATTACATTTAATTGATATTTGTGATGGTGGATTAAGGAAAAAGGAACCGTCATTTAATATGCTTCAGGATTTTATGGGTCTTGTATTTCTTGGCTTGCTTTTCAAAATACATGTAACCACATTTTCTAAAGCTAGGTACTTAGATAAATTCAGTCCTTGATTAAAATAGTACTCCTAGAAGGGTAAAGTTTAAAACTCTCTAGTGTCCTTCTGCTAAAACAGTGAAGAAAGAATTAAATCTCTCTCCTTCAAATTACCTTTTTGTCATTGTGTTGTCTAAAGGTTTATATGATTAAAAAGTTGTCTATGGGTTAGCTGCTGATTTGGCTCATGTCCAACTCCATAGAGAAAGAATGAACAAAACATCTGACAGAGCAGTTCATACATTACATGTCATATAGTGAAAAGGAATGCAAACATGACATTTGCCCATTTTTCCTTAAGGGAAAAAAAAAAGGTTTACTGAAAAATATTCCTTGATATCTCTGAATTCAAACATTGAGTGGGCAGCCCATTTTCATAGTTGGGAAAGTTGTGTTTGACTTTTGCCTTTTGCTCCCCTTCTCCCCGCTTATTTCTCTTTCATGGTAATAGTTAGCTCCCTAAATAGTTAAGAACACACTTTTTCTCCTACCTGTTTTATTTTCCTATTTATGGATTCATATATCCCTCTCATAGCAAGCTCAGTAAGACATTTGTTTTTAATAAGAAAAACAGCTATTTAAATACATCCCCCCCTCCCCAAACTTGCAAGGTTATTTCTGGCATTTACTTCATCGAGTCCACTTATTTAATATTGTCCCTTTTAATTAGCAGTTATTAATTAAAATGCCATATTTACTCTTTCGTCCAAGAAAAGAGAAACAAAAACTCATATATTTTAATTTGTATTTTTTGGCCTGCTGCCATATAGTAGCCAAGAAAGAAAGAAATGTATGTGTTATGGTAAACACACATTTGTTACATTACATTCTGGAGTATACCATCTGTATTTGTCTGTGTATTCAAGAAAATTATATATTGTTCACCTGGGTTTCAATTTGTGTTCTGGCAAATCTTTATTGCTCTCAGGGCAGCCTATTTAATATAATTACATTTAATTGATATTTGTGATGGTGGATTAAGGAAAAAGGAACCGTCATTTAATATGCTTCAGGATTTTATGGGTCTTGTATTTCTTGGCTTGCTTTTCAAAATACATGTAACCACATTTTCTAAAGCTAGGTACTTAGATAAATTCAGTCCTTTATTAAAATAGTACTCCTAGAAGGGTAAAGTTTAAAACTCTCTAGTGTCCTTCTGCTAAAACAGTGAAGAAAGAATTAAATCTCTCTCCTTCAAATTACCTTTTTGTCATTGTGTTGTCTAAAGGTTTATATGATTAAAAAGTTGTCTATGGGTTAGCTGCTGATTTGGCTCATGTCCAACTCCATAGAGAAAGAATGGATAGCTGCTAGAGCCTTGCCTCACTGAAGTTTGTACCTTCCTCATATATTAAACTATGAACTTGGTTTTCTTTTTATGTCAAATGCGATGCACCTTTCTCTTCTTTGTTGTAAGAATTGATTTATTTAACTGATGGCTCTAGGTAATATTTAAGGCTGTTATATATGTTAAGCTTAGCAAAATGGTATTCATGTTTGTATTCTTGTTTTGTTTATGAAGTTATCTACTGTTTTTTTAACTCCTTTTTAATATAAGTGGTCCCAGTGAGTAATACAGCCATCAGTTAAATAAACAAACAATGTAACTATGTTTTATAAAAATGTAATCAAGGCTAATTAAGGTTGACATAGGTGGTTGTCACAAGCTTTAAGTTGATTCACTCAGACCTGAAGACAGAATCAGGTTAGGTGAGCAGCTGAACAGATTAGCATACTTATGTCTGAGTAATTAATTTTACTTGTAAAGGGAAAATAATATCAAATAAGACTCCAGGAGACACAAGCTTTCTTCTTTTCTGATTTTAAGGAAAAACTGTCATACATAAGTGACAAGTTTCTTTTTTTCTTTTTTTAAGATTTATTTATTTATTTTGGGTGGGGGTCGGGTTGGGGAGAGAGGGGAACAGGCGGGCCACTTCTATTGGTCTTTCATTTCGCTATTTTCATCTGTCTTTGTTCTTTGGCTCTTGTGGGCCTCCCATCGCGGTGGCGTCCGTCATTGCTGAGCGCCGGCTCTGGGCGCATGCACTCCAGAGCTCCGGCTCAGTAATTGGACACATCAGTCCAGCCGCTCCGCGGCACGTGGGATCTTCCCAGGCCAGGAATTGAACCGGCGCCCCTTGCACTGCAAGGTGGTGTCCTTACCCACTGGACCACCAGGGGAAGCCCAATGACAAGTTTCTTGGTCAAGGCAGAATACTTCTCCTGAAGTGAGCAAATAACTTCCCAAGAACTGTTCTTCCCCAGGAGCCCTAGCTCAGTCTCAGGGCCACTTCCCCTAAAGAAATGTCTGTCCAGCTGATCTCTGTTTTTGTTTCTCCCTCTGTATGCACAAAAATGCATACATGAGAGGGTCCTATCTAACATCACAAAACCAATGATGGGACTCTATTCACCATTCCATTATTGAGAGTCTGATTTCCAAATAGTAAATGAAGGCATAGTTTACAAACTGAGTCATCCTAACTAGGTGATGACCTCTTGTCTGTGGGAAGAACTCAGGGGTTTCTGACTCTTGGCCTCCATGGACTTCAGGTTTCACCCTGGAGGAAGGAGGGGATGGACAGCAGGTATCCATGAGCTTTGAGCTCTGTTTGCTTGAAATTGTATTGATTTTGTCACCTGTCCAGTTGTCATGTACTCAGATTCTTAGTTCTAACATGGTTTCTCCATATTAGCAGAGCTCCTCATTAGTTCTTGGAGGACAGCCAGAATTTCCCAACCTGAGATCCATAAAATATATACTTCATTAAGCTCTAAATTATGCAACTCTTCCTCACCCCACCTTTTCCCAGATGGAGAAACTTATGTCTGAGTAATTAATTTTACTTGTAAAGGGAAAATAATATCAAATAAGACTCCAGGAGACACAAGCTTTCTTCTTTTCTGATTTTAAGGAAAAACTGTCATACATAAGTGACAAGTTTCTTTTTTTCTTTTTTTAAGATTTATTTATTTATTTTGGGTGGGGTCGGGTTGGGGAGGGTGGGGGCGGGCCACTTCTATTGGTCTTTCATTTCGCTATTTTCATCTGTCTTTGTTCTTTGGCTCTTGTGGGCCTCCCATCGCGGTGGCGTCCGTCATTGCTGAGCGCCGGCTCTGGGCGCATGCACTCCAGAGCTCCGGCTCAGTAATTGGACACATCAGTCCAGCCGCTCCGCGGCACGTGGGATCTTCCCAGGCCAGGAATTGAACCGGCGCCCCTTGCACTGCAAGGTGGTGTCCTTACCCACTGGACCACCAGGGAAGCCCAATGACAAGTTTCTTGGTCAAGGCAGAATACTTCTCCTGAAGTGAGCAAATAACTTCCCAAGAACTGTTCTTCCCCAGGAGCCCTAGCTCAGTCTCAGGGCCACTTCCCCTAAAGAAATGTCTGTCCAGCTGATCTCTGTTTTTGTTTCTCCCTCTGTATGCACAAAAATGCATACATGAGAGGGTCCTATCTAACATCACAAAACCAATGATGGGACTCTATTCACCATTCCATTATTGAGAGTCTGATTTCCAAATAGTAAATGAAGGCATAGTTTA
Organism: Tragulus kanchil; assembly: GCA_022376925.1. Taxonomy (NCBI): domain Eukaryota; kingdom Metazoa; phylum Chordata; class Mammalia; order Artiodactyla; family Tragulidae; genus Tragulus; species Tragulus kanchil. The sequence goes on from JAIOJX010000025.1 coordinate 46,785,833, forward strand.
CAAACTGAGTCATCCTAACTAGGTGATGACCTCTTGTCTGTGGGAAGAACTCAGGGGTTTCTGACTCTTGGCCTCCATGGACTTCAGGTTTCACCCTGGAGGAAGGAGGGGATGGACAGCAGGTATCCATGAGCTTTGAGCTCTGTTTGCTTGAAATTGTATTGATTTTGTCACCTGTCCAGTTGTCATGTACTCAGATTCTTAGTTCTAACATGGTTTCTCCATATTAGCAGAGCTCCTCATTAGTTCTTGGAGGACAGCCAGAATTTCCCAACCTGAGATCCATAAAATATATACTTCATTAAGCTCTAAATTATGCAACTCTTCCTCACCCCACCTTTTCCCAGATGGAGAAACTAAGGTCCAGAGACATCAAATGACCTCCTCAAAGTCACACAGCAACAGGAACTAGACCCGTTGACCCAGTCGAGAGGCTCTCCTCTAACCAGCTGTGCTGTAATTACTAAATTACTCAATATTGGACAATTTCACTTGGCAAACAAGTAATCCTAAAAGAAGAAGAATAAATTGACTCCCTGCATTGTTTTGGAGTTGTTGGATGTTTCTAGCTCTTTTGAGCATTTTTGTGGGTTGAGAGCGAGAGAGAGAGCAAGTAGAGAGGGGAGGAGAGAGAAAAGACAGAGATTTGTTTCCGTTGGAGAGTTCTCCTCCTTTGGTGAAAAGAATCTTGTCTTTAGGGCCATGAGAATGTATTTCTTGCTGCCCACTTCCCCCAACCCCTGTTCTTTCCAGGGCTGGTAACTTTACTAAGAAATCAATATCCAAGTTATGGCAATGCCAAAATGTTGCTTAAAATTCCCAGGTGGGATGACTTGTTCCCTCAACTTCAGTGTGAGGTAGGTTCCAGCATTAGATTCCTGGGCTGCTAAATCATTTTGCATTAAACCATCAGTTTTTTGGCACAAGATGACAACACATGACACATCCAATTTTTTTCTGTCAAGTATATTCAGAGAAAGTGCAGAGATGCAGTATGGGAAAGCAAGTCTGAGGAAGATGAAGTTATTTTTGACAGAATAGAACATTTTCTCCATGTTTTTTAGTTTATGGCTCTGAAACTGGCTCTTCTTGGTGAAAATCGACATGTTTCCAGGTCTGAAATGATCCTGTTTAATATAAAGAAGGGTGACAGGGTGACAAGGGTGTACTCCATGAAAGGTGTCAAACACCAAAGGGCTTATAGGAGAGAAAGAAAATGCCTAGAGCAAATTTGACAAAACTCAATTTTGGATGAAGGCTGTCCTTTCTCTGAGGGGCATGGATTAGCTTTTGTTCTTCTCACTTCCAATCATCTGCTCTATAAGTTGAGATCAGTTGACTTTACATATTGAAAGGGCACAGACAGAGACAGAAATGATCTAGTATAATCCTGAGGATCACTGAAATATCTTTTCCTAATTGTGAAAATTGCATACAGCCTGGCAATTCACTCACCCAAAGTGCAAATTGCAATTTCATGCTGACCAGGGAGGGCTGAAGGTGGTTAGATGAAAAATGCAGGATTTGAAGTCTTTCTTTTGCCTTTTCTGGGTCACATGATCCTGGAGGAGTTACTTATTCTTTTTAGCCTTAGGTTTCTCATCTAGAAAATTCAAATAAAAAAACATACTTCCTCACAGAGTTGTTGGAAAGATGATAATAATTCTTTGATATTTTCCATATGTCAGACACTGAACTAAGCTGTTTATGTATATTATATAATTTGATCCTCATATTAGTCCCAAGAAGTAGGTATTATTAACTTTATATCAGAGATGTGTAAGCCAAACCTCAGAGAAGTTGCCGAAAATCACTGGGCTGTTAAGTGACAGATTAAGCTGAACCCAAGCTCTTTTGATGTCATGACTGATCTCTTAACCACTATTCTCCACACAGATAAGTTCTTTGTAAGTTTCTAACCATTGTACAACAGCTAGTGATTCGTGTAAAGTAGGTACTTGATAATTATTTTGTTAGGCAACTTTAGTTACATTGTGTCTGTTTATATGGGCTGACAATTTTTGACAATAACGCCCATGATTTATTGAATGACAGTGCTGTTTGGGACCCTGTTGAAAGCATTTGAGATGTTCTAACTTATAGAATTCCCACAAGGGTTTTGTGAAATGGATGCTATTATTAGCCCCATTTCACAAATGTGGAAACGAGGATACTGAGCTCTTTGGTAATGAGCTCAAAGTCCCACTGCTGGCAGGAAGCAGACCTGGAGTTTCGACCCAGATAGGCAAAGTGTATGACTTCTCTTTCTGAGAGTTGATGTTGTTCAGTCACTCAGTCAAGTCTGACTTTTTGCACCCCCATGGACTGCAGCACACCAGGATTCCCTGTCGTTTACCATCTCCCTGAGTTTGCTCAGATTCACCTCCATTGAGTTGGTGATGGAATCTAATCATCTCATCCTCTGCTGCCCTCTTCTCCTTTTGCCTTTTAACCTTTCCCAGCATAAGGATCTTTTCCAGTGAGTTAGTTCTTTGCATTAGGTGGCCAAAATATTGGAACTTCAGCTTCAGCATAAGTCCCTACAATGAGTATTCAGGGTTGATTTCTTTTAGGATTGACTGATTTGGTCTCCTTGCTGTCCAAGGGATCGCAGGAGTCTTCTCCAACACTGTAGCTTGAAAGCATCAGTTCTCTGGCATTCTGACTTCTTTATGGTCCTACTCTCACATCCATACATGACTACTGGGAAAAAGAAAGTGTAGCTTTTACTCTACACACCTTCATTGCTAAAGTAATATCATTGCCTTTTAATACGGTGGCTAGGTTTGTCACAGCTTTTATTCCAAGGAACAGGCATCTCTTAATTTTGTGGCTGCAGTCACCATCCGCAGTGATTTTGGAGCCTAAGAAAATAAAGTTTATCACAGTTTCCACTTTTCCCCCTTCTATTTGCCATGAAGTGACGGGGATGGATATCATGATCTTAGATGCTTTAATTTTGAGTTTTAAGCCATCTCTTTCACTCTGTCCTTGACTCTCATCAAGAGGCACTTGAGTTCCTCTTCAGTCTCTGGCATTATAGTGGTACCATCTATGCATCTGATGTTGCTGATATTTCTTCCAGCAATCTTGATACCAGCTTGTGATTCATCCAGCCAGGCATTTCTCACAATGTACTCTTGATTCATCATCTAGGTCTAACATGGGCACAGTGAATTTGCTTCATAAGTTCCTGCTTACCCATGTGGGGAACCAGAACCATTGCTGATGTCCCAGAATTGGTGCATGGAAGCTCTTCTGTGGAAATTTGTCTGGAACATTTGGCCACAGTTTTCTCTCTGATAATCTCCCAAATGTTCCCCAATCCTTATCGGTCGGAGAAACTCTACAAAAAAGCCCTGAGTTACAGTTTTCCCCAGACAACTGTCAATCGTTAACCTTCTGGATTGCTCAGAACTCTACTCCTAGCCTGGTTCTTGATTTAGAAGGTAGATAACTGGAAACCTGAAGGATAAGACAGAAATGGAGCTCTGAGGAAGCAAATAAATTCATATGACGTTTGATTGATTTCTACTGGGCAGCTTTCTGGAAAATCTCTGCTGTGATCTTGATTATGTACTTACAACTTTCCTGTGATGCACAAGGTGGGTCCGCAAATGCCAGAAAGGAATAACAGTGTATTTGATAACAGCTTTTAAAATTATAGACATGAGAATTTATCTATTTTAAGCTACTTTCAGGCAAAAGTAAATTTGTTAAAGGGCTATAAGTCATGGAATACTAGGGAGGTTGGAGAAACTGATGCAGAAGTGGAAGAGAAAGCAAGAAAGGACCTACTCTCACATCCATCATGACTACTGGGAAAGAAAGTGTAGCTTTTACTCTACACACCTTCATTGCTAAAGTAATATCATTGCCTTTTAATACGGTGGCTAGGTTTGTCACAGCTTTTATTCCAAGGAACAGGCATCTCTTAATTTTGTGGCTGCAGTCACCATCCGCAGTGATTTTGGAGCCTAAGAAAATAAAGTTTATCACAGTTTCCACTTTTCCCCCTTCTATTTGCCATGAAGTGACGGGGATGGATATCATGATCTTAGATGCTTTAATTTTGAGTTTTAAGCCATCTCTTTCACTCTGTCCTTGACTCTCATCAAGAGGCACTTGAGTTCCTCTTCAGTCTCTGGCATTATAGTGGTACCATCTATGCATCTGATGTTGCTGATATTTCTTCCAGCAATCTTGATTCCAGCTTGTGATTCATCCAGCCAGGCATTTCTCACAATGTACTCTTGATTCATCATCTAGGTCTAACATGGGCACAGTGAATTTGCTTCATAAGTTCCTGCTTACCCATGTGGGGAACCAGAACCATTGCTGATGTCCCAGAATTGGTGCATGGAAGCTCTTCTGTGGAAATTTGTCTGGAACATTTGGCCACAGTTTTCTCTCTGATAATCTCCCAAATGTTCCCCAATCCTTATCGGTCGGAGAAACTCTACAAAAAAGCCCTGAGTTACAGTTTTCCCCAGACAACTGTCAATCGTTAACCTTCTGGATTGCTCAGAACTCTACTCCTAGCCTGGTTCTTGATTTAGAAGGTAGATAACTGGAAACCTGAAGGATAAGACAGAAATGGAGCTCTGAGGAAGCAAATAAATTCATATGACGTTTGATTGATTTCTACTGGGCAGCTTTCTGGAAAATCTCTGCTGTGATCTTGATTATGTACTTACAACTTTCCTGTGATGCACAAGGTGGGTCCGCAAATGCCAGAAAGGAATAACAGTGTATTTGATAACAGCTTTTAAAATTATAGACATGAGAATTTATCTATTTTAAGCTACTTTCAGGCAAAAGTAAATTTGTTAAAGGGCTATAAGTCATGGAATACTAGGGAGGTTGGAGAAACTGATGCAGAAGTGGAAGAGAAAGCAAGAAAGGATACATGGAGCTGACAAGTACCAGACCTCACCTTGCAGCCAGTGGACCCCGGAGGCCACGGTGTCACCAGCGAGTCTTCTTCAATTGTTTTTGTTTTTTTGCAGTACTCTCTTCAGATACGAAGCCTTAGGCTGTGGTGAACAACTGCCCCAGTTTTAAATCCTGTGCTTGCAAAGTAGTAGCCAGAGGTTAGTAAGAGCTCAGACTGGTCTTTTCAGTTTTTGATTTGGAGCTTGAGTCAAAAGTGTGACAGTTGTCGTTACCCTATAGCTACTGACCTCTTTGTCAAGAACCTAATTTACCATGTTTAACCCAGAGTATGTTGGATGAAGTATCTCTACTTTTCAACTGTGGAAACCAGAGTTAGAAAGGGTTAGCAGTTTAACCAATATCCACCACTCCTAACACAGAGTCATCATTAGCAGGTTGCTTTTCAACTTGGGAAGTTCTGGCTTAATCCAAAGGACTTGTGCTTATACTTAAATGCTTTGGATAGAATCTCACCTTTTTTCTTGGTAGAGCTAAGAAAAAAATTGCTCCGTGTAAAGTGCTCTAACATTTTCCACATTCTTGTAGGAACACGGCCTGAGATACCTGAAGAGGAAGGCAGTTAATATGAAGTGTAGTCTATAAAATGCACAATTTATTTCGATATATTCATTTGCATCTGGTATGCACACAGCTGTTAAATATATTCCCAAAGAACAGAAACATTATCCATTTCCATAATTTTTGAGTTATAGAAATATTTAGTAAAACTGAAAATACAAAAAACGTTTATAAGCTGTTAGAGTGATTGAAAGGCCCTGACAACTTCTCATAGTTCACAGTCATGGGAAACATATGTGTATATCTCCTTATGGGAGCAAAGATGTGAGAACATTGTGGGGACCAGAGGAAGAGTCTGTGAGATTTTGGAAAACTTGAGACCCAGGAAAGGCTACAGAGACTGACTGGGAAGACTCTAGGCTTAAGCTGAAGCAGCACTAGACCACTGATGTTTTTTATAAAGAAAAAAAGGTGAGAATTTTAAAATTATAGACATGAGAATTTATCTATTTTAAGCTACTTTCAGGCAAAAGTAAATTTGTTAAAGGGCTATAAGTCATGGAATACTAGGGAGGTTGGAGAAACTGATGCAGAAGTGGAAGAGAAAGCAAGAAAGGATACATGGAGCTGACAAGTACCAGACCTCACCTTGCAGCCAGTGGACCCCGGAGGCCACGGTGTCACCAGCGAGTCTTCTTCAATTGTTTTTGTTTTTTTGCAGTACTCTCTTCAGATACGAAGCCTTAGGCTGTGGTGAACAACTGCCCCAGTTTTAAATCCTGTGCTTGCAAAGTAGTAGCCAGAGGTTAGTAAGAGCTCAGACTGGTCTTTTCAGTTTTTGATTTGGAGCTTGAGTCAAAAGTGTGACAGTTGTCGTTACCCTATAGCTACTGACCTCTTTGTCAAGAACCTAATTTACCATGTTTAACCCAGAGTATGTTGGATGAAGTATCTCTACTTTTCAACTGTGGAAACCAGAGTTAGAAAGGGTTAGCAGTTTAACCAATATCCACCACTCCTAACACAGAGTCATCATTAGCAGGTTGCTTTTCAACTTGGGAAGTTCTGGCTTAATCCAAAGGACTTGTGCTTATACTTAAATGCTTTGGATAGAATCTCACCTTTTTTCTTGGTAGAGCTAAGAAAAAAATTGCTCCGTGTAAAGTGCTCTAACATTTTCCACATTCTTGTAGGAACACGGCCTGAGATACCTGAAGAGGAAGGCAGTTAATATGAAGTGTAGTCTATAAAATGCACAATTTATTTCGATATATTCATTTGCATCTGGTATGCACACAGCTGTTAAATATATTCCCAAAGAACAGAAACATTATCCATTTCCATAATTTTTGAGTTATAGAAATATTTAGTAAAACTGAAAATACAAAAAACGTTTATAAGCTGTTAGAGTGATTGAAAGGCCCTGACAACTTCTCATAGTTCACAGTCATGGGAAACATATGTGTATATCTCCTTATGGGAGCAAAGATGTGAGAACATTGTGGGGACCAGAGGAAGAGTCTGTGAGATTTTGGAAAACTTGAGACCCAGGAAAGGCTACAGAGACTGACTGGGAAGACTCTAGGCTTAAGCTGAAGCAGCACTAGACCACTGACTAGTGTAGGCAGTACAGACAACACATTCTAGATATACTAAAACAAATGAGGTCATACTGACAGACCAGCAAAATATCTTTCTTGCTCAAGGCCAGAGTGGGGGGTCTTCTGGGATTCACATTCAGGAATATATCTATCTTTTTCCAACCAACTTTCTCTAATATGTCAAACTTATAAAAAGAAACACATTTTTCTGGGTTTTCTTTGCAACAAAGAAAGGCAAAATGATAAAAAGAGAGATCACATGGTAGAGTTGGGGGACAGAAGATATGTTTGAGCATGAGGCCCACCACTGACTGGCTGTGTTAATCTTGGGCACATTGTTACCTAATTCTGAGTCTTGGATCCTTGGGCACCTCACAAAATTAGTTAGATAAACTTAAAAAGTCCCATGTAACTTAAAGTTATATTCAATTTTGAGATGTTATTCATAAATGACAATTTGGATATGATGTGGAACACAATTTGTACTAAAATTTGAGTTAAGAAAATAAATATGTATAGAACATACTATAGATCAGTGTATTGATCTGAAATACCAAAGTAGGAAAATATGGGGCATTTCTTTTATTTTTAATTTTTATTTTACTTTTTACTTTTACAGTTTTGTTGTTTACAGATATGCATGATCTCAGATTAGTCATATGTATATCCCTCCCCATCCCACCCCTCCAGGTCATCGAATGTGGGGCATTTCTAACTCAGATGATGGACTGGATGTACATTTATTCTTACTACTTCTTAAAACTAATAAAATAACTAAAAGGATTTGTTATGGATTCAAACACCCATTGGAAGGATGAGCTAAGAGGAAACAGCAACAATAAAACTTAGGAGGTTGGAAAGCAATTGAATGAGTGGTAAAAGATTTAAAGAAAAGTGAAGGATAATAGATAACATGGCAATTTCTACTGCAGAATTTTCCAGAAACAGCAGCACCTGGTACTCCTGCAATCAAGGGTGTAATGCACCTAAAATTAGGAGGACTGGTTAGAAGAACATTTAAGGAGCAGTTGACCCCTGAGTCCCTTCTCGCACTCCACTCAGGGTAGAGACTTCTCTTCCTCTGTCCAACTATGGGCTGAAACTTCCTGTATCAAGTGAACCAGAGGATATCTGACACAAATTGAGGATTAAATGAATGTGTGTATAATGGAAAGCGAGGTTCCAGTCGTCTTCCTCTCCCAGAACTCACTTAGCATGCTGCAAAAATTAGGAAAAGTGTTTTATTGGGAGTAGCCATTCCAACATGCAAAACTTAAGGATACTGATGTGGGAGATTCTCTAATAAATGACCCAGTCTAATTTATTTAACTAACATTTATGGAAGGCCTATTATATGCCAGGTACTTTTCTAAGTCCAAAAGATTCAGAAGAAAAATAATAGACAGAAATCCTTGCCCTCATAGAGCCCACATTTGAAAGGTGTGAAAGAGACTATTAGCAGAAACCATCACAATGTTTCAAAGTAATTATATTCCAATTAAAAATATAATAAAATAAAATCAGAAAAAAGTTAATGAGTAAAATATACAGTGTGTTAGATGATGATAATTACCATGGAGAAAAATGAACTAGATAAAGGGACAATAAGTATCTGGAGAAGGCAGAGGAAGCTGAACTTATAAGTAAAGTGGATGGAAGAGAGCTCCTTGGGAAGGTGATGCCTTGGAGGAACAGAAGGAGTAGTTTAGGAAACTCACTGGGGAAGGGATGCCTAGCAGAGGAAACAGGAGGGATGGCTCCTTGTGTCTTGCATGATGCCAGAGGGCCAGAGGCCAGGGGGAGGAAAGGAGGGAATACAAGACCAAGGAGGTCAAGATGAGGTCAAAGTGGCTAAGGAGTGTGGTAGGTGGAATAAGGGCCCCCAAAGATGTGTTCATCCCCAGAATCTGTATGTTATCTTCTATGGCCAAAGGGCCTTTGTAGGTGTGATTAATCTAAGGACCTTGAGATGGAACGGTTATTCTGGATTATTCAGATGGACCCAGTGAAAACTGGTCAAAAAAAAAAAACATGGCAATTTCTACTGCAGAATTTTCCAGAAACAGCAGCACCTGGTACTCCTGCAATCAAGGGTGTAATGCACCTAAAATTAGGAGGACTGGTTAGAAGAACATTTAAGGAGCAGTTGACCCCTGAGTCCCTTCTCGCACTCCACTCAGGGTAGAGACTTCTCTTCCTCTGTCCAACTATGGGCTGAAACTTCCTGTATCAAGTGAACCAGAGGATATCTGACACAAATTGAGGATTAAATGAATGTGTGTATAATGGAAAGCGAGGTTCCAGTCGTCTTCCTCTCCCAGAACTCACTTAGCATGCTGCAAAAATTAGGAAAAGTGTTTTATTGGGAGTAGCCATTCCAACATGCAAAACTTAAGGATACTGATGTGGGAGATTCTCTAATAAATGACCCAGTCTAATTTATTTAACTAACATTTATGGAAGGCCTATTATATGCCAGGTACTTTTCTAAGTCCAAAAGATTCAGAAGAAAAATAATAGACAGAAATCCTTGCCCTCATAGAGCCCACATTTGAAAGGTGTGAAAGAGACTATTAGCAGAAACCATCACAATGTTTCAAAGTAATTATATTCCAATTAAAAATATAATAAAATAAAATCAGAAAAAAGTTAATGAGTAAAATATACAGTGTGTTAGATGATGATAATTACCATGGAGAAAAATGAACTAGATAAAGGGACAATAAGTATCTGGAGAAGGCAGAGGAAGCTGAACTTATAAGTAAAGTGGATGGAAGAGAGCTCCTTGGGAAGGTGATGCCTTGGAGGAACAGAAGGAGTAGTTTAGGAAACTCACTGGGGAAGGGATGCCTAGCAGAGGAAACAGGAGGGATGGCTCCTTGTGTCTTGCATGATGCCAGAGGGCCAGAGGCCAGGGGGAGGAAAGGAGGGAATACAAGACCAAGGAGGTCAAGATGAGGTCAAAGTGGCTAAGGAGTGTGGTAGGTGGAATAAGGGCCCCCAAAGATGTGTTCATCCCCAGAATCTGTATGTTATCTTCTATGGCCAAAGGGCCTTTGTAGGTGTGATTAATCTAAGGACCTTGAGATGGAACGGTTATTCTGGATTATTCAGATGGACCCAGTGAAGTTACAAGGGTCCCTATAAGTGAAACATGGAGGCAGGAGAATTAGAGTCACAGGAAGAAATGTGAAGATGGAAACAGTGATGATGAGAGGAGTGATGTAAGGAAGAGACCAAGGGCCAAGGAATGCTGGCAGCTCCCCGAAGATGCACAAACAAGGAAACAGTCTCTCCCTGAGAGCCTGCAGAAAAAAACTGACACCTTGATTGTATGAATTCTGACCTCCAGAACTGTAAAGCAGTAAATTTGTGCTTTAAGCTGCTAAGTTTATGATAATTTGTTACAAAAGCCATAGGGAAACTAATACTGGAGGGAAGGAAGAAGACCTAGCAGTCTTTTATTTCATAAAGCAAGAACATGAAGAAAGAAAATGAAGTCATGTATAATGCAAGTAGAAAAAATGGGCCACTGTCAAGCTCTTCTAAAGTGTTATTTGTGGCCTTGGATATGATGACTTTAAAATATCATTTAGCATAAAGCAGTTTAAAGCCCTGCAATGATGCTTTCAAATATTTTCGCCTTTAACACATAAGTATCTGTTCTCCCCATAAGCATTATCCAGATATGACTGGACAATTTAAATCAATATTAATCTGTGTTTATCCTTCCAGTGTTTCTCCTTTGGCCCTTATTTCTTGGATCAGATCAGGATGGTATGTGTTTCTGCCCTAAGGATTTTTATAGTACTAAGCAGAGCAGATGAAAGCCCAGGGTTGAAGATACTTAGTGAAGAGTTTTACAGATGGAGATTAAAGCAAGTGGTAGGTGGAGAGGAGAGGAGGCTTAAAGACTTCTGGGGATGCCATTGTGAGAGATTTCTGCAGACAAAGATGAAGAGAGGTAGCTGTGGGTCCCAGGGATTGGCCTTCTCCTTATAAGTACCCCAAGAGAAAGGAAGACTTAGAAAACACTGATTTATAAGAAATAAAAGAGCAGTTCATTTTTTCTTTTTACAATCAGGCCAGTACTGCTGACCTTGCTTTATACAACTTCCAGGGAACAAATAGTAACTTTTACATTTTGGCCTCTTTGTGGAGATTAAGGCAGATTATCTCAGCCCTGATGGGAATGGATCCCAGGTTGTGAGCTGAAGGAAGTGGCCCATCTGGAGGCAGGGAGAGAAGTGTCTTCCTAGGGACTGGGTAGGGAATGAGCATTGGTTATAGTGCTTGTGGGCCGTACTGTGGAGCCAAGGATACTGGTTGAGAAGGACATCAAGTTCTTTTAGGGAATGCTGAAGGTCTCTGGGCCTCTTGCTCCATGGAGCAGACTTTTGGGATGAATGTCTTCGAAGGCACCTTGAGTAGCCATGCCTGACAGACAGATGAGAACTAGACCTCATCAACCACCCACTGCAGGGATAGTGATGGGTTAAGATCCATGCCTCTTTCCCCTATTCCAGGTACCATATCAGACCCTGGGAATCTAACCACATTCTAGGGAAAAGGGGATACTTTCTAGGGAATACTTTGCTACAATTCTGTCTCCATCTGTAGAAGCCTTGTGGACCAGACTTTGAGATAAATGAGAGCATTGCTGGACACCTGAGTCCCATCCCTGGATCAGGCAGCAATCCATGGGTGACACTGGTTATATCCCCAATCTCTGTGGATTTCACTTTCTCCTCACTGTGAATATAGAGACTGAGAGATAAGATTGGACAAATTAAAGCGTTTTTTTAAATAATACTTTTGAATTGAGTGGAAAGCTCTTGTTACAGCAATTCACTCTGAATTAAACCCAACCTAGAGCAAAATCAATTCAAACTACCAAATAGCAGCACCACCACAAATGAACAAGAGGTAAGATCAACTATTCCTTAAAATTCTATAGTATCCTGAGGTACCATAAAATATAGGAGGCAAAAAAATAATATCAAGACAGTTTAGAAAAAGTAAGACTCCATCAAATGACATCACCAAGTTTCTTAAAATTCAGTGATTTATGTTACTTCCAAAGCTCTGCAAGTGTCCAGAATTGCTGTGAAGACAAGAGGAATGTTTAAAGGTCCCTGATTTGAGAGGAGTGTGGAAAATAGTCTTACAAATGGCAAAACTCAAAATCCAAATGGAAGGGAAAACAAAAATAGTAACTTTTACATTTTGGCCTCTTTGTGGAGATTAAGGCAGATTATCTCAGCCCTGATGGGAATGGATCCCAGGTTGTGAGCTGAAGGAAGTGGCCCATCTGGAGGCAGGGAGAGAAGTGTCTTCCTAGGGACTGGGTAGGGAATGAGCATTGGTTATAGTGCTTGTGGGCCGTACTGTGGAGCCAAGGATACTGGTTGAGAAGGACATCAAGTTCTTTTAGGGAATGCTGAAGGTCTCTGGGCCTCTTGCTCCATGGAGCAGACTTTTGGGATGAATGTCTTCGAAGGCACCTTGAGTAGCCATGCCTGACAGACAGATGAGAACTAGACCTCATCAACCACCCACTGCAGGGATAGTGATGGGTTAAGATCCATGCCTCTTTCCCCTATTCCAGGTACCATATCAGACCCTGGGAATCTAACCACATTCTAGGGAAAAGGGGATACTTTCTAGGGAATACTTTGCTACAATTCTGTCTCCATCTGTAGAAGCCTTGTGGACCAGACTTTGAGATAAATGAGAGCATTGCTGGACACCTGAGTCCCATCCCTGGATCAGGCAGCAATCCATGGGTGACACTGGTTATATCCCCAATCTCTGTGGATTTCACTTTCTCCTCACTGTGAATATAGAGACTGAAACATAAGCTTTCACAACTTAAAGCTTTTTTTTAACTCATACTTTTGAATTGAGTGGAAAGCTCTTGTTACAGCAATTCACTCTGAATTAAACCCAACCTAGAGCAAAATCAATTCAAACTACCAAATAGCAGCACCACCACAAATGAACAAGAGGTAAGATCAACTATTCCTTAAAATTCTATAGTATCCTGAGGTACCATAAAATATAGGAGGCAAAAAAATAATATCAAGACAGTTTAGAAAAAGTAAGACTCCATCAAATGACATCACCAAGTTTCTTAAAATTCAGTGATTTATGTTACTTCCAAAGCTCTGCAAGTGTCCAGAATTGCTGTGAAGACAAGAGGAATGTTTAAAGGTCCCTGATTTGAGAGGAGTGTGGAAAATAGTCTTACAAATGGCAAAACTCAAAATCCAAATGGCAGAGCTTGGGAAAACAATTGGCCTTGAATAGAAAATGTGATCTTTGTAGAGCCTTAGCTTTTGGTTTCTAGAAATATTATCACTGTCAGTCCTGTCAGTCGTTGCTCCCAACTGCCTGGAGACAGTGGTTTCACACAGTAAACAGGAACTTTCAGCACATAGAAAAGCCTGGTGCTTTGGGTATTAGCAAAAGCTGTGGTATTCCAGTGTTGTTGCCAAGAGATTTGAAGGTTATGTTAAGAGTTCCTGAAATCTAGAGATGTGTGGGTATTATGTGAAGCACAGTGAAAAAAGTTTACTTTTAATATATTTTCACCTAAGGTTGATGCTAAAACCATGTATATGATGGGGTATGAATTTCTTTTTTCTAAGCTGATTCCTTTCAGGCTCTAAAAAGGGACTAAATAGGGCTGCCATCAACTGCATGGCCATGAGTTGCTGTCTGTCCCTTCTTGCAGGAACCTGGGACTATATGGCTCATTTCCATGAATCCTACTCTAGACTCCATTTTCAGTCTTGTTGCCCTGAGGTAGCTGCTTCTTGGTCATCTTTGTGGGAGCTCTAGGACGCACGGTCTGCTCTGTTCCATGTCGCACCAGACCTCTGATCACATCTGGTGAAGACCTCATTAGGACTTAAGTCTTTGCTTTTAGTGGTAACACTTGTTGAAGCTGTTGGTTATTTGCTATTTGTATTTCTTGGATCTGGATTTTGAGAAGCCGGTGCAGTCTACAAATGAGAAAAGCCTCATTTCCTTGGGATATGTGAAGAAGGCAATTACTTGACTGTGGAGCAGTTCATTCTCCAAGACGACTTGTTCAGATAAAAAGTCCAGAGGCCAATCTTGGCTTCAGTTAGAGACTCCTTGATTACTTTAACCATATTTTATTTATTCTATTTATTCATTTAATTATCCAAGAACTTTCATTATCTGGATAAATATTTTTATTGCAACATTTAAAAAAATCAATGCCAACAATTCATGATAAACAAAATATCAAAATTTTCCACAAAGATGGGATCAGTATGACTGTCCTTCCTCTTGCTTTTGGCTCCAATAGGATCTGGCTCAGCAGAGCAACTGATTCTATCTGTGTAGTGTTTTCTTGCATCCCTACTGACACTAACTGTGTGTGTTTTCCCCAAACACTGTATACTTGTCATTTTTTCCACACCAGCTCCAACTCTGCATCACCAACTGGGTGTCCAACAATTCAGTTCAATTCAATTCTGACACCAACTCCTGGAGTTAGGCAGATGACCAGTTATGATCTCCAAGTCCAAGGCTTTCCCACTTGAGATGCTACCTGCAATGAGCTGTTCAAGATACCCCCACTTCTTCCTGCTGACTACCAGAGTCACCTTCTTGGGATAAACTCAGGTGTGATTGGAAAGGGCATGTTATGAATAACAAAATATGCTCTTGTCACTCAGGAAATTCTAAGGACTTTAGGAGTTCTTTGCCAGAAATCAGAAACAGAGACCAATATTTATTTCCTGTTGTAGCACACTATCTTTACTTAAAATTTTGATGGTTTTTTCATTAAGAATTTTCCCATTGATTTTTAGCAATATAATTTGTTTTGCTACTGAGTTTTTGAACACATCCTTAAATCTGGTGCTTGAGATGAGTGCCTTGTTCATCTCACCCTAGCTTCCTACTTTGAAACTCTGACAAAGGTAGTGGTGGCAAGGCCCTTTATATAAGCTGTACACATATCAAACAATTTAATCGCGACTGTTATTTGTCATTGTTGTTCAGTTGCTAAGTAGTGTCTAACTCTTTGCAACTGCATAGATGCAGAACTCCAAGTTTCCTGGTCTTTCACGATATTCCCTCAGAGTCTGCTCAAATTCATGTCCATTGAGTTGGTGATGGATATCCAACCATCTCATCCTCTGTCTACTCCCTTCTCCTCTTGCCCTCAATCTTTCCCAGCATGAGCGTCTTTTCCAGTGAGTCAGCTCTTTGCATCTGGTAACCCAAGTATTGGAGCTTTAGCACCAGTCCTTCCAATGAACATTCAGGGTTGATTTCTTTTGGGATAGACTGGTTTGGTCTCCTTGCTATGTAAGGGACCCTCCAGAGTCTTCTCCAGCACCACAGTTCAAAAGCATCAATTCTTCATGCTCAGTCTTCTTTATAGTCCAACCCACATGTCTGTATGTGACTATTATACCATTATAGAGACCAGTTAACTTTAACTGTACAGATCTATGCAAATCAGAGGAATCACTGAGCAGGGCAGGCATCTAACAGATGAGGGTATTGAGCAGAAGACTTAGGGTCAAACTGCTACCTCATCTGTGTTCCCAAACTGGAGAGTTCTGTTGAATACCAGTTATACTAGGAAGTGAGTTCTAACCTTAAACTAACTTAAAGTTTTTGGATGAAATGGACTCGTTGGGCTTCAATTTCCTTTCTCAATACCAAAGAAAATTTGGAGTTAGCCATTTCTAATGCTATTTTTTTGTAGCTCTAAATATTTAAAACTTGGCTTTGTTTTTCCCGAAGAAGATAGATTTATAAAGTGATTTTTCTAAAAATTAGCCTTAAAAATGTATATCTTCATTTTACATGACGATGAGTTTTGCAAATTGGAAAAATACAAAGGAGAAAGTAAAAATTGCTTGTTAGTCTACTTCCCAGAAATGACTGCTATCAATATTCTAGTGTCTCTAGTCCACACACTTGCACATGCACACATATACATACACACAGTCTATTAAATACACACTTATTTTAGAAATCTTTATAGATTTAGAAGAGGAATGGTGACTGGAAAGATGGTAATGGGGAATCTTCATTCATCCAAGACCTACTTTGGGTAAGCTTTGTATCAAAGCTTAATTTTTACTATCATTTTGTCTCCATTTTACATATGAGAAAGCAGATTCAGGAAGGTTGAGTGACCTAGCCTAGGTTAGGCAGAGACTGACTCCATATATAGGAAAAGCCTTGATTGTTATCAAATATAAAAAATAACAATTAGAGTATTAAACACTCTAGTTCCATCACCGTTGTGGCAAAAATGAGTATGGAAACAAAAAACTTCTTTTCATGTATGAGTAAGTATATTTTATTAAAACTGAATATAGCATGGCACTCAGAGAATTCTGTTGGGGGCCGTGAGAGCCCTGGCCATGCCTTATAGCCTCTAAGCGTATGAATGCTGCTGTGTGCTCCCAAGGATGGCTCCTTCAGCAGAACACAGCCTACCTTCTGTCTAATAAACTGTGAGGCTGTGCAAGGTCAGCGAGTGTGATAAGAAGCCAGAAGGCTACAATCTTAAAGCAAGGAGGGTGTCTTGCAGCCTCCAACTCAAAAAGCACTGTGCCATAAAGATGGCGCCTAGCAGAAGATAGGAGGGCGCGGTTTGGCACGGTCTGGGATGCGTGATTGTTACGTGATAGGCTGCTCAAAGTTTCCACACTCGTGATCAGTGTATGCTCCCCATAGACTTTTACTATGATGTAACCGCATGCACAGCTGACCTTTAACACGATTGGCTGTGTTTGGCTCCTTCTTCTTTCCTTTCTCTTTCTGAAAAGCATAAACATCGCTCCCTTTCAACAATAAAACGAGACTTGATCAGTCTCCTGTCTTGTCTCCATTTCTCGTGTCTCTTGTCCTATTTCATTCCCACTCCCCCACTTCTAGGTCTGCGTTGAGGAATCCTAGGTCTGCGCTGACAAAGCCCGGGGGTCGGGACAGAATTCAAATTTAGATGAAGTCTATATAACATTTAAAAGGATTGTTTTTCTCCTCTACTTCTAGAGAATGTCTTTTCCTGGACAAATTTAATTCAGGTTTTGGCAAAAATGGCTTCAAGGATTTTTTCTGAATAGAGGACAGCAATTTTTTATTGAATTTGGAAAACACATACCTAGCTTCAATACTGATTGGCAAACATGAAGGAAGGCTTTCTTTTCTACTTTAAAGCTATAATTCAGAATATGTTGCTGAAAAGAGAGTCAAAACTATTACTTGATAAAAGTCTGTAGCATACAGGTGCCGCAAAAGTTCTTGGGTTGGGGGTTTGAGTACTGTGTTATAAGATAACATTTCACAGCTGTCTTCTAGAAGAAGGAGCAGACAGGCAAGACTTAGCCATCAGCTGGTAGAAACACAAGGGAACTGACCTACAATAATATACTTGTATGCTTAGGTTCACTTTCTTACTTAGAGAGACTCTAGATAGAGGCAAGGGCAACATTCCATTGACTCAAGTGAATATTTAAACCTACAAACCTTTTGTAAAATGTTCTTACCAATCCCCAACATTTCAAAAGAACAGAAGGTTGAGTGACAAGGCTGAGAAGAGTAGGTCAGATGCTGACTCTTGGTTCTTGCTGTATGGGACTTGGAAATTAGCCTCTTTCTGTCTCTTGTTTCCTATCAATGAGACCCAAAGTATAAAACTTCCTGCCATCTACTCAATTCTCACCCTCGCTGCTGTGTTTTAGAAGGTAATAACTGCCTGTAGATCCACACAATGAATTCCTAGAAAGAATACTGCATGAAAATATCTGGTATGGTGCTATGTCCCCATGGCTAGGACAAAGCAACCCACATGAGGAATTCAGAGACAGGATGACCCATCCTCTTCTTCAGAGTCTCTGATTAAATTACAATTTATTCCACAGATGGGAGAGTAGGGCTAGTTATAATTTAATCTGCTTAGCTGTAAATAATCTTGCCCATGTCCCAATTTCTTCATCCGCAAATTGGAACTAATATTTACATTGTAGCTCAAAGGGAATTTAGTCAGTCCTAATGAGATCAGTTGTGTCGTGGGTTTGGCACTGGTTGGATGGAAGGCATTATATAAATGCCGTCATTTTCATTAGGATTATTTTCATCATAATTTTATGCTAAACACAGCTGTAGCAACATATGTTTTAAAGATTTAAATAAACATTCGTTCCTGGACAAATTTAATTCAGGTTTTGGCAAAATGGCTTCAAGGATTTTTTCTGAATAGAGGACAGCAATTTTTTATTGAATTTGGAAAACACATACCTAGCTTCAATACTGATTGGCAAACATGAAGGAAGGCTTTCTTTTCTACTTTAAAGCTATAATTCAGAATATGTTGCTGAAAAGAGAGTCAAAACTATTACTTGATAAAAGTCTGTAGCATACAGGTGCCGCAAAAGTTCTTGGGTTGGGGGTTTGAGTACTGTGTTATAAGATAACATTTCACAGCTGTCTTCTAGAAGAAGGAGCAGACAGGCAAGACTTAGCCATCAGCTGGTAGAAACACAAGGGAACTGACCTACAATAATATACTTGTATGCTTAGGTTCACTTTCTTACTTAGAGAGACTCTAGATAGAGGCAAGGGCAACATTCCATTGACTCAAGTGAATATTTAAACCTACAAACCTTTTGTAAAATGTTCTTACCAATCCCCAACATTTCAAAAGAACAGAAGGTTGAGTGACAAGGCTGAGAAGAGTAGGTCAGATGCTGACTCTTGGTTCTTGCTGTATGGGACTTGGAAATTAGCCTCTTTCTGTCTCTTGTTTCCTATCAATGAGACCCAAAGTATAAAACTTCCTGCCATCTACTCAATTCTCACCCTCGCTGCTGTGTTTTAGAAGGTAATAACTGCCTGTAGATCCACACAATGAATTCCTAGAAAGAATACTGCATGAAAATATCTGGTATGGTGCTATGTCCCCATGGCTAGGACAAAGCAACCCACATGAGGAATTCAGAGACAGGATGACCCATCCTCTTCTTCAGAGTCTCTGATTAAATTACAATTTATTCCACAGATGGGAGAGTAGGGCTAGTTATAATTTAATCTGCTTAGCTGTAAATAATCTTGCCCATGTCCCAATTTCTTCATCCGCAAATTGGAACTAATATTTACATTGTAGCTCAAAGGGAATTTAGTCAGTCCTAATGAGATCAGTTGTGTCGTGGGTTTGGCACTGGTTGGATGGAAGGCATTATATAAATATGCCGTCATTTTCATTAGGATTATTTTCATCATAATTTTATGCTAAACACAGCTGTAGCAACATATGTTTTAAAGATTTAAATAAACATTCTGAAATTCATGAAACCTGATTCACTTTCTCCCAATTTGGCTGAATTTGCCATCATTTTGAAAATTCTGAAGGCAGGGTTTTCAATTCACAAAGCCTCTCCCTGTGTCAGAGTTTATACACTGACAAGCATAATTTTCTTTTGGAAGCTCTTTAAAAACATGGCAAAATTGTCCAACATGTTAGCCTGGCAGCTTGGAGGTGGGGCTCCCTCATAGTAACTGTGTGAATGGAGAGTCACTCAGAAACAGAAAATATGAGTCCACCTCCAAATCTGCATACCACTAACACAAAAGCTTGATTTCTGGAAAAGTAGGACAAATAGAAGAGGCTTAAGTAGTTTCTTGGTTTGTGTGTTTAATGTGGAGATCAAATAACGGCCATGTCAAATATTGGCTGTGGGCCACTGACATCTTGAGCTATATTAATAACTGTTTGCTTCACCGTTCCCCAGGATTAAGTGTGTGATGACCCAGCTGCACAATTTAAATGACCCAAAATATTGAATCAATGGTACCCTGTGTGTGTTTTCTGGAACTAGCCTTAAAGAGGATTATACTAGCAAAAAGCCATCAAACTTTTGGCCCTCTCCCCAAAGACAGATGGTCTTCAAGGTCTATGAGTGACAGGACCATTCCCAAATTTCCTTTGCTGTGATACAGGTAAGTAATCAGGTAAATAGAAGTCAGTCCAGAGACTACATATTTTGGCCTTTTTCATGCCGTGAAAACATTTCGTAAGTAAGAATACTGCATGAAAATATCTGGTAGGCTATGGCCCCATGGCTAGGACAAAGCAACCCACATGAGGAATTCAGACACAGGATGACCCATCCTCTTCTTCAGAGTCTCTGATTAAATTACAATTTATTCCACAGATGGGAGAGTAGGGCTAGTTATAATTTAATCTGCTTAGCTGTAAATAATCTTGCCCATGTCCCAATTTCTTCATCCGCAAATTGGAACTAATATTTACATTGTAGCTCAAAGGGAATTTAGTCAGTCCTAATGAGATCAGTTGTGTCGTGGGTTTGGCACTGGTTGGATGGAAGGCATTATATAAATATGCCGTCATTTTCATTAGGATTATTTTCATCATAATTTTATGCTAAACACAGCTGTAGCAACATATGTTTTAAAGATTTAAATAAACATTCTGAAATTCATGAAACCTGATTCACTTTCTCCCAATTTGGCTGAATTTGCCATCATTTTGAAAATTCTGAAGGCAGGGTTTTCAATTCACAAAGCCTCTCCCTGTGTCAGAGTTTATACACTGACAAGCATAATTTTCTTTTGGAAGCTCTTTAAAAACATGGCAAAATTGTCCAACATGTTAGCCTGGCAGCTTGGAGGTGGGGCTCCCTCATAGTAACTGTGTGAATGGAGAGTCACTCAGAAACAGAAAATATGAGTCCACCTCCAAATCTGCATACCACTAACACAAAAGCTTGATTTCTGGAAAAGTAGGACAAATAGAAGAGGCTTAAGTAGTTTCTTGGTTTGTGTGTTTAATGTGGAGATCAAATAACGGCCATGTCAAATATTGGCTGTGGGCCACTGACATCTTGAGCTATATTAATAACTGTTTGCTTCACCGTTCCCCAGGATTAAGTGTGTGATGACCCAGCTGCACAATTTAAATGACCCAAAATATTGAATCAATGGTACCCTGTGTGTGTTTTCTGGAACTAGCCTTAAAGAGGATTATACTAGCAAAAAGCCATCAAACTTTTGGCCCTCTCCCCAAAGACAGATGGTCTTCAAGGTCTATGAGTGACAGGACCACAATTCCCAAATTTCCTTTGCTGTGATACAGGTAAGTAATCAGGTAAATAGAAGTCAGTCCAGAGACTACATATTTTGGCCTTTTTCAACATGCCCACAGCTGAATATACTCTATGTTGAACAGTGATTAGTCAAGTTCACAACCTTCTGTTGTCTTTTATGTAACTTCAGGCAACTGTATCCTTATTTTCAAATAGATTACATACCAAGTGATTGCCTGCCTTGGCTTTGTAACATTCCAGGTTACCTCCAAGTTGCCTAGAGTTACACATTTTAGAGACATTTTTCTTTGACTTACTAAAAGAATAAATACGTATATAAGAGTGCTTTGAGAGAGGAGACTTTTTAAGCCAAATATTAATTGTTTCCTAGATGGTGCTAGTGGTAAAGAATCTACCTGCCAATGCAGGAGATGCAAGAGATGAAGATTTAATTCCTGTGTCAGGAAGATGTCCTGGAGAAGGAAATGGAAACCCAATCCAGTATTCTTGCCTGAGAGATCCAATGGGAGGAGTCTGGCAGAGCACAGTCTATGGGGTTGCAAAGAGTTAGATACAGCTGAGCACACACACGTACAATTACTTGTTTGGGAGAATCTGGCATAAACTGATGGTAGTACTGCCCAGATTTAGAGGTTTTGTTGACTGAGACTTCAGGAGTGCTCTAGGGAAATGGAGATATCTGAAAAAAACATGCTCAGGAAGGTGAAGGTGAAACACTGTTTTCAGGAGATGAAAGAAAGAGGATGCTTTGTTCTGAGTGATGCTAATGCTGTTTGTTAAGCCAAAGAATCTCAGCTCTTATGAAAACACTACCTTGGGAATAAGCTTACTTATGTGCAGAATTTTAAAGCAAATTGTACACTCACACTGTCTTATTCCGTAGGCTGAAGGTTCAGCCAAGATAGGTACAATTTATCAAATTTGCTAGATTAATCTGTTGCTGGCCTTAAGGACAACATTTCAAAAGACTTCTTTTCTGAGTCAGTTCATAAGAGTAGCAAGAAGTCAGTGTTTTCCAACAAAGCACAATCATACTGTCCTTAGGGAGGTATCCTCTGTACCCCCTATCCAAGAAGTCCTGGGACGAGAATCCTATATATAGGAACCCCTAGGGATATCTTTATGGGTGTATACATGCATATAGGAGAGCTCTGAGGGTTGGGGCAGAGACAGAAGACAAGGAAGTGTGGGGATGGAGAGTTACAGTAATTCCAGCCTCTGTGTGATGTGAACCATTGGTGGCGCGATAGGCAGAATAAAGTCAGCACCAAAGGTGTCCACATCGTAATCCTTAGAATGTGTGAATATGTTATCTTAAAACAAGATTTTGAAGGTGTGATTAAATTAGAGATACTGAGTTAGGGAAATTTCCCTGGATTATCTTGGTATTTCTTCTTCTTTTTTTTAATTTACTTATCTTTTTTTGGGGGGGGTGAGTTGGGGAGGGAGGGGGATGGGCGGGCCACTTCTATTGGTCTTTCATTTCTCTATTTTCATCCGTCTTTGTTCTTTGGCTCCTGTGTGCTTCCTATCGCAGTGGCCTCTGTCGTCTCAGAGCGCCGTCTCTGGGCGCATGCGCCCCAGAGCTTCAGCTCGGTAATTGGACACATCAGTCCAGCCACTCCGTGGCACGTGGGATCTTCCCAAGCCAGGGATCGAACTGGCGCCCCTTGCACTTCAAGACAGTGTTCTTACCCACCGGACCACCAGGGGAAGCCCCTATCTTGGTATTTCTAATACAATCCTATAAGAGCAAGGGGTCTGATAAGGAGAGTCAGAGGAAGGATAAGAGGCAATGTGATGAGGGAGCAGAGAGAAATTGGAATAGTCTACACTGTTGGAACTGGAGGTAGAAGATGAGGCCATGAGTCAGGAATACAGACAGCCTCTGGAAGATGAAAGACAAGGAAACAGATTCTCCCCTATGCCTTTAAAAGGAAAGCAACCCCCTTGACTCATTCTACAAGGAGATAAAATTGGAGATGGATAAATTGTCTGTGGATCTAAATGTAGTCATGACTTTTCATCACAGAATCCCACCACTGAGAATGACTTCAAGAAAAAAACGTTGAGGATTTCTAATGGAAAAGAATCTGAAAAAGAAACACACACACACACACTCAGGTGGTAAAGACAGTAAAGAATCTGCCACAATGCAGGAAATCTGGGTTTTGTCCCTGAGTCAAGAAGAGTCCCTGGAGAAGGGCATGGCTTCCTACTCCAGTATTCTTGCCTGGACAATTCCATGTACATAGAATCCTGGAGGGCTACAGTCCACGGGGGTCGTAGAGTTGGACATGACTGAGTGACTAACACTGGTATATATATATATATATGATATATTCAGTTTACACATAAACTGAACGCATTGCACAGTTTGCTGTTGCACAGCAGACACACAACAGTAAACTTCTGCCGCTGCCAATGACTAGGTCTTTGTCTACATGCTAAGCTACGGCAGTCGTGTCCCCCTTTGCAACCCTATAGACTATAGCCCACCAGGCTCTTCTGTCCATGGGATCCTCCAGGTAAGAATACTGAAGTGGGTTGCTATTTCCTACTCCATGGCATCTTCCTAAACCAGGAATCAAACCCATGTCTTTTACATCTCCTGCATTGGCATGCAGGTTATTTACCACTAGCATCACCTGGAAAGCCTTAATAGTTATATAATTTTATTTTAATTATTTTTGGCCACAGCATGCAGCATGTGGATCTTAGTTCCCAAGCCAGGGACTGAACTCATGCCCTCCCAATGGAAAGGAGATTTTTTAACCACTGGACTAACAGAGAAGTCCTGAATGCTGTAATTTTTTGTAGCTATATCAACTGCATTAATATCATATAATTATTGATAATATAATGCATACTATATATACTGCTGAATCACTTTATAGTATACCTGAAACTGACACAACATCGTAACTTAACTATGCTTTAATAAGAAATGATTGTTAAAAAAAGAAAGAAAACTGACTAATTTATTATCTTAGCCTCAAGAGATAAGCCAGCTAGCATCCCTTTCTTGATAAGTACAGAAATATTTAAAGACTATAGTCAAATCTCCCCTTAACATTCTATTCTCAAGGCCATAGAACCTTGGGCACAATCGCACATTTCTTTCTAAAAATTTTAATCATTTTGGGGTTTCTTTATTCCATACTTCAGCTCCCACACATTCTCTGGGCATCATTTCAAAGTGAATGAGATTCTTGAGGCCTTAAGCAATGTACCATCATAGGAATGAATTTGTTTTCCTATTATTTCAGGAAACTATTTAGAAATTGAACTCCTGGCACCTCAAACAAGCCTCAGTCAACATCCAAAAGTAAGGAAGGAATTTAGCAAAGTAAAAGAACCCAAACCAAAGATCAGCCCTGGAACCCACATTAGAAGCTTTAAAAGGATAGTCCCCCAAGAGTGATTTTTTGGTTAACTCAGTAACTGGCCTGAAGGAAATTTCACTTTTTTTTAAAAGCTTTTCTGGTTTTGTATTAGATACTTGCGCTGCCAATGACTAGGTCTTTGTCTACATGCTAAGCTACGGCAGTCGTGTCCCCCTTTGCAACCCTATAGACTATAGCCCACCAGGCTCTTCTGTCCATGGGATCCTCCAGGTAAGAATACTGAAGTGGGTTGCTATTTCCTACTCCATGGCATCTTCCTAAACCAGGAATCAAACCCATGTCTTTTACATCTCCTGCATTGGCATGCAGGTTATTTACCACTAGCATCACCTGGAAAGCCTTAATAGTTATATAATTTTATTTTAATTATTTTTGGCCACAGCATGCAGCATGTGGATCTTAGTTCCCAAGCCAGGGACTGAACTCATGCCCTCCCAATGGAAAGGAGATTTTTTAACCACTGGACTAACAGAGAAGTCCTGAATGCTGTAATTTTTTGTAGCTATATCAACTGCATTAATATCATATAATTATTGATAATATAATGCATACTATATATACTGCTGAATCACTTTATAGTATACCTGAAACTGACACAACATCGTAACTTAACTATGCTTTAATAAGAAATGATTGTTAAAAAAAGAAAGAAAACTGACTAATTTATTATCTTAGCCTCAAGAGATAAGCCAGCTAGCATCCCTTTCTTGATAAGTACAGAAATATTTAAAGACTATAGTCAAATCTCCCCTTAACATTCTATTCTCAAGGCCATAGAACCTTGGGCACAATCGCACATTTCTTTCTAAAAATTTTAATCATTTTGGGGTTTCTTTATTCCATACTTCAGCTCCCACACATTCTCTGGGCATCATTTCAAAGTGAATGAGATTCTTGAGGCCTTAAGCAATGTACCATCATAGGAATGAATTTGTTTTCCTATTATTTCAGGAAACTATTTAGAAATTGAACTCCTGGCACCTCAAACAAGCCTCAGTCAACATCCAAAAGTAAGGAAGGAATTTAGCAAAGTAAAAGAACCCAAACCAAAGATCAGCCCTGGAACCCACATTAGAAGCTTTAAAAGGATAGTCCCCCAAGAGTGATTTTTTGGTTAACTCAGTAACTGGCCTGAAGGAAATTTCACTATATGGATGTTTATATATATAAGTGAAACAACAGTATCAAATAATATTTACTGAATGTTTAATATGTATTAGATACTTGTTTCCAATAATTAATCCATTCAAACTTTGTAACTATCCTAGGAGGTCAATTCTATTCTTCGAATTCTCAGTTTACGTATTGGGAAACTAGAGCACAGGAAAGTGAAATAACATGAGCAGGAAGTCACGTGAGCAGGAAGCAGAAGGACTCAGAGAAGGAAGAAGAAAGAAGAGAAACAAGAGAGAAAAAGGAGGAAGATTATGAAGGCCAGAGCTTTGAAGCCCTGGGATCATGAATAATGGTGGCTAGGCCTGGGGCTCATCTGGAGAGTAGCCCTTTTTCATACTCAAGATGGGCTGCATGTAGGGGCAAGTGGGAGAAATCTGCATCAAAAGAAGGAACATGCCAGAAGTGTCCTAAGCCAAAGGTGCATCAAGCACCAAGAGGTCAGCTCTCTGGAAATGGGTTCATTGTACACAAGGTCAGTAAATGAGCCAGCATCTGCACTTGGAGCTAGAGATGCACCTCGGCTCTGAACTCCAGTGCACCTACCCTGTGATCTTAGTCTTCTGGCAGATCTGCCGTTCAGACATCTGTTGAAATGCTCATAGTAGTGATGCCTACCTCACAAGCTTGAGAGTCTGAAAGAAGATTGTGTACAGAAACACTTTTAAAACTACAAAGTAATTATTATGATGATGATCCCAGATCATCAATTTGGAGTGATGAGCAAGTAGTAGGGAATCCCACAATGATGGCACAGGTCAAAACTTAACATAATTAAATACAAAATGGACGATATAGCATCTTTAGAAAACAGTATGAGTTTGATTATTGTGCCTTTTATTGTTTCCATGCTGGTCATAACCAAAAATGCTTGCCATCAAACACCTGGATGTGGGTCACTGGGCTTTCCAGTCACCTTTCCAGGTAGTTGTATGTTGCTCAGGCCTCTAATTTAGCAAAGTATCAGCCCTGGACCCACATTAGAAGCTTTAAAAGGATAGTCCCCCAAGAGTGATTTTTTGGTTAACTCAGTAACTGGCCTGAAGGAAATTTCACTATATGGATGTTTATATATATAAGTGAAACAACAGTATCAAATAATATTTACTGAATGTTTAATATGTATTAGATACTTGTTTCCAATAATTAATCCATTCAAACTTTGTAACTATCCTAGGAGGTCAATTCTATTCTTCGAATTCTCAGTTTACGTATTGGGAAACTAGAGCACAGGAAAGTGAAATAACATGAGCAGGAAGTCACGTGAGCAGGAAGCAGAAGGACTCAGAGAAGGAAGAAGAAAGAAGAGAAACAAGAGAGAAAAAGGAGGAAGATTATGAAGGCCAGAGCTTTGAAGCCCTGGGATCATGAATAATGGTGGCTAGGCCTGGGGCTCATCTGGAGAGTAGCCCTTTTTCATACTCAAGATGGGCTGCATGTAGGGGCAAGTGGGAGAAATCTGCATCAAAAGAAGGAACATGCCAGAAGTGTCCTAAGCCAAAGGTGCATCAAGC
The DNA here is from genome assembly GCA_022376925.1 of Tragulus kanchil. Lineage (NCBI taxonomy): Eukaryota > Metazoa > Chordata > Mammalia > Artiodactyla > Tragulidae > Tragulus > Tragulus kanchil. Next base: position 46,813,108 of record JAIOJX010000025.1, read on the forward strand.
ACCAAGAGGTCAGCTCTCTGGAAATGGGTTCATTGTACACAAGGTCAGTAAATGAGCCAGCATCTGCACTTGGAGCTAGAGATGCACCTCGGCTCTGAACTCCAGTGCACCTACCCTGTGATCTTAGTCTTCTGGCAGATCTGCCGTTCAGACATCTGTTGAAATGCTCATAGTAGTGATGCCTACCTCACAAGCTTGAGAGTCTGAAAGAAGATTGTGTACAGAAACACTTTTAAAACTACAAAGTAATTATTATGATGATGATCCCAGATCATCAATTCGGAGTGATGAGCAAGTAGTAGGGAATCCCACAATGATGGCACAGGTCAAAACTTAACATAATTAAATACAAAATGGACGATATAGCATCTTTAGAAAACAGTATGAGTTTGATTATTGTGCCTTTTATTGTTTCCATGCTGGTCATAACCAAAAATGCTTGCCATCAAACACCTGGATGTGGGTCACTGGGCTTTCCAGTCACTTTTCTAGGTAGTTGTATGTTGCTCAGGCCTCTGATGTGCTCAACTTCCTCCCCTGGACATTCAAGCTACTGTGGAGGGTCAACAGTACGAAAAATGTTAAAGTGTTAAAAATAGGCTGGGGTAAATCACAGGAAAAAAATTCTCTCAAAACGGACAACATCCTGTAATCCATAAATCTCAAACTTAAGTCAACCCCGGTGTTAAACCAAAACTGGAACATCACAAACTCCATTGTGACACAACAGATAAAATGACTGCTGGTTAATATATTTCTCAGAAATAGAGGATGAACCTTAATGATCACATTTTCTCCCTTCCTGTAGGTAAGATATATACAGACTCAGTAAAATATGGATTCTTTTGTTCAATTGACACTAAGACCATATTCTACAAGTCTGGGGATATAACTAAGTAGCATGTTTCAAGAGTTAGTACTATCTGTCTGGCAGTACTATCTGGCAGTTAGTACTATCTGGCAGTGGAGAAGAGCTCTGAATTTCAGTCCTAGAGGCACTTATGTGGCCTTGGCAAGCTCCTTTACCATGTCCAGTCTTCATAGCTGCCAAGGGGAAGCAGGGAGCTAGGTCTCTGAGGCAGACTTGGAAGTTAGCAATGTCAGAGGAGTATGCAGAGATGTCACAATCAAATGATCAAATGGCTCTGGCAAACCTCTGGATCATGCTGTGGTGCTTGTCTCAGCCTGGTCTGGGAAGATGAGCCACAGATGCCACTGTTCAGTGGTGACTATGGAACTAAAGCTAAGTTTTACAGCTTCTCATTGCAATAGCAGGAACAACAACAGCAACAAAAAATCTTGATCCACTTTGAGCATGTGAACTTTAAATATGTTTGAAATATTTAAAATTGATTAAAGTCAAAAATGGCACAAGATTGTAAAGTAATATACAGGTGGTTATTTAAAATATTCTGTCCAAAGCTGGCTGACCATCTGCCAACCCCATCATGGATTTCATTCCAGCCCCACACCGTGCTCCAGGCAATAGCTTAGCAAACGAACTTGGAGAACAGTTCCTTTAAGATCAGCTAAGCAGAGCTTCTGTGAAATGTACTTCCTGTGAAATTGCATAAGGACATTTTGATGGATTTCTGCACCATGTCAAAACTCAATGTAACTAAATGTAAAATGGATAATAAAGCATGTTTAGGAAGCAGTATAATTTTGATTACTCTGCCATTTATTGTTCCTGTGTTGGTCATAACCAAATGTACCTGACAGATAAGTTGCTTGGGGGACAGAAGAAGTATTTGCCATGAATTTAAAAAGCACTTGTGTTGGTTCTTTGCAACCCTTTCTCATTCGCCTCATCTTACCTCATTTTGTTGTCTCATCTCTTTTGATTTCCTATTAGTTTATCTTGCACTGTTGAATTAGTGTCTGCTTTTTCTCTGAGCTTCTGTGCCCTTTCTTCTTTGGATTTTTCTATATTCTTTAGTTTATATCTGCCTCCCATTGTTGTCCATCATTTTAGACACTAACTCTTCTCTCTTAACTGCTGTAGGTAAATGAGGGTACAACTTTGTATTTTCCTAAATGAGTGTATAGCTTTAAATCCATTTGCATAACCATTTATAAATAAACTATTTTGTACACACTAGTTGATGAAGACCAGTAAAATTAGGACTTATGAATATTAGATAGGGGCAGAGTGATCTGATGGAGAGAAGAAGACAGTAGAGATTAACAACTTGAGTTAAGGCCACGGGAAGAGAACAGAGAGGAGCAATGGATAAGACAGAGAGAGCTGAGGAGCACGGCAGCATCCATGTGGAGACTCTGAGGCCACATGTCCTTCAGGGCAGCCTCTCTCCCATGATCATAATTTTTTCTGATCCTTCCTTTGTTCTTCTGGGCTTAAGGGTGGTCATGTCTTCCCAGTATTTCTGATTCTTGGGTGTTTTGCAACCTGTTTCAGCTCCTCCAAAACTGTCAACATCTTTGTAAAGTCTCTTCACTAAACCGTCCACGCATCCAACTGTGTCCTCTAGCTCTTGCCCATGTTCAGGCCTCATCTCCTCAATGGGGCTTAAGGTTCTAGAGGTCAGAGATAAAGTCTTGCTGCTCTTTTAAATATGCATGGCCTTGGACAAAAAAGCCTTGTAGGAAATTCTCTATGAATGGTGAAGGCAAGCAAAAAGGAAAATCAGAAAGGAGAAAGGAAGAAAGGCCTGATCTTGGGGGGAAGTGAAATTGCATAAGGAATTGATGTTTCTGCAAGAAAATGTTTAAAGAAAAAGCATGTTTAGGAAGCAGTATAATTTTGATTACTCTGCCATTTATTGTTCCTGTGTTGGTCATAACCAAATGTACCTGACAGATAAGTTGCTTGGGGGACAGAAGAAGTATTTGCCATGAATTTAAAAAGCACTTGTGTTGGTTCTTTGCAACCCTTTCTCATTCGCCTCATCTTACCTCATTTTGTTGTCTCATCTCTTTTGATTTCCTATTAGTTTATCTTGCACTGTTGAATTAGTGTCTGCGTTTCTCTGAGCTTCTGTGCCCTTTCTTCTTTGGATTTTTCTATATTCTTTAGTTTATATCTGCCTCCCATTGTTGTCCATCATTTTAGACACTAACTCTTCTCTCTTAACTGCTGTAGGTAAATGAGGGTACAACTTTGTATTTTCCTAAATGAGTGTATAGCTTTAAATCCATTTGCATAACCATTTATAAATAAACTATTTTGTACACACTAGTTGATGAAGACCAGTAAAATTAGGACTTATGAATATTAGATAGGGGCAGAGTGATCTGATGGAGAGAAGAAGACAGTAGAGATTAACAACTTGAGTTAAGGCCACGGGAAGAGAACAGAGAGGAGCAATGGATAAGACAGAGAGAGCTGAGGAGCACGGCAGCATCCATGTGGAGACTCTGAGGCCACATGTCCTTCAGGGCAGCCTCTCTCCCATGATCATAATTTTTTCTGATCCTTCCTTTGTTCTTCTGGGCTTAAGGGTGGTCATGTCTTCCCAGTATTTCTGATTCTTGGGTGTTTTGCAACCTGTTTCAGCTCCTCCAAAACTGTCAACATCTTTGTAAAGTCTCTTCACTAAACCGTCCACGCATCCAACTGTGTCCTCTAGCTCTTGCCCATGTTCAGGCCTCATCTCCTCAATGGGGCTTAAGGTTCTAGAGGTCAGAGATAAAGTCTTGCTGCTCTTTTAAATATGCATGGCCTTGGACAAAAAAGCCTTGTAGGAAATTCTCTATGAATGGTGAAGGCAGCAAAGGAACAAGGGAAGGAGGGGTGAAGTGAGAAAAGTCAGAAAGGAGAAAGGAAGAAAGGCCTGATCTGTGGGAGTGTGAAAGGTGAGTGACAGGTGGCCTAACATAACAATGGGGACCAATTCTCTTCCCGAGGACTCTGTTCTCTGACCATCAGGGTGAAGGCCAGACATCCAGGGAAGACTGAGGTCCATGTAGGCATCTTGCTAGGCCCTCCACAGACAGGCCTTTCTTTTAAATCCTCCCAATCTCACTCCTCATTCTGTAAAATGCTTTTGCTACCACCTATGGTGACCATACAATGCTGGGGGATCAACTTGGGCTCCTCCCTTTAATTTAGAGGCCCTGGGAACTTTCCTTGATGGGAGACTACCCAGTTCTGCATGGTCCCAATCCCAACCAACCATGGGACAGTGGCCACATGTCCTCTCTCTGCACTCATTGTGCTTCTGTTGTATACAGAATATTAAGTGATTTCAGGATAAGAAGAGGTCTTAAGTTGAGATCTGCACCCTCAATACCTGGGGAGGCACCATGCTGAGTCCATAGAATAGATAGAAGGGGGCCCTTTTTAAAGCATAAAATCAATACAAAAAGATGGATTAGAAAGGTTAGTTGAAATAGCATCAGCTGAGCAAAAAGCACGGTGCAGATGAGGATAGTCATGTGGGATGACTCAGAAGGACTGGCTAGAATTTGAGCCAGATTTGTGGTGAACACATTTGACCAGGTAGCTTGGAAAATGTATTAGAAAACAATCAATCAATGTCAGGCATAATCCTTAGAAATGTGGGTCTCTGGATCCTCTGAGGATGCATTATTTCTGGCAGAATAAAAACTATGTATTACATAAGGGTGTGTTCAACTGCTTTGTTTTTTTGCTTTGTCTTAGTTTGGCAACTTTCACCAAAAATGGTGTATGGTAGACTTAGAGGAATTAGACATTCTCTTCCTGGAAATCAGATCATATGTACATATTGAGCATTTGCATCAGATTTCTATTTAGTCACCCCCTTCTCAGCTGGTAAGGCCATGGTGTGTCCAGCACGTTGGGAGGACCTTTGATTCCATCTTAAATAAAATAAACTAATGCACATTTATTTTTGCCATTTTCATTACCACTAAACGAAATGCCAATGAACATTTCAATATAACCTCTAGAGAAAATAAACCACTTTCCTAACTGACATCAGTTCTGTCTTTTTGTAAAGTGAAACCACACATTTGGAAAGATCCATCTTTTCTAGGCCAAAGGCACATCTCTTCACCTCATGCTGTTTCAAAGCTTTGGTACACGGAGCTCTAATCCTGGTCTTCTCTGGAAGAAGTTGATCTCCAGAGACCAATGAATGATAGAAAATGGAGCATAGCATATGTATTAAACACAGAGTCTTCGCCCTCAGCCTTTTTTTCTTGTAAAATGCTTTTGCTACCAATGGTGACCATACAATGCTGGGGATCAACTTGGGCTCCTCCCTTTAATTTAGAGGCCCTGGGAACTTTCCTTGATGGGAGACTACCCAGTTCTGCATGGTCCCAATCCCAACCAACCATGGGACAGTGGCCACATGTCCTCTCTCTGCACTCATTGTGCTTCTGTTGTATACAGAATATTAAGTGATTTCAGGATAAGAAGAGGTCTTAAGTTGAGATCTGCACCCTCAATACCTGGGGAGGCACCATGCTGAGTCCATAGAATAGATAGAAGGGGCCTTTATAAAGCATAAAATCAATACAAAAAGATGGATTAGAAAGGTTAGTTGAAATAGCATCAGCTGAGCAAAAAGCACGGTGCAGATGAGGATAGTCATGTGGGATGACTCAGAAGGACTGGCTAGAATTTGAGCCAGATTTGTGGTGAACACATTTGACCAGGTAGCTTGGAAAATGTATTAGAAAACAATCAATCAATGTCAGGCATAATCCTTAGAAATGTGGGTCTCTGGATCCTCTGAGGATGCATTATTTCTGGCAGAATAAAAACTATGTATTACATAAGGGTGTGTTCAACTGCTTTGTTTTTTTGCTTTGTCTTAGTTTGGCAACTTCCACCAAAAATGGTGTATGGTAGACTTAGAGGAATTAGACATTCTCTTCCTGGAAATCAGATCATATGTACATATTGAGCATTTGCATCAGATTTCTATTTAGTCACCCCCTTCTCAGCTGGTAAGGCCATGGTGTGTCCAGCACGTTGGGAGGACCTTTGATTCCATCTTAAATAAAATAAACTAATGCACATTTATTTTTGCCATTTTCATTACCACTAAACGAAATGCCAATGAACATTTCAATATAACCTCTAGAGAAAATAAACCACTTTCCTAACTGACATCAGTTCTGTCTTTTTGTAAAGTGAAACCACACATTTGGAAAGATCCATCTTTTCTAGGCCAAAGGCACATCTCTTCACCTCATGCTGTTTCAAAGCTTTGGTACACGGAGCTCTAATCCTGGTCTTCTCTGGAAGAAGTTGATCTCCAGAGACCAATGAATGATAGAAAAAATGGAGCATAGCATATGTATTAACAAGAGTCTTACTTTTTGCCTGTTTTTCCCTTTGATATAGTTGTGTCTATGCTCTTTTACTGAAGTAATAAACAAAAGACTGTTCCCTCTTGTCTCTATATTATCCATAAAACTGAAAGGCTAGCTCAATGATGGAAGTGAAACATATTAAACAAATCATTGTTGTTTTTCAGTTGCTAAGTTGTGCCCTACTCTTTGTGAGCACATGAACTGCAGCATGCCAGGCTCCCCTGTCCTTCACTATCTCCTGGAGTTTGCTCAAATTCATGTCCACTGACTCAGTGATGTTATATAACCATCTCATCCTTTGCCACTCCTTCTCATTTTGCTTCTCAATCATACCCAGCATCAGGTCTTTTCCAAAGAAGTGGCTCTTCACATCAGGGGGCGAAACTATTGGAACTTTGGTTTCAGCATCAGTCCTTCCAATGAATACACAGCATTGATTTCCTTTGAGAGTAACTGATTTGATTTTCTTGCAGTCCAAGTGCTTCTCAAGAGTCTTCTCCCACACCACAGTTTGAAAACATCATTTCTTTGGTGCTTGGCCTTCTTTATAATCTAACTCTCATATCTGTACATGACTACTGGAAAAACCATAGCTTTGAGTATATGGACCCTTGTCAGAAAAGTGTTCTCTGCTTTTTAATATGCTGTATAGATTTGGCATAGCTTTCCTACCAAAGAGCTAGCATTTTTTAATCTCATGGCTGCAATCACTGTCCAAAGCCCACTGTACCACCAGGGAAGCCTCCAAAGTGATTTTGAAGCCTAAGAACAAAAAATCTGTCACTGTTTCCATCTTATCCCCTCCCATTTGCCATGAAGTTATGGGACCAGATGCATCATCTTAGCTTTTGAATGCAGAGTTTTAAGCTAGCATTTTTCACTCTCCCCTTTCACCCTCATCAAGAGGCTCTTTAATTCCTCTTTGCCTTCTGTCTTAAGGGTATTCTGAGGTTATTGGTATTTTCCCCTACAGTCTTAATTCCAGCTTGTGATTCATCCAGTCTGACATTTTGCATTATGGACTCTGCATATAAGTTAAATAAGCAGGGTGACAATACACAGCCTTGACATACTCTTTTCCCAATTTGGAATCAGTCCATCATTCCATGTCCAGTTCTAACTGTTGCTTCTTGACCTGCATATAGGTTTCTAAGGAGGCAGATGAGTTGGTCTGGTATTCCCATCTCTATAAGAATTTTCCACAGTTTGTTATGATCCACACTGTCAAAGGCTTTAGACTAGTTAATAAAGCAGAAGTATATGTTTTTCTGAAATTCCCTTGTATTCTCTATGATCCAACAGATGTTGGCAATTGGATCACTGTTTCCTCTGCCTTTTCTAAATCCAGCTTTTACAACTGGAAATTCTCAGTTCATGTACTGCTGAAGCCTAGCTTGAAAGATTTTAACAAATCATAATAAAGACAAAACAGGGCTAGAAATAGGATGAGGTTGGCCATTTGGTAGTTTAGGAAATATTGTGAGGCATTAAAGAACGAAGATACAATGGAGCCTCCAGTGTTTCAACCGTTTACTCATTCAAAATTACTTCCTGAGGACCTCCTCCAGCAGCTACACAAAGAGTATATGAAAATCACCTGCTGGAGACAAATAATAAACCAGACAGATAAATATGGTAAGGATTCCCCTTTGTCTTTCTACCCCTATGTCTCACAGTATTCTACATACAATAGGAACACAATGGGTGCAGTTAGGAGAGCTTGTGGCTGCTGTCCCCTGTCAGAGCAGGAATTCAGATTGTGTGGCACTGAATGGGCTCTGCTCACTAGAGCGTCATGGGGCCTCTGATTTAGAGGGAGAATCTCAAGCTACTCACCCAGGGTTATAAGGCAGTCATCAGTGGCAGGAAATCATCTATAGCATTAGAAGCCAAATAAACAGTGGTAAAATATACAGTGTTTCAGATAGTGCAAAAGAGAATAAAAATAGCTTAAAAATGGACTTGGGACATTAAAGAGCTACACAGTTTTAGGAAAATCTCTGCTATCTGTCAACAAAGATAATATGGAAATATAACAAAAGAGTGAAGTACTTCAACTCTAGCCAAGAGCTAGTCTTGGCAATTGGATCACTGTTTCCTCTGCCTTTTCTAAATCCAGCTTTTACAACTGGAAATTCTCAGTTCATGTACTGCTGAAGCCTAGCTTGAAAGATTTTAACAAATCATAATAAAGACAAAACAGGGCTAGAAATAGGATTGATGAGTACATCAATGTAGTTGAGATTCTATATATTAAAAAGCAAAAGAGTATGAAATTCTGAAGAAGAAGAACTGGCCTAAGCTGTCACTTCTGGCCGGATGTACTTGGGTGAATCCTCTAACCTCCTGAAACCACAAAAAGGAGGAAACATCTTCATGGCCACAACCACAAAGCAGGCTTATAGCAAGAACCTAATTAAATATTGAATCTTCAAAGTCTTTGCTGACCTTAGATCTCTAGGAATACTCAGCAAACACAGTTTTCCAAGGATGTTCCCTCAGAATTTGTTTACTAGATCAGAGATGGACCGAGGATTTAATTCAATGGTTCTCAAGCTGGATGAATATGAGACTCCCCTAGAATTTCCTGAAAAAGACAGATACCACGAGCCCAGACCAGATGAATTAAATCAGAATTTTGGAAGCACTGGCAGAGGTATTTTTAAAAAGCTCTCTAGGTCAATCTAGTGAAGTTCAGGACACTGTGAGCAATTAAAGTTATAAACCACTAAAGTCTCATCCACCTTTCTCTTAAATACCAGAGGAATTCTGTGATTCTCTGGCTTCACCTAGAGTGAGTGCTAAGTAGTATAAGAGTGAAAATGTTGTCAGAGATGCTCTAGGTCTTTGCACAAAGCCCTCCAACCCACACCCCCAGAAGGAACTAATGTAAACCATTAAGTTAAAGAGTTCAGAGATAAGAAGTTACAAACTAAAAAAAATGAAAAATCAGATGGAACCAGCTGGGACCAAGATGACAACAAATATGAGATCCAACACACCTTGAGGCTCACTATATGCTGATTTGACTACATTATCATATTAAATGACAAACCTACCGGCAGCCAGGACCAGACATCAAAAGCCCAAACAGGAAAAAAAGTGGTAGCACCCTACTAAATGGACTACATTAAAGCCTAGCTTGCAAAGATTTTAACAAATCATAGCAAATAAATTGATCTTTTTTTAAATCCAGCTTTTACAACTGGAAATTCTCAGTTCATGTACTGCTGAAGCCTAGCTTGAAAGATTTTAACAAATCATAATAAAGACAAAACAGGGCTAGAAATAGGATTGATGAGTACATCAATGTAGTTGAGATTCTATATATTAAAAAGCAAAAGAGTATGAAATTCTGAAGAAGAAGAACTGGCCTAAGCTGTCACTTCTGGCCGGATGTACTTGGGTGAATCCTCTAACCTCCTGAAACCACAAAAAGGAGGAAACATCTTCATGGCCACAACCACAAAGCAGGCTTATAGCAAGAACCTAATTAAATATTGAATCTTCAAAGTCTTTGCTGACCTTAGATCTCTAGGAATACTCAGCAAACACAGTTTTCCAAGGATGTTCCCTCAGAATTTGTTTACTAGATCAGAGATGGACCGAGGATTTAATTCAATGGTTCTCAAGCTGGATGAATATGAGACTCCCCTAGAATTTCCTGAAAAAGACAGATACCACGAGCCCAGACCAGATGAATTAAATCAGAATTTTGGAAGCACTGGCAGAGGTATTTTTAAAAGCTCTCTAGGTCAATCTAGTGAAGTTCAGGACACTGTGAGCAATTAAAGTTATAAACCACTAAAGTCTCATCCACCTTTCTCTTAAATACCAGAGGAATTCTGTGATTCTCTGGCTTCACCTAGAGTGAGTGCTAAGTAGTATAAGAGTGAAAATGTTGTCAGAGATGCTCTAGGTCTTTGCACAAAGCCCTCCAACCCACACCCCCAGAAGGAACTAATGTAAACCATTAAGTTAAAGAGTTCAGAGATAAGAAGTTACAAACTAAAAAAAATGAAAAATCAGATGGAACCAGCTGGGACCAAGATGACAACAAATATGAGATCCAACACACCTTGAGGCTCACTATATGCTGATTTGACTACATTATCATATTAAATGACAAACCTACCGGCAGCCAGGACCAGACATCAAAAGCCCAAACAGGAAAAAAAGTGGTAGCACCCTACTCTTGTTACTGAGCCCAAGCTTGCTCTGCTTGCCTTATGGCAGGCCAATGAATTCAAGAGATGAGGTGTTGAGGCAAGCAAAATTACTTTATTTGGAAAGAAGCTGATCAAGAAGATGGCAGGCTAGTGCCTAGGAAAAAAAACATCTTATTAGGTTTTGGATGCTAGGTTATTTTATAGATCAGACATTGAGAGAGGTGAGGAAGCAAAGTAAAAAGGTCATTGATCTTGCAAACATCTCTTAGAATGGCAAGCCTCAGGCAGGGGAAATGTTAACTTCTCTCTTCCTTCCATCTACAGGTGGATAGAGTTCTTGAACTAAGATATTTTACTTCACAATGAGGCAGAGAGGTACGGTCCTCAAGGCAAGTCATTAATTATGATTGTAATAGCAACAGTGATGGAAAGCAAGTCAAAGCAACAGTTTGCAACATGGAGCCAGAATTGATTTTTCTCCCTGCAACACTTTCTTAAAACATTTCTGCTTCTTGTAAGGAAGAGTAATGCACAGGACTCCCCATCATTAGCTTCACTCCTCCTCCTTTTATCTTTACTCTTTAAAATTAAATCCCTCACCAAGTGGGTGAGGGATTATGAGAAGTTGATTATGACCCTAGTTCTTACTTCTCCATTCTTTGGCATTGAATAAAACTTGCGCCACATCAATCTCAGCTTCAGTTTTGTTATTTGACTATTCAAGCAGAAAAAGGACCCTCTCCTGCTTGGACAGAGCACCTAGGCTAAGCTATGACCCAAGCAGAGACCGAATGACTTAATTCGATTACAGGAAGTGGCATCTTTCCAGGCTCTCATATTTTTGCCAGCTTCTCTAAGAGGAAAAGGCATTGTCTCCCCTGTCCATTAATGAGGAATCTATCCTTTATGTGTATCCTAATCCTTCATGCCTCCATGTCATGATATAGTACAATAGGAAATGTACACAGTGTGTGAGTCTTTAAGCTTGAAATTCACTCAGACTGCAACTATCACAGCACATTTCCTCACTTACCATCATCTTTGATTTAAAAATCACAGTAACCAGTGAAATGCATCAACTTTGAAATAAAGCTCCAATTAAAGTGTCCTGGAGTCAAAAGTGTCAAGGAAAATACAACCTATTGTGTACAACACTGATCAAAATGAGTTGTCTGTAATCAGGGGTGTTTTCTTTAAAAGAAAATTGCAGAAGAATGATGGTAAAACTAGATTAGATAATTGTATAATGCTTTCTACTTAGATGCAAATAGCACATGATGAGATTTTGTTGTCTTATAAGCCATTTCTTAATCTTGAAATACTGTAGGTCTTTTCCTCTTTATTTCATTTATTTTGTGGTATTTGCCAGATACTTCTAAGTGGAAAAATTAGTTCTTTCAACAGGAAGTGTAAAAGAAGGGAAAAAAATGATACCAGGTTCCTGCTCTGGGGGACGTTTCTGTGAGATGCGCAGGCCAGGGTGAGTGAAGGGGTGATGGGATGGCAGGCTGGTCTGGGTAAAGCAAGATGGCACCACTGTTAATTCTGCAGCTGAGCTGTACCATGTCCTCACCAACTGGCCTGTCTGCTCGCCAAAACTTTTCTAATTATCTACAGTTATAAACAAGAAGCCTGAAAGCTCAGATAATTATCTGCTGGGACCAGGTGATCCCTGGAGCCTTTTACACAGCTTAAATGTGACCTCTCTCAATTCCTGAAGTCTACTTTCGAACAGTCTTATTTTTCCCTTAGTAATTAATGCATTAAATAACCATGTAGGAGAAAGATTTTAATCTTGGCATCTTAGTTATGTGAAACCTTATTTATGACTCTAGACTAGTTCCTTTTTAACATTTTAGAACATGAGATAAGGAACATCTGATCTTTGAAAAGAAGGGCAAGGATTCCATTTGGCTTTTTAAGAGCTGGTTTAAAAGGTTCCTCATAACACATTTTCAATAAAATATTTATAAATGAGGACAGCTGATTTCTATTTTACAGAAAACAGAAAAAATTCATCATGTTTAGAAATAAAACATTATGAGAAATCCATTTTGGCTTTTAAGAGCTTTAAAGTACCTCCAAGTATTACAGCACATCTCCTCACTTACCATCATCTTTGATTTAAAAATCACAGTAACCAGTGAAATGCATCAACTTTGAAATAAAGCTCCAATTAAAGTGTCCTGGAGTCAAAAGTGTCAAGGAAAATACAACCTATTGTGTACAACACTGATCAAAATGAGTTGTCTGTAATCAGGGGTGTTTTCTTTAAAAGAAAATTGCAGAAGAATGATGGTAAAACTAGATTAGATAATTGTATAATGCTTTCTACTTAGATGCAAATAGCACATGATGAGATTTTGTTGTCTTATAAGCCATTTCTTAATCTTGAAATACTGTAGGTCTTTTCCTCTTTATTTCATTTATTTTGTGGTATTTGCCAGATACTTCTAAGTGGAAAAATTAGTTCTTTCAACAGGAAGTGTAAAAGAAGGGAAAAAAATGATACCAGGTTCCTGCTCTGGGGGACGTTTCTGTGAGATGCGCAGGCCAGGGTGAGTGAAGGGGTGATGGGATGGCAGGCTGGTCTGGGTAAAGCAAGATGGCACCACTGTTAATTCTGCAGCTGAGCTGTACCATGTCCTCACCAACTGGCCTGTCTGCTCGCCAAAACTTTTCTAATTATCTACAGTTATAAACAAGAAGCCTGAAAGCTCAGATAATTATCTGCTGGGACCAGGTGATCCCTGGAGCCTTTTACACAGCTTAAATGTGACCTCTCTCAATTCCTGAAGTCTACTTTCGAACAGTCTTATTTTTCCCTTAGTAATTAATGCATTAAATAACCATGTAGGAGAAAGATTTTAATCTTGGCATCTTAGTTATGTGAAACCTTATTTATGACTCTAGACTAGTTCCTTTTTAACATTTTAGAACATGAGATAAGGAACATCTGATCTTTTGAAAAGAAGGGCAAGGATTCCATTTGGCTTTTTAAGAGCTGGTTTAAAAGGTTCCTCATAACACATTTTCAATAAAATATTTATAAATGAGGACAGCTGATTTCTATTTTACAGAAAACAGAAAAAAAATTCATCATGTTTAGAAATAAAACATTATGAGAAATCTTCAGTTTCATTAAGACTCCAACAGTAATCTCAGTATTTAGAATACCTTTAAAAATGTTTGAAAAACTTCTCATAGTAAACTATTCCAGTTGCATTGACACATTACTGCATATTAATTTTGGCTTATGCTGCCCTTAAAAGCCATCCAAGTTATTACTTTGTTACCCAACATTTCTTCATTCCTGATCTCTTTGAAGCTGTGAAATTATTATTTACAACAAGTAATACTTTGTTAAGCTTCTCTTTACTTATTTTTTTCCTTTCTTCTACTGATTTAATAAATGAGTCAAGTGAGTCAGAGCTAGTTAACTCATAGTTCTGCATGAAAATTAATACCACGATTTAGAAAAATCTATGAAAGATTGCTTTCAGGACAAATAATTTGATTTTTTAATTCCTTAGTTTAAAATTGATATTCACTACTAAGCTACATTAGGCAAGTCCAAAATAAATAAATTTATCTTAGCTATATGATGGTTTCTGAGGGAATCATTGTTTATGTTTTTTATTATTCTAAATGACCCTTAATAATGCCATTTAATCATTTCCTGTTTTCTTAGAGCCAGACTTAAGGTTCAGTAACTTTTGACTTGTAGCACTTTGAAGGACTTAGAATACCATGTATATGCAGAAGGTACTTGACAAATCTTTATTGATTAAATGGCTATCTCTTTATCTTCTTTCAAGTCTGTTTATAATTTATCTGTCAACTCTTCACACTGTTGTGATGAGGCAGGTAAGGCAAGAATGATGATCTCTATGACCACAGAGGCAAGGAACCAAGCGTCCTAATAGCAAATCCCCAATCTTTCCTCTTCCCATTACTCTCTATCGACATCAGTGGTTTTACCGGACCCCAAAAACTACTGAGGGGTTGCTTATTTATGACTTAGACTAGTTCCTTTTTAACATTTTAGAACATGAGATAAGGAACATCTGATCTTGAAAAGAAGGGCAAGGATTCCATTTGGCTTTTTAAGAGCTGGTTTAAAAGGTTCCTCATAACACATTTTCAATAAAATATTTATAAATGAGGACAGCTGATTTCTATTTTACAGAAAACAGAAAAAAAATTCATCATGTTTAGAAATAAAACATTATGAGAAATCTTCAGTTTCATTAAGACTCCAACAGTAATCTCAGTATTTAGAATACCTTTAAAAATGTTTGAAAAACTTCTCATAGTAAACTATTCCAGTTGCATTGACACATTACTGCATATTAATTTTGGCTTATGCTGCCCTTAAAAGCCATCCAAGTTATTACTTTGTTACCCAACATTTCTTCATTCCTGATCTCTTTGAAGCTGTGAAATTATTATTTACAACAAGTAATACTTTGTTAAGCTTCTCTTTACTTATTTTTTTCCTTTCTTCTACTGATTTAATAAATGAGTCAAGTGAGTCAGAGCTAGTTAACTCATAGTTCTGCATGAAAATTAATACCACGATTTAGAAAAATCTATGAAAGATTGCTTTCAGGACAAATAATTTGATTTTTTAATTCCTTAGTTTAAAATTGATATTCACTACTAAGCTACATTAGGCAAGTCCAAAATAAATAAATTTATCTTAGCTATATGATGGTTTCTGAGGGAATCATTGTTTATGTTTTTTATTATTCTAAATGACCCTTAATAATGCCATTTAATCATTTCCCTGTTTTCTTAGAGCCAGACTTAAGGTTCAGTAACTTTTGACTTGTAGCACTTTGAAGGACTTAGAATACCATGTATATGCAGAAGGTACTTGACAAATCTTTATTGATTAAATGGCTATCTCTTTATCTTCTTTCAAGTCTGTTTATAATTTATCTGTCAACTCTTCACACTGTTGTGATGAGGCAGGTAAGGCAAGAATGATGATCTCTATGACCACAGAGGCAAGGAACCAAGCGTCCTAATAGCAAATCCCCAATCTTTCCTCTTCCCATTACTCTCTATCTACATCAGTGGTTTTTACCTGCGGACAACCTCCTTCCACCTCTGTCTTTAGAGAAAATTGGAGGTGTGACTGCCACAATGGAGGGGGTTGCTACTTACATGTAGTGAGTAGAGGCCAGTAGTGCTGATAAGCAGCCCATAATGCACACAACAGCCTCCTGCAGCAAATAATTATCTGGCCCCATGCCAATAAGGTTACTGTTAAGAAATTATGCTTGACCTGTTTCTGAAGAATCTTTAATGGTTTCCAAAGCTGATGATACCAAAGGAGCTCAGTTCCTGTGCAGGGCTGGAGGGCTGGCTGCTTGTAGATGTAAGAACCCATGGGCAACTGAGCGTATATCTCTTTCCTGGAGGTCAAAAGTTACCTAGAGATTATATAAATTCAATTTTAAATATATATATATATATTTAATTACGAAAGGATATATACCCTGTACATACATCTTTTGTCAGTTACCATCTATGGCCAAAGGCCACCAGGAACAGAACTGTAGTGAAGTGAAGTTAGACTTGTTGACCAGTCTGTGGCCAGGGAGGTCTCTTGGAAGCATTGCATGGATGTACTTTTGGGACTGTTACAGAATTAAGCTATGTTAGTGATAGATGATGGTAGATAGCTTACTGTGAAAAGGTTGGATCTGTGACCTTCAAAGGAGAAAATATCACTTTGTGATCAAAAGACTTGGCTTTGGTCACTCAGAGCTTCATGCAGCAAAAGTTTCATTAAATAGAAGAGGAATAGAGAAAGCTTCCAGCTAAAGAAACTAAAAGGGAGATAGAACAATACCTCCACAGCTAGGTTTAGGTGAGGCATTTTGCACTTTTTCACTTGATTACTAGCAATAGATCAAAAGAATATTTTAAGGTTGTAAAGGTTTTACTAGATCCACTCCCACAACATCAACATAAGATTAGCCAGAGAATGGTTTCCGTACCTCAAGACTAAATGAGACATTCCAATGCAAATCTTTATTGATTAAATGGCTATCTCTTTATCTTCTTTCAAGTCTGTTTATAATTTATCTGTCAACTCTTCACACTGTTGTGATGAGGCAGGTAAGGCAAGAATGATGATCTCTATGACCACAGAGGCAAGGAACCAAGCGTCCTAATAGCAAATCCCCAATCTTTCCTCTTCCCATTACTCTCTATCTACATCAGTGGTTTTACCTGGACAACCTCCTTCCACCTCTGTCTTTAGAGAAAATTGGAGGTGTGACTGCCACAATGGAGGGGGTTGCTACTTACATGTAGTGAGTAGAGGCCAGTAGTGCTGATAAGCAGCCCATAATGCACACAACAGCCTCCTGCAGCAAATAATTATCTGGCCCCATGCCAATAAGGTTACTGTTAAGAAACTATGCTTGACCTGTTTCTGAAGAATCTTTAATGGTTTCCAAAGCTGATGATACCAAAGGAGCTCAGTTCCTGTGCAGGGCTGGAGGGCTGGCTGCTTGTAGATGTAAGAACCCATGGGCAACTGAGCGTATATCTCTTTCCTGGAGGTCAAAAGTTACCTAGAGATTATATAAATTCAATTTTAAATATATATATATATATTTAATTACGAAAGGATATATACCCTGTACATACATCTTTTGTCAGTTACCATCTATGGCCAAAGGCCACCAGGAACAGAACTGTAGTGAAGTGAAGTTAGACTTGTTGACCAGTCTGTGGCCAGGGAGGTCTCTTGGAAGCATTGCATGGATGTACTTTTGGGACTGTTACAGAATTAAGCTATGTTAGTGATAGATGATGGTAGATAGCTTACTGTGAAAAGGTTGGATCTGTGACCTTCAAAGGAGAAAATATCACTTTGTGATCAAAAGACTTGGCTTTGGTCACTCAGAGCTTCATGCAGCAAAAGTTTCATTAAATAGAAGAGGAATAGAGAAAGCCTCCAGCTAAAGAAACTAAAAGGGAGATAGAACAATACCTCCACAGCTAGTTTAGGTGAGGCATTTTGCACTTTTTCACTTGATTACTAGCAATAGATCAAAAGAATATTTTAAGGTTGTAAAGGTTTTACTAGATCCACTCCCACAACATCAACATAAGATTAGCCAGAGAATGGTTTCCGTACCTCAAGACTAAATGAGACATTCCAATGCAAATGGTTTGCATCCATAAGACAATAAAGCTAGTTTCAGAGTAGATCTTTGTCCTGGCAAACATTTAGGCTAGAAAATGTTCTCCCTCCTCCTCTTTCTTGGAAGCCTCTGGTCTCCTTACCAAGTCTTCCTATTCACCCTTTTCACTAGGTGATTTGGAATAGGGTCCAAGGACATAATAGGTTTGCCATGCATTGATGCTGTCGGAAAGTAAGAAGGGAAATTTTTTGATTGGGGATCTTTATAGTTTTTATCTAGGCAAGAGCGCAGGGGGCTAACATTATAATTGGCAAAAAAGTCGCAGTCCCTTGTGTTTGGCTGTTTGTGGTTTGTATAGTGTTTTTGGTTTTGGCTGCACTTAGGCATGTTTAGAGAATGGTCCTGTGTTTATCTTGCTGTATCATGGACACAGAGGAAGGTGTGAAATAGTTTATATTCCTCAGTAGAACGCTAAGGTCTCCTATTAGAGAGGTCAGCTGGGAGTTCAGATCCCAGCTGGGAGCTGTCAGGGACTAATTTTTTTTTTTTCTCGTTTGGAACACATGAAGAAACACAATGAAAAAACAACAAACACATAAACCAGAAATAACTGTAATCATACAGTTCTGAGATAAGCAAAATTTTGGTTATAGATCCCCTCAATTATTTTCCTACTCAGGTAACTTTGTAAAAAATAGTTGTTTTTCAGTCACTCAGTCGTGTGCAATTTTTTGCAACACCAGGCCTCCCTGTCCTTCACTATCTCCTGGAGTTTGATCAAACTCATGTCATTGAGTCAGTGATAGTAACATTTACTAAAAAAAAAAACTGTAGAGTTTGCTGTTTTACTTTTAGAAAGATATCAAAAACATTTTTCTCATGTTGACAAATATTTTTCTACAATTTGATTTTTCTTTATGGACTGCAAAATGTTTTATGAGATTAACGGCCTAAAATTTACTGATTTCCATACTGTTAAACATTTATATTAATTGGAAAATTTTGTAAGTAATGATTGGACAAATATCTTTGTATTGCATCTGATAATTTCCTTGGACTAAATTGCTATGAGTATGATAGCTGAGTCATACAATCACAATTTAGGATGATATCCCCTGTCTACCAGTCAGAAAAAATAAGAATTGGGTTAAAGGGCTTCTCTGGTGGTCCATTGGGTATAGTCCCCCTTGCAGTGCAAGGGGCGCTGGTTCAATCCCTGGTCCAGGAAGATCCCATGTGTGGTGGAGTGGCTGGGCAGGTGTGTCCAATTATGAGCCTGTGCTCTGGAGCACATGAACCTAGAGTCAGTGCTCTGCAATGGGAGACCCTCACATGCCAAAGAATAAAGATGGATGAAAACAAATGATGACATAGAGCCAAAAAAAAAAAGAATTGGGCTAAAATGATTACCATGGAGGTCTTCTCTGCCAAGGTTTATCTTGTTTCTCAGAGTCAAGATAAAGACAAATGACATTGATAATAAAATTATAAAACTGGAAAAAATAACATTTGATGAAGGATTTCAGGTGAGAACTAATTTCCATTCTGTGAGAGGTATCTAGAATTTTCAGCTTCTTACTGAAAAATCAAACTTACAAATCAGTACAGAAACTCCTCTGGTATCTCTTCTTCCCCTTCCCATGGAATGGCAAGTTAACCACATTTCTCTTTATGTGACATCTAGAGGAGACAGTGTCTTTGATTCAGAGCAGAATGGAGTGGAGACTCAATTCCCTAGAAGAAATAAGGGTATGTGTTTAGAAATCTGAAAATGAAAGAAAACTGTCCAATTCTTCTAGAAGGCTACTTGGGCCCAAAATAAAAAGGGAAAATATAATTATAGTCTAAAAATTATGAGTCTTATGAATAGAGATGCAGAAGTTAATTGAATTTAGCAGTTTTCATCATGACCAAATAGATAAAGTCCAAGGACAAATATAAGAAAACCTACAATGAATGAAATTGGATGAATAGAGGGAAACTGAAAAGGAGGGTAAAATTTGGACTCAGTCTTTCTACTTCCTATAGGTTTTATTCTCTTGTCTTGTTAGTTACATCAAACAGTATCCTCAGCATAAGATTGAATAGCAAATGGCAATTAAAGTCATCTTATTCCTGATTTAATTGGGATGCAATTACAGTTTTACTACTGAGTATGCTGTCTGAAGCAAGTGTTTTTTTATTTTTTAATATCTGTTTATTTTATTTATTTGGCTGTGCCTGGCCTAAGTTGCAGGATGTGGGATCCAGTTCCCTGACCGGGGATTGGACCCTGGCCTCCTGCATTAGGAACATAGAGTCTCAGCCACTGGACCACCATGGAAGTCTCCCCCTTTTTAAATAGAAATCCTTTTTAGGTTAAATAAGTTTCCTCTTAGGCCCCAGCTTATGAAGAATTTTCATTATGAATGAGTAAATGTTGAAATTTGTCAATTTTTCGCATCAGACAAAATTTTTCCTCACATCTGTTTTTTTTTTTTTTTTTAAGATTTATTTATTTATTTTGGGCAGGGGTCGGGTTGGGGAGGGAGGGGATTGGGCGGGCCACTCCTATTGGTCTTTCTCTATTTTCATCCGTCTTTGTCTTTTGGCTCCTGTGGGCCTCCCATCGCGGTGGCGTCTACCATCGCAGAGCATCAGCTCTGGGCGCATGTGCTCCAGAGCTCCGGCTCGGTGATTGGACACATGGGTCCAGCCGCTCGGTGGCACGTGGGATCTTCCCAGGCCAGGAATGGAACTGGCGCCCCTTGCACTGCAAGGTGGTGTCCTTACCCACTGGACAACCAGGGGAAGCCCACATCTGTTATTATCATGCAAAATACTAGTAGGTTTTCTGCTACTCATCTGTTTTTATATCCTTGAACTAAATTTGATCATGTTGAGAATTCTGCTAAATTCAGTTGACTTTTGCATCTCTGCTTGTAATACTCACAGTTTTTAGGCTGTAATTGTATTGTCCCTTTTCATTTTGGGTCCAACTAGCTTTCTAGAAGGATTGAATAGCTTTCTTTCAAATTTAGTTCTCCAGAACACTCTTTACAAAATGCAAGTTTTCTGTAGATTTGTTAACCTTCCAAAACAATTTCCTTTTACCTTCCCACTCCACCAATACTTCTACTAATGGGAGAATTGATTACTCAATCAATTTCTTTAATGGTTACTGCTTTTTTTCAGGTTTTCTATTATTCCTTGAGACTATTTTATTTATTTATTTATTTTTTCGCTGCATTGCATGACATGTGGGATGTTAGTTCCCTAATCAAGGGTCAAATCCATGCCCCTTGCATTGGAAGCATGGAGTCTTACCAACTGATTCACCAAAGAAGACTGAGACTATTTTAATTATTGACATTTTTTATAGGATATTGTCTTTTATAAAGAATGAATTAGAATGCAAATTAATATTTCCTTATGAGTTTTAAAACTTTATACTCTTTCCATAATTATGTTCCCCCTTTTTTATGATAATATTTATTTGTGCATGTTCACACTATTTTCTTTATTGGTCTTGCTAGAGATTTGTGTATTTTATTAGATTTTCTCAAAGGACAGTTTTTGAGTTTCTTAATAATTTAAAAAAATACTTTAATTTTTTTAAATATTCACATTCATCTTTATTTTTTCTCCTGCATTCTGCATGCTTATGTTAATTTTACTTTATTTTTCTATGTGTTTGGTTTATGTGTTTATTTGCAACTTTTCTCATTTATAGAATTAATGCAAGTACCACTTTGCTTCCTATAAATTTTATGTGGATTAATAATATTAATCTCTTGTTCTAAATAATTGTGATTATTCTAAAACATTGTGATTCCTCTTCATATCATGGGTAAGATAAGATTTGAATTTTGACATATGAGATTTTAAATAATATCTTTTCTTTATATGTATATTTATATATTACTGAAGTGTAGTTGACTTACAAGTATAGTTGACATCAGGTGTACTGCAAGGTGTTTCAGTTATACATGTACACATACATTATTTTAAAATTATTTTCCATTCTAGGTTATTATAAGATATTGACTATAGTTCCCTGTGCTATACAGTAAATCTTTGTTGTTCTTGTATATTTATATTTTAGTTAGAAATCTAGCATTTTATTCATACTAAGTCAAACAAGTACAATCAAAATTTTATTAATTTTTTATTTAGGATGAATTCATAAGTGTTCTAAACTATATATTATACATGCTATTTATATATATGTATACAAAGTTTTTTTCTACTGTGATAAAGTCTTGAGAAAGAAAATAAGAAAAAAAGATGAAGAAGTTGGAAAACATAAACTAAATGAAATAGGAGCATTGATTATGAAATAGAAAAAGTTAACAAACTAGGTAAAAGTAAAAGATCATCATATAGCTGTTATTAAATATTACTACTCATTAGAAACGTATCTTGAACTCTGGAGAAAAAAATGCAATACCTAAGTATTTGTCGTTTTCATAAAAATTCAAGATAATTCTCATGCGCATTTGGATTTAAAAAGTGATAGAGACATTTCTATTAAATTGTAGTTTTGGTAATATAGAATTTCATTATTTTTCTGTTGATATAATGTCATTAAATGACTAAAGATTACATAGTTACACTAGCAAAAGATGTTTATCAGTTTTCACAGTCAATAACCAGGCAAAAAATAAAAGATAATTACAATTGCAAGCCATAATAGGGACTTCATTAACTTAACAATATAAAATAATCACATACAGTTTGGAAGGAATCAAGCAGAGTGATGTGGTAAGTGCCTACATGCACATGTTTTCATCCACCCAGCCAGTCTCTGTCTTTTGGTTGGTGCATTTAATCCATTTACATTTAAGGTTACTATCGATGTGTATGATTCTATTACTATTTTCTTAATGGTTTTGGGTTTATTTTCTGAAGGTTTTTGGCTTTTTTGTGTGTGTTTCCTGACTAGAGAAGTTCTTTTAGCTTTTGTTTTAAAGCTGGTTTGGTGGTGCTAAATTCTTTTAACTTTTGTTTGTCAGAATAGCTTTTGATTTCTCCATCAAACATGAAGGAGAGACTTGCTGGGTACAGTACTCTTGGTTGTAGGTTCTTCCCTTTCATCACTTCAAATATATTGTGACAATTCTCTTTTGGCTTGTAGGAATTTTGGTGAGAAATTGCTGATAGCCTGATGCAAGTTTCCTTGTATGTTATTTGCTGTTTTTTCCTTGTTGGTTTTAATATTTTATCCTGGTATTTAATTTTTGTCAGTTTGATTAATATGTGCCTTGGTGCATTCCTTCTTGGGTATATCTTGCCTGGAACTCTCTGTACTTCTTGTATTTGGTTGACTATTTCCTTTCCCATGTTAGGATATTTTTCGTCTATTATCTCTTCAAATATTTCCTCAGGCCCTTTATCTCTGTCTTCTTCTGGGATGCCTATATTGCAAATGTTGGTCCATTTAATGTTGCCCCAGAGGTCTCTTAGGCTGTCTTCATTTCTTTTCATTGTTTTTTCTATATTCTCTTCTGTGCCAGTGATATCCATTCTTCTGCCTTAATTGTCCTACTATTGATTCCATCTAGTGTATTATTCATCTTTGTTTATTTGCTCTTTAGTTCTTATACATCTTTGGTAAGCATTTCTTGCATCCTCTCCATTGTTTTGTTCAAGATTCTTGATGATCTTCACTATCATTGTTCTGAATTTTTTTTCTGAAAGTGTGTCTGTCTACACTTCATTTAGTTGATTTTCCTGGGATTTTATCTTATCCCTTCATCTGGGACATAACTTTCTGCTTTGTCATCATGATTTACTTTCTATAATATGGTTCTTGTTCTTGCCACTTTAGGATTGTACTTCTTAAGCTTCCTGATGGGAAGGACTTCATGTCACTTTGCTGCTTCCAAAGAAAATTCTGAAGGAATTTTTTCCCTCCTTTTCTAATCACGTTTTTCCTGGATTAAAAGGGAGAACCACTTAGGTATATATCTTTCTTCCCTAGTCAGGTCTTGCCCAGCAGGAATCATTTAGCATCCAGGACAGTAGTAAAGGGTGGAGTTCACTCCTTGGAGAAATGGCATCATCCTTGAAGGTCCTACAGGAGCATTATTTGGGGTTATCTTAGAAGCCAGCAATTCTACACTTTGAAGAACATCAAGGCCAATATCATTTCTGCCTTTTCTAGAATAAAAGATTTTGGAGGCTGAATTATGTTTTTTTCCAAATGCCAGATACAATGATATTCATTATGAAACTCTATTTTGCTCACATATGCTACTGAAATCTGTTTTCTAGGGAGAACTCTGGTGGAACTATCAATGTTCTCCTGGCAATTAGATCTTCTTTATAGGTTTGTGTCTGAAATTCATACTCAGACTCCCACATGAAAGAATTATTTCAAAAAACTTCTACTATTCTCCCATCAGAAACAAAGATGAGGGCTTCCCTGTTGGTCCAGTGGGTAAAGAGTCCACCTTGCAGTGTAGGGGGTACCGGTTTGATCCTGGCCTGGGAAGATCCCACGTGGCAAGGAGCGGATGGACTGGTGTGTCCAATTATGAGCAAATGTCCCTGGAACGCATGCTCCCAGAGCAGGTGCTCTCCAGCGAGAGAGGCCACTATAATGGGAGGGCCACCCATGCCAAAGAATAAAGATTGATGAAGAATAAATGATGGTGTAGAGGCAAAAAAAAAAAAAAAAGAAACAAAGATGGAAAGAACTATATATAGGAAAGTTATCTGAGCCAGACATTCTCAGGTGATGGGATAGGCCTATCCCTTGAAGAGCAGTTTTTCAGAATGTATACTAAAGCCTTTCCATTACCTTTAGCCCATTTATCTGAAAATTGGTGTCTCGTAGAAGATATTACTGGTGAAACTGCAAATTCTGAGGGAAGAGAGCAAAAATTGTGATATCTCTAAAATGAAGAGTTAAACTAGCCACTTACTTTTCATAGGATCCATGTATTTCTCTAAGTTCTAATCTTGGCTTAAATTAGGCTACTGGAATGCAGAATACTTTATGCACTCCAAATTTTGCTTTAATAGTATTGTTTTAGTTTTTAGCAAAATTTTCTATAAGAAACAAACAAACAACATTCACTTTTTAATTTGTTGTACAAAACCGAAAGATACGAGGATTGTTTATTACATCATATAATGCTTTCTGGACAAAGTTCCAAGTAAAAAATTTCTTCTAGCATCTAAAAGAGTTTTGTTTCTTTTTTAAACTGGTTTACTCTGTCATTCCAAAATGAGACTGATGTAAGTTGTGGTGCCTTTTTTGCCTTGATTACAAGGAAATTTATAGGTGAATTTTTAGCTTATACTTTTGAAGTAGTATATATGCAATCTAGCTTTTTCAAAAATATTTTATTTATTCATTTATTTATTTAGCTGTACTAGGTATTTGCTGTGGCAATGTAGTATCTTTGATCGTCATTGTGGTACGTGGAATTGTTTTGTTGAAAGTTTTAAACTATTGTTTCAAGCTTGAAGGATTTCTAAGCAAAAGAAACTACATGTTATACACAAATAAACAATTTTAATATTTGATAGAGAATTATCTAATTTACTTCCAATATACAATCATTAAGAAAAAAGGGAAATAGCAAAAGTAGAGGAAAGTAACAGGGCACATATCACCTAACTAGGGCCGACTAGCATCCAGACAAGGAAGTCACATGCTAGAGTCCCACTTGGGAAAAGGTCATGAGTGTTACGTCCATCCCATGTATGAGCCCTCACAATTGAAGCTTTGGGGGTTCCTTCTTGTAATCCTAGGCAATAAACTGATATCATCACTAGTGTGTGAGTCAATCTCAGTTCTGGTTTCACATTAATTTCATTTGTGCTCAATGCTCAATCTCTTAGTCACGACTGACTCTTTGTGACCCCATGAACTGTAGCTTGCCAGGCTCCTCTGTACATGGAATTTTCCAGGTAAGAGTGCTGGAGTGTGTTACCATTTCCTTCTCCAGAGTTAATCTTTTCTATAATGCTGTTTATCATGTAAATTACAGGATTTTGTTAATCCCTGGGCATAGTTAGCCAGACCTCCACCAGGGGCTCAAGAATTGCAAAACCCACTCCCTATCTTACCTATATTTCCTTTCATATTATTGGTAACAATTGGTGCATTTGCAAGCAGGCATGTGGTCAGTGCAGTGTCCAGGCAGGTCAGAAGCAAGGTCAGAGGCCCACTCTGACTTCTTGTATCTGAAGCCTGAACAAGACTACTTCCACTTAAGTTCACTAACATGAATCTTTAGTTGTGGCACAAGTTTTGTTAGTTGAGGTATGTGGTATCTACTTCCCTAACCAGGGATCAAATCTGAGTCTTCTGCATTGAGAATGTGAACTCTTGATAATCTTCCTTTTTATGTTTACAAGTTTGTATTTTTATTTTACTATTTTTTACCGATTGATTTTTATTTTTTGCCACGACAACTCAAAATTTTGTTTTAAAGAGAAAAATTATGAATGTTCAATATTAATAGATGCTATATTTTATAGCTCCCACTTTGAAAGTTTTCTTGGTTCTTTCATCACATATCAATATTAGCTGACAATATTACACATGGGTTCATTTCTGGGCTCTATGTCCTGTTGTGTTGATCCATATTTCTGCTTTTATGCCAGTACCATACTGTTTTGATTACCATAGGCTTATATACAATCATTAAGAAAAAAGGGAAATAGCAAAAGTAGAGGAAAGTAACAGGGCACATATCACCTAACTAGGGCCGACTAGCATCCAGACAAGGAAGTCACATGCTAGAGTCCCACTTGGGAAAAGGTCATGAGTGTTACGTCCATCCCATGTATGAGCCCTCACAATTGAAGCTTTGGGGGTTCCTTCTTGTAATCCTAGGCAATAAACTGATATCATCACTAGTGTGTGAGTCAATCTCAGTTCTGGTTTCACATTAATTTCATTTGTGCTCAATGCTCAATCTCTTAGTCACGACTGACTCTTTGTGACCCCATGAACTGTAGCTTGCCAGGCTCCTCTGTACATGGAATTTTCCAGGTAAGAGTGCTGGAGTGTGTTACCATTTCCTTCTCCAGAGTTAATCTTTTCTATAATGCTGTTTATCATGTAAATTACAGGATTTTGTTAATCCCTGGGCATAGTTAGCCAGACCTCCACCAGGGGCTCAAGAATTGCAAAACCCACTCCCTATCTTACCTATATTTCCTTTCATATTATTGGTAACAATTGGTGCATTTGCAAGCAGGCATGTGGTCAGTGCAGTGTCCAGGCAGGTCAGAAGCAAGGTCAGAGGCCCACTCTGACTTCTTGTATCTGAAGCCTGAACAAGACTACTTCCACTTAAGTTCACTAACATGAATCTTTAGTTGTGGCACAAGTTTTGTTAGTTGAGGTATGTGGTATCTACTTCCCTAACCAGGGATCAAATCTGAGTCTTCTGCATTGAGAATGTGAACTCTTGATAATCTTCCTTTTTATGTTTACAAGTTTGTATTTTTATTTTACTATTTTTTTACCGATTGATTTTTATTTTTTGCCACGACAACTCAAAATTTTGTTTTAAAGAGAAAAATTATGAATGTTCAATATTAATAGATGCTATATTTTATAGCTCCCACTTTGAAAGTTTTCTTGGTTCTTTCATCACATATCAATATTAGCTGACAATATTACACATGGGTTCATTTCTGGGCTCTATGTCCTGTTGTGTTGATCCATATTTCTGCTTTTATGCCAGTACCATACTGTTTTGATTACCATAGGCTTATATACAGATTGAAATACAGAAATGTGATGCCTCCAGCTTTGTTATTTTTTTCTCAAGATTCTTTTGGATATTCTAGATCTTTCTGGTTCCATATAAATTTTAGAATTGTTATTTTCTATTTTTTCAAATTGTCGTTGGAGGGCTTCCCTGGCAGTCCAGTGGGTAAACAGTCCGCCTTGCAGTGCAAGGGGCGCCCTGGCACAGGAAGATCCTATGTGCTGCAGGGTGGCTGACCCAGTGTGTCCAGCTTATGAGTCAGAGCTCTAGAGTGCATACACCCAAAACAGGTGCTCTGCAGCAAGAGCAGCACTGCAGTGGGAGGCCCACACACACCAAAGAATAAAAGATGGATAAAAATAAATAAATAAATAAATAAACCAATAAAAAAAGGGGCGAAAATTTAAAAAAAATGTCATTGGAATCTTAATAAAGATTGCATTGTATCTGAAAATGACTTTGAGTAGTGTGGACATTTTCACAATATTGATTCTTCCAATCCTTGAACAAAGAATATTTTTCAGTTTACTTGTATGTGGGGCCCTGAAGGAAAGAGGGCCTTTGCAAGCATAAGGAAACTTAAGCACATATTTGCAGTTTGGTGCTAAAAGGACGCCTACAGGAAGAGACAGGGCATGGTCTAAGGTCCATTGTCAAAACTTCTGATTGATCCCCCTGGTTTCCATGCTCTGGGCAATGCAGGCTCACCGTGAGTTCCTATTGCAATGTAAATGCGTGGTTGCTTGACCTTTAGCTTGATTGGTGTAACTATAGGAAGTTCCTTGCAAACCCCGCTTCGTTTACCTATAAAAACTGTTAGTTTACTCTAATAAAGTGGAACCGCTCTGACGGAACCCCTGTCACGTCTGATTGTCCCCTGCCTGAGCCAGGGGGCTGGGGGGCGGGCAGTTCAAGATTTGCCTTTCTCCAAGATCTCCTGGTTCGGCCGGGGGTAATCCCGCTGCCTTCCCTTTCTGTGGAAGGTCCCCGCACTTGTATGTTCTTCAATTTCTTTTATCAATGCTTTACAGTTTTCGGTGTATAATTCTTTCATTTCCTTAGTTAAACTTATTAAGTATTATATTGTATTTGATCCTATTGTGAATGGAATTGCTTGTGTTGTATTTTAACTCATTGCTATAGTTAGAACTTCTAGCACTATATTGAATGGATGTGGTAAGTCTGAACACTCTTGTTGTGTTCCTGGCAGTAAAGGGAGAGCTTTCCACGTTTTTCCTTGTTAAACTGTTTGTGTTAGCTGTGAGTTCACCATACTCTATCATGTTGAGGTAGATTCCTTCAAAATCTCATTTTTTCTAAGTTTTTATCATGAAATCATGTTGAATTTTGCCAATGTTTCTTCTGCATCTATCAAGATGATCTGCTGTTAAAATGCTACACTCAATATGCCAGCAAAGTGTGCTATACTCACTACACTATAAGTGTGACAGACTTTATTTCCTCGGGCTCCAAAATCACTGTAGATGGTGATTGCAACCAGGATATTAAGAACACTTGCTCCTTGGAAGAAAAGCTATGAAAAACCTAGACAGTGTATGAAAAAGCAGAAACAACAATTTGCCAACTAAAGTCCGTTTAGGCAAATCTATGGCTTCCCTAGAAGTCACGTATGGATATGAAAGTCAGACCATACAGAAACCTGGGTGCTGAAGAATTGATGCCTTTGAACTGTGGTGTCAGAGAAGACTCTTGAGAGTCCCATAGACTGCAAGGAGATCAAACCAGTCAATCCTATTGGAAATCATCCCTGATTGTTCATTGGATGGACTGATGCTGAAGCTGAAGCTCCAATGTTTTGGCTACCTGATGCGAAGAGATGACTCATTGGAAAAGACTGAGGCTGGGAAAAATAGAACGCAGAAAGAGAAGAAGACGACAGAGTATGAAATGGTTGGATGGCATCACTAAGTCAATGGACATGAGTCTGAGCAAGCTCTGGGAGATGGTGATGCACAGGGAAGCCTGGCGTGCTGCAGTCCATGGGGTTGCAAAGAGTTGGACACTACTGAGTGACTGAACTGAACTCATCAAGATGATCTTGATTTTTGCCTTTTATTGTATTAATGTAACATATTTATTAATTTTTGTATGTTGAACCATTCTTACACCCTAGGAATGTATCCCACTCAATTATGGTTTATGATCCTTGTAATATGCTGCTGAATTCAGTTTCCTAGTATTTTGTTGAGGTTTATGTATGTGTACTCATTAGGGATATTGGCCTGTAAATTTCTTTTCTTCTTACATCGTATCTGGCTTTGATAGGTGAATTTTGGTAATAATGGCCTTTTAAAATGAGTTTGGGAGTGTTCACTTTAACATTTTGGAAGGCTGGAGAAGAATTAATGTTGATAATTCTTTAAGCATTTGGTATAATTCACCAGTGAAACCTTCACGTCCATTGTTAGGAGGTTTTTGATTACTAAGCAATATACTTATTCATTATCAATCTGTTCAGATTTTCTGTTTCTTTAAGATTCAGTCTTGGTAAGTTGTAGGTTTCTAGGAATTTATCCATTTATTCTAGATTGTGTCATTTGTTGATGCATAATTGTTTGTAGTAAGTCTCTTAGGAGCCTTTGTATTTCTGTGGTATCAATTGTAACTTCTCCTCTTTAATAATTTTATTTACTTGAGTCTTTTCCCTTTGTTTCATGTTTTGCTTAGCTACAGGTTTATCAGTTTTGATTTTTTTTTCAAAGAATCAATTCTTTTATATTTTATATTGATTTCCTACTCTTTATTTCATTTATTTCTGCTTTGATTTTTATTATTTCCTTCCTCCTGCTAAGTTTAGGCTTAGTTTGTTCTTATTCAAATTCTTTGAGGCTTAATGTTAGGTTGTTTATTTAAGATTATTTGTATTAATACATGAGTTTATAGCTATGAACCTTTCTCTTAGAATTGCTTTTCCTGTATCCCATAAGGTTTGGCATGTTGTTTTTTTCTTTTTTTATTTTAAGCTTTTAAAAAAATTTCTTCTTTAAAAATTAAAGAACATGTTGATTAATTTCCTTTTTAAAATTTTATTTATTTATTTTTGGGGGGGCGAGTTGGGGAGGGGGGGGTGGACGGGCCACTTCTATTGGTCTTTCATTTATCTATTTTCATCCATCTGTGTTCTTTGGCGTGTGTGGGCCTCCCATCGCGGCGGCGTCTGTTGTTGCAGAGCACCGGCTCTGGGCGCATGCGCTCCAGAGCTCCAGTCAGTAATTGGACACATCGGTCCAGCTGCTCTGTGGCATGTGGGATCTTCCCAGACCAGGGATCAAACCAGCGCCCCTTGCACTGCAAGGTGGTGTCCTTACTCATTGGACCACCAAGGAAGCCCTATTTTTTTAATTTTATTTTTTATTAGTTGAAGGATAATCACTTTATAGAGATGTGTTGTTTATTGACAAACATCAACATGAATCAGGCACTGGTATACATACATTCCCTCTCTCCTGAACTTCCCTCCTCTTTCACTCCCCATCGCACACCTCTAGGTTGTCACAGAGCCCCTGTTTGAATTTCCTTAGTCTTGCAACAAATTCCGATTGCTTATGGAGTTTACATATGGTAAAGTAAATTTCTATGTTACTCTTTCCATACACCTCACCCTCTCTTTCCTCTCCCCAACTCTTCTGTATGTCTGTTTCTCCATTGCTGCCCTGCATATACATTCATCAGTACCATCTTTCTAGATTCCAGTATTTATCTTTCTCTTTCTGACCTCACTCTGTGTAATAGGCTCTAGATTTCATCCACCTCATTAAAATGGACTTAAATGAATTCCTTTCTATGGCTGAGTGATATTCCATTGTATATATGTACCACAGCTCCTTTGTCCATTCATCTGCTGATGGATATCTAGGTTGTTTCCATGTTTTAGCTATTGTAAACAGTGCTACAATGAAAACTGTCTTTTTCAATTTTGGTTTCCCCAGGGCATATGCCTAGTAGTGGGATTGCTGGGCCATATGGTGGTTCTATTCCTAGTTATTTAAGGAATCTCCATACTGTCTTACAAAGTGGCTGTATCAGTTTACATTCCCACCAACAGTGCAAGAGGGTTCCCTATTCTGCACACCCTCTCCAGCATTTATTGTTTGCACACTTTTTGATAATGGCCATTCGGACTGGTGTGAGATGACATCTCATTGTAGTATGGATTTGAAATTCTCTAATAATGAGTGCTGTTGAGCATCTTTTCATGTGTTTGTTGACCATCTGTATGTCTTTTTTGGGGAGATGTCTGTTTTGGTCTTTTTCCCACTTTTTGATTGGGTTGGTTTTTTTTGATATGGAGTTTTATGAGCTGCTTGTGTATGTTTGAAATTAATCCTTTGGCAGTTATTGCATTTGGATTATTTTCTCCCTTTCTGAGGTTTGCCTTTTCACCTTGTTTACAGATTATTTTGCTGTTCAAAAGTATTTAGGTTTAACTAGGTCCCAGTTGTTTATATTTCTCTTTATTTCCATTACTCTAGGAGGCAGATCAAAGAAGATCTTGCTTTGATTTATGTCATCAAGTGTTCTGCCTATGTTTTTCTCAAAGAGTTTAATAGTTTCTGGTCTTACATTTAGGTGTTTAATCCACTTTGAGTTTATCTTTGTGCATGGTGTTAGGAAGTTTTCTGATTTCATTCTTTTACATGTAGCTGTCTAGTTTTCCCAGCACCACTTATTGAAGAGGTTCTCTTTGCCCCATTGTATATTCTTGCCTCCTTTATCAAAAACAAGGTATCTGTAAGTGCATGCATTTATCTCTGGACTCTCTATCTTGTTCCACTGGCCTATGTTTCTGTTTATGTGCCAGTACCACATTTTCTTAATGAATGTTGCTTTGTAGTATAGTCTGAAGTCAGTTAGGTTGATTCCAGGAGCTGCATTCTTCTTGCTCAAGTCTGCTTTGTGTGTTCATATGAATTATGATTCTTTTGTTCTAGTTCTCTGGAAAATGCGATTGGTAATTTGATGAGGATCTCGTTGAATCTTTAGATTAACTTTGGTAGTATAGTCACTTTCATGATATTGACTCTTCCAACCCAGGAACGTGAAATATCTCTCTACTTATGTCTTCTTCGATTTCTTTCATTGATGTCTTACAATTTTCTGTATACAATTCTTTTGTCTCCTTTGGTAAGCTAATTTCTAGATATTTTATTCTTTTTGTTGCAATGGTGAATGGCCATTCTACCACCTCCAGCATTTATTGTTTGCACACTTTTTGATAATGGCCATTCGGACTGGTGTGAGATGACATCTCATTGTAGTATGGATTTGAAATTCTCTAATAATGAGTGCTGTTGAGCATCTTTTCATGTGTTTGTTGACCATCTGTATGTCTTTTTTGGGGAGATGTCTGTTTTGGTCTTTTTCCCACTTTTTGATTGGGTTGGTTTTTTTTGATATGGAGTTTTATGAGCTGCTTGTGTATGTTTGAAATTAATCCTTTGGCAGTTATTGCATTTGGATTATTTTCTCCCTTTCTGAGGTTTGCCTTTTCACCTTGTTTACAGATTATTTTGCTGTTCAAAAGTATTTAGGTTTAACTAGGTCCCAGTTGTTTATATTTCTCTTTATTTCCATTACTCTAGGAGGCAGATCAAAGAAGATCTTGCTTTGATTTATGTCATCAAGTGTTCTGCCTATGTTTTTCTCAAAGAGTTTAATAGTTTCTGGTCTTACATTTAGGTGTTTAATCCACTTTGAGTTTATCTTTGTGCATGGTGTTAGGAAGTTTTCTGATTTCATTCTTTTACATGTAGCTGTCTAGTTTTCCCAGCACCACTTATTGAAGAGGTTCTCTTTGCCCCATTGTATATTCTTGCCTCCTTTATCAAAAACAAGGTATCTGTAAGTGCATGCATTTATCTCTGGACTCTCTATCTTGTTCCACTGGCCTATGTTTCTGTTTATGTGCCAGTACCACATTTTCTTAATGAATGTTGCTTTGTAGTATAGTCTGAAGTCAGTTAGGTTGATTCCAGGAGCTGCATTCTTCTTGCTCAAGTCTGCTTTGTGTGTTCATATGAATTATGATTCTTTTGTTCTAGTTCTCTGGAAAATGCGATTGGTAATTTGATGAGGATCTCGTTGAATCTTTAGATTAACTTTGGTAGTATAGTCACTTTCATGATATTGACTCTTCCAACCCAGGAACGTGAAATATCTCTCTACTTATGTCTTCTTCGATTTCTTTCATTGATGTCTTACAATTTTCTGTATACAATTCTTTTGTCTCCTTTGGTAAGCTAATTTCTAGATATTTTATTCTTTTTGTTGCAATGGTGAATGGAATTGATCCCTTGATTTGTCTTTCTGATTTTTCATTGTTTGTATATAGGAATGTGAATGATTTCTGTATATTGATTTTGTATCCTGGGACTTTGTTAAATTCGATGATTAATTCTAGCAATTTTCTGACAGTATCTCTAGGGTTTTCTATGTGCAGTATCATGTCATCTGCAAACAGTGAGAGTTTTAATTCTTCTTTTCCAATATAGATTTCTTTTATTTCTTTTTCGTTTCTAATTGCCATAGCTAGGACTTCCAGGATTATGCTGAATAATAGTGGTAAGAGTGGACACCCTTGTCTTGTTCCTATCTTAGAGGGAATGTTTTCAGTTTTCCATCATTGAGAATAATGTCTGCTGTGGGCTTATCATATATGGCTTTCACTATGTTGAAGTATGTTTCTTCTATGCCCTTCTACGAAGTAGGTTTCTTTTTGAAGAGTGTTTTTGGTTGTTGTTGTTTTTTTTAATCATAAATGGGTGTTGGATTTTGTCACAGCTTTTTCTGCATCTATTGAGATTATCATATGGTTTTTACCTTTCAACTTGTTAATATGATGTATCACATTGATTTGCTGATATTGAAGAATTTTTGCATGTCTGGAATAAACCTGAATTGATCTGGTACATAAGCTTTTTTTTGTTGTTTTTAATTTTTTTTATTTTCCAAAATCTTTACAGAGCTGTGTTCACAGACATGTATGTCCCCAGATCAGTCATATACATTTCTCTGGCCCCCTCCTGCCTCCCAGTCTCCTATGATCTTATTCCCACAGCACAATGACAATAGCTATCTTTTTCACATATAATAATATAGCTTTACATGTTGCTCCCTCTATGCCTCCCACCCACTGTTCATTCTTCTCAATGTCCATAGGTGTGTTCTCCATGTCTGTCTTCCCATCGCTTGACTGCAGGTTTTTGTTACTTCCACATATATGTGTTAGTTTGATGAGGATCTCGTTGAATCTTTAGATTAACTTTGGTAGTATAGTCACTTTCATGATATTGACTCTTCCAACCCAGGAACGTGAAATATCTCTCTACTTATGTCTTCTTCGATTTCTTTCATTGATGTCTTACAATTTTCTGTATACAATTCTTTTGTCTCCTTTGGTAAGCTAATTTCTAGATATTTTATTCTTTTTGTTGCAATGGTGAATGGAATTGATCCCTTGATTTGTCTTTCTGATTTTTCATTGTTTGTATATAGGAATGTGAATGATTTCTGTATATTGATTTTGTATCCTGGGACTTTGTTAAATTCGATGATTAATTCTAGCAATTTTCTGACAGTATCTCTAGGGTTTTCTATGTGCAGTATCATGTCATCTGCAAACAGTGAGAGTTTTAATTCTTCTTTTCCAATATAGATTTCTTTTATTTCTTTTTCGTTTCTAATTGCCATAGCTAGGACTTCCAGGATTATGCTGAATAATAGTGGTAAGAGTGGACACCCTTGTCTTGTTCCTATCTTAGAGGGAATGTTTTCAGTTTTCCATCATTGAGAATAATGTCTGCTGTGGGCTTATCATATATGGCTTTCACTATGTTGAAGTATGTTTCTTCTATGCCCTTCTACGAAGTAGGTTTCTTTTTGAAGAGTGTTTTTGGTTGTTGTTGTTTTTTTTAATCATAAATGGGTGTTGGATTTTGTCACAGCTTTTTCTGCATCTATTGAGATTATCATATGGTTTTTACCTTTCAACTTGTTAATATGATGTATCACATTGATTTGCTGATATTGAAGAATTTTTGCATGTCTGGAATAAACCTGAATTGATCTGGTACATAAGCTTTTTTTTGTTGTTTTTAATTTTTTTTATTTTCCAAAATCTTTACAGAGCTGTGTTCACAGACATGTATGTCCCCAGATCAGTCATATACATTTCTCTGGCCCCCTCCTGCCTCCCAGTCTCCTATGATCTTATTCCCACAGCACAATGACAATAGCTATCTTTTTCACATATAATAATATAGCTTTACATGTTGCTCCCTCTATGCCTCCCACCCACTGTTCATTCTTCTCAATGTCCATAGGTGTGTTCTCCATGTCTGTCTTCCCATCGCTTGACTGCATGTGTTACTATTGGTGTCTTACTAGATTCCACATATATGTGTTAGTATATTGTACTTGTCCTTCTCTTTTTGACTTACTTAACTTTTTATGATAGGTTCTAGATCCAGCCACCTAATTAGGGCTGATTCTTCTGCATTTCTTTTTACAGCTGTGTAGTATTCCATCGTATATATACCAGTCCTTTTGTCTCCATTTGTTCATCAGTGGACATCTAGGTTGCTTCCATGATCTAGCTATCATATAGAAAGTTGCAGTGAACATGGTGGTACAGGTACTTCTTTGTGTTTTGATTTCATCAGGTTATAAGCTTAATAGTGGGATTGCTGGGGTTGTAGGGTGCTTCTATTTTTAGCTTTTAAAGAACTCTCTATACTGTCTTCCATAGAGGCTGTATCAATTGGCATTCCCACCAGCAATGCAAGAGTGTTCCCTTTTCTCCACACCATCTCCAGCATTTATTGTCTGCTGATTTGTGGATGATGGCCATTCTGACTACTCTCTCATTGTAGTTTTGATTTCCGTTTCTCTAATAATAAGCGAGGTTGAGCATCATTTCATGTGCTTTTGGGCAGTCTGTATGTCTTCTTTGGTGAGATGTCTCTTTAGATCTTTTTCCCATTTTTTGATTAGGTTGTTCATTTTTCTGCTGCAGATATAAGCCTAAGAGTGGGATTGCTGGGTCATAGGGTGCTTCTATTTTTAGTTTTTTAAGAAAACTCCAGACGGTCTTCCATAGAGGCTGTATCAATTGACATTGCCAACAGCAATACAAGAGGGTTCCCTTTTCTCTGCACCCTCTCCAGCATTGATTGTCTGTCAATTTGTGGATGATGGACATTCTGACGGGTGTGAGGTGATATCTCATTGTAGTTTTGATTTGCATTTCTCTAATTATAAGTGACGTTGAGCATCGTTACATGTGCTTTTGGGTCATCTG
The DNA here is from genome assembly GCA_022376925.1 of Tragulus kanchil. Lineage (NCBI taxonomy): Eukaryota > Metazoa > Chordata > Mammalia > Artiodactyla > Tragulidae > Tragulus > Tragulus kanchil. The sequence continues at coordinate 46,849,754 of JAIOJX010000025.1, forward strand.
TATGTCGTCGTTGGAGAGGTGTCTGTTTAGGTCCTTTTCCCATTTTTTGATTGGTTTATTCATTTTTCCGCTGCAGAGTTGTTGAGTTGCTTGTAGATTTTGGAGATTAACTTTGTCTATTGTTTCATTTGCTATGATTTTCTCCCAATCTGTGAGTTGTCTGTTCAGCTTTTTTGTAATTTCTTTTGCTGTACAAAAGTTTTTAAGTTTCATTAGGCCCCACGTGTTCATTTGTCTTTTTAGTTCCACTTTTCTAGTAGGTGGGTCAGAGAAGATCCTGCTTTGACTGATGTCCTTGAGGGTTTTGCCTATATTCTCCTCTAAGAGTTTGATGATTTCTGGTCTTACATCTAGGTCTTTAATCCATTTTGAGTTGATCTTTGTGCATGGCGTCAGGGAATGTTCCAACTTCATTTTTTTGCATGTAGCTGTCCAATTTTCCCAGCACCATTTGTTGAAGAGGCTGTCTTTGTCCCATTTTATATGTTCGCCTCCTTTGTCAAAAATAAGGTACCCATAGGTGCATGGGTTGATCTCTGGGTTCTCGATCTTATTCCATTGGTCTATAGTTCTGTTTTTGTGCCAGTACCATACTGTCTTGAGGACTGTTGCTTTGTAGTATATCTGAAGTGAGGGAGGATGATCCCTCCATTTCCATTCTTCTTCCTCAGGATTGCTTTGGCTATTCGAGGTCTTTTGTGTTTCCATATGAACTGTGTTATTCTTTGGTCTAGTTCCGTGAAGAATGTCATTGGTAGTTTGATAGGGATCGCATTGAATCTGTAGATGATATTTGGTAGTAAGGTCATTTTCAGAATATTGATTCTTCCTACCCAGGAACATAGAATCTCTCTCCATCTGTTTAAGTCCTCTTTAATTTCTTTCATGAGTGTCTTGTAATTTTCTGTATATGATTCTTTTGTTTCTTTGGGTGGGTTTATTCCTAGATATTTGATTCTTTTGGTTGCAATGGTGAAGGGGATTGCCTCTTTGATTTCATTTTCTGATTTTTCATTGTTTATGTATAGGAATGTCAGTGATTTCTGTATATTGATTTTGTATCCTGCAACTTTGCTGAATTGGCTGATTAAGTCTAGTAGTTTTGTAATTGTTTCTTTGGGATTTTCTATGTATAATACCATGTCATCTGCAAACAGAGTGCGTGTGACTTCTACGTTTCCAATCTGGATTCCTTTGATTTCTTTCTCTTCTCTTATTGCTGTTGCTAGAACTTCCAGGACTATGTTGAATAAGAGTGGTGAAAGTAGGCACCCTTGTCTTGTCCCTGATCTTAGAGGGAATGCTTTCAGTTTTTCATCATTGAGGATAATGTTCGCTGTGGGCTTCTCATATATGGCTTTCACTATGTTGAGATAGGTTCCTTTTATGTCCATTTTTTGAAGAGTTTTTAATCCTAAATGGATGCTGTACTTTGTCAAAGGCTTTTTCTGCATCTATTGAGATGATCATGTGTTTTTTGTCTCTCAATTTGTTGATATGGTGTATCACATTGATTGATTTGCGAATATTGAAGAACCCTTGCATGCTTGGGATGAATCCAACTTGATCATGATGGATGAACTTTTTGATGTGTCGTTGAATTCTGTTTACTAGGATTTTGTTGAGGATTTTGGCGTCTAGAGTCATCAGTGAAACTGGCCTGTAATTTTCTTTTTTTGTGTTGTCTTTGCCTGGCTTTTGTATCAGGGTGATGGCGACCTCATAGAATGTGTTTGGAAGTGTTCCTTCCTGTGCAAGTTTTTGGAAGAGTTTTAGAAGGACAGGCATTAGCTCCTCTTTAAATGATATTTGGTAGTAAGGTCATTTTCAGAATATTGATTCTTCCTACCCAGGAACATAGAATCTCTCTCCATCTGTTTAAGTCCTCTTTAATTTCTTTCATGAGTGTCTTGTAATTTTCTGTATATGATTCTTTTGTTTCTTTGGGTGGGTTTATTCCTAGATATTTGATTCTTTTGGTTGCAATGGTGAAGGGGATTGCCTCTTTGATTTCATTTTCTGATTTTTCATTGTTTATGTATAGGAATGTCAGTGATTTCTGTATATTGATTTTGTATCCTGCAACTTTGCTGAATTGGCTGATTAAGTCTAGTAGTTTTGTAATTGTTTCTTTGGGATTTTCTATGTATAATACCATGTCATCTGCAAACAGAGTGCGTGTGACTTCTACGTTTCCAATCTGGATTCCTTTGATTTCTTTCTCTTCTCTTATTGCTGTTGCTAGAACTTCCAGGACTATGTTGAATAAGAGTGGTGAAAGTAGGCACCCTTGTCTTGTCCCTGATCTTAGAGGGAATGCTTTCAGTTTTTCATCATTGAGGATAATGTTCGCTGTGGGCTTCTCATATATGGCTTTCACTATGTTGAGATAGGTTCCTTTTATGTCCATTTTTTGAAGAGTTTTTAATCCTAAATGGATGCTGTACTTTGTCAAAGGCTTTTTCTGCATCTATTGAGATGATCATGTGTTTTTTGTCTCTCAATTTGTTGATATGGTGTATCACATTGATTGATTTGCGAATATTGAAGAACCCTTGCATGCTTGGGATGAATCCAACTTGATCATGATGGATGAACTTTTTGATGTGTCGTTGAATTCTGTTTACTAGGATTTTGTTGAGGATTTTGGCGTCTAGAGTCATCAGTGAAACTGGCCTGTAATTTTCTTTTTTTGTGTTGTCTTTGCCTGGCTTTTGTATCAGGGTGATGGCGACCTCATAGAATGTGTTTGGAAGTGTTCCTTCCTGTGCAAGTTTTTGGAAGAGTTTTAGAAGGACAGGCATTAGCTCCTCTTTAAATGTTTGGTAGAATTCGGCTGTGAAACCATCTGGCCCAGGGCTCTTATTTTTGGGTAGTATTTTGATCACAAATTCAATTTCTGAGCTTGTGATTGACTTGTTCAAAGTTTCTGCTTCTTCCTGGTTGAGTCTTGGGAGATTAATCTTCTCTAGGAAACTGTCCATTTCTTCCAGGTTGTCCAGTTTGTTGCCATAGAGTTGTTCCTAATAGTCTCTTAGAATTCTTTGGATTTCTGCATGATCTGTTGTAATCTCTCCTTTTTTGTTTTTGATTTTGTTGATCTGGTTCTTCTCTCTCTTTTTCTTGATGAGTCTGGCCAGTGGTTTGTCAATTTTATTTCCCTTTTCCAAGAACCAGCTTTTTAAATTATTATTCATCTTTACTATAGTTTCTTTTCTTTCTTTTTCATTTATTTCTGCTCTGATCCTGATGATTTCTCTTCTGCTGATCACTTTGGGGTTTTTTTGTTCTTCTTTCTCCAATTTTTTACATGTAGGGTTAGGTCTTCTCTTTTAGATTTCTCTAGTCTCTTGAGGTAGGATTGTATTGCTGTAAACTTTCCTCTTAGAACTGCTTTTGCAGTATCCCATAGGTTTTGCACTGTCATGTGTTCATTCTCCTTTTCTTCTAGGAATTTTTTATTTCTCCTTTTATTTGCTCAGTAATCAGAATTTTTTTTTAGGTATGTGTTGTTTAATCTCCTGTACTTGTATTTTTAGGGAGTTTTTAGTTTCTCCTTTTTTATTTGCTCAGTAATCAGAATTTTTTGCATCTATTGAGATGATCATGTGTTTTTTGTCTCTCAATTTGTTGATATGGTGTATCACATTGATTGATTTGCGAATATTGAAGAACCCTTGCATGCTTGGGATGAATCCAACTTGATCATGATGGATGAACTTTTTGATGTGTCGTTGAATTCTGTTTACTAGGATTTTGTTGAGGATTTTGGCGTCTAGAGTCATCAGTGAAACTGGCCTGTAATTTTCTTTTTTTGTGTTGTCTTTGCCTGGCTTTTGTATCAGGGTGATGGCGACCTCATAGAATGTGTTTGGAAGTGTTCCTTCCTGTGCAAGTTTTTGGAAGAGTTTTAGAAGGACAGGCATTAGCTCCTCTTTAAATGTTTGGTAGAATTCGGCTGTGAAACCATCTGGCCCAGGGCTCTTATTTTTGGGTAGTATTTTGATCACAAATTCAATTTCTGAGCTTGTGATTGACTTGTTCAAAGTTTCTGCTTCTTCCTGGTTGAGTCTTGGGAGATTAATCTTCTCTAGGAAACTGTCCATTTCTTCCAGGTTGTCCAGTTTGTTGCCATAGAGTTGTTCCTAATAGTCTCTTAGAATCCTTTGGATTTCTGCATGATCTGTTGTAATCTCTCCTTTTTTGTTTTTGATTTTGTTGATCTGGTTCTTCTCTCTCTTTTTCTTGATGAGTCTGGCCAGTGGTTTGTCAATTTTATTTCCCTTTTCCAAGAACCAGCTTTTTAAATTATTATTCATCTTTACTATAGTTTCTTTTCTTTCTTTTTCATTTATTTCTGCTCTGATCCTTATGATTTCTCTTCTGCTGATCACTTTGGGGTTTTTTTGTTCTTCTTTCTCCAATTTTTTACATGTAGGGTTAGGTCTTCTCTTTTAGATTTCTCTAGTCTCTTGAGGTAGGATTGTATTGCTGTAAACTTTCCTCTTAGAACTGCTTTTGCAGTATCCCATAGGTTTTGCACTGTCATGTGTTCATTCTCCTTTTCTTCTAGGAATTTTTTATTTCTCCTTTTATTTGCTCAGTAATCAGAATTTTTTTTTAGGTATGTGTTGTTTAATCTCCCTGTACTTGTATTTTTAGGGGTTTTTGTTTCCTGTAGTTGATCTCTAGTCTCATTGCATTGTGGTCCGAGAAGATAGTTGATATAATTTCAGTTTTCCTGAATTGACTGAGGTTTGATTTGTGGCCCAAGATGTGGTCTACCCTGGAGAATGTCCCATGAGCACTTGAGAAGAAAGTGTATTCTTCTGCTTTTGGATGGAATGTCCTAAAGATATCCATGAGGTCCATCTCCTCTAGTGTGGCATTTAAGGTTTGTGATTTTCTGTTTGGATGATCTGTCCATTGGTTTGAGAGAGGTATTAAAGTGTCCTACTATTACTGTGTTATTGTCAATTTCCTCTTTTATATCTGAAAGTGTTTGTATTATGTATTGAGGTACACATGTGCTGGGTGCATAGATATTCATGACTGCTATGTCTTCTTCTTGGATTGATACCTTGATTATGATGTGGTGACCTGAATTGTCTCTTACAATCTTCCTTATTTTAAAGTCTATTTTGTCTGATCTGAGGATTGCTACTCCAGCTTTCTTTTGATTTCCATGTGCATGGAATATCTTTTTCCATCCTCTCACTTTCAGTCTATGAGTCTCTTTAGGTCTGAAGTGTGTTTCTTGTAAACAGCATATACATTGATATTATTTTTGTATCCATTCAGCCAGCCTGTGTCTTTTGGTTGGAACATTTAGTACATTTATATTCAAAGTAATTATTGGTAAGAATGTTCCTATCATCTTCTTAGATGTTTGAGGTTTGATTAGTAAGACTTCTACTCTCATCTTTCTTGGCTATTTCAGGCCCTTTAACACTTGTTGTAAGGCTGGTTTCGTGGTACAAAATTCTTTTAGCTTTTGCTTGTATGTAAAGCTTTTGACATCTCCATCAATTCTGAATGAGATCCTTGCTGGGTAGAGAATTCTTGGTTGTAGATTATTTTCTTTTAGCTGCTTAAATGTGTCTTGCCATTCTCTTCTGGCCTGCAGGGTTTCTGTTGATAGATCAGCCATTAAACATATGGGGTTTCCTTTGTAAGCTGTTTGTTGTTTGTTCCTTGCTGCTTTAAGTATTTTGTCCTTATATTTAGTCTGTGTTAGCCTGATTAGAATGTGCCTTTGTGTGTTTCTTCTGAGGTTTATCCTGTATGCATCTCTTTGTGCTTCTTGGACTTGGTTGACTATTTCCTTTCCCATGCTGGGGAAGCTTTCAACTATAACCTCTTCAAGAATTTTTTCATAGCCTTTCTTTCTGTCTTCTTCCTCTGGGACTCCTATAATTCTAATGTTGGTGCATTTGATATTGTCCCATAGGTCTGTGAGGTTATCCTCAGTTCTTTTAATTCTTTCAGCTTTGTTCTGTTCTTCAGCAGTTATTTCCACCATTCTGTCTTCCAGCTCACTTATCCATTCTTCTGTCTCTGTTACTCTACTATTGAGCCCTCCCATAGTATTTTTTAGTTCAGCAATTGAGTTGGTATTCTCTATTACTGTTTATGTCATTTTTTAAAAATTTTTTTACACATGTGCTGGGTGCATAGATATTCATGACTGCTATGTCTTCTTCTTGGATTGATACCTTGATTATGATGTGGTGACCTGAATTGTCTCTTACAATCTTCCTTATTTTAAAGTCTATTTTGTCTGATCTGAGGATTGCTACTCCAGCTTTCTTTTGATTTCCATGTGCATGGAATATCTTTTTCCATCCTCTCACTTTCAGTCTATGAGTCTCTCTAGGTCTGAAGTGTGTTTCTTGTAAACAGCATATACATTGATATTATTTTTGTATCCATTCAGCCAGCCTGTGTCTTTTGGTTGGAACATTTAGTACATTTATATTCAAAGTAATTATTGGTAAGAATGTTCCTATCATCTTCTTAGATGTTTGAGGTTTGATTAGTAAGACTTCTACTCTCATCTTTCTTGGCTATTTCAGGCCCTTTAACACTTGTTGTAAGGCTGGTTTCGTGGTACAAAATTCTTTTAGCTTTTGCTTGTATGTAAAGCTTTTGACATCTCCATCAATTCTGAATGAGATCCTTGCTGGGTAGAGAATTCTTGGTTGTAGATTATTTTCTTTTAGCTGCTTAAATGTGTCTTGCCATTCTCTTCTGGCCTGCAGGGTTTCTGTTGATAGATCAGCCATTAAACATATGGGGTTTCCTTTGTAAGCTGTTTGTTGTTTGTTCCTTGCTGCTTTAAGTATTTTGTCCTTATATTTAGTCTGTGTTAGCCTGATTAGAATGTGCCTTTGTGTGTTTCTTCTGAGGTTTATCCTGTATGCATCTCTTTGTGCTTCTTGGACTTGGTTGACTATTTCCTTTCCCATGCTGGGGAAGCTTTCAACTATAACCTCTTCAAGAATTTTTTCATAGCCTTTCTTTCTGTCTTCTTCCTCTGGGACTCCTATAATTCTAATGTTGGTGCATTTGATATTGTCCCATAGGTCTGTGAGGTTATCCTCAGTTCTTTTAATTCTTTCAGCTTTGTTCTGTTCTTCAGCAGTTATTTCCACCATTCTGTCTTCCAGCTCACTTATCCATTCTTCTGTCTCTGTTACTCTACTATTGAGCCCTCCCATAGTATTTTTTAGTTCAGCAATTGAGTTGGTATTCTCTATTTGCTTATTTTTCATTACTTGCATGTCTCTTCTCAGTGCACTAACTTCCTCTAATATTCTGTTTTTGAGTTTTGGATCCTCGCTAGTATTACTCTTCTGAATTCTCTTTCAGATAATTTGTTTATCTCCTCTTCTGTCATTTGTAATTGTCTTTCTCTGATTTGTTCCTTCATTTGTGTTGTGTTTCTCTGTCTCTTCATTTTTATGCTAATTTTTGCTTCTTTGTGTGTGTCTCTGTGATGGAGGTCTTTTCCCCCCAGGCTTCATGGTTGAATTCTTCCTTCCTTTGGGTTTCTGTCCTTGTAGAAAGGGTCACTGTTTTGTGTCTTGGGTGGTGTTAGATCTTGTTTGCAGGTGAATAATCTCTACTCTGTTATATTCTCTGATAATGTTGGGTCTTGGAATCAGGGCTTCCACTCTGAGGATCCTTGGTTTGATCTTTGGTCAAGGGGTGTAGGCTCTATGTCTGGTTTGTTATGGTGTTCAGTGGTATTAGTTCAAATATAAGCATATGAGGAACAAGAGGTGCATCCCCTGATGGATGACAGTCATAAAATCATGGAAATATTTTCTAACATAGTTGAAAAACATACATACATACACATCAATAGCCACAACTGAACGGTCTTACAAAGATAAAGCATAGGAAAATTATCTGGTAAACGGTGCAACCAAAGTTGGTACCTGACTGTTAATCTCTAAATTAATTAAAACACTGGCTGGAAAAACTGATCCAGGGTAAGGTCCCAGCTGGGAATATTGCAACTGAAGCAGTTTTCAACTAAGACTTGTGTTGGGAGAAGTAGGAGAATGTATAGTTAATGAGAAGAAATAGATTTGTCTTGCAAGGATTTTGTAGGGTTAGGTAACAAAAATTAGTGTGTTGTAGAGTTTGGTACAGCTGCAAGAGAATAGTGTAAACAGCAAGATAGGAAATATTTATAGAGAGAATAGTAGTAGATATAAAAAGACTTTACAGTTAGAGCCTGGAGAGAGGAAGCTGTGGTAAGAGAAAAAAGAAAAAGAAAAAAAATGAATAAAAAAATGAAACAATAAAATTAAAAAAAATTACTGTCGGGGGCTTCCCCGGTGGTCAAGTGTTTAAGGACACTGCCTTGCAGTGCAAGGGGAGCTGATTCGATCCCTGGCCTGGGAAGATCCCTTGAGCCATGGAGCGGCTGGACTGATGTGTCCAACTACCAAGCCAGAGCTCTGGAGCGCATGCGCCTGTAGCCTGTGCTCTGCGACAAGAGAGGCCACTGCAATGGGAGGCCCACACAGGCGAAAGAACTAACATAAATAAACGAAAGACCAACAGAAGTGGCAAAATAAATAAATAAATAAATAAATAAACAAACTACTGTCCCTGTTTTTTAGCTTCTCATCTGCGTGTGAACCTTCTGCCAGTTTGCTCTTAATGCTGTCCCAGATTTCCCTTGTCTGTACTGGTGAAAGTCAGGTGTGGGGGGCTGGATGGCTTCTTATGTCTTAGGTTTCAGGGCGGGTCAGTTTTTTTTTTTTTTTTGGTAGTAAGGACTCTTGCAAAACTGTTCTCTCTGGTTTTTGTTTTGCTTTCGGCAAAACAAAGGCTCTGTAGACAAAGTTGCTGACCCCTGTCTGTCGGTCCCTGATGCTGGCCGAGGGAGGGCACTGCATGCAGTCCCCAGTCAATCGGGTGGGTGGAGGTTGCACCTCTGGACTCTGTGCTGGAGAGGGTTCCCTGGTTCTATTGTGTACCTCTTGGTAGCCTTCAGTCTCTGTTCTTTCCCCGGTTCTTCTGTCATGACCCTGATGCTTGTGGGACTGAGTGCTTCTCGTCCTGGATCTCGTCCTGGATGCCTGGCTCGCTTTGTCGCAGCTCTACGCCTGTGCATGCTAATTCCAGCAGCCGGACTAAGTCTCACTGCTTGCCCCAAATAGCGGCGGCAGCTTCCCGGTCTGACTTGAGCCCAGCCTCTGGACTGTGACCCACGGGAGATTTCCCTGTTCCGTTTCCCACACCCCACTAGCATTCACTGTTAAGCTCACCTCCTGGGGCGTCCCTGCCACAGTATTATCCCTGGCGGGATTCTCATGCTGAGCGCTTTCTGTCATCCTGGTGCATTTTCCAGCGCTCTCTCTGTCTGGTCTGGTGTGGGAGCTGGGGGATGCGAGCTCAGGGGACCGGATCTCTGGGAACGTTCAGGCTTCTTGCTCTCCGTTGCTTGTGAACTTGAGGACTTCTTTTGTAGTCAAGAGGCTGGTTAGGTGGTGGTGTTTCATTTCTTGATTAGTTCTGGTGATTCTGTTGGGTAGCTGGTGAAATCTTCCTCTTATTCCTCTGCCATCTTGCTCTCGCCCTGAGCTTTTTAATGTATTGTAGAATTCTGTTTGCAGGAATTTTGTGAAGGATTTTTGCATCAATATTCATCAATGATACTGGCCTGTAATTTGTGTGTGTGTGTGTGTGTGTGTGTTGTCTTTGCCTGGTTTTGGTATCATGGTGATGGTGGCCTTATAGAATGAGTTTGAAAGTCTTCCTGTGCAATTTTTGGGAAGAGTTTTAGAAGGATAGGCATTAGCTCTTCTCTAAATATTTGATAGAATTCACCTGTAAAGCCATCTGGCCCTGGGCTTTTATTTTGGGAGAGTTTTTTGATGACAGATTTGATTTCAGTGTGTATAACTGGATTTTTCATAACTTCTATTTCTTCCTGGTTCAGTCTTTGAAGATTGCACTTATCTAAGTCTCTATTCATTTTTTCCAAGTTGTCCATTTGATTGTCATATAATTATTGATAATAGTCTCTTATAATCCTTTGTATTTCTGCATTGTCTGTTGTAACATCTCCTTCTTTCATTTCTAATTTGGTTGATTTGATTCTTCTCTCTTTTATCTTGATTAGTCTGGCTAAAAGTTTGTCAAGTTTGTTTATCTTTTTGAAGAACGAACTTTTGTTTTATTAATCTTTACTATTGTTTCTTTCATTTGTTTTTCATTTATTTCTGCTCTGATCTTTATTATTTCTTTTCTTCTTCTAATTTTGGTTTTTTATTTTTTTCTGTTCTTCTTTTTTTGGTTCTTTTTGTGCATTCTTCTGCCTCAGATACTCTACTATTGCTTCCTTCTAGAATTTTGTTTTTTGATGGGAGAGGGTGCTTCTATTGGTCTTTCATGTATTTATCTTTGTTCTTTGACCTGTGTGGGCCTCCCATCGCAGTGGCCTTTGTCGTTGCAGAGCACCGGCTTGGTAGTTGGACACATTGGTCCAGCTGCTCCGTGGCACATGGGATCTTTCCAGACCAGGGATCAAACTGGCACCCCTTACACTGCAAGGTGATGTCCTTACCCATTGGACCACCAGGGAAGCCCTAGAATATTTTTAAGTTTAATAATTGTGCTCTTTGTCCCCATTTATTCTTAATTTCTTGTATGTCTTTATTCAATGGGTTAATTGATTCTTTCATTTTCTCCATTCTGTTTTCAAGGTTTTGGATCATCTTTACTTAATTTCTTGTATGTCTTTATTCATGGGTTAATTGATTCTGTGAGTGTGTGTGTGTTGTCTTTGCCTGGTTTTGGTATCATGGTGATGGTGGCCTTATAGAATGAGTTTGAAAGTCTTCCTGTGCAATTTTTGGGAAGAGTTTTAGAAGGATAGGCATTAGCTCTTCTCTAAATATTTGATAGAATTCACCTGTAAAGCCATCTGGCCCTGGGCTTTTATTTTGGGAGAGTTTTTTGATGACAGATTTGATTTCAGTGTGTATAACTGGATTTTTCATAACTTCTATTTCTTCCTGGTTCAGTCTTTGAAGATTGCACTTATCTAAGTCTCTATTCATTTTTTCCAAGTTGTCCATTTGATTGTCATATAATTATTGATAATAGTCTCTTATAATCCTTTGTATTTCTGCATTGTCTGTTGTAACATCTCCTTCTTTCATTTCTAATTTGGTTGATTTGATTCTTCTCTCTTTTATCTTGATTAGTCTGGCTAAAAGTTTGTCAAGTTTGTTTATCTTTTTGAAGAACGAACTTTTGTTTTATTAATCTTTACTATTGGTCTTTCATTTCCTTTGCTTTTATTTCTGCTCTGATCTTTATTATTTCTTTCCTTCTGCTAACTTTGGTTTTTTATTTTTTTCTGTTCTTCTTTTTTTGGTTCTTTTTGTGCATTCTTCTGCCTCAGATACTCTACTATTGCTTCCTTCTAGAATTTTGTTTTTTGATGGGAGAGGGTGCTTCTATTGGTCTTTCATGTATTTATCTTTGTTCTTTGACCTGTGTGGGCCTCCCATCGCAGTGGCCTTTGTCGTTGCAGAGCACCGGCTTGGTAGTTGGACACATTGGTCCAGCTGCTCCGTGGCACATGGGATCTTTCCAGACCAGGGATCAAACTGGCACCCCTTACACTGCAAGGTGATGTCCTTACCCATTGGACCACCAGGGAAGCCCTAGAATATTTTTAAGTTTAATAATTGTGCTCTTTGTCCCCATTTATTCTTAATTTCTTGTATGTCTTTATTCAATGGGTTAATTGATTCTTTCATTTTCTCCATTCTGTTTTCAAGGTTTTGGATCATCTTTACTGTATTCTGAATTATCTTTCAGTTAGTTTGTCTAATTCTTATTCATTTATTTGAAATTGTGTGTTTGTAGGTTGTTCCTTCATTTGTGCATTATTTATCTGCCTTTTCATTATTATTAATTTTTTAACTTATTGTATTTGAGACCTTCTTTTCCCAGGCTTCGAGGTTTAAGTCTCAAAAAATGGTAAAATAAAAAGCCATGAAATAAAAAAAAGCCCTAACAAATGGTAATCTAAAAATAATGCATATACTATATGGAATATTCACACAAACATATACACCCGTAGCAAAACCCAAGCAGTCCAAAAAAAAAAAAGAAAATACTGTAGAATAGATTAATCTTAAGAATAGAGGAAACAAAAATGATATACCAGTTAAGAATCAAACTAAGTAAAGTGAAAATTGGAAAATGATCCTAGAGCAAGGTCCCACCTGGGGTTAAAGCAATGAAAACAAAACAAAGAAATATGATGAGGAAAAGAAAGAAGAGAAAGGAAAGATAGAAAAGAAAGATAGCAAAAAAAAAATCTTAAAACTTTGGATATATTTAATAGTACTAATAAAATTGACAACCACAACAGCAGAGGGTGAAGAAAAAGGGAAGAGAGAGAGAGAGAGAGAGAGAGAGAGAGAGAGAGAGAGAGAATGGTAGGGAAGGATTAGAAAAAAGAAAAAACAAATCCAGAAGAAACTCCAGAGCAAGTCAAAATGTAAAATTAATAAATGTTTCTTTTGGGGGGTCTCTGCTGTCATCAACCTTTCCTTTGTTGTGAGTGACAGTCTACCTTGTCTGCCTAGGATGCCTCCACCACTGAGCTGGTCTCTGGGCCTGCTCTGAGCCAGATCAGACTCGAATCTGGCCATACTCCTGTGTGTTCTTGCCTCCAATGGTGCTGCCATGGAACTGTCTTAAATAAATTACATTGTACCCATTGGACCACCAGGGAAGCCCTAGAATATTTTTAAGTTTAATAATTGTGCTCTTTGTCCCCATTTATTCTTAATTTCTTGTATGTCTTTATTCAATGGGTTAATTGATTCTTTCATTTTCTCCATTCTGTTTTCAAGGTTTTGGATCATCTTTACTGTATTCTGAATTATCTTTCAGTTAGTTTGTCTAATTCTTATTCATTTATTTGAAATTGTGTGTTTGTAGGTTGTTCCTTCATTTGTGCATTATTTATCTGCCTTTTCATTATTATTAATTTTTTAACTTATTGTATTTGAGACCTTCTTTTCCCAGGCTTCGAGGTTTAAGTCTCAAAAAATGGTAAAATAAAAAGCCATGAAATAAAAAAAAGCCCTAACAAATGGTAATCTAAAAATAATGCATATACTATATGGAATATTCACACAAACATATACACCCGTAGCAAAACCCAAGCAGTCCAAAAAAAAAAAAGAAAATACTGTAGAATAGATTAATCTTAAGAATAGAGGAAACAAAAATGATATACCAGTTAAGAATCAAACTAAGTAAAGTGAAAATTGGAAAATGATCCTAGAGCAAGGTCCCACCTGGGGTTAAAGCAATGAAAACAAAACAAAGAAATATGATGAGGAAAAGAAAGAAGAGAAAGGAAAGATAGAAAAGAAAGATAGCAAAAAAAAAATCTTAAAACTTTGGATATATTTAATAGTACTAATAAAATTGACAACCACAACAGCAGAGGGTGAAGAAAAAGGGGGGAAAAAGAGAGAGAGAGAGAGAGAGAGAGAGAGAGAGAGAGAGAGAGAGAGAATGGTAGGGAAGGATTAGAAAAAAGAAAAAACAAATCCAGAAGAAACTCCAGAGCAAGTCAAAATGTAAAATTAATAAATGTTTCTTTTGGGGGGTCTCTGCTGTCATCAACCTTTCCTTTGTTGTGAGTGACAGTCTACCTTGTCTGCCTAGGATGCCCTCCACCACTGAGCTGGTCTCTGGGCCTGCTCTGAGCCAGATCAGACTCGAATCTGGCCATACTCCTGTGTGTTCTTGCCTCCAATGTCCACAGCTATCACAGCCAGTGTGTTTTCATTCATGGGAACTGTCATTGTCCTTTTATATATTCCATAGAGACTGCATCTTCCTAGTTGATTATGTGAGTTTAATCTGCAACTTATACATCTGGTGGGAAGGTTTTACATCCTTTTCCTTAGCCACCTGCCGCTGGATTTTAGTTGTGATTTTAGTTTCCCCTCTGCATGTGGGTCGTTCACTAGGGTTTGCTCCTGAGGCTGCCCCTGGAGGACTTGGGTCTGCCCAAGTGAAGACTAGGTGTGGAAGTGGCACAGATGCTTAAGCCAGAGGGGCCCAGGCAGAACCTGTTCAGGGTAGTTTATGGCTAGGGTAGCTGGAAATGTAGTGTTCTGTAAATGAATGGAAATCCACTCTAGCCTTCCTGAATGAAGAGTTCCCTGGACAGAGGTGCCTGGCAGGCTGCAGTCCAAAGGATCACAAAGAGTCCTCCATGATTGAAGTGCCTCCTTCTACACAAATGCAGGATTTTCTTAAACTCTGGCAGCAATGCCCCAGTGGGGATTGTGAATGGAGGTGATGCAGTCTCTTGGATCGCTGGGACCCTGGCAGTGCTAGCTATGCAGGAGCACAGGCAGCTATTGTCACAGGAGATGTGGCACTATGAGGTCTTTTTCTAGCCTGTGGCAGCTCTGCCCCAGTGAGGACTGAATGTGCAGTGGTCTGGATCTCAGGGACTTTGGCTGCGCCAAGTATTCAGGGACAGAGACTTCATCATCCTCAGGAGCTATGTCCCTATCAGCATCTTTTCCTTGCCTCTGGCAGCAGTCTGATCAGAAAGCCTTTTTCACTGGCTATTTTCTGTAGCTCCACCTGTTCAAGCACTAAAAGACTCTCCCTGGCTAGGATATGTCAGGCACTTGACCTTTAATCCAATTATTTGCTGATGGGTGGAGCTATGTTCCTTCCCTGCAATTTGTCCTGAGGCCAAGCTATGGTAGGGATCATGGGGACCCTCTCCAAAAGGACCTATTCTAGCATGCTGCACCAGGACTGCTGCCACAGTATCCCTGACCCAATGGCAAGCCATCATGGACTCATGCTCCTTCCAGAGATTCCAGAACACTCAGAGGTAAGTCTGGCTTAGCCTCATTTGGGATCCTTGTTCCTGGATCCTGGTACACACAAAATTTTGTTTGTGCCCTCTAGAGTTTGTTTTCCCAATGCTGCTTGGTGGATCTATAGTCTAGCTAATGGCGACCTCCTTCAAGAGGATTTACATCAGTCTTCTTTTGGAGGACTGCTATAGGCCACTGCTGACCTGAGCCTCTGCAGGAGACACTCAGGAGACAGTCGGACCATCAAAGGTAGGTCTGGATCAGTCTCTTGTGAGGGTCACTACTTCTTTCCTGGGTCTTGGTGCACACAAGTTTGTTTGAGCCCTCCTAGTGTCTCCAGAGTGTCTGAAGTTTGATTTTAGCAATATGTTTGCAGCCCTCCTGAAGTCTTATTTGCAGCTTCTCCTTTACTCTTGGATGTAGGGTATCTTATTTCTTGTGGGATCCAACTTTCCCCTGTCAATGATTTTTCAGCAGTTAGTTGCAATTCTGGTGCTCTCTTAGGAGAAAATGAGTGCACCTCATTCTACTCTGCCATCTTGGTAGGAATCTAATTTCCTTTCATGTTGAATTTTTCAACTTTACTGTGGTTGCTGATTTATAATTTCATATCATTTGTGATCAGAAAGGATATTTGATACAACTTTTGTGTTCTTGGATTTTTTTTGACTCATTTTGTGGTCTAACCTATGGTCTATCTCAAAAAATGTTATGTAGGTGTTTGAGAAGAATGTATATTCTGATGCTTTTGGATAGAACATTCTATATATGTCTGTTATGTCAAGAGTGTTGTTCAAATTGTTTATTTCTCTATTGATTACCTGGTGGATGGTGTATTAAAATCCCCAATACTACTGTATTGATGCTTATTTTTCCTTTTTGTTCTGTTAGTACTTGTTTTGCACACTTATGTGCTCCAAAGTTGTCTGCAAAAATACTATTGTTTCATTTTAATGATGAATTAACTCCTTTGTCATTATATTTTTAGCTTAAACTCTATTCTATTTGATATAGGTAGACTCAATATTGCTTTTTTAGGTTACAATTTACTTGGAATATCTTTTTCTTTTCCTTTTCTCTCAGCCTATGTATGTCTTTAAAGCTAAAAGGAATCTCTTATAGGCAGGATGCTATTGGATCTTTTTGTTATAATTTATTCAGCCATTCTGTGTCTTTTGATTAAATTTAACCCACTTATATTTAAAGTAATTATTGATAGATAAGAACTCGCTATAGCTATCTTATTGCTTTCTGGCTGTTTTGTAAATCCTCTATTCTTTTCTCCTTTTGCTTCCTTTTTTTGTGGGTTGATAATTTTCCATAGCAATGTGCTTTGATTCATTTCTTTTATCTTTTATGCATTTATTGTAGACTTTTCCATCATTACCATGAGGTTTACATAGAACATCTTATAAACAGTCTATTTTGTGCTGATAAAAGCCTAACTGTATTACATTTAAAACCTCTACTCCTCACCTTATAATTTGTATTTTTGATGTCATAAATTCTCTCCTTTTACATTGTGTATGCATTAGCAAATTCTGGTAGCTATTATTAATAGTGGTAACTATTTTTAATACTTCTGTTCTTTAAACTTCTGTACTAGATTTACACGATTAATACAACACTATATTACAACATTAGAATGTTCTGAATTTGCCATGGTTTGTGTGGGTTAAAAAAAAAAAAGGAATATTCTGAATTTGACTATATTCTTACCCACACCAATGTGTTTTATATTTTCATGTTTTCTTGTTATAATTTAGTATCTATTCATTTCAGCTCAAATAACTCCTTTCACTATTTCTTCTTTAAGAAGATTACTCTTTGTCAAATGGTTCATAGATTTTTTAGGGTCAGTTATTGGAGTTTTTATTGGTTTGTATTTCATGATTCTTTGTTATTCTTGTTATGATCATGCTGGTATCTGCATGTTTGAGTAAGTGGACTTTTTCCTAGACCTCACAGGTTTGCTTTATCAGGGAAAGACCCTCACCGGTCAGTTTAGCATGGTATACTAGATGGGTCAACTAGCATTTCCTACAAGTAAGCTAGTGGGATGTCTAGTTGGGCAAGAGCACTGTCCAGCTTCTGAAGCTGGGGGAAGGTGCTGCTATCTGACTCTTGAAAGTTGGATGTGACTGCTACCTTTGGTGTCTATTCAAGCAGGGCTGCTGGGTGAGCACCTTTGTTGAATAGGGTTGCTGGCTGCTCTCTGTGGCCAGTTGAGACCACTAGCTGGATCCTATAAGCATCTCTGGTCAGGCAAGTTTGTAGTCTTTGTTCTTTGACAGGGCAGTACCATTGATTGAATTCTGACTGGGCAAGGCTTCAGGTTGGGTTCCCTAATGACTCCTGATTGGGTGGAGTCTCAGGCTGTACCCTAGCATCAGGCAGGGCTGCAGGCTGGAGTTTGTCATCTGGTAGGTCACTTGCTATGCTCTGCTTTTGGGTTCAGTTACTGGGTGGGGTTTGTTGTCGGGCAAGGTTTTCAGTTCTATCCTGTGGTTGGATGGGGCTGGAGACTATGCTCTGCAGTTGTGCATGGTCTCTGTCTGAGTTCTTGCAGGCTTATCGCCAAGCTTGGGTGGGGGTCATTGGCTGGGCTCCCTGCCTAAGTGAAGCCAAAAGCTGTTTAGCAATAAGACAGGCCCTAATGCTGGAATCTGCTCTTGAGTGGGGTTGTAAGTAATGTTCCATGTCTGGGCAGTATTACTGGTAGGCTAGTCTCTGAGGCCCATGGTCACTGTTTAGGTTCCCTAGTTTTGTGGAACCAGAGGCTATGTTCAGCCATTGGACAAGGCTGCTGGCTTGGCTAACTGTCTGAGGTGGGCTATCAGATGGGCTCTGCAGCTGCCTAGATTCTTTGACCAACTTCCTTGTGGGGTGGGACTTAGGGCTACACTCTGCCAGTGGGCAGGTCTTCAAACTTGCTTCTCTGCCCAGGCAGGGCTATAAAACTGATTCCATGGATGATATTGCCCATTGAATAAGGACCCAAATCAGGCAAAACTGCCAACTAAGCTATTTGGGTAGATGAGGCCACTGACCTAGCTCTACAGATAGGCAGAGCCAATAGCTGTGCTATCTCCCCAGGTACAGCTGAAAACAGTAACATTGTCTCCAGAGTCCAAGTACTGGTTGCTGTAAGCTTTACTTTTCATCTCTATTTGCTCTCCAGTGATCAAACCCTGCAAATTTCCCCGGTAACGCCTGTGAGGCTAGCCTCTAGTGGAACTCCTAGGACGTGTCTCACTATGCTGGGGAAGTTAACTGTCCACCTTAGATTTTTTTTTCTTTTTGTGAAAGCATAGGCCCAGGGATCCCTGTCAGTGTGACACTGTTCCAGCCTGGGGCTTGAGGGATGAAAATGTAACTACCCCTCTACCCTTCTAATGTGGTCCTTCTTGGTCTCTTGGGTCCAGGGGGTACTTCAGCTTCTCTTCCCCAAGTTCTAGGGTTCTCACGATGGTATCTTGTCTATGGATATTGTTAGCTGGCCCTCTTATGAGGAGGATTAAAGGAGGCAACAACCTATATCACCATCTTGGTGACATTAGATCTTCAACATGGGATTTCTTTGGAGACAATAGAAATCTTCTAAAATTGATTATAGGGATGGATGCACAACTCTGAATACACTTTGCTTTTTCCAACTATACCCGGACCTATCACAGCTTTTGTTCTCCTCTCCACCCTCATCGAAAGAAACATCTGAATTTGATGGAGAGCTGATGAAGGAGTCAGCTGAACCAAAGCTATCTAAATGCTTTAGACTTGCTCCCTTGGCTCTTTACAGAAGCAGGATTCAGATGTTAGAGTGTTTTTAAGACATGTCTACAACAAAGTGACTAGCAGAACCCCTGGAACATAGTAGGTGATCTGTAAATTGATTATGTCACCTCTCATTGGTCTCTCTTTAGGGCAAAGAAATGATGCAAAATATTTATGTAATTATTGACCTGTGTGTGTGATTCAAATGCCTCCAAGTGTAGAGCTATATAGCCCTGTATAGAACTACAGGGATGCTTTTTTAAGAGTGCTTGTTCAAGGGCTTCCCCTGGTGGTCCAGTGGGTAGGGACACCGCCTTGCAGTGCAAGGGACGCCGGTTCGATCCCTGGCCTAGGAAGATCCCATGTGCCACGGAGCGGCTGGACTGATGTGTCCAATTACTGAGCCGGAGCTCTGGAGCGCATGCGCCCAGAGCCAGCACTCTACAGCGACAGACGCCACCGTGATGGGAGGCCCACAGGAGCCAGAGAACGAAGACGGATAAAAATGGAGAAATGAAAGACCAACAGAAGTGGCCCGCCCACTCCCCTCGCTCCCCAACCTGACCCCCGCACAAAATAAATAAATAAATAAATCTTCAAAAAAAAAAAAAAAAAAGAGTGCTTGTTCAAGATCACAAAAGGCCTTAGTGGGTCCCTCTTGGGCACATTGTATTATCCTATATTTTAATTGGATAATGACACTTTGAATCTCCAGAAAATCCATCCCCACCTTCATCTGTGTCTCCAGCAACAAATTTCCAATGTCCTGACAACAGCAAAACTTTTTGTCCTCACTGTAGCCCTGCGGCCACCAGGGGCCAAAGACCAATTTGCTGAAATGAATTTAATATGTTTAGTTTGAGCCGTATATTTCCAGGCCAGCCAGAGAGAGCCCCCTTTATAGTTCGTTTCCATTAAGTGAATCAAAGAAGCATGTTGGCAGCTGTGGGCTGAGTGTGCAAACCCTTCTGGGGCTAACATCATTCCATGTCCAGCCAGATTTTGAGCCACTCTCTGTGCTGTCCCGAGACCTTTTGGGAAGCAGTTTAGTGTGTCACTGGTTCCTTTCATCTTCATTAGGTCACTCTCAAGCACGTACCATAGTTCTTGGAAGATGTGCTTGTCGATTTCTTATCTAAAAGTTGGCCCTTCTTAGTGACAAGAAATAGTTTTGTGAGTGATCAGTTCCCTTGGATATCTTAGGAACATTTTTATGTGAATTACACTTATCTATGTTTAAGTACACTTCAAGATTATATTTTTGAAGGAAGCCAAATGCAAAATAGTTTAGAGATTGCTGAATTTTAAGGGCCTCAAGAGATCATTTCATCCAGGTCTTTGCCTCCAGAAATGGACTATTAAGCCCTACACGACTCAGGACATTAATCTTAAATGGAAATTTCAGTGCCTTTGACAAGATAGGTGCTGATACATGCTAGATTCATCTACTCATCCATTCATTCATTCCACCAACATTATGAGCGGGTACACAGCTAAGCATCAGAGGAATTAAGCATAAGTTAAAGTAGGTACTGGACTTTAAAGAGTCTACAGTTTGTTATGGGAAACATAAGCAACAACAATGTGACGTCTTATCAGGCACAGAGATTCTTACCACCAAAAGAAAATTGGATACTCAAAATGAATTCATTTAATATGCGGACAAGATTTTCTGAATAAGTTAGAAAACTGCTTGAGAAGTATTCTTGAAAAATAAAACTAAAAACATGAGAATAATTTTTATTTATTAAACAAAATTTAGGTAGCTGCTTATTTTTATCTATGTTGAAATTCTTAAGTCATATAAAGAATGTAACAAAGTAGCCTTTTGGTGACCAATGGCGTTATAGCAGAAGGATAATAGCACACAGATGATTTATTTTTTAAAAATAGAAAAGAGTTTCATCAATGCCATTTTATTTTAATATACAAATCATTTTATTTTGCATCCCTATATTTATTAATTTTTGTCTTTGGTTGCTAATGCATTTAAACCTGCTAGAGTATCATTTTTTAATAGCTTTCCATGTAATTCCAGCAAATCACTTTTGTAAAAATTTTTTGCAAGATTTGCAATTTAATGTTGCAACTGGAAAGACATCAAGGCCAGATGAAGAATAGACACCATTGCAAAGTTGCCACTCTCTGTGCTGTCCCGAGACCTTTTGGGAAGCAGTTTAGTGTGTCACTGGTTCCTTTCATCTTCATTAGGTCACTCTCAAGCACGTACCATAGTTCTTGGAAGATGTGCTTGTCGATTTCTTATCTAAAAGTTGGCCCTTCTTAGTGACAAGAAATAGTTTTGTGAGTGATCAGTTCCCTTGGATATCTTAGGAACATTTTTATGTGAATTACACTTATCTATGTTTAAGTACACTTCAAGATTATATTTTTGAAGGAAGCCAAATGCAAAATAGTTTAGAGATTGCTGAATTTTAAGGGCCTCAAGAGATCATTTCATCCAGGTCTTTGCCTCCAGAAATGGACTATTAAGCCCTACACGACTCAGGACATTAATCTTAAATGGAAATTTCAGTGCCTTTGACAAGATAGGTGCTGATACATGCTAGATTCATCTACTCATCCATTCATTCATTCCACCAACATTATGAGCGGGTACACAGCTAAGCATCAGAGGAATTAAGCATAAGTTAAAGTAGGTACTGGACTTTAAAGAGTCTACAGTTTGTTATGGGAAACATAAGCAACAACAATGTGACGTCTTATCAGGCACAGAGATTCTTACCACCAAAAGAAAATTGGATACTCAAAATGAATTCATTTAATATGCGGACAAGATTTTCTGAATAAGTTAGAAAACTGCTTGAGAAGTATTCTTGAAAAATAAAACTAAAAACATGAGAATAATTTTTATTTATTAAACAAAATTTAGGTAGCTGCTTATTTTTATCTATGTTGAAATTCTTAAGTCATATAAAGAATGTAACAAAGTAGCCTTTTGGTGACCAATGGCGTTATAGCAGAAGGATAATAGCACACAGATGATTTATTTTTTAAAAATAGAAAAGAGTTTCATCAATGCCATTTTATTTTAATATACAAATCATTTTATTTTGCATCCCTATATTTATTAATTTTTGTCTTTGGTTGCTAATGCATTTAAACCTGCTAGAGTATCATTTTTTAATAGCTTTCCATGTAATTCCAGCAAATCACTTTTGTAAAAATTTTTTTTGCAAGATTTGCAATTTAATGTTGCAACTGGAAAGACATCAAGGCCAGATGAAGAATAGACACCATTGCAAAGTTGGGTGGGATGCTTTGGTGGGATTAGTATTAATGGAGAGTTAATTAGTAAATATTTTAATGCTATACTGACTATTGGTTCTCAAATTTTTA
The DNA here is from genome assembly GCA_022376925.1 of Tragulus kanchil. Lineage (NCBI taxonomy): Eukaryota > Metazoa > Chordata > Mammalia > Artiodactyla > Tragulidae > Tragulus > Tragulus kanchil. The sequence goes on from JAIOJX010000025.1 coordinate 46,871,794, forward strand.
GCTATAAGAATTAGGAAATTAATATTTATAACAATGACCTCCTCCTCTGCAATGTATCAAGAGTTCAAGCAGCACAGAGACTAGGCAGATGCTTTATATGTCCTAAGAATTTTTTTAAAAATTAAGTAAGAGGTAGTAGGTGATTGTATCTCCATAGCAAATTTCTCTGTGACTGACTTATCCATTTACTATGATCAACATTATTTGCAACTAGATTAACAGTTAGTAAATTTGTTTGCTATCACTAGAGTTATGTATCTTTCACCTATTATCAAATATCTCTCAGAAGTTTTCTAATTCTAAATTCAGTGAGTACTCTTTTAACATATGATTGATTCTTAACTATTACTTATGAATCCCAAAAGATACAATTTTTGTAATTTTTATTGTATTACTTTCCTGGAATCCCAATCCTTGCAGGATGCTAGAAATAAGACTAAAAGTCGTTTTATGTTCCAACCAAACTTTTTTTTCCCCCTAAAACAATAAAGATATCTCCTGAAGTAATAGAATTCTATTGAGTCTACTTTGCCAGTCATTTTCTAGCTTGTTAAATGGAGTGTTTCATGAAATGGGATGCCATAAGGTAGAAAATCCAGAATTTTGTGAAGAATACATGCAAACATTTCTGAGATTTCTTTAATACAAAGATGCATTATACTTAATTTTCCAGAACATTCGTCATGAATATGTAGTGCAAAGTCCATCACCTTTTAAGATTTTGTTGGAAAACAGTTTGGAAAAGTATAGCAATGGAAAAAACGTGAGATTACTGGCGGCAGAAGAAAACCAAACTAGCAGAAACCAATATTCTATGCCAGAGTGAAAAGAAAACTTTAGCTTTAGGAAAAACCACTTTTTAGTAGCTTTCCATGTAATTCCAGCAAATCACTTTTGTAAAAATTTTTTGCAAGATTTGCAATTTAATGTTGCAACTGGAAAGACATCAAGGCCAGATGAAGAATAGACACCATTGCAAAGTTGGGTGGGATGCTTTGGTGGGATTAGTATTAATGGAGAGTTAATTAGTAAATATTTTAATGCTATACTGACTATTGGTTCTCAAATTTTTAGCTATAAGAATTAGGAAATTAATATTTATAACAATGACCTCCTCCTCTGCAATGTATCAAGAGTTCAAGCAGCACAGAGACTAGGCAGATGCTTTATATGTCCTAAGAATTTTTTTAAAAATTAAGTAAGAGGTAGTAGGTGATTGTATCTCCATAGCAAATTTCTCTGTGACTGACTTATCCATTTACTATGATCAACATTATTTGCAACTAGATTAACAGTTAGTAAATTTGTTTGCTATCACTAGAGTTATATATCTTTCACCTATTATCAAATATCTCTCAGAAGTTTTCTAATTCTAAATTCAGTGAGTACTCTTTTAACATATGATTGATTCTTAACTATTACTTATGAATCCCAAAAGATACAATTTTTGTAATTTTTATTGTATTACTTTCCTGGAATCCCAATCCTTGCAGGATGCTAGAAATAAGACTAAAAGTCGTTTTATGTTCCAACCAAACTTTTTTTTCCCCCTAAAACAATAAAGATATCTCCTGAAGTAATAGAATTCTATTGAGTCTACTTTGCCAGTCATTTTCTAGCTTGTTAAATGGAGTGTTTCATGAAATGGGATGCCATAAGGTAGAAAATCCAGAATTTTGTGAAGAATACATGCAAACATTTCTGAGATTTCTTTAATACAAAGATGCATTATACTTAATTTTCCAGAACATTCGTCATGAATATGTAGTGCAAAGTCCATCACCTTTTAAGATTTTGTTGGAAAACAGTTTGGAAAAGTATAGCAATGGAAAAAACGTGAGATTACTGGGGGCAGAAGAAAACCAAACTAGCAGAAACCAATATTCTATGCCAGAGTGAAAAGAAAACTTTAGCTTTAGGAACCACTAATATATGCACCATCTTTTAGTTTCAAGTGACAAAAATACAGCGCAAGCTTGCTTTCACCAATAATGGGAGTTTATAGGCTTACAAAATCTGCCTGAGAATGAATGATAATATTGGTCTCAGGAATAACTTAATATCATCCCCAAATGCTCTTAAGACATTCCATCATTGCTGGTAAGACTATTCTTTTCTCTATTTCTGTTTGTCTCCTCTGCTTTTTTAACCTGTGTTGACCTCATTTCCTGTCATCTCGCTCTCTATGTGATGGAAAATTTTTCCTTCAAGTTAACCCATCAACTCAACATCCAGAAAAGTAAAGTTCTGTCCCATCAGACTCAGATGGAACAATTTCAGGAGAGATGTGTTTGGGTCCCCTGACCATCACTTGTCATCCCGGCTTCCACAAAGTCTGAGGACTGAAGGACGCTATAGTTGGTTAAGTCCAGGTTTTCCAACTTCTCATCAATCCAAAAGGTTAAATCATATTAACAGAAAAATTAAGAAAAGTTGGTCTGGAAAATACAATAATCAGACAAATCCTCCCCATCTATTAGTTTTTGTCTTTTCATTCATCTCCTAGTATTACAAGACAGCTTGTGGGTCATCACAGAAGCCACTTAAATTAACTGAGGCTAATCTGACTTGGACTTAAGTTATATTTTCGTTAGTAAAATATCCAATTGGGAAACAGAATGTACACAGATATAGGAAGTAACTTACAGATGGCCTAAATTCAGTTCTGTGAGACTATTTACTGTGATTTAACCTGAGAAATAGGGTGAGCTTTTTCTTTTTTTCCTCCTTTAATTTAACTTTAACTGTAACAATAAATTAGCAGAGGTGTGGAAGCAAACACATTGAAAGCTTCAGCTCAAAGTAAATTTGTATTTTAAAATGTCCTGCCTTTGTCAAAACACTATAAAATAAATCCAATAAAACATCTTTCATCTTCTTGAATAAAGAAAGTAACACATTTAGGACTTCCCTGGTGGTCCAGTGGGTAAGGGACACTGCCCTGCAGTGCAACGGGTGATGGTTCGATCCCTGGCCTGGGAAGATCCCATGTGCCGCGGAGCCGCTGAGCCTATGTGCCGAACTACCAAGCCGGAGCTCTGGAGCGCATGCATCCAGAGTCGGTGCTCTGCAACGAGTGAGGCCACTGCGATGGGAGGCCCACACAGGCCAAAGAATAAATATGGATGAAAATAAATAAATGAAAGGCCAATATAAGTGCCCCCCCCCGCAAAAAAAAACCTCTAAAAAAGAAAGTAACACATTTAATTAGGTTTTAATAGCATTTATGGTTCTTAATGTTTGTACTTAAAGCTATATGTGTGTGTGTGTGTGTGTGTGTGTGTGTGTGTGTGTATGTACTTTGTATCCATTTATGACCTTGAAACAGGAGGCAAGACTAATACTTAATAGAGAAATACACATGGCAGTAGGCACATAAGAAAGAAGCTATTAATATGTGCAGAATTCAGCAATTTAGTGGCAGTCATGAGCTGCATCAGCTTCATGCAAAATAAGAATTCATGATCACCAAGTAGTGATTCAGAAATGCAGGATTCTTCCATCCTGTGGCTATTTCCCCTGCAACATAGAGCTTCTAAGATTGCTTTTTGTCTGATTCAAGACATGGGAAGGCAGACTATGTGCAGGAGCCTTTTATGAGCTAAGCCTGGGGTGGCATACATTCTTTATGCTCACATTCCATGGAAAAGAAGTCAAGCCTATGACCACATGTACTTGGCTAAATAAAAAGTCCTCTAGGTGTGTACACAAGATGATGAAGAGACAAGCTTAGTCAATAGTTAGCCATGGCATACATGAACATCTGATTAAAGATACAAAAAAAGTGAGGGAACAGGGTACAAGTTGAAATGTGTTATTTGATGACTTTCTCCTCCACTTTTTAATAAACATGTACTCTGAATCTGATTAAGAGAAGAATGTCCTTTTTCAGTGTCAGACACTGATTTGTGGAATGTGTTCAAAGATAACAGCCTTCTTAGATATGCCTAGCATGTAGATGTGAATATGTGTGCAGCAAGAGAAGCACCACAGTAAAACTTTATCCCATTCTCATGCAGGGTGTAGTATAAAAAGATTGTGTGTATTTGTGTGGGTGGAATGAGCATGTGCATATCTATCTCCACAAGTAATGTATGTGTACATAGGAGTGAGGAATAAATTAGGAACTTGAGATTAATGGATGCATATGACTATATATTAAGTTAATAAATGACAAAGACTTACTGTATAACATAGGGACCTTTACTCAATATCTTGAAATAACTGATAATAGAAAAGAATCTGAAAGAGAATATGTGTGTGTATATATATATATATATGCACATATATATATTCCACTGTTGTGATCCACAATCAAAAATAGATTCATATGTATATATGAATCCCTTTACTATACCTCTAAAACTAATACAAAATTGTAAGTCAACTATACTTCAGTAAGTTTTAAAATATATATGTACACAAAGTTTTACTATTATGTAAATAGTATAATTTACATGTCTCTCAAATTAAGTAGATTTAAAAATAAAAGAGGCATTGGCTAAAGAATTCAGCATTTAGTGGCAGTCATGAGCTGCATCAGCTTCATGCAAAATAAGAATTCATGATCACCAAGTAGTGATTCAGAAATGCAGGATTCTTCCATCCTGTGGCTATTTCCCCTGCAACATAGAGCTTCTAAGATTGCTTTTTGTCTGATTCAAGACATGGGAAGGCAGACTATGTGCAGGAGCCTTTTATGAGCTAAGCCTGGGGTGGCATACATTCTTTATGCTCACATTCCATGGAAAAGAAGTCAAGCCTATGACCACATGTACTTGGCTAAATAAAAAGTCCTCTAGGTGTGTACACAAGATGATGAAGAGACAAGCTTAGTCAATAGTTAGCCATGGCATACATGAACATCTGATTAAAGATACAAAAAAAGTGAGGGAACAGGGTACAAGTTGAAATGTGTTATTTGATGACTTTCTCCTCCACTTTTTAATAAACATGTACTCTGAATCTGATTAATAGAAGAATGTCCTTTTTCAGTGTCAGACACTGATTTGTGGAATGTGTTCAAAGATAACAGCCTTCTTAGATATGCCTAGCATGTAGATGTGAATATGTGTGCAGCAAGAGAAGCACCACAGTAAAACTTTATCCCATTCTCATGCAGGGTGTAGTATAAAAAGATTGTGTGTATTTGTGTGGGTGGAATGAGCATGTGCATATCTATCTCCACAAGTAATGTATGTGTACATAGGAGTGAGGAATAAATTAGGAACTTGAGATTAATGGATGCATATGACTATATATTAAGTTAATAAATGACAAAGACTTACTGTATAACATAGGGACCTTTACTCAATATCTTGAAATAACTGATAATAGAAAAGAATCTGAAAGAGAATATGTGTGTGTATATATATATATATATGCACATATATATATTCCACTGTTGTGATCCACAATCAAAAATAGATTCATATGTATATATGAATCCCTTTACTATACCTCTAAAACTAATACAAAATTGTAAGTCAACTATACTTCAGTAAGTTTTAAAATATATATGTACACAAAGTTTTACTATTATGTAAATAGTATAATTTACATGTCTCTCAAATTAAGTAGATTTGTTTGTTAAGTTACCAGTAGATTATAAGACATAAGTAATAACTGTTCAATATTTGTTCACTCATTTACACAATGATAGTTTTCACATCATTTGTTCACTCATTTATGCAAAGATTACTTTCACAGTTTTAGTTGAACATAAACACCATGTTTGGGATAAGATGGGTGTTATGGATTGAACTGTGTTCCCAAGAAAGATGCAAAGAAATATTAACCCCTTTTGTTTATGAGTGTGATCTTATTTGGAGATAGTGCCTTTGCAGATGTAATCAGGTGAAAATACTGGATTAGGGTGAGCTGTAGTCCAATGGCTAATGCTCTAGTAGGTAGATATTTGGGCACAGAGTGACACAGATATACAGGGAGGATGCATATTTGGGCACAGAGTGACACAGATATAAAGGGAGGATGCCTCAGGAAGGAGGAGACAGAGACTGAAGGGACACATTTACAAACCAAAGGACACCAAAGGTTGCCAGCAGCCACAAGGAGCAAGAAGAGAGGCTTGGAATGGGTCATCTCTCAAAACTTACAGAAAAAATCAACCCTGCCAACACCCGAATTTCAGAGACTTCTGGCCTCCAGAAATGTGAGAGAATAAATATCTATTGTTTTAAGCCACCAATTCCTGGTAATTTATAATAGCAGTCCTTGCTAACATGTGGGCTGCACATTTATTTGTAGTATTGAGGCTTACCTCTTATAAAATTTCAACTTACACATTTTCATGCTTATAAAATGTATAAGCCAGAGCATAAGAACTACGACTGTCCATTGCCAACAGATAGGGATAACTGTCCCTTGTATCACCTAGAACCATACATCCTGGAGTATGAAGTCAAGAGGTCCTTAGGAAGCACCACTATCAAACAAAGCTAATGGAGGTGATAGAATTTCAGTTGAGCTATTTTAAATCCTACAAGATGATGCTGTTAAAGTGTTACACTCAAATATGCCAGCAAATTTGGAAAACTCAGTAGTGTTCACAGGACTGGAAAAGGTCAGTTTTATTTACCTCAACTAAAACTAATACAAAATTGTAAGTCAAAAGTAAGTTTTAAAATATATATGTACACAAAGTTTTACTATTATGTAAATAGTATAATTTACATGTCTCTCAAATTAAGTAGATTTGTTTGTTAAGTTACCAGTAGATTATAAGACATAAGTAATAACTGTTCAATATTTGTTCACTCATTTACACAATGATAGTTTTCACATCATTTGTTCACTCATTTATGCAAAGATTACTTTCACAGTTTTAGTTGAACATAAACACCATGTTTGGGATAAGATGGGTGTTATGGATTGAACTGTGTTCCCAAGAAAGATGCAAAGAAATATTAACCCCTTTTGTTTATGAGTGTGATCTTATTTGGAGATAGTGCCTTTGCAGATGTAATCAGGTGAAAATACTGGATTAGGGTGAGCTGTAGTCCAATGGCTAATGCTCTAGTAGGTAGATATTTGGGCACAGAGTGACACAGATATACAGGGAGGATGCATATTTGGGCACAGAGTGACACAGATATAAAGGGAGGATGCCTCAGGAAGGAGGAGACAGAGACTGAAGGGACACATTTACAAACCAAAGGACACCAAAGGTTGCCAGCAGCCACAAGGAGCAAGAAGAGAGGCTTGGAATGGGTCATCTCTCAAAACTTACAGAAAAAATCAACCCTGCCAACACCCGAATTTCAGAGACTTCTGGCCTCCAGAAATGTGAGAGAATAAATATCTATTGTTTTAAGCCACCAATTCCTGGTAATTTATAATAGCAGTCCTTGCTAACATGTGGGCTGCACATTTATTTGTAGTATTGAGGCTTACCTCTTATAAAATTTCAACTTACACATTTTCATGCTTATAAAATGTATAAGCCAGAGCATAAGAACTACGACTGTCCATTGCCAACAGATAGGGATAACTGTCCCTTGTATCACCTAGAACCATACATCCTGGAGTATGAAGTCAAGAGGTCCTTAGGAAGCACCACTATCAAACAAAGCTAATGGAGGTGATAGAATTTCAGTTGAGCTATTTTAAATCCTACAAGATGATGCTGTTAAAGTGTTACACTCAAATATGCCAGCAAATTTGGAAAACTCAGTAGTGTTCACAGGACTGGAAAAGGTCAGTTTTTATTCCAATACCAAAGAAGAGCAGTGTCAAAGAATGCTCAAGTTACCCTACAATTGCACTCATTTCACATGCTCATAAAGTAATGCTCAAAATCCTCCAAGCTAAGCTTCAACAGTATGTAAACTGAGAACTTTTAGATGTACAAGCTGGATTTAGAAAAGGCAAGGAACCAGAGATCAAATTGCCTACATCCATTGGATCATAGAAAAAGCAAGGGAATTCCAGAAAAACATATACTTCTGCTTCATTGACACACCAAAGCCTTTAACTGTATGGACCACAACAAACAGTGGAAAATTCTTAAAGAAATAGGAATACAAGACCATCTTGCCTACCTTCTGAGAAAATTGTATGCAGGACAAGAAGCAACAGTGAGAACTGGACATGAAAAACAGATTGGTTCCAAATTGGAACAGGAGTTTGTAACCCTGATTATTTAACGTATATGCAGAATACATAGGCAAAATACTGGTCTGGATGAAGCAAAAGCTGGAGTGAAGATTGTGGGGAGAAATATCTATAACCTCAGATATGCAGATGATACCACCCTTATGTCAGAAAGTGAAGAGGAATTAAAAAAACCTCTTGAAGATGAAAGAAGAGAGTGAAAAAGCTGGCTTAAAACTCAACATTTAAAAAAAATGATGATCATGGCATCTGGTCCCATCACTTCATGGCAAATAGTTGGACAAGCAATGGAAACAGTGACAGACTTTATTTTCTTGGGCTCAGAAATCACTGAAGATAGTGACTCCAACCATGAAGTTAAAAGATGTTTGCTTCTTGGAAAAAAAGCTGTGACAGGGAGCTCAAGTTAAGGTGGACTGGGAGAGATTGGGTTTAGAAGAGAGAGGAGAGAGAGAGAGAGAGAAAGCACGAGAGAGGGAGGGGGAAAGGGACCGCGGCAGGTGAAGGGAGAAAGAGAGAGAGAAGGAAAGGAGGGAAAAGAGGAGGGTGGGAAAAGCTCGGAGAGCAAAGTAAGAGCTTGGAAGAAAAGAGGGAAAAAGGAGGAGGAATCCGTTTGCGCCCTGCAGAGACTGGCTGGGCCAAAGGGTTGAAGTTTATGTCCTTATTGGGCGGAGGGAGGGGGCCTGGGGGCGGGTAAAAACCAGGAAGTGACAGAGGGTGTTGCTAAGGGTTGGGAGGGAGTTTGGGGGTGGCAGGGGCGGGGAGGGAGGGAGGGATGGGGGGAAAGCAAGCAGGAGGACAGGTGAGGCAGCAGGACAGGTGAGGCGGGCCTGGGGGGGCGGGGGGGGGAGCCAGGTGAATGTACGGTTCTCGGCGGCCGAGGGGGGGCGGGCGGCAGGAGGAGGCAGAGGGCTGCGGAGGAGGAGCCCCCCAGCAGAGAGCGGCGAGCCACTGACCGCGGCCTTCTGACCAGGACCGGAAGAGGGCCCCAAGTCCCCGGGCCTGGCGGGGGATGCGCTTCTCCCCACACCCGAAGCCTCAGCAGCTCCAACCAACGGACCCAAAGGCAGAGAGGAGAAGATGGGGAGCCCCGAGGACGACCTGATCAGGATTCCATTCCCAGACCACAGCAGCGAGCTCCTGAGCTGCCTCAATGAGCAGCGCCAGCTGGGCCACCTCTGTGACCTCACCATCCGGACGCAGGGCCTGGAGTACCGCACGCACCGGGCGGTGCTGGCTGCCTGCAGCCACTACTTCAAGAAGCTCTTCACCGATGGTGGGGAGGGGGTCCGTCATGGGCGCTGGGGGCAGCGGGACAGCTGCCGGGGGCGCCGGGGCCGGTGTGTGTGAGCTGGACTTCATGGGGCCAGAGGCCCTGGGGGCCCTGCTCGAGTTTGCCTACATGGCCACCCTGACCACCAGCAGCGCCAACATGCCGGTGGTACTGCAGGTCGCACGGCTGCTGGAGATCCCCTGTGTCATCGTGGCCTGCATGGAGATCCTGCAGGGCAGTGGACTAGAGGCGCCCAGCCCCGACGAGGACGACTGTGAGCGTGCTCTGCAGTACCTGGAGGCCTTCGCCTGTCCAGCCACTTCCTCAGCCTCAGGAGTCCCGAACGGCGAAGAGAGCCCTCCGCAGGCACCCCTGTCACCACCACCGCCACCACCGCCTCGGCCTGTTGCCCGCCGCAGCCGCAAGCCCCGAAAAGCTTTCCTGCAGACCAAGGGAGCTCAGGCCAACCATCTCGTGCCCGAGGTGTCCACAGTGCCCTCTCACCCCTTGACCTACGAGGAGGAGGAGGAGGCGGCAGGCAGAATGGGTAGCAGCAGGGGCATTGGGCTGGGAGACAGCTACAGCCCTCCCCCAGGGACCGCCTCACCCCCGGAGGGGCCCCTGAGCTACGAGACCTACGAGGGGGAGGAAGAAGAGGAGGAGCTGGTGTACCCCCCGGCCTATGGGCTGGGGCAGGGCGGTGGACCCCCGCTGTCCCCAGAGGAGCTGGGCTCAGACGAGGATGCCATCGATCCCGACCTGATGGCCTACCTGAGTTCCCTGCACCGGGATACCCTGCCACCCGGCCTAGACGGCCAGGACAAGCTAGTGCGCAAACGCCGCTCCCAGATGCCCCAGGAGTGCCCAGTCTGCTACAAGATCATCCACGGGGTGGGCAAACTGCCCCGCCACATGAGGACCCACACGGGTGAGAAGCCCTTCGCCTGTGAAGGCTGCGGCGTCCGTTTCACCCGGAATGACAAGCTGAAGATCCACATGCGGAAGCACACAGGAGAGCGTCCCTACTCCTGCTCGCACTGCCCAGCCCGCTTCCTGCACAGCTACGACCTCAAGAACCACATGCACCTGCACACAGGGGACCGGCCCTATGAGTGCCACCTGTGCCATAAGGCTTTCGCCAAGGAGGACCACCTGCAGCGCCACCTCAAGGGCCAGAACTGCCTGGAGGTGCGCACACGGCAGCGCCGCAAGGACGATGTACCTCCTCACTACCCCCCGCCCTCTGCGGCCGCCTCTTCCCCTGCTGGCCTTGACCTCTCCAATGGCCACTTGGACACCTTCCGCTTGTCTCTGGCTCGGTTCTGGGAGTCGTGAGCCCCGACTGGGCCGCCAGTGTCCACCCCAGGGCCCCCTGATGACGAGGAGGAAGAGGGAGCACCCACCACACCCCAGGCTGAAGGTGCCATAGACACCTCTTAAAAGAGGGACGAGTGGCCCAGCTGGAGCGGCAGGAGGCCGGGACGCCCATGCCAAGCAGTGGGAGGATACAGCAGATGCGGTGCTGGGGTCTGGGCACTGAGTCTCCTGGTGTCGGAAAATCAGCTCCTTCCCTCAGAGCCCTCATTCCAGTTCCAAGCCAAGAAGTTGGGAGCAGGGCTCCCAAGTACACTGTTTAGATTCAGCATTGTAAAAGCAGGGGCATTGGGCTGGGAGACAGCTACAGCCCTCCCCAGGGACCGCCTCACCCCGGAGGCCCCTGAGCTACGAGACCTACGAGGGGAGGAAGAAGAGGAGGAGCTGGTGTACCCCGGCCTATGGGCTGGGGCAGGGCGGTGGACCCCCGCTGTCCCCAGAGGAGCTGGGCTCAGACGAGGATGCCATCGATCCCGACCTGATGGCCTACCTGAGTTCCCTGCACCGGGATACCCTGCCACCCGGCCTAGACGGCCAGGACAAGCTAGTGCGCAAACGCCGCTCCCAGATGCCCCAGGAGTGCCCAGTCTGCTACAAGATCATCCACGGGGTGGGCAAACTGCCCCGCCACATGAGGACCCACACGGGTGAGAAGCCCTTCACCTGTGAAGGCTGCGGCGTCCGTTTCACCCGGAATGACAAGCTGAAGATCCACATGCGGAAGCACACAGGAGAGCGTCCCTACTCCTGCTCGCACTGCCCAGCCCGCTTCCTGCACAGCTACGACCTCAAGAACCACATGCACCTGCACACAGGGGACCGGCCCTATGAGTGCCACCTGTGCCATAAGGCTTTCGCCAAGGAGGACCACCTGCAGCGCCACCTCAAGGGCCAGAACTGCCTGGAGGTGCGCACACGGCAGCGCCGCAAGGACGATGTACCTCCTCACTACCCCCCGCCCTCTGCGGCCGCCTCTTCCCCTGCTGGCCTTGACCTCTCCAATGGCCACTTGGACACCTTCCGCTTGTCTCTGGCTCGGTTCTGGGAGTCGTGAGCCCCGACTGGGCCGCCAGTGTCCACCCCAGGGCCCCCTGATGACGAGGAGGAAGAGGGAGCACCCACCACACCCCAGGCTGAAGGTGCCATAGACACCTCTTAAAAGAGGGACGAGTGGCCCAGCTGGAGCGGCAGGAGGCCGGGGACGCCCATGCCAAGCAGTGGGAGGATACAGCAGATGCGGTGCTGGGGGTCTGGGCACTGAGTCTCCCTGGTGTCGGAAAATCAGCTCCTTCCCTCAGAGCCCTCATTCCAGTTCCAAGCCAAGAAGGTTTGGGGGCAGAGGCTCCCCAGATTGGGGTGCTCTCCCAAGGAGTGATACATCTGATATTATGTATATTTTTACAGCTCCATTGTAAAAGTGGGGTCCCTGTCCCCAGCTGCTCCTGGGGAGTAGAAGCAATAATGTTATTTCTGAAAAAAAAAAAAGCTGTGACAAACCTAGATGGCATGTTAAAAAGCAGAGACATCACTTTTCTGACAAATGTCCTTACAGTCAAAGCTATGGTTTTCCTAGTAGTCATGTATGAATATGAGTATTGAACCATAAAGAAAATTGAGCACTAAAGAATTGATGCCTTTGAACTGTGGTGTTAGAGAAGACTTTTGAGAGTCCCTTGGACTGGAAGATCAAACCAGTTAATCCTAAAGAAAATCACCTATGACTATTCATTGGAAGGACTGATGCTGAAGCTGAAGCTCCAATACTTTGACCAACTGGTGTGAAGAGATGACTCTTTGGAAAAAACCCCAATGCTCAAAAAATTAGAAGGCAAAAAGAGAAGGGGATGACAGAGGATGATATGGGTAGATGGCGTCACTGACTCAATGGACCTGATTCTGAGCAAACTCTGGGAGATGGTGAAGCACAGGGAAGCCTGTAGTGCTGCAATCCATGGAGTCACAAAGAGTCAGACATGACTTAGAGACTGAACTGAACTGTCCCTTCTATGATAATCACTGGTGTTTTGTACAGCTGAATTTTACAAAACTTTCCAGAAACTAGCTAGATTGGAATTAAAGTAGCTTCTATGTCATATTTATCTTATAAGTGATACATCTAATTGCATTGTATACATGGAGGGAACAGAAAATCTATCTTTTTTTAATTCATAAATTACCTAAGAAAGTGAAAGTTTTGCTTTTATCACAAATAACAATTTAAAAAAGTCCAAACTAGCAATGCATAAATACCCCTTCTCTAAATCTAGTCCAGACTTGGTGCCTCTGAGCTTCTATTTAGGTCCACTGGATGCTCACCTGACAGAGATATTGCTAAGTGCCTTAGGTTGTCCCAACCCCACATTATCTTGACCATGATGTCATCAGTGACAGGCCCTAGGCCTCATCCATCGCAGTGGGTCTAGCATACCGTGCTTGACAGTAGGAGACTGACACTTTTGCTGGTTTTACAAGCAATTGTGCCTTTCCTTCCTTCTTGTTAGAGCACATTTAGCACCTTCCAGAATACTGTTACTCTTTTAGGAGCTTCCCACTTTTATTGAGAAATTGGTACGGGCAGCTAAACTTGTAGTAGCACTTTAGATTTTGTGTCTGGTTATAATTACATTCATGGGGAAAATGTGCGTACAAATATTCTTTACTTTTAGTCATGGAAGAAAATCTATTTGGATACCAGTCACCAAATGCAAACCTCATGGTTCACCTGGAAGCAGGAATGATTGAGATTGCAACATTTCTTGAGACGAGTAGAGAGATTGCATCGTTTCTTGAGATGAGTAGAGAGTGGGTACGAACAGGAACTATTCTTCATACTAAGCCATAAAGCATTAAGATAGTGCTAATTGCAAACGTTCCTCTATTCCATTCTTTTAAGGCACAGGCAACACATGAAAACAATTTCCTGTACTTTGTCTTTTGATTTAATACTTGCTATAGACATGTGTTACATTTTAATGGAGGCGTGGTTAGAGGAGAAATTGTACTCAAGCTATATAGTCACAAGAGTGTGGCGGATAAGTTTCTCACAGAGATGGAAAGAGTTACATTATTGAGCACATAAATTAGATTTGGGATACTTGACAGAACTCTATGATCTATTTCCATGTTATTTATAAAGCTGGGACCCTGTGTTTCTTAGAAAGGTCCCCTATAATTCTTTACCCTGTTGGTTTGTTTATTGGTTTAATTAAGTGCCTGTTATAAGGGGGATGCTTAGAATTGGGTCATGGACAATGTTTGTGGCAGAAGGAGAGACATTGCCAATAAACAACAATAACAACAAACTAATGGAGTTTGAAGTTTATAAATGGAAGGTCTAGTTGAACTAAAAATGGAAAATCCAAGTAATGAATCTTCCCAATAAAAAAGTGACCAACTTTGAGTGTGTGAGTTTCTCAGGGTTCTGAAGACTCTTTCATTTTATGTGTCTGAAAAGTATAAACCTCAAAAAAGCAAAACAATAAAATAAAACTTAGGTTTAAGATTTAAAGCATTCTTCGAAAGGTGGAACAAATATTTTTCTGGAATACTGACTTTTCATTTGCACTTAGCAATATCTCAGAAAATGTCCCAAAGTTTGGGAATGTTCTTTTATTACTAAACAAGATCTTCATTGGTTCTAAAATCCTCTTAACTTGCCTTGGTCATTTTTCTAATCAAAATACCACAAAAATGGTCTATGAATCACACCATAGTAAAACACCAGAGGAATTTGTCACAGAACAGTTTTAAATGAACATTTACAGAAAGTCCAGGGTCAAACTAGTTATAGGTGGACTCTAATTATTTTGATGGTATCAGGTGAAATATCAGTTTTTCATGTTATAGCATTTGGTGAAGCAGTGTGAGCTGCAAATAATTGAAAAGACTAAATCTTCTAATTCTCTCTGTGAATTGCGATAGCTTTATACTAAGCTGGTACTAACTCTTAGCCATTTATTTTTATCAGAAGGCAGCATAGGAAGGAAAACGGGAGTTAAAAAATGAAAAAATGATGGAAAAACCAGGATTCCTAGGTAAGAATTTGAAAAATCCTTTCTCTCTGCAATCCAAAGCAAAATAGCTTAGTCACTCGATAGATACGTGATTATGTTGGCCTGCTGCTTCCCAAAGGCATCTAGTGTCCTTGCCTTGGCATCAAGGTGCCTTGCCTTGACATCTAGATGCCTTGTCTTCCCAAAGGCATCAGTGTCAGAGTGCTGACTGGGGTGAGCAAATAAAGCAGACTACCCTTGTTTCTATACAGCGCAAAATACGTTGCCTTCACTCTGAAACACAGAAGTCAGAAAAAGGGCATACAAGAGCTGAAAAATGTATATTTTATGCTCACAATTAAAACATATGTTCACATATAAAAAATGAGAATTGGAATAATATGAAAGCAATATTCATATATCTGATTAGTGAGGTTCTTTTTTTTATGATGATATTGAACATTATTAAGAGGTCTGCTGCTTGGAATATTTTTCAAGATTATGTCATATTGAATCAGATCTCTATCATATTGAATTACTTTAAAAATAATATCAGTTGATGCCAGTGGTGAAGCACATGTTTGGCGGTGTCTGCATGTGGGAGACTGGTCACCCTGAAACTTCAGTGCCAGTCAGGCCTCCTAGCCACTGAGGACTGTGTCTAGCCCCTCTGGTGGCCACAACCCCAGAGTGTTAAGAATTGGAGGAGGAAGCATCATTGGAGGGGAGGAGTGAGTGTACCTGGTGGCAGCCTGGGCAGAAGTCCTGGCCCCAGGTGACTGAGACCCCAGTCAGGCTTCCTGGTGCACTGATTGTCCTCTCTCTCTCTCTCTTTTTTTACTGTTTACACAGCTTTGCCCCATTTGGGGTGGGGGCCTTTTTTACACTTTTTAAATATGAGTACCTACACATAACATAAAACCATGTAAATATAACTGTGATAGCACTTCTTTCACTGATTCATTTGGCTAAATCAGTCTTGCGTGTGGAGAAGTAGGTATCACTGCTTTTGCATTCAATTTTTGTGCTTCCACATATGTGCTTTTTTTTCCCATTCATTCAGTCATTCAATTTCATTTTACTTTCTAATTTCCTATTACTCTTAAATACACCATTACTCTTGTATTTTATTGTAACTTTTTTTTAAATTTAGATATAATTAATATATAGCATTGTATTGGTTTTAGGTATATAACATACTTATTTGATAGTGTATGTACCGTGAAATGATTCATAAATAAGTTTAGTTAAAATTCATCATCAAATATAATTACAAATATTTATATATTTTAAATGTTGGCCTCTTTTATTGGTCCTTCATTTATTTATTTTCATCCATCTTTATTCTTTGGCCTGTGTAGGCCTCTCATTTTCAGTGGCCTCTCTCATTGCAGAGCACCTACTCTGGGCACATTTGCTCCAGAGTGCTGGCTTGTAATTGGACACACCAGTCTAGCCGCTCTGTGGCATGTGGGATCTTCCCACTGCAAGGCGGACTCTTTACCCTCTGGACCACCAGGAAAGCCTAATTACAAATAATTTTATGATGGGAACTTTTTAAGGTTTACTTTCTTAGAAACTTTTAAACACATAATTCAGTATTAACCATAGTCACCATGCTGTGACTATTACATCTTCAGGATTTCCTTTAACTGAAAATTTGCACCTTTTGACCACTTTTACCCATTTTGTCTGCCACACACTCTGTGTCTCTTGCAGGCGCCAATCTGTTCTCTACGAGTTTTTTCTTTCTTTCTTTTTTTTTTAAGGCTCCACATGTAAGTGCTGTTATACAATATTGGTTTTTTTCTAACTGGCTAATTTTATTAGCACAGTGCCCTCAAGGTCCATCCATGTTGTTATTAATACAAATGGCAAGATTTCCTTATTTTTATGGCTGAATAATATCACTCTATGTATATACTCTCTCTCTCTCTACATATATATATATGTGTGTATATATATATATATATATATATATATATACACACATCCCAGGATGGACACTAAGATTTTTCCCATGTCTTGTAATTAATGCTGTAGTAAACAAAGAGGATGAGATATCTCTTTGAGATACTGATTTGTTTCCTTCAGGTAAATTCTTGAAATGGAATTGCTGTATCATATGGCAGTTATATTTTTAATTTTTTGAGACATTTCCAATCTGTTTGTCATTGTTTCTGCATGAATTTACAATACCAGTAATGCACAAATGTTCTCTTTTCTCTATATCATCTCCAATACTGGTTATCTTTTATCTCTTTAAAGATAGTCATTCTAACAAGTGTGAAGTGATTTCTCATTATGGTTTTGATTTGAAGATTCTACTAAGCAATTTTACAATATTTATAAAACAGCATTGAAAAGTTCATACACAAAGACCTAGGAATCCTTTTATTGAACCCAAGTTCATGTGCCTGATGCACAGTGAAGCCAAACAAACCAAAACATTGGAGTCTGGAGAAGAGAAAGGTTTATTGTAGGGCCAAGCAAGGAGAATAAGTGGCTTGTGCTAGCCAGTAGGTTTCAGGAAAGTTTTAATAGTAAATTTTGCAGGAGGCCAGTAGAATTTGTGTCTTTCTTCTGATTGGTTAGTGGTAACATATTGGTGCTCTAGGAATCATAATCATCTGCTTTCTGGTTCCAACCAGTCTGAGATCAACCTGCTTGTATCCAGCCTGAAGTTACCATCCTCCACCTGCTGGGGGCCTCTGCTCCTATAGAACCCAGAGACATGCATCACCTTGCTATACATATCCCCCAAGAAGGACTAGAACCCTGCCCCATTGCTACAGTGTTGTTTGTCTGGCTTTCCTTTGTTTCTGAAGTCCCTTCCTTCCATAATTAGTAACTGTTTGAATCTGTCATTTGGAACACAAGGAAGGTCAAGAGGCTGAAGACTTTTTGCTACAAACAAAAAACAAGGACATGGAAAGGCTTTTGTACCTGGGAGGGTTCCACAGGATTCTGGTCCATTTCAATTCTATTTTTAGAAAGGAATCAAAGATGTGTTCAAAGACGTATAAACAAAGATGTTTAGTATGGTTATTTATAATATTAAGAAAATTAGAAATAAAAGTCTAAAATACCCAATAAGAGAGAAAATCTGAGTAAATTGTTGCATATGTATAACAGAATATTCAGCAGTTATTAAGCAAATGAAGCTCACATAGATCCCAAGGATTCATAATGAAAAGTGCATCTGACCCAGAAGATTCCAGGTCCAGTCATATTGAAACAGTGTAAAAAGCTGGACTTGTGAGTAAAACCTAGAAGTGAAACCTTGGAGACCAGCTGATGGCTATTCCAGTTGCCTATGTAGGGAGTGGTTTGTCCTAAGTCTGTTGGACTAGGGGAAGATGAAACAGTGTTCAGTTGTGACTCTGTGTACCAGAGTCCTCTTAGACTGAGGGAATGCTAATGTCCTTGGTTTATTCAAGAGGGAGATGCTTGAATTTTTTATAAGAATAATTTAAAAGAGAATAATTTAAAAGAGATACAACTGAGTTCACATCTGACATTAGTGAAGCAAGAGAAATTGATAGACAGATGGTTATAGAATAATGCAAAACATATCTTAAAAATTAAGTTTACTTCTAAGTAGTGAGATTTTTCATACTTTTTTATGTATTCACAATAATTCTTTGTGTTTAAATATGTGATTAGCATTTATCATTTCATAACACTATATGAATTAGACTATTTCAAAAGAAAACAAAAACTACTGTTCTCCCAGAATGTGTTGTCTTCTCTCACTTCCTGTACCTATCTTTCCAAATAAGGGGCTAGAGGATACTTGAGCTCTGGCAGCATCTAGCCCAGATGAATTTCCTTTAGTTCAGAAGATATTCTG
Organism: Tragulus kanchil; assembly: GCA_022376925.1. Taxonomy (NCBI): domain Eukaryota; kingdom Metazoa; phylum Chordata; class Mammalia; order Artiodactyla; family Tragulidae; genus Tragulus; species Tragulus kanchil. The sequence continues at coordinate 46,890,419 of JAIOJX010000025.1, forward strand.
GCTGGGGAAAATTTAGATTCCCTTGACTCATACCGTGAAGATAGATACCTGACAGTTCTACTCCCTAACTTCCCTTCTTCAGTAGTTTTTATTTTGCATATTAGAGAAGAAAAAAATAAAAGATCAGAGAAGCTCTCTAGTGGCTGGGGTATTGCTTTTGTTTCAGCACAAGAAATTAAAACCAAGATTAAGCAATTGCTTTCATATTTTATATCATATTTACAAATGAACTGCCTTTTCTAAGTTCATGTAGAATCAACTAGGACACTGGGAAACTAAAAGTGTTTTACTTGGAAAGGTACAACTTGGTGGGGGAGAGGAATAGAATTGTGAACTCCCACTGACTTGGATCTGCTGATTGGTTCTCAGCACCATCCCCAGGTTGTTGCATATGTATAACAGAATATTCAGCAGTTATTAAGCAAATGAAGCTCACATAGATCCCAAGGATTCATAATGAAAACTGCATCTGACCCAGAAGATTCCAGGTCCAGTCATATTGAAACAGTGTAAAAAGCTGGACTTGTGAGTAAAACCTAGAAGTGAAACCTTGGAGACCAGCTGATGGCTATTCCAGTTGCCTATGTAGGGAGTGGTTTGTCCTAAGTCTGTTGGACTAGGGGAAGATGAAACAGTGTTCAGTTGTGACTCTGTGTACCAGAGTCCTCTTAGACTGAGGGAATGCTAATGTCCTTGGTTTATTCAAGAGGGAGATGCTTGAATTTTTTATAAGAATAATTTAAAAGAGAATAATTTAAAAGAGATACAACTGAGTTCACATCTGACATTAGTGAAGCAAGAGAAATTGATAGACAGATGGTTATAGAATAATGCAAAACATATCTTAAAAATTAAGTTTACTTCTAAGTAGTGAGATTTTTCATACTTTTTTATGTATTCACAATAATTCTTTGTGTTTAAATATGTGATTAGCATTTATCATTTCATAACACTATATGAATTAGACTATTTCAAAAGAAAACAAAAACTACTGTTCTCCCAGAATGTGTTGTCTTCTCTCACTTCCTGTACCTATCTTTCCAAATAAGGGGCTAGAGGATACTTGAGCTCTGGCAGCATCTAGCCCAGATGAATTTCCTTTAGTTCAGAAGATATTCTGGCTGGGGAAAATTTAGATTCCCTTGACTCATACCGTGAAGATAGATACCTGACAGTTCTACTCCCTAACTTCCCTTCTTCAGTAGTTTTTATTTTGCATATTAGAGAAGAAAAAAATAAAAGATCAGAGAAGCTCTCTAGTGACTGGGGTATTGCTTTTGTTTCAGCACAAGAAATTAAAACCAAGATTAAGCAATTGCTTTCATATTTTATATCATATTTACAAATGAGCACTGCCTTTTCTAAGTTCATGTAGAATCAACTAGGACACTGGGAAACTAAAAGTGTTTTACTTGGAAAGGTACAACTTGGTGGGGGAGAGGAATAGAATTGTGAACTCCCACTGACTTGGATCTGCTGATTGGTTCTCAGCACCATCCCCAGGATCCATCATGGTACTCTAGGAGTGGGAGTTCATAGCCACCTTTGAGGTTAGTGAGGTTTTGAGTGGCAAGAATGCATGAAATAATAAGCTTTGAGAAAATTTTTCACAATATTTCAGAATAAAATTGCTATTCCTTGGAAGCAAACAAGCTTTTGGTGGAGGCAAAAAGGGATTTGAAATGTATTTAAAAGATTCGTCTTCAAAATGTTTCTTTTAAAGAGAAAATATAGTTTTAAATCACTTTATCAATGAACACTGTAAAGTCTTCAGAGAGACAAAATTTCCAGCAGTAATGCTTTTTTTTTTTTAACCAGATAAGGAACCTGAACAGATTGAAATGTGAAATTTAGTATGGAAATTCTGGAATTCAACTTAATCTAAAAAAAACATTTAGGGCAGGGTGGGATTTAAGGCTCAAGACGGAGGGGGTATATTGTATACTTATAGCTGATTCATGTTGTGCAGCAGAAACAATACAATACTGTAAAGCAATTATTCTTCAATTAAAAATTGGAAATAAATCAAACAAGGAAATATTTAGAAGGCCACCCCACAGATTTTTTTCCTTGAAGATAAGGATTGTGATAATTTCTAAAAAAAAAGTTCTAGATTTCATTGAATATGAAAACCAATCCTATTTTGCTAAAACTGAATGTTTAAGGTTTAAGTTCAAATAACAATTATTTAAGTTCAAACAAGAATTATTACAAATTTAAAGAAGTATTAAAAATTCAAACTAGATATACAGATACTTACGGGCTTTTGTTACACTTCCTCAATTCATTTAATTATAAAAATTATGTCAATTTAAACTTAGATTACCATTAAATGGTAATTAACTGATTGTTGACCCACTAGCAGTGAGGACTGTTAATTGTCTGGATAAGTCAACTTCCACACAACTACCACTCTCAATTTTGCACACACTCACAAGCACAAATAGTACATAATTTTATATTCCTTGCCTAATTTTAAAATGTTTTCTTCTTCCATTTTCTCATGCATAGTTTATCTTACCAGAGAACAAGATCATAAAATGAAAATAGGTGTATTAGCAGTACGGAAACTTTAGCACGTCCTAATATGGTCTCTTGCAAGAGGAAAATCTAACCTTGTCTAAAGAGGTCTGAAGGGAAAGAATCCTTCAGTGTGGTGATGTGTGTGAGGGAGGCCAGGGTCAAGGGGATCTGGGCCTTGCTCTGTGATACCAGCACGTTCTCATCGCCCACTATGCTGGCATTGACATTCCTTCAGTGTGGGATGATGTGTTATATTTATAGGCAAAAGGGATTTGAAATGTATTTAAAAGATTCGTCTTCAAAATGTTTCTTTTAAGAGAAAATATAGTTTTAAATCACTTTATCAATGAACACTGTAAAGTCTTCAGAGAGACAAAATTTCCAGCAGTAATGCTTTTTTTAACCAGATAAGGAACCTGAACAGATTGAAATGTGAAATTTAGTATGGAAATTCTGGAATTCAACTTAATCTAAAAAAAACATTTAGGGCAGGGTGGGATTTAAGGCTCAAGACGGAGGGGGTATATTGTATACTTATAGCTGATTCATGTTGTGCAGCAGAAACAATACAATACTGTAAAGCAATTATTCTTCAATTAAAAATTGGAAATAAATCAAACAAGGAAATATTTAGAAGGCCACCCCACAGATTTTTTTCCTTGAAGATAAGGATTGTGATAATTTCTAAAAAAAAAGTTCTAGATTTCATTGAATATGAAAACCAATCCTATTTTGCTAAAACTGAATGTTTAAGGTTTAAGTTCAAATAACAATTATTTAAGTTCAAACAAGAATTATTACAAATTTAAAGAAGTATTAAAAATTCAAACTAGATATACAGATACTTACGGGCTTTTGTTACACTTCCTCAATTCATTTAATTATAAAAATTATGTCAATTTAAACTTAGATTACCATTAAATGGTAATTAACTGATTGTTGACCCACTAGCAGTGAGGACTGTTAATTGTCTGGATAAGTCAACTTCCACACAACTACCACTCTCAATTTTGCACACACTCACAAGCACAAATAGTACATAATTTTATATTCCTTGCCTAATTTTAAAATGTTTTCTTCTTCCATTTTCTCATGCATAGTTTATCTTACCAGAGAACAAGATCATAAAATGAAAATAGGTGTATTAGCAGTACGGAAACTTTAGCACGTCCTAATATGGTCTCTTGCAAGAGGAAAATCTAACCTTGTCTAAAGAGGTCTGAAGGGAAAGAATCCTTCAGTGTGGTGATGTGTGTGAGGGAGGCCAGGGTCAAGGGGATCTGGGCCTTGCTCTGTGATACCAGCACGTTCTCATCGCCCACTATGCTGGCATTGACAGTGGTGTGCCTGGAAACTGCCTGGCACCCTTGCAAATGTCACTGAAAGAAAAGGCACAATGCAAGACTTGTGAGTTATATTTTATTCAGGGTCTTACTGTGGCCTATAGTCTGGGAGACAGCCTCTCAGTAGCTCTGAGAAACTGCTCTGAAGAGGTCAGTGTGTGGAGGCTAGAGGCTGGTTTATATATGATTCTTTTGGTGTGGGGGGACTAGGGAATCCAGGCAGTCAAGTGCACATCTTGATAAAAGATTACAAAGAACAGATGTCTCAAGTAAATGAAGACAGTACTTTTCTATATATGGGAAGATACAAGAAGTTGGGGTCATTAAAATTCTTCCTGAGGCACATCTAATCTCTAAGAGGCCTGTTGTCCAAAGCACAGAGCATCCTGTTATCTTCTAATCTCTTCTGTCTGAAGCAGAGTCCAATGTTGGTCAGCGGCCACAGCAGGCTAATCTTTATAGGCTTGGATGGCGAACAAACTGTTTTTCCTCTTTTTTTTTTTTTTTTGGTTTGCACAAATGTACTTAAAGATATATGCAATTAAAATGATTGCTTTTGTTGTTTAATAACTCTTCTTCCTTAGTTTCCAAGCTAACACACCTCTTTGTAGGAAACTTGAGAAACAGAAAAAGACAAATATGAAAAAACAAACAAAAATCATTTTCTTGGGGCAATCTCTGGTTATATGACCTTCTAGACCTTCTCTCTGTTATGCTCACATACAATAAATACTTTTGAGCAATATATACAGTCATCCCTTTGTATCCTTTGGGGATTGGTTCCAGGTCCTGTATATATAATGGCATAGTATTTGTGTATAACCTACACACTTCCTCCAGTGTACTTTAAATTATCTCTGGATTACTTATAAAGGCTAATATATTATAAATGCTATGTACATAGTTTCTGGCATGTAACAAATACAATTTTTTTCGGATTTTTTTATTCATGTTTGGTTGAATTCACAGATGTGGAAACCATAAATGTGGAGCTCCAACTGCATGCTAGACAGCATGCTTTTTATTCTTTAACCATGACCATTTTCCCATACCAATAAATGACTTTCTACAATACTAATTTTTAATATCAGTACTTATACTCCATTGCATGGACTCCTTGTAATTTATTTGCTAAGTCTCCTGTGATATTGTGGTATCATAAATATATATTTGGTCTTTATTCTCAGTTCCTAAGGCCCCCGGTATCTCTGGAATGGAGTCTTTTGTGTGCTAATGAGATGGCTGGTTCCAATAGGCCTCTTAAATAGTTTCAAGATGGGGGCTAAATGGCCAAAAAGAGCAAGGCAGAATTAGAAGGTTGGATACTTCAGCCTTATCCCCTCAAGATCCAGGGAAAGAAGAGAGATTGAAAACTGAGTTGATTACCAACTGCTTATGGCTTAATCAACCATCCCATATGATACCTCTGAGAAGCCATGGGGTTGGAGAGTTCTTGGTGAACACATCGATGTCAGGAAGCTCCCTGTGTATCTTCTTCCTCCCTAACCCCTGTATCCTGCCCTGTGCATCTATTAGACTCTTCCTGAGCTATAACTTTTATAACAAACTTAATTGTAAGTAAAATGTTTTCTTGAGTTCTGTGAGCTATTTCAGAAAATTATCAAACCTAAGGAGAGGTTAATGGAAGCCCTGTTTATATATCAGAAGTATGGGTGGACTGAGCTTGTGACTGGTGTGTGAAGTGGGTGCAGCTTTGTGGGGCCAAGCCCTCAATTGGTGGTGTCTACCATTCACTCCAGGTAGCTAGTGTCAGAACTGAATTGAGTTGCAGGACACTCAACAACTTGTATCAGAGAGTTGTATCAGAGAGTTGATCAATGTGGAGGGGAAAACCCTCATGCATCTAGTATCACTAGTTGTATTGATGGTAAAAACAGGTACAGTAGGATCTCCCATGGTTGGTTTAGTTTGTTTATGTTTTTCATAATTATAAATAGCACTGAAATTGAAATCACTCAAAAATACTCTCAAGCTGGAGAGTGAAGTAGATCAAGGTGCTTAAGTGCCACACTGTTATAAGCAATACTGATTTCCACAGGCATGGAAATTATATTGATGAGATGTAGTAACTAATAAGCCCAAAAGGCAGAAATGTTTCATTATGTGTACATTTTGTAAATGCATCATAGACTACAACAGCCATTGCAGTGATTGCAAATGGTAAGTACAGTTAGTTTTGTTAGTTTTAAATCATACAACAGTATCTTTAAATAGAATGTATGTAGGAGAGTCTTGTGTTCAATGGCGACTAATTTGGAATCTCAGTATTTTCTTTGTGTCCAGCTTAAGGTGGGCATGCTCCAGAGAAAGTATTTTGGCTAGGGAAGGAGTCTGGGTCCCTGTCTCAGTCTTGCCCATCTGCAACTCTCTGTGAAATAAAATTAGCAATAATTATTTCATAAGTTGTGAAAATGGAATTGAAGTTAAATATAAAAATCTATTATCTCTAGAATATTAGGCAAATATAATTCACCATCATCACCAATATTCTCACATTCATAGACTATACACTAATATTTCATATTGTGCATGTGTGCTAAGTCACTTGTCATGTTCCACTCTTTGCAACTCTAATTGAATTTCATAAACAACTTTTACCAGTGGTACTGAGTAGATTAGGAGGAGGAGGGACTGAAGGAAGAGCCATTGTTCCCCTCACCCCCCTCACTGAGTCCCTGCCTCGGTCTGAGAGGTGACTCTATTCTTCCTTTGGAATTCCATTTCCCCTGTTCTCCTCACAGGTGAATGCTTCAACCAAAGGAAAGAGCTAGATAGTCCCCTTTAATGTGAATCTAAGCTCAAAGAAACAGTTTCTTCAAGCTGGAGATTTTGAAGGGCAATTTTGATTATACATCTGTTCCACCTTAAACACAGAAATTGGAACCTGACTCTCTTGCCATCTTAGAAGCAACTCTACTGTGTTGTCCTCATTTTAGAGAGGGTAATGTGATTCTGGAGAGATAGTGGGTCATCAAGGGCAGCAGATTCTGACAGTGGAATCATCCTCACAGGTCCTGGCTGCTGACTTCCAGCCCTACCTCTCTACTTCTGGTCCCACCCCATGGCAAGATGGTAGCATCCCAGAAGATACATCATTCTCAATAGCAGAGGCCATTGGGAGCATCTCACTGATATCAGGGTCCCTCTTCTCCTTCAGCATCTCAATCAGTAAAGGTGCCCACGAGAAAAGAAATTTACCAAAACCCAGAAAACAAAAATCCAATGTGAGAAATGAAATGTCTGCTAAATTCATAATCTGTAAAGGACTATTTGGCCTGAGTAACAATTCACCTCTCTGCTCTTCCTCTCATTTGTGCATTTCTTATGCAGAGGTTGAAGTGGAGGAGACTAAGTACTATCCTTAGGGGAGAAAAGCCTGTGCAGAGTGTCTTGATAGCTCAGTTGAAGGGGAAATCTCTGAGATCCCACCCAACCACCAGGGACTATTGGCTCTCAAGAGGCCTTCATTTGACTGAAGAGTTGAATTATTTTTCACTTTGCTTTGTTCTAAAAGGCCCGTGTGGTTCTTGGCTTGTGGGGAAAATTCCCCTGGGAATGACAGTTTTATAGGTGCTGGCAAGTTTGGTCCAGGATAAAATGTTACCAGTTCTCCAGGTAAACTACGGTTTCCTCATCCAAATGGGAAATTTAGTGTGAAACCAATTGCAGGTGAAAACTGTGTAACACAGAGGCAGTTTCTCACCCACAGGGGAAAAAAAAATGTCCTGCTGCTTGGGAAAGAAAGCACCAAAACCCAAAACCGCCTTTCCTTTTCATAAGCAGTTTTCAGCCAAAAGAAAAAGGAGTTTTATTTTTTGTGAACCCACAAAAATGTCATATTCACCAATGGGGAAATCACACTTGTACAATGGTATTAAAGATGTTTTTCTCATTCAGGCAAATGGGAGAGTTTTACATGAAACTGCTTTTGGGGGCAAGGGCAAAGTGGTAATGCTTTTATATAAAGAAAACGGTCTTCCTTGCCTTGGAAGCAGAAATTGCCCTAAAAAACAGATTTGGAAGAGCTCTCTAGTTTCTCTCAATCTTATTCTATCACCGAATGAGGCGAAGGACTCCTATAAATCACACTTTGAACATTTTTCTAGCTAAGCATTTTTGATGGATTTAAGCTGTGGCTTGAAAAATTGGCCCCAAAACATGCACACGACAAGACCACTTTTCCAATGGACTTGAGGGTGTTAGATTCTTCCTCAGGGAAGCAGGCATACTTTCCAAATCTGGTTGCCTGAAGGGAATAGACCACACTGACTCTCCAGCCCTCCTCTATCCCAGTGCCTGAAACCACGCCAGTCAGCCTTCTCAGTTAGTGTCCAACTTCAGCTTGGGTCATTTCTGGCAAATATATACTTGCCAAAATTGTGTTAGAACCTGTCCAGGGCCAGAGAGAGAACTGTCTTGAAAAACAGTACAACTGACTATGCTAAGGAGAAAAATGGGGAGCAAGGTACAGGAAGTTTAGAGGTACCTGGTTGCAGAACCTGAGATGACTTCCTCCTCAGGATTTTGCAATGACTCTGCATGGATGAAGTGGCAAATGGGAGAGCCAGGAACAGGAGGTTGACAGTGGACAGTCCTGGGTCTCATTTGCTGGAAGGTGACCCATGGCAGAGAAGGAGAGAAGTCTCTACCATCAATACCAGATCAGACACAGCTTGGCAGGCCCCCACAGTGTTCCAGCATGGAAGAGAGAGAGGGCAGCATGGGGTCATGCAAGCTGAGATGTTAAAGGAAAACCAGACCAACAGAATTCTAGCAGGTGGTAGGAGAATGTGGCAGAGCGAAAAAAAAAGAAAAAGAAAAAGGAGGCAGTATCAATCACATTATGAGTTTGTTTATAATCAGCTGCAGATCATATCGTTTTAGATACTGAAACCTTCTCTATAGGCCTATGTGGGGAAATAAACTGGTGGAGGTTTTTGTGACTTTGGCTGAGCCAGGAGAAAAGTAAACTGGAAATGAGAAATATACTAGAAAGATCTAAGACAAACAAGTGATGTGATTCACATGGGCTTATTAGCTGGGGATATACTGATCGGTAACAGGTGAGAAGTCTTCTGTGGACTTAGCAACACCGGGGCAGCACACATTAGAACACTGCGTGTGCACACAGAGTATACTCCTAAAGCTTCTTGCCAATTTATTTGCCCCCCAGCTGCAACGCACTCTTTCCATTCTCAAAGCCACGAGAATAATCATTGAACAGGGCTGTGACTGAAACCAGCCTGTGCTAATATCATGCCCTGTAAACACCTTGAGGATTCAGCACTGAATAAAAGCAGATTGGTGAATGTGTTCTGGGCCTTGACCCAAGAGGTCTTGAGCCGAACCCCCCACCACCCCTGTTCCCATCCTTTCTGTCTGTATGTCTGTGCGTATTTCTTAAAAGTCTTGTCACACCTGCTGTTCTCTATGCATCTGGCTGATGAACTGCGGCAGGCCTAGTCATTGGTGAGATGGGAGACATCTGGGAAACGTTTCTCAGAGTTCTCGTATCAGCAGAGTCAATGTCACCTGTGAATGTTTTAAAGCAAATTCTCAAGCTCCAGTCAAGGCCCATGGAATCAGAAACCCTGGGAAGGGGCCCATAATTTGTGTTTCCACAAGCCCGCTGGAAGATTCTAGTGCACACTGAAGTTTGGAAACCACTGCTTTAGAATATTTCTTCTCATATTTTAAGGTGCATGGGAACCACCAAGTAATTTTGTTAAATAAAAATACAAATTCAGATTCAGTAGATTTTGGTTGAGCTGAGATTCTGCATTTCTAACAATTGTCTTGGTGATGCTGATTCTGGTGACATCACAAAGTATATGTACTGAACATACATGATCAGAACAAGGCAAATCATCCATTTCCAAGGAGCAGGTGCAATGCCTTCCTACATGGTTAGAAAGGGAGATAGAAGCTAAATGTTTCATGGGGTGACAATGGCAGGACCTGAGGTCATGGCACTGCTTTCCATCGAGGGCAAATATTTAATGGCACAGTTGGGATAGAGACTGACCTGGCAAGTAATGGAGTTGAGAGAAATCAATTTTGGCAATTATTTGCTAGATCTGATCTTGTAGGGAAGGACTTCAGGTTCTTCCACTCAAATTGCTCCTGATGCTTTCCCTGGAATCTTGATTTTTGTTCTCTGGACTATGTTTTGAAATATTTTCTTTCCTGGAAAAAAATGGGGGGAAATTGACTTGAGAAATCCACCAAAAGAAGTTTACCTAGTAGGTTTAATTTGAAAGGAAAGGGCTTATGGTGGCAATAGCTAGCCAGACAGACACTTTTACTTCAATTTCTAATCAATTAGTAGCCTGATGCTGTACTGAAAATAAACAAGACTTAGTAGAATGAAATGGAAAGAATCCTAGGTAAAATGCAAATTCACATCATATTTTCTTTTGGCCAGGAGATTTTTCTTCATATGTGAAGAGGAAAATACATTAGGTGATATAGTCTGGCATTAACTTTCATATAGACAGTGAAGAAACTCATTGTACCTCAGTGAGTGAATAGAGATGGGGAGGTATCGAGGACATCTGACTTTCTGAGTGACTGCCAGAACAGGTTTGGATTTATGTTTATATATAATAGAGAGAATGTCACTTTAGTGGTTAGTGCTATGTTTAAAAACAAGAAAGCATCTTTGATTTCTCCATTCTGGAAAAAGTTAAATATGTATTTTGTTCTTTCAATGAAATGCAAAGACACACACACACACACACATATATATATTTATATATTCCCCTTAATTTTTATGACCTGGGAAGAAATATCTCAGACTACTGAATTACAGAAGTCTAGAAAAAAGACTAGTTCTTCTTTAGGGCAGCAATACAAATTAATATGAGTTGCTTAAGTTTATGTCGTGTATATCTATCTTGTGTGAGCCTAGCCTTTGAATCACTGCTAAATAAAAGCAATATCAGGTAAGGGTGACTTCGGATAGGGAAGTTCTCAAAGCATAATTGGAGAGCTACAAGTCTGAGGACCACATTATCTCCTCTTCTTATTGCTTCTGAGTATTTTAAAAATAATAAAAATAAATAGAAAGAATTTTTGGATTTCTGATTTTTGATATGCATTAGTATGTTATATATATGAATTTCCACATTAGACAAAAAGTAGTAAAGAATGAATGTGCAAATAAATTTTTAAAGACAGCCTAGCTCATAGCTTAACAAGAGCTATTCTAAGATGGTATTTGTTCTACCAATATCACCATGAGACAAAAGTTTTAATAACTTAGTGGATGTGTTTTACAGTGAGCTACATATTTAAGTCAACCCAGCCTTCTAAGGGGCATAAACAGAAATGATTAAAGGTTGAAGTTGTAATAACACGTGTCCACAAATATGTGTATTTTTATGACATATGGTAAAAAACTTACACTAGTTTATAGTCAAAGTCTATACTGAAGGGATCTGAAATACCAGGAATAATAAGAGCTATGGCAATAAATTGAATATTTATTTAATTTAGTATGCAATAAATTAAGTAACTAAAAATATAATAATTTAGTGACAATAAACTAGACAACTTAGAAGAAACAGAAAAATCCTAGAAAAACGCAAACTACTGAAACTGACTTGCAGAAGAAATAAAAAATCTGAATAAGGTAAAGAGATTAAATTTGTAATTTATTAGTTTGGCACAAAGTAATTGCAGTTTTGGACCATAAAATTTAAACCATTATAATTAGACTGAAATGCATCTTTGTTAATCAAAACAGGAGCAATGATAATGAACACATTTTTGCCAACAAGAATAATTTGTTTATTCCCGTAGAGTAAAAGATCATGCCTTGGGATTTAAAGAACTTCTGGAAAACGTTTTCTGTATCCTGCTAATTGTGGAAGCATTTTCCCTACAAAAAGTTGTCAGAATGCTTCAATAAGTGGTAGTCTGTTGGCAAGAGGTCATATGGTGGATTAGGCAAAACCTCACAGCCCAATTTGTTCAACTTTTGAAACGTTGATTGTGTGACATGTGATCAGATATTGTTGTGGAGAAGAAGTGGACCTTTTCTGTTGACAAATACTTGCTTGCAGCCATTGTAGGTTTCAGTCCATCTCATTGATTTGCTAAATATATTTCTCAGATGTAATGGCTTCACTGGGATTCAAAAACTGTAGTGGATCAGATTAGCAGCAGACTAGCAAACCCTGATCATGATCATTTTTGGTGTAAGTTTGACTTTGGAGAGTGCTTAGAAGCTTCTCAGTCCAACCACTGAGCTCCAGTTGTCATATAAAACCCGGTTCTCATTGCACTAGTTCGATCAAGAAGAGGTACATTGTTGTCGCATAGACTATGAGAAGATGACACTTCATGACAAATTTTTAGGTTTTCAGTCAGCTCATGAGGCACTCACTCATTAAGCTTTTTTACCTTTCCAATTTGCTTCATATGTTAAATGATCATAGAATGGTCAATGTAGCATTCTTTGTTAACACTCACGTATTTGTAAGAGGATTGGCTTCAATGATTGCTCTCAATTGGTCACTGTCAACTTTCAACAGCTGGGCGCTAGGCCCCTCATCTTCAATGCCCTTGTCTCCTTTGCAAAACTTCTTGATCCACCACTACGCTATACGTTTGTTAGCAATTCCTTGGCCAAATGTGTTGTTCGTGTTGCAAGTTGTCTCTGTTACTTTATGACCCGTTTTGAACTGGTGTGAAAAAATTCCAAAATAAAAGATGCTCCTTGTCTTCAAAAGTATTTTTTCTTATTATGTAACACATTGATTAGGTCTATGAGACCTTGAGAAAAATCCTAAAAAAAAAAAAAGGGGATTAAATTGTAATTTATTAGGGCACAAAAGAATTGCAGTTTTGGACCATAAAATTTAAACCATTATAATTAGACTGAAATGCATCTTTGTTAATCAAAACAGGAGCAATGATAATGAACACATTTTTGCCAACAAGAATAATTTGTTTATTCCCGTAGAGTAAAAGATCATGCCTTGGGATTTAAAGAACTTCTGGAAAACGTTTTCTGTATCCTGCTAATTGTGGAAGCATTTTCCCTACAAAAAGTTGTCAGAATGCTTCAATAAGTGGTAGTCTGTTGGCAAGAGGTCATATGGTGGATTAGGCAAAACCTCACAGCCCAATTTGTTCAACTTTTGAAACGTTGATTGTGTGACATGTGATCAGATATTGTTGTGGAGAAGAAGTGGACCTTTTCTGTTGACAAATACTTGCTTGCAGCCATTGTAGCTTTCAGTCCATCTCATTGATTTGCTAAATATATTTCTCAGATGTAATGGCTTCACTGGGATTCAAAAACTGTAGTGGATCAGATTAGCAGCAGACTAGCAAACCCTGATCATGATCATCTTTGGTGTAAGTTTGACTTTGGAGAGTGCTTAGAAGCTTCTCAGTCCAACCACTGAGCTCCAGTTGTCATATAAAACCCGGTTCTCATTGCACTAGTTCGATCAAGAAGAGGTACATTGTTGTCGCATAGACTATGAGAAGATGACACTTCATGACAAATTTTTAGGTTTTCAGTCAGCTCATGAGGCACTCACTCATTAAGCTTTTTTACCTTTCCAATTTGCTTCATATGTTAAATGATCATAGAATGGTCAATGTAGCATTCTTTGTTAACACTCACGTATTTGTAAGAGGATTGGCTTCAATGATTGCTCTCAATTGGTCGCTGTCAACTTTCAACAGCTGGGCGCTAGGCCCCTCATCTTCAATGCCCTTGTCTCCTTTGCAAAACTTCTTGATCCACCACTACGCTATACGTTTGTTAGCAATTCCTTGGCCAAATGTGTTGTTCGTGTTGCAAGTTGTCTCTGTTACTTTATGACCCGTTTTGAACTGGTGTGAAAAAATTCCAAAATAAAAGATGCTCCTTGTCTTCAAAAGTATTTTTTCTTATTATGTAACACATTGATTAGGTCTATGAGACCTTGAGAATGTAACACAAGATAGTAAATACGATTTTTGGAAGTGTCGCAGAATAAGACTTAAGATTAGGATGCTGTAAAACAGAGGTATATCTCATTCCAGAAGCATTTCCTTTAAAAGCCAGAGTAATAATAACTCAGCAAAAGTAACTTAAGCATTTCTACCATTTTTTCTAATTTGCATGGCCCCTTGTACAAACGTTGCCATGTTTAATCCTCCTAGAAACCCTGTAAGGAAAAGTACTTTCACCCCCAATATCAATATACAGAAGTGGCAAGAGTGGTTATACACCAAGATCTCCTACTCCAAACTCTGGGCCATTTTCATAGACATGATAAATTCTGATTCTGTGGGATTTTACAAGGAACGATATTAGAGAAAACTTTGGAGACAATGAAAACAAAGTGATCAGAAAGACATAGCTGAGGAAGTAAATTTGAGCAATTCCATCATCTCCAAGAAATGAGTAACTCTTTCTTCCTATGGATTACAAAACCACCATGGAGGCACCTTGTGATAGATGTAGAAATCTTCAACTATTTGGATATCCACTTAATAGCTCGTTTTGCTCAATATAGAGCCTTCATTTAATTGGCTATTTTCCTCCGCACTCAAAAAGGAGCAATAAATGGAATTTTTCAGCTCAGTTCAGTCACTCACTCATGTCTGACTCTTTGTGAGCCCATGGACTGTGGCACTCCAGGCTTCCCTCTCCTTCATCATCTCCTGGAGCTTGCTCAAATTCATGTCCATTGACTTAGTGATGTCCAACTGTATAATCCTCTGTTATCCCCTCAATGATTGCAATACATCAATTTGGTCATTTTGTCAACTTTCAACAGCTGGGCGCTAGGCCTCATCTTCAATGCCCTTGTCTCCTTTGCAAAACTTCTTGATCCACCACTACGCTATACGTTTGTTAGCAATTCCTTGGCCAAATGTGTTGTTCGTGTTGCAAGTTGTCTCTGTTACTTTATGACCCGTTTTGAACTGGTGTGAAAAAATTCCAAAATAAAAGATGCTCCTTGTCTTCAAAAGTATTTTTTCTTATTATGTAACACATTGATTAGGTCTATGAGACCTTGAGAATGTAACACAAGATAGTAAATACGATTTTTGGAAGTGTCGCAGAATAAGACTTAAGATTAGGATGCTGTAAAACAGAGGTATATCTCATTCCAGAAGCATTTCCTTTAAAAGCCAGAGTAATAATAACTCAGCAAAAGTAACTTAAGCATTTCTACCATTTTTTCTAATTTGCATGGCCCCTTGTACAAACGTTGCCATGTTTAATCCTCCTAGAAACCCTGTAAGGAAAAGTACTTTCACCCCCAATATCAATATACAGAAGTGGCAAGAGTGGTTATACACCAAGATCTCCTACTCCAAACTCTGGGCCATTTTCATAGACATGATAAATTCTGATTCTGTGGGATTTTACAAGGAACGATATTAGAGAAAACTTTGGAGACAATGAAAACAAAGTGATCAGAAAGACATAGCTGAGGAAGTAAATTTGAGCAATTCCATCATCTCCAAGAAATGAGTAACTCTTTCTTCCTATGGATTACAAAACCACCATGGAGGCACCTTGTGATAGATGTAGAAATCTTCAACTATTTGGATATCCACTTAATAGCTCGTTTTGCTCAATATAGAGCCTTCATTTAATTGGCTATTTTCCTCCGCACTCAAAAAGGAGCAATAAATGGAATTTTTCAGCTCAGTTCAGTCACTCACTCATGTCTGACTCTTTGTGAGCCCATGGACTGTGGCACTCCAGGCTTCCCTCTCCTTCATCATCTCCTGGAGCTTGCTCAAATTCATGTCCATTGACTTAGTGATGTCCAACTGTATAATCCTCTGTTATCCCCTTCTCCTGCCTTCTATTTTTCCCAGCATCAGGCCTTTTCCAATGAGTCAGGTTTTCACATCAGGCGGCCAAAGTATTGGAACTTCAACATTAGTTCTCCCAGTGAATATTCAGGGCTGATTTCCTTTAGGATTGACTGGTTTTGTCTCCTTGCAGTCCAAGGGACTCTCAAGAGTCTTCTCCAGCACCACAGTTCAAAGGCATCAATTCTTCAGCACTTAGCCTTCTTTGTAGTCCTACTCTAACATTTGTACATGATCACTGGGAAAACCATAGCTTTGACTATACAGACTTTTGTCAGAAAAGTGATGTCTCTGCTTTTGAATACTCTTTTGTCATAGCTTTTCTTCCAAGGAGAAAGCATCTTTTAATTTCATGGCTACAGTCACCATGAACATTTTTACTTGGTCTTAATTCTGAACAGTAATGCAAATTAAAGGGCGAATCTGGGAATAATAGGAACTAGAGGAAAATGTGACCATATTATCATTGAATAATTCTGTCAAAAAAAAAAATGAGTCTATTGGGCATCAGCCAGAGCTTGGGATTTGGAAAAAAAAAGTTTCAAAAAATCTCAGGAAAAGACTATACAATTCTACAGTCAGTAATTCTAAAGGGCGGATGCTCAAAAAATATGGAAGTTTCTAAATAGACAAAATTCTGATCCAAAAATGTAAGTAAAAAAAAAAAACAAAATGGTTCAGGGAATTATCATGGCTTCCCAGCATGCCCTTGGGGCTAGGAAAGGTTTCCTTCTAAAGTTTGAAGGTGGCCAACAAAGTAAAGAGAATATAAAATCATGGGCCAGCCTAAGACAAAATGCCAGGGAGACACAGCATCAGAATGAGCTGTCATTTTCTAAAACTATAGGAGACATTGAAAAGAGATATTCTTCAAAATATTGACTGAATGAGAACAAGAAAACTTAAGGCCCCGAATAGGAACAATGGAGAAGTAAACAAATTCAGAAAATAGAACCTTTCTACTCCAGCCTTGTCCACATTTCATGTGAATGAAAACCTGAAATGAGTAGCCAAACCCAGGGAGATGATACCACTGGAAACTCAGGAGCAGGAGGAAGTGTGTGGGCCACCTTGAATCTAAATGAGGTGGGGGCTCGTGGGAAATGGAAAAATAAGTAAATAAATTAGCAAACAATAGAAGGTTAAGTGTGTTTATTAACTGATAGCAGAATGGGAGCAAGTAGCACAACAAGGTAATCACACAATGAGTGGGTTTGGGAAGAGGGAAAATGGGGCTTTATTAATAGAGCATCAGAAGCAAGGTGTCAGGCAATCCTGCCCTTTTGTGGTGTCCACGGTTCTATTCTGTGACTTGTGCTTTAAGATGGAAAATGAGAACTAGAGCACATTTTTTTTCTTGACAGAGAAAAGGTGAGAAAAGATGAACAAAATAATATGAAAATTCCCCCCCCCCTTCTCCACAATACTGCTATCTTCTCAACTCCTATCAAAATCCTTGCTTTTCTGTGCTCTAGGGCTGATTTCCTTGGGTGTTTCCTGTGATGGAGGGACTGACCTCTGGTCTAGATCCTCCTATGAAACAACCTAGCGTGTCTGAGAACCAAAGCAAACCCTCTATCCTCTGTTCCACTTCATGATCATCTACAAAGTTGCTCATCTACAAAGTAGGGATAATAATATCTATTTTGGAGGACCATGGGTAGGAAGAAACAGAATCAGACATACAGAGAACTGAGCCTAGTGCTTGACACATAGGAAGATGATGTAAATGGAGAATAGCCAGTCATGGACTGAGAAATTTTATTTTGAAAACATTCTACTGGAAGCTAGTCTGCCAGTGCATCAAAGCCAGACAGTCAACCATCCTTCTTTTTAGGATTGTCTCTGCATCCCCTCCTTTTAGAAACCCAATGACATACAGCATAGGGCAATGCATCCAGAATAAACCAGGGCAGGACCTTGTGGCACAACAGTAGCTCATCTGACTCCTGAATAAACCAGGGAGTTGGTCAATTCAGGGTACCTTTGATGGTTACTAAGCAACTTCAATTCACCAGGTCTGTATGAACTTTTCTTGGGGGTTGAGTCACTCCTCACTACTACAGGACTGCAGTCAATGCAGAGGTTCTCAGCTTCTAATCTCCCTCTAAATGTAAATACTGACAGTTAAGAAGGTTGTGGGTGTTGTAGCCTGGCTCTTGAATTCTCAGCAGTACGAAGATTCATAAAGGTAGAAAGGAATGGAATTCCTAAATTAAATTCTGAACAGAGTCCTAAAATGTAAAGGACCTTCCTGATCATTAACTCACCAAAGGCACAGTAGAGGTTGGCAGGGCACCCTGGCACCAGCGACTGGGGAGCAAGTGCTCTGGACCCCTCAGGCTCTGGGAAGCAACTGAGCCCTTCCAGCCTGTGGGGTGAGGCAGCAACACACATGGACCCTTTCCAAACAGAAGGGCTCCATTGGCCTCAGAGACGCCAAGGAACTGTTAGAGAGTAGCATTTTAATGAACTGACTGTAAATACATTAAAAACACATGCAATAAATGCTCCTTGAAATAAATATGGGTTTTTTTAAAAAACAAAGAGTAAAGAAAATGCTTTGGTAAAACACATTTTGGGTTTCTCTGAACCCCAAGTATTTGAAAACTGTTCAGGCAATCTTACTCAACCCGGAGTGCCATTTAGCTCTCCTGTGGTGACTAATGATACATATAAAAGTGGGAAAATTCAGCATATTTTTCTACTCATGGCATTTCCAGAAAGACACTGATTAACAAAGAACTTGCAGACAACAGCTTTTAAAAGACTTCAGAAATGAAGGTTTTGAATTTTGAGGAGACATGAGAGGAGTTAAATATGTGTGAATTAATTAATTAAAGATGAAGCAGAAAATAGCTATGATGTGAATAACTTAAATGCTGAGGTGGACAGTTGGGGTCCCAATACTGAAGGACTCAAAAAATCACAACCAATCTTATTTACAAAAATAAAAAACCAACCAATCAAACTAATAAAACAAAGAATAAATCATGTCAAACCAAGTAAACCTCCCGCTCCCCCAAATTTTATCAGTAAGTTTCTCTTCCTTGTTCCAGGTGCAATGGAAATTGATGAGAAAGTGAAACTACCTACCTGTGAGGCTGGGAGTGCTGGGCCCCAGAGCAACCAAACTGCCATATGCCTCACTTGAGTTTTCACCTTAACTCTTAAGTACAAGAGACACAGCTCGGGAGCCATCCATGCCACATAGTTGGAGTGCTTGGTGACAAAGGAGAGCCCCAGTCCATTCCTGTTGACCAGCTCTAGCCCTGGAAACGCTGTGGCCATTCTGAACTTGGTCACCCTTGTGTTCCAGCTTCTACTATTCCCACCTCTCTGAGAACCCACTTCCCACAGCCATATGCTTTCAGATAGCTGTCAGCTTAGGTTTAAGTTCAAAAACTTGATGTGTGCTGACAGAGGTTTACACCTCCCAGAGGCATTTGCATTTTAATAGGGGTCTGCTGTAAGAATTCAAACCTCAAGGAATGAGGCTATGATAGTAAAATGGCAGGAGTTAGTGGGGGTTATTTTGACACAGGGATCCCTCTCATCAGACTCTAGCACCTGACACCCTGCTCTGTCCATAGCTTTCCAGGGAGGACCACAAAATCACCATTTCCATTCATCCATCCTGAGCCTAGAATCAGTTCCCCAAGTGAGGAGGGCATATCCCAACCACAGAATTTAGAGTCTGGTTTGACCATCTAGGATGTCAGTCCAAACTTCTGTACAATTAAGACCAGCCATTCATTGAAGTGTCCGTGGAATATGCCTGGGCCAGACTCTGCCTTCGTGCCACGTTACAGGTATGAGTTCATGAAGTTTACTGTTAGTGTGTAAAGCACAGAAAGGGGCATAAAGAAAGGAGAAGACTTCAGAAATGAAGGTTTTGAATTTTGAGGAGACATGAGAGGAGTTAAATATGTGAATTAATTAATTAAAGATGAAGCAGAAAATAGCTATGATGTGAATAACTTAAATGCTGAGGTGGACAGTTGGGGTCCCAATACTGAAGGACTCAAAAAATCACAACCAATCTTATTTACAAAAATAAAAAACCAACCAATCAAACTAATAAAACAAAGAATAAATCATGTCAAACCAAGTAAACCTCCCGCTCCCCCAAATTTTATCAGTAAGTTTCTCTTCCTTGTTCCAGGTGCAATGGAAATTGATGAGAAAGTGAAACTACCTACCTGTGAGGCTGGGAGTGCTGGGCCCCAGAGCAACCAAACTGCCATATGCCTCACTTGAGTTTTCACCTTAACTCTTAAGTACAAGAGACACAGCTCGGGAGCCATCCATGCCACATAGTTGGAGTGCTTGGTGACAAAGGAGAGCCCCAGTCCATTCCTGTTGACCAGCTCTAGCCCTGGAAACGCTGTGGCCATTCTGAACTTGGTCACCCTTGTGTTCCAGCTTCTACTATTCCCACCTCTCTGAGAACCCACTTCCCACAGCCATATGCTTTCAGATAGCTGTCAGCTTAGGTTTAAGTTCAAAAACTTGATGTGTGCTGACAGAGGCTTACACCTCCCAGAGGCATTTGCATTTTAATAGGGGTCTGCTGTAAGAATTCAAACCTCAAGGAATGAGGCTATGATAGTAAAATGGCAGGAGCTAGTGGGGGTTATTTTGACACAGGGATCCCTCTCATCAGACTCTAGCACCTGACACCCTGCTCTGTCCATAGCTTTCCAGGGAGGACCACAAAATCACCATTTCCATTCATCCATCCTGAGCCTAGAATCAGTTCCCCAAGTGAGGAGGGCATATCCCAACCACAGAATTTAGAGTCTGGTTTGACCATCTAGGATGTCAGTCCAAACTTCTGTACAATTAAGACCAGCCATTCATTGAAGTGTCCGTGGAATATGCCTGGGCCAGACTCTGCCTTCGGTGCCACGTTACAGGTATGAGTTCATGAAGTTTACTGTTAGTTTGTAAAGCACAGAAAGGGGCATAAAGAAAGGAGAAGTTACTTATGCTTTGGGCAGGGTATAGGCTCATAATTATCCCCATCCAAGGTGGTCATTGTCTATTGCTGTTTCACTTGTGCTTCTTGTACCATCCCACCTTATCATGCACACACTTTGTGTTTTTCCAAATTATAAACTAAGGAGTTCATTTCAGAGCTTTTAAAAACTACAAAAAAAAAAAAAAGCACAAAGAAGAAGCCAAAAATCATGGATAATACCACCATCCCTGGATTCACAAAGTTAACTGATATTTTATATTCTTATCTTTTATCTACATGTGGGAACTTGGTGTTAATGAACTAATGACTCTACACAGGCTTCCCCAGTGGCTCATTGGGAAAAGAAATGGCCTGCAATGCCAGAGAGGCAAGAGACAGAGGTTCAGACCCTAGGTCAGGAAGATCTCCTGCAGAAGTAAATGGAAACCCATGTCAATATTCTTTTCTGGAAACTTCATAGATAGAGGAGTCTGGCAGGACACAGGACATGACATCAAAAGCAGTTGGACATTACTGAGCACACACACATACAAAATGTCTATATAGAGACATATATATATATATATATATATATATATAATATATATTAATATATATATTAATTATATTAGTTTCAGAATGAAGCTCTATACAGTCAGAGAAAATAAGACTGGGAACTGATCATGGCTCAGATCATGAACTGCTTATTGCAAAATTCAGACTTAAATTGAAGAAACTAGGGAAAACCACTGGGACATTCAAATATGACCTAAATCAAATATTTTATGATTATCTAGTAGAAATGATGAATAGATTCAAGGGATTAGATATGATAGACAGAGTCCTGAAGAACTATGGATGGTGGTTTGTACCATTGTACAGGAGGCGGTGATCAAAATCATCTCCAAGAAAAAGAAAGGCAAAATGGTTGTTTGAGGAGGCCTAATAAATATCTAAGAAAAGAAAAGAAGTAAAAAACAAAGGAGAAAAAGATTTCCCTGGTGGTTCAAATGATAAAGTGTCTGCCTGCAGTGCAGGCTACCTGGGGTTTGATCCCTGGGTCAAATGAAGATCCCCCCTGGAGAAGGAAATGGAAACCCACTCCAGTATTCTTGCCCAGAAAATTCCATGAACAGAGGAGCCTGGCAGGTTACAGTCCATGGGGTGGCAAAGAATTGGACATGACTAAACAACTAACACAGTCATCTGAATGCAGAGTTCTAAAAAACAGCAAGGAAAGATGAGAAAGCTTTCTTAAGTGAACAATGCAAATAAATACAGGAAAACATGATTTTATTTTAGATATCCTTAAAATCATTGGATAATACCACCATCCCTGGATTCACAAAGTTAACTGATATTTTATATTCTTATCTTTTATCTACATGTGGGAACTTGGTGTTAATGAACTAATGACTCTACACAGGCTTCCCCAGTGGCTCATTGGGAAAAGAAATGGCCTGCAATGCCAGAGAGGCAAGAGACAGAGGTTCAGACCCTAGGTCAGGAAGATCTCCTGCAGAAGTAAATGGAAACCCATGTCAATATTCTTTTCTGGAAACTTCATAGATAGAGGAGTCTGGCAGGACACAGGACATGACATCAAAAGCAGTTGGACATTACTGAGCACACACACATACAAAATGTCTATATAGAGACATATATATATATATATAATATATATTAATATATATATTAATTATATTAGTTTCAGAATGAAGCTCTATACAGTCAGAGAAAATAAGACTGGGAACTGATCATGGCTCAGATCATGAACTGCTTATTGCAAAATTCAGACTTAAATTGAAGAAACTAGGGAAAACCACTGGGACATTCAAATATGACCTAAATCAAATATTTTATGATTATCTAGTAGAAATGATGAATAGATTCAAGGGATTAGATATGATAGACAGAGTCCTGAAGAACTATGGATGGTGGTTTGTACCATTGTACAGGAGGCGGTGATCAAAATCATCTCCAAGAAAAAGAAAGGCAAAATGGTTGTTTGAGGAGGCCTAATAAATATCTAAGAAAAGAAAAGAAGTAAAAAACAAAGGAGAAAAAGATTTCCCTGGTGGTTCAAATGATAAAGTGTCTGCCTGCAGTGCAGGCTACCTGGGGTTTGATCCCTGGGTCAAATGAAGATCCCCCCTGGAGAAGGAAATGGAAACCCACTCCAGTATTCTTGCCCAGAAAATTCCATGAACAGAGGAGCCTGGCAGGTTACAGTCCATGGGGTGGCAAAGAATTGGACATGACTAAACAACTAACACAGTCATCTGAATGCAGAGTTCTAAAAAACAGCAAGGAGAGATAAGAAAGCCTTCTTAAGTGAACAATGCAAATAAATAGAGGAAAACAATAGAATGGAAAGGACTAGAGGTATCTTCAAGAAAATTGTAGATACCAAGAGAATATTCCATGAAAAGATGGGAGCAATAAAGGATAGAAACAGTATGGACCTAACAGAAGCAGAGAATATTAAGAGGTGGCAAGAATATATAGAGTAACTATACAAAAAAGATCTTAATGACAGGGATGACTCACCCAGAGCCAGACATCCTGGAGTGTGAATTCATGTGGGCCTTAGGAAGCAATACTACAAAGAAAGTTAGTGGAGTTCATGGAATCCCAGCTGAGCTATTTCAAATCCTAAAAGACGATGCTGTTAAAGCTCTGCACTCAATATGCCAGAAAATTTGGAAAACTCAGCAGTGGCCTTAGGAATGGAAAAGGTTAGTCCATTCCAATCCCAAGGAAGGGCAATGCCAAAGAATGTTCAAAATACCCCACAATTGCACTCATTTCATATGTTAGTAAGATAATGCTCAAAATTCTTCAAGCTAGGCTTCAATAGTACATGAACAGAGAACTTCCAGATACAAGCTGGCAGAGGAACCAGAGATCAAATTGCCAACATCTGCTGGATCATAGAATCTGCAATTCCAGAAAAACATCTACTTCTGCTTCATTGGCTACACTAAAGCCTTTGATTTTGTGGATCACAACAAACTATGGAAAATTCTTAAAGAGACAGGAATACCAGACCACCTTACCTGTCTCCCAAGAAACCTGTATGTAGGTCAAGAAATAACAATTAGAACCATCCATGGAACAATGGACTGGTTCAAAATTGGGAAAGGAGTATGTCAGGGCTAGAATTCAGATTGCTGGAAGAAATATCAATAGCCACATATGTGCAGATACATCACTCTAATGGCAGAAAGCAAAGAGAAACTAAAGAGCCTTTTAATGAAAGTGAAGGATGAGAGTAAAAAAAAAAAAACTGACTTAAATTTCAACATTCAAGAAATGAAGATCGTGGCATATGGTTCTATCACTTCATGGCAAATAAATGTGGAGAAATGTAAACAGTGGCAGACTTTATTTTCTTGTGCTCCAAAATCACTTTGGACAGTTATTTCAGAGTGAATGAGTGATACTCAGTGATGTCTGACTCTTTGCGAACCCATGGACTATGGCCTGCTAGGCTCTTTTATGCATGGAATTCTCCAATCAAAAATATTTGAGTGGGTTGCCATTTTCTTCTCCAGGTTATTGTAACCATGAAATTAAAAGATGCTTGCTCCTTCGAAGAAAAGTTGTAGCAAACCTGGACAGTGTTTTATAAAGCAGAGACATCACTTTGCCAACAAAGGTCTGTATAGCTATGGTGTTTCCAGCAGTCATGTACGGATGAGAGAGCTGGGCCATAAAGAAGGCATAACACCAAAAGAATTGATGCTTTTGAATTGTGGTGCTGGAGAAGACTCTTGAGAGTCCCTTGGACTGCAAGGAGATCCAACCAATCAATACTAAAGGAAATACACCCTGAATATTTATTGGAAGGGCTGATGTTGAAGCTGAAGTTCTAATATTTTGGTGACCTAATGTAAAGACCTGACTCATTGGAAAAGACCCTAATTCTGGTAAAGATTGAGGGCAAGAGGAAAAGGATGTGACAGAGAATGAGATGGTTGGATGACTTCACTGAGTCAATGGACATGAGTTTGAGCAAACTCTGGCAGATAACGAAGGACAGGGAAGCCAGGCGGGTTGTAGTCCATGGGGTAGCAAAGAGTCAAGACATGACTGAGTGACTGAAGAACAACTGCCATAAGTATAGAGGTGTGTCTGTATATTGATAGAGTATGCTTTTCTCCTCTTATGTTATAAGAATTTTTGCATGGTAAATATTCTTTTGAAGGTGTTATATCCATAAATAGCATAAAACATAATAATCAACAATACAGAACTTTGAGATGTGTTTCAATTTGGGCAAAATATCTTTATTCTCTTTATTAAACACAGCTTTATTTGAAAGAGAATTGTGAAGTTTTAAACATCTTAAACCCATGGAACTTGTACTGAGCAGCACAGCATTTTAAGATGATGTATCTTAAGGAAGAAGGTTTGGAAGTATTCCGTGTCATTGATCTTCATTAAAAGAAATTGGAAACCTTAAAATTTTTCACAACAGCTGTTGTTTTTAGATTTACGTCCTCATCTAAATAGAATTTCACTAATCTTGGGACTACTTTCGGTTAGAGGTGTTTAGAAGGTAATTACAGATAGAGAAACACTAATGCCAGTATTTTGAGAATTTATATCTTTTCCCTCTTGGATATCAGGATCTTAGGAAAAAGTGAGTATAATGCAAACAAAAATATATTTGCTTTGAGATTGATCCCTGCTAGCTTAATATATCTAACAAATGTGTGATACCAGTTTGTTTTCTGAAGAACTCATATCTCTGAATTTCTGAAAGAGAATCTTCTTGGTTTTCTCAATAGTATGGATGTAGCCAGGCACTTCTCTAAAAGAAAGCTCTTTATATAAATTACATGCTTGAAAACCTTCCTTTAATGCTTTATAGTATCTAAACCATGAGCATAAACAAGGATCTCCTGGAAAGTCTTTATTCCAATTCATTAAGTCTGGAGTGGGTCCAGGGACTCGTATTTGTACCAAATACCAGGGGATTCTAATGTTCAAGGGCCACTCTTTGAGAAATACCACCCTACCAAG
This sequence comes from Tragulus kanchil, assembly GCA_022376925.1. Classification (NCBI taxonomy): domain Eukaryota; kingdom Metazoa; phylum Chordata; class Mammalia; order Artiodactyla; family Tragulidae; genus Tragulus; species Tragulus kanchil. The sequence continues at coordinate 46,916,138 of JAIOJX010000025.1, forward strand.
TACAGGTCCACCTTCGAAGCATAAATCCCTTTTAATCTGTCCCATCTCTGAGTGTCACCAGGCTCAACTGTCCATGCTAGACCCATCCATCCTGTGTTACACAGGGGCCTGGCCCCTTCCCACGCTCTCATTTCCTCTTTGCCTTCATTTTTCTTGTCAAGCAGAATAGCTGATTCTTCACTTCTGGATTTATTGAACTCTTTGTGGTTGAACATCTTATCTTCTGTGAAATCTTATCCTGTTCTACAGGTAGAATGAATCAATTCATTCTCTGTGGTTTAAGAATCTTACTTCTCTAAGTAATTTTGCCCATGAAGTTTAAATATTCTTTTGAAGGTGTTATATCCATAAATAGCATAAAACATAATAATCAACAATACAGAACTTTGAGATGTGTTTCAATTTGGGCAAAATATCTTTATTCTCTTTATTAAACACAGCTTTATTTGAAAGAGAATTGTGAAGTTTTAAACATCTTAAACCCATGGAACTTGTACTGAGCAACACAGCATTTTAAGATGATGTATCTTAAGGAAGAAGGTTTGGAAGTATTCCGTGTCATTGATCTTCATTAAAAGAAATTGGAAACCTTAAAATTTTTCACAACAGCTGTTGTTTTTAGATTTACGTCCTCATCTAAATAGAATTTCACTAATCTTGGGACTACTTTCGGTTAGAGGTGTTTAGAAGGTAATTACAGATAGAGAAACACTAATGCCAGTATTTTGAGAATTTATATCTTTTCCCTCTTGGATATCAGGATCTTAGGAAAAAGTGAGTATAATGCAAACAAAAATATATTTGCTTTGAGATTGATCCCTGCTAGCTTAATATATCTAACAAATGTGTGATACCAGTTTGTTTTCTGAAGAACTCATATCTCTGAATTTCTGAAAGAGAATCTTCTTGGTTTTCTCAATAGTATGGATGTAGCCAGGCACTTCTCTAAAAGAAAGCTCTTTATATAAATTACATGCTTGAAAACCTTCCTTTAATGCTTTATAGTATCTAAACCATGAGCATAAACAAGGATCTCCTGGAAAGTCTTTATTCCAATTCATTAAGTCTGGAGTGGGTCCAGGGACTCGTATTTGTACCAAATACCAGGGGATTCTAATGTTCAAGGGCCACTCTTTGAGAAATACCACCCTACCAAGTACAGGTCCACCTTCGAAGCATAAATCCCTTTTAATCTGTCCCATCTCTGAGTGTCACCAGGCTCAACTGTCCATGCTAGACCCATCCATCCTGTGTTACACAGGGGCCTGGCCCCTTCCCACGCTCTCATTTCCTCTTTGCCTTCATTTTTCTTGTCAAGCAGAATAGCTGATTCTTCACTTCTGGATTTATTGAACTCTTTGTGGTTGAACATCTTATCTTCTGTGAAATCTTATCCTGTTCTACAGGTAGAATGAATCAATTCATTCTCTGTGGTTTAAGAATCTTACTTCTCTAATATACTCATCACAGAGCTACTTGTACATTGGTTTTTCTGCTAATTGGACACGCCTATGGGTATGGGAACCATATCATCCTGTTATATGCTTGATGGTTTCTGTGTGTATATATATATGTGTGTGTAGGTATATATATAAATCTACACACACACACATATATATATATACACCTATAACACATATATGTATATACATATATACACATATGTATGTGCATGTATATATAAAAATATAAGTAAAAATATAACCCTTTATAAATTTATTTCATCCTCACAGCATCTCCACTGTACTATTATTATTCTTGCATTGCAGCTAAAGGAACTACATCTGAGCTAAATTAGTAAATAGATGAAATCATGCTATGAATACCTATTGAATATAAAAATTAAGCCAGAGGAGCAGTGGGGAACAGACCTGAGACTTGAGGAACATGATGAAGGATTGTTTATATTTCATGGGATCAGAAGAGAATGGAACGTTGACAATTCAATGTTTGAAAGAAAATTATTTTCAAAATAATTGTTTCAATTTTTATTTATATATGCTGTATAGAGATTGTAATTTAGCAAAACAGATCATTTCATAATTTTTAAAATACCTACTCACAGTATATGCCTAATAGTGGGATTGCTGGGTCATACGGTAGTTTTAGTCTTAATTTTTAAAAAAATCTCCATACTGCCTTCCATTGAGGCTGTATCAACTTACATTCCCATCAACAGTGCAAGACGATTCCTTGTTATCCGCACCCTCTCAAGCATTTATCGTCTGCAGATTTTTGATGATGGCCATTGTTACTGGTGTGAGGTGATATCTCATTGTAGTTCTGATTTGCCTTTCTCTAATAATGAGTGACGAGAAGCTGTGGAACATATATACAATGGAACATTTCTCAGTTGTAAAAAGAAATACATCTGAGTCAATCCTAATGAGGTGGATGAACCTAGAACCTATTATACAAAATGAAGTGAGTCAGAAAGACAAGGATAAATATAGTATACAAACACATATATATGGAATCTAGAAAGATGGTGCTGATAAATGTATATGCAGAATAGCAATAGAGAAACAGACATAGAGAACAGGCTTATGGACGTTGAGCAAAGGGAGGAATGGGCAAGACATATGGCAAGAGTAACATGGAAACTTACATTACCATATGTAAAAGAGACAACAAAAGGAATATGGCTATAAGACTAAGAGGACTTACACGGGGGCTATGCAACAACCTGGAGGGGTGAGGTGGGGAGGGGGTTTCAGGTGGGAGGGGTCAAGGGTATACCTATGGATGATTTGGGTTTGTGTATAGCAGTAAGCAACAACACTCTGTAAAAGTAAAACAAAAATAAATTAATAAAAAAACCACCTACTCAAAAATTCACTGTGGAGGTCTTTCATTTACAGTCATGTTGTATGTTGTCTGCTCTTTTGCAAGGATGTTCTTCACTGTTCTGGATAGTTCTGCCCAGTCAGGTCACCAGGAGACTGTGTGTCCCTGATGTGATGGCTTCCTTTCAGCTCCTCACACACATCATCTTTTCTCAACTCACAGCCAACTCCAAGGTACACCTCTCTGCCTGAATCGCTCCTCCTCTCTTTGCCTGTAATACCCAACTCAGCTTGCAAAGCCCAGGTCAAATGGTACCTCCTCTAATGTTTCCTTGGCTCAAGGCAAGAGTCCAGATGGACATTACACACCACAGACAGGATTTGGATTCTCATACTCTTTGGAGTTCCACTTGCAAATGACTCTGGTTCCTGACTGGTGGCCCAGATGTCATTTTCCTCCTTCCCCATCCTTGGTTTCTTCTGATATCATGAAAGGACCTGTGAACATCCTCGTGGGTATGTCAAGGTCCATGCACACTCACACTATGCAAGTACCCCTCCAGGTCCCTGAAACCTGGGGGTGGATATACTTACCTATAGGCCCCCTTGGAAGGACAGGCCCAGGAAGAGCTCCCCGGTGAGCCTTAGAACCAGGCTTGGGATGCTTCAGACAGGGCTTCTTCCATTTAAGATACCCTGAGCATAGTTGAGAACAGGGCTGCGGGCCTCAAGGGCAGGACTGGAGACTCTGGCCTGGAACTGTGGGAGAATCCGGCCGAATTTCAGAAAGACAAGGATAAATATAGTATACAAACACATATATATGGAATCTAGAAAGATGGTGCTGATAAATGTATATGCAGAATAGCAATAGAGAAACAGACATAGAGAACAGGCTTATGGACGTTGAGCAAAGGGAGGAATGGGCAAGACATATGGCAAGAGTAACATGGAAACTTACATTACCATATGTAAAAGAGACAACAAAAGGAATATGGCTATAAGACTAAGAGGACTTACACGGGGGCTATGCAACAACCTGGAGGGGTGAGGTGGGGAGGGGGTTTCAGGTGGGAGGGGTCAAGGGTATACCTATGGATGATTTGGGTTTGTGTATAGCAGTAAGCAACAACACTCTGTAAAAGTAAAACAAAAATAAATTAATAAAAAAACCACCTACTCAAAAATTCACTGTGGAGGTCTTTCATTTACAGTCATGTTGTATGTTGTCTGCTCTTTTGCAAGGATGTTCTTCACTGTTCTGGATAGTTCTGCCCAGTCAGGCCACCAGGAGACTGTGTGTCCCTGATGTGATGGCTTCCTTTCAGCTCCTCACACACATCATCTTTTCTCAACTCACAGCCAACTCCAAGGTACACCTCTCTGCCTGAATCGCTCCTCCTCTCTTTGCCTGTAATACCCAACTCAGCTTGCAAAGCCCAGGTCAAATGGTACCTCCTCTAATGTTTCCTTGGCTCAAGGCAAGAGTCCAGATGGACATTACACACCACAGACAGGATTTGGATTCTCATACTCTTTGGAGTTCCACTTGCAAATGACTCTGGTTCCTGACTGGTGGCCCAGATGTCATTTTCCTCCTTCCCCATCCTTGGTTTCTTCTGATATCATGAAAGGACCTGTGAACATCCCCGTGGGTATGTCAAGGTCCATGCACACTCACACTATGCAAGTACCCCTCCAGGTCCCTGAAACCTGGGGGTGGATATGCTTACCTATAGGCCCCCTTGGAAGGACAGGCCCAGGGAAGAGCTCCCCGGTGAGCCTTAGAACCAGGCTTGGGATGCTTCAGACAGGGCTTCTTCCATTTAAGATACCCTGAGCATAGTTGAGAACAGGGCTGCGGGCCTCAAGGGCAGGACTGGAGACTCTGGCCTGGAACTGTGGGAGAATCCGGCCTTTGGGGGATGTTGGGAGAGGGAAGAGATTTCGTCAAGAAAGGGATGTGTGAGCTCCTTAGTTCATACATCCCTTTCTTGATGAAATTTTCCTCCCAACTTCCCAAAAAGCCAGATTCTACACTTAAATTTTCACAACACCTTCTAATTCTCTTTGAAGCATTGAAGCTGAAAATGAAATAATCCACAGTTTAATGAACTATTGTTTAGTTGGTACAGTCAGGTCAGTTTATTTATCTTCCTGTTTCTTGTCTTGCTGCAACAAAAAATTTTGGGGTAATGGATTAAAGGGATTAAAACAATAGACAGGTTATAGCTCAGTTTAGCTCAAGCAGACAGATTTTTTTATTAGACAGATATTCCCAACACATGGGAACAGGCTGACCCCAAAGGACTCATCCTCCTTTCTCCCTCTTCTTGGCTTGCTCATTTTATACTTCCAGTCTCTTCCTTTCGGTTATGCCCTGTGCAAAATAGGGCTTGTATCCACCACCAATCAATGGAAGGGAATGCAAATGGACATACACTCAAGGGCAATTGACAGTTACAAGTTATGTGACAGCCAGCTCTGCTGTTTATATCTTCCCATAATTCAGTCTGATATAATCAGAGGTAGAATATTTATGAACCCTTTATGAACACCTAGCTGCCCAATATTACTTGGAGATGCTCTAAGCACAGGGACTTCCTTGTGGTTAGTTTGTATCCACTGTGTCCAGAGGGTGCACTGTGCAGGAGCTGGAAAAACCTCTGTGGTTATTTTTGTAGCGTATCTGTGAGCTCCCCTGGGATCAGCTTGCATCCTTTTCAGCTAGGCCACCCCTTGCTGCTCATGCCTAACATCCTACCTATAAGGCCTAGACCCCTTACTAAAACTCTTTTCACAGAGTTGGAACTGAATCTGCCCTCCAGGTCCCTGAAACCTGGGGTGGATATACCTATAGGCCCCTTGAAAGGGCAGGCCCAGGAAGAGCTCCCGGTGAGCCTTAGAACCAGGCTTGGGATGCTTCAGACAGGGCTTCGTCCATTTAAGATAACCTGAGCATAGTTGAGAACAGGGCTGCGGGCCTCAAGGGCAGGACTGGAGACTCTGGCCTGGAACTGTGGGAGAATCCGGCCTTTGGGGGATGTTGGGAGAGGGAAGAGATTTCGTCAAGAAAGGGATGTGTGAGCTCCTTAGTTCATACATCCCTTTCTTGATGAAATTTTCCTCCCAACTTCCCAAAAAGCCAGATTCTACACTTAAATTTTCACAATACCTTCTAATTCTCTTTGAAGCATTGAAGCTGAAAATGAAATAATCCACAGTTTAATGAACTATTGTTTAGTTGGTACAGTCAGGTCAGTTTATTTATCTTCCTGTTTCTTGTCTTGCTGCAACAAAAATTTGGGATAATGGATTAAAGGGATTAAAACAATAGACAGGTTATAGCTCAGTTTAGCTCAAGCAGACAGATTTTTTTATTAGACAGATATTCCCAACACATGGGAACAGGCTGACCCCAAAGGACTCATCCTCCTTTCTCCCTCTTCTTGGCTTGCTCATTTTATACTTCCAGTCTCTTCCTTTCGGTTATGCCCTGTGCAAAATAGGGCTTGTATCCACCACCAATCAATGGAAGGGAATGCAAATGGACATACACTCAAGGGCAATTGACAGTTACAAGTTATGTGACAGCCAGCTCTGCTGTTTATGTCTTCCCATAATTCAGTCTGATATAATCAGAGGTAGAATATTTATGAACCCTTTATGAACACCTAGCTGCCCAATATTACTTGGAGATGCTCTAAGCACAGGGACTTCCTTGTGGTTAGTTTGTATCCACTGTGTCCAGAGGGTGCACTGTGCAGGAGTTGGAAAAACCTCTGTGGTTATTTTTGTAGCGTATCTGTGAGCTCCCCTGGGATCAGCTTGCATCCTTTTCAGCTAGGCCACCCCTTGCTGCTCATGCCTAACATCCTACCTATAAGGCCTAGACCCCCTTACTAAAAACTCTTTTTCACAGAGTTGGAACTGAATCTGCCTTTGTTCACCTCTGTGTTTACATTGCTTGAAACTGTCTGGCTCAGCATGTGTTGGTTGGATGGATGAATGAGAGGAAGGCTTGAGGAAACATCCAGAAAGTGTTTAGGTCTTGCAGAAGGTGTTAATGCAATCGATTTCACCCTTTCTCAAATATCTCTATTATTATCACCATCAACAGATTTACACTATAAAAACTAAAGTATCACAAAAGATTTTCCAGCACTTAGATTCCAAAGATAAAGTTCCCGTTATGGCCAGTAGGGATGAGGGATTTAGATAAGATTCCCAGGCATAGGGCCACAGGAATCTACACAGTGTGAATCCTGCAGCATAATGTAAGTGTTACTCTATACACAGCCTTTTCTTTCCAGAAAGTTATGAAGTTAACATTTAAAAAATAAAACTGGAAGTAAGAAAGAATAAAATATACCCTTCACAGGGTTGCATGCAATTCTACTTAGACATTTTCATAAAATTTTGGGGAAAAAATCTGTTTTGAAAGAAAAATAACTCTGGATGGTGTCTGAAAATTCAGAAGGCAGCTACAAGCTTTGCCAATGACAACTGTAAGTAATAACATGGTATTAAATTTTATTTTCCATTTTTAAGACTGGAGTTTTTCAAAACCATCAGGTATGTGGAACTGTATTTCTAACAGACATTCTGAAAAAAATGTAGTTTTATTTATCTTGGTTGGTATGAAAACCTCAACCTTCAAGGGTAAAGATTTGATTCACTGAGAGATGGAATCCTTATGGACAAAAGGTCTGCATGTCACAGTTTTGGATTTTAGTCCTTTTACAAAGCTTTTGTTCTCCTTTACTGTCTTTTTGATTTGTGGGCAAAAATGATCTTCTAAAACTGAAAAGCTGTTCTTACTTGAAGTTTGTTATACAGTTTTGAATGAACTAGCAGGGGTAATATTAGAGATTCATCACATTTTCTGAAAACCAGGGGAAAAAAAATGAGAGAGAGAGAGATGACGAAGTCATCTCAGTCTGGAAGCCACTTTGGACAAAGACCACCATTATTCTATGAAAACTCGGTTCCCAGCTACTGAAATAAACCCTTTGCTCAGTTTCCCAGGAGCTTAACAAACCTCTGGCCTGTATTCTCTTTGGAAAACAGTAGACAACAAACACTCACATTCTCAAAACAAGTCCAATCAATACCCAGTATAGCAGGACACTGTCATTCACTTGTCGTCCCTTCTTAGCCTTGGCACAATTGACACTTTCAGTTAGATGACTCTCATGCAAATTTTCTGCTTAGTCTTCTGCTTAAAAAACAGGTATCCAATTTATACATAACACAAAATATACCATCATATAAATTTTTAAATTAATGTGTATTTTCAATTGGCAAATAATTGCTTCACAATATTGTGTTAGTTTCTGCCATACATCAACATGAATCAGCCATAGGTATGCGTATGTCTTCTCCCTTTTGAACCTTCCTTCTTTCTTCTAGCTCATTCCACCCCCTAGGTGATCACAGAGAACCAGGTTTGAACTCTCTGCATCATACAGCAGGTTTCTACTAATTATATATTTTGCATATAGTAACATATATGTTTCAGTGGTACTCTCTCAATTTGTAATCAAGTGAAAAGTTCAGTGGCATTAAGTAGGTTTGCCTTGTTGTATAACCATCATGGGTGAATAGTGGTGCACATCTTTAGAACATGTTCACCTTCTCTAACAAAAATCTCATTTCTGTTAAACACTGACTCAGCATTCTCCTCTCCTCACAGTCCCAGACAACCACCTACATTTATTTTTTAAAAGCTAAATGTATCCCAGACCTTGAGATGAAAACAAGGTGTGAAGGTGTGTGAGTGTGTGGAGTGAGTCACAGGTGCTGGGTGCTTCCCTTTCCAGACACATGGTCAGTGGGGCTCAGGAGACCAGGCAGTGCTGTCACATCCCCTGGCCTCAATGCTGCCCACACCACTTGTTGACTTTGAAAGTGAGGCAGGTTGTGCAAAGTTCTCCTGCCTCAGTTTCCTCACTAGGGATTCTTGTGTGAGTTAAATGAGTTTATGAACACAGAGCACTAGGACTGCTCCACCCTCCACCAAGTGCATACGGCACAGTGATGACAACCAGAGCAGTTGCTGGTATTTGGCCAAAAATCTTGAGACAGCTCTGTTGAGGTAGAAATGATAGAGGTTTAATCCCACTCTCCTCTTCTTGTTACAATCTATCTCTAACTTGGAGCATAATACGTTAACTACATGAATCTGGAATTTGTTATCACACTCCAGGATTAGAAGTCAAAATCAACAGCCGACTTGCAATGTGATTATGATGTGAACTGTGTGCACAGACGTGGTCACTGACCCTCTCAGTCAGGAGACTCCATGCTCTTGAATCAAGAGATGTCTCAGTTGCCCTGAAGGTGTTAAAGAAACTCCAAACCTCAATTCCTAGGGTGAGCCCCAGCACTCAATTCCTCTTCTCCACATTCTAAGTATTTTTTTCTCCTCTACCACATCATTTCAATAACTTAACATGGGACTAGACAGATTATAAATTGGTGATTATTACTGTGTCAGATTTCATAGATATGAATGCTGCCCCCACTACTTAACTACTTATATAAATTTAGGAAAGCTCTTAAACTCAGTTATTTCACTTGTAAAATGGAAATAATCATGGTTCCTGCCTCCTGATTAAAGAAATAAGCTTCCAAATCTAACAAGTTGGCATGCAAATATTTCCTCTCTCCTTGGGAATGCAGAAGCCTTAGCAGGCTAGAAAGGAGTCGGATGAGATCAGAAGAAAAATCAAGATTTCTCAAGGAAATGTTTGTGGATGCATTAGAATGATGTATTATGTGAACCAAATTGAATACTATTCTAGAAAGAAGTCTTCTAGAGTTGAAAAAAATAGCTCTCAATAACTGTTTATAATGTGATGGGAGTTGTGCTAATGATTTTACAGGTATTTTCTCATTCAAATCTTCATGTAGTCTTAAGAGAAAGTATTATTATTCCCATTTTGCAGATCAGGAAAGTAAGGCAGAAAGAGACTAATTAACTTGTCCAAGATCACAGAACTGGTAAATGACAGGACAAAGTTTAGTTTGGTCTTGCTGTCATCCACTGTGCAACAAAATATTAACTTATGGAACCTTTTTTGGTGATTCCAATAATGATTTGGTTTATGACTGAGATGGAATTTTATAGGACTGCTCCACCCTCCACCAAGTGCATACGGCACAGTGATGACAACCAGAGCAGTTGCTGGTATTTGGCCAAAAATCTTGAGACAGCTCTGTTGAGGTAGAAATGATAGAGGTTTAATCCCACTCTCCTCTTCTTGTTACAATCTATCTCTAACTTGGAGCATAATACGTTAACTACATGAATCTGGAATTTGTTATCACACTCCAGGATTAGAAGTCAAAATCAACAGCCGACTTGCAATGTGATTATGATGTGAACTGTGTGCACAGACGTGGTCACTGACCCTCTCAGTCAGGAGACTCCATGCTCTTGAATCAAGAGATGTCTCAGTTGCCCTGAAGGTGTTAAAGAAACTCCAAACCTCAATTCCTAGTGTGAGCCCCAGCACTCAATTCCTCTTCTCCACATTCTAAGTATTTTTTTCTCCTCTACCACATCATTTCAATAACTTAACATGGGACTAGACAGATTATAAATTGGTGATTATTACTGTGTCAGATTTCACAGATATGAATGCTGCCCCCACTACTTAACTACTTATATAAATTTAGGAAAGCTCTTAAACTCAGTTATTTCACTTGTAAAATGGAAATAATCATGGTTCCTGCCTCCTGATTAAAGAAATAAGCTTCCAAATCTAACAAGTTGGCATGCAAATATTTCCTCTCTCCTTGGGAATGCAGAAGCCTTAGCAGGCTAGAAAGGAGTCGGATGAGATCAGAAGAAAAATCAAGATTTCTCAAGGAAATGTTTGTGGATGCATTAGAATGATGTATTATGTGAACCAAATTGAATACTATTCTAGAAAGAAGTCTTCTAGAGTTGAAAAAAATAGCTCTCAATAACTGTTTATAATGTGATGGGAGTTGTGCTAATGATTTTACAGGTATTTTCTCATTCAAATCTTCATGTAGTCTTAAGAGAAAGTATTATTATTCCCATTTTGCAGATCAGGAAAGTAAGGCAGAAAGAGACTAATTAACTTGTCCAAGATCACAGAACTGGTAAATGACAGGACAAAGTTTAGTTTGGTCTTGCTGTCATCCACTGTGCAACAAAATATTAACTTATGGAACCTGGTGATTCAATAATGATGCATGATGAGATGATCATCACATTACATAATGCTCTGCTAAAATCCATATCCTAAGATTCATATGTTATCTTTGAAAGGAAATCTATTCATTGAATGCTTGTAGACTAAGGCAATTTTTACTTCTTCACCTAGAACATAACTGTAATATTTCATCAGAACTAAAACTAAATATGTGAGTGATATTAGCACTATTTTTTCACGTTAGAATTTGGTGATGATAGAGTTGTTCTTTGTAAATGCTTAGCTTGATTTCTGCTCACTGTTTAGGCTCAAAAGATGTAACCAATACCTATATGTGTTCATTATTGGATAGGCCTTCACATTTTAAATAAATATAACTGGTCAAATTTGAAAAGTTCACTTTGAGATGGGCACATAACCAAATTGCAGCTTTAGTAGGAAAAAAAAATAGCTGACTGCTTGTTGCTTCCAATTTTTGACATGTTTTAAATTTAGAAAGCTATTCTAAAGAAAAGCAGAGGGCAGGAGTGGTAGGAGAAACCTTGAGAACTGTACAATATACAACTGACGTCATTTGCTTTTTTAAATTGTTGTTTCTTGCCAGTGTCAATGAACTGCTTTAACTGGTTTAGCATGTTTGGTTGGCTGTACCTATGCATACAATAAACAATGCATCCAGCTTTCTCTTTATACATGATGAAAATAGGTGTGGTGTAACAACTCCATATAATCCTTAATGAGGGAATAATGAAATTTACCTTACAGAGGTATCAAAAATCAAAGATGTTTTTCTAGTGCCCGGGTTCATGACTAACTTCTCAATTACTGTGTAGGAATTTTATATATAGAATGTCTTAAATTCCAATCCCACATGCCAAACAGACATTTAAAACCTGTGCTTGTCTTATCTAAAATGACATCAGAGTAGCTAATTCTTTCACCCTTTTAGGACAGTGTCAGCTGAGATTTAGAAATTTATCAAGAGTGCTCAAAGTCTGAAAAAAAAATGCAAGGTGTTGAATTAAGACAAGATGTCCCATTTTGCAGATCAGGAAAGTAAGGCAGAAAGAGACTAATTAACTTGTCCAAGATCACAGAACTGGTAAATGACAGGACAAAGTTTAGTTTGGTCTTGCTGTCATCCACTGTGCAACAAAATATTAACTTATGGAACCTGGTGATTCAATAATGATGCATGATGAGATGATCATCACATTACATAATGCTCTGCTAAAATCCATATCCTAAGATTCATATGTTATCTTTGAAAGGAAATCTATTCATTGAATGCTTGTAGACTAAGGCAATTTTTACTTCTTCACCTAGAACATAACTGTAATATTTCATCAGAACTAAAACTAAATATGTGAGTGATATTAGCACTATTTTTTCACGTTAGAATTTGGTGATGATAGAGTTGTTCTTTGTAAATGCTTAGCTTGATTTCTGCTCACTGTTTAGGCTCAAAAGATGTAACCAATACCTATATGTGTTCATTATTGGATAGGCCTTCACATTTTAAATAAATATAACTGGTCAAATTTGAAAAGTTCACTTTGAGATGGGCACATAACCAAATTGCAGCTTTAGTAGGAAAAAAAAATAGCTGACTGCTTGTTGCTTCCAATTTTTGACATGTTTTAAATTTAGAAAGCTATTCTAAAGAAAAGCAGAGGGCAGGAGTGGTAGGAGAAACCTTGAGAACTGTACAATATACAACTGACGTCATTTGCTTTTTTAAATTGTTGTTTCTTGCCAGTGTCAATGAACTGCTTTAACTGGTTTAGCATGTTTGGTTGGCTGTACCTATGCATACAATAAACAATGCATCCAGCTTTCTCTTTATACATGATGAAAATAGGTGTGGTGTAACAACTCCATATAATCCTTAATGAGGGAATAATGAAATTTACCTTACAGAGGTATCAAAAATCAAAGATGTTTTTCTAGTGCCCGGGTTCATGACTAACTTCTCAATTACTGTGTAGGAATTTTATATATAGAATGTCTTAAATTCCAATCCCACATGCCAAACAGACATTTAAAACCTGTGCTTGTCTTATCTAAAATGACATCAGAGTAGCTAATTCTTTCACCCTTTTAGGACAGTGTCAGCTGAGATTTAGAAATTTATCAAGAGTGCTCAAAGTCTGAAAAAAAAATGCAAGGTGTTGAATTAAGACAAGATGTTTGCAATGAACACAAAAGGGATGAAGTGCTATATGAATAGTAACCCATTAAAATGTTGTGTACAGAGATATTTCCATGAATTTTCGTTGGAATATCTAATTAGTCATATCTTTACATTACACAGTGCACTCTTAAGAATAACAGGCAAGAATTTTCCAGGAGAAGCCTCAGGTGGGTTGGGAAGCACAAGGCAAACTCATTTTTAAAATTATGAAGTCTAGTATTAAAGGGCTTGTTTTAATTTTGCTGCTTTTTAAAAAGAAACACTACACTGAAAATGCCAATACACATCACATTTGGGTTATCTTAAAAATAGATTTTTCTTTTCAGGAAAATATTGCCAAAGGTAATTACTTTGTTGTGTGAGAATTTCTTTTCAATTATTTTTAAGGTTGATCAAAAAAGAGAAGGGATTTTTAATAAGTAGGTTTGGAATGCCAAGTTCATGGTGTCCTTCCAAACTGAATAAATCAGGAAGAATGCTCTTTACCAAAAAAGGGATGGTGTTTTGGAAGAGAGGGCAATCAACCTAGATTCCTTCAACTCGGCATAAGCATCAAAGTTCTTGTGGTCATTCGTATGAGAGAAATCCATTTCCATACCATTTGACCAAGTTTTTGGCACTTGGTTAAAAAGATTGAGCAACGAAAAGCTTGGCTTGACTTATATTAAAGTTGAACATTGGAAGTCTCTTCCTACAATTGGGGTGGAGTGGGTTGAGTTCTTTGTTTGGGATGGGCCCTTGGTATATGCATGGTTTGGAGAACTTCCTCCGTTTGTTTCATTGGAAAACTTGGCTTTTTCATCTTTCTGTCCAGCCAGAGCCTTCTCTCCCAACAATATTCTTTGAAGGACATCTATCTCTCCATAAAACATCTAGCAGAGGGAAAAAAAAAAAAAGAAAGAAAGACCCATAGTTTCACAAGTACTTGTCAAAGGAAAAAGGGAAAAAAAAAAAAAAAAGCAGTTTCGTACCACCACTTTGTCATCTCTTGTCTCTAAATTTGATTAGATGTGATGTGAATGAGTAGGTGAAAATGAGTGATGATAAATGGCTGTTTGTTAAACTAATTAATAAATGAGAATCATTTCCCAAAGCAATTCCACAGAAATCCTGCTACAGGTTTCCAAGGAAGCCTGTACTTTCCATCCATTCCCAAGGAATTTGAGGGGAGCTATCCATTTTTTGCCAGTGGTTTAACTAAAATTAAAACTAATAGATTTTTGGCCCAATGCCTTTGCTCAAACTTCTGGGAAGCACAGACCTCTGTTTCTCAGTATTACATGAATCTTCCAGATTCTCATTTGGGAGAAAGCAAAGCCTGCACTCTGGCCTTGGGCCTTGGAACCCTAGGCCTGGAATCAATGCCTCAGGTTTTCTCAACAACATCAAAGCCCTCCACAGGTCAGTAACCTCAGAAGCTAACCTCTTTCTCCAAATCACAGTACAGAATCCCTTGCTCAGTGTGGTGCAAAGGCATCTCTTCAGGCCTTTGTTTCATTGATTGAGGCAGTTATTTATTTTTTCCAAATTTTTTATTTTGAAAATTTCTGAATTACTTAAAAGATACAGACAGTTCAATTCAGTTCAGTCGCTCAGTCATGCCTGACTTTTTGCAACCCCATGGATTGTGGCACTCCAGTTTTCCCTGTCCTTTACCATCTCCTGGAGCCTGCTGAAACTCATTCACATCCATTGACTCACTGATGTCATCCAAACATCTAATTCTCAGTTGTCCCCTTCTCCTTCTGCCTTCTATCTTTCCCAGCATCATGATCTCTTCCAATGAGTCATATCTTCACATGAGGTGACCAAAGTATTGGAGCTTCCATATCAGTCTTGCCAATGAATATTTAGGTTTGATTTCCTTTAGGATTGACTGGTTTGGTCTCCTTGCAGTCCAAGGGAATCTCAAGAGTCTTCCACAGCACCACAGCTCAAAAGCATCAATTCTTTGGCACTCAGCCCTCTGATGCTCAGTCCAACTCTCACATCCATACCTGACTACAGAGAAAACCATAGCTTTGACTACAGACTACTATAATTTTTTTAAAAATCCATATATCTTATACTTAGATTTATTCATTGTTCATACTTTCTTATTTACTTATCTAATTATTTGCAAATGAGGAGCAGACCTTGGTGACTCAGATGATAAGAAACCTGCTTACAAGGCAGCAGGCTTGCAAGGAAGACTTAGGTTTAATCATTGGGTCAGAAAGATCCTCTGGAAAAGGGAATGGTTACTCACTCCAGAATTTATCCCTGGATGATCCCATGAACAGAGGAACCTAGTGGACTACAGTCTATAGGGTTGCTAAGAATGATACAGGACTGAGTGACTAACACATGAGGAGCAGAAACTACGACACTTCACTTCTGTGGACATTATTATGCACCTCCTAAGTGTAAGGACATGACCATTGCACTATTATTGTACATCTTCACATTAATCATGTCTATATAATTTAATAGGAAATTCCTCCAATTATCTTCTAAGTGTCCTCTGTTATATTTATTGATTTGATGGTATAAAATTCAATGATTAATATGTTCAATTTGGCTGTCTTTTCAGTCTCTTTTAATCTAGAACAGGTCTTTCACATTTTTTTTCCATAACAGTGCCTTTTGACTTTTCATTATTAGATTCAAATGCTTTGGCAAGAGCACATTCTTAAAAGATACAGACAGTTCAATTCAGTTCAGTCGCTCAGTCATGCCTGACTTTTTGCAACCCCATGGATTGTGGCACTCCAGTTTTCCCTGTCCTTTACCATCTCCTGGAGCCTGCTGAAACTCATTCACATCCATTGACTCACTGATGTCATCCAAACATCTAATTCTCAGTTGTCCCCTTCTCCTTCTGCCTTCTATCTTTCCCAGCATCATGATCTCTTCCAATGAGTCATATCTTCACATGAGGTGACCAAAGTATTGGAGCTTCCATATCAGTCTTGCCAATGAATATTTAGGTTTGATTTCCTTTAGGATTGACTGGTTTGGTCTCCTTGCAGTCCAAGGGACTCTCAAGAGTCTTCCACAGCACCACAGCTCAAAAGCATCAATTCTTTGGCACTCAGCCTTCTCTCTGATGCTCAGTCCAACTCTCACATCCATACCTGACTACAGAGAAAACCATAGCTTTGACTACAGACTACTATAATTTTTTTAAAAATCCACATATCTTATACTTAGATTTATTCATTGTTCATACTTTTCTTATTTACTTATCTAATTATTTGCAAATGAGGAGCAGACCTTGGTGACTCAGATGATAAGAAACCTGCTTGCAAGGCAGCAGGCTTGCAAGGAAGACTTAGGCTTAATCATTGGGTCAGAAAGATCCTCTGGAAAAGGGAATGGTTACTCACTCCAGAATTTATCCCTGGATGATCCCATGAACAGAGGAACCTAGTGGACTACAGTCTATAGGGTTGCTAAGAATGATATAGGACTGAGTGACTAACACATGAGGAGCAGATACTACGACACTTCACTTCTGTGGACATTATTATGCACCTCCTAAGTGTAAGGACATGACCATTGCACTATTATTGTACATCTTCACATTAATCATGTCTATATAATTTAATAGGAAATTCCTCCAATTATCTTCTAAGTGTCCTCTGTTATATTTATTGATTTGATGGTATAAAATTCAATGATTAATATGTTCAATTTGGCTGTCTTTTCAGTCTCTTTTAATCTAGAACAGGTCTTTCACATTTTTTTCCCATAACAGTGCCTTTTGACTTTTCATTATTAGATTCAAATGCTTTGGCAAGAGCACTGCATCAGTGTTTTGAATTTCTTAAAGCTTTACACCAGGGTCTACTTGATGTCAGATTGTTTCATTGCCAGTGGTCCTAAATTTGGTCACTTGATTAAAGTTGTGACTAGAGTGAGTGATCTCTTCATAGTGAAGTACATTTGCCCCTTCAGGATTAGTAAATGATCTAACTATGAATGGTGTGTTACCTAACTTTCATCTTTTATTGTTTTGTTCTGTCAGGAATTATTGCCGGATAAAATTATTACTTGGTGATTGCAAGATACTAATTTTTCCAGTTCTATTATTCTTTCTGCATATATTGGCTGGTATATTTCTATGAAAAGGAGATCTTATTATTTCTCAATTTTGCTTCTTCTCTAATATTATTATGGCCCCATTAAGAAAATTCAGCATATTATAAATATTGCAATCACTGTTCTTTTTGACATTCAAATATTCCAAATTTGATTAGTAGAAGCTAATTCAAGAAGACTCCCATGTTTCTTTGATTTGGTGCCGCTAGTATTTGAGCATTTTGTTGTTTTCTTTTTTTTTTGTTTAAACCTTTATTTTACTTTTAACTTTTACAGAGCTTTGTTGTTCACAGACATGCATGTTCTCAGATTAGTCACATGTATATCCCCTCCTTCCCTCCCCTCCCGACCATCACACAGCACCCCTGAAGGATCCCCTTTTCTCACAGAGCAATGACTAGAGCTATTTTCTTCACTTATGATAGTACAGGCCTTCGTGCTGCTTCCCTTACGCCTCTCACCCACTGTTCCTTCCCCACAATGTCCATATGTCCACTGTCCATGTCTGTCTTTCTGTCGCTTCACTGCATGTGCCATCAGCACCATCCTACTAGATTCCATATATATGTGTTAATATACTGTATTTGTCCTTCTCTTTCTGACTGACTTCACTTTTTAGGATACGTTCTAGATCCAGCCACCTCATGAGGGCTGATTCTTCTGCATTTCTCTTTACAGCTGTGTAGTATTCCATTGTATATATGTACCAGAGCTTTTGGATCCATTCGTTCGTTGATGGGCATCTAGGTTCCTTCCATGTTCTAGCTATTGTATAGAGAGCTGCAATGAACATTGAGGTACAGGTGCTTCTTTCAGTTTTGATTTCATCAGGGTATAAGCCTAAGAGTGGGATTGCTGGGTCATATGGTGCTTCTATTTTTAGTTTTTTAAGAAATCTCCAGACTGTCTTCCATAGAGGCTGTATCAATTTACACTCCCACCAGCAATGCAGGAGTGTTCCCTTTTCTCCGCAGCCTCTCCAGCATTTATTGTCTGTCGATTTGTGGATGATGGCCATTCTGACGGGTGTGAGGTGATATCTCATTGTAGTTTTGATTTGCATTTCTCTAATTATTAGTGAAGTTGAGCATCGTTTCATGTGTTTTTGGGCCATCTGTATGTCATCGTTGGAGAGGTGTCTGTTTAGGTCCTTTTCCCATTTTTGGATTGGGTTGTTCGTTTTTCCAGTGCTGAGTTGTCTGAGTTGCTTGTAGACTTTGGAGATTAATTCTTTGTCTGTTGTTTCATTTGCTATGATTATCTCCCACTCTGTGGGCTGTCTATTCAGCTTTTTTGTAATTTCTTTAGCTGTACAAAAGCTTTTAAGTTTCATTAGGTCCCACATGTTCATTTGTCTTTTTAGTTCCACTATTCTAGTAGGTGGGTCAGAGAAGATCTTGCTTTGATTGATGTCCTTGAGGGTTTTGCCTATATTCTCCTCTAAGAGTTTGATGGTTTCTGGCCTTACATTTAAGTCTTTAATCCATTTTGAGTTGATCTTTGTGTATGGTGTCAGGGTATGTTCCAACTTCATTTTTTGCATGTAGCTGTCCAATTTTCCCAGCACCATTTGTTGAAGAGGCTGTCTTTGTCCCATTTTATATGTTCGCCTCCTTTGTCAAAAATAAGGTACCCATAGGTGCGTGGGTTTATCTCTGGGTTCTCGATCTTGTTCCATTGGTCGATATTTCTGTTTTTGTGCCAGTACCATACTGTCTTGATGACTGTTGCTTTGTAGTAGAGTCTGAAGTTGGGGAGGCTGATCCCTCCAGCTCCATTCTTCTTCCTGAGGATTGCTTTGGCTATTCGAGGTCTTTTGTGTTTCCATATGAACTGTGTTATTCGTTGGTCTAGTTCTGTGAAGAATGTTATTGGAAGTTTGATAGGGATCGCATTGAATCTATAGATGACATTTGGTAGTATGGTCATTTTCACAATATTGATTCTCCCGACCCAGGAACACGGAATATTTCTCCATCTGTTTAACTCTTCTTTAATGTCTCTCATGAGTGTCTTGTAATTTTCTGTGTACAGTTCTTTTGTTTCTTTGGGTAGGTTTATTCCTAGATATTTGATTCTTTTGGTTGCGATGGTGAAGGGGATTGCCTCTTTGATTTCATTTTCAGATTTTTCATTGTTCGTGTATAGGAATGCCAGTGATTTCTGTATATTGATTTTGTATCCTGCGACTATGCTGAATTCGCTGATTAACTCTAGTAGTTTTGTAATAGTGTCTTTGGGATTTTCTATGATTTTCTCCCACTCTGTGGGCTGTCTATTCAGCTTTTTTGTAATTTCTTTAGCTGTACAAAAGCTTTTAAGTTTCATTAGGTCCCACATGTTCATTTGTCTTTTTAGTTCCACTATTCTAGTAGGTGGGTCAGAGAAGATCTTGCTTTGATTGATGTCCTTGAGGGTTTTGCCTATATTCTCCTCTAAGAGTTTGATGGTTTCTGGCCTTACATTTAAGTCTTTAATCCATTTTGAGTTGATCTTTGTGTATGGTGTCAGGGTATGTTCCAACTTCATTTTTTGCATGTAGCTGTCCAATTTTCCCAGCACCATTTGTTGAAGAGGCTGTCTTTGTCCCATTTTATATGTTCGCCTCCTTTGTCAAAAATAAGGTACCCATAGGTGCGTGGGTTTATCTCTGGGTTCTCGATCTTGTTCCATTGGTCGATATTTCTGTTTTTGTGCCAGTACCATACTGTCTTGATGACTGTTGCTTTGTAGTAGAGTCTGAAGTTGGGGAGGCTGATCCCTCCAGCTCCATTCTTCTTCCTGAGGATTGCTTTGGCTATTCGAGGTCTTTTGTGTTTCCATATGAACTGTGTTATTCGTTGGTCTAGTTCTGTGAAGAATGTTATTGGAAGTTTGATAGGGATCGCATTGAATCTATAGATGACATTTGGTAGTATGGTCATTTTCACAATATTGATTCTCCCGACCCAGGAACACGGAATATTTCTCCATCTGTTTAACTCTTCTTTAATGTCTCTCATGAGTGTCTTGTAATTTTCTGTGTACAGTTCTTTTGTTTCTTTGGGTAGGTTTATTCCTAGATATTTGATTCTTTTGGTTGCGATGGTGAAGGGGATTGCCTCTTTGATTTCATTTTCAGATTTTTCATTGTTCGTGTATAGGAATGCCAGTGATTTCTGTATATTGATTTTGTATCCTGCGACTTTGCTGAATTCGCTGATTAACTCTAGTAGTTTTGTAATAGTGTCTTTGGGATTTTCTATGTATAATATCATGTCATCTGCAAATAGAGTTTGACTTCTTCTTTTCCAATCTGGATTCCTTTGATTTCTTTCTCTTCTCTTATTGCTATTGCTAGAACTTCCAGGACTATGTTGAATAAGAGTGGTGAAAGTGGACACCCTTGTCTTGTTCCTGATCTTAGAGGGAATGCTTTGAGTTTTTCACCATTGAGGATAATGTTCGCTGTGGGCTTCTCATATATGGCTTTCACTATGTTAAGATAAGTTCCTTCTATGCCCATTTTTTGAAGAGTTTTATCGTAAATGGATGCTGTACTTTGTCAAAGGCTTTTTCTGCATCTATTGAGATGATCATGTGATTTCTGTCTTTCAATTTGTTGATATGGTGTATCACATTGATTGATTTGCGGATGTTGAAGAATCCTTGCATGCCTGGGATGAACCCAACTTGATCGTGATGAATGAGCTTTTTGATGTGTTGCTGAATTCTGTTTGCTAGGATTTTGTTGAGGATTTTGGCATCTAGATTCATCAGTGAAATTGGCCTGTAATTTTCCTTTTTTGTGATGTCTTTGCCTGGCTTTGGTATCAGGGTGATGGTGGCCTCGTAGAATGTGTTTGGAAGTGTTCCTTCCTGGGAAAGTTTTTGGAAGAGTTTTAGAAGGACAGGCATTAGCTCTTCTTTAAATGTTTGGTAGAATTCACTTGTGAAACCATCTGGCCCTGGGCTTTTATTTTTGGGTAGATTTTTGATCACAAGGTCGATTTCTGAGCTTGTGATTGGCTTGTTCATAGTTTCTATTTCTTCCTGGTTGAGTCTTGGGAGATTAATCTTCTCTAAGAAACTGTCCATTTCTTCCAGGTTGTCCAGTTTGTTGCCATAGAGTTGTTCATAATAGTCTCTTATAATCCTTTGGATTTCTGCATTATCCATTGTAATCTCTCCTTTTTCATTTTTGATTTTGGTGATCTGGTTCTTCTCTCTCTTTTTCTTGATGAGTCTGGCCAGTGGTGTGTCGATTTTATTCACTTTTTCGAAGAACCAGCTTTTTGTTTTATTTATCTTTACTATTGTTTCTTTAGTTTCTTTTTCATTTATTTCTGCTCTGATCCTTATGATTTCCCTTCTTCTGCTGGCTTTGGGGTGTTTTTGTTCTTCTTTCTCCAGTTGTCTTAAGCATAAGGTAAGGTCGTCTGTTTGAGATTTTCCTAGTTTCTTGAGGTGGGATTGTATTGCTATAAACTTCTCTCTTAGAACTGCTTTTGCAGTATCCCATAGGTTTTGCACTGTCGTGTGTTCATTGTCATTTTCTTCTAGGAATTTTTTTATTTCTCCTTTGATTTCCTCAATGATCAGTTGGTTTTTAAGGTATGTGTTGTTTAATCTCCATGTGTTTGTGTTTTTAGGGTTTTTTTCCCTGTAGTTGATCTCTAGTCTCATTGCATTGTGGTCCGAGAAGATGGTTGATATAATTTCAGTTTTCTTGAATTGACTGAGGTTAGATTTGTGGCCCAAGATGTGGTCTATCCTGGAGAATGTTCCGTGAGCACTTGAGAAGAAAGTGTATTCTTCTGCTTTTGGATGGAAAGTCCTAAAGATATGGCTTTGTATGATGGGGGGGCCTTTCGTAAGAATTTTCCTTTTTTGTGATGTCTTTGCCTGGCTTTGGTATCAGGGTGATGGTGGCCTCGTAGAATGTGTTTGGAAGTGTTCCTTCCTGGGAAAGTTTTTGGAAGAGTTTTAGAAGGACAGGCATTAGCTCTTCTTTAAATGTTTGGTAGAATTCACTTGTGAAACCATCTGGCCCTGGGCTTTTATTTTTGGGTAGATTTTTGATCACAAGGTCGATTTCTGAGCTTGTGATTGGCTTGTTCATAGTTTCTATTTCTTCCTGGTTGAGTCTTGGGAGATTAATCTTCTCTAAGAAACTGTCCATTTCTTCCAGGTTGTCCAGTTTGTTGCCATAGAGTTGTTCATAATAGTCTCTTATAATCCTTTGGATTTCTGCATTATCCATTGTAATCTCTCCTTTTTCATTTTTGATTTTGGTGATCTGGTTCTTCTCTCTCTTTTTCTTAATGAGTCTGGCCAGTGGTTGGTCGATTTTATTCACTTTTTCGAAGAACCAGCTTTTTGTTTTATTTATCTTTACTATTGTTTCTTTTGTTTCTTTTTCATTTATTTCTGCTCTGATCCTTATGATTTCCCTTCTTCTGCTGGCTTTGGGGTGTTTTTGTTCTTCTTTCTCCAGTTGTCTTAAGCATAAGGTAAGGTCGTCTGTTTGAGATTTTCCTAGTTTCTTGAGGTGGGATTGTATTGCTATAAACTTCTCTCTTAGAACTGCTTTTGCAGTATCCCATAGGTTTTGCACTGTCGTGTGTTCATTGTCATTTTCTTCTAGGAATTTTTTTATTTCTCCTTTGATTTCCTCAATGATCAGTTGGTTTTTAAGGTATGTGTTGTTTAATCTCCATGTGTTTGTGTTTTTAGCGGTTTTTTTCCTGTAGTTGATCTCTAGTCTCACTGCATTGTGGTCCGAGAAGATGGTTGATAGAATTTCAGTTTTCTTGAATTGACTGAGGGTTGATTTGTGGCCCAAGATGTGGTCTATCCTGGAGAATGTTCCGTGAGCACTTGAGAAGAAAGTGTATTCTTCTGCTTTTGGATGGAAAGTCCTAAAGATATCAATGAGGTCCATTTCTTCTAGTGTGGCATTTAAGGCTTGTGTTTCTTTATTAATTTTCTGTTTGCATGATCTGTCCATTGGTGTGAGAGGAGTGTTAAAGTCTCCTACTATGATTGTGTTGCTGTCAATGTCTTCTTTTATGTCTGAAAGTGTTTGTCTTATGTATTGGGGTGCTCCTGTGTTGGGAGCATAGATATTTATGATTGTTATGTCTTCTTCTTGGATCGATCCCTTAATCATGATGTAGTGACCTGCCTTGTCTCTTAGAATCTTCTTTACTTTAAAATCTATTTTATCTGATATGAGGATTGCTACTCCAGCTTTCTTTTGATTTCCATTTGCATGGAATATCTTTTTCCAGTCTCTCACTTTCAGTCTATGAGTCTCTAGGTCTGAAATGAGTTTCCTGGAGGCAGCATATGTATGGGTTGTGTTTTTGGATCCATTCAGCCACTCTGTGTCTTTTGGTTGGGGTGTTTAGTCCATTGACATTCAAAGCAATTATTGATACAAATGATCCTATTGTCATCTTCTTAGATGTTATGATGGATTTGTTTCGTGGATCTTCTCCTTTTATACTTGTTGTCTATATAAGTCCCTTTAACATTTGTTGTAAGGCTGGTTTGGTGTGACTAAATTCTTTTAATTTTTGCTTGTCTGTAAAGCTTTTGATTTCTCCATCAATTTTGAAGGAGATCCTTGCAGGGTAGAGGATTCTTGGTTGCAGATTATTCTCTTTCAGCCGTTTAAATGTGTCCTACCATTCCCTTCTGGCCTGCAGAGTTTCTGTTGAAAGATCAGCTGTTAAACGGATGGGCTTTCCCTTGTATGTCACTAGTTGCTTTCCCTTGCTGCTTTGAGAATTCTATCTTTGTGTTTAATTTGTGTTAACTTCATTAATATGTGTCTTGGTGTGTTTCTTCTCGGATTGATTCTGTTAGGTACTCTTTGTGCTTCTTGGACTTGATTGACTATTTCTTTTCCCATGGTGGGGAAATTTTCAACTAGAATCTCTTCAAAAATTTTCTCATAGCCTTTCTTTTTTTCTTCTTCTTCTGGAACCCCTATAATTCGAATATTGGTGCGTTTGATATTATCCCAGAGGTCTCTGAGGCTGTCCTCTGCTCTTTTCATTCTTTGAGCTAGAGTCTGTTTTTCAGCAGTTACTTCCACCATTTTATCTTCCAGCTCACTTATCCGGTCTTCTGTCTCAGATACTCTGCTCTTGATTCCTTCTACAGTGTTTTTCAGTTCAGCAATTGAGTTGTTTGTCTCTGTTACTTTTTTGGTAAGTTCTTGCATTTCTTTATTCAGTGTGTTAGTTGTATCTTGCAATTTCTCTGAAATTCTGTTTTCAGTGTCTTTGATCATCTTTACTATCATTCTTCTGAAATCACTTTCAGAAAGTTTGTCCAAATTCTCTTCATTAATTTGATCTTGTGTGTTTGTGGATTGTTCCTTCGCTTGTGTGGTATTTCTCTGCCGTTTCATTATTATTAATTTTTTAAAACTGATTCTGTTTGGGATTTCCTTTTCCCAGACTTTGAGTTACGTCTGTTGGTGTTTGTTGTTTGGATGGGGCTTCTATTCTGGGTGATGCTGGTGATTGTGTGATGTCAGGACTTGTATACAAGTGATTACCTTTGCTGGTGTTCTCACTTGTATACTGCTCTTTAGTGTTATGCGTTCTCTAGTATTGTAGTTTTGGAGTCAGTGCACCCTCAAAACCCCGGGGCTTGTTGCCTGACCAGGGAATGTAGATTTCACGGCTGGTTTGTTATGGCATTAAATGATATTAAGACATATATATGCAAATGAGAAACAGAAGGTATACCTTTGACAAATGGCAATTTAAAAATTATGCAAGTACTATCTAGCGTATTGAATTATACACATAAACATATACAGCTATAACATAACCAAAGCATTCCAATCAAAAATACAGTACAATACGTTAGCACGGCGAATAGAGAAATTCAAGAATGATATCCACAAGTTAATAAGCAAACTAAGTAGAGTACCAATTGGAGAATAATGCTAGAGCAGGATCCCCGTTGGGGATAAGGCAATGAGGACAGAACAGACTAAGAAATATGGTGGGGAAAGGGAAAAAGAGAAAGGGAGGATAGAAGAGAAATATAGAATAATATTGCAAAGTTAAATATAGGGAGATAAAGATTTGTATGTATTAGAATTTAGTGCTATAGGAAAGGAGCTTCAGAGAAAGCAAAGAATTATAGAGGAGGTAGTAGTACAAATGAAAAAATTATTAAAAATTAAAAGATCTAAATTTTATAGAAAAATATATAAAAACAAAGCAAAAATAATAAAAACAAACAAAACCCCCACAGAACCTTAAAAGGCCAATGGGGAACCAGAAGTTTATACCAAAATAAAATGTGTGGTTTAAAAGGAAAAAGAAAAAAAATTATGTAAACTTGAATATATTCAGTCTTACTGATAAGATTAGTAGCTTCAATAGAATTCAGTGAAGGAAATGAACACACCCACTCTCTTTCTCACACACACCCCCAAGAAAAGAAAAAAAAAAAAAGTGGTGGGTGCACTGAGTGGGTTTGGAAAAAAGAGAGAAAAAAAAATTGAAACAAAGTAATACAATACAAAAAATGAAATTTTAAAGTCCAGCAGTAACTCCAGCTTCAGACAAAACGTGAAAATAGTGTTTATGTTCTTCTGTCTCTTGCTGACTATTCAGGAATTATCAGTCTTTTTCTTGCCTCTGGCAGTGGTTGGATCTGAAGACCTCTTTGACTACTTGTTTTGGCCTATTCCAGAATTAAAAGGCCCGCCCAGGCTGGCCCTGGGAGTTTCTTGTTTCTTAATCCAAATCCCTTTTCTTGCTGGGTGGAGCTAAATTCCCTCCCTGTAGCTTGACCAGCAGCCCTGCAGTTTGACCAGCAGCCAAACTACAGTAGGGAAAATGGCGTCTGTCTCACAGAGGATCTATTCCCACACGCTCTATGGGAAGCACTTCCACAGTGCCCCCGACCCTGCTGCAGGCCACCGTCAACCCCCGCGTCAGGTTACTCAGAGGTGAGTCTGGCTCAGTCCCATGCAGGATCGCTATTCCTCTCTCCCTGATCACAGTGCGCAGAGACTTTCCAGTCCTTCTCGGCGGCTCTGTGATCGGGTTAATGGTAACCTCCTCCAAAGGGAACTGAGTGCCGCCCTTCCAAGGCCTGCTCAAGGGCACTTCTAGCTCAAGGGGCACCTGGACCCTCCAAAGCAGGTCTGGCTCAGTCCCTTGTGGGTGTTAGTGCTCCTCACCGGGTTTTGATCTGCAACAGGCTTTGCGGCTTTGGCCCGCCCAGCCTCTCCGGCGGGTATGAGGTTTGACTTTTAAAAGTGCGATTGCGCCCCTCCTACCGTCTTGATGCGGCTTCTCCTTTGTTCTTCGATGTGGGATGTCCTCTCTGTGATCAGATCCAACCTCCTTTCGTCGATGGTTTCCCAGGAACTCGTCGCAATTCAGGCGAATTTGCAGGAGAGATGAGTGCACGTCCTTCTACGCCGCCATCTTAGCTCCACCTTCGTTGTTTTCTTAATCTATGCTGTCCCTTGTATTTTCCTTGCCCAGATCCTGAGTTAGTTGTCACTATAGCAATTACTGTATAGTTTGGAATGATCTTTAGAAATCAATAGCTAAATACTAACTCTGCTCATTCCTATTGAGGTATCATTATTTCTAGTTGCTTTGGGTGGGCAATGTGAGAATGTATATTAGTTGTAAGTTCATACTAATTTCAGTGAAAAATGAAAAATTACAAGATTTCTAATTCTTTAACTTTATATTAAACCTTCTTTTCTCTTTAGTTCAAATATTATTTCCCAATAATATTAATATGTCTGCTTAATTGCTTAATCCTATACTATGTATAGGACTTACCAGGTGGTGCTAGTGGTAAAGAACCCACCTGCCACATGCAGGAGACATAAGAGATGTGTATTCAATCCCTGGAGGAGGGTATGGTTAACCCACTCCAATATTCTTGCCTGGAAAATTCCATCAACAAAGAAACCTGGCAGGCTCCAGTCCACAGGGTCACAAAGAGTCAGACAGGACTGAAGCAACTATTGTATGTATGCATGCATACTGTATGTAAAGTAATTTCATAATTACTTCACCAATTTTACTGCGCATATTAAGAATACTAAGTTAAAAATTTCAAAAAGTTCTTTCCATTCTTGAATATGTCCACGGAAGTTGTAAAATCATATGCACTGTATTCCAAAGCAAATTCATTTAGTCATTTTTTCTGTTTGATTATGTTTACAGTTTTTAAGTGGATTTTACTTTACACATAGCAAAATCCACCCTGGGAGAGTTCTATGAGGGTTTCACAATTGTGCATTGTCATGTAGCCACAGGATGATCAAGTTGTAGAGCTTTTCTTTCACTCACTAAGTTTCCTCATCTTCCTGTATATTCAATCCCCACTCCGGCAACTCAACCCCTGGCAACAGATAATCTTGTCTTCTTTCATTATACCTAGCCCTTCCCAGAATGTTGTTTGAGTGGAATCACACATCCTGGAGTGTTGAGTTTGGCTATAATGTAGCTTAATCCATCTTGTACGCATTAGCAGATCCCTTCAATAGTTCCTTTTTATGGATGAGTAGTATTGCATCGTATTGATGTACTACACATATAAAAATCTATTTAACATTTAAACATTGGCATGATTTTGAAAAATTACTAACTCTGCTCATTCCTATTGAGGTATCATTATTTCTAGTTGCTTTGGGTGGGCAATGTGAGAATGTATATTAGTTGTAAGTTCATACTAATTTCAGTGAAAAATGAAAATTACAAGATTTCTAATTCTTTAACTTTATATTAAACCTTCTTTTCTCTTTAGTTCAAATATTATTTCCCAATAATATTAATATGTCTGCTTAATTGCTTAATCCTATACTATGTATAGGACTTACCAGGTGGTGCTAGTGGTAAAGAACCCACCTGCCACATGCAGGAGACATAAGAGATGTGTATTCAATCCCTGGAGGAGGGTATGGTTAACCCACTCCAATATTCTTGCCTGGAAAATTCCATCAACAAAGAAACCTGGCAGGCTCCAGTCCACAGGGTCACAAAGAGTCAGACAGGACTGAAGCAACTATTGTATGTATGCATGCATACTGTATGTAAAGTAATTTCATAATTACTTCACCAATTTTACTGCGCATATTAAGAATACTAAGTTAAAAATTTCAAAAAGTTCTTTCCATTCTTGAATATGTCCACGGAAGTTGTAAAATCATATGCACTGTATTCCAAAGCAAATTCATTTAGTCATTTTTTCTGTTTGATTATGTTTACAGTTTTTAAGTGGATTTTACTTTACACATAGCAAAATCCACCCTGGGAGAGTTCTATGAGGGTTTCACAATTGTGCATTGTCATGTAGCCACAGGATGATCAAGTTGTAGAGCTTTTCTTTCACTCACTAAGTTTCCTCATCTTCCTGTATATTCAATCCCCACTCCGGCAACTCAACCCCTGGCAACAGATAATCTTGTCTTCTTTCATTATACCTAGCCCTTCCCAGAATGTTGTTTGAGTGGAATCACACATCCTGGAGTGTTGAGTTTGGCTATAATGTAGCTTAATCCATGTTGTACGCATTAGCAGATCCCTTCAATTGTTCCTTTTTATGGATGAGTAGTATTGCATTGTATTGATGTACTACACATATAAAAAATCTATTTAACATTTAAACATTGGCATGATTTTGAATAAAATCACCATAAGCCTTTGTATGGATATAGGTTTTTGTTTCTCTTTTGTTTCTATATCAATTTGCTTTCCTTCTTGTAGCATGTGACAGTTCTAGTTGCTCCACACATCCTGGATCCTTATAGACACATTACTAAAATCTCTTTTCCTTCTTTTCTTCCTTTCTCCCTCCCTCCCTCCTTCCCACCTTCTTTCCTTCTCTTTCTTCCTTTATTCCATGCTCTCTCTTTTTGCCATTATGACAGTTATAAAGTAGTATCTCATTGTGGTTTTAACTTCATTTCTTTAAGAACAAGTAATATCAAGTATCTTTAAATGTCTTATTTGCCATTTGTATATCTTCTTTGGTGAAAAATATGTTTGAATGCTTTTCGCAATAATTACAAATTGTATTGTTTTGTTTCTTACTAGTGAATTTGCAGAGTTATTTGTATGTTCTGGATACAGGTCCTAGATCAGCTATGTGTTTTACAAATATTTTCTCCAAGTGTATGTCTTAAGCTTGATAGGTGTTTTTCACAGAACAGAAATTCTCCTAAATAAGGACTTCTAAATATATAATAATTGAAGCTTCAAGAGAAAAAGAATTCAGTCCTATTCTGATATGAATTTGCATTAGAACCCCTCCAGACACTATTTTTAAAAGCCATAAAGACACACAAAAATAAGGTAATTTAGAGTAAACTTAACAAAAATGTAAATTAACTTGGACAGAAGTGACATTTTATAGTGACACACTTTCCAAGAACAAGTATATATTTTTATTTGTTCAAATCTACTTACATGTCTTTCAGACATATTTTAAAGTTTCTGTCTTTCTCTTGAGGCTTCAATGATGACACTTTAAAGTGTGTATTTAGGAAAAGTGGAAGCTGCCCAGTCATGTCCAACTCTTTGTGATCCCATGGACTCTTTGTTAGCCAGCCAGGCTCCTCTGCCTAAGGAATTTTCCAGGCAAGAATACTAGAGTGGGTAGCTATTCCCTTCTCCAGGGGATCTTCCCAACCTAGGGATAAACCCAGGTCTCTGATATTTTCAGGCAGTGATGTACTACACATATAAAAAATCTATTTAACATTTAAACATTGGCATGATTTTGAATAAAATCACCATAAGCCTTTGTATGGATATAGGTTTTTGTTTCTCTTTTGTTTCTATATCAATTTGCTTTCCTTCTTGTAGCATGTGACAGTTCTAGTTGCTCCACACATCCTGGATCCTTATAGACACATTACTAAAATCTCTTTTCCTTCTTTTCTTCCTTTCTCCCTCCCTCCCTCCTTCCCACCTTCTTTCCTTCTCTTTCTTCCTTTATTCCATGCTCTCTCTTTTTGCCATTATGACAGTTATAAAGTAGTATCTCATTGTGGTTTTAACTTCATTTCTTTAAGAACAAGTAATATCAAGTATCTTTAAATGTCTTATTTGCCATTTGTATATCTTCTTTGGTGAAAAATATGTTTGAATGCTTTTCGCAATAATTACAAATTGTATTGTTTTGTTTCTTACTAGTGAATTTGCAGAGTTATTTGTATGTTCTGGATACAGGTCCTAGATCAGCTATGTGTTTTACAAATATTTTCTCCAAGTGTATGTCTTAAGCTTGATAGGTGTTTTTCACAGAACAGAAATTCTCCTAAATAAGGACTTCTAAATATATAATAATTGAAGCTTCAAGAGAAAAAGAATTCAGTCCTATTCTGATATGAATTTGCATTAGAACCCCTCCAGACACTATTTTTAAAAGCCATAAAGACACACAAAAATAAGGTAATTTAGAGTAAACTTAACAAAAATGTAAATTAACTTGGACAGAAGTGACATTTTATAGTGACACACTTTCCAAGAACAAGTATATATTTTTATTTGTTCAAATCTACTTACATGTCTTTCAGACATATTTTAAAGTTTCTGTCTTTCTCTTGAGGCTTCAATGATGACACTTTAAAGTGTGTATTTAGGAAAAGTGGAAGCTGCCCAGTCATGTCCAACTCTTTGTGATCCCATGGACTCTTTGTTAGCCAGCCAGGCTCCTCTGCCTAAGGAATTTTCCAGGCAAGAATACTAGAGTGGGTAGCTATTCCCTTCTCCAGGGGATCTTCCCAACCTAGGGATAAACCCAGGTCTCTGATATTTTCAGGCAGATTCATTTTTTTTTTTTTTTGATAGGCAAGAAGTGGATTTATTAGGATAGGACACTTATAAAAGGTGCAAGTGGGCCGGTGAGAAAGCTCTCCAGATTATTTACTGTCTAAACCACCAGGGAAGCCCAAGAATACTGGAGTGGGTAGTCTATCCCTTCTCCAGGGGATCTTCCTTTCTTAGGAATTGAGCTAAGGTCTACTGAATTACAGGTGGATTCTTTACCAGCTGAGCAACCAGGAAAGCCCTTATTTAGGAAAATGTTACTAATTAAGACTAGAAGCCCCCAAGTTCATCTTATTTTCCTTTGTTGGCACTTCTTATGGGTCCAGCTGTGAACTGAGATGGGCTACCAGGAAGGATTAAAGTGAGGAGAGAGCCTCACCTTCTACCTGGTCAAGACCCTTGTGATAGCAAGTGGAGAGGGAATGGTGGTGTCATGGTCCACATGTGCAGTTGCTCAGTGGATAAACTGGGGCTAGCTTGTCCCCTGGGTTCACCCTATCTGCTGCTACTGAGGACCGTACAGTCAGTTCATAGATACACTGATAAAGCACTTCTGGTTTAGCTTAATTGCATCTGAGTTCCCTCTTTCTCCAGTGACTCTACAAGACCCCTAGTAAACAATGTCTTCAAGATTTGTCGTGGTGCATGGGGCATAGATACAAGTGGAAGATCATCAGGAAGCACATGGGCAGCAGGTACTGACCTAGTAGTTGTGGTTCAAGAGGTTATTTAATCATCGATGCACAAACAGGAGACGGTCTAGTCAGGATCAGCAGAGGCATGGAGGTAGGATTGTACTAAAGGAAAAAGTAGTACTAAAGGGAAAAGTCAGATGACTGACCCCAAGGGTCTCTATAACATGAGTTTTCTATGGTCTAAAGTTTGACCTTTAGCTTTGTAGGCTCTGACACAGGATTGTTCAGCATAGAGAGAACAGAACTCCATCTTTTAAAGACAGCCTGACATCGCTGGATCACAAGGCTGACTGTATGGGCAACATGCTAGCGTGTCTATCTGCAGTGAGGATGAGCCCGCTCAGAGCCTGGCTGCTGTTTCCAGCAGGGTCCTCCACACCCTGCTGTTGGGGATGCAGGTAAGGATGAGTACATCTTTTGTAAAGTTTTGTGTCCCCGTCCTGGCAGTGTGCTGCCCATTGTATCATGACAACACAACCTTTACAAGGAGGACCAACATCTTACTTGTAAATTGACACACCCAAGGATAGAGTTATTCACAAGGTGGAAAGATTCCTTTCACTAGAAAACAACAAAAGCCCTCCTGTGTAAGGTAATAGGTAAGGATTTGAATTACAAAAAGTAAAGTCAGCCATGCCTGCACAGTATCCGTATTTCTGTTGAAACTTTATTTCTGTTAACTCAGTTCCTATCACCCTTGATTGGCACATAACAAATTTGGCAATTTGAGATAGCTGGCTTCTTTTGAATTAGCCCTTTTGAGTAAATTCTTGGTCAATCTCAATTCTCCCCATGCTGCTTTCTTTCTTTCCCCTGGAAGGACTTGCTTTTCCCCCTGGAATTAGGAGACAGGCTCTGGTCAGACTGCTGTGTGTGACCATCCTTGGCCCAGCACACCTCAGCATCAGACTTTGCTCCTGAACACCTGTCCAGGAACCACAGTCCTTTCTCTGCCTCCATGTGCCTCCAGCCATGCAGTTTCATCTCTGTTTCACACTTCTTAGCACCGTCTCCCTAAATTAGGACTGACTTTCTCTGCCCTGTCTTGTTCTCCTTTGGAGTTGGGGAGGTCCTGGGGTGGGGATACCTGGGGTGCTTTGAGGCGTTCCTGGTTCACTGAGATGCATCTTGAGCCTGGATGCACCCAACACTGAAGCTCCTCTAAATGTCTCTTTATTCAAAATGTCCCTTTATTCATGTCTTGTTCTTTAATTAAAGTTTTAATTTGTTAAGCAGGATTAACAATTAATTACAAAAGCATAATTTTTAAGCATATTTACTTTGAACCTGTCTTCACTCTCCTCCTAGCCTTTGGTGGTACTTGTTCTTTTGCAACAAGCCTCTCAACAGAGTCGTTTGTATCCTCAAGAGTTCTGCTGTTTATTGTCAATGCATCTTCAATTAATGTTCTCCCCAAGTACCTCACACCTGCTCCCAACCACAGACTTTCCACCTTGGTGTTCTAGAACTGTGCAGCTCATGTGAGTCTGAGCAACTTACCAACACATGGACAAAAATCTGGGTTTTTGATTTCTCATGGATGACCTTTTTGGGCACCAATTTACAGAAAGAAGGAAGCTTTCTTGTTCTTTCTTGAACCAGTAGATTTTCCTGTCCATAATGTGGGCACTGGTTCAAGGCTCTGAGCCTTATGCACGTGTGTGTTTACTGCACTATGGGACGAGGAGACCTCAGTCTCCTACATACTGAGCCACCAACAAAGTCACAAAGGTCTTTCTACATGTTTCTTAGAATTGCTCTCACAAGATACGAGAGACGTAAGTGGCAACTAGGTAGTTTATGGTTCATCCATTTGATAAATATTTATTGAAGAGCTGTGATGTGCTATGCACTTCATTAGTCACCAAGGTTTCAATGATGAGCCCAGATCCATAGAACTTACAGCCTTGAAGAGAAACAGTGCCGGAGTCATCATATCCGTGATCTGCTGCTACAATCTGAGATAGCGCCCTGAAGAAAGAGACATGGTTGGATACCTTAGGGCTTATAAGAAAGGAAGTGACATGAGTTGACATCTAAAGAATAGGTAAACATTAACTAACTGAAGGGGAGGAGTGTTCTATGAGTGGGAACCCTCTGCCTAGATTAAAACTGTGATTCCTAAACTAGTGATTTTCCATTTTGACCATGTAACACTGTCACCTGTGAAGCTTAACATAAAAGTATCTGGGCTCTGCCCCCAGGGAGTCTTAGTTAATTGGTCTGGGGTGAGCCCAGGCAACTGTATCTTTAAGAGCTCAGTTAGTGACTGTGTTGTGTATTCAGAGTTATAAATACTGGATGATAGATGCCAGCAGCACCTGGGAAACTGTTAAACATACAGATTCTC
Source organism: Tragulus kanchil (assembly GCA_022376925.1). Classification (NCBI taxonomy): domain Eukaryota; kingdom Metazoa; phylum Chordata; class Mammalia; order Artiodactyla; family Tragulidae; genus Tragulus; species Tragulus kanchil. Next base: position 46,950,252 of record JAIOJX010000025.1, read on the forward strand.
CATCCCAGATTTCTGACTGAGAAACTCTGGGATTGGGGCCCAGAACAAAATGCTGGAGCTTTCCTCCAGCACCCACTGTTAAACATACAGAAATTGTTCTTTTGCAACAAGCCTCTCAACAGAGTCGTTTGTATCCTCAAGAGTTCTGCTGTTTATTGTCAATGCATCTTCAATTAATGTTCTCCCCAAGTACCTCACACCTGCTCCCAACCACAGACTTTCCACCTTGGTGTTCTAGAACTGTGCAGCTCATGTGAGTCTGAGCAACTTACCAACACATGGACAAAAATCTGGGTTTTTGATTTCTCATGGATGACCTTTTTGGGCACCAATTTACAGAAAGAAGGAAGCTTTCTTGTTCTTTCTTGAACCAGTAGATTTTCCTGTCCATAATGTGGGCACTGGTTCAAGGCTCTGAGCCTTATGCACGTGTGTGTTTACTGCACTATGGGACGAGGAGACCTCAGTCTCCTACATACTGAGCCACCAACAAAGTCACAAAGGTCTTTCTACATGTTTCTTAGAATTACTCTCACAAGATACGAGAGACGTAAGTGGCAACTAGGTAGTTTATGGTTCATCCATTTGATAAATATTTATTGAAGAGCTGTGATGTGCTATGCACTTCATTAGTCACCAAGGTTTCAATGATGAGCCCAGATCCATAGAACTTACAGCCTTGAAGAGAAACAGTGCCGGAGTCATCATATCCGTGATCTGCTGCTACAATCTGAGATAGCGCCCTGAAGAAAGAGACATGGTTGGATACCTTAGGGCTTATAAGAAAGGAAGTGACATGAGTTGACATCTAAAGAATAGGTAAACATTAACTAACTGAAGGGGAGGAGTGTTCTATGAGTGGGAACCCTCTGCCTAGATTAAAACTGTGATTCCTAAACTAGTGATTTTCCATTTTGACCATGTAACACTGTCACCTGTGAAGCTTAACATAAAAGTATCTGGGCTCTGCCCCCAGGGAGTCTTAGTTAATTGGTCTGGGGTGAGCCCAGGCAACTGTATCTTTAAGAGCTCAGTTAGTGACTGTGTTGTGTATTCAGAGTTATAAATACTGGATGATAGATGCCAGCAGCACCTGGGAAACTGTTAAACATACAGATTCTCCATCCCAGATCTGCTGACTGAGAAACTCTGGGATTGGGGCCCAGAACAAAATGCTGGAGCTTTCCTCCCCAGCACCCTCCCCACAGGATGTGTTTAAAAATAAAGGCTTAACTGAACTTTCAAATCATATAGGAAGGCCAACAAAGTTGTGCTCTTTTCCTGTGATAACTATTTTAGTGCTTTCTTTTTAATTTCTGAATAGGCTCAAAAGGTTTTCTGTTCATGTTCTGGCTGCTGAGGCTTTAACTGGCTTTAAGAAGATGCTTAATCTCCTTATGGGGCATAAGTATGAGGGGAACAGCATGTGCAAAAGCCATGGGATGGGGGCAGTAACATAGACCAAAGAACTGAGAAGGAGAGGGCTGGAGGACCCTGTGAGATGGAGGAGGAAGATAATGCCAAAGAGAATCATGAAAGGCTGCACCAGCACAGGCCTTCAGTGGCGTATGGAGGTTTATATGCTGCAAAGACCGATTTGATTGTTGTGTGTGGCCAAGAATAACTTCTGGTCTGTGGACTGCTCCAGAAGTGATGGGGATTTGTTGAATGAATATTCTGGTCTTTAAACGTAGGGGAGTGGGATTTCTTCAGGCAGGGTGGGAGACTGAGGCTTTATGGAAGAGGACAGTTGCATAGTGAGACTGGTAAAAATGCATGGGGGAGACTGGTCAGCAACAAGTGTGGAGAATATATCAGAATGAAGAATAAACAAATCATTGATATAACTTAGGGACCCATCACATATCCCCAGCCTCATGTCCCTGTCACCCTGACTCAGTGTGTTCCCAGTAAGTCTGAGTAGTTGGACTGGTCATGTGCTCTGGTGTGACTTTGCTAATCAGCAAGGTTTGGGGACCACTGAATCAGATGGACCTCCTCACAGGTGGTAGAGAGGTTGAAAAAGTGATGGGTGAATAAACTGTGATAGACCTAATGGAGACTGATGGGAACACTACACAATTGCGGGTGGAGCTGCTAAGGGGAGGGTCTGGTAATAGAGAAAGTGTGCAGAGTCTGTTTTCCTTCTTTTCCCAGAGTAGAGTGGGAACTCTACAAACTTTACAAACTAACGCCCATTGTTTTGTCCTCTGGGGTGACTGCAATATTCAAACATCTTGGGAATAGTCTGTGAAAAGTTCTGAAGAGTAGAAACAAAGCAGACAGCTATTGTCTTTGAAGACTCCCCTGGACTAGCTACAATATGTTAAGTTCTGGAAAGATCAAGTAACTTCCAGCCAGCTAAAAAAAGAAGCTCCACTGTTGAGGGGTGAAGAAAGTACCTCTTTCCCTGAGGTCTCCAAGCATAGTAGTCTTATAGATGGATTATTGAGACTTTAGGGAAACTTGGTAAGAACATGATTAAGTGGTTAATTTAGAGTGTAGCATTTAGTCAGGCAATTGGCCATCACATAGTAAACTATGAATTGCTTTCTGGTTCTGATTTAAGTTAAGTCCTAGGGGATGACCTTTCACAGGTGAAGACTTGCATTGGTGCAGAGAAGAGGGGAAGCAGGGTACACAGGACAGTGTTGGCTTCTGGCCTCACTGAGAGTGAAACTGAAGGAGGAGGCCCAGATCACAGAGGGGGAGAGGAAACCAGGATTAGATGTGAGGGCAGCATGGACAGCTTGTGTCTAAAAATACACTAGAGGAAGCTTTTCCAAGGGCCTTCCCGGGCAGCCTTGTTCACAGTGTTGTTTGTTCCTTGGCGCCATGGGTGATATGGAACCTGAATGTTAAACAATTTTAGTAGCCCTCTTCCAGAAGAGAATAAAAATTAAGAAAAAATTTGATATGGAAGTGAGTATTAATTCATAATGATGTTGAAACTGAGCAGGGCCTTCTGGGGCAGCTTCCCCCATTTCTTGATTATAGGAAATAGGCATCCATGAACTTCCCAATGGGCGGATTCAAGCAGTTGCTAATCAGGAAAGGGAGGGGATGCAGAGACAAATGAGGAGCAGCCAAGAAGCAACATTGCAGCTTTCTGGCAGGGTCCCAGTTCTCCCTCAAGGGATACACAAAACATCTTTGAGCTTTTTTACAGATACAACTTGTGCTGCCCACAAGCACATAGACACCAGACCAGTTGAAAACAGAAGGTTGATAATACTGACTCCCACTTACCTCACCACCAGCCAATCAGAAGGTTGTTCATGAGTTGATCACACCCTCTTTGAATCATTACTATGAAACACCTCTACCTAGTCCAGGTCAGGAGATGCATATTTGACGGCATTAGCCTGCTGGGACCCTTTTGCTGGTAAAACGATAAAACTATTCTTTTCTACTTTGCCCAAAACTCTGTTCTGGAGATTTAATTTGGTGTTGGGGTATAGAGGTTGACATCAATACGACCAACCACCAACAAATTACAATATTTGAAGACTATGATTATCACATTACCTACTCCAAAAAAATTTATATATTTTCATTAATCAGCTTCATGACACCTTTAAAATACTTTTTTCTATTATTTTGGTCTGCATACTCTTTAATTACCTTCTTGTGATAATACTTTTGTTTGATAGTTTTTATTGAGAGAGAACAAAAATAAAATTAATATTTCTTCCAGCATGAATGATCAGAATTTTTTCATTATTGTTTCATAACATTCTCTCTACTTCACAACTTGTTAATGATATTGTTATATAAAAATTGATGGTTCTTGTCAAATTTGGGAAATTTACATAAGAACTATATTTTATCACCTTTACATAAGAACTGTACTTCAGGTTATTTCAAATTGTATTGTGGAAAGATTGAGCTTAAATTGTTTTTGAACTGATTACTTTTAAGAGCTGGTTTGTTACTGATGCCACATTTTACTTTTTAAAAATTTGCAAGTGTATTGATATGTTGCTGGGGCCCCTTTCAGATAAGAGAAGGTCCAGGTGAGGGGCCATGACAATTAAGCTTCTTTATATTTAAGTTTAGATTTCTTCTTTAGATTTAGTTTCTTGAATCTGTTGCCAATGCCACCCCACGTCTTCGCTCAAAACCCATTAACCCTCCACCTTTAGCAGGAGTTAACACAAATCTTTTTGTTTTTTGATGAACAAAAAATAGTTTAATACTATTTTACAACTTTTAAGTTGGTTTACAGGTTGATTTTTAAAGTTTTTTTTTTGGGTGGGGGGGAAGGTTGGGGAGAGAGTGGGGCAGGCAGCCCATTTCTATCGGTCTTTCATTTATTTATTTTCATGCATCTTTGTTCTTCGGCCCATGTGGGCCTCCCATCACAGTGGCCTCTGTTGTAGCAGAGCACCGGCTCTGGGCACATACGCTCCAGAGCTCCGGCTTGGTAATTGGACACATCGGTCCAGCCGCTCCGTGGCACGTAGGATCTTCCCAGGCCAGGGATCCAACTGGCGCCCCTTGCATTGCAAGACGGTGTTCTTACCCCCTGGACCACCAGGAAAGCCCAGGGTTGATTTTTAAAGGTTAAAATGATCTTAACATACTAGTGATGTTGGGCAGCAGCGAGAGAAATCATGTTCTGGTATGTCAGTGTGTGTTTGGATCATCCGCATTTGTATCATCATGAAGGGGTTAACATAAATATTTCACTTTCATTTTCACTTTAAGTTAAAGGGTCCAGAGGTTATAAGGAAAGTACAAATGAAGAAGTGCTCAGCTGTTAAAGAATCCACCTGCAATGCAGGAGACGCTGGTCTGATTCCTGGGTCAGGAAGATTCTGGGTTCGATCCCTGGGTTGGAAAGATCCCCTGGAGAAGGGAATGGCCATTCACTCCAATATTCCTGTTCTTGAGAATTCTATGACTCGTCAATGGGGTCACAAAGAGTCAGACAGAACTTGAATGACTTTCACTTTTTTTTTTCACTCACAAAGGAAGAACACCAGATGGAATCAAATAAGACCGAAATGATGACGAATCTCACCTGCAACAGACCTTGAGCATCATTATATACTGATTTGACTATATTAGCCATTAAATGACATACCTACCAGTAAACCAGGACCAGACATTAAGGATCAGAAAAGGATTAAAAGGGATGACCATACACCTTCTCAAAAAAGCCCTGCCCTGCCCCTTCCTTGGTAGACAAATGCCTCTCCTCCCCATCATTACCTTCACTCCTCACCCAATTATCTTTGCTCTTTAAAACTGAATAGCCAGGAGGATAAGACGCTGATCTGTGAACTTAGTTCCTGCTTTTTCATTCTTTGGTGACAGAATAAAGCTTGTGCTTTATCGCTCTCTGCTTCCATTTCAACATTTGACTACTCAAATCCCAAAAGGAAAAACCCTACCTCACCAAGGCAGAGATCTTTTGCCAAGTTATGAGCTCCTTCAGGATCCATACAATTTAACTTGGCAATAAAACTACCCCTGGTTGGTTCCTATATTTGTTCGTTACTGCCGGGGGAGCAGTGCAAGAAAAAAGATAATAAATACTAACAATTGCTGAGCAGTCTAAATAACTTTCTAGATTAAATTTAGCCATTTTATGAGGTACTTATTAGTGGCCTCATTTTACAGATAAGGATACTGATATTCAGTGAGGTTGACTTGGTCCAGGCAAGGGCATGGGATTAACTGGCATTTTCTCATGGTCATTTCCTCTCTACATCTTTTCTTTCTTGCGTTTCACCTCATTGCTTTACAGGAGTCTTGTATCATTCTTGCAAATTAGCCCCAAATTCCCATAAGTTTGCTAAGAAGAAAGAATAATCACAGATATTGTAAAAATTGGATCAGAGGGGTTCCCTGGAGGTCCAGTGGGTAAAGAGTCTGCCTGGCAAAGCAAGGGGCACAAGTTCGATCCCTGGCCTGGGAAGATCCCATGTGCCATGGAGCAGCTGGACCAGCATGTCCAATTATGGGCCGGTGTTCTAGAGCTCATGTGCCCGGAGCAGGTGTTCTGCAACGAAAGAGGCCACTGCAATGGGAGGCCCATACAGGCCAAAGAATAAAGATGGATGAAAATAAATAAATAAAAAACCAATAAAATGGACCAAAATTTAAAAAAAAAAAAAAAGGATCCAAAAAAGGAGATGCCTCTTCTCTATATTTTCCACATCTTTATTTCAAGTCTCTATTTTTACCCTTAAGTGGCAGAAAAGTGTCCCAGAGTCACACTCAGAAGGATCACAGAAGTCCTATCAGAGTCTCAGCTATGCTGAGGTCCAGAGATGAGAGGTCAAGAGATTGGGAGTGTTTTGCAAATGCGATATCTTAACGGGCTAGAGCTGTTAGGTGAAATTAGATGAAACTTTAGACCATCTGACTGAATGCTAATGGATGGGTCTGAGGCACACTTTAAAAACACACAGTTTTATCTGCTCATTACAGAGTTAACAGGTTCTAATGACTCCAGCCCTTTCTTTTTGCTGTGCATGTTTTACCAGGTCAAAAAAAAAAAAAAAGACTAGCTGCATTGGAAACCGGTTTTAAATTACTTGCAGATGGCTGGAGGCAGATGAAAGCCACTGTGGAGGTGTTCCTAGCTCTACTCTCTGGTCCCCAGACTATAGGGCCATGTGCTGACACTTGGATGCTTGTTTTACAATATCATTTGACAAGTGGGATTTATGTGTCAAAACTTCAGCTAGAGCCAAGAAAATGTCAGGGTAAGCAAAGAGAGGCAGCACAAGAAAAGGGGGAAGGGGTTTTGGAACCCAGGAGTGGGTGAGTTGGATGGATCCAAGTCCTAACTGTACCAAGCACACCGGGAAATTAACCTGCTGTCAGAAGGCAGAGATTTCTTTGGTGTTGGTTCAGTGTTGTTACTGCCTTTATCATTAAGGAAACAATGCAATAAAAGTGAGTATTTTTTCCCTGAATATATTAATAAAGATAACATACTGATTCAGGTCCAAAACCACTGGAGCCACATTTAATTTACTCCATTTATTGTCCTGAGATCTGGTGTACGGACGTGCTCAGGATCACAGCAACATCAGGGGAAACGCTGACAGTAAGCACAGAAGAAGATTCCTATTCTTTCTAAGAATCTCCAAAATGCTGTAGGAACTAAATATGCATGCGTTCTCCTAAACTTGCTTAGTTGGTTAGTGTTAGCCTCACAGTCATGTCCAACTCTTTGCAACCTCATGGACAGTAACCCATCAGGACCCTCTGTTCATGGGATTCTCCAGGCAATAAAACTGGAGTGGATAGCCATTCCCTTCTCCAGAGGATCTTCCCAACCCTGGGATCAAACTTGGGGCTCCTTTATTGCAGGCAGATTCTTTACTATCTGAGCCACCAGAGAAGTCGAACCTTGCTTAAACTTTCCCAAAGATTTTCAAATCTTCTATTTTTAAAAGATGGAACACAAAAAAATCCTTGAACCCTACATGAAATTGTTAGAGTTTCCTATTAACTTCCAAATAAGATAAGTTTTACTCTTACTTTTATTGGTATGGAAGAGAGAGAGAAATTGAGAGACTGTTTAAACTGCCCCAAGCTCTATGCATTGCTTGCCATATTAAGAGCATGTGTGCATTACTTCATAAACTATCAGATGACATGCATCTTTATTTAAACTCAATAAAGAAATATAATAAGTTAAGCAAAGTTATTTCTGACACCGAACAAAATAGCTTTGCAAAAAAGCACCATTCATGAGAATTGGCTCAGGGGCCATCATCCATCAGCTCCAAACAAATTCAGGAAAGAAGTACAGCTGTGGACATCATGTCACATGCCAAGTGTAATAAGTAGGCTATGAACAAGTCATGATAAAACACAGTAACAGATGGCTTAGTCTCCCCATTCCATCCTCCTCTGTGGATTAAGGGCCTCCAAGGTCAGGATCAACTGCCTAGGGGAAGCCTTAGGAAGTCAGAGTGTGTATCTTCCCCAAATTTATGACAGACAGAACACTTCTATAGCCATTGGCCTGGAGTTGAAAAATAACAAAATTGAAAATGGGTTCTAAACAAAGAAATTACATACACAGTATCTCCTTCTCCTAATATACAGAGGTTTTTTTTTTCATATTTTTTAGGTGGGTAGTCTAATGGAAATTTAGATATAATTCAAGAAACACATGTTTATTTGATAAGGATAGACAAATACTGAGATTTCTTTAGGGGATGTCATACGTTTGTGTTTTTTTTCAGCCTTCCTTTGTGAAAAACAGTGCTGTTTTTTTTTGGTCAGGATTCTAGGCCATCAAAATGTCTATTTTTCTCCTGGTATGCAGATAGCTAAGAAATTTCTCCCAGTGGAATTGGTGTTCATGAGGAAAATAGTATGTGTGTAGCTGGTGCTTAGTTAAAATAAATTTTTGGAAACACACCTGGAGCTCATAGGAATATCTTGCAAAATGCCACCAAATTTGACTTGTTAATTTAGAAGTTTTGAAAAAAAAAGTTTAGGATTATGAAAAGCTCCCATTTCATGTGATATCAATAGGTTAGTTATGTGCATTAAATGTTAAGAGTCAGCATTTTGTCAACTACAAATTGGCATTTACCAATCACGTTGCCAATGACTGAACAACAAGGACATTTGCCCTCCGCCACTGCAGAGACCGGGCCCTGTGCTGTTGAGAACTGCTGACTTTCAATCCGCGCTATGGAGATCAGGGTGGTATGGAACTCTCCCCTCCTCAAAATCCTTAAACATTGATCTTCTTCCCACTGCCTCATTGGAACAGTCTCTCAGAGCTATCTGGGGTGCTTCCTCCTGGGCTGCAGTCCTAATTATGCCCCAAATAAAACTTAACCCAAAACTCTCAAGTTGTTCGTCTTTTTTTAGTCAACAATTTCATTACTGGTGGAACTAGTATGAATCACCCACTAGACTGTGTAGGAATACAATGTTAAGACCTATCATGCACCAGTATTTGTTTTTACCTCATCTTTGTAAAGAAAATTTGTTACTAACCAAAAACATTTTTACTGGTTTATATGACGTTCTCAAATTCATGTACATATATGTATGCTTGTAAAACTTAGACAATAGGCCTAGACATTTGATTAACAAGTGAAAGAGGCAAAGTGAAAGGCTTAACTTCTCCCAGTGCAATGATGATTTTTAATGTGTCTATAGAGAAATAGGTGGAGCTCCTTATTGTTGGAGTGGATTAAGCGTAAGTGTGTGTATCTAAATAGCTTCATATTTTTTTGAAAGAAGATTGAAGGTTAAGGTGGGTAAAGATGTATTTACTTGGAGGTGGGAAGGTAGAATTTGAGGGCAGTATATCAATGGGTTCTTTCTGGTACCCAAAAAGATGAGTGATGGCAGGCAAATGAAAGAGCTAAAGTGAGAACTCCGCAACCTGGAAGACAGAAAGAAGCTGAAAAGGATCAAAAAAGTCTAATGAGCTATAATCAGGGCCCCAGTGAGGGTGCAAATGATGTATATGCACTTGTGACTAATTTTTAAGCTTCATTTTCTTCAACTGAATTCAGTAGGTCAGGAAAAACAAACAGATGAGATGGGATTAACTGAGGGCTATGAATTGTTGGCCCCAGCACTCAGAGACCATGGGTCTCAGGGACTCAAAGATGCTGGCAAAGATGTGGCTGAAATGACTATGTGGTCCAAGCTGGGAGAGAAAAGTGAAGCCAAGAGAAGTGTCAGCAGGTTGGGAGGCAGAGTGGGACTTGAAAATTCACAGAACAGATATAATTTGTATAAGAAGCTGTTGATTTAAAAAGGTGAACACAGAACTAGATCAAAGAATAACACAGTTCATAGGGAAACACAAAAGACCCCGAATAGCCAAAGCAATCCTGAGAAAGAAAAATGGAGCTGAAGGGATCAGCCTCCCTCACTTCAGACTATACTACAAAGAAACAGTCATCAAGACGGTATGGTACTGGCACAAAAACAAAAATATAGATCAATGGAACAAGATCGAGAATCCAGAGATAAACCCACACACCTATGAGTACCTTATTTTTGACAAAGGAGACAAAAATACAAAATGGGACAAACAAATGGTGCTGGGAAAACTGGACAGCTACATGCCAAACAATGAAGTTGGAACATTCCCTGACATCCTATACAAAGATCAACTCAAAATGGATTAAAGACCTAAATGTAAGACAAGAAACTATCAAACTCTTAGAGGAGAATATAGGCAAAACACTCAAGGACATCAATCAAAGAAGGATCTCCTCTGAACCACCTACTAGAATAGTGGAAGTAAAACCAAAAATTAACATGTGGGGCCTAATGAAATTTAAAAGCTTTTGTACAGCAAAAGAAACTACAAACAAGGTGAACAGACAAACCACAGAATGGGAGAAAAATCATAGCAAATGAAACAACAGACAAAGAATTAATCTCCAAAATCTACAAACAACTCAGACAACTCAACATCGGAAAAATGAACAATCCAATCAAAAAACGGGAAAAGAACCTAAACAGACACCTCTCCAAAGAGAACATACAGATGGCCCAAAAGCACATGAAACAATGCTCAACCTTGCTTATAATTAGAGAAATGCAAATCAAAACTACCATGAGGTATCACCTCACACCCATCAGAATGACCATCATCAACAAATCGACAGACAATAAATGCTGGAGAGGGTGCAGAGAAAAGGGAACACTTTTGCATTGCTGGTGGGAATGTAAATTGATACAGCCTCTATGGAAGACAGTATGGAGATTCCTTAAAAAACTAAAAATAGAAGTACCCTATGACCCAGCAATCCCATTCTTAGGCTTATACCCTAATGAAATCAAAGCTGAAAGAGGCAACTGTACCCCAGTGTTCATTATAGCTCTCTATACAATAGCTAGAACATGGAAGCAACCTAGATGTTCATTGACAAATGAATGGGTAAAGCAGCTCTGGTACATATATACAATGGAATACTACACAGCTGTTAAAAGAAATGCAGAAGAATCAGTCCTAATGAGGTGGCTGGATCTAGAACCTATCATAAAAAGTGAAGTCAGTCAGAAAGAGAAGGACAAGTACAATATACTAACACATATATATGGAATCTAGTAGGATGGTGATGATAACACACACAGGGAAGTGATGGAAAAACAAACATGGACAGTAGACATATGGACATTGTGTGGAATAAACAGTGGGTGGGAAGCATAAAGGAAGTAGCATGAAAACCTGTACTATCATATGTGAATAAAATAGCTATAGTTATTGTGCTGTGAGAAAAGGGGATCCTGCAGGGGTGCTGTGTGATGGACTGGAGGGGTGGGATGGGCGAATATACATATGACTGTTCTAGGATCATACATATCTGTAAACAACAAAACTCTGTAAAAGTAAAATAATTTTTTTTTTAAATGTGAACAATTTGAGAGTTTTGGGTTAAGTTTTATTTGGGGCATAATTAGGACTGCAGCCCGGGAGGAAGCACCCCAGATAGCTCTGAGAGACTGCTCCAAGGAGGCAGTGGGAAGAAGATCAATGTTTAAGGATTTTGAGGAGGGGAGAGTTCCATACCAATAAACAGTCATTTTACAAAGGGTTTTCAGTTAATCATTAGGATCTAATTTCATCATGAAGGAATTTAATGCTTTTCTAGATGTGAGGAGATGCAAGGATTGAGATACTAAAGGTTGTTCCTAAAAGGCATCCACCTATCTAAACACCTGCCCCACCTTGGAGCACAGAGTGCCTCCACCCCACCCTGATCTCCATAGCGCGGATTGAAAGTCAGCAGTTCTCAACAGCACAGGGCCCGGTCTCTGCAGTGGCGGAGGGCAAATGTCCTTGTTGTTCAATCATTGGCCATGTGATTGATAAATGTCAGTTTGTAGATGACAAAGTGGAAGAACTGCAGAGAGATTCTGGAGAGTGAAATTTTACTGAATTGGCAGTTCCTGTAGGGGCAGTATCTGGACTGTGGGCCTGGTCACAAATGTAGAAATGTAGTATAAGGTCAAGAAACCACAAGGGAGGGATAATGGCTGAGTCAAAACATGGATCATCTCATCTCAGATGATGATAAGACTTTGGAGGAAATAAAAATCTAGATGGAATGTGGACAATTTAGCTCCTACAAACTTGTTACTTTCTTCAATTTTCTGGGAAGGTGTTGCTGAGTTGTTGTTGGTTATGCTTTTAAAAACTTCTAAGATGGAGTTTCCCTGTTGGCTCAGGGATAAAGAATTCCCCTTCCAATACAGGGGACATGAATCAGTCCCTGCTCCAGGAAGATCCTACATGCTTTGGGGCAACTAAACCCATGTGCCACAATCATTGAGCCTGTGCTCTAGAGCCCTGGAGCCATAGCTACTGAGTCCCAGTGACATAACTACTAACGTTTGCATACTCAAGAGCCTGTGCCCTACAATAAGAGAAGCCATAGACAATGAAAAACTTTTGCACTGCAACTAGTGAGTAGTCCCCATTTGTTGCAACTAAAGAAAAGCCCATGGAGCAACAAAGACCCAGCATGGCCAAAAATAAAAACAAGTAAATAGGAAATTTTAAAAAAGACTTCTGAGAGTGACAAAGGTCCAGCAGACAGTACCATCATGCCAGCACTGACTGGACTGTGTTCTGATAGCATCCTGAGGCAACAGGAAGAGGGCTCTGGAGCTGTGGAATCCTGGTGTGGTTCTGCTGTTGACTTACTCATGTGACTGACTAAATAACAACCTCTCTGGGTCCCTTATCTGTGAAATGAGAGGTTTGGCTTATGTGGTTTCCCAGGAATTTTCTGGCTCTAAATCACATTCAACTTCAGTGGAATATTTGTTTTTAACCTTTCCCACATTGCTGTTGAGTTTGTCTAATTGCTACCTCTTCTCCACTGATTTCATTCATCTCCACCTCACTCTCAGATGACTTTTTCTTTCCACTCACAGATAACAGTCCTGATGGGCTCGGGATCATTTCTCCAGCTGCCAAAACTATTTCCAAAATGCAAACTTGTGGCTGCTGATTCACGCACTGCTTGAGAAGCACTGTTCCTTAACTAGTTTCCCACATGCTACCCTTACACCCAGAGACCAAGCCATTGGTGAAAAGCTGGGATCATCAGGGAAAAGGGGTCACACGAGGTGTTATTGTGAGACTTAAGTAAGAAAGATGAAACTTTTAAATCACCAACATCATCATCACCAAAGATTAGAAATCTGGCTAAATGTGCATGGTAACTTCTCTTGGATACCTAAAATTGAAAACGTTTCAACTTAATTCCAAACATACAAACACCATGCAACCAGCATCTTGTTGAGTGAATAAATAAATAAATGATTTAAGAATCAACAATCCAATGGCCATCTTTGAGGCCTCAGTTCTCACTGCCACACATGTTTGGAGTTCACATGTGTAAACACAAACCAAGAAATGAATAAGAAGACAAGCAAAAGGAGTGTGGGGCATCATAAGAGGCATTCTTAGTTCAGTGCCTGAAGGAGCTTTCCTTTTTACAAGGCTGGCTGACACGAGAATGCAAGAAAGACACAGAAGCTGATGAGAAAGGGAACTAGGTCAGTAAAGTTCCATTGTATCAAAGTCAAGATGGTTGTCCTTATGGAGGAGAGACTTGTCCATAGGGGAAAATGACAGAGGTGATTCAAAGAAGATGAGAGATGAAGCATAATTTGGGGGGTTTGTCCATTAGGTGGTTATTAAAAGTTGTACCCTGGACAAGTTTTTCATGAGAGATTTCATGTAATTATGGGGGGACAGAGCCAGATAGCATGAGATTTTACATTGCAAATGACCAAAGGGAAAGTGTATTTTAAGTCCAGACTGTTCTTTTAGAGAAATAAACAATAAAATTTGGTATTTGAAGGAGTAATAGATACACAAGAGAAATTGCAGGCATTGGGAGGATACAAACTTGCCCTGTAGTTAAAGCAGAAGGGAAGAATTGATTGAAATTAAGGACATTGAGGACATGTAGAAGACGGAGAGCATGGTGAATGAAGCAGGGAACAAGGGAGAGAGATGAGATCATAATACAGGTGAAGGAGAGAGGGAAGAGAAAGGCGAAGAGAATTTGACATTGAAGGATGCAGCTGGAGGATGTCAATACAGAAGCAGATGTAGGACTGGCCAGTATCTTATGTTTTATGTAGACAGTTTCTTGAAGATTTCACGTGTAGGAAGACGGGAGAAGCAGAGTGACATAATCAAAGAGGTAAACTTAGAAAATTTAAGAAGCAGAAAAACAAGAACAAGTCATTCGCCCTCCCTCCGAATATGTCTAAAGCTGGGACTTAAAGATATTTCACCTGTGTTAATCAAAGCAGTAAATAGGAAGATTTGATACTGAGGCCAGCCGGTCCCAAGGAGGAGGGGGAAGAAAAGGAAGAAAAGGAAGAAGAGGAAGAAAGACAAGCATTTTCTAGCCTGAAATGTTTGACATGATAAAGATCAACCCTGAAACTAAGTCTTATGTTAATGTTTCAGGCCTAACAAAGCCTTTACATTGAAATGTTTCACCTAGCCCTAGCCTGGGGACTATCCTCTAGCTAATGTCATGTTAATGTTGTGAATGTGGGTCTGCAGGGCCTTTACAATCTTAAGATATTCTTTTGATCAATTTTTTTAATAACTGACTGGAAAATACACATTGTCTTGCCTGAACTGGCTAAGAGGGTTCTCTTCTATCCCCTCTTCCATTGTCTGGAACCTCTCTCTATCTCTTTTCCTTTAATAAAGTTTTGATCCCAATGTGAGTTCTTCTCCATTGGAGATCAAGAATCTGACACTGTTCATAGTAACCTGTCTACCATCATCTATCATCTGGGTAATTATCTTGGATCTTCAAGACAAGGCAAGGAAATTCAGAGCTTCAATTCTGTCCTTTCAACATGCATTTTCTGCTTTACTTTACTAATCCTACAGTATGCCAGTGTGTGAGTGCAATTAGCTTGAAACATAGGAAAACTTGTATGAAGTGACTATGGAGTCCACCTTTGCAGTTCTGTGAACATGCCTCGTATAGCTTAAGGCAGCCCCAAGTCCCGCCAATGTCAAGAGGTGTCCATCTCTGCAAGGAGAAATGGCAAACGTGGACCAAATTCTCCTTTCTCGGTCAATTTTTCCAGGTCCCTTTGACTATTTTCAGAAAAAAAACTATGGTGAAGGAGAGAAGAGAAAGGCAAGAGAATTTGACATTGAAGGATGCAGCTGGAGGATGTCAATACAGAAGCAGATGTAGGACTGGCCAGTATCTTATGTTTTATGTAGACAGTTTCTTGAAGATTTCACGTGTAGGAAGACGGGAGAAGCAGAGTGACATAATCAAAGAGGTAAACTTAGAAAATTTAAGAAGCAGAAAAACAAGAACAAGTCATTCGCCCTCCCTCCGAATATGTCTAAAGCTGGGACTTAAAGATATTTCACCTGTGTTAATCAAAGCAGTAAATAGGAAGATTTGATACTGAGGCCAGCCGGTCCCAAGGAGGAGGGGGAAGAAAAGGAAGAAAAGGAAGAAGAGGAAGAAAGACAAGCATTTTCTAGCCTGAAATGTTTGACATGATAAAGATCAACCCTGAAACTAAGTCTTATGTTAATGTTTCAGGCCTAACAAAGCCTTTACATTGAAATGTTTCACCTAGCCCTAGCCTGGGGACTATCCTCTAGCTAATGTCATGTTAATGTTGTGAATGTGGGTCTGCAGGGCCTTTACAATCTTAAGATATTCTTTTGATCAATTTTTTTTAATAAGTGACTGGAAAATACACATTGTCTTGCCTGAACTGGCTAAGAGGGTTCTCTTCTATCCCCTCTTCCATTGTCTGGAACCTCTCTCTATCTCTTTCCCTTTAATAAAGTTTTGATCCCAATGTGAGTTCTTCTCCATTGGAGATCAAGAATCTGACACTGTTCATAGTAACCTGTCTACCATCATCTATCATCTGGGTAATTATCTTGGATCTTCAAGACAAGGCAAGGAAATTCAGAGCTTCAATTCTGTCCTTTCAACATGCATTTTCTGCTTTACTTTACTAATCCTACAGTATGCCAGTGTGTGAGTGCAATTAGCTTGAAACATAGGAAAACTTGTATGAAGTGACTATGGAGTCCACCTTTGCAGTTCTGTGAACATGCCTCGTATAGCTTAAGGCAGCCCCAAGTCCCGCCAATGTCAAGAGGTGTCCATCTCTGCAAGGAGACTGGCAAACGTGGACAAAGCGTGTGGACCAAATTCTCCTTTCTCGGTCAATTTTTCCAGGTCCCTTTGACTATTTCATAATTGTCTGGGAAATTGGAACTATTAACTTAATCTGTCAGTTTGTGGATTTTCAAAGGGTATACAATTTGTGCTGTTATTGTGTACTTTTGCTTAGATCTCAAGCTTGGTTTGACAGATTGATGGCTTTTATTTTCGATTCTGTGGATGATAATGCATGCCTGTTCTTAGTTGGTTGAGCTCTAGCTCCAGGAATGTCTCTTAGGTTGGAACTCTCTCTCCTGGCAATCTGCTTGAGTGCCCAGAGACCTAGAGCTAAGTCTGTGTCATGGCTATGCCTCCAGTCTCTATACACAGAGGCATTGCTAGCAAACATGAGGTTTCTGAAAATACATGTCAGGAATGCTAAGATTTGGTCAGAGTGAAAGTATAGCAAGCTTCTCATTTTGGTAATGCTAGCTCCCAACAGATCAGAGAAAAACCCTCCAGTGACTTCTGTCTCAACTCCTTAGGTATTTTTTTGTGGAATCTGTGAAAACGAATTAGAAGGATTGGCTCTGCTATCTTTTTTTTTTTTTTTGATCTTTTCTTTGGAGGGTGGGGTGGGGAGGGAGGGAGGGGGATGGGCGGGCCACTTCTATTGGTCTTTCATTTCTCTATTTTCATCCATCTTTGTTCTTTGGCTCCTGTAGGCCTCCCATTGCGGTGGCGTCTGTTGTCGCAGAGCGCAGACTCTGGGCGCATGCACCCCAGAGCTCCGGCTTGGTAATTGGGCACATCAGTCCAGCCGCTCCGCGGCACGTGGGATCTTCCCAGACCCGGGATCGAACCAGCTCCCCTTGCACTGCAAGGTGGTGTCCTTACCCACTGGACCACCAGAGAAGCCCCTTTCTCATTGTCTTAAAACAACAAGCAAAGATAAAAAAGATTTAGGAAAATTACGTCCAAAAGGACATGCATACACCTGACTCTCCTATCTTGAAGATGCAAACGTTTCTGCTATCACATTCACTGGTGTAATGACAGTCAGAAGAGACATTTGGGTTTCTTGCTCGCTGCTTTTTGGTTTAATGATTTTACTGTGGACAGAAATGCACTACATCTATACAATGACATAAGAGAAGGATAATACACCTCACAGTCTTGGCATGAGAAAATTCTGGAAAGTTACTCTGTTGCACACTGGGTGGCATCAGAGACAAAGTGCGAATCAAATGAGCAATTTGGTGGTAAGGAACTTAAACATTTCAGATGTTGCCAGGCCTACCCCCTGCAGTGTCTCCACCTCTCCTCCATGGGTAGAACGGTGGGAAAAAGCCAAGGCACCAGATGCTGCTTTTTTCCTTCTTACAGATGGGAGCTCTGCAAAGTTCCAAGACCTTCACACCCTTGATTTATGTCCTGAAAAACTGGCATAAATTTAAATTTAATCTTAAACTTGAATCTTGACACAACTTCCTTTTACAAATCTGCATGGTCACAATATCTGTTACAGGGTGACAAACATTGGCTATTTAAAGGGTCTCTTAATTGCAATACTGTTCCACAGTTAGATTTGTTCTGTAAAAAACAAGGGAAATGGGTAAAAGTGCCATATGTATTGCTCTTTTTTCCCTCTGCGAGACATGCCAGACTTATATCCGAAAGGTGCAAATTTGGCTGTGAAGACTTTGGCTCCTTCCCATCCTCTTACTCTGCCTGGGATGAGAAAGAGGACAAGAAGGTAGATGAGGCACAAGATAATGATGAGAAGGCAGGTTTCTCCAATCTTAAAATGTATAAGAAAGAAAAAACTAGAAAAGCTAAGAAACAGCTGCATAAGTTACTGTCTGTTCAGGAGACATCTAGGTATCCACTGTAAATTACAAAAACACTCTAGTCCAGACAGTATATTACAGTAGAGAATATGAGGAACAAAAGCAAAAACAAAAAGGTCCAAGGAAAAGACTGCCTCAGTTTAAAATAAATTTGTTTACCTTTATAAATTTAAAAGTCATTTGATACAAAACTTGAATTCAACTTTTTTCCTTAGTTAGGAAGACACACTTTCTTTAGATGTTAATTACCTTTGATAATAGACAAGTTTATTTAGCTATTAACTGTTCTATATTTACTTCTGAAATCTTTTGTCACTTTGGCTATGTAAATAGTTGACTTTGGGAATGCGAACTCAGCCCTAGCATAACCTAGCTCATTGTTTAGGGGTAATCACTGCTACCTCACAGTCTTGGCATGAGAAAATTCTGGAAAGTTACTCTGTTGCACACTGGGTGGCATCAGAGACAAAGTGCGAATCAAATGAGCAATTTGGTGGTAAGGAACTTAAACATTTCAGATGTTGCCAGGCCTACCCCCTGCAGTGTCTCCACCTCTCCTCCATGGGTAGAACGGTGGGAAAAAGCCAAGGCACCAGATGCTGCTTTTTTCCTTCTTACAGATGGGAGCTCTGCAAAGTTCCAAGACCTTCACACCCTTGATTTATGTCCTGAAAAACTGGCATAAATTTAAATTTAATCTTAAACTTTAATCTTGACACAACTTCCTTTTACAAATCTGCATGGTCACAATATCTGTTACAGGGTGACAAACATTGGCTATTTAAAGGGTCTCTTAATTGCAATACTGTTCCACAGTTAGATTTGTTCTGTAAAAAACAAGGGAAATGGGTAAAAGTGCCATATGTATTGCTCTTTTTTCCCTCTGCGAGACATGCCAGACTTATATCCGAAAGGTGCAAATTTGGCTGTGAAGACTTTGGCTCCTTCCCATCCTCTTACTCTGCCTGGGATGAGAAAGAGGACAAGAAGGTAGATGAGGCACAAGATAATGATGAGAAGGCAGGTTTCTCCAATCTTAAAATGTATAAGAAAGAAAAAACTAGAAAAGCTAAGAAACAGCTGCATAAGTTACTGTCTGTTCAGGAGACATCTAGGTATCCACTGTAAATTACAAAAACACTCTAGTCCAGACAGTATATTACAGTAGAGAATATGAGGAACAAAAGCAAAAACAAAAAGGTCCAAGGAAAAGACTGCCTCAGTTTAAAATAAATTTGTTTACCTTTATAAATTTAAAAGTCATTTGATACAAAACTTGAATTCAACTTTTTTCCTTAGTTAGGAAGACACACTTTCTTTAGATGTTAATTACCTTTGATAATAGACAAGTTTATTTAGCTATTAACTGTTCTATATTTACTTCTGAAATCTTTTGTCACTTTGGCTATGTAAATAGTTGACTTTGGGAATGCGAACTCAGCCCTAGCATAACCTAGCTCATTGTTTAGGGGTAATCACTGCTATTGCTTTGTTAATGCCTGAAGTTCTTAAGTTTATTAATGGATATAACCTTACTGTGTTGACTTCCCATGATGTAAATGGAATTTTAAATTCTAAAGTTAATATTTAGATGTCAGATTGTCAGTTTCTTAAATGTCAATCATTGTTAAAAAGACTATCTCCTTTCCATATGAATGACCTGGGAACATACATGTAAAAAAATAAATAAATAAATAAATAAAAAAGACTATCTCCTTTCAAATGTCTCTGTGACAGGTTATTTTTGTGCATGGATATTGTCAAAGATACTGAAGCCTTAGAATTAACCAGTTATGTGACCCAGCTTTCAGCCTTTCAACAAACATGAGAACTTTGAGAGGTGACACTTGACCCAGCCTCTGAGTCAGACAAGCCACTGTTTAAACCAGGAACAGAAGTCCTGATAAAGACACTGGGATCTAGAGGGCAATCCTTAGAGCCCCTCTGGGAAGGCCCCTACCAAGTTATTCCTTCTTCACCCACAGCTGTCAAAGTGCCCAGAATTGACTCCTGGGTGCACCACACTCAAGTTAAAAGATGGCATTCTGATCAAGAACTTTTTTTTTTAATGTCTCTATACTTTTACACTTTACTTTTCAGATGGGCTTGGCAGCTTATGTGGGCTTGCTTCTGCTAGCTCCTGAAATCATTGGTCTGCTGTTTGAGCCTCAAGATAACTCCTTTTTGTCCTGATCTCGTTCCTACACTGCCTTCCACAATTAGTCTAATTGCTGAATCTGTGGAACACTCCTAGAATAATTTTGTTAAACGGGGAACAAAAGCAAAACAAAAGGTCCAAGGAAAAGACTGCCTCAGTTTAAAATAAATTTGTTTACCTTTATAAATTTAAAAGTCATTTGATACAAAACTTGAATTCAACTTTTTTCCTTAGTTAGGAAGACACACTTTCTTTAGATGTTAATTACCTTTGATAACAGACAAGTTTATTTAGCTATTAACTGTTCTATATTTACTTCTGAAATCTTTTGTCACTTTGGCTATGTAAATAGTTGACTTTGGGAATGCGAACTCAGCCCTAGCATAACCTAGCTCATTGTTTAGGGGTAATCACTGCTATTGCTTTGTTAATGCCTGAAGTTCTTAAGTTTATTAATGGATATAACCTTACTGTGTTGACTTCCCATGATGTAAATGGAATTTTAAATTCTAAAGTTAATATTTAGATGTCAGATTGTCAGCTTCTTAAATGTCAATCCTTGTTAAAAAGACTATCTCCTTTCCATATGAATGATCTGGGAACATACATGTAAAAAAATAAATAAATAAATAAATAAAAAAGACTATCTCCTTTCAAATGTCTCTGTGACAGGTTATTTTTGTGCATGGATATTGTCAAAGATACTGAAGCCTTAGAATTAACCAGTTATGTGACCCAGCTTTCGGCCTTTCAACAAACATGAGAACTTTGAGAGGTGACACTTGACCCAGCCTCTGAGTCAGACAAGCCACTGTTTAAACCAGGAACAGAAGTCCTGATAAAGACACTGGGATCTAGAGGGCAATCCTTAGAGCCCCTCTGGGAAGGCCCCTACCAAGTTATTCCTTCTTCACCCACAGCTGTCAAAGTGCCCAGAATTGACTCCTGGGTGCACCACACTCAAGTTAAAAGATGGCATTCTGATCAAGAACTTTTTTTTTTTTTAATGTCTCTATACTTTTACACTTTACTTTTCAGATGGGCTTGGCAGCTTATGTGGGCTTGCTTCTGCTAGCTCCTGAAATCATTGGTCTGCTGTTTGAGCCTCAAGATAACTCCTTTTTGTCCTGATCTCGTTCCTACACTGCCTTCCACAATTAGTCTAATTGCTGAATCTGTGGAACACTCCCTTCTTCATCAGTTAAAGGCTTCTATTATGGGAAGGTGGATTTCTCCACTTCAAGGAAAAGACTTTCTATAATAAATCTGATTGTATTGTTTTTGTTATTTGCTCCTTGCATCTAAAATTGCATAGTGGAATTTGTTTCTAACTGTCTAATTGCTTTTAAGTTACCGATGATTGTTCAGGCTCCTATGACCTCCTCCAGTTATTACTTGGGCCCCCTGGATCAGAGACCCTAAATAAAAGGGTAAGGAGAATATGTTGCTTCAACCACTTAGGGACCAGGTCCTTTCTCAGCATGGAAGCAGTTACGGAAGAAATAAAAACATCCCTCTTTCCTGGCAACATAATTCTCCTAAAACAGGGAGGCAAGGAATGAAAGGGGTGAATAGGCAGATTTGATACTGAGGCCAGCCGGTCCCAAGGAGGAGGGGGAAGAAAAGGAAGAAGAGGAAGAAAGACAAGCATTTTCTAGCCTGAAATGTTTGACATGATAAAGACCAGCCCTGAGACTAAGTCTTATGTTAATGTTTCAGGCCTAACAAGGCCTTTACATTGAAATGTCTCACCTAGCCCTAGCCTGGGGACTATCCTCTAGCTAATGTCATGTTAATGTTGTGAATGTGGGTCTGCAGGGCCTTTACAATCTTAAGATATTCTTTTGATCAATTTTTTTAATAACTGACTGGAAAATACACATTGTCTTGCCTGAACTGGCTAAGAGGGTTCTCTTCTATCCCCTCTTCCATTGTCTGGAACCTCTCTCTCTCTTTTCCTTTACTAAAATTTTACTTCACAAAGGAATCTTTTTACTAGAGGGCAATCCTTAGAGCCCCTCTGGGAAGGCCCCTACCAAGTTATTCCTTCTTCACCCACAGCTGTCAAAGTGCCCAGAATTGACTCCTGGGTGCACCACACTCAAGTTAAAAGATGGCATTCTGATCAAGAACTTCTTTTTTAATGTCTCTATACTTTTACACTTTACTTTTCAGATGGGCTTGGCAGCTTATGTGGGCTTGCTTCTGCTAGCTCCTGAAATCATTGGTCTGCTGTTTGAGCCTCAAGATAACTCCTTTTTGTCCTGATCTCGTTCCTACACTGCCTTCCACAATTAGTCTAATTGCTGAATCTGTGGAACACTCCCTTCTTCATCAGTTAAAGGCTTCTATTATGGGAAGGTGGATTTCTCCACTTCAAGGAAAAGACTTTCTATAATAAATCTGATTGTATTGTTTTTGTTATTTGCTCCTTGCATCTAAAATTGCATAGTGGAATTTGTTTCTAACTGTCTAATTGCTTTTAAATTACCGATGATTGTTCAGGCTCCTATGACCTCCTCCAGTTATTACTTGGGCCCCCTGGATCAGAGACCCTAAATAAAAGGGTAAGGAGAATATGTTGCTTCAACCACT
Organism: Tragulus kanchil; assembly: GCA_022376925.1. Lineage (NCBI taxonomy): Eukaryota > Metazoa > Chordata > Mammalia > Artiodactyla > Tragulidae > Tragulus > Tragulus kanchil. The sequence continues at coordinate 46,973,003 of JAIOJX010000025.1, forward strand.
TAGGGACCAGGTCCTTTCTCAGCATGGAAGCAGTTACGGAAGAAATAAAAACATCCCTCTTTCCTGGCAACATAATTCTCCTAAAACAGGGAGGCAAGGAATGAAAGGGGTGAATAGGCAGATTTGATACTGAGGCCAGCCGGTCCCAAGGAGGAGGGGGAAGAAAAGGAAGAAGAGGAAGACAGACAAGCATTTTCTAGCCTGAAATGCTTGACATGATAAAGACCAGCCCTGAGACTAAGTCTTATGTTAATGTTTCAGGCCTAACAAGGCCTTTACATTGAAATGTCTCACCTAGCCCTAGCCTGGGGACTATCCTCTAGCTAATGTCATGTTAATGTTGTGAATGTGGGTCTGCAGGGCCTTTACAATCTTAAGATATTCTTTTGATCAATTTTTTTTAATAAGTGACTGGAAAATACACATTGTCTTGCCTGAACTGGCTAAGAGGGTTCTCTTCTATCCCCTCTTCCATTGTCTGGAACCTCTCTCTATCTCTTTTCCTTTAATAAAGTTTTACTTCACAAAGCTCTGAGTGACCAAAGCCAAGTCTTTTTTTTTTTTCTTTTCTTTACTTTTGGCCTCTCTGATTGATTTTCTATCCATTTATTTTCATCTATCTTTACTCTTTGGCCTGTGTGGGCCTTCCATTGCATTGGCCTCTCTTGCTGAAGAGCACTGGCTTGCAATTGGACACACTGGTCCAACCGCTCCCCAGAGCACGTGGGATCCTCCTGGGTCAGGGATCCAACTGGCACTCCCTGCACTGCAAGGCACTCTTCACCCACTGGACCACCAGGAAAGCCCAAAGCCAAGTCTTTTTGATCCCAATGTGAATTCTCCATTGGAGAACAAGAAACCAACATTGTTCATGGTTACTCGCATACCATCATCTATCATTAACAGGCAACAATTCCCCAGAAAGCAAAATATGATTGGTGCAGAGGCTGATTCCCTCATCTCCATTGCCTCTGCCTCCTCTTCTACCAGTAACATGCTGGAAGAACAGGGAGAAAAGGCACTGCTGATCTCAGGAAAGACTTAAGCCCAGAAATGACAATACCAGAGTACTGCTGGTGTAAGCCTTAAAGTAGTTTAAAATTGTTCATTGGCTAGAGAACTTCACCTACTTGTATTAGCAGCTGTATAAAAACATCCTAATATTTGGCTAACCTGTGATCTACATCAGAAAATATTAAGTGCATACAGGTCCACACTCCCTTATTGAAATAGAGCCTGAATAAGTCTCTCCCTCCTCCACTGAGTTCTATACATTATAGTAGTGGTCTTCAAACTTTATTCTTAGATGTGCACTAAAAGATTTTAAAGAAAAAAATGATATAATGTCTTGAAAAATTTTAAGCTAATATCTATTAATAAAATATTTCAACAAAACTCTAAATAATTTTAAAGGATATAATTTTCTCAGATGTTGCCAATAAAAAAACATCTAAAAACATAGCTATTATTTTATTCTTTTAAAGATACTAATGGCATCAAAATATCATAGCTTTTTTTTAAACTTACTTGTTAGCAAAGCATAACATTCACAAACAATATTTCACTGGTTTTTAAAGTGAATTGCACATTCATGTAACCAGCAAACAAACAGATCAAGAAGTTCCTCTTTGCTCTTCTCAAAGTCCCTCCCTTCCTCCAAAGTAAGCATTATTATTACTTTCGAATCATAGATTAGATTCTATATCCTTAAATTTACTATAAATGGAATCATTTTCTTTGGCTCAGATTTATCTTTATAAATTTATGTTGGATTGTAGCAATACTTCTTCCTCATTGGTCTATTGCATTGCATGGTAATAATATACATTTCATTTATTGTGTCATTGGTGAACATTTGGATTCTTTCCAATTTTTGGCTTTTGTGAGTATACTGCTATAAATATCTGTCTTTTGTGAAGTATGTGAACACTTTTGCTAAATAAATACCTAACAGAAAAATTGTTAGGCCACAAGGTCCAGCATATATTCAGCTTTATTTTGGTACCACAAAACATTTTCCAGAGTGTATCAAATTACATTTTTACTAGAAGTGCATGATGTGTTTAATTCTTTTACCTCCTTTGTGAGTCTTTTTCATTTTATTTATTCTGAAGGGGATGACCTTTGAGAATGTTTTCAAATAGTTTTGGTTGTGTAGATATCCTGTTTTTTGAAGTATGAATCAAAATTTCTTCCCACTTTTCCACAGAATCTGAAATTTTCTTACTGATTATTAGGTGTTCTTTATATATTTTCTGTGTAAATCCTTTCTCTGATGGTACCTTATCTTTCACTATAGCTTTCATTTTACTCTGTAGTGGTATCTTTTGATACAAAAGTTGATTCAGATGAATTTTCAATTTTTTCCCTCTATAATTAGTACCTTTTTATCCTGTGTAAGAAGGTTTTATTCACTCAACATCATAAAAATATTCTTGCAAGTTTTCTTCTATATTTATGAGTTTAGCATTCATATTAAGGTATACAATTGTTATTATACTAACTAATTGATTAGGCAAAAGCCAATTTGAATTGATTTTTTATGCATTGTGTGAGGTAGAGCTAACTAACATTAATTCTGCCGCCACGCTCCCCCCCCATACAGTTAACCCTTAATACTTACTGAAAAGAACTTTATTTCAACACAGCACTGAAGGATTAGAAGCTAGTGTGACCATATATGTATGGATGTGTTTCTGAAGACTATGCAGTTCCATAAGTCTGTTTGCACATTCTTGTACTGTCTTAATCATTATAGCTTTATAAAGTGATCTAGCAGTATAAATTTTCTTTCTTATTTATTTTCAATATTACTTTATCTATTCTTTTTATTTCTATATAAAATTTGGAATCTGTTCTACACATACACACATGTTCCAACTTGGATTTTGATTGAGACTATAGTGATATATATGTGATATATAGTATATATATATTAGCTTAATTTGAAGATACATTTCTAATATTGAGTCTTCCAACATATAAACATGGTAGGTCCACCACTTGCTTAGTTGTTCATTTTTTTCTCAGTAATGTTTTATAGCTTTCAGGGTTCTTTTCTTTTTTTTTTTTTTTCTTTTTTTTAAATTTATTTATTTATTTATTTATTTATTTTTGTACATGTATGTTCCCAGATCAATCAGATGCATATCCCTTGGCCCTCCCCCCACCCAGGTTCCCCCATCCCTCCAGACCATTGCTCCAAGTGGTTGTAGGTACTCCCATTCCCTAGCACAATGACAATAGCTATCCTTTCTACACATGACAGTAAAGGTTCCCATGTTACTCCCTCCCATTGTTCGGTCTCCACAATGTCTTTATGTCTATTCTTTTTTTTCATGAGTTCACTGTGTATGTTATCATGACCATCTTACTAGATTCCATATATATGAGTTAGTATACTATACTTGTCTTTCTCTTTTTGACTTACTTCACTTTTTATGATAGGTTCTAAAGCCAGCCACCTCATTAGGACTGAGTCTTCTGCATTTCTTTTAACAGCTGAGTAGTATTCCATTGTATATATGTACCAGAGCTTCTGGATCCATTCATTTGTCGATGGACATCTAGGTTGCTTCCATGTTCTGGCTATTGTATAGAGAGCTGCAATGAACATTGGGGTACAGGTGCCTCTTTCAGTTTTGATTTCATCAGGATATAGGCCTAATAGTGGGATTGCTGGGTCATAGGGTGCTTCTATTTTTAGTTTTTAAGGAACTTCCATACTTACTGAAAAGAACTTTATTTCAACACAGCACTGAAGGATTAGAATCTAGTGTGACGATATATATATGGATGTGTTTCTGAAGACTATGCAGTTCCATAAGTCTGTTTGCACATTCTTGTACTGTCTTAATCATTATAGCTTTATAAAGTGATCTAGCAGTATAAATTTTCTTTCTTATTTATTTTCAATATTACTTTATCTATTCTTTTTATTTCTATATAAAATTTGGAATCTGTTCTACACATACACACATGTTCCAACTTGGATTTTGATTGAGACTATAGTGATATATATGTGATATATAGTATATATATATTAGCTTAATTTGAAGATACATTTCTAATATTGAGTCTTCCAACATATAAACATGGTAGGTCCACCACTTGCTTAGTTGTTCATTTTTTTCTCAGTAATGTTTTATAGCTTTCAGGGTTCTTTTCTTTTTTTTTTTTTTTCTTTTTTTTAAATTTATTTATTTATTTATTTATTTATTTTTGTACATGTATGTTCCCAGATCAATCAGATGCATATCCCTTGGCCCTCCCCCCACCCAGGTTCCCCCCCCCATCCCTCCAGACCATTGCTCCAAGTGGTTGTAGGTACTCCTATTCCCCTAGCACAATGACAATAGCTATCCTTTCTACACATGACAGTAAAGGTTCCCATGTTACTCCCTCCCATTGTTCGGTCTCCACAATGTCTTTATGTCTATTCTTTTTTTTCATGAGTTCACTGTGTATGTTATCATGACCATCTTACTAGATTCCATATATATGAGTTAGTATACTATACTTGTCTTTCTCTTTTTGACTTACTTCACTTTTTATGATAGGTTCTAAAGCCAGCCACCTCATTAGGACTGAGTCTTCTGCATTTCTTTTAACAGCTGAGTAGTATTCCATTGTATATATGTACCAGAGCTTCTGGATCCATTCATTTGTCGATGGACATCTAGGTTGCTTCCATGTTCTGGCTATTGTATAGAGAGCTGCAATGAACATTGGGGTACAGGTGCCTCTTTCAGTTTTGATTTCATCAGGATATAGGCCTAATAGTGGGATTGCTGGGTCATAGGGTGCTTCTATTTTTAGTTTTTTAAGGCATCTCCATACTGTCTTCCATAGAGGTTGTATTAATTTACATTCCCACCAGCAATGCAAGAGGGTTCCCTTTTCTCCACACCCTCTCCAGCATTTGTTGTCTGTCGATTTGTTGATGATGGCCATTCTGACAGGTGTGAGGTGGTATCTCATTGTGGTTTTAATTTGCATTTCTCTAATAATAAGCGAGGTTGAGCATCGTTTCATGTGCTTTTGGACCATTTGTATGTCCCCTTTGGAGAGGCGTCTCTTTAGATCTTTTTCCCATTTTTTGATTGGGCTGCTCATTTTCCCTGTGCTGAGTTGTCTGAGTTGCTTGTAGATTTTGGAGATTAATTCTTTGTCTGTTGTTTCATTTGCTATGATTTTCTCCCACTCTGTGGGCTGTCTGTTCAGCTTTTTTGTAGTTTCTTTATCTGTACAAAAGCTTTTAAGTTTCATGAGGTCCCATATGTTCATTTTTCTTTTCAGTTCTGCTATTTTAGTTGGTGGGTCAGAGAAGATCTTGCTTTGATTGATGTCCTTGAGGGTTTTGCCTATATTCTCCTCTAAGAGTTTGATGGTTTCTGGTCTTACATTGAGGTCTTTAATCCATTTTGAGTTGATCTTAGTGTATGGCGTCAGGGAATGTTCCAATTTCATTTTTTTGCATGTAGCTGTCCAATTCTCCCAGCACCACTTGTTAAAGAGACTGTCTTTGTCCCATTTTATAGTTTCTCCTCCTTTGTCAAAAATAAGGTACCCATAGGTGCGTGGGTTTATCTCTGGGTTCTCAATCTTGTTCCATTGATCTATAGTTCTGTTTTTGTGCCAGTACCATACTGTCTTGAGGACTGTTGCTTTGTAGTAGAGTCTGAAGTTAGGGAGGCTGATCCCTCCAACTCCATTTTTCTTCCTCAGGATTGCTTTGGCTATTCGAGGTCTTCTGTGTTTCCATATGAACTGTGTTATTATTTGGTCTAGTTCTGTGAAAAATGTCAGTGGTAGTTGAATAGGTATTGCATTGAATCTGTAGATGATATTTGGAAGTATGGTCATTTTCACAATATTGATTCTTCCAATCCAGGAACATGGAATATCTCTCCATCTGTTTAAGTCTTCTTTAATGTCTCTCATGAGTGTCTTGTAATTTTCTGTGTACAATTCTTTTGTTTCTTTGGGTAGGTTTATTCCTAGATATTTGATTCTTTAGGTTGCAATGGTGAAGGGGATTGCCTCTTTGATTTCATTTTCTGATTTTTCATTGTTTGTGTATAGGAATGCCAGTGACTTCTGTGTGTTGACTTTATATCCTGCAACTTTGCTGAATTCATTGATTAGTTCTAGTAGCTTTGTAACCGTGTCTTTGGGATTTTCTATGTATAATATCATGTCGTCTGCAAAAAGAGAGAGCTTGACTTCTTCCTTTCCAATCTGGATTCCTTTGATTTCTTTCTCTTGTCTTATTGCTGTTGCTAGGACTTCCAGGACTATGTTGAATAGCAGTGGTGAAAGTGGGCACCCCTGTCTTGTTCCTGATCTTAGAGGGAATGCTTTCAGTTTTTCACCATTAACAATAATGTTCGCTGTAGGTTTCTCATAGATGGCTTTTATTATGTTGAGATAGGTTCCTTCTATGCCCATTTTCTGAAGAGTTTTGATCATAAATGGATGTTGTACTTTGTCGAAGGCTTTTTCTGCATCTATTGAGATGATCATGTGATTTTTGTCTTTCAACTTGTTGATATGGTGTATCACGTTGATTGATTTGCGGATGTTGAAGAAGCCTTGCATGCCTGGGATGAACCCAACTTGATCGTGATGTATGAGTTTTTTGACATGTCGTTGAATTCTGTTTGCTAGGATTTTGTTGAGGATCTTGGCATCTAAGTTCATCAGTGAAATTGGCCTATAGTTTTCCTTTTTTGTGTTGTCTTTGCCTGGTTTGGGTATCAGGGTGATGGTGGCCTCGTAGAATGTGTTTGGGAGTTTTCCTTCCTGTGCAATTTTTTGAAAGAGTTTTAGAAGGACAGGCATTAGCTCCTCTTTAAATGTTTGGTAGAATTCGGCTGTGAAGCCATCTGGTCCTGGGCTTTTATTTTTGGGTAGATTTTTAATCACAAAGTTGATTTCTGAGCTTGTGATTGGGTTGTTCAAAGTTTCTGTTTCTTCCTGGCTCAGTCTTGGGAGATTAATCCTGTCCAAGAAACTGTCCATTTCTTCCAGGTTGTCCAGTTTGTTGCCATAGAGTTGCTCATAATAGTCTCTTAGAATCCTTTGGATTTCTGCATTATCTGTTGTAATCTCTCCTTTTTCGTTTTTGATTTTGTTGATCTGGTTCTTCTCTCTTTTTCTTAATGAGTCTGGCCAGTGGCTTGTCAATTTTGTTGACCTTTTCAAAGAACCAGCTTTTTGTTTTATTTATCTTTACTATTGTTTCTTTTGTTTCTTTCTCATTTATTTCTGCTCTGATCTTTATGATTTCTCTTCTTCTGCTGGCTCTGGGATGTTTTTGTTCTTCTTTCTCCAACTGTTTTAAGCGGAGGGTTAGGTCATCTGCTTCATATTTTCCTAGTTTCTTGAGGTGGGATTGTATTGCTATAAATTTCCCTCTTAGATCTGCTTTTGCTGTATCCCATAGGTTTTGCAATGTCGTGTGTTCATTGTCATTTTCTTCTAGGAATTGTTTAATTTCTCCTTTGATTTCCTCAACGATCAGTTGGTTTTTTAGGTATGTATTGTTTAATCTCCATGTGTTTCTGTTTTTAGGGTTTTTTTTCTGGTAGTTGATCTCCAGTCTCATTGCATTGTGGTCCGAGAAGATGGTTGATATAATTTCGGTTTTCTTGAACTGACTGAGGTTAGATTTGTGGCCCAAGATGTGGTCTATCCTGGAGAATGTTCCGTGAGCGCTTGAGAAGAAAGTGTATTCTTCTGCTTTTGGATGGAACGTCCTAAAGATATCGATGAGGTCCATCTTTTCCAGTGTGGCATTTAAGGCTTGTGTTTCTTTATTAATTTTCTGTTTTGTTGATCTGTCCATTGGTGTGAGAGGAGTGTTAAAGTCTCCTACTATTATTGTGTTATTGTTGATTTCTTCTTTTATGTCTGAAAGTACCTGTCTTATGTATTGAGGTGCCCCTGTGTTGGGTGCGTAGATATTCATGACTGTTATGTCTTCCTCTTGGATAGATCCCTTAATCATGATGTAGTGACCTGCCTTGTCTCTTAGAATCTTCTTTACTTTAAAGTCTATTTTGTCTGATATAAGGATTGCTACTCCAGCTTTCTTTTGATTTCCATTTGCATGAAATATCTTTTTCCAGCCTTTCACTTTCAGTCTATGAGTGTCTCTAGGTCTGAAGTGGGTCTCTTGTAAACAGCATATATATGGGTCTTGCTTCTGGATCCATTCAGCCAGCCTGTGTCGTTTGGTTGGAGCATTTAGTCCATTTACATTCAAAGTAATTATTGATACGAATGTTCCTATTGTCATCTTCTTAGAAATTTGGGGTTTGTTTTGTAAGGCTTCTCCTACTCTTGTATTTATTGGCTATATCAGGTCCTTTAACACTTGTTGTAGGGCTGGTTTTGTGGTACAGAATTCTTTTAGTTTTTGCTTGTCTGTGAAGCTTTTGACTTCACCATCGATTTTGAATGAGATTCTTGCTGGGTAGAGAATTCGTGGTTGCAGGTTATTCTCTTTTAGCCGTTTAAATGTATCTTGCCATTCTCTTCTGGCCTGTAGGGTTTCTGTTGAGAGATCCGCAGTTAAACGTATGGGGTTTCCTTTATATGTTATTTGTTGTTTGCTCCTAGCTGCTTTTAGTAATCTGTCTTTATATTTAGTCTGCGTTAGTTTGATTAGTATGTGCCTTGGTGTGTTTCTTCTGGGGTTTCTCCTGTATGGAACTCTTTGTGCTTCCTGGACTTGGCTGACTATCTCCTTTCCCATGCTGGGGAAGTTTTCAACTATAACCTCTTCAAGAATTTTTCATAGTCTTTCTTCTCTTCTTCTTCTGGAACTCCTATAATTCTAATGTTGGTGCGTTTAATATTGTCCCATAGGTCTCTGAGGCTATCCTCAGTTCTTTTAATTCTTTGGGCTTTGTTCTGTTCTTCAGTACTTATTTCCACCATTCTGTCTTCCAGCTCACTTATCCGTTCTTCAGCCTCTGATACTCTACTGTTGAGACCTTCTATAGTATTTTTGAGTTCAGCAATTGAGTTGGTGGTCTCTATTTGCTTATTTTTCATTTCCTGCATGTCTTTTCTCAATGCACTAATTTCCTCTAATATTCTGTTTTCGGTGTTTTGCATTCTCATTAGTATAGTTTTTCTGAATTCTCTTTCAGATAGTTTGTCTATCTCCTCCTCTGTCATTTGAAGTGGTGTTTCTCTAGCTTGGTCCTTCATTTGTACAGTGTTTCTCTGACGTTTCATTATTAGGTTAATTTTTGTTTTTTTGTGTGTGTCTGTGTGTATGGAGTTCTTATTCCCACCAGGCTTCTTGGTTGAATTCTCCCTTCCTTTGGGTTTTTGTCCTTGTAGAAGGGTTCAGTGGCTTGTGTCTTGGGTGGTGATAGACCTTGTTTACAGGTGAATAATCTGTAGTGTTGTATGTTCTTCGATAATCAGTGTGGGGCCTTGGAATCCGGGCTTCCGCTTCGAGGATCCTTGGTTTGATGATTGGTCAGGGAGTGTAGGCTCTATGTCTGGTTTGCTATGGTGTTCTGTGATACTAGTTCACACACTAGCATCTGAGGAACAAGAGGTGCATCCCCGCTCCTCGCGGCGTCCGCGCGGCTCCTCGCGGCGTCCGCGCGGCTCCTCGCGGCGTCCGCGCGGCTCCTCGCGGCGTCCGCGCGGCTCGGAAAGTGATTTAAGAATTTTTGAGAAGAAAATTTATCCACTTTCTTATATCCAGACTAAACAGTTGGCAATGAGGGGTTTTGGTTCTGGACTCCAATTTATCAAAAGTAGCCAAACACTGCCAGCACACAGCACATTGTGGGGGAGTGGATGGGGTTCATTTGAGATGAAGCAAGAGTCTGAATATCCTGCTGGTGATGCTATGAAGAGTCATTTCATGGTAGTGGTGAGACCAAAACCCCAACTAAGGCTGACGAGAAACAGATCGATGCTGGCGCCTGCGCCGAACCCCAAGAGTAGCCGCAGGTGGGCGTGGCACCGCCTTCGGTTCTTTTCTTTTTATATTTATAACAAATAAATTGTAGCATTTTAAAATTTAATTTCTCTTTACCACTGAAATATAAGGCTTCCCCTGGTGCCTCAGACAGTAAAGAATTTGCCTGCAATGCGAGAGACCTGGATTCAATCTCTGGGTTGGGAAGATCCCCTGGAGGAGGGCATGACAACCCACTCTATGGGAATCCTCATGGTGGGCTACAGTCCATGGGATCACAAAGAGATGGACATGACTGAGCAACTAAGCACAGCAATCACAGAAATACATTTAATTTTTATATATTAATCTTGTATTCAGTAACTTTGCAAAATGCTTTATTAACTTTATTAGTTTTAAATAGGAGGCTTCTATGGATGCAATGCTGTCACCTTCTAGTGACAATTTTCTGTCTATTAAAACTTTTTATCTTCCTTGTCTTATTGAAATGGATAAGACCTCAAATACAATGTTGAATAAAAAAGGTGTGGTAGTAGGTGTCTTTGACTCATCCTAACCTCACAAAAATAGCTGTTGATATATAATAATTAAGTATACCTCCCCCTACACACACAGCTGTCCCTGCTATCAGCACCCTTCCCTGAAGAGGTGCGTTTGTTACCTTCAGTGAATCTTAATGCCCTCTGAGAGGGCTGAAAATACCAGTCTGCACTTCCAAATCTGTTTTGTGTAGTTATATAGCATTTTGTCCTGTGAAGATCAATATTTGGCAAATTCTTTTGAGGGGAAGACACTCTGCCTTACACTTATTTCTTTGTATTTCCTTTGTCTAAGATTTTGCGCCTGCCCCCACCCCCAGTGTCTTGGATGCTCAGCATCCTTGGCTATAAATGTTGTGTCCTGAGTCTAGAAGATTGCCTAAAGCTCTGCTGTGCCTCTTCCCCATGGTGCTGTTGAGATTTTGGCTTCTTGCCCAGGGCTGGAATCAGCAGATGCCACCATTTGACATTTGCTTCAAGGCATGTCTGTGAAGTTTTCTTTCCTCTCTCTGAGATCTTGACCCATCAAGCCCTGGTTACCTTAGTAGTCTTTGAGGTCAAGAGAATTTGTATCTGTGTCTTATCCAGCCTTTCTAGTTGCCTCATCAAAAGCATAATCTGCTGAAAACCACTTCCTCTTAGCCCCAAATGGTAAAAATTTGATATATACTATTATCCATTTCTCTAAAAGTTCTTTGTTATTAACTTAAACAATAGAATTATTTCATTCCTAAATTGATTTATTTAAACATTTTCATTCTAGTTTCTCCAAAACTATCTTCTGTAATGTAGGATCCCTGTGTAATGTAGTCTTAGACTTAAATGTCTTTTGATTGCCATACAATATTTTCCTTAAACAATATGCACACAGAATGTTTTTATAATTAATTTTTATGACCAATGATTTCTAAGTTTCTAATTATATTATTCTTATTTTATCTGCATTTTAAAAATTACCTAGGGAGATTTAAAAATTGGTGATATATTGGCCCTGCTTCTAAACACTCTTATTTAATTGTCTTGGATTTTTTTGCTATTAAGATATATTTAAATCTCTCCAAGTCATTCATTATAATGTGCAGCCACTGCTGGCAATCACTGCTGTAGATGTTAGAAAATATTTTCCTTTGTTTTGAATAACCATTCCAAATTTACTAGGTGGCACAACTGATCATAATAAATTAAATATGTTATAAATTATGAAAGAGAGTTCACAGACGCCAGTGTTTCAAATTACATCTTTTTTCGGTCATTTCATAGGTTTTCTTGCTTCTTATGCATCAATATATATAAGAGGTATAGTTCTTCTAAATGGCAAATTCTTTTGAGGGGAAGACACTCTGCCTTACACTTATTTCTTTGTATTTCCTTTGTCTAAGATTTTGCGCCTGCCCCCACCCCCAGTGTCTTGGATGCTCAGCATCCTTGGCTATAAATGTTGTGTCCTGAGTCTAGAAGATTGCCTAAAGCTCTGCTGTGCCTCTTCCCCATGGTGCTGTTGAGATTTTGGCTTCTTGCCCAGGGCTGGAATCAGCAGATGCCACCATTTGACATTTGCTTCAAGGCATGTCTGTGAAGTTTTCTTTCCTCTCTCTGAGATCTTGACCCATCAAGCCCTGGTTACCTTAGTAGTCTTTGAGGTCAAGAGAATTTGTATCTGTGTCTTATCCAGCCTTTCTAGTTGCCTCATCAAAAGCATAATCTGCTGAAAACCACTTCCTCTTAGCCCCAAATGGTAAAAATTTGATATATACTATTATCCATTTCTCTAAAAGTTCTTTGTTATTAACTTAAACAATAGAATTATTTCATTCCTAAATTGATTTATTTAAACATTTTCATTCTAGTTTCTCCAAAAGTATCTTCTGTAATGTAGGATCCCTGTGTAATGTAGTCTTAGACTTAAATGTCTTTTGATTGCCATACAATATTTTCCTTAAACAATATGCACACAGAATGTTTTTAAAATTTAAATTTTTTATGATCAATGATTTCTAAGTTTCTAATTATATTATTCTTATTTTATCTGCATTTTAAAAATTACCTAGGGAGATTTAAAAATTGGTGATATATTGGCCCTGCTTCTAAACACTCTTATTTAATTGTCTTGGATTTTTTTGCTATTAAGATATATTTAAATCTCTCCAAGTCATTCATTATAATGTGCAGCCACTGCTGGCAATCACTGCTGTAGATGTTAGAAAATATTTTCCTTTGTTTTGAATAACCATTCCAAATTTACTAGGTGGCACAACTGATCATAATAAATTAAATATGTTATAAATTATGAAAGAGAGTTCACAGACGCCAGTGTTTCAAATTACATCTTTTTTTGGTCATTTCATAGGTTTTCTTGCTTCTTGGTAGTGCATCAATATATATAAGAGGTATAGTTCTCTTTCTAAATCGATAAGATATGTTTTTTTTTTTTTCAAATGATTAGAGGCTTTGTGGAAGGGGAAATGGGGAAAAAAAACTACAGCTAAAAGTACATTCTTCAGCAGATGAATATTAGGAAAGAATACAACTTCAAGTCAAAGATATATAGAACATGTATGCCTGAAAGCTCTCCCTGCCACATACTCCTAGGAAAACCTTTATGTGTCCTTCAAGCTAAGCTGGGGTATAACACACTGAAAACCACTGTTCTGTGGTGTGGTAGATTATGTTCCCTTTCCCCTCCAAATCAGTCCCCTACCTCTTCACCCTGCTTCCTGCCTCCTGGAGGCTGATCTAAATAGACAATACTGTTGACCTTTCTTATCCTCTGGCTTCTGGTTAGTTTTGTTGCACGAGTTTGGAAGGAGAGTAAGGTCAGATTTCCTTTCAGCAGGGTTTTCCAGGGTAGATTGATTCCCTTGACTCTAAATCACAGTTCCTCTTAGATGGCCATCTATCTATGACTTTCTCCTTCCAGTTTTTGAATAGTTACTCTTTCCTCTTGTCCCCTAAAGCCTAGAACAGGTAACAGTTCCAGGGTATTTACTCTCCCTAATGAGTTTTTAACATCATTTGAAAATAGTTTCTATATTCAATCCTTAAATTATTTTGATTTACATGTGCGTGGCTAATTCATCTAGGAACAGTGACTCTGTGGCTTTCAAAGGGGTTGCCTGGGATCAGAAATGTCACTGAACAAGGCTTATAGTTCCTTGTCTCCTCTAATTAAAGAGCATAATGGCTATTTCTGAACCAAACCTCAGCAGACAAACCTGGCATTTATGGCTCATCCATACGCAAGTCACAGGGAATGAATGCTTCACCTGACATCATTCAAAACAAATATAACTAGTACATGGACAGTCTGCTCTGGATGGTTTTTTCATGTTTTTGGGGTGAGGGATAATCCATCAGACAAACACCAAAAGACGAATGTCAAACATACACAATACGTACTACTCTTTCACTATTTTTAACCCTTTTCCCTTTATGTATAGTTCTGTCTTTCGTTGTTCACAAGTTGTTTCTTGAAAGTCTATCTCCATTCTTTAGCTAGATTGTAAGTTTCATAGAGACATAAAGCAAAAACATATTTCTTTGCATCTGCTGTTACCTGAAAATTTTCTGCTTTACTCTTCCAGTTCACTTGTCTTACATGTCTGGTGTCAAGCTTGTCTTTTGCTAGTTGTCAGTTTTTAGAGGCTTTGTGAAAAGGGAAAACTACAGCTAAAAGTACATTCTTCAGCAGATCAATATTAGGAAAGAATACAACTTCAAGTCAAAGATATATAGAACATGTATGCCTGAAAGCTCTCCCTGCCACATACTCCTAGGAAAACCTTTATGTGTCCTTCAAGCTAAGCTGGGGTATAACACACTGAAAACCACTGTTCTGTGGTGTGGTAGATTATGTTCCCTTTCCCCTCCAAATCAGTCCCCTACCTCTTCACCCTGCTTCCTGCCTCCTGGAGGCTGATCTAAATAGACAATACTGTTGACCTTTCTTATCCTCTGGCTTCTGGTTAGTTTTGTTGCACGAGTTTGGAAGGAGAGTAAGGTCAGATTTCCTTTCAGCAGGGTTTTCCAGGGTAGATTGATTCCCTTGACTCTAAATCACAGTTCCTCTTAGATGGCCATCTATCTATGACTTTCTCCTTCCAGTTTTTGAATAGTTACTCTTTCCTCTTGTCCCCTAAAGCCTAGAACAGGTAACAGTTCCAGGGTATTTACTCTCCCTAATGAGTTTTTAACATCATTTGAAAATAGTTTCTATATTCAATCCTTAAATTATTTTGATTTGCATGTGCGTGGCTAATTCATCTAGGAACAGTGACTCTGTGGCTTTCAAAGGGGTTGCCTGGGATCAGAAATGTCACTGAACAAGGCTTATAGTTCCTTGTCTCCTCTAATTAAAGAGCATAATGGCTATTTCTGAACCAAACCTCAGCAGACAAACCTGGCATTTATGGCTCATCCATACGCAAGTCACAGGGAATGAATGCTTCACCTGACATCATTCAAAACAAATATAACTAGTACATGGACAGTCTGCTCTGGATGGTTTTTCATGTTTTTGGGGTGAGGGATAATCCATCAGACAAACACCAAAAGACGAATGTCAAACATACACAATACGTACTACTCTTTCACTATTTTTAACCTTTTTCCCTTTATGTATAGTTCTGTCTTTCGTTGTTCACAAGTTGTTTCTTGAAAGTCTATCTCCATTCTTTAGCTAGATTGTAAGTTTCATAGAGACATAAAGCAAAAACATATTTCTTTGCATCTGCTGTTACCTGAAAATTTTCTGCTTTACTCTCTTCCAGTTCACTTGTCTTTTACATGTCCAGTCTGGTGTCAAGCTTGTCTTTTGCTATTCAGTTGCTCAGTTGTGTTTGACTTTTTGGACTGCAGCATGTCAGAGCTCACAAACAGTTGTACGTGATTGAGTGACTGAACAACAAAAGATAAGTTTGACACCAGATTGGACATACAAAGTTTATCTAATGAGTTATTAATTGCAATTATTGTGTTTTCTTCATTCATTTGTTCATTCAACAAAAATATTTATTGAGTTCCTAAATAATTCTAGTCATTGGACAGATTATAAAAACGAAAGGACGACCCTGACTAGTGTTAATTACCTGAGCATAATTACAATTGATTTTTAAAGATTGATTAATTGAAAAGATAGTGTGCCCTGTTCATCTTTTACAAACTCCATCCACTTTCACTGTGACTATCAGTTCTTTGTTGAAAACATTACAAACCCACTCTGGGTAAGTTAAGCAGAAAAGGAATTTATTGGGACAATATTTTGTAAATTACAGACTCAACCAGAAGTTTGGGAACCAGCTCTGGAAACTAGGGAGTCAGGCACACCTAAAGTCAGGAGGTGAGAGTTGAGGCATAACACATGTGGAGAACAGAGTGCCAATGATGGCCACCTTACTGTGTCACTGGATTCCTAATTCTGATGTGTTTAGAGATGGGAGATGAGAGGCCAACTTGTCTCCTGTCTATGGAAGGTATGGTGAACTGTCTCTGCCCCTTGTGCCATAATACTCACTTCAGACCCTGGGAGCCCATGGTGATCATCCGTGGAGGCAAATTAAGGTTCCTGCTAATTGCAAGGGGTCTGGTACAATAGGGTATTCAGGACTTCTGAGAGGTGATGCTCTACTTCCAATTAAGACCTCCACACTGGAAGATTTCCCAAACATGGGAAGAAGGTTTGCACGCTAGAAGGCCAAAAAAAATGCTCATAATTGTCTGCTTTATTAATATAATGGATTGCACAGCCACCACACAGGCAATAGTGTTATTTACTGGTAAACTACTTAGGAGCTACTGAATGCTCCAAACATCCATGGAGGCAGTGTTTTCAGGGTAAATATTAGTGATTGAGTGACTGAACAACATAAAGATAATTTTTTGACAACTTGTTTTATTCAGTTGCTCAGTTGTGTTTGACTTTTTGGACTGCAGCATGTCAGAGTCACAAACAGTTGTACGTGATTGAGTGACTGAACAACAAAAGATAAGTTTGACACCAGATTGGACATACAAAGTTTATCTAATGAGTTATTAATTGCAATTATTGTGTTTTCTTCATTCATTTGTTCATTCAACAAAAATATTTATTGAGTTCCTAAATAATTCTAGTCATTGGACAGATTAAAAAAACGAAAGGACGACCCTGACTAGTGTTAATTACCTGAGCATAATTACAATTGATTTTTAAAGATTGATTAATTGAAAAGATAGTGTGCCCTGTTCATCTTTTACAAACTCCATCCACTTTCACTGTGACTATCAGTTCTTTGTTGAAAACATTACAAACCCACTCTGGGTAAGTTAAGCAGAAAAGGAATTTATTGGGACAATATTTTGTAAATTACAGACTCAACCAGAAGTTTGGGAACCAGCTCTGGAAACTAGGGAGTCAGGCACACCTAAAGTCAGGAGGTGAGAGTTGAGGCATAACACATGTGGAGAACAGAGTGCCAATGATGGCCACCTTACTGTGTCACTGGATTCCTAATTCTGATGTGTTTAGAGATGGGAGATGAGAGGCCAACTTGTCTCCTGTCTATGGAAGGTATGGTGAACTGTCTCTGCCCCTTGTGCCATAATACTCACTTCAAACCCTGGGAGCCCATGGTGATCATCCGTGGAGGCAAATTAAGGTTCCTGCTAATTGCAAGGGGTCTGGTACAATAGGGTATTCAGGACTTCTGAGAGGTGATGCTCTACTTCCAATTAAGACCTCCACACTGGAAGATTTCCCAAACATGGGAAGAAGGTTTGCACGCTAGAAGGCCAAAAAAAATGCTCATAATTGTCTGCTTTATTAATATAATGGATTGCACAGCCACCACACAGGCAATAGTGTTATTTACTGGTAAACTACTTAGGAGCTACTGAATGCTCCAAACATCCATGGAGGCAGTGTTTTCAGGGTAAATATTAGTGATTTCCCCAGGAGTTGAATTATGTGTGGCAGACTTTGTTATTGTTAGTTCATACAAATATTTGTCAGGTCAAAAAAAGAGCAGCACTATTTCATTCATTCATGTCTATAAATATGTATTGATTACATATTAAGGGTAAGGTGATGGGAAGAGGAAAAACTGAGCTTCCCTGCCTCCTGCCATTTCAGCACTCACTGCCAGCCTAGGTTTGGGGACCTTGGAGTTACAATGACATCACTTTACTCAAGTTTAAACTACTATCTCCCTCTTTCTCATTACTTAGTGCCTCTCTTAGTGAAGACTAAGAAAAGGAGATTAGAGAATTGGTAAAATGTTGAGGCTAGAAAAGAAACAAAAAGCAAAGAAGAAAGGGAAAGATATACCCAACTGAATGCAGAGTTCCACAGAAGAGCAAGGAGAGGTAAGAAGTCCTTCATAAGTAAACAAAGCAATGAAACAGAGGAAAACAATATAACAGGAAGATCAGATATCTCTTCAAGAAAATTGGAGATATCAAGGGGACATTTCATGGAAAGATTAGGTATGATAAAGGACAAAAATGGTAAGAATCTAACAGAAGCAGAAGAGATTAAGAAGAGGTAGCAAGAATACAGAGAACTGGGTTTCCCTGTTGGTCCAGTGGGTAAGGACACCACCTTACAGTGCAGGTGGCGCTGGTTCGATCCCTTGCCTGAGAGGATATCGTGTGCCACGGAGCGGCTGGATTGATGTGTCCAACTACTGAGCCAGACCTCTGGAGTGCATGTGCCCAGAGTCAACGCTCTGCAGCCACAGAGGCCACTGCGATGGGAGGTCCACACAGGCCAAATAAAAAAGATGGATGAAAATAGATAAATGAAAGACCAATAGAAGTGACCAAAAAAAAAAGAATACAGAGAACTATACAAGAAGGGTTGTGATGATCTGGAAAACCACGGTGGTGTGGTCACACTTCTAGAGGTAAACCTTCTGGAATGTGACATCAAGTGGGTTTTAGGAACTAAGAAAAAAGCCAGTGAAAGTGACAGAATTCTCACTGAGGCATTTAAAATCCTTAAAGATAATGATGTAAAATTGTCACACTCATTTTTCACCACATATGGAAAATTCAGAAGTGACCACAGGACTGGAAAAGGTCAGTTTTTATTTTAATCCCAAAGAAGGACAATGTTCCAACTACCATACAATTGTGCTTATTTCACATGCTAGTAAGGCCATGATCAAAATCTTCACACTAGGCTTCAACAATACGTGAACTGAGAACTTCCAGATGTATAAGTTGGATTTTGAAGAGGCAGAAGAACCAGAGATCAAATTGCCAACATATGTTGTATCATGGAGAAAGGAAGGGAATTCCAGAAAACTGCTTCATTGACTATCCTAGAATCTTTGACTGTGTGGATCACAACAAATTGGAAAATTCGTAAAGATACAGGAGTACCAGAACACCTTAACCTGTTTCCTGAGAAACCTATATGGGTCTAGAAGCAACAGTTAGAACTGAGCATAGAAAAATTTATTGGTTCAAATTTGGGAAAGGAAATGACAAGATTGTATATTGTCACCCTGCTTATTTAACTTATATGTGGAGCACATTATGCAAAATAGTGGGTTGAATGAATCACAACCTGAAATCACGATTGCCACTGGAAATATCAACAAACTCAGACATGCAGATGATATCACTCTAATAGCAGAAAATGAAGAGGAATTGAGGAGACTCTTCATGAGGTTGAAAGAGGAGAGTAAAAGAGTTGGCTTGAAGCTCAACATTAAAAACCTAAGATCATGGCATCCAGTCCCATCGCTTCATGGCAAATAGAAGGTGGAAAAAGTGGAAATAGTGATAGATTTTATTGTTCTCCAAAATCAGTGCAGATGGTGACTGCAGCTATGGAATTAAAAGATGTTTGCTCCTTGGATGGAGGGCTTCCCAGGTGGCCCCAGTGGTAAAGAATCCACTTGCCAATGCAGAAGACACAGGAGATGGGGTTGAGTCCTTGGGTCAAGAAGATCTCCTGGAGGAGGAGATGACAACCAACTTCTGTATTCTTTCCAGGAAAATCCCATGGACAGAGAAACCTGGCGGGCTACAGGCAAAAAGAGTCAGGCATGACAAGAAGTGACTGAGCACAGTATTTTTTGTTAGGAAAGCTATGACAAACCTAGACAGCATATTAAAAGGCAGTCTTGTCACTTTGTCAGCTAAGATCCATATAGTCCAAGCTATGTTTTTCCCAGCAGTCATGTTGAATGTGAGAGTTGGAGAATAAGGAAGACTGAGTCCCAAGAATTGATGCTTTTGAATTGTGATGCTGGAGAAGATTCTTGCTTGAGAGTCCCTTACACAGCAGAGAGACCAAACCAGTCAATCTAACAGAAAACAATCCTGATTATTCATTGGAAAGTCTGATACTGGAGCTCCATTACTTTGGTCACCAGATGTGAAGAGCTGACTCATTGGAAAAGACCCTGAAGCAAGGAAAGATTGAAGGCAGGAGGAAAGGTGGGTGACAAATGAGATGGTTAGATGGCATCACCAACTCAATGGACACAAATTTGAGACAGTGGAGGATAGAGGAGCCTGACATGCTGCAGTCCATGAGTTGGTCACAACTTAGTGACTGAATAGCAACAACAAAAATGCAGAAGATAGACTAATGCCAAAAAATATACTATAACATTTTGGTATAAAGCATTAAACAAACCTACAAGAGCATTCTAGCTCTGAAGGTGATATAAAAGATAAAAAAATAATTTGCTATTAAGCAAAAGAATTAAAAGTCATCTTTTACTTCACTTGTCCTCTATATTCACCAGCCACTCTATGCCAAATCACAGATTATGCCATACAAACTTTACCCCAAGAACTTCCAATTCTGTAAAAGCTGCACTGTTTTGTAGTCTGTTTTACCAAGCCCTTCATGTTTACTCTTTCACTAAATCTTCACAACCCTCTGAGGTAGCTAAGGATTATCATGCCCACTTTTTAAATTAGCAGACTTATTTTCACAGAGAATAAGTAGTTGGCATGGTCAAACAGTCAGTAAATAAAAGAGTTAGGGTTCAAATCCAGCTTTACTTGACTTCAAACCTGAACTCTCAACCATAGCTCTACACAGTTTTTCACTTAAAAAGTGAACATATGAGACTAACAGTTATTTCTGGAAATAGACATCTTCTTTATAGGTGATCCTGGGGTCTAGTTTGGTAGGAGTTAGCCACTGGGTCATTTCATTTTTGACTTTGGTGTGTGACAGTTTGTTTCCTGTAAGAATGTTGATACTATTACTTTTGGCCATTAAATGGAAATGAGGTGTTTTGTATGATGGGTACTAACTGCTGAAATAGACATCTTCATATAACTTCCTGTTCTTGGTAGACAACCCCTGGACAAAGCCTAGAGATTCTTGTCACTGCCTGTGGCTGGCTACAGGATGTACAAGGCAAGCTGTATGCAAGCAGGCCCTGATTCTTTCTGTTAAGTCAGCTTCTACAATGAATTAACAATCTCCAGTCTTTTCTCATATAAATACTATTTGGTATTTTTTGAAAGAATCTATTAAAAATGAAAGGCTGGGTCACAGACTTGACTTTATAGGACACCGCATGTTCCAAAGCCATTTCAAATCTTACCTCATCTAAGAATGCCTCTGTGGCTGGATTTCTCATTTTTTTCCCTTATTTTGGATCATTATAACACATTTTATAGGCCAGCGTCAAACAGAAAGTCTTCACCAGTGCCAAAGTTGTTGCTGGAAGTCACACCAGAACTCACAACTGTATCCACTAAGTTAATGAATATGCAACATTGTGGCTGGAATTTTACATCAGTGAAAATCACAAAGACTCATGAACCCAATTCCTGCAACACGGAAAAAAGAGTTCTGTTCTCTCTAATGTGAGCGGCCAGCCTGCAGGCTGTTGATGACTGCTTTTGTGGATTAAGAGACCCTTACTAGTTCTCATTTCAATAAACCATAAGCTTTTACATATACACTAAACACCAGAGAGCTTGCAATCATTTTGTCATTATCTGCATCCACTGAATATGTATCTATGCTGGGACCAACTAATGCAGAAGACAAAATGCTGTTCCTTTAAAAACCTTGTGTTTTGACTCACTCAGGACCTGCTGTGACCCCAGGAGTGTAGCAACATGGGGCATAAGGCTTTTTAGTCCCTTTGGGGCTCAGTGGATGTGCTATTTTGGAGGTACTGTTTTCACTTGAACACACGTCTCCTATCTTTTGCTGAGAAGAGCTAACGGAAACAAAAGTAAGGAGTGGGTCTCAATTTGTTGGTACCTTAGAATCATCTGCAAAGCTTAAAAAAATCCAGATGCCTAGGCTGCATCAGAATACTTCTATCAGTGTCTCTGGAGGCTGATCCCAGGAGTTCCTATTTTTGGATTTTCCCAGGTAGATGTAGGTCCGGGATGGGAACCTGCAGGGGAGAGCGTCCTTCTTGTTCCTTCATTTTTCTCTTTCTGGGCTTCTTAGTTTGTTCTTCATCAGGTCTCCTCTCTTTCTCCTAAGTTCCCTAAACTCCAAAATGATACTTT
Organism: Tragulus kanchil; assembly: GCA_022376925.1. Classification (NCBI taxonomy): domain Eukaryota; kingdom Metazoa; phylum Chordata; class Mammalia; order Artiodactyla; family Tragulidae; genus Tragulus; species Tragulus kanchil. Next base: position 46,994,972 of record JAIOJX010000025.1, read on the forward strand.
TCCACAATAACATGAAGGTTTAATGTTTTCCCTAAATGAAAATGGCCTCCTTGGAGAAAAAAAAGTGTTTTAAACAGATTGTCTGATTTCCAGTACCATGGCTGGTTATGCCACCGAGGCTGTGGGTAAACTGTGTATTTTCTCTTCAATCTCAAAGCTTATTAGGAAAGAAACCACCAGTTCTGACTATTTCAAGAAAACTCAGGGGCTGTGGGATCTTCAGGGCCTACAAACAAGGCCTGTGTTCATTTTTATGTGGGCCCTGGGCCATCTGCCCAAGTCACTGGACCCTGTCTCCAGGCCACCTGCATGTCTGGGACAGAGCCTAGTAATCTGCATTCTGACAAGCTTTCCAATGATTTGAACACTTTGGAAACTACTGAAGAAGCCTGTTGACTCTCTGATAGCAATGCCATCTCTATAATAACAGCTTAATCTCCAAATCAGAAGAATGAACTTAAAGAAACGTTGAGTCCCATGTTAATACAGTGAATGAATGGGAATGAATTTTTATAAAGTGTTAAAATACACTAGAAATGTGTAGTTGTTCTTGAAGATATTGGTGCTCACTAACACCAAATGCATTTGACTGTGTCTTTTTCAATGGATAAATAAAACACTCTTGGAGGGGAAATATATCTAAATTTGCACTGAAATTTTATGCTCCCACATCCATCTGTGATTTTGATGCAGCCTGGACTGCTTTCTTTCTGTGTGACCTTGAACAAATTAGCTAATCCTTCCTCTAATTATCATCTTCTGTGAACTTGGAGCCCTGATGCCCCACAGACTATGTGAAAATTTAATGATATGATAACTGAAAAGTGCTTTGTGATGGATGAGACCTGGCCTAGGTACTGGCTGTCATTCACACTCCTGTTTTCTAGGCTAACCTCCTTATGTTGCAGGACATTCACAGAAGTGCTAGTCTTGCCAGGTACATGTCAGTGGGTTTTGTGGCTGAGCTGGGACTCAAGCCCAAGAGTCCCAGCTGGACACAGTTTTCTTTCTATTTCACCCCAACATCTGAATTGAGATGCTTGACTCAAATTTGTATCATGCTGAGCAAAGAACTCAAAACAATGATTTGAATTCCTTATGTGACAGGAAAAGATATGTTTTAAATGTAAAATCCTTCCTTTCTCTTGTCTTATAAAGAGAAAGGACACTTTGTCATGTTAGGTACCTGGCATTTGTCATGCTCCAGAGAGAGGTAGAAAGAATAGGAAGGCCAAGAAGGCAAAATTGTGCTGCAGGAGAAACGATACAGCCAATGGCATAAACCAAGATACAAGTAGACAGAGGGAGAGGCAAGGAGATGGGAAGGGGAGAAGCCTAAGAAGACTGGGTTGAAGAGGCAAGGACTGCCTCAAGGAGTAGAATTCCTGAAAGAAAATTAATATTCCAGAAGAACTGTTAGGAAATTTTGTTTTCCAAATATACAAACTGCAATCTATTTCTTCTTTCTTCAAGACTCCTCCTCAAAAGATCTTCATTGCTTATAAATGGTTTTAGAATCTAGTTTGGGTTTGTTTATGTGTTTGCTTTTTAGAATGTGTTGGTGAATTGAGTCAGGCATAAAGAAAGAGTAGAAACATTTAAGATAGTGGGTAAATATTTTGTCACTACTTTGCTCCCTGGAATTTAAAAAATTCGAGAAGCTAAATAAGCCATTCACAAATTAATGGGTTTTGTTAAATGAGTCAAGTCTTGCCTCTGTGTTGGGAGTCCTCTCCCAGGCTAAGGGGTGGCTCCCAGGTTGGACCCCCAGGGCAAGCAGCACCTGGCAATTCCTTTTTCAGTTAAATCCATGATTCCAGCATGAGGCATCCTGAGACACTCAGACACAGGTTTTCCATGGCTGCTTCCTTCCCACTGCTTCCCTGCCTCATTCACAGTCTGCATCTTCAACTCTTTTGCATTGATATTCTATCTTTAAATTTCCATCAAACTAGTTACTGGCTGTCATTCACACTCCTGTTTTCTAGCTAACCTCCTTATGTTGCAGGACATTCACAGAAGTGCTAGTCTTGCCAGGTACATGTCAGTGGGTTTTGTGGCTGAGCTGGGACTCAAGCCCAAGAGTCCCAGCTGGACACAGTTTTCTTTCTATTTCACCCCAACATCTGAATTGAGATGCTTGACTCAAATTTGTATCATGCTGAGCAAAGAACTCAAAACAATGATTTGAATTCCTTATGTGACAGGAAAAGATATGTTTTAAATGTAAAATCCTTCCTTTCTCTTGTCTTATAAAGAGAAAGGACACTTTGTCATGTTAGGTACCTGGCATTTGTCATGCTCCAGAGAGAGGTAGAAAGAATAGGAAGGCCAAGAAGGCAAAATTGTGCTGCAGGAGAAACGATACAGCCAATGGCATAAACCAAGATACAAGTAGACAGAGGGAGAGGCAAGGAGGTGGGAAGGGGAGAAGCCTAAGAAGACTGGGTTGAAGAGGCAAGGACTGCCTCAAGGAGTAGAATTCCTGAAAGAAAATTAATATTCCAGAAGAACTGTTAGGAAATTTTGTTTTCCAAATATACAAACTGCAATCTATTTCTTCTTTCTTCAAGACTCCTCCTCAAAAGATCTTCATTGCTTATAAATGGTTTTAGAATCTAGTTTGGGTTTGTTTATGTGTTTGCTTTTTAGAATGTGTTGGTGAATTGAGTCAGGCATAAAGAAAGAGTAGAAACATTTAAGATAGTGGGTAAATATTTTGTCACTACTTTGCTCCCTGGAATTTAAAAAATTCGAGAAGCTAAATAAGCCATTCACAAATTAATGGGTTTTGTTAAATGAGTCAAGCCTTGCCTCTGTGTTGGGAGTCCTCTCCCAGGCTAAGGGGTGGCTCCCAGGTTGGACCCCCAGGGCAAGCAGCACCTGGCAATTCCTTTTTCAGTTAAATCCATGATTCCAGCATGAGGCATCCTGAGACACTCAGACACAGGTTTTCCATGGCTGCTTCCTTCCCACTGCTTCCCTGCCTCATTCACAGTCTGCATCTTCAACTCTTTTGCATTGATATTCTATCTTTAAATTTCCATCAAACTAGAGTTTTTATCTGCACTTAATTTTCTTGATTCCTCATCCTTCACATGGCCTACTATTTATCATTTGTATGGGTTTTTAAAATTTGATTCTTAACTCTCTTCCCAAGGAAGGTCTTCTGGTTTTCTCCTTGTTGTTCTTTTTGGCTCTGACTCCCTAACTCTTGGGCTTCCCAGGTGGCGCTAGTGGTGAAGAAACCCCTGCCAATCCAGGAGACCTAAGAGATGTGGGTTCAGTCCCTGAGTCAGGAACATCCCCTGGAGAAGAGCATGGCACCCACTCCAGTATTCTTGCCTGGAGAATTCCATGAGCAGAAGGGCCTGGTAGGCTATAATCCAGAGGGTAGCAAAGAGTCAAACACAACTAAAGCAACTTAGCACACATGCACACAACTTTGCTCTTAGACATTCTTGGAAACATCTCTCTCCATGCAGCTTCTTTCACAATGCCATGAGCCAGAGACCAGTTGGCGGTGTCTGTTAAGATCACTCCTGCCCCTGAAAGCACCATAGATGAAGTCAGTGTCCCTTTGAAAAGAGAACTGTTGTGTTCCCTATTCACACTCTAACCACCCAAGGGTCTGACTTGATGCTGAGTGTAGATAATTTGCATACAGGCTTGCCAGATAATGATCTGTGGCAGTACCCTCACATTTCTGAGGTGATGATGAGTCAGGCATAAAGAAAGAGTAGAAACATTTAAGATAGTGGGTAAATATTTTGTCACTACTTTGCTCCTGGAATTTAAAAATTCGAGAAGCTAAATAAGCCATTCACAAATTAATGGGTTTTGTTAAATGAGTCAAGCTTGCCTCTGTGTTGGGAGTCCTCTCCCAGGCTAAGGGGTGGCTCCCAGGTTGGACCCCCAGGGCAAGCAGCACCTGGCAATTCCTTTTTCAGTTAAATCCATGATTCCAGCATGAGGCATCCTGAGACACTCAGACACAGGTTTTCCATGGCTGCTTCCTTCCCACTGCTTCCCTGCCTCATTCACAGTCTGCATCTTCAACTCTTTTGCATTGATATTCTATCTTTAAATTTCCATCAAACTAGAGTTTTTATCTGCACTTAATTTTCTTGATTCCTCATCCTTCACATGGCCTACTATTTATCATTTGTATGGGTTTTTAAAATTTGATTCTTAACTCTCTTCCCAAGGAAGGTCTTCTGGTTTTCTCCTTGTTGTTCTTTTTGGCTCTGACTCCCTAACTCTTGGGCTTCCCAGGTGGCGCTAGTGGTGAAGAAACCCCTGCCAATCCAGGAGACCTAAGAGATGTGGGTTCAGTCCCTGAGTCAGGAACATCCCCTGGAGAAGAGCATGGCACCCACTCCAGTATTCTTGCCTGGAGAATTCCATGAGCAGAAGGGCCTGGTAGGCTATAATCCAGAGGGTAGCAAAGAGTCAAACACAACTAAAGCAACTTAGCACACATGCACACAACTTTGCTCTTAGACATTCTTGGAAACATCTCTCTCCATGCAGCTTCTTTCACAATGCCATGAGCCAGAGACCAGTTGGCGGTGTCTGTTAAGATCACTCCTGCCCCTGAAAGCACCATAGATGAAGTCAGTGTCCCTTTGAAAAGAGAACTATTGTGTTCCCTATTCACACTCTAACCACCCAAGGGTCTGACTTGATGCTGAGTGTAGATATTTGCATACAGGCTTGCCAGATCATGATCTGTGGCAGTACCCTCACATTTCTGAGGTGATGATGAGTCAATAAGCACACATATTACCGGGAGCTAGTTCTGTGCCTCCACACGTAAGGATGCCTGCATGTATTGGTCTATTTACATGTATGTTGTTCTCTTTTTTTAGAGAGGCTTTAATTAGAAAATAACACATGCTCTATACTGCTTTCTTTTAATCCTTAACCAACTCTGTTCAAGCTTAGTAAAGAGAGTGAAGACACATTTTGCATTTTTAAAAATCCCATCTGTTTTCCCATCTACTGAAATTTAAAAAAAAAGGAAAATCCCACTTGTACTGTTCAGTTTTCCCCAGAAAGTCACATCATTTTCGCTTTTCTTTCCAAATTGCCTTCTGAGGTCACCAACATAACATGATTTAGCCCCAGAGCTAATTGGAGCAAAACTATTTATAGTTTGAATAAAAAACTTTTTGTGAGAAATGAGTCTACAGAACTCTACCACTCTTTACTACCTTTTAAAATCAGCACATTTTCACCATGAGAGCTGCTTGATTCTGTGGACATCCTGCCACAGATTTCAGTTCTGCTCCTTCACTGGGGAATGTGCGAGGGGCAATGCGTAAAAGAGATAATTGCAAAAACATGGGACTTTCTGCTTCAGCTGCCAGCTTTCCCACCCCAAACAATACATTGGAATCTCAAGTTATTTTTGTGAATAAAACATAGAGTTATTTTGAAGGAAAATACACAGAGAAAAAGTGATTTGTTCGAAGGGGGAAAAACAGCTGTTAAGGTTATTATCAGCCTTTTGGTTTTTAACCATTTTTGCCAAGTATGAGATAGAATTCAAAGTGACTTCATTCAACGTAAGTGAGTGGGTTTTTTGGGTGCATGTGTGGTGTATGTGTGTTACCTTTGCCTTTGGGGTCTCCACCACTACCTCAGCAGGCAGTGGCTGCCCAGAAGACCAGTTGGCGGTGTCTGTTAAGATCACTCCTGCCCCTGAAAGCACCATAGATGAAGTCAGTGTCCCTTTGAAAAGAGAACTATTGTGTTCCCTATTCACACTCTAACCACCCAAGGGTCTGACTTGATGCTGAGTGTAGATAATTTGCATACAGGCTTGCCAGATAATGATCTGTGGCAGTACCCTCACATTTCTGAGGTGATGATGAGTCAATAAGCACACATATTACCGGGAGCTAGTTCTGTGCCTCCACACGTAAGGATGCCTGCATGTATTGGTCTATTTACATGTATGTTGTTCTCTTTTTTTAGAGAGGCTTTAATTAGAAAATAACACATGCTCTATACTGCTTTCTTTTAATCCTTAACCAACTCTGTTCAAGCTTAGTAAAGAGAGTGAAGACACATTTTGCATTTTTAAAAACCCCATCTGTTTTCCCATCTACTGAAATTTAAAAAAAAAGGAAAATCCCACTTGTACTGTTCAGTTTTCCCCAGAAAGTCACATCATTTTCGCTTTTCTTTCCAAATTGCCTTCTGAGGTCACCAACATAACATGATTTAGCCCCAGAGCTAATTGGAGCAAAACTATTTATAGTTTGAATAAAAAACTTTTTGTGAGAAATGAGTCTACAGAACTCTACCACTCTTTACTACCTTTTAAAATCAGCACATTTTCACCATGAGAGCTGCTTGATTCTGTGGACATCCTGCCACAGATTTCAGCTCTGCTCCTTCACTGGGGAATGTGCGAGGCGCAATGCGTAAAAGAGATAATTGCAAAAACATGGGACTTTCTGCTTCAGCTGCCAGCTTTCCCACCCCAAACAATACATTGGAATCTCAAGTTATTTTTGTGAATAAAACATAGAGTTATTTTGAAGGAAAATACACAGAGAAAAAGTGATTTGTTCGAAGGGGGAAAAACAGCTGTTAAGGTTATTATCAGCCTTTTGGTTTTTAACCATTTTTGCCAAGTATGAGATAGAATTCAAAGTGACTTCATTCAACGTAAGTGAGTGGGTTTTTTGGGTGCATGTGTGGTGTATGTGTGTTACCTTTGCCTTTTGGGGGTCTCCACCACTACCTCAGCAGGCAGTGGCTGCCCAGGCTCAGCCCCCCTTACCCCTCCACTCCCCAACTTCCCCTCCAGGATTACAGTCATGGCAGTCGCATGCCTATGTGCTGATGGTCACATTTTCCACCAGCAGCCTTTAGCTATTTGGCACAGTCCTGAAGCAATTGTGTAGATTTGGAGTTGCCTGTACTGTGGTTCTCATGTTCCTCACAGACTGTCTGGGCAACTATGATTTTCAGAGGCATTTAATTGTTAAACATTTAAAATAAAAACATAAGTTATCTTTGTCAAATCTGTGCCCTCTGTTTCTGAATATGGTCTGAAATTGCTCTAGGTTTCAGGATGGTACAAGGATGCTGCTGTGATTAGTGAAAAGAGGATTTGGAAATGAAGCACTATTTCTGCACTTTTTTGCAAAAAGAGCTCATGTTGTATAATTCAGGTTCCAAGCCTGGCTTTCCCTGCTCCCTTTTTACACCCTTTGAGACATGGCTTGAACAGAAAGTTACTGTTTAAATAGAAATACCTATATTCATAACTTGACTGCCATTTATAGCATTTACAGTTTACATAGCATTTACATAGTATGCACACCTGCCAACGTTTTTTTTTTTTTAAACTCCATTGCTGATTTTCAAATAAGGAAGTGGCTAAGACAATGTTCTTTTTGTAAATTTCATTCATTTTATGTTCACAGTAATATATGCTTCCTGTTAAGTGAAACATCTTTGCAAAGCCTGGTGGAAAATTAGAAGCATGGAAGAGTAATCTGGTCCTTCCTGGTAGGTAGTGAGGGTGGAAACTTGATCCCTTTTCTTTTCCTTTACTGCAGAGATAATGCAGAAAGCCCCTGAGTGGAATCTCAAGTTATTTTTGTGAATAAAACATAGAGTTATTTTGAAGGAAAATACACAGAGAAAAAGTGATTTGTTCGAAGGGGGAAAAACAGCTGTTAAGGTTATTATCAGCCTTTTGGTTTTTAACCATTTTTGCCAAGTATGAGATAAAACAGAATTCAAAGTGACTTCATTCAACGTAAGTGAGTGGGTTTTTTGGGTGCATGTGTGGTGTATGTGTGTTACCTTTGCCTTTTGGGGGTCTCCACCACTACCTCAGCAGGCAGTGGCTGCCCAGGCTCAGCCCCCCTTACCCCTCCACTCCCCAACTTCCCCTCCAGGATTACAGTCATGGCAGTCGCATGCCTATGTGCTGATGGTCACATTTTCCACCAGCAGCCTTTAGCTATTTGGCACAGTCCTGAAGCAATTGTGTAGATTTGGAGTTGCCTGTACTGTGGTTCTCATGTTCCTCACAGACCGTCTGGGCAACTATGATTTTCAGAGGCATTTAATTGTTAAACATTTAAAATAAAAACATAAGTTATCTTTGTCAAATCTGTGCCCTCTGTTTCTGAATATGGTCTGAAATTGCTCTAGGTTTCAGGATGGTACAAGGATGCTGCTGTGATTAGTGAAAAGAGGATTTGGAAATGAAGCACTATTTCTGCACTTTTTTGCAAAAAGAGCTCATGTTGTATAATTCAGGTTCCAAGCCTGGCTTTCCCTGCTCCCTTTTTACACCCTTTGAGACATGGCTTGAACAGAAAGTTACTGTTTAAATAGAAATACCTATATTCATAACTTGACTGCCATTTATAGCATTTACAGTTTACATAGCATTTACATAGTATGCACACCTGCCAACGTTTTTTTTTTTTTAAACTCCATTGCTGATTTTCAAATAAGGAAGTGGCTAAGACAATGTTCTTTTTGTAAATTTCATTCATTTTATGTTCACAGTAATATATGCTTCCTGTTAAGTGAAACATCTTTGCAAAGCCTGGTGGAAAATTAGAAGCATGGAAGAGTAATCTGGTCCTTCCTGGTAGGTAGTGAGGGTGGAAACTTGATCCCTTTTCTTTTCCTTTACTGCAGAGATAATCAGAGCTCTATAGAAATGACCCTGGGCAAAGAGTGTCCAAATCCTGCCTCTGTGATAGTTTGTAAGTTTTGCTAAGGTACACTGGATCTTTAATGCCTTTGGGAAAGGGTCAGCCCATCATCAGGCTTCCCAGGTGGAGCCATGGTAAAGAATCCACTTACCAGTGCCAGAGACATAAGAGATGACGGTTCAGTCACTGGGTAGGGAAGGTTCCCTGGAGGAGGGCATGGCAACCCACTTTGGTATTCTTGCCTGGAGAATCCCATGGACAAGAGGAGCCTGGTGGACCACAGTCCATAGAGTTGAAAAGAGTTGGATATGATTTAAGTGGCTTAGCACTCGCTCATGCATGAGCACATCATCACCAATTGGCTAGGAATTTATTCTTCAAGAAAAATCTAAGGATAGGGGAAAGCATAATTAATTAATAGATTTGAAAGCTTTCTCCCAGATTGGTACTTAGTTACTGAAATAAGTCACTGAATCATCCTGAGAACTCTGGAGGGGATGGATAAAAAGTTTAGTTCAAGTTCTCCACGTGTCAGTGGATGTGTTTCTATTCTATTTATAATTGTCTCCTACAACCCCATCCCTTTCATCAAATGTCCACGTCAAGGATATCAAAAAAGAAAAAAAAGAAAAGAAAAGAAAAGTGAAAGAAAGAAAGGGATAAAATTACAAAGAGTTAAGAATATTTGTGCATTATTTTGAGGGAAATGAGTGAACTCTGTGGGGTATCAGATCTCCCAGAAAGAATGTATTAGACCGTTATATTTGGTCACTGAGCTTCCCTGGTGACTCAGATGGTAAAGAATGTGCCTTCAATGCAGGAGACCTGATTTTGATCCCTATGTTGGGAATATCTCCTGGAGAAGGACATGGAAAACCACTCCAATATTCTTGCGTGGATAATCCCATCAACAGAGGATCCTGGAGGATTACAGTCCATGGGTTGCAAGGAGTAGGACATGACTGAGCAACTAACACTTTGGTCACTAGCTGTGATACTCAGAACACTGAGGTACTGGCGCTATGAGAATGTGATGAAGCTGTGAGGCTAGAGGCAACCCAAATTTTTCTTTTGTGCAATGCCTTCAGTCAAGGAGCTACATGACTCTGTATATGGGACAGCTGAAGGCAGAGAGGACCTCCTACTAGAAGTGTCCCTGATCTTTTCTAATTCAGCACTGATTTTGTGAACTTGATAATTCTGTTCCTCTGAAGATGTTTGTCAAGTGATTAGTCTCAATATTCAAATAGCCCTGAATTTATCTTAGACGAAAGTGATCTCATTGCTAGTTTCAACCAGCAAATATGCCTTTGGAATTTTTTTCTCAGGGGAGGGGTTCTTTTACTTTTCCAGGCACCAACTGAAGACACAGGAAATTCCCCAGTGAATCCAGAGTCTGTCCATTAGTATCCATTTAAATGACATCTTTTCTTTCCAAAGTACACACATACTTTGCTGGTGAGTGAGCATATGGGAATGTGGCATCCTTCCTGCCACCCCTCATGCTAAGACACATTCCTTCTACTCTCTAAATAACTTTGACACAGGCTAAGCTTTCCACACTTCATTTGTAGAAGTTCTAAATTCATGCAAATACATTATCATGCCAGTGGATTAAAGAAGAAAAATAGAATTTAGAAGTAGAGCTAAAGGGAAAGAACTCCATAAGGACCATCTTGAAATGCTGTAGAGAGTCAATGCCTGTTTCCAACTGTTGACTTCTGGGAAGAGAGTGAATTATATTTAAAGTAGCAAACCAGGTGAGAATGGAGAGGGCCTCCATGTTCAGGAGGGCAGATCAGCATGGTTTGTGACAAGTTATGTCCTATACTTGCACATGAGGTCAGATATGTTTGTGTTAAAAAACAAAACAAAACAAAACAGTGATTTGCTTTTGGGAATATTGGCTGCAATTAGGCAGATAGGATGGAGAAAAAAGAGAAAGGGCAAATGTGAGGGTCAGAAGGGTGTTTCAACTAAAAAAGATGAATAACTTGAGAGTTGTGAGTTAACTTTTATTTGGGGCATAATTAGGACTGCAGTCCAGGAGACAGCACCCCAGATAGCTCTGAGATACTGCTCCAAAGAGGCAGCAAGAGGAAGATCAATATTTAAGGATTTTGGTGAGGGGGGAGTTTAATATCATTAAACAGTCATTTTATAAATGGTCTTCAGTTAGTCACAAGGATCTGATGTCACCATGAGGAGATTTAGTGCTTTTCTAAATATGAGGAGACGCAAGGATTGAGATAATAAAATCTGTTCCTAAAAGTATCCACCTAGGGCTTTCTTGGTGGTCCATTGGGAAAGGACACAGCTTTGCAGTGCAAGGGGCACCAGTTTGATCCCTGGCCTGGGAAGATCCCACGTGCCATGGAGCGGCTGGATTGATGTGTCCAACTACCGAGCTGGAGCTCTGGAGCCCATGCGCCCAGAGCCGGTGCTCTGCGACAACAGAGGCCACTATGGTGGGAGGGCCACACAGGCCAAAGAACAAACATGGATGAAAATAGGTAAACTAGAGACCAATAGAGGTGACCAAAAAAATTAAAAAATTTAAAAAAGGAGGGGTAACATTAAGAAAAAAAAAGTATCCACCTCCAATGTCCACAATCATCAGAACTAGTGCACTTTCTTTTGTGGAAGCTCTCATTATCCTTTTATGTATTCCATAGACAAGACTCTGCCTAGTTGATTGTGTGATTTTAATCTCAGCATGTACAGCTGGTGGGAATGTTTTGTGTCCTCTTCCTTAGCTACCCTGCCCATGAATTTCAATTGTGATTTTATTTTATTTTTTTCTCAGTATAAAGGATAGTTTTCATTAATTAATTAATTTATTTTTTAAAAAACTTTTTTTTTATTTTACTTTTAACTTTTACAGAGTTTTGTTGTTTACAGATATGTATGTTCCCCGATTAGTCACATGTATATCCACTCCATCCCACCCCTCCAGACCATCATACAGCACCTGTGAAGGATCTCCTTTTCTCACAAAGCAATGACTATAGATATTTTCTTCACTTATGATAATACAGACCTTCATGTTACTTCCTTTACTCCTCTCACCCTCTGTTCCTGCCCCACATTGTCCATATGCCCACTGTCCATGTCTGTCTTTCCGTCATTTCACTACATGTGCCATCATCACCATCCTACTAGATTCCATACATATGTTAGTATATTGTATTTGTCCTTCTCTTTCTGACTGACTTCACTTTTTATGATAGGTTCTAGATCCAGCCACCTCATTAGGGCTGATTCTTCTGCATTTCTTTTAACAGCTGTGTAGTATTCCATTGTATATATGTACCAGAGGTGCTTTATCCATTCGTTCGGACATCTAGGTTGCTTCCAAGTTCTGGCTATTGTATAGAGAGCTGCAATGAACATTGGGGTACAGGTGCTTCTTTCAGTTTTGATTTCATCAGGATATAAGCCTAAGAGTGGGATTGCTGGGTCATAGGGTACTTCTAGTTTTAGTTTTTTAAGAAATCTCCACACTGTCTTCCATAGAGGCTGTATCAATCTACATTACCACCAGCAATGCAAGAGGGCTCCCTTTTCTCTGCACCCTCTCCAGCATTTATTGTCTGCTGATTTGTGGATGATGGCCATTCTGATGGGTGTGACGTGATATCTCATGGTAGTTTTGATTTGCATTTCTCTAATTATAAGTGAAGTTAAGCATCATTTCATGTGTTTTGGGGCCATCTGTATGTCATCATTGGAGAGGTGTCTGTTTAGGTCCTTTTCCCATTTTTGATTAGGTTGTTCATTTTTCCAGTGTTGAGTTGTCTGAGTGGTTTTGTGTCCTCTTCCTTAGCTACCCTGCCCATGAATTTCAATTGTGATTTTATTTTATTTTTTTCTCAGTATAAAGGATAGTTTTCATTAATTAATTAATTTATTTTTTAAAAAACTTTTTTTTTATTTTACTTTTAACTTTTACAGAGTTTTGTTGTTTACAGATATGTATGTTCCCCGATTAGTCACATGTATATCCACTCCATCCCACCCCTCCAGACCATCATACAGCACCTGTGAAGGATCTCCTTTTCTCACAAAGCAATGACTATAGATATTTTCTTCACTTATGATAATACAGACCTTCATGTTACTTCCTTTACTCCTCTCACCCTCTGTTCCTGCCCCACATTGTCCATATGCCCACTGTCCATGTCTGTCTTTCCGTCATTTCACTACATGTGCCATCATCACCATCCTACTAGATTCCATACATATGTTAGTATATTGTATTTGTCCTTCTCTTTCTGACTGACTTCACTTTTTATGATAGGTTCTAGATCCAGCCACCTCATTAGGGCTGATTCTTCTGCATTTCTTTTAACAGCTGTGTAGTATTCCATTGTATATATGTACCAGAGGTGCTTTATCCATTCGTTCGGACATCTAGGTTGCTTCCAAGTTCTGGCTATTGTATAGAGAGCTGCAATGAACATTGGGGTACAGGTGCTTCTTTCAGTTTTGATTTCATCAGGATATAAGCCTAAGAGTGGGATTGCTGGGTCATAGGGTACTTCTAGTTTTAGTTTTTTAAGAAATCTCCACACTGTCTTCCATAGAGGCTGTATCAATCTACATTACCACCAGCAATGCAAGAGGGCTCCCTTTTCTCTGCACCCTCTCCAGCATTTATTGTCTGCTGATTTGTGGATGATGGCCATTCTGATGGGTGTGACGTGATATCTCATGGTAGTTTTGATTTGCATTTCTCTAATTATAAGTGAAGTTAAGCATCATTTCATGTGTTTTGGGGCCATCTGTATGTCATCATTGGAGAGGTGTCTGTTTAGGTCCTTTTCCCATTTTTGATTGGGTTGTTCATTTTTCCAGTGTTGAGTTGTCTGAGTTGTTTGTAGATTTTGGGGATTAATTCTTTGTCTGTTGTTTCATTTGCTATGATTATCTCCCATTCTGTGGGCTGTCTATTCATCTTTTTTGTAATTTCTGTTGCTGAACAAAAGCTTTTAAGTTTCACGAGGTCCCACATGTTAATTTTTGGTTTTACTTCCACTATTCTAGTAGGTGTGTCAGAGAAGATCTTGCTTTGATTGATGTTCTTAGAGTGTTTTGCCTATATTCTCCACTAAGAGTTTTAGAGTTTCTTGTCTTACATTTAGGTCTTTGATTCATTTTGAGTTGATCTTTGTGTATGGTGTCAGGGAATGTTCTAACTTCATTTTTTTGCATGTAGCTGAAAGGTCCTAAAGATATCCATGAAGTCCATCTCTTCTAGTGTGGCATTTAAGGCTTGTGTTTCTTTATTAATTTTCTGTTTGGATGGTCTGTCCATTGGGGTGAGAGGAGTGTTATAGTCTCTTACTCTGATTATGTTAGTGTCGATGTCTTCTTTTATGTCTGAAAGTGTTTGTCTTATGTATTGGGGTGCTCCTGCATTGTGTGCATAGATATTTATGATTGTTATGTCTTCCTCTTGGATCGATCCCTTGATCATGATGTAGTATCCTGCCTTGTCTCTTAGAATCTTCTTTAATTTGAAGTCTATTTTGTCTGATATGAGGATTGCTACTCCAACTTTCTCTTGATTTCCATTTGCATGGAGTATCTTTTTCCATCCTCTCACTTTCAGTCCTAATAGTGGGATTGCTGGGTCATAGGGTACTTCTATTTTCAGTTTTTAAGAAATCTCACACTGTCTTCCATAGAGGCTGTATCAATCTACCTTCCCACCAGCAATGCAAGCGGGCTCCCTTTTGTCTGCACCCTCTCCAGCATTTATTGTCTGCTGATTTGTGGATGATGGCCATTCTGATGGGTGTGACGTGATATCTCATGGTAGTTTTGATTTGCATTTCTCTAATTATAAGTGAAGTTAAGCATCATTTCATGTGTTTTGGGGCCATCTGTATGTCATCATTGGAGAGGTGTCTGTTTAGGTCCTTTTCCCATTTTTGATTAGGTTGTTCATTTTTCCAGTGTTGAGTTGTCTGAGTTGTTTGTAGATTTTGGGGATTAATTCTTTGTCTGTTGTTTCATTTGCTATGATTATCTCCCATTCTGTGGGCTGTCTATTCATCTTTTTTGTAATTTCTGTTGCTGAACAAAAGCTTTTAAGTTTCACGAGGTCCCACATGTTAATTTTTGGTTTTACTTCCACTATTCTAGTAGGTGTGTCAGAGAAGATCTTGCTTTGATTGATGTTCTTAGAGTGTTTTGCCTATATTCTCCACTAAGAGTTTTAGAGTTTCTTGTCTTACATTTAGGTCTTTGATTCATTTTGAGTTGATCTTTGTGTATGGTGTCAGGGAATGTTCTAACTTCATTTTTTTGCATGTAGCTGAAAGGTCCTAAAGATATCCATGAAGTCCATCTCTTCTAGTGTGGCATTTAAGGCTTGTGTTTCTTTATTAATTTTCTGTTTGGATGGTCTGTCCATTGGGGTGAGAGGAGTGTTATAGTCTCTTACTCTGATTATGTTAGGGTCGATGTCTTCTTTTATGTCTGAAAGTGTTTGTCTTATGTATTGGGGTGCTCCTGCATTGTGTGCATAGATATTTATGATTGTTATGTCTTCCTCTTGGATCGATCCCTTGATCATGATGTAGTATCCTGCCTTGTCTCTTAGAATCTTCTTTAATTTGAAGTCTATTTTGTCTGATATGAGGATTGCTACTCCAACTTTCTCTTGATTTCCATTTGCATGGAGTATCTTTTTCCATCCTCTCACTTTCAGTCTATGAGCGTCTCTAGGTCTGAAGTGAATTTCCTGTAGGCAGCATATGTATGGGTCTTGTTTCTGAATCCACTCAGCCAGTCTGCGTCTTTTGGCTGGGGCATTTAGTCCATTCACGTTTAAAGTAATTATTGATACAAATGATCCTATTGTCATCTTCTTAGATGTTATGATGGCTTTGTTTTGTAGATCTTCTTTTTCTCTTATACTTGTTGTTTATATAAGTTCCTTTAACACTTGTTGTAAGACTGGTTTGGTGTGACTAAATTCTTTTAATTTTTGCTTGTCTGTAAAGCTTTTGATTTCTCCATCAAGTTTGAATGAGATCCTTGCAGAGTAGAGGATTCTTGGTTGCAGACTATTCTCTTTTAGCCATTTAAATGTGTCCTGCCATTCCCTTCTGGCCTGCAGAGTTTCTGTTGAAAGATCAGCTGTTAAACGTATGGGCTTTCCCTTGTATGTCACTAGTTGCTTTTCCCTTGCTGCTTTGAGAATTCTGTCCTTGTGTTTAATTTGTGTTAGCTTCATTAATATGTGTCCTGGTGTGTTTCTTCTTGGGTTGATTCTGTATGGTACTCTTTGCGTTACTTGGACTTGATGGACTATTTCTTTTCCCAAGTTGGGGAAATTTTCAACTAGAATCTCTTCAAAAATTTTCTCATAGCCTTTCTTTTTTTCTTCTTCTTCTGGAAGCCCTATAATTCAAACATTGGTGCATTTGATATTATCCCAGAGGTCTCTGAGGCTATCCTCTGCTCTTTTCAATCTTTGAGCTTGATTCTGTTTTTCAGCAGTTACAGCCACCATGCTGTCTTCCAGCTCACTTATCCGGTCTGCTCTTTTCAGTGTTTTAAGTTCCAGCCCTTTTGAAATTCATGTATTTTTAGGGGATTTTTGTTTATGTCTTCCTCTTGGATCGATCCCTTGATCATGATGTAGTATCCTGCCTTGTCTCTTAGAATCTTCTTTAATTTGAAGTCTATTTTGTCTGATATGAGGATTGCTACTCCAACTTTCTCTTGATTTCCATTTGCATGGAGTATCTTTTTCCATCCTCTCACTTTCAGTCTATGAGCGTCTCTAGGTCTGAAGTGAATTTCCTGTAGGCAGCATATGTATGGGTCTTGTTTTTGAATCCACTCAGCCAGTCTGCGTCTTTTGGCTGGGGCATTTAGTCCATTCACGTTTAAAGTAATTATTGATACAAATGATCCTATTGTCATCTTCTTAGATGTTATGATGGCTTTGTTTTGTAGATCTTCTTTTTCTCTTATACTTGTTGTTTATATAAGTTCCTTTAACACTTGTTGTAAGACTGGTTTGGTGTGACTAAATTCTTTTAATTTTTGCTTGTCTGTAAAGCTTTTGATTTCTCCATCAAGTTTGAATGAGATCCTTGCAGAGTAGAGGATTCTTGGTTGCAGACTATTCTCTTTTAGCCATTTAAATGTGTCCTGCCATTCCCTTCTGGCCTGCAGAGTTTCTGTTGAAAGATCAGCTGTTAAACGTATGGGCTTTCCCTTGTATGTCACTAGTTGCTTTTCCCTTGCTGCTTTGAGAATTCTGTCCTTGTGTTTAATTTGTGTTAGCTTCATTAATATGTGTCCTGGTGTGTTTCTTCTTGGGTTGATTCTGTATGGTACTCTTTGCGTTACTTGGACTTGATGGACTATTTCTTTTCCCAAGTTGGGGAAATTTTCAACTAGAATCTCTTCAAAAATTTTCTCATAGCCTTTCTTTTTTTCTTCTTCTTCTGGAAGCCCTATAATTCAAACATTGGTGCATTTGATATTATCCCAGAGGTCTCTGAGGCTATCCTCTGCTCTTTTCATTCTTTGAGCTTGATTCTGTTTTTCAGCCGTTACGTCCACCATTCTATCTTCCAGCTCACTTATCCGGTCTTCTGTCTCAGATACTCTGCTCATGATTCCTTCTACAGTGTTTTTAAGTTCAGCCTTGAGTTGTTTCTCTCTGTTACTTTTTTTGTAAGTTCATGTATTTCTTTATTCAGTGTGTTAGTTGTGTCTTGCAATTTCTCTAACATTCTGTTTTCAGTGTCTTTTTATCATCTTTACTATCATTCTTCTGAAATCACTTTCAGAAAGTTTGTCCAAATCCTCTTCATTGATTTGATCTTGTGTGTTTGTAGATTGTTCCTTCACTTGTGTGGTATTTCTCTGCCATTTCATTGTTATTATTAACTTTTAAACTAACTGTTTGGGGTTTCTTTTTCCCAGACTTTGAGTTACGTCTGTAGGTGTTTGTTGTTTGGATGAGGCTTCTTATTCTGGGTGATGCTGGTGGTTGGTTTATGTCAGGACTTGCATACAAGTGCTTAACTTTGTTGACGTTCTCACTGTTTGTTGCTCTCTAATGTTAGGCATTCTCTAGTATTGTAGAGTTGTGGAGTCTGTGCTCCCTCCCTAAAGCCCCTGGGCTTGTTGCCTGACCAGGAAATGAAGATTTCACGGCTGGTTTGTTATGGCATTAAATGATATTAAAACATATATACGTGAAGGAGAAACAGAAGGTAGGAGGGGAGCCAAGATGGAGGAGGAATGAGGGGAAGATTTCACCAGCTCTCCAACAGAATCACCAGAACTAATCAAGAAATGAACCACCACCAACAAACCAGCCGCTAGACGAAAGAAGAATTCCATAGGTCTGTGAGAGTAGAAGAGTGAACAGCCAGAAATTTCCCGGAGCTACAGTTCTTAAGAATCCTCTATCCTAACCCCTACGCCAGACCGCACCGACAGAGAGCGCACCAGCAAGTACCCTAAAAGGGGGGCCTAAGTGTAAGCTCAGGGGAGAGAGGGCAGCAATCAGCTTGAAAACTCCAAGAATCCGCCCGGGTCACCGGCAGAAATTAAGACACTGAGAAGATAGGATACTGGAGCAGGGCCTGGCGGAACAAGTGCTGCCTAGCGACCTGGAGCTGGGAGGGAGCACCCAGTGTGAAAATCGTGCCGCTCGGCTGGGCGAAAATCGCGACTTTCCGCCTGGCACCGGGTGAGTTCAAACACTCCTAGTGGGGGACTGGCTGAAGGGGAGGTCGCCCACAGATTGCAGACCAGGGACTGGGCTCGAGCCAGACGGGGAAGCTCGTGCCTGCCTTTGGGACTTTGAGGCGTAACCGCCAGTGCGAGCGCGCCAGTGGCAGAGGAGCCTGTGCACCCCCATAACTACACCCGCAGCGGAGGAAGCCGGGAGAAGGGCAGGTATTGGAGGCTACTGAAGGGTGCGTGGCAGAGCCAGGACGCCCCCGCCCAACACTAGATTGCGCGCGTGCTGCGGCCCCCTCGCCAACGGACTGGAATAAGCCTGCGGCCCTGCCCAACCCAGGACGGAGCACGCGCTGCGGTCCCCCACCTGACAGAATGGGATCAGCCCCCCAACCCGGCCAGCACCTGAGCTTGCAGACAGGTGCCATAAGGGAAAGGCTACATCATCAAGACAACACCATCGAGAGCAGACTGGCTTCCACCAGACAGATGAGAGGATAAAAACCAGGGACACTGTTTACTTTTTTGCTTATCTGTTGCGGACGGTTCTGTTTATTCGTTTGATTGGTCAGGTTTTTTTTTTTTTTTTTCTCTCTTTTGTCTCTTCTTATTAAGTTTCTCTTCCCTTTTTTAATTTTTAAATTCTTTTTCTGATTTTTAATTATTATTATTATTATTTTTAAATGTTAATTCTTGAACTTCTAATTTTCTTTCCTCTTTCCCACTCCTTCCTCCCTCTATGTTCTAAATCTAAAACATTCTCCTATATACCACTACCCTCTAGATAACTATTTCCTACGTTCCTGTCTCCACTATTCTCTTCCAGCTGCACTAAACAATACAACACACTAATCTTGGCTACATAACCCTATAAAATCCTTCCAAGTCGCATCTATTCCTTCTCATGACCCATACACTCTCCACCTCCTCACCCCCAACACATGTCTTAGTTAAAAATTGCTTCCAATGAAATAGTCGAAGCCAGGACCTTACCCAAGATCTATTTTTCCAGGCACTATTTTAACTAATTCAGAGCTTAACGAGCAAGTATCATCTTAGATTGTGTCATTTGCCAGAAAAATTTCCTGTGCTTTGTCACTGTAAGACTGTTGATGAGCTTATTGCTGTGTATGTATGTATATCTTATGACGATGTTAGAAAACATCTGCATGCTTTATAGTATTAGGGACTGGGCTCGAGCCAGACGGGAAGCTGTGCCTGCCTTAGGGACTTTGAGGCGTAACCGCCAGTGCGAGCGCGCCAGTGGCAGAGGAGCCTGTGCACCCCCATAACTACACCCGCAGCGGAGGAAGCCGGGAGAAGGGCAGGTATTGGAGGCTACTGAAGGGTGCGTGGCAGAGCCAGGACGCCCCCGCCCAACACTAGATTGCGCGCGTGCTGCGGCCCCCTCGCCAACGGACTGGAATAAGCCTGCGGCCCTGCCCAACCCAGGACGGAGCACGCGCTGCGGTCCCCCACCTGACAGAATGGGATCAGCCCCCCAACCCGGCCAGCACCTGAGCTTGCAGACAGGTGCCATAAGGGAAAGGCTACATCATCAAGACAACACCATCGAGAGCAGACTGGCTTCCACCAGACAGATGAGAGGATAAAAACCAGGGACACTGTTTACTTTTTTGCTTATCTGTTGCGGACGGTTCTGTTTATTCGCTTTGATTGGTCAGGTTTGTTTTTCTCTCTTTTATCTCTTCTTATTAAGTTTCTCTTCCCTTTTTTAATTTTTAAATTCTTTTTCTGATTTTTAATTATTATTATTATTATTTTTAAATGTTAATTCTTGAACTTCTAATTTTCTTTCCTCTTTCCCACTCCTTCCTCCCTCTATGTTCTAAATCTAAAACATTCTCCTATATACCACTACCCTCTAGATAACTATTTCCTACGTTCCTGTCTCCACTATTCTCTTCCAGCTGCACTAAACAATACAACACACTAATCTTGGCTACATAACCCTATAAAATCCTTCCAAGTCGCATCTATTCCTTCTCATGACCCATACACTCTCCACCTCCTCACCCCCAACACATGTCTTAGTTAAAAATTGCTTCCAATGAAATAGTCGAAGCCAGGACCTTACCCAAGATCTATTTTTCCAGGCACTATTTTAACTAATTCAGAGCTTAACGAGCAAGTATCATCTTAGATTGTGTCATTTGCCAGAAAAATTTCCTGTGCTTTGTCACTGTAAGACTGGTTAGATGAGCTTATTGCTGTGTATGTATGTATATCTTATGACGATGTTAGAAAACATCTGCATGCTTTTATGACTGTCACCCATTAGGGACACACCTCTTGCTCCTCAGATGCTAGTATTTGAACTAATATCACAGAATACCATAGCAAACCAGACATAGAGCCTACACCCCCTGACCAATCATCAAACCAAGGAGCCTCGGAGTGGAAGCCCTGATTCCAAGACCCCACACTATCGAAGAACATACAACACTAGAGATTGTTCACCTGTAAACAAGACCTAACACCACCCAAGACACAAACCACTGAACCCTTCTAGAAGGACAGAAACCCAAAGGAAGGGAGAATTCAACCAAGAAGCCTGGTGGGGAAAAGAACTCCATACACACAGACACCCACAAAGAAACAAAAACTAACCTAATAATGAAACGACAGAGAAACACTACACAAATGAAGGACCAAGCTAGAGAAACACCACTTCAAATGACAGAGGAGGAGATACACAAATTATCTGAAAGAGAATTCAGAAAAACTATACTAATGAGGATGCAAAACACCGAAAACAGAATATTAGAGGAAATTAGTGCATTGAGAAAAGACATGCAGGAAATGAAAAATAAGCAAATAGAGACCACCAACTCAATTGCTGAACTCAAAAATACTACAGAAGGTCTCAACAGTAGAGTATCGGAGGCTGAAGAACGGATAAGCGAGCTGGAAGATAGACTGGTGGAAATAACTGGTGAGGAACAGAACAAAGCCGAAAGAATTAAAAGAACTGAGGATAGCCTCACAGACCTACGGGACAATATCAAACGCACCAACATTAGAATTATAGGAGTTCCAGAAGAAGAAGACGGAAAGAAAGGTTATGAAAAAATTCTTGAAGAGGTTATAGTGGAAAACTTCCCCAGCATGGGAAAGGAAATAGTCAACCATGTCCAAGAAGCACAAAGAGTTCCATACAGGAGAAACCCCAGAAGAAACACACCAAGGCACATTCTAATCAAACTAACATAGACTAAATATAAAGACAGATTACTAAAAGCAGCAGGAAGCAAACAACAAATAACATATAAAGGAAACCCCATATGTCTAACTGCAGATCTCTCAACAGAAACCCTGCAGGCCAGAAGAGAATGGCAGGACACATTTAAACGGCTAAAAGAGAATAACCTTCAACCAAGAATTCTCTACCCAGCAAGAATCTCATTCAGAATCGATGGAGAAGTCAAAAGCTTCTCAGACAGACAAACACTAAAAGAATTCTGTACCACAAAACCAGCCCTACAACAAGTGTTAAAGGGCCTGATATAGCCAATAAATACAAGAGTAGAAGTCCTACCAATCAAACCCCAAACTTCTAAGAAGATGACAATAGGAACATTCATATCAATAATTACTTTGACTGTAAATGGATTAAATGCTCCAACCAAATGACACAGGTTGGCTGAATGGATCCAGAAACATGACCCATATATATGCTGTTTACAAGAGACCCAGTTCAGACCTAGAGACACCCATAGACTGAAAGTGAGGGGCTGGAAAAAGATATTCCATGCAAATGGAAATCAAAAGAAAGCTGGGGTAGCAATCCTCATATCAGACAAAATAGATTTTAAAGTAAAGAAGATTCTAAGAGACAAGGCAGGTCACTACATCATGATTAAGGGATCCATCCAAGAGGAAGACATAACAGTCATGAACATCTACGCACCCAACACAGAGGCACCTCAATACATAAGACAGATACTTTCAGATTTAAAAGAAGAAATCAATAATAACACAATAATAGTAGGACACTTTAACACTCCTCTCACACCAATGGATAGATCATCTAAACAGAAAACTAATAAAGAAACACAAGCCTTAAATGCCACACGAGAAAAGATGGACCTCATCAATATCTTTAGGACCCAAAGGCAGAAGAATACACTTTCTTCTCAAGTGCTCACGGAACATTCTCCAGGATAGACCACATCTTGGGCCAATCACGAACATTCTTCCCCAGCATGGGAAAATAGTCAACATGAAGAAGCACAAAGAGTTCCATACAGGAGAAACCCCAGAAGAAACACACCAAGGCACATTCTAATCAAACTAACATAGACTAAATATAAAGACAGATTACTAAAAGCAGCAGGAAGCAAACAACAAATAACATATAAAGGAAACCCCATATGTCTAACTGCAGATCTCTCAACAGAAACCCTGCAGGCCAGAAGAGAATGGCAGGACACATTTAAACGGCTAAAAGAGAATAACCTTCAACCAAGAATTCTCTACCCAGCAAGAATCTCATTCAGAATCGATGGAGAAGTCAAAAGCTTCTCAGACAGACAAACACTAAAAGAATTCTGTACCACAAAACCAGCCCTACAACAAGTGTTAAAGGGCCTGATATAGCCAATAAATACAAGAGTAGAAGTCCTACCAATCAAACCCCAAACTTCTAAGAAGATGACAATAGGAACATTCATATCAATAATTACTTTGACTGTAAATGGATTAAATGCTCCAACCAAATGACACAGGTTGGCTGAATGGATCCAGAAACATGACCCATATATATGCTGTTTACAAGAGACCCAGTTCAGACCTAGAGACACCCATAGACTGAAAGTGAGGGGCTGGAAAAAGATATTCCATGCAAATGGAAATCAAAAGAAAGCTGGGGTAGCAATCCTCATATCAGACAAAATAGATTTTAAAGTAAAGAAGATTCTAAGAGACAAGGCAGGTCACTACATCATGATTAAGGGATCCATCCAAGAGGAAGACATAACAGTCATGAACATCTACGCACCCAACACAGAGGCACCTCAATACATAAGACAGATACTTTCAGATTTAAAAGAAGAAATCAATAATAACACAATAATAGTAGGACACTTTAACACTCCTCTCACACCAATGGATAGATCATCTAAACAGAAAACTAATAAAGAAACACAAGCCTTAAATGCCACACGAGAAAAGATGGACCTCATCAATATCTTTAGGACCCAAAGGCAGAAGAATACACTTTCTTCTCAAGTGCTCACGGAACATTCTCCAGGATAGACCACATCTTGGGCCACAAATCTAACCTCAATCAATTCAAGAAAACTGAAATTATATCAACCATCTTCTCGGACCACAATGCAATGAGACGAGAGATCAACTACAGGAGAAAAACCGCTAAAAATACAAACACATGGCGATCAAACAACACATACCTAAAAAAACCAACTGATTACTGAGGAAATCAAAGGAGAAATTAAAGAATTCCTAGAAGAAAATGACAATGAATATATGACCGTGCAAAACCTATGGGATACTGCAAAAGCAGATCTAAGAGGGAAATTTATAGCAATACAATCCGACCTCAAGAAACTAGGAAAATATGAAGCAGATGACTTAACCCTCCACTTAAAACGATTGGAAAAAGAAGAACAGAAACATCCCAAAGCCAGCAGAAGAAGAGAAATTATAGACTAGAGCAGAAATAAATCAGAAAGAAATGAAAGAAACTATAGTATGGATAAATAAAAGAAAAAGCTGGTTCTTGAAAAGGTAAACAAAATTGACAAGCCTCTGGCCAGACTCATCAAGAAAAAGAGAGAGAAGAACCAGATCAACAAAATCAAAAACGAAAAAAGAGAGATTACAACAGATCATGCAGAAATCCAAAGGATTCTAAGAGACTATTATGAGCAACTCTATGGCAACAAACTGGACAACCTGGAAGAAATGAACAGTTTCTTGGACAGGGTTAATCTCCCAAGACTGAGCCAGGAAGAAACAGAAACTTTGAACAACCCAATCACAAGCTCAGAAATCGAATTTGTGATTAAAAATTTACCGAAAAATAAGAGCCCAGGGCCAGAAGGCTTCACAGCCGAATTCTACCAAACATTTAAAGAAGAGCTAATGCCCGTCCTTCTAAAACTCTTCCAAACAATCGCACAGGGAGGAAAACTTCCAAACACATTCTACGAGGCCACCATCACCCTGATACCCAAACCAGGCAAAGACAACACAAAAAAGGAAAATTACAGACCAATTTCTCTGATGAACTTAGATGCCAAGATCCTCAACAAAATCCTCGCAAACAGAATTCAACAACACATCAAAAAACTCATACATCACGATCAAGTCGGGTTCATCCTAGGCATGAAAGGATTCTTCAACATTCGCAAATCAATCAATGTGATACACCATATCAACAAACTGAGAGACAAAAATCACATAATCATCTCAATAGATGCAGAAAAAGCCTTCGACAAAGT
Source organism: Tragulus kanchil (assembly GCA_022376925.1). Classification (NCBI taxonomy): domain Eukaryota; kingdom Metazoa; phylum Chordata; class Mammalia; order Artiodactyla; family Tragulidae; genus Tragulus; species Tragulus kanchil. The sequence continues at coordinate 47,019,879 of JAIOJX010000025.1, forward strand.
ACAACACCCATTTATGATAAAAACTCTTCAGAAAATGGGCATAGAAGGAACCTATCTCAACATAGTGAAAGCCATATATGAGAAGCCCACAGCGAACATTATCCTCAATGGTGAAAAACTGAAAGCATTCCCTCTAAGATCAGGAACAAGACAGGGGTGTCCACTTTCACCGCTACTATTCAACATAGTCCTGGAAGTTCTAGCAACAGAAATAAGAGAAGAGAAAGAAATCAAAGGAATCCAGATTGGAAAGGAAGAAGTCAAGCTCTCTCTGTTTGCAGACAACATGATATTATACATAGAAAATCCCAAATACTCTATTACAAAGCTACTAGAGCTAATCAACGAATTCATTAAAGTCACAGGATACAAAGTCAACACACAGAAATCACTGGCATTCCTATACACAAACAATGAAAAATCAGAAAATGAAATCAAAGAGGCAGTCCCCTTCACCATTGCAACCAAAAGAATCAAATATCTAGGAATAAACCTACCCAAAGAAACAAAAAAACTGTACACTGAAAATTACAAGACACTCATGAGAGACATTAAAAAAGACTTAAACAGATGGAGAGATATTCCATGTTCCTGGGTCGGAAGAATCAATATTGTGAAAATGACCATACTACCAAATATCATCTACAGATTCAATGCAATACCTGTTCAACTTCCATTGACATTTTTCACAGAGCTAGACCAAAGAATAACAGTTTATATGGAAACACAAAAGACCACGAATATCCAAATCAACTCTGAGAAAGAAAAACGGAGCTGGAGGGATCAGCCTCCCCAATTTCAGACAATACTACAAAGCAACAGTCCTCAAGACAGTATGGTACTGGCACAAAAACAGAACTATAGACCAATGGAACAAGATCGAGAGCCCAGAGATCAACCCACGCACCTATGGGTACCTTATTTTTGACAAAGGAGGAGAAACTATAAAGTGGGACAAAGACAGCCTCTTCAACAGTGGTGCTGGGAACATTGGACAACTACATGCAAAAAAATGAAGTTGGAACATTCCCTGACACCATACACTAAGATCAACTCAAAATGGATTAAAGACCTCAATGTAAGACCAGAAACCATCAAACTCTTAGAGGAGAATATAGGCAAAACCCTCAAGGACATCAATCAAAGCAAGATCTTCTCCACCGACTTAAAAACTCTTCAGAAAATGGGCATAGAAGGAACCTATCTCAACATAGTGAAAGCCATATATGAGAAGCCCACAGCGAACATTATCCTCAATGGTGAAAAACTGAAAGCATTCCCTCTAAGATCAGGAACAAGACAGGGGTGTCCACTTTCACCGCTACTATTCAACATAGTCCTGGAAGTTCTAGCAACAGAAATAAGAGAAGAGAAAGAAATCAAAGGAATCCAGATTGGAAAGGAAGAAGTCAAGCTCTCTCTGTTTGCAGACAACATGATATTATACATAGAAAATCCCAAATACTCTATTACAAAGCTACTAGAGCTAATCAACGAATTCATTAAAGTCACAGGATACAAAGTCAACACACAGAAATCACTGGCATTCCTATACACAAACAATGAAAAATCAGAAAATGAAATCAAAGAGGCAGTCCCCTTCACCATTGCAACCAAAAGAATCAAATATCTAGGAATAAACCTACCCAAAGAAACAAAAAAACTGTACACTGAAAATTACAAGACACTCATGAGAGACATTAAAAAAGACTTAAACAGATGGAGAGATATTCCATGTTCCTGGGTCGGAAGAATCAATATTGTGAAAATGACCATACTACCAAATATCATCTACAGATTCAATGCAATACCTGTTCAACTTCCATTGACATTTTTCACAGAGCTAGACCAAAGAATAACAGTTTATATGGAAACACAAAAGACCACGAATATCCAAATCAACTCTGAGAAAGAAAAACGGAGCTGGAGGGATCAGCCTCCCCAATTTCAGACAATACTACAAAGCAACAGTCCTCAAGACAGTATGGTACTGGCAAAAAAACAGAACTATAGACCAATGGAACAAGATCGAGAGCCCAGAGATCAACCCACGCACCTATGGGTACCTTATTTTTGACAAAGGAGGAGAAACTATAAAGTGGGACAAAGACAGCCTCTTCAACAGTGGTGCTGGGAACATTGGACAACTACATGCAAAAAAATGAAGTTGGAACATTCCCTGACACCATACACTAAGATCAACTCAAAATGGATTAAAGACCTCAATGTAAGACCAGAAACCATCAAACTCTTAGAGGAGAATATAGGCAAAACCCTCAAGGACATCAATCAAAGCAAGATCTTCTCCACCGACTTAAATAGCAGAACTGAAAAGAAAAACTAACATGTGGGACCTCATGAAACTTAAAACCTTTTGTACAGCAAAAGAAATTACAAAAAAGCTGAATGGACACCCCACAGAGTTGGAGAAAATCATAGCAAATGAAACAACAGACAAAGAATTAATCTCCAACATCTACAAGCGACTCAGACAATTCAGCACAGGGAAAATGAACAACCCTATCAAAAAAATGGGAAAAAGACCTAAAGAGACGCCTCTCCAAAGAGGACATACAGATGCCCCAAAAGCACATGAAACGATGCTCAATCTCGCTTATTATCAGAGAAATGCAAATTAAAACGACAATGAGATACCACCTCACACCCATCAGAATGGCCATATTCAAAAAATCGACAAACAATAAATGCTGGAGAGGGTGCAGAGAAAAGGGAGCCCTCTTGCATTGCTGGTGGGAATGTAAATTGATATAGCCTCTATGGAAGACAGTATGGAGATTTCTTAAAAAACTAAAACTAGAAGTACCCTATGACCCAGCAATCCCACTCTTAGGCTTATATCCTGATGAAATCAAAACTGAAAGAAGCACCTGTACCCCAATGTTCATTGCAGCTCTCTATACAATAGCCAGAACTTGGAAGCAGCCTAGATGTCCATCGACGAATGAATGGATCCAGAAGCTCTGGTACATATATACAATGGAATACTACTCAGCTGTTAAAAGAAATGCAGAAGACTCAGTCCTAATGAAGTGGCTGGCTCTAGAACCTATCATAAAAGGTGAAGTAAGTCAAAAAGAGAAAGACAAATACAGTATACTAACACACATATATGGAATCTAGTAGGACGGTCTTGATAACACATGCAGGGAACTCTTGGAAAAACAGACAGAACATAGACATAGGGACATTGTGGGAAGAAATAGGAGGGGAAGCATGGAGGAGTAACGTGGAAACCTATAGTGTTATGTGCGAAAAGATAGCTAGTGTCATGTGCTAAAGGAATAGGAGTGCTTACAATGGCTTGGGCGAAGGTCTGGAGGGTGGGATGGGACTGGGGGTGGACCATGGATATGCATATGACTGATCTGGGAATATAGGCAAAACCCTCAAGGACATCAATCAAAGCAAGATCTTCTCCACCGACTTAAATAGCAGAACTGAAAAGAAAAACTAACATGTGGGACCTCATGAAACTTAAAACCTTTTGTACAGCAAAAGAAATTACAAAAAAGCTGAATGGACACCCCACAGAGTTGGAGAAAATCATAGCAAATGAAACAACAGACAAAGAATTAATCTCCAACATCTACAAGCGACTCAGACAATTCAGCACAGGGAAAATGAACAACCCTATCAAAAAAATGGGAAAAAGACCTAAAGAGACGCCTCTCCAAAGAGGACATACAGATGCCCCAAAAGCACATGAAACGATGCTCAACCTCGCTTATTATCAGAGAAATGCAAATTAAAACGACAATGAGATACCACCTCACACCCATCAGAATGGCCATATTCAAAAAATCGACAAACAATAAATGCTGGAGAGGGTGCAGAGAAAAGGGAGCCCTCTTGCATTGCTGGTGGGAATGTAAATTGATATAGCCTCTATGGAAGACAGTATGGAGATTTCTTAAAAAACTAAAACTAGAAGTACCCTATGACCCAGCAATCCCACTCTTAGGCTTATATCCTGATGAAATCAAAACTGAAAGAAGCACCTGTACCCCAATGTTCATTGCAGCTCTCTATACAATAGCCAGAACTTGGAAGCAGCCTAGATGTCCATCGACGAATGAATGGATCCAGAAGCTCTGGTACATATATACAATGGAATACTACTCAGCTGTTAAAAGAAATGCAGAAGACTCAGTCCTAATGAAGTGGCTGGCTCTAGAACCTATCATAAAAAGTGAAGTAAGTCAAAAAGAGAAAGACAAATACAGTATACTAACACACATATATGGAATCTAGTAGGACGGTCTTGATAACACATGCAGGGAACTCTTGGAAAAACAGACAGAACATAGACATAGGGACATTGTGGGGAAGAAATAGGGAGGGGGAAGCATGGAGGGAGTAACGTGGAAACCTATAGTGTTATGTGCGGAAAAGATAGCTAGTGTCATAGTGCTAAGGGAATAGGAGTGCTTACAATGGCTTGGGGCGAAGGTCTGGAGGGGTGGGATGGGGGGATCTGGGCAGGTGGGGACCATGGATATGCATATGACTGATCTGGGAACATACATGTCTGTGAACAACAAAACTCTGTTAAACCTTTAAGATAAAGAAAAATAGTAAAAAAAAAAGAATGCCATCTGATTTTCGTGAATTAAGCTAAATTTATTTTTCTAATAATAGTGTTTATTGTATATGCACTAGATGCCAGACTATGTTCTAAATGTATGTTCTCATTTTGTCTTCCTATAAATTCTCTTCAAACCCATCTACAGATATTAACTGTTGGAGCACATCCAAACTATTGACCACCCTTTGATCGAATGTATCCAATTTTTTTCAGCTTAGATGAAATGCTGGAACAGCGTATCTTCTTTCTCAGTAAGTCTTCCAAACAGGGTTTCTTGACTGATTTTTTAAACTGCTGTGACTAATATGTTTTCCACCAGGGAGAGGGAACTTTAAAAAGTGGGAGAAGTGGAAAAGCTGCCAACAGAGATAGACTACTAGCACATTATGGGATAGTAAATCATACTTTATTACTCTCAGAACTTCATTCTTTTATCAATGTTTGAATAAAACAGCTATTTTTACAATTTTTTTTTCATGTGTTTCTGGCTCAATTTACTTGCCGCATATGCTTTGTCTCTTGCTTTTCCTATCTTGGATTATAGCTTGCTTTTTCTGTCACTCAGTTTGAGGCATCCCCTTGGGTTCCTTTGCTCTTAACATATCTTTTTATTTTTTAAAATATTGCTTTTTATTGAAAGAGTTTTTTCTCATCATTGTCTTTCTTGCAAAGCAAGAAAAACTATTTTTTCCATTTTTCTCTTTTTATATTCCTAGTCAGTTGTGATTCATTTTCATTCCTTGTGCTTTTAATTGCAAACTTCTTCTCATGGTACTTTTATTCTGCTCCCTTTCATAATTTTCCTTTCTCTCTTCACAACTTATTTTTTCTTTCTACAGTTAACTGTCTTGTTTGACAGCCCCAGTTTTTGTGATTTCTCCCATGGAATGATCCTTTTACTTTTTTCTTTCCTTAAACTCTGCTACCAGTTACTAAAATTGCTAATGCACTGAGCTGAAATAAAGGATTTCATGACACTTTCATTACTTTTGTTCCCAGCTTTTCAAAAATGTTTTATGCTTTTCAACTTTTATTTCTCTACCATCCCCTCAAACCTACTCTGAACCTACCAGTTTTGTATTCCTGTTATTTTGTCCTTTTATACCTCTTGAGACCATTCTCCTTTGTCACCAGGAGAACTAGGATGACTTGAACTAACTGTAGAATAAGGAGGTGTATTTTCATTTACTCCCATGAAACTGGACTGTATGTACCCCATACATTTAAACTTCATCTAATAATTATTCAAGTTCAAAGTTAGTTACTATTCCTAAAACTTTTTGGCAGAAGAAAGACAGATGAATCAAGGGTGGAAATAACGGGAAGGCAGTTAGCAGGGAGGATGGTTAAGAGCTGCACACAGAGAGGGAGGCTGAGGAACAGAAAAGGGTTCTGTTGTCTGTATTGTTTCCACCTCTGTGGACTTCCTGTAGTGTCAGTGACAGCTGTGAATCTCCTCAGGTTCTGCAACATCCAGGAACCCAAACTGTGCCACCTGTTGCTTTCCCGTGGAGGGAAAAACTGAACGTCCCCAAATGGCTTCTTTTCTTATCATAAACATCTCAGAACTCTTTTGAAGAGTTCTCAAGATATTTTCTTTCGTCAGCTGCCCTTTTTATATTCTACAAAGCCTAGGGGCCTGAGACCCTGTGTTATCTTGAAAATATTTACAATCCATTGTTCCCTTGCATTTTCTAGCCTATGACAAAGTCACTGATTTCACCACTCAGTTGAGCTTCCATAGACCAGAAGTAGTGCTAAGGAGTATAAGGAGGTGCTGGGCTAGACCGTAGGGATCAGTGCTAAACTTGCTGAAGCTGAAGCTCCAATGTTTTGACCACATGATTGTGAAGAGTCATCTCATTGGAGAAGACCCTGATGCTAGGAAACATTAAAGGTTGCAAGAGAAGGGGACAACAGAGGATGAGATGGTTGGATGGCATCATCAACTCAATGGACATGAGTTTGAGCAAGCTCTGGGAGATGGTGAAGGATAGGGAAACCTGACATGCTGCAGTCCATGGGGCCGCAAAGAGTCAAACACAATTGAGCAACTGAACAACAACAAAGCCTTTCCCCCAGGGATTGGGCACAGTTCTGAAGCAGAGGGACCAAGATTTGTTCCAAGAGGTCCCTTTCCATCTGTTGGACTTCCTCACTAGTAACTTCCATCATACACATTTGCTTTATCAGCTTTGGTGGGGGTGATGGTGCAACATTTTAGAAGGTGGGTAGAAATAGAAGCACAACTGAGTAGGTGCTCTCTCTGGCCACCTACTACTGTTAAAATTTGGCAACCCCACTGCAACAGTTGATAGAAGTCAGCTGGATGGCAGAGTATCTGTGATCTGTGATCACAATCCTTGGTCCAATCGCAGTTGATGAAAATGTCTCTATGAAATATTTCTTTCTAAAGCTAACTTGAATAACCAATTTGGCATGGAATATATCTTATCCTGTTTCCCATCAGTCCCTTTTCTGATTTCATCCCAGAATACAAATACGCTGAATAAATTTAGTCTAAGGGGAAACACTGTATATTTTTAATGATCTATAGCAATTTATCCAAAGAAATTCATTTTCCACCACCCTCTGTAGCCCAGTAAACGTCTAAGTGAATTGTCTTTTCCATAACTGATAATTCTTGTTGATGCTTTTCTAAAGAGAGTCACAAACCAAGAAAAATATATCATGAATGTTATTGAAAGTAAATTGGTTTTCGAGACAATGAAAACATTTTATTCATTTAAATTAAAGCAGAATGGCAGTGGCCTGCTTCTAATTCAGGTTGTCCATGAAATTGGAGCAATGCATTCATTTTGATTTTTCATGCGCATTGTTCCTATTTTAAAATGGTCAACTTAAATTGCCTCTCATTTGCTTAGATCGTTTAACTTTAAATTCCTTTTTTTTTTTTAATTCTTTTTTTGACCAAAATGAAACAAGTGCACTGAAATGTCACTGTTTAACATGTGGCCAGTCATCTCCTTCAGTGAAGCCACTTGGGGGTGCATTTAGAGCCCCCAAAGGTGATATTCTCCTTGACAGTGAAATAATGTGCTTCAGGATTTGGTAATGGGAAGAAAGTATTTGCTAGTATTGAAAAAAAATAAATTAAAAAAATTCTCACGAAATAGTCAGAAATCATCATATGCAGTCATTTAAAGTATGGTGTGTATATATATTTCCTCATTTTTGGAATCATATTCACAATTTGTAAAAGGAAAAAAGATAATTTAGTCAGATAGGTTCCAAGTGCTTTTGTAACCTGATACAAATAATTTCTAAAATAACTCTTAGCCCCCTACAAATTAGATATATGTTAAAGCCATAGAGAAGAATCTTCAATTTTTGAGATAATACTCTCTAACTTATTTTACACCAAATTTTCAAATTAAACTGATGACTTATGCTAAAATGTCAGTTTCTAAGCCTGGTACAGAATTCTTTTTTATACAAAGTCTTTCAGTTTTCTTTTTTTTAACAAACATACATAGGATTCAATAAGGTTACTAACTTAATGAGATCTAACACACAGGTTCTCCATGGCTTTAACACACTCAGCATCTAAATGATCTCCAGCAAGCCAGTTAGGGTTGCACACTTGGTTCTTTTTGTTTTTCAGTCACTCAGATGTGTCCTATTCTTTTCACCCCATGGACTGTAGACTGCCAGGCTCCTCTGTCCAAGGGATTTCCCAGGTAAGAATACTGGAGTGGTTTGCCATTTCCTTCTCCAATGCACAGAATTTTTTAAAAAATTTAGACCTCTTTTATTGGTTTTTTAATTTAGTTATTTTCATCCATGGTTATTCTTTGGCCTGTGTGGGCTTCCCATTGCAGTGGCCTCTCCTGTTGCAGAGCACTGGCTCTGGGCACATGCACTCCAGAACGCAAGCTTGAAATTGGATACACCAGTCTAGCTGTTCCGTAGCACATGGGATCTTCCTGGGCCAGGGATCCAACTAGTGCACCTTGCACTACAAGGCAGACTTTTTACCCACTGGACCACAATGAAGCCCCTATGATAGAATTTTCAAAGATTCTAAATACCTCAAAATGAGTGAATATACACAAAATTTCAGAAAGGTGTGTGACACCAAAACCAGAGAATAAATACTTCATCTAAGGGCCATGTTGTACATGTCAGCCATTATTCATTTGTAATTATTCATAATTAAGTAATTATAAGCAAACTTTACACAGACTCTTGTAGAAAAAAATCATCAAACTTTCTATAGTATTTTTGAGTTCAGCAATTGAATTGTTTCTCTCTATTGGCTTATTTTTCACTTCTTGCATGTCTCTTCTCAGTGCACTAATTTCATCTAATATTCTGTTTTCAGTCTTTTGAATCCTTGCTAGTATTGCTCTTCTGAATTCTCTTTCAAATAATTTGTCTATCTCCTCTTCCGTCATTTGGAGCTGTATTTCTCTAGTCTGTTCCTTCCTTTGTACAATGTTTCTCTGTCTTTTCATTACTATGTTAATTTTTGTTTCTTTGGGTGTGTCTGTATGATGGAGGTCTTTTTCCCACCAGGCTTCGTGGTTGAATTCTCACTTCCTTTGGGTTTCTGTCCTTGTAGAAGAGTTCAGTGGTTTGTGTCTTGGGTGGTGTTAGATCTTGTTTGCAGTTGAATAATCTCTAGTGTTGTATGTTCTTCGATAGTGTGGGGTCTTGGAATCAGGGCTTCCACTCCGAGGATCCTTGGTTTGATCTCTGGCCTGGGGGTGTAGGCTCTGTGTCTGGTTTGCTATGGTGTTTAGTGGTATTAGTTCAAATATAAGCATATGAGGAATAAGAGGTGCATCCCTGATGGATGACAGTCATAAAATCATGCAAATATCTTCTAACATAATGGAAAAATATACATATATATACATCAATAACCACAACTGAACAGTCTTACAAAGATAAAGCATAGGAAATTTTTCTGGCAAATGGTGCAATCAAAGATGGTACCTGGACATTAAGCTATAAATTAATTAAAACACTGCCTGGAAAAATAGATCTAGGGCAAGGTCCCAGCTGGGAATATTACAATGAAAGCAATTTTTAACTAAGACATGTGTTGGAGGTGAGGAGGAGGAGAGTGTATGGGTAATGAGAAAGAGCAGATTCATCTTGAAAGGATTTTGTAGGGTTAGGTAACAAAGATTAGTGTGTTGTAGAGTTTGTCACAGCTGGAAGAGAATAGTAGAGACAGGAAGATAGTAAATATTTATATAGAGGATATTAGTAGATAGAAAAAGATTTTACATTTAGAACATAGAAGGAGAAAGCAGTAGAAGACAGTATGGAGATTTCTTAAAAAACTAAAAAAAAATAGAAGCACCATGCACCCAGCAATCCCACTCTTAGGCTTATACCCAGATGAAATCAAAACTGAAAGAAGCACATGTACCCCAATATTCATTGCAGCTCTCTACGCAATAGCCAGAACTTGGAAGCAACCTAGATGTCCATCGACGAACGAATGGATAAAGCACCTCTGGTACATATATACAATGGAGTACTACTCAGCTGTTAAGAGAAATGCAGAAGAATCAGTCCTAATGAGTTGGTTGGATCTAGAACCTATCATAAAAAGTGAAGTAAGTCAAAAAGAGAAAGACAAGTACAGTATACTAACACAAACACATGGAATCTAGTAAAAAGGTAATGATAACATACACAGTGAACCCATGGAAAAACAGAGAATAGACATATGGACATTGTGGGGAATGAATAGTGGGTTGAAGACATAGAGGGAGTAACATGGAAACCTATACTATTATGTGTGGAAAAGATAGCTATTGTCATTGTGCTAAGGGAATACGAGTTCCTACAAAGGCTCAGTACGACAGCCTGGAGGGGTGGGATGGGGAGACCTGGGAGGGGGGAGGGGACCAGGGATATGCATATGACTGATCTGGGAACATACATGTCTGTGAACAACAAAACTCTGTAAAACTTTCAAATAAATAAATAAATAAAATTTTAAAAAAACAGAAAACTAGAGTGAACACACACACACACACACAAAGAGTACTACAACTTTTAAAAAAAGTCATCAAACCATACGACTGAGTTTAAAATAATTTACTTACAAAATATTTCTTAAGGAAATAGAATTCTTTTACAAATAGAATTCTAAAGTACAGATAATGTTGAATATTTACAAATGGAATGAAAGGGAAAAGTTATCATTCTTAATAGACTTATACTAGAAGTCCCAAAAATCTTTGTAAAGAGAAGAGTTGCTAGACAAAGTGAAAAAAATAAAAACCAAACTTTAATCATTCAGTTCTTATTTTTAAGGGACCAAAACAACATTTTCAATAAGGAAATAATTTTCAATTTTCTATTAAATAGAAATAATAGGAGTGATGTTTCAATTATGTAAAATTCTGGATTAGTGGAGTACAAATTAAAGAGGAATTATAGTAAAATAAAAACAGATTGTACAAGTTTAGTTTTAGAGGTACTTTCAAAAATTTAGCCACAAAGCAGGATTTTGGAACATGCTGTGATTACAGACTCTGTGGGCAGTGGCTGACTTCCGAGTTTGGAAATGTGCTACATGTCTGGGCTGCCAGGCCTTCATTTCTTAGAGGATACCATATTGAAATGGCTTTGTGAGCTCCCTCTAGAATTTAGTTTGAGAGGAAGACGAATTGGAACTTCAGAGTGAAAATGAGTGGTTGAGCTGTCCTCATGGGAGAAAGAGAAGTTTTATAACTGGTCACATATGATAGTCATTTACTTTGTTATTAATACCTTTGAACCTAAGTGCATCTAGCATTACAGATATCACACAAAGAAGAGGCTGTTCTTTGGATTGGAATGAAGTCAGAGAAAGAATCCAAGGGTTTCTCTGGTGGACCTGAATTCCCTCGTCAATTTTTTCCCATCACTTCCCATTTATTGCCACTTTGGCCTCCTTTATTCTTCTGTCATGGGCCACAGCTAGTCAATGAGTCACATGAAGCTCACATTGTGAATTTAGGAGGAAAATAGCTACTCTGACCCCAGTTTCAGTTCTGAACTAATTGAAATATAGGGTGGAATGCCTATAAAGGTGAGAAATTTTGATTGAGTAGTAATTAAGCCATTTGTTCAGTATAGATTTTGTTTGTTTTATTCAGTCATTAAGTTGTGTGCCACTCTTTGCGATCCCATGAACTGCAGCACATGAGGCTTCCCAGTCTTTCATTATCTCCTAAAGTTTGCTCAGATTTATGTCCATTGAGTCAGCAATGCTACCAAATCATATCATCTTCTGCCACCCTCTTATTTTGTTTTCAATCTTTCCCAGCATCAGGGTCTTTTCCAGTGAGTCAGCTCTTCGCATCAGGTGGTCAAAGTAGTAGAGCTTCAGTTTCAGCATCAGTCCTTCCAATGAATATTCATTTTTGACCTAATTGCTGTCCAAAGGATTCTCAGTAGTCTTCTCTAGTGTGACAATTCAAAGGCATAAATTCTTTGGTACTCAGCCTTCTTTATGGTCCAACTTTCATATCCAGACATGACTACTGGAAAAACCATAGCTTTGACTGTATGTATGGACCTTTGTTTGCAAAGTCATGTCTGCTTTTTAATACACTGTCCAGGACTGTCATAGCTTTTCTTCCAAGGAGCAAGTGTCTTTTAATTTCATGACTGTGGTCACCATCTGCAGTGATTTGGGAACCCAAGAAAATAAAATCTGTCTTGACTTCTCCTTACCCCTTCTAAGGAGGTGATGGGACCAGATGCCATGATCTTAGCTTTTTGAATGTTGAGTTTTAAGTTAGCTTTTTCACTCTCCTCCTTCACCTTCATCAAGAGGTTCTTTAGTTCTTCTTCACTTTCTGCCATTAGTGTGCTATCATCTGCATATATAAGGTTGTTGATATTTCTTCTTGCAATCTTGATTCCAACTTGTGATTTACCCAGAGTGGCATTTTGCAAGATGTACTCTGCATATAAATTAAATAATCAGGGTGACAATATACAACTTTGATGTACTCCTTTCCCAATTTTTCCCATCACTTCCTATTTATTGCCACTTTGGCCTCCTTTATTCTTCTGTCATGGGCCACAGCTAGTCAATGAGTCACATGAAGCTCACATTGTGAATTTAGGAGGAAAATAGCTACTCTGACCCCAGTTTCAGTTCTGAACTAATTGAAATATAGGGTGGAATGCCTATAAAGGTGAGAAATTTTGATTGAGTAGTAATTAAGCCATTTGTTCAGTATAGATTTTGTTTGTTTTATTCAGTCATTAAGTTGTGTGCCACTCTTTGCGATCCCATGAACTGCAGCACATGAGGCTTCCCAGTCTTTCATTATCTCCTAAAGTTTGCTCAGATTTATGTCCATTGAGTCAGCAATGCTACCAAATCATATCATCTTCTGCCACCCTCTTATTTTGTTTTCAATCTTTCCCAGCATCAGGGTCTTTTCCAGTGAGTCAGCTCTTCGCATCAGGTGGTCAAAGTAGTAGAGCTTCAGTTTCAGCATCAGTCCTTCCAATGAATATTCATTTTTGACCTAATTGCTGTCCAAAGGATTCTCAGTAGTCTTCTCTAGTGTGACAATTCAAAGGCATAAATTCTTTGGTACTCAGCCTTCTTTATGGTCCAACTTTCATATCCAGACATGACTACTGGAAAAACCATAGCTTTGACTGTATGTATGGACCTTTGTTTGCAAAGTCATGTCTGCTTTTTAATACACTGTCCAGGACTGTCATAGCTTTTCTTCCAAGGAGCAAGTGTCTTTTAATTTCATGACTGTGGTCACCATCTGCAGTGATTTGGGAACCCAAGAAAATAAAATCTGTCTTGACTTCTCCTTACCCTTTCTAAGGAGGTGATGGGACCAGATGCCATGATCTTAGCTTTTTGAATGTTGAGTTTTAAGTTAGCTTTTTCACTCTCCTCCTTCACCTTCATCAAGAGGTTCTTTAGTTCTTCTTCACTTTCTGCCATTAGTGTGCTATCATCTGCATATATAAGGTTGTTGATATTTCTTCTTGCAATCTTGATTCCAACTTGTGATTTACCCAGAGTGGCATTTTGCAAGATGTACTCTGCATATAAATTAAATAATCAGGGTGACAATATACAACTTTGATGTACTCCTTTCCCAATTTTGAACCAATCCATTATTCCACGTAAGGTTCTAACTATTGCTTCTTGACCCCCATTCAGATTTCTCAGGAGCAGGTAAAATGGTCTGATGTTCCCATCTCTTTCAGAATTTTCCACAGTTTGCTGTGATACACAGAGTCAAAGGCTAGCATAGTTAATGAAACAGAAGTAGATGTTTTTCTGGAATTCTTTTCTTGCCTTTTCCAGTGGATGTTGGCAGTTAGATCTGTGCATCCTCCATCTTATCTAAGCCAAGTTTGTACATCTGGAAATTCTCAGTTCATGTATTGATGAAGCCTAGCTTGAAGTATTTTAAGCATTACCTAACTAGCATGAAAAATGAGCACAATTGTACAATAGTTTGTACATTCTTTGCATTGCCCTTCTTTGGGATTGGAATAAAATCTAATCTTTTATAGTCCTGTTGCCACTGCTGGGTTTTCCAAATTTGTTGACAATTGAGTCCAGCACTTTAAAAGGTTCATCTTTCAGGATTTGAAATAGCTCAACTGCAATTCCAACACCTATACTAGCTTTGTCTGTAGAATGCCTCCTAAGGTCCACTTGACTTTACACTCTCAGAGTAAAGCTCTAGCTGAGTCTAGGATGTCAGGCTCTAGGTGAGTGATCACACCTTTGTGATTATCCTGGTTATTAAGATCTTTTTTGTATAATTCTGTGTATTCAGGCCACTTCTTAACCTATTCTATTTCTGTTAGGTCCTTATCATTTCTGTCCTTTATTGTGCCCATCTTTGCATGGAATATCCTCTGATATCTCCAATTTTCTTCAAAGGATCTCTAGTGTTTCCTAATATATTGTTTTCCTCTACTTCTTTGCACTGGTCATTTAAAAGTCCTTTTTCTTTATATTTCTTAAGGTTTTTAAGCTTTTTCACTCTCCTCCTTCACCTTCATCAAGAGGTTCTTTAGTTCTTCTTCACTTTCTGCCATTAGTGTGCTATCATCTGCATATATAAGGTTGTTGATATTTCTTCTTGCAATCTTGATTCCAACTTGTGATTTACCCAGAGTGGCATTTTGCAAGATGTACTCTGCATATAAATTAAATAATCAGGGTGACAATATACAACTTTGATGTACTCCTTTCCCAATTTTGAACCAATCCATTATTCCACGTAAGGTTCTAACTATTGCTTCTTGACCCCCATTCAGATTTCTCAGGAGCAGGTAAAATGGTCTGATGTTCCCATCTCTTTCAGAATTTTCCACAGTTTGCTGTGATACACAGAGTCAAAGGCTAGCATAGTTAATGAAACAGAAGTAGATGTTTTTCTGGAATTCTTTTCTTGCCTTTTCCAGTGGATGTTGGCAGTTAGATCTGTGCATCCTCCATCTTATCTAAGCCAAGTTTGTACATCTGGAAATTCTCAGTTCATGTATTGATGAAGCCTAGCTTGAAGTATTTTAAGCATTACCTAACTAGCATGAAAAATGAGCACAATTGTACAATAGTTTGTACATTCTTTGCATTGCCCTTCTTTGGGATTGGAATAAAATCTAATCTTTTATAGTCCTGTTGCCACTGCTGGGTTTTCCAAATTTGTTGACAATTGAGTCCAGCACTTTAAAAGGTTCATCTTTCAGGATTTGAAATAGCTCAACTGCAATTCCAACACCTATACTAGCTTTGTCTGTAGAATGCCTCCTAAGGTCCACTTGACTTTACACTCTCAGAGTAAAGCTCTAGCTGAGTCTAGGATGTCAGGCTCTAGGTGAGTGATCACACCTTTGTGATTATCCTGGTTATTAAGATCTTTTTTGTATAATTCTGTGTATTCAGGCCACTTCTTAACCTATTCTATTTCTGTTAGGTCCTTATCATTTCTGTCCTTTATTGTGCCCATCTTTGCATGGAATATCCTCTGATATCTCCAATTTTCTTCAAAGGATCTCTAGTGTTTCCTAATATATTGTTTTCCTCTACTTCTTTGCACTGGTCATTTAAAAGTCCTCCTTATATTTCTTTCTATTAGTATACTTTAGATACAGCCATAAATGAGCTTTATAGCATTCTTCTGAATTAAATATTCACCCCTAGAACATAAACTTTTGACAGGCATCTCTCTAAAAAGAAAGCATCAGTCAATTCCATCTGAATCTCACCAATCACCCTAAGTGGTAAAAAGAAGTTGGGGGTGTTATTCTAATGCAGTGGTTCTCAAATATGGTACAGTGTGTGGAGATTCACAAACCCTTTCAGGAATCCACAAGATCAAAACTGCTTTTGTAATCATACTATTATTTGCCTTTCACTCTCATTTTCTCACAAGTATACTGTGGGGTTTTCCAGAAGCTATATGACACACACTGTTGCAACAGACTGAATGCAAAATCCAGAATGCATCTGACTTTCATTAAGCTGTTCATCAAGCAGGATTTTCAAAAATATAAAACAAGGCCACTTTTCTCACTAACGCATTTCTTTAGCTTCTTTGTCTTTTTGTTTTGATATCATTTTAAACTTACAGAAGAGATACAAAGATAGCACAAATGGTCAGAAGGTACAGTTTACCCAACTTCTATCAACTTTCCCTGTAAGCATAATGGTTACAAACTACCAAAACTAAGAAATAAACATTAGTGTATTAATGTAATAGTAATTAATTAAACTACAGAATTTATTCAGATTTCAGCACTTTTTTACGCTAATATCCTTATTCTGATACAGAATCCAACCCAGAATATGTTATTGTATTTTTTATTGTTCAGTCACTAAGTTGTGTCTGACTGCAGCATGCCAAACTTCCCTGCCTTTTGACATATCCCAGAGTTTGTTCATACTCTGTTCATTCAGTCAATGATACCATCCAACCATCTCATCCTCTGTGCCCATCTTTTTGGCATGGAATGTCAGGCTCTAGGTGAGTGATCACACCTTTGTGATTATCCTGGTTATTAAGATCTTTTGTATAATTCTGTGTATTCAGGCCACTTCTTAACCTATTCTATTTCTGTTAGGTCCTTATCATTTCTGTCCTTTATTGTGCCCATCTTTGCATGGAATATCCTCTGATATCTCCAATTTTCTTCAAAGGATCTCTAGTGTTTCCTAATATATTGTTTTCCTCTACTTCTTTGCACTGGTCATTTAAAAGTCCTCCTTATATTTCTTTCTATTAGTATACTTTAGATACAGCCATAAATGAGCTTTATAGCATTCTTCTGAATTAAATATTCACCCCTAGAACATAAACTTTTGACAGGCATCTCTCTAAAAAGAAAGCATCAGTCAATTCCATCTGAATCTCACCAATCACCCTAAGTGGTAAAAAGAAGTTGGGGGTGTTATTCTAATGCAGTGGTTCTCAAATATGGTACAGTGTGTGGAGATTCACAAACCCTTTCAGGAATCCACAAGATCAAAACTGCTTTTGTAATCATACTATTATTTGCCTTTCACTCTCATTTTCTCACAAGTATACTGTGGGGTTTTCCAGAAGCTATATGACACACACTGTTGCAACAGACTGAATGCAAAATCCAGAATGCATCTGACTTTCATTAAGCTGTTCATCAAGCAGGATTTTCAAAAATATAAAACAAGGCCACTTTTCTCACTAACGCATTTCTTTAGCTTCTTTGTCTTTTTGTTTTGATATCATTTTAAACTTACAGAAGAGATACAAAGATAGCACAAATGGTCAGAAGGTACAGTTTACCCAACTTCTATCAACTTTCCCTGTAAGCATAATGGTTACAAACTACCAAAACTAAGAAATAAACATTAGTGTATTAATGTAATAGTAATTAATTAAACTACAGAATTTATTCAGATTTCAGCACTTTTTTACGCTAATATCCTTATTCTGATACAGAATCCAACCCAGAATATGTTATTGTATTTTTTATTGTTCAGTCACTAAGTTGTGTCTGACTGCAGCATGCCAAACTTCCCTGCCTTTTGACATATCCCAGAGTTTGTTCATACTCTGTTCATTCAGTCAATGATACCATCCAACCATCTCATCCTCTGTCACCCTCTTCTCCTCCTGCCTTCCATCTTTCCCAAAATCAGGGTCTTTTCCAATGAGTCAGCTTTCACATCAGGTGGCCAAACTATTGGAGCTTCTGCTTCAGCATCAGTCCTTCCAATGAATATTCAGGGTTGACTTCCTTTAAAATTGAGTAATTTCATCTCCTTGTTGTCCAAGGGACTCAGTTGTCATGATAAATCTCTTTGTCTCTTCAAATCTGTGACGGTTCTTCATACTTTCCTTATCCCGATGCTTTATAATAATACTGGTTAAATATTTTGGAGATTGGTCATCAATTTAAGGTTGGTTTATACTTTCTCTTGATTTGATTGGCATTCTGGATTTGGTGAAGACTTAGAGATAGCTAAGCATCCTTCTTTAGGAATATGTGATATTCTTTTGCCGTGTTACTAGTGATATTAAACTTGAATATTGCACCTAGCAGTTTTCTTCAATAAGTTACTAGTTTTCTTTTTGTATTTGATAAATATTTGGTTATGCAAATACCATATTTCTTGTTAAATTTTGCCACCAATTTTAGCATTAATGGATGGATAATGGATCCTCTCTGAAGTATTTGTTACTCTGGAGTTTTAATGCTGATTTTCTCTTTCTCTCATTACATCTACTTTTGTTTTTAGTTTTTTAATAATATTTTTATTTTCTTTTATATTTTTACAGAGTTTTGTTGTTTACAGTTATGTATGTTCCCAGATTAGTCATACATATATCCCTGGCCCCCTTCCTCCTCCACCCGCCTCCCCATTTCCCACATCGCACCCCTCCAGGCCATTGCACTGTACCCCTGCAGGATCCCCTATTCCCACAGTGCAATGAAAATAGCTATCTTTGTCACATATGATAGTATAGGTGTCCATGTTACTCCCTCTATGCCTCCTACCCATTGTTCATTCCCCTCAATGTCCATATGTCTGTTCTCTATGTGTGTTTTTCCATCGCTTCACTGTGTGTATTATAACTACCATCTTACTAGATTCCATATATTTGTGTTAGTATACTGTACTTGTATTTCTCTTTTTTACTTACTTCACTCTTTATAATAGTTTCTAGATCCATCCACCTCATTAGGGTTGATTCTTCTGCATTTCTTTTTACAGCTAAGAAGTATACCATTGTATATATGTACCAGAGTTTTGTCTGGTTTTTTTTTTTGGGGGGGGCCACTTCTATTGGTCTTTCATTCATCTATTTTTATCCATCTTTGTTCTTTGCCCTGTGTGGGTCTCCCACTGCAGTGGCCTCTCTCACTGCAGAGCACCAGCTCTGGGTGCATGCGCACAAGAGCTCCGGCTCTGTAGTTGGACACATTGGTTCAGCTGCTGTCACGTGGGATCTTCCCAGGCCAGGGATCAAACTGGTACACTACAAGGCAGTGTTCTTACCCAGTGGACAACCAGGGTAGCCCATATCAGAGTTTTTTTATCCATTCATTTGTCGATGGACATCTAGGTTGCTTCCATGTTCTATCTATTGTATAGAAAGCTGCAATGAATATTGGGGTACATGTGCTTCTTTCAGTTTTGATTTCATCAGGGTATAAGTCTAATAGTGGGAGTGCTGGGTCATATGGTGCCTCTATTTTTAGTTTTTTAAGGAATCTTCATATTGTCTTCCATAGTGGCTGCATCAATTGACATTCCCACCAGCAATGCAAGAGTGTTCCCTTCTCTCTGCACCCTCTCCAGCATTTATTGTCTGTAGATTTGTTGATGATGTCATCTGATGGGTGTGAGGTGATCTCATGGTAGCTTTGATTTGGACTTCTCTAATAATAAGCAGTGCTAAGCATTGTTTCATGTGTTTTTTGGTCATCTGTATGTTCTCTTTGGTGAGATGTTTCTTGAGGTCTTTTTCCCATTTTTTGATTAGGTTGTTCATTTTTCCAGTGCTGAGTTGTCTGAGTTGCCTGTAGATTTTGGAGATTAATTCTTTGTCTGTTGTTTCACTTGCTATTATTTCCTCCCATTCTTTGGACTGTCTGTTCACCATTTTTGTAATTTCTTTTGCTGTACAAAATCTTTTAAGTTTCATTAGGTCCCACATGCCATTTTTGTTTTTAGTTCTGTTATTCTAGCAGGTGGATCAGAAAAGATCTTGCTTTGATTTATGTCCTTGAGTGTTTTGCCTATATTCTTCTCTAAGAGTTTTATGGTTTCTTGTCTTACAGTTAGGTCTTTAATCTATTTTGAGTTTTTCTTTGTGTATGGTGACAGGGAATGTTCCATCTACTTTTAAAATTTTAATTTTTTAAAGATTTTATTTACCCCTCACATGTTTATTTACAACTATTCACTTATATTCATATGGACATTTATTTTTCCCTTTAGATTGCATAAAATATTTTCATTATTTTATTGCTCAAATTGTTCCATCCTTGGCCATTGGTAATTTTTTCATCATGGTTCATGGGTTATTTTGAGACACTCTTACTTTCTGGCCCTACAAAATGTTCCAGATTCATTTTGTACTTTTTATTCCACAATTGTGGAATCAACCAGTTCTCTAAGGAGCCCTAGTTCCTTTACTAGAGAGGGCATTTAGAAATCAAGAGTACTGGGTGTGTTCATTGCTCTGGAAATGTCACAGCTAGAACCTAGAGCATAGATACATGTATGTTTAGCAACTCATATCTATCTGCCTGCTTATCTATCAAGCATCTATTTAAAAAAATTCAAACAAACAAAAAAACATGAGTTTAAATCCAGTCCAATATTACATAGTTCATTCTAGAATCTTCCCTTGGCTTATTTGTAACTACTTTCTGATACAGTGAGAACTTGACTGCTTGTTCATTCAATTCTAATACACATGCAAAATTCAGAAATTCAGAAGTAAGTTTATCAGTTAAAATATAATGTTTGCATAAACATTTTTTGTCTTTAGCCTCACGGTATCCAATAAACACAATTTCCAAAGTTAGATCAGCTACTTTGTTAGATCAAACTTGAGGTCTTTTTCCCATTTTTTGATTAGGTTGTTCATTTTTCCAGTGCTGAGTTGTCTGAGTTGCCTGTAGATTTTGGAGATTAATTCTTTGTCTGTTGTTTCACTTGCTATTATTTCCTCCCATTCTTTGGACTGTCTGTTCACCATTTTTGTAATTTCTTTTGCTGTACAAAATCTTTTAAGTTTCATTAGGTCCCACATGCCATTTTTGTTTTTAGTTCTGTTATTCTAGCAGGTGGATCAGAAAAGATCTTGCTTTGATTTATGTCCTTGAGTGTTTTGCCTATATTCTTCTCTAAGAGTTTTATGGTTTCTTGTCTTACAGTTAGGTCTTTAATCTATTTTGAGTTTTTCTTTGTGTATGGTGACAGGGAATGTTCCATCTACTTTTAAAATTTTAATTTTTTAAAGATTTTATTTACCCCTCACATGTTTATTTACAACTATTCACTTATATTCATATGGACATTTATTTTTCCCTTTAGATTGCATAAAATATTTTCATTATTTTATTGCTCAAATTGTTCCATCCTTGGCCATTGGTAATTTTTTCATCATGGTTCATGGGTTATTTTGAGACACTCTTACTTTCTGGCCCTACAAAATGTTCCAGATTCATTTTGTACTTTTTATTCCACAATTGTGGAATCAACCAGTTCTCTAAGGAGCCCTAGTTCCTTTACTAGAGAGGGCATTTAGAAATCAAGAGTACTGGGTGTGTTCATTGCTCTGGAAATGTCACAGCTAGAACCTAGAGCATAGATACATGTATGTTTAGCAACTCATATCTATCTGCCTGCTTATCTATCAAGCATCTATTTAAAAAAATTCAAACAAACAAAAAAACATGAGTTTAAATCCAGTCCAATATTACATAGTTCATTCTAGAATCTTCCCTTGGCTTATTTGTAACTACTTTCTGATACAGTGAGAACTTGACTGCTTGTTCATTCAATTCTAATACACATGCAAAATTCAGAAATTCAGAAGTAAGTTTATCAGTTAAAATATAATGTTTGCATAAACATTTTTTGTCTTTAGCCTCACGGTATCCAATAAACACAATTTCCAAAGTTAGATCAGCTACTTTGTTCCATACCTTATTCATTGTCATTATGTCATATATTTTAGCATATTTTGATCCAGTTATCACAGTCTATATTCCATCTGGGTTCTCCTATGTTCTGGTTGATTTTTTAGTAGCTTATGCACAGAAAAATTCAGTCATTGTGGTATACAGTTCTATGGGTTTTGACCAGCCCACCTCAGGGCACTATACAGAGTGGATTACTAAATGTCCCTACTGCTGTCCTACTAGAGTCAATTTCTCCACTTCTTGCCCTCCCTCCCCTGATCCCTGACAATGCCTAGCAACCACTGACATGTTTTCCATCCCTCTAGTTTTGCCTTCTCCAGAATGTTATACTTTGTATCTGAATTCTTTTAGTGAAATGAATAGATATATTTTTAATGAATTAATATTTTTTGTTTATAATAAACAGCTTTCCATTGTATTGATTACCACCATTTGTTTATCTATTCATCTACTGAAAGACATCTGGGCTACTTCTAAGTTTGGGCAACTATAATAAAGCTATTATGAATATTCACATATGGGTTGTGTGTAAGTCCAATTTATCTTTTTTTTCTTTAGATTGTGCTCTCATGTTGTATTTAAAATTTGTTGGCAAACCAAAGGTCATACAAATTCTTCTATGTTTTCTTTAAAATTTTCATAATCTTGGGTTTTACATTTATGCCTATGATTTATTTTTAGCTTATTTTTAGAAGATGTAAATTAGAAGTTTATCTGGTTCTTTTTTTTATTGGATGGGAATATGCTTGTTTCATTTTTTTATATCTTAGTATGTAAGCAGAAGTCTACTAAATTTTTTTCCATGAAAATACAGTTATTTTCCTTTTTCTCTCACTTGCTTGGTTTTTAAAAAAACTTTATTGCAATAACTTTGACATATGAAAATTGTATGTATTTCAGGTGTACAACTTGATGTTTTGATATACGCATACATTGTAAAAAGATATCCAAGATCAAGGTAAATAACTTATCCACCATATTTACATGGTTACCATTGTGTATGTGTGCCAATCCATGTATGCTGAGAAAATTTAATTTAAGTTCTATAAAAATATTTATGTTAGTAAGCAGAAGACATAGTATTGCTATATTTAAATAACTAAATATTCAAATAATCATTATTTTTTATTTCTAATATGGGCATGACTTTGCTTCCTTCCAAGTTGATGTAACACAGTTGTATATATCCTCCTACCTTAAAATATCAAAAAAGTAATTTTAGACATGCTATAACAGAGGTTTGACCAGCCCACCTCAGGGCACTATACAGAGTGGATTACTAAATGTCCCTACTGCTGTCCTACTAGAGTCAATTTCTCCACTTCTTGCCCTCCCTCCCCTGATCCCTGACAATGCCTAGCAACCACTGACATGTTTTCCATCCCTCTAGTTTTGCCTTCTCCAGAATGTTATGCTTTGTATCTGAATTCTTTTAGTGAAATGAATAGATATATTTTTAATGAATTAATATTTTTTGTTTATAATAAACAGCTTTCCATTGTATTGATTACCACCATTTGTTTATCTATTCATCTACTGAAAGACATCTGGGCTACTTCTAAGTTTGGGCAACTATAATAAAGCTATTATGAATATTCACATATGGGTTGTGTGTAAGTCCAATTTATCTTCTTTTCTTTAGATTGTGCTCTCATGTTGTATTTAAAATTTGTTGGCAAACCAAAGGTCATACAAATTCTTCTATGTTTTCTTTAAAATTTTCATAATCTTGGGTTTTACATTTATGCCTATGATTTATTTTTAGCTTATTTTTAGAAGATGTAAATTAGAAGTTTATCTGGTTCTTTTTTTTATTGGATGGGAATATGCTTGTTTCATTTTTTTATATCTTAGTATGTAAGCAGAAGTCTACTAAATTTTTTTCCATGAAAATACAGTTATTTTCCTTTTTCTCTCACTTGCTTGGTTTTTAAAAAAACTTTATTGCAATAACTTTGACATATGAAAATTGTATGTATTTCAGGTGTACAACTTGATGTTTTGATATACGCATACATTGTAAAAAGATATCCAAGATCAAGGTAAATAATTTATCCACCATATTTACATGGTTACCATTGTGTATATGTGCCAATCCATGTATGCTGAGAAAATTTAATTTAAGTTCTATAAAAATATTTATGTTAGTAAGCAGAAGACATAGTATTGCTATATTTAAATAACTAAATATTCAAATAATCATTATTTTTTATTTCTAATATGGGCATGACTTTGCTTCCTTCCAAGTTGATGTAACACAGTTGTATATATCCTCCTACCTTAAAATATCAAAAAAGTGATTTTAGACATTAGACAACAAGTAATACAGTCCTGTGATACTAATAAAGGGGAAATAAATAAGCAGTTGCTGTTTTTTGACAACTGTCTCAGTTTACTTCTTTGAGAGGAAGAAACCTAGGTGAGGTCCAACCATTTCTCTGAGTTCAGAAAGTGGAGCTAGGAGTTTAGGAATGGTAGGGCAACTAGAGCTTACAGGAGAGAATAGTAGAGAACAGAGATGTGTACAGAGACAGAGCACGTGAAATCTGCAGAGAAGTGCTCAAGTCTTCAGCTGAGTAATAACGAGTGAATGCACAAAAACCAACACAACAAAAAAAATCAACCAGACAAACAAACAAACAAAACCCAAACAGAAAACAATACATAACACTGGTAAAGAACTACCCAAAAGGAACACTCAGAAGAATCCATAGAACTGGTGCATGACCAGTGATAATTTGTGTTCCCGTGAGTCAAACTTTAAGAAAAAGAAAGTAAAAAGGAACACCTGAAATATGTAAGGCACCAATTAGAATACTCAGAAGTGCTTGGTATCCAAAGTAAGACAAAATTAGCCTTAGAATAAAAACTGTTTTAGTCCCACTTAATAAAGCTAAAAAGTGTACCTCAAAAGGATCAGATTATTTACTAGCAACTTAACTATGTCTCAGAATAAAGCTCAAAATATTTAAAAATATATCAGAATATCCATCATCCAACAAAGTAAAATTCACAATGTCTGTTTCCAATCAAAAATGGCCCAACATGCAAAAAGCAAAGTAATATGATTGATACTGAAAATAACAGCATATTTCTCATCGGAAAGAATGCAACTTAGAATTCTATACTGAGAGAAAATATCTTTTAAAAGTAATGATAAAATAAACACTTTTTCAGATATACAAAACTGGAAAAAAAATCATCAGTAGCACACCTGCATTGCAGAAGATGATAAAGTCCTTAGACAGGGGAGAAATAACACCAGAGAGAAATCTGTATGAATAGCACTGGAAGTAGTAAATATATGGGTAAAAGTAAAATATATTTATCTAAATTTCAACATCATGTTAAAATTAATAAAACATATGATGGGGTTTATAAAGAATGTAAAATAAAAAGGTACAACAACACTGGAGCATGGACTGGAAGAGGAAAACAGATGTTACACATCTTAAGGTTCTAAGTTGAAGGCATATACTATCAACCCTAAACCAACTATTGGCAAAACAGGAAAAGTACAGCAATTGTACTAGTTCATTATTATAGCTTTAACAAGTTACCACAAATTTAGTGACTTAAAATGTCACAATCTGGGCTTCCCTGGTGGTCCAGTGGGTAGGACACTGCCTTGCAGTGCAAGGGGCATCAGTTTGATCCCTGGTCTGGGAAGATCCCACATGCTGTGGAGTGGCTGGACTCATGTGTCCAACTGAACCGGAACTCTGGAGCATGTATACCCAGAGCCAGTGCTCTGCAGCAAGAGAGGCCACTGTGATGGGAGGCTCACACAGGCCAAAGAACAAAGATAAATAAATGAAAGATCAATAGTAGAGGCGAAAAATATAAATAAATAAATAAATAAATAGAAGTAAAACACTAGGGTTGAATTCTTTATTGAAGTAGTTAGAAATATGTGTAATTAAAGAGACAAATTAAGCCATGTTAAAAAAAAAAAAGTCACAATCTATTCTGTTCTGGAGGTCAAAATTCTAAAATGTGTCCACGGGGCTGTGATTCCTCTGGAGGATTTTGGGAAGAATCTGTTTCCTTGCATTTTTGATTCCTAGAATCAGACCACACTTCTTGCCTAATGGCCACTTCTCTGTTTTTGAAGCCAACAGCACAACATTATCTCTTTTCCAACCTCCTGTATGCCTCTTAAAATGACTCTTGTGATTAGCATAAGCCCATCCAGGTAAAACTGATCTCTACCTTAATATTCACATGGTATTCTCCCTTCTCTTCACATTGTCTTTCCCTTCCCTTATTTCATAGCATTTATTTATAAAGACACCAGTTATTGCTCTACTTCAGTATGACCTCATCTTAACCTAATTGAATCTACAATTTCTAGTTTCAGATTAGGAATTCAATATACACATTTTGAGGTCAAATAATTCAATGCATAACAAACACAAATTACCAAAACTCACTCAATAAGAAATAGATAACATGACCTTATACCTGTTAAATGAATTTCAGAAAGCTACTCACAAGGAAATTTCAGAATTGGATGGCTTCATTGGTTAATACTACTACCAATAAGTAATATATATTCTATAAAAACTCTCCATGAAAATTGAAGAGGAGAGTATGCCTTTCATTGAAGTATGAAGTCAGTTTACTTGATACCAAAACTAGAAGGAAACATTATAGGAAAACTATAAATCAGGTTTATTCGTTGTTTATTTTTTTTTGAGTGGGGTGGGGTGGGGAGAGAGAGGGGCAAGCGGGCCACTTCTATTGGTCTTTCATGTATCTATTTTCATCTGTCTTTGTTCTTTGGGCCGTGTGGGCCTCCCATCGTGGTGGTCTCTGCTGTTGCAGAGCACTGGCTCTGGGTGCGTGACCTCCAGGGCTCCAGCTCAGCAATTGGACACATCGGTCCAGCCGCTCGGCGGCACGTGGGATCTTCCCAGGCCAGGGATCAAACTGGCGCCCCTTGCACTGCAAGGCGGTGTCCTTACCCAGTGGACCACCAGGGAAGCCCTATAGATCAGTTTTTATCATGAAAATGGAAATAAATTTCTTGATAAGTCTAAGTAAATTGAACCAAACATTTGTGAAAAATATAACGCACAGTGAACAAGTGGAGTTTATCCAAAGAATGCAAGGCTGGTATAATATTTGAAAATCAATGAATGTAATTTAGGCCAAAGTATAAAAACCATATGATCATTTCAATCGATGCAGAAAAATCATTTAACAAAGTTAACATTCATTCTTTACATTAAAAAAAAAACTGGACAAGATAGGAAAACAAGAAACTTCCTCAATTTGATAAAAGGTCATTTACAAAATTTCTAGAACTAGCATCACAGTTAATGGAGAAATACTTCCTCACTAAGAAGGGAAACAAGGTAAAGATGTTTACTTTCATCACTTCTATTTAACATCAAACTATAGGTCTAAGTCAGTAGGCAACAAAAATAAACAAAAAGCATGTAGATTGCCAAGGAAGAAATAAAGCTCTCTCTATTCACAGACAATATGATTGTCTATGTATAAAAACCCAAAGCACCTACACGAAAAAATGAAAAAAGCTCTAAGCACCATAAATGAGTTTAACAAAATTTTAAGAAACAAGATCAATGTATAAAAATCAAATCAGGGCTTCCCTGGTGGTCCAGTGGGTAAAGAGTCCGCCTTGCAGTGTAAGGGGCGCCGGTTTGATTCCTGACCTTGGAAGATCCCACATGCTGCAGAGCAGCTGGACTGTTGTGTCCAATTATGAGCCAGTGCTCTGGAGTGCATGTGCCCAGAGCTGGAGGCCCACATAGACCAAAGAACAAAGATGGATGAAAGTAAATAAATGAAAGACCAATTAAAAAAAAAAGTGGCCAAAATTAAAAAAAAAAAAGGAGCCATGGTCTTGTGGGCTCCTTTTAAAAAAAAAATCAAATGAAGTTTATACAAGCCAAGTAATAAATAAAATGATCTTACTTAAAAAAAAAAAAAAGAATCAAGTAAAGTTCTATATGCCAGTAGTGAATGATCAGAAACTAAAATTTTTTTAAAGAATATACATTAGCACCAAAAACATAAAATGCCTAGATACAAGATAATGTATGCAAATACACTGAAAATTAAAAACACTGTTTAAGGGGGAAAACAAAATGGAAGAGGAATAGGTGGACGTGGAGTGCATTTCTCTCCATGGATTCATCAGGGACACCTTCAGACACAGAAGTGCTTGGAGAACACCAGCTGAGAGTGGGCAACAGTACCTGACCCCTGGAAAAGAACATACAGAACCACACAAAACCTGGTATGGCAGAGACCCTGTGACCAAAACCACTGTGCCTCCTTCACACTCAATCTTTCCTGGGGCAGAGCTGCCACAGGCTAGATAAAGCCCTAGCATCATCATATCTCCTGTGACAATAGCCACCAGTGATCCTGCATAGCCAGTGCTACTAGCGACCCCACCATTCAAGAAAATGTGCCACCTCCACTCATTATCCCCACTGGAACAGAGTTCCCAGAGGCTAGAAAAAGTCTTGTGTCTGTGTACAAGAAGGCACTTCGGTCCTGTCAGACTGGGGACTCCCAGGCTTCTTTGTCCAGGGGGTTCTCCAGGCAGGAAAATGGGAGTGGGTTGTCATTCACTAATAGAACACCGCTTTTCCAGCTGCCCTAGTCACTAGCTGTCCTGAATACCTGGTTCTGCCAGGGCCTCTGTGACTTAAGCAGCTGTGTTACTTCTGCTCCTGGCAGACCCAAGTCCTCGAGGGGGCGCCTCAGGAGCAAACCCTCGTGGACAACCCATATGCAGAGGTGAAGATAAAATCACAGTTGAGAGGAGTGGTGCTAAGATGGCAGCATAGAAGGACATGCACTCATCTCTCCTGCAAAATCGCCTGAATTGCAATGAGTTCCTGGGAAACCATTGACACGAGGAGGTTGGATTTGATCACAGAAAGATAGCCCACATCGAAGAACAAAGAAGAAGTCGCAACAGGATGGTAGGAAGGGCTCAATCGCGCTTTTAAAAGTCAAACCTCATACCTGCCAGAGAGGCCGGGTGGGCCAAAGGCGCAAAGCCTGTTGCAGATCAAAACCCGGGAAAGGAGTAGTGACGCCCACAAGGGACTGAGCCAGACCTGCTTTGGAGGGTCCAAGTGCCTCCTTGAACTAGAAGTGCCCTTGAGCAGTCCTAGGAAGGACGCCACTCAGTTCTCTTTGCAAAAGGTTACCATTAACCGGATCACAGAGCCGCCGAGGAATGGAAAGTCTGTGCGCACTGTGATCCGGGAGAGGGGAATAGCGATCCTGCATGAGACTGAGCCAAACTCACCTCTGAGTAATCTGACTTCTCCCGCGGTGGCGAGGGTCGACTGTGGTCTGCAGCAGGGTCAGGGTCACTACGGAAGTGCTTCCCATAGAGAGTGTGGGAATAAATCCTTTGTGAGAGAGAAGCCATTTTCCCTACTGTAGTTTGGCTGCTGGTCAAACCACAAGGCTGCTGGTCAAACTACAGGGCGGGACTTTAGCTCCACCCAGAAAGAAAAGGGATTTGGATTAAGGATTAAGAAACTCCCAGGGCAAGCCTGGGCGGGCCTTTAATGTTCTGGAATAGGCCGAAAAAAAACAAGCAGTAAAAGAAGTCCAACCTCTTCAGAGGCTCTCTGATTCTTCAGATCCAACCACTGCCAGAGGCAAGAAAAAGACTGATAATTCCTGAATAGTCAGCAAGAGACAGAAGAACATAAACACTGTTTTCATGTTTTGTCCGAAGCTGGAGTTAGTGTTGGATTTTTAAAATTTCATTTTATTTCCTATTCTTTTTTATTGCTTTTTTTTTGCTAATGTGTTGCTTTGCTTCAATTGTTTTTTCCCCTTTTTTCCAAACCCACTCAGTGCCCCCCCCCCTTTTTTGGGGGGTGTGTGTGGGTGGGTGTGTTTATTGCCTCCATTGAATTCTACTGAAGCTACTAATCTTATCAGTAAAACTGAATATATTCAAGTTTACATATTTTCTTTTTTTCTTTTTCCTTTTAAACCACACATTTTATTTTGGTATAAACTTCTGGTTCCACATTGGCCTTTTAAGATTCTGTGGGGGCTTTGTTTGTTTTTATTGTTTTTGATTTGTTTTTCTATATCTTTCTATATACTTATCTCTGTTTTAATTTATAAATTTTTTAATTTGTACTACTACTTCCTCTATAATTCTTTGCTTTCTCTGATGTTTCTTTCCTACAGCACTAAACTCTAATACATACAAACCTTTATCTCCCTATATTTAACTTTGAAGTATTATTCTATATTTCTCTTCTATCTTCCTTTCTTTTCCCTCTTACCACCACATTTCTTAGTCTGTTCTGTCCTCATTGCTTTATCCCCCCCTATATTTAACTTTGAAGTATTATTCTATATTTCTGCATTTCCTTTCTTTTAGTAATCTGACTTCTCCAGCGGTGGCAGGTCGACTGTGGTCTGCAGCAGGGTCAGGGTCACTACGGAAGTGCTTCCCATAGAGAGTGTGGGAATAAATCCTTTGTGAGAGAGAAGCCATTTTCCCTACTGTAGTTTGGCTGCTGGTCAAACCACAAGGCTGCTGGTCAAACTACAGGGCGGGACTTTAGCTCCACCCAGAAAGAAAAGGGATTTGGATTAAGGATTAAGAAACTCCCAGGGCAAGCCTGGGCGGGCCTTTAATGTTCTGGAATAGGCCGAAAAAAAACAAGCAGTAAAAGAAGTCCAACCTCTTCAGAGGCTCTCTGATTCTTCAGATCCAACCACTGCCAGAGGCAAGAAAAAGACTGATAATTCCTGAATAGTCAGCAAGAGACAGAAGAACATAAACACTGTTTTCACGTTTTGTCCGAAGCTGGAGTTAGTGTTGGATTTTTAAAATTTCATTTTATTTCCTATTCTTTTTTATTGCTTTTTTTTTGCTAATGTGTTGCTTTGCCTCAATTGTTTTTTCCCCTTTTTTCCAAACCCACTCAGTGCCCCCCCCTTTTTTGGGGGGTGTGTGTGGGTGGGTGTGTTTATTGCCTCCATTGAATTCTACTGAAGCTACTAATCTTATCAGTAAGACTGAATATATTCAAGTTTACATATTTTTTTTTTTTCTTTTTCCTTTTAAACCACACATTTTATTTTGGTATAAACTTCTGGTTCCACATTGGCCTTTTAAGATTCTGTGGGGGCTTTGTTTGTTTTTATTGTTTTTGATTTGTTTTTCTATATCTTTCTATATACTTATCTCTGTTTTAATTTATAAATTTTTTAATTTGTAATACTACTTCCTCTATAATTCTTTGCTTTCTCTGATGTTTCTTTCCTACAGCACTAAACTCTAATACATACAAACCTTTATCTCCCTATATTTAACTTTGAAGTATTATTCTATATTTCTCTTCTATCTTCCCTTTCTTTTTTTCCCTCTTACCACCACATTTCTTAGTCTGTTCTGTCCTCATTGCTTTATCCCCAACTGGGACCCTGCTCTAGCATTATTCTCCAATTTGTGCTCTACTTAGTTTGGTTATTAACTGGTGGATATCATTCTTGGTTTTCTCTATTTGCCGTGATAATGTATTGTACTGCATTTTTGGTTGGAATGCTTGGGTTATGTTACAGCTGTATATGTTTATGAGTATAATTCAATATGCTAGATGGTATTTGCATAATATTTTAATTGTCATTTGTTAAAGGTATACCTTCTGTTTCTTTTTTGTTTTTTTCTTTTATTATTTATTTTAAAGGTCTTATGGAGTTGGTTGTTCACAGACATGTATGTTCCCAGATCAGTCATATGCATATCCATGGTCCACACCCCCCCAGCTCCCCCATCCCACTCCTCCAGACCTTCGCCCCAAGCCATTGTAAGCACTCCTATTCCTTTAGCACAATGACACTAGCTATCTTTTCTGCACATAACACTATAGGTTTCCACGTTACTCCCTCCATGCTTCCCCCTCCCTATTTCTTCCCCACAATGTCCCTATGTCTATGTTCTGTCTGTTTTTCCAAGAGTTCCCTGCATGTGTTATCAAGACCGTCCTATTAGATTCCATATATGTGTGTTAGTATACTGTATTTGTCTTTCTCTTTTTGACTTACTTCACTTTTTATGATAGGTTCTAGAGCCAGCCACTTCATTAGGACTGAGTCTTCTGCATTTCTTTTAACAGCTGAGTAGTATTCCATTGTATATATGTACCAGAGCTTCTGGATCCATTCATTCGTCGATGGACATCTAGGCTGCTTCCAAGTTCTGGCTATTGTATAGAGAGCTGCAATGAACATTGGGGTACAGGTGCTTCTTTCAGTTTTGATTTCATCAGGATATAAGCCTAAGAGTGGGATTGCTGGGTCATAGGGTACTTCTAGTTTTAGTTTTTTAAGAAATCTCCATACTGTCTTCCATAGAGGCTATATCAATTTACATTCCCACCAGTAATGCAAGAGGGCTCCCTTTTCTCTGCACCCTCTCCAGCATTTATTGTTTGTCGATTTTTTGAATATGGCCATTCTGATGGGTGTGAGGTGGTATCTCATTGTCGTTTTAATTTGCATTTCTCTGATAATAAGCGAGGTTGAGCATCGTTTCATGTGCTTTTGGGGCATCTGTATGTCCTCTTTGGAGAGGCGTCTCTTTAGATCTTTTTCCCATTTTTTGATAGGGTTGTTCATTTTCCCTGTGCTGAATTGTCTGAGTCGCTTGTAGATGTTGGAGATTAATTCTTTGTCTGTTGTTTCATTTGCTATGATTTTCTCCAACTCTGTGGGGTGTCCATTCAGCTTTTTTGTAATTTCTTTTGCTGTACAAAAGGTTTTAAGTTTCATGAGGTCCCACATGTTAGTTTTTCTTTTCAGTTCTGCTATTTAAGTCGGTGGAGAAGATCTTGCTTTGATTGATGTCCTTGAGGGTTTTGCCTATATTCTCCTCTAAGAGTTTGATGGTTTCTGGTCTTACATTGAGGTCTTTAATCCATTTTGAGTTGATCTTAGTGTATGGTGTCAGGGAATGTTCCAACTTCATTTTTGCTGACCCCCCCCCCCAAAACGAAATACTTAGCACATGACACTAGCTATCTTTTCTGCACATAACACTATAGGTTTCCACGTTACCCCATCCCTTATTTCTTCCACAATGTCCCTATGTCTATGTTCTGTCTGTTTTTCCAAGAGTTCCCTGCATGTGTTATCAAGACCGTCCTATTAGATTCCATATATGTGTGTTAGTATACTGTATTTGTCTTTCTCTTTTTGACTTACTTCACTTTTTATGATAGGTTCTAGAGCCAGCCACTTCATTAGGACTGAGTCTTCTGCATTTCTTTTAACAGCTGAGTAGTATTCCATTGTATATATGTACCAGAGCTTCTGGATCCATTCATTCGTCGATGGACATCTAGGCTGCTTCCAAGTTCTGGCTATTGTATAGAGAGCTGCAATGAACATTGGGGTACAGGTGCTTCTTTCAGTTTTGATTTCATCAGGATATAAGCCTAAGAGTGGGATTGCTGGGTCATAGGGTACTTCTAGTTTTAGTTTTTTAAGAAATCTCCATACTGTCTTCCATAGAGGCTATATCAATTTACATTCCCACCAGTAATGCAAGAGGGCTCCCTTTTCTCTGCACCCTCTCCAGCATTTATTGTTTGTCGATTTTTTGAATATGGCCATTCTGATGGGTGTGAGGTGGTATCTCATTGTCGTTTTAATTTGCATTTCTCTGATAATAAGCGAGGTTGAGCATCGTTTCATGTGCTTTTGGGGCATCTGTATGTCCTCTTTGGAGAGGCGTCTCTTTAGATCTTTTTCCCATTTTTTGATAGGGTTGTTCGTTTTCCCTGTGCTGAATTGTCTGAGTCGCTTGTAGATGTTGGAGATTAATTCTTTGTCTGTTGTTTCATTTGCTATGATTTTCTCCAACTCTGTGGGGTGTCCATTCAGCTTTTTTGTAATTTCTTTTGCTGTACAAAAGGTTTTAAGTTTCATGAGGTCCCACATGTTAGTTTTTCTTTTCAGTTCTGCTATTTAAGTCGGTGGAGAAGATCTTGCTTTGATTGATGTCCTTGAGGGTTTTGCCTATATTCTCCTCTAAGAGTTTGATGGTTTCTGGTCTTACATTGAGGTCTTTAATCCATTTTGAGTTGATCTTAGTGTATGGTGTCAGGGAATGTTCCAACTTCATTTTTTTGCATGTAGTTGTCCAATGTTCCCAGCACCACTGTTGAAGAGGCTGTCTTTGTCCCACTTTATAGTTTCTCCTCCTTTGTCAAAAATAAGGTACCCATAGGTGCGTGGGTTGATCTCTGGGCTCTCGATCTTGTTCCATTGGTCTATAGTTCTGTTTTTGTGCCAGTACCATACTGTCTTGAGGACTGTTGCTTTGTAGTATTGTCTGAAATTGGGGAGGCTGATCCCTCCAGCTCCGTTTTTCTTTCTCAGAGTTGATTTGGATATTCGTGGTCTTTTGTGTTTCCATATAAACTGTTATTCTTTGGTCTAGCTCTGTGAAAAATGTCAATGGAAGTTGAATAGGTATTGCATTGAATCTGTAGATGATATTTGGTAGTATGGTCATTTTCACAATATTGATTCTTCCGACCCAGGAACATGGAATATCTCTCCATCTGTTTAAGTCTTTTTTAATGTCTCTCATGAGTGTCTTGTAATTTTCAGTGTACAGTTTTTTTGTTTCTTTGGGTAGGTTTATTCCTAGATATTTGATTCTTTTGGTTGCAATGGTGAAGGGGACTGCCTCTTTGATTTCATTTTCTGATTTTTCATTGTTTGTGTATAGGAATGCCAGTGATTTCTGTGTGTTGACTTTGTATCCTGTGACTTTAATGAATTCGTTGATTAGCTCTAGTAGCTTTGTAATAGAGTATTTGGGATTTTCTATGTATAATATCATGTTGTCTGCAAACAGAGAGAGCTTGACTTCTTCCTTTCCAATCTGGATTCCTTTGATTTCTTTCTCTTCTCTTATTTCTGTTGCTAGAACTTCCAGGACTATGTTGAATAGTAGCGGTGAAAGTGGACACCCCTGTCTTGTTCCTGATCTTAGAGGGAATGCTTTCAGTTTTTCACCATTGAGGATAATGTTCGCTGTGGGCTTCTAATAAATGGCTTTCACTATGTTGAGATAGGTTCCTTCTATGCCCATTTTTTGAAGAGCTTTTATCATAAATGGGTGTTTAATCCATTTTGAGTTGATCTTAGTGTATGGTGTCAGGGAATGTTCCAACTTCATTTTTTTGCATGTAGTTGTCCAATGTTCCCAGCACCACTGTTGAAGAGGCTGTCTTTGTCCCACTTTATAGTTTCTCCTCCTTTGTCAAAAATAAGGTACCCATAGGTGCGTGGGTTGATCTCTGGGCTCTCGATCTTGTTCCATTGGTCTATAGTTCTGTTTTTGTGCCAGTACCATACTGTCTTGAGGACTGTTGCTTTGTAGTATTGTCTGAAATTGGGGAGGCTGATCCCTCCAGCTCCGTTTTTCTTTCTCAGAGTTGATTTGGATATTCGTGGTCTTTTGTGTTTCCATATAAACTGTTATTCTTTGGTCTAGCTCTGTGAAAAATGTCAATGGAAGTTGAATAGGTATTGCATTGAATCTGTAGATGATATTTGGTAGTATGGTCATTTTCACAATATTGATTCTTCCGACCCAGGAACATGGAATATCTCTCCATCTGTTTAAGTCTTTTTTAATGTCTCTCATGAGTGTCTTGTAATTTTCAGTGTACAGTTTTTTTGTTTCTTTGGGTAGGTTTATTCCTAGATATTTGATTCTTTTGGTTGCAATGGTGAAGGGGACTGCCTCTTTGATTTCATTTTCTGATTTTTCATTGTTTGTGTATAGGAATGCCAGTGATTTCTGTGTGTTGACTTTGTATCCTGTGACTTTAATGAATTCGTTGATTAGCTCTAGTAGCTTTGTAATAGAGTATTTGGGATTTTCTATGTATAATATCATGTTGTCTGCAAACAGAGAGAGCTTGACTTCTTCCTTTCCAATCTGGATTCCTTTGATTTCTTTCTCTTCTCTTATTTCTGTTGCTAGAACTTCCAGGACTATGTTGAATAGTAGCGGTGAAAGTGGACACCCCTGTCTTGTTCCTGATCTTAGAGGGAATGCTTTCAGTTTTTCACCATTGAGGATAATGTTCGCTGTGGGCTTCTCATATATGGCTTTCACTATGTTGAGATAGGTTCCTTCTATGCCCATTTTCTGAAGAGTTTTTATCATAAATGGGTGTTGTACTTTGTCGAAGGCTTTTTCTGCATCTATTGAGATGATTATGTGATTTTTGTCTCTCAGTTTGTTGATATGGTGTATCACATTGATTGATTTGCGAATGTTGAAGAATCCTTTCATGCCTAGGATGAACCCGACTTGATCGTGATGTATGAGTTTTTTGATGTGTTGTTGAATTCTGTTTGCGAGGATTTTGTTGAGGATCTTGGCATCTAAGTTCATCAGAGAAATTGGTCTGTAATTTTCCTTTTTTGTGTTGTCTTTGCCTGGTTTGGGTATCAGGGTGATGGTGGCCTCGTAGAATGTGTTTGGAAGTTTTCCTCCCTGTGCGATTGTTTGGAAGAGTTTTAGAAGGACGGGCATTAGCTCTTCTTTAAATGTTTGGTAGAATTCGGCTGTGAAGCCTTCTGGCCCTGGGCTCTTATTTTTCGGTAAATTTTTAATCACAAATTCGATTTCTGAGCTTGTGATTGGGTTGTTCAAAGTTTCTGTTTCTTCCTGGCTCAGTCTTGGGAGATTAACCCTGTCCAAGAAACTGTTCATTTCTTCCAGG
This sequence comes from Tragulus kanchil, assembly GCA_022376925.1. Lineage (NCBI taxonomy): Eukaryota > Metazoa > Chordata > Mammalia > Artiodactyla > Tragulidae > Tragulus > Tragulus kanchil. The sequence continues at coordinate 47,056,443 of JAIOJX010000025.1, forward strand.
TTGTCCAGTTTGTTGCCATAGAGTTGCTCATAATAGTCTCTTAGAATCCTTTGGATTTCTGCATTATCTGTTGTAATCTCTCTTTTTTCGTTTTTGATTTTGTTGATCTGGTTCTTCTCTCTCTTTTTCTTGATGAGTCTGGCCAGAGGCTTGTCAATTTTGTTTACCTTTTCAAGAACCAGCTTTTTCTTTTATTTATCCGTACTATAGTTTCTTTCATTTCTTTCTGATTTATTTCTGCTCTAGTCTATAATTTCTCTTCTTCTGCTGGCTTTGGGATGTTTCTGTTCTTCTTTTTCCAATCGTTTTAAGTGGAGGGTTAAGTCATCTGCTTCATATTTTCCTAGTTTCTTGAGGTCGGATTGTATTGCTATAAATTTCCCTCTTAGATCTGCTTTTGCAGTATCCCATAGGTTTTGCACGGTCATATATTCATTGTCATTTTCTTCTAGGAATTCTTTAATTTCTCCTTTGATTTCCTCAGTAATCAGTTGGTTTTTTTAGGTATGTGTTGTTTGGTCGCCATGTGTTTGTATTTTTAGCGGTTTTTCTCCTGTAGTTGATCTCTCGTCTCATTGCATTGTGGTCCGAGAAGATGGTTGATATAATTTCAGTTTTCTTGAATTGATTGAGGTTAGATTTGTGGCCCAAGATGTGGTCTATCCTGGAGAATGTTCCGTGAGCACTTGAGAAGAAAGTGTATTCTTCTGCCTTTGGGTCCTAAAGATATTGATGAGGTCCATCTTTTCTCGTGTGGCATTTAAGGCTTGTGTTTCTTTATTAGTTTTCTGTTTAGATGATCTATCCATTGGTGTGAGAGGAGTGTTAAAGTGTCCTACTATTATTGTGTTATTATTGATTTCTTCTTTTAAATCTGAAAGTATCTGTCTTATGTATTGAGGTGCCTCTGTGTTGGGTGCGTAGATGTTCATGACTGTTATGTCTTCCTCTTGGATGGATCCCTTAATCATGATGTAGTGACCTGCCTTGTCTCTTAGAATCTTCTTTACTTTAAAATCTATTTTGTCTGATATGAGGATTGCTACCCCAGCTTTCTTTTGATTTCCATTTGCATGGAATATCTTTTTCCAGCCCCTCACTTTCAGTCTATGGGTGTCTCTAGGTCTGAACTGGGTCTCTTGTAAACAGCATATATATGGGTCATGTTTCTGGATCCATTCAGCCAACCTGTGTCATTTGGTTGGAGCATTTAATCCATTTACAGTCAAAGTAATTATTGATATGAATGTTCCTATTGTCATCTTCTTAGAAGTTTGGGGTTTGATTGGTAGGACTTCTACTCTTGTATTTATTGGCTATATCAGGCCCTTTAACACTTGTTGTAGGGCTGGTTTTGTGGTACAGAATTCTTTTAGTGTTTGTCTGTCTGAGAAGCTTTTGACTTCTCCATCGATTCTGAATGAGATTCTTGCTGGGTAGAGAATTCTTGGTTGAAGGTTATTCTCTTTTAGCCGTTTAAATGTGTCCTGCCATTCTCTTCTGGCCTGCAGGGTTTCTGTTGAGAGATCTGCAGTTAGACATATGGGGTTTCCTTTATATGTTATTTGTTGTTTGCTTCCTGCTGCTTTTAGTAATCTGTCTTTATATTTAGTCTATGTTAGTTTGATTAGAATGTGCCTTGGTGTGTTTCTTCTGGGGTTTCTCCTGTATGGAACTCTTTGTGCTTCTTGGACATGGTTGACTATTTCCTTTCCCATGCTGGGGAAGTTTTCCACTATAACCTCTTCAAGAATTTTTTCATAACCTTTCTTTCCGTCTTCTTCTTCTGGAACTCCTATAATTCTAATGTTGGTGCGTTTGATATTGTCCCGTAGGTCTGTGAGGCTATCCTCAGTTCTTTTAATTCTTTCGGCTTTGTTCTGTTCCTCACCAGTTATTTCCACCAGTCTATCTTCCAGCTCGCTTATCCGTTCTTCAGCCTCCGATACTCTACTGTTGAGACCTTCTGTAGTATTTTTGAGTTCAGCAATTGAGTTGGTGGTCTCTATTTGCTTATTTTTCATTTCCTGCATGTCTTTTCTCAATGCACTAATTTCCTCTAATATTCTGTTTTCGGTGTTTTGCCTTTCTCTTAGAATCTTCTTTACTTTAAAATCTATTTTGTCTGATATGAGGATTGCTACCCCAGCTTTCTTTTGATTTCCATTTGCATGGAATATCTTTTTCCAGCCCCTCACTTTCAGTCTATGGGTGTCTCTAGGTCTGAACTGGGTCTCTTGTAAACAGCATATATATGGGTCATGTTTCTGGATCCATTCAGCCAACCTGTGTCATTTGGTTGGAGCATTTAATCCATTTACAGTCAAAGTAATTATTGATATGAATGTTCCTATTGTCATCTTCTTAGAAGTTTGGGGTTTGATTGGTAGGACTTCTACTCTTGTATTTATTGGCTATATCAGGCCCTTTAACACTTGTTGTAGGGCTGGTTTTGTGGTACAGAATTCTTTTAGTGTTTGTCTGTCTGAGAAGCTTTTGACTTCTCCATCGATTCTGAATGAGATTCTTGCTGGGTAGAGAATTCTTGGTTGAAGGTTATTCTCTTTTAGCCGTTTAAATGTGTCCTGCCATTCTCTTCTGGCCTGCAGGGTTTCTGTTGAGAGATCTGCAGTTAGACATATGGGGTTTCCTTTATATGTTATTTGTTGTTTGCTTCCTGCTGCTTTTAGTAATCTGTCTTTATATTTAGTCTATGTTAGTTTGATTAGAATGTGCCTTGGTGTGTTTCTTCTGGGGTTTCTCCTGTATGGAACTCTTTGTGCTTCTTGGACATGGTTGACTATTTCCTTTCCCATGCTGGGGAAGTTTTCCACTATAACCTCTTCAAAAACTTTTTTCATAACCTTTCTTTCCGTCTTCTTCTTCTGGAACTCCTATAATTCTAATGTTGGTGCGTTTGATATTGTCCCGTAGGTCTGTGAGGCTATCCTCAGTTCTTTTAATTCTTTCGGCTTTGTTCTGTTCCTCACCAGTTATTTCCACCAGTCTATCTTCCAGCTCGCTTATCCGTTCTTCAGCCTCCGATACTCTACTGTTGAGACCTTCTGTAGTATTTTTGAGTTCAGCAATTGAGTTGGTGGTCTCTATTTGCTTATTTTTCATTTCCTGCATGTCTTTTCTCAATGCACTAATTTCCTCTAATATTCTGTTTTCGGTGTTTTGCATCCTCATTAGTATAGTTTTTCTGAATTCTCTTTCAGATAATTTGTGTATCTCCTCCTCTGTCATTTGAAGTGGTGTTTCTCTAGCTTGGTCCTTCATTTGTGTAGTGTTTCTCTGTCGTTTCATTATTAGGTTAGTTTTTGTTTCTTTGTGGGTGTCTGTGTGTATGGAGTTCTTTTCCCCACCAGGCTTCTTGGTTGAATTCTCCCTTCCTTTGGGTTTCTGTCCTTCTAGAAGGGTTCAGTGGTTTGTGTCTTGGGTGGTGTTAGGTCTTGTTTACAGGTGAACAATCTCTAGTGTTGTATGTTCTTCGATAGTGTGGGGTCTTGGAATCAGGGCTTCCACTCCGAGGCTCCTTGGTTTGATGATTGGTCAGGGGGTGTAGGCTCTATGTCTGGTTTGCTATGGTATTCTGTGATATTAGTTCAAATACTAGCATCTGAGGAGCAAGAGGTGTGTCCCTAATGGGTGACAGTCATAAAAGCATGCAGATGTTTTCTAACATCGTCATAAGATATACATACATACACAGCAATAAGCTCATCTAACCAGTCTTACAGTGACAAAGCACAGGAAATTTTTCTGGCAAATGACACAATCTAAGATGATACTTGCTCGTTAAGCTCTGAATTAGTTAAAATAGTGCCTGGAAAAATAGATCTTGGGTAAGGTCCTGGCTTCGACTATTTCATTGGAAGCAATTTTTAACTAAGACATGTGTTGGGGGTGAGGAGGTGGAGAGTGTATGGGTCATGAGAAGGAATAGATGCGACTTGGAAGGATTTTATAGGGTTATGTAGCCAAGATTAGTGTGTTGTATTGTTTAGTGCAGCTGGAAGAGAATAGTGGAGACAGGAACGTAGGAAATAGTTATCTAGAGGGTAGTGGTATATAGGAGAATGTTTTAGATTTAGAACATAGAGGGAGGAAGGAGTGGGAAAGAGGAAAGAAAATTAGAAGTTCAAGAATTAACATTTAAAAATAATAATAATAATAATTAAAAATCAGAAAAAGAATTTAAAAATTAAAAAAGGGAAGAGAAACTTAATAAGAAGAGACAAAAGAGAGAAAAAAAAAAAAAAAAAACCTGACCAATCAAACGAATAAACAGAACCGTCCGCAACAGATAAGCAAAAAAGTAAACAGTGTCCCTGGTTTTTATCCTCTCATCTGTCTGGTGGAAGCCAGTCTGCTCTCGATGGTGTTGTCTTGATGATGTAGCCTTTCCCTTATGGCACCTGTCTGCAAGCTCAGGTGCTGGCCGGGTTGGGGGGCTGATCCCATTCTGTCAGGTGGGGGACCGCAGCGCGTGCTCCGTCCTGGGTTGGGCAGGGCCGCAGGCTTATTCCAGTCCGTTGGCGAGGGGGCCGCAGCACGTGCGCAATCTAGTGTTGGGCGGGGGCGTCCTGGCTCTGCCACGCACCCCCCAGTAGCCTCCAATACCTGCCCTTCTCCCGGCTTCCTCCGCTGCGGGTGTAGTTATGGGGGTGCACAGGCTCCTCTGCCACTGGCGCGCTCGCACTGGCGGTTACGCCTCAAAGACCCAAAGGCAGGCACAAGCTTCCCCGTCTGGCTCGAGCCCAGTCCCTGGTCTGCAATCTGTGGGCGACCTCCCCTTCAGCCAGTCCCCCACTAGGAGTGTTTGAACTCACCCGGTGCCAGGCGGAAAGTCGCGATTTTCGCCCAGCCGAGCGGCACGATTTTCACACTGGGCGCTCCCTCCCAGCTCCAGGTCGCTAGGCAGCACTTGTTTCGCCAGGCCCTGCTCCAGTATCCTATCTTCTCAGTGTCTTAATTTCTGCCAGCGATCCAGGCAGATTCTTGGAGTTTTCACGCTGAGCGCTGCCTTCTGTCCCCGGAGGCTCTGCTTAGGCCCCCTTTTAGGGCACTTGCTGGCGCACTCTCCGTCGGTGCAGTCTGGCATGGGGTTTAGGATAGAGGATTCTTAGAACCTTAGCTCTGGGAAATTTCTGGCTGTTCACTCTTCTACTCTCGCGGACCTATGGAATTCTTCTGTCGTCTAGCGGCCGGTTTGTTGGTGGTGGCTCTTTTCTTGATTAGTTCTGGTGATTCTGTTGGGGAGCTGGTGAAATCTTCCCCTCATTCCTCCGCCATCTTGGCTCCCCCAGATGGCACTCTTAAAGTCACTGAGGTATAAAATCAGGGATGTGTGGCCAAAATGTAATTTTTGACTTGTTATGATTTCCATGTCACAAGACTAGAATATCACAAATGTAATATCAGTTTAAAAAAATCGTGAAAGAATCAAAGAATTTAAAATTACATCACATTTCTACCCTAGACTAGTTGACATTAAGTTATAATTAATAAAGGATTGAACTATCAAACTCTTAAAATTACACATGAGGCCACATGGTTCTCTAGAAATACAATTAAAATATGCTGTAGATAAATTATGATGTCCTTAAATAAAAAGGCATAAGCATAAACAATTGGTGATACAGTCCATGAAAATTTCAAAAGGCCTTCAATAATGAGCTATTTTCAAAATCTAGTCAAGTTGTAGTGAAGGGTCTATTTTATCCTGCAGAGCATTAGAGATAAGAAACAAATGGTATATATTAACTCTTCTCTGAATAAAAATAGGTGAATAAGAGAGCAATGTAAGTATTTCATGAATGAATAAATAACTTAGAATAGAGAGAACAAATCAAAATATTTATATTTGGAGATGATACTGTCATTTTGAGTAGTTATAATTAGACTTCTGAAAGATCTGGTTTTCCTTTAAAAATAAATAGAAAAAATATCAATGATGGACAAGTATAAATCATTGTATTTGTATATTAAAAGAATCTAAGCTGAAACAACGGATTTCTAGTTTCTGGTACTGGAGGAATAGTTCTTATTGGACCAAATATCCTTCAAAACACAGCTATGATCTCTGGAGAAAATATGACAGCTACATGAGGGCACTAGAGAACAAACAAAAACAGGCAGAAACTTGATATCAGTTTCTTCTTGGGAAACTTCTTCCTGGGAAGAAGATATGGCATGGGATAAGTTTCTCATATTTTCTCAATTTGTTTACCTGAGAGCAAACCCCAATTAATGCCAGATGGGGTGGATGAAACTTGGCCATAAAATCTGTAGTCCTAGAGGATTGAATAATCAGAGGACAAGGTTTAGGGGGTCCACAGCAGCTAGAAATTGAAGAAAAAGTCTCAGAAAGGAAAAAGCAGTGGAGGAGACCTGTATTCTGCACATAAATTTTGCTTAAATCTCTGGGTGATCTCTGAACTATGCATACATGGGGAAGGCTCCAAGCAGCCTAACTGATTCTAGAAGAAATAAACCAAGTTTCCATTGCTTCACACAACACACAAAGCATGTATTGTTAAGATGCAATAAAATATTGTTTAAAAAATTCATTATTCTAAAGAGGGACATAAGAGAAACCAAAGCCTGTGCATCTTATCACTAGCAACATCCAAGATACGATCCAAAATTACCAGACAAGTGAAGAATAAGAACATGAGTGATCAATGCTCAAATAAAAGGCAGTCAAGGGAGACAAACCCAAAGATAACTGAAATTGCCAAAGATATTGAAATTGCCAAAGATTTTAAAGCATATTTTCAACTATATGCAATACTATAAAATAAAATATGCTCATCAATAAATAGAGAATATCAGAGAAATAGAAAATGCTGAAAAGGATAAAATTGAAGTCATAGACCTGAAACATTAATACCTAAAATAAAACATCCACTGGATAGTCTTAACAGGAGATAGAAGACGACAGAAGAAAGTGCTAGGAAACTTAAAGGTGGTTTTATATAAACTAGACACTGAGGAATTATACACTGTCTGTAAAGAGGCACAGATAGTTTAAAAGTAAAAGATGGAAAAAGGTTATAAGGTACAAAGCCAATTATAGAAAACCTAAGTGGCTATGCTAATATCTAACAAAACAAACTTCTAGTTTCTGGTACTGGAGGAATAGTTCTTATTGGACCAAATATCCTTCAAAACACAGCTATGATCTCTGGAGAAAATATGACAGCTACATGAGGGCACTAGAGAACAAACAAAAACAGGCAGAAACTTGATAGCAGTTTCTTCTTGGGAAACTTCTTCCTGGGAAGAAGATATGGCATGGGATAAGTTTCTCATATTTTCTCAATTTGTTTACCTGAGAGCAAACCCCAATTAATGCCAGATGGGGTGGATGAAACTTGGCCATAAAATCTGTAGTCCTAGAGGATTGAATAATCAGAGGACAAGGTTTAGGGGGTCCACAGCAGCTAGAAATTGAAGAAAAAGTCTCAGAAAGGAAAAAGCAGTGGAGGAGACCTGTATTCTGCACATAAATTTTGCTTAAATCTCTGGGTGATCTCTGAACTATGCATACATGGGGAAGGCTCCAAGCAGCCTAACTGATTCTAGAAGAAATAAACCAAGTTTCCATTGCTTCACACAACACACAAAGCATGTATTGTTAAGATGCAATAAAATATTGTTTAAAAAATTCATTATTCTAAAGAGGGACATAAGAGAAACCAAAGCCTGTGCATCTTATCACTAGCAACATCCAAGATACGATCCAAAATTACCAGACAAGTGAAGAATAAGAACATGAGTGATCAATGCTCAAATAAAAGGCAGTCAAGGGAGACAAACCCAAAGATAACTGAAATTGCCAAAGATATTGAAATTGCCAAAGATTTTAAAGCATATTTTCAACTATATGCAATACTATAAAATAAAATATGCTCATCAATAAATAGAGAATATCAGAGAAATAGAAAATGCTGAAAAGGATAAAATTGAAGTCATAGACCTGAAACATTAATACCTAAAATAAAACATCCACTGGATAGTCTTAACAGGAGATAGAAGACGACAGAAGAAAGTGCTAGGAAACTTAAAGGTGGTTTTATATAAACTAGACACTGAGGAATTATACACTGTCTGTAAAGAGGCACAGATAGTTTAAAAGTAAAAAGATGGAAAAAAGGTTATAAGGTACAAAGCCAATTATAGAAAACCTAAGTGGCTATGCTAATATCTAACAAAACAAACTTCAGAGCAAGGAGCATTATCAAGGATAAAGCTCATAATTATTAATAATATAAGTTCAAGAATAAAAATTCTCAACATATATGCATATAATAATAAAAAATTTTTAAAAATGAAGCAAAAATTGATAGAATTACAAGGAGAAATTGAAGCCTACAGTATACAGAGATTATAACAATTCTTGCTTGTTAATAAATAGAAAAAATAAAAAAACTGGTAGTGCTGTAGGAGACTAGGAACACAACCAACTTGACCTGACCCTTAAAGAACACTTTACCAACATCTGCAGGATACACAATTTTTTCAAGTGCTTGTGAAATACTCACTAAAACAGACCATATTCTAGGATTAAAAAAAATAATAACCAGTAACATTTTTGTTTGGGGGCTGTGCCACATGGTTTGCTGGATCTTAGTTCCTCAAATAAGGATTGAACTCAGACCATGGCAAAGAAAGCCCAAAATCCTAATTCCTAGACCACTAGAGTACTCCCTCAATAACTTTTTAAAACTTTAAATAATAAGAATTATGACTGCCACAATGAATTTAGACTATAAATCAATAATAGGTAGATCCAGAAGATATCTGACAATATTCTCAAATATTTAAAAATTAAAAAGCACACTTCTAAAAAGCCCCTATACTATGGTTTGAACGTAGTCTTGTGTCCCTCCAAGATTCATGTGTTGAAAACCTATTGCCCCAAGTGTAGTTAGAAGATGAAGCCTTTGAGATGTGATTAGGTTATGAGGGCAGAGCCCTCATACATGGGATCGGTGCCCTTATAAAAGCAGTCCCAGAGAGCTTCCTAACCCCTTCAGCAGTGTGAGGACACAGTACTAAGTTGATGGTGTGCAACTTGTAAGGAAGGGGACCTTCATCGGGACCACCAGTGCTGGCCACCTGATCTCAGACTTCCAGCCTCAAGAACTTTAGCAATACATTTCTGTGGTTTTCAAACCACCTAGTCTGGGGCAACTTGTTGTAGTTGCCCAAGCATATAGACTAAGAGGTTAAATAAGAAATCTGAAAGCAAATTATAAAATGTCAACTGTATGGAAATGAAAATACAACGTTTAAAATTAATGAGATGCAGCTAAATACATACCAAGAGAGAAATATACCGACAGCATTGAATACTTATATTAAAAAAGTGAGATCCTAAACTAAAAAAGATGCAAATGTTAGATCCAGAGTAAATAAAAAATACATTAAAAGGATAAAAGATGCATTAAAAGAAAACTTATTTTCTTGATGAATATAGACTCAAACTTCTTAAGCTAATTTAGCAACTAAATCTAGCTAAATATAATATATACAGAGAGAGAGATAGATCTATAGATATATATGGTTTATCCTAGGAATGCAATGTTGATTTAACATTTGTAAATAAGCCAGTGTAATTCACAGAACAGCTCTCCAAAATAAAGAATTATTTAACCCAAAATGTCTATAGTTCCAAATTGGAGAAATTCTATTCTATCCAGACAGTTTAAGAAGAAACAAAAGAGAGAGGGGGAAGGGAAGAAGAAGGAAAAGAAGAAGGCCAATATCAAGAATGAAAGAGACTGACTTCTCTGGTAGCCTAGTGGTAAAGACTCTGCCTGCCAAATGCAGGAAACTGGCCTCAGGCATTCAATCCCTGGCTCAGGAAGATCCTACATGGCACAGAACAACTAAGCCTGTGTGCCTCAACTACTGAACCTGTGCTCTAGAGAGTGGGAGTCCCAACTACTAAGCCCATGAGCCACAAGTACTGAAGCCTGCACACCCTAGAGCCCTTGCTCCACAACAAGAGAGGCCGCTGCAGTGAGAAGCCTGCTCTCTAAAACTAGAGCGTGGCCCCCGCTCTCCATAGCTAGAGGAAAAGCCCATATGGCAATGAAGCCCCAGCATGGCAATAAAGACCCAGCACAGCCAAAATAAATAAATAAAATTATTATAAACAAAAACCCCATAGCCATCAAAAGAATAATAGGTAAATATTATTAACAACTTTACATGCAACAAATTTGATGACTTAGATGAAATAGACAAATTCCTTGAACTACTAAGAGTCACTTAAGAGAAACAGATATGCCCTACTAGTTCAATATGAATAAAATAATTAAATTTACAGCTTAATATGCTTTTATAAAGAAAACGCCATCCCCACGTTGTTAAAATGGTGAATCTTATCAAATATTTAAAGAGGAAATAAGGTTAGATCTATGCAAATGCTTTGAGAAATAAAGGAGGGAAGAAACATTTTACAAGAACATTATCACTGTGATGCTAACATTAGATGGATACATTAAAAGAAAACTAATATTCTTCATCAACATAAACTCAAACTTCTTAAGAAGTTATACCAACTAAATCTAGCTATATATAATGCATATATATTCATATATATGACTTATCCTAGGAATGTAATGTTGGTTTAACACTTATGAATCAGTCAGTGTAATTCACCACATAAAGGTCTAAAAGAGAAAATTACATGATAATTTCAACAGGTGCAGAAAAGCACTGGATAAAATTCAACACTCATTTATGATTAGAACATTTTTTAAGCAAAGCAGGTATAGAAAAAATATTTTCTATCTGATAAGGTGGCCCTGTAAAAAACAAAAAACCAAAAAAAACAACTTGCAGTCAACATCATGCTTAACAATGAAAGACTGAATTGTTTTTCCCGTTAGATCAATAGCAAAGCAAGAATGTCCACCTTCATCACTTCTACATAACTTTGTATTGGAAGGTCCTAGTAAGTGCAATATACACTAAAATTAAATTAAAATAAAACCTATATAAATTTGAAAAGAAGTAAAACTCTTTCTGTACACTGATAACATAATTCAAAATGAGGAAAATCTTAAATCTACCTTACTCCAAACACACACACACAAAACTGAGTTTAGGAAAAGCATATGGAAAGGAAATCCAAGAAATGAATCACTAAATCTAAAAATCAAAGGAGGATAAGATGTTTTAAATTCAAGGGAAATCTGTTTAAGGCAAAAGAGGTCACTTTGCACCAAAGTCTGTATAAGTTGAAGCTGTGGTTTTCCCGGTAATCATGTATGGATGTGAGAGTTGCACCACAAAGAAAGCTGAGTGCTGAAGAATTGATGCCTTTGAACTGTGATGTTTAAGAAGACTTGAGAGTCCCTTGGACTGAAAGAAGATCAAACTATCCAATCCTAAAGCAAATCAACCCTGAATATTCATTGGAAGTAATGATGCTGAAAGTGAAGCTACAATATTTTGGCCACCTGACACGAAGAGACAACTCATTGGAAAAAACCCTGGTGATGGGACAAATAGAAGGCAAAAGGAGAAGAAGATGATAGAGGATGAGATGGTTGGATGGCATCACTGAGTTAGTGGACATAAGTTTGAGCAAACTCTGGGAGATGGTGAAGGACAGGGGAAACCTGGCATGCTGCAGTCCGTGGAGTTGCAAAGAGATAGACACCACTGAGCAACTGAATTGAACTGAACTGAATGCCTAAATAGAATGGAGCTTCAGGGAAGAATGGATACATGTATATGTATGGCCTAGTCCCTTCACTATTTACCTGAAACTATCACAACCTTGTTAATTGGCTATACCCCAATACAAAATGCTTGTGTGTGTGTGTCAAAACATCAAAAATTAAAAAAGAGCAGTAAATGTAAACGGTAACAGATTGTTTACATGATTTGGAAGTTATTTTTCAACAGTAGAGAGAAAAAACATAAATGAAAGTGAGAAAAATCTTGAAGATTAATTTTAGAGATGGTTTCAATGTGTACGTTTGGGATATATGAGTGTTAGGTTGCTTCAGTCATGTTTAACTCTTTATAACCTTATGGACTCTAGACTGCCAGGCTCCTGGGTTTATGGAATTCTCCAGGCAAGAATACTGGAATGGGGTACTGTGCCTTCCTCCAGGGAATCTTCCCAAACCCAGGGATTGAACTCATGTCTCTTGCATTTCCTGCACTGGTAGGCAGATTCTTTAAAACCAGTGCCACCTAGATGGTGTTAGTTAAACAAAAGAAAACAAAATGCCTCCACTACCATCAATGGGCTGGAGAAGTCACAAATTTGAGTGTTTAGTTCTAAGGGCACATTTAGGCTCTAGAGGTGAAGCTGTGGTTTTCCGGTAATCATGTATGGATGTGAGAGTTGCACCACAAAGAAAGCTGAGTGCTGAAGAATTGATGCCTTTGAACTGTGATGTTTAAGAAGACTTGAGAGTCCCTTGGACTGAAAGAAGATCAAACTATCCAATCCTAAAGCAAATCAACCCTGAATATTCATTGGAAGTAATGATGCTGAAAGTGAAGCTACAATATTTTGGCCACCTGACACGAAGAGACAACTCATTGGAAAAAACCCTGGTGATGGGACAAATAGAAGGCAAAAGGAGAAGAAGATGATAGAGGATGAGATGGTTGGATGGCATCACTGAGTTAGTGGACATAAGTTTGAGCAAACTCTGGGAGATGGTGAAGGACAGGGGAAACCTGGCATGCTGCAGTCCGTGGAGTTGCAAAGAGATAGACACCACTGAGCAACTGAATTGAACTGAACTGAATGCCTAAATAGAATGGAGCTTCAGGGAAGAATGGATACATGTATATGTATGGCCTAGTCCCTTCACTATTTACCTGAAACTATCACAACCTTGTTAATTGGCTATACCCCAATACAAAATGCTTGTGTGTGTGTGTCAAAACATCAAAAATTAAAAAAGAGCAGTAAATGTAAGCGGTAACAGATTGTTTACATGATTTGGAAGTTATTTTTCAACAGTAGAGAGAAAAAACATAAATGAAAGTGAGAAAAATCTTGAAGATTAATTTTAGAGATGGTTTCAATGTGTACGTTTGGGATATATGAGTGTTAGGTTGCTTCAGTCATGTTTAACTCTTTATAACCTTATGGACTCTAGACTGCCAGGCTCCTGGGTTTATGGAATTCTCCAGGCAAGAATACTGGAATGGGGTACTGTGCCTTCCTCCAGGGAATCTTCCCAAACCCAGGGATTGAACTCATGTCTCTTGCATTTCCTGCACTGGTAGGCAGATTCTTTAAAACCAGTGCCACCTAGATGGTGTTAGTTAAACAAAAGAAAACAAAATGCCTCCACTACCATCAATGGGCTGGAGAAGCCACAAATTTGATTTACATCACAAAAAGTGGTTTAGTGAAGTAACTAAGGGCACATTTAGGCTCTAGAGGTGGCTTTGTGTGACTTCAGTTGCTGAGGTACCCCCTGATGACTAGCTGTAAGGCCTTGACTATGGTTCTTAGCCACTTCATTGCAGCTTCATTATCTCTAAAGTGGAAACAGCACTAGTTCCTACTTCCTAGGGTTAAGAGAAATGAAAGACATAACACCTGTAAAGCATTTAGAATAGTATGTGACACATGATACCTACCAATAAACTTTACCTATACGCATTTTTCTCTATAAATCTGGCTGCTTCATGTTGTTACTTCTCCAAAATAAGTGAGTTGAGAAGAACTAGTTGAGATTTCATTATTTAGAGTCTGAGGGAGAGGGTGCAGAGGTCTTCTGATGGGGTAGGGGTGAATTGGATATGAGTGGAGGCTTTGTGGGAACTGAGCAATGTGACACTGCTCAGCCACTTCTTGTGCTTTCTGCTACTCCCAAGCTAATGTTCATTGTGGTCATCTGCCTTGAAAGTTGAGTTTATGTCACCTCTATAAAAGCTGGGGTGTTTTAAAAATCTCTTTAGCCACTACTTGAAAAGGATGATGTGAGAGTGAGGACGGTCCTAGGACATACTTCCCAGTTGCTGTGGGCTCTCTGCCTGGGAGTGATTGACACTTGGCACAGAGATAAGAAACAACAGACCCATGCTCACACATACACAGCCAAGTCATGGACACTCACGCCTTGCTGAATCCAGCAGTCTTGTTCCTTAGGAGATCAGTGTTAGGCTGCTTCAGTCATGTTTACCTCTTTATAGCCTTATGGTCTCTAGACTGCCAGGCTCCTGGGTTTATGGAATTCTCCAGGCAAGAATACTGGAATGGGGTACTGTGCCTTCCTCCAGGGAATCTTCCCAAACCCAGGGATTGAACTCATGTCTCTTGCATTTCCTGCACTGGTAGGCAGATTCTTTAAAACCAGTGCCACCTAGATGGTGTTAGTTAAACAAAAGAAAACAAAATGCCTCCACTACCATCAATGGGCTGGAGAAGTCACAAATTTGATTTACATCACAAAAAGTGGTTTAGTGAAGTAACTAAGGGCACATTTAGGCTCTAGAGGTGGCTTTGTGTGACTTCAGTTGCTGAGGTACCCCCTGATGACTAGCTGTAAGGCCTTGACTATGGTTCTTAGCCACTTCATTGCAGCTTCATTATCTCTAAAGTGGAAACAGCACTAGTTCCTACTTCCTAGGGTTAAGAGAAATGAAAGACATAACACCTGTAAAGCATTTAGAATAGTATGTGACACATGATACCTACCAATAAACTTTACCTATACGCATTTTTCTCTATAAATCTGGCTGCTTCATGTTGTTACTTCTCCAAAATAAGTGAGTTGAGAAGAACTAGTTGAGATTTCATTATTTAGAGTCTGAGGGAGAGGGTGCAGAGGTCTTCTGATGGGGTAGGGGTGAATTGGATATGAGTGGAGGCTTTGTGGGAACTGAGCAATGTGACACTGCTCAGCCACTTCTTGTGCTTTCTGCTACTCCCAAGCTAATGTTCATTGTGGTCATCTGCCTTGAAAGTTGAGTTTATGTCACCTCTATAAAAGCTGGGGTGTTTTAAAAATCTCTTTAGCCACTACTTGAAAAGGATGATGTGAGAGTGAGGACGGTCCTAGGACATACTTCCCAGTTGCTGTGGGCTCTCTGCCTGGGAGTGATTGACACTTGGCACAGAGATAAGAAACAACAGACCCATGCTCACACATACACAGCCAAGTCATGGACACTCACGCCTTGCTGAATCCAGCAGTCTTGTTCCTTAGGAGATCAGCCCCATTCTTCTTTTATTTTTAATTTTTTTTTTGTAATTTTGGCCTCTTTTATTGTTTTTTTATTTGTTTATTTTCATCCATCTTTATTCTTTTGGCCTGTGTGGGCCTCCCATCACAGTGGTCTCTCTTATTGCAGGGCACTGGCTCTAGGCACACACACTCCAGAACACCAGCTCACGATTGGACACACAGGCCCAGTCGCTCCTCGGCATCTTCCTGGGCCAGGGATTGAACCAATGCCCCTTGCACTGCAAGGTTGTGTTCTTACCCACTGGACCACCAGGGAAGCCCCAGCCCCATGTTTAATGCTACAAATATTTATAAGTTGCATTATATACGGTCCAGTGGGTTAGAAGAATGGACTTACTGGTCAGTGTTGATCTACCCTTGTTTTACTGCTTAAAGGGGCCTACAGACTTTTTTAAAAAGCCTTTGGACATGCACATGGTTTATAAGTAGACTTTGGTAAAGCCCTCAAAATGTGGAAAATCACTTGTTTTCTCCTCCAGAGATCAACCCCAATGCCATCATCTGGATTTGACCCACTTAGTTCCATAACGGAACTGGGAACTATTCTGACAAACTCTTTCCTTGAATGCAAATCTCTTGTGGTTCATTTGTGGTTTATTTTCCTGTAGAGAGTAGCAGAGATCGCCCTACCCCCACCCCCAGCTGGCTTCCACATGGGATTCTGTCCCTGACAGCACTGGGGAGCTGGAAAAAGAAATACAGGGCCACTTCCAGCAATGGATCTGGGAGCTGAAGGATGACCACCCAATAATTGTCCTGAATCCTATTGAAGCCCTCCTAACCACTTGCCACCCTCACTATAACAAAAGGCAAAAATAACATGAAGAAAAGGATTTAACAGTAAAGAGTATCTATCTCTATTTTAAATTTTATTTATTTATTTTTGGCTATTCTGGGTCTTTTTTGCTACACGTGTTCATTCTCTAGTTGCGATGAGCAGGTCTACTCTCTGTCTGCAGTCTGCAAGCTTCTATATTGTGGTGGCTACTTTTGTTGAGGAGCATGGACTCTAGAGTGCAAGCTCAATAGTTACGGCACACAGGCTTAGTTGCCCTGTGCCATGTGGGATCTTCCCAGACCAGGGGCAGAACTAGTGTCTCCTACATTGCAAAACAGATTTTCAACCAGTGGATCACCAGGGAAATCCCTCCAATCTCTATTTTAAACACAGTACAAGCATTGTGTGAGAGAATACTTTTATCAGATGGTAGATCAGACCCTGTCACACATCTTTTTAAATCATTTATTCCTGTGTTCCTGAATCCAAGTGTGCAGTGAACAAAGAAACCCCTTTTAGGGGCACAATTAGATCAATTCATTCCTTGTTTGCATTGTTGCTTCCCCCAAACAAATTTATCTTTCCTTTCTGAGGTCAGAGTCAGACCTGTTTCTTTGTGTTTTCTCACCACTTACCCCTCCTCTGTGGCCACCAGACACAATGCAATAGACCAGGGCCTACAGACTTTTTAAAAAGCCTTTGGACATGCACATTGTTTATAAGTAGACTTTGGTAAAGCCCTCAAAATGTGGAAAATCACTTGTTTTCTCCTCCAGAGATCAACCCCAATGCCATCATCTGGATTTGACCCACTTAGTTCCATAACGGAACTGGGAACTATTCTGACAAACTCTTTCCTTGAATGCAAATCTCTTGTGGTTCATTTGTGGTTTATTTTCCTGTAGAGAGTAGCAGAGATCGCCCTACCCCCACCCCCAGCTGGCTTCCACATGGGATTCTGTCCCTGACAGCACTGGGGAGCTGGAAAAAGAAATACAGGGCCACTTCCAGCAATGGATCTGGGAGCTGAAGGATGACCACCCAATAATTGTCCTGAATCCTATTGAAGCCCTCCTAACCACTTGCCACCCTCACTATAACAAAAGGCAAAAATAACATGAAGAAAAGGATTTAACAGTAAAGAGTATCTATCTCTATTTTAAATTTTATTTATTTATTTTTGGCTATTCTGGGTCTTTTTTGCTACACGTGTTCATTCTCTAGTTGCGATGAGCAGGTCTACTCTCTGTCTGCAGTCTGCAAGCTTCTATATTGTGGTGGCTACTTTTGTTGAGGAGCATGGACTCTAGAGTGCAAGCTCAATAGTTACGGCACACAGGCTTAGTTGCCCTGTGCCATGTGGGATCTTCCCAGACCAGGGGCAGAACTAGTGTCTCCTACATTGCAAAACAGATTTTCAACCAGTGGATCACCAGGGAAATCCCTCCAATCTCTATTTTAAACACAGTACAAGCATTGTGTGAGAGAATACTTTTATCAGATGGTAGATCAGACCCTGTCACACATCTTTTTAAATCATTTATTCCTGTGTTCCTGAATCCAAGTGTGCAGTGAACAAAGAAACCCCTTTTAGGGGCACAATTAGATCAATTCATTCCTTGTTTGCATTGTTGCTTCCCCCAAACAAATTTATCTTTCCTTTCTGAGGTCAGAGTCAGACCTGTTTCTTTGTGTTTTCTCACCACTTACCCCTCCTCTGTGGCCACCAGACACAATGCAATAGACCAGGGCTGAATGTTCAAGAAGTCAGTGCCCAAAGAGCTCTGTGGGCTGGTATCAATGACAGGCCTGAAGGAGATGAGCACCCCAAGGCCTCTGTGGGTCTTCTCCCTGAAGGTGAGAATGTTTTCTGGACTTGATGTGAAAAAGTGAAAGTGTTATTTGCTCAATTGTGTCTGATTTTTTGCAACCCCATGGACTGCAACCTGCCAGGTTCCTCTGCCCTCAGGATTCTCCAGGCAGGAATACTGGAATGTGTTGCCATTCCCTTCCCCAGGGGATCTTCTCAACCCAGGGATCAAACCCAAGTCTTCTGTGTTGTGGGCGAATTCTTTATTTGCAAACAGAGGCATAGGATTTCCAAGTTCCAGGAACCCCTCTTGCAGGTCCATGAGAATATTGTGTGGCAAGTCTTAGAGTGTCCCTGGGGTCTAGATTGTGTCAGGGAACAAGGAGGGCCTCACAATCAAGATGTCCTTGGGACTGTACATTGATGTGGGCAGAATGTGAGGAAAAAATGAATAACCTTACATTTGAATGCTTGGATGATGGGCCCAGGAAACAAAAGATAACCTAGATCACCAAGTCCATAGGATGAACAGAACAGAGGAAAGAATGGTCAGGAATAGGAAGGGGAACTGGAAAGACTAAGATTCTGATACTAGATTGCAATATGAGTGGTAGATCATTTTTTTTTTTTCCATATCACCAAGCAATTCTCAGGACACCAGCTGAATATTGGTTCAGGACACCTTATAATTCAACTCAGTTCTGACACTGTCTACCCAGAGAAAATGTCAGATCCCACAGGTGAGGGGTTCAGTTCTGCAAGACCTTCCCCCAACGCAGACAGCAGTTACAAGTCCAGGTCATCACCTGTGCTTCAACTGACTAGCAATTGACAAGCCCTAATAAATAGCAAATTTTATAGGATTTGGAAGGCATCTTGAAGATGACCACTTTCCATCCCTACATTTAAATTGAGGAAAAAAGGGTTGGCCTAGCAAAATTAGAGGGGTGGGGTGCTTGTTGCTTCCCCAAACAAATTTATCTTTCCTTTCTGAGGTCAGAGTCAGACCTGTTTCTTTGTGTTTTCTCACCACTTACCCCTCCTCTGTGGCCACCAGACACAATGCAATAGACCAGGGCTGAATGTTCAAGAAGTCAGTGCCCAAAGAGCTCTGTGGGCTGGTATCAATGACAGGCCTGAAGGAGATGAGCACCCCAAGGCCTCTGTGGGTCTTCTCCCTGAAGGTGAGAATGTTTTCTGGACTTGATGTGAAAAAGTGAAAGTGTTATTTGCTCAATTGTGTCTGATTTTTTGCAACCCCATGGACTGCAACCTGCCAGGTTCCTCTGCCCTCAGGATTCTCCAGGCAGGAATACTGGAATGTGTTGCCATTCCCTTCCCCAGGGGATCTTCTCAACCCAGGGATCAAACCCAAGTCTTCTGTGTTGTGGGCGAATTCTTTATTTGCAAACAGAGGCATAGGATTTCCAAGTTCCAGGAACCCCTCTTGCAGGTCCATGAGAATATTGTGTGGCAAGTCTTAGAGTGTCCCTGGGGTCTAGATTGTGTCAGGGAACAAGGAGGGCCTCACAATCAAGATGTCCTTGGGACTGTACATTGATGTGGGCAGAATGTGAGGAAAAAATGAATAACCTTACATTTGAATGCTTGGATGATGGGCCCAGGAAACAAAAGATAACCTAGATCACCAAGTCCATAGGATGAACAGAACAGAGGAAAGAATGGTCAGGAATAGGAAGGGGAACTGGAAAGACTAAGATTCTGATACTAGATTGCAATATGAGTGGTAGATCATTTTTTTTTTTTCCATATCACCAAGCAATTCTCAGGACACCAGCTGAATATTGGTTCAGGACACCTTATAATTCAACTCAGTTCTGACACTGTCTACCCAGAGAAAATGTCAGATCCCACAGGTGAGGGGTTCAGTTCTGCAAGACCTTCCCCCAACGCAGACAGCAGTTACAAGTCCAGGTCATCACCTGTGCTTCAACTGACTAGCAATTGACAAGCCCTAATAAATAGCAAATTTTATAGGATTTGGAAGGCATCTTGAAGATGACCACTTTCCATCCCTACATTTAAATTGAGGAAAACAGGTTTAGAGTTTGAGTGACTTTCTGAAGGCCATAAAGTTAGAGCTGGGGCTGGGGTGGAATTTTTCTCTCATCCCAGTCTGTGCTTCTTCCAGCAATAGAAAATAGAAAGGGGGCAGGAGAGGGTTAGGAGGAGAAATACACATATGCTGACTGTTTCTTCCAAAGACCCATTAAATAGAAGAAATTTTGTAAAATAGAGAAATTGTAGGAAAAAAATCCCTAGTAAAACCCAGTTTCACAAATCGAGTATTTTCTCTAGAAATGGCTAGCTCTTTCTAATGACAACTTTATTTGTTGTCTCATAGAATTCTCTGCTTTTCTTTTCAGAAGAGGAACATATTTAATAGTAACAGTTTTGAAATGGAAAAAGCTAGGAAAGCAAAAACTTGCCTTTGAAAAAATTCCAAACAAAACTATTTTTAAAAATTCTGTTTTTTCCTAAATTTTCTTACTTTTCTATACTGTAATGCCAATGGTGAATATTTGAAACTGTTTAAAGCAGTATTATAATCTGTTGATGAGGTTCAAATTGTGGCAAAATTAGTTTTTGATTGTATGTCAAGCAATAAATATTTCTGTGAGGAATTTGCAACCCTATAAAAGCTTTCCTTACATGTCTACTTGAATGTCAGTAGTTTCTAGTTAAAACTGGTTCTATCTAAGGAAATGCTCATCCAAGATGAAAGAAAAGATTCGAGATGGTGTGCATCCTCTGTAAATGTATTTGCTAGTGTCCTGCTCATTTTGGATGTGAGCACATTCTATTAACAGGCCAATGAATAAGTAACTACAGTTAACATGAAGAGTTGGAGTTTTTTCCTCCTTTTTTAAAAATTTATTTGTAATTGGAGGATAATTGCTTTACAATGTTATGCTGGTTTCTGCCGTATAACAAGGTGAATCAGCCATAAGTATATCTGTATACCCTCCCTCTTGAGACTCCTTTCTACCCGCTCCAATCCACACCTCTAGGGCACTGAGTTGAGCTCCCTGTGTTGTACAGCAGCTTCCTGCTAGCTATCCATTCTACACTAGCAATTGACAAGCCCTAATAAATAGCAAATTTTATAGGATTTGGAAGGCATCTTGAAGATGACCACTTTCCATCCCTACATTTAAATTGAGGAAAACAGGTTTAGAGTTTGAGTGACTTTCTGAAGGCCATAAAGTTAGAGCTGGGGCTGGGGTGGAATTTTTCTCTCATCCCAGTCTGTGCTTCTTCCAGCAATAGAAAATAGAAAGGGGGCAGGAGAGGGTTAGGAGGAGAAATACACATATGCTGACTGTTTCTTCCAAAGACCCATTAAATAGAAGAAATTTTGTAAAATAGAGAAATTGTAGGAAAAAAATCCCTAGTAAAACCCAGTTTCACAAATCGAGTATTTTCTCTAGAAATGGCTAGCTCTTTCTAATGACAACTTTATTTGTTGTCTCATAGAATTCTCTGCTTTTCTTTTCAGAAGAGGAACATATTTAATAGTAACAGTTTTGAAATGGAAAAAGCTAGGAAAGCAAAAACTTGCCTTTGAAAAAATTCCAAACAAAACTATTTTTAAAAATTCTGTTTTTTCCTAAATTTTCTTACTTTTCTATACTGTAATGCCAATGGTGAATATTTGAAACTGTTTAAAGCAGTATTATAATCTGTTGATGAGGTTCAAATTGTGGCAAAATTAGTTTTTGATTGTATGTCAAGCAATAAATATTTCTGTGAGGAATTTGCAACCCTATAAAAGCTTTCCTTACATGTCTACTTGAATGTCAGTAGTTTCTAGTTAAAACTGGTTCTATCTAAGGAAATGCTCATCCAAGATGAAAGAAAAGATTCGAGATGGTGTGCATCCTCTGTAAATGTATTTGCTAGTGTCCTGCTCATTTTGGATGTGAGCACATTCTATTAACAGGCCAATGAATAAGTAACTACAGTTAACATGAAGAGTTGGAGTTTTTTCCTCCTTTTTTAAAAATTTATTTGTAATTGGAGGATAATTGCTTTACAATGTTATGCTGGTTTCTGCCGTATAACAAGGTGAATCAGCCATAAGTATATCTGTATACCCTCCCTCTTGAGACTCCTTTCTACCCGCTCCAATCCACACCTCTAGGGCACTGAGTTGAGCTCCCTGTGTTGTACAGCAGCTTCCTGCTAGCTATCCATTCTACACATGGTAGTGCATATACTTCCATGCTACTCTCTCAGTTGGTCCCACCCTTTCCTTCCTTCACTGTGTCCCCAAGTCATGGAGAGTCTTTTAATAGGAGACCACCTGACATTCATTAAATGTCAAATATCTTTAGATCCCACAGGTATCATGTACTTTCGATATGAATCTATTCAGGTGAGGAAATCAGGCATATTTGGTGACAGAATTCTATGGATTTTGAGCTAAATCCATTGACTTGTTAAAGTCAATACCATTTTAAAGATGAAAACTGCTGATGTGGATAGAGCACTTTTATGCAACTGCTTGCAAGGCACTGTGCTAAGTGCTTTGTATGGAGCAACCTTAGAGATAGGCACTATTATTGCCCTGTTTTATTCAGGCACAATAGATTTAAACCTTGCGAGGGTTATATGGAAAGTACAAGTCTGGGTTCAAGTCTGTTCTTTCATGTCCTGGTTTTATCAGTAAAAATGTCCATATGTTGTTATAGTTCCTAATAGATAATGGTTTTAGAGTGTAAACTAATGGTCTACTAAATGAAGACAATGTGAGTCCTTAAGTTATCTTAAATTATCTTTAGCTGTCCCCTTGAAATTAACCATATAGCAATGATAGCCATGATTATAATTATGGGTTTTAAAAATAATCTTTCAGCACACCTGTCAAGTATATATTAATGAAAAAGAAGAAAGATGGATAAATTCAAGTAAATTAAAATAACTCTTAGCTCAGTGAGATATAAAAAGAAAATAAAAAGGCCAAGCACAACCTTGAATAACATATATTCAATCCATATAACTCATAAAAATGTCATATCCAGGGTTATAAAACAATTCTCAGGGGTTTCCCCAGTGGTCCAGTGGGTAGAGTCCACCTTGCAGTACAAGGGGCGCTGATTCTATCCCTGGTACAGGAAGATCCCATATGCTGCGGAGCGACTGGACCAGTGTGTCCAATTACAAGTCAGCACTCTGGAGTGCATGCGCCCAGAGCCAGTGCTCTCCAACCAGAAAGGCCACTACAATGGGAGGCCCACATAGGCCAAAGAATTAAGATGGATGAAAATAAATAAATGAAGGACCAATCAAAGAGGCCAAAATTTTAAAAAAATAAAAATAAAAAAATAATTCTTACAACTAAGAAAAAAATCATCTCCCAGAAATGGGTAAAACATACAATGGTAAGCATAATAGCCCCCCAAAATATGAAAAGATGCACATATACACTAGAAGTCAAGAAAATGCAGATTAAAAGAAACAATTGGTATCGTCTTACTACTATTAATAGACAGGCAAATTTAAAAGGTATAGTTTGAAAACACCAAGTGCTGGTGAAAGTACACCCTGATAGAAGCATTTTAGAAAACAATGTAGTATTATCTCATGAAGTTTAAATCCACATGCCCTCTAATCTAGAAAAATCCATTCCTCAGTATAAACCCTAAGGAAATTCTTAACAAGTGTCCCAGAAAACATTTGCAAAAATAATAATGTTGTCATTAGCAACAGCAAGCAACTGGAGATAATCCAAATGTCCAACATGAACGATCGTGGTTTCATGCTTACCAAGAAAAGAAATGACCTAATGCTGCATACATGACACAACCTGAAGGACTTTTGAAATATAACCTTGAATTAGTGGAGCAAGCTGAAGAAATGGTAAGCAGTTTGATACTATTTTTACAAAGCTCAGAAATAAAGAAAGCTAAAGCAAATAAGTTTATTGGCCTATCTATGTATACATGTGAAATTATAATTTTTTAAAAAGTCAGAATAAATAAAACAAATTTCAGGATAGTGATTAACTCTGAAAAGATGCAATAGGAGAGGACCTTATAGAAAATCCAAATGAAGGTCTGATTTAGGGTAAAAAAGAGAATTTTCATTTCCAGTGAACATAAACAGTTAGCATTGTTGCTATGGTCTGAATGTTTATGTCCTCACCAAGTTCATATGTTGAAAACCTAATGTGCCAGGGAAGGTGGCCTCAGGAGAGGGAAAGAGTGGAGACTCTGGGCAGGTAGGAAAACGCCAGTGTCCTAGAGAGCTGCTCTAGGGAAGATATTGGAAACATTAGAGACATTTGGTCGCTTGGCTTGGTCACATAAGACTTGAAGTATTGGAGATTAATATTGAAATTAATATTTGCATAACTTGGAAACAAACTAGACTATCATAGTGGGTACAAGCAACAGTTTTTCCTACTATTGCTACTCAAATGTGCTGTCCTGGAAGAGGAGGCTGCTGCCCAGACAACTGAGGGGACTTTTGAGGTCTTAACCTGTGTTCTTTTAGGTACTAGCATGCACAAGACCAATCATCTCTCAATTCTGATTTATAGACTCATGTTTCAATTAAGAAGATAGGACATAATTTTATTTTTATTTATTTATTTTTTTAAATCATGTTTTCCTTTTAATTGAGTTTCCTCTCTCAGCTCCCAGTCTGGTAATGATTAGGTCCCCACCTCTCAGGAGCATCACATCTGAACAGGCTGAGACAGGGCCAACGTGAACACAGCCCCAGACAAGAGCTTTGGGAATAACAAGAACAGCAAAAACATCCTTTCTTTTCATTTACAAAGGGATTCACTCAGAGGGTCCAAAGCTCTGGTTTCCAACTGCAAGAAAACCTGGGGCTCAAGACGAAACTGGAAATCAGGAGGTACTGGAAATGAAGGATGTTGCTTCCTCAAACACTCAGGGTTGATCATCCTGCCTCTGCTACAAGGCCCCACTCCAGCATTTTTAAGGGAAAATATTTTGTTTCTATTTCACTTTCCAGCGAAATATAAAATCTAGTAAAAGGAACACCAAGAATCAAAACACGTCAGCTCACTCACAAGAGACACTCCCAGACAGTGATTTCTGGCTGCTGAGGTCATTCAGCACGGTATTTCCAAGTGGCAGAAATTACTCAGAAGTGACAGCTACATTCCCTGACAGATTCACGTAAGACATACATACAACTCCACAAGGGGCCAAGACCCCTGATCAGCGCAATAACTTACCCTATACATTACAGTGCACAGAACAAGGGAAAAGACACTTTCCTGGAGAGGCTCATCAGGCTTTGAAGGAGGCGCCCAGCACCCAGGGCATCATTAGCTAGACCACTCTTCTTCTTTGGTCGTGCTGGCCTCGGAGGCAGCTGCTTCCTGTAAATGATCTGCTGGCTTCTGCTCTTCCTCCTCCTCCTCTTCCTCCTGGGGATAAAGGTCCAGGTACTTCTGCATGCACTCCTGCATGACCCAGAACTGGTCTACATAGTACGACCCCTTGATATCCTCCTTGCTGTAGTGGAAGCAGGAAAAGGCTGCCTTGAAGTGTTTGCCGCATGGGCCGCTGGCCATTCCTTCAAGGCACGGGCAGTTCCAATTGATGTCTCGGTTCGGCAGGGTCAGCCTGTGTTCCTTGTATGGATCGTTGGGGTCGTCAGCCACCAGCTCCATGTTGTTTGGAGTCCCATGGTTTTCTTTGGTCACAAATATGATTTGATCCTTCCCGTCCTGCAGACAGTTGGCCATGATGCAGCCCAGTGCTCCGACCTCTCGGCGATCGCGGCGGCGCCCTCCTGCTGTGACCTCTCCGCTGTGGGGTGGTCGGCCAGGACATCATTTTAGAGAACAAGAACAGGTACTCTCTAGGAGTGAAGCAAATATGATTAAACTGGCTTGTCAAACGGCATAATGACTTCACAGTGTGCGAAGGTGAGCAAGCTTTTCTTTCGCCACCTGAAGCCACTTAATGCTTAACCAGTATCACCCAGCTTTCCTCTAGACACACTGCTTTTCTGTGAGTGCGGAATGTTCTGCTGCTGTTTATCATTTGTTTTGTTTCTTATCTTCTCAAAATAATCTGCTTAATTCTTATAAAAGGAGGCAGGCTGTTAGGGCTGATACAGGGGTGATGGGGAGGGAAGACTGGGGAGGAAATCAATCAGCAGAGTTGCTTATGAAAATGAACAAAAAGCTCATATTCACATTTTTGGCTCAAGCTTTTGTACACTGTGGTGTGCTCTAGGCTTACAGGAATAATTGTGAAAAGCAAGAGAAATGGAGAGCCAAGATATATTTCATCTATAGCGCATTACCTTGAGTTCCACTGGGACTGATATCATTTGAAATTCCAGAGAGAATAGTCTACAGAACATGAATTTTTGTGATCTTACTTAATGTCTGAAGTCACAAAAATGACTGTCACAGAAATTTCAAGAGTCAGTTTTGCTCTGCCTTCTCCCAAAGCCACGCCTGTGTGGCTAATCCCCATCAGTCCTATGGGTCCACCAATAACAATGGTACAGGACTATTCAAGATATGACTCCAGATAAACGTGTCCAAAGAGACATTCCAGTGATAGACACAGGACTCTATTATTCTACAAGCCTAATGGGACTGCAGGCATTTGTCTGTAGGTGGAAACAAGTTGTCTCTGCATATAGACTGGCATGCTGAACTGAGATACTTCTGGAATCACCCACTGGGCACTCACTGCATTCCAGACACTGGTTATGGGCCTCTGAAGGTTCCTTATGCTTCTGAAATCACGACAGGTACACTGGAAACCCACTGACTGCCAGATACTGATTATGGGTTTGTGAAGGTTCATCTGCCTGAGAAAATTGTGTCTCATTTGGCCACAGTGAATGTAATGCCCTTTCTTTCCACACACTTCTCCTTGAAGGAAGCCTCATGCTCAAAACAGCCTGCAGTCACTAAACATTGCTTTTCCTTTAAAGGAAAGGAACAGGGGGTCACATAGATGCAACTTTTCCCTACTTCCGATATGATTTTATTGCCCTTGAAAAACAGTTTTCAGCATATGAAATACCATCATATGCATTTTCATGTTTTTCAACTTCCTTATATTATTCCAGAGGGAAGATGCAAATGGTGATTGTGCTGTGATGGAAGATCTGTATATACAAACTATGTCAAGGAACTAGACGGCTAAACCAGCCTATTTGGTAATTGAAGCAGCACAGTTTAGGAGAAGTATCAGATGAGCAGCATGTTGGTGAAAGGACAAGTTCTCAATTATAGCTTAAATTCCCAGATGATATGAAAACTCAGCTTTTCCCTGGGAGGATGATGATAGCTAAATGATAGGATAAACTTTATGTTATCCACACCAAACAAATCTTCCTAATATGTATTGCTTTGGAGATACACCTCCTCTTATTTATTTTTACATAGGGCAAGGAAAAGTGCAGACTTGATTGGAAAATCAAGAGAAATGGAGAGCCAAGATATATTTCATCTATAGCGCATTACCTTGAGTTCCACTGGGACTGATATCATTTGAAATTCCAGAGAGAATAGTCTACAGAACATGAATTTTTGTGATCTTACTTAATGTCTGAAGTCACAAAAATGACTGTCACAGAAATTTCAAGAGTCAGTTTTGCTCTGCCTTCTCCCAAAGCCACGCCTGTGTGGCTAATCCCCATCAGTCCTATGGGTCCACCAATAACAATGGTACAGGACTATTCAAGATATGACTCCAGATAAACGTGTCCAAAGAGACATTCCAGTGATAGACACAGGACTCTATTATTCTACAAGCCTAATGGGACTGCAGGCATTTGTCTGTAGGTGGAAACAAGTTGTCTCTGCATATAGACTGGCATGCTGAACTGAGATACTTCTGGAATCACCCACTGGGCACTCACTGCATTCCAGACACTGGTTATGGGCCTCTGAAGGTTCCTTATGCTTCTGAAATCACGACAGGTACACTGGAAACCCACTGACTGCCAGATACTGATTATGGGTTTGTGAAGGTTCATCTGCCTGAGAAAATTGTGTCTCATTTGGCCACAGTGAATGTAATGCCCTTTCTTTCCACACACTTCTCCTTGAAGGAAGCCTCATGCTCAAAACAGCCTGCAGTCACTAAACATTGCTTTTCCTTTAAAGGAAAGGAACAGGGGATCACATAGATGCAACTTTTCCCTACTTCCGATATGATTTTATTGCCCTTGAAAAACAGTTTTCAGCATATGAAATACCATCATATGCATTTTCATGTTTTTCAACTTCCTTATATTATTCCAGAGGGAAGATGCAAATGGTGATTGTGCTGTGATGGAAGATCTGTATATACAAACTATGTCAAGGAACTAGACGGCTAAACCAGCCTATTTGGTAATTGAAGCAGCACAGTTTAGGGAGAAGTATCAGATGAGCAGCATGTTGGTGAAAGGACAAGTTCTCAATTATAGCTTAAATTCCCAGATGATATGAAAACTCAGCTTTTCCCTGGGAGGATGATGATAGCTAAATGATAGGATAAACTTTATGTTATCCACACCAAACAAATCTTCCTAATATGTATTGCTTTGGAGATACACCTCCTCTTATTTATTTTTACATAGGGCAAGGAAAAGTGCAGACTTGATTGGAAAATCAAGGACTCTGCTTCCAACAAATGCAATTGAGGCCGCAAACAAAACTACACTTAATTATAACATGATCATTCCCTGGGTGCTTTCTATGGGTCACTTGCCAATCAGAAAATGCCATATCACATTCATCATAGAAACAAAAGACTCTTTTTCTCCAAGTTAAAATGTGTATTTGAAAAACCCTGGCCATTCTTAGGTTCTGTGGTTCACCCCAATAATCATGCAGTTACATGATTGCATTCACTCTCCTGGCATTCTTTGTAATGTGAAAGAAAAAATCATTGGCAGAAGATGCTGATTAAAGCATACTGCCTAAAAAATTTTCCATAACACTTGAACATTTAGATTCACTGCTATAGTTTTCATGGGGAAAGCCTTCTTCTTTAGAAGACAATTCAGTTTCCCTAAGTTAGGTGAACTTGCCAACGTTTTCGAGTCAAATCCTCTTATGTGATGTTGATATATTTATTTATTTGGCCACTTCTATTGGTCTTTCATTTATTTATTTTCATCCATCTTTGTTCTTTGGCCCGTGTGGGCCTCCCATCATGGTGGCCTCCATTGTCGCAGAGCACTGGCTCTGGGTGCATGCGCTCCAGAGCTCTGGCTCTGTAGTTGGACACATCGGTCCAACCACTTCACGGTACGTGGGATCTTCCCCGGCCAGGAATTGAACCTGCACTCGTTGCACTGCAAGGCAGTGTCCTTACCCACTGGACCATGAGGGAAGCCCCGATATTGATATTTTTAATCAGTTTTACATATTTTTAATTTAAAAATCTTACTGACGGCTCTTGCTTTATAAATATATGTTTCCTAATTTGTTTCAGAGTTTTTAAGGCAATAAAATATTGTAAACCTTTTTGGAACTCTATGTCCTGCTCTTTCCAATGGTAAGCTCTATTGTGAACTGGTTTCTTTTTCTGGTGGTGGTGGTGGTATAGTTGCTACGTCATGTCCATGTCTTGCAAACTCATGGACTGTAGCCAGCCAGGTTCTTCTGTCCATGGGATTTCCAAGGCAAGAATACTGGAGTGGGTTGCTATTTCCTGCTCAAGGGGTTTCTTTCCTGAGAATGTATTTATACTAATGTTACATGTATCCTACATATGTATATGCTGATAAAAAATTTATATGACATGTTTTGCATATTTTAAATTTTATATAAATAGTGCAGTTTACTCTGCAATATAATATTTTAAAGACTTAATCTGTATTGATAAAAATAGCTCTAGAACATTCAGTTTAACTTCTAGATAACACTATGAATATGCCACAAATATTTGTCAATACTGCTTTTGAAGGAGAACTATTTCCAATTTTAATCTTCCTTATACATATCTTCTTATATATATATGGACATTGTCTCTAGAGTATAAATCTAGAAATAGAGTTAACTAGGTTGTCAGAAAGAATATCTCTAACTTACTAAATATTGTCAAATTGCTCTCCATGATGGTTATAACAAGTGATTAACAGGGTATGAAAACTATTAAATTCCTACAAGCATTACCTGAAAATTCCCCTGCAATCTTGCAAACATTTAGCATTGTTATATTTTCCTATTTTTGTCCATAGCATACTTAATTGAGCATATATATATTTATAGGCCATACAAGCTTCCTCTGTAATTCTCTTTGCCCTTTTTCTCAATTAAGCTGTCACTTTATTAATGTTATAATCCCTTGTTCTAGGTTATGGATTCTTTCATAACTTTGGTCATTTCATTGTTCATTCTTAATTTTAATGTCAGTCTTTTCTTTTGTATTTATGTGTTTCATATCTGGTTTAACGAAGTCTTCCCTACTCTAAGGTCATGAAGATATCCTATGTTTTCTTCTCAAACCTCAAAAGTTTTGATTTTCACTTTAATATTGTGTATATGAAAAAGGTCAAATTTCATTTTCTTTTTTAAATACAAGTAATTTATAAGCTCAGCATCATTTATTAAACTATCTACCTTTTTCTTATTTAGTAAGTCATCTTCAGATGAGATTTCATACATATGCTTATTTCTAGGCCTCTAATCTATTCTATCTCCTTATGTCTGGTAGGAAAAGTGACTCCATCCTTTCTTTTTCTTCCACGTTATCTTTATTATGCTTGGGTCTTTGCTCTTTTATATGGATTATTAAACAACATTGTCCAATTTTGCAAAAATGTACATTGGCCTTTTGATAGAAGTGCACTGATTCGTAGGTGAATTTACACAGAATTACTCAGTCATTTAGTATGCCCTTCTACTGTATTAGTTCATTTCAGTTCAGTTCAGTCACTCAGTCATGTCTGACTACTTGGGACCCTATGGATCGCAGCATGT
Source organism: Tragulus kanchil (assembly GCA_022376925.1). Taxonomy (NCBI): domain Eukaryota; kingdom Metazoa; phylum Chordata; class Mammalia; order Artiodactyla; family Tragulidae; genus Tragulus; species Tragulus kanchil. The sequence continues at coordinate 47,087,231 of JAIOJX010000025.1, forward strand.
CAGGCTTACCTGTCCTTCACCATCTCCTGGAGCTTGCTCAAACTCATGTATATTGAGTCAGTGATGCCATCCAACCATCTTGTCTTCTGTGATGTCGTTCTCCTTCTGCCTTCTATTTTTCCCAGCATCAGGGTGTTTTCCAATGAGTCATCTCCTCACATCTTGTGGGTGAACTATTGGAGTTTTAGATTCAGCATCAGTTATTCCAATGAATAGTCAGCATTGAAATCCTTTAGGATTGACCAGTTTGATCTTCCATTGTATACCTTCATTTAATTAGGTCTTTTATTTCCTATAATGTTTTAAAAATTGCCCAAAAGATCTTCAAAATGTTGTTAGATTTATTCTTTAAAGAATTGCCCCAATAAGATCTATATTTTTGTCCTCTTTTTTTTTTTCAAATTTAAGCTGTCACTTTATTAATGTTATAATCCCTTGTTCTAGGTTATGGATTCTTTCATAACTTTGGTCATTTCATTGTTCATTCTTAATTTTAATGTCAGTCTTTTCTTTTGTATTTATGTGTTTCATATCTGGTTTAACGAAGTCTTCCCTACTCTAAGGTCATGAAGATATCCTATGTTTTCTTCTCAAACCTCAAAAGTTTTGATTTTCACTTTAATATTGTGTATATGAAAAAGGTCAAATTTCATTTTCTTTTTTAAATACAAGTAATTTATAAGCTCAGCATCATTTATTAAACTATCTACCTTTTTCTTATTTAGTAAGTCATCTTCAGATGAGATTTCATACATATGCTTATTTCTAGGCCTCTAATCTATTCTATCTCCTTATGTCTGGTAGGAAAAGTGACTCCATCCTTTCTTTTTCTTCCACGTTATCTTTATTATGCTTGGGTCTTTGCTCTTTTATATGGATTATTAAACAACATTGTCCAATTTTGCAAAAATGTACATTGGCCTTTTGATAGAAGTGCACTGATTCGTAGGTGAATTTACACAGAATTACTCAGTCATTTAGTATGCCCTTCTACTGTATTAGTTCATTTCAGTTCAGTTCAGTCACTCAGTCATGTCTGACTACTTGGGACCCTATGGATCGCAGCATGTCAGGCTTACCTGTCCTTCACCATCTCCTGGAGCTTGCTCAAACTCATGTATATTGAGTCAGTGATGCCATCCAACCATCTTGTCTTCTGTGATGTCGTTCTCCTTCTGCCTTCTATTTTTCCCAGCATCAGGGTGTTTTCCAATGAGTCATCTCCTCACATCTGGTGGGTGAACTATTGGAGTTTTAGATTCAGCATCAGTTATTCCAATGAATAGTCAGCATTGAAATCCTTTAGGATTGACCAGTTTGATCTTCCATTGTATACCTTCATTTAATTAGGTCTTTTATTTCCTATAATGTTTTAAAAATTGCCCAAAAGATCTTCAAAATGTTGTTAGATTTATTCTTAGATGACATAGTTATCGTGATTGTGAGTGAGCTTTTATTCTATTACACATTCCAGTTGATTACTGATGGCATATAAGGATGGATATTTGATGCTGATCTTATATGTATAAACTTGCTCAATTTTCTATTAGTCCTAATAATTTACTTGTGGAATCCTTTTAGAGTGTAGTATTTTCTGCAGATAAAGACTGTTTTGTCTCTTTCTTTAAATTGTATACCTTATTTCTTTTTCCTGGTCTTGCTTCATTTTATACAACTGTTAGGTACGCTTTAAAACAGCCACATAAGATATCTTTCTAAAATCATTCCTGACATTAATGGGGATCCTGATTCCAGAATCAGGCCTTATATTGACTTTCAAAGGCTTAAGTCTCTGTTGGGAGTAATATTAGGATGTTGTAGAATAATCAACAAACATAAGGCAGATGGGTTGGGTTCTCATTCATAATAACTTTTAGCATTTACCCTTCGGTATCTCAAGTTCCCCAGCTTAGTGAAGCCAAGGTCCCAGGTTATCAATACTCTATTCCCTGTCCATCCTTTTATGAGAGGAGTAACTTCAGCAAACCTACTGGGTACCTTACTTGAAGCACTTAAAATAGTCACAGTTCTCATCTTACATAAAACCATTTTAGCACTTTCCTGCATGTCCGTGTCTAGCACTCTTTGCTTTCTGGAGAAGAGCAAACCAAAACTTCAGTCACGTACCTTGCATTGAATTTCTGTTCTACTTGGGAGATTTTTCTCTAGCATAGACACTTAGAAATGGAATTAACCAGCTTAAAGACTAAAACATGTTCAAATTTGCTAGACATTGCCATGGAGATGATTATCTTGTTTTTGAACCTATGTCATTTATATTTTTGCTTAGAACTTTTATCCCTTAATATTTGTTTGTAGTGAAACTGAAATAATAGGCAACATTTCAGAGTCAGTTTGGGCAAAAATATTATTGGTTCTGGTGTTTTTTTGGGGGGTTCTGTTTTTAAAATAAGTTTGTGTGTGTGTGTAAGAATAGGAGGGAAACAAAAAAATTTACTTATTATGTGCCTTCAGAATAATCCCTAAATTATTCGTCTCCTGTGACTATAAACCCAACACAAGATAAGCCACTTGGCCAATTGCCATATGGTTCATTTGCTGAACATTATCTTCATATCTCAAAGAAATTTTAAAATAGGGCCAATAAAAGTCTGATTTTTTTTTCAAAAATAGACATTCTCAAGAGACTTTCAAGTATGAGGCAATACAGTGGAGAAGTTAAGAGAAGAGCTCCTAGTAACACCACTGAGTTGGACTCGAGGCTCTGCCAATTACTAGGTCTTACAGCCATGGTTTTTCTTATTGGATAAAAAGGATCCTATTAGTATCTAAAGGGTTATTTTGAAGAGTCAACAAAATATAGTACACATAAAACACTCAGTAAGATTTAGTTATTATTTAAGTTCAAAAAGGTTGTTACATTTCCCTTTTATAAGAAATGTAAATTGATGATCTGAAGCCATTTATTTTCATGATTTTTAATCTATTTTATAAAATTAATCACATTCTTTCAATAATTAGCATGTGGTATAGGAATTTCCCTAGGAAATTTAATCCTTGTTTTTAAACAAGGATTAAAAACTTTTAATTTTAAATTTTAAATAAATTAAATTTAAAAAGTAAAATTTTATAAAATAGACAAAGTCTACTAAGTTTTGTCTCATTGTTGGCAACCAGTGTAATATTCCAAAAATAGGCAAATTATTCCTTTACATTAGCTGAAGATAAAAATAAATGATGGGTTAAAAATAATAGAAAAAAAATGCTGTAATTAAAAATGAAAAATCCAAGTAAAAGACCAAATAGAGATTCCATTACTAATATTATAAGGCTTTACCCTTCTGCTTAGTGTATGAGCAGACTCCGTTCTGTGAAATAGCACTTAAAGCTGGTAAATTTATCGTTTAGCCAGTAAGATATATTTATAAATTTGTTTACAATTGAACACCCAATGTGAAAAACAGCATCTATTTTATTGTGTTATGGTGATGGACATCTCTTCATTTTAGGGACTGGCCTTTTTCCACCAGGTGTTTACCAATCACATGTGCCTACCTCTCTTAACACAATGTAGAATATGGGGCCAGAGAATCCATCCCCTGAACATTACTGTTGCAAAAGGTTTTTCAGTCAAATTTATCACCCTTATATGGGCTCCCCAGTTGGCTCCAGTGGTAAAGAACATTCCTACCAATGCAGTAGATGTAAGAGATGTGGATTTGATCCCTGGGTTGGGAAGATCCTTTGGCGAGGGGTGTGGCAACACACTCCAGTATTACCTGGAGAATCCCATAGACAGAGGAGCCTGGCAGTTGCAGTCCAGTCTATAGGGCTGCAAAGAGTCAGACATGACTGAAGCGACTTAGCATGCACACATCACCCTTGTTGCTCTGGATTCTGACTCCTGGAGATTTTTCTATTTCTAGTTTATAAAAGTATACACTCAAGGTTTCCTCTAGGATTTACTTGTATCTATTTTTTATGGGTTATTCTGGTGTGTCATATAAACAATGGATCAATTTAATTTCTTTCATATGACTCTCTAGTTTTCTCAACCCTACTTCAAAAACTGCTTCACTAACTTGATGTGTTGCCATTATTCCATGTTATATGTCTATATATACTCATTTCTTTCAAGTTAATGCGTCATTTCTCTTCAGATGTTTCTAACAGTTTCTCATTTGTCATACAGCAATTTTACTATGATAGTTTGATTATGGTTTTCTTTTTATTTATCATATTTGGAGTCAGTTATGGAAGATTTTCAGCTATCATCTTTTTCAAATACTGCTTTGGGCCTACTCTTTCCATCCTCCTTTTGGGATTTCAATTACACATATGTATGACCTTTAATCCCCATTCCACACTTCTTTTATTCTCTTTACAGTATTTCCCAAAAATCTTCCTCTGTTTCAGTCAATATATTTTCTTTTATTTACTTTCTAATTAATGAATACTCTATTCATCTGTGTCTTACTTATTGAGTTCTGTCTAACTTATTGAGTTCTTTATTTCATAACTGAATTTTAGTAGCTTTATTGAGATATAATTGGTGCACTATACAGCTCACCTACTTAAAATGTCTCATTCAATGATCTCTATCTATTCACAAAGTTGTACAGCCATCATCACAATCAAATTTAGATCATTTTTATGACTCCAAAAAAGAAATCCATACCAATTAGCAGTGACTCCTCATCTTCCAATATTCAGAGACTGAGGCTCTCCTAATCTGCCATTTCTATATATTTTTCATATAAACAGAATCACATAAGAGTTGTTATTTTGCAACTGAATCTTTTCATTTCCCATAATGCTTTCAAGTTCATTTGTGCTGTAGTATGTGTCAGTACATAGTTCCTTTTAATGGCTAAATAATATACCATTATATAGATACACATTTATTTTGCTTCTTTATTAGTTAAATCAATATTTGGGTTATTTCCACTTTTAGCTATTATGAATAAAGTTGCTGTGAACATTCATGGGCAAGTTTTTGTAGTAATATAACTTAATTCTCTTGGGTATACAGCAGGGAGAGGGATTGCTGGGTGACTTGTAATTCTAGGTATGCTTAATTTTTTAGGAACTCCTAGACTGTTTTTCATAGTGAAAGTGAAAGTGCTAGTCACTCAGTCATGTCTGACTCTTTGTAACCCCATGAACTCTTGTGTCAAAGGCTCCTCTGTCCATGGAACTCTCCTTTCAAGAATACTGGAATGGATTGTCATTCTCTTCTGCAGAGGATCTTCCAGACTCAGGGATCAAACCTAGGTCTCCCACATTGCAGGCAGACTCTAACATCTGAGCCGCCAGAGAATTCCATGTTTTCCATAGAGATCACTCTGTTTATTTAACATTTCTATTAGCAATATATGAGAATTTTAATTTCTCTAAATATACACAAGCTCTTGCTATTATTTGTATTTTTTTTTGTTGTTATAGCCACCCTAGAGAGTGTGAAGTGGTGCTTACATTTTGAACTTTAGAATTATCTTTTTTCTTTTCTAATAGTTTAAAGATAGTTTTATAGTTTACTATAGTTTAGTTCATAGTTATTATAGTTCAGTTTTCTCCAGAAGTTCTTCACATGGTATGTAATTTATTGAATATTTTCTAAGTAATTTTTATTGTGTTTATACTATTTTATTTTTTACAGAGTTTTGTTATTTACTGCCACACGTCGACCCAAATCCTCCATAGGTATGCACATGTACCCCCTTCCCCAGACCTCCCTCTGATTGCCCTCCCCAATCCACCCCTTCAGGTCACCACAGAGCCACTATTTGAGATCCCCTAGTCCCACAGCATATTTCCCTTTCTCACTCAAATGTCCATAAGACTGTTCTCCATGTCCACCTCTCCACTGCTGCTTTGCATATTCACTTATCATCACCATCTTTCTAGATTCCATATATATGTGTCAGTATACAATATTTATCTTTCTCTCTCTGACACAGTTCACTCTGTATAATAGATTCAAGGTTCATCCACATTATGAGAACTGATTCAAATTCATTACTTATGGCTGAGTAATATTCCAGAGTAATATTCCACTGCATAATTGTACCATAGCTTCTTTATGCATTCATCTGTCGATGGACAACTAGGTTGCCTCCGTGTTCTAGCTATTGTAAATAGTGCAGCAAATAACATTGGGGTACATGTCTCTTTTAATCTGATTTCCTCAAGGTATATGACTAGTAGTGGGATTTCTGGGTCATAAGGTGGCTCTATTCCAAGTTTTTAGAGGAATCTCCATACTGTCTTCCACACTGCCTGCATTAGTTTACATTCCCACGAACAGTGCAAGAGGGTTCCTTTTTCCCCACACACTCTCCAGCAATTATTGTTACCAGACTTGACTGGTGTGAGGTTATATCGCATTGCAGTTTTGATTTGAAATATATTTTCTATAAACTCCTGTGCTAGTTTATGCTGTATATCAAGGTGAATTTTGGGATTCCCTTCACATTTAAGTAACCATTGACAATCGAGTAGAGTACCCTATGCTATACAATAGGTTTTCATTAGTTATCTATTTTATGTGTAAGAGTATATACATACATATATTCATGTATATATATATCAATGCCAAACTCTCAATTGATTCCAATCCTCTATCATACATGTATATGTACTATGTATATGTATGTATATCATATTAATATATTGTATATTATATGTATAAACATTGAATATATCATATATATTTTACATGTATATATATATGTCTATATTGTATATACATTGTACATATGTAGATTAATGTATATTACATATAATACATATTATACATTGTATATTGAGAATATATATCTAATATGCATGTTATATGTATATTACATATCATATATCATATAATATATATAGGAATATATAATATATATAATACACATATACTAAATATTGTATATAGAGAATATATATCTAATACACATATTATAAACATATTATGTATCATATACAATATACATATGATATGTGATATATATGTAAAGATAATATGTATAATATAATATGCATAGTATGATATAGATAATATATATCATATATAATATATATCATACATTATGAGATATGTATAATATATATTATATATATGCTATATGTACATCTTATATTATATTCTATTATTATATGATTTGTATTATCTTCTATATATACAATATAGATATAATCTACATACAATATGCATGCATATTACATGAATATGTGATATTTCTAGTATTAGATTGTATGAGATGCTTCTATATTTTGGAAATTATCTTGCCCATTGCATATTCTTGCCTCCTTTGTCAAAGAAAAGGTACCTATAGGTGTGTGGGGTTATCTCTGGGCTATCTTGTTTAATTGGTCTATATTTCTATTTTTGTCCCAGTACCATGCTTTTTGATGACAGTAGCTTTGTAGTATAGTCTGAAGTCAGGAAGATTGATTCCTCCAGCTCCATTCTTCCTCTGAACTGCTTTGGATATTTGGGATGGTTTTTGTTTCCATACAAATTGTCAAAATTTTTGTTCTAGTTCTGTGGAAAATGCCATTAGTTATTAGTAGGAATCACATTGAATTCTAGATTGTATTTCATAGTTATAGTCATTTTCACAAAACTGACTCTTCCATCCCAGGAACATGAAATATTTCTCCATCTATTAATGTCATCTTTGATTTCTTTCAGGAGAGCCTTATAATTTTCTATATGGAACTCTTTTGTCTCCTTAGGTAGGTTTATTCCTAGACACTTTATTCTTTTTGCTGCAATGGTGAATGGAACTGATTCCTTTATCTCTCTTTCAGATTTTTCATTGTTGGTATATATGCATGCAAGTTAATTTCTGTGTATAGATTTTGTATCTTGTGACTTTACTCAATTCACTGATTAGCGTCAGCAATTTTCTGATAGTATTTTTAGTGTTTTCTAAGTACAGTATCATGCCATATGCAATGAGAGCTTTACTTTTTCTTTTCCAATCTGGATTCATTTTATTTCCTTTTCTTCTCTAATTACCATAGCTAGGACTTCCAAAAGTATATTGAGTAACAGGGATGAGAGTGGGCACCCTTTGTCTTCTTCCTTACCTTAGAGGGATTTCTTTCAGTTTTTCACCATTGAGAATGATGTTTGCTGTGGGCTTATCATATGTGGCATTTACTGTGCTGAGGTAAGTTCCTCATATGCCCATTTTTTGAAGAGTTTTTGTCATTAATGGGTGCTGGATTTTATCAAGGGCTTATTATGCATCTATTGAGATTATCATATCATTTTATTTTTCAATTTGCTAATGTGATATATCACATCGATTGATTTGCATGTATTGAAGAAGACTTGCATCCCTGGGATAACTCCACATATGATCTTCTTAATTGCTATTGAATTCTATATTTTGGAAATTATCTTGCCCATTGCATATTCTTGCCTCCTTTGTCAAAGAAAAGGTACCTATAGGTGTGTGGGGTTATCTCTGGGCTATCTTGTTTAATTGGTCTATATTTCTATTTTTGTCCCAGTACCATGCTTTTTGATGACAGTAGCTTTGTAGTATAGTCTGAAGTCAGGAAGATTGATTCCTCCAGCTCCATTCTTCCTCTGAACTGCTTTGGATATTTGGGATGGTTTTTGTTTCCATACAAATTGTCAAAATTTTTGTTCTAGTTCTGTGGAAAATGCCATTAGTTATTAGTAGGAATCACATTGAATTCTAGATTGTATTTCATAGTTATAGTCATTTTCACAAAACTGACTCTTCCATCCCAGGAACATGAAATATTTCTCCATCTATTAATGTCATCTTTGATTTCTTTCAGGAGAGCCTTATAATTTTCTATATGGAACTCTTTTGTCTCCTTAGGTAGGTTTATTCCTAGACACTTTATTCTTTTTGCTGCAATGGTGAATGGAACTGATTCCTTTATCTCTCTTTCAGATTTTTCATTGTTGGTATATATGCATGCAAGTTAATTTCTGTGTATAGATTTTGTATCTTGTGACTTTACTCAATTCACTGATTAGCGTCAGCAATTTTCTGATAGTATTTTTAGTGTTTTCTAAGTACAGTATCATGCCATATGCAATGAGAGCTTTACTTTTTCTTTTCCAATCTGGATTCATTTTATTTCCTTTTCTTCTCTAATTACCATAGCTAGGACTTCCAAAAGTATATTGAGTAACAGGGATGAGAGTGGGCACCCTTTGTCTTCTTCCTTACCTTAGAGGGATTTCTTTCAGTTTTTCACCATTGAGAATGATGTTTGCTGTGGGCTTATCATATGTGGCATTTACTGTGCTGAGGTAAGTTCCTCATATGCCCATTTTTTGAAGAGTTTTTGTCATTAATGGGTGCTGGATTTTATCAAGGGCTTATTATGCATCTATTGAGATTATCATATCATTTTTATTTTTCAATTTGCTAATGTGATATATCACATCGATTGATTTGCATGTATTGAAGAAGACTTGCATCCCTGGGATAACTCCACATATGATCTTCTTAATTGCTATTGAATTCTATTTGCTAGAATTTTGTGGTAGATTTTTGCATTTATGTTCATCAGTGATATTGGCCTGTAATTTTCTTTTTTGTGATATCTTTGTCTAGTCTTGGTATCAGGATGATTGTGGCCTCATAGAATGTGTTTGGAAATATTCCTTCCTCTGCAATTTTTTTGGAAAAGTTTCAGAAGAATAAGCATTAGCTCATCTCTAAATGTTTGGCAGAATTCACCTGTGAAGCCATCTGGCCCTGGGCTTTTGTTTGGGAGGAGATTTTTGATTACAGTTTAGATTTCAGTGTTTGTAATTGGCTTGTTCATAATTTCTACTTCTTCCTGGTTCAGTATTGTCAGTTTGAATTATTCTAAGAATCTGTCTGTTTCCTCTAGGTTATCTATTTTATCAGCATATAGTTTCTCATAATAGTCTCTTATGATCCTTTTTATTTCTGCATTATCTGTTGTAACCTCTCCTTTTTCATTTCTGATTTTGTTAATTTGATTTTTACCACCCCCCTTTTTTTTGGTGACTCTGACTAGAGGTTTGTCAATTTTGCTTATCTTCTCAAAGAACCAGCTTTTAGTTTTATTCATCTTTATTATTGTTTCTTCCATTTATTTTTGCTCTGATCATTATGATTTCTTCTAATGACTGGGTTTTTTGTTGTTGTTCTTTTTCCAACTGTTTTAGGTATACAGTTAAGTTGTCTATTCAGTTTTTTTCTTTTCCCTTAAGGTAGGATTGTATTGCTATAAACTTCCCTCTTAGAACTGCTTTTACTACATCCCATAGGTTTGGGGTCATCATCTTTTTTGTTGTCATTTGTTTCTAGGAATCTTTTGATTTCCTTTTTTATTTATTCAGTAAAGTTCTCATTGTGTAGAAATGTGTTGTTTAACCTGCTTTTGTTTGTGTTTTTTTGCAGTTTATTTCTATAATTAATATCTACTCTCATAGCATTATGGTCAGAGAAGATGCTTAATACAATTTCAATCCCCAAGTGGTCAATCTTGGATAGAATGTTCCATGTGCACTTGAGAAGAAAGTGTATTCTTATGCATTTGGACGGAAAACCCTGAAGATATCAATTAGGTCCATTTGGTCTAATGTTTCATTTAAGGTTTGTGTTTTCTTATTGATTTTCTGATTTGATGACCTGTTCACTGATATAAGTGGCATGTTATAGTACCCAATTATTGTGTTACTGTCATTTTCTCCTTTTATATCTGTTAGTATTTGCCTTATGTATTGCAGTGCTCCTATGTAGGGTACATAAATATTTAAAACTGTTATCTCTTCTTCTTGGATTGGTCCTGTAATCATTATGTGGTATCCTTCTTTATCTCTTCTAATAGTCTTTATTTTAAAGTCTTTTTTGTCTGAAATGAGAATTGCCACTCTGGTTTTCTTTTGATTTCCATTTGCTTGGAATACATTTTCCCATCCTTTTACATTTTGTATATGTCTCTGGGCCTGAAGTGGACATTTTGTTAAAAGCATATATATGGGTCTTGGTTTTGTATCCATTCATCCAGTCTGTATCTTTTGGTTGGAGCATTTAATTCAGTTATATTTACAGTAATTATTGATACATATATTTCTATTGGTATTTTCTTAATTGTTTTGGGTTTCTTTTTGTGGGTCTTTCCTTTATTTTGTGTTTAGTGCCTATATAAATTTCTTTAGCATTCTTTGTAAAGCTCATTTGGTGGTGCTAAATTCTCTTATATTTTACTTATCTGTCAGCCTTTTGATTTCTTTGTCAATTTGAATGAGAACCTTGCTGGGTGGACTAATCACTGTCATAGATTTTTTTCTTTCAGTACTTAACTATCCTGCCATTCCCTTCTGGCCTGCAGAGATTTTGCTGAAAGATTCTCTGTTAGTTGTATGGATTTCCCTTGTATGTTATTTGGTGCTTTATCCTTGCTGCTTTTAATATTCTTTCTTTGTGTTTAATCTCTGTTAGCTTGATTAGTATGTGTCTCCATGTTTCTTCTTGGATTTATCCTATATAAGACTCTCTGTGCTACTTGGACTTGGTTGACTATGTCCTTTCCCATGTCAGGGACGTTTTCAACTATAATCTCTTGAAAATTTTTCTCAGTGTCTTTCTTTTTCTCTTCTTCTTCTGGAACCTCTGTAATTGAATGCTGGTGATTTTAATATTTTCCTAAGGGTTTCTGAGGCTATCCCCAAATCTTCTCATTCTTTTCCCTTTATATGCTCTTCAGCAGTTGTTTCCACCATTTTGTCTTCTAGTTCACTTATTCTTTCTTCTGCCTCAGTTATTCTACTACTGATTCCTTCTAGGGTATTTTTAACTTCAGTAAGTTCTATCATTCATCTCTGTTTATTTTTTATTTCTTCTATGTCCTTGGTAACTGTTTCTTCCATTTTCTCCATTCTATTTTCAAGTCTTTGGAATGCTTTTGCTATAATTATTCTGAGTTATTTTTCAGATAATTCACTTATTTCCTTTTTACTTGGTTTTATGAGTTTCTACCTTGTTCCTTCATTTGTGCTATATTTCTCTGTCTTTTCTTTTTTTCCTTAACTTTCTCCTTTTCCTAGGCTTTAGGGTTGTATTCCTTTGTCCTTTTGGCTCTTGCTCTCAGAGAAAAACTTTGATCCAATGGTTTCTATTTCCTTCTTGTTACAGGTGACCTGTGCCTGTGTTCTAGTGGGAGGAGGTGTGTTGTTCTCTCTCTTTTTTTTTTTCTCTTTTCTCCGATGGGCAGGGTTGTATAAGCTGGTGTATTTTGAAGTGTCTGTGGGACTCCTGTCTACTGATAATTGTTTGTGTTTTTGTCTTGCTCTTGTTTGTGTAAAGTGTCCTGCAGTGAATGCTGTTGGCAACTAGGTGATATCGGGCTTTGTGTACAGGTGTGGGCCTTCATGTAAATTCTCAGTAATTAATATCCCCTGGTTATAGGAGTTCTATGGCAGTCTGGGATCTTAGGCTTGATGCTCCCACCTCAACAGATCAGGCCCAATTCTTGGACAGTAGTCTGGGATGCTATAGGTCACTTGCTATGGGATTAAAGGGGATCAAACAAACACACCAAGACTAAAAGAAAAACATGACATGAAATAAAAGAGGATCCTAGATAGATGGTAAATACAAGATCTGGCAGGTAATCACACAAACAATGGGACATATACACACACTTACACATACACAGATATAACCAAAGATTCTAAAGAAAAGAGGATATGGGAGAATTATTTGGTGAGAAAAGGGAACCAAAAACTATATTGACTAATTAAAAGCAGAGCTAATTAAGATTCAGTCCAGAAAACTGAGACTGAGCAGACTACCATCTTGGGAATATAGCAAAGAGAACACAACAACTTAACCTACATGGTGAAAAAATAAAGAGTGAAGGGAGATAAAGAGGGAAAAAAAAGAGGAGAAGAGAAGGAAAAGAGAAAAGGAAGGGGTGGAAGAGAAGGTGGAAGAAAACTAGATGAGCAAAGATAAATCATTTTCTCCATTCTATTTTCAAGTCTTTGGAATGCTTTTGCTATAATTATTCTGAGTTATTTTTCAGATAATTCACTTATTTCCTTTTTACTTGGTTTTATGAGTTTCTACCTTGTTCCTTCATTTGTGCTATATTTCTCTGTCTTTTCTTTTTTTCCTTAACTTTCTCCTTTTCCTAGGCTTTAGGGTTGTATTCCTTTGTCCTTTTGGCTCTTGCTCTCAGAGAAAAACTTTGATCCAATGGTTTCTATTTCCTTCTTGTTACAGGTGACCTGTGCCTGTGTTCTAGTGGGAGGAGGTGTGTTGTTCTCTCTCTTTTTTTTTTTCTCTTTTCTCCGATGGGCAGGGTTGTATAAGCTGGTGTATTTTGAAGTGTCTGTGGGACTCCTGTCTACTGATAATTGTTTGTGTTTTTGTCTTGCTCTTGTTTGTGTAAAGTGTCCTGCAGTGAATGCTGTTGGCAACTAGGTGATATCGGGCTTTGTGTACAGGTGTGGGCCTTCATGTAAATTCTCAGTAATTAATATCCCCTGGTTATAGGAGTTCTATGGCAGTCTGGGATCTTAGGCTTGATGCTCCCACCTCAACAGATCAGGCCCAATTCTTGGACAGTAGTCTGGGATGCTATAGGTCACTTGCTATGGGATTAAAGGGGATCAAACAAACACACCAAGACTAAAAGAAAAACATGACATGAAATAAAAGAGGATCCTAGATAGATGGTAAATACAAGATCTGGCAGGTAATCACACAAACAATGGGACATATACACACACTTACACATACACAGATATAACCAAAGATTCTAAAGAAAAGAGGATATGGGAGAATTATTTGGTGAGAAAAGGGAACCAAAAACTATATTGACTAATTAAAAGCAGAGCTAATTAAGATTCAGTCCAGAAAACTGAGACTGAGCAGACTGCCATCTTGGGAATATAGCAAAGAGAACACAACAACTTAACCTACATGGTGAAAAAATAAAGAGTGAAGGGAGATAAAGAGGGAAAAAAAAGAGGAGAAGAGAAGGAAAAGAGAAAAGGAAGGGGTGGAAGAGAAGGTGGAAGAAAACTAGATGAGCAAAGATAAATAGATACGTGAAAAGATTTATGTATGAGGGATCGCTACAGAAGAGAAAGAAGTGCAACAGTCAAAGAGAATAAAAACAAATAAATAATAATAATACTAATAAAAGAAACACCAACAAAGGAAAGAGAAAAAAACTCTTAAAAAATCTTTTTGGTTCTTTTTTATTTTTAAATAGAAAAAAAGGGGGATAGCATCACAGTACTGCAAAAGGCTAACATAGAGGTAGAAATACATAAGAGGAATAAAGACTGTGATTTAAAAGTGAAAGAAAAAAAATTCTCAAGGTCATACTTCTTCTTAGTTGTGGAGTCTGCCCCCATAGTTGGGTTTGGATTAGTGTCCTCTAATGGTGCCTGTGTTCTGGTTGGTGGAGCTGGGTCTCATTTCTCTGTAGGACAGCATATTGTCCAGAAGGAGATTTGAGTGTCTAGGGATTTAGTATGACTTTGGGCAGTCCTCTTGGCTTTGGAATTGATAGACACATCTATTTCCACGAAGTGTCCCTCTCAGTATACCTTCACTGCCACCAACCTCCTACTTGTCCCTGAAACCTTTGGTGGAGCTTCCTCTCTTTGGTCCCACCCTGCGCTGCAGGATAAAACTTGCTAGGCAGGGCTTGTGTGGCTCTTTTCTGAGCTCCTTGTCCCTGTCCTTGGCTACAGTGGCTTGTGTTCCCCTCTCCCTGCCTTCCGTACCATGGGGTTAGTGCTAGCCACTCTCATTTTTCCCAGGCAAGCCTTTGTGCCAGAGGGTTTATGCACACTTTTATCAGCTTCCCAGGCCTGTCTTCTTGTTGGGACTGAGGTCTGTGAGATGCTGATGGTCTGAGAAGTGCAGTTTTCTCTGTATTTTGGCCTCTAGGCCCCTGAGATTTCACAGCTCCCCCTTGGTCTCTCCTGTGAAGGAGCTTCGCAGGGCACAGAATTTCTTCCTCCTTCACGACTCTCTCCATCATTTGAGGCACAAGCTTCTGTCCTGGAATCCTCCATCTCTTCCTTTCCCTTTTTATGGCTCTATCCTTTTCCTACCTCATTCCAGGGAGCCCAGCTTGCTCCTCTGGAAGCCTGGGGTTTTCTATTGTCGCCTAGAGGCTGCCTTGCAGGAGTTATTGCATGTCTTGATTAGTTTTTGATGTATTTGTGGAAAATCTGGCAATTTCCCTATCTTATTTCCTTGCCATCTTCCCAGAATCTGTGTTTTTTTCTTTATAGCTTTTAAAATGTTTTCTCCTTAACCATTACTTGAAATTTTATTTTTGTCTCCCTCAATAAAAAGGAAGTACTATAAATGCCTTGGCTTTATTTATTCTCTTAACTCTAGTATCTCCAGAGCCCAGATTCACGCCTTGTCCACTGTAGGTACTAAGCATTTGCTGTTTAAATCTATGAACTATTTCCCAATTATCACTTCTCATAACTTGCTATAGTACTTTTTTATTGTCATTGTTCAAATTTATCACTATTTTTGCTCTTATATTTATAAAAAGGTCTTTCCCATGTTTATTGTTTCTTCCAGTTCTTATGATTTTATTTATAATAATTATTATTATTAAACATTTTATGCCTCTAAGTCATCCTTTATTTTTTATCCATATTTATTCTTTGGCCTGTTTGGGCCTCCCATCACAGTGGCCCCTCTCGCTCCAGAGCACTGGCCCTGGGCGCATGCACTCCAGAGAGCCAGCATGCAACTGGGTGCAGCAGCCCGGCCACTCCTCAGCATGCAGGATCCTCCAGGGTCAGGGATCGAACCGGTGCCCCCTGCACTGCAAGGTGGAATTTTCACTCACTGGACCACCAGGGAAAGCCCTTATGGTTTTATTTTAACTTTTACTCATTAATAGATCTGGGATTCAAATCTTATTTATGGTGTGAGAAGAGATAGTTTCATGTTTACTCCCCCCTCAGTTCCTCAGTATACTTTTAAGTAACCTGCACTTGTTTAAATATCACTTTTAGCAAGTACTAAGTATATGCATATATAGAATTTCCTTCATAACTGCTTTGTATTGTCTTTATTTTGCATTTTAATAAATTTTGATGATAGCATTCTGGGCATATATACTTAACCATATTCTCCTCTTTTATTGATAGAACTTCATTCTAGCCATAGGGCAGTTATGGCTTAATACACAAACTGAAATTAAACGAAACCAATGTGCATAGTTATGTAGTGTCTCTGTCTCAAACAGAGACATGAAATATATAACTTGTTTCTATTATGTCTAAAATTCATGAGAAATGTATGTATATTGCAAGTATGGGAGAAAGAAAAAACAAATCAGATTGAAGAATGAATTACCTAGGAATTTGACTTTATCTAAGACATATATAATATTTTAATGGCCTTTTTACACTGACTTTCTTTTCTGTGTCTGGTTAAAAACCACAGAACTATGTTAGAATTCCCACTTAATGGGGTCAAGTCTTACATATTGCACCCTCACGTATGGCCCGCTCTGTGCTCATTCACATATGTGCTCATTCAGTTTAAGAACATCTGTATTTCATATTACAGGTGGAAACCAGGCCTAGGCCGTGAGGGTTTGCTATGTAACAGTGAAATCCATGCATTCAGTTTTCTAACCAAAATAATGCTTTCTCATTGAGGATATGCACTTCTTCATCTGTTATTTATTTGATATGCTTTTCCTTCTCTCTACTCACTTCACAGTTTTGATTTAGCAAATATATTTGGTGAAATGAAGAAAGTTATATAGACCAAAATAGTAGAAAGTGCTAAATTGTCATTAAATAGCCAAATGCCAAGTGTCTAAAAGTCTGAAGTCATTTGTGGCTGATTCTAAGATTGTCATAATCTTTGTTTATAATAGACAAATTTCTTTGATGTATATGGACTCAAAATAGTTTATGTCACCAGAACTCAAATATAATTGATAATATTTGAGAACATACTATTAACCATGTCTATATTTTTTAAAATGTTTAAAATTATGAGAAATTTACCATTTTAATATGAAAATCCCAATTACCAAGCAAACACTCATTCTTAAAAAGAATGAACTACCATAAAAAAAAAAGACTAGGTATTGGGCTTCCCGGTGGTCCAGTGGGTAAAGACATGGCTTCCCTGGGCCAGTACTAAGTATATGCATATATAGAATTTCCTTCATAACTGCTTTGTATTGTCTTTATTTTGCATTTTAATAAATTTTGATGATAGCATTCTGGGCATATATACTTAACCATATTCTCCTCTTTTATTGATAGAACTTCATTCTAGCCATAGGGCAGTTATGGCTTAATACACAAACTGAAATTAAACGAAACCAATGTGCATAGTTATGTAGTGTCTCTGTCTCAAACAGAGACATGAAATATATAACTTGTTTCTATTATGTCTAAAATTCATGAGAAATGTATGTATATTGCAAGTATGGGAGAAAGAAAAAACAAATCAGATTGAAGAATGAATTACCTAGGAATTTGACTTTATCTAAGACATATATAATATTTTAATGGCCTTTTTACACTGACTTTCTTTTCTGTGTCTGGTTAAAAACCACAGAACTATGTTAGAATTCCCACTTAATGGGGTCAAGTCTTACA
Organism: Tragulus kanchil; assembly: GCA_022376925.1. Classification (NCBI taxonomy): domain Eukaryota; kingdom Metazoa; phylum Chordata; class Mammalia; order Artiodactyla; family Tragulidae; genus Tragulus; species Tragulus kanchil. The sequence goes on from JAIOJX010000025.1 coordinate 47,104,827, forward strand.
TATTGCACCCTCACGTATGGCCCGCTCTGTGCTCATTCACATATGTGCTCATTCAGTTTAAGAACATCTGTATTTCATATTACAGGTGGAAACCAGGCCTAGGCCGTGAGGGTTTGCTATGTAACAGTGAAATCCATGCATTCAGTTTTCTAACCAAAATAATGCTTTCTCATTGAGGATATGCACTTCTTCATCTGTTATTTATTTGATATGCTTTTCCTTCTCTCTACTCACTTCACAGTTTTGATTTAGCAAATATATTTGGTGAAATGAAGAAAGTTATATAGACCAAAATAGTAGAAAGTGCTAAATTGTCATTAAATAGCCAAATGCCAAGTGTCTAAAAGTCTGAAGTCATTTGTGGCTGATTCTAAGATTGTCATAATCTTTGTTTATAATAGACAAATTTCTTTGATGTATATGGACTCAAAATAGTTTATGTCACCAGAACTCAAATATAATTGATAATATTTGAGAACATACTATTAACCATGTCTATATTTTTTAAAATGTTTAAAATTATGAGAAATTTACCATTTTAATATGAAAATCCCAATTACCAAGCAAACACTCATTCTTAAAAAGAATGAACTACCATAAAAAAAAAAGACTAGGTATTGGGCTTCCCTGGTGGTCCAGTGGGTAAAGACACCGCCTTGCAGTGCAAGGGGCGCCGGTTCGATCCCTGGCCTGGGAAGATCCCATGTGCCGCGGAGCGGCTGGACCAATGTGTCCAATTGCCGAGCTGGAGCTCTGGGGTGCATGCACCCAGAGCTGGTGCTCTGCAACAACAGAGGCCACTGTGATGGGAGGCGAACACGGGCCAAAGAACAAAGATGGATGAAAATAGATAAATGAAAGACCAATAGAAGTGACCTACCCGCCCCCCTCCCTCCCCAGCCCATCCCCCCTAGCAAAAAAAAAAAAAAAAATTAAAAAAAAAAAGACTAGGTATTAAAATTCCATATTCTGTCCCAACTTCCACTATATGGCATAAAGTTACCTATTCAGAATTGTGGCTCTTGTAATGTCAAACTTATATAAATTGGTGAATAAGATAAGGCAATCATTCCATTTTTTAATTCTTTAATTTGTCAAAATAAAGCAAAACAAAACAAAACTCACCTCACAACAAACTCAAGTGCAACTGTATTCTAGTTCATTGTTGCCTAGCTTCAGGTTCATGATTTGATAAACCTAAGTTTTCAGATGATGGAGGGAAAGACTTGAAAAGAACAGATAGGAAGAGGGAGAAAAGAAATTCCTTTAAAGAGAGAGATTCCTCAACTAGATGGACTTATGAAGGGCAACTGGTTAGGATCATAAGTAAAGCTGTAACTTCTCTGATTCTGGAATTCCTTTTGGACAGAATGATTATCAGTATAAATGCTCCAGTTGTGACCAAACGGGAGCATTGAGCTCAATACTTTTGAGCTCAACTAAAATAAACCCAATGAGCTTATCCATAGTATCACAAGAGAATCCACTAAGCACACTCACTTCATATCCTTCATTGCTCTGCAGTGTGTTAACATCTTAGAGTTTTTAATTATACCTTGCTTTTTTACTTAAAGTTAAGGTATATGTAAAATGTCAAGACAAACAAACAAGAAGTAACAAGACACATGTTTCGATGGAAATAATTTTTAAATTAATAATTAACTTTCGGGCTTCCCTTGGTGGTCCAGTGGGTAAGGACACCGCCTTGCAGTGCAAGGGGCGCCAGTTCGATCCCTGGCGTGGGAAGATCCCAAGTGCCGCGGAGTGGCTGGACCGATGTGTCCAATTACCGAGCCGGAGCTCTGGAGCGCATGCGCCCAGAGCCGGCGCTCAGCAACGACAGATGCCACCGCGATGGGAGGCCCACAGGAGCCAAAGAACAAAGATGGATGAAAATAGAGAAATGAAAGACCAATAGAAATGGCCCGCCTGCTCCCCTCCCTCCCCAACCCGATCCCCGCCCAAAATAAATAAATAAATAAATCTTTAAAAAAAAATAATTAACTTTCATCACCATAACGTCTAAAAAACACAAAAAGGGGGCTCTAGAACTGAGGTTAAAGGTACTGAGAAATACAAGTTCTATATCACCTGGACATCTACCATGGGTCAAGTGTGCACACCTGTAAGCAGCTGGTGTATTACAGTGTATTTTACTACTTTTAAAGAACAGTTAAATTGTTAAGTCCCTAAAGATGCAGCAGTTTCCCCTTTCTTGCCTAGGAATCTGTTTTGGAAGCCAATTCAATGATTACTACTAGGACATGGAATTTTGATATCCATTTGTTCCTGATTTACACCAGTATTTTTAAGGTTGCCAACAAGAAAGTCCAGAATTTCAGACAGCCAAAATTCCACAGGAGACAACTGTCTTTTATTTTATAGCTTATGAATTTGGGGCTTAATATGATTTTCCACTAACAAGTTCTGTACCCCCTCCAGAGTGCTAAAGCCGGTGTGTAGATCAGCAAAGTAACACAAAACATATGAGGCAAGTTAATATTAAACCTGAAGGAAAACTGTACAAATTATATTGTTTACTTAGGAAGAAAGCACTCTGGTTGAAAGGGCTGACATAAGATTTATTGCAATGCTTAACCAGCATGTTCACATTTTTACTCTCAGCCCTCCTGTACCAGTCATTTGGCGGGGTACTATACGATTAATAAAGTTAAGGTAATGTAACAAGACAAACAAACAAGAAGTAACAAGACACATGTTTCGATGGAAATAATTTTTAAATTAATAATTAACTTTCGGGCTTCCCTTGGTGGTCCAGTGGGTAAGGACACCGCCTTGCAGTGCAAGGGGCGCCAGTTCGATCCCTGGCGTGGGAAGATCCCAAGTGCCGCGGAGTGGCTGGACCGATGTGTCCAATTACCGAGCCGGAGCTCTGGAGCGCATGCGCCCAGAGCCGGCGCTCAGCAACGACAGATGCCACCGCGATGGGAGGCCCACAGGAGCCAAAGAACAAAGATGGATGAAAATAGAGAAATGAAAGACCAATAGAAATGGCCCGCCTGCTCCCCTCCCTCCCCAACCCGATCCCCGCCCAAAATAAATAAATAAATAAATCTTTAAAAAAAAATAATTAACTTTCATCACCATAACGTCTAAAAAACACAAAAAGGGGGCTCTAGAACTGAGGTTAAAGGTACTGAGAAATACAAGTTCTATATCACCTGGACATCTACCATGGGTCAAGTGTGCACACCTGTAAGCAGCTGGTGTATTACAGTGTATTTTACTACTTTTAAAGAACAGTTAAATTGTTAAGTCCCTAAAGATGCAGCAGTTTCCCCTTTCTTGCCTAGGAATCTGTTTTGGAAGCCAATTCAATGATTACTACTAGGACATGGAATTTTGATATCCATTTGTTCCTGATTTACACCAGTATTTTTAAGGTTGCCAACAAGAAAGTCCAGAATTTCAGACAGCCAAAATTCCACAGGAGACAACTGTCTTTTATTTTATAGCTTATGAATTTGGGGCTTAATATGATTTTCCACTAACAAGTTCTGTACCCCCTCCAGAGTGCTAAAGCCGGTGTGTAGATCAGCAAAGTAACACAAAACATATGAGGCAAGTTAATATTAAACCTGAAGGAAAACTGTACAAATTATATTGTTTACTTAGGAAGAAAGCACTCTGGTTGAAAGGGCTGACATAAGATTTATTGCAATGCTTAACCAGCATGTTCACATTTTTACTCTCAGCCCTCCTGTACCAGTCATTTGGCGGTAGTGTGACATGGGATACTGTTATTAATAAAGTTGTCAATTAAAAATCCACTAGACGTTGGCAAGAAATAGCTTGAAATATTTCATGTCTTTCATTTTTATTAAATGTCTAGGAAAAATGCAGAATAATATCTAGAATGAGTAATAAAACTCACAGGCAAATAACTTTTGAAAGAGACAGATAATTTTTTAAGCATATGTAATGAAGAACAGTAATTAAAACCCATTTAATTAAAAACAATAAAATGTTCTTTGCTCCTAGAAATAATTCTGTTGCCAAAGAAAATCTTCATGTATAACTAGAAGAGAAAATCCATAAAGCATTTCTTTGGATGTTTGAAGGAATCTTTTGAAGGAAATCAAAGTCAGAATAAACATTGGAATGCTGAAACAATTTTTATTATTATCTTTTGAAAAACTATGAAATCTTCTTCCCCAGATGCCTTGGAGAAAAAGATACAAGCATTCATCTTTTTAATATATAAGTGTTCCACACCTAAATCACTTTCCCTAGGATTCCAGGCTTCTCCAAAAACCTTCATATTTCATACAACTTATAATATATAATTGAGAAAATCAGGATAGGAAGCCTCAGAATTATTTATCAACAAAACTAGATATCAAACACAGAATCCTACAATGTTTCTCAGTAAAGAGATCTTAGTTTTTTCACATAATTTTACAGATGAAGCCTACTGAAAGAAAACATAAAGGAAATATTTGTATAGCTGAATCCCACAGTATCTACAAGAAAACCACTCTGATGCCCTCTAGACAGGATGTTAGAATCCTGAAGTCTTATTCCAAAGCCTGTCTATGATGTCTGCCCTGAATAACTTCCAGATGAGCCTCATCAGGATGTGCTCTGATTCTGGTAAGAATTCTGATGGATTCTCAGATTCATCAGACAGAAAGAGATAGCATTATATACATAAACAGCACACAACTCCACTGTATTTCTGAGCCAGTAGCTGTACAAAGCAAAACTATTTTAACCACGTTGACAAAATGACAGAGCACTTTGGAACAAAGTTTAGTTTTAACCAGCATGTTCACATTTTACTCTCAGCCCTCCTGTACCAGTCATTTGGCGGTAGTGTGACATGGGATACTGTTATTAATAAAGTTGTCAATTAAAAATCCACTAGACATTGGCAAGAAATAGCTTGAAATATTTCATGTCTTTCATTTTTATTAAATATCTAGGAAAAATGCAGAATAATATCTAGAATGAGTAATAAAACTCACAGGCAAATAACTTTTGAAAGAGACAGATAATTTTTTAAGCATATGTAATGAAGAACAGTAATTAAAACCCATTTAATTAAAAACAATAAAATGTTCTTTGCTCCTAGAAATAATTCTGTTGCCAAAGAAAATCTTCATGTATAACTAGAAGAGAAAATCCATAAAGCATTTCTTTGGATGTTTGAAGGAATCTTTTGAAGGAAATCAAAGTCAGAATAAACATTGGAATGCTGAAACAATTTTTATTATTATCTTTTGAAAACTATGAAATCTTCTTCCCCAGATGCCTTGGAGAAAAAGATACAAGCATTCATCTTTTTAATATATAAGTGTTCCACACCTAAATCACTTTCCCTAGGATTCCAGGCTTCTCCAAAAACCTTCATATTTCATACAACTTATAATATATAATTGAGAAAATCAGGATAGGAAGCCTCAGAATTATTTATCAACAAAACTAGATATCAAACACAGAATCCTACAATGTTTCTCAGTAAAGAGATCTTAGTTTTTTCACATAATTTTACAGATGAAGCCTACTGAAAGAAAACATAAAGGAAATATTTGTATAGCTGAATCCCACAGTATCTACAAGAAAACCACTCTGATGCCCTCTAGACAGGATGTTAGAATCCTGAAGTCTTATTCCAAAGCCTGTCTATGATGTCTGCCCTGAATAACTTCCAGATGAGCCTCATCAGGATGTGCTCTGATTCTGGTAAGAATTCTGATGGATTCTCAGATTCATCAGACAGAAAGAGATAGCATTATATACATACAAGCAGCACACAACTCCACTGTATTTCTGAGCCAGTAGCTGTACAAAGCAAAACTATTTTAACCACGTTGACAAAATGACAGAGCTAAATATACATATAGATAAATGAAGGAAGATTTCTGACATTATTAACTTTTATAGTAAGAATATTTATATAAAAATCCTCAATAAAATATATTGCTAAATTACTCTATGAAATTTAATATTAGCAAATGACATAATTTTATCTGTGTAAAATCTTTGAACTGACATTGAGTGGATAAATTATTTCTCACCAAATTATTTCTTACTGTGTATAGAAGAAAATAACATGAAGAAATATATACAAAGTAATTGTCAAAGCTTAATGTCTGTATCCATATCATGTTACAAGACACAGCATCAAAAAACCATTTTATTTGTAAAGAAAGCCAAGGAAATACATCTTTGGTGGCAGACAGCCACACACGTATTGCTTTACCAGTACTAACTCTCATTTTAAAGCATGTATTTCTAGTTCATTTTAATCAATAATAATTTTCTTATTTGACACAGAGTTATGCCAAATGTCACTCTTAAGTTCTCACTAGATTTCCAAAAGACACTATAGTAAATTCAAATCATGGCTAAACTCCACAAGTGTGGCTTGTGGGGAAAGTGGAGAAATGCATCTGCAAGCATATCAGATCTGCAGACAATTGCTTCACTTTACAATTTGTTTATCCTTCCAGTTTTCCCTCTCTGTTACTTTCTGTCCTACACTCATTCTTTATTTAGTCTTCACTAATTTGCTTTATAAATAGTAGTATAATCAGCAATAATGTGACTAGAATGCATTATACTATATTTCTATTCTTTTTCATACAAAAATTTGGCAGTCAGTCAAGTTAACTGTGACCTTTGGAAATCTAACCATACAGAAGACTGGATATGGCAGAATATACACTAGTTAATATATACAAACTTGAGTCCTGAGAGCAAAATATAGAGGTTAAAAGACAGAGTAGCTTCTCATTAAGACTGAAATGAATTTGATAAACTTAAGTGAGAGGGTTCTAAAAACTCAGACTAAATTATACTCCTCACTTGTAGATGAATGAACCCAATCTCAAGGAGCTGACTTAGGAATGCTTGGTGCAGTTACTCATGACCAATGGGGAGCAGGAGCTTGACATCACCATTGTTTTATATTTGAACTTCATCTGCTGCTTTAGGTTCATGGCACGACCCACTCAGATGTGACCCGAATAATTCTCCACCTGACAGCAGTGGAGTCATGGTAGGGGTGGGTGTGGTCAGTAAAGAAAGAGATGGGGAAAACCTAGGAGTCATGACTTCTAGCAGAGAACTTTGACGATAGCGAATGGGGGGATGCGGATATTTCCAAAGTACCTGCCCTGGGGTTATGGCTGGCATTCTTGGTGGAACTGCTATAATCCCAGGTTGGGCTACTGCTGTTATCAAAGGGGGAGGAAAAACAAAGGATTCCTTCTCTTTGGGAATACCAGGCATATGTAAATGCTCATCCTTTAGTTTTGCAATATCATTAAATACCGAGGCAAGAGATTGGAATTTGGGTTCCCAGTTGAGGAGATGATCCCAGTGATAGTTGCCTCTTACATCCTGATCAGGGTTTCTCTGGGTTGAAAGAGCTGTGCATCCTGCTTCCTGATCACTTGAAATAAAGACGATCTCTTTTCTGGCATCAGCCTGGATGTCCACTTTTACCTCTCTCTTCTTCAGTGACTGGAGTAAGACATTATTTTGAACATAGGTCATGCCACAGTCCTCTCCTTGATCTCCTTCCTCAAATATATGGCTGGTTTCTGCTATTTCAGCAGATACCATCACATCAGTTTCCCCAGACAAGCAAGAAAGCTGGTCTGAGTCCCTTGGAATCCCAGAGTCTGGCACCCTGGACTCCCTATCACTTAGAGCTGAATCAGTGTCCTTTCTGTAAGGGTGTTCATTTATTCTCTGGATTTCCTTATCTTCTGCAGTTTCTCCTTCCATAGAACAGTGTTCACTGGCATTTGAGTGACTGTACAGATGTGTAATATCCTTCTCCACGACTTTGATTAAACTCAACCATTCAGGCGTGGAGTCCACAGGCATTGCCTTATTACCGCTCTCATTGCTTTTCTGGAAGGGTTTCTGTGCACTGGAATCCCTGGTCAGTCTCAAATTAATATCTAAGGATGATGATGTTTTCTTTTCTTCATAATTATTTATTGCATCTTTTTGTTTATGTTTTAAAATCAGTACAATTAGAATAAAGATGAGCAACAGAAACACTAGAAAGGAGATGGTGAGACTGATCGAAAAGCTGCTAGCTGATCCTGCAGAGTGTTTCCTGTATGAGGAAAAAGACACATTCACAAACACGGTACAAGATGTAAACCTGGAGTCCAGTTTGGGGCTATGAGCAGTTATTTTCATTTTAAAGCAGATGTTGGGAATACCAGGCATAAATTGGTAAAGGGGGCTTTTCAATCCTTGGGGTTATGGCTGGCATTCTTGGTGGAACTGCTATAATCCCAGGTTGGGCTACTGCTGTTATCAAAGGGGGAGGAAAAACAAAGGATTCCTTCTCTTTGGGAATACCAGGCATATGTAAATGCTCATCCTTTAGTTTTGCAATATCATTAAATACCGAGGCAAGAGATTGGAATTTGGGTTCCCAGTTGAGGAGATGATCCCAGTGATAGTTGCCTCTTACATCCTGATCAGGGTTTCTCTGGGTTGAAAGAGCTGTGCATCCTGCTTCCTGATCACTTGAAATAAAGACGATCTCTTTTCTGGCATCAGCCTGGATGTCCACTTTTACCTCTCTCTTCTTCAGTGACTGGAGTAAGACATTATTTTGAACATAGGTCATGCCACAGTCCTCTCCTTGATCTCCTTCCTCAAATATATGGCTGGTTTCTGCTATTTCAGCAGATACCATCACATCAGTTTCCCCAGACAAGCAAGAAAGCTGGTCTGAGTCCCTTGGAATCCCAGAGTCTGGCACCCTGGACTCCCTATCACTTAGAGCTGAATCAGTGTCCTTTCTGTAAGGGTGTTCATTTATTCTCTGGATTTCCTTATCTTCTGCAGTTTCTCCTTCCATAGAACAGTGTTCACTGGCATTTGAGTGACTGTACAGATGTGTAATATCCTTCTCCACGACTTTGATTAAACTCAACCATTCAGGCGTGGAGTCCACAGGCATTGCCTTATTACCGCTCTCATTGCTTTTCTGGAAGGGTTTCTGTGCACTGGAATCCCTGGTCAGTCTCAAATTAATATCTAAGGATGATGATGTTTTCTTTTCTTCATAATTATTTATTGCATCTTTTTGTTTATGTTTTAAAATCAGTACAATTAGAATAAAGATGAGCAACAGAAACACTAGAAAGGAGATGGTGAGACTGATTGAAAAGCTGCTAGCTGATCCTGCAGAGTGTTTCCTGTATGAGGAAAAAGACACATTCACAAACACGGTACAAGATGTAAACCTGGAGTCCAGTTTGGGGCTATGAGCAGTTATTTTCATTTTGACAGTATCCTCTTTGCTGACTTGATTTTTTTTTAGAGGAAGGGCTCTACTCAAATAAATATTTCCATTAGTTTTATTTACTGAAAAGAAAGGAGATGGAGTTTCAAGGGAGTAAAGAATGACTCCATCAACACCAGCATCTGCATCTGATGCTTCCACTTTGCCAATCAACTGTCTTACATGACTCTTTTCTGGGAGGCTAAAAAAATACTGATCCTGAGTGAAAACTGGTTCAAACTCATCTATCCCTTCAACATCCACCCAAACCATTAAGGAGGCTGTTAAATCACCCTTGTCTTTGGCCTGGACTATGAGGCAGTATTTGTCATCATTCTCATAGTCAAGGACTTGCTGAGCACTAATATCGCCTGTTAAAGGATCAATGAGGAAGAAGTCATGATCATGTGGCATATCATGAGGGAGAGGACATGGTGATACAATAGAATAGGTCACGTCTCCATAAGGACCTGCATCAAGATCCAAAGCATTTACAGAACATATGGTGGAGAAAACAGGCAGATTTTCAGGAACAGTACAGTTCAAATTGGGAAACATAAACTGAGGTGCATGGTCATTATCATCCAGTACATTAACAAACACAATTGCAAAAGAAAAATGCTTCTTTTCTTCATCTGAAGCTTGGACAGTTAAAGTGAATTTTATGATTTCTTCATAATCTAGTGGTTTAAGCAAATAAAGAACTCCAGTTTTTCCTTCTAAGCAAAAATGTCCCTTCTCATTTCCAGAGATTAGGTGGTAACTGACTTCTGCATGTGAGGCCATGTCACTGTCACTTGCTGAGACCACAGTGATGGGACTCCCTGGAGGGGTGCTTTCTTTGACATGGGCATAATATTGCAGACTGCTGAATGCAGGTGGGTTATCATTCACATCGAGGACTTCTATTGACACAGTGGCTGAGGAACTCAGTGGAGGGCAGCCATGGTCAAATGCCAGAAGGACAAGCTTATGACTGGCAGTGGCTTCTCTGTCCAGATGGTGAAGCAACACTAGATAACCAACTCGCTTATAAGAATATTCTGAATGAATGAAACTAGTTTCCACATGGAAATTGTTCTGTGAATTACCACTGATGATGGAATATTCAACATGTGTGTTTTCATGGGTCCAGTCACGGTCAATGGTTGAGAAGGTGACAAGTGTGCTTCCAACTGGAGTGTCTTCACTCAAGCTAAGATTATAATAGTCTATTGCAAACTCAGGGGCATAATTGTTTATATCTTGTATTTCTGTCTCCACTAAGGTAACAGCCTTCAGGTCAGGAATTCCACCATCACTAGCTTCAACAAGAAACCGAATTGTTGATTTTCCATCCATAATGACAACAGGATTGATAGTAAATATTGTGCCTGAAAAACAAGACAGCCTTACAATGTTGTGAAATAAAATTTGCATGATCCTCTTAGTTGGCAAATATCTACTAACATATAAAGTTATCTGTTAGATGTGTTATTTAAGTTACAACCAAGGGTAATTCCAAATAGAAGTTTTAAATTATTATATTTATACTTTGGTAACACTTAAGATTCAGAAATAATATTCATAGCATTGCACTACAATAGAATAGGTCACGTCCATAAGGACGATCAAGATCCAAAGCATTTACAGAACATATGGTGGAGAAAACAGGCAGATTTTCAGGAACAGTACAGTTCAAATTGGGAAACATAAACTGAGGTGCATGGTCATTATCATCCAGTACATTAACAAACACAATTGCAAAAGAAAAATGCTTCTTTTCTTCATCTGAAGCTTGGACAGTTAAAGTGAATTTTATGATTTCTTCATAATCTAGTGGTTTAAGCAAATAAAGAACTCCAGTTTTTCCTTCTAAGCAAAAATGTCCCTTCTCATTTCCAGAGATTAGGTGGTAACTGACTTCTGCATGTGAGGCCATGTCACTGTCACTTGCTGAGACCACAGTGATGGGACTCCCTGGAGGGGTGCTTTCTTTGACATGGGCATAATATTGCAGACTGCTGAATGCAGGTGGGTTATCATTCACATCGAGGACTTCTATTGACACAGTGGCTGAGGAACTCAGTGGAGGGCAGCCATGGTCAAATGCCAGAAGGACAAGCTTATGACTGGCAGTGGCTTCTCTGTCCAGATGGTGAAGCAACACTAGATAACCAACTCGCTTATAAGAATATTCTGAATGAATGAAACTAGTTTCCACATGGAAATTGTTCTGTGAATTACCACTGATGATGGAATATTCAACATGTGTGTTTTCATGGGTCCAGTCACGGTCAATGGTTGAGAAGGTGACAAGTGTGCTTCCAACTGGAGTGTCTTCACTCAAGCTAAGATTATAATAGTCTATTGCAAACTCAGGGGCATAATTGTTTATATCTTGTATTTCTGTCTCCACTAAGGTAACAGCCTTCAGGTCAGGAATTCCACCATCACTAGCTTCAACAAGAAACCGAATTGTTGATTTTCCATCCATAATGACAACAGGATTGATAGTAAATATTGTGCCTGAAAAACAAGACAGCCTTACAATGTTGTGAAATAAAATTTGCATGATCCTCTTAGTTGGCAAATATCTACTAACATATAAAGTTATCTGTTAGATGTGTTATTTAAGTTACAACCAAGGGTAATTCCAAATAGAAGTTTTAAATTATTATATTTATACTTTGGTAACACTTAAGATTCAGAAATAATATTCATAGCATTCACTGTATTAAAGATGTGTGCTGCTTGTTTTTTAAAAATTCATTTTTGTTTAGTCAGTCATCCCATTACTACTTTTTAAGGAAAAAAAGTCTTCCTGGGTGGCTCAGCAGACAAAGAATCCAGCTGCAATGCCAGAAATGCAGGAGACACAGGTTCAGTTCCTGGGTCAGGAAGATTCCCCAGAGAAGGAAATGACAGCCTACTCCAGTATTCTTGCCTGGAGAATCCCATGGACAGAGGAGCCTGGTGGGCTACAGTCTATGAGGTCACAAAGAGTCATCCATGATTGAAGTGACTGAGCATGCACACATTCTAATGAATAATGTATACCCTTTTCTACCACCCAGAGGCACATGTACAGAGACATTCTGGCATAAAGATATTTATTCTGGAAATATCAGATGGTACTCATTCTAGTCAAATGAAAGAGGCTAATATAATAATACAGATTTGCAATGATCACTTAATTCTAGAGATGTCTTTCCTAGAACTCTGGGTTAATTCAGCAAGGGAAGTGGAGTTTTCCCCTTTTGATGAAATATATGTTATACATTTTATCATTTTAAATATATATTTTAAAAGATATGTAATATATTTTTATTGTTCTAAATATAGATATATATTTTATAAGTATGTATATAACAATATTTTTCTAAGGTAAATGTGCTTTTAGTATAGTCATGAAGATACAAAAATGGCATCTTTTAAATGCCACATTTCAGTTAGAGTCCCACCATGAATTGATTGATGTGGTAATAGTTAAGATTTTTTGGGGGGGGGTGGTGGCGAGGAGGGGGTATGTTTTAGGGAGGGGGGCAGGTGGGCCACTTCTATTGGTCTTTCATTTATCTATTTTCATCCATCTTTGTTCTCTGGTCCATGTGGGCCTCCCATTGCAGTGGCCTCTGTTGTTGCAGAGCACCAGCTCTAGGCGCAAGCACTCCAGAGCTCCAGCTCGGTAATTGGACACATCAGTCCAGCTGCTCCGCGGCACGTGGGATCTTCCCAGGCCAGGGATCAAATCGGCGTCCCTTGCACTGCAAGGTGGTGTCCTTACCCACTGGACCACCAGGGAAGCCCCAATAGTCAAAATTTTTAAAACATTCTAATCCATGTAATACTGTAAAGTTTGTTGATAATGCAAATCAACAAAAGTGTTGTCAGGACTGAGTGCTCAGAAGGACTACCTCTCATTTTGATTTGCCAGAGGGAGAGATGGATAGACAGAAAAGTCAAACTCCTGACATATTCAAATCTACACAGTAGCCATTCATCCACAAGTCATGGGATACACTGTCTACCTCTTGTTACAGCACGTTGAGGGCCTCATACTGGTGTTTTGTGACCAAATTCTCCCTTCAGCCAATCCTGAGGTTAACCTTTTTTAACTGAGACTATAATTGACATATAGCGTTATATTAGCTTCAGGTGCACAACATTAAGATTCAATATTTGTCAGAGACATCTGCAATGAAAGAGGCTAATATTATTCTGGAAATATCAGATGGTACTCATTCTGAAATAAAAGGCTAATATAATAATACAGATTTGCAATGATCACTTAATTCTAGAGATGTCTTTCCTAGAACTCTGGGTTAATTCAGCAAGGAAGTGGAGTTTTCCCCTTTTGATGAAATATATGTTATACATTTTATCATTTTAAATATATATTTTAAAAGATATGTAATATATTTTTATTGTTCTAAATATAGATATATATTTTATAAGTATGTATATAACAATATTTTTCTAAGGTAAATGTGCTTTTAGTATAGTCATGAAGATACAAAAATGGCATCTTTTAAATGCCACATTTCAGTTAGAGTCCCACCATGAATTGATTGATGTGGTAATAGTTAAGATTTTTTGGGGGGGGGTGGTGGCGAGGAGGGGGTATGTTTTAGGGAGGGAGGGGGGCAGGTGGGCCACTTCTATTGGTCTTTCATTTATCTATTTTCATCCATCTTTGTTCTCTGGTCCATGTGGGCCTCCCATTGCAGTGGCCTCTGTTGTTGCAGAGCACCAGCTCTAGGCGCAAGCACTCCAGAGCTCCAGCTCGGTAATTGGACACATCAGTCCAGCTGCTCCGCGGCACGTGGGATCTTCCCAGGCCAGGGATCAAATCGGCGTCCCTTGCACTGCAAGGTGGTGTCCTTACCCACTGGACCACCAGGGAAGCCCCAATAGTCAAAATTTTTAAAACATTCTAATCCATGTAATACTGTAAAGTTTGTTGATAATGCAAATCAACAAAAGTGTTGTCAGGACTGAGTGCTCAGAAGGACTACCTCTCATTTTGATTTGCCAGAGGGAGAGATGGATAGACAGAAAAGTCAAACTCCTGACATATTCAAATCTACACAGTAGCCATTCATCCACAAGTCATGGGATACACTGTCTACCTCTTGTTACAGCACGTTGAGGGCCTCATACTGGTGTTTTGTGACCAAATTCTCCCTTCAGCCAATCCTGAGGTTAACCTTTTTTAACTGAGACTATAATTGACATATAGCGTTATATTAGCTTCAGGTGCACAACATTAAGATTCAATATTTGTGTAACTGCAAAATAATCAGCACAGTAAACATAGTTATCCTCCCATCATCAAAGGTTAACTTCCAAGTTGGCTCTCTCTTGTAAAGTGATGCAATGGTGGGTGCAGAAGAGGAACACACAGGGCAACATGTCCAAGGCCCTGTTCTTTTCCGGCATATGCTCTGCTCGGGCCAGTGCTTTACTAATTATTCATCTTTATCAAGTTTGGCTTTTAATGTCTATAACTGTTCAGTTACTAAGTCATCTCCGACTTTTTGTGACTCCACTGATTGGAGCACACCAGGCTTCTCTGTCCTTTGCTATTTCTCGGAGTTTGCTCAGACACCTGTCTGTTGAGTCAGTGATGCCATCTAACAATCTCATTCTCTTGTGCCCCCTTATCCTCTTGCCCTCAATCTTCAGGATCTGTTCCAGTGAGTTGGCTGTTTGAATCAGGCAACTAAAGTATTGTAGCTTCAGCATCAGTCCTTCCAATGAATATTCAGGGTTGAGTTCCTTTAGGATTGACTGATATGATCTTCTTGCTGTCCAAGAGACTCTACTCACTGTAAAATTTTCTCTACACAATGGTTAGCTTTTCTAATCTGAAATCACTTGCCTGAATGCATTTTCACAACCACAAATGTCTTGATCTCTGATGACAAAACAAAGAGCCTTGGGAGGCATCAAAGAAACCACATCCTTAAAACCAGAACATCTACATTCTGCTTGGTATAGATGCTCAAATAACTTTTTCATTTTTATTTTTGTGCTCCTTGTTGAACATATGATACTGTTACTGAACTTCTTACACTAGGCTTGGGGGAAAGAAAGCCTCCAAACTGTCGTAACGTGAAGTCTTCAGCTGTAAATGAACCTCTTATACTTCATTTTGATTCTCATGGAGGCCTCGGTTAATTACACCAATGGTGCTTGACTGGTGGGATGAACTGGTGTTTACAATATACTGAGGTCTCTGAACTTCTGTGCATTTGCTAGTGTTTAACCAATTTCTTTTTCTTTCCAGCCACTGAGATATTGGAGAAGAACAGTAGTACCAGGGATGCTACCACACATGTGACATGAAGAGAAATAAGATGATGGTATCTACAATCTCAATAGGAGGGACTGAGGGGCTATTTTAAGCATATTTGGAAAGGACTATTTAAGGTTTCCACTCTGTAACCCAAACCTGTGAACACTAAAGCCATTTCAAATAACTCACCATTGGTAGGATCAATTGAAAACATCTTAGAAGAGGAAAGGATCTTGTAAGAAATGTTCTCGCTACTTTCCACATCTGTAGCTGCCACAGTCAGCACCGGATGCCCCACAGGCACCAATTCAGAAATGGTGACCTGAGGGGAAAAGAGAGAGAAAGGCCCTATGCTTAAAGAATGTAACCATTTCCACAAACAGGGCCAGAACCTGAGAACCTTTTATCCATTTTGCTGATGGAAAAGACAAAGAACCTGATGTTATTAGGCATATTAATTTATAAAGCAGACATATTAAAAAGATAGTATTAATAGTTCCAGTATTCAGAAATAAAACTAAAAAAGTTTCATTCAGTATTGATTTTTATTATGAAAACATTTTTTTCTAAATTATTTCTGTGTAGTGGAGGACAGCTATTGCATTTACTAATGTATATTACACTCTATATTGTATAATTATGAACCTACATTACTTAGCAAACCTTCACAAAAGATCACTACTTAGGTTAGTTTTTCTCCTGTGTTTACAGGTACATCTTGCATTTGTTATATTCAGGAGTCCTACAGCCCAGTCCATTTCCAAGTACTTAGTTGAATGTTATCATTGTCCTTACCTCTATAAACATATATTATGCTCTAAAATATATAATTTTTACTTTAAAATTTTGTTTATGATTTGTTTCTGCAAAATATTAATGGCTGTATTCAACCATATATGCTTAAGAAAGAAAAGGTTTTCCCAAATTAACTGGGAAGATAATACAAAGTACCTTATTTTCTTATCTCTGGCTCTGGAAATACTAGACAAGTTCTAACTATTATGAACAACTGGATCCCAATTCCTAAAAACTAGAAAAATGATGATACACTCTCTAATAATGATATACTTTTCATATGATATGTGATATATACTTAGGAAATTAAATTGAATAAGAGATTCAATTCCATATGTACTTCTATTCTCCATGATACTAAATATAAAACTGTCAGCATCAACTTAGGCAGTAAAAACAGTGAATACTATCAGTCTTTCTAAATTGGCCTGTTTACTATTGTAGTTTTACATTATTCCCTATTCTTTCAAGTGTTGGTTATGGTTTCAACATCTCTTTATGCTATTTACCTGGTAAGAATCTTGAGAAAATACTGGTGGGTTATCATTGACATCCAGCACATGGACAATGAGTGTCCCCTCTGTTTGGTGCACCAAATCCAAAATTTGGATCTGTAGTTCATACTCAGTAACTTCTTCAAAATCCAGTGTTTTCACTAGCACCACTACCCCAGTGTTCTGATCAATAGCGAACTTTGTTCCAGAATTACTCTCTTTGATGAAACTGAAGATGAAAGCTGGATTGAAATCCGCATCATGAACTGATATCTGAGTCACAATCATGCCAGGCAAGGAATCTGAAATAGTCATGACCACTGTCAGTTTCCATTAAAAGTCATCCTTTGAAATGTTTTTAATAGTGCAATCCAAGCAATTTTAATTTATGTCCAACATGCTTTGCTGTTTCTTGACAGGATTTCTCATACAAAGCTTGTTATGAACTGAACAAAAGCTCTGAAGAATTCATAAGCACAATAAAGGGAAAACCAGTCAAATAGGCCAAAATAATAAAAGGTTAGTCATTAAGAAAAGTCAAGGACCTTTAGTTCTTTCTCAAGATCTATAGATAATATTCTGAGTCATAGCCTATGAACTGTTTTACATATACTGAAACACCCACCAGGTGAAAGAAGTGAACTACACAATGACCAGACTGTAGGCATGACATAAGCTGCCACAGTTCTGAGAACTGGTCTCAAAGAAATGAGAAAAAAACAACCCAACAAGCCAAGCAAGATGATGCTGATCAGATCACTGCATGACCAATTTCAAGATGATCTTCAGGGGTGACCGTGCTGTTTCACATGTAGCCCTCGTGCACTACCCAAACAACCCTGAAGCGTTCCGTTAAAAACTGTTGCCCCCAATTAGTAATTGGGAATTGGCCTTTGGACACAAGTATGCCTTCTCTTTGCAGTTACTGGCCTCCTGAATAAGGCAACCTTTCCTTTCCACCAACATATGCCTCTTGAGTGTTGTCTTTCAAGTACTGAACAGCCAAGCCTGGGTTCAGTAACACAAAGACTGACAAAGTTATCAGTCTAATAACATCACTTCCTCTTGGCAGAGGCTTTAGAGTCAGCAACAGGATCAATGAAAGATGCTTCTTCGTAGAGTATATTTCACTTTTAAGAAATGTCTGTATATACAAGAAGCTGCTGGGGTGGTGGTTTGACATTGGGAAACTAGCTTCCTGCTGGTTTGAACTCAAATACCAACTGTTAGCATCTTTGACATTTTGTATTTAACTTTTGACTCTCCATTTTTTATTCTGCAAAATGAAGATTAAAAATAATTTATGGGACTTCCCTGGTAGTCCAGTGGGTCAGTAGTCCACCTTGCAGTGTAAGGGGCACTGGGAAGGTCCCACATGCCATGGAGTGGCTGGATGGATGTGTCCAATTACAAGCCAGCCCTCTGGAGTACATGCACCCAGAGTCAGTGCTCTGAAACAAGAGAGGTCACTGCGATGAGAGGCTCAGACAGGTCAAAGAATAAAGATGGGTATAAATAAATAAATGACCAATAAAAGATGCCAAAATTAAAAAAAATAATAATTGCTCCAATCAAAGAGTGAGAAACGTTATCAAAAAATAAGAAACAATTTATGTTGTGTGGAAGTTGAAGACTAGTATGCATAGTTAACATAGCAACATTTGAAAAAAAAAAAGTAGATGATATTATACAACTTAATCAAAACCACTGTTTCAAATCACCACACTTACTTTCTGCAATTTCCACTGCTTCAGATTTATATTATACAACTTAATCCACTGTTTCAAATCCAATGACAGACTGTAGGCATGACATAAGCTGCCACAGTTCTGAGAACTGGTCTCAAAGAAATGAGAAAAAAACAACCCAACAAGCCAAGCAAGATGATGCTGATCAGATCACTGCATGACCAATTTCAAGATGATCTTCAGGGGTGACTGTGCTGTTTCACATGTAGCCCTCGTGCACTACCCAAACAACCCTGAAGCGTTCCGTTAAAAACTGTTGCCCCCAATTAGTAATTGGGAATTGGCCTTTGGACACAAGTATGCCTTCTCTTTGCAGTTACTGGCCTCCTGAATAAGGCAACCTTTCCTTTCCACCAACATATGCCTCTTGAGTGTTGTCTTTCAAGTACTGAACAGCCAAGCCTGGGTTCAGTAACACAAAGATTGACAAAGTTATCAGTCTAATAACATCACTTCCTCTTGGCAGAGGCTTTAGAGTCAGCAACAGGATCAATGAAAGATGCTTCTTCGTAGAGTATATTTCACTTTTAAGAAATGTCTGTATATACAAGAAGCTGCTGGGGTGGTGGTTTGACATTGGGAAACTAGCTTCCTGCTGGTTTGAACTCAAATACCAACTGTTAGCATCTTTGACATTTTGTATTTAACTTTTGACTCTCCATTTTTTATTCTGCAAAATGAAGATTAAAAATAATTTATGGGACTTCCCTGGTAGTCCAGTGGGTCAGTAGTCCACCTTGCAGTGTAAGGGGCACTGGGAAGGTCCCACATGCCATGGAGTGGCTGGATGGATGTGTCCAATTACAAGCCAGCCCTCTGGAGTGCATGCACCCAGAGTCAGTGCTCTGCAACAAGAGAGGTCACTGCGATGAGAGGCTCAGACAGGTCAAAGAATAAAGATGGGTATAAATAAATAAATGACCAATAAAAGATGCCAAAATTAAAAAAAATAATAATTGCTCCAAAGAGTGAGAAACGTTATCAAAAAATAAGAAACAATTTATGTTGTGTGGAAGTTGAAGACTAGTATGCATAGTTAACATAGCAACATTTGAAAAAAAAAAGTAGATGATATTATACAACTTAATCAAAACCACTGTTTCAAATCACCACACTTACTTTCTGCAATTTCCACTGCTTCAGAGGGGAGAAAAATTGGGGCGTTGTCATTTATGTCAGTCACCTGTATCTGGATCACAGTTGTATCAGAAAATCTGGGTATGCCTTTATCTGTGGCTTGTACAATCAAGCTGGTTTGGAAAAGAATCAAGGAATGTTATCCATAATCCAAAGAATAAGAAAACATAAATATCAAATATCCAGTTAAAAGTTTTTAAATGAGCTGACTAGCTACTTTTATTTCTCCCCTAATTTGCTAAATGGTATCATGCAAAGTTTATTTCATAAGAATGGTAGCCTGAAATGTATTTGTTTTTGACACATTTAAAGAATCAAATCTCGTAAGACTATACAACTTAGTCCTTTCCTACTAAGAGCAACCTAAAAAGTACAAATACCAATCAATTCAGTTCAGTCATTCAGATGTGTCTGACTCTTTGCAATCCCATGGACTCCAGCATGCCTAGCTTCCCTATCCTTCAGCATTGCCCAGAGCTTGCTCAAATTCATGCGCAATGACTCAGTGATGCCATCCAACCATCTCATCCTCTGTCATCCCCTTCTCCTTTTGCTTCTATTTTCCCCCAAATCAGGTTCTTATCCAATGAGAAAAGAGCATCAGTCTCTTTGCATCAGGTGGCCAAAGTATTGACACTTTAGCTTCAGCATCAGTCCTTCCAATGAATATTCAGTGTTGATTTCCTTTAGGATTGACTGGTTGGATCTCCTTGCAGTCTAAGGGACTCTCAAGTGCCTTCTCCAACATCACAGCTCAAAGGCATCAATTCTTCATCACTCAGTCTTCTTAATAGTTTGGCTCTCACAACCACATATGTATATGACTACTGGGAAAACCCTAGCTTTGACTATAGGGACTTTTGTTGGCCAAGTGATGTCTCTGATTTTTAACACACTATCCAGGTTTCTCATAGTTCTTCCAAGGAGCAAGCATCTTCTAATTTCCGGCTGCTGTTACCATCTACATATACAGCCTTGATGAACTCCTTCCCAATTTGGAACCAGTTCATTGTTCCATGTCCATAGCTAGTTAGGGGGGCATAGTTAACATAGCAACATTTGAAAAAAGTAGATGATATTATACAACTTAATCAAAACCACTGTTTCAAATCACCACACTTACTTTCTGCAATTTCCACTGCTTCAGAGGGGAGAAAAATTGGGGCGTTGTCATTTATGTCAGTCACCTGTATCTGGATCACAGTTGTATCAGAAAATCTGGGTATGCCTTTATCTGTGGCTTGTACAATCAAGCTGGTTTGGAAAAGAATCAAGGAATGTTATCCATAATCCAAAGAATAAGAAAACATAAATATCAAATATCCAGTTAAAAGTTTTTAAATGAGCTGACTAGCTACTTTTATTTCTCCCCTAATTTGCTAAATGGTATCATGCAAAGTTTATTTCATAAGAATGGTAGCCTGAAATGTATTTGTTTTTGACACATTTAAAGAATCAAATCTCGTAAGACTATACAACTTAGTCCTTTCCTACTAAGAGCAACCTAAAAAGTACAAATACCAATCAATTCAGTTCAGTCATTCAGATGTGTCTGACTCTTTGCAATCCCATGGACTCCAGCATGCCTAGCTTCCCTATCCTTCAGCATTGCCCAGAGCTTGCTCAAATTCATGCGCAATGACTCAGTGATGCCATCCAACCATCTCATCCTCTGTCATCCCCTTCTCCTTTTGCTTCTATTTTCCCCCAAATCAGGTTCTTATCCAATGAGAAAAGAGCATCAGTCTCTTTGCATCAGGTGGCCAAAGTATTGACACTTTAGCTTCAGCATCAGTCCTTCCAATGAATATTCAGTGTTGATTTCCTTTAGGATTGACTGGTTGGATCTCCTTGCAGTCTAAGGGACTCTCAAGTGCCTTCTCCAACATCACAGCTCAAAGGCATCAATTCTTCATCACTCAGTCTTCTTAATAGTTTGGCTCTCACAACCACATATGTATATGACTACTGGGAAAACCCTAGCTTTGACTATAGGGACTTTTGTTGGCCAAGTGATGTCTCTGATTTTTAACACACTATCCAGGTTTCTCATAGTTCTTCCAAGGAGCAAGCATCTTCTAATTTCCGGCTGCTGTTACCATCTACATATACAGCCTTGATGAACTCCTTCCCAATTTGGAACCAGTTCATTGTTCCATGTCCAGTTCTAACTATTGCTTCTTGTCCTGCATACAGGTTTCACAGGAGGAAGGTAAGGTGGTCTTGTATTCCCATCCCTTTCAGAAATTTCCACAGTTTGTTGTGATCCACACAGTCTAAGGCTTTAGTGTAGCCAATGAAGCAGAAGTAGATGTTTTTCTGGAACTCCCTTGCTTTTTCTATGATCCAGCAGACACTGGCAATTTGATCTCTGGTTTCGCTGCTTTTTTTAAATCCAGTTTATACATCTGGAAGTTCTCGGTTCATGTACTGTTGAAGCCTAGCTTGGAGGATATTGAGCATGACTTTGCTAGCGTGAAATGTGAAAGGAGTGCACTGGTGCAGTAGTTTGAACATTCTTTGGCCCTTTTTTGGTGCTGAAATGAAAACTGACCTTTTCTAGTCCAGAGGCCACTGCTGAGTTTTCCAAATCCGGTGGCATATTGAATGTGGCACTTTAACAGCATCATCTTTTAATATTTGAAATAGCTCAGCTGGAATTCCATCACCTCAACTAACTTTGCTCGTAGCAGTGCTTCCTAGGGCCCACTTAACTTTGCATTCTAAGATGCCTCGCTTTAGGTGAGTAATCACACCATCCTGGTCATCTGGCTCATCAAGATTTTTGTGTATAGTTCTTCTGTGTATTCTTGCCACCTCTTCTTAATATCTTTTGCTAAAATACTGTTTCTGTCCTTTATGGTGCCTGTTTTTGCATGAAACAGTCCTTTGGTGCCTCTAATTTTCTTGTAGCGATCTCTAGTCTTTCCCATTCTCTTGTTTTCCTCTATTTCTTTGTATTGTTCACTTAGGAAGGCCTTCTTATCTCTCCTTGCTGTTCTCTGGAACTCTGCATTCATATGGGCATATCTTTCATTTTCTCCTTTGCCTTTCTCATCTCTTTTTCATAAGCTATTTGCAAGGCCTTCTCAGACAACCATTTTGTCTTTTTTTGCATTTCTTTTTCCTGAGGATGGTTTTGATCAGTGCCTCCTGTACAATGTTACAAACCTCTGTCCATAGTGTTTCATGCACTCTATCAGATCTAATCCTTTGAATATATTTGTCACTTCCCCTGTATAATCATAAGGGGTTTGATTTAGGTCATACCTTAAAAGTCTAGTAGTTTTTCCTACTTTCTTCAATTTAAGTCTGAATTCTACAATAAGGAGCTTGTGATCTGAGCCACAGTCAGCTAAAGGTGTTGTTCTTTCTATCTGTGTAGAGCTTCTCCATCTTCAGCTGCAATGGATATAACCAATCTGATTTCACTATTGACCATCTGGTGTTGTTGATGTGTAGAGTCGTCTCTTATGTTGTTGGAAGTGGGTGTTTGCTTTTACTAGTGTGTTCTCTTGGTAGAACTCTGTTAGACTTTGCCCTACTTCATTTTGTGCTCCAAAGGCCAAACTTGCCTGTTACTCCAGGTATCTCTTGATTTGCACCTTTTGCATTCCAGTCCCCAATGATAAAAAAGACATCTCTTTTTAGGTGTTAGTTCAAGAAGATCTTGTAGGTATTCACAGAACCATTCAACTTCAGTTTCTTCAGCATTAGTGGTTGGGGCATAGACTTGGATTACTGTGATATTTAAGGGTTTGCCTTGGAAATGAGCTGAGACAAATACCAACACCTGTTTTTTAAATAAGTAGACTGCCTCCACTCTGCCACAAATGGCCTGAATATTGACATTGATACATATTTCCATTTTATTTTACCAACAAAATATATATCCATTAAATGTTTGCTTGGCATTTTTTCTTCAGATCTAAATTGCAAATCAATCAAAATTGCAGAATCAAGAGAGGTCACTGCCATGAATAATAAACAGGTGAATGCTATTTTATTGACAAGGAGTATAAATTAGAGGTAAAAATCCATGATCTGAAAGAATAACACACAGTGATTCATTCTCTCTTGGATGATGGTACAACTAGGCTGTTCAGAATCCAACTTAGAAACCTTATTAAAGTCTGCAACTTCTCCCTTTTTGTTACTACCCTGACAACATCTAATTAGTTATGAGAAGATTTTACCACCTGATCAGTCTTCCATTTTTGTTTTCCTCTATTTCTTTGTATTGTTCACTTAGGAAGGCCTTCTTATCTCTCCTTGCTGTTCTCTGGAACTCTGCATTCATATGGGCATATCTTTCATTTTCTCCTTTGCCTTTCTCATCTCTTTTTCATAAGCTATTTGCAAGGCCTTCTCAGACAACCATTTTGTCTTTTTTTGCATTTCTTTTCCTGAGGATGGTTTTGATCAGTGCCTCCTGTACAATGTTACAAACCTCTGTCCATAGTGTTTCATGCACTCTATCAGATCTAATCCTTTGAATATATTTGTCACTTCCCCTGTATAATCATAAGGGGTTTGATTTAGGTCATACCTTAAAAGTCTAGTAGTTTTTCCTACTTTCTTCAATTTAAGTCTGAATTCTACAATAAGGAGCTTGTGATCTGAGCCACAGTCAGCTAAAGGTGTTGTTCTTTCTATCTGTGTAGAGCTTCTCCATCTTCAGCTGCAATGGATATAACCAATCTGATTTCACTATTGACCATCTGGTGTTGTTGATGTGTAGAGTCGTCTCTTATGTTGTTGGAAGTGGGTGTTTGCTTTTACTAGTGTGTTCTCTTGGTAGAACTCTGTTAGACTTTGCCCTACTTCATTTTGTGCTCCAAAGGCCAAACTTGCTTGTTACTCCAGGTATCTCTTGATTTGCACCTTTTGCATTCCAGTCCCCAATGATAAAAAAGACATCTCTTTTTAGGTGTTAGTTCAAGAAGATCTTGTAGGTATTCACAGAACCATTCAACTTCAGTTTCTTCAGCATTAGTGGTTGGGGCATAGACTTGGATTACTGTGATATTTAAGGGTTTGCCTTGGAAATGAGCTGAGACAAATACCAACACCTGTTTTTTAAATAAGTAGACTGCCTCCACTCTGCCACAAATGGCCTGAATATTGACATTGATACATATTTCCATTTTATTTTACCAACAAAATATATATCCATTAAATGTTTGCTTGGCATTTTTTCTTCAGATCTAAATTGCAAATCAATCAAAATTGCAGAATCAAGAGAGGTCACTGCCATGAATAATAAACAGGTGAATGCTATTTTATTGACAAGGAGTATAAATTAGAGGTAAAAATCCATGATCTGAAAGAATAACACACAGTGATTCATTCTCTCTTGGATGATGGTACAACTAGGCTGTTCAGAATCCAACTTAGAAACCTTATTAAAGTCTGCAACTTCTCCCTTTTTGTTACTACCCTGACAACATCTAATTAGTTATGAGAAGATTTTACCACCTGATTGTGACTTGGATCAGTGTCTCCATCCATTTCATTCCCATCTTCAGAGCCTCAGACGAACTGATCAACTGACTGGCTTTACAGGAACTGAAGGGTTCCTGGGACATGGTACTTTCACTTTCTTCTTAAAGGAGGACAGTTCCAGGCAAACTAGGAGAAGGTGTTTCTATAACCTCATCCCCTTATCTTTGGCTGGCATACTGTGCATTCACTCTATGTTTTCTCAACTAGAATTACTTTTTACTCACCAGTCTTCCTACTACAAGTCTCAAATGCACCTCCTCATCCTCCACTCTGCAACTGCTCAACTGCTTTATCGAACATTCTGGTTTGAAAACCTGACTCCCCTATGCAAAACCTTTCCTTAGTTCTCCACATCTGCTGGAGGTAATATAAGCCTTGAGCATGTACACATGACCTTCTGTGACAATTTTCTGCTTGGAGTTCCTGTCTCTATACCCTCTTGGTCTTTAAAAACTAACATTTCTGAAAGCTTTCACTGGTCTCTTATCTGATTTGGCTTCCCCTTTATCTGTCCCATAGCACCCTGCACATTCTTCTGCAATAGCAATCACCATCCTTTCTTCTTAATGTGTTATTTGTCTGCCTCTCCTATAAATTCCTTGAGACTAGATTTCTTGCATTTTTTGATTTTCTTTAATATATATTGATGCTGGTTTCTCAAGATTTTCTCAAGATTATAAATGTATCAGATGACAGAGCCAGGATGCAAGCCTAGATGTTAGTTGCCTGGAAAGCTGTGCTCTGTTATGTGATACTTTTCAACATGTCTCTTACTATGTATATATCACACTCTAACATATGATCATTAACTATCTACTCCCTTCTAAACACTATAAGTTACAGGGGGGCATCTGAGTAATAAAGTAAATTGTGAATCAGAAGATGATCTGCATTTCAGAAGTGGAATTAGTCTTAGCCAGCCGGTGATAGTATCTTTTGAGAAACTAACTCTCATAAGTTGACACACTTATATTTTCTTCTCCATTGTTAGTTTATCTGGCAAGTGTTCTTTATCTTGCAACCTTAAATTTTTTAAGTCATGTAAAAAAGCATCAATTTTTGTAGGTTTAAATTCCAGTTAGCAGCAAATGCTCACTACTTATCTATGGTTCACAAAGCAAACAGGCTTCCTTCTATACTACCGAAGTTAGAAACACCAGTAAAACAACTACTTAACTTTCACACTTTTAGTACCTAGAAATAATCCCATGCAGGAAGTTTGTTTTGTTAGCATGAATACAAGTCAGGTACCTGTGGAAAATTTTTACTAAAAATAATAATTGACTCATCATGTTCTCTACCCGTGCTGTCAACCCTCCCCCGTGTCACACTAAACTCATCAAAATTATGGCTCTTTTGATTCTTCCTCTATAGTCATAATGACTCTCATTTTCACAGTATTATAATTTCAGGCGTTCTATGTAATACGTATGTCATGTTAAAAACCAAGATCCTTTGATATAGAGAGAAATGTGATTCTGTTTCAAAACAAAAGGACAAGTCAAAAGTTTCTCAGTGGCTTGAGGAACAAATCAAAAATTGTGGAGGTATATCCACTGAAATTCTACACATAATTTACATGAGACCTTAAATTTTCTTTGATAGCTCTTTGGCAGGCATCACGAAACTCTTGGTTGTGGCCAGTCCAACTGGCTCCATGTTCCAGAACTGCTGCTGTGATTAGTGTGCACATCATAGAGATGATAAATTAAGCTCACCAGACAAAAACAGTCCCATTATAGTTCAGAGCATAGTCCTCCTATTGTACTAGTGGTGGGAAGCTGCCTTTTACCATGCTAAATTTTAATGAGACTTTGACCAGGCAGAATTTTTGCTTATTGCCTTAATACTTGAGGTGGTGATAGAGGATTTTTCCAAACTCTCTCAACAGCTTATTAAATGTATTCCTAGAATTAAGTGTTCCTTCTGAAATTCTCAGAGAAACAAAATGTCAGCCAACATCATAACATCTCTGAAAAGAAGAGCTATAACTTCTGGTTATATCTACACAGGTTTTATTTCCTATTCCTCTAGAGAGTCTGCTATAATGAAGTCAAAAGGCCTTAAATAAGATGTATTTTAATAAAGCTAAAAAGAAATAAGTGAAGATAGTGAGTGGAATGGGTGAAAAGTTTCAACAAATTACTGAAAAATGTAAGTAGATTGAGAAGCAGTTTAAGACATATGTATGTATATGTACTCAGCCATGTCTGACTCTGTGACCCCATGGACTGTAACCTACCAGACTCCGCTCTCATTGAAATTTTCCAGGCAATAATACTGGAATGGGTTGCCATTACCTACTCTAGGGAATCGTCTTGACCCAGAGATTGAACCCATGTCTTTTACATCTCCTGCTTTGGCATGTGGATTCTTTACCACCACATCACCTGGGAAGTTGGGTGGCAGAGAAGGCCATATACTACAGTGCACTCTGCATTTGAAGAAGGACAAGGATGAGTGAGAAACAGATCTGCGCCCACATAGCCAAGGAGAAGCTAAAAGCATGGCAATAGGCATGGTGAGACATTGAGCTAAAAATAGCTTAAAAGATTAAAATCAAAACACAGAACAATAAAGTTCCCTTGCCCATTGCTTTTCACTCCCAGGCAAAACAGTGTCTGATGTTCACATTAGTAAGTAGTATAGATGGACTATCCCGGAAAAAGAGAAATCTGCCCTGAAGGGGAGAAAAAAATTCTCTATATACTGTTATTTACATATCCTACAAAGTAGTCAAGTTCCTGTTGGTTCATCTGAAAACCACACATACTGGTCAATGAGGTCCAACCAGAGATTCCAACTTTGCCATTGCCTCAGGCAGAAACAAGGATAAAAAAGAAAGCATAAAATAGACAAAGGGAAGAAATAAATCCAAAGGATACAGACATTTTGAAAAAGCAAAAGAGAAGGCAAACACAATTCTAACTAATGTCTTTGAAGAGTTATCATAGCACATAAATAAGAACAAGATGCTTTGGAAAAGCTCAAAGATTAAGAAAGAATTTTTGGAAATTATGAAATATATAATATTCAAAGAAATTAAACTAGGAGCACCAGATCACAATTAGCAGTTGAACAGACATCGATAGGAGGACACTGGAACCCACAAGAAAAGATATTCCACATCCAAAGATGAAGGAGAAGTCACAACAAAGTGGTAGGAGGGGAGCAACTGTGGTAAAATCAAATCCTATGCGTGCTGGGTGGGAGACTCACTAACTGAAGAACAATATCACCAAAGAAGTTCTCATTGTTGTAAGGATTCTAGGCTCCCACATCAGACTCCTCGGCCTGGGGATTTGGTCAAAGGATAGGGAGTCCCCAGGGAATCTAACTTTGAAGCTCAGTGGGATTTGATTCCAGAGCTTCTGGAAACAGAAGCTTTTGTGTCCCAGGACCCAGGGGAAAGGAGCAGTGACCCTACAGCAGGCTGAGCCAGACCTACCTGTGAGTGTCTGAGGGTCTCCTGCAGAGGTGTGAGTCAGTGGTGGCCTGCCCCCCAGGTATAGGGCACTTATATCAACAGTACAGGGTGCTGTGTCATGGCATAGGCCCTCTTGGAGGTCACCCAACTATAGAAGCCTATAAACTCCAGGGCTGAGTTGCCTCAGGCCAAACAACTAACAGGGAGGGAGCACAGTCCCACCCATCACCAGATAATTGTGTTAGAGTTTTACAGACCATAGTCTTGTCCACCACAGCAAGACCCAGTTTCCCCCAAAGCCAGCTCCTCCCATCAGGAAACCTCCACAAGCCTCTTAGCCTCACCAAAAGGTAGAAAGAAGAAATAAGAACTACAGTCCCACCAGCTTCCAGGAGTAATACCAGAATCATAGAAAACTACCCCAAATAGTATTATGTCCTAAATGAAGGAACAAGATAAATCCCCAGTAAAACAATTAAATGAGGTAGATAGGCAACTTCCCAAAAAAGAATTCAGAATAACAATAGTGAAGATGATGCAGGATATTAGAAACACAATGGAGAAGATTCAAGAAATGTTTTCCAAGGACCTAGAAGATTAAAGAGCAAGCAAAGAGAGATGAGCAATATACTAGAAAGAATCAATAGCAGAATAAATGAGACAGAAGAATGGATAAGTGACCTGGAGGACAGAATGATGGAAATCAGGGCTGCAAAACAGAATATAGAAGAAAGAATGGAAAGAAATGAAGACAGCCTAAGAGACTTCTGGGACAACATTAAACACACCAATATTCACATTATAAAGGTCCCAGATGGAGAAGAAAGAAAGGACCTGAGAAAATATTTGAAGAGATAATAGCTGAAAACTTCCCTAATACAGGAAAGGAAATGGTCAACCAGGTCCAGGAAGCACAGAGAGTTCCAGGCATAATAAATCCAGTGAGAACACACTGAAACACACAGTAATCAAACTGACAAAAATTAAAGATAAAGTATTAAAGCCAACAAGGGGGAAAGAAGTAAATAATATACAAAGGAAAACTCATAAGGTTATCAGCCAATTTCTCAACAGAATCTTTACAAGCCAGGAGGAAATAGCATGATATGTTCCAAGTGATAAAATAGAAGGACCTACAACCAAGAATACTCTACCCAGAAAAGCTCTCATTTAGACTGGATAGAGAAATCAAAAGCTTTGTAGGCAAGCAAAAGTTAAGAGAATTCAGCATCACTAAACCAATTTTATGACAAATGCTAAAGGAATTTTTCTAGGTAGGAAACACAAGAGAAGGAAAAGATCTACTAAAAAAAACCCAAAATAACTAACAAAATGGTGATAAGATCATACATATTGATAATTACCTTAAGTTTAAATGGATTAAATGCCCCAACCAAAAGACATAGACTGGTTTAGTGGATACAAAAACAAGACCATTGGGCTTCCCTGGTGGTCCAGCGGGTAAAGAATCCACTTTGCAGTGCACAGGGCACCGGTTCAATCCCCAACCCAGGAAGATCCCACATGCTGTGGAATGGCTGGACCGGTGTGTCCAGTTATGAGCCAGCACTCTGGGTGTGCCCAGAGCCAGTGATCTGCAGTGAGATGGGCAGCTGCAGCAGGAGGCCCACAAAGCCCAAGGAGTGGAGAGAATGAGCAAAAATCCAAAACTAAGAAAGAATCCCAAAATAGTAAAAGAAGATGATGCAGGATATTAGAAACACAATGGAGAAGATTCAAGAAATGTTTTCCAAGGACCTAGAAGATTAAAGAGCAAGCAAAGAGAGATGAGCAATATACTAGAAAGAATCAATAGCAGAATAAATGAGACAGAAGAATGGATAAGTGACCTGGAGGACAGAATGATGGAAATCAGGGCTGCAAAACAGAATATAGAAGAAAGAATGGAAAGAAATGAAGACAGCCTAAGAGACTTCTGGGACAACATTAAACACACCAATATTCACATTATAAAGGTCCCAGATGGAGAAGAAAGAAAGGACCTGAGAAAATATTTGAAGAGATAATAGCTGAAAACTTCCCTAATACAGGAAAGGAAATGGTCAACCAGGTCCAGGAAGCACAGAGAGTTCCAGGCATAATAAATCCAGTGAGAACACACTGAAACACACAGTAATCAAACTGACAAAAATTAAAGATAAAGTATTAAAGCCAACAAGGGGGAAAGAAGTAAATAATATACAAAGGAAAACTCATAAGGTTATCAGCCAATTTCTCAACAGAATCTTTACAAGCCAGGAGGAAATAGCATGATATGTTCCAAGTGATAAAATAGAAGGACCTACAACCAAGAATACTCTACCCAGAAAAGCTCTCATTTAGACTGGATAGAGAAATCAAAAGCTTTGTAGGCAAGCAAAAGTTAAGAGAATTCAGCATCACTAAACCAATTTTATGACAAATGCTAAAGGAATTTTTCTAGGTAGGAAACACAAGAGAAGGAAAAGATCTACTAAAAAAAACCCAAAATAACTAACAAAATGGTGATAAGATCATACATATTGATAATTACCTTAAGTTTAAATGGATTAAATGCCCCAACCAAAAGACATAGACTGGTTTAGTGGATACAAAAACAAGACCATTGGGCTTCCCTGGTGGTCCAGCGGGTAAAGAATCCACTTTGCAGTGCACAGGGCACCGGTTCAATCCCCAACCCAGGAAGATCCCACATGCTGTGGAATGGCTGGACCGGTGTGTCCAGTTATGAGCCAGCACTCTGGGTGTGCCCAGAGCCAGTGATCTGCAGTGAGATGGGCAGCTGCAGCAGGAGGCCCACAAAGCCCAAGGAGTGGAGATGGATGAGAATAAATAAAAAAAAATAACTGACAAAAAGGGCCAAACTTAAAAAAAAAAAAAGACCCATATATGTGTGTGTGTGTGTGTGTGTGTGTGTATGTGTATAATCTATGAGAGACCCACTTCATAGCAAGTGACACTTAACAGAAAATAAGGGGGTGAAATAAGGGATTTCACGCAAATGGAAATTATAAGAAAACTGGAATAGTAGTACTCATATCAGTCAAAATAGACTTTAAAACAAAGACTGTTATCAGAGACAAAGAAGGACACTACATAAAGATCAAGGGCTCACAAAAACAAAAAAAAAAAAAACAACAAAAAAAAGATCAACAGCTCAATCCAAGAAGAAGATATAATAATTGAAAATATATATGCACCTAGTATAGGAGCACGAATTTGTAAGGCAAATATTAACAAATAAAAAAGGAGAAATCAACAGTAACACATTGATGAAAATGGGGGACTTTCATACCCGACTTTCATCAATGGACAGATCATCCAGATAGAAAATCAAACTCAGGATTTAAATGACACTTTAGACGAGTTGAACTTACTTGATATTTATAAAGCATCCTATCCAAAAGCTGCAGACTGCACATTTTTCTCAGGTACACAAAGAACATTCTCCAGAACTCACCACATGCTGGGCCACAAGACAAGCCTTGGTGAATTTAAGAAAATCGAAGTAATATCAAGCATCTTTTCTGATTAAAACACTATGAGACTAGAAATAAACTACAAAACAAAAAAAAACCTCTAAGAAACACAAACATGTGGCAGTAAACAATATGCTACTAAACCAATGGATCACTGAAGAAATCAAAAAAGAAATAAAAAAATACCTACAGACAAATGAAAATAAAAGCACAATGGTCCAAAACGTATGGGACTCAGCAAAAGCAGTTCTAAGAGGGAAGTTTATAGCAATAAAATCTTACCTCAAGAAACAAGGTAAATCTCAAATAACAACCTAACCTTACACCTAAAACTACTAGATAAAGATAAACAAACAAAACCTGTTAGTAGAAGGAAATCACAAAGGTCAGAGCAGAAATCAATGAAATAGAGTCAAATAAAACAATCACAAAGATCAATGAAACTAAAAGTTGGTTCTTTGAAAAGATAAACAAGATTGATAAAGCTTTAGCCAGACTCATCATCAAGACAAAAGGGGAGAGGACTCAAATCAGTAAAATTAGAAATGAAAAAGGAGAAGTTACAACAGACTCCACAGAAATTCCAAGAATCATAAGAGACTACTATGAACAACTGTATGCCAATAAAATGGACAACCTGGAAGAAATGGACAATTTCTTAGAAAGGTACAGCCTCCCTCGACTGAATCAGGAAGAAATAGAAAATATGAACAGACCAATCACAAGCACTAAAATTGAAACTGTAATTGAAAACCTCCCAACAAACAAAAGTCCAGGGCCTGATGGCTTCACAGGTGAATGTTATCAAACATTTAGAGAAGAGTTAACACCTATTCTTCTGGAACTGTTCCAAAAAGTCACAAAGGAAGGAAAATTTCCCAACTCTTTTTATGAAGCCATCAGCACCTTAATACCAACATCAAACAAAAGATATCACAAAAAAAGAAAAGAAAATTACACGCCAATATCACTGATAAATGTAGATGCAAAAATCCTCAACTAAATACTAGCAATCCATATCCAACAATAGATTTAAGAAATCATACACCACAATCAAG
Organism: Tragulus kanchil; assembly: GCA_022376925.1. Taxonomy (NCBI): domain Eukaryota; kingdom Metazoa; phylum Chordata; class Mammalia; order Artiodactyla; family Tragulidae; genus Tragulus; species Tragulus kanchil. Next base: position 47,138,033 of record JAIOJX010000025.1, read on the forward strand.
TGGATTCATCCTTGGATGCAAGAATTTTCCAATATCCACAAATCAACCATATCAACAAACTGAAGAATAAAAAGCATATAATCATCTCAATAGACACAGAAAAGGTTTCTGACAAAATTCAGCATCCATTTATGGAAAAAAAAAAAAAAAACTCTCCAAAAAGTGGGCAGAGAGGGTACGTTCCTCAACACGATAAAGGCCATATATGACAAACTTACGGCTAGCATTACATTCAATGACAAAAAGCTGAAAGCATTCTCTCTTTGATCAGGAACAAGACAAGGATGTCCATCCTCAAAACTTTCATTCAACATAGTTCTGGAAGTTCTTGCTACAGCAATCAAAGAAGAAAAAGAAGTAAAGGGAATCCAAGTTGGAAAAGAAGAAGTTAAACTGTAATTGGTTGCAGATGACTTGATACTATATAGAGAAGATTCTAAAGATGCTCCCAGAAAACTACTAGAACTCATCAATGAATTTAATAAAGTCAAATAAAACAATCACAAAGATCAATGAAACTAAAAGTTGGTTCTTTGAAAAGATAAACAAGATTGATAAAGCTTTAGCCAGACTCATCATCAAGACAAAAGGGGAGAGGACTCAAATCAGTAAAATTAGAAATGAAAAAGGAGAAGTTACAACAGACTCCACAGAAATTCCAAGAATCATAAGAGACTACTATGAACAACTGTATGCCAATAAAATGGACAACCTGGAAGAAATGGACAATTTCTTAGAAAGGTACAGCCTCCCTCGACTGAATCAGGAAGAAATAGAAAATATGAACAGACCAATCACAAGCACTAAAATTGAAACTGTAATTGAAAACCTCCCAACAAACAAAAGTCCAGGGCCTGATGGCTTCACAGGTGAATGTTATCAAACATTTAGAGAAGAGTTAACACCTATTCTTCTGGAACTGTTCCAAAAAGTCACAAAGGAAGGAAAATTTCCCAACTCTTTTTATGAAGCCATCAGCACCTTAATACCAACATCAAACAAAAGATATCACAAAAAAAGAAAAGAAAATTACACGCCAATATCACTGATAAATGTAGATGCAAAAATCCTCAACTAAATACTAGCAATCCATATCCAACAATAGATTTAAGAAATCATACACCACAATCAAGTGGATTCATCCTTGGATGCAAGAATTTTCCAATATCCACAAATCAACCATATCAACAAACTGAAGAATAAAAAGCATATAATCATCTCAATAGACACAGAAAAGGTTTCTGACAAAATTCAGCATCCATTTATGGAAAAAAAAAAAAACTCTCCAAAAAGTGGGCAGAGAGGGTACGTTCCTCAACACGATAAAGGCCATATATGACAAACTTACGGCTAGCATTACATTCAATGACAAAAAGCTGAAAGCATTCTCTCTTTGATCAGGAACAAGACAAGGATGTCCATCCTCAAAACTTTCATTCAACATAGTTCTGGAAGTTCTTGCTACAGCAATCAAAGAAGAAAAAGAAGTAAAGGGAATCCAAGTTGGAAAAGAAGAAGTTAAACTGTAATTGGTTGCAGATGACTTGATACTATATAGAGAAGATTCTAAAGATGCTCCCAGAAAACTACTAGAACTCATCAATGAATTTAATAAAGTTGCAGGTTACAACAGTAATACACAGAAGGCTGCTGAATTTCTATACACTAATAATGAAAGATCAGAAAGAAACTCAAGAAGCAATTCCATTTACCATTGCATCAAAAAGAACAAAACACCTAGGAATAAGCCTACCTAATGGGACAAAAGACCTGTACTCTGGAAACTATTAGGTGTTGATAAAAGAAATTGAAAAAGACATAAAGAGATGGAAAGACATACCATGTTCATGGATTGGAAGAATCAATATTGTCAAAATGACTATACTACCCAAGGCAATCCATAGATTCAAAACAATGCCTATCAAGTTGCCAATGGCATTTTTCACATATGTAGAACAAAAATCTCAAAATTTGTTTGTAGATACAAACAATGCCAAATAGCCATAACAATCTTGAAAAGAAAAACAAAGCTAGATAGGAATCAAGCTCATAAGAATCAGGATCCTTGACTTCACTCTATCCTATAAAGCTACAGTCATCAAGACAGAGTGGTACTGGCACAAATAAGTCCATGCACCTATAGTCAATTAATCTATGACAAAGGAGACAAGACTACAAAATATTGGAAAGACAGTCTCTTCAGCAAATGGTGTTGGGAAAACTGGACAGTCACGGGTCAAAGAATGAAAGTAGATCAATCCTTAACTCCATACACAAAAATAAGCTCAAAGGGGAGTAGAGATCTAAATGTCAGACCAGACACTACAAAACTCGTAGAGGAAATCTTAGGCAGAACACTCTCTGACATAAATCACAGCAAAATCTATTTTAATCCATCTCCCAGAATAATGGATATAAAAACAAAAATAAACAAATGAGACCTACTTAAACTCAAAACTTTTTCACAGCAAAGGAAATGATAAACAAAGCAAAAAGACAACTCACAGACTGACAGAAAATCCTTACAAATGATGTAACTGAGAAGTTATTAGTCTCCAAAATTTACAAATAGCTTATGATACTCAATAGCATCAAAACAAACTACCCACTCAAAAAGTGGGAAGAAGACCTGAATAGACATTTCTCTAAACAGGACATACAGATGGCCAATAAGCACATGAAAAGATGTTCAAAATCACTAGTCACCAGAGAAATGCAAATTAAAACTACAACAAGATACCACCTCACACTGGTCAGAATGGCTATCATCAAAAAATCCACAAAAAACAAATGCTGGAGAGGGAGTGGAGAGAAGGGAACCCTCCTGCACTGTTGGTAGGAATGTAAATTGGTACAGCTACTATGGATAACTGTATGAAGGCTACTTAAAAAACTAAACATAGAGCTACTTTATGACCCTACAGTCTAACTCCTAGGCATCTATCCAGAGAAAAGCATGGCCCAAAGAGATATATGCACCCAGTGTTCATTGCAGCACTGTTTACAATCACCAAGACATAGAAACAATCTAAATGTCCATCGACAGAAGAATGGATAAAGAAGATGTGGTGTGATATATGTATGTATATATATATTAGAGAGAGAGAGAGAGAGAGAGATTACTCGACCATTTGCAGCAATTTGGATGGACCTAGAGAGTGTCATACTGAGTGAAGTATGTCATACAGAGAAGGAGAAATATCATATGACATCCCTTTAAGTGGATTCTAAAAATAAACAATACAAATGAATGTGTTTACAGAGCAGAAAGAGACTCACAAACTTGGAAAATGAACTCATAGTTTCAGAGGAGGGAAAGTAATGTACACACTGCAATGTTTGAAATGGATAAACAACAAAAATCTATTGTACAGCATGTGGAACTCCGCTCAATGTTGTATATTAGCCTGGATGGGAGAGGGGTTTGAGAGAGAATGGATACATGAATATGTATGGCTGAGCCACTTCATTGTTCACCTGTAATTATCACAAAATTATTAATTGGCTATACCACAATACAAAATGTTTTTGGTATTAAACAAATAAAAATTTTAAAATTAAACTAAAAAGCCAAAAAAAAAGTTTAGAAGGTTATAATTAAGAAAATCTTCCAGAAAAATAAAACAACAAAAATAAACCCACACACAAGAAGAAATGAAATGTAGAGAATAAAATATCACTGACAAAGAATCAATCCTGGAAGTCTAGCACTTGACAAGATCCAGGAAAAAGAAACAGGGAAAAGTAAAACAAACAAAACAAAACAATAAACAAAAGGGAGGCAATTATCAGTGAAATAATACAAAAAATAGAGACATTAAAAGAGCATATCTCAGCACAAGGGTAGACTCACACCAAAGTAGATAATCATAAAATGTCTATATATTGTAGATAAAATAATCTGAGAATTTCCACAGAGAAAAAACCCTGAATCATGTGTCATCATTAACGGCATCAAATTTTCAATAACAATATTGAGTTTTAAAAGATAACAGAATCTAAAATAAGTGTTTTATCTTTATTTTTATCATAAATTTAATCCTTTCTCTCTGAGGTTTACAGAAGCTTTCTAGGATAGGAATTCATAACCATGAAGTTATTTGAGTTTTAGAATCTCAGATGCTTGTAATATGTATTTATAATAGGACATTCTGTGCATTCAATTTATAAAATATTTTTGTTAATGAAAATCAGTCTTGAGTTTCTAAGGCAACTTCACAGTTTTATATTAATTAATCTACTAATACAATAGTGTGTACTTTATCTTGTAAGGACATAATTTTGGACAAGTCTATTCCTCACAAACTCCTTAAAATAAGGAATACTTACAAATTTCAATCCAAACACATTCTGAAATCCTTATCTTTCATGCAGTCCAGTCCTTCCTCTTGCTTTCTGAAGCTACATTTGACAGGTCCTGCTGTATTCTTTCTAGTCCCTCAATCTGGTTGGCTGTTTTTGCTTTGTCTGGCCCTCAAAGGGTGATAATCCCCCCCAATTCTTATTTCACCCAGTCTCCCTAGGTAGTTTCATTTTGCACACTTTCTTTGGATTGAAACCCAAGTCTAAATCTTGAAAGAAGCTCTCTTTTCTGAGCTCTAAACCATTATTTTAATTGAAGAAGGAGTATTTGTTTATCTTTTACATTTACACCTGCCCTTCAAACTCCAAATGCCCAGGGGAAAAAAAAATCCCAATCCCAATCTATTCTCTGTCCTGCCTTTCCTATGTGGAGACTTCTTTAGCATTTTTCTCTTGGTCAAATTAATTCAGTTTATCACCATATTCCCATAGATTTGGTATCTGAATCAACAGTAAGTACATTCCCTTCTCCCATCTCCACAGCTTCATCCACATAACAGACCTTTCCCAGCTGTTGTCTAGCTTAATTGGTCTGTATCATGCCGGTTCTCTGTCCTTAAAGACACCTTTACCAGACATCTTTTAAAAATAAAGATCTGAACATGCACTCAGTTGCTTATACTTTTAAATAATCTGCAAAATCAAGTATAATTTCCAGTATTGAAAAAAAAAAGTGAAAGCGTTAGTTGTTCAGTCATGTTCAATTCTTTTATGACCCTATGGACTATAGCCTGTTAGGTTTCTCTGGCCATGGAATTCTGGCAAGAATACTGGAGTGGTAGCCATTTCCTTCTCCAGGGGATCTTCTTAATTCAGAGATTGAACCCGGGTCTCCTGCATTGCAGGCAGATTCTTTACTGTCTGATCCATTAGGGAAGCCCAATTCCAGTATATGGAACATTTACTCCTCCAAGGCTAACCTATGATCTATCAGTCTCTTTGTTTATTGTTTTCTTTTTCAAATCATAGGGTGAGTTTCCCTCCAAGTACAGCACAGTTTGAGTTGAAGGTGTAATAGCATGACTTAAACATTGTGAAATCATTACCACAAGAAGTTTTGTTAACATCTATCATTTAAAAATGATATTAAAAAAAAAAGGAAAAAATTCCCTGTTGATGAGAACACTTAGAACTCACTCTTTTCACAACTGCCATGTCCACCATACAGCAGTATTAGCTAGAGTCATCATGTTGTATATTACATCATGAGTACTTATCATCTTGGGAGTTTGTATATTTTGACTATCTTTTTCCTATTCCTCCAACTCCCCAGCCTCTTTTTAATAACTCCACAATCAAAAACTTCTCAGGTACACTGTACCACTTGTTGCTTCTAAATACACCAAACACTTTCCCATGTCCATGTCTTTCCTTATGCTTCTTGCCTGGTATGCCTTTATTCCCTTTTCCACAGGGAATCAACAGACTGGGGTTCCAACCCCAACTCATCTGCCTATGAGTCATGTATTTTGGAAAAGATAATTAACACTTCAGCCCACTTCCTACCTTGTATATGTAATTGCTTTTTATTATTTCCCTCACAGTCATAATGAATGTTCAAGGGAGCATGAGTTTAACACTGTACCTAGCAATAACTGCTCTTTGACTTTGAATATTTATACCTCTGAATTAAGACTATAAATTTTTAAATTAACTCTTATTTGCCCAGGACTGTTTTTTTTTTTAAAGCCCTCAAAAGATAAACTAAATCTTGTCCCTAAACTGTTACAGTTTAGGAATATCAATTACCAATTTAAGCAGTGATAATCCTCTTTACATCAGTTGTAAGTCAAGTAGTGGAAAGCAGTGATTCAAATCCCTTCTTTGCATGGTCACATTTTGACATGTGTTATTTCACAGTTGTGAGCTGAAACTTATTTTATATTATTATTTTAAGTTTTATGGTTTTTTTTTTAATGTTTTGTTTTAGTAAATATACAGGCATATACTTAAGGTTCATTTACACATACATTGGAAATCCCTGCTATGACCACTCACACAGGCAAGAATCTCAGTTCCACATTTACTAGCTGTCTATTCCTGAAAACGATTTACCTTTGTGACCCTAACTTCCTCACTCTGTAGATCTTAAGTCTGTTATGGTAACACAAGAGGTAAGGGTGCTCCATAAAGAACACCTACTATGATGATCAATAGGCTTCCTGAGTTGAGTTGAAGGTGTAATAGCATGACAAAATTGTGAAATCATTACCACAAGAAGTTTTGTTAACATCTATCATTTAAAATGATATTAAAAAAAAAGGAAAAAATTCCCTGTTGATGAGAACACTTAGAACTCACTCTTTTCACAACTGCCATGTCCACCATACAGCAGTATTAGCTAGAGTCATCATGTTGTATATTACATCATGAGTACTTATCATCTTGGGAGTTTGTATATTTTGACTATCTTTTTCCTATTCCTCCAACTCCCCAGCCTCTTTTTAATAACTCCACAATCAAAAACTTCTCAGGTACACTGTACCACTTGTTGCTTCTAAATACACCAAACACTTTCCCATGTCCATGTCTTTCCTTATGCTTCTTGCCTGGTATGCCTTTATTCCCTTTTCCACAGGGAATCAACAGACTGGGGTTCCAACCCCAACTCATCTGCCTATGAGTCATGTATTTTGGAAAAGATAATTAACACTTCAGCCCACTTCCTACCTTGTATATGTAATTGCTTTTTATTATTTCCCTCACAGTCATAATGAATGTTCAAGGGAGCATGAGTTTAACACTGTACCTAGCAATAACTGCTCTTTGACTTTGAATATTTATACCTCTGAATTAAGACTATAAATTTTTAAATTAACTCTTATTTGCCCAGGACTGTTTTTTTTTTTTTTTAAAGCCCTCAAAAGATAAACTAAATCTTGTCCCTAAACTGTTACAGTTTAGGAATATCAATTACCAATTTAAGCAGTGATAATCCTCTTTACATCAGTTGTAAGTCAAGTAGTGGAAAGCAGTGATTCAAATCCCTTCTTTGCATGGTCACATTTTGACATGTGTTATTTCACAGTTGTGAGCTGAAACTTATTTTATATTATTATTTTAAGTTTTATGGTTTTTTTTTTAATGTTTTGTTTTAGTAAATATACAGGCATATACTTAAGGTTCATTTACACATACATTGGAAATCCCTGCTATGACCACTCACACAGGCAAGAATCTCAGTTCCACATTTACTAGCTGTCTATTCCTGAAAAACGACTTTACCTTTGTGACCCTAACTTCCTCACTCTGTAGATCTTAAGTCTGTTATGGTAACACAAGAGGTAAGGCGGGTGCTCCATAAAGAACACCTACTATGATGATCAATAGGCTTCCTGCCATGAGTTACTAGGGTACTTGATTTTCAGGTTCCCAGAAAACAAGAACTGTTTTGTGTGTCTTTATATATTCTGACTCATGGTTGGTAAATAGTTTTTAAAGTTCAGAAATATCAATCAGGCAGAACCTTAAGATCTATTTTATAACTTTTCATCATCTGCCCACTGAGTTTTCTTATATGTGGCTTGATATGAGAATTAAAATTATTTATTTTTTATTAAATACATTTATAAATGTGGTGCTGGAAAAGACTCTTGAGAATCCCTTGGAAAGGAGTTTCCTTGCAAAGAGATCAAACCAGTCAATCCTAAAGGAAATCAACCATGAATATCCATTGGAAGGACTGATGCTAAAGTTGAAGCTTCAATACTTTGGCCACCTGATGCAAAGGGATGACTCACTGGTCCTTTCCCAGCATCCCACCCAGTGCTTGGAAAGATAGAAGGCAGAAGGAGAAGGAGATCACAGAGGATGAGATGGTTGGATGGCATCACTGACTCAATGGACATGAGCTTGAGCAAGTCCCAGGAGATGAAGGACAGGAAAGACTGGCATGATGCAATCTGTGGGGCTGCAAACAGTTGGACATGACTGAATGACTGAACACAACAAAAATGTCGAGTAGAATCATAACTGACAATATCTTTTCCCCCTTCATTTTATATTAGAAGACAGAGGACTAGATTGGGAGTGTCTTCCATAGTCAGACAAAATAGCAGAATTCAAGAGTTCAAAAAAAGTTAAAAGCTGAATGACACCATTTCCAAAACATTCACCAAAGATATAGCAGGCTGGGAGAAGTTACCCTGTTTTTCTCAGTGCCTTAAATATCAGGGAAAGCAGTCCAAAAAGCACCAGGGAGTGGTGGTGAGGGGAGGACATAGAGAAAGAGGAGGTTCAAATGACCTCTTGCCTCAGAGAGAGTGGAGGCACTGTGTGGGGTTATGTGGGGTTGCCTCTGTATCTCTCTGTGACAGTGTGTAGATTTCTTCTTCTCTCAGTTCCTATTGTTCCCAGCCTTGAATTCATGGGGAATTGCTGAAGGGTGTTTCTGAATATTGGGACCAACTTAAATGTTGTGAACCCTGAAACTGACGCAAATAGGAAAAAGCTGAAAGGAGTTAGATTTAATGAATAATTAGACTCCAGTGAGTAAGAACACTGTAACAGAAAGTCATTACAATCAGGAAATGCTTAGTTTCTGGAACAGGGCAGACCTTCAAGAACCTCTGAATCTGTAATCATTCAGGTGGCAACTAGGCTGAGATTTACCTTGCAGTCATCTATGGAGAGAAAAAAAAGAGCTTTATGCTTAAAATTATGACATAAACAAGTAGGAAGGTTTTAACTTGTTTATATGATTGACTTTAATGTTATATAATAAGTATCATAATAACTGATTACACTAAAATCGTACTGAAAAAATCTTACTATTTAAGACAGGGTAAGGTTCTTTTACTTTTTTAAATAAACAGAAAGAACTATGGCCACCTGATGCGAAGGGATGACTCACTGGTCCTTTCCCAGCATCCCACCCAGTGCTTGGAAAGATAGAAGGCAGAAGGAGAAGGAGATCACAGAGGATGAGATGGTTGGATGGCATCACTGACTCAATGGACATGAGCTTGAGCAAGTCCCAGGAGATGAAGGACAGGAAAGACTGGCATGATGCAATCTGTGGGGCTGCAAACAGTTGGACATGACTGAATGACTGAACACAACAAAAATGTCGAGTAGAATCATAACTGACAATATCTTTTCCCCCTTCATTTTATATTAGAAGACAGAGGACTAGATTGGGAGTGTCTTCCATAGTCAGACAAAATAGCAGAATTCAAGAGTTCAAAAAAAGTTAAAAGCTGAATGACACCATTTCCAAAACATTCACCAAAGATATAGCAGGCTGGGAGAAGTTACCCTGTTTTTCTCAGTGCCTTAAATATCAGGGAAAGCAGTCCAAAAAGCACCAGGGAGTGGTGGTGAGGGGAGGACATAGAGAAAGAGGAGGTTCAAATGACCTCTTGCCTCAGAGAGAGTGGAGGCACTGTGTGGGGTTATGTGGGGTTGCCTCTGTATCTCTCTGTGACAGTGTGTAGATTTCTTCTTCTCTCAGTTCCTATTGTTCCCAGCCTTGAATTCATGGGGAATTGCTGAAGGGTGTTTCTGAATATTGGGACCAACTTAAATGTTGTGAACCCTGAAACTGACGCAAATAGGAAAAAGCTGAAAGGAGTTAGATTTAATGAATAATTAGACTCCAGTGAGTAAGAACACTGTAACAGAAAGTCATTACAATCAGGAAATGCTTAGTTTCTGGAACAGGGCAGACCTTCAAGAACCTCTGAATCTGTAATCATTCAGGTGGCAACTAGGCTGAGATTTACCTTGCAGTCATCTATGGAGAGAAAAAAAAGAGCTTTATGCTTAAAATTATGACATAAACAAGTAGGAAGGTTTTAACTTGTTTATATGATTGACTTTAATGTTATATAATAAGTATCATAATAACTGATTACACTAAAATCGTACTGAAAAAATCTTACTATTTAAGACAGGGTAAGGTCTTAAACTAAATTTTTATAATACCTTTGAAGTAATATTTGAAATACATTAAACAGAAAGAACTAAAGACCTAATTAAACATTTAGAGTTGGAAAGTTTTTCAGAGGTAAATTAATCCAGTCCAACCAGGAACATATCCCATTTTAACCAATTCTTTCTATTCAACCACAGTAGAGAAGGAAATGGCAACCCACTCCAGTATTCTTGCCTGAAAAGTCCCATAGACAGAGAAGCCTGGCAGGCTACAGTCCATGGGGTCACAGATTCAGACATGACTGAGTGACTGAGCACATTCAGCCAGTGCACTTTCCTTGTAAAACATGTTAGTAGTCTAACCGAGAAGAGTATCGACCCTTGAGTCTCTTGTATTTCTACTGTTTCCCTCAGCAGGTCCAGTCTGTGATTAATAAGGTGAATGCAGAGCAACTCAGGATCAGAATACCTGGCAGTGAGACTATGCTGGATGATTAAATGGTTCCATGACCCTGAGCAAAACACTGTATGTCAATTGTCTCATCAGTGAGTGAGAAAAAGCCTAACTAAAATTCCCTAGCAGTGATGTTAGGATTATAGGAAACACTGTCTGAATGACCTTTCAGAACATAAAATACAAGGCTGATTGAAATGCACAATAAGAAAATCCAGGCTTCCCATGTGACCACTTCTCAGAAACAAAGCAAGATTTATGATTTCTTCTTCTCTCAGTTCCTATTGTTCCCAGCCTTGAATTCATGGGGAATTGCTGAAGGGTGTTTCTAAAAACCTTAAATGTTGTGAACCCTGAAACTGACGCAAATAGGAAAAAGCTGAAAGGAGTTAGATTTAATGAATAATTAGACTCCAGTGAGTAAGAACACTGTAACAGAAAGTCATTACAATCAGGAAATGCTTAGTTTCTGGAACAGGGCAGACCTTCAAGAACCTCTGAATCTGTAATCATTCAGGTGGCAACTAGGCTGAGATTTACCTTGCAGTCATCTATGGAGAGAAAAAAAAGAGCTTTATGCTTAAAATTATGACATAAACAAGTAGGAAGGTTTTAACTTGTTTATATGATTGACTTTAATGTTATATAATAAGTATCATAATAACTGATTACACTAAAATCGTACTGAAAAAATCTTACTATTTAAGACAGGGTAAGGTCTTAAACTAAATTTTTATAATACCTTTGAAGTAATATTTGAAATACATTAAACAGAAAGAACTAAAGACCTAATTAAACATTTAGAGTTGGAAAGTTTTTCAGAGGTAAATTAATCCAGTCCAACCAGGAACATATCCCATTTTAACCAATTCTTTCTATTCAACCACAGTAGAGAAGGAAATGGCAACCCACTCCAGTATTCTTGCCTGAAAAGTCCCATAGACAGAGAAGCCTGGCAGGCTACAGTCCATGGGGTCACAGATTCAGACATGACTGAGTGACTGAGCACATTCAGCCAGTGCACTTTCCTTGTAAAACATGTAAGTAGTCTAACCGAGAAGAGTATCGACCCTTGAGTCTCTTGTATTTCTACTGTTTCCCTCAGCAGGTCCAGTCTGTGATTAATAAGGTGAATGCAGAGCAATTCAGCATCAGAATACCTGGCAGTGAGACTATGCTGGATGATTAAATGGTTCCATGACCCTGAGCAAAACACTGTATGTCAATTGTCTCATCAGTGAGTGAGAAAAAGCCTAACTAAAATTCCCTAGCAGTGATGTTAGGATTATAGGAAACACTGTCTGAATGACCTTTCAGAACATAAAATACAAGGCTGATTGAAATGCACAATAAGAAAATCCAGGCTTCCCATGTGACCACTTCTCAGAAACAAAGCAAGATTTATGATTTCTTATGCTATCTTCCTAAAGTCATCCCATATTACAGGTGTGTTTCATTCATAAAGGCCTGTAGGTAAGCACTGTGGGGCACATTGTCCTTCACTTAGTCATACATTCTAGGACTTTGTATTGGTGCACATACACCACCTTTTTAAAATCAGTTTTATGGTTCTCCATGGAAGGCTGGGTCATTCTTGATGCAGTCCCCATTCACAGACATTTTACATCCCTTAGAGTCTTCTTTGTTTGTGACTGTCATGTTGCAAATATCTGTATATTAGCTAGATACTTGGAGCACTGACTTTTAAAAGTCACAGAAAACCCATAACAGTTTTATTCTCTCTTTCGCAGAATTTTGTATAAGGATGGCATATTTTGAACTCTAAACAAAAATTATATTTCATCTTGAGTGTGTGCATTTAAGATGATCATTTCTATTAGAACACATTCATGTAACATGGACCTAATAAAAGAGTTGTACTTTCCTACACAAAAAAGAATAAACAAGTAAAAACAGAAACATCATTAAATCATCACTGTTTTCAAAAACAACTACAGCAGCATTTACAGGGTCTCAGAAGTCAGTCCACAAATGTCTTTAATGTCTCTTATTTAATATCATATTTAATAGCATCATGAATGCATGAACTCTTAGAACTGGAAGGAACCTTAATGTTCATAGAGTCCAATCACTTTTTCCAAATATCAATTAGTCTCTAAGACTCTCTCAGTGTATCAGAGGAGAGCCTAAGTTGGATCAAAAGCAAAACACATCTCATAGCTAAGCATACCTAACAGAAAGTCATATCCAAAGCAACAAAACAGAATAGCTGGTCAAACAGATCTGAGTTTGAAACAAACCTGTAGGCTCTGATATACTCATAATCCAGAATCGCATTTGCTGTTATCACACCACTCAGTGGATCCATTTGGAATGCTTTTCCTTGGTTGCCAGACAGAATGGAATACTCAACAAGGCCATTCAACCCACTGTCCAGGTCTGTGGCAAAAACCTGTGAAGAAGCGATTCCTCCATTAGGTAAGGAATGAATGTGCAGAATGGGTTAAGACTATTTTTCCGAGAAACACATTATGAAAGAATCACATTGTCAAACACACTTTAAAGACAATGATCAAAGGAATATTAGCCATGGCTCAACTTACTGTATATAAAAGTGAATAATGGGTGTAAAGGCTATTTATTCTGCAGATTTGCTGAAAGGATTTTCAAGTAATTTCAGTAGGAGTACCAAGTGTCCTAAGCAAAATGAAACAAAATCTAGATTTATTGCTAACAAATTTTGATCCCGGTGATTATTTGACGAGTTGCCCAAGTACTAGTGTTGATGATAAAACGGAAGTCCTAATGTTGAAGTATGCGTCACTTTCTACAGAGATATATTATTTATTCTGCTCTACATTTTAAATTATAGATTAATTCTAGTAGTGGATTCAGGACTTTGCATAAGAACAAGCTGACAGATTAATTTCTTTCTTTTTTCTTTTTTATCTTCTAGGCCCCTTAACCTTAGCCTGAACTCCCATCCCCTGCTGTGTCTCTCCTGGGCAACTACACCGATATCCTAGTGGAGCACTGTTTGCAATCCCCTTTCCTTTTAAAATATCTTCACACTTCTGCCAGAGTGCTCAAGGTACCTAGGACCTTATCAGAAAGGCACAGAACCACATACTTGGTACAGAAAGGCAGCAACAGACAGTTCTCCTCAAGATCATGAAGAAGAAAAACTCACCTGCATCCAGGCAGAATGAAGTCCATCACATCCCCTCAGTCATACACATAAAAGAGTTACAAACAGTAAACCTCCTAGGAGACGTATAGTTAGGCTCTTCAGATGTCAGCCACACAGCAACACAACAACAGATGCTTTATGGCCAACACCACCAGCAAAGAAATGCAGCAGAAGGACAGTGCCCAGGCGAAGCAGAGGAACTTGGACATCTCTAGGGCACAGTTTCTTTGAGTTGCTGCCATCAAGGTGAATCAGCTCTAATTTGTCTCCATCCTGGGTTCTACCACCCACATTTCTAATTCCAGGAAGAGAAAATCTCTCTGAGACTGACAGAGTTGACAGCACCTTGTAGCTGGTGGGGGCTGGGTCACAACCTTGACTGACAATCCCATAAGACTGCTTCTGGTAGAGGAGAGGCAGCTCCTAAAGAGAGTTTGTGGGTCTACAATAAAAGAGGGGACACTGGGCAGTGTGGAAGGGAAAAGTAAGAACTCCCGAGCCTTTTACAGTCCCGCTCATCTGAACAAGACATAAGAAAATGACTGTGCTACTAATAATGTCCTGAAAATTAAATGATCTAAAAGAACAAAGTTCCTTGCATCCATCCCTAATTGAGCTTTCTCAAAATTTATATCACCCGAAGCACTGGCAGGTCACACTCTTTCCCCTATCAGGTGTACCTGAGCTTTAAAACTGCCTTCATCTTCACATGAGTGGTCTAGCGCTGTCCAGGTTACCATGTGTGACAAAGGGCAATGCACCAGTGTTCCAGGGAGAGGGATCCTCTGTGACCAAGCAGCCCCCACAGTGACAGTGGAGGCATCAGTCATCCCTGTTGAGCAGGCACCACAGAGAGGTTACAGACTGGAAGAGAGAATGCTGTCACCACCTCACCTTCCTCTTAAGCATCTCAGTTCTGGCTGAGACCAGAGTAAAGGCTATGTACTTCTGGAACAGGCTGGAACCTAGAGAATTAGGCTAAATTTGCAAAAATAACATAGGAAATCCTGGAAACCCTGGACAATGTGGGGAGAACAGAGCTAAAACTTCAAAACAGATGGGCCTCTACTGGTCTCATCTGCACCTTCGAAGGGGAAGATGACCATCCGGACCCGGGTGAAATCAAAGGAAGGTGTGTGCATATGTTCAGGTGAATGTGCTGCATGGAAACCTAGGGGATCACGTATACCCCTCCCACCATCTACCACAGGGAGACAGAATCATGAGATTCTGAGTCATGGCAGCAGGGTTACAGAGGCCAAAGGTAATGTCCTATTCAGACGCCAACTGTCAGGAAAGGGGTTTATATGCATTTCCTGTGCAGATTCCCAACAACCTATAGGTGTCCTAATGCCCAGGTTCTTGAACTCAAAAGGCATCAGTTAAACCATGAGGGAAAGGTGAAAGTGTGCAGCAGTCCTGAAGTAGGTAGAGTCTATCAAGTGTGGGTGGGTTTGGAACCTGAGCAAAAGGCTGCCATGTGAACAGACCCTCTTCTTCAGAGCATGGGACTTTCTCCCAAGATGGGGCTGGGCTTGAAAACAGCAGATCTGTGCCTTTCCCATGAGACATCTGCAAATCTTGAGCCCAGGGGGCCCTTCCATGTGTCTGCACCTCAGACCATGCTCATTTGGCTTCAACTTCATGTGGGAAGTGGCTGCTTGCATAGTAAGACAGAATGCAAACCTCCGGGAACAGTCCATGTCTCCTCTTTCCTCATACAGCATTCAATGTACACTTCTATTATAACATTAGAATTTTAAATTCTATACCTAGTCTTTTGACTTCTCCACTAAACTGTACACCTGTATAAGGCAAGCTGCTCTTTGTGCCCAACTAGACTCCCTGCTTATCTTCAACAAGGCCCCTGGAAAAAGTAGGTGCATGCTATGCATGCTAAGTCACTTCAGTCATCTCCGACTCTTTGCAACCCCACAGACTGTAGCCTGCCAGGCTCTTCTATCCATGGAATTCTCCATGCAAGAATACTGGAGTGGGTTTCCATTTCTTACTACAGGGGCTCTTCTTGATCCATGAATCAAACCTACATGCATTGGCAGGAGGTTCTGAGCACAAAAAGGAGGGAGAATGGATAGTGAACTCAAAAACTCTAAACATCCTTCAACCTAAGTTTCGACCCAATACATATTGTGTATGCCAAGGAAACAGTTACAATTTAATGAATGTCCTGAAAAAGGCCTTTAGGTATTTGGAATCTACAGGGATTAATAAGAATTCACACACACACACACATACACAGACACAACACCAGCATGTTTCTGTTACCTGTACAATGTGATGATTGGAGAACCGGCCCTCAGACACTGATACACGGTAAACACTTCGCACAAAGTGTGGTGGATGGTCATTCACATCTTGAATGAAGACTGCTACTTTGCTGTAGGCTCTATGCCCCCTACTTTCAGCTAAAACGATGAGCTGAACTTCTTTCCTGACTTCAAAATCAAGAAACTTGGGTTCTTTCACAGTGACTTCTCCTATTTTTTTTTTCCAGAGAGGAAAGAAAGAAAGAAAAAAAAGTGATTCTATATTTGACAGATGCTCACATGCTCTCCCTCATTGGCTCCCACTGACTGGAACCCCCTTTCCTAGTGTATACAGTCATGGTGGGAAAAGGTGAGAATAGGCAGACATTTACACAGTTCAAACATGGAGGAGGGAAAGAAACCACGGAATATCTGAAGTCAGGGCTCCTGTCTTAGGTCATCCTTCTCCCTTTGTATGTAGGCAATCACCAGGTCTTCAAAGTCCAACCCCTCCTGAAATCTCCCTCTCCCTGCTGCTGCCCTCCTCCAAGCCACCAGCATTTCCCACCTTGTCCCCTGCATTAGTCCACTTATTGGCCTCCACAATCATTCACCTCCCATTCTGAGTTAAGTAATAAAAATCTGACACTGTGACTGTCCTGTATAAAGCCCTTGACTGGCGTCCACAACTATTATGATGAAGCTCAGCCCCCCCAGGACCAGCTGCTCCAGTCTTTCCTACCTGAGAAATCTCATTCATCTCTTTCTCCCCTTTGCTCTCTCTACTGATTCTAACACTCAGACATGTTCTGTTCCTCAAAGGCTCATTTCAGAGTTTCCTGTAGGCTTTACCACCCACCTGGGATTGTCCCCACTTCTACACATCCTCAGGGATCTTTCCAGCCCTGTACCATCACCATGTCTGTTTCCAACAGACTCTTCCAAAGTGCCTACAAGGCTTTTGTTCACCTGTTTCTGACAAGTTATTCCCCTTGGTTTAGAAGATTCACAAGGTTAGCACAGTTAACTCTTATACCACCCTGACTCCAATGTCCAGCTCAGGAACTGGCACATGGACACACCCAATAATATCTGTTATACCCTCAGGCAACAAGTAGAACCAGGTGAGGAAAACTGAGCTTTGGGGGTTATGCCTTGCACAGGTTTTGCCCAGATTAAGAAACTTCCTCCCCTTTTACAATTACTTTCTTACATTTCTGCTCTGTTTTATTTCTTCCCCTTTACAATTAAGTTTCTGACAGAATTTACTGTTATTATTATTCCACTGTTCTGATTTATGCAGCTCTCGCTGTCAGAAATTTCACTGAATGGAGTTTGCTGAAATGGGTACTGATACGAAGTTGAGACACCTGAAACCAAGCATGACTCCTAGACCTTGGCTACTTCATTTAGGTAAAGTACCTGGCTTCCCCATTACTAAGCTTGTGACTGGTAGTAAGTGACTCTACTGAGCAGTCTCATCTTCCAAAAAACAGGGCTATGAATAATGGCCTTAAAGGGTTGCTATGACAATGACTCAGTGCATGTTGAGAATTTCTTTGCATTAACATGATACAGAGTCCAGTGTCCTCCCCATATTTCTTACTGCCTCCACCATCAGATATAGATTTAATACCTATATAAGCTCCTAATTTAGAAGAAGAACACTTAATAGCATGGATTATTAGAAATTCATTCTTCTGGTGAAAGAATCTGTTATTTGTGTAGATATGGCCTGGAGGCCACAGTTCTGATTGCTCTATCTGAACCAGTTTTCCTAGAAAACCAACATAGGCCAAAGAAACTTCAGGCTATTACTATTAGTAATAATAATCATAGCCTTTTCTAAAAAGTCTAACACTAGCACCGAGCATTGCAAGGGGCTTTTATTGCTTCTATTCTGTCACCAAGAAAAAAAATATTTATATTCCATGTGAAGAACTCACTACACTGTCAAATTTAAATTTCAAAAATTCACTTTTAATATGATTAGATTCAGTTATCAATTTTAAAAATCCAAATGACTTTTATAAACCATAGTCTGATGCTACCAAAACCCCAGAAAGAAAATTCAGAGTAGAATTAATGATTGGCAACTGGAGAATCATTGAGATGCATTTTGATAAACTGATAATGAAAGAAGATAGTTTTTGGGAGACTCTGTGGAACAAGGACTGAGCCTATGCCCCTAATGACAGAGTGGCTCCAGTCGAGGTGGTTTCAAGGCTCTCATTTGGAGCTCTGTTCCACCAAACAGGGCATTCAGCTTGCTATCGTGATCTGTTACTATTAGTAAAGAAAAATAAAATTGAAAGGCAACACTAAATTGCCAGTGTCACTTAGTATAACGTGTGCCAATTATAGTGCAGATCAAAGTGGATTTTTTTTTATATAATAGAAGGCTTGTGTTTAGGCTTTGATAATTGGAATTTTGCACTTGGAATGGATCTGCAGTTCTAATTCTTTCCTTGCTTGGTTTTTATTTTTGGCATAATAATTGGCACATGCTGTCAAAGTTGTGCAAATAGAAAAGACAATAACCAGTCTGTGAGATGATTCAAGGTTGGCACACCCACCAGCCCCACAATTTGCTTTGGATGATCAATGTATATTTTTCTTATAGATATTGAAGATTTACGGACACCAGTGAGATGAAAGCACCACTGGGCTCTGTCTAACAGTTTGGGCAGAAGTCCATGCTTTCTTTCAAGTAAGAGGCTCACAAATACCAGTGTTTTGTTCATTCTTATTTTTAGTGTGCCAGCTATATATTTAATAACTTGAGAAGAAAACTGTAGTAATATTTTTCTTCTGATATATGGACATGTGAAGTTTTATCCAGGTTATAAAGTAGACATCAAAATGAGATTATTCACATAGTCAGTGCTAGATAGGATATTCAGGTTACCTCAGGCAGTTACAAACTGTGTACATGCCTATGTACATGCCCAAAGCAGAATGTGATAAATATTTATGTTGTCCAAAAGCTTTTAAACTCTCTCCTCTAAAGTTATGTCCATTTATGAGCTACCATTTGTTTTTATAGTCAAATTTAAATTTCAAAATTCACTTTTAATATGATTAGATTCAGTTATCAATTTTAAAAATCCAAATGACTTTTATAAACCATAGTCTGATGCTACCAAAACCCCAGAAAGAAAATTCAGAGTAGAATTAATGATTGGCAACTGGAGAATCATTGAGATGCATTTTGATAAACTGATAATGAAAGAAGATAGTTTTTGGGAGACTCTGTGGAACAAGGACTGAGCCTATGCCCCTAATGACAGAGTGGCTCCAGTCGAGGTGGTTTCAAGGCTCTCATTTGGAGCTCTGTTCCACCAAACAGGGCATTCAGCTTGCTATCGTGATCTGTTACTATTAGTAAAGAAAAATAAAATTGAAAGGCAACACTAAATTGCCAGTGTCACTTAGTATAACGTGTGCCAATTATAGTGCAGATCAAAGTGGATTTTTTTATATAATAGAAGGCTTGTGTTTAGGCTTTGATAATTGGAATTTTGCACTTGGAATGGATCTGCAGTTCTAATTCTTTCCTTGCTTGGTTTTTATTTTTGGCATAATAATTGGCACATGCTGTCAAAGTTGTGCAAATAGAAAAGACAATAACCAGTCTGTGAGATGATTCAAGGTTGGCACACCCACCAGCCCCACAATTTGCTTTGGATGATCAATGTATATTTTTCTTATAGATATTGAAGATTTACGGACACCAGTGAGATGAAAGCACCACTGGGCTCTGTCTAACAGTTTGGGCAGAAGTCCATGCTTTCTTTCAAGTAAGAGGCTCACAAATACCAGTGTTTTGTTCATTCTTATTTTTAGTGTGCCAGCTATATATTTAATAACTTGAGAAGAAAACTGTAGTAATATTTTTCTTCTGATATATGGACATGTGAAGTTTTATCCAGGTTATAAAGTAGACATCAAAATGAGATTATTCACATAGTCAGTGCTAGATAGGATATTCAGGTTACCTCAGGCAGTTACAAACTGTGTACATGCCTATGTACATGCCCAAAGCAGAATATGATAAATATTTATGTTGTCCAAAAGCTTTTAAACTCTCTCCTCTAAAGTTATGTCCATGAAACATTGAGAGTTGATTGCTTTATTTCATGTCAATCTACTAAAATAGTAGAATGAAAACTACCATTTGTTATTTACATGCTAGTCAAATTCCAAATTTCCTTCTGGTTTAAACAGTGAGTAGTAGATATTTTTAAGTTACAGTGACAAGAAGTTTAGATGTAAAAATAACCCTTTTGTTTGTGACTATGGAATGGGACAAACTCAGGCATATTTGGAAAGAAAACACAGTTCTCACCAGATAATCATCTAATCATAACTTAATAAACCAGTAAGTAACAAAATGATTTCCTCACATCTTTACCCTGAAGAAATGTGACCACAACATGAGATATAAAGTTTACTGAGTTATCAGGCATACCAGGTTTTTTTAATACCAGTTTTCTATTGTAACTGGTATATGTTTTAAAATACATACATTGGTAAGACTTATATTAAACACCTTTAGACACAAGTTTAAAGATTATATGGCAAAGGCAGCAAGAAAGATGAATTTAATATCAGTTTAAGATCTTTAGAAATATTTCTTGACAGAAGTATGATAAATTATATACTGGAACAACCCTCATGACAAAAACAACTAAAATGCACAATAAATTCTCTGCATGTGTATTAAAATGCATCAAAGTTTCCAGGACAATGTGCAACCTATAGTTAAGAAACACAAAACTCACAGAGAAGCAAGGCACTGTGAATGACAGCCAGCAAATTTAGAGACTTTAGAATAAATTTTCAAAAACACAATGCAGAAATTATTGGACATACAATATATACTATTATATTAAATATATCAAATATGTGAAAAGAAGGTTGAAACCAAGAGCAAGGAACAGAAGATTACTTATTTAAAATATCAAGAGGAATTAAAATAGAATTCAAGAAAACTCCTAGAAATGAAAAGCACACTTACTTCCTTAAACTGGAGAGAAGAGGCTTATATAGATGAAAATACAAAAGAACATGTAACAGACAGGTATATGGTCCCAAAGCAGAATGTGATAAATATTTATGTTGTCCAAAAGCTTTTAAACTCTCTCCTCTAAAGTTATGTCCATGAAACATTGAGAGTTGATTGCTTTATTTCATGTCAATCTACTAAAATAGTAGAATGAAAACTACCATTTGTTATTTACATGCTAGTCAAATTCCAAATTTCCTTCTGGTTTAAACAGTGAGTAGTAGATATTTTTAAGTTACAGTGACAAGAAGTTTAGATGAAAAAATAACCCTTTTGTTTGTGACTATGGAATGGGACAAACTCAGGCATATTTGGAAAGAAAACACAGTTCTCACCAGATAATCATCTAATCATAACTTAATAAACCAGTAAGTAACAAAATGATTTCCTCACATCTTTACCCTGAAGAAATGTGACCACAACATGAGATATAAAGTTTACTGAGTTATCAGGCATACCAGGTTTTTTTAATACCAGTTTTCTATTGTAACTGGTATATGTTTTAAAATACATACATTGGTAAGACTTATATTAAACACCTTTAGACACAAGTTTAAAGATTATATGGCAAAGGCAGCAAGAAAGATGAATTTAATATCAGTTTAAGATCTTTAGAAATATTTCTTGACAGAAGTATGATAAATTATATACTGGAACAACCCTCATGACAAAAACAACTAAAATGCACAATAAATTCTCTGCATGTGTATTAAAATGCATCAAAGTTTCCAGGACAATGTGCAACCTATAGTTAAGAAACACAAAACTCACAGAGAAGCAAGGCACTGTGAATGACAGCCAGCAAATTTAGAGACTTTAGAATAAATTTTCAAAAACACAATGCAGAAATTATTGGACATACAATATATACTATTATATTAAATATATCAAATATGTGAAAAGAAGGTTGAAACCAAGAGCAAGGAACAGAAGATTACTTATTTAAAATATCAAGAGGAATTAAAATAGAATTCAAGAAAACTCCTAGAAATGAAAAGCACACTTACTTCCTTAAACTGGAGAGAAGAGGCTTATATAGATGAAAAATACAAAAGAACATGTAACAGACAGGTATATGGTCCCAATATTTGTCTAACTAAAGTCCCAAAGAAATATACAAATAAATGATACTTAGATGAACAGATGACTTCTTAATGCAACATCTAGAAACAAGAAGACACAGGGTAATATCTTTTTTTTTTAAGTGTCATTTTATTTTCTTCTGACTTCCATTGTGTTTGCTGATAAAGGCAGCTGTCAGTCTTTTTTTTACATTTTGGGCGAGGGTCGGGTTGGGGAGGGAGGGGAGCGGGCCACTTCTATTGGTCTTTCATTTCTCTATTTCCATTCGTCTTTGTTCTTTGGCTCCTATGGGCCTCCCTTCGCGGCGGCGTCTGTTGTTGCAGAGCACCGGCTCTGGGCGCATGAGCTCCAGAGCTCCGGCTCAGTAATTGGACACATCGGTCCAGCCGCTCCGCGGCACGTGGGATCTTCCCAGGCCAGGGATCGAACCAGCGCCCCTTGCACTGCAAGGCGGTGTCCTTACCCACTGGACCACCAGGGGAAGCCCAGGGTAATATCTTAAAGGCTAACAAACCCAGATAGTGTATTAAAAAGCAGAGACATCACTTTGTTGACAAAAGTCCATACAGTAAAAGCTACAGTTTTTCCAGTAGTCATAAATGGATGTGAGAGTTGCACCATAGAGAAGGCTGAGCACTGAAGAATTGATGCCTTTGAGCTGTAATGTTGGAGAAGGCTCTTGAGAGTCCCTTGCATTGCAAGGAGATCAAACCAGTCAGTCCTAAAGGAAATCAACCCTGGATATTCATTGGAAGGACTGATACTGAAATTGAAGTTCCAATACTTTGGCTACCTGATGCAAAGAGATGACCCATTGGAAAATATCCTCATGTTGGGTATAAGGCTGAAGGAGAAGGGGAGAACATAGGATGAGAGGTTGGATGGCATCACTGAGTCGATGGACATGAGTATGAGCAAGCTCCGGGAGATGGTGAAGGACAGGGAAGCCTTGCATGTTGCCATCCATGGGATCACAAAGAGTCAGACACAACTGAGTCACTGAACTGATCTGAACTGAATATCTCAAGTATAACAAAAGAATATAACAGAGAGCCTAAAATTACAAGCCCTGTGAAAATATCTCTTAAAAGAAAGAATAGAAAAAAGACATTTTTAAATAAACAAAATCGGGGGAAGTTTACTGCAACAGCTTCTCACCAAAGAATGTACTTCAGATAGAAACAAAATTATTCCAAGGTAAGTCTGAGAAGTAAGAAATAATCATTATTAATAACAAAGAAAAGAAACAGATGAATCTATTTAAAAACATTAACAATGCCTAATTCAAAAAACTAAAATTATGGTCAAGAAAAACTTATAAATTAAAAAAGGGGCTAAAGGAAATCAACCCTCAATATTCATTGGAAGGACCGATGCTGAAGCTGAAGCTCTAATACTTTGTGAGGAGACAATCCCTTGGAAAAGACCCTGCTGCTGAGAAAAACAGAAGGCAGAAGGAAAAAGGACAAGAGAGGACGAGATGGTTCGATGGGATCACTGAGTCAATGGATATAAGTTTGAGCAAACTCTGGGAGATGGTGAATGACAGGGAAACCAGTGAGTTGGAGACACTGAGCGACTGAACTGAACTGAGAGAAAATAAGGCCAAGACTGGGCTATGTTAGGGGTGAAGTGGCAGAAGGATTTGGGTGACCTGAGCATAGTGCAACCCCCTATTCACCTTCTCCTTAAATGTTCTAATCTAACTCCTTTCCCAGAACTCCATATGTCAGTCTGCTTGAAACTTGCGGTTAGGGGGAAAGACTTGGTGATATCCACAGGTGGCCTTATTGCCAACAGGCTTCCTGAATTTCCCTTGAATGAAATGATGCGTGAAGAGATGAAGACGTCTTCCAGGTTACATCAGAGAGTTTGCTGAGCAAAGGTGCCATGAACCAAAAAGTTGTAACACTACCCTGGATAAGAAGACTTTTGCATAAGAAATGACCCCCCTCTCAATTCTTCCCATGTGTACATAGTATGGATTAAATAAGGCAGTTGTATGGTAATATAGAAATTATTAAAAACATTCTTCTTGAGGTTTGACAATGAAGCAGCAGATACGTATCTACTACATAGTTGTCAGTTAAAAAAGAATGTTCTAAATAATCAATTGGTATTCATTTAAAGTACAATAATGATCTTATTAAAACTAAATTTAATACATGCTGTATTTGGAAGCAATTTCTTTACCACCACATAAAAACCTTTCCAGCTTTCCTTTTTGTTGCACTGTTGACATTAAGTGGCAAATTAGAAGAATCTCTGATGAAAATTTCCTAAGGCTAGACATGTGTGCTTATTTTTAATTCAAACCCATTCTTACTGGTCTTCCCATCACATCCCCAGTTCTCACATATACATAGCTAAATTATAAGTAGAAACTAATGTATCACCAAATAACAGGAAGAGTAGGATAGGTGCTGACTACTTTTGAAATGTGAAGAATAGAATTCTTAAGGAATACATATAAAGAAATAATCCCTGATAACTCATCAGTTACCATAGAAAACACTGTGCTGTTTACCTTTTAAATTTATTTACCTCTAACAATTTCTCCCTTTAAAATCTTGAATTTTCTTTGAAGAAGTATGTTTTACTAATAATATTAAGTGGAGTGGAAGATAAAGCTACTATAGCATAGAGAAGATTTACCTGAGTTAGAGCACAATGAAAAAGCTCCATTTTCATTTCCACTAAAAACTGAATATTTAATGCTGTCCTGAATTGAGTCCAGAGCAAAAGCTTTTATAGTCACAATAGAAGTACCTGTAAAAATGAGATAAAAAAAGGCTTTTAGGAAAAAGAAATTCAAGAAAAAAAAAGAGCAAACACTGGGTGGTTATTATTTGCCTATTATATTCTCACTTATTCATTCATTCAGTGATTACTTATTGAATATCTTCAATAAGCTAAGTCCTGTGAACGGTTCTGGGGATACAGTGACAAACAAGACAGAAACGATCTCTGTCTTCATGTTGGTTATTAACTGATGGGAGGATATGAGCAATAAATCATTAAAGAAATACATAAGGCAGATTTTGAATGTCTTAACATCCTTGCAAAGAATTAAACAAGGTTAAGAATTGTTAAGGTAGGGCAGGAATAGTCAAGAGATAACTTCAAGGAAAAAACAGGAACTGATTTGGGGATAGGAATTAGAGAAGAAAGACTCATGTCAGTTCTTAGGAAACAGACTGATTACCAGCATAAAAGAAAAGAAAGGAATGAGAGAGTTAGTAAGACAATTGGTGTAATGAACCACAATTCATGGTGGTTATACCATTTTATATTCCTGCTAGAAACACACAGAAATTCCATTCACTCTACAGCCACTGGTATTGTCAGTGTTTTTAATTTTGGTAATCCTAGCAGGTATGTGTAGCATCTTACTGTAGATTTAATTTCCGTAATATCTGATGATGTTGAACACATGTCCACGTGCTTATTGGCCAATTCCAGTCTCCTTTTTAGTTCAAACTTGTACTCTACCTTGTTCTTCTTGATCTTCCTGTTGTAGGCCCATAACTCATGGCATCTATTTTATTAGACTCCCACTCTGGCAATGATTGTTCTGAATGCATTTGAAGATTGATCTTATCTCTCTGCTGCATTGAGCTAAATTCCATGAGAAGAGGTTTTCTCTGTTTGTAGCCTATGTTTTCAATTCTCCCTTTAAAATCTTGAATTTTCTTTGAAGATTTTTTACTAATAATATTAAGTGGAGTGGAAGATAAAGCTACTATAGCATAGAGAAGATTTACCTGAGTTAGAGCACAATGAAAAAGCTCCATTTTCATTTCCACTAAAAACTGAATATTTAATGCTGTCCTGAATTGAGTCCAGAGCAAAAGCTTTTATAGTCACAATAGAAGTACCTGTAAAAATGAGATAAAAAAAGGCTTTTAGGAAAAAGAAATTCAAGAAAAAAAAAGAGCAAACACTGGGTGGTTATTATTTGCCTATTATATTCTCACTTATTCATTCATTCAGTGATTACTTATTGAATATCTTCAATAAGCTAAGTCCTGTGAACGGTTCTGGGGATACAGTGACAAACAAGACAGAAACGATCTCTGTCTTCATGTTGGTTATTAACTGATGGGAGGATATGAGCAATAAATCATTAAAGAAATACATAAGGCAGATTTTGAATGTCTTAACATCCTTGCAAAGAATTAAACAAGGTTAAGAATTGTTAAGGTAGGGCAGGAATAGTCAAGAGATAACTTCAAGGAAAAAACAGGAACTGATTTGGGGATAGGAATTAGAGAAGAAAGACTCATGTCAGTTCTTAGGAAACAGACTGATTACCAGCATAAAAGAAAAAGAAAGGAATGAGAGAGTTAGTAAGACAATTGGTGTAATGAACCACAATTCATGGTGGTTATACCATTTTATATTCCTGCTAGAAACACACAGAAATTCCATTCACTCTACAGCCACTGGTATTGTCAGTGTTTTTAATTTTGGTAATCCTAGCAGGTATGTGTAGCATCTTACTGTAGATTTAATTTCCGTAATATCTGATGATGTTGAACACATGTCCACGTGCTTATTGGCCAATTCCAGTCTCCTTTTTAGTTCAAACTTGTACTCTACCTTGTTCTTCTTGATCTTCCTGTTGTAGGCCCATAACTCATGGCATCTATTTTATTAGACTCCCACTCTGGCAATGATTGTTCTGAATGCATTTGAAGATTGATCTTATCTCTCTGCTGCATTGAGCTAAATTCCATGAGAAGAGGTTTTCTCTGTTTGTAGCCTATGTATTTCTACAAATCTAGATTAGTCTTCCCTCTAAACATTCATGTACTTGGAAATCATACAATGACTGTCTTCTCTGCCTTAGCAAACACTTTTGAGACTCAAATATGTTGTTGTATGTATCAAGTATTTGCTGCTGTGCATGTTCCAAATGAAAATAAAAAAAAAGAGATAAAACCCCAGAGAAACAACTAAGTGAAGTGGAGATAAGCAATCTGCCTGATAAAGCATTCAAGAAAATAATCATGAAGATACTCAAAGAACTCAGGAGAAAATGGATGAACACAGGAGTTTAGAAAAACAGTTTGAAAATTTAAAAGAGAGCCAAAGGAAATGAAGAATATAATAATGGAAATTAAAAATTCACTGGAAGGAATCAACAGTAGATTAGATGATACTAAGGAATGAATCATTGATTTGGAAGACAGACATCAGAAATCCCTTAAGTTGAACAACAACAACAAAAAAAAAAATTAAAAAAAGAAGATAGTTTAAGTGATCTCCTGTATAAAAAAAGATATATTTATACTCCAATTATAGAGGTCCTAGAAGAAAAGAGAGAAAGAAGGGGTCACAGAACACACTTAAAGACATAATAATTGAAAATCTCCCTAACCTGGGAAAGAAACTTACCTCCAGTTCCAGAAATTATAGAGTCCCAAACAGGATCAAGCTAAAGAGGATGATACTGAGACACACTATAATTAAAATATCAGTGCTGTATGCCAATTATATCTCAATAGAACTGGGGAAGAAAAGAAAGTTGTTCCTTTGTACACAGTAGGTGCTTAATAAATATGGAAAGACAGGAGGTAATAAAAGAGACACAGGTAGAAGTAAAAAAGGTGATCATTGAAGTGTTATAGCCTGAGAGATTAGAATAATGTTTCTCTGCCCACAGGACCTTTCTAAGGAAAAGCAATATTTAAAGAAAAAAAAATTACTCAATAAAGAATACCTCATCTGAAGTTGGAATATTCAGTAGTTAAAAAATAGCACCTATTCAATATCTTTGCTGCTTTTCCTCATTTAATCCTACTGTACAGGGCCTAGGAACAAGCTTGAAACACACGCTGATAGAGATCATAGTAAAAATAATCTCTAAATAAAATTATATTGATATATCTTTTTCCTGGAAATATAAAAGGTTTTCACTATGAAGAAGAGAAGAAAGGCCTTATAGAGGCGATAATCAATATTCTCCCTAGAAATCTTTTTAATACTTAACACTCAAAGAAAAATGCGATGATCAATATGAATATTAAAGGAAACAGAATTATATAACAATAAATGTAATGGGAGAATAAAAGTCAATATTTGTGGTTATATTTAGGTAAGATAATTATAAGAAGTTACTGTTCAGAGTTGTCCCTGAGTAAATCTAAAGATTTAGTTTTGTTATTTCTAAGCATTTTCTTATTAATGACTGAGTTTAGAGACAGATTTTTTTAAAACATTTGGATGACTTTTGAACTATCTAACATATCTCAAATGTCCAGCCACTGAAACAGTTGAACACATTTAAATCCTCTAAGAGGAAAGTTGGGAGTGATGGCAGTAGGATGACTGAATATAACACTGTAGATCTAGTCTCCCACATAGATATAGCCTGACAATAACAGTAGGTGGCCAAAAAAAAAGTCTTTATGAAAACTCCAGGACAAAAGGGAGTGGGATGATTTATTTTAAATGCTAAAAGAAAATAATTGCCACCAAGAACATTTCATCTAGCAAAACTGTCCTTCAAAAATGAAGAAATAAATGCCTTCAATAAAAGCTCAAAGTTCATCACCACTAGACCTGCCTCAAAAGAAATGCTGGGGGAAGTCTTTCAAGTTTATATGAAAGGACTCTAAAAAACAACATGAAAGCAAAAAAAAAGCTCAAAGTTCATAGACAGTAGTTAAAAATAGCAGACACAGGTAGAAGTAAAAAAGGTGATCATTGAAGTGTTATAGCCTGAGAGATTAGAATAATGTTTCTCTGCCCACAGGACCTTTCTAAGGAAAAGCAATATTTAAAGAAAAAAAAATTACTCAATAAAGAATACCTCATCTGAAGTTGGAATATTCAGTAGTTAAAAAATAGCACCTATTCAATATCTTTGCTGCTTTTCCTCATTTAATCCTACTGTACAGGGCCTAGGAACAAGCTTGAAACACACGCTGATAGAGATCATAGTAAAAATAATCTCTAAATAAAATTATATTGATATATCTTTTTCCTGGAAATATAAAAGGTTTTCACTATGAAGAAGAGAAGAAAGGCCTTATAGAGGCGATAATCAATATTCTCCCTAGAAATCTTTTTAATACTTAACACTCAAAGAAAAATGCGATGATCAATATGAATATTAAAGGAAACAGAATTATATAACAATAAATGTAATGGGAGAATAAAAGTCAATATTTGTGGTTATATTTAGGTAAGATAATTATAAGAAGTTACTGTTCAGAGTTGTCCCTGAGTAAATCTAAAGATTTAGTTTTGTTATTTCTAAGCATTTTCTTATTAATGACTGAGTTTAGAGACAGATTTTTTTAAAACATTTGGATGACTTTTGAACTATCTAACATATCTCAAATGTCCAGCCACTGAAACAGTTGAACACATTTAAATCCTCTAAGAGGAAAGTTGGGAGTGATGGCAGTAGGATGACTGAATATAACACTGTAGATCTAGTCTCCCACATAGATATAGCCTGACAATAACAGTAGGTGGCCAAAAAAGTCTTTATGAAAACTCCAGGACAAAAGGGAGTGGGATGATTTATTTTAAATGCTAAAAGAAAATAATTGCCACCAAGAACATTTCATCTAGCAAAACTGTCCTTCAAAAATGAAGAAATAAATGCCTTCAATAAAAGCTCAAAGTTCATCACCACTAGACCTGCCTCAAAAGAAATGCTGGGGGAAGTCTTTCAAGTTTATATGAAAGGACTCTAAAAAACAACATGAAAGCATATAAACATACAAAGCTCTTTGGTAAAGGTAAATGTATAGACAAATACCAAATCCTGTAATATTGTAATGCTGGTGCATAAATCACTTTTTAGAAACCTTTATAGACAATTTATTTATTTATTATTTATTTTCATCCATTTTTTTTTACGATTATTTATTTATTTTGGGCGAGGGTCGGGTTGGGGAGGGAGGGGAGCGGGCGGGCCACTTTTATTGGTCTTTCATTTCTCTATTTTCATCCGTCTTTGTTCTTTGGCTCCCGTTGGCCTCCCATCACGGTGGCGTCTGTCGTTGCAGAGCGCCGGCTCTGGGCACATGCGCCTCAGAGCTCCGGCTTGGTAATTGGACACATCACTCCAGCCGCTCCGCGGCACGTGGGATCTTCCCAGGCCAGGGATCGAACTGGCGCCCCTTGCACTGCAAGGTGGTGTCCTTACCCACTGGACCACCAGGGGAAGCCCATTCATCCATCTTTTCATTCTTTGGCATGTGTGGGCCTCCCATTGCAGTGGCCTCTCTCATTGCAGAGCACTGGCTCTGGGCGCATGTGCTCCAGAGTGCTGGCTCATAATTAGACACACCATCCCAGCTACTCCTCAGCACGTGGGATCTTCCTGGGCCAGGGATTGAACCAGTGTCCCTTGCACTGTAAGGCAGATTCTTTACCCATTGGACCACCAGAGACCCTAAATCACTTCTAATTATGGTATAAAATTAAAAACATAAAAGCATGAAAAATAGCTTTAACTATGTTACTGGATCAAAATTTTAAAAGATGTAACTTGTGAACTTACATTTTGATAACATAAAGTGGGAGGGAAAAGCAAAAGAGCATAATTTTGATTTTGATACAAGTGAAGCTGTTATCAATTTAGATTGTTAAAACTAAAAGATATTTAATGTAGTCCCTGTGGTAACCAGAAAGAATACACCTATAGAAGAGACTCAGATGGAATTAAGAAGAGACTCAAAGTTTGTCACTTTGAAAAATCAGTGAAACACAAAGGAAGGCAACAAATGAAGAAAGGGATAAAATAACCATAAAACATACCAAAAACAATTTTAAAATGTCAATACTCAGTCCCTCCCAATCCAATGAGAAAACATACAGTGGTTGAATGGATTAAAAAAAATCAAAAAGATCCAACTACACACTTTCTAAAAGAGATTCATTTTAGGTATAAGAACATCTATAGGCTGAAAGTGAAAGAATGGAGAAAGATATTCCATGCAAATGGTACCTTGAAGACAATAGGTATGGCTGTGCTTTTATCCAACAATCTAGAGTTTAAATAAAACGCTGTCATGAGGCAAAGAAGACATTATATTAAAAAAATGTTTATTTACGAGGAAGATATAACAATTTAAAATATATATGCACCTAACAGTAGAGAACCCAAACATATGAAGCAAACTTTGACAAAACTCAAGGAAGAAATAGACAGTAAGACAATAATAGTAGAGTATTGCAATACCTGACTCTGAATAATGGATATATTAACCAAACAGAATATTAATAAGGAAACAGAGAACATGAACAATATCACAGACTATTTAGACCTAACAGTCATACACAGAAGATCACCGAACAACAGTATAATACACATTCTCAAGTGCATTATACATTTCCAACTGTATCACCAAGTGCATATGGAAAATTCTCCAGGCGAGACCACATGTTAGACCACAGAAACTTAACAAATGTAAGAATATTATGCCAGCTATCTTTTCTGATTACAACAGAATCAAACTGGAAATAAATAGCAAAGAAAAACTAGGAAATTCACAAATACATGAAAATTCATATGCTCTTGAACAAAATAATAAAAAAAATCAAAGGAATTTTAAAAGATGTAACTTGTGAACTTACATTTTGATAACATAAAGTGGGAGGAAAAGCAAAGAGCATAATTTTGATTTTGATACAAGTGAAGCTGTTATCAATTTAGATTGTTAAAACTAAAAGATATTTAATGTAGTCCCTGTGGTAACCAGAAAGAATACACCTATAGAAGAGACTCAGATGGAATTAAGAAGAGACTCAAAGTTTGTCACTTTGAAAAATCAGTGAAACACAAAGGAAGGCAACAAATGAAGAAAGGGATAAAATAACCATAAAACATACCAAAAACAATTTTAAAATGTCAATACTCAGTCCCTCCCAATCCAATGAGAAAACATACAGTGGTTGAATGGATTAAAAAAAATCAAAAAGATCCAACTACACACTTTCTAAAAGAGATTCATTTTAGGTATAAGAACATCTATAGGCTGAAAGTGAAAGAATGGAGAAAGATATTCCATGCAAATGGTACCTTGAAGACAATAGGTATGGCTGTGCTTTTATCCAACAATCTAGAGTTTAAATAAAACGCTGTCATGAGGCAAAGAAGACATTATATTAAAAAAATGTTTATTTACGAGGAAGATATAACAATTTAAAATATATATGCACCTAACAGTAGAGAACCCAAACATATGAAGCAAACTTTGACAAAACTCAAGGAAGAAATAGACAGTAAGACAATAATAGTAGAGTATTGCAATACCTGACTCTGAATAATGGATATATTAACCAAACAGAATATTAATAAGGAAACAGAGAACATGAACAATATCACAGACTATTTAGACCTAACAGTCATACACAGAAGATCACCGAACAACAGTATAATACACATTCTCAAGTGCATTATACATTTCCAACTGTATCACCAAGTGCATATGGAAAATTCTCCAGGCGAGACCACATGTTAGACCACAGAAACTTAACAAATGTAAGAATATTATGCCAGCTATCTTTTCTGATTACAACAGAATCAAACTGGAAATAAATAGCAAAGAAAAACTAGGAAATTCACAAATACATGAAAATTCATATGCTCTTGAACAAATAATAGATCAAAGAAGAAATCTAAAGGGAATTTTATAGCAGTAACTGCCTACATTTCAAAAGAAGAAAGGTGGGAAGTCCCTGGTGGTTCAGTGGTTAAGACACCCCACTCCCAATGCAGGGAGTGTGGGTTCAATCCCTGGTTAGGAGACTAAAATTCTACATGCCACATGATCAAAAAAAAAAAAAAACTACAAAGAAAGATTGCAAATCAACAACATAGCTTCATATCTCAGGGTACTAGAAAAAGAAGAACAAATAAAATGAAACAGAAGGAACCAAAAAAAAGAATAGAGTAGAAATAAATAAAATAGTAGGAAAAGAGGAATCAGTAAAACTGAGATTTTTAAATCAATAAAATTGAGAAGTCCTTAGCTAGAAAAGAAAAAAGTAAAAAATTTAAATACAGAAGTCAGAAATGAAAGAGGAGGTGTTACAACTGATGCCATGGAAATTAAAAGTATCATAAGAGACTGCTATGAGCAATTATACACCAAATTTGATAACCTAGAAGAAATGGATAAGTTTATAGAGATATACACCCAACCAAAATGAAATCCTGAAGAAAGAAAAAAAAATCTGAACAGATCTGTAGGTAAGGAGATTGAGTCACTAATCAAAAACATCAATAAAGTTGTTAAAAAGCAAACAAACAAAAAACAATGAATAGGAACAGATGGCTTCACGAATGATTTCTACCAAATACATAAAGAAGAATTAACACCAGTTCTTCTCAAACTCTTCCAAAAAAATTAAAGAGGATAGAACTCTTCTGAACTTATTTTATTAGGTCATCCTTACTCTGATATCGAACCCAAATAAAGACACTACAAAAAATGAAAACTACAAACTAATATCCCTGGTGAATATAGTTATAGATGCAAAAATCCTCAATAAAATGTTAGCAAATTAATTTCAACAGCACATTAAAAGAATTATGTACCATAACCAATTGAGACTCCTCCCTGGGGTGCAATGAAGGCTCCACATATGAAAATCAATCAATATGATACACCACATTAACAGAAGAAATGATTAAAAATCAATTATCATCTTAACATACACAGAAAAAGTATTTGACAAAATTCAACAATCTCTCATGATAAACACATTCAATAAACTAGAAGTATAAGGAAATTGCCAGAAAACAATAAGGCCTATGTATTAAAAAAAATCCATAGGCAACATTCTTCTCAATGGTGAAAAAAGAAAACTTCTCTATTAAGCTCAGGAACAAGGCAAGGACATCCACTCTTGCCACTGCTTTGTGATACTGAATTGGAAGTTCTAGCCAGGACAATCAGGCTTGAGATTAAAGGCATCTTAATCATTACAGACAAAATGAAATTATCTACTCTCATAACATGATAACATGATCTTAAATGTAGCAAACTTTACTGATTCCAAGAAAAGTCAGTTGCATATCTCTGCACTAACAATGAACATCTAAAAAAGAAATTAGGAAAACAATCTCAGTTACAATTGCATCAAAAATCATTATGAATAAACAGACCCAAGGAGGTGAAAGTCTTACACATTAAAAAGTAGACCTGTTTCTGAAAGAAATGAAATACAACCCAAAGAGGTGGAAATACATTCTGTGTACAAGAAGTGAAGACTAAACATTATTAAAATGTCTACACTACTCAAAACAATCTATATTCAATGCAATTCCTATCAAAATCCCAATGGAATTTTTGCTGAAATACAAAAAAACATTAAAATTCATATAGAATCTCAGAGTACTTTGTCTAGCCAAAACAATCTTGAGAAAGCAAAGTCAACCTGGAGGTCTCACATTCCTGACTTCAAAATATACTTCAAAGCTACAGTAATCAAAACAATATTGTACTGACATAGAGAATATATAGACCAATGGAATATAACAGAGATTCCACAATAAACTTTCACATATAATTTCAAATGATCTTAGATCAGGATGCCAAGGCTATACAATAGGGAAAGAATAGTCTATTTAATAAATTGTCTTAAGATAACTGAATATCCACATTCAAAAGGATATATTTGAATATCTTAAACCATATTTTAAAATTAAGTAAAAATGAATTTAAATCTTCTAGAAGAAAATATGGGGGAAAGTTTCATGACACTGGATTTGGCAATAATTTTTTTGGATATAAAAACAGAAGTACAGAAAACAAACAAAAACAGGTGAATAGGACTATATTAAAATAAAAACTTCCCTGCAGCAGCATAAACAATCAAAAAAGTGAGAAGACAATCTATGGAATGGAACAAAATATTTACAACCTATATATATGATATGGGGTTAATCTCCAAAATGTATAAGGAACTCCTACCACTTAATAAAAAACAAAACCAATTGAAAATGAACAAAGGACTTGAATAGACAGTCCTCCAAATAACATATAAAAATGGTCTACTTTTGGAAAACATCCACTCTTGCCACTGCTTTGTGATACTGAATTGGAAGTTCTAGCCAGGACAATCAGGCTTGAGATTAAAGGCATCTTAATCATTAAAGACAAAATGAAATTATCTACTCTCATAACATGATAACATGATCTTAAATGTAGCAAACTTTACTGATTCCAAGAAAAGTCAGTTGCATATCTCTGCACTAACAATGAACATCTAAAAAAGAAATTAGGAAAACAATCTCAGTTACAATTGCATCAAAAATCATTATGAATAAACAGACCCAAGGAGGTGAAAGTCTTACACATTAAAAAGTAGACCTGTTTCTGAAAGAAATGAAATACAACCCAAAGAGGTGGAAATACATTCTGTGTACAAGAAGTGAAGACTAAACATTATTAAAATGTCTACACTACTCAAAACAATCTATATTCAATGCAATTCCTATCAAAATCCCAATGGAATTTTTGCTGAAATACAAAAAAACATTAAAATTCATATAGAATCTCAGAGTACTTTGTCTAACCAAAACAATCTTGAGAAAGCAAAGTCAACCTGGAGGTCTCACATTCCTGACTTCAAAATATACTTCAAAGCTACAGTAATCAAAACAATATTGTACTGACATAGAGAATATATAGACCAATGGAATATAACAGAGATTCCACAATAAACTTTCACATATAATTTCAAATGATCTTAGATCAGGATGCCAAGGCTATACAATAGGAAAAGAATAGTCTATTTAATAAATTGTCTTAAGATAACTGAATATCCACATTCAAAAGGATATATTTGAATATCTTAAACCATATTTTAAAATTAAGTAAAAATGAATTTAAATCTTCTAGAAGAAAATATGGGGGAAAGTTTCATGACACTGGATTTGGCAATAATTTTTTTGGATATAAAAACAGAAGTACAGAAAACAAACAAAAACAGGTGAATAGGACTATATTAAAATAAAAACTTCCCTGCAGCAGCATAAACAATCAAAAAAGTGAGAAGACAATCTATGGAATGGAACAAAATATTTACAACCTATATATATGATATGGGGTTAATCTCCAAAATGTATAAGGAACTCCTACCACTTAATAAAAAACAAAACCAATTGAAAATGAACAAAGGACTTGAATAGACAGTCCTCCAAATAACATATAAAAATGGTCTACAAGCACCTAAAAAGATGCTCGACATTAGTCATCATCAAGAAATTGCAAATCAAAACTGCAATGAGATATCACCTCACACTAGCTGGGATGACGATGTCCATTGACGAATGAATGGATCCAGAAGCTTTGGTACATATATACAATGGAATACTACTCAGCTGTTAAAAGAAATGCAGAAGACTCAGTCCTAATGAAGTGGCTGGCTCTAGAACCTATCATAAAAAGTGAAGTAAGTCAAAAAGAGAAAGACAAATACAGTATACTAACACACATATATGGAATCTAGTAGGACAGTCTTGATATCACACGCAGGGAACTCATGGAAAAACAGACAGAGCATAGACATAGGGACATCGTGGTGAAGAAATAGGGAAGGGGAAGCATGGAGGAAGTAACAAGGAAACCTATAGTGTTATGTGTGGAAAAGATAGCTAGTGTCATAGTGCTAAGGGAATAGGAGTGCTTACAATGGCTTGGGGCAAAGGTCTGGAGGGGTGGGATGGGAGGATCTGGGGGCGGGTGGGGACCATGGATATGCATATGACTGATCTGGGAACATACATGTCTGTGAACAACAAAATTCTGTAAAACCTTTAAAATAAAGAATAATTAAAAATAAAGAAACAAAACAACAAGCGTCAGTTAAGATAAGGAGAAATTGTAACCTTTTACATTGTTGGTCAGACTGCAAAATGTTATGACCACTATGGAACACAGTATGAAGATCCTCTTAGAATTAACATATGATCCAACAATTCAGAGAACTAAAAAGACATATTTGCACATCCATGTCCATCACAGCATTATTTACAACAGCCAAGAGGACAAATGGATAAAGAAATGTGGTATAAACCTACCTCAAAAAATCTTCAAAAAAGATGGAAATCCTTTCATATGATACAACACTGATGGGCAGTATATGAATAAGCCAGCCACAGGAAAGACAAATACTGCCTCTCTCCACTTACATAGAATATGGGGTCATAAGTGGTTAAACCTTTAGAAGCAGAAAGTAGAATGGTTCTTGCTTGGAGTGGAGGGAGAGGTAACAGTTATTCAACAAATATAGAATTTCAGTTCTGAAAATGAAAAATCTGGAGAAATTCACTGCACAATGATATACATACTGTTAACACTGCTATACTATGCACTTGAAAATGGTTAAGATGGAAAATTTTATGTTTCTTACCTCACCTTAAAAAAAGTTGCATTTTTTTCCTTCCTACCTTCTTATCAAATTACTACTCAGCTGTTAAAAGAAATGCAGAAGACTCAGTCCTAATGAAGTGGCTGGCTCTAGAACCTATCATAAAAAGTGAAGTAAGTCAAAAAGAGAAAGACAAATACAGTATACTAACACACATATATGGAATCTAGTAGGACAGTCTTGATATCACACGCAGGGAACTCATGGAAAAACAGACAGAGCATAGACATAGGGACATCGTGGTGAAGAAATAGGGAAGGGGAAGCATGGAGGAAGTAACAAGGAAACCTATAGTGTTATGTGTGGAAAAGATAGCTAGTGTCATAGTGCTAAGGGAATAGGAGTGCTTACAATGGCTTGGGGCAAAGGTCTGGAGGGGTGGGATGGGGGGATCTGGGCGGGTGGGGACCATGGATATGCATATGACTGATCTGGGAACATACATGTCTGTGAACAACAAAATTCTGTAAAACCTTTAAAATAAAGAATAATTAAAAATAAAGAAACAAAACAACAAGCGTCAGTTAAGATAAGGAGAAATTGTAACCTTTTACATTGTTGGTCAGACTGCAAAATGTTATGACCACTATGGAACACAGTATGAAGATCCTCTTAGAATTAACATATGATCCAACAATTCAGAGAACTAAAAAGACATATTTGCACATCCATGTCCATCACAGCATTATTTACAACAGCCAAGAGGACAAATGGATAAAGAAATGTGGTATAAACCTACCTCAAAAAATCTTCAAAAAAGATGGAAATCCTTTCATATGATACAACACTGATGGGCAGTATATGAATAAGCCAGCCACAGGAAAGACAAATACTGCCTCTCTCCACTTACATAGAATATGGGGTCATAAGTGGTTAAACCTTTAGAAGCAGAAAGTAGAATGGTTCTTGCTTGGAGTGGAGGGAGAGGTAACAGTTATTCAACAAATATAGAATTTCAGTTCTGAAAAATGAAAAATCTGGAGAAATTCACTGCACAATGATATACATACTGTTAACACTGCTATACTATGCACTTGAAAATGGTTAAGATGGAAAATTTTATGTTTCTTACCTCACCTTAAAAAAAGTTGCATTTTTTTCCTTCCTACCTTCTTATCATCAAAAATGATTGAACATATGTTACTAGAGCTTTCCAAAAGTTCACCCCTGGGATGAGACAAAGCATGGAAAATGCTCAAAAGGAGTAATTTTCCAAAATTTATGAACAGATGAAAACCATGTTCAAAAATGTACATGACATGCAAAGTTGAACACATTTGCTTTTGTGAACACCTAAAGAAATAATAGAGGAAGTCATAAAAAGTGCTTATTGACTCTCTATGTACTTTAAAAAAGAGAGAGATGTGAAATAAAACCAATATAGAATTAATACATGCAATGAGAAGTAAATAAAATATAATTTTAATGGGATTATGGATTTTAGTGTACAACATTTAAAAGGAGTGATTATCTGTAAATGGATGTATTTAATCATTTAAAAGTGCACTCATAACAGCCTAGAGAAAAGCAGTGATAAAGTGATCCTGGATGTTCCTATGTCCTTTCCAATATTGTGAATTACAGAAAACTAAAATACGAAGACTCAAAACATGAGGTTAAGAATCTTCACTGTTACTTCAATGTTAGATCAGATTCCAGATCTTGTCTACAGACCAGCCGCTGCTTATCTTCCCTCATTTTTCAGCCATTCCCTTGTCTAGGTGTCATTCCAGGTTAATAATCAGACTTAAAATTCACTGTACTTTTTTAAAAATTATTTTTTAGTTGGAGGATAATTGCTTCACAGTATTACGCTGGTTTCTGCTGCAGAAAAACCTGAATCAGTTATAAGCATATATACCTCTCCTCCCTCAAGAGCTTCCCTCCTACTCCCACTGTCTCCTATCCCATCCCTCTAGGTCATCACAGAGCACCGACCTGAGTTCCCTGCACTATACAGCTATTTTCTGCGAACCATCTATTTTATATATAATAGTGCATACAGGTCAAGGCTACTCTCTCCACTCATCGCACCCTCTCCTTCACCCACTGTGTCCACAAGACGGTTCTCTATGTCTGCATCTTTGTTGCTGGCCTGCATATAGGTTCATCAGTACCATTTTTCTAGATTCCATATATATGCATTAAAATATTAATATAATATTTGTTCTTCTCTTTCTAACAATTCATTCAGTAACAGGCTCTAGGTTCATCCACCTAACTACAACTAATTTAAATTTGTTTCCTTTTTTACGGCTGAGTGTATATATATACCTGGGATTCCCAGGTGGGAGCTAGTGGTAAAGAATCTGCCTGCCAATGGAGGAGATGTAAGAGATACGGGTTCAATCCAGGGTGGGAAGATATCCTGGAGGA
Organism: Tragulus kanchil; assembly: GCA_022376925.1. Lineage (NCBI taxonomy): Eukaryota > Metazoa > Chordata > Mammalia > Artiodactyla > Tragulidae > Tragulus > Tragulus kanchil. The sequence goes on from JAIOJX010000025.1 coordinate 47,178,073, forward strand.
GGAAATTCATTTCAAAATTTTGTGAACACCTAAAGAAATAATAGAGGAAGTCATAAAAGTGCTTATTGACTCTCTATGTACTTTAAAAAGAGAGATGTGTAATAAAACCAATATAGAATTAATACATGCAATGAGAAGTAAATAAAATATAATTTTAATGGGATTATGGATTTTAGTGTACAACATTTAAAAGGAGTGATTATCTGTAAATGGATGTATTTAATCATTTAAAAGTGCACTCATAACAGCCTAGAGAAAAGCAGTGATAAAGTGATCCTGGATGTTCCTATGTCCTTTCCAATATTGTGAATTACAGAAAACTAAAATACGAAGACTCAAAACATGAGGTTAAGAATCTTCACTGTTACTTCAATGTTAGATCAGATTCCAGATCTTGTCTACAGACCAGCCGCTGCTTATCTTCCCTCATTTTTCAGCCATTCCCTTGTCTAGGTGTCATTCCAGGTTAATAATCAGACTTAAAATTCACTGTACTTTTTTAAAAATTATTTTTTAGTTGGAGGATAATTGCTTCACAGTATTACGCTGGTTTCTGCTGCAGAAAAACCTGAATCAGTTATAAGCATATATACCTCTCCTCCCTCAAGAGCTTCCCTCCTACTCCCACTGTCTCCTATCCCATCCCTCTAGGTCATCACAGAGCACCGACCTGAGTTCCCTGCACTATACAGCTATTTTCTGCGAACCATCTATTTTATATATAATAGTGCATACAGGTCAAGGCTACTCTCTCCACTCATCGCACCCTCTCCTTCACCCACTGTGTCCACAAGACGGTTCTCTATGTCTGCATCTTTGTTGCTGGCCTGCATATAGGTTCATCAGTACCATTTTTCTAGATTCCATATATATGCATTAAAATATTAATATAATATTTGTTCTTCTCTTTCTAACAATTCATTCAGTAACAGGCTCTAGGTTCATCCACCTAACTACAACTAATTTAAATTTGTTTCCTTTTTTACGGCTGAGTGTATATATATACCTGGGATTCCCAGGTGGGAGCTAGTGGTAAAGAATCTGCCTGCCAATGGAGGAGATGTAAGAGATACGGGTTCAATCCAGGGTGGGGAAGATATCCTGGAGGAGGAAATTGCACCCCACTCCAATATTCTTATCAGGAGAATGCCATTACAGAGGAGCCTGGAGGGTTATAATAGTCCATGGGGTCACTAAGAGTTGGACCCGACTGAGCATCTGAGCAGCAGCATATATATCAGGATTTCTTTATCCGTTCATCTGTGGATGGACATTTAGATGGCTTCTATGTCCTGGCTACTGGGAGTATTTAATACTCCCTGTACTTTTAAGACTATTCTCCATTCATCTCCTAGGATATGAGAGTCAGCTAGAACCCAGAGCCTGCACATGTCCAGAAGGAAAGGTTGCACAATTTTCCTATATGAGTGATCAACTACAGTTATGAGATATTCAGCACATTTTCAATTATTCTAAGAAACAAAGAAAATGTCTCCAAAAAGTCTTAAAAGCATGTTTCAATTAGATTATAAGAAATGCCTTTTACAATGTGTTTAGTGGCAGGTCATGAGTACTTTAATAATCAGTTTTCATGAGTGCATTTGATTGTCACAGCAGCGCTTCAGGGAGACAGGATTATTTTCTTCAAAATAATCTGAAAAGAGGGGTCAGCATCCACGAACAATAGAAACAAATTAAAGCCAAAAAGAAATGAAATCCTGGTACTTCTAAGTGCTTTGTTCTGTTCTTTACTTACATGTAAATGAAAACTCTGTAAACTTTAAATTGATGTAAGTCACCAATGTCTGAAACTTTTTTCAGCTTTCAAAAACCAATTTTGGGCTGCTTCAAGCTATTGTAACATTCCTTTTTGCTTTCAAAACATTTAAAACTAGTTTCCCGCTGCTTCTCTATGTCTGCATCTTTGTTGCTGGCCTGCATATAGGTTCATCAGTACCATTTTTCTAGATTCCATATATATGCATTAAAATATTAATATAATATTTGTTCTTCTCTTTCTAACAATTCATTCAGTAACAGCAGCTCTAGGTTCATCCACCTAACTACAACTAATTTAAATTTGTTTCCTTTTTTACGGCTGAGTGTATATATATACCTGGGATTCCCAGGTGGGAGCTAGTGGTAAAGAATCTGCCTGCCAATGGAGGAGATGTAAGAGATACGGGTTCAATCCAGGGTGGGGAAGATATCCTGGAGGAGGAAATTGCACCCCACTCCAATATTCTTATCAGGAGAATGCCATTACAGAGGAGCCTGGAGGGTTATAATAGTCCATGGGGTCACTAAGAGTTGGACCCGACTGAGCATCTGAGCAGCAGCATATATATCAGGATTTCTTTATCCGTTCATCTGTGGATGGACATTTAGATGGCTTCTATGTCCTGGCTACTGGGAGTATTTAATACTCCCTGTACTTTTAAGACTATTCTCCATTCATCTCCTAGGATATGAGAGTCAGCTAGAACCCAGAGCCTGCACATGTCCAGAAGGAAAGGTTGCACAATTTTCCTATATGAGTGATCAACTACAGTTATGAGATATTCAGCACATTTTCAATTATTCTAAGAAACAAAGAAAATGTCTCCAAAAAGTCTTAAAAGCATGTTTCAATTAGATTATAAGAAATGCCTTTTACAATGTGTTTAGTGGCAGGTCATGAGTACTTTAATAATCAGTTTTCATGAGTGCATTTGATTGTCACAGCAGCGCTTCAGGGAGACAGGATTATTTTCTTCAAAATAATCTGAAAAGAGGGGTCAGCATCCACGAACAATAGAAACAAATTAAAGCCAAAAAGAAATGAAATCCTGGTACTTCTAAGTGCTTTGTTCTGTTCTTTACTTACATGTAAATGAAAACTCTGTAAACTTTAAATTGATGTAAGTCACCAATGTCTGAAACTTTTTTTCAGCTTTCAAAAACAAAAAACTAGTTCCCTGATTTTTGGGCTGCTTCAAGCTATTGTAACATTCCTTCTATCCCTTCTGGGCCAAGCCTTGTAAAAAATCTCCACTTCACTTTACACTTCTCTAGATTCTAAAAATATTAAGTTCTAGCGGCTTAGTGTTTTCCAAAATTCTCAGTTCTCTCTGAAGCTGCTAAATTCTGTTCGGCTGCATATGATTTCTTGTAAACAGCCACAGTCAATCTTGGTTCACTTAAGAGATCTTGGTTGCTGGTCTTTATTCTTACCCACATCCTGAACAATTTCAATAGTTTCAAATGTAATCCTAGAACTTCCTTTCTGGACTCTCCCAGCCCTTATGTTGCTAACTATATCATTCTTCTATTGTCTTATCCTTTATACTTGGTGCGCAAACTTATCTTTTCAGACATGCCTTCCTTTCTACCATATTCTTAACTCCTTATGCCAAGGCAGCATTCTCAGATCATGTCAGGTAACACTCTTCCCATTGAAAGCTCTATGAGCACCATAATCCCACTCTCAGGGGGTGGTACCCACCTTCCACTTCACTCACTTCTGCTTTGGGAACACAGCTCTGACTGAGCTAATGACCACTGTTCAGTTCTTATCTTCCCTATCCTCGGCTCTCAGTTAGATATGGTTGACCCACGCCCTGCTTCTTGAATGTGTCACTTTCCTATTTCTCTAACACCAACCTCCCAGGATTTGTCAGTACCACCCTGGAAATTTGTCTCAATCTCTTTTGTAGATGTGTTACATCTCCAACTCCTGTAAAATAATTGGCATTACATTGTATTTCTTGTCAGCCCACTATCAACCCACACCATTGAGTTGTGCACATAATAAATGGGAGTTTCTGCTGATTCAAAAAATGTCTGTTTTACCTTCAATGATTAGGAAGGAGGTAGATGTCCAGGTATCAGTAATTCTTAAAAGATCCTCAGATAATTCTTGTGCAGCCAGGACTGACAGCCTTGGGTCTCAATAATTAATAAGTCTCAACAAAGTTTTCTTAAAAACACTGGGGACCACATTCCCTCTTATCTTGCCCCACCACTGCAGATTTACTTGTGTCCTGGTCATTTACCTTGTGGATGACCACGATATCCTCCTAAGTCATCTCTCTTTTCCAAACCACTCTTTTTCCCAAGACCTCCAAAGTCAGTTTTCTACAATGTGGAAGTCTGTGTGGTCATCAGTGTCTCTGATCCAGCTCATGACTGGAAAGCTCATGAGAGCCTTTGTCCAGCTATTCTACATGATGTTACACAAGCTCCTGAGTCCACATGCCTTTGTATGGGTCACTTCCCCAGCCCAGAACTAAGTGCCTTTCTCATCTGTTTTTATTGGGTTGGTTTTATTCTCACTCAAGCATATGCTTTTTAAATATTTGGTGAGCATCTACTAGGAGCAAGCTCTTTCTTGGCTCTGTCCTCTATAGAATGAAAATTTCCCCAAGATACTCTTGGCTATATAGTCATCTCTGTGTCTCACAATTAGAACTGTTGGTGATAATGAAAGTAAAATATTTTAGAGATTATGAAGTGCTTATTTAATCATCAAAACTGTCTTGCAAGAGAAGAGATAAAAGGGATGCTCAAGAGTCTCTATAAGGCTGATCATCTATTCCTATACCTTTATAAAATGAGTACTGTGTGCACAACATTGTGTACACCATCACCATTTATTTGGCACCTTCGGAAACAGATAAGAATGTTCTTAAGAGTTTAAGATAAATGAAGCAGTTAGTTTTACATAGTACTACTTTGATGTTCAAAGAAAAAATTCATTTCTGTATTTTCTCATGATCAGTGTAATATTCCCTAAGCAGCCCACCCTGATGGAAAACAGAGAAAAATGGCCAATTGACATATGCTATTAGTGTCTTCTCAGTCTGTTTCCTTGAAACAGTGCTCTCAGGGAGCTGAGAGGCTCTGGCTTCAGGCTTTAGGCTAGATGTGTTACATCTCCAACTCCTGTAAAATAATTGGCATTACATTGTATTTCTTGTCAGCCCACTATCAACCCACACCATTGAGTTGTGCACATAATAAATGGGAGTTTCTGCTGACTCAAAAAATGTCTGTTTTACCTTCAATGATTAGGAAGGAGGTAGATGTCCAGGTATCAGTAATTCTTAAAAGATCCTCAGATAATTCTTGTGCAGCCAGGACTGACAGCCTTGGGTCTCAATAATTAATAAGTCTCAACAAAGTTTTCTTAAAAACACTGGGGACCACATTCCCTCTTATCTTGCCCCACCACTGCAGATTTACTTGCGTCCTGGTCATTTACCTTGTGGATGACCACGATATCCTCCTAAGTCATCTCTCTTTTCCAAACCACTCTTTTTCCCAAGACCTCCAAAGTCAGTTTTCTACAATGTGGAAGTCTGTGTGGTCATCAGTGTCTCTGATCCAGCTCATGACTGGAAAGCTCATGAGAGCCTTTGTCCAGCTATTCTACATGATGTTACACAAGCTCCTGAGTCCACATGCCTTTGTATGGGTCACTTCCCCAGCCCAGAACTAAGTGCCTTTCTCATCTGTTTTTATTGGGTTGGTTTTATTCTCACTTAAGCATATGCTTTTTAAATATTTGGTGAGCATCTACTAGGAGCAAGCTCTTTCTTGGCTCTGTCCTCTATAGAATGAAAATTTCCCCAAGATACTCTTGGCTATATAGTCATCTCTGTGTCTCACAATTAGAACTGTTGGTGATAATGAAAGTAAAATATTTTAGAGATTATGAAGTGCTTATTTAATCATCAAAACTGTCTTGCAAGAGAAGAGATAAAAGGGATGCTCAAGAGTCTCTATAAGGCTGATCATCTATTCCTATACCTTTATAAAATGAGTACTGTGTGCACAACATTGTGTACACCATCACCATTTATTTGGCACCTTCGGAAACAGATAAGAATGTTCTTAAGAGTTTAAGATAAATGAAGCAGTTAGTTTTACATAGTACTACTTTGATGTTCAAAGAAAAAATTCATTTCTGTATTTTCTCATGATCAGTGTAATATTCCCTAAGCAGCCCACCCTGATGGAAAACAGAGAAAAATGGCCAATTGACATATGCTATTAGTGTCTTCTCAGTCTGTTTCCTTGAAACAGTGCTCTCAGGGAGCTGAGAGGCTCTGGCTTCATGCTCTGTCTTTGAGGCTCCCTTCTGTTACACCGCTGCTCTGTAAGGTGACATAGGCTGGGCGAGACATGCAGTGATGAGATGGGGCCTTTGTGTGCTATGCATTGGCTCTTAGAATTTGTTTCCAGGCAATACGTCTGGTCTTTCATGTCAAAAATTTCAGGTTCAGAACTCTATCCTGCTGGCCTGGTCCCATTGCAGCTGTTTTTGATGCTGCAGTTTTTGGTACTTGGCATGCTATGTAATCCTGAATTTTGGCTGTCTACCCAACAGTTTGGAGAAGGGCTCATCTCATCACTAGCAGCCGTGGTTCTCATGGCAAGCCTGCTGGCCTATACTCTGCATTAATCTGCATCTGGGAACACTGGGACTCTGGGAGATCTGGGCTTGCAAGAGTCAAACAGGAATGGAACATTCACTTATGCCTTCTCTTTTCTGAATTGCCCTTTTGACTCTGCTTCCACTAGCCTGTGTTAGGAAAAAGCTATCCTATGACACAGTGTCTTCTCAGAGTTCCAACATGTCATCTACTTTTGGAATTTCCTTTAGGCTATTGCACTAGCTCTCTCCAGGATGACAGCTTTGGGGAAGGAGGGTGTAGGATGCTCAAAGCTGACACTTGTTTCCTACATCTTTTCTTACTAGTCCTTCTTGCAACTAGAATAAATGGGTTTTCCTTTCTTTCCATGTGGCAGATTTCCTCAAGAGTAATCTTTATTTATAGTAAGGAGTGCGTATTCTACTTGTCAAAGGCAGAATATTCTTTGTTTGCATTTATTCTATAACTATCCTAATATGCCCAAAGTAAGTGAATACCTCTAGCAGAATAGATGGCAGGTCTTATCCACAGACATAAAATACAGAACCTATAGTAATAAATACTCACCCTCAGGAAAAGAACAAAATTGGATGAATGGAACTACTTGAATTCAAAACTATAAGGCTACAGTAATCAAGACAGTATAGTACTGATGAAAGTATAAAAAGATACATCATTGGAAAAGAATAGAGAGCCCTCAAAACAGACCCATGTAAGTAGAGTCAACTGATTGTTGGCAAAGGAGCAAAGGCAATCCAATGTATAGTCTTTTCAACAAATGATGGAGGAACATCTTAGCTTCCACATGCCAAAAAAAGAGAGAGAGAGAGAGAGAAAGAATCTATACACTTTAAAAACTTAACTCAACATGGTTATGGAACTAAATTCAACATGTTAGAAAACAAAACTCCTGGACACCAGAGGAAGCTCAACTGACTCTGGGTTTGGTGATAACTCTTAAAATACAACATCCAAGGCAGGACCTCTGAGAGGTGGAATTAATATGTTGGCCTTTATTCTTTTATTAAGATTAAAATGTTCTGTACTGCAATAGTTACTACCAAGAGAAGAAAAAGACAAGACATAGAGTGGGAGAAGATTTTTGCAAAAGACATGTTTGTTTAAGGCCTGCTATTCAGAGTATACGTAAACTCTTAAAATACAACAATAAGGAAACAAATAACCTGATTAAAAATAGACAAAAGAGCTTAAAAGACACCCACAGAAGAAGATATATAGGCGGAAAGTAAGCATATGAAGATGTTCACATCATACGGCATTAGAAATGCAAATTAAAATGATATACAATCACATATCTCTTAGAATGGTCAAAACTTGGTACACTGACAACATCATATACTAGCAAGAATGTGGAGCAACAGGAACTCTCATTCATTGATCGCTGGTGGGAAAGAAAATTGTACAGTTACTTTAGAAGACAGGTTGGCATTTTATACAAAGCTAAACGCAGTCTTATGATAAGATCCAGAAATCATACTCTAACCAAGGGAGTTAGAGACTTTTGTTTACATAAAAACCTGTACATTTGTTCTTGTAGCAATTTTATTCATAACTTCCAAAACTTCAAAGTAACCAAGATGTCCTTCAGTAGATGAGTAGATAAACTGCAATATCTAAACAATGAATTACTAGTCAATGCTGAAAAGAAATGATCTATCAAGCAACAAATAGACACGGAGGAACATTATATGCATATTACTAAATAAAAGAGGCTAATTTGAAAAGGCTATTTATGGTATGTTTCCAGCTTTTTAAAAACAAGACTAAACAGGGGGGTCATGGAACTACTTGAATTCAAAACTATAAGGCTACAGTAATCAAGACAGTATAGTACTGATGAAAGTATAAAAAGATACATCATTGGAAAAGAATAGAGAGCCCTCAAAACAGACCCATGTAAGTAGAGTCAACTGATTGTTGGCAAAGGAGCAAAGGCAATCCAATGTATAGTCTTTTCAACAAATGATGGAGGAACATCTTAGCTTCCACATGCCAAAAAAAGAGAGAGAGAGAGAGAGAAAGAATCTATACACTTTAAAAACTTAACTCAACATGGTTATGGAACTAAATTCAACATGTTAGAAAACAAAACTCCTGGACACCAGAGGAAGCTCAACTGACTCTGGGTTTGGTGATAACTCTTAAAATACAACATCCAAGGCAGGACCTCTGAGAGGTGGAATTAATATGTTGGCCTTTATTCTTTTATTAAGATTAAAATGTTCTGTACTGCAATAGTTACTACCAAGAGAAGAAAAAGACAAGACATAGAGTGGGAGAAGATTTTTGCAAAAGACATGTTTGTTTAAGGCCTGCTATTCAGAGTATACGTAAACTCTTAAAATACAACAATAAGGAAACAAATAACCTGATTAAAAATAGACAAAAGAGCTTAAAAGACACCCACAGAAGAAGATATATAGGCGGAAAGTAAGCATATGAAGATGTTCACATCATACGGCATTAGAAATGCAAACTAAAATGATATACAATCACATATCTCTTAGAATGGTCAAAACTTGGTACACTGACAACATCATATACTAGCAAGAATGTGGAGCAACAGGAACTCTCATTCATTGATCGCTGGTGGGAAAGAAAATTGTACAGTTACTTTAGAAGACAGGTTGGCATTTTATACAAAGCTAAACGCAGTCTTATGATAAGATCCAGAAATCATACTCTAACCAAGGGAGTTAGAGACTTTTGTTTACATAAAAACCTGTACATTTGTTCTTGTAGCAATTTTATTCATAACTTCCAAAACTTCAAAGTAACCAAGATGTCCTTCAGTAGATGAGTAGATAAACTGCAATATCTAAACAATGAATTACTAGTCAATGCTGAAAAGAAATGATCTATCAAGCAACAAATAGACACGGAGGAACATTATATGCATATTACTAAATAAAAGAGGCTAATTTGAAAAGGCTATTTATGGTATGTTTCCAGCTATATGATAGTTTATAAAAGGCAAAACTACGAAGACAGTAAAAAGTTCAGTGGTTGCCTGGGTTTGGGTCAGGGGATATGAAGGAAAGGATGAGTAGACAAAGTATGTTTGTTTGTGTGTTTTTTTAAAATACATTTATTATCTGTCACACTGTCAAGATTTCCTTTTGTTAAATTGCCTTAACTGATTACTTTTATCTGGGTAGGGGTTCTCTTTTGGTTTTTTGGCCACTTATATTGGTCTTTCATTTATTTATTTTCATCCAGCTTTGTTCTTCGGCCTGTGTGGGCCTCCCATTGCAGTGGTCTCTCTCGTTGCAGAGCACTGGCTCTGGGCACATACGCTTCAGAGCTCTGGTTCGGTAGTTGTCAGTTCAGCTGCGCCAAGGCACATGGGATCTTCCCAGGCCAGGGATCGAACTGGCACCCCTTGCACTGCAAGGTGGTGTCTTCACCCACTGGACTACCAGGGAAGCCCCAAAGTATGTTTTTTTAAAGGCAATGAAACTACTGTGTATAATATGATAATGGTGTATACTTGTCATTATACATTTACCTAAACCCATAAAATGTACAACACTAAGTGTGAACCCTAACGTAAAGTATGGACCTTGGGCAATTATGATGTACCAATGTAGGTTCACAGATTTTTAAAAATGTATCATTTTTACAAAGAAATGGCAGCTTGCTCCAGTATTTTTGACTTGGAAATTCCATGGACAAAGGAGGCTGGAGGGTTATATGGTACATGAGGTCACAAGAGTTGGACATGACTTAGTGACTAAACCAACACCATCATCACTTTGGGAGGAATGCTGATAATGAGTAAATGAATTCATGTGTCATTGGGTAAATGGGAAATCTCTGTGCTTTGCCCTCAGTTTTGCAATGTAATTCATTAAAAGTATCTACTAGAAAAATATTGACTTGGTCACAGCTCTAAACAAAGTATAATGGCTCAAAGGAGAGTTATGCAGAAATATCTTGAAGAAACAGAATTGTTCCCAGGGAAAAGACTTGATGGAGGTGTTTAGACACCAAAAGAAGGAATGTGTGATCAAAAGGAAGTCAGTGAGCAATGGAATGGAAATTCTACTTAGCAATGCTGTGTGGCTTCTTTTTTAAAAGGTAACACATTCAATGACATTCAATGATATGAATCATATCCTGCTTTAACTATATAAGATTAACAAACAACCTTTTGAGTACAGTTTGATTTCCTGTGTCCTTTTTCCAGAGAGAGCTGGTAATTCTGAAATGAATACTGTAACCCACATGGCAAACATAGTTCTTCTATAAGTAAAAGAACTGTACTCTAGCTTATGTATCAGTCTCTTTCCTAAAGGTTAGTGGCCCCTGACTTTAGGGAAAGAACTCCTTGGTTTGCTAAGATGAGGTCTTGAGGCTCAGATATGGGACTGGGGTTAATTCACAAAATAAAAATTGTCTTGAGAGATGGTCACCTTCTTTTGCGAGGATTTTTCTTTCTCTCTCCTCCAGAGCTACCTTAGAATCATGGGTAAGGAAACAGAATTAGACACTATTAGCTAATGGCTAGTTAGAGGGCACTCATTTCAGTTTCATTCCAAATAGGAGACTAGCCTTAAAGCGTGACTAGGAAAGAGGTACTATTTGCTACCCTCTTTTCATTATCATAATATGTTATATATTAGACCCTGTTCCAAAGTTGTGGATGACATAGAGACATCACTTTCAAAATTATGGGAACTCTGTCACCTGTAAAAGTATAGTTTTTACCTGGTTTGGAGACCACGTAAAACAGAAAGGAGTAGTACATATTACAAACTGCAAATATTACATTGTGGTTAAATAATTAACAGCAACACCTGGTTGTTCTGATGAGAATTTATACCTACCTTGTTTTATGAAATTCAATTAAAGATTTGGGACAGACAGAAGATAACAATAACAATGAAAACTGTGTCTAGTATGCTCTCATAACCTCACTTGATACAGTTTCACTGTGAGTCAGTTGCCACCATCTCTACTTCCTAGAAGGAGAAACAATTCTGAGCCATCCTGGGCAGGAGAGCAGTAGAGATTCACTCAAATACACTAACTCCTTGGCTTTCCTGGTGGCTCAGACTGTAAATAATCTGCCTTTAATAAAGGAGACCAGGGGGAAATCCCTGGTTGGGAAAGATTCCCTGGAAGAAGAAATGGCAACTTACTCGAGACTCTTGCCTGAAAAAATTTTTGGACAAAGGAGTCTGACAGGCTATATAGTCCATAGGATCACAAAGAGTCAGACACAATTGAGTGATTGACACTTTCACTTTTTTCACACTAACTCCTACCACAATTCCCATTCTAACCAAACTGACATACACATGCCCAAACTGACCTACAACAGAATTCTGGATCAATTGCTAAAGGACCAGAAGAAGGATTTTTCTCCAAAATATCAAGATCTAATTTGTTTATTAGACAATATTTGGGTAACTTCATGAAACTATGAATCATACCATGTAGGGCTACCCAAGATGGGTGGGTCATGGTGGAGAGTTCTGACAAAATGTGGTCCACTGGAGAAGGGAATGGCAAACCACTTCAACATTCTTGCTTTGAGAACCCCATGAACAGTATGAAAAGGCAAAGGATATGAAATGGAAAGATGAATATCCCAGGTCGGTAGATGTCCAAGGTGCTACAGGAGAAAAGCAGAGAAATAGCTCCAGAAGGAACAAAGAGGATGAGCAAAAGTAGAAATGATGCCCAGTTACAGATATGTTTGGTGGTGAAAGCAAAGTCTGATACTATAAATAACAATACTGCATACAAAACTAGAATTTTAGGTCTATGAATGAAGGTAAATTGGAAGTGATCAAACAAGTGATGACAAGAGTGAACACTGACATTTTAGGAATTGGTGAACTAAGATGGATGGGAATGGAAAACTTAATTCAGATGACCATTATATATACTACTGTGGGCAAGAATCCCCAAGAAGAAATGGAGTAGCCTTCATAGTCAACAAAAGAATTTGAAATGCAGTACTTAAGTGCAACCTCAAAAATGACAAAAGGATCTCAGTTCAATTCCAAGGTAAACCATTCATTACCACATGTCCCAACCACTAATGCTGAAGAAGCTGAAACTGAATGATTCTATGAAGACATACAAGACACTCTAGTACTAACACCTGTGTGTGTGTGTGTGTGTGTGTGTGTGTGTGTGTGCATGTGTATCCTTTTCATCATAGAGGACTGGAATGCAAAAGTAGGAAGACAAGAGATACCTGGAGTAACAAGTTTGGCGTTGGAGTACAAAATGAAGCAGGATAAAGCACTAGTCATAGCAAACACCCTCTTTCAACAACACAAGAGATGATTCTACACATTCATATCACCATATGGTCAATATCGAACTGTTTTTTGCAGCCAAAGATGGAGAAGTTCTATACAGTCAGCAGAAACAAGACAAGAATTGGACTGTGGCTCAGAACATGAACTTTTTATTGCAAAGTTCAGACTTAAATTGAAGAAACTAGGGTAAAACCACTAGGCCATTCAAGTATGACCTAAATAAAATCCCTTATGACTATACAGTGGAAGTGACAGATATATTCAAGGGATTAGATGTGACATACAGATTGCCTGAAGAATTATGGATGGAGGTTCATAACATTGTACAGGAGGCAGTGATCAAAACCATCCACATGCAAAAGAAATGCAACAAGGCAAATGGTTGTGTGAGGAAGCCTTACAAGTATGAGAAAAAAAGAGAACTGAAAGGCAAAGAAGAAAAGGAAAGACATAGCCATCTGAATGCAGAGTACCAGAGAAGAGAAAGGAGAGATATGAAAGCCTTCTTAAGTAAACAACACAAAGAAACAGAGGAAAACAACAGAAAGGGAAAGACTAGTGATCTCTTCAAGAAAGTTAGAGATACCAAGGGAACATCTCACCTAAAGATGGGCACAATAAAGGACAGTAATGGTAACACCTAACGAAAGCAGAAAATATTAAGAAGGAATGGCAAGAACACACAGGATAACTATACAAATATGATCACTCACTGAATAGCCAGACATCCTGGAGTGTGAAGTCAAGTGAGCCTTAGAAAGCATTACTAAAAACAATGCTAGTGGAGGTGGTGGAATTCCAGCAGATCTATTTCAAATCCTAAAAGATGATGCTGTTAAAAGTGCTACACTCTCAACAAATTTGGAAAACAGCAGTGGCCGAAAGACTGGAAAAGGTGTTTTCATTCCAGTGCAAAAGAAGGACAATGCCAAAGAATGTCCAAACAACTGCACAATTGCACTCATTTCACATTATCAAGGTAGAATCCTTCAAGTTAGGCTTCAGTAGGACGTGACCCAAGAACTTCCAGATATACAAACTTGATTTTGAAAAGGCAGAGGAACCAGAGATCAAATTGCCAACATTCATTGGATCACAGAAAAAGCAATGGACTTTTAGAAAAACATCTACTTCTGCTTCATTGATTACACTAAAGTCTTTTACTGTGTGGATCAAAAAAAACTGTGGAAAATTCTGAAAGAGACAGGAATACCAGACCACCTTACCTGCCTCTCAAGAAACCTGCATGCAGGTCAAGAAGCAACAGTTAGAAACAGACATGAAACTACAAACTGGTACAAAACTGAAAAATGTATACATAAAGGTTGTATATTGTCACTCTGTTTATTTAACTTATATGCAGAGTATATCATAAGAAATGCCAGGGTGGATGACGCACAAGCTGAAATCAAGATTTCCAGGAGAATATCAACAACCACAAGTTTGCAAAAAGTGAAGAGAAACTAAAAAGCCTCTTGAAGGTAAAGGAGCATAGTGAAAAAGCTGGTTTAAAATTCGGCATTCAAAAGAGGATGATCATGGTATCCAGTCCCATCATTTCATGGAAAATAGATTGGAAAACAATGGAAACATTGACAGACTTTATTTTGTTGACCTCGGAAATCACTGCAAATGGTGATTGCAGTCATAAAATTAAAAGACCCTTGCTCCTTCAAAGAAAAGCTATGACAAACCTAGGCAGCATGTTAAAAAGCATAGACATCACTTTGCCAACAAAGGTCCCTATAGTCAAACTATGATTTTCCCAGAAGTCATGTATGGATGTGAGAGTTGGACCATAAAGAAGGCTGAGTGCCTCCTCACTCAACTCTTCTTAAAGAATTGATGCTTTCAAATTGTGGTGCTATGAAGATTCTTGAGAGTTCTTCGGATAGCAAAGAGATCAAACTAGTCAATCTCAAAGAAATCAGCCCTGAATATTCATTGGAAGGACTGATGCTATAGCTGAGGCTCCAATACTTTGGCTACCTGCTGTGAACAGTCAACTCTAGAAAAGACCTTGACACTGGGCAACATTGAGGGCAGGAGGAGAAGGGGATGACAGAGGATGAGATGATTGCATGGCATCATTGGCTCAATGGACATGAGTCTGAGCAAACTCCAGGAGATAGTGAAGGACAGGGAAGGTTGGCATGCCATAGTCTATGGTGTCGCAAAGAGTTAGACAAAATGAGCAACTGAACAACACCAACCATTTAATATATTTTACTAGCAAGATCTGGTAAAATTCATACCCCCGGCAAAGCTTTGGACAGATGAATTGTCAACGAGTGTTTTATGCACTTTGTCAGTCTGGTAAAAACACTGTGGAAAATTCTGAAAGAGACAGGAATACCAGACCACCTTACCTGACTCTCAAGAAACCTGCATGCAGGTCAAGAAGCAACAGTTAGAAACAGACATGAAACTACAAACTGGTACAAAACTGAAAAATGTATACATAAAGGTTGTATATTGTCACTCTGTTTATTTAACTTATATGCAGAGTATATCATAAGAAATGCCAGGGTGGATGACGCACAAGCTGAAATCAAGATTTCCAGGAGAATATCAACAACCACAAGTTTGCAAAAAGTGAAGAGAAACTAAAAAGCCTCTTGAAGGTAAAGGAGCATAGTGAAAAAGCTGGTTTAAAATTCGGCATTCAAAAGAGGATGATCATGGTATCCAGTCCCATCATTTCATGGAAAATAGATTGGAAAACAATGGAAACATTGACAGACTTTATTTTGTTGACCTCGGAAATCACTGCAAATGGTGATTGCAGTCATAAAATTAAAAGACCCTTGCTCCTTCAAAGAAAAGCTATGACAAACCTAGGCAGCATGTTAAAAAGCATAGACATCACTTTGCCAACAAAGGTCCCTAT
The DNA here is from genome assembly GCA_022376925.1 of Tragulus kanchil. NCBI lineage: Eukaryota > Metazoa > Chordata > Mammalia > Artiodactyla > Tragulidae > Tragulus > Tragulus kanchil. The sequence goes on from JAIOJX010000025.1 coordinate 47,193,678, forward strand.
AGTCAAACTATGATTTTCCCAGAAGTCATGTATGGATGTGAGAGTTGGACCATAAAGAAGGCTGAGTGCCTCCTCACTCAACTCTTCTTAAAGAATTGATGCTTTCAAATTGTGGTGCTATGAAGATTCTTGAGAGTTCTTCGGATAGCAAAGAGATCAAACTAGTCAATCTCAAAGAAATCAGCCCTGAATATTCATTGGAAGGACTGATGCTATAGCTGAGGCTCCAATACTTTGGCTACCTGCTGTGAACAGTCAACTCTAGAAAAGACCTTGACACTGGGCAACATTGAGGGCAGGAGGAGAAGGGGATGACAGAGGATGAGATGATTGCATGGCATCATTGGCTCAATGGACATGAGTCTGAGCAAACTCCAGGAGATAGTGAAGGACAGGGAAGGTTGGCATGCCATAGTCTATGGTGTCGCAAAGAGTTAGACAAAATGAGCAACTGAACAACACCAACCATTTAATATATTTTACTAGCAAGATCTGGTAAAATTCATACCCCCGGCAAAGCTTTGGACAGATGAATTGTCAACGAGTGTTTTATGCACTTTGTCACTGTTGTTCACTGGGGCCTAAGAAATCCTGTTGACGTGGGTGTACGTTAGTTGCATCAAATCAGATTTGCAATGAATTCGATTCAACAGCCTTCTTAACCACCATCCTTTCCTTCACTTGTTCTGCTTCCTGTCATATGCTACAGTTTTTACGCTAATCTCCCCTCAGGCTCCATGCCTTTTACACATGTCATAGCTAGTCTTCAAAACTAGGTCCCAACCCATTACTTCAGATGTCTTGAAATGTATGCTTACCTGGATATTTACAGATAACATATGCTTACTGCCAGAATATTTCTAATGTTGCCTATGTGTAAGATTAATAAACAAAATTTGTAAATATTTAAGCTATATTTAAGAGGTAGCAGTCACATTTATTTCACTAATTCTAAATGCAAGAGGACTAAGCAGTATAACTCTGATCAAAAGCCAAAAAAAAGGAATGATGTGGCAGCAAAATAAAGGTTTCCCACTCACGTATTATTCATTAGGTTTTCTGACTGAATCTGAAATAGCAGGCCCAGCTTCAGAAGTAAGAAAGTAATTTAGTCTTCCCTATCTTCTGTCTTAATTATTTTTTTAAATCTCAGATCAGGTTACTCTTAACCATATTGATTAATCCAACTTTTATGGTTGTAGGTAGATGGAAGGTTGAATGATGAGGAACAGACCTCCTATAATGGTTACCTATCAGCAGAGTGAATCTTGGACATAGAAATGAACAGCACATTGACAAAAATGAAAACAAGTGCAACATTTCCCCTTCTACAGCAATTTTCATTAGTGTTATTATTAAATCATTTCTTAATTCAACCACAAATATTATTATACTTCCTAATCCATAACTTAATTTCATTTTGAAATGCTTTCTTTGGGGTGCATTAGATATTGACTTTTATTGGGGTTTAATCCTGCAAAGAAACTGATCCTGGGTGACTTTAGAAATGATACCTTAATTAAGAAATGACCAAACACATTACCTAATTTTTAGAAATTTCATTTACTAATGTGAACAAGTGTGACAATAATGATGACTTAGTCTATGCCAATTGTTCTGAGGGATTATTTAGTTAATTCCTACTACTCTGAAGAATTTATATTTGATGAGAATGTTCACTAGGAGTGGTTGGAATCTCTTTAAGTGAAAAATAACTGAATGAACTAAAGAAGGGAAAACTATTTTCAGTAAAAGCCAAAGACCTCCCAGTGATCTACGAGATACTGCCTCCTCTATTTGTCTTCTTCTGACCTCATTCTTTTTTTTTTTTTTTTTTACAATTCTTCACCTTTCTTACTCTGCTTCAGTCACACAATCCCCTTTACTGTTTATTGAACAAAACAGGCAAGATACCACTGCATTTCTCCTCTTGTTTTGAAAATGCTCTGTTCCCATTTATATGAATGGCTACTTCCTCTCTTAATGTCTTTTCCCAATTATCACTTGCTCAATGATACCTGTTCTAACCTATTATCTAAAATTGTGCTTGTGCCCTCCCCCAGGACCCCTTTTCTGGCTCTTCAGATTATAGCTCTTAACACCATCTAACATATACTACCCTTTAGTTATTTATTATGTTCACTGATATTATCTCCTTATCCCTGCTAGAATGTATGCATCTCAACGACAAGCATCATTGTCTTCTAGTTCACTAACATATCCCAATAGAAAAGTACATGGCACATAATATTCAATAAAAATGTTGTTGAAGGAGCAAATAAAACATACAAAGAACAACCATGTAGAAGAGTGGAATAATCCAGAGGGCTGGACTAGAATTTACAAACAGACATAAAGGAAACAAATCTGGGTTTAACACAGGATTAAATGAAAGGGTTTTCCAACTTTGTCATGCAATCAAATCACCTACAGAGTGTTTAAAGTGACAGTTCCTAGAGCCCAGACCTACTGGTGCAGAAACTTTCATGATTGTCAGAGAATGCTTGTTTCATAACCAAGTACAAGAACCACTATCCTCAACTCTTAATCACTGAAATATTCAAGTAGAGACTGAAAGATTATGTATTTAGGAAAAAATCTTTTATTGGGGTTTAATCCTGCAAAGAAACTGATCCTGGGTGACTTTAGAAATGATACCTTAATTAAGAAATGACCAAACACATTACCTAATTTTTAGAAATTTCATTTACTAATGTGAACAAGTGTGACAATAATGATGACTTAGTCTATGCCAATTGTTCTGAGGGATTATTTAGTTAATTCCTACTACTCTGAAGAATTTATATTTGATGAGAATGTTCACTAGGAGTGGTTGGAATCTCTTTAAGTGAAAAATAACTGAATGAACTAAAGAAGGGAAAACTATTTTCAGTAAAAGCCAAAGACCTCCCAGTGATCTACGAGATACTGCCTCCTCTATTTGTCTTCTTCTGACCTCATTCTTTTTTTTTTTTTTTTTACAATTCTTCACCTTTCTTACTCTGCTTCAGTCACACAATCCCCTTTACTGTTTATTGAACAAAACAGGCAAGATACCACTGCATTTCTCCTCTTGTTTTGAAAATGCTCTGTTCCCATTTATATGAATGGCTACTTCCTCTCTTAATGTCTTTTCCCAATTATCACTTGCTCAATGATACCTGTTCTAACCTATTATCTAAAATTGTGCTTGTGCCCTCCTCCAGGACCCCTTTTCTGGCTCTTCAGATTATAGCTCTTAACACCATCTAACATATACTACCCTTTAGTTATTTATTATGTTCACTGATATTATCTCCTTATCCCTGCTAGAATGTATGCATCTCAACGACAAGCATCATTGTCTTCTAGTTCACTAACATATCCCAATAGAAAAGTACATGGCACATAATATTCAATAAAAATGTTGTTGAAGGAGCAAATAAAACATACAAAGAACAACCATGTAGAAGAGTGGAATAATCCAGAGGGCTGGACTAGAATTTACAAACAGACATAAAGGAAACAAATCTGGGTTTAACACAGGATTAAATGAAAGGGCTTTCCAACTTTGTCATGCAATCAAATCACCTACAGAGTGTTTAAAGTGACAGTTCCTAGAGCCCAGACCTACTGGTGCAGAAACTTTCATGATTGTCAGAGAATGCTTGTTTCATAACCAAGTACAAGAACCACTATCCTCAACTCTTAATCACTGAAATATTCAAGTAGAGACTGAAAGATTATGTATTTAGGAAAAAAATGTGTGTATGTTCACTGCAAATAAAAGCTGGACTTAAACATTCTACGAAATCCATTCCAAGGTGGATTAATATATTTTGTGCTGTATTATTTAGCACAACTATATTAATTATTTATTATTTAGAAAATGTTACCTTTCCTTTCTAAGAGGCTCTACTCTAGGGTTGGGATGTATAACTCTCAAGAGGAATAGAAACACAGTCTGAAAGAGTATATCATATTATTTAACTCTTCTGTGGAAGTCTCATTACACCTAAGAATACAGGTGCAAGTTTCTAGTTATTTTGGAAGACACTATTATTTAACTTAATGGGGGTAACTGCAATTTACCTTTAACAATGTTTAGCATCATTGAGAGGCCTTCTGAATAAGCAGCCCATGAGACAACCATAATTCAAAAGAAGATCAAAGTTGGGTTAATAATCTGCAAGTGAGAAGAACCCTTATTTGATTTTCAATATTAAGCTGAATATGCTCTTTTCATATAGAATACAGTATATAATACATAACAAAAGTATTTTCATTATGAAACAAATCAGTTTCAGAAAAATTTAGGTTGCCTTTTAAATAGTGTTTAGTGTAGGTATGAATAAAGTGAAATTGAATCCAGAATGACAAAATAAAAACAAAAAATGGAGCAATCAAGCAGCACATATCAGACTTGTCAAAAGCAAACTCCTCATTCCCCAAGCCTTGGAGTCCATGTGCTTTGCCTTCTGGTAGTCTCAAAGATTCATAAGATTTATTTTTAACTTTCTAGTTAGAATTGTCTAGACTGGATTTCTTTTAATTCACAACTATCTACAACTGGGTTTTATTGCTTTAGGGTAGAAAAGAAAAGTTTGGAATAATCCAGAGGGCTGGACTAGAATTTACAAACAGACATAAAGGAAACAAATCTGGGTTTAACACAGGATTAAATGAAAGGGCTTTCCAACTTTGTCATGCAATCAAATCACCTACAGAGTGTTTAAAGTGACAGTTCCTAGAGCCCAGACCTACTGGTGCAGAAACTTTCATGATTGTCAGAGAATGCTTGTTTCATAACCAAGTACAAGAACCACTATCCTCAACTCTTAATCACTGAAATATTCAAGTAGAGACTGAAAGATTATGTATTTAGGAAAAAAATGTGTGTATGTTCACTGCAAATAAAAGCTGGACTTAAACATTCTACGAAATCCATTCCAAGGTGGATTAATATATTTTGTGCTGTATTATTTAGCACAACTATATTAATTATTTATTATTTAGAAAATGTTACCTTTCCTTTCTAAGAGGCTCTACTCTAGGGTTGGGATGTATAACTCTCAAGAGGAATAGAAACACAGTCTGAAAGAGTATATCATATTATTTAACTCTTCTGTGGAAGTCTCATTACACCTAAGAATACAGGTGCAAGTTTCTAGTTATTTTGGAAGACACTATTATTTAACTTAATGGGGGTAACTGCAATTTACCTTTAACAATGTTTAGCATCATTGAGAGGCCTTCTGAATAAGCAGCCCATGAGACAACCATAATTCAAAAGAAGATCAAAGTTGGGTTAATAATCTGCAAGTGAGAAGAACCCTTATTTGATTTTCAATATTAAGCTGAATATGCTCTTTTCATATAGAATACAGTATATAATACATAACAAAAGTATTTTCATTATGAAACAAATCAGTTTCAGAAAAATTTAGGTTGCCTTTTAAATAGTGTTTAGTGTAGGTATGAATAAAGTGAAATTGAATCCAGAATGACAAAATAAAAACAAAAAATGGAGCAATCAAGCAGCACATATCAGACTTGTCAAAAGCAAACTCCTCATTCCCCAAGCCTTGGAGTCCATGTGCTTTGCCTTCTGGTAGTCTCAAAGATTCATAAGATTTATTTTTAACTTTCTAGTTAGAATTGTCTAGACTGGATTTCTTTTAATTCACAACTATCTACAACTGGGTTTTATTGCTTTAGGGTAGAAAGATCATTTGGATTAATTTTTCATGTTTCCCATTATGGAATAAATTTGACTAGGGAAATAACTGAAAAACAATTTAGAATTATGAGGAAAAATAGTTACCATTCACAGAAACCTGTTATGACTAGTATAATCTGTGCCAAATTCTTTGGAGATCAGATTTGACTGCATTGTTTAAAAGCAATGCTGATGGTATCAAGCTAAAGTAATAAGAATAGTAGCACTTCCCATAAATGACATGGTGACTCTGAATCAGCCACTGTTTTATGACTCGGTCACTCCTCCAAGAACCTTAATGAGGTAGGCACCAAAACTTATCTTTAATTTGTAGATTAGGAAACCGAGGCCAAGAGATTCAGCTGCCTAAGGACACGCAGTAGCAGTCACTGAACCACAACGTAGCTTACCTTTCACTTATTTCAAGGAAAGTACTTTATGAAATGCATAGTTTGTTCAGGATTTGTGAGCATTTAAATAAAAGTGGATCTTTGCTGAGGTTTTAAATTTAACAGAAATTTCAAGAGCCCTGAATGATTTTTCAGTGTTTTCACTTTTTGCTGTCTTGAAAGGAACATGTGTGTGTTTTACTGTATGTGAGCACATTTTTCTAATAACATATTTTGAATGAAACTGGAATACCAAAAATTAGCTGACTAAAAATTCATAACTGAATCTCTGATAGCCCTTGCTCTGTAATGATTTTAAGCTTTTTGCCAAAACTGGGACAATGTACAGAACACTTGACACTCACCTTCTTCACAATTTTCAGGCACTATCCCTTTATACAAATGTTGGCTGAAGGAAATCTTTTCATCTTCTCCTTCCATGTGAATGACCAAGAGACCAGGGGTTGTCCTAGCTGGGACCCCTTGGTCTACAGCTTTTAACTGCAGCCAAACAGGAAAACGTTCTGAAGATGGATTTTGCTGAAGTTGTATGGCTCCTGTGTATTCATTAATAGAAAACATTGACTGGGCCTCTGCAAAGCTGAACACGACAGTGCCATTGGGCCCCAAGTCTGAGTCCATGTGCTTTGCCTTCTGGTAGTCTCAAAGATTCATAAGATTTATTTTTAACTTTCTAGTTAGAATTGTCTAGACTGGATTTCTTTTAATTCACAACTATCTACAACTGGGTTTTATTGCTTTAGGGTAGAAAGATCATTTGGATTAATTTTTCATGTTTCCCATTATGGAATAAATTTGACTAGGGAAATAACTGAAAAACAATTTAGAATTATGAGGAAAAATAGTTACCATTCACAGAAACCTGTTATGACTAGTATAATCTGTGCCAAATTCTTTGGAGATCAGATTTGACTGCATTGTTTAAAAGCAATGCTGATGGTATCAAGCTAAAGTAATAAGAATAGTAGCACTTCCATAAATGACATGGTGACTCTGAATCAGCCACTGTTTTATGACTCGGTCACTCCTCCAAGAACCTTAATGAGGTAGGCACCAAAACTTATCTTTAATTTGTAGATTAGGAAACCGAGGCCAAGAGATTCAGCTGCCTAAGGACACGCAGTAGCAGTCACTGAACCACAACGTAGCTTACCTTTCACTTATTTCAAGGAAAGTACTTTATGAAATGCATAGTTTGTTCAGGATTTGTGAGCATTTAAATAAAAGTGGATCTTTGCTGAGGTTTTAAATTTAACAGAAATTTCAAGAGCCCTGAATGATTTTTCAGTGTTTTCACTTTTTGCTGTCTTGAAAGGAACATGTGTGTGTTTTACTGTATGTGAGCACATTTTTCTAATAACATATTTTGAATGAAACTGGAATACCAAAAATTAGCTGACTAAAAATTCATAACTGAATCTCTGATAGCCCTTGCTCTGTAATGATTTTAAGCTTTTTGCCAAAACTGGGACAATGTACAGAACACTTGACACTCACCTTCTTCACAATTTTCAGGCACTATCCCTTTATACAAATGTTGGCTGAAGGAAATCTTTTCATCTTCTCCTTCCATGTGAATGACCAAGAGACCAGGGGTTGTCCTAGCTGGGACCCCTTGGTCTACAGCTTTTAACTGCAGCCAAACAGGAAAACGTTCTGAAGATGGATTTTGCTGAAGTTGTATGGCTCCTGTGTATTCATTAATAGAAAACATTGACTGGGCCTCTGCAAAGCTGAACACGACAGTGCCATTGGGCCCCAAGTCTGAGTCATTGGCTCTGAGGATAGCCATTGTCTGGTTTGCAGGAGACTGAGGGGAAAGAAAAATATCAAAGGGGTTCTGTTCCCAAACTGGATCATTGTCATTAACGTCAGTGACATGTATTTTTATAACCACTGTGGTGCTTCGTGAGATCTGGACACCACAGTCTCTGGCCACAGCCTTAAACGTATGCATGGATCTGGCTTCTCTGTCCAGTGTGCGGCTGGTTCTCAGTGTGCCCAGCATGGGATCAACGGTGAATGCCCCAGAAGCCTCATCCACCAGAGAATACTCAGTTTGCCCGTTCAGGCCTTCATCCTTGTCAACAGCAGAGAGAACAAGAACCACTGTTCCCACCTGAGCATCCTCTCTCACGAAGGCCTGGTAATGGAGCCTGTGGAAGCAAGGGTTATGGTCATTGTCGTCCAGAACTCTGACTTGCAGCTGTGCCATGGAGCTCTGGGGTGGGTGCCCTAGATCAGAGCACAGGATGACAAGAGTGAAGTTGCTGACTTGCTCCCGGTCCAAAGCATGAGTGGTTGAGAGTTCTCCTGACATTTCATTAATAGCAAAGTACTCATCGGTATTTCCATCTAGTAAAGAAAGCAAATTCAAAATATATTTGAATTGAAAATGTAGTTGCCTTTTAGTATATAGTCATTTGTAGCCATTTACTATATACGTATTCATCCAACAAATATTTATTTCCTGATTATTACATCCTAGCAGTTTTACAAGTACATGATTAAGTCCTTGCTCTCATGAAGCTTCCTGATAATAATAATAAGGGGATAAACAAAACAATAAAGCTCAACATCTATCTCAATTCAACCAGTGATTTGAACATTTGCTTTAACTGATTTGCAGCAGTATGATTATTTTGCATGCAACTTCAGCTCTTTATAGTAATATATTTTTCCTCTTTAGAAGATTAAAATATATATTTTATTTGAAATAAAACAATAGTAGGTAGGGATATGAAACAGGATACAAAGTCCATTTGTAAATGTTGACCAAAAATTAACAGACTGACTTATAACAACATGTTTGTAATTTTCCCAACTGTTAATCACTATAGATTGAATGCCAGTTATATTACTACAGTAAAGTCCTCTTCTACATTCCATGGCTTTCTGTGAATGAACCATAACACTTCTGTTAGTGATAGTAGAATACTTGTCTGTCTCTTCCATAACACAAGCAAGGATTATGCTTTATCTTCCCTCCATCCTTCAAAAAATGTTCCTTTTGCTACTGTACATGGTACCAAGTAGAGTAGAATTTAAAATGGAACACAGGGATAAAAAACTTCCAAAGGCATTTTAAAGTCAACCCGAAGATTAGTCAGGAAAATGCAGTTCAATGAGCTATCAACCACATTCTTGATCGAGGCGGGGAGGGGGTCATTCTCAACAGATAAGAACTTACTGAAGCCTGCCAGAGGCATATGGAGGAAGTAGAGCAGTGTTCTGAGAAACAACAGCACAGGTATCTTTGGGGACTGAGGATCAGGGATTATATTTATGCCTCTTCAAAAAATATGCTAATCTGCACTAAACACAAGGATGATGAGACAGACTACATTTCTGCAGCACTTGTGATGGATAAAGCCATTCATTTCCTCAGCAAACATTTCAACTACACCTGTCAAACACCAAGTATGTGTTGAACACTGGGAATATGAGGAGAGGAAGATGTGGTTAGGATTCACATCTATGTCATGTTAAAATTACTAAGTCATTTGTAGCCATTTACTATATACGTATTCATCCAACAAATATTTATTTCCTGATTATTACATCCTAGCAGTTTTACAAGTACATGATTAAGTCCTTGCTCTCATGAAGCTTCCTGATAATAATAATAAGGGGATAAACAAAACAATAAAGCTCAACATCTATCTCAATTCAACCAGTGATTTGAACATTTGCTTTAACTGATTTGCAGCAGTATGATTATTTTGCATGCAACTTCAGCTCTTTATAGTAATATATTTTTCCTCTTTAGAAGATTAAAATATATATTTTATTTGAAATAAAACAATAGTAGGTAGGGATATGAAACAGGATACAAAGTCCATTTGTAAATGTTGACCAAAAATTAACAGACTGACTTATAACAACATGTTTGTAATTTTCCCAACTGTTAATCACTATAGATTGAATGCCAGTTATATTACTACAGTAAAGTCCTCTTCTACATTCCATGGCTTTCTGTGAATGAACCATAACACTTCTGTTAGTGATAGTAGAATACTTGTCTGTCTCTTCCATAACACAAGCAAGGATTATGCTTTATCTTCCCTCCATCCTTCAAAAAATGTTCCTTTTGCTACTGTACATGGTACCAAGTAGAGTAGAATTTAAAATGGAACACAGGGATAAAAAACTTCCAAAGGCATTTTAAAGTCAACCCGAAGATTAGTCAGGAAAATGCAGTTCAATGAGCTATCAACCACATTCTTGATCGAGGCGGGAGGGGTCATTCTCAACAGATAAGAACTTACTGAAGCCTGCCAGAGGCATATGGAGGAAGTAGAGCAGTGTTCTGAGAAACAACAGCACAGGTATCTTTGGGGACTGAGGATCAGGGATTATATTTATGCCTCTTCAAAAAATATGCTAATCTGCACTAAACACAAGGATGATGAGACAGACTACATTTCTGCAGCACTTGTGATGGATAAAGCCATTCATTTCCTCAGCAAACATTTCAACTACACCTGTCAAACACCAAGTATGTGTTGAACACTGGGAATATGAGGAGAGGAAGATGTGGTTAGGATTTCCATGAATTTATGGTTCAGAAGGAAAGGCACGTCAGTACTTGCACATTAAAGTACGTTGTGAAACTCATGTGCGCAGGACACTGGGAGGCACAGAAGATGAGAACAAAGTCCTGTGTTAGGATGGTCAGAAAATCCTTATTAGAAAGAGTGACATCAAAACTAACTCCAAAAGGGGAGGAAGCCAGATCATAAGTCTCAAGGGAGGGGGAAGAGGGACAAACCTGGGTAAAGTCCCAGGAATATGAGAAGTCAATGGTTGCAAACATTTTAGTAGGACTAGAACACAGGGTTCCCTGGGCATCTAAAGGTAGAATATAGGAAGAAAGTGACTTGACAGTGGAAAAACCTAAATCTGGAAGATAAACAGGATGTCCAATCATGAACTGCCCTGTATACACTGCTGAGACGGTGCTTTACCTTAAAATCTACCAGGAGCCCTTGCAAGATTTTAGATAAGAAAGCATTATGAATCACATTTCTGTCTTAGGAAGAGTTCTGGGTAGCAATGGCAGAGTTTTTAGTCCAGTGGAAGATTAGGAGGCTATTATAGTTATCAGCGAGAGCAATGAGGAAGTTCTGGAAAAATATACACCTAGAAGTAGATACATTCCAAAGACACAGAGGAAGAAAAATGAGTAAAGAAGGAAAGACTCATGATCTGACTTAGGGGAAAGACTGAAGGGTGTCTAGACCAGGTGTGTTTAACCCCGAGGTCTGAAGACCCGGAGCTGTATTAAGCTATCTAAGGAGTATCTGAAAACAGGTAAATTTTAAACCAATATCCAGAATTTTAGTTTACATATCTTTATTTCTAGAATTGTCCTGCCCATATATTTCAATAAGAAAACCCATAGGAAGGGGGCTTGTCTTTCCCAAAATCACTTTATAATCACTCTTCTTACAGATTATAAAAGAAAGGTTCACCTCTCGCCCCTACCAACCTGACCAAGATGCATCATACAAGGGTGTGAAATTTTCTAGACTACAAAGTAAGGGAGCATTCCCAGTACTGGTGCTTCATGTTGAAACAGGAACTGACTTTATTGCCTGGGGAATATATCATTTTCTTTTTTTTTTTTTTGGAGAGGATCTTTTCTAGAAGGCATCAAAACCACATTGGTATAAAAAGAAACTCTCTAAACTAAATTTTAGGACCTATTCAAGTTACTAAGTAGTAAATAAATAAAAAATAAAAGCCATTAATTAATTTGGGGAAATAAAAGTCATTAATTAATTTGGGGATACATATATCAGAAGGAGTTTAAGAACTGTTACTAGTATAACAACTATCTGTCTTCAATGGAAAAAAAAATATGTGAACAAGGATCTTCCATGTTTACATCTGTAAACAGGATTTTTAAGGGAATGTTGAACAAAAATGGCTGAAGATCACTGGCAGAAATTGTAGAAGATATAAGATCATGATGAGGTGAATGGAAAGGGAAGTGATGTTAAGTTCAGTTCTTGACACATTGATAATGAGATATTGTTGTATATAAAGATTGGGGCCTTGAAGCTATCAGGAAAAAATGCTGAAATGATTTGAAATGAAAGGGAAAAAATAAGTGGATGCCCAATGGTTTAAAAAGAAAAAAAGAGTAGTGTGTTACTATTCTGGTTTTGACATTAGAATTGTCTTCCAGGTATTTTAACTTCATTGTCTTTCAGCTATTTTACCTATGGAAATAGCTGAAAACTAAACACATAATGAAAGTGGTTTATGTTCACAGAAGTTTAAATTAATTGTCTATCAAAATGGCAATGATTACCATCCTTTGGGCCTCTTCCACAGTTCAGAATCCTTTGTTTTCTATGTGTGTGTGTGTGTATGTTTGTGTTTGTTGGATTTCTCCTTGAGCCAATTTTACCATCTTTTTGGTTTGTTTATTAGCTCATGAATTGAATAAAAATTGTGGAGGTTGTCAATTTTATATCTGTGTGAAAGTCATTATTTCCCTTTTAAAAATATGTCTTTGATGGCATGTCCTGGAGTGAAGATGGCAGAGAGTGAAGTCCACAGTCCACCAAAGGACATAGAGAACGGACAAAAATGCTATTTTTTGATCAAAGGCACTGACACTGATTCTGCTTTCTCATTGTAAAAAGAAAGAGACTGGAAAATAAAAATTTACTAGAAGGTGGGATCAAGACGGTAGAGTGGCAAGACCCTGAGTTTACCTCCTCCCAGGAAGATATCAAAACTACATTGATACAAAGAAAAACTCTCTCTGAATTTACCTGAAGACTAGAAAAATGACTCTTTCACAACCAAACAAAAGAAGAAAAACATGGAGTCTATAAGGAGGCAAATAGAAGAAATCTAGCTGGATCCACACCCCTGCTGGGTATACACAAGAGAAAGATTTCATGGGATCAGGATCTTTCCCCATGAGTGAGGGTTTTAAAACCCCACAACAAGCAGGCCAGCCCTCATGTCCAGAACTGGGAACACAAACCCCTTTAGGTAGTTTGAAAACCAATGGGGTTTAATGGAGGCCTGTGGGAAATTGAGACTGCTCTTGAAGAGTGTTGACACACTTGTTTATCCCTTGCCTGGTACTCTGGTTAGCGCATCATGACTACTTCAGTACTCCTCACCCCTGTCTGAGATAGGTTCTTTCCTCAGTTCTTCCTGTTCCAGACCTGCTCCTTGACAAGGCAGAAATCACCAGTGTACCTTGGGAAAAGCCGGGTCTTTCAGTAAGCTTCTATTCTAGCCTCTTGGATCCCAGTCTCACTCCTGGGCAAGGCAGAAACCTTTAAAACACCATGGGGATGTTAACTTCACTCAGGATGGTGACCCTATCCCCTCAAAACCTTGTCCCAGCCCTCAGCATGGCAGTGACTGCTAGTACATCCCAAGAAAAGACATGTCCCATGATCACTTTAGATCCAGCTCTCCCACCAAAGCTGCTGGGCATAGGTAGACCACATAGGGATGATCCAACACAAGGGCATGACTTCAAGACTGATGGGTATGTTTTCTTCAGTTTCACAGAGAAAGTCAAACAAAATGAGAAGATAGAAGGACATGTTCCAAAGCAAAGAGCAATATAAAACCCTGGGTGGAGGGAAGTCTAATGAGACAGAGATAAATAATTTACCTGATAAAGGGTTCAAAGCAGTAGTCAGAAAAATCTTAACCAAAGGACATAGAGAACGGACAAAATGCTATTTTTTGATCAAAGGCACTGACACTGATTCTGCTTTCTCATTGTAAAAAGAAAGAGACTGGAAAATAAAAATTTACTAGAAGGTGGGATCAAGACGGTAGAGTGGCAAGACCCTGAGTTTACCTCCTCCCAGGAAGATATCAAAACTACATTGATACAAAGAAAAACTCTCTCTGAATTTACCTGAAGACTAGAAAAATGACTCTTTCACAACCAAACAAAAGAAGAAAAACATGGAGTCTATAAGGAGGCAAATAGAAGAAATCTAGCTGGATCCACACCCCTGCTGGGTATACACAAGAGAAAGATTTCATGGGATCAGGATCTTTCCCCATGAGTGAGGGTTTTAAAACCCCACAACAAGCAGGCCAGCCCTCATGTCCAGAACTGGGAACACAAACCCCTTTAGGTAGTTTGAAAACCAATGGGGTTTAATGGAGGCCTGTGGGAAATTGAGACTGCTCTTGAAGAGTGTTGACACACTTGTTTATCCCTTGCCTGGTACTCTGGTTAGCGCATCATGACTACTTCAGTACTCCTCACCCCTGTCTGAGATAGGTTCTTTCCTCAGTTCTTCCTGTTCCAGACCTGCTCCTTGACAAGGCAGAAATCACCAGTGTACCTTGGGAAAAGCCGGGTCTTTCAGTAAGCTTCTATTCTAGCCTCTTGGATCCCAGTCTCACTCCTGGGCAAGGCAGAAACCTTTAAAACACCATGGGGATGTTAACTTCACTCAGGATGGTGACCCTATCCCCTCAAAACCTTGTCCCAGCCCTCAGCATGGCAGTGACTGCTAGTACATCCCAAGAAAAGACATGTCCCATGATCACTTTAGATCCAGCTCTCCCACCAAAGCTGCTGGGCATAGGTAGACCACATAGGGATGATCCAACACAAGGGCATGACTTCAAGACTGATGGGTATGTTTTCTTCAGTTTCACAGAGAAAGTCAAACAAAATGAGAAGATAGAAGGACATGTTCCAAAGCAAAGAGCAATATAAAACCCTGGGTGGAGGGAAGTCTAATGAGACAGAGATAAATAATTTACCTGATAAAGGGTTCAAAGCAGTAGTCAGAAAAATCTTAACCAAACTTGGGGAAAGAATAGAGAAATACAATGAAAACTGCAACAAAAGACTAGAAAATATTTAAAAAATCAATTTGAATTCTGTATATGAATCAGAACCAATTGCATTCTAAAGAATACAGTAACTAGAGAAATACACTAGAAGGAATTAACAGCAGATTAGGTGATACAGAGAAACACAAAGATGACCTGGAAGACAGAATAGTAGAAATCACCTTATCAGAGCAACAAAAAGAAGAAAAAATAATGAGAATTATTTAAGGAATTTCTAGGACAATATCAAGCATATACTCCATTTGCATTATAAGAGTCACAGAGGAAGAGAGAGAAAAAGGAAAGCATATTTGATGAAATTATAGCTGAAAATATCACTGACCTGAAAGGAAATGTATATTCTAGTCCAAGAAGCATTAAAGAGACTCACACCAAGTCATAGCATAATTAAAATGGAAAAATGTAAAAACTGAATGAGAGAATTTTAAAGGCAGGAAGAGAAAGATAGAGTCACATACAGGGGAACCACCATAAATATTAACTGACTTTTTGGAAGAAATCTTGCAAGACAATGAAAGGGGCATGACATATTTAAAGTGCTGAAAGGAAAGAACCTACAACCAAAGACACTCCACTCAGCATGGTTGTCATTCAGACTTGAAGGGGAGATAAAGAGCTACCTAGACAAGCAGAAACTAAAAGAGGTTGTTACCTTTAAACTGGCCTTACAATAAACATTAAAGCGTTTTCTTTAAATGAAAAAGAAAAGTGTATAACAAGAAACTCTTTAAATATATGAAGAAAAAATCTCATTGATAAATATAAATATATAGTAATGGCAGTGACTGCTAGTACATCCCAAGAAAAGACATGTCCCATGATCACTTTAGATCCAGCTCTCCCACCAAAGCTGCTGGGCATAGGTAGACCACATAGGGATGATCCAACACAAGGGCATGACTTCAAGACTGATGGGTATGTTTTCTTCAGTTTCACAGAGAAAGTCAAACAAAATGAGAAGATAGAAGGACATGTTCCAAAGCAAAGAGCAATATAAAACCCTGGGTGGAGGGAAGTCTAATGAGACAGAGATAAATAATTTACCTGATAAAGGGTTCAAAGCAGTAGTCAGAAAAATCTTAACCAAACTTGGGGAAAGAATAGAGAAATACAATGAAAACTGCAACAAAAGACTAGAAAATATTTAAAAAATCAATTTGAATTCTGTATATGAATCAGAACCAATTGCATTCTAAAGAATACAGTAACTAGAGAAATACACTAGAAGGAATTAACAGCAGATTAGGTGATACAGAGAAACACAAAGATGACCTGGAAGACAGAATAGTAGAAATCACCTTATCAGAGCAACAAAAGAAGAAAAATAATGAGAATTATTTAAGGAATTTCTAGGACAATATCAAGCATATACTCCATTTGCATTATAAGAGTCACAGAGGAAGAGAGAGAAAAAGGAAAGCATATTTGATGAAATTATAGCTGAAAATATCACTGACCTGAAAGGAAATGTATATTCTAGTCCAAGAAGCATTAAAGAGACTCACACCAAGTCATAGCATAATTAAAATGGAAAAATGTAAAAACTGAATGAGAGAATTTTAAAGGCAGGAAGAGAAAGATAGAGTCACATACAGGGGAACCACCATAAATATTAACTGACTTTTTGGAAGAAATCTTGCAAGACAATGAAAGGGGCATGACATATTTAAAGTGCTGAAAGGAAAGAACCTACAACCAAAGACACTCCACTCAGCATGGTTGTCATTCAGACTTGAAGGGGAGATAAAGAGCTACCTAGACAAGCAGAAACTAAAAGAGGTTGTTACCTTTAAACTGGCCTTACAATAAACATTAAAGCGTTTTCTTTAAATGAAAAAGAAAAGTGTATAACAAGAAACTCTTTAAATATATGAAGAAAAAATCTCATTGATAAATATAAATATATAGTAATGGCAGTGAATCAAGCACATAAATAAGCTACTATAAACATTAAAATAGAAAATTTATAAAATCAAATATAACTATGATAAGCACTGGAAGGAATAAGAATGTAAAATATGGCACCAAAACATAAAGTGTATTGAGAGTGAAACAAAAAAGGTAAAGCTTTTAGAATGTGTTTAAATTTAAACAACTATCAGTTTAAAACAACTATACATAATCGATATATATGAACCTCATGGCAGCCACAAATCAACATGAAGAACAAAGAGAAAATAATCCAAACATAAGACAAAATCACTACACTGCAAGGGAATAGACTGAACAAACAAGAAAAGAATTGAGAGAAAAACTACAAAAGCAACAAGAAAATAGTAATAAAATGGCAGTAAGTACATTTCTGTCAATAATCACTTTATGTAAATAGATTAAATGCTCCCATCACAGGATATAGAGTGGCTGAATGGACAGGAAAACAAACTCACTTGTATGCTGCCTACAAGAGACTCATTTCAGATCTAAAACACACACACCTGAAAATTAAAGGAAAGCTACTAAATGAAAATGGAAATGAAAACAGAGGCAACAGTAGCAATATCAGACAAAATAGACTTTGAAACAAAATTTACAACAAAGACAAAGAATGGCATCATGTGATGATAAAGAGGTCAATCCAAGAATAAAATATAACATTTGTAAACATAAATGCACCTAGTACACATGTGAATCATAAATTGCTTCAGTTGTGCCTGACTTTTTGTAATCTTATAGACTATAGCCTGATAGGCTCATCTGTCCATGGGATTCTCCAGGCACTAATACTAGAGTGGACTGACATACCCTACTCCAGGAGATCCTCCTGATCGAGGGATCAAACTCACAACTCCTGCATTGGCAGGTGATTTCAGATAGAACCACCTGCGAAGCCTGCACCTAGTGCAGGAGTACCTAAATATATAAGGCAAATATTAACACATATAATGGAAGAAACTAACAGAAATAAAATAAGAGAATTTAATATCCCATTTACATAAATGAACAGATCATTCAGACAGAAAATTAACAAGTGATACCTTAGATGACACCTTAGATCAAAAAGACCTAATAGATATCTACAAATCATTCCATTAAAAACAGCATAAAGCACATTCTTTTCAAGGGCACATGGAACATTCTCCAGGACAGATCACATGCTAGGCCACAAAAATTCTCTAATACATTTAAAAAGATTGAAATCATACCAAACATTCATCTTTCCTTACCACAATGGTATGAAACTAGAAATCAACTTCAGACAGGAAACTGGAATACATACAAACATGTAGAGACTAAACAACATACTATTAAAAAACCAATGGGTCAAAAAAGAAATCAAACAGGAAATTTAAAAAATATATTGAAATGAATGAAGACAAAGACACAACTTTACAAAATCTACGAGACATAACAAAAGGAATTATAAGAAGTTTATAGTAACCCAGGTCTAACTCAAAAAACAATAAATATCTCAAATAACCTAACTTTCCATCGAAAGAACCTAGGAAAAGAAGTACAAACAAAGCCCAAAGTCAACAGAAAGAAGAGAACAATAAAGATCAAAAAAGTAAATAAAATAAGAGCAAACTTTTTTAAAATAGAAAAGAGTAGTGAAAATAACAGCTGGTTATTTTAAGATAAACAAAATTGATAAACTTTTAGCCAGGCTTATAAAGAAAATAACAAAAAGTCTTAAGTATACAAAATTAGAAATAAAAGAGGAGAAATTAAGAGAGAAAAACTCCACAAAGGCAAGCACCTGCAAACAAGACCCGGCAGCACTGAACTGCCAGTATTACTGTGCAAAACGATCCATCCAAACAACAAAGAAGACAAAAATACAAATCCAACCATCAGCAGACAGGTATGCCACCTAACTCAGGCCTGCACATCAGAGGGGGAAAAAATAATTAAATAAATAAAAACACATCTCCTCCCATACCCTACACAAAGCCCATACGAACCACTGGACTTTCCTACAAGGGAAAAAACCAAAAGGAAGAAAAAACTCAACCTCAAAGCCTGGGAAAGGAGACCATAAACACAATAAATCAAAAATTATTCATTTATTGAATAATGAAAAGGTAGAAAAACACTGAACAAATTAAGGAAGAAACTAGAAACACACAAAAATAAATGAGCAAGAACAAATTAGACAAAGTAACTGAAAGAGAATTCAGAAAACTGATGCTAAAGACAATCTAAAACCTCAAAAATAGAATGGAGAAAATGCAAGAATCAACTGACACACTGAACAAAGATATACAAGAAATTAAAAATAAACAGACACAAAATAAACAACTACATTGCTGAACTTAAAAGTGCTCTAGAAGGAATCAATAGTTGAATACCTGAGGCAGAAGAACAGATAAGTGAGCTGTAATATACAATGCTGGAAATAACTGCTGAAGAACAGAAGAAAGATCAAAGAACGAAAAGAGATGAGTCTCAGAGACCCTGGGATAATACAAAACACACAAATATTTGAATTATAGGGGATCCAGGAGAAGAAGAGAAAAAGAAAGTATATGAGAAATATTTTAAAAAGATTATAGCTGAAAACTTCCCCAGCATAGGAAAGGAATAGTGACCCAAGTCCAAGAAGCACAGACTCCCATATAGGATAAACTCCAGGAGAAATATGCTAAGACACATACTAATTAAGATAACACAAATTAAACACAAGTAAAGAATATTAAAAACAGCAAGGGAAAAACAACAAGTAACATACAAGGGAAACCCCACACATTTAACAGCTGATCTTCCAGCAGAAACTCTGCAGGCCAGAAGGGAAAGGCAATACACATTTAAGGTGCTAAAAGAGAAAAATCTACAACCCAGATTACTCTACCCAGCAATGATCTCATTTAAAGCTAATGGAAAAATAAAAAGCTTTACAGGCAAGCAAAAGTTAAGAGAAGTGAGTACAACCAAACCAGCCATACAACAAATGCTAAAGGGACTTATAGATTCAGCAAATGCAAGTAAAAGATCTATAAGACAAACTCCAAACACTTGAGATTATGGCAATAGGAGCATGTATCAACAATTACTTTAAATGCAAATGGATTAAATGCTTCAACCAAAAGACACAGACTGGTTGAACAGATACAAAAAGAAGACCTGTATGTGTACTGCTTACAAGAAACCTGCTTCAGACCTAAGGTTGAAAGTGAGAGAACGAAAATGGACAGTTTCTCGGGGAAGATTAATCTCCTAAGACTGAACCAGGAAGAAACAGAAACTTTGAACAAGCTAATCACAAGCTCAGAAATCGAATTTGTGATTAAAAATCTAACCAAAAATAAAAGCCCAGGGCCAGATGGCTTCACAGCCGAATTCTACCAAACATTTAATGAAGAGCTAATGCCTGTCCTTTTAGAACTCTTTCAAAAAACTGCACAGGAAAGAACATCCTCAAACATATTCTATGAGGCCACCATCATCCTGATACCAAAGCCAGGCAAAGACAACACAAAAAAGGAAAATTATAGGCCAATTTTACTGATGAACTTAGATGCCAAGATCCTCAACAAAATCCTAGCAAACAGAATTCAACGACACATCAAAAAACTCATACATCATGATCAAGTCGGGTTCATCCCAGGCATGCAAGGATTTCTCAATATCTGCAAATCAATCAATGTGATACACCATATCAACAAATTGAAAGACAAAAATCACGTGATCATCTCAATAGATGCAGAAAAAGCCTTCGACAAAGTACAACACCCATTTATGATAAAAACTCTTCAGAAAATGGGCATAGAAGGAACCTATCTCAACATAGTGAAAGCCATATATGAGAAGCCCACAGCGAACATTGTCCTCAACGGTGAAAAACTGAAAGCATTCCCTCTAAGATCAGGAACAAAGCAGGGGTGTCCACTTTCACCACTACTATTCAACATAGTCCTGGAAGTTCTAGCAACAGAAATAAGAGAAGAGAAAGAAATCAAAGGAATCCAGATTGGAAAGGAAGAATTCAAGCTCTCTCTGTTTGCAGACAACATGATATTATACATAGAAAATCCCAAATACTCTATTACAAAGCTACTAGAGCTAATCAATGAATTCAGCAAAGTCACAGGATACAAAGTCAACACACAGAAATCAGTGGCATTCCTATAAACAAACAATGAAAAATCAGAAAACAAAATCAAAGAGGCAATCCCCTTCACCACTGCAACCAGAAGAATCAAATATCTAGGAATAAACCTACCCAAAGAAACAAAAGAATTGTACACAGAAAGTTACAAGTCACTCATGAAAGAAATTAGAGAAGACTGAAACAGATGCAGAGATATTCCATGTTCCTGGGTCGGAAGAATCAATATTGTGAAAATGACCACACTACCAAATATCATCTACAGATTCAATGCAATACTTATTCAACTATCATTGACATTTTTCACAGAACTAGACCAAAGAATAACACAGTTCATATGGAGACGCAAGAGACCTCGAATAGCCAAAGCAATCTTGAGAAAGAAAAACGGAGCTGGAGGGATCAGCCTCCCTAACTTCAGACTCTACTACAAAGCAACAGTCATCAAGACAGTATGGTACTGGCACAAAAACAGAACTATAGACCAATGGAACAAGATCGAGAACCCAGAGATAAACCCACGCACCTATAGGTACCTTATTTTTGACAAAGGAGGAGAAACTTATAAAATGGGACAAAGACAGCCTCTTCAATATTTACATCTTAGATGAATCCTCAACAAAATCCTAGAAATTCCCGGGTTCATCCCAGGCATGCAAGGATTTCTCAACATCCGCAAATCAATCAACGTGATACACCATATCAACAAGTTGAAAGACCTAAATCACATGATCATCTCAATAGATGCAGAAAAAGCCTTCGACAAAGTACAACACCCATTTAAGATAAAAACTCTTCAAATAATGGGCATAGAAGGAACCTATCTCAACATAGTGAAAGCCATATATGAGAAGCCCACAGCGAACATTGTCCTCAACGGTGAAAAACTGAAAGCATTCCCTCTAAGATCAGGAACAAAGCAGGGGTGTCCACTTTCACCACTACTATTCAACATAGTCCTGGAAGTTCTAGCAACAGAAATAAGAGAAGAGAAAGAAATCAAAGGAATCCAGATTGGAAAGGAAGAATTCAAGCTCTCTCTGTTTGCAGACAACATGATATTATACATAGAAAATCCCAAATACTCTATTACAAAGCTACTAGAGCTAATCAATGAATTCAGCAAAGTCACAGGATACAAAGTCAACACACAGAAATCAGTGGCATTCCTATAAACAAACAATGAAAAATCAGAAAACAAAATCAAAGAGGCAATCCCCTTCACCACTGCAACCAGAAGAATCAAATATCTAGGAATAAACCTACCCAAAGAAACAAAAGAATTGTACACAGAAAGTTACAAGTCACTCATGAAAGAAATTAGAGAAGACTGAAACAGATGCAGAGATATTCCATGTTCCTGGGTCGGAAGAATCAATATTGTGAAAATGACCACACTACCAAATATCATCTACAGATTCAATGCAATACTTATTCAACTATCATTGACATTTTTCACAGAACTAGACCAAAGAATAACACAGTTCATATGGAGACGCAAGAGACCTCGAATAGCCAAAGCAATCTTGAGAAAGAAAAACGGAGCTGGAGGGATCAGCCTCCCTAACTTCAGACTCTACTACAAAGCAACAGTCATCAAGACAGTATGGTACTGGCACAAAAACAGAACTATAGACCAATGGAACAAGATCGAGAACCCAGGGATAAACCCACGCACCTATAGGTACCTTATTTTTGACAAAGGAGGAGAAACTTATAAAATGGGACAAAGACAGCCTCTTCAACAAATGGTGCTGGGAAAATTGGACAGCTACACGCAAAAAAATGAAGTTGGAACATTCCCTGACACCATACACAAAGATCAACTCAAAATGGATTAAAGACCTAAATATAAGAGGAGAAACCATCAAACTCTTAGAGAAGAATATAGGCAAAACCCTAAAGGACATCAATCAAAGCAAGATCTTCTCTGACCCACCTACTAGAAAAGCAGAACTGAAAAGAAAAATGAACATGTGGGACCTCATGAAACTTAAAAGCTTTTGTACAGCTAAAGAAATTACAAAAAAGCTGAACAGACACCCCACAGAGTGGGAGAAAATCATAGCAAATGAAACAACAGACAAAGAATTAATCTCCGAACTGTACAAGCAACTCAGACAACTCAGCACAGGAAAAACGAACAACCCATTCAAAAAATGGGAAAAAGACCTAAAGAGACGCCTCTCCAAAGAGGACATACAGATGGCCCAAAAGCATATGAAACGATGCTCAACCTCGCTTATTATTAGAGAAATGCAAATTAAAACTACAATGAGATATCACCTCACACCCGTCAGAATGGCCATCTTCAAAAAATCTGCAGACAATAAATGCTGGAGAGGGTGCGGAGAAAAGGGAACCCTCTTACATTGCTGGTGGGAATGTAAATTGATACAGCCTCTATGGAAGACAGTCTGGAGATTTCTTAAAAAACTAAAAATAGAAGCACCGTATGACCCAGCAGTCCCACTCTTAGGCTTATATCCTGATGAAATCAAAACTGAAAGAAGCACCTGTACCTCAATGTTCATTGCAGCTCTCTATACAATAGCCAGAACATGGAAGCAACCTAGATGTCCAGCGACGAATGAATGGATCCAGAAGCTCTGGTACATATATACAATGGAATACTACTCAGCTGTTAAAAGAAATGCAGAAGACCTCGAATAGCCAAAGCAATCCTGAGAAAGAAAAACGGAGCTGGAGGGATCAGCCTCCCTAACTTCAGACTCTACTACAAAGCAACAGTCATCAAGACAGTATGGTACTGGCACAAAAACAGAACTATAGACCAATGGAACAAGATCGAGAACCCAGAGATAAACCCACGCACCTATAGGTACCTTATTTTTGACAAAGGAGGAGAAACTTATAAAATGGGACAAAGACAGCCTCTTCAACAAATGGTGCTGGGAAAATTGGACAGCTACATGCAAAAAAATGAAGTTGGAACATTCCCTGACACCATACACAAAGATCAACTCAAAATGGATTAAAGACCTAAATATAAGAGGAGAAACCATCAAACTCTTAGAGAAGAATATAGGCAAAACCCTAAAGGACATCAATCAATGCAAGATCTTCTCTGACCCACCTACTAGAAAAGCAGAACTGAAAAGAAAAATGAACATGTGGGACATCATGAAACTTAAAAGCTTTTGTACAGCTAAAGAAATTACAAAAAAGCTGAACAGACACCCCACAGAGTGGGAGAAAATCATAGCAAATGAAACAACAGACAAAGAATTAATCTCCGAACTGTACAAGCAACTCAGACAACTCAGCACAGGAAAAACGAACAACCCATTCAAAAAATGGGAAAAAGACCTAAAGAGACGCCTCTCCAAAGAGGACATACAGATGGCCCAAAAGCATATGAAACGATGCTCAACCTCGCTTATTATTAGAGAAATGCAAATTAAAACTACAATGAGATATCACCTCACACCCGTCAGAATGGCCATCTTCAAAAAATCTGCAGACAATAAATGCTGGAGAGGGTGCGGAGAAAAGGGAACCCTCTTACATTGCTGGTGGGAATGTAAATTGATACAGCCTCTATGGAAGACAGTCTGGAGATTTCTTAAAAAACTAAAAATAGAAGCACCGTATGACCCAGCAGTCCCACTCTTAGGCTTATATCCTGATGAAATCAAAACTGAAAGAAGCACCTGTACCTCAATGTTCATTGCAGCTCTCTATACAATAGCCAGAACATGGAAGCAACCTAGATGTCCAGCGACGAATGAATGGATCCAGAAGCTCTGATACATATATACAATGGAATAGTACTCAGCTGTTAAAAGAAATGCAGAAGACTCAGTCCTAATGAAGTGGCTGGCTCTAGAACCTATCATAAAAAGTGAAGTAAGTCAAAAAGAGAAAGACAAATACAGTATACTACCACACATATATGGAATCTAGCGGGACGGTCTTGATATCACACACAGGGAACTCATGGAAAAAAAGACAGAGCATAGACATAGGGACATCGTGGCGAATAAATAGGGAGGAGGAGGCATGGAGGAAGTAACAAGGAAACCTACGGTGTTATGTGTGGAAAAGATAGTTGGTGTCACAGTGCTAAGGGAATAGGAGTGCTTACAATGGCTTGGGGCAAAGGTCTGGAGGGGTGGGATGGGGGGATCTAGGCGGGTGGGGACCAGGGATATGCATATGACTGATCGGGGAACATACATGTCTGTGAACAACAAAACTCTGTAAAACCTTTAAAATAAAGAATAATAATAAAAAAAAACTACAATGAGATATCACCTCACACCCGTCAGAATGGCCATCATCAATAAATCAATAGACAATAAATGCTGGAGAGGTGCAGAGAAAAGGGAATCCTCTTGCATTGCTGGTGGGAATGTCAATTGATACAGCCTCTATGGAAGACAGTATGGAGATTCCTTCAAAAACTAACAATAGAAGCACCATATCACCCAGCAATCCCACGCTTAGGCTTATATCCTGATGAAATCAAAACTGAAAGAAGCACCTGTACCTCAATGTTCATTGCAGCTCTCTATACAATAGCCAGAACATGGAAGCAACCTAGATGTCCAGCGACGAATGAATGGATCCAGAAGCTCTGATACATATATACAATGGAATAGTACTCAGCTGTTAAAAGAAATGCAGAAGACTCAGTCCTAATGAAGTGGCTGGCTCTAGAACCTATCATAAAAAGTGAAGTAAGTCAAAAAGAGAAAGACAAATACAGTATACTACCACACATATATGGAATCTAGCGGGACGGTCTTGATATCACACACAGGGAACTCATGGAAAAAAAGACAGAGCATAGACATAGGGACATCGTGGCGAATAAATAGGGAGGAGGAGGCATGGAGGAAGTAACAAGGAAACCTACGGTGTTATGTGTGGAAAAGATAGTTGGTGTCACAGTGCTAAGGGAATAGGAGTGCTTACAATGGC
The DNA here is from genome assembly GCA_022376925.1 of Tragulus kanchil. Lineage (NCBI taxonomy): Eukaryota > Metazoa > Chordata > Mammalia > Artiodactyla > Tragulidae > Tragulus > Tragulus kanchil. Next base: position 47,219,644 of record JAIOJX010000025.1, read on the forward strand.
TTGGGGCAAAGGTCTGGAGGGGTGGGATGGGGGGATCTAGGCGGGTGGGGACCAGGGATATGCATATGACTGATCGGGGAACATACATGTCTGTGAACAACAAAACTCTGTAAAACCTTTAAAATAAAGAATAATAATAAAAAAAAACTACAATGAGATATCACCTCACACCCGTCAGAATGGCCATCATCAATAAATCAATAGACAATAAATGCTGGAGAGGTGCAGAGAAAAGGGAACCCTCTTGCATTGCTGGTGGGAATGTCAATTGATACAGCCTCTATGGAAGACAGTATGGAGATTCCTTCAAAAACTAACAATAGAAGCACCATATCACCCAGCAATCCCACGCTTAGGCTTATATCCTGATGAAATCAAAACTGAAAGAAGCACCTGTACCCCAATGTACATTGCAGCTCTCTATACAGTAGCCAGAACATGGAAGCAACCTAGATGTCCATTGACGAATGAATGGATCCAGAAGCTTTGGTACATATATACAATGGAATACTACTCAGCTGTTAAAACAAATGCAGAAGACTCAGTTCTAATGAGGTGACTGGAGCTAGAACATATCATAAAAATTGAAGTAAGTCAAAAAGAGAAAGACAAGTACAGTATACTAACACATATATATGGAATCTAGTAGGGTGGTCTTGATAACACACGCAGTGAACTCATGGAAAAACAGACAGAGCATAGACATAGGGACATTGTGGGGAAGAAATAGGGAGGGGGAGGCATGGAGGGAGTAACATGGAAACCTATACTGTCATGTGTGGAAAAGATAGCTATTGTCATTGTGCTAAGGGAATAGGAGTGCTCACAATGGCATGGGGCGATGGTCCGGAGGGGTAGGATGGGGGTACTGGGGGGATGGGGACCAGGGATATGCATATGACTGATCGGGAACATACATGTCTGTGAACAACAAAACTCTGTAAAACCTTTAAAATAAAGAATTAAAAAAAAAATAAAGTGAGAGAACGGAAAAATATATTCCTTGCAAATGGAAATCAAAAGAAAGTTGGAGTAGCAATCTTCACATCAGACAGAATAGGCCTTAAAATAAAGAAGATTATAAGAGACAAGGCCAGACACTACATAATGATCAAGAGACCAATCCAAGAGGAAGACATAACAATTATAAATATCTATACACCCAACACAGGAGCACCTCAATACATAAGACAGACATAAAAGAAGAAATTGGTAGTAACACAATAATAGTAGGAGATTTTAAAACCCCACTAACACCAATGGACAGATCATCAAAACAGAAAATTAATAAGGAAACACAAGCCTTAAATGATACATTGGAAGACATGGATCTCATTGCTTACTTTAGGACATTCCACCCAAACGCAGAAGAACACAGTTTCTTCTCAAAACTAACAATAGAAGCACCATATCACCCAGCAACCCACGCTTAGGCTTATATCCTGATGAAATCAAAACTGAAAGAAGCACCTGTACCCCAATGTACATTGCAGCTCTCTATACAGTAGCCAGAACATGGAAGCAACCTAGATGTCCATTGACGAATGAATGGATCCAGAAGCTTTGGTACATATATACAATGGAATACTACTCAGCTGTTAAAACAAATGCAGAAGACTCAGTTCTAATGAGGTGACTGGAGCTAGAACATATCATAAAAATTGAAGTAAGTCAAAAAGAGAAAGACAAGTACAGTATACTAACACATATATATGGAATCTAGTAGGGTGGTCTTGATAACACACGCAGTGAACTCATGGAAAAACAGACAGAGCATAGACATAGGGACATTGTGGGGAAGAAATAGGGAGGGGGAGGCATGGAGGGAGTAACATGGAAACCTATACTGTCATGTGTGGAAAAGATAGCTATTGTCATTGTGCTAAGGGAATAGGAGTGCTCACAATGGCATGGGGCGATGGTCCGGAGGGGTAGGATGGGGGTACTGGGGGGATGGGAACCAGGGATATGCATATGACTGATCGGGAACATACATGTCTGTGAACAACAAAACTCTGTAAAACCTTTAAAATAAAGAATTAAAAAAAAAATAAAGTGAGAGAACGGAAAAATATATTCCTTGCAAATGGAAATCAAAAGAAAGTTGGAGTAGCAATCTTCACATCAGACAGAATAGGCCTTAAAATAAAGAAGATTATAAGAGACAAGGCCAGACACTACATAATGATCAAGAGACCAATCCAAGAGGAAGACATAACAATTATAAATATCTATACACCCAACACAGGAGCACCTCAATACATAAGACAGACATAAAAGAAGAAATTGGTAGTAACACAATAATAGTAGGAGATTTTAAAACCCCACTAACACCAATGGACAGATCATCAAAACAGAAAATTAATAAGGAAACACAAGCCTTAAATGATACATTGGAAGACATGGATCTCATTGCTTACTTTAGGACATTCCACCCAAACGCAGAAGAACACAGTTTCTTCTCAAGTGCTCATGGAATATTCTCCAGGATACACTACATCTTGGTTCACAAATCAAACCTCTGTATATTTGAGAAAATTGAAATTATATAAACCATCTTTTCTGAACACAATGATATGAGACTAGATATCAATTATAGTAAAAAAAAGTTAAAAAGCTGAATCACATTTAGATTAAACAATACATTTCTAAATAATGAACAGATTACCAAAGAAATCAAAAGGGAAATAAAGAAATTCCTAGAAGAAAATGACAATGAAAACAGGACAACTCAAAACCTATGGGATGGGGCTTCCCTGGTGGTCCAGTGGGTAAAGACACTGCCTTGAAGTGCAGGGGGTGCCAGTTCGATCCCTGGCCTGGGAAGATGCCACGTGCTGCAGAGTGGCTGGACTGATACGTCAACTACAAAGTCAGCACTCTGGAGCCCATGCAGCCAGAGCCCTTGCCCTGCAACGAGGAGGCCACTGCAATGGGAGGCCCACACAGGTCAAAGAACAAAGATGGATGAAAACAAATAAATTAAATATCAATAGAAGCAGCCAAAAAAACAAAAAAGACCTATGGGATACAGCAAAAGCAGTTCTAAGATGAAAGCTTATAGCAATACAATCCTATCTCAAGAAAGAAGACAAACAAGACAACCTAACTTTACATTTAAAAACAACTGGAAAAAGAAGAACCAAAAAAACCCTAAACTTAGCAGAAGAGAAAGCATAAAGATGAGAAAGAAATAAATGAAAAACAAATGAAGGAAACAATAGTAAAGATTAATAAAACCAAAAGCTGGTTCTTAGAAAAGATAAACAAAATCAACACACCTCTAGCAAGACTCATCAAGAAAAATAGACAGAAGAATCAAATCAACAAAATCAAAAATGAAAAAGGAGAGGTTACAATGGACAATATAGAAGTACATAGGGCTATAAGAGAATATTATGAACAACTGTATGGCAACAAGTTGGACCTGCCAGAAATGGACAGATTCTTAGAGAATTTCAATCTCCAAATCTGAACCAAGAAGAAATAGAAATTATGAACAATCCAATTACAAGCTCAGAAATTGAATCTGTGACCAATAATCTACCCAAAAATAAAAACCCAGGGCCAGATGGCTTCACAGGTGAATTCTATCAGTCATTTAGAGAAGATCTAATTCCGATTCTTCTAAAATTCTTTCACAACATAACACAGGAAGGAACACTTCCAAATTCATTCTACAAGACCAATATCACCCTGACACCAAAACCAGGCAAGGACAACATCAAAAAAATGAAATTACAGGCCAGTATCACTGATGCATGTAGACACAAAAATCCTTGCAAACAGAATTCAACAAATACATCAAAAGCTCCTACACCATGATCAAGGTGGGTTTATCCCAGACATTCAAGGATTCTTCAGTATCTTCAAATCAATCAATTTGATACATCATATCAACAAATTGAAAGATAAATATCATATGATAATCTAATAGATGCAGAAAAAGTCTTTGACAAAATCCAGCAATTTATGATTAAAAAAAAAAAAAACCCTTCAAAAAATGGGCATAGAAAGAACCTACCTCAACATAGTGAAAACCATGTAGATAAGCCCACAGCAAACACTATTCTCAATGGTGAAAATTTGAAAATATTCCCTCTAAGATCAAGAACAAGACAGGGGTGTCCACTCTCACCACTATAATTCAACATAGTCTTAGAAGTTCTAACTACAACAATTAGAAGATTGCAGAAGAAGTGAAACTCTCACTGTTTGCAGATGACATGATACTATATATAGAAAACCTTAATGACACTAGAGCTAACCAGCAAATTTACTAGAGCTAATCAGCAGATTTAGCAAGTTGCAGGACACAAAATCTATACACAGAAATCACTCGCATTCCTATATACAAACAATGAAATATCAGAAAGAGAAATCAAGGAAGCAATCCCATTCACTACTACAATCAAAAGAACAAAATATCTAGGAATAAACCTCCCTAAGGACACAAAAAGAACCAGCCGCAGAAGAAGAATAGAAATTATAAAAAAACAACTGTATGGCAACAAGTTGGACCTGCCAGAAATGGACAGATTCTTAGAGAATTTCAATCTCCAAATCTGAACCAAGAAGAAATAGAAATTATGAACAATCCAATTACAAGCTCAGAAATTGAATCTGTGACCAATAATCTACCCAAAAATAAAAGCCCAGGGCCAGATGGCTTCACAGGTGAATTCTATCAGTCATTTAGAGAAGATCTAATTCCGATTCTTCTAAAATTCTTTCACAACATAACACAGGAAGGAACACTTCCAAATTCATTCTACAAGACCAATATCACCCTGACACCAAAACCAGGCAAGGACAACATCAAAAAAATGAAATTACAGGCCAGTATCACTGATGCATGTAGACACAAAAATCCTTGCAAACAGAATTCAACAAATACATCAAAAGCTCCTACACCATGATCAAGGTGGGTTTATCTCAGACATTCAAGGATTCTTCAGTATCTTCAAATCAATCAATTTGATACATCATATCAACAAATTGAAAGATAAATATCATATGATAATCTAATAGATGCAGAAAAAGTCTTTGACAAAATCCAGCAATTTATGATTAAAAAAAAAAAAAACCCTTCAAAAAATGGGCATAGAAAGAACCTACCTCAGCATAGTGAAAGCCATGTAGATAAGCCCACAGCAAACACTATTCTCAATGGTGAAAATTTGAAAATATTCCCTCTAAGTTCAAGAACAAGACAGGGGTGTCCACTCTCACCACTATAATTCAACATAGTCTTAGAAGTTCTAACTACAACAATTAGAAGATTGCAGAAGAAGTGAAACTCTCACTGTTTGCAGATGACATGATACTATATATAGAAAATCTTAATGACACTAGAGCTAACCAGCAAATTTACTAGAGCTAATCAGCAGATTTAGCAAGTTGCAGGACACAAAATCTATACACAGAAATCACTCGCATTCCTATATACAAACAATGAAATATCAGAAAGAGAAATCAAGGAAGCAATCCCATTCACTACTACAATCAAAAGAACAAAATATCTAGGAATAAACCTCCCTAAGGACACAAAAAGAACCAGCCGCAGAAAATTGTAAGACACAATGAAAGAAATCAAAGATGACATAAACAGATGTAGAGATAGTCCGTGTTCCTGGGCTGGAAGATTCAGTATCATGAAAATGAACATGCTACCAAATATCATCTACAGATTCAGTATGATTTCTATCAAATTACCAATGGCATCTTTCACAAAACTAGACCAAACAAATAGCACAGTTCATAAGCCAAGACAAAAGAAGAATGGACCTAGAGGGAGCAACCTTCCTAATTTCAAACTATACTACAAGGCAACAGTCATCAAGACAGTATGGTACTGAAAATATAGACCAATGGGACAAGATAGAAAGCCCAAAGATAAACCAACTCACTTATGGGCACCTTATTTTGACAAAAGAGGCAAGCCTATACAATAGGGAAATGACAGTCTCTTCAATAAGTTGTACTGGAAGAACTGGACAGCTATATGTAAAAGAATGAAGTTGGAACACTACCTAATACCATACACAAAGATAAACTCAAAATGGATTAAAGACGCAACTTTAAGACCAGAAACCATAGAACTCCTGGAGGAAAACATAGGCAGAACACTCAATGACATAAATAAAAACAAGATCTTTTTAACCCACCTTCCAGAGTAATGTAATTAAAAATAAACATATGGGACCTAATGAAACTTAAAAGCTTTTGTACAGCAAAAGAAACTATAAACAAGGTGAAAAGACAACTTTCTGAATAGGAGAAAATCATAACAAATGAAACAATTGACAAAGAATTAATTTCCAAAGTATACAAGCAGTTCATAGCAACTCAACGCTGTAAAACCAAGCAATCTAATCAAAAAATGGGGGAAAGACCTAAACAGACATCTCTCCAAAGAAGACATACACATGGCCAAAAAACACATGAAAAGATGCTCAGTATCACTCCTTATTAAGGAAATGCAAATAAAACTATAATGAGATATCACCTCACATCAGTCAGAATGGTTATCATCAAAAAATCAACAGACAATAAATGCTGGAGAGGGTGTGGAGAAAAGGGAACACTCTTGCACTGTTGGTGGGAATGTAAGCTGATACAACCACTATGGAAGACAGTATAAAGATTCCTTAAAAAACTAAGAATAAAACCACCATATAACCCAGCAATCCACTATTAGGTGTACACCTTAAGGAAATCAAAATTGAAAAAGATACATGCACCCCATTGTTCCTTGTAGCACTATTTACGATAAATAGAACATGGAAACAACCTAGATGTCCATCAACAAATGAATGGATTAAAAATATCTGCTACATATATACAATGAAATATTTCTCAGATATAAAAGGCAATTCATTTGAGTCAGTCTTAACAAAGTGGATGAACCTAGAACCTATTACACTAAGTAAAATAAGTCAGAAAGAGAAGGACAAATACAGTATACTAACACATACATATGGAATCTAGAAAGATGATACTGATAAATGCACACGCAGAGCAGCAATGGAGAAACAGACATAGTAAAGAGACTTACGGACATTTTGGGGAGAAAGGAATGCACAAGATGTATGGAAAGTAACATGGAAACTTACATTATCTTACGTAAAAGAGACAACCAATGTGAATATGCTGTAAGACTAAGGGAACTCAAACAGGGGCTCTGTAGCAACCTAGAAGGTTGGGATGGGGACGGAGATGAGAGGGAAGTTCAAGTGGGAGGGGTCATGTGTATACCTATTGCTGATTTAGGTTTATGGATAGCAGTAAACAACAAAACAAAACAAAATAAAAATAAATTAATAAAAAAGATGAGAAATTATAACTGATATCAGAGATACAATCATAAGAGAATATTATTGACAATTACACATCAGCAAATTGGACCACCTAGAAGAAATAGAAAAATGCCTAAAAACACACACTCTTCCAAGACTGAATCAGGAAGAAACAAAAAGTCTGAATGCCAATTACTAGTAATAAAATTGAATTAATAATCAAAATAATGCCAACAAGTCAAAAACCAGGACCACACCAGAATTTGAGAGTTTCGACCAAACATTTAAAGAGTTGATATCTACCTTTCCCAAACTATACCAAAAATTTAGGAGGGAAGTCTTCCAAACTCATTCTATGAAGCCCTGATATCAAAATCAGACAAAGATAATATAAAAAATTACAGACCAATATCCCTGATGAATAGGGATGAATGCAAAAACCCTTAATAAAATTTAGCAAACCAAATTCAATAATATATAAAGGTATTGTTAATCATGATCAAATAAAATTTATTCCAGGTATGCAAGGATGGTTCAATACTTGCAAATAAATCAGGAATTAAAACCACCATATAACCCAGCAATCCACTATTAGGTGTACACCTTAAGGAAATCAAAATTGAAAAAGATACATGCACCCCATTGTTCCTTGTAGCACTATTTACGATAAATAGAACATGGAAACAACCTAGATGTCCATCAACAAATGAATGGATTAAAAATATCTGCTACATATATACAATGAAATATTTCTCAGATATAAAAGGCAATTCATTTGAGTCAGTCTTAACAAAGTGGATGAACCTAGAACCTATTACACTAAGTAAAATAAGTCAGAAAGAGAAGGACAAATACAGTATACTAACACATACATATGGAATCTAGAAAGATGATACTGATAAATGCACACGCAGAGCAGCAATGGAGAAACAGACATAGTAAAGAGACTTACGGACATTTTGGGGAGAAAGGAATGCACAAGATGTATGGAAAGTAACATGGAAACTTACATTATCTTACGTAAAAGAGACAACCAATGTGAATATGCTGTAAGACTAAGGGAACTCAAACAGGGGCTCTGTAGCAACCTAGAAGGTTGGGATGGGGACGGAGATGAGAGGGAAGTTCAAGTGGGAGGGGTCATGTGTATACCTATTGCTGATTTAGGTTTATGGATAGCAGTAAACAACAAAACAAAACAAAATAAAAATAAATTAATAAAAAAGATGAGAAATTATAACTGATATCAGAGATACAATCATAAGAGAATATTATTGACAATTACACATCAGCAAATTGGACCACCTAGAAGAAATAGAAAAATGCCTAAAAACACACACTCTTCCAAGACTGAATCAGGAAGAAACAAAAAGTCTGAATGCCAATTACTAGTAATAAAATTGAATTAATAATCAAAATAATGCCAACAAGTCAAAAACCAGGACCACACCAGAATTTGAGAGTTTCGACCAAACATTTAAAGAGTTGATATCTACCTTTCCCAAACTATACCAAAAATTTAGGAGGGAAGTCTTCCAAACTCATTCTATGAAGCCCTGATATCAAAATCAGACAAAGATAATATAAAAAATTACAGACCAATATCCCTGATGAATAGGGATGAATGCAAAAACCCTTAATAAAATTTAGCAAACCAAATTCAATAATATATAAAAGGATTTTTAATCATGATCAAATGAAATTTATTCCAGGTATGCAAGGATGGTTCAATACTTGCAAATAAATCAGAGTGTTATACCACATTAACAAAAGAGAGGATAAAAGCCACATGATCATCTCAGTAGAACAGAAAAATCATTTGACAGAATTCAATATCCATTTATGAGATTTTATCTCTTATCAAAGCTGGTAAAGATGAAATATACTTTAACATAATAAATATATGACAATTCCACAGCTAACATCATACTCAACATTGAAAAGCTGAAAACTTTTCCCCGAAGATCAATAATAAGACAAGTATTTCTACTTTCATCACTTCTATTTAACATAGTATTGGACTCATGGAGATGGGCAAAAGTGGGTAAAGGGGAATCAGGAGTACAAACTAGTAGGTATAAAATAAAGAAGTTATAAGGGTGAAATGTACAACACTCATAATACAGTGAATATTTTATAATAGCGTTGTATGGAGTGTAATATATAAAAATACTGGATTATAATGTATATCTGAAACTAACACAAGATTGTAAGTATACTATACTTCAATTTTTAAAATGTCTTTTAATAGGACTTAGATCTAAGGTCCAGTCAAGATAGGGAGACACCGACATCCAATGGTAATTGCAAATGGGGAGAAAAAAAAGAAATGGCAAAAAGACCCAAGAAACTCTAACAAGTCAGAGAAACACTAGAACAACAAGGACATTGGGAAGGCTTGTCTAGAAAGACAGATGAAGACCCAGGTGAAAGTTAAAAGATTTTTTGAAGTAAAGATGTGACGAAGCATCCAGAACATGGTGTACAAAGACTCAAAGAAGTATAATTAAATTAAAAACTGAAAAAAGATCCAGCTCATTGAGCAATAACAAGATCTTTTGTGCCTTTCTCAATGTTACATTTCAATGGAGTGGCTTCAGTGGAATATATATGCAGTGGGCTAAGAAATTAAAATGAAATAAAAACATAGAAACTAAAGTGCAGACAACAATTCTTAAGAAATTTGATTGTGAAGAAAAAGAGACAGAGGGTGAAAGGTGACATCCATGTTTTGCAAGATGTCAGAGATTGAAAATTCTGATGGGAAAAGTCAGTATGGAGGGAAATACTGATGATATGGGAAAGGAAGGTGAATTTCCAAAAAGAATAGAAGCTGTGGCACGTATATATGATCAAATATTACACAGCCATATAAAGGAATGAACTGGAGTCAGTTATAATGGGGTGGATGAACCTAGAACCTATTATGCAGAGTTAAGTGACTCAGAAAGAGAAAGATAAATATTGTATACTGACATATATATATGGAATCTAGAAAGATGGTACTGATGATGAGTGTAGATGTAGGGCAGCAATGGAGAAACAGACATAGAGAAGAGACTCATGGACATTATGAGGGAGGAATAGGTTAGATATATGGAAAGAGTAACGTGGAAACTTACATTACCATATGTAAAATAGACAACCAATGTGAATCTGCTGTAAGACTAAGAGAACTCAAACAGAGGCTCTGTAACAAACTAGAGGGTGGGATGGGGAATGAAATGGGAGGAAAGTTCAAGAGGGAGGAGACATATGTATACCTATGGCTGATTCATGTTGATGTTTGGCAGTAATCAACAAATCTTTGCCAAGAAAAAAAAAATTAAAAATAAGAATGTCTTTGATACAATGAAAAGGGACAGGTTTTGTAACCAGTCCTCAATCTGATAAATCTTTATTTTGGATTATAGTATGACAATATGTGTAAACATCTAAAATAGATATGCCCTTTGACATAATAATCCAGTTACATTTATCATAAGGAAATAATTGTGTTCACTATAGCATTTTAATAAGAATTGATGGTTCAATATCTAAAATAGGAGATGAGTGACATAAATCATGTCATACATATGCACATTAGAAATGCTAATATAGGGCTTGCCCTGGTGGTCCAGTGGGTAAGGACACCGCCTTGCAGTGCAAGGGGCGCCTGTTCGATCCCTGGCCTAGGAAGATCCCATGTGCTGTGGGCGGCTGGACCAATGTGTCCAAATACTGAGCCGGAGCTCTGGCGCGTGGGCCCAGAGCTGGTGCTCTCGACAACAGAGGCCACCACGATGGGAGGCCCACAGGAGCCAAAGAACAAAGCGGTGGCAAATTCTTAAGAAATTGTGTGAAGAAAAGAGACAGAGGGTGAAAGGTGACATCCATGTTTTGCAAGATGTCAGAGATTGAAAATTCTGATGGGAAAAGTCAGTATGGAGGGAAATACTGATGATATGGGAAAGGAAGGTGAATTTCCAAAAAGAATAGAAGCTGTGGCACGTATATATGATCAAATATTACACAGCCATATAAAGGAATGAACTGGAGTCAGTTATAATGGGGTGGATGAACCTAGAACCTATTATGCAGAGTTAAGTGACTCAGAAAGAGAAAGATAAATATTGTATACTGACATATATATATGGAATCTAGAAAGATGGTACTGATGATGAGTGTAGATGTAGGGCAGCAATGGAGAAACAGACATAGAGAAGAGACTCATGGACATTATGAGGGAGGAATAGGTTAGATATATGGAAAGAGTAACGTGGAAACTTACATTACCATATGTAAAATAGACAACCAATGTGAATCTGCTGTAAGACTAAGAGAACTCAAACAGAGGCTCTGTAACAAACTAGAGGGTGGGATGGGGAATGAAATGGGAGGAAAGTTCAAGAGGGAGGAGACATATGTATACCTATGGCTGATTCATGTTGATGTTTGGCAGTAATCAACAAATCTTTGCCAAGAAAAAAAAAATTAAAAATAAGAATGTCTTTGATACAATGAAAAGGGACAGGTTTTGTAACCAGTCCTCAATCTGATAAATCTTTATTTTGGATTATAGTATGACAATATGTGTAAACATCTAAAATAGATATGCCCTTTGACATAATAATCCAGTTACATTTATCATAAGGAAATAATTGTGTTCACTATAGCATTTTAATAAGAATTGATGGTTCAATATCTAAAATAGGAGATGAGTGACATAAATCATGTTATACATATGCACATTAGAAATGCTAATATAGGGCTTCCCCTGGTGGTCCAGTGGGTAAGGACACCGCCTTGCAGTGCAAGGGGCGCCTGTTCGATCCCTGGCCTAGGAAGATCCCATGTGCTGTGGAGCGGCTGGACCAATGTGTCCAAATACTGAGCCGGAGCTCTGGCGCGCGTGGGCCCAGAGCTGGTGCTCTGCGACAACAGAGGCCACCACGATGGGAGGCCCACAGGAGCCAAAGAACAAAGACGGATAAAAATAGAGAAATGAAAGACCAATAGAAGTGGCCCGCCCATCCCCCTCCCTCCCCACCCCACCCCTCAAAAGATAAATAAATAAAATTAAAAAAAAAAAAGAAATGCTAATATAAGCATAACCAATGACATGAATCTTTTATACAGTATATTACTTTTAAAAGGAAATAATAAAACAGCATATGTAAATTATTCAGTAGCGTAAGATTGGTGTCCGCAGTCACTGAGATTAAAAGAAAAGTGTTTCTCAAAAATATTAAATTAGCTGTCTCCACAAGATATAAGATTTTTGTTTATTACTGTTGCTTTTCAAAGCCCTATGTATTCTACAATTATATATCATTATATAATTTGGGGAAATGACAATAAGACTATTCTCATTTCCAAGTAAAATGGGTGGTACATAGAAAACATGGCTTGGTTATAGAATTTTTAGTAAATAGAGAGTGATAACTTCTGGTGCTAGTCTCAAAGCTCTTTTTACACCTTCAAACAGTTTATCTTCATCAGAAACAGTCTCTCACACATTACTCTATCCTGATCTCATTATTAGTCTATGTGTGCTCTGATGTGTGCTCAAAAATAAATTCTTCACTCTTCATCAGGTAAATAGAATGTAACCTCCTCAAAGCTTGCCACACTATTGCTACCATGATTCTCCCAGAATCCTTATGTCTCTTATCCAAAGTGAATTATATTACAAAATTATCTTCTAGTGTAGAAATTCCTAGAGACCCTGCTTTATCTCTGGGTTATTGTGATAAAACTGAAGTGTTTCACTGGTCTGCAGATCTGGGAAAACTATTTTTCTACTCATGTCCTCTAGGCCTGATTGCTCAAAGTAATAACAATAAGGTATCATATGGAATAAGTGAAAATAGAAAAAAGCTATCAGTTCCATCTGTATATTCACTAATTTGGTGGATTAATAAGAACGAATTGTCCAGGGCAGATGTTTGAGGAGTTTGGACAGCAGTGGTTCAGGGTGGCTGTGGGAAGGAGCAGGAGAGGAGACCTGGGACACCAATCAATTCTTACTGGGTGTGTGTTCTGTAGACACTGCACTAGATACTGAAAGCAGACTACTCACCATGAAGCATGTGTCCACCAGCTGGTATCTCAGGAGGGAATTTAAATAAAGATGATACTTACCAATTATACGATACCTGACAGCTCCATTATCGCCAGAATCCATATCAGAAGCCAAAACAGTGTAGACAAGCCCTGGCTCTCGGTTTTCCAGAAGTTCGCCCAGAAATCCATATCATTTATAAGTATATTACTTTAAAAGTAAAAGCGTAAGATAAGTGGTGTCCAGTCACTGAGATTAAAAGAAAAGTGTTTCTCAAAAATATTAAATTAGCTGTCTCCACAAGATATAAGATTTTTGTTTATTACTGTTGCTTTTCAAAGCCCTATGTATTCTACAATTATATATCATTATATAATTTGGGGAAATGACAATAAGACTATTCTCATTTCCAAGTAAAATGGGTGGTACATAGAAAACATGGCTTGGTTATAGAATTTTTAGTAAATAGAGAGTGATAACTTCTGGTGCTAGTCTCAAAGCTCTTTTTACACCTTAAAACAGTTTATCTTCATCAGAAACAGTCTCTCACACATTACTCTATCCTGATCTCATTATTAGTCTATGTGTGCTCTGATGTGTGCTCAAAAATAAATTCTTCACTCTTCATCAGGTAAATAGAATGTAACCTCCTCAAAGCTTGCCACACTATTGCTACCATGATTCTCCCAGAATCCTTATGTCTCTTATCCAAAGTGAATTATATTACAAAATTATCTTCTAGTGTAGAAATTCCTAGAGACCCTGCTTTATCTCTGGGTTATTGTGATAAAACTGAAGTGTTTCACTGGTCTGCAGATCTGGGAAAACTATTTTTCTACTCATGTCCTCTAGGCCTGATTGCTCAAAGTAATAACAATAAGGTATCATATGGAATAAGTGAAAATAGAAAAAAGCTATCAGTTCCATCTGTATATTCACTAATTTGGTGGATTAATAAGAACGAATTGTCCAGGGCAGATGTTTGAGGAGTTTGGACAGCAGTGGTTCAGGGTGGCTGTGGGAAGGAGCAGGAGAGGAGACCTGGGACACCAATCAATTCTTACTGGGTGTGTGTTCTGTAGACACTGCACTAGATACTGAAAGCAGACTACTCACCATGAAGCATGTGTCCACCAGCTGGTATCTCAGGAGGGAATTTAAATAAAGATGATACTTACCAATTATACGATACCTGACAGCTCCATTATCGCCAGAATCCATATCAGAAGCCAAAACAGTGTAGACAAGCCCTGGCTCTCGGTTTTCCAGAAGTTCGATGTCACCCATGGAGACAATAATCTCCGGTGCATGATCATTTTCATCTCCCACGGTGCAGAGAATCATCGTGGTTGCAGACAGAGCAGGTGCTCCCCCATCACGTACCAGTACTGACATGGAGTAGAAGACAGCACAGATGGTGGCTGTTAATTCACACCTAAACTATGCTGCCCTGACCAGACAACAACAGGCCAAATTAACTGGGCACACGGGGTCAGTATTTTATTTAAGGAGTCCCTACTGAAATGTAAAATTTCACCTCTCAGCTGCCTACTGCCTATTTTTGTGTGTTAAGCACAGTCAAAGGACCCATTACCTCGAAGGGTGAGGACTTCCTGAACTTCTCTGTCAAGTGTTGTGGCTGTCACTACCTCCCCAGTGTCAGAATTTATCTGGAAGAACTCAAATGAAGCACCCGGCATAATTTCAAACTGAAGCTTGGAATTGATTCCTAAAGGAAAATATAGAGAAAAAATTAACCATTATTCTCTTTGAATGCATTCGTTTTCCTTTTTCCTATTAATATGTTAAACCATAGGTGTAAAAGACAAGACATTTTACCTTCAAGGTCAAAAACAGAAATCAACACTTGGCTATTCTTGCTAAATAAAAGTCTCCTAGATTGCAATGCTTGATTTTCAAAAAGTCTACTGAGACTTTACGACAAATGCTTCAGATTTCTCCCTCTCATAAAAAATTTCTTATGAGTGTGCAACTCTCCAACATATTCCTAATTACTCCCACTGATACTGATTGTGATTTAGTGGCATCATTGTAAACTTGCAGGGCAAATGATGGTTTCCCTTTGAAGGCTTGTGCCCATTTTCTCGACTCTGTTCATTCTCCAGTGCAGGAGGTGAGCACAAAGAGTTGCTCATATGTGTAGTTTTGTTCATTTTGTTTACTACTTAGTATTTAGTCTCCTATCAGGAGTGATAAATGTGGTACCACATTACTATACATTTTGAAAATAATTCTTCCCATATTTCTATTCTGCTGGTATCTCAGGAGGGAATTTAAATAAAGATGATACTTACCAATTATACGATACCTGACAGCTCCATTATCGCCAGAATCCATATCAGAAGCCAAAACAGTGTAGCGGGGAGAATCATCCCATGGAGACAATAATCTCCGGTGCATGATCATTTTCATCTCCCACGGTGCAGAGAATCATCGTGGTTGCAGACAGAGCAGGTGCTCCCCCATCACGTACCAGTACTGACATGGAGTAGAAGACAGCACAGATGGTGGCTGTTAATTCACACCTAAACTATGCTGCCCTGACCAGACAACAACAGGCCAAATTAACTGGGCACACGGGGTCAGTATTTTATTTAAGGAGTCCCTACTGAAATGTAAAATTTCACCTCTCAGCTGCCTACTGCCTATTTTTGTGTGTTAAGCACAGTCAAAGGACCCATTACCTCGAAGGGTGAGGACTTCCTGAACTTCTCTGTCAAGTGTTGTGGCTGTCACTACCTCCCCAGTGTCAGAATTTATCTGGAAGAACTCAAATGAAGCACCCGGCATAATTTCAAACTGAAGCTTGGAATTGATTCCTAAAGGAAAATATAGAGAAAAAATTAACCATTATTCTCTTTGAATGCATTCGTTTTCCTTTTTCCTATTAATATGTTAAACCATAGGTGTAAAAGACAAGACATTTTACCTTCAAGGTCAAAAACAGAAATCAACACTTGGCTATTCTTGCTAAATAAAAGTCTCCTAGATTGCAATGCTTGATTTTCAAAAAGTCTACTGAGACTTTACGACAAATGCTTCAGATTTCTCCCTCTCATAAAAAATTTCTTATGAGTGTGCAACTCTCCAACATATTCCTAATTACTCCCACTGATACTGATTGTGATTTAGTGGCATCATTGTAAACTTGCAGGGCAAATGATGGTTTCCCTTTGAAGGCTTGTGCCCATTTTCGTCGACTCTGTTCATTCTCCAGTGCAGGAGGTGAGCACAAAGAGTTGCTCATATGTGTAGTTTTTGTTCATTTTGTTTACTACTTAGTATTTAGTCTCCTATCAGGAGTGATAAATGTGGTACCACATTACTATACATTTTGAAAATAATTCTTCCCATATTTCTATGTTTTAATTTCCCACCTGGGAAAAGTCTCAGGTCATTTCCATCTCTGATTATGAAGATTTCTTACCCCATTAACTTGAATGAGTTTATTCCATGACAATGCAGCTTGTTCACACCTCACACAAGTTCCTTTCATTCACTTTCCTGAGTTCTTTTCTTAATTGATGAGAATTTTGATAAGATATAGTTTTTTAACATATGTGATTTACACTTTAATAAAAGATGAAATACTGTTCTTTGGAATTTAACAAAAAGTTTCAATTACATATTTCCATCTTTCCTGTCATAAAAAGTAAATTTTTAGCCGCTGTGGTCTAGTAGATACCAAGTGCTGGAAAAAGTGGAATATGCTAATTTTATAGAAGAAAAAATATATATGACTTCTTACTATGCCAGCTGAAAGAGAAACAATATTTGGGATCATCTGCAGATATTTTAATAACCTTGAGAAAAATGTCTAATCGTGTAAAATCAAAATATTTGAAATGGTAGAACCAGAGATCACTAGAATATTTCAGTCTATCACTAGGCATTAGGCATACTATTACATTAATGATTATGTAATAATTAAATGATTAGTTTTATCTCATAGTGATTATATAATATTCTCCTTGGCCAAGAGAGTTTTAAAAATCCAGACTGTTAAAATTTGTTAATTCTATTTCATACTACATTATGAAAATGGAGACAATACCATGTTATATCTACTTTCTTTTTGTTCCCTCACATATTTGGTGAACATAATTAGGTGCCACGCACAGCGCTGACTGCCAAAGTGGCACGTGGTGAATCAAAGAGGTATGGCCCCTGCCTTCATGCAGTTATCATGGAGAACAGCATCTTTTAATTTTTGAAACATTTATTTTTAAATAAATCTACTCATTTATAATGTGATATTACTACACACTATATATAAAATTATATACTACATTTTATATTACATACTATACATTTTAAATTCCTGACACTTGTATAACCTAGAAAATGTTTGTAGATGTTTAAAAAGAAGCTCACATCTTTATAGTTTCCCTTCCTCCCATTGGTCTAATTATTCTCTAATGCTTTTTACCATTGTATCCAAAGTTCCCTTGACTTTTCAGAAATGTTACATTTTACTTTTTCTAGTTTACTTCAGAATTGTCTTATCCTTAAGATAAGACTCCATTTACCTTCAGTCCTCCTAGTATATTATTAAGAATAAATGGGATCTTTATATATAACTATAGTTGGAACATATATATTTTCACACTACAAACTGTGCACCCTTCACAACTTAAAACAATGTGAAAAAAATTTAAAGTATTATACTATGGCTCTTTCAGAATTCAGTTAATGCCTTGCTTTTTCTTCCTTTTAGAATAATCCTCTAGAATAAACACAGCATCATCAAATTTGAGCACCAAGGAAATAAAAATAAAATATAGATGGTGTGAACTAGTTTCATAACCTTACCAAGAAAACTGGAAATCTGAATCTGAAGACATTCAGTGATATACTTAAAACATACCTAGTGAAGGATGTGTGTCTGTGTGTTTACACATACATATCTCTTCTTAGACCTCAAGACCTACCATCTTACATCTTTTTACTTTTTCCCAGTCTCAGATACTCCTCCTCAACTCATTTCTTTCTCTAACTAGTCCAGCCTCCCAAATTAACACTTTAGCAACCTTGCAAATTTCCTGTCTTATGACTTTTTCCCAAAGAAGTGTAGCAAAACCTGAGTCCAGAATCATGCCAACCATCTGTCTGGCCTCCTGGAATATTTAACAAATAACTGGGGCTGGATAAAACTTCACAAAAGTATTGAATGAGGCCACCAAAATATTACTGTCTTCTAGCAAATTTTCCAGATATCTTTGGTCATCCTTTTCCTATTCACGTCTTCCACCTGACCCAAAACTCATGGGTTCAATCCCTGGGTCAGGAAAATCCCATGGAGAAGGAAATGACAGCCCAGTCCAGTATTTGTGCCTGAAAAATTCCAAGGACAGAGGAGTCTGAAAGGCTACCTGAGGTTGCAAAGAGTAGGAGAGACTGAGTACAAGCACACCTGACTACCTCCAGACAGACACTCACAAATCACGTTCCTTCCTATTTCCCAGAGAAAATGGAGGCACTGGGAAAAAGCTCCTTCAGTTTCCTCCATCTGTACTCAACTCCACTTCTTGCTCTCTGTCTCAATGTCAAAAGTAATTCTTCAAACACCCTCTTGAAATTTTCCTGTCACTTCTAATCTTTCTCATTTATAATTTTCCCTTAAATTATATTCTTCTCTAGCTGTAAGAAATAAGAATTTTTTCCTTCTCTTTATAGCCAAACTTCTTTTCAAAGTTCTCTGCAACTAGCTTGAAATCACTACCATATAAAGTTATTCTTTCTACAGTCAGCAATAAGCTTCAGGTTTTAGAATTGACTGACCATATTTAGCTGACTTGCCTTCTCTCTGGCTTCAGATATTGCTGACTGATGTTTATAAAAAAACATGGCAGGTAAGGAACAAAGAGAAAGAAGAAAGGAGGAAAAGAAGGAGAAAGGGAAAGAGGGAGGAAGGAATTCATTCCACCTCTTTCCCACTTCACTGGCTTTAGTTTCCATCCATATTCAGATGACCCATTCACAATGAGCTCCAGTTATTTGATTTATTCACTCATTCACTCATGTGTTTATTTCTGTAACACACAGTTACCAAGTGCCAGGCGCTGGAAAGACACCATAAAATTATCTTGAGCTATCATTGAGGTATCTTGGTCATCAGAATTCTTCTCTAGTAGAGCAGATAATTAAGTCAATGAATTATAGATAGTGTGGTAGAATATGCGAAGTCACTGAGGAAGAGGATCAGGGAAGACTTATCACAGGTATATAATTTGCTCATTCATTATCTCATTCAATAAACATACAAAGATAGGGATAGCATGTGCCAAGGTACCACACCAGGTGCTAAGGATGTTACTGCTGGCAAGAAGAGACATTCTTTGCTCTCAAGGTTCTTACAGTGTAGCACTAGATGCAGATAAGTAAGCAGGTCATTACACTTCCACATGATAAGACATAACTGAGTGAGAATGTGTTGCCTTCTATATAAGCTGAGATTATAAAGATGAATAGGATTTAACAAAAAAAAAAGGAAGTACAAATGACTACCTTCACAAATCACGTTCCTTCCTATTTCCCAGAGAAAATGGAGGCACTGGGAAAAAGCTCCTTCAGTTTCCTCCATCTGTACTCAACTCCACTTCTTGCTCTCTGTCTCAATGTCAAAAGTAATTCTTCAAACACCCTCTTGAAATTTTCCTGTCACTTCTAATCTTTCTCATTTATAATTTTCCCTTAAATTATATTCTTCTCTAGCTGTAAGAAATAAGATTTTTTTCCTTCTCTTTATCGCCAAACTTCTTTTCAAAGTTCTCTGCAACTAGCTTGAAATCACTACCATATAAAGTTATTCTTTCTACAGTCAGCAATAAGCTTCAGGTTTTAGAATTGACTGACCATATTTAGCTGACTTGCCTTCTCTCTGGCTTCAGATATTGCTGACTGATGTTTATAAAAAAACATGGCAGGTAAGGAACAAAGAGAAAGAAGAAAGGAGGAAAAGAAGGAGAAAGGGAAAGAGGGAGGAAGGAATTCATTCCACCTCTTTCCCACTTCACTGGCTTTAGTTTCCATCCATATTCAGATGACCCATTCACAATGAGCTCCAGTTATTTGATTTATTCACTCATTCACTCATGTGTTTATTTCTGTAACACACAGTTACCAAGTGCCAGGCGCTGGAAAGACACCATAAAATTATCTTGAGCTATCATTGAGGTATCTTGGTCATCAGAATTCTTCTCTAGTAGAGCAGATAATTAAGTCAATGAATTATAGATAGTGTGGTAGAATATGCGAAGTCACTGAGGAAGAGGATCAGGGAAGACTTATCACAGGTATATAATTTGCTCATTCATTATCTCATTCAATAAACATACAAAGATAGGGATAGCATGTGCCAAGGTACCACACCAGGTGCTAAGGATGTTACTGCTGGCAAGAAGAGACATTCTTTGCTCTCAAAGTTCTTACAGTGTAGCACTAGATGCAGATAAGTAAGCAGGTCATTACACTTCCACATGATAAGACATAACTGAGTGAGAATGTGTTGCCTTCTATATAAGCTGAGATTATAAAGATGAATAGGATTTAACAAGAGGGAAGAAAGTGAATGCAATCAAAATAGGAACCAAACACCATTCCATAAAGTCCCATAAGATATGGGCTCTGCTTAATTCTCCAGGCTCTTTTCACATACTGGCTCACTCACTATATTCCTGGCCCACCGTCATCCCTTCTGCTCTCTGAACATGCTAAATATCTTTCTATTGGAATCTTTGATGTTGCTGTTTCTTCTGCCAGCATCACCCTCCAAAAAGTCAGACATGAGTGAAGTGACTTAAGCACACATGCACGTGTTCCTTAGAGGACCAAATGGGGCTGACTGCCCATGAGATCGTGAAAGGAGTATGGTATGAACCAGCTGTTTCTGAATGCAATGAGAGCCTAACAGGAAGAAAACTGTAACTTGAGGCTCAAAACAACTGAAAGCTTCTAAAGAAATCAACCTCTCTGAAGATCAGAACCAAATTGGGCAGCAGATATACAGTAAGTAACTTCTTGCAAGGGAAAAGTCACATGAAGACCCACAACTAAAGTCAGATCTCAACATACATGCAAATATGAGTCAGTCAGATAGCTTATAGCTTTAAAAGAATACCAAGAATTTCCTAACTTATATTGGAATAAATCTGTTGAAAATGTGTGGAAATCAACTCTGAGACTGTGAAACCCAGATAGATAAAATAGCACTTTGGTTTTAGCTGGATTTATTGATGTGGCAGGTTTACTAAATATTCTGTTAATGTTTTAGCTCATGTTATATTCCTTGACAGATATTTATATATTTATTTTGGGATTGGCTGTAGCCACAAGTGGCCTATCATCATACACAAAAATAAAAATAGAAATCCAGCCAAAATAGTGGTAAAATAAAAGTGATAAAGAACCTGCCTGCCAATGCAAGAGACATAAAAGATGCAGGTTTGATCCCTAGTTTAGGAAGATCCCCTGGAACAAGAAATGGCAACTCTCTCAAGTATTCTTGCTTGGAAAATCCCATGAACAGAGCAGTATGGTGGGCTACAGTCTATAGGGCCACAAAGAGTTGAACACGACTGAGTATGCCCCCCCCCATAAACACACACAAATGAGACAG
Organism: Tragulus kanchil; assembly: GCA_022376925.1. NCBI lineage: Eukaryota > Metazoa > Chordata > Mammalia > Artiodactyla > Tragulidae > Tragulus > Tragulus kanchil. The sequence goes on from JAIOJX010000025.1 coordinate 47,241,623, forward strand.
CAGAGGAGTATGCTCCAGCTGAAGGAATAAGATCAAACTCCAGAAAAACAACTAAGTGATATTGAGATAGGCAATCTACCCGAGAAAGACTTAAGACTAATGAGCATAAAGATGACCTAAGAACTCAAGAAACAAATGGATGCACAGAGGAGAAGTTATAAGAGGTTTTAAACAAAGAGAAAATAAAAACAACAACCAAACAGAGTTGAGGAATACAATAACTGAAGTGAGAACCAACACCAATTTGTAAGGATTATCAGAAGTGATGTGCTTTCATCCACAGGAACAACAGTATATCTTTATGTAATCTCTTCCATTGTCAGCCATCATCTACTCAGCAGAGATGAAGATAATCTCAGCATCCAGCATTTCATCACATAGATCTATCTCTGTGATGACATCATATTTGGATTTGATGATTAGAAAAAGGTCTTAATTAGATATATCTGGGCTTCTGGTTCAAGATGGCAGAGTAGAAGGTTCTGGGATTACCTCCTTCCAAGAGAACACCAAATTGCAACTAGTTGTTTAACAACCATGGATAGGAGGATGCTGGAACCCACCAAAAAAAGATACCCCATGTTTAAAGCCAAAGATGAATTCACAATGAAACAGTAGGAGGGGAGGAATCACAATAAAATCAAATCCAGTACCCACCAGGGTGGATGACCCACAAACTGGAGAATAATAATACCAAAGATATTCTCCCACTGTTGTGAAGGTTCTGAACTCTACATCAGGCTTCCCACCCTGGGGATCCAATGAAGGGATTGTGACCTTGAAGGCCAGTGGGATTTTATTACAGGACTTCCGCAGGACTGGGGGAAACAGTGACTTCAGTCTTGGAGGGCACAAACAAAATCTTGTGTGCACCAAGAACCAGAGAAAAGGAGCAGTGAACCCATAGGACACTGAGCCAAAACTACCTACTAGTGTTGGAGGGTCTCCTGTGGAGGTGTAGGTAGGCAGGGGCTCACCACAGGGACAGGGGCACTGGCAGCAGCAGACCCAGAAGTCCCCATTGGAGTAAACCTTGTTGGAGTTCACCATTATTCCTATCATAGACCTCAGATCAAACAACTACCAGGGAGATAGTAAAACTCCACCCATCAACAGATAATTTGATGAAAGTTTTACGGGGCAAGGCCTTGCCCATCAGAGAAAGACCCAGTTTTTCCCATAACCAGTCCCTCCCACCAAGAAGCTTACACAAGCCTCTTAGCCTCCTCCATCAGAGGGCAGACCAAAGAAGCAAGAAGAAGCACAGTCCCATAGCAGTTAAAGCAAAAACCATGTTACTGAAAGCTATTCATGATGAAAAAGCAGAAAGTTATGTTCCAGATAAAGGGACAATATAAAACCCCAGAAAAAGAACTAAATGAAGTGGAGGTAGGCAAAGTTCCTGAAAAAGAACTCAGAATAATGATAGTTAAGATGATCCAGGATCTTGGGAAAACAATGGAGAAGATGCAAGAAATGTTTAAAAGACCTACAAGAACTAAAGAACAAACAGAAACGAATAATACACTAGAAAGAATCAATAGCAGAATAACTGAGGTAGATGAAAGGATAAATGACCTGGAGGACAGAATGGTGGAAATCACTACCCAGGACAGAAGATAGAAAATAGAATTAAAAAAAATGAAGACAGCCTAAGAGACGTATGGGACAAGATTAAATGCACCAACATTCACATTATAAGGGTCCCAGAAGGAGAACAGAGGAAGGACCTGAGAAAATATTTGAAGAGATAATAACTGAAAACTTCCCTAACATGGGAAAGGAAATAATCAACCAAGACCAGGAAGTAAAGAGAGTTCCAGGCAGGATAAATGCAAGGAGGAACACACCAAGATACATAGTAATCAAACTGGCAAAAATTAAAGACAGATATAAAATATTAAAAGCAACAGAGAAAAACAACAAACAACATACAAGGGAACTCCCATCAGGAGCTCATATCAGCTGATTTCTCAACAGAAACTCCACAAGCCAGAAGGGAATGGCATGATATATTTAAAGTGATGAAATGGAAGAATCTCAACCCGAAACTTTTTACCAGAAAAGGGGTGAACCCATAGGACACTGAGCCAAAACTACCTACTAGTGTTGGAGGGTCTCCTGTGGAGGTGTAGGTAGGCAGGGGCTCACCACAGGGACAGGGGCACTGGCAGCAGCAGACCCAGAAGTCCCCATTGGAGTAAACCTTGTTGGAGTTCACCATTATTCCTATCATAGACCTCAGATCAAACAACTACCAGGGAGATAGTAAAACTCCACCCATCAACAGATAATTTGATGAAAGTTTTACGGGGCAAGGCCTTGCCCATCAGAGAAAGACCCAGTTTTTCCCATAACCAGTCCCTCCCACCAAGAAGCTTACACAAGCCTCTTAGCCTCCTCCATCAGAGGGCAGACCAAAGAAGCAAGAAGAAGCACAGTCCCATAGCAGCTAAAGCAAAAACCATGTTACTGAAAGCTATTCATGATGAAAAAGCAGAAAGTTATGTTCCAGATAAAGGGACAATATAAAACCCCAGAAAAAGAACTAAATGAAGTGGAGGTAGGCAAAGTTCCTGAAAAAGAACTCAGAATAATGATAGTTAAGATGATCCAGGATCTTGGGAAAACAATGGAGAAGATGCAAGAAATGTTTAAAAGACCTACAAGAACTAAAGAACAAACAGAAACGAATAATACACTAGAAAGAATCAATAGCAGAATAACTGAGGTAGATGAAAGGATAAATGACCTGGAGGACAGAATGGTGGAAATCACTACCCAGGACAGAAGATAGAAAATAGAATTAAAAAAAATGAAGACAGCCTAAGAGACGTATGGGACAAGATTAAATGCACCAACATTCACATTATAAGGGTCCCAGAAGGAGAACAGAGGAAGGACCTGAGAAAATATTTGAAGAGATAATAACTGAAAACTTCCCTAACATGGGAAAGGAAATAATCAACCAAGACCAGGAAGTAAAGAGAGTTCCAGGCAGGATAAATGCAAGGAGGAACACACCAAGATACATAGTAATCAAACTGGCAAAAATTAAAGACAGATATAAAATATTAAAAGCAACAGAGAAAAACAACAAACAACATACAAGGGAACTCCCATCAGGAGCTCATATCAGCTGATTTCTCAACAGAAACTCCACAAGCCAGAAGGGAATGGCATGATATATTTAAAGTGATGAAATGGAAGAATCTACAACTAAAAATACTCTACCCAGTAAGACTGTTATTCAGACTTGATGGAGAAATCAAAAGCTTTCCAGACAAACAGAAGTTAAGAAAATTCAGCACCACCAAATCAGGTTTATATCAAATGTTAAAGGAATTTCTCTAATCATGAAACACAAGAGAAAGAAAAGACCTAGAGAAAAATAAATCCAAAACAATTAAGAAAATGGTAATAGGATCATATATATTGATAATTACCTTAAATGTAAATGGATTAAGTGCACCAATCAAAAGACATAGACTGGCTGGGTGGATGAAAACATGAGCATGTACGCACTTCCACTTACCACATCACCCTGCTGATCCCCCTAGATTGTATGTAAGTATTTTACATTGCTAAGTCTACCGTGTTCCCATTATGGCTTGCAATTTTAGTTATCTTTTGTTTTTTGTCTGGCTATTTATTATCAAAGCTGATAAATATCTTTTACTATTGTGATTATGAACAATTAGTCACTTAATATCATTATACTTGATTGGCCAACAGAAAAAATAATAGATCATGTGTTTCACCAAAACTACAATAGAAAAGCCTGTAATCACTTTCTAAAATTCAGATGTATTTTATCTTGAAATTTTTTGAAAATACAAATGTCCAAGTATTGCTTTTCTTTCTGCAGAGTGCCAGATATGTTTATAATGCTCAGTCATGTTTTAAAACAACTGAATTATATGATGATCTTTTACTTTTATCTAGCTTTTTGCACTTTTTCTATTTCATGTTCAGTACTCCCATTTCATTTAGTTTGTTTTCCAGTTTTTCCATCTCTTCTTTTTTTTCATGTTCTTTCTCAAGTCTTTATCAAACATAGCAGAAAATTTTATGAATTTTTGCCTAACTAAAAAATTTATGACATTTTGATTCATCTTGATTCATTTTTATTCACTTAGTATGAGTAGAATGCTGGATTTCTAATAAAAAATAGATATGCAACAAACAACAAAGTTTTACTGCATAGCACAGGAAACTATAGTCAATATCTTATAATAATATATACAGGAAAATAATTTCAAAATAATATATTGAATCACATTGCTGTGTACCTGAAACACTAATAAGAAAAAAATAGATACATCTGTTGGAGCAGTAGCTGGTGATCTACAGCCCCCCTGGCCAAATCCAGCCTGTGCCCCAATTTTGTTAAGTTCCATGGAAGCCCAACATTTCTTTGTTTATGTATTATCTGTTGTTGCTGTCTTGCTCCAATATCAGAGTTGAGTAACAGAGACCATATAGCCTGCAAACTCTGAAATGTCACTATGTTGCCCTTTACGGGGGAAAGTTGGCATAACCCCATCCTAGAGTAAAGGTGGGTGAGTGATAGGAGCTGAGAACAGAGAGGAACACTGCAATCACTTATTGAAGTGCCTGATTGTTAGGCTAAAAAATAATAGAACTTTATCCTCAAACAATGAGCAATTAACAAATAATTCTGGCCAAGTGTGCTGATTTCAGTTTTACTTTTTTTTTTTAATTTTGCCCTCTTTTATTGGCTTTTTATTTATTTATTTATTTATTTTCATCCATCTTTTACCTGTGTGGGCCTCCAAATGCAGTGGTCTCTCTCATCACAGAGCACTGACTGTGGGCACATGTGCTCCAGATCGCTGGCTCATAATTGAACACACCGGTCCAGTCACTCCATGGCACATGGGATCTTCCTGGGCCAGGGATTGAACCAATCCCCCCAGCACTGCAAGGTGGACTCTTTACCCACTGGACCCCTGGAAAGCCCCTAGTTTTACTTTTTAGTGAAGATAATTATTCATATAATTCTTCAACTGTACAATGCCTACACAACTAAAACATATCTAAAGCTGAAATGGGACTGTGCCTGGCTCTCTGAATGAAGAAATGAAAAAATGGATGGGTTCTGAAGAGTAAAGGCAGCTTGCAGCAGCCTAATTCACAGATGTTCTGGTTTCTCATATCATGCAGTTAGAAATACTTATTAAACTCCTATGCCCTAGCTTGCATTATGTTAGATACCTGGGGTAAAAGCAAATAAAATACATTTTGAATCTATGAGTTCACACCTTAAAAGGCAGACAGGCAATTAATCATATAACCATAATACCATATATTAAATGAAATAAGATTATATTTCCAAGTTTTAATAGTGATTGCCTCCGAGTGCCTAGTCCTTCTTTTTTTTCTCTGTTTGCTCTTTCATTAATTCTAAAACACACTTTTTTCCCCAAATTTTAACTTATCTGCACTTAGATGCTTACAATTAACAAGGTCTTAGATTCAGGGAAATAGATGAAATACTATCATGGCAGTGTTTCTCCTTTGCTTCAAGAGCAGGTAGTTGAGTGTAGCTGTGCATCCAGCATGAGACAGTTTCCAGGAAACCAGATGTAGAGTTTGTTCAAAGTAAATCTACATAAGAAGGCATTTTTGTGGGATAGAGAATAAAATTCTCCTATGAGTTAATATTTGTGCATGGCAATATGCTATTGTATTATTTTGCATTCACCATGAATGAACCAATGCATCTATTACTTCCCTGATCTTCCCTGGTGGGGCACCCTTTCCTCCAGGACAAGGGGAGAGGTGCGCCTTGAGGTAGATCTTTTCTCATTAACAATGGAGCTCTTGTTGGTGGCCCCAAATGCTATAGTAGTTTTAATATCTTAGTTAAAATGTGGTAGTTGTTTTTCCCATTTAATACAAGAAAAAACTCCTGTTAGAACCAGTGTGCGTCATACATCATAAACATTCAAAGCCCAAATTCTTATGGGTTTTGAATGCCAAACAACAGTGTAGGTTTACATTTTTAAAAACTACATTGTAGAATGCTAGAAAACACATGTTAACCTTTTAAGTATTAAGCATGCTACAGTATTTTTAAATATACATACTATAAAGTAAACCATTCATAAATTCCAAAATGATGCCAGTTAATGTTATTTAATTCCTGGCTCTCTGAATGAAGAAATGAAAAAATGGATGGGTTCTGAAGAGTAAAGGCAGCTTGCAGCACCTAATTCACAGATGTTCTGGTTTCTCATATCATGCAGTTAGAAATACTTATTAAACTCCTATGCCCTAGCTTGCATTATGTTAGATACCTGGGGTAAAAGCAAATAAAATACATTTTGAATCTATGAGTTCACACCTTAAAAGGCAGACAGGCAATTAATCATATAACCATAATACCATATATTAAATGAAATAAGATTGTATTTCCAAGTTTTAATAGTGATTGCCTCCGAGTGCCTAGTCCTTCTTTTTTTTCTCTGTTTGCTCTTTCATTAATTCTAAAACACACTTTTTCCCAAATTTTAATATATCTGCACTTAGATGCTTACAATTAACAAGGTCTTAGATTCAGGGAAATAGATGAAATACTATCATGGCAGTGTTTCTCCTTTGCTTCAAGAGCAGGTAGTTGAGTGTAGCTGTGCATCCAGCATGAGACAGTTTCCAGGAAACCAGATGTAGAGTTTGTTCAAAGTAAATCTACATAAGAAGGCATTTTTGTGGGATAGAGAATAAAATTCTCCTATGAGTTAATATTTGTGCATGGCAATATGCTATTGTATTATTTTGCATTCACCATGAATGAACCAATGCATCTATTACTTCCCTGATCTTCCCTGGTGGGGCACCCTTTCCTCCAGGACAAGGGGAGAGGTGCGCCTTGAGGTAGATCTTTTCTCATTAACAATGGAGCTCTTGTTGGTGGCCCCAAATGCTATAGTAGTTTTAATATCTTAGTTAAAATGTGGTAGTTGTTTTTCCCATTTAATACAAGAAAAAACTCCTGTTAGAACCAGTGTGCGTCATACATCATAAACATTCAAAGCCCAAATTCTTACGGGTTTTGAATGCCAAACAACAGTGTAGGTTTACATTTTTAAAAACTACATTGTAGAATGCTAGAAAACACATGTTAACCTTTTAAGTATTAAGCATGCTACAGTATTTTTAAATATACATACTATAAAGTAAACCATTCATAAATTCCAAAATGATGCCAGTTATGTTAAAATCCTGCTGTCATTTAATTCCTGTGCATAATTCTTTCTCATTGTCTTTTTTTTTGGCGGGGGCAGGGGGGGGGGGGCTGGAGAGGGAGAGGGATGCAGAGGGAGGAGGGTGGGTGGGCCGCTTCTATTGGTCTTTCACTTCTCTATTTTCATCCATCTTTGTTCTTTGGCCCATGTGGGCCTCCCACCGCGGTGGCCTCTGTTGTCGCAGAGCACCTGCTCTGGGTGCATGTGCTCTAGAGCTCTGGCTTGGTAATTGGACACATTGGTCCAGCTGCTCCGCGGCACATGGGATCTTCCCAGGCCAGGGATCGAACCGGCGCCCCCTGCACTGCAAGGCGGTGTCCTTACCCACTGGATCACCAGAGAAGCCCCTTTCTCATTGTCTTAAAACAACAAGCAAAGATAAAAAAGATTTAGGAAAATTATGTCCAAAAGGACATGCATACACCCAAATTCACATGCATTTATATATCCAATGGCTCAACAGATCTGGCCTCATTAAAAACACCGAGATTTCCAGCAAACCAAAATTGTCTACAAAACTTGTGAAGGAGCTAGAGACTCAGGAAATGCTAATGTGTGCCTTAGCATGCATGCATGCTAAGTCACTTCAGTCATATCTGACTCTGAGACCCTATGGAATGTAGCCTGCCAGGTTCCTCAGTCCATGGGGTTCTCCAGGGAAGAATGCTAAAATGAGTTGTCATTTCCTTCTCCAGGGGATCTTCCCAACCCAGGGACCAAACCCATGTCTCTTGCATCTCCTGTATTGACAGGCAGGCTCTTTACCACTAGTACCACCCAAACACCCGTAAATGCAGTCAGAAAACCAGCAACTTTGTGTCTAAATTTCCTGACAAATAATGAACTTCCAATTCAACTATAAGTAACAGGTTGCATACCATTCATTCCAAAAGGAAACTACACTAACACTTGGCAACCTGACAGTAAAAGTTGGAAAGCATGCAATTTTTAATTGACATATGAAAACTTTTGAGATAAATTCTCCTCTCCTTCAAATATTAAAGCAAATAAATATTTTTAGTAGAGTCCATTCTAAAAATAATAAAATAAAGTCCATTCTAAAAATTAACAAAACAAAGTCAAGGAGAGAAAATATTTTACAAACTTTAAATGATTGCTAAACAACATGCCAGTGATGGGTTCAGCATATTATTTGTCTGCACTTTGAGAAGTGGTTTCTCTGTTGCCCAGAGCCCTGTGTTACTTAATTTACACCAACAAATGCTCTCAGAGAACTTACTATACTGGATATACTGGAAACACAAAGATTACACATATTCTCTATTGGTTCTATCATGTAAAAATCACACTGCCAGAAATGTGCTAAAATTTTTAAGTGGAGTTGGGACAGGCAATTGTTAGTACCCTCCAGTCCTCTTGGTGAGCAGAGCAAGCAAAATTCTTTGATCGCACTGCCCCACTCTGGTCAAAAGAGAAAACTGGGCTGGCCCATCACTTTTTGTAATGACAGAAAATACATTTCATTAAAAGATGATATTTCCCAAAAGGGTGAAGCATTTAAATGGTATATAATTTAAAAGCTCAAGAAAAATGTATATTTTACTCCTTTGAGGAAGGTAAAAGTAACTTTTACTCTTTCATGAAGGTAAATAGGAGGTAAATACTGGTGTACATATTATTTTCATAATAACATGTTACAATTCTTTTAAGAAAATAAAATATTGTATGATTTGTCTTGCCACTTGCTATATACAAATGTGAATTTTAAAAAGACTAGCTTATTAATCTATTTGTATTCATTCAAATGGGAAAATTCAGCATATGCTGTTAATGGCAAATATGTCACTATAATTTTATAATCATTTAGTTTAAGATTGAAAAGCGGCATTATTAAAGTTACTGAAACTTAAATGCCCCCCAAAATTCACAGTGATATTGAAAAGATATTCTAAAACATTTGAAAATTCCTAACTATTGTAAAGGTTCACTTCAAAGTCATTTGTCTGGACACAGTGGTTGATACTATTACTAATACCTTAATAGGAATGCCGTAATGATAGGAGTTAACATTTATTGACCATTTATTGTGCCAGATACTGGTCTCAGCTCTTTGTAGGTAATAACTCATTCATTCTCAGAACTACAAATTATGTTTTATTATAATATCCATTTTACAAATAAGCAAACTGAGGATCAGAAAACTACAAATTATGTTTTTATTATAAATAAAAACTTCATTAGGTTTTAGCTATTAGAGAAAAAAATGCCAGTGATGGGTTCAGCATATTATTTGTCTGCACTTTGAGAAGTGGTTTCTCTGTTGCCCAGAGCCCTGTGTTACTTAATTTACACCAACAAATGCTCTCAGAGAACTTACTATACTGGATATACTGGAAACACAAAGATTACACATATTCTCTATTGGTTCTATCATGTAAAAATCACACTGCCAGAAATGTGCTAAAATTTTTAAGTGGAGTTGGGACAGGCAATTGTTAGTACCCTCCAGTCCTCTTGGTGAGCAGAGCAAGCAAAATTCTTTGATCGCACTGCCCCACTCTGGTCAAAAGAGAAAACTGGGCTGGCCCATCACTTTTTGTAATGACAGAAAATACATTTCATTAAAAGATGATATTTCCCAAAAGGGTGAAGCATTTAAATGGTATATAATTTAAAAGCTCAAGAAAAATGTATATTTTACTCCTTTGAGGAAGGTAAAAGTAACTTTTACTCTTTCATGAAGGTAAATAGGAGGTAAATACTGGTGTACATATTATTTTCATAATAACATGTTACAATTCTTTTAAGAAAATAAAATATTGTATGATTTGTCTTGCCACTTGCTATATACAAATGTGAATTTTAAAAAGACTAGCTTATTAATCTATTTGTATTCATTCAAATGGGAAAATTCAGCATATGCTGTTAATGGCAAATATGTCACTATAATTTTATAATCATTTAGTTTAAGATTGAAAAGCGGCATTATTAAAGTTACTGAAACTTAAATGCCCCCAAAATTCACAGTGATATTGAAAAGATATTCTAAAACATTTGAAAATTCCTAACCATTGTAAAGGTTCACTTCAAAGTCATTTGTCTGGACACAGTGGTTGATACTATTACTAATACCTTAATAGGAATGCCGTAATGATAGGAGTTAACATTTATTGACCATTTATTGTGCCAGATACTGGTCTCAGCTCTTTGTAGGTAATAACTCATTCATTCTCAGAACTACAAATTACGTTTTATTATAATATCCATTTTACAAATAAGCAAACTGAGGATCAGAAAGAAACAGTATAAAACTTAGGCGAGGTTACACAGCTTAAGTGGTGGTTCTAGATTCAGACCCAGACAGTGTGACAACAGCGTCCTCTCTTCCATTATGCTATGCATAGAGGACATAAACAACCATTTACTTTCTGGTATTTAAGGTATTTAGCTATTAGAGAAAAAAATGATCCTTTGCTTATACTCCCATTTATGATCAAAATTAAATCTATAAATTGTATGTTAATTTGATACACATCTAATATAATAATGAAGGACAATATAAGCAAATGCTATTAAAGAACACATTATCTATACAGTTGTTTTGACGTATACTAATTAAAGAAATACTAGAAATCAGAGATAGCTAGCAACTATTTTCAAATTTCTGGTAAAAATTTTTGTCCATTTTTATTTTTCACATCAATTCCTTAGTTCCCATATTTCTGAGTTACCTGAATCTCTGTCCACAGCTTCAACTCTTGTGACAAACTCTCCTGGATTTTTATTTTCTTTAACTGAAGCTTCATACAAGTGCTGTTTAAACACCGGGGCCTCATCATTTACATCAAGGACAGTAATTGTCAAAGTTTGGGATGAAGAAAGAGTTGGTGTGCCACCATCCAGTGCCAGAAGTGTCAGAATGTACTGATTTTTTATCTCATAATCCAAAGAAGAAGTAGTAGTTAGAAAGCCTGTTTTGAAAAAAGAGGAAAGTAATACATAATATTCTTTGGGGAAGTCATGCTTATTGTACTTTTCTATAACTCTTCTAAGTTTTTAAAATTTCAACACTTTCTCTATTAAAGAATTTAAATTTATATATTATCTAGGATATGAGAAAACATTTTTAATCAGAAAAATCATCTTAATTTGAATTATTAGAATGAATGAGAATTCAGAAATAATAATAAGAATTATTATTAATAATAATTCCATAATGTATCATTATTTACTGAGATGATTATATCAATAATATATATCCACCTTCATTTTAAAAGAATAATCTAATGGCAGAAAGTGAGGAGGAACAAAGAGCCTCTTGATGAGGGTGAAAGAGGAGAGCGAAAAAAGCTGTCTTAAAACCCAACATTCAAAAAACTAAGATCATGACATCTGGTACCATCACTGCATGGCAAATAAATGAGGAAAAAATGGAAGCAGTGACATATTTTATTTTCTTGGATTCCAAAATCACTGTGGATGGCGACTAAAGTCAAAAAATTTTTAAAAAAGGCTTCTTCATTGGAAGAAAAGCTATGATAAACCTAGTATTCCAAAGTAGAAACATCACTTTGCCAACAAAGGTCCATCTAGTTGTGTTTTTATTTTTTTTAAGTTTTGGCCTCTTCTATTGATTTTTTATCCAAGTACTTTCATCCATCTTTATTCTTTGACCTGTATGGGACTCCCATCTCAGTGGCCTCTCTTATCACAGAGCACCAGCTCTGGGTGCATGTGCTCCAGAGTGCTGGCTAGCAATTGAACACACTGGTCTAGCTGTTCTGCAGCATGCAGAATCCTCCTGGGCCAGGGATCGAACCAGTGCCCTTCGCACTACAAGGTGGACTCCTGACCCACTGGACCACCAGGGAAGCCTCAGGTCCATATAGTTAAAGCTATGTTTTTTACAGCAGTCGTGTATGGATGTGAAAGTTGACCATAAAGAAGGTTGAGCAATGAACAATTGATGCTGGAGTGCCGGAGAAGGCTCTTGAGAGCCCCTTGGACAGCAAGGAGATCAAACCAGTCAATCCTAAAAGAAAACAACACTAAGTATTCATTGGAAGGACCAATTTTGAAGCTGAAGCTCCACTGCTTTGACACCTGATGCAAAGGTAGAAAAGACCTTAATGCTGGGAAAGATTGAGGGCAGGAGGTGGGGGAGGAGGACAGAGGATGAGATGGTTGGATAGCATCACTGACACAGGAAACTCAGCATGCAGCAGTCCTTGGGGTCGCAAAGACTTGGACATGACTCAGCAACTAAACAATAACAAGGTTCTAACATTATCCCTCATTGTGTCAAAGGATACTTCATATGTAAAAGTTAGAGTTACAAAATGTATATATATATCCTTTAAGAGAATTAGTTTTTGTTAAAAGTTATAGTTTCTTTATACTACTCTCACTGAACTGTCTTTTTTATTAATAAAAATAGTAGAGACTTTATAACTAGGGCAATAAATTTTATAAATAGAATGTCTCCACCCAACTGCCACTGTAGCACATAATTCATATAAACAATGTGTTATTAAAACTTGCACATGTATGTTTGTCACATTTTTTTCTTTTTTTAGAGTTGCTTCTCTAATACATGCTCATTATATAATTATTTCTTCAAATAATTAAAGAGGCTTATTGAGTCAGATTTTATAAAATATTTTCTCAACCACTGTTTATTGTTGTACATGTCACATAGCTAAAAGCCATTGAAAATCTCCCCTTGTCTTTATGAAAAATATGAACCCTGTGAGAGAAAAAATAGCCCAGCTGATATGATTGCATTCAATAATTAGCATTTTTATGTCTTTGGAAATGATCTACAAACAGTCACTGCAGTTGTTCAAGATTCATGATGCCTGTATTACTGAGACATAATTCTATTTTTATTCATCCTCTTTAACAATCTGAAATAGACCTGCCGTCGCTATTTTAGAAAGCATGTTAAGTATTGCTAAAACAGGTCCTTGGAGACCCTAACTCTAACAGAAATCAGCAACTAGGTCTGGATTATCTCTCTGTCAGTGGGGTTTTTAGGTGGTGTTCATGCAGGCCTCAGAATGGAACCATATGTACAGGATTTAATAAATATTTTGATGAAATGTTCCAACAGTATATAGCCAGACTATAATCATGACTTCCAAATCCTATGTATTCAATCTCATTTTCAAATAATGCTCTTAACAAACACTTGAGACAAATCGTATATGTCCGAGATTTTTCCTATGGCTCATGCAGAAATGACTGTACTTTAGAGAATGAGATGGTCCATCTCTTGAATATCTTCTAAAAATCAGGATGAAGGAATTTCATTTATTTATATATTAATATATATAAATGAAATTAATTATATAATTAAATTAAGTATATATACTTATGAAATTAATTATATATAATTATATCTATATGTTATATGTCAATATCACAAGATCAACACTTTGGATGTATACTGTCCATCAAACTACATCAAAACTTTTAGAAGACAATATCTGGCAATATGGTAATAGCAAGTCAAGGGCAGTGACAGTGAGTGTCATTTCTGCAGAGTACTGAAGACTAAATAAATGCTTCTCTCAAAAATAAAATGGCTCAGTTGTGATATCCAACTCAATCCAACATTTAAAAATACATGATTCCCAACTATTTACAAGCGTATGTTTGTCTGATCTTAGAGATAAGTTTCCACACTAAAGTTTTTGAATAATGTGGCTAACTAGTCATGTCCTACCTTGATTTATTTTGGTACCACCTCCTGCCCTGTGAACACACACAATGGGGACAAAGAAGTTGGCTACTGTATCATATTCATTCCAAGAAATGTGAGTTAGCTACAAAGTAGGTCGGTATCAACAAACGGGTCAACTACTGTTGGTTTTTTCCGTACAACCTCTGTGTTTATTATCTGTATAAGTTAAATGGCAAATCAAGTCAAATATCCTTAAAGCATATGCATCTTGAGAAGATCATTTTGTAGAAGAGGAAAATGGAAAGGATAAATGTAAGCAAGTGATCACAGGCTATGATGGACCGAGACATAGACGGTACCTGATAACTCATCTAGCATAAAGGCCATGTTCTCGTTTCCTGAGAGGATGCTGAATGTTACTTTTCCATTCCTTCCTGCATCTGGATCATGAGCAGTTACATGATGCACCAAGGAGCCCACCTCAGCATCCTCTCTGACACGGGCGATGGGGAAAGATGTAAAAGTGGGGCTGTGGTCATTCACATCCAGAATCTCTATCCTCGCCATCAGAGAGCTCAGCCGTCGGTCTGTCACGTTCACAGCCTGGTCTGATGCAGTCACTGTCAGGACCACAGTCGGAACTCTCTCTCTGTCAAGGGGGGATGCAGTGACCAACGTGCCAAATGAAGGGTGGATGAGAAACAGATTCATTCCAGGGTGGTGGGTTTCAATGAAATATTGTATTCTACTGTTCAAAAAACTGCCATCGCCATCTTTGGCATTGAAGACATGCACCAGGGTCCCCACAGGAGCGTTCTCTTCCACACTTATCACAATGAACTCCTCCCGGAAAGATGGGGCATGGTCAATATCACAAGATCACTTTGGATGACTGTCCATCAAACTACATCAAAACTTTTAGAAGACAATATCTGGCAATATGGTAATAGCAAGTCAAGGGCAGTCATTTTTTTGCAGAGTACTGAAGACTAAATAAATGCTTCTCTCAAAAATAAAATGGCTCAGTTGTGATATCCAACTCAATCCAACATTTAAAAATACATGATTCCCAACTATTTACAAGCGTATGTTTGTCTGATCTTAGAGATAAGTTTCCACACTAAAGTTTTTGAATAATGTGGCTAACTAGTCATGTCCTACCTTGATTTATTTTGGTACCACCTCCTGCCCTGTGAACACACACAATGGGGACAAAGAAGTTGGCTACTGTATCATATTCATTCCAAGAAATGTGAGTTAGCTACAAAGTAGGTCGGTATCAACAAACGGGTCAACTACTGTTGGTTTTTTCCGTACAACCTCTGTGTTTATTATCTGTATAAGTTAAATGGCAAATCAAGTCAAATATCCTTAAAGCATATGCATCTTGAGAAGATCATTTTGTAGAAGAGGAAAATGGAAAGGATAAATGTAAGCAAGTGATCACAGGCTATGATGGACCGAGACATAGACGGTACCTGATAACTCATCTAGCATAAAGGCCATGTTCTCGTTTCCTGAGAGGATGCTGAATGTTACTTTTCCATTCCTTCCTGCATCTGGATCATGAGCAGTTACATGATGCACCAAGGAGCCCACCTCAGCATCCTCTCTGACACGGGCGATGGGGAAAGATGTAAAAGTGGGGCTGTGGTCATTCACATCCAGAATCTCTATCCTCGCCATCAGAGAGCTCAGCCGTCGGTCTGTCACGTTCACAGCCTGGTCTGATGCAGTCACTGTCAGGACCACAGTCGGAACTCTCTCTCTGTCAAGGGGGGATGCAGTGACCAACGTGCCAAATGAAGGGTGGATGAGAAACAGATTCATTCCAGGGTGGTGGGTTTCAATGAAATATTGTATTCTACTGTTCAAAAAACTGCCATCGCCATCTTTGGCATTGAAGACATGCACCAGGGTCCCCACAGGAGCGTTCTCTTCCACACTTATCACAATGAACTCCTCCCGGAAAGATGGGGCATGGTCATTCTGATCTTCCACAGCGATGCTCAGGAAGACTGTGCTATTCATGGGAGGATTTCTGCTGTGGTCTTTTGTTACAACCCTGAAAAGATAATGAGACGTCATTTCATAATCCAGTTTCTTAGAGAGGAACAAGTCTCCTGAAGAGCTGTCCACTTCAAAGTGACCATCCTTGTCATCCGAAGCGATACTAAAATGTAACTTTCCACTATGATGTTGTTGAAAGTGATCAGGTGACTTTATTAAGCTCATTAATTTTGCAGGCTTCAAGTTTTCTGGTATAACTAAATGTCTAATGTTCTGAGATATGACAGCTCTCTCTTTGGATAGTGGTATCACCTGAAATAAGAATAAAAAGGAGCTGTTAATTTCGGATATTTTTAATAGTTAATCAACACAGGTGCTGACATTCCTTTGGAAGTTAATTCCTTCCATTTGTGTGAGAAAATGTTATTGTGGTAATTGGTGAAAAAATATTTTTTCCTACATTGCAGAATTCTAGCATGTCTCTGAAGATAGCAAATTGCATAATATGTATGACAGAAGAAAGTACAAGACTTTCTACTTCCCCATTCACTGTAATAGATGCAATGATAGTTTGGTGAGAACACAAATGAGAATGTAGGGTAGTTAGTTCTTCAAGCTACTCTAAATCCTAGAGATTCTTGTCTCCTTAACGACAACATCTGCATACATTTAAGTATCATGTGTCTGTTTACCCGAAATTAGACACTTGAGGTACTATGACAGAATTTTCTCCTAATCCACATATCCTTAGTCAGTTTATGATTCAGAAACAGAACACTTGGGAATATGTATTGTTGATTAGTATTCATACCTATATTAGTATTACTGATTATAATGTGCTTGAACAACAACAAAAAATCTTTCTATAGTCATCATCTTTTTGATGGGTTGGTATAATTTTCTCCTACTATCTAGACTACCCACAAGCTGTATGCTCATTATGACTAAAGAAAGCCTTAAGATATAGATCTCAAGTGACTTTCCTAATTTAAAAAAATAATTACAAGGCTTCCCTGGTGGTCCAGTGGGTAAAGAGTCCACCTTGCAGTGCTAGGGGAACCGGTTCGATCCCTGGCTGGGAAGGATCCCATGTGCTGTGGAGCAGCTGAATAGGTGTGTCCAATTATGAGTCAGTGCTCTGGAGCACATGTGCCCAGAGCCAGTGCTCTGCAATGAGCAAGGCCACTGCAATGGGGGACCCACACAGGCTGAAGAGATGGATGAAAATAAATGAGTGTAAACCCAATAAAAGGCCAAAATTTTTAAAAATCCATTTAATATTTTAAAAATTACAACAACTTTTAAATGGATTTATAAGTAGGTCCTCATTAATTTTGCAGGCTTCAAGTTTTCTGGTATAACTAAATGTCTAATGTTCTGAGATATGACAGCTCTCTCTTTGGATAGTGGTATCACCTGAAATAAGAATAAAAAGGAGCTGTTAATTTCGGATATTTTTAATAGTTAATCAACACAGGTGCTGACATTCCTTTGGAAGTTAATTCCTTCCATTTGTGTGAGAAAATGTTATTGTGGTAATTGGTGAAAAAATATTTTTTCCTACATTGCAGAATTCTAGCATGTCTCTGAAGATAGCAAATTGCATAATATGTATGACAGAAGAAAGTACAAGACTTTCTACTTCCCCATTCACTGTAATAGATGCAATGATAGTTTGGTGAGAACACAAATGAGAATGTAGGGTAGTTAGTTCTTCAAGCTACTCTAAATCCTAGAGATTCTTGTCTCCTTAACGACAACATCTGCATACATTTAAGTATCATGTGTCTGTTTACCGAAATTAGACACTTGAGGTACTATGACAGAATTTTCTCCTAATCCACATATCCTTAGTCAGTTTATGATTCAGAAACAGAACACTTGGGAATATGTATTGTTGATTAGTATTCATACCTATATTAGTATTACTGATTATAATGTGCTTGAACAACAACAAAAAATCTTTCTATAGTCATCATCTTTTTGATGGGTTGGTATAATTTTCTCCTACTATCTAGACTACCCACAAGCTGTATGCTCATTATGACTAAAGAAAGCCTTAAGATATAGATCTCAAGTGACTTTCCTAATTTAAAAAAATAATTACAAGGCTTCCCTGGTGGTCCAGTGGGTAAAGAGTCCACCTTGCAGTGCTAGGGGAACCGGTTCGATCCCTGGCTGGGAAGGATCCCATGTGCTGTGGAGCAGCTGAATAGGTGTGTCCAATTATGAGTCAGTGCTCTGGAGCACATGTGCCCAGAGCCAGTGCTCTGCAATGAGCAAGGCCACTGCAATGGGGGACCCACACAGGCTGAAGAGATGGATGAAAATAAATGAGTGTAAACCCAATAAAAGAGGCCAAAATTTTTAAAAATCCATTTAATATTTTAAAAAATTACAACAACTATGTGATTTATTATTGGCCATTTTTATACATGTTCCTTCTTGCAAATTTACCAGGTCCTTATGATTAGGAAAAAGTAAAAGATAGGTTTTTTTTTACTTCATTTAAAAAGTAGTATTATGCCCAGATAGTGATGAAAGTATCTTGTCAGTAACTGTACAGAGTTAAAATAAAAAATTATCTAAATCTAGAATCATTTCTAAAATAGTAGTAAAATCACTTGATATAATGTATACATACATCTGCAATGCTCTCTAAAAGGAGTACTCTTATTTTTAGTGTATCTTCACTCTATACATTTGTATATAAAGTTACAAATCCCTTCAGAGTATCTTTTCCCACTTTGTGTGATATAAGCTATTACCTGAATATTAATAACTGCCTCTCCTTGAAGAGGAGGCACTCCCTGGTCACTGGCAATTACAGTCATCCTGTAAGAAGGTCCATAATCATGTGAAAGTACTCTCGTTGTTCTTATTTCACCATTGTTGGCATCAATCTTGAAGTGATCAGAACTATCTTCTACACAGAAACACACACAAAGTTAATACATTAATACTAGTTGATAATGTACAATACACATAATTAATTAATGCAAATATACGTGTGATCATTTGGAAGATTTATTTACCTTATGCTCTGTGAAAATAAGACATAAGAATAATACTAAAAATATAAACAAGAAGTGTAACTGATAAAAAATTTATTATGGAAAGTTTCACATATAAAAAGTAGAATGATATAATGAACTTTCCTAAATTTAAAAAATAATTACAAGGCTTCCCTGGTGGTCCAGTGGGTAAAGAGTCCACCTTGCAGTGCTAGGGGAACCGGTTCGATCCCTGGCTGGGAAGGATCCCATGTGCTGTGGAGCAGCTGAATAGGTGTGTCCAATTATGAGTCAGTGCTCTGGAGCACATGTGCCCAGAGCCAGTGCTCTGCAATGAGCAAGGCCACTGCAATGGGGGACCCACACAGGCTGAAGAGATGGATGAAAATAAATGAGTGTAAACCCAATAAAAGAGGCCAAAATTTTTAAAAATCCATTTAATATTTTAAAAAATTACAACAACTATGTGATTTATTATTGGCCATTTTTATACATGTTCCTTCTTGCAAATTTACCAGGTCCTTATGATTAGGAAAAAGTAAAAGATAGGTTTTTTTTTACTTCATTTAAAAAGTAGTATTATGCCCAGATAGTGATGAAAGTATCTTGTCAGTAACTGTACAGAGTTAAAATAAAAAATTATCTAAATCTAGAATCATTTCTAAAATAGTAGTAAAATCACTTGATATAATGTATACATACATCTGCAATGCTCTCTAAAAGGAGTACTCTTATTTTTAGTGTATCTTCACTCTATACATTTGTATATAAAGTTACAAATCCCTTCAGAGTATCTTTTCCCACTTTGTGTGATATAAGCTATTACCTGAATATTAATAACTGCCTCTCCTTGAAGAGGAGGCACTCCCTGGTCACTGGCAATTACAGTCATCCTGTAAGAAGGTCCATAATCATGTGAAAGTACTCTCGTTGTTCTTATTTCACCACTGTTGGCATCAATCTTGAAGTGATCAGAACTATCTTCTACACAGAAACACACACAAAGTTAATACATTAATACTAGTTGATAATGTACAATACACATAATTAATTAATGCAAATATACGTGTGATCATTTGGAAGATTTATTTACCTTATGCTCTGTGAAAATAAGACATAAGAATAATACTAAAAATATAAACAAGAAGTGTAACTGATAAAAAAAATTTATTATGGAAAGTTTCACATATAAAAAGTAGACAATGATATAATGAACTTTCACATGCCTATCACATAGCTCTGCTATTGTGCCATATCATCCAACCCCAATCCTGGACATATATTCTGACAAAACTATAATTCAAAAAGATACACACACTTCTATATTCATTGTAGCAATAGCTGAGACAGAGAAACAGCCTAAATGTCCATCAATGGGAGAATAGATAAAGAAAATATATATATAAACACAAGGGAATATTACTTGGCCATAAAAAGAATGAAAGAATGCCATTTGCAACAAGGATGGACCTAGAGATCATCATAAAGTGAAGTAAGTCAGACACAGAAAGACAAATACCATTTGATACCACTTATATGTGGAATCCAAAATATGACACAAATGAGCATATCTATGAAACAGAAACAAACTCACAGACATAGAGAACAAAGGAGAGGATGGATGATGGATGGATGGATCTGGGATTAGCAGAGGCAAGCTGTTATACAGAGAATGGATAAACAACAAGGTACTACTGTATAGCACCAAGAACATATTCAATATCCTATGATAACCCACATGGGAAAGAATAAAAATAATAATATTTGTTAACTCATGGCTTATCTTATTGGCCATTCAGATATTTCCTTTCACCACCTCTTTTTGAAGCAAATCTCAGAAATCATATCATTTCCTTTGCATATTTTTAACATGCATCTTTAAAAGATAAAGAAAAATATAATAACAAGTACTATATTATATTTTTTAAATTAGTGGTAATTCCTTAATATTATTAAACATCTAGTTATTTTTAAATAGTCTCATAAGTATTCTTTAGACAGTTCAAATCAGGTTTAACATAAACTCCATACATGTATATCTCTTCAGTCTATGCATTTTTGTCATGCAACGCTATTTTTTTTCCTTTAACTCATTTGATGAAGAACTGGTTATGTATCATGAAGCTTCCCAAGGTCTAGACTTGCTTGTTGCTTATCTCCAATGTGTAGCTTAATATGTTCTTCTATCCTCTATGTTTTCCTTAAATTGGGAGGTAGACGTAGAGAATTAATCCGATTCGGGTTCAGTTTGAGGGGAAGATTACTTCTTAAGCACTGTGTTTTGTTTTCCTTCATAGGCACATGTCTGATCATCTCTTTTCGTGATGTGGGAACCAGTTTGTGCACAGCCTAGATCCATTAATGATTCACTAAATGTTGCAAAGCATAACATTCTTAGTCTAAGATCCCTTCTTCATTTATTGGCTGGAATATATTACTCAAGAGAAACAACTTCTTATCTGCTTATTGTTAACCCAGTGGGACAGTTCACAAAGTCAGGATAAACATTCGATTGCAAAATTTTATTTAACAGTCTTCAAAATAATGGATTGGTTTACTAACATCCTTCAATACTCCAACTATGATAATAAAGGTTTGTTTAGTTTCTGTTTCAAGAATCATTAAGCATAAATTTAAACATAACATAAAAGGATCAATCAATTGCCATTATTATTCCTACTGATGGTATTTCATCTCTGAACATTAGGCTCTTCTTAAAGGTGATTCTCAAGTCTTTGATGTGATCTAGTCATCTTTAGCAGCCTCCTGGTACCTGGCTTAATAAGATGTTACAGACTCATTTTGAAGATCTCCTGCCTAAGACCTGGAGTCAGTCATTTCTCCAAGGACTCCTGGGTCCTTCTGTGAAACACAGTATTGGAAGGTTGTATTCTGCCCATTGTTTCTGGGTCACTCATTGTTTCTATGCTATTCTCAGTGGACAGAGAATGTAAACATGCACACACTAAAATAGGGCATAAGTTCATACTGATATTTCTAATTTAAATTGATTATGGTAGAGGTATTTTGTTTGTTAAATAACAGATTCGTATTCTTTGATAAAATCTCAATACTTCAAACTATCCAGAAAACTCAAAGTCTGGGCCAGTGACTCTCTTCCATTCTTTTACTGAGCTGACCATGAGTCATTATGATACAACAGATACTTTATCAGTTATAGGGTATATAAAGGTAAATAAAAAAGAACTACTGCCCTGAAGAAAGTCAGAGTATAGAGGAGGAACTTATGTAACATTTGCTGGTTGTGATTTCTATGCTGTGGCTCATTTACTTCACTCTCATAGGATATACAAAGATATACATGTGTCTCTCTCTGTCTCTCTATCTATATATATATATACATATATGGCCCATCATAATTATTTTCATCTTGTTTATTTTGTAGTTGGCTTTATTTTGCAATTGGATGAAGTTAAAGCAAATGCATGAATAACAATAGAAAACACCATATTTTTATATTGCTATACACTAAATATCAGATTAGAGGCTAATTTAAAAAATCAACATTTCAAGTATTCAGAAATATATGATAACATCCATGCATGGTTGGTAAAAATCCCAAAATTTCTTCAATTTTTTTTTAAAAATGACAAATTTAAAGTACAGCAGAGGACCTATGTGTACCTCCAGACTTTGTTCCCTTTCCTCTTCCCTGTAGAGAACCTCTATTCTAAAGTGCACTATCTCTCGAGTCCATATATTCATATTCATATAGCATGGTATATGGTATTTCTTTCCAAATAACAGCACCATAGAAAGACCTGTGTGTGCGGGTGTGTGTGTGTGCACATGCTTGTCTGCAGCAGGTTCATTGTCCCTGAACAAGCCACTCTCATCTTTCCAACCATGAACATGCTTTTCATTTCTTTTTCATGTCTTTCTACTATCAGGTCTTTATCAATATTGTTCAGTTTTCTAAATAAAGCTCTTGAATACATTTTAGTGAAAATTTCCTCCCTATACTTTTAATCAAGATGATTCTGATTTGGGAGAGGGAGAAACATGTAATTTGAGGGTCCTTCTTTAAAGAAAATAAGACCACATTCCCACCCCTGAGGGGGCTCAGCAAGTGAAGAACTTTAAAGCCTAAACTTCATGGTCCTTGAACTAAACCAGACACCACACCCTATGATTTTCTTTGTTATAGTGAATGAAACCTTTGAAATCCTGCTTAGTTTTTAACATACTAGTGATTTTTGTATATTGACATTGTCCCCAGAAATTTTTATGCTATTGATTCCAATGGTTTCCCTGTAGCATATTTGGGGGTTTCCCATGCAAACAATCAAATTATCTGCAGGTAAGAGCAATGTTGTCTCTTGCTTCCCTATGTTTGTATCAAAGATGACAAAGCAAAACATGCCTTTTAAAATGGTATTAAAACACAATGCCAGGCTTCCCTGATGGTCCAGTGGGTAAGGACACCACCTTGCAGTGCAAGGGGCGCTGGTTCGATCCCTGGCCTGGAGAGATCCAACGTGCCGCGGAGCGGCTGGACGGATGAGTCCAATTACCAAGCCGGAGCTCTGGAGTGCATGCACTGAGAGCCAGTGCTCTGCGACAACAGAGGCCACTGCGATGGGAGGCCCACATGGGCCAAAAGAACAAAGATGGATGAAAATAGATAAATGAAAGGCCAATAGAAGTGGCCTGCCCGTCCTCCTCCCTCCCCAATCTGCCCTCACCCCCCACCTCAAAAAAAACACAATGCCAACTAAAGTTAATCACTAGAACCAATCACAGGTATGTTCATTCTCAAAGAGAAACATAAAACATAAGCCTGTCTCAATAAAATTCCCACATACACTTTCATGAGTATACATATATGATATTTTGCACATGATTTACTCTGACCTTAAGAATATTTAATTTTCAGAGAGATTCATAGATGCTTGGTATTTATAGTCATATGTCTTTATGTAAAAGTGTTCATCACTCAGTTGTGTCCCACTCACCAGGTTCCTCTGTCCATAGAGTTCTCCAGGTAAGTATACTGGAATGGGTTGCCATTCCCTGCTCCAGGGGATCTTTCTGACTGGGTACTTAACCTGGGCCTCCTACATTACAGGCAGATTCTTTACCATCTGAGCCACCAGAGAATCCCTGACTATATATGTTTTTACATACGTGTACACACTCAGCCACTTCAGTCATATCCAACTTTTTGCCACCTATATGGACTGTAACCTGCCACACTTCTCTGTCCATGGAATTCACTCAATACCAATTTCTATCCATTAACTATTAGTAGTATTTTCTTTGTTATAGTGAATGAAACCTTTGAAATCCTGCTTAGTTTTTAACATACTAGTGATTTTTGTATATTGACATTGTCCCCAGAAATTTTTATGCTATTGATTCCAATGGTTTCCCTGTAGCATATTTGGGGTTTCCATGCAAACAATCAAATTATCTGCAGGTAAGAGCAATGTTGTCTCTTGCTTCCCTATGTTTGTATCAAAGATGACAAAGCAAAACATGCCTTTTAAAATGGTATTAAAACACAATGCCAGGCTTCCCTGATGGTCCAGTGGGTAAGGACACCACCTTGCAGTGCAAGGGGCGCTGGTTCGATCCCTGGCCTGGAGAGATCCAACGTGCCGCGGAGCGGCTGGACGGATGAGTCCAATTACCAAGCCGGAGCTCTGGAGTGCATGCACTGAGAGCCAGTGCTCTGCGACAACAGAGGCCACTGCGATGGGAGGCCCACATGGGCCAAAAGAACAAAGATGGATGAAAATAGATAAATGAAAGGCCAATAGAAGTGGCCTGCCCGTCCTCCTCCCTCCCCAATCTGCCCTCACCCCCCACCTCAAAAAAAACACAATGCCAACTAAAGTTAATCACTAGAACCAATCACAGGTATGTTCATTCTCAAAGAGAAACATAAAACATAAGCCTGTCTCAATAAAATTCCCACATACACTTTCATGAGTATACATATATGATATTTTGCACATGATTTACTCTGACCTTAAGAATATTTAATTTTCAGAGAGATTCATAGATGCTTGGTATTTATAGTCATATGTCTTTATGTAAAAGTGTTCATCACTCAGTTGTGTCCCACTCACCAGGTTCCTCTGTCCATAGAGTTCTCCAGGTAAGTATACTGGAATGGGTTGCCATTCCCTGCTCCAGGGGATCTTTCTGACTGGGTACTTAACCTGGGCCTCCTACATTACAGGCAGATTCTTTACCATCTGAGCCACCAGAGAATCCCTGACTATATATGTTTTTACATACGTGTACACACTCAGCCACTTCAGTCATATCCAACTTTTTGCCACCTATATGGACTGTAACCTGCCACACTTCTCTGTCCATGGAATTCACTCAATACCAATTTCTATCCATTAACTATTAGTAGTATTTTCCTGTCAATAAAAGTTGGTTTGTATTTTTAGATTGTTGAAAATTATTCATTTAGAGTGGACGATTGGTTGATTTCTCTTTAGGACATGGAAAATGTATGATTTTACATTAAACTATTAAATTATTTTTAAAGGTGATTCCAGAAAATAACAGAGTCATTTTGCTTGCAATTTGGTGTTATTTTCAGCATTAACTATTTTCTCAGAAGGAGGCAGATGGTTGATAGACAAAATAGGAAGTTCTAAAAGCTTTATAGATAGCGACTTTTACCTATATATGGATATAACTTTTACCTGAAAATACCGAATATATGACTTCGGCATTGTTTCCTTCATCAAGATCCTTTGCAAACACAGTTGTAACCAACATATTTACTGGTTGACCTTCCAGAACCTGTCATTAAGACAAAGAAATTGCAAATTAGTCAGTGAAATTTAAGCAATAAATATTATTGAATGTTTAAGTGAAATAACACATTACTACTAACTGTTATCTTTTAAACTACTTCTAAATACACACATAATTCAATTGTCTACCATATAAAAGTTATACACATGTAAATCCATGAGAAGAATCCATATGATACATTTAAATGTTTTTCTCAATTTGAACAGATTATCCGCAGCATTTAAACTAATTTTAAAGAAAAAAGAAATAAAATAGACTATATAGTCTTAGATTTTTGATGGATTTTAAGAATTTTAGCTTCTTATCACCTTCTTAGGGCATTTTTTAAAGGTTTGAAATATGCTAAAGATAAACATACACCATTATTTCAGAAAAGATATCTCATTAATTAACAGAAACTTTCCTGAAATACTAAAATACACATGTGGAATTTCAGTCCAAGTTGAGGGTTCTACTGCCGAAATAAGCCATGATATGTCATACACGGCTTTCTGATGACTCAGCAGGTGAAGAGTCTGCCTGCAGCACAGGAGACACAGGAGATGTGGGTTTGATCCCTGGGTTGGCAACCCATTCCAGCATTCTTGAGGGGAAAATCCTACGGACAAAGGAGCCTGGTGGGCTGCAGTCCATAGGGTTGCAGAGTCAGACATACTGAAGCAACTGACACAGCACACATCATACATATAATGATCTAATAAAAAAATCATAAAGATAGTATCACAATGCTCTGTGGTAGCAGAATTTTTTTTAATGCGATTTGGAAGATGAGTTTAAAGTTAAAGGATGAGTACCTCCAAGATATATTTATCAACTATCTATATGAGCTAATAAGCTAATTTATTATACACATTGTAAAACATACAAAAAAACATGAGCATGAAAAAGATAAGATCATATAAACTTAACTAGAAGTTTTTGCATTTACTTGCAAAGATCAAATGTTACAATCTCGGTGCACATTGGTCGCAAAGGGTGTGCATCTGAGCACACACACGCTTCACTTTAAAGCTACAGTCCATTCTCCTTTCTTCAACTAACCATCTTAGAGAAGTGTTTCAGTTGAGCTTGTGACAAAGAAAGGTATGTGAATTACTGAAAATAAAACATCCATGTCGGAGCACTACTGATAATGAAGTACCATTATGTTTACATAAAACAGACAGAGCTACATTCTCATGAAACAATTGAATGTGTGAATCCAAATACCACATATAAGCATTTTCTACTTTTTACTTAAATTTATTTATTCTTAATTGGAGGATAATTGCATCACAGTATCGTGTTGGTTTCTACCATTTATCAACATGAATCAGCTATAGGTATACCTTTTTTTTTTTTAACTGTAGGTTTCTATGACGTGGACAATTCTAATTCTAGAAATGTATGCATTTCTACAAGACCGATTGGGTGAGTTCATGCTTTTTACCACAAGATGGTGCTCAAAACTAGTGACCAAGAATATTACAACTGTTGCGTGGCTACTTGGCTTTTCATACCTTAACGTGCAGTTCCTTCCCAGGGAGGCACTGCGGGAAATACGGCCTGTTGTCATTGATGTCAGTAACTGAGACATACACCAGTGTGGTGGTGGTGCGCGGAGGGGAGCCGTGGTCGGTCACTAGGACAGTCACCTGATGGTGTATGCGCTGCTCATGATCCAAGGCTACCCAACTGATAAGTTCACCTGAGGAACACAGAGTCAGATGAGAGAGGCCATCGCCTACACTAGTTTGGGCATTAAGAACCATATCCAGACCAATTCCCAGAAAGGAAAATCAGATAGTATCACAATGCTCTGTGGTAGCAGAATTTTTTTTAATGCGATTTGGAAGATGAGTTTAAAGTTAAAGGATGAGTACCTCCAAGATATATTTATCAACTATCTATATGAGCTAATAAGCTAATTTATTATACACATTGTAAAACATACAAAAAAACATGAGCATGAAAAAGATAAGATCATATAAACATAACTAGAAGTTTTTGCATTTACTTGCAAAGATCAAATGTTACAATCTCGGTGCACATTGGTCGCAAAGGGTGTGCATCTGAGCACACACACGCTTCACTTTAAAGCTACAGTCCATTCTCCTTTCTTCAACTAACCATCTTAGAGAAGTGTTTCAGTTGAGCTTGTGACAAAGAAAGGTATGTGAATTACTGAAAAAAAAACATCCATGTCGGAGCACTACTGATAATGAAGTACCATTATGTTTACATAAAACAGACAGAGCTACATTCTCATGAAACAATTGAATGTGTGAATCCAAATACCACATATAAGCATTTTCTACTTTTTACTTAAATTTATTTATTCTTAATTGGAGGATAATTGCATCACAGTATCGTGTTGGTTTCTACCATTTATCAACATGAATCAGCTATAGGTATACCTTTTTTTTTTTAACTGTAGGTTTCTATGACGTGGACAATTCTAATTCTAGAAATGTATGCATTTCTACAAGACCAATTGGGTGAGTTCATGCTTTTTACCACAAGATGGTGCTCAAAACTAGTGACCAAGAATATTACAACTGTTGCGTGGCTACTTGACTTTTCATACCTTAACGTGCAGTTCCTTCCCAGGGAGGCACTGCGGGAAATACGGCCTGTTGTCATTGATGTCAGTAACTGAGACATACACCAGTGTGGTGGTGGTGCGCGGAGGGGAGCCGTGGTCGGTCACTAGGACAGTCACCTGATGGTGTATGCGCTGCTCATGATCCAAGGCTACCCAACTGATAAGTTCACCTGAGGAACACAGAGTCAGATGAGAGAGGCCATCGCCTACACTAGTTTGGGCATTAAGAACCATATCCAGACCAATTCCCAGAAAGGAAAATCAGATAGAAAGCCCTAAGAGCACAACTTCCAAAACCACATACTTTAGCAATCTAGCTCTACTGTTGAAAGAATTTTCTGAAGTTTCGCCTGTCACCTTCAATTTGTCATTCTTTGTATTTCAAATTAACTCTTCCCAGGCCAGGGAAGATCAGCCCCCAGAGCAGGACATGGAGCATGGCAGGAATCCTCTCTTCTAGTCAAGGTAAGGAAACAGCACTGAAGGGAAGCCTCCTGCTTCTGGCTATGCAGCAGTTCTAGGAGTGGACACTTGCTCTTCTGGATCTGGGCACTGGACTAACTGTGGGAAAGAGGATCATGGGGGAATCAAGTATATATTTTAATTTATTTCCCCCCAAATAAATTACTGAGTGAAATAGAAGACCCAGAAAATTATCTAACACGTGAAAGTAAGACCAAGTGGAACCATCCTGGGCAGCAGCGCAGTTTGTACCCTGCTGGACCAGCTCAGGAGGGAATGGCAGCTGAGATCCAGCCTGCCATCCTGCCATCCTGTGTCCTGGTGTAAAACTCCATCTGCTGGAGGAAGGGGCAATTATCCTAATTCACAGGATGGGCACCTTGAAGGTAACCAGAACTGAATTCAAATTGTGTCTCACTATAGTCCTTGGGGTCACAAAGGGTTGGACATGACTGAGTGACTAACACTCAGAGACTCACCCACACAGACACACACACACATAGAGCAAAGGCCAACATATACAAAGACCACAATATGAATGGCGCCTCCTTGAACTGTACAAAGTGGTGACCTTCTCACATCTGTCTAACCCTGTGACCTTGGGCATGTTATGTGAGTTATGCAAGTCTGTTTCTGCAGCTATATGGTTGCAGTGTAAACATAGTTCATTTGGAGACAGTTGCAGAAATTAGTTCTTATAAATTTATATAATATAAATTTTAAAATCTGGAGAAGCAAATGGCAACCCACTCCAGTATTCTTGCCTGGCAAATTCCCTGGACAAACGAATTCCCTAGAGGGTTACAATCCATGGAGTCACAAAGAGTTGGACATGACTAAGCAACTAAAACACACAAAATGTAAAATATAATAGCATTTGTATATTTAACTTAATTAAGACTTGGAAAAAACCTTAGTGCAAATATTTGCCCATTTTCCACAGTTCCTTCATCAAAATGAGAATGGTGAAATGTATCAAAATAAGTGATTTTGAAATCTTAACTAATGGATTATTTTCTAGTTTTTCACCAATGACATTTATGGTGTTATAAAATAGTATCTGAAAATTTTAAAGATATCTACAAACTGAAAAGAATTTCAGTTCTTTGGGAAATTTAACTTTACACAAGAATTTATCCAGTCCAGTTCGGACTGTACCTTTAATTCAAAATAAGACCATGTATGATAGTATGTGGGTGAGAGTCAAGAGAAGTATGAATCATTCTAGGGAAAATTCTATTCAAGTTTCACTGCACTTTAAAATCACAGTACTATAATCAAGTAAAGTATTTGCTAAAAACTGTAATTTTAACTATATGTTTGCCCCAATGTTATAACTTAGAGTTTTGTCCATTCCAATTTTAAAGGAATAAGCACAAACTACAAAATGCTACCTGTATTAGGATTCATCTTGAAGAACTTTCCATCAGACAAAAGGAAATACGACAGCTGTCCATTCTTTCCCGAGTCTCTGTCAATTGCTGTAATTTTGCCTATTACCCCTTGCGGGATAGGACTCTCCTCGACTTTCAAAAACAAGACATCATGCAAGAAGGTAGGGGAATTGTCATTCTCATCCAGGACATGAACAATTACTGAAGTGCTCACATTTTGTGACAATTTGTCCTCCGGGATCCTGGCAAACACTCTAAAACTATACATTTGCTTGGACTCATAGTCGAGCTGTTGCCACAAATAAATCCAGCCTGTGTAAGGATGGACGCCAAATGCAGCGGAGTCTGTGCTAGGCTCCTGCGAGTACATGAACTGTGGTGGCGCGCGCTGTGGGTCAAGTGGGCGGGCCTGGATTCGTAGGACTGGGGTCATTGGCGAGAGGGACTCGCTAACCTCCACTTGATAGACCAAATGCTCGAAAGTCAAAGTCGGGCTTTGCTCTTGTTTTTCGATAGTGACTGTCAGCAGCAGCAGGGACGCCCGAGGAGGAATACCGAGATCCTGGGCCACGAGAGTCAGCCTGTACACCAGGGGCCCAGTGCTGGCCAGGCTCTCATTGAGGTATACCATACCGAGCCCTGGGTCAACCGAAAAGATTCTCGGGCTCTGGCTGGCAATGGCATAGCGGACGAACCCATTGGGCCCGCTGTCTTTGTCTTCTGCATGGACGCAGTACAAGGCTGTACCAGGCAGTGTGCTCTGGGATATCGTAATCTCATCCAAGGCTTTGGGAAACACCGGGTGGTTGTCATTGACATCAATGACGGTTATGTTGACCTCTGTGCTGCTGCAGGCAGGGGAGTTGCCGAGCTGTGCCTGGACGGTGAGCACAACCACTGGCTGGGTTTCGTGATCCAGGGGCTTCTGAGCTTTTCAGTTCTTTGGGAAATTTAACTTTACAAGAATTTATCCAGTCCAGTTCGGACTGTACCTTTAATTCAAAATAAGACCATGTATGATAGTATGTGGGTGAGAGTCAAGAGAAGTATGAATCATTCTAGGGAAAATTCTATTCAAGTTTCACTGCACTTTAAAATCACAGTACTATAATCAAGTAAAGTATTTGCTAAAAACTGTAATTTTAACTATATGTTTGCCCCAATGTTATAACTTAGAGTTTTGTCCATTCCAATTTTAAAGGAATAAGCACAAACTACAAAATGCTACCTGTATTAGGATTCATCTTGAAGAACTTTCCATCAGACAAAAGGAAATACGACAGCTGTCCATTCTTTCCCGAGTCTCTGTCAATTGCTGTAATTTTGCCTATTACCCCTTGCGGGATAGGACTCTCCTCGACTTTCAAAAACAAGACATCATGCAAGAAGGTAGGGGAATTGTCATTCTCATCCAGGACATGAACAATTACTGAAGTGCTCACATTTTGTGACAATTTGTCCTCCGGGATCCTGGCAAACACTCTAAAACTATACATTTGCTTGGACTCATAGTCGAGCTGTTGCCACAAATAAATCCAGCCTGTGTAAGGATGGACGCCAAATGCAGCGGAGTCTGTGCTAGGCTCCTGCGAGTACATGAACTGTGGTGGCGCGCGCTGTGGGTCAAGTGGGCGGGCCTGGATTCGTAGGACTGGGGTCATTGGCGAGAGGGACTCGCTAACCTCCACTTGATAGACCAAATGCTCGAAAGTCAAAGTCGGGCTTTGCTCTTGTTTTTCGATAGTGACTGTCAGCAGCAGCAGGGACGCCCGAGGAGGAATACCGAGATCCTGGGCCACGAGAGTCAGCCTGTACACCAGGGGCCCAGTGCTGGCCAGGCTCTCATTGAGGTATACCATACCGAGCCCTGGGTCAACCGAAAAGATTCTCGGGCTCTGGCTGGCAATGGCATAGCGGACGAACCCATTGGGCCCGCTGTCTTTGTCTTCTGCATGGACGCAGTACAAGGCTGTACCAGGCAGTGTGCTCTGGGATATCGTAATCTCATCCAAGGCTTTGGGAAACACCGGGTGGTTGTCATTGACATCAATGACGGTTATGTTGACCTCTGTGCTGCTGCAGGCAGGGGAGTTGCCGAGCTGTGCCTGGACGGTGAGCACAACCACTGGCTGGGTTTCGTGATCCAGGGGCTTCTGAGTTCGAATGATTCCCAGCCATGGGTGAATAGAGAACTTTCCATCCAGATCACCAGAG
The DNA here is from genome assembly GCA_022376925.1 of Tragulus kanchil. NCBI lineage: Eukaryota > Metazoa > Chordata > Mammalia > Artiodactyla > Tragulidae > Tragulus > Tragulus kanchil. The sequence goes on from JAIOJX010000025.1 coordinate 47,274,022, forward strand.
GAGATCCTATAAAAAATTGGCTCTGAGGAATCTTAAAAGGGAAAATAAAAAGAACAAAATGAAAGAGAAAGCAATCTTTATATTAAAAGAATGTACCTAAACTAGAAACACTGAGAACTAAAGCACTAATATATATCACATCCATGGAGAACACTACACAATGTCATATCTTCCTTGGCTCTCCAAAGCCTGTTGTAAGTGGACACATGGTTTCACATGTATTAGTGGATGAAAGCAATGTCCAGGGGACAAGGAGCAAGCCACATGTTTCACCATCTTCCTTCCCTCTTATTGCATTAAGTAAAGGGAAAGATATTTTGAAAATAACATGGATACCTGTTTTATATATTTGAAGAAGAAAAGTCAAGTTTATGCTGATGTTTTTCTATGATATCTATGGATAAAAGACAAATACCCTCTCAAAAGTAAAGGGAAGAAGAGAAGATAAGTTAGGGTTAGAGAGGAGGACATTTTTGAACAAGTAATTCACTTCTAGAAATTTCTTCTGCAGGGAAACGTCTACAAGTCATATAAGGACATTTACTTGAGTGTTATTTGGACTAGCAAAAATGATTATAAATCATTCAAATTGAAACCAAAAGGAAAATGTTTAAATAAAGCATATTAAGTTGAAATAGTGGGCAACTATTTGTTAATGAGATGGAATGATTTCCAGTTACTTGGGAAAATGTCCACAATACACAAAGGAGGGGGGTGTTGCTGTAGAACAACAAAGACAGTTGGATGTATTTCCATAATAATTTTTTGGAAGCGTGTGTATATGTGTGTGAAATGAGGAGTGGGTTAAAAGTACGTATTACTTTTGTGATTAAAAATAAGTAGGATGGGTGGGGGGAGGGTCCAAGGATATGCATATGAATGATCTGGGAACATACATGTAAAAAAATAAATAAATAAATAAATAAATTAAAAAAAAAAAAAAGTAGGATGAAAATAACGCTGAAAGAACAAACAGCAAACCATGGATCGAACAGTCTCAATTCTTTCATAAAGAAAAGGAAAGATTTATTCAAGACTGCGTACGCTAAGAAAATATAGAAAATGTTCCAATAATATATTTCAATGCAGCATGAGAAGTAAGTACTCACTCAAGGACTCTTTAGCTTTCACTGTTCCCACAGGACTGTCTTCAGGCACATCTTCGTAAACTGAGAAAGTGTACTTAGACCTTTCAAATTCAGTGGGTGCCACAGTAGTCTGGAGAATGTATATGGTGACTTCTGCATTAGTGACAGATGTGAGCCCGCCGCCATCTCGAGCACAGACCATCAGCAAAAGTGTGGTGGATTCCAGATGACTAAGAGTCGATGTTAAGTAAATAATCCCTGGGTAGAAGAGAGAATTAAAAACCTGACTAATCTGAGAACACACATATCTGTAAACAATAAAACTCTGTAAAAGTTAAAAGTAAAATAAAAGTTAAAAAAAAAAAAACAGATAACATGCAAAAAGTACTGATGAGCAATATTAACATCTGATCTGCTAATGCTACTGCGGTGGTCAATTTAATGTGTCTACTTGACTGGGCCATGGTGTGCTCAAATATTTGGTAAAACATTGTGCTGCATGTTTTTGTTGGGGTATTTTTGGGTGTGACTGCATCAAGCAGATTGTACCCCCTGCTGTGAGTGGGCCTCATCCAGTTAGCTGAAGTCCTGACCAGAACAAACGGGCTAGTCCTCCCCTAATAAGGGAGATCCCCCCTGCCTGACCACCTTCCCCTTGTCACACTGGTTGGTTTCCTTTCCTCTGGAACCGAACTGAAACATCTTGGCCCTTCCTGAGTCTTAAGTCTGTCAGCCTTCAGCCTCGAGTTGGTTCTCTGGGTCTCGAGTTTACCAACTTAGGTGCAGAATTGGGGGCTTCTTAATCTCCAAAACCACATGCCTAATTCCTTCAATAAATCTCTTTATATACATATCTGTATAACTTTATATATGTCCTGCTGCTGCTGCTGCTGCTGGTGGTGCTACTTAGTCATTTCATTCATGTCCAACTCTATGGACTGTAGCCCACTAGGCTCCTCTGTCCATGGAATTCTCCAAGCAGGAATCCTGGAGTGGGTTGTCATGCCCTTCTCCAGGGGATCTTCCTAACCTGAGTCTCCTGCACTGTACGCAGATTCCTTACCACTGAGCTACCAAGGAAGGTACATATATGTCCTATTGGCCCCATTTCTCTGGAGAACCCTAATACACCCAGTTCCCAATCAAAGAATTTGAGAATATTTGCAAAATGATGGTCTAAACACTGTCAAGTAAGCAATATTTCCTAGAACTTAAACTTCAGACATCTCAGAAGTATAGCATCAGCTCACCAGAAAAAAACATACAGTTTTACTAGGCCTTATGACCATATCAGCATCCCAGGACGATGGACTAGCAGGGTACATACACCCTGTATTCCAGAGCACTTTAGGCTAGTGCCGGGTTGTTGGGTGATTACAATCTGCCCAGGCACCAGACCCTAAATCCGCAGATGAAACTAAAGTCTTATCTTCTGGTGTCTCTGCCATCACAAGAACATAAAGGGCAACTCTTTTTCAGGGAACTCCATTTTCTTTGTTGGCGAGAGAATAAAATATCAAGGGCTGTGGGTAAGGAAACTTCAATAAATATTAAATATTTTTAGGTAGGAAGTTAGGAATGAGCAATGAGAGGTTGTCTGGATGAAAGGAATGCAAGTTTACCTTTAAAAACCATCTCAGACACATCCAGAAGAGCTCACACATATGCTACAAAAATAACCAGAAGAGTTTTCCAACTATTGCACATGCCCACTAGGCACAAGTGGATACAAAATAACCACAGGGGTTTCTGCAAACAACCTTAACAGCTAGGAGCCTATTAAAGGTTCATAAACATTCTATATCTGATTATAACAGACTGAATTATGGGGAGACAAACAACAGAGCCTGCTGTTTTATAATTGTTAATCAGCCTTGACTGTATGCCCATTTGCATTCTCTTTCCTTGACTGGTGGTGGGTACAAGCCTGATTTTGCACAGGGCATAACCAAAAGGAGGAGACTGGAAGTATAAAAAGGAGAAAACCAATAGAAAAAAGAAGACTGAGGGGGCCAGTCTGTTCTTGTATCTTGAGCGTGTCCATCTAATAAAACATCTCTCTACTTAAGCGAAACTGAGCTATAACATATCTGTTGTTTTAAACTCTTTAGTCCATTGTTTCAAATTTTCATTGCAACAAGGCAAGAACTGAGAAGAGAAATAAACCAACCTGAAAAAAACATGAGTATAAGTTAGATTTACACACAGTGTCTGTGAGAGGAGAAGGTGTAAATGGTTACATTGAGGAGAGATCCACTAACATTGATAAGACCAGTCATTTGTTACTGCCAACACAACCTACTGGTGCGTTACTGTGAAAACATGAAAACAGGTCTAACATAACCAGTTTAAGAAATGAAAATGCAAGCTGTATTTAACAAGAAAGAAAAACACACAAAAACTTTAGATGCATTTACACATAAATAAATGTGTCTGAGCTGTATGGAGCCTATCATAACACAATTGGCTTTAAGGATTAGTTAAATGAAGGATTACTGCAGTTTCACCAGTTTGTTAGAAGCCGGCAAAAATATCAGATTGGTTGGTTTTCCAGGCATTAAAAAAAAAAACTGACACCCATTCAACTTCTTTTTAAAAGTCAAATCAGCCTTTTTACAGATCCAATTCCTTGTTCCCGTTTTCATTTGAAATTTAGTGATTTGGTCTTATTTCTCCTTGGTAAACACATCATCAGTCACCAAAGCCAAGTATTTCATCAGTCCTGCACAAGGCACAGCATCCCCATTTCCTCGTCTGACATGATTTTATGTCATTTCACTTGCAACTCCTCTGTCCTGAACATTCTCCAAATTGATCTGGGAACACATGGTTCCAGATGCAATCTGACTATAACAAAGAAGAGCATAAACACTTTTTATTGGGATCTGTATAAAATAGCAATGCAACCAAGTATTATCACATCCACTTTTACAGTCATATTGAAATTGGAGTTAACACTGATCTGCTGGTCCACCAGCACTCAATACTTCTGTTATTGATTAGCTTCAAACATTCTTTCTTCTAAACTCTTTACTTGATTAAAAAATAAAACTCAGGGCTTCCCTGGTGGTCCAGTGGGTAGAGTCCTCCTTGCAGTGCAAGGGGCATCGGTTCAATCCCTGGCTCAGGAAGACCCCACATGACACAGAGCTGCTGCACTGGTATGTCCAATTATGAGTCAACGCTCTGGAGTGCATGCGCCCAGAGCTGGTGTTCTGCAATGGGAGAGGCCACTGCAACAGGAGACCCACACAGGCCAGAGAGTAAACATGGATGAAAATAAATAAATAAAAAACCAATAAAAGAGGCGAAAATTAAAAAATAAATAAAACTCAAATAATGCAAAAGTGTCTGCCTACACAAGAAAATGAAAATCTCTCTAACCTAATTATCTCCCAATCTAAAATGAAAATCTCTCAACCTAATTATCTCCCAGTCCTTGGCTATAGACTCTTCTGGAATTAACTCAATGCTAATTATTGGACATTTAAAGGTTTTTGTTTTCCACTCCTGATAATTATGACAATGAAAAGATTAATGCCTGCCTCAACTAGACCACAAGCTCATTCCTATCTTCAGACTAACTCCTTCTATACTATTTTTCATACTTGTATTGGAATGTGTGTGTGCATGCTTCGTCACTTCAGTCATGTCTGACTCTGTGATGCCATGGACCGTGGCCCTCCAGGCTCCTCTGTCCATGGAATTCTCCAGGCAAGGATATTGTGTGGGTTGCCATGCCCTCCTCTAAGTGATCTTCCTGACCCAGGGATCCAACCCACATCTCCTGCATCTTCTGCATTGTGGGCAGATTCTTGACCGCAGAGACATCACAGAAGTCCCTTGTATTCAAAGTCTTAAAATCCAAATTTTGACTTACCAGTGCTTTCCCTGGCTTTCAGGGGAAGTTTAATTCCTCATTGTGACGACCAAGCTGCTCAATGAGCACTTTTCCATCTCTGTGGCTCCACCTCACCACTCTCTCTGTAAGGAACCTCTTGTTCTTGGCACACTGAACTACTTCTAATTTCCAGAATTGACTTTGTTCTTTTCCATTTGGATGGGTGCATCCCTTGGAATAACTTCTTTGTTTCCTCTGACTTAATGATTTCTACTCACATTTTCAAGCATGGATCTAGTTTCACCTGCTGCAGAGGCCTTCTCTTACCTCTGCTTCTGCTTTAGAGAACACTCCTCCAGGACCCCACAGTGGCCTGAATACATATGCCCATCATACACTTTCCACATTGTACTTAACTTTTTTAAAATTGGAGGAGAATTGCTTTACAATGTAGTGCTGGTTTCTGCCATACAACAACTATTGTAACTATATATTGATATATACCCCCTCGTTCTTGAGCCTCCCTGCCACCCACCCACTATTGCACACCTCTAGGCCATCACAGAGCACCTGGCTGGGATCCCTATGTCAAACACAAGCTTCCCATTAGCTACCTATTTTGCACATGGTGATGTATATAACCACGCTGCACTTTAATTTATCTTTCTTATCACTCATTCACTTATTTATTATTTTATTCCATGGTTTAAAAATTAAAAAAACAACATTTTGAAAATACATAAGAGACATGTTAGTATACAAAAGAACTGCAGAGATATGTAACTAAGATGAAAAGGCACAAATAGAGCAAAAGTTAAGGTGGCAGTGGATAAGGACAGATAACTCAGATAAGAAAGAATAAAGCATGAATAAATTAAATAAACACTCAAACTCATTAAAAATAACAGAAATGCAAAATTAAAAACAACTATCTCCTGTTTTCACTTTTAATGTTGGCTAAAACTTTTAAGTGATACTATGTAGGACTAATAAAGGTTTGGTATTGACATACACTGTCCAAAAGGCCCTTTGGTAATATTTATATAACAGTAAATTATTCTTATTCAAAACCTAGAAATCTACCTTGTACTTACATAGGTGAACAGTAAGTCTTTTGCAATACTGTAAATTACTTTAATATCCATAAAGAAAATAATGAATGTTTAAGTCTATTATGATATATTAATATACTACAGCAGGAAACTTTTCCATTGGATTTTGGGTGCATCACTTCTCTGGAATTTAAGGAACCTCTTGTTCTTGGCACACTGAACTACTTCTAATTTCCAGAATTGACTTTGTTCTTTTCCATTTGGATGGGTGCATCCCTTGGAATAACTTCTTTGTTTCCTCTGACTTAATGATTTCTACTCACATTTTCAAGCATGGATCTAGTTTCACCTGCTGCAGAGGCCTTCTCTTACCTCTGCTTCTGCTTTAGAGAACACTCCTCCAGGACCCCACAGTGGCCTGAATACATATGCCCATCATACACTTTCCACATTGTACTTAACTTTTTTAAAATTGGAGGAGAATTGCTTTACAATGTAGTGCTGGTTTCTGCCATACAACAACTATTGTAACTATATATTGATATATACCCCCTCGTTCTTGAGCCTCCCTGCCACCCACCCACTATTGCACACCTCTAGGCCATCACAGAGCACCTGGCTGGGATCCCTATGTCAAACACAAGCTTCCCATTAGCTACCTATTTTGCACATGGTGATGTATATAACCACGCTGCACTTTAATTTATCTTTCTTATCACTCATTCACTTATTTATTATTTTATTCCATGGTTTAAAAATTAAAAAAACAACATTTTGAAAATACATAAGAGACATGTTAGTATACAAAAGAACTGCAGAGATATGTAACTAAGATGAAAAGGCACAAATAGAGCAAAAGTTAAGGTGGCAGTGGATAAGGACAGATAACTCAGATAAGAAAGAATAAAGCATGAATAAATTAAATAAACACTCAAACTCATTAAAAATAACAGAAATGCAAAATTAAAAACAACTATCTCCTGTTTTCACTTTTAATGTTGGCTAAAACTTTTAAGTGATACTATGTAGGACTAATAAAGGTTTGGTATTGACATACACTGTCCAAAAGGCCCTTTGGTAATATTTATATAACAGTAAATTATTCTTATTCAAAACCTAGAAATCTACCTTGTACTTACATAGGTGAACAGTAAGTCTTTTGCAATACTGTAAATTACTTTAATATCCATAAAGAAAATAATGAATGTTTAAGTCTATTATGATATATTAATATACTACAGCAGGAAACTCTGTAGCACTCAAAATGAATAAAGGAAAGGAAAAATATTTTCATCAAAAAAAGACTTTACATGGCATTTTTCTTTAGTCACTCAGTCCTGTCCAACTCTTTCATGACCCCATGGTCACCCCCACCAGGCTCCTCTGTCCATGGAATTCTCCAGGCAAGAATACTGAAGTAGGTTGCCATTTCCTTCTCCATTACATGCTAATTTTATATTTAAAGAAAGAGTTGTAAAAATGAATCTGTAGTGTAATTCAGTCTGTTTAAAAATTTTAATATTCAAACATTTAAACAAATGCATGAGTACACAGTATATTTCTAGTGTAAAAAATTCAGGAAGTATTAGATGAGAATGTTAAATTACAGAACAATATGCAAACTTTAATCATAAACACACGCACACTTTGTATATACACATACACATGCAAAGAAATATGCACACTGGAAAATATGGAAGGATCTGAACAACTATAAAGAGAGCCCATCTGTATGGGTTGAGATTACAGGACAACTCATTCTATACTTCCTACATTACTATAGTTTTAACGACCATATGTGCTATGGACTGAATTGTATTCACTGAAAATTGTATGTATCTTTAATAGGTCGAAGACTTAACCCCAGCATAACTGTATTTGGAGCAAGGCAGTAATTAAGGTTAAATGAGGTCATAAGGGTGGATCTTTGACCCTACAGGATTAGTGTCTTTACCCCCCTAAAGGGGAATAAACGTAACATAAAAAATAAAGCATGAATAAATTAAATAAACACTCAAACTCATTAAAAATAACAGAAATGCAAAATTAAAAACAACTATCTCCTGTTTTCACTTTTAATGTTGGCTAAAACTTTTAAGTGATACTATGTAGGACTAATAAAGGTTTGGTATTGACATACACTGTCCAAAAGGCCCTTTGGTAATATTTATATAACAGTAAATTATTCTTATTCAAAACCTAGAAATCTACCTTGTACTTAAATAGGTGAACAGTAAGTCTTTTGCAATACTGTAAATTACTTTAATATCCATAAAGAAAATAATGAATGTTTAAGTCTATTATGATATATTAATATACTACAGCAGGAAACTTTGTAGCACTCAAAATGAATAAAGGAAAGGAAAAATATTTTCATCAAAAAAAGACTTTACATGGCATTTTTCTTTAGTCACTCAGTCCTGTCCAACTCTTTCATGACCCCATGGTCACCCCCACCAGGCTCCTCTGTCCATGGAATTCTCCAGGCAAGAATACTGGAGTAGGTTGCCATTTCCTTCTCCATTACATGCTAATTTTATATTTAAAGAAAGAGTTGTAAAAATGAATCTGTAGTGTAATTCAGTCTGTTTAAAAATTTTAATATTCAAACATTTAAACAAATGCATGAGTACACAGTATATTTCTAGTGTAAAAAATTCAGGAAGTATTAGATGAGAATGTTAAATTACAGAACAATATGCAAACTTTAATCATAAACACACGCACACTTTGTATATACACATACACATGCAAAGAAATATGCACACTGGAAAATATGGAAGGATCTGAACAACTATAAAGAGAGCCCATCTGTATGGGTTGAGATTACAGGACAACTCATTCTATACTTCCTACATTACTATAGTTTTAACGACCATATGTGCTATGGACTGAATTGTATTCACTGAAAATTGTATGTATCTTTAATAGGTCGAAGACTTAACCCCAGCATAACTGTATTTGGAGCAAGGCAGTAATTAAGGTTAAATGAGGTCATAAGGGTGGATCTTTGACCCTACAGGATTAGTGTCTTTACATGAGGAGACACCAAAAGCTCTCTCTATATATATCCATCCTGTGAGAACATGAGCCCTCACCAGGAACTAAATCAGCCAGGTACTTGATCTCAGACACCCAGCCTCTAAAACTGTGAGAAATAAATGTCTGTTATTTAAAACAGCCAGTTTATGGTATTTTATTATAGTAGCCCAAGCCAAGGTAATACATTAACTTTGTAATTAAAAATTATATATATATATGGACACATGTATATATATATATATATATATATATATATATATATAAAGGATAGTCATTAAAAAGATGTATTTATTGCAAAACATTGTACTACCTCTGTTAAAGCTTATATACTTGCATAACATAATGAAGATTTTGACTGGACATTAAAAGATACATTTTAAAGTCACTACACAAAAGCCTTCTCAAAAATAGGGTTCTTGTTCTGTAAAAAACTTCAAAGATGTACAAGAATGGAAACATCAGAAGTAGCAAATGGAGACATTTAGGAGAGCTGTATTCAATTAAATGAATCTCTGAAGTTGAGATAAACATTTTCTGTAGCTATTACCTATGTAAAAGTGTTTAAATATGTGATTTCCAGATACAAACAGAAATGTTAAAATTACTAGCAAAATGTGCCCAGACAACATATGGTAAATTGTGAAATCTAATAAAATAAATATCTGTACTATATTCACTATTCTAGTTGAAATTACTGTCTCTGGTTGCAAATCATTTAGTGTTTAATGAGCCTCATGAGTACACAGTATATTTCTAGTGTAAAAAATTCAGGAAGTATTAGATGAGAATGTTAAATTACAGAACAATATGCAAACTTTAATCATAAACACACGCACACTTTGTATATACACATACACATGCAAAGAAATATGCACACTGGAAAATATGGAAGGATCTGAACAACTATAAAGAGAGCCCATCTGTATGGGTTGAGATTACAGGACAACTCATTCTATACTTCCTACATTACTATAGTTTTAACGACCATATGTGCTATGGACTGAATTGTATTCACTGAAAATTGTATGTATCTTTAATAGGTCGAAGACTTAACCCCAGCATAACTGTATTTGGAGCAAGGCAGTAATTAAGGTTAAATGAGGTCATAAGGGTGGATCTTTGACCCTACAGGATTAGTGTCTTTACATGAGGAGACACCAAAAGCTCTCTCTCTATATATATCCATCCTGTGAGAACATGAGCCCTCACCAGGAACTAAATCAGCCAGGTACTTGATCTCAGACACCCAGCCTCTAAAACTGTGAGAAATAAATGTCTGTTATTTAAAACAGCCAGTTTATGGTATTTTATTATAGTAGCCCAAGCCAAGGTAATACATTAACTTTGTAATTAAAAATTATATATATATATGGACACATGTATATATATATATATATATATATATATATATATATAAAGGATAGTCATTAAAAAGATGTATTTATTGCAAAACATTGTACTACCTCTGTTAAAGCTTATATACTTGCATAACATAATGAAGATTTTGACTGGACATTAAAAGATACATTTTAAAGTCACTACACAAAAGCCTTCTCAAAAATAGGGTTCTTGTTCTGTAAAAAACTTCAAAGATGTACAAGAATGGAAACATCAGAAGTAGCAAATGGAGACATTTAGGAGAGCTGTATTCAATTAAATGAATCTCTGAAGTTGAGATAAACATTTTCTGTAGCTATTACCTATGTAAAAAGTGTTTAAATATGTGATTTCCAGATACAAACAGAAATGTTAAAATTACTAGCAAAATGTGCCCAGACAACATATGGTAAATTGTGAAATCTAATAAAATAAATATCTGTACTATATTCACTATTCTAGTTGAAATTACTGTCTCTGGTTGCAAATCATTTAGTGTTTAATGAGCCTCATGCCCAAATTCCAAAACTTGTATTTTAAATTGAGATAATTTGATAATGTGGTTTGGGGTCTCAACGATTTGACAATGGAGACCAAGAAGCAACACATAAGTTATATGTTGTTTTTATTATTTTATGCTTGATGCCACAGTGCTATTCTATGCAGCAAAATTTTTATTAGCTTTTATAGTATTTCACTGATAAATATCATCTCTTTTGTTATATTACAGATTCTCAACTAACTTTAAGTTAGGAGAGGAGCGAGAACATTCTCACTGAACAGGTGCCTGCGTGATCATGGCATATTGGTGCTTGACCACCTGGGCAGTTGTGTAGAAATCACTTCCCATCCATAGTGCTTTCATGGCTCTTGTGGGGAAAGCTTCCATTTTCTCATCTGAGGCCACCATAATAGACACGGCCATGTCCCTCTTCAGACTTAACTGCTTCCTTATCTCCTTAATAGCTAGCACATCTCAGACCCCTCCCCTCTGGCCTCTAGGAGCAGGACTGAACCCCACCCCAGCTGTCTCCACCACAGAGCTCTCACCCAGCAGATACCAGTCAGGACTCTCAGCCACAAGAACAAAGTTTGTCTTCCTTCACCCCAGAAAACCCTCCTTTATTCCACTGTTATTATTCTCTCAATTTTTCATGTGACTATATTTGAAATGTATCTATTAAAACATGCTAAACCAGAGGGTAGCCAATGAGTCCATAACAAGTAGGAAAAAGAGACATTAACTGTTAGCACACACATTCAGATGCAGGCCATGGAAGAGAAGTAGAACACCCTTCAGGTATTTCCCTCCTAATAAACAGCAGAGCACTGTGAGTCAGCAGGACATCATAGTTTTGTTCTGCTGGCAAGCACAACCTTATTACAGAGAAGATCTATCAAGTTATTTTAATCTGGTATCTCTAATAACATTAACAGTATCTCATTCCCATCTTTCTAAAAATCAGTGCTTTTTGAAGACATTCCCAGACTGATATGGCTTTCCCACAGTGGGCCCAAGTGGAGAAGGCAGCCAGCACACAAGGCCTCAAAAAGTCCATTCTTAGGACAGTTATGACTTTTCACTATAACCTGATGGTTGGCATTCAGTTTGACGCATCAACAGAAAGAGCTTGCCTCATGTAAGTCTGAAGATAAAATAATTTAAGTATAGAATACCATCTATTACAGACTCTAAAGACCCAGACAGCTGGGCTTCTTTTAGCCCAATAACTATAACACTGTGTATGGCCACACTCTCAATGTTTTACCTTCCGAAAGTAATTATTAAATGTCTGGTCTTTTTTCCTATGGCTTCCTTTTTCTGTATTTGCACATATTTTTCCACAGATTTTTCTACTGTGGTCTGGACTGAGTATCTATTTCTTTTCCAGTATCAAACTTTAATGTACTTTCCTAAGATGATATTTAAATTTACTTATTGAGACACAACTAACCATATATAATTGCATTAGTTTTAGATGTACAAAGTAGTGATTATATTATAGTGAAATGATTACCAGAATAACTTTATGTAACATCCATCACCACACATATTTACATTAATAGATTGTTTTCTTGTGATAAGAACATTAATGATCTACTCTCTAAGCAACTGTCAAATATATAAAATAATATTGCTAACTACCATAACCATGCTGTACATGACACCCCCGGGATTTATTTGTCTTATAACAGGAAGTTTGTATCTTTTGACTTCTTTCATCCATTTCACCTGCCTCAGCCCCCACCCCACCTCTCGCACCCCTCAGTATCTTTCCTGTATATTATATGTACTATTACTATTGACACAACTGGACTATAAGCTTTTTTGCAGCAACAACTCCCATCTCATTCTTTTTTACTCAACAACCATGTGTTGGGTGCCATCTACATTCCAGAATTGAGTCAGTTACTGAAAAGGCAGCAGGGAACAGAATAGACTGTGTCTATGGGACACAAGCAAATATTCATAAAATATGTAATTATAATAGAAAGAAAAACTGTGCTAGAATATAAACTAGGCACCTGATTTAATGTTCTTGGGGAGGGAATAGTCAGAAAACATCTCCATGAAAAAGTGACCTGTAACTTGAGCTCTGAAGGATGAGTTAAGCCATTAACTAGGTGAAGATGTGTGTGCAGGAAGAGGATAGGCAGCCATCCAGTGTTCTGGGCAGAAGGGAAAATCTTAGCCCACTATAACCTGATGGTTGGCATCAACAGAAAGAGCTTGCCTCATGTAAGTCTGAAGATAAAATAATTTAAGTATAGAATACCATCTATTACAGACTCTAAAGACCCAGACAGCTGGGCTTCTTTTAGCCCAATAACTAACACTGTGTATGGCCACACTCTCAATGTTTTACCTTCCGAAAGTAATTATTAAATGTCTGGTCTTTTTTCCTATGGCTTCCTTTTTCTGTATTTGCACATATTTTTCCACAGATTTTTCTACTGTGGTCTGGACTGAGTATCTATTTCTTTTCCAGTATCAAACTTTAATGTACTTTCCTAAGATGATATTTAAATTTACTTATTGAGACACAACTAACCATATATAATTGCATTAGTTTTAGATGTACAAAGTAGTGATTATATTATAGTGAAATGATTACCAGAATAACTTTATGTAACATCCATCACCACACATATTTACATTAATAGATTGTTTTCTTGTGATAAGAACATTAATGATCTACTCTCTAAGCAACTGTCAAATATATAAAATAATATTGCTAACTACCATAACCATGCTGTACATGACACCCCCGGGATTTATTTGTCTTATAACAGGAAGTTTGTATCTTTTGACTTCTTTCATCCATTTCACCTGCCTCAGCCCCCACCCCACCTCTCGCACCCCTCAGTATCTTTCCTGTATATTATATGTACTATTACTATTGACACAACTGGACTATAAGCTTTTTTGCAGCAACAACTCCCATCTCATTCTTTTTTACTCAACAACCACGTGTTGGGTGCCATCTACATTCCAGAATTGAGTCAGTTACTGAAAAGGCAGCAGGGAACAGAATAGACTGTGTCTATGGGACACAAGCAAATATTCATAAAATATGTAATTATAATAGAAAGAAAAACTGTGCTAGAATATAAACTAGGCACCTGATTTAATGTTCTTGGGGAGAGAATAGTCAGAAAACATCTCCATGAAAAAGTGACCTGTAACTTGAGCTCTGAAGGATGAGTTAAGCCATTAACTAGGTGAAGATGTGTGTGCAGGAAGAGGATAGGCAGCCATCCAGTGTTCTGGGCAGAAGGGAAAACACATGATGTGCTCAAGTGGGGAAGCATGTGGGCTTAGGGAAAGAAGGAAATGGAGGAAGAGGAGAAGGAAGAGGAGGAAGAGAGGGAGGAGAAATAGTAACTGGTGTAGGGAATGAATGCAAAGATTAAGTAGAATTATTGAAGCTGAGGCCATGAGGAAAGTAGGGCAGGTCATGAAAGACCTGGGAGACCATAACAAGGATTGGTTTTTGGCCAAAGAGCCATGAGAATTCACTGAAAGATTTAGGCAGGGGAGTGAGTCACCAAATGTGTCTTTCTATTTTTGAACAAGGTCTATTTCATGACCTTGTTATTTTATTAGATTTTACTGGGCTTCTCCTGAGTCAAAGAGTACTTCTTTGGCTTTCAAAGCCAACTTTGTGTAGTGAAACAATTTCAACTACAGAGGAAGAAGCTATAAGTTTATTTGAATGATAATCACCACTTAGAAAAGGAGAATATTAAGCTTATCCTTTTATATGCTGAATATTTCAAAACATTCACTTTAAAAAATATTTGAGCATAAAGAGGAGCTATGAAATACATCTATTTGAACTCAACATTCTTAAATAGACTAAGCTGTCAACTAATAGCTGAAGGGACAGAAAACGTAGCTCTATAATATATATATATATATATATATATATATATATGTATTATATATAATGAATATCTAACATAATAAGTAACACAACAGTAAAATCAGTAGGTCTCACGTTCTGTATGTCTGTCAGCTTAAAATTAATGGCATTATATTTGAATACTTTAAAATACAGAGATTATTTAGTTCTCATTTTTTCATGACACTTGGAATTTATCATTGAATTTATCAGTTCAGAGGATCAACTTTAAAAAATAGATGTTGATTCATTTACAGAGCACTAGTTATTTTATGTTTTAATTACTGAGGGCTTAGATTTATCCATACCAATTATAATCTGCAATACTATTTGTCTATGCTCTTATCTTGTCGCTTGTTTTTTTTCTGTCAGGAAATATTTCTTTGAATAAGAAAGGGGTCCCTAGGGTCGGGGTCAGGAGGCTGGTGGGGGCTCAGGCTTGAGACCCAGCAGCCTGGATAGGCTTGGAACCATACTTCCTGTTGAGGTTGGTGAGGATATGGTGCTGGCCAGGTGGTGGAGACCCAGGAAGCTCTCTGGAGGAAGGCTGCGACCCCTGTTCTCCTCCACCTGGTGCATCAACAGGTAACTGAGTCCTTTCTCCATGAGAGGGGCACATAAAACTTCAGGAAGGTGTCAGCGCCCTCTGGTTTCATAAACATCAGTGACATTGGCAATGGCTGTGAGTCTCTCCCCTGGACCTTAAACCAAGGACTTCATCACTCCTTTCACCACCATGTCGCTGTTATAGAAGTGGCCCTACAAAGTGTCTGTCTGCTTCTGCTTGGGGCAGGTGATGCTGGGTACATCCAGGCTCACTGAAGTTGCTTCTGCCTTAAGCACAGCCTTGGTTTTCTCCTCAGGTGGGACTTCAGTCTTGACCTTGGGCTTGGCTCTCAGCTTGGGACAGGGGCCAACCTCCCCTGACCCTCCCACAGTGGCTCCCCAAGGTTGGGTCCTATAGGAGGCCGAGAAGCCATCATTTGTGATGCTGAGGACCGAGACAACCTGGACGACGAGCTCGTTCCCTTCGAAGGTGATGGAACTGTGGGCACTGGGGGAGGCATCAGGTGGGCAGCACGTCCTACTTCCTACTCAAGCTGGCAGTCTTTTCATATCTGCCCCACAGCAGGTGGCACCAACTTCTCAATTTCTCAAGCCCCACTGGCTCCTTGATCCTTCTTGTCACATATTTAAATAGAGAAAACTGCTGGGATGAATTTTTTAATTAAGAGACTAATAAAAGAAGTTAAAGGTCTTCTCTTAAATAAAATCTAATACACAAACAAAATCATATTCTCCTACTAATTAAGTAATGCCAATATTTAGAATCAAACCTCTTAGAAAAGATGACATACTCTTCGCCAAAGAGGTACTTGGTAGTTAGACAATAATCTGAAGGTCATTACTAAAATTGTAAGCTATGGGATAGTTAAGAACAAAAGGAAGCACAAAACCCCAACTGTCACCAAACATGTAGTCTATAAATGCAATTTTCTCAAAAACAGACAGCTACCAATATCAATATCAATTTCTTATTGATAGTCACAATGAGATATTATTTTTCTATCTTACCTACTTTAATCAATGGAATTTACATTTATCTTAGTTTTGTCTTTAGTTTTTTTTTTTTTTTTTTAAAGTCATAGTCATGGAAAGAACTTCAAAATGGAAATTTGCGATATCACAGTGTGTCAGGTTTACGACTATGTCCTTGAGCAAATCACTATGACTTTTAGGGTCTTTAGTCTCTTAATTTGTGGATGGGCATAAAGTATCTGCCTTGTTTATCTAATACACTGATGGAAGGTTCAAACGGGCAGTATGTGGAAAAGGCGTCCAAAAGCATTGTCTAAGACAGAGCAGTACAGCTACAGACCACAGGTCTATGATGGGGTTTAAGCCCCATTATGCCATTTATCAACTGTGTGCCTTTATGTAAGTCACCAAATCCCTTGTTGCCTGAGTTTCTTCCTCCACTAAATGAGGAGGAAGAACTGTGATGTTCCTTCAATCTCCAAGAGCCTGTGATCTTTAACTGTAAAAACTAATGAGGAAAAAAAAAAACTAATGAGAAAGTTCTCTAACATGCTTCTGTTTCCCATGAAAAGTGATATACACTGATTATGTGCTTATGATTAATTTTAGTCTCTGTCTTGCAAATTAAAGAGTGACAATTTCTTGGGATGAGAAGGCTCACATCCCTTATGAAATAAGGTATAGTATCAACCTGTTAACTATATATCAGAACATTCTGATTGTAGGAAAGTGACAATTACGAAAAATTATGAGAATCATTACAAGGTATGAAGTCTGAACATAAAACTAACATTAGAAAGCCTGGTGCTACATTATTAATAATCCCTGTCAAAATCCGTAAAATAAACAGAGTGATTTGTACTAAACATGGAGGCAATGCTGCGCTTTTCTAGCTGTTTAACTCTCTCAGTTGCCTTTTTAAAAATATATATTTATTTTTAATGGATTGAAGATTATTTTACAGTATTGGTTTGATTTCTGTCATATATCAATATGAATTAACTATACATGTATCTATGTCCCCTCTCTTGAATTTTCCTCCCACCCTCTGCCCATTCCCACCCCTTTAGGTCATTATAGAGCCCCAATTTTAGCTACCTGAGTCATACAGCAAATTCCCACTGGCTGTCTACTTACATATGTTATATGTTAGTGTATATGTTTCCATGCTACTCTCTCCATTCATCACACCCTCTCCCTCTTCTTCCTCTGCCCTTTTAATTGCTTGTCTTTCTGCAGCGTTAAACTTGGATTTTGTGTTCACCACAACTAAACCCAGAACAGACAATAGACAAGGCAATGTGAGCTTCTGTTGTCAGAGCTACAAGATCAAGTAGGAATTTTTATCTGTCTCCTTCACTGAAGTATTCAAACACTGACAGCAGTGCTCGGTTCATAACAGGCACTGAAACAATAGCTACAGAAACAATGAACTTGTTTCTATCTTCTGCCTTTCTTTTCAGAGTTTTTGACTTTTTCTTGTATCATCGGCATAAGAAGAGATAAATCACAAAAATTTGACTATAGGTAGCCATTAGCAAAAGAGATAATTGGGCAACAATAAAATACTCACACAAATGCTTGACACCTGCCACCTTAAAATAATCTGAATTAGAAGTAATATTTGTTGCAGAGCAAAATTACTAAATAAATACAACAACACAAAAGCTAAAAGTAATTTTTATATTACTAAAAAGACTACTTCAGACAACGTAGAAAAAAATCCACCTATAGCTCATAAAATTGGCTTAAAAATACACGAAAAAAGGGCTATTAATAAATAAGGCTTTTGTGTTTCCTCCTTTTAAAACTCAAAACAGTGTGGTCTTTCTCATACCCACATCAAAGGAAACCACTAACTAAGAATAAGCGAAATGAAGGCTCAAGTCAATCTCTCTCCTAGTGCTGAAACACATTCTACAAAAATGTTCTTTGAACCAGCAATACACTTAGAAAACCAGAAACAGAACAGGAAGATAAACCCACAAGAGAAAACAACCAGAACATCGCCACACCCTCTCCAGTTCTCTCCAAAACATTTTTCTTCCCAGAACACAATAAGTACAAGAACTCTATTTTTAATGCATAAGTCTTGGTTGCGGCACAAACAGATCAATGGAAAATCTCTCATCTAGAAGGAAAACTGGATTCTATAACACAAAGTATGTAGGCTTATAAAATAGCATGTCTGATACAGACAGCCTCAAAATGAAAGCACAAAGGAACCAGTGAGTAAATGAATGAATGTCTCTAAGAGAGAATTTTAGAGTATTTCAGGAAGAAGTGATAATGTATAAATCAGCTATCATTTCTCAAATTTCTCCTCTACTATACAACCATATATAACCATATGCGTGTGTGTGTACTTAGTTTATATTCCTAGAAAAGAGCTGGCATTGTTAACCTGTAGAGGGAATTTGAGAGAGTTCTGAGGAAAAGTCTGGGTAGGCCCCAGGACCCCCTGCTATGCTGCAATGGGGAAAGACAATTTTAAATGAAAGTTTGCTCTGTGTTATCAATGAAACTGCCTTGCCATTTCTTAAGAGGATGTAATAAGAACTTAAATCACTTTTCAATTATCTCTACATGTCATGTATTCATTTATTCCACATATATTTACAAGAGGCAATTTCTTGAGACTGTGTTTCCACTGGCAGACTCTGTAGAGACAGGCCTTTAAAATGAAAGCAAGAAAGTCCAGCCTTTTAGAGGTTCAAAAAAGACACAGATCCAGGAGATGAAAACCATATTCCAATATAGCTCCTTGTTCCACTCTTTGAGAACATCAACATTTAAACTAGTTTTTATGGCATGGCCTGGAGATCTAACTATTATGTACAAAATAGAAAATGGGTCTGTAACTGCAGTTGACCACCAGATGAACTTGAACACAACTGGTCAAATTGGAGACCACCTGTTCAGTAGAGGGAAACTTCTTCCCATAATTAGTCATGATACTGTTTCATTCTCTTCTAAAGGTTAAAGTAAAGCATTAGTAGGTCTCATGAATTTCTCAGGAGTTGTAATTAGGTGCAATGACACACTGTCAGACTGAAAGTATACTCACCCGAAATGCACCAGAATTGAAATGCCAACAATAATATCCCAAGACCACTTCCATTACGAAGTTGGTCTTTGCTTTAAAAAAAAAAAAAAAGATACTTCTCTAGATAATAATCCACTTAAAGCATTCTCCCTGATTAACAATGGCATTTGTCTAATGCTCAAGCCAGGAGTGGAAGCCTGTGGCTAAATGAAGCCAGCACAACAAGAGAAATATCTCCTAAAAACACAATGCAAAACAGCTCATTCTTCAAGATGGTCCAGGGAAAGGATGAGTGTGTTGATGTCTTTTAAAAACAATATACTAAATGCTTTTAGATCCTGTGCCCTGATTTCTGGCTGACCTATACATTTTGGCAATGCTAGTGCCCTGAGGGCCTTTTTACAAGTAGTCAAGGGTCCTCTTTTATTTTGAAAAGAGCTGGCATTGTTAACCTGTAGAGGAATTTGAGAGAGTTCTGAGGAAAAGTCTGTAGGCCCCAGGACCCCTGCTATGCTGCAATGGGGAAAGACAATTTTAAATGAAAGTTTGCTCTGTGTTATCAATGAAACTGCCTTGCCATTTCTTAAGAGGATGTAATAAGAACTTAAATCACTTTTCAATTATCTCTACATGTCATGTATTCATTTATTCCACATATATTTACAAGAGGCAATTTCTTGAGACTGTGTTTCCACTGGCAGACTCTGTAGAGACAGGCCTTTAAAATGAAAGCAAGAAAGTCCAGCCTTTTAGAGGTTCAAAAAAGACACAGATCCAGGAGATGAAAACCATATTCCAATATAGCTCCTTGTTCCACTCTTTGAGAACATCAACATTTAAACTAGTTTTTATGGCATGGCCTGGAGATCTAACTATTATGTACAAAATAGAAAATGGGTCTGTAACTGCAGTTGACCACCAGATGAACTTGAACACAACTGGTCAAATTGGAGACCACCTGTTCAGTAGAGGGAAACTTCTTCCCATAATTAGTCATGATACTGTTTCATTCTCTTCTAAAGGTTAAAGTAAAGCATTAGTAGGTCTCATGAATTTCTCAGGAGTTGTAATTAGGTGCAATGACATTCTCAGCACTGTCAGACTGAAAGTATACTCACCCGAAATGCATCAGAATTGAAATGCCAACAATAATATCCCAAGACCACTTCCATTACGAAGTTGGTCTTTGCTTTAAAAAAAAAAAAAAAAAAAGATACTTCTCTAGATAATAATCCACTTAAAGCATTCTCCCTGATTAACAATGGCATTTGTCTAATGCTCAAGCCAGGAGTGGAAGCCTGTGGCTAAATGAAGCCAGCACAACAAGAGAAATATCTCCTAAAAACACAATGCAAAACAGCTCATTCTTCAAGATGGTCCAGGGAAAGGATGAGTGTGTTGATGTCTTTTAAAAACAATATTCTAAATGCTTTTAGATCCTGTGCCCTGATTTCTGGCTGACCTATACATTTTTGGCAATGCTAGTGCCCTGGAGGGCCTAATGATTTGACAAGTAGTCAAGGGTCCTCAGTTTAGATGAATTTTGAAAAAGCCAAGATAAGCAGACTAATTTCCTAAAAAAAGTATTTTCATCTGATCTTTGAAATGTTAAAAAGAACCATCTCAGTGTATTATTTTGAGCAAGGGAAGTTTTGTCTTATAAAGACTGCCATTGTAAAAAACTAATCCCCTGGTTAGTCATACACACCAGGAGAAGTACACTTTCCAGACAAGACACAGTGCCTCTTTGGCCCATGGGACTGGTTATCTAATTCAGTAGATCTGACTCCCTGTGTCAGTTATTGCTTGTTGCTAATGAATATGGTTGTTGCAAAGGGTGCTGTAAAGATCTAGTATGACAGTATTCAGAAAACCCCAGTGTAACACCTCACAGCAGTATTAGCATCACAATAGACACACATTCCACACACACTCAGAGAAGGTGTTTTAAATCTTGAGATGATCTCTGTACCACCACATTCTCTGGAGTACTATTCACAATCACCAAGTTGTAGAAAAAACTTAATGTCTACCAACAGATGGATAAAGAGGATGTGGCATATACATACAATGGAATATTGCCTTGAAAAAACCTTGAAAAAAGAAGGAACTTCTACAACACAGGACAATATGGATGAACCTGGAGGGTATAATATTAAGTGAAATAAGCCAGCCACAGAAAGACAGATACTGCATATTTCACTCTTATCAGGTATCTAAAATAGTCAAGTTCATAAAATCACAGAGTGGAAAGATGATTGCCAGGGATAAGTGAGAAGGGAGAAATGAGAAGCTGGTAATCAATGAACATAAAGTTTTAGTAAAACAAGATGAATAAGCCCATATATCTTTGCAACACTATGCCTCTAGTCAATGATAATGTCATTCAGTCACTAAGTCGTGTCTGACTCTTTGTGATCCCACGGACACAGGGGGAGGCTCCTTCCAGGCTCCTGTGTCCATGGGATTTGTCAAGCCAGGAGTGGAAGCCTGTGGCTAAATGAAGCCAGCACAACAAGAGAAATATCTCCTAAAAACACAATGCAAAACAGCTCATTCTTCAAGATGGTCCAGGGAAAGGATGAGTGTGTTGATGTCTTTTAAAAACAATATACTAAATGCTTTTAGATCCTGTGCCCTGATTTCTGGCTGACCTATACATTTTTGGCAATGCTAGTGCCCTGGAGGGCCTAATGATTTGACAAGTAGTCAAGGGTCCTCAGTTTAGATGAATTTTGAAAAAGCCAAGATAAGCAGACTAATTTCCTAAAAAAAGTATTTTCATCTGATCTTTGAAATGTTAAAAAGAACCATCTCAGTGTATTATTTTGAGCAAGGGAAGTTTTGTCTTATAAAGACTGCCATTGTAAAAAACTAATTCCCCTGGTTAGTCATACACACCAGGAGAAGTACACTTTCCAGACAAGACACAGTGACTCTTTGGCCCATGGGACTGGTTATCTAATTCAGTAGATCTGACTCCCTGTGTCAGTTATTGCTTGTTGCTAATGAATATGGTTGTTGCAAAGGGTGCTGTAAAGATCTAGTATGACAGTATTCAGAAAACCCCAGTGTAACACCTCACAGCAGTATTAGCATCACAATAGACACATATTCCACACACACTCAGAGAAGGTGTTTTAAATCTTGAGATGATCTCTGTACCACCACATTCTCTGGAGTACTATTCACAATCACCAAGTTGTAGAAAAAACTTAATGTCTACCAACAGATGGATAAAGAGGATGTGGCATATACATACAATGGAATATTGCCTTGAAAAAACCTTGAAAAAAGAAGGAACTT
The DNA here is from genome assembly GCA_022376925.1 of Tragulus kanchil. Lineage (NCBI taxonomy): Eukaryota > Metazoa > Chordata > Mammalia > Artiodactyla > Tragulidae > Tragulus > Tragulus kanchil. Next base: position 47,296,719 of record JAIOJX010000025.1, read on the forward strand.
CTACAACACAGGACAATATGGATGAACCTGGAGGGTATAATATTAAGTGAAATAAGCCAGCCACAGAAAGACAGATACTGCATATTTCACTCTTATCAGGTATCTAAAATAGTCAAGTTCATAAAATCACAGAGTGGAAAGATGATTGCCAGGGATAAGTGAGAAGGGAGAAATGAGAAGCTGGTAATCAATGAACATAAAGTTTTAGTAAAACAAGATGAATAAGCCCATATATCTTTGCAACACTATGCCTCTAGTCAATGATAATGTCATTCAGTCACTAAGTCGTGTCTGACTCTTTGTGATCCCACGGACACAGGGGGAGGCTCCTTCCAGGCTCCTGTGTCCATGGGATTCTCCAAGCAAGAATACTGGAATAGGCTGCCATTTCCTTCTTTAAGGGATCTTCCCAAACTTGGTATGGAACCTGCATTTCCTGCATCTCCTGCACTCGAAGGCAGATTCTTTACCACTCAGCCACCAGAGAAGGCCAGTGATAATGTACTGTATACTTAAAAATGTGTGAAAGAGCACATATCAAATTTTTTAAAACTTTTTAAATAAAATAAATAAAATTTTAAAAATGAAAGAAGAAATGCAAAAGAAATTTTTTTAATTTTTTTTTAGTCTCATTTTTTGGATCAGAGTATCTGTAATATCTCTATAGGATTGTAATATTACATTATACACTTAAATTTTTATATTTTCTTATAACCAAATATTTCAAACATTTTGGTTAACAACAAACTGATAGAAAGAGGAGGTAACCTCTTAAATATTATTTCTGAAATATTCAGTTTGCTCACTGGATTTCTTTAGTAGATACACAATTATCACATAAGAGATCTAAAAGGAGCTTTAGGTATCATTTTGAAAACAAGGACACTATGACCTGTGGAGATCAAGGGAATGCCAGACCTAGCAGCAGAAAGAGACTTCTATAGATGTCTGAACAATGCTCTTTTCATACAGTTCATGGAGTTCTCAAGGCAAGAATACAAAAGTGGTTTGCCATGCCCTTCTCCAGAGTACCGTATTTGTCAGACCCTAATCAGCAGGTACATGCCCTTCAATCACTCCACGTAGCTGGATGACATGCTTGGTGTCCTGGTTGTCCCACTACTGGTCTTCATTGAGTGTGTAAATCTTCACTGCTGTCAGGTGTCAGTGAATGGAAATTGGTAAAGGAGTTTGTCAAGGCTGTCTACAGTCACCTTGTTTATTTAACTTAAATGCAGAGTACATCACATGAGATTCTGGGCTGGATGACTCACAAGCTAGAATCAAGATTGCCAGGTGAAATATCAACAACCTCAAATATGCAGATGCCATCACTTCAATGGCAGGAAGTGAAGAGGAACTAAAGAGCCTCTTGATGAAGGTGAAAGAGGAGAGTAAAAAAGCTGGCTTAAAACTCAACATTCAAAAAACAAAGATCATGGCATCTGGTCCTACCACTTCATGGCAAATAGATGGGGAAAAAGTGGAAACAGTGTTGGATTTCATTTTCTTGGATTCCAAAATAACAGTGGATGGTGACTGCAGCCATGAAATTAAAAGACATTTGCTCCTTAGAATAAAAGCTATTTCAAATGTAGATAGTATATTGAAAAGTAGAGACATTACTTTGTCAACAAAGGTCAGCACAGTCAAAGCTATGGTTTTTCCAGTAGTCATGTATTTATGTGAGAGTTGGACCATAAAGAAGACCGGACCATGAGGAAGGCGGAGTGCCAATAAATTGATGCTTTCAAACTGTGGTGCTGGAGAACACTCTTGAGAGTCTCTTAGACAGCAAGGAGATCAAACCAGTCAATCCTAAAGGAAATCAACCCTGAATATTCATTGTAAGGACTTATGCTGAACTGAAGTTCCAATACTTTCGCCACCTGATGTGAAAAGCTGATTCACTGGCAAAGATCCAGATGGTGGGAAAGAGTGAGAGCAGGAGGAGAAGCGGATGACAGAGTATGAGATGATTGGATGGCATCACTGATGCAATGGACAAGAGTGAGCAAATTCTGTGAGACAGTGAAGGACAGGGAAGCCTGGCATGATGCAGTCCATGGAGTCACAAAGAGTTGGACATGACTTGGTGATTAAACAACAACAACAATGCTCTTTGCATTAATAGGATGTATTTAATACATTAAAATCGTTGTATCATTAAAATGATGCAAGTCATCCTTAGATGATCATACAATTCGGAAACATTTGCAAAATACATTCAATTAGCCAGTATGTTTTATAATTTACTGCCTTTAATTCTCACAAAAACTGCAACATAGGGATTATTAGCATTACTTCTAAGGTAAGAAGACGAGGCAACTGAAGGCCATAGACCAAGAAGAGGCAAAGCTGGGACTCAGATTCAGTCCTAACCTAAGGAAAAACCCTGGCTCTTTTCAACATGCCTTGCAGCCTTCTGCAAGGTGACATGAGTCCTGCAACACTCCTGCCAAGGAAACCAAGGAGAAACCTTTTCCATTCATTTTCTAGTTTTTATGCAGAAGCTATTTATTCTAAGCTCACATACCTGTGCTTGAGTCGATGGTGAAAAGGGATGACAGGTCTCTGAAGACAAGCTCATAAGTCACTGTTCCATATATCCCGGAATCTCTGTCTGTGGCAAGAACATTGATGATCTCAGTACCTGGCTGGGTCTGGCCACTAATGCTCGTCACGTAGGTTGATGGGTTAAACACAGGTTCATTATCATTCACATCCTCCAGTTCCACACGAACAAAAGCTTGGGCGCTGAGTCCACCCTGTTGGATGGATGAGAAGTGATTATAAATGGGTTTCATCTGAACACTGGGATGCAAACTTATTGAGAAGGATCCTAGAATAGACTTCTGAAACAAGAATAACTATATATATATATATTCATTTTACTTTTAACCTTGAGCTATGAGTTCTTGTGAATAGCATGGTATCTGTATCCAACAACTGATTTTTAAATAGAATTTAGACTACTACATGTGTATTTAAGTGAGTCCCTTCTCTATTCACCTGAAATTATCACAACATTGTTAGTCAGTTACACCTCAGTACAAAATAAAAACTTTAAATAAATAAACAAAAGGAAAAAAGTGAGGCAAGAAATGAGGCAAGAATTTCAGAGTAGAGGTCAAAGATATTCAAGGAAAGCTTTCCTGACGCCCAAAGAGAAAAAAAAAAGTCACTTTCAACAATCAGATAATCTAACTACTGAGGAGAAGGGGTAAGCAAGTATTGGATGGAGGAGCAATTTGTGAAAAGGCAGCTAGGGAGAAAGCATCACTATGAAGGTGCCCTTTGAGCAAAGACTGGCCCATGTGAGAACTGGACCTCAGTTATCTGGAGGAAAAGCTTAACAGAGGATAGAGCGCCTGCAAAGGCCCTCAGACAGGAGTTCAGTGTATCCCAGGTCTGCACAGAGAACAGTAAGGAGACCAGTGGGTGATATCAGAGGGGCAGGGGAAGGTCTCAAGGGCTCCATGGGCCTCTGAGAAGATCATGTCTCTGACCCATCTGAGGGCTGTGAGCAGAGATGTAGCTTGATTTGGCCCCAAAGGACAGCAAGGGAGGATACTAGCTAGAAGAATCATCAAGCCAGCCCAACGCAGCAGTTGACAGTGAAGCTGCTTCTCCCACAGACTTAAGACCAGATTCATTTTGAGATTCTGAATTTTCCATGTATTAGAAATGAAACAGAGTGCCTAAAATAGTGAGAGGATCCCTTGCTGGCTTTTTGTGTGTGTTTTCTCCATCTAAAAAAAAGGAACAGGAAAGAACACAATGGAAGAAAATAATCCTCTGCAATTTTTACTTTTCTAAAGGAAAACATATGTTCCTACTTAAAAGCAGCATTTTCCATTTCTATCTAGTGCACTTTGATACTTTCATCTTAGACAAAAGTCCTTGGTAAGTCATAGTAGCCTGGGTTTTCTCCTTCATTTATCCTCTTCTCTCTCTCCCTTTCTGTTTCTCACTCCCTTTCTGTCTCTGTCTCTCTCTGTGTGTGTCTCTCTCCCCCACTGTGGCAGGAGGCACTGAGTAAAAAGCAAAATCAAAGGCAGTGAAGAAGGTTTGGCACAGAACAAAGGGAAGCCATTATTGAGAACTCTGCGGGGAGCTCGTGTTGAGAGAAATGGAGGACATGCACAAGAGAGCATTATTTAGTTTTGTTTGGAATAAAGTTGACTGTAAATTTTGAAATGGCTGTCATGCTCTGCGGGCCTGTACCTGACACTGGGAACTTAAAAAAATTTTAAAAATGGGAACAATAAAAAATAGTGTGATACTAGGGCTATGCCAGTTTTAAATTAACTCAGCAGATTCAATTTAAAAATCAATTAATGTAATACAGCATATCAATAGAATACAAAATGAAAAAAGAAATTAACAGAAAGAAATAAAAACAATGGCAGTTCCATCCACATCCTTAAAATGCAGACTGGTGCTGTACTTTTAACCAACTTAAGTAAACCTGGGGTCACCAGGTGGAGTGAGGTGAGGCGTCTGCAGCCTGACTCCCAGCAAATGGGAAAGGCTGTGCCCTATCTCACAAAGCCCTGCTGGTGTTTTGAACTGGATTCCTTCCCAGTTTTGCTATTCCTTCCCAGTTTTGCTTTCCTTGTATCTTTCCTTTCCTCTTCCTTTAAAATTTCTCAAGACCATAAAGTCATTTAGGTTTGATGGGGGGTGCTAAGAAAGCAGGTAAGAGAAGAAATGAAAGAGTGGTGGACATGTGAAGAAATGAGGCTCAAGATGTCCATGAAGACCTTGAATCAGGCATGCCACTCAAAACAAGCAAAATGTTAGATGGACAAAGCAAAAAGTCTGTCACAGATTAGTGGATCTTTCTGTAGGAACAAAAAGATCTCAGTCTTTTTTATGAATCTAATTTTTATCTACTAAATGGATCAACTGAAGGCATTTTCCTCTTATAATAAATATTTTTGAATGAATGTTAAGTGTGCTTTACATATATTTTCTCCTTCAACTATTATAATCTCCCTTTCTAAGGAATTTTATGGTTTCCCCCATTTTCACAATAAGGAAACTAAAGCACAGAGTGGCTAAAGAACTGGTCCAAAGTAAGTGAGACTATGAATAGTAATCTGTAACTGGAACAGTAATTCATCTGTCCCCAAAGCTCCTGTGACTTCTTTTTTTTTTTAATTTAATTTTTTTAATTTATTTATCTTTTGGGCGGTGAGGTGGGAGGTAGGGGATGGGTGGGCCACTTCTGCTGGAAAGGTCGGTAGTGTGGGACTTATTGAGAACTCTGCGGGGAGCTCGTGTTGAGAGAAATGGAGGGCATGCACAAGAGAGCATTATTTAGTTTTGTTTGGAATAAAGTTGACTGTAAATTTTGAAATGGCTCTCATGCTCTGCGGGCCTGTACCTGACACTGGGAACTTAAAAAAATTTTAAAAATGGGAACAATAAAAAATAGTGCGATTCTCCATGTTCTAAGCTGAATAAAGTACTAGGGCTATGCCAGTTTTAAATTAACTCAGCAGATTCAATTTAAAAATCAATTAATGTAATACAGCATATCAATAGAATACAAAATGAAAAAAGAAATTAACAGAAAGAAATAAAAACAATGGCAGTTCCATCCACATCCTTAAAATGCAGACTGGTGCTGTACTTTTAACCAACTTAAGTAAACCTGGGGTCACCAGGTGGAGTGAGGTGAGGCGTCTGCAGCCTGACTCCCAGCAAATGGGAAAGGCTGTGCCCTATCTCACAAAGCCCTGCTGGTGTTTTGAACTGGATTCCTTCCCAGTTTTGCTATTCCTTCCCAGTTTTGCTTTCCTTGTATCTTTCCTTTCCTCTTCCTTTAAAATTTCTCAAGACCATAAAGTCATTTAGGTTTGATGGGGGGTGCTAAGAAAGCAGGTAAGAGAAGAAATGAAAGAGTGGTGGACATGTGAAGAAATGAGGCTCAAGATGTCCATGAAGACCTTGAATCAGGCATGCCACTCAAAACAAGCAAAATGTTAGATGGACAAAGCAAAAAGTCTGTCACAGATTAGTGGATCTTTCTGTAGGAACAAAAAGATCTCAGTCTTTTTTATGAATCTAATTTTTATCTACTAAATGGATCAACTGAAGGCATTTTCCTCTTATAATAAATATTTTTGAATGAATGTTAAGTGTGCTTTACATATATTTTCTCCTTCAACTATTATAATCTCCCTTTCTAAGGAATTTTATGGTTTCCCCCATTTTCACAATAAGGAAACTAAAGCACAGAGTGGCTAAAGAACTGGTCCAAAGTAAGTGAGACTATGAATAGTAATCTGTAACTGGAACAGTAATTCATCTGTCCCCAAAGCTCCTGTGACTTCTTTTTTTTTTTTAATTTAATTTTTTTAATTTATTTATCTTTTGGGCGGTGAGGTGGGGAGGTAGGGGGATGGGCGGGCCACTTCTGCTGGTCTTTCACTTATCCATTTTCATCCGTCTTTGTTCTTTGGCTCCTGTGGGCCTCCCATCACGGTGGCCTCTGTTGTCGCAGAGCACCGGCTCTGGGTGCATGCGCCCCAGAGCTCCAGCTCAGTAATTGGACACATCAGTCAAGCCGCTCCGTGGCACGTGGGATCCTCCCAGGCCAGGGATCGATCTGGCGCCCCTTGCACTGCAAGGCGGTGTCCTTACCAACTGGACCACCAGGGGAAGCCCCTGTGACTTCTTTTTAATTAGACTTTTAAAGTATTGTTATGGTATACAGTTGACCTTTCATGAAGAAATGTTTAAAGACTATGCTATGGGCAATGCCAACCATGGATTCCATCTCAGAGGCAAAAGGAAGATAAGAGTCCTTGTTTACGAGACAAATGCTGTACAGCTTGTTTTGTGGCACAGTGGAACAATCTGGAGCCAGAAGATCTGGATCTAATATCTGGCCTCGCCTGCCTCTGGACCACAGCCTCAAGAATGTCAGATGATTCGAGTCTAAGCTGCCTCTTCTGTAATGCAGGGCTACCTGCTCACATTTAGCAGGCCTTTTGTTGGAAACAGGATATAACATGTATGAAAGCATTTATTATGGCTAATCACCATCAATCAGATTTTACAGGATTTTTATCCTAATACCTGGAACCAGAGAGGTTGTCCTGAAATTTTGAATTTTTTAAGTTTTATAAAAGAAATATAGTGCAAATACTGAATGGGGTCTGGAGTGACAGCCCATAATCAAGCACTTAATATTCTGTACCAAAACAGATGAACAGACACTTTTAGAGGGGTTCAAAATCATAGCCTCATTTTACTTCAAGTTATATTTCTCACCAAATGAGTTTATAATCTCCCTTTCTAAGGAATTTTATGGTTTCCCCCATTTTCACAATAAGGAAACTAAAGCACAGAGTGGCTAAAGAACTGGTCCAAAGTAAGTGAGACTATGAATAGTAATCTGTAACTGGAACAGTAATTCATCTGTCCCCAAAGCTCCTGTGACTTCTTTTTTTTTTTTAATTTAATTTTTTTAATTTATTTATCTTTTGGGCGGTGAGGTGGGGAGGTAGGGGGATGGGTGGGCCACTTCTGCTGGTCTTTCACTTATCCATTTTCATCCGTCTTTGTTCTTTGGCTCCTGTGGGCCTCCCATCACGGTGGCCTCTGTTGTCGCAGAGCACCGGCTCTGGGTGCATGCGCCCCAGAGCTCCAGCTCGGTAATTGGACACATCAGTCAAGCCGCTCCGCGGCACGTGGGATCCTCCCAGGCCAGGGATCGATCTGGCGCCCCTTGCACTGCAAGGCGGTGTCCTTACCAACTGGACCACCAGGGGAAGCCCCTGTGACTTCTTTTTAATTAGACTTTTAAAGTATTGTTATGGTATACAGTTGACCTTTCATGAAGAAATGTTTAAAGACTATGCTATGGGCAATGCCAACCATGGATTCCATCTCAGAGGCAAAAGGAAGATAAGAGTCCTTGTTTACGAGACAAATGCTGTACAGCTTGTTTTGTGGCACAGTGGAACAATCTGGAGCCAGAAGATCTGGATCTAATATCTGGCCTCGCCTGCCTCTGGACCACAGCCTCAAGAATGTCAGATGATTCGAGTCTAAGCTGCCTCTTCTGTAATGCAGGGCTACCTGCTCACATTTAGCAGGCCTTTTGTTGGAAACAGGATATAACATGTATGAAAGCATTTATTATGGCTAATCACCATCAATCAGATTTTACAGGATTTTTATCCTAATACCTGGAACCAGAGAGGTTGTCCTGAAATTTTGAATTTTTTAAGTTTTATAAAAGAAATATAGTGCAAATACTGAATGGGGTCTGGAGTGACAGCCCATAATCAAGCACTTAATATTCTGTACCAAAACAGATGAACAGACACTTTTAGAGGGGTTCAAAATCATAGCCTCATTTTACTTCAAGTTATATTTCTCACCAAATGAGTTTATAAAACTTTCCATCTTGAGAGCTCTCAGAACTATAAATAAGGTTGTGGATCTTTTTTACTCAGATGCAAATTCACCATGAGCACTGAAAGAAGGGAAACCTCAGGGTTAAAAGGACCCTCGAGATAGGTCCTCACAAATAGGCATTTTGAGCTCCTACAGTGTGCAGTTCTGAGTCTCAAGGAGCCCTTTTTAATCAGGAAATGTGAACCCTGAGGCATGGCTGTCCTCTGAAGAGTGAGGAAGACTTGGTAAAGTCCCTCCCAAGGGCATTCAAGGGCAGTCTCTGTTCTCAATTAAATAGACAGACTTGGTAAGGAGGCCAGTGGTTACCAAGGAGGAAGAGGAGGGGGAGCAAACATTTTCTAGCTTAAAATGTGTGCCATGATAAAGATCTACTCTGAAATTAACTTTATTGTCTTATGGATGCAAACTATTTTGCACTGAAATGTCTCATCTAGTCTAGATGGCCAGGGAGCATCCTCTGGCTAGTCTTATGTTAATATTGCGGGAGTGGGTCTAGTAAGACCTTTACCTATTTTGATCTATTGTTAATAATCAACTGGAAAAGTACAAAACACCTCACCTAAACTGGCTTCTGTGGGTACTCTTCTAGCCCTCTTCTAGTTCCTTTAGCTGAAAGCCCCCCTTTCTGCTGGAAAATACTCTTCTAGCCCCTCTAAGAGTCCTTGTTTACGAGACAAATGCTGTACAGCTTGTTTTGTGGCACAGTGGAACAATCTGGAGCCAGAAGATCTGGATCTAATATCTGGCCTCGCCTGCCTCTGGACCACAGCCTCAAGAATGTCAGATGATTCGAGTCTAAGCTGCCTCTTCTGTAATGCAGGGCTACCTGCTCACATTTAGCAGGCCTTTTGTTGGAAACAGGATATAACATGTATGAAAGCATTTATTATGGCTAATCACCATCAATCAGATTTTACAGGATTTTTATCCTAATACCTGGAACCAGAGAGGTTGTCCTGAAATTTTGAATTTTTTAAGTTTTATAAAAGAAATATAGTGCAAATACTGAATGGGGTCTGGAGTGACAGCCCATAATCAAGCACTTAATATTCTGTACCAAAACAGATGAACAGACACTTTTAGAGGGGTTCAAAATCATAGCCTCATTTTACTTCAAGTTATATTTCTCACCAAATGAGTTTATAAAACTTTCCATCTTGAGAGCTCTCAGAACTATAAATAAGGTTGTGGATCTTTTACTCAGATGCAAATTCACCATGAGCACTGAAAGAAGGGAAACCTCAGGGTTAAAAGGACCCTCGAGATAGGTCCTCACAAATAGGCATTTTGAGCTCCTACAGTGTGCAGTTCTGAGTCTCAAGGAGCCCTTTTTAATCAGGAAATGTGAACCCTGAGGCATGGCTGTCCTCTGAAGAGTGAGGAAGACTTGGTAAAGTCCCTCCCAAGGGCATTCAAGGGCAGTCTCTGTTCTCAATTAAATAGACAGACTTGGTAAGGAGGCCAGTGGTTACCAAGGAGGAAGAGGAGGGGGAGCAAACATTTTCTAGCTTAAAATGTGTGCCATGATAAAGATCTACTCTGAAATTAACTTTATTGTCTTATGGATGCAAACTATTTTGCACTGAAATGTCTCATCTAGTCTAGATGGCCAGGGAGCATCCTCTGGCTAGTCTTATGTTAATATTGCGGGAGTGGGTCTAGTAAGACCTTTACCTATTTTGATCTATTGTTAATAATCAACTGGAAAAGTACAAAACACCTCACCTAAACTGGCTTCTGTGGGTACTCTTCTAGCCCTCTTCTAGTTCCTTTAGCTGAAAGCTTTTCCTATCCTTTTCTTCTTTAATAAAACTTTTCCTGCATGAAGCTCTGAGTGACCAAAGTCAAATCTTTTGACACCTGTGTGAAATCTTCTCCTTTAGAGATTAAGAATCTGACACCGTTCACAGTAAGCTATCTACTGTCATTGATTACAGTGATTCCAAATTGGAAGAGTGGGAAAAAAACTGAAAATGTGATTTGGAGAGTTGTAGCCAGATATTTGAGGAGACTAGAATTCATGATCCAGTCCCACTTACAGGTAGATAACTAAACCTCAAAGACAATGAACTGGACTAAAATTTCACTGCTTTAGCCACAGCCAAACCAGTCACTTCCCTATTCTGCTTCTGCATCTTCTCTCTAAAAGCCCTTCCCCTGCTTCTGTCTGTCGAGCACTTCCAGCTACTTCTAGCAGAATGCTGCCTCATTTGAATCAGTTTTTGTTCAAATACATTCTTAAAAATTTTTAAAATGTTTTTTAAGAAACAGATATTTTATGTGAAAATAACATCCTAGAAAATATACTTACATTAAAAAAGTCTTTGTTATGTTTTAGGAGGCGTGTCTTGGAAGGAGAGGGAGAAGATGGGAAAAATCTAAAGCAAAGCCTTGATGGACAGATTCATGGAGCTTGATTTAAATGCTAAATAAGGACAATAGATTTTATCCTGCACATCTGTAGCTTCTCTCATTAAGAAGTGTGGTATGTACACCTTGGACACAGATATATATACTAATAACATATATCTATTCATTTTGTTAATGAATTATTTATATTAAAAACCCACAAAAGGCTTAAAAGGATGAAATTCAAAGTTGTCATGTTTTCCTCTTAAACCCCCATCTGGGACACTATTGCTGTCATGAATGAAGGAACATGATCAAATATAGGTTTTAGAAAAAGATAGCTGAGGTGGCAATTAAAAAAAAAAAGTGTATCTTAAAAATAAATCACAAAGTTCCTTAGTCAAAAAGTTATGGAAATGGTGAGTTAACCAAGTCAAACATCCTCAGCTCCAGGACATCTCACAGAACCTTCTAGAGGCACATTTCTATCATGTGGGGTAAGTTCTGAAGCATTCTCCACTCTTACTTACCACAGAACCCTCAGTGGAAGGAGGCAGGAATCTCACAGAAAATGGGTAGGGAAAGCAAATCTAAGCTCACTGTCTCTATTCCCTCAAGTGTTCACCTTCCAGTCCTCTGAAATTAACTTCTGTCCATGCCCTAATGATGTAATCTCTGAGAAACTCTGACCAAAACCACCAAACTAAGCTGCTTCCAGATTCCTGGCCCTTAGCAACCACATTAGATATTAAATACGTATTATTTTAGCCTGTAGTACAACTTCGGTTGCCAACATTCGCCATGCTTATATGCAATGGTGAAGGGTTAAGTTAATTTACTATCTCTATTGCTGGTCTGAGACAACCCTCCCCTAAGCCTGGAGTGGTAAGATAGAGTTGAAATAGCTTTATCTCAGATAAATGTGAGAATAATTTGTTACACAGAAATAAGTAACTAGACACTCTGTAAATTCTATGCATGAATATTTCTTAATTTTGTCTTATCCTTTCTGTTTCCATCCACAAACTGTGGTTCACTTTGATATAATTTTAATCATTTAAGTTTGAAAATTAAAAAGTCTTTGTTATGTTTTAGGAGGCGTGTCTTGGAAGGAGAGGGAGAAGATGGGAAAAATCTAAAGCAAAGCCTTGATGGACAGATTCATGGAGCTTGATTTAAATGCTAAATAAGGACAATAGATTTTATCCTGCACACCTGTAGCTTCTCTCATTAAGAAGTGTGGTATGTACACCTTGGACACAGACATATATACTAATAACATATATCTATTCATTTTGTTAATGAATTATTTATATTAAAAACCCACAAAAGGCTTAAAAGGATGAAATTCAAAGTTGTCATGTTTTCCTCTTAAACCCCCATCTGGGACACTATTGCTGTCATGAATGAAGGAACATGATCAAATATAGGTTTTAGAAAAAGATAGCTGAGGTGGCAATTAAAAAAAAAAAAGTGTATCTTAAAAATAAATCACAAAGTTCCTTAGTCAAAAAGTTATGGAAATGGTGAGTTAACCAAGTCAAACATCCTCAGCTCCAGGACATCTCACAGAACCTTCTAGAGGCACATTTCTATCATGTGGGGCAAGTTCTGAAGCATTCTCCACTCTTACTTACCACAGAACCCTCAGTGGAAGGAGGCAGGAATCTCACAGAAAATGGGTAGGGAAAGCAAATCTAAGCTCACTGTCTCTATTCCCTCAAGTGTTCACCTTCCAGTCCTCTGAAATTAACTTCTGTCCATGCCCTAATGATGTAATCTCTGAGAAACTCTGACCAAAACCACCAAACTAAGCTGCTTCCAGATTCCTGGCCCTTAGCAACCACATTAGATATTAAATACGTATTATTTTAGCCTGTAGTACAACTTCGGTTGCCAACATTCGCCATGCTTATATGCAATGGTGAAGGGTTAAGTTAATTTACTATCTCTATTGCTGGTCTGAGACAACCCTCCCCTAAGCCTGGAGTGGTAAGATAGAGTTGAAATAGCTTTATCTCAGATAAATGTGAGAATAATTTGTTACACAGAAATAAGTAACTAGACACTCTGTAAATTCTATGCATGAATATTTCTTAATTTTGTCTTATCCTTTCTGTTTCCATCCACAAACTGTGGTTCACTTTGATATAATTTTAATCATTTAAGTTTGAAAATTATGGTAAAAGACTCTTAACCAGTCTACCTGAATCTCAGTTCTCACAAGAAGTGCTGTGAAAGTTGGGAGTATTGGGAAAAAGCACCAGACTTCAAAGCCTATGATACTGTAGGCAGAAGGGCTGTCTAGGACCATCAATGGACATGGAAAAATTTCTGCTGTTTGTCTATTTTGGCCATTGTCTACTCCCCATGCTCTGTTTTTGCCTCTGGGACTCCTGAATAGTAGAATATTAATATCTATGCTTCACGTCTCTTAGCATTTCCTGGACTGTGCTTTCCTTTGCCAAGGCATCCAAGTTTATAGTTCATAACTCAATGAGCAAAGGTGAAGGGAACTGAAGGTCCAGTTTGCTAAGGAAAAAATAAGCAAACAATGAGCCATGGTGTCCAAAGGCAAGAAAAACAGTGTTCTAACAATTTCAAATTCTTTGACAAGCTTAGCAAAAGGAAAATAAACAAAAAATCTAAGGATGTGTCACAAGGTCAATCACATTTATAAAAGCAATTTTATTAAAGGGGAGGGATGGGAAGAATGAATCAAAGAAAGACTGAAAAATGAGGAAACAGAAACAACTATTTTAAGTAGCTCTATGACAAACCACTAAAGTATTCTTGCCTAGAGAATCCCATGGATAGAGGAACCTGGTGGGCTACGACCCACTGGGGTAGCAAAGAGTCAGACACTACGGAAGTGACTTAACATGCACACATGCACTATGAAAGACAGAAGAGGAAGAAAATGGTTTTCTCAAAAGGTACGTGAAACCAAAAGAAGGCTTTTTTCAAAAGATGGACAAGATGACTTAGCTTATGAGACAGCTGCTTCCAGATTCCTGGCCCTTAGCAACCACATTAGATATTAAATACGTATTATTTTAGCCTGTAGTACAACTTCGGTTGCCAACATTCGCCATGCTTATATGCAATGGTGAAGGGTTAAGTTAATTTACTATCTCTATTGCTGGTCTGAGACAACCCTCCCCTAAGCCTGGAGTGGTAAGATAGAGTTGAAATAGCTTTATCTCAGATAAATGTGAGAATAATTTGTTACACAGAAATAAGTAACTAGACACTCTGTAAATTCTATGCATGAATATTTCTTAATTTTGTCTTATCCTTTCTGTTTCCATCCACAAACTGTGGTTCACTTTGATATAATTTTAATCATTTAAGTTTGAAAATTATGGTAAAAGACTCTTAACCAGTCTACCTGAATCTCAGTTCTCACAAGAAGTGCTGTGAAAGTTGGGAGTATTGGGAAAAAGCACCAGACTTCAAAGCCTATGATACTGTAGGCAGAAGGGCTGTCTAGGACCATCAATGGACATGGAAAAATTTCTGCTGTTTGTCTATTTTGGCCATTGTCTACTCCCCATGCTCTGTTTTTGCCTCTGGGACTCCTGAATAGTAGAATATTAATATCTATGCTTCACGTCTCTTAGCATTTCCTGGACTGTGCTTTCCTTTGCCAAGGCATCCAAGTTTATAGTTCATAACTCAATGAGCAAAGGTGAAGGGAACTGAAGGTCCAGTTTGCTAAGGAAAAAATAAGCAAACAATGAGCCATGGTGTCCAAAGGCAAGAAAAACAGTGTTCTAACAATTTCAAATTCTTTGACAAGCTTAGCAAAAGGAAAATAAACAAAAACTCTAAGGATGTGTCACAAGGTCAATCACATTTATAAAAGCAATTTTATTAAAGGGGAGGGATGGGAAGAATGAATCAAAGAAAGACTGAAAAATGAGGAAACAGAAACAACTATTTTAAGTAGCTCTATGACAAACCACTAAAGTATTCTTGCCTAGAGAATCCCATGGATAGAGGAACCTGGTGGGCTACGGCCCACTGGGGTAGCAAAGAGTCAGACACTACGGAAGTGACTTAACATGCACACATGCACTATGAAAGACAGAAGAGGAAGAAAATGGTTTTCTCAAAAGGTACGTGAAACCAAAAGAAGGCTTTTTTCAAAAGATGGACAATATTGTTATGACTTGTATGCTTATGTGAGACATTCAATTAAATTTGAGAAAATCATTATATAAGTGAAATCCTTAAGATGGCTGGAATGGGTGGGAGCCTACCTAGCAGAGGGATTTGCAAACAGGGACATCTGTAAGAGGGCAAAATGTGTGAGCCAATAGCTGGCAGGAAGATAAGGTCTTCTCTCTCAAGCAGCTTTGCTATTTTCCTCCAAGCACTTTCAGCTGCTTAGGCAAGTATAGAAAAGGCAGTGTTAGGTCAATATGGGGCTGGTGTTTTACTTGAAAAGTTCTATAGAGTGACAGAACTAAACGGAGTTTGCACCTGAGTGACTTTAAATAGTGATCTTAACAGAAGAGTAATCTATGGGTATGGAGATGCTATGTGTAATCTATGGATATAAAGAGTAATCTATGGGCATGAAGAGAAAAAAGAGAATGCCTATCAGAATACTGTATGCTTGAAACTAAGATTTCAGAGGCTAGAAACAAGAAAGTCAAGGAACTGAGAGCCATAGGGGGTTGGATTGTTCAAAAAATGGACAGTGAAGTTTCCAGGAGAAAACAATAATGGAGAGGAATGCTGAGTAAGATGTAAAAGTCCTTGAAGACAAAGAGGTTTGGAACGTGACAGCAGCAGCAATGAGTGTTGTAGTCTGACAATGTGAACTTTGAAAAGAATTGGTTTTGAAGAAAGAAATGGGTAGAAATGTTTTGGATACTGCAATGGGCAACAGGAGGGCACCCACCTCAAGACCTCAATCCTGGCTTATGATTAGTACAACATAGCTTTTCTGAGACAGAGCAGAGAGGAGTCAGAATCCTTGTGGAATACCTGTTTTGGTTAAAGCAAGAAGATAAAGAAGCTGCCAGAGATTGAGGACATAGAGAGTTTGCAAAATAATGGGCTACCAGTAGAGGGGGGAAGGGGGGTCTTTGGGCCCAAAAAAAACTATTTTAAGTAGCTCTATGACAAACCACTAAAGTATTCTTGCCTAGAGAATCCCATGGATAGAGGAACCTGGTGGGCTACGACCCACTGGGGTAGCAAAGAGTCAGACACTACGGAAGTGACTTAACATGCACACATGCACTATGAAAGACAGAAGAGGAAGAAAATGGTTTTCTCAAAAGGTACGTGAAACCAAAAGAAGGCTTTTTTCAAAAGATGGACAATATTGTTATGACTTGTATGCTTATGTGAGACATTCAATTAAATTTGAGAAAATCATTATATAAGTGAAATCCTTAAGATGGCTGGAATGGGTGGGAGCCTACCTAGCAGAGGGATTTGCAAACAGGGACATCTGTAAGAGGGCAAAATGTGTGAGCCAATAGCTGGCAGGAAGATAAGGTCTTCTCTCTCAAGCAGCTTTGCTATTTTCCTCCAAGCACTTTCAGCTGCTTAGGCAAGTATAGAAAAGGCAGTGTTAGGTCAATATGGGGCTGGTGTTTTACTTGAAAAGTTCTATAGAGTGACAGAACTAAACGGAGTTTGCACCTGAGTGACTTTAAATAGTGATCTTAACAGAAGAGTAATCTATGGGTATGGAGATGCTATGTGTAATCTATGGATATAAAGAGTAATCTCTGGGCATGAAGAGAAAAAAGAGAATGCCTATCAGAATACTGTATGCTTGAAACTAAGATTTCAGAGGCTAGAAACAAGAAAGTCAAGGAACTGAGAGCCATAGGGGGTTGGATTGTTCAAAAAATGGACAGTGAAGTTTCCAGGAGAAAACAATAATGGAGAGGAATGCTGAGTAAGATGTAAAAGTCCTTGAAGACAAAGAGGTTTGGAACGTGACAGCAGCAGCAATGAGTGTTGTAGTCTGACAATGTGAACTTTGAAAAGAATTGGTTTTGAAGAAAGAAATGGGTAGAAATGTTTTGGATACTGCAATGGGCAACAGGAGGGCACCCACCTCAAGACCTCAATCCTGGCTTATGATTAGTACAACATAGCTTTTCTGAGACAGAGCAGAGAGGAGTCAGAATCCTTGTGGAATACCTGTTTTGGTTAAAGCAAGAAGATAAAGAAGCTGCCAGAGATTGAGGACATAGAGGAGTTTGCAAAATAATGGGCTACTAGTTCCAGAGGGTGTGGTCGAAGGGTACAGGAAGGCGGATAGGAGGCTGGTCTGAATTAAAGGGTGAACAGAGCAGCACAGGGATGAGAATAAGAATGATGGATGGCTGGGAGGCTTAAACTTCTAGAGGCAAAATTGAGGTAAACTGGTATTTAAGACATTTTGAGATGAATCCCAGTGGTGTATCAAACAATGGCAGACAAGCATTTTGTGACATGATTCAGATATTGAGCTAGAAAATGTGGGCACCTGGGAAATGGTTTATTCCTGAAACTGGGATGAGGTAGTGATCAACGAAATATATGATAAGAATAAATGCATGAATTCTTCTTGAAAAATGATATAACATAATCTATTGAAACGAATATGTCCTAAGTTTCAGTCATGCAGAACGTATGAATTCTGGAGACCTAATGCATCACATGATGATATACTTATTAATACAATATTGTATAGTATATTTGAAATTTGTTAAAAGTAGATTTTAGGGCTTCCCTGGTGGTCCAGTGGGTAAGGATACTGCCTTGCAGTGCAAGGGGCGCCGGTTTGATCCCTGGCCTGGGAAGATCCCACGTGCCATGGAGTGGCTGGACCAATGTGTTCAACTATGGAGTGGGAGGTCTGGAACAAATGCGTCCAGAGTTGGTGCTCTGCAGTGACAGAGGCCACTGCAATGGGAGGCCCACACAGGCCAAGGAACAAAGATGGACAGTGAAGTTTCCAGGAGAAAACAATAATGGAGAGGAATGCTGAGTAAGATGTAAAAGTCCTTGAAGACAAAGAGGTTTGGAACGTGACAGCAGCAGCAATGAGTGTTGTAGTCTGACAATGTGAACTTTGAAAAGAATTGGTTTTGAAGAAAGAAATGGGTAGAAATGTTTTGGATACTGCAATGGGCAACAGGAGGGCACCCACCTCAAGACCTCAATCCTGGCTTATGATTAGTACAACATAGCTTTTCTGAGACAGAGCAGAGAGGAGTCAGAATCCTTGTGGAATACCTGTTTTGGTTAAAGCAAGAAGATAAAGAAGCTGCCAGAGATTGAGGACATAGAGGAGTTTGCAAAATAATGGGCTACCAGTTCCAGAGGGTGTGGTCGAAGGGTACAGGAAGGCAGATAGGAGGCTGGTCTGAATTAAAGGGTGAACAGAGCAGCACAGGGATGAGAATAAGAATGATGGATGGCTGGGAGGCTTAAACTTCTAGAGGCAAAATTGAGGTAAACTGGTATTTAAGACATTTTGAGATGAATCCCAGTGGTGTATCAAACAATGGCAGACAAGCATTTTGTGACATGATTCAGATATTGAGCTAGAAAATGTGGGCACCTGGGAAATGGTTTATTCCTGAAACTGGGATGAGGTAGTGATCAACGAAATATATGATAAGAATAAATGCATGAATTCTTCTTGAAAAATGATATAACATAATCTATTGAAACGAATATGTCCTAAGTTTCAGTCATGCAGAACGTATGAATTCTGGAGACCTAATGCATCACATGATGATATACTTATTAATACAATATTGTATAGTATATTTGAAATTTGTTAAAAGTAGATTTTAGGGCTTCCCTGGTGGTCCAGTGGGTAAGGATACTGCCTTGCAGTGCAAGGGGCGCCGGTTTGATCCCTGGCCTGGGAAGATCCCACGTGCCATGGAGTGGCTGGACCAATGTGTTCAACTATGGAGTGGGAGGTCTGGAACAAATGCGTCCAGAGTTGGTGCTCTGCAGTGACAGAGGCCACTGCAATGGGAGGCCCACACAGGCCAAGGAACAAAGATGGATGAAAGTAGATAAATGAAAGACCAATAGAAGTGGCCAAAAAAAAAGGGAAAAAAAGAGTAGATTTTAAGGGTCCTTACCACTCACTATATTTGATCATGTATCTGTTAATTACTTAATTGTCATAATAATTTCACAATGTATATCTATATCTATCTATATATATATATATATGCATACTCAAAAAGAACACTGTATACTTTAAATGTATATGATTTAAATTTATTAATTATACCTCAATAGAGTTTGAGGAAAAGGGAAAGATGAGAAGGCCCTTTTACTCAGCAAGTTTGCTTCTAGAGATTTATTTACATTGCACACAAAGTCTGTAGTACAGCTTCAGTAGCCAACATCTGCCATGAATATATATAATTGTGAAGGGCTAAGTCAATTTACTTCCTATATTGCTAGTCTGAGACAACCCTTCCCGAAGCCTGGAGTGGTGAGATAGAGTTGAAACAGCTTTATCTCAGACACATATTTCAGTTACAGAATTTGAAATGTCACAAAAAATAGAGATAGAATGTTAATAAACATACAGACCATAAACAAAACATTCACTTGCTAAAAATGAATGGTAAAAGGAAACAGGAGTTGGATATAAATATGGAATAATTCAATTATCATGAAAAATCACTTGACTTGCAGTGTAATCCAATTATTTGTAAATTGTATAATATCCTCCTGACTTCTATATATGAGGTAAATAGCAGCAACTTTAGCAGAAAAATAGCCTTTTCAGAAGTAATACAGGTAGAAGAGAAGTTATTGAGTTGAAAAAATACTGACAGTCATCATAGGGATAAATAGAGAAGCAGCTCAGAACAGCTAGGTATTTTATAAGAAAAATTCTTCCACTGATGAACAAATATCTCTTGGCAATGACAGGCAAATGGGTTCTCAGCATTTTCTTCCAAAGATCTTTCAGGACACATATTAGAAACAGAAAGGATCAGAGGAAAAACTAGAGATTACCAAGGTAATTCTGTACAGTTAAAGGCCTTTGGTCAGTTCATTGTTTTAAATAAATTCACTATGGCCCAGAATCCAGCATCTTAGAGTAAAATATCTTGCTTGAGCTCATTAATTTTTTGGATCCATGCTAGACTACTTTTAAGGGACAGCCTACAAAGTGATTATTGACCTTGACATCTTCATTTTTACCAACTGTTTTGATTAGGAACATGTGCTGTGAGCAGATATTGCAAAGTAATGATGACAGATGCAGACTTCACCCTGTAGAAACTGAGAGTTCATTTCAGAAGAAGCTGACAAAGATTATGCTGATAGGAGAAGAAGCACCTCACACTAGATCCCCACACACACACACACACACACACACACACACACACACACAATGTTTGCTCTCATACATTCTGAGGCAAACACCAGAAAAACTGGAGGCAGTTTTAGGTCCAAACAAGTTGAAATTAGGAAGCTTTTAAAATGTGTCGTTAAAAATGCATCATCAGGTGTGCCCCACCGTGAGGACTTGCTTCCAGGTGTTTTAAATGTATAGCTCCCTCTGGGGTCCCTTGTCACTGCAGATGCATATGATGGACAAGGATAAAACAGCCACCAAAGTGGAGAAAAAGGTGTCCAAGTACTGAAGAATGAAGAGACCCTGAGGCTCTGATAGCCCCTTTTCAGTTGCTTACTGCTAAAAAGACTCAGATAATAGAAATACCATGATCCCCCACTCACCAATTTTGAATGTATTGTTCTCTGCTCATTCTGAGAAAGGTGAAACGATCCTATTCACTACATGGACCTTTGGGTCCTGCATTTGGTATCCAAGACCAGGAAGCAGGTCAAACCATCAGGAGGTCCTTTAGGTCAAAGTAGTATCAGATGGGACCATGGAAGACACAACTAACTCTTTTTGGTGATTTCCACAACCATACAAGAGATTACATCCATGGCAATGACATGTATGTCTTTAACCTGGGCACATTCACATGAAGCAAGCTGTTGCCATGTGGGAACGGCAACACACAGGCCAGGCCCGCCAATGTCTGGTACTCCCTAGGAGACTGTTCTTGTCTGTGGTGGCTATTAGAAACCTTAAACAAAGGTAGATAAACACACCCTGCATACAAAGAAATTCCAAAAATGTTGAGGAAAGTTAACTTTGGTCAGTTCTTTTAAAAAGGGACAGCATCTTAGAGTAAAATATCTTGTTTGAGCTCATTAATTTTTTGGATCCATGCTAGACTACTTTTAAGGGACAGCCTACAAAGTGATTATTGACCTTGACATCTTCATTTTTACCAACTGTTTTGATTAGGAACATGTGCTGTGAGCAGATATTGCAAAGTAATGATGACAGATGCAGACTTCACCCTGTAGAAACTGAGAGTTCATTTCAGAAGAAGCTGACAAAGATTATGCTGATAGGAGAAGAAGCACCTCACACTAGATCACACACACACACACACACACACACACACACACACACACACACAATGTTTGCTCTCATACATTCTGAGGCAAACACCAGAAAAACTGGAGGCAGTTTTAGGTCCAAACAAGTTGAAATTAGGAAGCTTTTAAAATGTGTCGTTAAAAATGCATCAACAGGTGTGCCCCACCGTGAGGACTTGCTTCCAGGTGTTTTAAATGTATAGCTCCCTCTGGGGTCCCTTGTCACTGCAGATGCATATGATGGACAAGGATAAAACAGCCACCAAAGTGGAGAAAAAGGTGTCCAAGTACTGAAGAATGAAGAGACCCTGAGGCTCTGATAGCCCCTTTTCAGTTGCTTACTGCTAAAAAGACTCAGATAATAGAAATACCATGATCCCCCACTCACCAATTTTGAATGTATTGTTCTCTGCTCATTCTGAGAAAGGTGAAACGATCCTATTCACTACATGGACCTTTGGGTCCTGCATTTGGTATCCAAGACCAGGAAGCAGGTCAAACCATCAGGAGGTCCTTTAGGTCAAAGTAGTATCAGATGGGACCATGGAAGACACAACTAACTCTTTTTGGTGATTTCCACAACCATACAAGAGATTACATCCATGGCAATGACATGTATGTCTTTAACCTGGGCACATTCACATGAAGCAAGCTGTTGCCATGTGGGAACGGCAACACACAGGCCAGGCCCGCCAATGTCTGGTACTCCCTAGGAGACTGTTCTTGTCTGTGGTGGCTATTAGAAACCTTAAACAAAGGTAGATAAACACACCCTGCATACAAATAAATTCCAAAAAATGTTGAGGAAAGACAAAAAGGCAAATGGGTGTGAACTTGGATTACCCCTTGGGGAATAGGGGTGAGGCAGAAGAAAAAAGGATAGTGAAACCTAGGGACTTCCCTGGCAGTCCAGCGGTTAAGAGTTCACCTTCCAGTGCAGGAGGTGCAGTTGGTTTGATCTCTGGTCGGGGAGCTAAGATTCCTCATTCCTCATGTCCAAACAACTCACAACATAAAACAGAAGCAAAGTTGTAATGAATTCAATACAAACTTGAAAAAAATTGAAACCCAAATAACCCAAATGTGGTAACAAGCAGGAAAGTGGGGAAGCAGCACCAAGGAGCCTTTGAGAGGGTTAAAGTTATGTATGCAGAGGATGGGATCATGATCACCACTGAACAAGTGTCCTCTGTCCAAAGCATCAGGAGGGTGGAGGAGGGTTCAGATGAAGCCAGTGGCCTCTGATGGAGCTGAGTCCTCACTCCAACATCATGCTGGTACTGAAGCATGGGTTGCTCTAGGCTTTTACAGCTTGTTTGAAGCAGGTGACTGCCTGTTTACCCTCAGTGACTTGTACTTCCTTGGTCTCCACAAGATAGAAAAATCAAAGACTTTGGTGGAGATGGATCCAAAAATGAAGAGAATCTGAAGGAAGGAGACTTGGAAGAGGAGGCAGATAAGATAAACGATTTGAGGCATAAGTAGCTTGGGGCTTAAAGGCTGTCTCTAGTTACCCAATACCTGGCTGTTAGGTGGTTACGAAAGGTAAAGAGTGCCCAGAGTGGGAGGGCCAATAGAGGAGGTGGTTGAGAGGGTTGGTTTACATTCAAAAAGCATCATTTGATCTTGGCAGTCCCTCCAGGAGGTCCAGATGAGGAAGGTGATGACAACAGAGAGGAAAGTGGGGAGGAGGGTGACTCTGCTCAGGACTGAGCAATACTGAGTGAATCTTGCTGAGGGGTCTGTGGTCTGCCACAAAGTAGAAGAAAGTACATGCTTTTCTTAGGCACATTGAAGCAAGCTGTTGCCATGTGGGAACGGCAACACACAGGCCAGGCCCGCCAATGTCTGGTACTCCCTAGGAGACTGTTCTTGTCTGTGGTGGCTATTAGAAACCTTAAACAAAGGTAGATAAACACACCCTGCATACAAATAAATTCCAAAAAATGTTGAGGAAAGACAAAAGGCAAATGGGTGTGAACTTGGATTACCCCTTGGGGAATAGGGGTGAGGCAGAAGAAAAAAGGATAGTGAAACCTAGGGACTTCCCTGGCAGTCCAGCGGTTAAGAGTTCACCTTCCAGTGCAGGAGGTGCAGTTGGTTTGATCTCTGGTCGGGGAGCTAAGATTCCTCATTCCTCATGTCCAAACAACTCACAACATAAAACAGAAGCAAAGTTGTAATGAATTCAATACAAACTTGAAAAAAATTGAAACCCAAATAACCCAAATGTGGTAACAAGCAGGAAAGTGGGGAAGCAGCACCAAGGAGCCTTTGAGAGGGTTAAAGTTATGTATGCAGAGGATGGGATCATGATCACCACTGAACAAGTGTCCTCTGTCCAAAGCATCAGGAGGGTGGAGGAGGGTTCAGATGAAGCCAGTGGCCTCTGATGGAGCTGAGTCCTCACTCCAACATCATGCTGGTACTGAAGCATGGGTTGCTCTAGGCTTTTACAGCTTGTTTGAAGCAGGTGACTGCCTGTTTACCCTCAGTGACTTGTACTTCCTTGGTCTCCACAAGATAGAAAAATCAAAGACTTTGGTGGAGATGGATCCAAAAATGAAGAGAATCTGAAGGAAGGAGACTTGGAAGAGGAGGCAGATAAGATAAACGATTTGAGGCATAAGTAGCTTGGGGCTTAAAGGCTGTCTCTAGTTACCCAATACCTGGCTGTTAGGTGGTTACGAAAGGTAAAGAGTGCCCAGAGTGGGAGGGCCAATAGAGGAGGTGGTTGAGAGGGTTGGTTTACATTCAAAAAGCATCATTTGATCTTGGCAGTCCCTCCAGGAGGTCCAGATGAGGAAGGTGATGACAACAGAGAGGAAAGTGGGGAGGAGGGTGACTCTGCTCAGGACTGAGCAATACTGAGTGAATCTTGCTGAGGGGTCTGTGGTCTGCCACAAAGTAGAAGAAAGTGCTGAGAGTAGCCCATGCATGTGTGCTAAGCCACTTCAGTCATCTCTGATTCTTTGTGACCCCATGAATTACAGCCCACCAGACTTCTCTGACCATGGGATTCCTCCCACAAGAATACTGGAGTGGGTTGCCATGCTACCCTCTGGGGGATCTCCCTGACTTAGGTATTGAACCCACATCTCTTACGTCCCTTGTGCTAGCAGATGAGGTCTTTACCACTGGCACCACTTGGGAAGCCCCAAGAATAGCCCATATGCCACTGCAAAAACTATCTTTGGTAATTTAAGACACTACTCTGGGCCAGAGCTTAAACTGAGTAGTGAATTCCCTGCATAACTTTGGATGTTATTTCCAAGAAATTGGAGCAAGACAAGGTGGCTGCAAAGGTTTTCTTTTGTGTAGTCTGATGCCTAGCAAGGTTCTGGCCAGCCTGTTGCCATGCTCTCTGGTAAACTCTGCATTGACTGCATCTTCTTCTTCTGTATTCTGATGTTTGACCGCTGGGGCCTTGCTTCTCCTGGTGGGAGTTCCAGGATCAGGTGAGTGTGCTTTTCCAGTGTAAACCAACAGTCTCAACCATACCATAGAGAGATGACTTATAAACAACAGGACTTTATTTCCTACACTTCTGGAGGCTAGAAATCTGCAATCAGAGTGCCAGAATGGTTGGAATCTGATGAAGCCCACATCTCTTGTTGTGTCCTTAGACAGCAGAGTGGCTGAGGACCTCTCTGGGGCCTCCTTTGTAACTGCACTAATTCCATTCATGAGGGCTCCACCTCTATGACCTAATCATCTCCCAAAGGCTCCATCTTTTACCATCACCTTGGGCTTTAGGATTTCAACATATAAATTCAAGGAGAGCACAAACATACAGACTGTGGCTATCATGAACTTGAAGAATGCCTCTTCTTTGATTTCTAAAATCTAACAAAAGCTGCTACATGGTCTTTAACATTTTCCTAGTTTTCCTAACAATAAAATACCTTTTATAACTGGAGAAAAGAAGCATCTCCTTTGTTCAATCTGGGAAAGCTTTATGAAGGGATAGTGTGGTTAAAGATGAACTTGAATGTTACAAAGTGAGCTGAGAAGGAAAGAAAGTATTTTTCATAGAGTAGGTGTGTAGAGTAGGTTCAGTATGGAAACAGAAATAGGCAGGGAGGTTTAAATTAAGTATCTGGATGAATTTTTTTATTCTGCTGCCAATGTTCCTAACTGATGCACTACTTTTTGGCATTAAAAAAATTTTTTTGGCATCAAGAGATCTTGTTTCAATTAAGATAATGTCCTACATACACTTTCATAAAATCATCCAAAGAAACCAACTAATTAGAAACAGATGTTCAACTACTTCAGTATTGGATTTAAACTGGTTATTCAATTCTAGGGTGCTTTTTACAATTGTCACAAAGTCTAATAATAATATATTTCTGAAGCCTTGGGTAACTATTTGTGTATGAATATATTGTATTACTGGAAAAAAATGTTGCCTAGCAAGGTTCTGGCCAGCCTGTTGCCATGCTCTCTGGTAAACTCTGCATTGACTGCATCTTCTTCTTCTGTATTCTGATGTTTGACCGCTGGGGCCTTGCTTCTCCTGGTGGGAGTTCCAGGATCAGGTGAGTGTGCTTTTCCAGTGTAAACCAACAGTCTCAACCATACCATAGAGAGATGACTTATAAACAACAGGACTTTATTTCCTACACTTCTGGAGGCTAGAAATCTGCAATCAGAGTGCCAGAATGGTTGGAATCTGATGAAGCCCACATCTCTTGTTGTGTCCTTAGACAGCAGAGTGGCTGAGGACCTCTCTGGGGCCTCCTTTGTAACTGCACTAATTCCATTCATGAGGGCTCCACCTCTATGACCTAATCATCTCCCAAAGGCTCCATCTTTTACCATCACCTTGGGCTTTAGGATTTCAACATATAAATTCAAGGAGAGCACAAACATACAGACTGTGGCTATCATGAACTTGAAGAATGCCTCTTCTTTGATTTCTAAAATCTAACAAAAGCTGCTACATGGTCTTTAACATTTTCCTAGTTTTCCTAACAATAAAATACCTTTTATAACTGGAGAAAAGAAGCATCTCCTTTGTTCAATCTGGGAAAGCTTTATGAAGGGATAGTGTGGTTAAAGATGAACTTGAATGTTACAAAGTGAGCTGAGAAGGAAAGAAAGTATTTTTCATAGAGTAGGTGTGTAGAGTAGGTTCAGTATGGAAACAGAAATAGGCAGGGAGGTTTAAATTAAGTATCTGGATGAATTTTTTTATTCTGCTGCCAATGTTCCTAACTGATGCACTACTTTTTGGCATTAAAAAATTTTTCTGGCATCAAGAGATCTTGTTTCAATTAAGATAATGTCCTACATACACTTTCATAAAATCATCCAAAGAAACCAACTAATTAGAAACAGATGTTCAACTACTTCAGTATTGGATTTAAACTGGTTATTCAATTCTAGGGTGCTTTCTACAATTGTCACAAAGTCTAATAATAATATATTTCTGAAGCCTTGGGTAACTATTTGTGTATGAATATATTGTATTTTACATAATCACACAGACTTGAGTGAAACTAAACTCCTCTGTCTACTCTTGCTTTTGTTTCCGAGTTAAATGACTTTCTTTTCATGTCAGTTTCTACAAAACTGTTGTTTGTTGTTTAGTCACTAATTTGTGTCCGGCCCTCTGTGACCCCATGGACTGCAGCATGCCAGGCTTCCCTGTCCTTTTCTATCTTCCAAAGTTTTCTCAAATTCATGTCCATTGAGTTGGTGATCTTATCTAACCATCTTATCCTCTGAAAACACCTTTGTCTGTTGCCTTCATTCTTTCCCAGTATCAGGGTCTTTTCCAATGAATAGGCTCTTCACAAAACATGGCCAAAATATTGTAACTTCAGCTTCAACATAAGTCCTTTCAGTGAATATTCAGAGTTGATTTCCTTTAGGATTGACTGGTTTGATCGCCTTGCAGTTCAAGGAACTTACAAGACTCTTCTTCAGCACAATTTGAAAGCATCAGTTCTTCAGTGTTCTGCCTTCCTTATGGTCCAACTCTCATATTCGTATATGACAACTGGAAAACCACAGTTTTGACTATGTGGACCTTTGTTGGCAAAGTGCTGTCTCTGCTTTTTAATATGCTGTCTGGTTTTGTTATAGCTTTCTTTCTAAGGAGCAAGCATCTTTTTCAATTTCATAGCTGCAGTCACCGTCTGCACTGATTTTTCTTTTTTTTTAACAGAGGGAATAATTTTTATATTTCTGTAAATAAACACTGAGAGGATATAAAACAAATCAGTAAAAATGACTATAATTTTTTATCCTAACCAGGATAATTTTTACAAACTTTGTACAATCAGATAATTTTAGATTCGTAGAAGAATTACAAACACAGTACAGAGAGTTCCTGTATATCCTTCACCCAGCTTCCGTATGCACTATTTTAGACATTGTAATCTTTTTAAAGAACATAATTCACACAAAAACCTTAAAAGTGTCAACTACTTCAGTATTGGATTTAAACTGGTTATTCAATTCTAGGGTGCTTTTTACAATTGTCACAAAGTCTAATAATAATATATTTCTGAAGCCTTGGGTAACTATTTGTGTATGAATATATTGTATTTTACATAATCACACAGACTTGAGTGAAACTAAACTCCTCTGTCTACTCTTGCTTTTGTTTCCGAGTTAAATGACTTTCTTTTCATGTCAGTTTCTACAAAACTGTTGTTTGTTGTTTAGTCACTAATTTGTGTCCGGCCCTCTGTGACCCCATGGACTGCAGCATGCCAGGCTTCCCTGTCCTTTTCTATCTTCCAAAGTTTTCTCAAATTCATGTCCATTGAGTTGGTGATCTTATCTAACCATCTTATCCTCTGAAAACACCTTTGTCTGTTGCCTTCATTCTTTCCCAGTATCAGGGTCTTTTCCAATGAATAGGCTCTTCACAAAACATGGCCAAAATATTGTAACTTCAGCTTCAACATAAGTCCTTTCAGTGAATATTCAGAGTTGATTTCCTTTAGGATTGACTGGTTTGATCGCCTTGCAGTTCAAGGAACTTACAAGACTCTTCTTCAGCACAATTTGAAAGCATCAGTTCTTCAGTGTTCTGCCTTCCTTATGGTCCAACTCTCATATTCGTATATGACAACTGGAAAACCACAGTTTTTACTGTGTGGACCTTTGTTGGCAAAGTGCTGTCTCTGCTTTTTAATATGCTGTCTGGTTTTGTTATAGCTTTCTTTCTAAGGAGCAAGCATCTTTTCCAATTTCATAGCTGCAGTCACCGTCTGCACTGATTTTTCTTTTTTTTTAACAGAGGGAATAATTTTTATATTTCTGTAAATAAACACTGAGAGGATATAAAACAAATCAGTAAAAATGACTATAATTTTTTATCCTAACCAGGATAATTTTTACAAACTTTGTACAATCAGATAATTTTAGATTCATAGAAGAATTACAAACACAGTACAGAGAGTTCCTGTATATCCTTCACCCAGCTTCCGTATGCACTGATTTTAGACCCCAAGAAAATAAATCTTCCACTGTTTCCACTTTTTTCCCTTCTACTTGTCATGAAATGGTGGGACCAGATGCCATAATCTTATTTTTATAATGTTGATCTTTAACCCAACTTTTTCACTCTTCTCTTTCAGCTTCATCAAGAGGTTCTTTTCACTTTCTGCCATTAGAGTGGTATCAACTACATATCTGAAGTTCTTGGTATTTCTGCTGGCAATCTTGATTTCAGCTTGCGATTCACTCAGTCTGGCATTTTGCATGATATACTTTGCATATAATTTAAATAAGCAGAGTGAAAATATATAGCCTTGTCATACTGCTGTCCCAATGTTGAACCAGTCACTTGTTCCACATAAAGTTCTAATTGTTGCATCTTGACCCTCATACAGGTTTCCCAGTAGAAAGGTAAGGTGGTCTGGTATTCCTGTTTCTTTAAGGATTTTCCACAGTTTGTTATGATCCTCACAGTCAAAGGCTTTAGCATATTCAATGAAGCAGAAGTAGATGATTTTCTGGAATGCCCTTACTTTCTCTATGATCCAACGAATGTTGGCAATTTAATCCTTAGTTCTTCTGCTTTTTCAGACAGCTCAGCTGGGAAGCCACCACTTTCACTAGCTTTGTTTGTAGTAATGCTTCCTAAGGCCTACTTGCCTTCACACTCTAGGATATCTGGCTTTAGATAAGTGACCACACCATCGTAGTGATCCAGGTCATTAAGATTTTTTGTATAGTTCCCCTGTATTCTTGCCACCTCTTAACATCTTCTGCTTCTGTTATGTCTTGCCATTTCTATCCTTTATTGTGCCCATCTTGGCATGATGTGTTCCCTTGGTATCTCTAATATTCTTGTAGAGATCTCTAGTCTTTCCCATTCTGTTGTTTTCCTTTATTTCTTTGCATTGTTCACTTGAGAAGGTTTTCTTGTCTCCACTTGCTATTCTCTGGAACTTTGCATTCAGTTGGTTATATTTTCCCCTTTCTCCTGTGCCTTTCACTTCTTTTCTCAGCTGTTTTTATGGTAGCTTCTCAGACAACTGCTTTGCCTTCTTGCATTTCTTTTTCTTATGGATGATTTGGGTGACTGCCTCCTGTACAATGTTAGGAACCTCTGTCCATAGTTTGTCAGTCATTCTGTCTACCAGATCTAATCCCTTAAATCTATTCATCACCTCCACTGTATAATCATAATGAATTTGGTTTAGGTCATAACTCAATAGCCTTGTGCTTTTCCCTACTTTCTTCAATTTAAGCCTGAATTTTTCAATAAGGAACTGATGATCTGAGTACAGTCAGCTCCAGTTCTTCTTTTTGCTGACTGTATAGAGTTTCTCCATCTTTGGATGCAAAAAATCTAATCAGTCTAAATTAGGTATGAAAATCTAGTGATATCCATGTACAGAGTTTTCTCTTGTGTTGTTTGAAGAGGGTGCTTACTATGAACAGTTTGTTCTCTTAACAAAATTCTGTTCGTATTTGCCATGCTTCATTTTGTATTTCAAGGCCAAAGTTACCTGTTATGCTAGGTATCTCTTTACTTCCTATTTTTGCATTCTAATCCCCTATGATGTAAAAACTTGTAATAAATAATTTAGACTCACTTATTCCACCAATTCATGTTTTATGCAGGTAGACACTCACAGTAATTATCTCACAGTAATTAATCTCACAGAAAAGTGTTAGCAATATTGATCTACATAAATGAGTAGTAAGCACATAGAAAGGAAACAAGGAATGTCTCTAAAATAGACTATGTGGAAAAATGTGTAGAATAGTACATATGGAAGGCTATCTTTCCTGTAATGTATTGTATCTTCCTAAAATTACTTGAAAGTATAAAATGATCATGGACAAACAAAGGGATAATGCTTCCTAAGGCCTACTTGCCTTCACACTCTAGGATATCTGGCTTTAGATAAGTGACCACACCATCGTAGTGATCCAGGTCATTAAGATTTTTGTATAGTTCCCCTGTATTCTTGCCACCTCTTAACATCTTCTGCTTCTGTTATGTCTTGCCATTTCTATCCTTTATTGTGCCCATCTTGGCATGATGTGTTCCCTTGGTATCTCTAATTTTCTTGTAGAGATCTCTAGTCTTTCCCATTCTGTTGTTTTCCTTTATTTCTTTGCATTGTTCACTTGAGAAGGTTTTCTTGTCTCCACTTGCTATTCTCTGGAACTTTGCATTCAGTTGGTTATATTTTCCCCTTTCTCCTGTGCCTTTCACTTCTTTTCTCAGCTGTTTTTATGGTAGCTTCTCAGACAACTGCTTTGCCTTCTTGCATTTCTTTTTCTTATGGATGATTTGGGTGACTGCCTCCTGTACAATGTTAGGAACCTCTGTCCATAGTTTGTCAGTCATTCTGTCTACCAGATCTAATCCCTTAAATCTATTCATCACCTCCACTGTATAATCATAATGAATTTGGTTTAGGTCATAACTCAATAGCCTTGTGCTTTTCCCTACTTTCTTCAATTTAAGCCTGAATTTTTCAATAAGGAACTGATGATCTGAGTACAGTCAGCTCCAGTTCTTCTTTTTGCTGACTGTATAGAGTTTCTCCATCTTTGGATGCAAAAAATCTAATCAGTCTAAATTAGGTATGAAAATCTAGTGATATCCATGTACAGAGTTTTCTCTTGTGTTGTTTGAAGAGGGTGCTTACTATGAACAGTTTGTTCTCTTAACAAAATTCTGTTCGTATTTGCCATGCTTCATTTTGTATTTCAAGGCCAAAGTTACCTGTTATGCTAGGTATCTCTTTACTTCCTATTTTTGCATTCTAATCCCCTATGATGTAAAAACTTGTAATAAATAATTTAGACTCACTTATTCCACCAATTCATGTTTTATGCAGGTAGACACTCACAGTAATTATCTCACAGTAATTAATCTCACAGAAAAGTGTTAGCAATATTGATCTACATAAATGAGTAGTAAGCACGTAGAAAGGAAACAAGGAATGTCTCTAAAATAGACTATGTGGGAAAATGTGTAGAATAGTACATATGGAAGGCTATCTTTCCTGTAATGTATTGTATCTTCCTAAAATTACTTGAAAGTATAAAATGATCATGGACAAACAAAGGAAACTTGAAAATGGACAAAGCTAAACAAACACATGGTACTGCGACTTATTATAAAACTAGATAATTAAGAGAATATGGAGGCAGTACAAAGGTAGATAAATAAGTAAAAACTAGGATGCCTAGAAACAGACATCCACATACAGTAATATGATTCATGACAGGTAACATTACACGCAGTGAGGAAAGACTGACCGTTTTAGCAAATGTTTCTAGTCAACTGAAAAGTCACACCGGGAAAAAATAAACTGCCTTCCCAAGAGACTGAAATAATATATACAAAAGGCAAACCAATTAAAAGTTTGAAAGAGAGGGTGGAGCTAAGCTGGTGGCGTAAAAGGACGTGTACTCATCTCTTCTGCAAAATTGACTGAATTTCAACAAGTTCCTGAAAAACCACGGACAGCAGGAGGTTGGATCTGATCACAAAGAAGATACCCCACACGGAAGAGCAAAGGAGAAGCCACAAGGAGATGGCAGGAGGGGCGCAATAACGCTTTTAAAAGTCAAACCTCATACCTGCCAGGGAGACTGGGTGGGCCAAATATGCAAAGCCTGTTGCAAATCATGACCCGGGAAAGGAGCAGTGACCCCCACAAGGGACTGAGCCAGACCTGCTTTAGAGGGCCCAAGTGCCCCCTTAAGCTAGAAGTGCCCTTGAGCAGTCCTCGGAAGAACGGCACTCAATTCCATTTGAAGGAGGTTACCATTAACCCGATCATAGAGCCGCCAAGTAAGACTGGAAACTGTGCCCACCATGATTCAGGAGAAGGGAATAGCAATCCTGCACCTCTGAGTAATCTGACATCTCCCGCGGTGGCAGGGGTCGACGGTGGCCTGAAGCAGGGCTGGGGTCACTGCAGAAGTGCTTCTCATAGAGAGTATGGGAATAAACATTTTGTGAGAGAGACACTATTACTCCTACTGTAGTTTGGCTGCTGGTCAAACTAAAGAGAGAGAATTTAGCTCCACCCAGAAGAAAAGGGATCTGGATTAAGGATTAAGAAACTACCAGGGCCAGACTGGGCGGATCTTTTAGTTTTGGAATAGGTGGAAATAAACAGGCAGTAAAAGAGGGCTTCAGATCCAACCACTGACAGAGGCAAGAAAAAGACTTATGATTCCTAAATAGTCAGCAAGAGACAGAAGAACATAAACATTCACTATTTTCACATTTTGACTGGAGCTGTATTTACAGCTGGATTTTTTAAAATTTCATTTTACTTTTTTTTTCTTTTTTAATTGCTTTTTTTTTTCTTTTTTTAACTGGATATTTTTTTTGTTTTTTTCCAAAGCCTCTCAGCCTCCCCTACCCCGGATTTTTTGGTTGTTTGTTTCCTCCATTGAACTCTATTGAAGCTACTAATCATCAGTAAGACTGAATATATTCAAGTTTACACAATTTTTTTTTTCTTTTAAACCACACATTTTATTTTGGTATATACTTCTGGTTCCACATTGGCCTTTTGTGACTCTGTGGGGGTTGTGTTTGTTTTTATTGTTTTTGCTTTGTTTTCCTATATTTTTCTATATATTTATCTCTGTTGTAATTTTTAAATTTTTTATATGTATTACTTCTTCCTCTACAACTATTTCTTTGCTTCCTCTGATGCTCTTTTCTTACAGCACTAAACTCTAATACATACAAATCTTTATCTCCCTATATTTAACTTTGCAGTATTATTCTATATTTCTCTTCTGTCCTCCCTTTCTCTTTTCCCTTTCCCCACTGTATTTCTTTGTCTGTTTTGTTCTCATTGCCTTATCCTCAACTGGGACCTTGCTCTAGCATTATTTTCCAATTTGTGCTCTAGTTAGTTTGGTTATTAACTTGGTGGATATCCTTCTAGGTCTTCTCTATTTGCCATGCTAACGTATTGTACTGTATTTTTTGTTGGAATGTTTGTGTTATGTTATGGCTGTATATGTTTGTTTGTATAATTCAGTGGGGTCACTGCAGAAGTGCTTCTCATAGAGAGTATGGGAATAAACATTTTGTGAGAGAGACACTATTACTCCTACTGTAGTTTGGCTGCTGGTCAAACTAAAGAGAGAGAATTTAGCTCCACCCAGAAGAAAAGGGATCTGGATTAAGGATTAAGAAACTACCAGGGCCAGACTGGGCGGATCTTTTAATTTTGGAATAGGTGGAAATAAACAGGCAGTAAAAGAGGGCTTCAGATCCAACCACTGACAGAGGCAAGAAAAAGACTTATGATTCCTAAATAGTCAGCAAGAGACAGAAGAACATAAACATTCACTATTTTCACATTTTGACTGGAGCTGTATTTACAGCTGGATTTTTTAAAATTTCATTTTACTTTTTTTTTCTTTTTTAATTGCTTTTTTTTTTTCTTTTTTTTAACTGGATATTTTTTTTGTTTTTTTCCAAAGCCTCTCAGCCTCCCCTACCCCGGATTTTTTGGTTGTTTGTTTCCTCCATTGAACTCTATTGAAGCTACTAATCATCAGTAAGACTGAATATATTCAAGTTTACACAATTTTTTTTTTCTTTTAAACCACACATTTTATTTTGGTATATACTTCTGGTTCCACATTGGCCTTTTGTGACTCTGTGGGGGTTGTGTTTGTTTTTATTGTTTTTGCTTTGTTTTCCTATATTTTTCTATATATTTATCTCTGTTGTAATTTTTAAATTTTTTATATGTATTACTTCTTCCTCTACAACTATTTCTTTGCTTCCTCTGATGCTCTTTTCTTACAGCACTAAACTCTAATACATACAAATCTTTATCTCCCTATATTTAACTTTGCAGTATTATTCTATATTTCTCTTCTGTCCTCCCTTTCTCTTTTCCCTTTCCCCACTGTATTTCTTTGTCTGTTTTGTTCTCATTGCCTTATCCTCAACTGGGACCTTGCTCTAGCATTATTTTCCAATTTGTGCTCTAGTTAGTTTGGTTATTAACTTGGTGGATATCCTTCTAGGTCTTCTCTATTTGCCATGCTAACGTATTGTACTGTATTTTTTGTTGGAATGTTTGTGTTATGTTATGGCTGTATATGTTTGTTTGTATAATTCAGTATGCTAGATAGTATTTGCATGATATTTTAATTGTCATTGTCAAAGGTATACCTTCTGTTTCTCATTTGCATATATATGTTTTAATACCATTTAATGCCATAACAAACCAGTCATGAAATCTTCATTGCCTGGTCAGGCAACAAGCCCAGGGGCTTTAGGGAGGCAGAACTGACTCCAAAATCCTACAAGAGCAGAGAACACTTAACACTAGAGAGCATTAAATAGCGAGAACTACAACAAAGGCAAGCATCTGTATGCAAGTCCTAATATCACTCAACCACAAGCATCAGAATAAGATGCCTCAGATAAGACACCAGAATAAGAAGCCTCATCCAAACAGCAAACACCGACAGACATAACTCAAAGTCTGGGAAAAGGAAACCCCAAATATAGTTAGTTAACAATTAATAATAACAATGAAAGGGCAGAGAAATACCACACAAGTGAAGCAACAATCTACAAATAAGCAAGTTCAAATAAATGAAGAGGATTTAGACGAACTTTCTAACAGCGAATTCAGAAGAATGATAGCAACAATGATCCAAAACACCAAAAGCATAATTTTAGAGAAATTGCAAGAATCAACTAACACACTGAATAAAAAAATACAAGAGCTTAAAAAACAACAAACAGAGACAAACAACTCAATTGATGAACTTAAAAACACTGTAGAAGGAATCAAGAGCAGAGTATCCGAGACAAAAGACTGGATGAGTGAGCTGGAATATAGAATGGTAGAAGTATCTGCTGAAAAACAGAATCAAGCTCAAAGAATGAAAAGAGCAGAGGATAGCCTCAGAGACATCTGGGATAAAATCAAATGCACAAATATTTGAATTATAGGGGTTCCAGAAGAAGAACAAAAAACGAAAGGATATGAGAAAATTGTTGAAGAGATTATAGTTGAAAATCTTCCTAACATGGAAAGGAAATAGTCAATCAAAAAGTCCAACTATATTTTCTCTTTTCCCTTTTCCCCACTGTATTTCTTTGTCTGTTTTGTTCTCATTGCCTTATCCTCAACTGGGACCTTGCTCTAGCATTATTTTCCAATTTGTGCTCTAGTTAGTTTGGTTATTAACTTGGTGGATATCCTTCTAGGTCTTCTCTATTTGCCATGCTAACGTATTGTACTGTATTTTTTGTTGGAATGTTTGTGTTATGTTATGGCTGTATATGTTTGTTTGTATAATTCAGTATGCTAGATAGTATTTGCATGATATTTTAATTGTCATTGTCAAAGGTATACCTTCTGTTTCTCATTTGCATATATATGTTTTAATACCATTTAATGCCATAACAAACCAGTCATGAAATCTTCATTGCCTGGTCAGGCAACAAGCCCAGGGGCTTTAGGGAGGCAGAACTGACTCCAAAATCCTACAAGAGCAGAGAACACTTAACACTAGAGAGCATTAAATAGCGAGAACTACAACAAAGGCAAGCATCTGTATGCAAGTCCTAATATCACTCAACCACAAGCATCAGAATAAGATGCCTCAGATAAGACACCAGAATAAGAAGCCTCATCCAAACAGCAAACACCGACAGACATAACTCAAAGTCTGGGAAAAGGAAACCCCAAATATAGTTAGTTAACAATTAATAATAACAATGAAAGGGCAGAGAAATACCACACAAGTGAAGCAACAATCTACAAATAAGCAAGTTCAAATAAATGAAGAGGATTTAGACGAACTTTCTAACAGCGAATTCAGAAGAATGATAGCAACAATGATCCAAAACACCAAAAGCATAATTTTAGAGAAATTGCAAGAATCAACTAACACACTGAATAAAAAAATACAAGAGCTTAAAAAACAACAAACAGAGACAAACAACTCAATTGATGAACTTAAAAACACTGTAGAAGGAATCAAGAGCAGAGTATCCGAGACAAAAGACTGGATGAGTGAGCTGGAATATAGAATGGTAGAAGTATCTGCTGAAAAACAGAATCAAGCTCAAAGAATGAAAAGAGCAGAGGATAGCCTCAGAGACATCTGGGATAAAATCAAATGCACAAATATTTGAATTATAGGGGTTCCAGAAGAAGAACAAAAAACGAAAGGATATGAGAAAATTGTTGAAGAGATTATAGTTGAAAATCTTCCTAACATGGAAAGGAAATAGTCAATCAAGTCCAAGTAGTGCAAAGAGTACCATACAGAATCAACCTGAGAAAAAACACACCAAGACACATATTAATAAAGATAACACAAATTAAACACAAAGACAGAATTCTAAATACAACAGGGAAAAGCAACTAGGGACATACAAGGGAAATCCCATATACTTAACAGCTGATCTTTCAACAAAAACTCTGCAGGCCAGAAGGGAACGACAAGACACATTTAAAGTGCTGAAACAGAATCATCTGCAACC
This sequence comes from Tragulus kanchil, assembly GCA_022376925.1. Classification (NCBI taxonomy): domain Eukaryota; kingdom Metazoa; phylum Chordata; class Mammalia; order Artiodactyla; family Tragulidae; genus Tragulus; species Tragulus kanchil. The sequence continues at coordinate 47,333,956 of JAIOJX010000025.1, forward strand.
AAGAATACTCTACTCTTCAAGGATCTCACTCAAAATTGATGGAAAAATCAAAAGCTTTACAGATAAGCAAAAATTAAAACAATTTAGTAATGCCAAACCAGCCTTACAATAAGTGTTAAAGGGACTTATATAGGCAACAAGTATAAGAGAAGAAGAGGATCTACAAAACAAAGCCATTATAACATCTAAGAAGATGACAATAGGATCATTTGTATCAATAATTACTTTAAACGTGAATGTACTAAATGCCCCAACCAAAAGATACAGACTGACTGAATGGATTCAAAAACAAGACCAATACATATGCTGCCTACAGGAAACTCACTTCAGACCTAGAGACACTCATAGACTGAAAGTGAGAGGAAGGAAAAGGATATTCCATGCAAATGGAAATCAAAAGATAGCTGGAGTAGCAATCCTCATATCAGACAAAATAGACCTCAAAATAAAGAAGATTTGAAGAGACAAGGCAGGACACTACATCATGATCAAGGGATTGATCCAAGAGGAAGACATAACAATCATAAATATCTATGCATCCAACTCAGGAGCACCCCAAACAACTCAATTGATGAACTTAAAAACACTGTAGAAGGAATCAAGAGCAGAGTATCTGAGACAAAAGACTGGATGAGTGAGCTGGAATATAGAATGGTAGAAGTATCTGCTGAAAAACAGAATCAAGCTCAAAGAATGAAAAGAGCAGAGGATAGCCTCAGAGACATCTGGGATAAAATCAAATGCACAAATATTTGAATTATAGGGGTTCCAGAAGAAGAACAAAAAACGAAAGGATATGAGAAAATTGTTGAAGAGATTATAGTTGAAAATCTTCCTAACATGGAAAGGAAATAGTCAATCAAGTCCAAGTAGTGCAAAGAGTACCATACAGAATCAACCCGAGAAAAAACACACCAAGACACATATTAATAAAGATAACACAAATTAAACACAAAGACAGAATTCTAAATACAACAGGGAAAAGCAACTAGGGACATACAAGGGAAATCCCATATACTTAACAGCTGATCTTTCAACAAAAACTCTGCAGGCCAGAAGGGAACGACAAGACACATTTAAAGTGCTGAAACAGAATCATCTGCAACCAAGAATACTCTACTCTTCAAGGATCTCACTCAAAATTGATGGAAAAATCAAAAGCTTTACAGATAAGCAAAAATTAAAACAATTTAGTAATGCCAAACCAGCCTTACAATAAGTGTTAAAGGGACTTATATAGGCAACAAGTATAAGAGAAGAAGAGGATCTACAAAACAAAGCCATTATAACATCTAAGAAGATGACAATAGGATCATTTGTATCAATAATTACTTTAAACGTGAATGTACTAAATGCCCCAACCAAAAGATACAGACTGACTGAATGGATTCAAAAACAAGACCAATACATATGCTGCCTACAGGAAACTCACTTCAGACCTAGAGACACTCATAGACTGAAAGTGAGAGGAAGGAAAAGGATATTCCATGCAAATGGAAATCAAAAGATAGCTGGAGTAGCAATCCTCATATCAGACAAAATAGACCTCAAAATAAAGAAGATTTGAAGAGACAAGGCAGGACACTACATCATGATCAAGGGATTGATCCAAGAGGAAGACATAACAATCATAAATATCTATGCATCCAACTCAGGAGCACCCCAATACATAAGAAAAACACTTTCAGACATAAAAGAAGAAATCAACAATAAGACAATAATAGTAGGAGACTATAACACTCCTCTCACATCAATGGACAGATCATCCAAACAGAAAATTAAAAAAGAAACACAAGCTTTAAATGTCACACTAGAAGAGATGGACCTCATTGATATCTTTAGGACCTTCCATCCAAAAGCAGAAGAATATACTTTCTTCTCAAGTGCTCATGGAACATTCTCCAGGATAGACCACATCTTGAGCCACAAATCAAACCTTAGTAAATTCAAGAAAACTGAAATTATATCAACCGCCTTCTCTGACCACAATGCAATGAGACTACAGATCAACTACAGGAAAAAACCTGCTAAAAACACAAGCACATGGAGATTAAACAACATATATCTAAAAAACAACCTGATACCGAGCAGACCAAAGGAGAAATTTAAAAGTTCCTGGAAGAAAATGACAATGAACACACAACAGTGCAAAACCTATGGGATACCACAAAACAAGTTCTAAGAGGGAAATCTATGGTAGTACAATCCTACCTGAAGAAACTAGAAAAATATCAAACAGACAACCTAACCCTCCATTTGAAACAATTGGAGAAAGAAGAGCAAAACTATCCCAAAGTTAGCAGAAGAAGAGAAATCATTAAGATTAGAGCAGAAATAAATGAAAAAGAAACAAAAGAAATAATAGTAAAGATAAATAAAACAAAAAGCTGGTTCTTCGAAAAGGTAAATAAAATCAACAAACCACTGGCCAGACTCATCAAGAAAAAAAGAGAGAAGAACCAGATCACCAAAATCAAAAATGAAAAAGGAGAAATTACAACAGATAATGCAGAAATCCAAAGGATTATGAGACTATTATGAACAACTCTATGGCAACAAACTGGACAGTCTGGAAGAAATGGAGTTTATTGGAGAAGATCAACCTCCCAAGACTCAACCAGGAAGAAATAGAAACTATGCACAACCCAATCACAATGACAGAAATAGAATTTGTGATTAAAAATCTACCCCAAAATAAAAGCCCAGGGCCAGATGGCTTCACAGGCGAATTCAACCAAACATTTAAAGAAGAGCTAATGCCTGTCCTTCTAAAACTCTTCCAAAATTTGCACAAGAAGGAACACTTCCAAACAAATTCTGTGAGGCTGCCATCACCCTGATACCAAAACCAGTCAAAGACAACATAAAAAAAGAAAATTATAGGTCAGTTTCACTGATGAATTTAGACAGAAAAAACCTTAACAAGATCCTAGCAAACAGAATTCAACAACACATCAAAAAACCCATACATCATGATCAAGTCGGTTTCATTCCAGGTGTGCAAGGATTCTACAGTATCCGCAAATCAATCAATGTGATACACCATATCAACAAATTGAGAGACAAAAATCACATGATCATCTCAATAGATGCAGAAAAAGCCTTCGACAAAGTACAGCACCCATTTATGATAAAAACTCTTCAAAAAATGGGCATAGAAGGAACCTATCTCAACATAGTGAGAGCCATATATGACAAGCTCACAGCGAACATTATCCTTAGTGGTGAAAAACTGAAAGCATTCCCTCTAAGATCAGGAACAAGACAGGGGTGTCCACTTTCACTACTATTATTCAGCATAGTCCTGGAAATTCTAGCAACAGCAATACAAGAGAAAGAAATCAAAGGAATCCAGATTGGAAAAGAAGAAGTAAAACTGTCTCTCTATCTGCAGACGACATGATATTATACATAGAAAATCCCAAAGACACTATTACAAAGCTACTAGAGCTAATCAACAAATTCAACAAAGTCATGGGATACAAAATCAATACACAGAAATCACTGGCATTCCTATATACAAACAATGAAAAATCAGAAAATGAAATCAAAGAGGCAGTCCCCCTCACCATTGCAACCAAAAGAATCAAAGATCTAGGAATAAACCTACCCAAAGAAACAAAAGAACTGTACACTCAAAACTACAACACTGAGAGAAATTAAGGAAAACTTAAACAGATGGAGAGATATTTCATGTTCCTTTGTCAAAAGAATCAATATTGTGAAAATGACCATACTACCAAATATCATCTACAGATTCAATACGATCCCTATAAAACTACCAAGTTTGTGACATTCTTCACAGAACTAGACCAAGCAATAACACAGTTCATATGGAAATACAAAATACCCCAAATAGCCGAAGCAATCCTGAGGAAGAAGAATGGAGCTGGAGGGATCAGCCTCCCCAACTTCAGACTCTACTACAAAGCAACAGTCATCAAGACAGTATGGTACTGGCACAAAAACAGAACTATAGACCAATGGAACAAGAGAGAACCCAGAGATAGGCCCAAGCACCTATGGGTACCTTATTTTTGACAAAGGAGGAGAAACTATAAAATGGGACAAAGACAGCCTCTTCAACAAATGGTGCTGGAAAAATTGGACAGCTATATGCAAAAAAATGAAGTTGGGGGCTTCCCCTGGTGGTCCATTGGATAAGGACACCGCCTTGCAGTGCAAGGGGCGCCGGTTTGATCCCTGGCCTGGGAAGATCCCACGTGCCGCTGGAGCAGCTGCACTGATGTGTCCTATCACCGAGCCAGAGCTGCCCAGAACTGGCGCTCTGAGACAACAGATGCCACCGCAATGGGAGGCCCGCAGGAGCCAAAGAACAAAGACGGATGAAAACAGAGAAATGAAAGACCAATAGAAGTGGCCCGCCCGCTCTCCTCCCTCCCCAACCCGACACTCGCCCCCCCAAAATAAACAAATAAATAAATCTTAAAAAAAAAAAAAATGAAGTTGGAACATTCCCTGACACCATGCACAAAGGTCAACTCAAAATGGATTAAAGACCTAAATGTAAGACCAGAAACCATCAAACTCTTAGAGGAGAATATAGGCAAAACCCTCAAGGACATCAATCAAAGCAAGATCTTCCCTGACCCACTTACTAGAATAGTGGAACTAAAAACAAAAATGAATATGTGGGACCTAATGAAGCTTTAAAGCTTTTGTACAGCAAAAGAAACTACAAAAAAGCTGAACAGAGAAACAAAAGAACTGTACACTCAAAACTACAACACTGAGAGAAATTAAGGAAAACTTAAACAGATGGAGAGGTATTTCATGTTCCTTTGTCAAAAGAATCAATATTGTGAAAATGACCATACTACCAAATATCATCTACAGATTCAATACGATCCCTATAAAACTACCAAGTTTGTGACATTCTTCACAGAACTAGACCAAGCAATAACACAGTTCATATGGAAATACAAAATACCCCAAATAGCCGAAGCAATCCTGAGGAAGAAGAATGGAGTTGGAGGGATCAGCCTCCCCAACTTCAGACTCTACTACAAAGCAACAGTCATCAAGACAGTATGGTACTGGCACAAAAACAGAACTATAGACCAATGGAACAAGAGAGAACCCAGAGATAGGCCCACGCACCTATGGGTACCTTATTTTTGACAAAGGAGGAGAAACTATAAAATGGGACAAAGACAGCCTCTTCAACAAATGGTGCTGGAAAAATTGGACAGCTATATGCAAAAAAATGAAGTTGGGGGCTTCCCCTGGTGGTCCATTGGATAAGGACACCGCCTTGCAGTGCAAGGGGCGCCAGTTTGATCCCTGGCCTGGGAAGATCCCACGTGCCGCTGGAGCAGCTGCACTGATGTGTCCTATCACCGAGCCAGAGCTGCCCAGAACTGGCGCTCTGAGACAACAGATGCCACCGCAATGGGAGGCCCGCAGGAGCCAAAGAACAAAGACGGATGAAAACAGAGAAATGAAAGACCAATAGAAGTGGCCCGCCCGCTCTCCTCCCTCCCCAACCCGACACCCGCCCCCACAAAATAAACAAATAAATAAATCTTAAAAAAAAAAAAAATGAAGTTGGAACATTCCCTGACACCATGCACAAAGGTCAACTCAAAATGGATTAAAGACCTAAATGTAAGACCAGAAACCATCAAACTCTTAGAGGAGAATATAGGCAAAACCCTCAAGGACATCAATCAAAGCAAGATCTTCCCTGACTCACTTACTAGAATAGTGGAACTAAAAACAAAAATGAATATGTGGGACCTAATGAAGCTTTAAAGCTTTTGTACAGCAAAAGAAACTACAAAAAAGCTGAACAGAGAACCCACAGAATGGGAGAAAATCATAGCAAATGAAACAACAGACAAAGAATTAATCTCCAAAATCTACAAGCAACTCAGACCACTCAACACTGGAAAAATGAACAATCCAATCAAAAAATGGGAAAGGAAACTAAACAGACACTTCTCCAAAGAGGACGGCCAAAAAACACATGAAATGATGTTCAGCCTCACTTATTATTAGAGAAATGCAAATCAAAACTACAATGAGACATCACCTCACTCCCATCAGAATGGCCATCATCCACAAATCGACAGACAATAAATGCTGGAGAGGGTGCAGAAAAAAGGGAACATTCTTGGACTGCTGGTAGGAATGTAAAGGCAGTATGGAGATTCCTTAAAAAACTAAAATTAGAAGCACCATATGATCCAGCAATCCCACTCTTGGGCTTATACCCTGATGAAATCAAAACTGAAAGAGGCACCTGTACCCCAGTATTCATTTCAACTCTCTACAATAGCTAGAACATGGAAGCAACCTAGATGTCCACCAATGAATGAATGGATAAAAAAGCACTGGTGCATACATACATTGGAATACTACACAACTGTAAGAAGAAAGGCAGAAGAATCAGTCCTAATGAGGTGGCTGAATCTAGAACCTATCATAAAAAGTGAAGTCAGTGAAAAAGAGAAGGACAAGTACAATATACTATCACATACATATGGAATCTAGTAGTATGGTAATGATAACACATGCAGTGAAACAATGGAAAAACAGAAATGGACAGTAGACATATTGTCATTGTGGGGAATGAACAGTGGGTGGGAGATGGAAAGGAAGTAGCATGAAAACCTATACTATCATATATGAAAAAATAGCTATTGTCATTGCGCTGTGAGAAAAAGGGATCCTGTAGGGGTGCTGGAGGGAGCTGTGAGAAAAAGGGAGCCTGGAGAGGTGGGATGGGAGGGAAATACATATCACTAATCTGGGATCATACTTATCTGTAAACAACAAAACTCTGTAAAAGTAAAAAGTAAAGTTAAAAAATAAGAAGTTTGAAAGATAATACCCTAATCCACAAGGGTAAGTAAATACTTCTTAAAAGAACATACTAAGTATTGGCTGTAAAGGTAAACAAAAGGATAAACTGAGTTACATTAGAATTAAGAATTACCACAGACGCCATCACATGGGAGGCCCACAGGAGCCAGAGAACAAAGACGGATGAAAAATGGAGAAATGAAAGACCAACAGAAGTGGCCCCCCACTCCCTCCCTCCCCAGCCCCCGCCCAAAATAAATAAATAAATAAATAAATCTTTTTTTAAAAAAAAAGGAATTACCATTCCTCAAAAGACTCCATTAAGCGAGAGAAAAGGCAAGTCACAGAACTGAAGAAGATAGATGCATCAATGTATCCAACAACCTGCTTCCTAGGTGGCTTCAAAATCCACCCCATGCAGGAGACTCAAATCGGGTTCAATGCTGGAGAGGGTGCGGAGAAAAAAGGGAACATTCTTGGACTGCTGGTAGGAATGTAAAGGCAGTATGGAGATTCCTTAAAAAACTAAAATTAGAAGCACCATATGACCCAGCAATCCCACTCTTGGGCTTATACCCTGATGAAATCAAAACTGAAAGAGGCACCTGTACCCCAGTATTCATTTCAACTCTCTACAATAGCTAGAACATGGAAGCAACCTAGATGTCCACCAATGAATGAATGGATAAAAAAGCACTGGTGCATACATACATTGGAATACTACACAACTGTAAGAAGAAAGGCAGAAGAATCAGTCCTAATGAGGTGGCTGAATCTAGAACCTATCATAAAAAGTGAAGTCAGTGAAAAAGAGAAGGACAAGTACAATATACTATCACATACATATGGAATCTAGTAGTATGGTAATGATAACACATGCAGTGAAACAATGGAAAAACAGAAATGGACAGTAGACATATTGTCATTGTGGGGAATGAACAGTGGGTGGGAGATGGAAAGGAAGTAGCATGAAAACCTATACTATCATATATGAAAAAATAGCTATTGTCATTGCGCTGTGAGAAAAAGGGATCCTGTAGGGGTGCTGGAGGGAGCTGTGAGAAAAAGGGAGCCTGGAGAGGTGGGATGGGAGGGAAATACATATCACTAATCTGGGATCATACTTATCTGTAAACAACAAAACTCTGTAAAAGTAAAAAGTAAAGTTAAAAAATAAGAAGTTTGAAAGATAATACCCTAATCCACAAGGGTAAGTAAATACTTCTTAAAAGAACATACTAAGTATTGGCTGTAAAGGGAAACAAAAGGATAAACTGAGTTACATTAGAATTAAGAATTACCACAGACGCCACCGCGATGGGAGGCCCACAGGAGCCAGAGAACAAAGACGGATGAAAAATGGAGAAATGAAAGACCAACAGAAGTGGCCCGCCCACTCCCCTCCCTCCCCAGCCCCCGCCCAAAATAAATAAATAAATAAATAAATCTTTTTTTAAAAAAAAAAGGAATTACCATTCCTCAAAAGACTCCATTAAGCGAGAGAAAAGGCAAGTCACAGAACTGAAGAAGATAGATGTATCAATGTATCCAACAACCTGCTTCCTAGGTGGCTTCAGTGGGAAAGAATCCACCCACAATGCAGGAGACTCAGGAGATGCGGGTTCAATCTTTGGGTCAGGAAGATCCCCTGGAGAGGGAAATGGCAACCCATTCTGGAATTTTTTTGGAAAATTCCATGAACAGAGGAGCCTGGGGGCTACAGTCCATGGGATTGCAAAGACAGGACTAAGCACACACCTTCACCATCGAGCAAAGTGCTTACGTATCAAAAAGGTAAAGGTTTCATACAAAGCAATAACAGAAAGAAGCCAACACTACAGCAGGAAATTGGTAAAGAATGGGACACAATACAATTTACACAAATAGTCAATAAATATATGAGAAAGTACTCAATTCATTAGTCATCAAGGAAATGTAAAGGAAAATCCCAGTGTGACACAACACCATGCATGTACCAACTGCTATCATTAAAAAGATACTAAATATCCATGCTTCCCTTGTGGTTCAGTGGGTAAAGAGTCCACCTTGCCGTGCAAAGGGCGCTGGTTCAATCCCTGGCCTGGGAAGATCCCACATGCCGCAGAGTGGCTGGACTGGTGTGTCCAATTATGAGCCAGTGCTCTGGAGCACATGTGCTCAGAGCCAGTGCTCTGCAACAAGAGAGGCCACTGCAATGGGAGGCCCACATAGGCCAAAGAACAAAGATGGATGAAAATAAATAAATGAGAGACCAATAAAAGAGGCCAACATTAAAAAAAAAAAAGATACTAAATACCCAATGTTGGGGACCATATAGAAAAACTCAAATTAGTACAACTATTTTGAAAAGTTTGATTTTCTCATGATGTAATATTTCCATCCTAAATATATACTCAGTATAAAAGCTTACATTTGTTCAGTAAATTACATGTATGAGTTAATAGAAATGTCATTTGTCATGCCTAAAATGGATTCTATCAATTATACAACATAAAAATTATTATAAATTAACATAAAAGAAATAAAGCATATAAAAGAATATAAAGCAATAGGAATGAATATATGATTGTTACACACATGAGCATCAGTGATGCTCACAAATAATATCTGCAAAAGAAACAATGAAAACACATACTGTATGAATCTATGCACTGAAAGGTTAAATATACGCAAATAATGTTTCCTGGCAGAACCCTTTTATCTTTAAAGGGTGGGAGGGATGGTCACAGCAAGGGGCCAAGAGAGGGGCTTCCACATTCCTACTAGCAATGTTTCTTTATCTGCTTCTATGCATGTGTTTTCATTTTGCAAAACTCCATTGAGCTGTACAGTTAATGACTTGTGCAAGCTTCTGTATTCACCTAATATGTTAGTTTAAAAATTTACCCCCAAAAAAGAGCCAAATTGAAGTTGCCCCCACTGATCTTAGGACTTCCCTGGTAACTCAGGCAATGGGACAATTAATATAAATATTAGAAAGGATAAAATAAAGTCAACAATGTATGACACACATAAAACATACCCAAAAAGTCCAAAAATTTATAACCAAAGTAGGGAAAAAATCATCGGTAATGTTTGAAGATGGTAAATGTACCAACTAATTATTTTAAAAACTGGTAAAATAAAGTGAAATAACCAAGCATTATCCTACCTTTACTGTATGAATTATACCTCAGGATAATCAAATAGTTGATGAAAGAACATTCTTCTTAATTGAAGAATTTCAGATAATAAATGCAAAAGGTAACAGAATTTCAAAATCTCCCCACTGCAACCATTAATGATATAACTGCATGTGTCTGCTGATGCAATAAGAAGCAGAGTCAAGACTCATCAGTCTCTGGCTCAAAATGCCACCTTATAGAAAAGTGTATAAAAATATTTAATGTTAATATTAAAATATTCAATATAAAATACTGAATATATTCTATGATAAAAGAATGCATTAAATGAATCCCAAGGATGTAATCAACCACATTTAGAATATGGAAATTTAAAGATAAATTGATCAGACTTTTTCCAAAAACAAATACTATAGGATAGGATGGGATACACATATGACTAATACGGAATTTTACATATCTGTAAACAACAAAACTCTGTAAAATCAAAAAAGCAAAATTTAAAAAAAGGAAAAATACTGTAGGATAAAAGGTAAGGGGGAATGGGTGGAGGGCTGGCTGCTATAGATTGAAATTTAAGGGATACAGAAAATTTATCTGTGGACTTACTTGGATCTTGATTAAAATATGCCAACTATTAAAAGATTATATTTTGGTAATCTAGTAAGTTTTAAATGGAATGGATATTAGATATTCATAAAGAATTACTGTTAATGAACTGTGTGTTTTTAAAAAGTCACTATCCATTAGAGCTATTATTGAATTATTTACACATGAGATGATATGTCTGGTATTTGCTTCCAAACACTCCAGCAAAGGAAAGAGGTAGAGATTGGCCAGTTGTTGAATGATAATCCTTGATACTATCAAATGCACACACAGTGGTTCAGTTCTGAGTATATTTAAAATTTCATACATAAAGACTTACCCCATCCTTAGCTTTCACCAAGAGATCATAGGTGGCTGGATCTCTTTCTCTGTCAATATCTTGAGAAACACAGATGTGCCCATCATGCGGGTTTATCTGGAATGCTTGAGGTGCTTCATAGCTTTGGAATCCAGCATAAAGAGAATACTCAACAAAGCCGTAGATTCCTGCATCGGCATCAGAGGCTTTTACCTACAAAACAGGAGGCTGACCAGTGAGGAAAGAGGAATGCTAGCAATACCTTTCAATGAGTCATGAGTCACCATCCTGATGTGCACAACCAAGTATCCCACAGAGATACTGACAAAGTGTAGACTTTGATTTTGTCTCTTCTCTTACATTCTGTGACAATGCACCTTCACTCTCCTCCTCACCTTTCTCGCAACCATTAATGATATAACTGCATGTGTCTGCTGATGCAATAAGAAGCAGAGTCAAGACTCATCAGTCTCTGGCTCAAAATGCCACCTTATAGAAAAGTGTATAAAAATATTTAATGTTAATATTAAAATATTCAATATAAAATACTGAATATATTCTATGATAAAAGAATGCATTAAATGAATCCCAAGGATGTAATCAACCACATTTAGAATATGGAAATTTAAAGATAAATTGATCAGATTTTTTCCAAAAACAAATACTATAGGATAGGATGGGATACACATATGACTAATACGGAATTTTACATATCTGTAAACAACAAAACTCTGTAAAATCAAAAAAGCAAAATTAAAAAAAAGGAAAAATACTGTAGGATAAAAGGTAAGGGGGAATGGGTGGAGGGCTGGCTGTTATAGATTGAAATTTAAGGGATACAGAAAATTTATCTGTGGACTTACTTGGATCTTGATTAAAATATGCCAACTATTAAAAGATTATATTTTGGTAATCTAGTAAGTTTTAAATGGAATGGATATTAGATATTCATAAAGAATTACTGTTAATGAACTGTGTGTTTTTAAAAAGTCACTATCCATTAGAGCTATTATTGAATTATTTACACATGAGATGATATGTCTGGTATTTGCTTCCAAACACTCCAGCAAAGGAAAGAGGTAGAGATTGGCCAGTTTTTGAATGATAATCCTTGATACTATCAAATGCACACACAGTGGTTCAGTTCTGAGTATATTTAAAATTTCATACATAAAGACTTACCCCATCCTTAGCTTTCACCAAGAGATCATAGGTGGCTGGATCTCTTTCTCTGTCAATATCTTGAGAAACACAGATGTGCCCATCATGCGGGTTTATCTGGAATGCTTGAGGTGCTTCATAGCTTTGGAATCCAGCATAAAGAGAATACTCAACAAAGCCGTAGATTCCTGCATCGGCATCAGAGGCTTTTACCTACAAAACAGGAGGCTGACCAGTGAGGAAAGAGGAATGCTAGCAATACCTTTCAATGAGTCATGAGTCACCATCCTGATGTGCACAACCAAGTATCCCACAGAGATACTGACAAAGTGTAGACTTTGATTTTGTCTCTCTTCTCTTACATTCTGTGACAATGCACCTTCACTCTCCTCCTCCTTTTGTGATGTCTCCTTTTCAATCTCCTTGTGATGTCTGAAAGCCTGAGTTTCTTGGTCTATTGCCTTCTTATTGCACTCACTATACCCAAGTGATCTCATCCAATCTCAAGGGTTTAAATCTATATGTTAACCACCTGATAACATGCCTGTGGATTTCCACTCATTCTCAAGCCCTTCAAGCAATGATCTCAACACTCATCTTCACCCCTTCAGAGCAACAGGGTGAGAGAAATCTGGCACACCTACTAGTATCCAATCTCAGAGACAGAATTCACCCTGAAGCATGAGATTTGAATTTCCCACGCCAGATATCCATCTGGGGGTAATACCCCAAACAGGGACCCAAATAGTCATGCAGACTGAACACTACACAGAGGCTCCTTGCACACAGGGTGTGTGTGGGTGAAATCCAGCCCGCATTATGCTGGCCAACAGGTGAACTGACATGGAGCTGTAACTGCTCAGAGGAGAGGGCACATTTCTCTATAGTTTATATTAGCAGTTGTCATATACCTGGTATAAAAAAGAAAGCAATTAGAATTATGAAAGCATTTAACTTATTTATACTAACCATAGGAGTATAGAGGAAGAAATGCAACAGGTTATTAATAGAAGTCAAAATATTCTAGTGTTCATAGGCTTGGTATAATTTATTGATTTGCAGTCCAGTTAATTAATGACAGCAAACATCTAAATAGCATAATAAAAGATGCACATTAAAGGAAGATCAACCAAAAGAAGGAAGAGAAAGAAGAGGAGGAGGAAGAGGAAGAAGAAGAAAGACAAAAAAAGAAAAAGAACCATATATTACCGAATAGGTGTTATTCTAATTGCTTAACATATTATAAGCTTATAACCTAAAATGAATTCCATTTTGCAGACTAGGAAAGTCAGGCTCAGAGAGGTAACTTGCCAATGATCACATAGCTAAAACAGGTCAAAACTAGGATTCAAATTCAAATACATGCTCCCAATGATCATGTTGTCCTGCCTCTCAAGTGTCACCTTTTGACATTTCATCACTTCATCCTTTATTTACTGAAAAATACTCCTGAAAGACCCTGACCTTCCTTTGGGCAAAAGTCGCCAGATCATGTGTAACATGATATGAAGCAACTGTTCACTTCATATGCATGCAGCTTTCTTACACATATATCATTAACATGAAGAAAGGTAACTGAAGTCATGCTTGTGGTCTTGAGTCTTATCTGAACCTTCTACTCCCCACAGCCCAATCCCAACTGAGTTCCAAAATGCAGAAAAATAAAATGATGATCACTGGAAATACAAGAATTAGCAGATCAATTCCTAGAGTCCAATGTCCAACTAAAAGATGTTCCAGAAAAAGAAAGTTGAGAACAGAGATATTGAAGCAAAGGAGCAGCTCTTCTTTGGTTCACAGAACACGTACTGGTGAGACCCCCAAAGTGACTGCTGTGGGGAGGGGAGGAGAGAGTGGACAATGCACTCTGGTTCTCAGCTTCCTCAGCCCAAAAGTTAGGTTCAGCTCGCAGTTCAATGGACAGTTAGTTACACTGATCCAACCTAACTCAGAAGGAGACTGGGAAAAGTTGAGGATCACATAGGTATAGGTGACTACAGTCTCAGCCACAAGTACTACTATGTCTCTGTATGAAGACATGCATGTGAGATTATGTAGGTCACCAACTGGCCTCCTTATGTAGCAAAATTTAAGCAAGTGGAAAGTCATACCCTGAGAAGGCTCCATAGTGTCATCTACTACTGATTTTGTTTTGGCAGTTCTACATACTCCAAAAGTCAGGCTTTTTGGAGGGAAGTGAAATAGAAGACAATTAATCACCTACATTTTTAGTAGACTACTGTTCTCATTTAAACTCTAGATTGAAATAAAAATAGTCTACTTTTTACAACGGAAGCTAAACCTGAATTATTATGCTTCCCAAATGAAACTCCGTCCCAAAAACATGGTCAATAAGCACACGTTCTCACAAGTCTGTCTCTTTATCCTACTCTATCCTAAGTATGTAACTGCCATGTGATTTTGGAGATTAACCATGTAGCCTTGCCCAGTGGTTCTCACTCAGGGGCAAGTTTGAGGACATGAGGACGTTTGGCATTGGCTAGACAGTTTTGATTGTCTGGGGAAAGGGTGTTACTGGCGTCTGAGAGGTTGAAGCTATAGCTGCTGCTAAAATACGCTGAGAACAGACCCCACAGCAAAGAATTACCTGACCCTGCACCTGATGAAACATTTAACAATTGGCAATATTATTTCCCCCGTTAATTTTTTTCAGCTGATGAAACAGTCTTCCACATTTATCTTCACTCTCATCAACTCATATTCTCAGACAAAATTATTCATCGTGTGCAACTAGCTAACATGTTTGTGAGTTATTCTTCTCATCAGATGGGCTGAACCAGGAAATCCACAGACTTCCCCACTACAAAGAACTAAATTCCAAGTACATTTGGTCTACTCCATTCTGTCAGCTGTTAATGATTTAGTGGCCTCAAGTTTCCAAAGACACCAAATATATCTTCTAAGACCATATGGAACTTTGAATAACTCTCACTGGATTGGAAGATAAATGCAATGAACTTAAAATTCTAAAATTCATTTGCACACTATAATAGCCTATATTAACAAGTAATGTGGTTTGTGTAAAATAAGTTTTCTTATTCCAATTTCAAGACTTTTTTCTCATCTGGATTTTTAGGAAGCAAAATACATTGAGTCAAAAGTAGGACAAGAGTACTTATATCAGTTTATGTAGGATCAGTTCAGATCCTAGGTTTCAGAATCATGAAGTTAAAATGAATTCTGCCTTACTTTTACTCACCTCCCTAAAAACTGTGGCCTAATACACCAGAATAGCATATTCTATCCACTAATAATTGGTCTTGAATGTCTACATGTAATTTGGCATTTTTAAGATGTCCACATTTTTCAATTTCCATTGATTTTATACATAAAATTTAGATAATTTAAAATAATAGAAACTAGAAATGGCTGTGCCAGATCTTCAAGAGAAAATTATATTTAGTGAGTAAATAAGCTCAGTGGGTCCTTTTTTCAGAGAAAAAAGCTTATTTTTTTTTTATTCTTTATTTTAAAGGTTTTACAGAGTTTTGTTGTTCACAGACATGTATGTTCCCAGATCAGTCATATGCATATCCATGGTCCCCACCTGCCCAGATCCCTCCATCCCACCCCTCCAGACCTTCGCCCCAAGCCATTGTAAGCACTCCTATTCCCTTAGCACTATGACACTAGCTATCTTTTCCACACATAACACTATAGGTTTCCTTGTTACTCCCTCCATGCTTCCCCCTCCCTATTTCTTCCCCACAATGTCCCTATGTCTATGTTCTGTCTTTTTTTCCATGAGTTCCCTGCGTGTGATATCAAGACCGTCCTACTAGATTCCATATATGTGTGTTAGTATACTGTATTTGTCTTTCTTTTTGACTTACTTCACTTTTTATGATAGGTTCTAGAGCCAGCCACTTCATTAGGACTGAGTCTTTCTTTAAACTTTTTTTTCAAACTTCTGGATCCATTCATTCATCTGACTTGACTCCATTCTGTCAGTGGGCCTCAAGTTTCCAAAGACACCAAATATATCTTCTAAGACCATATGGAACTTTGAATAACTCTCACTGGATTGGAAGATAAATGCAATGAACTTAAAATTCTAAAATTCATTTGCACACTATAATAGCCTATATTAACAAGTAATGTGGTTTGTGTAAAATAAGTTTTCTTATTCCAATTTCAAGACTTTTTTCTCATCTGGATTTTTAGGAAGCAAAATACATTGAGTCAAAAGTAGGACAAGAGTACTTATATCAGTTTATGTAGGATCAGTTCAGATCCTAGGTTTCAGAATCATGAAGTTAAAATGAATTCTGCCTTACTTTTACTCACCTCCCTAAAAACTGTGGCCTAATACACCAGAATAGCATATTCTATCCACTAATAATTGGTCTTGAATGTCTACATGTAATTTGGCATTTTTAAGATGTCCACATTTTTCAATTTCCATTGATTTTATACATAAAATTTAGATAATTTAAAATAATAGAAACTAGAAATGGCTGTGCCAGATCTTCAAGAGAAAATTATATTTAGTGAGTAAATAAGCTCAGTGGGTCCTTTTTTCAGAGAAAGAAGCTTCTTTTTTTTTTTTATTCTTTATTTTAAAGGTTTTACAGAATTTTGTTGTTCACAGACATGTATGTTCCCAGATCAGTCATATGCATATCCATGGTCCCCACCTGCCCAGATCCCCCCATCCCACCCCTCCAGACCTTCGCCCCAAGCCATTGTAAGCACTCCTATTCCCTTAGCACTATGGCACTAGCTATCTTTTCCACACATAACACTATAGGTTTCCTTGTTACTCCCTCCATGCTTCCCCCTCCCTATTTCTTCCCCACAATGTCCCTATGTCTATGTTCTGTCTTTTTTTCCATGAGTTCCCTGCGTGTGATATCAAGACCGTCCTACTAGATTCCATATATGTGTGTTAGTATACTGTATTTGTCTTTCTCTTTTTGACTTACTTCACTTTTTATGATAGGTTCTAGAGCCAGCCACTTCATTAGGACTGAGTCTTCTGCATTTCTTTTAACAGCTGAGTAGTATTCCATTGTATATGTGTACCAAAGCTTCTGGATCCATTCATTCATCGATGGACATCTAGGTTGCTTCCATGTTTTGGCTATTGTATAGAGAGCTGCCATGAACATTGGGGTACGGGTGCTTCTTTCAGTTTTGATTTCATCAGGATATAAGCCTAAGCGTGGGATTGCTGGGTGATATGGTGCTTCTATTGTTAGCTTTTGAAGGAATCTCCATACTGTCTTCCATAGAGGCTGTATCAATTGACATTCCCACCAGCAATGCAAGAGGGTTCCCTTTTCTCTGCACCCTCTCCAGCATTTATTGTCTGCAGATTTTTTGAAGATGGCCATTCTGACGGGTGTGAGGTGATATCTCATTGTAGTTTTAATTTGCATTTCTCTAATAATAAGCGAGGTTGAGCATCGTTTCCTGTGCTTTTGGACCATCTGTATCTCCCTAACTTCAGACTCTACTACAAAGCAACAGTCACCAAGACAGTATGGTACCGGCACAAAAACAGGACTATAGACCAATGGAACAAGATCGAGAACCCAGAGATAAACCCACGCACCTATGTGTACCTTATTTTTGACAAAGGAGGAGAAACTATAAAATGGGACAAAGACAGCCTCTTCAACAAATGGTGCTGGGAAAACTGGACAGCCACATGCAAAAAAATGAAATTGGAACATTCCCTGACCCTATACACAAAGATCAACTCAAAATGGATTAAAGACCTAAATGTAAGACCAGAAACCATCAAACTCTTAGAGGAGAATATAGGCAAAACCCTCAAGGACATCAATCAAAGCAAGATCTTCTCTGATCCACCAACTAAAATAGAAGAATTGAAAAGAAAAATGAACATATGGGACCTCATGAAACTTAAAAGCTTTTGTACAGCAAAAGAAATTACAAAAAAGCTCAACAGTCACCCCACAGAGTGGGAGAAAATCATAGCAAATGAAACAACAGACAAAGAATTAATCTCCAAAATCTACAAGCAACTCAGACAACTCAGCACAGGGAAAACGAACAACCCAATCAAAAAATGGGAAAAAGATCTAAAGAGACGCCTCTCCAAAGAAAGAAGCTTCTGATCAGAGTCTATGACCACAGTCCTGCAGTGATAAATTGGGGATCTAGAGGAGACCTCGGAGGATCTGATCCTTTAATCTACTCAGAGAGCCACATCAAAGCACCCTCAATGCCATCCTTGTGTTCCTCCCCTCATTCTCAATTTGCCTGCTTTGACTGAGAGGAATTTAATTATTTTTACTTTAAATTTATTCTGACTCAGAACTGTTTTTCCTTAGCTTGACATTTCATTAATTTAATGGGGACATTATAAAGATGTAAGCTACTAATAAAATATTAGTACCTCCTTGTTTCCATTATTACCTTCCTGAAATTTTAAGGATTTTTACCACTTCCTTCATTTTAACATCTGGATAAGGATTTTTCCATGTGAATATGTCATGGTGAAAAGTCAGTGTTAGTCACTCAGTCATGTCCAACTCTTTGCAACCCCATGGACTGTAGGCTTGCAGGCTCCTCTATCCATGGAATTCTCCAGGCAAGAATACTGAAGTGGGTAGTCATTCCCTTCTTCATGGAATTCTCCAGGCAAGAATACTGAAGTGGGTAGTCATTCCCTTCTTCAGGGGATCTTCCCTACCCAGGGATTGAACCCAGGTCTCCTGCACTGCAGGCACATTTCTTGACATCTGAGTCACAAGGGAAGCCCTTGAATACGTCATAGAGACATGTACAAATTGGGAACACTGGCTCTTGGAAACAGGTTTTCATATTCTATAAACAGAGTGGACCTATCTACCTTCCCATCACCAGCATAGCCTCCCTCTACTTGGGAAGGTCTCCTCTTCAAGAACTTGGCACATGTACAGCCAATTATATTGTCACCCAGAAACCCAAAAATCAAATCAGAGTGTTAGGAGAATATAGGCAAAACCCTCAAGGACATCAATCAAAGCAAGATCTTCTCTGATCCACCAACTAAAATAGAAGAATTGAAAAGAAAAATGAACATATGGGACCTCATGAAACTTAAAAGCTTTTGTACAGCAAAAGAAATTACAAAAAAGCTCAACAGTCACCCCACAGAGTGGGAGAAAATCATAGCAAATGAAACAACAGACAAAGAATTAATCTCCAAAATCTACAAGCAACTCAGACAACTCAGCACAGGGAAAACGAACAACCCAATCAAAAAATGGAAAAAAGATCTAAAGAGACGCCTCTCCAAAGAAAGAAGCTTCTGATCAGAGTCTATGACCACAGTCCTGCAGTGATAAATTGGGGATCTAGAGGAGACCTCGGAGGATCTGATCCTTTAATCTACTCAGAGAGCCACATCAAAGCACCCTCAATGCCATCCTTGTGTTCCTCCCCTCATTCTCAATTTGCCTGCTTTGACTGAGAGGAATTTAATTATTTTTACTTTAAATTTATTCTGACTCAGAACTGTTTTTCCTTAGCTTGACATTTCATTAATTTAATGGGGACATTATAAAGATGTAAGCTACTAATAAAATATTAGTACCTCCTTGTTTCCATTATTACCTTCCTGAAATTTTAAGGATTTTTACCACTTCCTTCATTTTAACATCTGGATAAGGATTTTTCCATGTGAATATGTCATGGTGAAAAGTCAGTGTTAGTCACTCAGTCATGTCCAACTCTTTGCAACCCCATGGACTGTAGGCTTGCAGGCTCCTCTATCCATGGAATTCTCCAGGCAAGAATACTGAAGTGGGTAGTCATTCCCTTCTTCATGGAATTCTCCAGGCAAGAATACTGAAGTGGGTAGTCATTCCCTTCTTCAGGGGATCTTCCCTACCCAGGGATTGAACCCAGGTCTCCTGCACTGCAGGCACATTTCTTGACATCTAAGTCACAAGGGAAGCCCTTGAATACGTCATAGAGACATGTACAAATTGGGAACACTGGCTCTTGGAAACAGGTTTTCATATTCTATAAACAGAGTGGACCTATCTACCTTCCCATCACCAGCATAGCCTCCCTCTACTTGGGAAGGTCTCCTCTTCAAGAACTTGGCACATGTACAGCCAATTATATTGTCACCCAGAAACCCAAAAATCAAATCAGAGTGTTAGGATGATTTATTGTTAGCAACACTGTCCTTTGCCTACTTCTGGACAATCATATCACATTTAATTCAGTGATGTCTATATAAAAACCTAAGAGCCCAATCTAAAAATGAAATGAGTGATCAAACACAAAAATTCCTAGGAAAAAAATGGTTATACTTCAAATAAATTTAAAATTAAATAAATCATTTTAATTTTTTCATATTTGCAATTTCCAAAATTTCTGAGAGGCAGAGGAACCAGAGATCAAATTACTAACATTCATTGGATCATGGAGAAAGCAGAGAAATTCCAGAAAAACACCTACTTCTGCTTCACTGACTACACTAAAGTCTGTGACTGTGTAGATCACAACAAAACTGTGGAAAATTCTTAAAGAGATGGAAATACAAGACCACCTTACCTGTATCCTGAGAAACCCATATGCAGATCAAAAAGAGACAGAACCTGGCATGGAACAACTGACTGGAGAAATTTGGGAAAGGAATATGGTAAGACTATATATTGTCACCCTGCTTATTTAACTTCTATGCAGACTAAATCATGTGAAATGTCACGCTGAATCAATCACAAGCTGAAATCAAGACTGCCAAGAGAAATATTATCAACTTCAGATACACAGATGATATCACTCTAACGGCAGAAAGTAAAGAAGAACTAAAGAGCCTCTTGATGAGGGTGAAAGAGGAGAGTAGAAAAGTTAGCTTGGAACTCAACATTAAAAAAATCTAAGATCATGGCATCTAGTCCCATCAGTTCATGGCAAAAAGAAGGGAAAAGTGGAAACAGTGACAGATTTTATTTTCTTGGGTTTCAAAACCACTGTGGACAGTGACTACAGTCATGAAATTAAAATATACTTACTCATTAGGAGGAAAGTTATGACAAACCTATAGAGACATGTACAAATTGGGAACACTGGCTCTTGGAAACAGGTTTTCATATTCTATAAACAGAGTGGACCTATCTACCTTCCCATCACCAGCATAGCCTCCCTCTACTTGGGAAGGTCTCCTCTTCAAGAACTTGGCACATGTACAGCCAATTATATTGTCACCCAGAAACCCAAAAATCAAATCAGAGTGTTAGGATGATTTATTGTTAGCAACACTGTCCTTTGCCTACTTCTGGACAATCATATCACATTTAATTCAGTGATGTCTATATAAAAACCTAAGAGCCCAATCTAAAAATGAAATGAGTGATCAAACACAAAAATTCCTAGGAAAAAAATGGTTATACTTCAAATAAATTTAAAATTAAATAAATCATTTTAATTTTTTCATATTTGCAATTTCCAAAATTTCTGAGAGGCAGAGGAACCAGAGATCAAATTACTAACATTCATTGGATCATGGAGAAAGCAGAGAAATTCCAGAAAAACACCTACTTCTGCTTCACTGACTACACTAAAGTCTGTGACTGTGTAGATCACAACAAAACTGTGGAAAATTCTTAAAGAGATGGAAATACAAGACCACCTTACCTGTATCCTGAGAAACCCATATGCAGATCAAAAAGAGACAGAACCTGGCATGGAACAACTGACTGGAGAAATTTGGGAAAGGAATATGGTAAGACTATATATTGTCACCCTGCTTATTTAACTTCTATGCAGACTAAATCATGTGAAATGTCACGCTGAATCAATCACAAGCTGAAATCAAGACTGCCAAGAGAAATATTATCAACTTCAGATACACAGATGATATCACTCTAACGGCAGAAAGTAAAGAAGAACTAAAGAGCCTCTTGATGAGGGTGAAAGAGGAGAGTAGAAAAGTTAGCTTGGAACTCAACATTAAAAAAATCTAAGATCATGGCATCTAGTCCCATCAGTTCATGGCAAAAAGAAGGGGAAAAGTGGAAACAGTGACAGATTTTATTTTCTTGGGTTTCAAAACCACTGTGGACAGTGACTACAGTCATGAAATTAAAATATACTTACTCATTAGGAGGAAAGTTATGACAAACCTAGACAGTGTATTTAAAAAGAGGAGACATCACTTTGCCATAAAGGTCTGTATAGTCAAAGCTATGGTTTTCCCGGTAGTCATGTACAGATATCAGAGATGGACCATAAATAAGGCTGAGTTTTAAAACTGTGGTGCTGGAGAAGACTCTTGAGAGTCATTTAGACTGCAAGGAGATCAAACAAGCCAATCCTAAAGGAAGTCAACCCTGAATACTCATTGGCAGGGCTGATGCTGAAGCTGAAGCTCCAATAATTTGGCCACCTGATGCAAGGGGCCAACTATTTGGAAAAGACCCTGATGCCAGGAAAGGTTGAAAGCAAGAGAAGGAGGCAGCAGAGGATAAGAGGGTTGGATAATATCATTAACTCAATGGACATGAATTTGAGGAAACTCTGGGAGATAGTGAAGCACAGACTGGGGTGATGCAGTCCATGGGGTCACAAAGAGTCAACTATGGCTTAGCAACTGAACAAAAAGAACAATAATTTACAAAACTTCTACCATGAGCATAAACAAGTTTGATGAAACAACATTATTGACACAATATTCTCCCACATAGAACTTCAAATAGAAAGAAGAGAAGGAAAAGGAAGAATCACAAAATAACTTTTTACACTGTAGTACTTGGTGAATCACAGACGCTACAGCTAAAACAGGATTATAATATTCAGTGGAAGCTTCATTCAGCACAGGGGACCACAATAAAATCAAGCATGCTACTGTGTGAATATGCTTCCAGCAAGTTCATGGTAAGACTATATATTGTCACCCTGCTTATTTAACTTCTATGCAGACTAAATCATGTGAAATGTCACGCTGAATCAATCACAAGCTGAAATCAAGACTGCCAAGAGAAATATTATCAACTTCAGATACACAGATGATATCACTCTAACGGCAGAAAGTAAAGAAGAACTAAAGAGCCTCTTGATGAGGGTGAAAGAGGAGAGTAGAAAAGTTAGCTTGGAACTCAACATTAAAAAAATCTAAGATCATGGCATCTAGTCCCATCAGTTCATGGCAAAAAGAAGGGAAAAGTGGAAACAGTGACAGATTTTATTTTCTTGGGTTTCAAAACCACTGTGGACAGTGACTACAGTCATGAAATTAAAATATACTTACTCATTAGGAGGAAAGTTATGACAAACCTAGACAGTGTATTTAAAAAGAGGAGACATCACTTTGCCATAAAGGTCTGTATAGTCAAAGCTATGGTTTTCCCGGTAGTCATGTACAGATATCAGAGATGGACCATAAATAAGGCTGAGTTTTAAAACTGTGGTGCTGGAGAAGACTCTTGAGAGTCATTTAGACTGCAAGGAGATCAAACAAGCCAATCCTAAAGGAAGTCAACCCTGAATACTCATTGGCAGGGCTGATGCTGAAGCTGAAGCTCCAATAATTTGGCCACCTGATGCAAGGGGCCGACTATTTGGAAAAGACCCTGATGCCAGGAAAGGTTGAAAGCAAGAGAAGGAGGCAGCAGAGGATAAGAGGGTTGGATAATATCATTAACTCAATGGACATGAATTTGAGGAAACTCTGGGAGATAGTGAAGCACAGACTGGGGTGATGCAGTCCATGGGGTCACAAAGAGTCAACTATGGCTTAGCAACTGAACAAAAAGAACAATAATTTACAAAACTTCTACCATGAGCATAAACAAGTTTGATGAAACAACATTATTGACACAATATTCTCCCACATAGAACTTCAAATAGAAAGAAGAGAAGGAAAAGGAAGAATCACAAAATAACTTTTTACACTGTAGTACTTGGTGAATCACAGACGCTACAGCTAAAACAGGATTATAATATTCAGTGGAAGCTTCATTCAGCACAGGGGACCACAATAAAATCAAGCATGCTACTGTGTGAATATGCTTCCAGCAAGTTCACCAATAACAAGGTCTTACCAAGTCTGAAAATCAAGTCTGGGCCCTTATTTTCTGTACCACTCAGTTGTTTGTCACACAGTTAATCATCTCCTCATTGAAAACTCTTCTTTATCAGACATCACACTCTGACTCTCTTTCTTCTCCTACATGTCATTGAGTCCCTTTAGTTTTCTTTTTTGCCTCTATGTTCCTGTTCTGACCTGTGAATATTATAGCGCTCAGGAGGCTTTTCAATTCATTCACTGTGTCACTAGTGGTCCCTCAAAGGACATGTCTGTCTCCTAATCCCTGGAAACTGTAATTTTATTTTATAAAACAGTGAATATTACCTTGTATTTCCAAAGTTGTGATTAAGGATTTTGAGAAGACATTACTCTGGATTATCCAAATGAACCCTTAATCCAATGACAAGTGTCTTTATAAGAAAGAGGCAGAGAAATTCCACAAACAGAAAAGGAGGAAACACTGTGACCACAGAAGCAGAGACTGCAGTGATGTGATTACAAGTCAATGAGTACTTTTAGGCATCAGAAGCTGGAAAAAACAAAGATGGATTTTCCCTTAAAGCTCCAAAAGGGGCCAAGGTCCCACTAAATGATCTACTTCTAGCCTCCGGAACTATGAGCAACTTCTATTTTCTTAAGCCACAAACTCATGATCATTTGTTATAAAAGCCCTAGCAAATGAATATTCACCCTGAGTGACATGACCCAGGCCCAGGGCATTAAACCACCACATGCATGTGGGCTCAGTCATTTCAGTGATTTCTGACTCTTTGCAACTCTATGAACTGTAGTCCACCAGGCTCCTCTGTTCATGGGATTCTCCAGGCAAGAATACTGGTGTGGGTTGCTATGCCCTTCTCCAGGGGATCTTCCTCATCTAGGGCTCAAACCCATGTCTCTGCATTGCAGCAGATAAAAACTATGAGCATAAACAAGTTTGATGAAACAACATTATTGACACAATATTCTCCCACATAGAACTTCAAATAGAAAGAAGAGAAGGAAAAGGAAGAATCACAAAATAACTTTTTACACTGTAGTACTTGGTGAATCACAGACGCTACAGCTAAAACAGGATTATAATATTCAGTGGAAGCTTCATTCAGCACAGGGGACCACAATAAAATCAAGCATGCTACTGTGTGAATATGCTTCCAGCAAGTTCACCAATAACAAGGTCTTACCAAGTCTGAAAATCAAGTCTGGGCCCTTATTTTCTGTACCACTCAGTTGTTTGTCACACAGTTAATCATCTCCTCATTGAAAACTCTTCTTTATCAGACATCACACTCTGACTCTCTTTCTTCTCCTACATGTCATTGAGTCCCTTTAGTTTTCTTTTTTGCCTCTATGTTCCTGTTCTGACCTGTGAATATTATAGCGCTCAGGAGGCTTTTCAATTCATTCACTGTGTCACTAGTGGTCCCTCAAAGGACATGTCTGTCTCCTAATCCCTGGAAACTGTAATTTTATTTTATAAAACAGTGAATATTACCTTGTATTTCCAAAGTTGTGATTAAGGATTTTGAGAAGACATTACTCTGGATTATCCAAATGAACCCTTAATCCAATGACAAGTGTCTTTATAAGAAAGAGGCAGAGAAATTCCACAAACAGAAAAGGAGGAAACACTGTGACCACAGAAGCAGAGACTGCAGTGATGTGATTACAAGTCAATGAGTACTTTTAGGCATCAGAAGCTGGAAAAAACAAAGATGGATTTTCCCTTAAAGCTCCAAAAGGGGCCAAGGTCCCACTAAATGATCTACTTCTAGCCTCCGGAACTATGAGCAACTTCTATTTTCTTAAGCCACAAACTCATGATCATTTGTTATAAAAGCCCTAGCAAATGAATATTCACCCTGAGTGACATGACCCAGGCCCAGGGCATTAAACCACCACATGCATGTGGGCTCAGTCATTTCAGTGATTTCTGACTCTTTGCAACTCTATGAACTGTAGTCCACCAGGCTCCTCTGTTCATGGGATTCTCCAGGCAAGAATACTGGTGTGGGTTGCTATGCCCTTCTCCAGGGGATCTTCCTCATCTAGGGCTCAAACCCATGTCTCTGCATTGCAGGCAGATTCTTTACCAACTGAATCACCAAGGACACTGATTAAACCAATACACATTCCCAAATACTTGGTCTTATGCCCCTGATTCATCATAACCCAATTAATTAAACCTCGTCTCAAGTGACTAATATGCAGAGTACAACATGAGAAATTCCAGACTGGATGAATCACAAGCTGGAACCAAGAATGACAAGAGAAATATCAACAACTTTAGTTATACAGATGATACCATCCTAATAGTAGAAAGTGAAGAGTAACTAAAGGGTCTCTTGATGAGAATGAAAGAGAAGAGTGGAAAAGCTGGTATAAAATATGACCTTCAAAAAACTAAGATCATGCCATCAAGCACCATCACTTCATGGCAAATGGAAGGGTTTGAAAAAGTGGAAGCAGTGACAGATTTTGCTTTCTCAGCTGTAAAATCACTGCAAATGGTGACTGCAGCCATGAAATTAAAAGATATTGTTCCTTGGAAAGAAAGTTTTGACAAACCTAGGCAGTGGATGTTTTTAATACACAGAGACATCACTTTGCTGACAAAGGTTCATAGAGTTAAAGTGTTGGTTTTTTCCAGTAGTCATGTATGGATGTGAGAGTTGGACTATAATAAAGGCTAAGTGCCAAAGAATTGATGCTTTCAAACTGGTGCTGGAGAAGACTCTTGAGAGTCACTTGGACAGTGGATCAAACTAGTCAATTGTAAAGGAAATCAACCCTGAATATTGGACTTCCCTGGTGGCTCAGACAGTAAAGGCTCGCCAGCAATGCAGGAGATCTGGCTTCAATCCATTGGAAAGGTCCCCTGGAAAAGGGAAAGGCTACCTATTCCAGTAATCTTGCATGGAGAATTCCATAGCTTGCCCATAGGTCACAAAGACTAGGGACAATATTGAGCAACTTTATCTTATTCTCTGGAAAGACTGATGCTGAAGCTGAAGCTTCAATACTTTGACCACCTCATGTGAAGAGATGCCTTATTGGAAAAGACTCAATGCTGGGAAAAACTGGAGGCAGGAGAAGACACTGGCAGAGGGTTATGGTTGGATGGCATCACCAACTCAATGGATGTGAGTCTGAGTGAACTCCAGGAGATAGTAAAGGACAGGGAGGCCTGGCGTGCTGCAGTCCATGGAGTCACAAAGAGTTGACCATGACTTAACCAATACACATTCCCAAATACTTGGTCTTATGCCCTGATTCATCATAACCCAATTAATTAAACCTCGTCTCAAGTGACTAATATGCAGAGTACAACATGAGAAATTCCAGACTGGATGAATCACAAGCTGGAACCAAGAATGACAAGAGAAATATCAACAACTTTAGTTATACAGATGATACCATCCTAATAGTAGAAAGTGAAGAGTAACTAAAGGGTCTCTTGATGAGAATGAAAGAGAAGAGTGGAAAAGCTGGTATAAAATATGACCTTCAAAAAACTAAGATCATGCCATCAAGCACCATCACTTCATGGCAAATGGAAGGGTTTGAAAAAGTGGAAGCAGTGACAGATTTTGCTTTCTCAGCTGTAAAATCACTGCAAATGGTGACTGCAGCCATGAAATTAAAAGATATTGTTCCTTGGAAAGAAAGTTCTGACAAACCTAGGCAGTGGATGTTTTTAATACACAGAGACATCACTTTGCTGACAAAGGTTCATAGAGTTAAAGTGTTGGTTTTTTCCAGTAGTCATGTATGGATGTGAGAGTTGGACTATAATAAAGGCTAAGTGCCAAAGAATTGATGCTTTCAAACTGGTGCTGGAGAAGACTCTTGAGAGTCACTTGGACAGTGGATCAAACTAGTCAATTGTAAAGGAAATCAACCCTGAATATTGGACTTCCCTGGTGGCTCAGACAGTAAAGGCTCTGCCAGCAATGCAGGAGATCTGGCTTCAATCCATTGGAAAGATCCCCTGGAAAAGGGAAAGGCTACCTATTCCAGTAATCTTGCATGGAGAATTCCATAGCTTGCCCATAGGTCACAAAGACTAGGGACAATATTGAGCAACTTTATCTTATTCTCTGGAAAGACTGATGCTGAAGCTGAAGCTTCAATACTTTGACCACCTCATGTGAAGAGATGCCTTATTGGAAAAGACTCAATGCTGGGAAAAACTGGAGGCAGGAGAAGACACTGGCAGAGGGTTATGGTTGGATGGCATCACCAACTCAATGGATGTGAGTCTGAGTGAACTCCAGGAGATAGTAAAGGACAGGGAGGCCTGGCGTGCTGCAGTCCATGGAGTCACAAAGAGTTGACCATGACTTAGGGACTGAATAAGTGACTAACATGCACATCCCATGGACTGTGATTCCCACCACTCCAAATTCTACAGTTCCCCCATTGTTTTTAGTGAATGATACCACCATTCATTTATTGTATTGGCAGTCAGACAGGTAACACTGAAACTACACAAAATCATGTTACTCTCTTGCTCAAAATCTTCCATCAACTTCTTATATTCATAATATCCTCTCTTTCATTTGACGCCGTCTCTGACTTTATCTCCAGTGCTGACTCCACTACCCTCTGGATACACTGATGTTGATGAATCCACCACCTGTATAATTTTCTTCCTCCTTTCAATAATTTACTTCCTCCTTTCTGTAAACCCCACCTAATCCATATGACCAGAGGCCTTTCCTGATCATCCTCACCTCTGCCCTTTTATTTTGCTTTGCTTCAGAGTGCTTATCTCTACACTATACTACATGCTTCTATGTATTCACTTATGTAATATTTGTCTTCCCCACTGGAATTACATTACTCTTGCTCCCAGATACATCCCAGCACTAACAATAGTAGCACCTGGCTCATGGTGAAGAGGCTCTGAAATGTTCTGTGTGAATGAAGGGAGCTAATAATGTGCATAAAATGCAAACATGGTTTAGAAATAGCTTTTATTTTGAAGAAATAGTCTTTCTATGTTGACTTTAGAGAAAACATATAAGTATCGGGGCTTCCCTGGTGGTCCAGTGGATAAGGACACTGCCTTGCAGCGCAGGGGGCACTGGTTTGATCCCTGGCCTAGGGAGATCCCACGTGCCATGAAGCAGCTGGACAGATATGTCCAATTACCAAGTCAGAGCTCTGGAGCACATGCACCCAGAGACGGTGCTCTGTGATGAGATGCAGTGGGAGGTCCACACAGGCCAAAGAACAAAGATGGATGAAAATAGATAAATGGAAGACCAATAGAAGTGGTCTGCTTGCCCCCCTCCCTCCCCACCTCCCCATCCCCCGAAAAAAATACTTATTGAAGGATATTTTTTTATTCCTAAAACACAATCTATCAGCAAAGCTATATCATCATAGAACAAAATCCAAAATGTTAAAAATTGCAAAAGAAAATGAAAATTATCCACAGGCATGTTGACCATGACTTAGGGACTGAATAAGTGACCAACATGCACATCCCATGGACTGTGATTCCCACCACTCCAAATTCTACAGTTCCCCATTGTTTTAGTGAATGATACCACCATTCATTTATTGTATTGGCAGTCAGACAGGTAACACTGAAACTACACAAAATCATGTTACTCTCTTGCTCAAAATCTTCCATCAACTTCTTATATTCATAATATCCTCTCTTTCATTTGACACCGTCTCTGACTTTATCTCCAGTGCTGACTCCACTACCCTCTGGATACACTGATGTTGATGAATCCACCACCTGTATGATTTTCTTCCTCCTTTCAATAATTTACTTCCTCCTTTCTGTAAACCCCACCTAATCCATATGACCAGAGGCCTTTCCTGATCATCCTCACCTCTGCCCTTTTATTTTGCTTTGCTTCAGAGTGCTTATCTCTACACTATACTACATGCTTCTATGTATTCACTTATGTAATATTTGTCTTCCCCACTGGAATTACATTACTCTTGCTCCCAGATACATCCCAGCACTAACAATAGTAGCACCTGGCTCATGGTGAAGAGGCTCTGAAATGTTCTGTGTGAATGAAGGGAGCTAATAATGTGCATAAAATGCAAACATGGTTTAGAAATAGCTTTTACTTTGAAGAAATAGTCT
The DNA here is from genome assembly GCA_022376925.1 of Tragulus kanchil. Classification (NCBI taxonomy): domain Eukaryota; kingdom Metazoa; phylum Chordata; class Mammalia; order Artiodactyla; family Tragulidae; genus Tragulus; species Tragulus kanchil. The sequence goes on from JAIOJX010000025.1 coordinate 47,364,105, forward strand.
TTCTATGTTGACTTTAGAGAAAACATATAAGTATCGGGGCTTCCCTGGTGGTCCAGTGGATAAGGACACTGCCTTGCAGCGCAGGGGGCACTGGTTTGATCCCTGGCCTAGGGAGATCCCACGTGCCATGAAGCAGCTGGACAAATATGTCCAATTACCAAGCCAGAGCTCTGGAGCACATGCACCCAGAGACGGTGCTCTGTGATGAGATGCAGTGGGAGGTCCACACAGGCCAAAGAACAAAGATGGATGAAAATAGATAAATGGAAGACCAATAGAAGTGGTCTGCTTGCCCCCCTCCCTCCCCACCTCCCCATCCCCCGAAAAAAATACTTATTGAAGGATATTTTTTTATTCCTAAAACACAATCTATCAGCAAAGCTATATCATCATAGAACAAAATCCAAAATGTTAAAAATTGCAAAAGAAAATGAAAATTATCCACAGGCATGTGGAAATTGGAAAAAGCGGTGTTTTGTTTTCACTTTTTAAAATGTATTTTCAGAGAAATTGATAGAGTTGTTAGATGAATAAACTGAATATATACTCTTCAGGTTAAAATTTTAAATGTTTACTGGTCTGATAATGTTTTCATTGCCTTAATTGAGGAATGAAATTAAAAGACCACTAATCTCACTGTTTATTGTCCCCTACCTCCCCCCAAGAAACAGCCAAAGGAAATTTTGTGAAAAGAGACAAATGGGCAGGGATAGGATGATAACTTGTTTTACGAGTTATTACAAAGTGTTAAATTAGAAAACAGTATGACCTGAAAAAAAAAAAAGAGAGAGAGCGAGAGAGAGAGAATTGGCAGGCAGATCAGTAGAACACAAAAGTAAGACCTGAAATAAATCCCAATACTTCTATTTTTTTTTTGTATTACAAAGAAAACATCATAAACCACTGAAGGATGTGGATTTATCCACATAAATTGCTAGAAAAATTGACAAAGCACATGGGAAAAAAATCAAATTTGCTATTAACCTCACACCAAAATAAATTCTATACAGATAATGGTAAATGTAAATAATGAAATCATTTAAGGCACAGTGAATATACAGGGAAATTCTTGGCTTATTCTTACATTGGAAAGAAATTTCAAAGTGAAAAGGAATTACAAAACTAAACCAGATGGACAGAAATCACAAATGGAAAAGTCAATACAATGACCATATAAACACCTAAATCTCCACTATGTCAAAAATACCACAAACAGAAAAAAAGTTCAGTACAAGTTAGTTATATCGGCGAGAAATGTAAAAAAAAAGTAATATGAAAATAAATCGTTAAACATAACAATAATACTAATTTCTCATTACAGAAAAAATAGGCCAAGGACATAAACAATTCACAGAAAAATAAATATGTATAAGATATTTAACTTCATTAGCAGTGAAATAGATGAAAATTAATATAGTTTAAGTACTGACAATTATTAAAGCTGTCGACTATTAAAATAATTGAAAATCATTAAATCAATAGCTTATTAGCAATCATCACACATATGTGTGTGTGTGTATATGCACACACTCTCGGTTGTGGCCAACTCTTTGAGACACCATGGACTGTAGCCTGCCAGGCTTCTGGGTCCATGAGATTTCCCAGGCTAGAATACTGAAGTGGATTGTCATTTCCTCCTCCAAAGGATCTCCCTGATCTAGAAATGGCATCTGTGTCTCTTGCACTGGCAGGCAATTCTTCACCACTAGCGCCACCTGGCAATCATTAAAAAATATATTAAGTGTGGCAAAGATGAAATAAATATGCACTCACTTATAAAGCCTATCTGGAAAGTAACTGTGTTTTTACCATATCCATATGGTAAACATTCTCCCAAGCACAAAAATAAACCTTGACCCAGTAAGTATATTTCTGGGAATATATGTAGCCAAATATTTGTATAAAAGACATAGTGTAGCATCATTTATTCTAAAACCCAAATGCCCACAATAAAATAATTATCAAATAAATTATAATTTATCCATAAGATAAAATTCAATGTAGTCATGGAAACTAGGACTATATGTAAAGACATATATTAGGTGAAAAAAAAGTAAATACATATATATAATATCTCACTTCTGTAAAAAATTCAACATACAGGATAAAAATCAAAAAGGAATTAAACCAGAAATGCAAACATTTCCAAACTTATTTTATGAGGCCACCATTACCTTGATACAAAAAAACAGACAAAGACACTATAAGAAAAGAAAATTACAGGCCTGATGATTATAGATGCAGAAACAAGAAACCAAACTTAATAATACATAAAAAAGATCATGCACTATGATCAAATGTGGTTCAGTATCCACAAATTAATCAATGTGACATGCTACATTAACAAAATAAAATTTAAAAACCATGTGATCATCTGAAGAGATGCAGAAAAAGCATTTGACACAAAATTCAATACACACTAGTGATAAAAACAGCAAGACTGTCTTTAATCTTTAGATTACATTGTACTACATATAGAAAACCCTTAAAACTAAACAAAAAAAAATTGTTGATAAATGAATCAGTGAAGTTTCCAGATACAAAATCAATATACAAAAATCTGTTGAATTTCTAAACACATAAATGAATTATCAGAAAGCAAGGAATTTGAAAAAAAAAAAAAAATCCCATTTACAATTTCATCAAAAAGCATAAAGTACCTAGGAATATATTTAACCCAGGTAGAAAACCTTATACTGAAAGTACCAACACATTGATGAAAGAAATTGAAGCAAATAAATAGAAATATATTCTGTGCTCACAGATCAGAAGAACTAATATTGTTAAAAATGTCCATTCTATCAAAGCAATTTACAGGTTCAATGTAATTCCTATGAAACTCCAAAGACATTTTTCACAAATATAGAACAAATAACCCTAAAATTTGTGCAGATCAACATAAGACCCCAAATCATCTTCACCACTGGCATATCATTAAAAATATATTAAGTGTGGCAAAGATGAAATAAATATGCACTCACTTATAAAGCCTATCTGGAAAGTAACTGTGTTTTTACCATATCCATATGGTAAACATTCTCCCAAGCACAAAAATAAACCTTGACCCAGTAAGTATATTTCTGGGAATATATGTAGCCAAATATTTGTATAAAAGACATAGTGTAGCATCATTTATTCTAAAACCCAAATGCCCACAATAAAATAATTATCAAATAAATTATAATTTATCCATAAGATAAAATTCAATGTAGTCATGGAAACTAGGACTATATGTAAAGACATATATTAGGTGAAAAAAAAGTAAATACATATATATAATATCTCACTTCTGTAAAAAATTCAACATACAGGATAAAAATCAAAAAGGAATTAAACCAGAAATGCAAACATTTCCAAACTTATTTTATGAGGCCACCATTACCTTGATACAAAAAAACAGACAAAGACACTATAAGAAAAGAAAATTACAGGCCTGATGATTATAGATGCAGAAACAAGAAACCAAACTTAATAATACATAAAAAAGATCATGCACTATGATCAAATGTGGTTCAGTATCCACAAATTAATCAATGTGACATGCTACATTAACAAAATAAAATTTAAAAACCATGTGATCATCTGAAGAGATGCAGAAAAAGCATTTGACACAAAATTCAATACACACTAGTGATAAAAACAGCAAGACTGTCTTTAATCTTTAGATTACATTGTACTACATATAGAAAACCCTTAAAACTAAACAAAAAAAAATTGTTGATAAATGAATCAGTGAAGTTTCCAGATACAAAATCAATATACAAAAATCTGTTGAATTTCTAAACACATAAATGAATTATCAGAAAGCAAGGAATTTGAAAAAAAAAAAAATCCCATTTACAATTTCATCAAAAAGCATAAAGTACCTAGGAATATATTTAACCCAGGTAGAAAACCTTATACTGAAAGTACCAACACATTGATGAAAGAAATTGAAGCAAATAAATAGAAATATATTCTGTGCTCACAGATCAGAAGAACTAATATTGTTAAAAATGTCCATTCTATCAAAGCAATTTACAGGTTCAATGTAATTCCTATGAAACTCCAAAGACATTTTTCACAAATATAGAACAAATAACCCTAAAATTTGTGCAGATCAACATAAGACCCCAAACAGCCAAAACAGTCTTAAGAAAGAAGATGAAAGTTGGAGGCATCTCACTTCTTGATTTCAAATTGTGTTACAAAGCTATAGTGCTCAAAACAGCATGGTATTGGCATAAAAAAAATCACATAGATCAACAGAACAGGACAGAGAACCCAGAAAGAAATCCACAATTAATTTATAAGGAACCAAGCATAAACAATGAGGAAAAGCCAATCTCTTTCATAAATAGTTTTGGGAAAACTGGACAGGAGTGTTAGTGGCTCAGTCGTGTCTGACTCTTTGCAGCCCCCATGGACTGTAGCCTGCCAGTCTCCTCTGTCCACGGGATTCTCCAGGTAAGAATATTGGAGTGGGTTGCCATTCCATTCTCCAGGGGATCTTCCCAATCCAGGGATCAAACCAGGTCTCTGGCATTGTTGACAGATTCTTTACCATCTGAGCCACCAGGGAAGCCCTGGAAAGCTGTCCAGGGGAAACCAGACAGCCATATGCAAAAAAAGAAGAAACTGGATTGCTATCTTATATCATATGCAAAAATTAACATCATATTCAAAATGGATTAAAGACTTGAAAGTAAAACCTGAAGCCATAAAACTCCCAGAAATAAATATAGTGGGTTACTTCATTAATACTAATCTTGCAGTTGTTTTAGATTTGATACCAAAAGCAAGGACAACAAAGCAAAAACAACAAGTAAGACTACACTAAACAAAAAAAGCTGCTGCGTAACAAAGGAAATCATCAACAAAATGAAAAGGAAACCTGTGGGATGAAAAATGCAAATTATGCATTGGATAAGAGGTTAACATCCAACGCACATTAAAAAGTCATATAACTCAATAGAAAAATCCAATCAAAATTAGACAGAGGATCTGAAGAGAGATGTTTTCAAAGAAGATATACACATGGCCAAAGAATGGCCAAAAGTTTATGACAAGGTGCTAAACATCACTAATTATAAGGAAACTTCATATCAAAACCACAACTAGATAATACCTTGCACTTGTTAGAAGGGCTATAAGCAAAATGAAAAGACACAATAAGCAGTAGCAAAGCTATGGAGAAAAGGGAACCCTCCTGTACTGTTTGGGAATATAAATTGGTACAGTCAATGATATGGGGGTTTCTCAAATAATTAAAAATAGAACTACCATATGATCCTGTAATCCCACTTCTGAGTTTATATACAAAGGAAATACAAGCATCTCAGAGAAATATCTGCACTCCATGTTCACTGCAAAGTTATTTATAACAGCCAAGGTACAGGAATTAGCTAAATTTCCAACAATCAGTGAATGGATAAAGAAGATCTGGTATGTTTACACATGATGAGGTGTTATTCAGCCATGAGAAAGAAGAAAGTCCTATCATGTGCCACAACATGGATGGGCCTTGAGGGAATTATGCTAACTGAGAGAAATCACACAAAGACAAATAGTGCATGGTACCACTTATATGTGGATCTTTTTTTTAAAAAAAAAAAGTCAAAGTCATAGATACAGTAGTAGAAAAGTGTTTGTCTGGTATCCATTCTCCAGGGGATCTTCCCAATCCAGGGATCAAACCAGGTCTCTGGCATTGTTGACAGATTCTTTACCATCTGAGCCACCAGGGAAGCCCTGGAAAGCTGTCCAGGGGAAACCAGACAGCCATATGCAAAAAAAGAAGAAACTGGATTGCTATCTTATATCATATGCAAAAATTAACATCATATTCAAAATGGATTAAAGACTTGAAAGTAAAACCTGAAGCCATAAAACTCCCAGAAATAAATATAGTGGGTTACTTCATTAATACTAATCTTGCAGTTGTTTTAGATTTGATACCAAAAGCAAGGACAACAAAGCAAAAACAAGTAAGACTACACTAAACAAAAAAAGCTGCTGCGTAACAAAGGAAATCATCAACAAAATGAAAAGGAAACCTGTGGGATGAAAAATGCAAATTATGCATTGGATAAGAGGTTAACATCCAACGCACATTAAAAAGTCATATAACTCAATAGAAAAATCCAGTCAAAATTAGACAGAGGATCTGAAGAGAGATGTTTTCAAAGAAGATATACACATGGCCAAAGAATGGCCAAAAGTTTATGGCAAGGTGCTAAACATCACTAATTATAAGGAAACTTCATATCAAAACCACAACTAGATAATACCTTGCACTTGTTAGAAGGGCTATAAGCAAAATGAAAAGACACAATAAGCAGTAGCAAAGCTACGGAGAAAAGGGAACCCTCCTGTACAGTTTGGGAATATAAATTGGTACAGTCACTGATATGGGGGTTTCTCAAATAATTAAAAATAGAACTACCATATGATCCTGTAATCCCACTTCTGAGTTTATATACAAAGGAAATACAAGCATCTCAGAGAAATATCTGCACTCCATGTTCACTGCAAAGTTATTTATAACAGCCAGGGTACAGGAATTAGCTAAATTTCCAACAATCAGTGAATGGATAAAGAAGATCTGGTATGTTTACACATGATGAGGTGTTATTCAGCCATGAGAAAGAAGAAAGTCCTATCATGTGCCACAACATGGATGGGCCTTGAGGGAATTATGCTAACTGAGAGAAATCACACAAAGACAAATAGTGCATGGTACCACTTATATGTGGATCTTTTTTTTAAAAAAAAAAAGTCAAATTCATAGATACACGTAGTAGAAAAGTGTTTGTCTGGTATGGGAGAAATAGGGAGAGGTTAGTTAAAGGGTATAAATTTTAGCTATAAGATGAATAAGGTCCGAGGAGCCAATATAAACATGTGACCAGAGGTGATAACACTGTACTGTATAACTGAAATTTGCTAAACGACTTAGAGACTACAACTAAATATTCTGACATACACACACACAAAAGATTATTCTGTGATGGATGTGTTAATTAACTAGATAAAGTCTGGAATCCTTTCATAATATATACTTGTATCTAATCATTATTATATACATTTTGAATAACTTCCAATTTTATGTATAAATTATATTTCAACAAAGATATTGAGTATAGTTCCCTGTGATATACAGTAGGTCCTTTCTGTTTATATACTTTAAATATATCAGTGTGTATATGTTAATCAGAAGCTCCTGATTTATCTCTCCCCCGTTCCCTTCCCCCTTACTTACCAAAAGTTTGTTTCCTATGTCTGTGATTCTATTTCTGTTTTGTAAATAAATTCACTTGTATCCATTTTTTGGATTTGGACTATTGTGAATAGTATTATGACAAACAATTTCATTCATATCTTTAGGTGAACAATGTCGGATATAAATCAAAAAGTAAAATGGCTTGGTCCTGGAATATACATGTGTTCAGCCTTAGTATATACTGTTTTTCATCTTTGTACCTACATACAGTGAAATTCACTTCTGTTTTGGCATCAAGTCCTGTGAGTCTTATAACCAACATAAAAATAAACCTTGACCCAGTAAGTATATTTCTGGGAACATATGTAGCCAAATATCTGTATAAAAGGCATATAGTGTAGCATTATTTATTCTAAAACCCAAATGTCCACAATAAAATAAGTATCAAAGAAATTATAATTTATCCATAAGATAAAAGTCAGTGTAGTCACAGAAACTAGGACTATATATAAAGACATATATTAGGTGGAAAAAAAAGTAAATACATATATATAATATCACGCTTATGCAAAAATTCCAACATGTAGTTTTATTGAAACAATATTATGACAAAGAATCTGAGCATCAGAATGCTAAACCTAGAATTATATTTAATAGGCATTTGTCACCTATTTATCCAGCTATTTGCAAGTGCATCCTCTAGCGTTTTTAATACTTGTCATTGGAAAAACTAAAAACATTGTCTACTTTTGTGAAGGTCCTTTCAACCTTAAACACACAGAATGCACACACACACATACACACACACACTCTCAAATCAAACAAAACTAAAATCCTCAAACCCTTCAATGTACCTGTGCTACAGGCAATGAAAGGAAGTTAGAGGAATCGAGTTATCCCGACCCGTGGCCTGTGGAAGTGCTCGTCCCAGAGCTCTTTTCTACCAATGACACTTTTAATGAGGTGGAGAGTTCTAACACCCATAAGATACTCACCTATAAAAGAATAATTAATTTATAATTATGACATGAGAATTAGGTTGCCAGTAGCTGATTGAATGATTGAAAAAATCATATTTACCTTGATTTATTAACTAGTTTCAGTGATCTGATTTAGGTTTTTAATATTCTTAATAATCTTGTGACAAAGGAACAGACAGAAATATTGGGAGCAATTTTAAGTTACTGACTCAATACTAAGATTCAAAATTCAACTCACTTCATAAGTAAAAAACATTCACACACACATACACACACACACACACATATGAAACAGCCCAAAATATACCTACATCATCTTTTAGTTCCAGTTACACTGAAAGGAGTTATAACTTCTAGTTTCATAAATTATAACTACATGAGCTTCTTGAGTTTCAAGGTCTCTTAAATTGCTTATTGTTAGTATTAACAGTGTTAGCAACAATAGTAAAATCCTCTTGCTTTTGGTTCTTCTTATCATCAAACATTTACTAATGTTCTCTGTCTCATTTTTGCAAACAATATCATGTTATGTCATGGTATAATTTCTTTAATAGTTTAAGATACCCACCATTTTCAAATATTTTATACTACTCTTCATCAACAAACTATAATAAAATGAAAAATGTTAGGTGGAAAAAGTAAATACATATATATAATATCACGCTTATGCAAAATTCCAACATGTAGTTTTATTGAAACAATATTATGACAAAGAATCTGAGCATCAGAATGCTAAACCTAGAATTATATTTAATAGGCATTTGTCACCTATTTATCCAGCTATTTGCAAGTGCATCCTCTAGCGTTTTTAATACTTGTCATTGGAAAAACTAAAAACATTGTCTACTTTTGTGAAGGTCCTTTCAACCTTAAACACACAGAATGCACACACACACATACACACACACACTCTCAAATCAAACAAAACTAAAATCCTCAAACCCTTCAATGTACCTGTGCTACAGGCAATGAAAGGAAGTTAGAGGAATCGAGTTATCCCGACCCGTGGCCTGTGGAAGTGCTCGTCCCAGAGCTCTTTTCTACCAATGACACTTTTAATGAGGTGGAGAGTTCTAACACCCATAAGATACTCACCTATAAAAGAATAATTAATTTATAATTATGACATGAGAATTAGGTTGCCAGTAGCTGATTGAATGATTGAAAAAATCATATTTACCTTGACTTATTAACTAGTTTCAGTGATCTGATTTAGGTTTTTAATATTCTTAATAATCTTGTGACAAAGGAACAGACAGAAATATTGGGAGCAATTTTAAGTTACTGACTCAATACTAAGATTCAAAATTCAACTCACTTCATAAGTAAAAAACATTCACACACACATACACACACACACACACATATGAAACAGCCCAAAATATACCTACATCATCTTTTAGTTCCAGTTACACTGAAAGGAGTTATAACTTCTAGTTTCATAAATTATAACTACATGAGCTTCTTGAGTTTCAAGGTCTCTTAAATTGCTTATTGTTAGTATTAACAGTGTTAGCAACAATAGTAAAATCCTCTTGCTTTTGGTTCTTCTTATCATCAAACATTTACTAATGTTCTTTGTCTCATTTTTGCAAACAATATCATGTTATGTCATGGTATAATTTCTTTAATAGTTTAAGATACCCACCATTTTCAAATATTTTATACTACTCTTCATCAACAAACTATAATAAAATGAAAAAAATGTTTCAAGAATAAATCAATCAGGGCTTCCCTGGTAGCTCAGTGCTAAAGAGTTCGCCTGCCAATGTAGGAGACATGAATTTGATCCCTGATCTTGGAAGATCCCACATGCTATGTAGCAACTAAGTCTGTGAGCCACAACTATTGAGCCTATGCTCTAGAGCCTTGGAGCCACAACTATTGAGCCCACGTGCCACAACTACTGAAGCCCGTGTGCCCTAGAGCCTGAGTTCCACAGCAAGAAAAGTCACCACAACAAGAAGCCTGAGCACCTCAGCTAGAGAGTAGCCCCCACTCCCTGCAACTAGAGAAGAGCCTGTGGCAGCAGTGAAAATCCAGAATAGTGAAAAATAAAAACAAAATCAAATTTTTAAAAAGACATTGAGCCAAATAAAAATGAAAATGCAACATTAAAGAAAGAATAAATCAATTTTTATATATTTTCATGGTATATATGCTTCATTGACTATGTTAAAGCCTTTGGCTGTGTGGATCGCAACAAAATGTGAAAAATTTTTAAAGAGATGGGAATACCAGACCACCTCATCTGCCTCCTGAGAAACGTGTATGCAGGACAAGAAGCAACAGATTAGAACCAGACATGGAACAGCTGACTGGTTCAAAATTGGGAAAGGATTATAACAAGGCTGTATATTGTCACCCTGGCTATTTAACTTCTATGCAAAGTATACCATGTGAAATGATGGACTGGATTGAATCACAAGCTGGAATCAAGACTGCCAGGAGAAATGTCAACAACCTCAGATACGCAGATGATATCACTATAATGGCAGAAAGTGAAGAGAAATTAAAAAGCCGCTTGATGAAGGTGAAAGAAGAGAGTGAAAAAGCTGGCCTAAAACGCAACATTCAAAAAACTAAGCTCACGTGATCCAATCTTATCACTTCATGGGGAAAATGAAGTGATAAACTAAATTGGGAAAATGTGGAAACAATGTCAGATTTCATTTTCTTCTGCTCCAAAATCAATGTGGACAATGATTGCAGCTATGAAATTAAAAGACACTGTCTCCTTGGAAGAACAGCTATGTCCAGCCTAGACAGTGTTTTTATTTTTTATTTTTTTTTTTTTAAAGATTTATTTATTTATTTATTTATTTTGGGCTGGGATCAGATTGGGGAGGTAGGGGAGTGGGCGGGCCACTTTCATTGGTCTTTTGTTTCTCTGTTTTCATCCATCTTTGTTCTTTGGCTCCTGCGGGTCTCCCATTGCGGTGGCGTTTGTTGTTGCAGAGCTCCGGCTCTGGGCGCCCAGAGCTCCGGCTCGGTGATTGGACACATCAGTCCAGCCGCTCCACGGCACATGGGATCTTCCCAGGCCAGGGCTCGAACCGGCGCCCCTTGCACTGCAAGGCGGTGCCCTTATCCACTGGACCACCAGGGGAAGCCCGACAGTGTTTTTAAAAGCAGAGACATCACTTTTCTGACAAAGGTCTATATAGTCAAAGGTATGAGTTTTCCAGTAGTCACGTAGCAACACAAGAGTTGGACCATAAGGAAGGCTGAGCACCAAAGAATTAATGCTTTCAAGCTGGAGTGCTGGGGAAAACTCTTGATCAAACCAATCACAAAAAAACACTTTCTCTGACAAAGGTCTAAATAAACTACTGAGATGCTTCATTGACTATGAAACCTTTGGCTGTGTGGATCGAACAAAATGTGAAAAATTTTTGAAGAGATGGGAATACCAGACCACCTCATCTGCCTCCTGAGAAACGTGTATGCAGGACAAGAAGCAACAGATTAGAACCAGACATGGAACAGCTGACTGGTTCAAAATTGGGAAAGGATTATAACAAGGCTGTATATTGTCACCCTGGCTATTTAACTTCTATGCAAAGTATACCATGTGAAATGATGGACTGGATTGAATCACAAGCTGGAATCAAGACTGCCAGGAGAAATGTCAACAACCTCAGATACGCAGATGATATCACTATAATGGCAGAAAGTGAAGAGAAATTAAAAAGCCGCTTGATGAAGGTGAAAGAAGAGAGTGAAAAAGCTGGCCTAAAACGCAACATTCAAAAAACTAAGCTCACGTGATCCAATCTTATCACTTCATGGGGAAAATGAAGTGATAAACTAAATTGGGAAAATGTGGAAACAATGTCAGATTTCATTTTCTTCTGCTCCAAAATCAATGTGGACAATGATTGCAGCTATGAAATTAAAAGACACTGTCTCCTTGGAAGAACAGCTATGTCCAGCCTAGACAGTGTTTTTATTTTTTATTTTTTTTTTTTTAAAGATTTATTTATTTATTTATTTATTTTGGGCTGGGATCAGATTGGGGAGGTAGGGGAGTGGGCGGGCCACTTTCATTGGTCTTTTGTTTCTCTGTTTTCATCCATCTTTGTTCTTTGGCTCCTGCGGGTCTCCCATTGCGGTGGCGTTTGTTGTTGCAGAGCTCCGGCTCTGGGCGCCCAGAGCTCCGGCTCGGTGATTGGACACATCAGTCCAGCCGCTCCACGGCACATGGGATCTTCCCAGGCCAGGGCTCGAACCGGCGCCCCTTGCACTGCAAGGCGGTGCCCTTATCCACTGGACCACCAGGGGAAGCCCGACAGTGTTTTTAAAAGCAGAGACATCACTTTTCTGACAAAGGTCTATATAGTCAAAGGTATGAGTTTTCCAGTAGTCACGTAGCAACACAAGAGTTGGACCATAAGGAAGGCTGAGCACCAAAGAATTAATGCTTTCAAGCTGGAGTGCTGGGGAAAACTCTTGATCAAACCAATCAAACCAAAAGGAAATAAACACTGAATATTCATCAGAAGGCCTGACACTGAAGCTGAAGCTCCAGTACTTTGGACACTTGATGTAAAGAGCCAATTTCATTAGAAAAGACCCTGATGCTGAGAAAAACTGAGGGCAAGAGGAGAAGGGAGCAACAGAGGATAAGATGGTTGGATGGCATCACTGATTCAATGGACATGCGTTTGAGCAGACTCGGGAAGACAGCAATGGGCAGAGAAGCCTAATGTGCTACAGTTCATGGGGTCACAAAGAGTCAGACATGACTTAGTGACTGAACAGCAACAATGGTATTCTTTTTTTTTTAAAAGATTTATTTATTTATTTATTTTGGTGAGGGTGGGGTGGGGAGGGAGGGGAGCAGGCAGGCTACTTCTACTGGTCTTTCATTTGTCTATTTTTCATCCATCTTTGTTCTTTGGCCCGTGTGGGCCTCCCATCGCAGTGGCCTCTGTTGTCACAGAGCACCGGCTCTGGGCGCATGCGCCCCAGAGCTCCGGCTCGGTAATTGGACACATCAGTCCAGCCACTCCACGGCACATGGGATCTTCCCAGGCCAGGGATCAAACCGGCACCCCTTGCCTTGCAAGGCGGTGTCCTTACCCACTGGACCACCAGGGAAGCCCCAACAATGGTATTCTTATAGACATCTAGGAACAAAAAGAATTACGTGATCAGAAATATTTCATGTATATAAAAATGAACCTGTATTACAAATATTATGTAATTAACAGAGATACTAACAATGTCTCACATCATAAATCCCTAATGAACTAACAAATTCATGAGAGGATTTTAACTAAATGTTTCCTCTAATGTTTTATTTCCATTAAAGTCAGGCATACATTTTTTGGCCGTTATGAGCCTTATGTAAAATGAAACTTGGCAGAAGAAACAAGGATTATAAAAACTGATATATCTTATTTCCTCCTACCTCAAGGATTTCTACAAAGGTATGAGTTTTCCAGTAGTCACGTAGCAACACAAGAGTTGGACCATAAGGAAGGCTGAGCACCAAAGAATTAATGCTTTCAAGCTGGAGTGCTGGGGAAAACTCTTGATCAAACCAATCAAACCAAAAGGAAATAAACACTGAATATTCATCAGAAGGCCTGACACTGAAGCTGAAGCTCCAGTACTTTGGACACTTTATGTAAAGAGCCAATTTCATTAGAAAAGACCCTGATGCTGAGAAAAACTGAGGGCAAGAGGAGAAGGGAGCAACAGAGGATAAGATGGTTGGATGGCATCACTGATTCAATGGACATGCGTTTGAGCAGACTCAGGAAGACAGCAATGGGCAGAGAAGCCTAATGTGCTACAGTTCATGGGGTCACAAAGAGTCAGACATGACTTAGTGACTGAACAGCAACAATGGTATTCTTTTTTTTAAAAAAGATTTATTTATTTATTTATTTTGGTGAGGGTTGGGTGGGGAGGGAGGGGAGCAGGCAGGCTACTTCTACTGGTCTTTCATTTGTCTATTTTTCATCCATCTTTGTTCTTTGGCCCGTGTGGGCCTCCCATCGCAGTGGCCTCTGTTGTCACAGAGCACCGGCTCTGGGCGCATGCGCCCCAGAGCTCCAGCTCGGTAATTGGACACATCAGTCCAGCCACTCCACGGCACATGGGATCTTCCCAGGCCAGGGATCAAACCGGCACCCCTTGCCTTGCAAGGCGGTGTCCTTACCCACTGGACCATCAGGGAAGCCCCAACAATGGTATTCTTATAGACATCTAGGAACAAAAAGAATTACGTGATCAGAAATATTTCATGTATATAAAAATGAACCTGTATTACAAATATTATGTAATTAACAGAGATACTAACAATGTCTCACATCATAAATCCCTAATGAACTAACAAATTCATGAGAGGATTTTAACTAAATGTTTCCTCTAATGTTTTATTTCCATTAAAGTCAGGCATACATTTTTTGGCCGTTATGAGCCTTATGTAAAATGAAACTTGGCAGAAGAAACAAGGATTATAAAAACTGATATATCTTATTTCCTCCTACCTCAAGGATTTCTAAATTGGATTTATTTTCATATGTGCCTCATACCCACATTCATTAGTGCTTTCAGACTGCTGAGTCAACATCTCATCTCTCTCTGGATTTCCTGCTTTGGTGATTTCATCCAGTCTTATAGTTTTAAATACCTCCTATTAGGACAATCTCAACTTCAACCTCCTCCTTGTGCTTCCGATTCACCTTTGGGAGAATCTCTATGACTTGCCCACTAGGCATGGTTTATAGGCAGGTCACATTCAACAAGTCCAAAATAGAACTTTCCATTTCTTCCCCCTCACTGCTCCAAGTCAGTTCTCTCTCTACTTCTCTCTTCCCTTTTTTAATTAGATGGCATCTCCAAACACGCTGTGACTTAAGTCAAAAACCTAGGAGTAAACTTACTACTCTATCTCTTAACAGTGAAGAAAAACTGCCTAGCAAAATAGTTGCAGACTATGTTCCTTAGCTTAGAAGTGGCAGGTATGGAATGATGCTGAGAGATTGAGTAAGGTAAGTGCAGGCCAATAAACATACATGAAAACATACATAAAAACTGCTGACTTCAGAAGTAATTAATCAAACTCTGATCTGAATGTCTTTGTTATTATTTCTGCCTTTCAGTTGGGAAAGATAAAAAAGGTTGACCATGTCAGTGAAAGTTGAAGATATTCTCTTTTTCCAGGATAAATCTGCAAGCAATACAAAAGGCCCGGGGCTTCCCTGGTAGCCCAGTGGTAAAGAGTCTGCCTGCCAATGCAAGAGACACAGGTTCCATCCACGTTCTGGGAAGATCCCACATGCTGGGGAGCAACTAAGCCAGTGAGCCACAACTATTGAGTCTGTGTTCTAGAGCCTCAGAGCCACAACAATTGAGCCCACGTGCCGCAACTACTGAAGTCCGTGTGCCCTAGAGCCCAAGTTCCACAAGAGAAGTCACAGCAACAAGAAGCCTGTTCATCTCAGCTAGAGAGTAGACCCCACTCCCTGCAACTGGATAAGGGACTATAACAACAGTAAAAACCCAGAATAGCCAAAAATAAACAAATACATAAGATTTTTTAAAAAGTTTAACATGGGAAATGTTATGAAAAAAAATATACAAAAGGCCCATCACAATAAAGTTGGTTAACTTTGGAGCTATACAGTAAAATTGTATGTGTTTGTTAAAATAATAAAACAAATTCATGTGTACACACATAGAAAAAATAACCAGGTTGTATAATAAAGATTAAAAGTTGAAAAATTTTATAGGTGCAGTAATATTCCATTTTTTTAATATTTATTTTTACTTTATTTATTTGGCTGTCTTGGGTCTTAGTTGTGGCATGAAGGGCCTATTAGATTCCACTTTTGAGTTAAAAAAATAACGTATATGGTATAATGGTCCTCTTGCTTCTTAGTCTAGGGTTTCACAGGCTAAGGGAAGATAATAGCTCTTAGGATGCTCCTGGAGAGATGAGGGCGTTTTTAGCACACTGTGGCAGACTGGCTAAGGACAGATTCCCTCATAGCATGAGAGATGCTGTAACAGTCCTTGCACATTCCACAGGTGTCCAGATGGCATTCTTCCACACTTCTACTTCAGGGCTAAATCACCCCTGCTCCACTCCAGAAGCAAAAAAGGAGAGGATTAGAGAATGACTGGAGCTGAGTTTTTAAGAGGAGATAAGGTGTGGAGGGAAGGGAGTTTGTGTGTGTGCTCAGACGCTTAGATGTGTCTAGTCCTTTTGTGACCTCATGGACAATAGCCCTCCAGGTTCCTCTATCCACGGGATGAAATCCCAGGCCAGAGCAGGGCAGTGGGGCAGTCAGTTTGGGAGCTCTATGTTAACTCCTTCAACATGGTAACAGGCTGCACTGCATGCAAGAATCTAAAATACAAACAAGATTGCACGTGTTTGGGGACTCCATCTGTGTGGTCCAAAGGGAAGAAATTGAAATGACCGTTCTGGGAAGATCCCACATGCTGGGGAGCAACTAAGTCAGTGAGCCACAACTATTGAGTCTGTGTTCTAGAGCCTCAGAGCCACAACAATTGAGCCCACGTGCGCAACTACTGAAGTCCGTGTGCCCTAGAGCCCAAGTTCCACAAGAGAAGTCACAGCAACAAGAAGCCTGTTCATCTCAGCTAGAGAGTAGACCACACTCCCTGCAACTGGATAAGGGACTATAACAACAGAAAAAACCCAGAATAGCCAAAAATAAACAAATACATAAGATTTTTTAAAAAGTTTAACATGGGAAATGTTATGAAAAAAAATATACAAAAGGCCCATCACAATAAAGTTGGTTAACTTTGGAGCTATACAGTAAAATTGTATGTGTTTGTTAAAATAATAAAACAAATTCATGTGTACACACATAGAAAAATAACCAGGTTGTATAATAAAGATTAAAAGTTGAAAAATTTTATAGGTGCAGTAATATTCCATTTTTTTAATATTTATTTTTACTTTATTTATTTGGCTGTCTTGGGTCTTAGTTGTGGCATGAAGGGCCTATTAGATTCCACTTTTGAGTTAAAAAAATAACGTATATGGTATAATGGTCCTCTTGCTTCTTAGTCTAGGGTTTCACAGGCTAAGGGAAGATAATAGCTCTTAGGATGCTCCTGGAGAGATGAGGGCATTTTTAGCACACTGTGGCAGACTGGCTAAGGACAGATTCCCTCATAGCATGAGAGATGCTGTAACAGTCCTTGCACATTCCACAGGTGTCCAGATGGCATTCTTCCACACTTCTACTTCAGGGCTAAATCACCCCTGCTCCACTCCAGAAGCAAAAAAGGAGAGGATTAGAGAATGACTGGAGCTGAGTTTTTAAGAGGAGATAAGGTGTGGAGGGAAGGGAGTTTGTGTGTGTGCTCAGACGCTTAGATGTGTCTAGTCCTTTTGTGACCTCATGGACAATAGCCCTCCAGGTTCCTCTATCCACGGGGATGAAATCCCAGGCCAGAGCAGGGCAGTGGGGCAGTCAGTTTGGGAGCTCTATGCTTCTTAACTCCTTCAACATGGTAACAGGCTGCACTGCATGCAAGAATCTAAAATACAAACAAGATTGCACGTGTTTGGGGACTCCATCTGTGTGGTCACAAACAGAGGAAAGAAATTGAATATGACCTTTCCTGCTGTCTCTTGAATCCCTTCAACATGAGCAACAGGAGATGAAAGCAAAGAGCAATGGGGTACCACTGGCCCACTGAAAGGTAAGGCTCATTACCTTTTGACTGGTTTCTTATTCAAGAGAGATCATTGTGCTGAGTTACAGCAATGTAACTATTTCCAAAGAAGACAAAAATCTGAAGAATGCACCCCCAAACTCCTAACAGGTGTTCTCTCTTGGGATGCAATCATGGCAAATGTTCATTTTTTAAATATTTTTTGTAAACTGTATTTTCTATTGAGCCTGCTTTACTCCACATATGTGCATGTGCCTGTGTACATGAAGCTTCTTGGTTATGTTGATTTTTAAGGGTCACATGCTGGACTACAAATACACAGGACATTCTGAATGTCTGAAAACTCTAGAAAGGGGAGTTGGTTGCTAGCTTTTTCTTAAAGATCCAAGTTTAAGGAATTCAATCTACTTGGGGATGAATATCATAATTTAGAATCATGTGACCTTTATCTTGTAGTTGTATTTCTCCGGTGTTGTTGCTGTTGTTCAGTTGCTAAGTCATGTTCAACTCATTGCAAACACATGGACTCCATTGTCCTCCACTAACTCAGGTCCGTCTGTACTCCAATAACTCCCGGAGTTTTCTCCGATTCACATCCATTGAGTCAGTGATGCTACCTAACAATCTAATGCTCTGTCACCCCTTTCTCATTTTATCTTCAATCTTTCCCAACATCAGGTTCTTTTCCAGCAGTTCAGCTCTTTCCATCGTGTGGCCAAACTACTGGAGATTCAGCTTCAGCATCAGTCCTTCCAAGGAATATTCAGGGTTGATTTCCTTTAGGACTGACTGGTTTGCCAATTTCATGGACAATAGCCCTCCAGGTTCCTCTATCCACGGGATGAAATCCCAGGCCAGAGCAGGGCAGTGGGGCAGTCAGTTTGGGAGCTCTATGCTTCTTAACTCCTTCAACATGGTAACAGGCTGCACTGCATGCAAGAATCTAAAATACAAACAAGATTGCACGTGTTTGGGGACTCCATCTGTGTGGTCACAAACAGAGGAAAGAAATTGAATATGACCTTTCCTGCTGTCTCTTGAATCCCTTCAACATGAGCAACAGGAGATGAAAGCAAAGAGCAATGGGGTACCACTGGCCCACTGAAAGGTAAGGCTCATTACCTTTTGACTGGTTTCTTATTCAAGAGAGATCATTGTGCTGAGTTACAGCAATGTAACTATTTCCAAAGAAGACAAAAATCTGAAGAATGCACCCCCAAACTCCTAACAGGTGTTCTCTCTTGGGATGCAATCATGGCAAATGTTCATTTTTTAAATATTTTTTGTAAACTGTATTTTCTATTGAGCCTGCTTTACTCCACATATGTGCATGTGCCTGTGTACATGAAGCTTCTTGGTTATGTTGATTTTTAAGGGTCACATGCTGGACTACAAATACACAGGACATTCTGAATGTCTGAAAACTCTAGAAAGGGGAGTTGGTTGCTAGCTTTTTCTTAAAGATCCAAGTTTAAGGAATTCAATCTACTTGGGGATGAATATCATAATTTAGAATCATGTGACCTTTATCTTGTAGTTGTATTTCTCCGGTGTTGTTGCTGTTGTTCAGTTGCTAAGTCATGTTCAACTCATTGCAAACACATGGACTCCATTGTCCTCCACTAACTCAGGTCCGTCTGTACTCCAATAACTCCCGGAGTTTTCTCCGATTCACATCCATTGAGTCAGTGATGCTACCTAACAATCTAATGCTCTGTCACCCCTTTCTCATTTTATCTTCAATCTTTCCCAACATCAGGTTCTTTTCCAGCGGTTCAGCTCTTTCCATCGTGTGGCCAAACTACTGGAGATTCAGCTTCAGCATCAGTCCTTCCAAGGAATATTCAGGGTTGATTTCCTTTAGGACTGACTGGTTTGATCTTCTTGCTATCCAAGGGACTCTCTAGAGTCTTCTCCAACACCACAACTGGAAAGCATCAATTTTTGGCACTCAGCTTTCTTTATGGTCCACTTTTCACATCCGTACATGACTACTGAAAAAAGCATAGCTTTGACTATATGGACCTTTGTCAGTAAAGTGATGTCTCTGCTTTTAAATATGCTGTCTAGTTTTGTCATAGCTTCCTTCCAAGGAATAAGCATCTTTTAATTTCATGGCTGTAGTCCCCACTGGAAATGGTTTGGGAGCCCAAGAAAATTAAGTCTGTCACTGCTTTCACTTTTCTCCCTTCTACTAGCTATGAAGTGATAAGATCAAAAGCTGTGATCTTAGATATTTTAATGTTGGGTTTCAAGTCATATTTTAACTCTTCTCTTTCACCCTCATCAAGAGGCTCTTCAGTTAGTGGTATCACCTGCATATCTGAGATTGTCGATATTTCCCCCGGAAATCTTAATTCCAGCTTGTGATTCATCCCAGTCCATCATTTCACATGATGTACTCCACATAGAAGTTAAATGAGCAGGGTGACAATGTACAGCCTTGGCATAATCCTTTCTCAATTTTGAACCAGTTAGTTGTTCTATGTCCACTTATAACTGTCCCCTCTTGACCATCATACAGGTTTCTCAAGAGACAGTGGTCTGATATTCCTATCTCTTTAAGAATTTTCCATAATTTGTTATGACCTACAGTCAAAAACCTTAGCATAGGAGTAGATATTTTTCTGAAATCCCCTTACTTTTACCATGAGCAAAAGATTGTTTGCAATCTGAAACAAAAGGAATGGACTGCCAGGTGTAGACTTTTAGGCATTGGACAATAACTTCCTCTGCTTCTTTGTAACAGACTATGCATCTGCAATTTCTCAGTTCATGTACTGCTGAAACTTAGTTTTAAGGACTTGATTGCCTTGCTAGCATGTGAAATAATCACAATTGAATGGTAGTTTGAACATTCTTTGACATTTCCCTTCTTTGGAACTGGAACAAAAACTGACCTTTTCCAGTCCTCTGGCTACTGAAGTTTTCCAAATTTGCTGACATACTAAGTGCAGCACTTTAACATCATCATCTTTTAGGATTTGAAATAGCCCAGCTGGAATTCCATCACCCCAACTAGCTTTATTTCTAGTAATGCTTCACACACCAGGATGTCTGGCTGTAGGTGAGTGACCACATCATTATCTAGGTCATTAAGACATTTGTTGTATAGTTCTTCTATGTATTCTTGCTACCTCTTCTTAATCTCTTCTTCTTCTGTTAGATCCTTACTGTTTCTGTCCATTATCATGCCCATTCTTTCATAAAATGTTCCACTGGCATCTCCAATTTTCTTGGAGAGATCTCTGGTCTTTCCCAGTCTATTGTTTTCCTCTATATTTTTGCAATGTTCATTGAAGAAGGTCTTTTTATCTCTCCTTGCTATTCTCTGGAACTCAGCATTCAGTTGGGTATATTTTTCCCTTTTTCCTTTGCCTTTTACTTTTCTTCTTCCCTCAGCTATACCTCTTGTATATATATTTATATGTTTTATAAAACAAGGGGGTACCCTAAATATATGCACAGAGGTGTTTTCAATGGAAGGATGTACTTTCAGATTTAAACACAAACAGGAACACCTTAAACTCAAGGGGGACCATGGGTTTGAAAAATCCTGATAAGAAGCCAAATCACAGGAAGGCAAAATTAGGAAGTCCACACTGACAACTTAAAGTTGTCAGTTCCAATACGGGGTCCATCTATTTGAAACAGTGATAACTGCTGTTTTCACACCAGGGAAATCAGAATAACCACAGCTGGCAAATGCTAATGTGTGGAAACTTAAGACACCTGAGGAGCTTTGTTTTCCTTGAGGAAAAAGAAGGCAGTGCAGGCAGATGTAATGAACACATGGGCTACACTGCTTTGCCTCCAAATACAAACACATTTACAGGAGGGTAGATTGATTGTAAGCATTGTGCTTTCCTATTACATATCTGTGTTCCTCTGAAAAGACCTAAAACATTGTGTTCAATAATTCTCTCTTTATCTGCAATTCTGAACTGGAAACTTAGTTTTAAGGACTTGATTGCCTTGCTAGCATGTGAAATAATCACAATTGAATGGTAGTTTGAACATTCTTTGACATTTCCCTTCTTTGGAACTGGAACAAAAACTGACCTTTTCCAGTCCTCTGGCTACTGAAGTTTTCCAAATTTGCTGACATACTAAGTGCAGCACTTTAACATCATCATCTTTTAGGATTTGAAATAGCCCAGCTGGAATTCCATCACCCCCACTAGCTTTATTTCTAGTAATGCTTCACACACCAGGATGTCTGGCTGTAGGTGAGTGACCACATCATTATCTAGGTCATTAAGACATTTGTTGTATAGTTCTTCTATGTATTCTTGCTACCTCTTCTTAATCTCTTCTTCTTCTGTTAGATCCTTACTGTTTCTGTCCATTATCATGCCCATTCTTTCATAAAATGTTCCACTGGCATCTCCAATTTTCTTGGAGAGATCTCTGGTCTTTCCCAGTCTATTGTTTTCCTCTATATTTTTGCAATGTTCATTGAAGAAGGTCTTTTTATCTCTCCTTGCTATTCTCTGGAACTCAGCATTCAGTTGGGTATATTTTTTCTTTTTCCTTTGCCTTTTGCTTTTCTTCTTCCCTCAGCTATACCTCTTGTATATATATTTATATGTTTTATAAAACAAGGGGGTACCCTAAATATATGCACAGAGGTGTTTTCAATGGAAGGATGTACTTTCAGATTTAAACACAAACAGGAACACCTTAAACTCAAGGGGGACCATGGGTTTGAAAAATCCTGATAAGAAGCCAAATCACAGGAAGGCAAAATTAGGAAGTCCACACTGACAACTTAAAGTTGTCAGTTCCAATACGGGCTCCATCTATTTGAAACAGTGATAACTGCTGTTTTCACACCAGGGAAATCAGAATAACCACAGCTGGCAAATGCTAATGTGTGGAAACTTAAGACACCTGAGGAGCTTTGTTTTCCTTGAGGAAAAAGAAGGCAGTGCAGGCAGATGTAATGAACACATGGGCTACACTGCTTTGCCTCCAAATACAAACACATTTACAGGAGGGTAGATTGATTGTAAGCATTGTGCTTTCCTATTACATATCTGTGTTCCCTCTGAAAAGACCTACAGGAGAAAGATTCCCCTAGGCTTTAGTTCCAGGAAAGTCAATAATTCTCCTAAACAGGAGGAATGTATCTACATGAATCTTCTCACTATGGGAACAGTTCCAGCCTTAACATGTGTGTGTGATTCTGAAGATGCTATTTTGATGTACTAAATACTTCCCAGTTTCCTCTTACTATGTTGCTTCCCTTATCTTTTGCCCTAAAAAGATATATAAAAAGAAAGATATACTGTAACTGTCTTCATCTTTGTGAATTTTGTATAGTTTTATTAGCAACTTCACATTATAATTTTCATTGTTGTTCAGTTGCTAAGTCATATCCAACTCTTGGAAACCCCATGAACTGCAGCATGTCAGGCTTCTCTGTCCTTCACTATCTCCTGGAGCTTGCTCAAACTCATGTCCATTAAGTTGGTGATGCCATCCAACCGTCTCATCCTCTGTCGTCCGCTTCTTCTCCTGCCCTCAAACTTTTCCAATATCAAAGTCTTTTCCAATGATCTGTCTCTTCCAAACAGGTGGCCAGAATACTGGAGCTTCTGTTTCTGTATCAGTCCTTCCAATGAATATTTAGGCTTGATTTCCTTTAGGATTGACTAGTTTGATCCCTTTGCTGTCCAAAATATTCTCGAGTCTTCTCCAATACCACAATTCAAAAGCATCAGATCTTCAGTGCTCAGCCTTCTTTATGGTCCATCTCTCACATCTGTAGGTGACTACTATTAAAAGCACAACTTTGACTATATGGACCTTTGTCAGCAAAGTGATGTCTCTGCTTTTTAATATGCTATCTAGGCTTGTCATAACTTTTCTTCCAAAGACCAAGTGTCTTTTAATTTGATGGCTGCAAAATTAGGAAGTCCACACTGACAACTTAAAGTTGTCAGTTCCAATACGGGCTCCATCTATTTGAAACAGTGATAACTGCTGTTTTCACACCAGGAAATCAGAATAACCACAGCTGGCAAATGCTAATGTGTGGAAACTTAAGACACCTAGGAGCTTTGTTTTCCTTGAGGAAAAAGAAGGCAGTGCAGGCAGATGTAATGAACACATGGGCTACACTGCTTTGCCTCCAAATACAAACACATTTACAGGAGGGTAGATTGATTGTAAGCATTGTGCTTTCCTATTACATATCTGTGTTCCCTCTGAAAAGACCTACAGGAGAAAGATTCCCCTAGGCTTTAGTTCCAGGAAAGTCAATAATTCTCCTAAACAGGAGGAATGTATCTACATGAATCTTCTCACTATGGGAACAGTTCCAGCCTTAACATGTGTGTGTGATTCTGAAGATGCTATTTTGATGTACTAAATACTTCCCAGTTTCCTCTTACTATGTTGCTTCCCTTATCTTTTGCCCTAAAAGATATATAAAAGAAAGATATACTGTAACTGTCTTCATCTTTGTGAATTTTGTATAGTTTTATTAGCAACTTCACATTATAATTTTCATTGTTGTTCAGTTGCTAAGTCATATCCAACTCTTGGAAACCCCATGAACTGCAGCATGTCAGGCTTCTCTGTCCTTCACTATCTCCTGGAGCTTGCTCAAACTCATGTCCATTAAGTTGGTGATGCCATCCAACCGTCTCATCCTCTGTCGTCCGCTTCTTCTCCTGCCCTCAAACTTTTCCAATATCAAAGTCTTTTCCAATGATCTGTCTCTTCCAAACAGGTGGCCAGAATACTGGAGCTTCTGTTTCTGTATCAGTCCTTCCAATGAATATTTAGGCTTGATTTCCTTTAGGATTGACTAGTTTGATCCCTTTGCTGTCCAAAATATTCTCGAGTCTTCTCCAATACCACAATTCAAAAGCATCAGATCTTCAGTGCTCAGCCTTCTTTATGGTCCATCTCTCACATCTGTAGGTGACTACTATTAAAAGCACAACTTTGACTATATGGACCTTTGTCAGCAAAGTGATGTCTCTGCTTTTTAATATGCTATCTAGGCTTGTCATAACTTTTCTTCCAAAGACCAAGTGTCTTTTAATTTGATGGCTGCAGTCACCATCTGCAGTGATTTTGTAGACCAAGAAAAGAAAATCTTGTCACTGTTTCCACTTTTTCCCTATCCATTTGCAATGAAGTTATAGGATCCGATGACATGGTCTTAGTTTTTTGAATGTTGAGTTTTAGGTCAGCCTTTTCACTCTCTTATTTCACCCTCATCAAGAGGGTCTGTAGTTCCTCTTCGATTTCTGCCATTATGATGATATTATCTACATATCTGAGGTTGTTGATTTTTCTCCCAGCAATCTTGATTCCAGCCTGTGGTTCATCCAGTGCTGCATTTCGTATAATGCACTCTGCATAGAATTTAAACAAGCGATGAAAGTGTATAGCCTTGACATGCTCCTTTCCCAATTTTGAGCCAATTCACTGTTCCATGTCCAGTTCTAACTGTTGCTTCTTTACCACCATATGGGTTTCTCAGGAGAAAGGTTAGGTCGACTAGTATTTCCATCTCTCTAAGAATTTTCATCAGGTGTAGTACAAAAACTTTAACTTAATACCATCCTACACCCACAGGTGTGTGCACTGGTGGTGTACATGGTCATATACTGTCCTATACCGTGTCAACTGAAGATTCTAGGCCCCCAAAACACCATCTACCAGTCCCAGGCTGAAGCCCTTAAATAGCACCTTCTAAAGTAGCCTTCTCATGTATCCCCATAGCCCTATTGGTTGCACCATTATTGATCACCCTTGTGGTCTGTCCTCCCCGACAAAACCTAAGCTCTTCAAGGAAACTGACCATTTCCATTTCATTCTCTGTTATTTCCCACTGCTCAGCAGTGTATTGCCTCCAGCCAAGCATTCAGTAAAACCCTCTACTCTAATGGAAAGCTTCTGTTTATTGACCATGTTCTATCTGTACATGTGGAAGCTTAATAAATTTCAATGATGACTTAAAACATTTCCAAGCACAAGCAAATTTTCCTCCTAATGCAGAGTATCTAAAGTGCTGTAACATAAAGTCACTAAGGAAAGGTTTATTTTGAAAGCACTCAAACATCCTTTGTAAAGACAAGTAGACAAGTTTAGAAGGTAAGTGAAAGAATAAATCAGAAGACAAAGAGGAATTAATTTAATAAGAACTGCTAAGAAAGGAGAAAAGCACATAAGCAGAAAACACTATGGCTTATTAACTAAACATTTCTTTATGTGTGAAGCTGCAGTTTTTGTAGTCTAAGAAAAGTAAGCCTTTTCACTGTTTATTTTCCACCTTTGCATAAGAGGCTTTCATTTTCTCTTATTTCACCCTCATCAAGAGGGTCTGTAGTTCCTCTTCGATTTCTGCCATTATGATGATATTATCTACATATCTGAGGTTGTTGATTTTTCTCCCAGCAATCTTGATTCCAGCCTGTGGTTCATCCAGTGCTGCATTTCGTATAATGCACTCTGCATAGAATTTAAACAAGCGATGAAAGTGTATAGCCTTGACATGCTCCTTTCCCAATTTTGAGCCAATTCACTGTTCCATGTCCAGTTCTAACTGTTGCTTCTTTACCACCATATGGGTTTCTCAGGAGAAAGGTTAGGTCGACTAGTATTTCCATCTCTCTAAGAATTTTCATCAGGTGTAGTACAAAAACTTTAACTTAATACCATCCTACACCCACAGGTGTGTGCACTGGTGGTGTACATGGTCATATACTGTCCTATACCGTGTCAACTGAAGATTCTAGGCCCCCAAAACACCATCTACCAGTCCCAGGCTGAAGCCCTTAAATAGCACCTTCTAAAGTAGCCTTCTCATGTATCCCCATAGCCCTATTGGTTGCACCATTATTGATCACCCTTGTGGTCTGTCCTCCCCGACAAAACCTAAGCTCTTCAAGGAAACTGACCATTTCCATTTCATTCTCTGTTATTTCCCACTGCTCAGCAGTGTATTGCCTCCAGCCAAGCACTCAGTAAAACCCCCTACTCTAATGGAAAGCTTCTGTTTATTGACCATGTTCTATCTGTACATGTGGAAGCTTAATAAATTTCAATGATGACTTAAAACATTTCCAAGCACAAGCAAATTTTCCTCCTAATGCAGAGTATCTAAAGTGCTGTAACATAAAGTCACTAAGGAAAGGTTTATTTTGAAAGCACTCAAACATCCTTTGTAAAGACAAGTAGACAAGTTTAGAAGGTAAGTGAAAGAATAAATCAGAAGACAAAGAGGAATTAATTTAATAAGAACTGCTAAGAAAGGAGAAAAGCACATAAGCAGAAAACACTATGGCTTATTAACTAAACATTTCTTTATGTGTGAAGAGTACATTAACATTTTCAATGCTTTTGACTTAAAAAACTGAGGAGTTATCCAAGGGAAGAATTCTTATTACCATTTTATAAGTTAGAAAACTGAGTAAGATAAACATTTGTCATTTAGTGGTTATAATGCATCTTGAGTTTGGGAGCAGAAATTAACCACAGTCAACAGAGGTCTCTCCGGGATTTTCTTTTCAGATTCAGTTAGCCTTAAGAGCACTTGAACTCTTCCTCAAATATAAACACTATGTCTGTCCTATATGGTACTGTATCCTTAGCATGTAGAAGAGTAGCTGGCACATTATAGGTACTCAGTGCATGTGTGCACAGTCATATCTGACTCCTTGCAATCCCATGGACTATAGTTCACCAGGACTTCTATCCATGGAATTTCCCAGGCAAGAATACTAAAGTGGGTTTCTATTTCCTCCTCCAGGGGATTTTCCTGACCCAGGGATGGAACCTGCATCTCCTGCATCCCATACATTGGCAGGAAGAGTCCTTACCATGAGACACCTGGGAAAACCCATAGGTACTCAATAAATACAAAAAAAAAAGGAAGGAAGAAAGGAAGGAAAAGGAGGAAGGTAAGGAAATAGGGAAAGAAGGCAAGGAGGAAGGAAGTAACCAACTGAATCGGCCCTGCTATCTGCCGCATGGTAAGTGGCCTTCCCTTGCAAGAGAAGCCTCGGCTGCCAAGTGATTCTGATGCTGTTTGGTGATTCTAATTAACAAGTCCAGCTGGCCACTGGTCTTTTTCATTCTCTAATCAACTTTAAAGGTAATAGTGATGAGATTATAATCCCAGTTTGTTGATTCCTGATCTGTTAATTGCCTCTGAACTCAGAAAGGGAATAGAGTTTACTGAGTCTCCAATGCCAACAATCACATTCAACATTTCCAGGGTGTCCCTAACCCACTTTTACAAATTATTTTCTCTTATTTCATTTTTAATGTCTGCTTTCCTGTAAAAAATATGCCATCCTGGGCTTCCCTGGTGGTCCAGTGGGTAAGGACACTGCCTTGCAGTGCAGGGGCCCATGGTTTGATCCCTGGCCTGGGAAGATCCCATGTGCTGCAGAGTGACTAAACCAATGTGTCTAACTACTGAGTCAGTGCTCTGGAGCATATGCGCCCAGAACCGGTGCTCTGCAATGAGAGAGGCCACTGCAAAAGGAGGCCCACACAGGCCAAAGAACAAAGATGGATGAAAATAAATAAATGAAAGACCAATAAAAATGGCCAAAAAAAATTTTAAAACGTGCCATCCCCCATTTCATACACTTCTCACTCTAGGCTTTGTCTCATGGTGTTCTCTCTGTGTGGAATTCTTTCCATCCCTCCACTTTAAAATAATCAAATCCTACTCAGAATTCATTAATTTATTTGAATGCAAAGGCTCAGTGAAAGTGCTCCCTCCTCAGTGAAAGTCCTCCCTCCACCAAGTGTCCAAGAATTGCTGTGACACAAGGGCACAATCACAATCACAGAGGACATTCTAAGGGTGTGAGATATGAAGCCAGTCTGGGTTGCAGGCAATGATCAGTATTCTGAATCCAGATCTGAGAAGCCCATGGTTGCCTGGCCCATGTCATGTCCTTGACTGACACCTAAGTGTGTGTGCCTGTGGGTCTCTTCCTGCTTTTGTCTTCCAACAACTTTCAACAGCTCCAATGATTCCTCTTCCCTGATGCACTGAGCTGAAGTAATCTTTCCTCCTGCTGAATTCCCCTATAATTTCATTCTTATAATATTCACCATTCCCTATTTGATTTATTATTATATCTTAAACCTTCCAACCATCACTTATTTAAATAGTATCAGAATTGGAAGGAATTGGATAGTCTTAAGAAAAGAGGAAGCTTTCCTTTGTGAAATTAACAGTCTGAGCAAAAAAATAAATACAATAACTGTCCAATCCAGGCCCATGTGGACAGAGGAGGCTGCTGAGAGGTAGGTCATATAAGCCAAGTGTAGACAAGGACATTGTACTATGAAGCAGGACACACAATCAAATGCATCCCTTATTCTAAAGACGTAAGTGATACCATAAATGTTGGAATAGGGAGGGGACATACATGGTTATCTGACTGAGCATTTATTAGATGCAAGTGTCTTATATATTAGTCAATTTCTATTTCACCATACATATAATATAGGCTAGATCTTAAACAACTGGACCTCTTATTTCTATTCTCAATCTCTTTCATAAATTAAGCCAGAAGTTTGAAATCATGGCTGTTTTAGATGTAGGAAATCTAATCTACATTCAAGAAGAAAGCTCATTTTTGCTCCTGAAAATGGCCCAACTTAGGACATGAGCTCCATTTAATAACATATTGCATCACAATATCAATGTAAGAAATTCACTTATACTTCTTAGACTTCTTACCAAATATAACTTGTTTTTTTGTTTTTGTTTGTTTGTTTGTTTTCGCAAAACTGTTACATCTAGTTTTCTAGAGAACTTCCCCTTCTTGGTGGTCATGCTTCCCTTGCTCTTTAAGCCCTACCAGGCCATACACACCAGGTTTATCCATTCCATAGTTCACACTCTCAAGGACAGTGTTTACTTCTTCAAGAGTTTTCCTCTTAAAAACAGCATTTCCTGAAATGCAGATTTCCCATCTTCCAATGGTTTCTTTAGTCCGGCTTTCACAGCATCAGTGTCTCAGAATGAGGAGATGAGAGGCAGGCTGGAGGCATTTCCCTTCTCTTATTCACAAGAAGATGAATAATGAAAACCTGACAGATCATTTCATAGTATCTGTTCATCACTCAGCTGAATAAAGCTGAACTGTGTAGAAAGGATGTAGCTATAAGGGGACAGACTGAGGTATTTTTAAAAGTATTGCTGAGGAGAGAGACCAAGATGGTGGAGTAGAAGGATGTGCACTCATCTGTTCCTACGAAAATGCCAGAATTTGCAACCAACTGCTGAAAAACCAACCAAGAAGAGGAGGTTGGATACACCAAAAAGATATCCCACATCCAAGAGCAAAGGAGAAGCCACAGCAAGACAGTAGGAGGGGTGCAATCGTGCTTTTAAAATCAAACCTCAAATTTGCCAGAGAGACTGGGTGGGTCAAGCACACAAAGCCTCTTACACACCATGACCTGCGGAAAGGAGCAGTGATCCCCACAAGTGACTGACCCAGACCTGCCTTTGAGGGTCCAAGTGTCTTCCTGGGTTAGAAGTGTCCTAGAGCAGTCCATAAATGTTGGAATAGGGAGGGGACATACATGGTTATCTGACTGAGCATTTATTAGATGCAAGTGTCTTATATATTAGTCAATTTCTATTTCACCATACATATAATATAGGCTAGATCTTAAACAACTGGACCTCTTATTTCTATTCTCAATCTCTTTCATAAATTAAGCCAGAAGTTTGAAATCATGGCTGTTTTAGATGTAGGAAATCTAATCTACATTCAAGAAGAAAGCTCATTTTTGCTCCTGAAAATGGCCCAACTTAGGACATGAGCTCCATTTAATAACATATTGCATCACAATATCAATGTAAGAAATTCACTTATACTTCTTAGACTTCTTACCAAATATAACTTGTTTTTTTGTTTTTGTTTGTTTGTTTGTTTTCGCAAAACTGTTACATCTAGTTTTCTAGAGAACTTCCCCTTCTTGGTGGTCATGCTTCCCTTGCTCTTTAAGCCCTACCAGGCCATACACACAGGTTTATCCATTCCATAGTTCACACTCTCAAGGACAGTGTTTACTTCTTCAAGAGTTTTCCTCTTAAAAACAGCATTTCCTGAAATGCAGATTTCCCATCTTCCAATGGTTTCTTTAGTCCGGCTTTCACAGCATCAGTGTCTCAGAATGAGGAGATGAGAGGCAGGCTGGAGGCATTTCCCTTCTCTTATTCACAAGAAGATGAATAATGAAAACCTGACAGATCATTTCATAGTATCTGCTCATCACTCAGCTGAATAAAGCTGAACTGTGTAGAAAGGATGTAGCTATAAGGGGACAGACTGAGGTATTTTTAAAAGTATTGCTGAGGAGAGAGACCAAGATGGTGGAGTAGAAGGATGTGCACTCATCTGTTCCTACGAAAATGCCAGAATTTGCAACCAACTGCTGAAAAACCAACCAAGAAGAGGAGGTTGGATACACCAAAAAGATATCCCACATCCAAGAGCAAAGGAGAAGCCACAGCAAGACAGTAGGAGGGGTGCAATCGTGCTTTTAAAATCAAACCTCAAATTTGCCAGAGAGACTGGGTGGGTCAAGCACACAAAGCCTCTTACACACCATGACCTGCGGAAAGGAGCAGTGATCCCCACAAGTGACTGACCCAGACCTGCCTTTGAGGGTCCAAGTGTCTTCCTGGGTTAGAAGTGTCCTAGAGCAGTCCTCGGAAAGACGTTACACTTAATTCCTCTTGAAGGAGGCTGTTGTTAGCCAAATCATAAAGCCATCATGCAGGACTGGGGAAATAGACTTTGTGAGCACCAGGATCCAGAAGAAATGAACAGTGACCCCACATGAGACTGAAGACTAGCCTCTGAGTGCTTTGAAGTCTCTGGTAGTGGTGAGAGTTGACAATGGCCTGCAATGGAGTCAGGGACACTGTGGCAGTGGTCCTGATAGAGCATGCGAGAATAGGTCCTTTGGGAGAGGATCGCCACTACCCTTCCCATAGTTTGGCCTCAGGTTAAAGTACAGGGAAGGAACATAGCTCCACTCAGCAACAAAGGTAACTGGATTAATGATCAAGAGTCTGACCAACCCGAGCCAGGGTGGGACCTTTAGTGCTTGAACAGGCAGAACTACAGAAAAACAGTAAAAAAGACCTTCTGATCTGACTGTTGCCACAGGCAAGAAAAAGACTGACAGGGCCATAATTCCTGCATAGTCAGAAAGAGAAAGGTTGCTGACAACAGAGTTCCCCAAACTAAAACATTTACTATTTTTACATTTTGACTTGTGATGGAGTTGCCTGTAGATTTGCTTAATCTTTTTCCTCCTCCCTAGGTTTTTTTTTTTTTTTCCTTCACCCTCTGTTGTTGTAGCTTCCAATCTTATCAGTACTATTAAGTATATTCATGTTTTTAGAAAAAATTTCTTTTAAATCACATATTTTATTTTGGTTATATAATTCTGATTCTACATTGGCCTTTTGTGGTTCTGTGAGGGTTTGGCTTTTGTTTTTATTATTTTGTTTTGTTGTTCTATAGTTTTCTCTCTCTTTGTTTAAGTTTTTAAATTTTTTATATGTATTATTATTTTTTCTGTAAGTATTCCTTTGCTTCTCTACTGTTCTTTTTCATATGGCATCAAACTTTAATACATACAAACTTTCCTTCTCCTCCTATATTAAACTTTGCATTACTATTCTCTATTTCTTTTCTATTCTTCCTTTCTCTTCTTTCTTTTCCTCATCATATTTCTTAGTCTTTTTTGTTTTCATTGCCTTATCCCCAGGTGGGACTTGCTCTAGAATTGTTCTCCAATTTGTGCTTTAGTTAGTTTGGCTCTTAACTGGTAGATACCATTTTTGGTTTCCTTTATTTGTTGCATTACTCTATTCTACTGAATCTTTTTTATGGACTGTTTGGCTTACGTTATGACTGTATATGTTTGTGGGTATATTCCAGTATGTTAGATAATATTTGCATGATATTTTAATTACCATTTGTCAGGGGTAAACCTTCTGTTTCTCACTTATGCATATATGTTTTAATAACCATTTAATGCCATAATAAACCAGCTATGGAATCTCCATTCCCTGGTCAGGCATCAAACCCAGGGTCTTCAGAGACAAAGCACTGACTCCAAGACCCTAGACTACCAGAGAACATCTAACACTAGACAGCATTAAACAGAGAGAACTTCCACAAAGGCAAGCACTTGTATACAAGACCCAGTATCACCCAACCACCAGCAGCACCCTAAATAAGATGCCTCATCCAAACAACAAACAATACAAAAATACAAAACCAATCATCTACAGACTTAACCCAGGCCTGCTTGTCAGAGGGAAAAAATAAAAACAAAACCACACCTCCTCCTACACCATACAAGAAGCTTACACAAGCCACTGGACCAAACTTACAAGGGCAGAAACCAAAAGCAAGAAAAAATTCAACCTCAAAACCTGGGAAAAAGAGAACTCAAGTATAGTTAAAAAATTAATAATAGTAACGAAAAGTCACAGAAATAGTGCACAAATGAAGGAACAATGTACAAACACACAAGTCCAAACAAACGAAGAGGAATTAGACAAACTTTCTGAAAGAGAATTTAGAAGAATGATACTAACTCTGATCAAAGATGTCAAGAATAGAATACAAGAGAAAATCCAAGAATCAACTAAAACTCTGAACAAAGAAATACAGGAACTTAAAAATGAACAAACAGAAACAAACAACCCAATTGCCAAACTTAAAAATACTATAGAAGGAATCAAACTTAATACATTTTCCCCATATTAAACTTTGCATTACTATTCTCTATTTCTTTTCTATTCTTCCTTTCTCTTCTTTCTTTTCCTCATCATATTTCTTAGTCTTTTTTGTTTTCATTGCCTTATCCCCAGGTGGGACTTGCTCTAGAATTGTTCTCCAATTTGTGCTTTAGTTAGTTTGGCTCTTAACTGGTAGATACCATTTTTGGTTTCCTTTATTTGTTGCATTACTCTATTCTACTGAATCTTTTTTATGGACTGTTTGGCTTACGTTATGACTGTATATGTTTGTGGGTATATTCCAGTATGTTAGATAATATTTGCATGATATTTTAATTACCATTTGTCAGGGGTAAACCTTCTGTTTCTCACTTATGCATATATGTTTTAATAACCATTTAATGCCATAATAAACCAGCTATGGAATCTCCATTCCCTGGTCAGGCATCAAACCCAGGGTCTTCAGAGACAAAGCACTGACTCCAAGACCCTAGGCTACCAGAGAACATCTAACACTAGACAGCATTAAACAGAGAGAACTTCCACAAAGGCAAGCACTTGTATACAAGACCCAGTATCACCCAACCACCAGCAGCACCCTAAATAAGATGCCTCATCCAAACAACAAACAATACAAAAATACAAAACCAATCATCTACAGACTTAACCCAGGCCTGCTTGTCAGAGGGAAAAAATAAAAACAAAACCACACCTCCTCCTACACCATACAAGAAGCTTACACAAGCCACTGGACCAAACTTACAAGGGCAGAAACCAAAAGCAAGAAAAAATTCAACCTCAAAACCTGGGAAAAAGAGAACTCAAGTATAGTTAAAAAATTAATAATAGTAACGAAAAGTCACAGAAATAGTGCACAAATGAAGGAACAATGTACAAACACACAAGTCCAAACAAACGAAGAGGAATTAGACAAACTTTCTGAAAGAGAATTTAGAAGAATGATACTAACTCTGATCAAAGATGTCAAGAATAGAATACAAGAGAAAATCCAAGAATCAACTAAAACTCTGAACAAAGAAATACAGGAACTTAAAAATGAACAAACAGAAACAAACAACCCAATTGCCAAACTTAAAAATACTATAGAAGGAATCAAGAGCAGAGTATCTGAGGCAGAAGAATGGATAAGTGAGCTGGAGGAAATAACTGCTGAAGAACAGAAGAAAGATCAAAGAATGAAAAGAGCTAAGGATTGTCTCAGAGACCTCTGGAATAATATCAAACACACCAACATTCAAATTATAGGGATTCCAGAAGAATAAGAGAAAAAGGAAGAGTATGAGAAAAATTTTGAAGGGATTATAGTTGAAAACTTCCCCAACATGGGAAAGAAAACGGTCAATCAAGTCCAAGAAGCACAAAAAGTCCCACACAGGATAAACCCTAGAAGAAACAACCCAAGACACATACTAATTAAGCTAAGACAAATTAAATACAAAGAAAGAATATTAAAAACAGCAAGGGAAAAACAACAAGTGACATACAAAGGGAACCCCATATTTATAACAGCTTATCTTTCAGCAGAAACTCTTTAGGCCAGAAGGGAATGGCAAGACATATTTAAGGTGCTGAAAGAGAAACATCTACAACCAAGATTACTCTATCTTTCAAAGATTTCATTCAAAATTGATGGAGAACTCAAAGTCTTTACAGACAAGCACAAATTAAGAAAATTGAAGACTACCAAACCAGCCTTACAACAAATGGTAAAGGGACTTACACTCAGCAAATACAAGAGAAGAAAAGGATCTATAAAACAAACCTCAAACATTTAACAAGATGGCAATAGGAGCATTTGATTTGATAATTACCTTAAATGCAAGTGGATAAAAGGCTCCAACCAAAAGACACAGACTAGGTGAATGGATACAAAAATAAGACTCATATATATGCTGTTTACAAGAAACCCACTTCAGACCAAACGACACATACAGACTGAAAGTGAGAGGATGGAAAAACATATTCCATGCAATGAAAATCAAAAGAAAGTTGGAGTAGCAATCCTCATATCAGACATTATAGACCTTAAAATAAAGAAGGTTATAAGAAATAAGAGAGGACACTACATAATGATCAAGGGACCAATCCAAGAGGAAGATATAACAATTATAAACATCTATGCACGCAACTTAGGAGCACCTCAATACATAAGGTGAACACTATCAGACATAAAAGGAGAAATTGACCGTAACACAATAATAGTTGGAGACTTTAACACCCTCCTTATACCAATGGACAGATGATCAAAATAGAAAATTAATAAGGAAACACAAGCCTTAAACAATACAATAGGCAAGATGGATTTCATTGATATATTTAGGACTTTCCATTCAAATGAAGAAGAATACACTTTCTTCACAAGTGCACACAGAACATTTTCCAGGATAGACTACATCTTGGTTCACAAATCAAACCTCAGTAAATTTAAGAAAATTGAAATTATATCAGCCATCTTTTCTGATCACAATGCTGTGAGACTAGACATCAGTTACAAGAAAAATTCACTAAAAACACAAATACATGTAGATTAAACAATACATTTTAAAATAGTGAACAGATTACCAAACATATCAAAAGGGAAATAAAAAATTCCTGGAAGAAAATGTCAGTGAAAACATGACAACTCAAAACTTATGGGATGCAGCAAAAGCAGTTCTTAGAGGCAAGTTTAGAGCAATACAATCCTACCTCAAGAAACAAGAAAAACAACCTAACTTTACACCTAAAACAACTGGAAAAATGAAGAACCAAAAAACCTGAAAGTTAGCAGAAGAAGTGAAATCATAAAGGTCAGAGCAGAAATGAATGAAAAAGAAATGAAAGAAACAATAGTAAAGATTAATAAAACCAAAAGCTGGTTCTTCAAAAAGGTAAATAAAGTTGACAAACATTTGGCCAGACTCATCAGGAAAGAAAGAGGGAAGAATCAAATCAACAAAATGAGAAATGAAAAAGGAGAGGTTACAACAGACAATACAGAAATACAAAGGATTATAAGAGACTATGATGAACAACTATATGGCAATAGAATGGATAACCTGGAAGAAATGGACAGATTCTTAAGAAGTACAAACTTCTAACACACAACCAGGAGAAAATAGAAATCATGAACTATCCAACCAAAAGCTCAGAAATAGAATCTGTGATCAAAGATCTCCCCCAAATTAAAAGCCCAGGGTCAGATGGCTTCACAGATGAATTCTATCAGTCATTTAGAGAAGACCTAATCCCTATCCTTCTAAAACTCTTTCAAAAAATAGCACAGGAAGGAACACTTCCAAACTCATTCTATGATGCCACCATCACCATGATATCAAAGTCAAGCAAGGACAACACAGAAAACAAAATTACAGACCAATATCACTGATAAATACAGACACAAAATTCCTCAACAAAATTCTTGCAAACAGAATTCAACAACACATCAAAAAGCTCACACATCGTGATAAAGTTGGGTTTATTCCAAGCATGCAAGTATTCTTCAATATTCACAAATCAGTCAATATCATATACCATATTAACAAATGAAATGATGAAAATCATATGATAATCTCAAGAGATACAGAAAAAGCCTTTGACAAAACTCAGCACTCATTTGTGATAAAAACTCTTCAAAAAATGGGCATAGAAGGAACCTACCACAACATAGTGAAAGCCATATACAATAAGCCCACAGCAAACATTATTCTCAACAGTGAAAAACTGAAAGCATCCCCTCTAAGATCAGGAACAAGACAGGGTGTCCACTCTCACCACTATCATTCAATATAGTCTTGGAAGTTCTAGCTACAGCAATTAGAGGAGAAAAAGAAATAAAAGGAGGGCTTCTCTGGTGGTCCAGTGGGTAGGGACACTGCCTTGCAATGCAGGGCGTGCCAGTTCAATCTCTGGCCTGGGAAGATTCTGTGTGCCACTTAGTGGTTGGACCGATGTGTCCAACTACCAAGCCGGAGCTCTGGAGCACATGTGCCCAGAGTCAGTGTTCTGAGATGATAGGAGTCACTGAGATGGGAGGCCCATACTGGCCAGAGAACAACAATGGATGAAAATAAATAAATGAAAGACCAATAGAAGTGGCCAAAAAAAAGAAAGAAAAGGAATCCAGACTGGAAAAGAAGAAGTAAAACTCTCACTGTTTGCAGATGATATGATACTATACATAGAAGACCCTAAAGATACTATCAGAAAATTATTAGAGCTAATCAGGAAGTTTATCAAAGTTGCAGGATACAAAATCAATATAGAGAAATCACTTGCATTCCTATATACTAACAATGAAAATTCAGAAAGAGAAATCAAGAAAACAATCCCATTCACCACTGCAACAAAGAGAATAAAATATCTAGGAATAAACCTACCTAAAGAGACTAAAGAACTGTGCACAGAAAAATACAACACGCTGGGTTTCCCTGGTGATCTAATGGGTAAGGACTCTGCCTTGTGGTGCAGGGGCACCAGTTTGATCCCTGACCCAGAAAGATTCCACATGCCATGCAGCAGCTGGAATGATGTGTCTAATTACAAGCCAGCACTCTGGAGTGCATGAACCCAGAGCCGGTACTGTGTAAGGAGAGAGGCCACTGCAATGGGAGACCCACATAGGCCAAAGAATAAAGATGGATGAAAATAAATAAATAAAAACCAATAAAAAGGTCAAGATTTGAAAAAGAAAAGAAAAATGTAAGACACTAAAGAAATAAATAAAAGAAGACATAAATAGTTGGAGAGATATTCCACGTTCCTGGGTTGGAAGAATCAATATCATAAAAATGACTATACTACCAAATGTAATCTACAGATTCAATATGATCCCTATCAATTTACCAATGGCATTTTTCACAGAACTAGAACAAAAATAACACAATTCACAGGAAAACACAAAAGACCCCGAATAGCCAAAGTAGTCTTGAGAAAGAAGTTTGGAGCTGGAAGAATCAACCTTCCTAGCCTTAGACTATACTACAAAGCAGCAGTCATCAAGATAGTATGGTACTGGCACAAAAACAGAAATATAGACCAATGGAACAAGATAAAGAGCCCAGAGATAAACCCATGCAGGTATGGGTACCTTATTTTTGACAACGGAGGCAAGAATATACAATTGGGCAAAGACAGCCTCTTCAACAAGTGGTGCTGGGAAAACTGGACAGCTGCATGTAAAAGAATGAAGCTGGAATACTACCTAACACCATACACAAAGATAAACTCAAAATGGATCAAAGATTTGCAGATGATATGATACTATACATAGAAGACCCTAAAGATACTATCAGAAAATTATTAGAGCTAATCAGGAAGTTTATCAAAGTTGCAGGATACAAAATCAATATAGAGAAATCACTTGCATTCCTATATACTAACAATGAAAATTCAGAAAGAGAAATCAAGAAAACAATCCCATTCACCACTGCAACAAAGAGAATAAAATATCTAGGAATAAACCTACCTAAAGAGACTAAAGAACTGTGCACAGAAAAATACAACACACTGGGTTTCCCTGGTGATCTAATGGGTAAGGACTCTGCCTTGTGGTGCAGGGGCACCAGTTTGATCCCTGACCCAGAAAGATTCCACATGCCATGCAGCAGCTGGAATGATGTGTCTAATTACAAGCCAGCACTCTGGAGTGCATGAACCCAGAGCCGGTACTGTGTAAGGAGAGAGGCCACTGCAATGGGAGACCCACATAGGCCAAAGAATAAAGATGGATGAAAATAAATAAATAAAAACCAATAAAAAGGTCAAGATTTGAAAAAGAAAAGAAAAATGTAAGACACTAAAGAAATAAATAAAAGAAGACATAAATAGTTGGAGAGATATTCCACGTTCCTGGGTTGGAAGAATCAATATCATAAAAATGACTATACTACCAAATGTAATCTACAGATTCAATATGATCCCTATCAATTTACCAATGGCATTTTTCACAGAACTAGAACAAAAATAACACAATTCACAGGAAAACACAAAAGACCCCGAATAGCCAAAGTAGTCTTGAGAAAGAAGTTTGGAGCTGGAAGAATCAACCTTCCTAGCCTTAGACTATACTACAAAGCAGCAGTCATCAAGATAGTATGGTACTGGCACAAAAACAGAAATATAGACCAATGGAACAAGATAAAGAGCCCAGAGATAAACCCATGCAGGTATGGGTACCTTATTTTTGACAACGGAGGCAAGAATATACAATTGGGCAAAGACAGCCTCTTCAACAAGTGGTGCTGGGAAAACTGGACAGCTGCATGTAAAAGAATGAAGCTGGAATACTACCTAACACCATACACAAAGATAAACTCAAAATGGATCAAAGACCCAATCGTGAGACCAGAGACCATAAAACTCCTGGAGGAAAACAGAGGCAGAACACTCAATGACATAAATCAAAGCAGGATCATCTATGACCTGCCTCTTAGAGTAATGGAAATAAAGACAGAAATAGACAAGTGGGGACCTAATGAAACTTAAAAGTTTTTGCACAGCAAAAGAAACTATAAACAAGGTAAAAAGACAACTCTCAGGATGGTTGAAAATAATAGCAAATGAAACAACCAACGAAGAATTGATTTCCAAAATATACAAACAGCTCAAACAACTCATAACCAAAAAAAAAACAAACAAACAAACAAACAACCCAATCAAAAAAATAGGAAAAAGACCTAAACAGACCTCTCTCTGATGAAGACATACAGATGGCCAACAAACACAGGAAAAGATGCTCAACTTCACTCATTGTTGGAGAAATGCAAATCAAAACTAAAATGAGATATCACCTAACATCAGTCAGAAGGGCCATTATCAAAAAACCTATAAACAATAAATGCTGGAAAAGGTGTGGAGAAAAGGGAACCCTCTTGCACTGTTGATGGGAATGTGAATTGATACAGCCACTCAGTGTGGAGATTCCTCAAAAAACTAGGAATAGAGCCAAGCTATGAGCCAGCAATCCCGCTTATACCCTGAGGAAATCAAAATTGAGACACATGTACCCCATTGTTCACTGCAGCACTATTTACAATAGCTAGTTACTTCCATAAACAACTTAGATATCCATCCACAGATGAGTGGATAAAGAAGCTGTGGTGCATATATACAATGGAATATTGCTCAGCCATAGAAAGAAATACATTTGAATCAGTTCTAATGGGGTGGATGAATCTAGAACCTGTTATGCAGAGCAAAGTATGTCAGAGAGAGAAAGATAAATATTCTATACTGACACATGTGTATGGAGTCTAGGAAGATGGTGCTGATAGGGCGTCCCTGGTGGCCCAGTGGGTAAGGACACCGCCTTGCAGTGCAAGGGGTGCCGGCTGGATCCCTGGCCTGGGGAGATCCCACGTGCCGCGAAGCGGCAGGACCGATGTGTCCAATTACCGAGCCAGAGCTCTGGAGCACATACGCCCAGAGCCGGTGCTCTGCGACAACAGAGGCCACCGCGATGGGAAGCCCACACGGGCCAAAGAACAAAGATGGATGAAAATAGATAAATGAAAGACCAATAGAAGTGGTCCGCCCACCCCCATCCCTCCCCAACCCGCTTCTCCTTCCAAAAAAAAAAAAAAAGATGGTGCTGATAAATGAACATGCAGAGCAGCAATGAAGAGGAGGACCTGGAAAGTGGGCAGGTAGGGGCATGTTCACTTCTCACAGAAAGGTTAAGAAAAGATGTCCCGGCGGAGCAGACAAGTGTCTCCTCATATTGAGGATAGGCTTACCTGCAAGCCTCGCCTCTCTGAGACCAATACAGAGCACAAAGGTTCTTCCTCTTACCAGCTTTTTAATGTTAATGAAACACTTTATAACTCAAAGGAGTGCCCTTTGTAAATAAGAATTGTAAGAATGTTTTTCTATAAACAAGGTGTTGGTGTGGGAGAAAGGGCTCTGGTGATGACCTTGTTTACATCTCTAGAGAGACAAAAAGCTTCTTTATGATTACTAATTAATTTAAAATTTCTAGTTGGAAAAAATATAAAGAAACTATGGTCAAATAAGCCCAGATTCTGCCTCTAGCGATGAGGAATGTGTGACTTATG
Organism: Tragulus kanchil; assembly: GCA_022376925.1. NCBI lineage: Eukaryota > Metazoa > Chordata > Mammalia > Artiodactyla > Tragulidae > Tragulus > Tragulus kanchil. The sequence continues at coordinate 47,405,781 of JAIOJX010000025.1, forward strand.
CCACTTTGCCCGAGAGCGGCATTCTCCTCTTAAGATTCAGAGACCTAAAAGTAAATAAGAAGTCTTCTAGTTTCCTGGAAAGGGAAGTCCCTGTGGCAACCTTCTGTTTGCTTAAAGATAGTTTAACTTGCATTTAGTTCATGTGGTAAAAGTAGAGTTTTTCTTTTAATCACAGATTGAATAGGTAAGCGATAATTTTTATTTTAATGATATATATATAAGGTTTCACTAGTAAAAAGGGAAAGAAGAATAGTAACATGCATTGTTTGTTTCTCTGAGTTTTAATCCACACAGCAGTTAAAGGCAGATAAGCTCACCAGCCCGGAAAGCCTCTGTGGCCTGTGGAGAATTCCGTGCTATGTGGAGAATTCTGTGCCCTGTAGAGAGTTCTCAGAAAATTCTGTGCTGCACAGAGGATTCTGCGGCCTGCAGAGGATTCTGTGCTAAGCAGAAAATTCTTAGAAAACTCTGTATCACAAAGAGAGAATTTTCATTATAAAAAGGGGAGAGTAGATTGTTCAGGAGGCTCGCTCACGGAGATCCACTGCGCCGATGTGAGATCGAGACTCTCCAGCTCTGGGGTAAGAACATCTGTTTACATTTGATTTGAGTTCTGATTATTTATGATTACTTGTGCTTGCCTTTATTTGATGATTAATAAACCCACTCTTGGTTTGACAGTACTTGAGACCACGATACTTTATTGTCGAGGTCCGAGGCTCACACCCTGAGGGGATCACGCTGTGTTTGTGTAAAGGTCTCTGAGCTATTTAATATAGTTTCTCTTAGCGAGAACTAGTGAGAATAGTAATCAGAGTAAACTCCGACGCGGTGCCCACGACACGGTCTTCGGGGCATTGGTGTGAGGGAGGGGAATATGCTGTGGGACTACAGGATCTCAAACAGGGGTTCTGTGGAACCTGGAGGGGTGGTATGGGGAGGGAGATGGGGAGAAGTTCGGGAGGAGGGAGGACATATGTATACCTATGGTAAACTCAGGTTGATGTGTGGCAATAAACAACTAAATCCTGTAAAAAAATAATTAATTAATTAAATTAAAATAGATAAATAAAGTATATGAGTGAACCAGAAAAGGAGGTGAGGATGTGTATGGAAGAAGAGATGTTTTGGGGCTTGTTTTTGCTTTGAGGAGGGGCAGAAGCCGCATCTGATATATGTTTACCTCCTATCTTTTCTTAAAATTTAATTTTTCGATTAAAATTGTATCTATTTAAGAAATGATTAACACCTTTAAGTAATTAACACACCCATCTCCTTAGCTGTTACTTTTGTGCACCTTATATCTGCACTCTTAGAAAATGACCAGTATACAGTACATTATTATGTACTATAGTCATCACACTGCACACTAGATCTCTAAAACCTATTCATCCTGCATAAATTAAACTTTGTACCCTTTGACCAGCATCTCCCATTTCCACTGCTTCTTCACCCTTGAGAGCCCACTTTTTGACATTTTGTGTTCAACTTTTTTGGATTCCACATACAATCAAAATCAAGCAAGATTATACAGTATTTTTCTTTCCATGCTTGTTAATTTCACTTAGTATAATTTCTTCCAGGTTCATCCACATTCTCATAAATGGTAGGCTCTCCTGTATCAAGGTTGAATAATTTGAAATCTATGTCCTCACAAAGACTTACACTATGATCAATGGATATTTATTGATTTTATTCTAGTTTCATTCAAATAAGGAATTGTATGCAGTACATTTTCTCAATGCCCTAGAAGAACAAGGGCAGTAAATAGGATTTTGAATCCTGGGTCCATCATTGTGTTAAGTGGGAAGAACAGTCACTTCCCTAGGTGAAGATTCAGTGAAAGTACAGAAAGTGCCCAATGCCTGACATGCAATAAGCATTCAATAAAAGTCGTGATTTATTCCCATTTCTCATTTTCCCCCACATCTTTCTGTTCCTATGCAGCACAACTCCAGCCTTCCCGGGGTTGCACTGAGATAGTTCTCAACAATTATGCCTCAATGATTACTGCACCAGGGCTCACCTATGAGGCATGCCACAAATATGTGCTTATGATACAGGATAACTTCCAATGTGCTTGAATAATTTTTGAAAAATAAGTGTTATCATATTTATTGAAGTATAGTTACTTTGCAAGGTTGTGTTAGTTTCAAGTGTACAGCAAAGAGATTCAGTTATATATACATTCTTTTTCACATTTGTTTCCATTATAGGTTATTACAAGATATTGAACATAGTTTCCTGTGCTACTCAGTAGGTCCTTGTTGTTTGTCTATTTTATATATAGTAGTGTGTGCATGTTAATCTCAAACCCTTAATTTACATTTCCACACCCCTTTGTCCCACTTTACCATCCCCGTTGGTAATCATACATTTGTTTTTTACATCTATGAGTCTATTTCTGTGGAAAATAAATGTTATTCTATGTCTACCCTTAACAGGCTATCCCCAGAACAATGTCACTCTTAGTCACTCTCACTCCAGTAAGCTCCCAGTTAGGATGCTGCCCCTATGTCATCCTTTTTGCATAAATTAAACTTTGTACCCTTTGACCAGCATCTCCCATTTCCACTGCTTCTTCACCCTTGAGAGCCCACTTTTTGACATTTTGTGTTCAACTTTTTTGGATTCCACATACAATCAAAATCAAGCAAGATTATACAGTATTTTTCTTTCCATGCTTGTTAATTTCACTTAGTATAATTTCTTCCAGGTTCATCCACATTCTCATAAATGGTAGGCTCTCCTGTATCAAGGCTGAATAATTTGAAATCTATGTCCTCACAAAGACTTACACTATGATCAATGGATATTTATTGATTTTATTCTAGTTTCATTCAAATAAGGAATTGTATGCAGTACATTTTCTCAATGCCCTAGAAGAACAAGGGCAGTAAATAGGATTTTGAATCCTGGGTCCATCATTGTGTTAAGTGGGAAGAACAGTCACTTCCCTAGGTGAAGATTCAGTGAAAGTACAGAAAGTGCCCAATGCCTGACATGCAATAAGCATTCAATAAAAGTCGTGATTTATTCCCATTTCTCATTTTCCCCCACATCTTTCTGTTCCTATGCAGCACAACTCCAGCCTTCCCAGGGTTGCACTGAGATAGTTCTCAACAATTATGCCTCAATGATTACTGCACCAGGGCTCACCTATGAGGCATGCCACAAATATGTGCTTATGATACAGGATAACTTCCAATGTGCTTGAATAATTTTTGAAAATAAGTGTTATCATATTTATTGAAGTATAGTTACTTTGCAAGGTTGTGTTAGTTTCAAGTGTACAGCAAAGAGATTCAGTTATATATACATTCTTTTTCACATTTGTTTCCATTATAGGTTATTACAAGATATTGAACATAGTTTCCTGTGCTACTCAGTAGGTCCTTGTTGTTTGTCTATTTTATATATAGTAGTGTGTGCATGTTAATCTCAAACCCTTAATTTACATTTCCACACCCCTTTGTCCCACTTTACCATCCCCGTTGGTAATCATACATTTGTTTTTTACATCTATGAGTCTATTTCTGTGGAAAATAAATGTTATTCTATGTCTACCCTTAACAGGCTATCCCCAGAACAATGTCACTCTTAGTCATTCTCACTCCAGTAAGCTCCCAGTTAGGACGCTGCCCCTCAAACTGACTGCCAGCTCCAATCATTAATGTCACATACAGACACACTTCAGAACCTCAGAGATACTGTGAGTTCAATTCCAGATGACGGCAATAAAGTAAATGTTACGACAAAGTGAGTCACACAAATTTTTTGGTTTCCCGGTGCATATAAAAATTATTTTTATAGTATACTATAATCTTTCTTTTTTAATTTTTACAGAGTTTTGTTCACAGACATGTATGTTCCCAAATCAGTCATATGCATATCCCTGGCCCCCTCCCCACTCCTTTTCCCCCCACTATCCCACCCCTCCAGGCTATCACACAGCGCCCAGGAATAGGATCTCCTATTCCTGCAGCGCAATGACAATAGCTATCGTTTTCACATATGATAGTACAGGTTTCCATGTTACTCCCTCTATGCCTCCCACCCACTGTTCATTCCCCACAATGTCCGTATGTCTATTCTCTATGTCTGTTTTTCCATCACTTCACTGTGTGTGTTATCTTTACCCTTTTACTAGATTCCATATATATGTGTTAGTATACTGTACTTGTCTTTCTCTTTTTGACTTACTTCACTCTTTATGATAGATTCTAGATCCAACTACCTCATTAGGACTCTTCTGCATTTCTTTTTACAGCTGAGAAGTACTTCATTGTACCAGAGCTTCTTTATCCATTCATTCGTCGATGGACATCTAGGTTGCTTCCATGTTTTAGCCATTGTATAGAGAGCTGCAATGAACATTGGGGGTACAGGTGCTTCTTTCAGTTTTGATTTCATCAGGGTATAATAGTGGGATTGCTGGGTGATATGGTGCTTCTATTTTTAGTTTTTTAAGGAATCTCCATACTGTCCTCCATAAGCGGCTGTATCAATTTACATTCCCACCAGCAATGCAAGAGTGTTGCCTTTTCTTTAAGGAGGTGAAAATATAAAATGTGACAAAGACAGCCTCTTCAACAAATGGTACTGGGAAAATTGGACAGCAACATGCCAAAAAATGAAGTTGGAACATTTCCTCACACCATACACAAAGATAAACTCAAAATAGATTAAAGATCTAAATGGAAGACCAGAAACCATAAAACTCTTAGAGGAGAATACAGGTAAAACACTCAAGAACATAAATCAAAGCAAGATCTTCCATGACCCACCTACTAGAATAGTGGAACTAAAAATAAAAATTAACATGTGGGACCTAATGAAACGTAAAAGCTTTTGTACACTATAGTATACTATAATCTTTAAGTGTGCAATAGCATTAGGCATAAAAAAAGCAATGTACATGACTTAATTAAAAAATACTTTGCTATTAAAAATGCTAACCATCATCTAAGACTTCAGTAAGTTGTAAACTTTTTGCAATAGTAATAACAAAGGTCACTGATAATGATCATCATAATAGAATACAATAATAATGAAATGGCTTGAAACAGTGTGAGAGCTGCCAAAATGTGAAACAGAGATAAGCAAAATAAGCAAATGCTGTGAAAATATTGCCATTGATAGACTTGCTTGATACAGAGCTGCCACAAACCTCCAGTTTATAAAAAATGCAATATTTGCAAAAATTAATGAACAATGTATGCCTTGTAAATTTGCTATTTGAAGACATCCAATTCCCCATTCCTACTCAGTACCAAAGCCTCAGTCTGGCTTCTCTCAAACACTCAACTCACTAAGATACCCTTCTTACCAGAGGTCTTTCATTACAGATCTACATGCCTCAGAGCAGCACATTGGCAAAGGCTTTAAAAAGAGTTTTTCCTTAACCTGATTAAATTCTTAGGACCTCTCTCCCTCTCTGATTTCCTTCTCACTAGTTGAGGGTCAATAGGAAACGGACTTCTTTTCCTCTTTATCAGCATAAACCCTCGGCCTTGTGGCTTTTTGCCAGGCCTCCAAAACATTATCTTAAGAGGAGATTTGGAGTTTCATGAACAATTTCATGATATCTGCATTCTGGAAGAACTGGAAACAGAAACTGAGCTGTAAATGCTGGAATGTCACGCTTGAAAGCAACCTCCATTTTCCATTCTGGATAGATTTTAAAATATGGTATCATTCCCAGAGCTTTTAGGAATAATTCAACTTCCATCTTCCCACCCTTCCCTTTGGTCTTAATCCATCCCTCAAAGCAGATGGCACCCAAGATTCTAACATTAAAATCTGCCAAGAGACATGAAAAAACTAGTAAGCATAAATCTGTTAATTGCTAGAAATATTTTATGGAAATACATTTCTAAAGCACTATGCATTTGAGGCAAAAGTCCCAGTGCTCTACAAGGACGTCTCTGGCATGGGGTTGAGAACTGTGGAGTCACACAGCATTAAAGATGGATAAGGACAGGAAGTGGGCAGGCGACTGAGAACTGGGAATGATAATAACTAGATTTTGTGGAGTGCTTACTGAAACAAACATGTTTTTTCTCATTTGGAGCTATTCCCCAAGGAAAAACTTTTTAAGAATCACACTAAATGGGGAAACAAGTTGAGTGTAAGATGCAAATTCAAGGCCAGTAGAGGGGGTTGGTGGCAAAAAGATTAATTTACCTAAGTTGGATCCATAACTAATATAGGTTTCTTTAAAATGAGAAATCTGAAATAGAAACTTGCTTGATACAGAGCTGCCACAAACCTCCAGTTTATAAAAAATGCAATATTTGCAAAAATTAATGAACAATGTATGCCTTGTAAATTTGCTATTTGAAGACATCCAATTCCCCATTCCTACTCAGTACCAAAGCCTCAGTCTGGCTTCTCTCAAACACTCAACTCACTAAGATACCCTTCTTACCAGAGGTCTTTCATTACAGATCTACATGCCTCAGAGCAGCACATTGGCAAAGGCTTTAAAAAGAGTTTTTCCTTAACCTGATTAAATTCTTAGGACCTCTCTCCCTCTCTGATTTCCTTCTCACTAGTTGAGGGTCAATAGGAAACGGACTTCTTTTCCTCTTTATCAGCATAAACCCTCAGCCTTGTGGCTTTTTGCCAGGCCTCCAAAACATTATCTTAAGAGGAGATTTGGAGTTTCATGAACAATTTCATGATATCTGCATTCTGGAAGAACTGGAAACAGAAACTGAGCTGTAAATGCTGGAATGTCACGCTTGAAAGCAACCTCCGTTTTCCATTCTGGATAGATTTTAAAATATGGTATCATTCCCAGAACTTTTAGGAATAATTCAACTTCCATCTTCCCACCCTTCCCTTTGGTCTTAATCCATCCCTCAAAGCAGATGGCACCCAAGATTCTAACATTAAAATCTGCCAAGAGATATGAAAAAACTAGTAAGCATAAATCTGTTAATTGCTAGAAATATTTTATGGAAATACATTTCTAAAGCACTATGCATTTGAGGCAAAAGTCCCAGTGCTCTACAAGGACGTCTCTGGCATGGGGTTGAGAACTGTGGAGTCACACAGCATTAAAGATGGATAAGGACAGGAAGTGGGCAGGCGACTGAGAACTGGGAATGATAATAACTAGATTTTGTGGAATGCTTACTGAAACAAACATGTTTTTTCTCATTTGGAGCTATTCCCCAAGGAAAAACTTTTTAAGAATCACACTAAATGGGGAAACAAGTTGAGTGTAAGATGCAAATTCAAGGCCAGTAGAGGGGGCTGGTGGCAAAAAGATTAATTTACCTAAGTTGGATCCATAACTAATATAGGTCTTTAAAGCGGCTAAGCAGTAAACAGAGTCAAGTCCAGCAGTGCCCAGAATGCTCTGCTGAGGTTTTCAGAGCTCTAAGCAGTTTTGCCACACTCAGGGAAACACAGGGATACCCCTGGAAACAAAGGTACAGAGAGGGAGTTCCAGGCTGCAAGAGAACATAAATCCACAGCGCAGGCTTTTCACCCTGTGCGAGTGTGTATGTGTGCATGTGCATGTGTGTACTCAGTCACGTCTGACTCTGTGTGACTCCATGCACTGTAGCCCACTAGGCTCCTCTGTCTATGGGGTTTTCCAGGCAAAAGTACTGGAGTGGGTTGCCATTTCCTTCTCCATTTCACCCTGTACAATCAACCAAAGAGAAATCACCAGGATTTTCATTTATAAAGCATGGGTAAAATGACATGTTATAGAGACTAGGCTCTTAGGACCTTTGACCTGCTGTAGTAGAATCTCTCTCAAATGGGGTTGTTGTGTTGTTTAGTGGCTAAACAAGACAGCTGAAATCCCCTGGGCATGTCTCCTAAAACCCTTAGGAATCTGAGTCCTCTGATGGCCTAGTCTCAGTGTAGTGACACTTTCAAAAGAATGCTAGTCTATTCTGAAAGCCAAGAATAATACACAGAGCTGTTCGGGTTTTTTTAAGGGGATAACCAGAGTCTTCACATGGCTTCCAATAGATAGGATTCCCTAACATCCTTGGACAGCTTTGCTTTCCCCCAGGTTTCACACTCAGGAGAGCTATGAAATCCCACCCTCACTCCCAGTTCTCTTGAGCTCTCATTCTCCTCCTCTTCCACCATCATTCCCGGCCCAGAACCCCATGCTCCCAACCAGTGAGTTGCCGACCACATTCAACTCCAGAAAGTGAAACAAAGTCCATGCCCTCATCCTAAGCATTTTCCTCTTTTTTTAAATTACAGTAAAGCTACATCAACGATATGTGTCAATCTTAAGGTATAGTCAGATGAGTTCTGACTAATATATATGTATATATATGCTAAAAAATGTCCATTCTTTGGAAGGAAAGCTGGACAGAATATTAAAAAGCAGAGACATCATTTTGAGAACAAAGGTCTGTATAGTCAAAGCTACAGTTTTTCTAGTAGTCAAATACAGATGAGAGAGTTGGACCATAAAGAAGATTGAGCACCAAAGAATTGATGCTTTCAACTGTGGTGCTGGAAAAGACTCTTGAGATTCCCTTGGACTGCAAGGAGATCAAACCAGTCAATCCTAAAGGAAATCAACCCTGAATATTCATTGGAAGGACTGATGCTGAAGGTGAAACTCCAACACTTTGGCCATGGGATGTGAAGAGCTGACTCACTGAAAAAGACCCAGATGTTGGGCAAGGTTGAGGGTAGGAGGAGAAAGGGACAGCAGAGGATGAGACAGTGCGGTGGCATCACTGACTCAATGGACATGAGTTTGAGCAAGTTCCAGGAGCTAGTGAAGGGCAGGGAAGCCTGCTCTGCTGCAGTCCACTGGGTTGCAAAGAGTTGAACGCAACTTGGTGACTGAACAACAATGAACATATATGTATAGGGTACGTATACATAAGTAAAACTGCATTTCACAGTTGATACATAGTACATTTAGTGTATATGTGTGCGTATAACCAACATATGATCCAAACGTGGGATATTTCACTTACCCTAGAAAGTTTCCTCATCCCTCCATCCAGTCACTCTCCACCCATAAGCAGTCACCATTCTAATTTCTATTTCCATAGACCAATTTCACTAGTTCGCTAGTTTTACATAAATAAAATAATATATGTGCTTTTTGTGCCTGGTTTATTTGACTCAAATTCATCCATGATGTTTCATGTTCTAACAGATCATTCTTTCATTCTGCTGGGTAGTGAATGGTATATTAAATCTACATGGCACAATTTATCAATTCCCCATAAACATGTGTTTTGTTTCCAATTTGGGTCTGTTGTGAAAGACTACTATGAACATTCTTGTATGAGGCATTTCACCCACTTTTCTTTGGTAAAAATCTATGTATGGAATTGCAGGGTCAAGGGAAAGTGTATATTTAACTTTATAGGAAACTACCAAACACCTTCTCCCAAAGTATTTTACCAGCGACACATGAGAGTTCCAGGTGCCCCACATTCTCTCCAACATTGACACTGTCTTTTAAATTTTATCCATTATAGTGAATGCAAGATCTTCATCTCCTTGATGATCAACGATGTTGAATATTTTTCCATGGATTTATAAATGCACTTTTTTGTTAAATGTCTGTCCAAGTATTTTGCCCATTTTTTTGACTTGGATATTTTATTATTTATTGTAACAATTTGGCAAATATATTCTCTCAATAGATACCTTACTTTTTCATTTTCATGATGGTCTCTTTTGATGAGCAAAACTTTTTTAATTTTTATGCAATTCGGCTTTAACATTTTTTTTTTCTTTAAGGTTTGGGCTCTTTTATCCTCTCTGAGACATCAGATATATTCTCCTATATATCTCTGAGATATTCTCCTGTATCTTCTTCCAGAAGTTTGGAAATGTTTAATTTTGAAACTTTAGCTTTTATGTTTCCATTTAGATTGTGTTTGTAGCTTCCCTTTTTTTGCTGACTTGCCCATATGTTCCATCATTATGACCAATCTTGCCTTTAAGTCCTTAAACATATTTCTAACAGCTATTTTAGTCCTTGTCTGCTAAACCTAACTTCCGGATCATCATGGAGTCCATTGCTCTGGGTTATATTTTCTGGCTCTTCATATGCTTGGTGGGTGTCATGTATGACACATTGTAAAGAGCCTGAATTATGTTGTCTTCCTTTAAAACACACCCTTTTTTGCTCTTAGGGTGTGACCCTTTCTTGAGGGAATGGTTCTTATTCCCAGGAAGTGACTTTTCTGTGATCTCACGTGAGTGTCCAAGCTATTCAGCAGGGTCTCTCCACTGCTGAGATGGAACCCCTCCAGCATCCCCCAGCACTGTGCGAACTTGGGCTTATCATGAGCTCTCCGACCCCCAGCTAAACTTCACAAAACCAGACCTTGGATAGACACCCACACAGATTTTTGGGTCTCCTATGAGCAACTTTTTTTCCAGCCCTTCTACCCCCAAAGTTCAGCAGTGTCAAGCCCCAATTACTGCTTCTCAGATCAGCAAGACCACTGCTCTCTCAGACTCCTCCTTGCTTCTCCACAGTCAGGAAAAAATCCCTGAACCTAAGAGCCAGGGCAGATAGGGTTTCTCTCGAGTGCTTCTCTGCTCTGCCTGTTGTCTAACATCTGCAAGCAACTGCTTCATTTGCTGTCTGTTTGATAGCTGATAGGTGGGAGGTTAACTCTGTTGTGGAACTGTAAATGATAGCCCTCAGTGTTCTTCCTGTGAGAACCAGCCTGGTCCAGGAATGTTAATGACTAAATTCCGTTATTCCATTACATCGTACTCCAAGAAGACTTTTTGGAATCCTGACAAATCTATTGCATCATCTTCTTCAGAGGGGTTCTATGTTACACTTCCTTGTGGTCAGTGAGGCTCTTCTGACTTTCAGCAGAGAACTCACCTTCCTTTCTTCTGCTGCTCTTATGTGTGGTCAATATCATTGGTTTCCCAACTGCACAAAATGAAGTTTCTCTTAACACATTTTAGAGCTGCGGATCAGTGGCTGTCTTGGCAAGGAAGCAGTCAGCATCAGGTTCCAATCTTCCTCTCCTCTGGGTTCTGCATCTCTCACCAGAGAAGAAAGATGTTCCACCTAATCCTTTCCCTTGTGGTTGAAGTTGGACAGCAAACTGCCAGAAAAGTGAAGGTGCCCATTCCCCAGTCATAGGTTCTGAGATCATCTAACTCATACTGGGGTCTTCAATGAGTCGAGGAGCAAATGGCCCCAGAAATCCCCTTTACAACAATAAAGGGGAGAACAGGGTACATGCTTAGATGCTCAAATTCAGAGCCTGAAGAAGCTTTTACTTGGAAGCAACTATAACCCCTTCCCAATTCCACAAATGCTCTTATTTATTACAGATCTGACTTTAGAAGGCTGAGACATATCTACCTTAATTTCTGGTTCAAAAAGGAGCTCCTATCTGGTCTGTGTTGATTTGTTTCAAGAAGGTTACTGTGGGGCTTCCCTGGTGGTCCAATGGATAAGGACACCGCCTTGCAGTGCAAGGGGTGCCAGCTCGATCTCTGGCCTGGGAAGATCCCTCATGCCATGGAGTGGCTAGACAGATGTGTCCAATTACCGAGCCGGAGCTCTAGGACAGCATGCATAGCCTGCCCAAAAAAAAACCTGAAGAGCCAAAGGGCAGATAGGGTTTCTCTCGAGTGCTTCTCTGCTCTGCCTGTTGTCTAACATCTGCAAGCAACTGCTTCATTTGCTGTCTGTTTGATAGCTGATAGGTGGGAGGTTAACTCTGTTGTGGAACTGTAAATGATAGCCCTCAGTGTTCTTCCTGTGAGAACCAGCCTGGTCCAGGAATGTTAATGACTAAATTCCGTTATTCCATTACATCGTACTCCAAGAAGACTTTTTGGAATCCTGACAAATCTATTGCATCATCTTCTTCAGAGGGGTTCTATGTTACACTTCCTTGTGGTCAGTGAGGCTCTTCTGACTTTCAGCAGAGAACTCACCTTCCTTTCTTCTGCTGCTCTTATGTGTGGTCAATATCATTGGTTTCCCAACTGCACAAAATGAAGTTTCTCTTAACACATTTTAGAGCTGCGGATCAGTGGCTGTCTTGGCAAGGAAGCAGTCAGCATCAGGTTCCAATCTTCCTCTCCTCTGGGTTCTGCATCTCTCACCAGAGAAGAAAGATGTTCCACCTAATCCTTTCCCTTGTGGTTGAAGTTGGACAGCAAACTGCCAGAAAAGTGAAGGTGCCCATTCCCCAGTCATAGGTTCTGAGATCATCTAACTCATACTGGGGTCTTCAATGAGTCGAGGAGCAAATGGCCCCAGAAATCCCCTTTACAACAATAAAGGGGAGAACAGGGTACATGCTTAGATGCTCAAATTCAGAGCCTGAAGAAGCTTTTACTTGGAAGCAACTATAACCCCTTCCCAATTCCACAAATGCTCTTATTTATTACAGATCTGACTTTAGAAGGCTGAGACATATCTACCTTAATTTCTGGTTCAAAAAGGAGCTCCTATCTGGTCTGTGTTGATTTGTTTCAAGAAGGTTACTGTGGGGCTTCCCTGGTGGTCCAATGGATAAGGACACCGCCTTGCAGTGCAAGGGGTGCCAGCTCGATCTCTGGCCTGGGAAGATCCCTCATGCCATGGAGTGGCTAGACAGATGTGTCCAATTACCGAGCCGGAGCTCTGGAGCGCAAGCGCCCAGAGCCAGTGCTCTGCAACTAGAGAGGCCACTGCAATGGGAGGCCCACATGGGCCAAAGAACAAAGATGGATGAAAATAGATAAATGAAAGACCAATAGAAGTGGCCTGCTCGTCCCCCTCCCTCCCCCCCATCTCCCCCCCCTCCACAAAAAAGAAGGTTACTGTGTTTTCCTCGCCTTCTTTTTGATTTTACTGTCAACTGCAATCTGCTTCACCCAGAGCAAAACCTCAGGCTTTGCAGGTGTGTGGAAAAGCAGGGGATAGGCAATAAGTGAACTATAACCGCCCTTAGCATGGACTTTGTGCAAGTAAATACTCCAAACTGAATATGCACAGAAAAATTTTCCCTGTTTGCTGTTGACAATAAGTTAAAAACTTAAAAAAAAACATTCCAGAGGGGAGAAGGAATTCAATGAAATCAGTCAAAAAGTACAAACTTCCAGTAACAATATATATTGGTATTAGGGAGTATGCATGTCCCTATACCATGTCATAGTATGTATGACATAATAAATATGATTATCACTGCTGGATCCTATATATAAAAGTTGTTAAGAGAATAACTCCTGAGTTAACATTACAAGAAAAATAATTTTCTTTCTTTAATTTTATACCTATATGAGATGATGGGTGTGCACTAAATTTATTATGACAGTCACATCATGATGCATTCATATATATAAATGAAATTATAATGTGGTACTCAAACTTACACAGTGCTATGGGTCAATTATATCTCAATAAAACAGAAAGAAAAAAAGTTCCTGGAATGCTATGTCCTTCCATGTGCTTGTTTTGAAGCATAAACAGTCCTCCCCAGCAGAGAGGTCCTGGTAGCTTTCACTGGAGGCTAAGCACAGACACGAAAAGTCCCCAGCTGTGTTCTCTGTCCTCTGAGTTCCTTTTCCCTTGGTCTTTGGTACAAGCTTCCTTTCTCTGGGATCTGGAAGGAAGCCAGCTGTATCAGTACTTGCAAAATCTGTCTAACTGCAAGCTCCACAGGTATGACCCCAGAGAAATCACTTTCTGCTGGGGGTACAGGGCAAAATTCTTTCTACAAGCATCCCCAAGATTATATTCTGCATTTTTTCTTTCTTCTAGGCCCACTTCCTTCCAGAAGTCAGAGTTTCTGACACTGACCATGCTAGCTGTTCCTCCCTCCCAACCTAAGCACAGTCCATCTCTTACCCTTAGAGCACCCATGTTACAAGCAGGACAATATCTCTTGTTGCATGCTTTGATCTAAAATTAGCCTTGGAAAGCAAGTGTAAAGATAAGAAAGTTAACATTCACATAATCTTAACGCCTTTTTTATCAAACCTCAGGCTTTGCAGGTGTGTGGAAAAGCGGGGATAGGCAATAAGTGAACTATAACCGCCTTAGCATGGACTTTGTGCAAGTAAATACTCCAAACTGAATATGCACAGAAAAATTTTCCCTGTTTGCTGTTGACAATAAGTTAAAAACTTAAAAAAAAACATTCCAGAGGGGAGAAGGAATTCAATGAAATCAGTCAAAAAGTACAAACTTCCAGTAACAATATATATTGGTATTAGGGAGTATGCATGTCCCTATACCATGTCATAGTATGTATGACATAATAAATATGATTATCACTGCTGGATCCTATATATAAAAGTTGTTAAGAGAATAACTCCTGAGTTAACATTACAAGAAAAATAATTTTCTTTCTTTAATTTTATACCTATATGAGATGATGGGTGTGCACTAAATTTATTATGACAGTCACATCATGATGCATTCATATATATAAATGAAATTATAATGTGGTACTCAAACTTACACAGTGCTATGGGTCAATTATATCTCAATAAAACAGAAAGAAAAAAAGTTCCTGGAATGCTATGTCCTTCCATGTGCTTGTTTTGAAGCATAAACAGTCCTCCCCAGCAGAGAGGTCCTGGTAGCTTTCACTGGAGGCTAAGCACAGACACGAAAAGTCCCCAGCTGTGTTCTCTGTCCTCTGAGTTCCTTTTCCCTTGGTCTTTGGTACAAGCTTCCTTTCTCTGGGATCTGGAAGGAAGCCAGCTGTATCAGTACTTGCAAAATCTGTCTAACTGCAAGCTCCACAGGTATGACCCCAGAGAAATCACTTTCTGCTGGGGGTACAGGGCAAAATTCTTTCTACAAGCATCCCCAAGATTATATTCTGCATTTTTTCTTTCTTCTAGGCCCACTTCCTTCCAGAAGTCAGAGTTTCTGACACTGACCATGCTAGCTGTTCCTCCCTCCCAACCTAAGCACAGTCCATCTCTTACCCTTAGAGCACCCATGTTACAAGCAGGACAATATCTCTTGTTGCATGCTTTGATCTAAAATTAGCCTTGGAAAGCAAGTGTAAAGATAAGAAAGTTAACATTCACATAATCTTAACGTCTCAAATACTTCTCAAATTCTAGGATTTTGGTGGTAAAATGCAAATTTAAAATATTCCATTTATGTGTGAAATACACTCTTTAAAATGACATTACTGATACATCATTTGCTACTTAATGATTACTCCAGTTCAAATATTAAACCTAAACTCTATCCAGAGAATAGAATAGAAAAGATGAATCTACAGTTCATATATGTTGGGCATGGAAAATACAGTATGTTGGCCTTTCCTAATATGGGTGCTAAGTTGCTTCAGTCGTATCCGACTCTGTGTGACTCCAGAGACTGTAGACCACCAGGCTCCTCTAACCATGGGATTCTCCAGGCAAGAATACTGGAGTGGGTTGCCATTTTCTTCTCCAGGGAATCTTCCTGACACAGGGATTTAATCAGTGTCTCTTGGGTCTCCTGCATTGGCAAATAGGTTCTTTATCACACACTACCTGAGAAGCCCTTTTTCTTAATGTGGGCCACCACTATTTTTGTACACAACTTCATTTCTTTAAACAAACCTAAGGTTAAAAAGAAAAGACTTAAGAGTTGCATTCGGAGAGGCTGCAGAGATAAGGGATAACTCCTGCATTGTTGGTGGGAATGTAAATTGATACACCCACTATGGAAGACAGTATGGAGATTCCTCAAAAAAACTAAAAATAGAAGTGCCATATGACTCAGAAATCTATTGACTCAGAAAATCATACGACTCAGAAAACTATTAGGCTTATACCCTGATGAAAACAAAATTGAAAGAGACACCTGTACCCCAATGTTCATTGCAGCTCTCTATGCAATAGCTAGAACATGGAAAAAAAACTAGATGTCCATTGACGAATGAATGGATAAAGCACCTCTGGTACATATATACAATGGAGTACTTCTCAGCCTCAGAAAGAAATACAGAAGATTCAGTCCTAATGAGATGGATGAATCTAGAACCTATTATACAAAGTGAAGTAATCAAAAAGAAAAGGACAAATAACAGTAACTACGATAATGAATCTAGAAGATGATGAAAATACATAAGCACAGTCCATCTCTTACCCTTAGAGCACCCATGTTACAAGCAGGACAATATCTCTTGTTGCATGCTTTGATCTAAAATTAGCCTTGGAAAGCAAGTGTAAAGATAAGAAAGTTAACATTCACATAATCTTAACGTCTCAAATACTTCTCAAATTCTAGGATTTTGGTGGTAAAATGCAAATTTAAAATATTCCATTTATGTGTGAAATACACTCTTTAAAATGACATTACTGATACATCATTTGCTACTTAATGATTACTCCAGTTCAAATATTAAACCTAAACTCTATCCAGAGAATAGAATAGAAAAGATGAATCTACAGTTCATATATGTTGGGCATGGAAAATACAGTATGTTGGCCTTTCCTAATATGGGTGCTAAGTTGCTTCAGTCGTATCCGACTCTGTGTGACTCCAGAGACTGTAGACCACCAGGCTCCTCTAACCATGGGATTCTCCAGGCAAGAATACTGGAGTGGGTTGCCATTTTCTTCTCCAGGGAATCTTCCTGACACAGGGATTTAATCAGTGTCTCTTGGGTCTCCTGCATTGGCAAATAGGTTCTTTATCACACACTACCTGAGAAGCCCTTTTTCTTAATGTGGGCCACCACTATTTTTGTACACAACTTCATTTCTTTAAACAAACCTAAGGTTAAAAAGAAAAGACTTAAGAGTTGCATTCGAGAGGCTGCAGAGATAAGGGATAACTCCTGCATTGTTGGTGGGAATGTAAATTGATACACCCACTATGGAAGACAGTATGGAGATTCCTCAAAAAAACTAAAAATAGAAGTGCCATATGACTCAGAAATCTATTGACTCAGAAAATCATACGACTCAGAAAACTATTAGGCTTATACCCTGATGAAAACAAAATTGAAAGAGACACCTGTACCCCAATGTTCATTGCAGCTCTCTATGCAATAGCTAGAACATGGAAAAAAAACTAGATGTCCATTGACGAATGAATGGATAAAGCACCTCTGGTACATATATACAATGGAGTACTTCTCAGCCTCAGAAAGAAATACAGAAGATTCAGTCCTAATGAGATGGATGAATCTAGAACCTATTATACAAAGTGAAGTAATCAAAAAGAAAAGGACAAATACAGTATACTAACGCATATATATGGAATCTAGTAAGATCGTACTGATAAATACACATGCAGAGCACTGATGGAAAAATAGTCATAGAGGACAGACTTATGGACATAGGGGAGAGGGAAGAGTGGGTGAGAGATATGGAAAGAGTAACATGGAGCCCTACACTGGCATATGTAAAAGAAATAACTATTGTCAATGTGCTTTGGGTTAGAGATCTTACAGTGGGGCTATGTGGTGGCCTGGAGGGGTGGGATGCAGGGGGATGGGATATACATATGACTAATCTGGGATTATACATATCTGTAAACAACAAAACTCTGTAAAAGCAAAAAAGCAAAATTTAAAAAATAGCAAAATAAAGAAATATAGTAGTTAACAGAAGCTACACAATGCAGATTTTTTAAAATTGCCTTTTTTCACCTAAAAATTAAAGAACCTATGGTACATAAATACAATGAAATACTTCTCAACTGTAAAAGGAAATGCAGAAGAATCAGTCCTAATGAGGTGGATGAATCTAGAACCTAGTATACAAAGTGAAGTAATCAAAAAGAAAAGGACCAATACAGTATACTAACACATACATATGCAATCTAGTAAGATGGTACCAATAAATACACATGCAGAGCACTGATGGAAAAATAGTCATAGAGGACAGACTTATGGACATAGGGGAGAGGGAAGAGTGGGTGAGAGATATGGAAAGAGTAACATGGAGCCCTACACTGGCATATGTAAAAGAAATAACTATTGTCAATGTGCTTTGGGTTAGAGATCTTACAGTGGGGCTATGTGGTGGCCTGGAGGGGTGGGATGCAGGGGGATGGGATATACATATGACTAATCTGGGATTATACATATCTGTAAACAACAAAACTCTGTAAAAGCAAAAAAGCAAAATTTAAAAAATAGCAAAATAAAGAAATATAGTAGTTAACAGAAGCTACACAATGCAGATTTTTTAAAATTGCCTTTTTTCACCTAAAAATTAAAGAACCTATGGTACATAAATACAATGAAATACTTCTCAACTGTAAAAGGAAATGCAGAAGAATCAGTCCTAATGAGGTGGATGAATCTAGAACCTAGTATACAAAGTGAAGTAATCAAAAAGAAAAGGACCAATACAGTATACTAACACATACATATGCAATCTAGTAAGATGGTACCAATAAATACACATGCAGAGCACCGACAAAGAAACAGACATAGAGAGCAGACCTATGGCCATTGCGGGGAGGGAAGATCGGACAAGAGGTATGGAAAGAGCAACAAGGAAACCTACACTATCATATGCAATAGAGATTACCACCATGATTAAGCTGTAAGACTAAGGGAACCTACATGGGGACTAAGCATCAACCTGAGGGCGTGGGAAGGGGGAAAAGTGAAGGAGCA
The DNA here is from genome assembly GCA_022376925.1 of Tragulus kanchil. Classification (NCBI taxonomy): domain Eukaryota; kingdom Metazoa; phylum Chordata; class Mammalia; order Artiodactyla; family Tragulidae; genus Tragulus; species Tragulus kanchil. The sequence continues at coordinate 47,424,350 of JAIOJX010000025.1, forward strand.
CTAGAGGAGAAGGGTCAGGGATATACCTATGACTGTTTGGGGATTATATATACCTGAAAACAAGAAAACTCTGTAAAAACGTATAACAATAACTTCTCTGTACATCTGAAGCTAATGCAGCATTGTAAAACAAATATACCTCAATTAAAAAAAAAAAAAGAATTACAGGGAAATTCAGTCTCTAAAGAGATATTCTTACTCTTCATTCTCTAAAGAGAAGCACAAAATAGCTCATAATGAATCATGGCACTCTCTTTTTCCAAACCAATTCTGTCTTTTCAGTATTGGAAGTGAGAAGAAACCACAGCAAGCCTCTAAAGGAACTGAGTACAGATGGCAGAGTCAGCTCCCTTCCCTTTGCTAGAAAGAGTCCAGTGCTCTACAAGCACCCTTCCCCCAAATTCCTCTCAGTGCTGCCCTGCCCAGACCTCAGCATCCTTTGGAGCGGAGCTTGGGGGTGCTCCCTGCCATCACTGCATGAAGCCTCCACCTGCCTGCCTTACTGATGAATTCAGGTCTGGAATCCTAGGAAGGGTGACTTGGGCAATGCTGCCATGGAGAGAAAAGAACTCATTTTGGACACAAACTCAATTCATATAGGTCTGTCAGTCAGCATATCTTACACAATTTAAATTCAAACTGTTAGGCACACTTGATATGCAGTAAGTCAGGAGTCCCCAAACCCCAGGCCTGTTAGGAACCTAGCCACAAAGCAGGAGGTGAGTGGCTGGGAAGGAAGCTTTATCTGCTGTACCCCAGCACTCCCTATTGCTCACATAACCTCCTGAACCATCCCCCTCCTCCCTCTCCTTAGAAAAATATCTTCCAGAAAACAAGTCCCTGGTTCCAAAATGGTTGGAGACCACTGCAGTAGGGTATCAGTCAATTTAATATTTTGGCAAATGGATACTTCTTTTAAAACAAACACACCTTTGTAGGGCCAAAATGTTGAAGATCATTTTGGTAAAATCCCTTCTCCTACCAGAAAAAAAATAGAGAGCAGACCTATGGCCATTGCGGGAGGAAGATCGGACAAGAGGTATGGAAAGAGCAACAAGGAAACCTACACTATCATATGCAATAGAGATTACCACCATGATTAAGCTGTAAGACTAAGGAACCTACATGGGGACTAAGCATCAACCTGAGGGCGTGGGAAGGGGGAAAAGTGAAGGAGCACTAGAGGAGAAGGGTCAGGGATATACCTATGACTGTTTGGGGATTATATATACCTGAAAACAAGAAAACTCTGTAAAAACGTATAACAATAACTTCTCTGTACATCTGAAGCTAATGCAGCATTGTAAAACAAATATACCTCAATTAAAAAAAACAGAATTACAGGGAAATTCAGTCTCTAAAGAGATATTCTTACTCTTCATTCTCTAAAGAGAAGCACAAAATAGCTCATAATGAATCATGGCACTCTCTTTTTCCAAACCAATTCTGTCTTTTCAGTATTGGAAGTGAGAAGAAACCACAGCAAGCCTCTAAAGGAACTGAGTACAGATGGCAGAGTCAGCTCCCTTCCCTTTGCTAGAAAGAGTCCAGTGCTCTACAAGCACCCTTCCCCCAAATTCCTCTCAGTGCTGCCCTGCCCAGACCTCAGCATCCTTTGGAGCGGAGCTTGGGGGTGCTCCCTGCCATCACTGCATGAAGCCTCCACCTGCCTGCCTTACTGATGAATTCAGGTCTGGAATCCTAGGAAGGGTGACTTGGGCAATGCTGCCATGGAGAGAAAAGAACTCATTTTGGACACAAACTCAATTCATATAGGTCTGTCAGTCAGCATATCTTACACAATTTAAATTCAAACTGTTAGGCACACTTGATATGCAGTAAGTCAGGAGTCCCCAAACCCCAGGCCTGTTAGGAACCTAGCCACAAAGCAGGAGGTGAGTGGCTGGGAAGGAAGCTTTATCTGCTGTACCCCAGCACTCCCTATTGCTCACATAACCTCCTGAACCATCCCCCTCCTCCCTCTCCTTAGAAAAATATCTTCCAGAAAACAAGTCCCTGGTTCCAAAATGGTTGGAGACCACTGCAGTAGGGTATCAGTCAATTTAATATTTTGGCAAATGGATACTTCTTTTAAAACAAACACACCTTTGTAGGGCCAAAATGTTGAAGATCATTTTGGTAAAATCCCTTCTCCTAAATGTTTAATGCATTCTTCATAGGAAAAAACAAGTCCTCTGAAACAAGAATAGTGTTTTGTATATTTTAAAAAACCTTTTTGATAAGTGGTAACTATTGTGATTATAAGGGCTTCCCTGGTGGCTTAGAGGTAAAAGAATGCACCTGCCAGTGCAAAAGACATGGATTCGATCCCTGGGCCAGAAAGATCCCCTGAAGAAGGAAAAGGCAACCTGCTCCAATATTCTTCCCTGGGAAATCCCATGGAAAGAGGAGTTTTGCAGGTTATAGTCCATGGAGTTGCAAAAGAGTCAGACAAAACTTAGAGACTAAAGAACAATACCTATTATGGTCCTGTTGAATCACTGGGAATCATCTTGAATGATAAAATGAAACTGAGCTCCCTGAGTAAGAACATATTCTTATTCAATGCAGAGGCCTTCTGCAACTGTGTAAACTATAGATGCTCAATCAATGCTTGTTGAAGTGCACAGAGATAAGGAGGAAGGGGAAAGGGAAAAACAGAGGGAAAGAAAGACAGGGAGAAAGGAAGTTAGCCAGTATCGACCAATGTGATTTCTACACTGAGTGAAAGGTGAGATGGAAGTAGGTTTAAGTCTATGATTATAAAAAGGCCATAGAGTCATCCAACAAATTTAGTCAAATTTTTCCTAAAACAAGTCCCATCTGTTCACTTGACCCATGACATTTTATAGTCTTGGAATGTCCCTTCTTCTTTCCCAGCCATTATCCATTCCTTAAGCTCAACTGCAATTACACTCACTTATCCAAAAAGAAAGCAACCCCTTCTTGTTCTCAAATATAAGAATTACAGTGTATAACACTTTATCACCGATATCCAGTCTTATACTGACAGTTATCTTTTCATAAACTTATTTTGGATCATTTCAAATAAACTGTAAGTGCTTTTGAGGCAGAATTAATACAACATTTGATATCACCAAAAATTCCCTGGAGACCCACGCCATCCACCCTGCTGCCCCTTGCTTTGCACTCTGGAAGGCTGCCCTGTATGGAGTATGTCATCTAGCTCCCTTGCCATGTGACCTCCAGATGATTAGGCCAATGGTGGTGGGCAACTTCCTTCCTCAGTTCTCTACCCACAGAAACCCAAAGGTTGCCTGAGGTCCCTCTGAAGGCCAGAGCCCCAGACAGTGGTCTTTACCTCGACCTCTCCATTCTTCAGGGAACTGAGTCCTCCTCTTCAGGGTCTGCCTCTGTTCCCCAGATTGAAAGTATTACATTAATTTCTAAGGTTTCCTTACTCTGTTCCTGCCCACATCTGTACTATTTTTTTTTAATGTGGACCATTTTTAAAATCTTTATTGAATTTGTTACGGTATTGATTCTGTTCTATGTTTTGTTTTTTTTGGACATGAGGCATTGGGGCATCTTAGCTCCAGGATCATGGATGGAACGCATACTTCCTACATTGGAAGGTGAAGTTTTAACCACTTGACTCGGATTTCCCTATCTTTTTTTCCTCTGGTCTCTTTTATAAAATGAAACTGAGCTCCTGAGTAAGAACATATTCTTATTCAATGCAGAGGCCTTCTGCAACTGTGTAAACTATAGATGCTCAATCAATGCTTGTTGAAGTGCACAGAGATAAGGAGGAAGGGGAAAGGGAAAAACAGAGGGAAAGAAAGACAGGGAGAAAGGAAGTTAGCCAGTATCGACCAATGTGATTTCTACACTGAGTGAAAGGTGAGATGGAAGTAGGTTTAAGTCTATGATTATAAAAAGGCCATAGAGTCATCCAACAAATTTAGTCAAATTTTTCCTAAAACAAGTCCCATCTGTTCACTTGACCCATGACATTTTATAGTCTTGGAATGTCCCTTCTTCTTTCCCAGCCATTATCCATTCCTTAAGCTCAACTGCAATTACACTCACTTATCCAAAAAGAAAGCAACCCCTTCTTGTTCTCAAATATAAGAATTACAGTGTATAACACTTTATCACCGATATCCAGTCTTATACTGACAGTTATCTTTTCATAAACTTATTTTGGATCATTTCAAATAAACTGTAAGTGCTTTTGAGGCAGAATTAATACAACATTTGATATCACCAAAAATTCCCTGGAGACCCACGCCATCCACCCTGCTGCCCCTTGCTTTGCACTCTGGAAGGCTGCCCTGTATGGAGTATGTCATCTAGCTCCCTTGCCATGTGACCTCCAGATGATTAGGCCAATGGTGGTGGGCAACTTCCTTCCTCAGTTCTCTACCCACAGAAACCCAAAGGTTGCCTGAGGTCCCTCTGAAGGCCAGAGCCCCAGACAGTGGTCTTTACCTCGACCTCTCCATTCTTCAGGGAACTGAGTCCTCCTCTTCAGGGTCTGCCTCTGTTCCCCAGATTGAAAGTATTACATTAATTTCTAAGGTTTCCTTACTCTGTTCCTGCCCACATCTGTACTATTTTTTTTTAATGTGGACCATTTTTAAAATCTTTATTGAATTTGTTACGGTATTGATTCTGTTCTATGTTTTGTTTTTTTTGGACATGAGGCATTGGGGCATCTTAGCTCCAGGATCATGGATGGAACGCATACTTCCTACATTGGAAGGTGAAGTTTTAACCACTTGACCATCAGAGAGATCCCTCCATATCTTTTTTTTTTTCCTCTGGTCTCTTTTTATAGAATTTTTGTTTATCTATTTTCATCCACTTTTGTTCTTTGGCCTGTGTGGGCTTCCCATCGCAGTGGCCTCTCTCGTTGCAGACCACAGGTCCTGGGCACAGAGCACTGGCTCATAATTGGATACACCGGTCCAGCCGCTCCACTGCACACGGGATCCTCCCAGGCCAGAGATCTAACTGGTGTCCCTCAGATTGCAAGGCGGACTCTTTACCCACTGAACCATCAGGGAAGCCCTCCATATCTTTATAAATAGAATTTTTATTAAACTTTTTTCAAATTACTGTAACCGTCTGTTTCTTGCTGGGACCATGATAAATACAACTGTTTTATTTTCTTCTTCACAGTTAACATATGAAGTAATCTTACTAGTTTGATTGTTTTCTGAGTTTTGCACTCTCCCCCACCAAAAAATAAATAACTTCCATTGTCTTATTAACAATGTGCCAGAAAGGAAGCAGTCAATGAATATTTGCTAAATAAATAAACAGAATCTATATAGATAGATAAATACATTCCAATTTAAAGTGATATTGCTATGTGTTTAAGAGATAATTTCAAAACACCACATCAGTTATTAAACCAGTTTTTCTAAACTTAGAACAAAGTGTTAACTCAGTCTGAATAAAACATTTCTTTAAACCAATGAACACATAAAATGCTTAACCCTGTACATTATTTTCCTGAAGTTGAGCTTCTAACATTAGCAGAAGCAAAGCAGAAAAATCCCAGAGAGTGTAATACAGAGCAAAGACAAAAAGATGCCTCCAAAAAACCTTTTCTTGCCAAGATACTTGTCAAAAATTAGGCAATAATGTATGACGTATCTCTGACATCACGGTACACTTGTTTCCCTACTCAAAGCAAAAATTTACCACTGACTGTCACTAGATTGCCATCCAAACACAACCTTCCCATTTTCTGCCCCAAACCATGCTTTGAAACTGTGTGCATGCTAAGTCACTTCAGTCATGTCCAACTCTTCGTGATCCCATGGACTGTAGCCTGCCAGGCTCCTCTTTCCATGGGATTCTTCAGGCAACAATGCTGGAGTGGGTTGCCATGCCCTTCTTCAGGGGATCTTCCCCACCTAGGGATCGAACCCCACATCTCCTACATCTCTGGCATTGGCAGGCAGGTTCTTTGTCACTAGTACCATTTGAGAAACTCCATGCTTTTAAAGTACTAGGGCATTAATACTTACCAAGATGGGGGACAGGCCTTTTCTTACATAAGTATCTAAAAATTTAGGTATTGAAAAGGTATGAGTGAAGTGAAATGAAATCTTACTTACCCCTTCCCTAAATGGAGTACCATGGATGATGGGAAAAGCAAGAGTAGATGGACCACAGGGGGCAGTTTAGAAAGGTCTGAATCAGCCAAGGCTGCGGTGCCACTGGGAAGGTAGCAATTTTTCAGTGGGAGTGCTTCCCTTCCGACAGCTGCCAGCAGAGTGAGGCTGGTCCATGTTCCCAGATGAGCTCATATGGGTGTGGAGAAAGGCTTGTGCCCTGTGCTATGTCTCCAACAAGCTTCAGCAGCTGTTCAACTGCCTAACAAACAGCTATTTTCTTTGGCTAAATACCTTATCATTAAATTATCCTAATCAGAACCAGGAGGTGCAAATGAAGTCCTATTATCTGCACACCAACAGATCAGGAAACTAAGCATATAGATCAACAGTATTTTTAAGAATATGATAGTAATTTGAGGCTATATTTTATCATTTAGAAGCATTTATTTTTATTCTTTTCTCTCTAATACTGATGACACATTTCATAACTTGTTTTGATATGCATAGAGTTTACTGCATACACATTGGATTAAACCCACAATTTATCTGTAACAGAACTCCCTAACTTTGTCCTCCTTTTCAACATCCTCAGGTTTCTCAGAACCCCAGCCTCTCTCAGTTCCCAGGGAACAATTAAACCACTGAATTTTGTACACTAGATTGCCACTCCACTCAAAGCAAAATTTTCCACTGACTGTCACTAGATTGCCATCCAAACACAACCTTCCCATTTTCTGCCCCGAACCATGCTTTGAAACTGTGTGCATGCTAAGTCACTTCAGTCATGTCCAACTCTTCGTGATCCCATGGACTGTAGCCTGCCAGGCTCCTCTTTCCATGGGATTCTTCAGGCAACAATGCTGGAGTGGGTTGCCATGCCCTTCTTCAGGGGATCTTCCCCACCTAGGGATCGAACCCCACATCTCCTACATCTCTGGCATTGGCAGGCAGGTTCTTTGTCACTAGTACCATTTGAGAAACTCCATGCTTTTAAAGTACTAGGGCATTAATACTTACCAAGATGGGGGACAGGCCTTTTCTTACATAAGTATCTAAAAATTTAGGTATTGAAAAGGTATGAGTGAAGTGAAATGAAATCTTACTTACCCCTTCCCTAAATGGAGTACCATGGATGATGGGAAAAGCAAGAGTAGATGGACCACAGGGGGCAGTTTAGAAAGGTCTGAATCAGCCAAGGCTGCGGTGCCACTGGGAAGGTAGCAATTTTTCAGTGGGAGTGCTTCCCTTCCGACAGCTGCCAGCAGAGTGAGGCTGGTCCATGTTCCCAGATGAGCTCATATGGGTGTGGAGAAAGGCTTGTGCCCTGTGCTATGTCTCCAACAAGCTTCAGCAGCTGTTCAACTGCCTAACAAACAGCTATTTTCTTTGGCTAAATACCTTATCATTAAATTATCCTAATCAGAACCAGGAGGTGCAAATGAAGTCCTATTATCTGCACACCAACAGATCAGGAAACTAAGCATATAGATCAACAGTATTTTTAAGAATATGATAGTAATTTGAGGCTATATTTTATCATTTAGAAGCATTTATTTTTATTCTTTTCTCTCTAATACTGATGACACATTTCATAACTTGTTTTGATATGCATAGAGTTTACTGCATACACATTGGATTAAACCCACAATTTATCTGTAACAGAACTCCCTAACTTTGTCCTCCTTTTCAACATCCTCAGGTTTCTCAGAACCCCAGCCTCTCTCAGTTCCCAGGGATGCATTGGCAGCATTCTTTCTCCCCAGTCTGCCCTTAAATTCAGGCACTGAACAAGAGGCACTATGAGATTATTCAGGTATTCATCACTGACTCCTGTGGAAAGACAGAAAGTCAGTGCTTTTAGCTAATGATTCTCAAGTCAGTCTGAACCTGGTGTTGGGTGCTAGACCTCCAGGCCCTGCACTACGAAAAGGGGAGCCAGTCAGGAGGCTGTGAGAGCAGGGGTTTTGAGACCAGACCAGGTCCAAGCACAAGTGCACTCCACATAGACCCACTCCAAAGTCTGGCCAACTGGAGAGGTAGACTTGTGGGAAGAAAATATATATTTATTCTAATAATTTTTTGACTACTTCCATTTTTATTTCTATAATTGCACATTTATATTATATATAGATATACACTTTTTAATATGTGCTTTACACATTTATTTCTAAACTGGATGACCATGATGGTGTATTCACTCACCTAGAGTCAGACATTTTAGAGTGAGAAGTCAAGTGGGCTTTAGGAAGCATTGCTACCAACAAAGCTAGTGGAGGTGATGGAAGTTCAGCTGAGATATTTCAGATATTAAAAGATGATGCTGTTAAAGTGCAGCACTCAATATGCCAGCAAATCTGGAAAACTCAGCAGGGGCCTCAGGACTGGAAAAAGTCAGTTTTCACTCCAATCCCAAAGAAGGGCAATGCCAAAGAATGTTCAAACTACTACACAATTGCACTAATTTCACACACTAGCAAAGGCATGCTCAAAATCCTCCAAGCTAGGCATCAACTTATGTGAACTGAGAACTTTCAGATGTGTAAGCAGTTTTTAAAAAAGGCAGAAGAACCAGAAATCAAATTGCCAACATCCATTGTGTCATAGAAAGAGCAACACATTTCAAAAATAAAAAATCTACTTCTGCTTCATGAACTATACTAAAACCTTTGACTATCTGGATCACAACAAACTGGAAAATTCTGAAAGAGATGGGGAAACCAGATGACCTAACCTACCTCCTGTGAAACCTATATGCAGGTCAAGAAGCATATAGGTTAGAACCAAACATGGAACAATGGATTGGTTCCAAATTGGGAAAGGAGTGCATCAAGATTGTATACTGTCACTCCACTTATTTAATTTATATGCAAAGTACATCATCAAAATGCCAGTATGGATGAAGCACAAGCTGGAATCAAGACTGCCCAGATGAAGATGACCCCACTATTATGACAGAAAGCAAAGAGGAACTAAAGAGCCTCTTGATGAAGGCAGAAGAGGAGAGCAAAACAGCTGGGCTCAAGTCAACACTCAACAAATGAAGATCATGGCATCCGGTTCCATCACTTCATGGCAAATAGATGGGCAAGCAATGGAAACAGTGACAGACTATTTTCTTGGGCTCCAAAATCACTGCGGATGGTGACTGCAGCCATGAAATGAAAAGACACTTGCTCCTTGGAAGAAAAGCTATGACAAACCGAAACAGCATATTCAAAAGCAGAAACATCACTTTGCTGACAAAAGCCCACAGAATCAGCTACGGTTTTTCCAGTAGTCACGTAGGGATGTGAGAACTGGATCATAAAGAAGGCTGAGTGCCAAAGAACTGATGCCTTTGAACTGCTGTGTTGGAAGAGATTCTTGAGAGTCCCTTAGACTGCAAGGAGATCAAACCAGTCAATCCTAAAAGAAATCAACCCTGCATGTTTGTTGGAAGGAATGATGCTGGAGTCGAAGCTCTAGTACTTTGGCTACCCAATGCAAGGAGATGACTCATTAGAAAAGACTCTGAAGTTGGGAAAAATAGAAGGCAGAAGGCAAAGGGGATAACAGAAGACAAGACGGTTGCATGGAATCACTGAGTCAATGCACATGAGTTTGAGCAAGCTCTGGGAGATGGTGAAGGACAGGGAAGCCTGGTGTGCTGCAGTCCATGGGATCGCAGAGTAAGACTCAACTGAGTGACTGAATTGAACTGAACTGAATATATATTACATACATTTATTTTAATATTCTATAGATATATTTAAATACTATATGTTTTTACATATTTACATTTATAAGGAAATATATATATATATATATTGAAAATGAGTACTGGAACAATCTTTTTTTTTTCTTTTTTTTTTAATTTTTATTTTAGTTTTAACTTTTACAGAGTTTTGTTGATTACAGATATGTATGATCCCAGATTAGTCATATGTACCGTTGCACAGCACCCCTGCAGGATCCCTTTTTCTCACAGTGCAATGACAATAGCTATTTTCTTCACATATGACAGTACATATGGTTTTCACGCTACTTCCTTTATGCCTCCCACCCACTGTTCATTCCCTACAATGTCCATGTCTGTTTTTCCATTGCTTCACTGCGTGTGTTATCACTACCCTCTTACTAGATTCCATATATATGTGTCAATGTATTATACTTGCCTTTCTCTTTTTGACTTACTTCACTCTTTATGATAGGTTCTAGAGCCAGCCACATCATTAGGACTGATTCTTCTGCATTTCTATTTGCGCCTGAGAAGTACTCCATTGTATATATGTACCAGAGCTTCTGTATCCATTCATTCGTCGATGGACAGCTAGGTTGCTTCCATGTTCTAGCTATTGTATAGAGAGCTGCAATGAACATTGGGTACAGGTGCTTCTTTCCATCTTGATTTCATCAGGGTATAAGCCTAATAGTGGGATTTCTGGGTTGTATGGTGCTTCTATTTTTAGTTTTTTAAGGAATCTCCATACTGTCTTCCATAGAGGCTGTATCAATTAACATTCCCACCAGTAATGAAAGAGTGTTCCCTGGAAAATTCTTATTCATTGGTACATTCAATCAAAAATGTTGGAAGACTGATGGTGTAGAAATAAGATGGATGCAGAAGGATGAGCAGGAATGGAGTGTTCAGCAAGATGATCAAGATTAGCTCTGTGGGATTTGGGGAGTACTCACAGGGCATGGGAGGAGAAGAGCTTTGGAGAACAGGAGCCTGGAAGAGAGTCCACACTGCAAACATGGAGGATTGGGACCACTGGAAGTAGGCAGTGCTGCTCACTTGCTGCCCACTGCCCAGTTGTTTTTCTACTTCCCACTGGGATAAGGAGCCAGAGGGCTCCCAGTCCATGTGGCTTTAAGCAGCTGCCTGGACAGTCACGGACATCTTTTTTTCCTTCAGGTCTATGGTGCTGGTCCTCACCCATGAAGAAGTCTCCCTTCTGATTTTCTCCTCACACTGAGTACTTTTATTGTGGCTCCTTGTTTCTGCCACCTGATCCTCAAATCCCTCCTTGTTTCCAGCTCTAGATATGACATCTCTGACATCTCCAGACAGATGCTGACTGAAGGCTCTACATGTTCCATGCTCTCCAATCATACAGTAGTTCCACATACTTCAAGAACAACAAACTTACCACCACACAGGGGAACTGGGGGAAATCAAACTTAATAAGTGTTTATAAATCTTACCAGCATTCCCATGTATAACATATGATTTCTCTCTATTTTTTTTAAATCTCAAATATGGAGGCCAAAAATAGGGAAGGAGGTGTCCATTCCAGTTCCTTGTTGCACAATCTTGGCAAAGGCTCACACTTGCAGTCAGCTTCATTCATTTTATTTCCCAGATGTTTCTACATTCCAAGTCCAAAACTAACATCCATTGCTCCTTCCCTGTCTACCTGGACCCCATCTGCCCATTCGTCCTGCACTCTCAATCCAGCCCCAGGGGCAGGTGTATTATCAGATTTACACACACTCTCAAGGCAGTAGCCTCTGTAGGAAACCACCACCCTTAGCACCCCTGAATAGTCCCAAGCTCGTGGCTTGTCATCCGGGCCAGAGGTTCAGGATCATTCTTATCCATTTACACTGTGGACTCCCAGGTGTAACTGTGAGCAGATTTGACAGTTTGATGTTCAAGATGAGCAGCGCTTCCCACACTTTCTTGGCCAAATTACAGAATTATTTACATTCAAGCCAAAACACTTTGTTCTTACCATGGTTGTTCTTATCTCACAGGAACTGCAGCCTCTGTGACTGCTTCAAGGTGGGAACCTTGTGGTATTTTTGGAACTCAGACAAGAAAAACTCTCAAATATCAGCAGATTGCTAATATTAGTATTTTAGAAATCACATTGCTCCATGTAATATTTTAAACATATATACTTAAAAAACAATTTGTTGTTTATCTGAAATTCTAACTAAATTGGGCATCCTGTATTTTATCCAGAGGGCTCCCAGTCCATGTGGCTTTAAGCAGCTGCCTGGACAGTCACGGACATCTTTTTTTCCTTCAGGTCTATGGTGCTGGTCCTCACCCATGAAGAAGTCTCCCTTCTGATTTTCTCCTCACACTGAGTACTTTTATTGTGGCTCCTTGTTTCTGCCACCTGATCCTCAAATCCCTCCTTGTTTCCAGCTCTAGATATGACATCTCTGACATCTCCAGACAGATGCTGACTGAAGGCTCTACATGTTCCATGCTCTCCAATCATACAGTAGTTCCACATACTTCAAGAACAACAAACTTACCACCACACAGGGGAACTGGGGGAAATCAAACTTAATAAGTGTTTATAAATCTTACCAGCATTCCCATGTATAACATATGATTTCTCTCTATTTTTTTTAAATCTCAAATATGGAGGCCGAAAATAGGGAAGGAGGTGTCCATTCCAGTTCCTTGTTGCACAATCTTGGCAAAGGCTCACACTTGCAGTCAGCTTCATTCATTTTATTTCCCAGATGTTTCTACATTCCAAGTCCAAAACTAACATCCATTGCTCCTTCCCTGTCTACCTGGACCCCATCTGCCCATTCGTCCTGCACTCTCAATCCAGCCCCAGGGGCAGGTGTATTATCAGATTTACACACACTCTCAAGGCAGTAGCCTCTGTAGGAAACCACCACCCTTAGCACCCCTGAATAGTCCCAAGCTCGTGGCTTGTCATCCGGGCCAGAGGTTCAGGATCATTCTTATCCATTTACACTGTGGACTCCCAGGTGTAACTGTGAGCAGATTTGACAGTTTGATGTTCAAGATGAGCAGCGCTTCCCACACTTTCTTGGCCAAATTACAGAATTATTTACATTCAAGCCAAAACACTTTGTTCTTACCATGGTTGTTCTTATCTCACAGGAACTGCAGCCTCTGTGACTGCTTCAAGGTGGGAACCTTGTGGTATTTTTGGAACTCAGACAAGAAAAACTCTCAAATATCAGCAGATTGCTAATATTAGTATTTTAGAAATCACATTGCTCCATGTAATATTTTAAACATATATACTTAAAAAACAATTTGTTGTTTATCTGAAATTCTAACTAAATTGGGCATCCTGTATTTTTATCTATTGAATCTACAATGATCAGAAAAAAAAAATATATTCTCGACTACAAGAACTCAGACCAAGAAAACCTCTTAATAGTAAAAACGACCTTTATAATCAACCAGATTTTCAATTCTCTTTCTCTCTCCCATCGCCAAAACAGAATCGCAGGCTGCTTCCCAACTTTTAGAAAACAAAATACATTTAACAGAAAACACGTTTTCTCAAATTTAATGTTTTCTTGTGCAATATTTTCCCTTACTGTATGAGCCTTGCTTATTTGCCAGCAAACCCCAGTGGCTGGCAGACCAAGTGAACAATTGTTAATAGGAAAAACACCTGACCATTCTTGGTTTAGAGTTTGCCTTTTTCATGGTCAAGTTCATATTCTATGGTCAAATTCTCTGGTAGTAAAATTCTCAGTAAACAGGATAGGTTTAAATGCATCTGTGTTTCACAGTGCTCTTCTAGGGACATAGTTATTGGACGAAATATGAAGAAAATGTCAAAATAAAAATATCTATCACTTCTATTTTAGACATATAGAAAATGAGGTTCAGACATATATATGTACATATATTCAACATTGTGTATGTATATTTGTTTTCAGATTCTTTTCCCATAAATGTTATTATGGGGTGAGTTCCCTGTGCTACACAGTAGGTCCTTGAACATGTCACTCCCAAGTTCCTAATTTACCCCTCCCTAACACCTAATAAGCAAGTATGGAATTATGAAAAATAACACATTCAATATGACTTTATATATATTTTATAATTTGAAATAAGGGCTAAAAAATATATGACAGAGACTCTACATGAATGTTGTACATGAATGCTTTATATCTTATATTTTAAAATAAGAGCTAAGTCTGCGTATTCATGTGCACACCCACCCACACAAAGTCAGCTTGCACAGAACAGCTACAAATGGAGAGTGACACAGGTCTCCCAAACTGGTGACATGATTTAGCATGCAGTGCTGCCAATGGTGATAATATTTTGCAAAAAGCTACAGTTACAAAGGTAACAAAGTATCACCTTCCCTCAACTTACTTGATAGCTATATTTCTGGGTAATTCAGAGCATATCAAATCAGTGCACAAATGATCCCACAGGCAGAGGTGCCTAGTGGGCTGCAATCCATGGATTGCAAGGGTCAGACATGACTTAGCAAATAAACCACCACCAAAAAAGAGCAAGGTTCTAGGTTCTAGGTTCTAGGTTTATCCAATGATAAGTAAATTTTTCGTCTACTTGAATGTTGAATTGTTCAAAATTTAAAACGTACTCAAGAAAATTCTGCACTGAGTGGGAAACTGAGAAACAACAATTCCACTAAAGAGGGCAGGGAGCACTGGGGAATATGGCCATGGTGCTGTAGGAGCACAGCAGAGCACCAAGCAGGCATCAACTCAGTCTGGACATTGTTGGAGGAAGGGGTTTCCAGGAAAAAAGGAAGTGAGGTGGACTGTGAATTTGCCAGCAAACCCCAGTGGCTGGCAGACCAAGTGAACAATTGTTAATAGGAAAACACCTGACCATTCTTGGTTTAGAGTTTGCCTTTTCATGGTCAAGTTCATATTCTATGGTCAAATTCTCTGGTAGTAAAATTCTCAGTAAACAGGATAGGTTTAAATGCATCTGTGTTTCACAGTGCTCTTCTAGGGACATAGTTATTGGACGAAATATGAAGAAAATGTCAAAATAAAAATATCTATCACTTCTATTTTAGACATATAGAAAATGAGGTTCAGACATATATATGTACATATATTCAACATTGTGTATGTATATTTGTTTTCAGATTCTTTTCCCATAAATGTTATTATGGGGTGAGTTCCCTGTGCTACACAGTAGGTCCTTGAACATGTCACTCCCAAGTTCCTAATTTACCCCTCCCTAACACCTAATAAGCAAGTATGGAATTATGAAAAATAACACATTCAATATGACTTTATATATATTTTATAATTTGAAATAAGGGCTAAAAAATATATGCGCACAGAGACTCTACATGAATGTTGTACATGAATGCTTTATATCTTATATTTTAAAATAAGAGCTAAGTCTGCGTATTCATGTGCACACCCACCCACACAAAGTCAGCTTGCACAGAACAGCTACAAATGGAGAGTGACACAGGTCTCCCAAACTGGTGACATGATTTAGCATGCAGTGCTGCCAATGGTGATAATATTTTGCAAAAAGCTACAGTTACAAAGGTAACAAAGTATCACCTTCCCTCAACTTACTTGATAGCTATATTTCTGGGTAATTCAGAGCATATCAAATCAGTGCACAAATGATCCCACAGGCAGAGGTGCCTAGTGGGCTGCAATCCATGGATTGCAAGGGTCAGACATGACTTAGCAAATAAACCACCACCAAAAAAGAGCAAGGTTCTAGGTTCTAGGTTCTAGGTTTATCCAATGATAAGTAAATTTTTCGTCTACTTGAATGTTGAATTGTTCAAAATTTAAAACGTACTCAAGAAAATTCTGCACTGAGTGGGAAACTGAGAAACAACAATTCCACTAAAGAGGGCAGGGAGCACTGGGGAATATGGCCATGGTGCTGTAGGAGCACAGCAGAGCACCAAGCAGGCATCAACTCAGTCTGGACATGTGGAGGGAAGGTTTCCAGGAGAGGAAGTGGGGTGGCACTTGAAACAAGTCTTAGAACTAGAAAAAAAATAAGCAAACAAATTCAGAGAAGAGGATGTGAGTGGACTGGTATTCTGGTATGAGAGAATTTGGGGTGTAGGGGAGGTGGGGGTGAGGTTGGATAGATACAGGATGATGAAGGGTTGATGTGTACCCTGAAGTCTTCTTCAGCCACGAGTCACATCCACTTGGGTTAATAACACTCTTCTGGCAACAGTGTAGAATGATGACTTGGAAATGAATAAGTCAAACAGGTTGTTAGATAAACACAGGTGAGTAATAGTGAGGGTTTAAAACAATGGCCATAGGAGCTGGGTGAATAGCATGGCCTTGCAGATGGAGAGACAAGATGGAGAGGGGAGTAGAGGGACAAAAAGGAGTCCCTCATGGGACATTCTAGGGGTAGGTAGCTATGGAAGGGATTCTTTTGGCATCAATGAGTAGTGGGTACTTACCAAATTTGATCCTTACCAGTGCCTACTAGTAACTTGGTAATTACTACTATTAATCAGTATAACACATATGTTACCATTTTTGGAACAATCAGCCCTAAATCACACCTACTAACAGTGGGTTTCATAACATATTTCAGCAAACTTTTATTGACATCATTGTTTGACAGGCATTATCTAGACACTAGGAAAACAGAGGGAAGTCTGAGAACCTGGTCCTAAGGAATGTTAGCCACCCAGGAGGCATCACGGAAAGTAACCCATAGGTAGAAACTCATTGTCTTTGCTGTAACTCTGGCTGCAGTATAACACCCAGCATAAAGTAAAAGCTCAGTGATCATTTACAGACTATGAAACACCTGATTAACCATCAAATTACATCATTAAAGCATCACTTCTTTCCCCTCTAAAAATTTCCTTTTAATTAGATCCTTCTTATCTGTGTTTAAACATGCTTAAGTCCTTTAAAATGCCAATTCAAACCCATTTTTTCCTTCCAGCCACAGCCCTCTCTCTATCCATCCTACTGTAGCTAAATAAGAGTTTCCACACTCTCTATCCCTCACTTCTCAATCCCTCATTAATCTGTTCCAGTCTGGTATACAGCCCCATCACTCCAATGAAAATATTCTTAATAAATAGCTTCCATGTTGCTAAAGCCAATAACATTTCCATCCTCACTGTATATAACCACGGAGCATCATTCAACAAGTTTGCTAGCTCTTTATTTCATGATATATTCTCTTCTCTTGATTTCACTGAACCACACTGTCTTGATTTTCCTTCTACCTCTCTAAATACCTCTCTCAGTCTCCTAAGCTGTTGTATCCTCTTCCATTCAGAGTTTCAGCAGTGGAGCTCCTCAGAGGTTTGGTCTTCAATGCCTTCTCAGCCTATGCTCTCTACTAAGGTCATTTCATCTCTGCCCATGATCTTAACTACCACCCACATGGTAACAATGCTTCAACTTCATTATCTTCCCAGGACACTCATATCAGTATATCACTGGACACTCATATCACTCCCACAGGAGTGACCACAGGTCCCTCAATCTCAATACGTCTGATGCTGAACTGATGGAATACAAGTCAGAAATCTGAGTTATCCTTGATTTTCCACTCCATTAGTAAGGGGTTAACTCTACACTGAAAACACTATGTTACCATTTTTGGAACAATCAGCCCTAAATCACACCTACTAACAGTGGGTTTCATAACATATTTCAGCAAACTTTTATTGACATCATTGTTTGACAGGCATTATCTAGACACTAGGAAAACAGAGGGAAGTCTGAGAACCTGGTCCTAAGGAATGTTAGCCACCCAGGAGGCATCACGGAAAGTAACCCATAGGTAGAAACTCATTGTCTTTGCTGTAACTCTGGCTGCAGTATAACACCCAGCATAAAGTAAAAGCTCAGTGATCATTTACAGACTATGAAACACCTGATTAACCATCAAATTACATCATTAAAGCATCACTTCTTTCCCCTCTAAAAATTTCCTTTTAATTAGATCCTTCTTATCTGTGTTTAAACATGCTTAAGTCCTTTAAAATGCCAATTCAAACCCATTTTTTCCTTCCAGCCACAGCCCTCTCTCTATCCATCCTACTGTAGCTAAATAAGAGTTTCCACACTCTCTATCCCTCACTTCTCAATCCCTCATTAATCTGTTCCAGTCTGGTATACAGCCCCATCACTCCAATGAAAATATTCTTAATAAATAGCTTCCATGTTGCTAAAGCCAATAACATTTCCATCCTCACTGTATATAACCACGGAGCATCATTCAACAAGTTTGCTAGCTCTTTATTTCATGATATATTCTCTTCTCTTGATTTCACTGAACCACACTGTCTTGATTTCCCTTCTACCTCTCTAAATACCTCTCTCAGTCTCCTAAGCTGTTGTATCCTCTTCCATTCAGAGTTTCAGCAGTGGAGCTCCTCAGAGGTTTGGTCTTCAATGCCTTCTCAGCCTATGCTCTCTACTAAGGTCATTTCATCTCTGCCCATGATCTTAACTACCACCCACATGGTAACAATGCTTCAACTTCATTATCTTCCCAGGACACTCATATCAGTATATCACTGGACACTCATATCACTCCCACAGGAGTGACCACAGGTCCCTCAATCTCAATACGTCTGATGCTGAACTGATGGAATACAAGTCAGAAATCTGAGTTATCCTTGATTCATCCAGTCCCACTCCATTAGTAAGGGGTTAACTCTACACTGAAAACACATCCTGAAACACACACTGTTCTCCTTCCCCACTGTGACCACATCTGTCCAAACTCTCGATTACCCAATAATCTACAAAGGTCTTCCATCTCTATTCTTGGTCCCTATCCACCCGACCCAACCCAAAGTTAAAGCTGCTCAGTTGTGTCTGACTCTTTGTGACCCATGGACAAGTCATGGAATTCTCCAGACAAAAATACTGGAGTGGGTAGCCTATCCCTTCTCCAGGGGATCTTCCCAACCCAGGAATCAAAATGGGGTCTCCTGCATTGCAGGCAGATTCCTTACCAGCTGAGCTACAAGGAAATCCCATCCAACCCATTCTCCATCCAAAATCAAGTGATCAAAAAAAAAAAAAAAAATCACACCTGTTCATTATTGAATCTCTTCAGTAATTTTTTATTATTTTAGCATAAAAACCCTTACACCCTGTGAGCCCCTCATGTCCTGGGTTTCACCATCTCACCAGCCTCACCTGTGACATTCGTCCCTCCTCAGCCCCCATGATCCATTGCACTAGTTGTGCAGGTCCTCATTTGTTGTAGAGCCTTCCTGCCATATGCCCCAGGCGGTGCCGCTCCCTCTTCCAGGAATGCTCTCAATTGCCCGATCCTTGACCAGCTGGTTTCCACCCATTCTTCAAAGCTCTGCTGAAGGGATACCCAGTCAAAGAAGCCTTCATGTCCAGGTCTGAAGTCCCTAGTACACATACTCGCAGTAGGATTCTTTACCAGCTGAACTACTAGGGAAGCCCAACAAGCTCCTAGGTCATACTAATGCTGTTGCTCAAGTGACCACACTTTAAGCAGCAGAATCTAAAAGCATTATATTCTATTTTCTTCAAAGCTTGGTAGTGTTGTAAAACATAAGTTGTACTGTAAAAATATGTGCTTATGTCCATAGCATCACTATTTACAAGATCCAAGACATGGAAGAAATCCAAATGTCCATCAACAAAGAGGTAAAGAATATGTGATGTGTACGTATTGTCAACTAAAAAAAAGATACACAACTTGAGAGTTGTGGGTAAAGTTTTATTTGGGAAACAATTAGGATTGCAACCCAACAAGTGGTGTGTGTGTCAGCTACAAATTGGCATTTACCAATTACATTGCCAATAACTGGACAAGGACATTTGCCATCTGCCTCTGCAGAGACTGAATGCTGTACTGTTGGGAGCTGCTAACTTTGAACACCCTCTGAAGGAAATCAGAGTGGGGCAAGGCACTCTGTGCTCCAGGGAATCTGGTGGAACAGGTCTTTAAATAGGTAAATCAATTTTAGCAACAGATTTTATTATCTCAGTCCTTGCATCTCCTCACACCTAAAAAAGCACTGAAATCCTTCACGAAGATATCACATCCTCATGACAAATCCAAACCATGTGCAAGACAAAACCCTTTGCCAAGAAAAAAAATCCTTAGATTGGCTTCTCTTCATAAATATTTATTCAAGTGATCAAAAAAAAAAATCACACCTGTTCATTATTGAATCTCTTCAGTAATTTTTTATTATTTTAGCATAAAAACCCTTACACCCTGTGAGCCCCTCATGTCCTGGGTTTCACCATCTCACCAGCCTCACCTGTGACATTCGTCCCTCCTCAGCCCCCATGATCCATTGCACTAGTTGTGCAGGTCCTCATTTGTTGTAGAGCCTTCCTGCCATATGCCCCAGGCGGTGCCGCTCCCTCTTCCAGGAATGCTCTCAATTGCCCGATCCTTGACCAGCTGGTTTCCACCCATTCTTCAAAGCTCTGCTGAAGGGATACCCAGTCAAAGAAGCCTTCATGTCCAGGTCTGAAGTCCCTAGTACACATACTCGCAGTAGGATTCTTTACCAGCTGAACTACTAGGGAAGCCCAACAAGCTCCTAGGTCATACTAATGCTGTTGCTCAAGTGACCACACTTTAAGCAGCAGAATCTAAAAGCATTATATTCTATTTTCTTCAAAGCTTGGTAGTGTTGTAAAACATAAGTTGTACTGTAAAAATATGTGCTTATGTCCATAGCATCACTATTTACAAGATCCAAGACATGGAAGAAATCCAAATGTCCATCAACAAAGAGGTAAAGAATATGTGATGTGTACGTATTGTCAACTAAAAAAAAGATACACAACTTGAGAGTTGTGGGTAAAGTTTTATTTGGGAAACAATTAGGATTGCAACCCAACAAGTGGTGTGTGTGTCAGCTACAAATTGGCATTTACCAATTACATTGCCAATAACTGGACAAGGACATTTGCCATCTGCCTCTGCAGAGACTGAATGCTGTACTGTTGGGAGCTGCTAACTTTGAACACCCTCTGAAGGAAATCAGAGTGGGGCAAGGCACTCTGTGCTCCAGGGAATCTGGTGGAACAGGTCTTTAAATAGGTAAATCAATTTTAGCAACAGATTTTATTATCTCAGTCCTTGCATCTCCTCACACCTAAAAAAGCACTGAAATCCTTCACGAAGATATCACATCCTCATGACAAATCCAAACCATGTGCAAGACAAAACCCTTTGGAAACCCTTTGTTTAATAGCATTTGAACTTCCCCCACACCAAAATCCTTAGATTGGCTTTCCTCCCCTGCAGTCTCTCAGAGTCATCTGAGATGCTGTCTCCCAGGTTGCAGTCCTAATTGTGCCCTAAATAAAACTTAACCCATAGCTCTCAAGTTGTGTATCTTTTCTTAGTTGATAGCATGACGGAATATTACTCAGCCATTTTCAGCAGTATTTGTGGACCTATAGAATATCATACAAAGTGAAGTAAGTCAGACAAGAGAAAAAAATTTTATATGATATCTAAAAAGTAGTACAAGTGAATTATCTATAAAAGAGAAACAAATTCACAGACATAGAAAACAAGCTTATGATTACCAAAGGGGGAAGGGCTAAATTAGGAGTTTGGGATTAACAGATACAAATTACTATATATAACATAGATAAACAAGTATTTACTGTATAGCATGGGGAACTATATTCAATATCTTGTAATAACCTATAATGGAAAAGAAAAAAGTGGCTCCTTTCACTGCAATAGTAGATGGGGCTGCAACAGTAGGTAAAACCAAGGAACTTCAAGAAGCAAAGCATTCAAGAAGGTGGAAGACGTAAATTAGTTCAGAACAAGTATAAATCAAGGCATAAGTAGAAGTCATTGAGCTGAATGTAAACAATATTAAAACTGAACCAAGAAAAAACTTCTTAACATGCCAAACAAATGTGTACAATATTTAAAAATAAAAAGCCTCACTAGTCTTTACACATGATTATAAGGAGTTAAAAAAAGGGGAAAAGAAAAAAAACCCAACAAGTGGTGTGTGTGTCAGCTACAAATTGGCATTTACCAATTACATTGCCAATAACTGGACAAGGACATTTGCC
The DNA here is from genome assembly GCA_022376925.1 of Tragulus kanchil. Lineage (NCBI taxonomy): Eukaryota > Metazoa > Chordata > Mammalia > Artiodactyla > Tragulidae > Tragulus > Tragulus kanchil. The sequence goes on from JAIOJX010000025.1 coordinate 47,446,234, forward strand.
ATCTGCCTCTGCAGAGACTGAATGCTGTACTGTTGGGAGCTGCTAACTTTGAACACCCTCTGAAGGAAATCAGAGTGGGGCAAGGCACTCTGTGCTCCAGGGAATCCGGTGGAACAGGTCTTTAAATAGGTAAATCAATTTTAGCAACAGATTTTATTATCTCAGTCCTTGCATCTCCTCACACCTAAAAAAGCACTGAAATCCTTCACGAAGATATCACATCCTCATGACAAATCCAAACCATGTGCAAGACAAAACCCTTTGGAAACCCTTTGTTTAATAGCATTTGAACTTCCCCCACACCAAAATCCTTAGATTGGCTTTCCTCCCCTGCAGTCTCTCAGAGTCATCTGAGATGCTGTCTCCCAGGTTGCAGTCCTAATTGTGCCCTAAATAAAACTTAACCCATAGCTCTCAAGTTGTGTATCTTTTCTTAGTTGATAGCATGACGGAATATTACTCAGCCATTTTCAGCAGTATTTGTGGACCTATAGAATATCATACAAAGTGAAGTAAGTCAGACAAGAGAAAAAAATTTTATATGATATCTAAAAAGTAGCACAAGTGAATTATCTAAAAAAGAGAAACAAATTCACAGACATAGAAAACAAGCTTATGATTACCAAAGGGGGAAGGGCTAAATTAGGAGTTTGGGATTAACAGATACAAATTACTATATATAACATAGATAAACAAGTATTTACTGTATAGCATGGGGAACTATATTCAATATCTTGTAATAACCTATAATGGAAAAGAAAAAAGTGGCTCCTTTCACTGCAATAGTAGATGGGGCTGCAACAGTAGGTAAAACCAAGGAACTTCAAGAAGCAAAGCATTCAAGAAGGTGGAAGACGTAAATTAGTTCAGAACAAGTATAAATCAAGGCATAAGTAGAAGTCATTGAGCTGAATGTAAACAATATTAAAACTGAACCAAGAAAAAACTTCTTAACATGCCAAACAAATGTGTACAATATTTAAAAATAAAAAGCCTCACTAGTCTTTACACATGATTATAAGGAGTTAAAGAAAAAGAAAATACAGGCTGCGGAAAAATGAAAATTCACAGTGGAAAGGACCAAAAAAAGCATGTAAAGACAAGAAAATAAAGATGAAAGCAAACTACAAATCTAAACAACTAAATTTTCTTTTGAGTAAATGAATCATGCAGACATTAAAGTGAATTACTAAATCAAACTAGAATCTCTTGGATTTCAGGGTAAACAGCCCAACTGCACACTGTGAAGAAATGTATGAACACTGGAACCAGGGGTTTTGAAAGCTGAAACTTGTCAGAAAGCTTACAAGCTCTTCGTAAATCCTTTAGCCTTGTGAATGTGAGCCTTTACCTTAAATCAGATGTCTCATAGAAACCAAGAAGGTAATTTCCCTTCAAGCCTGTCCTGTTTAAGATTCAGGATTGTGCTATCTGCAGATACCACCTCCTTCTCTGCCAGGGAATGAATGTTGCCTGGAGGATGCCTGCAGTACGACCCCTCCCTCTCCTGGGGCGATGACATCTATGATAGTCAGAGAATCCAGAGATAACCAGGGAACGCAATAATTCACTCTTGACAGCTCTATTTCTTTTTTAATTAACAACTACTCCAAGCAGGAGAGAAGACCTGACTGCAGAAAGAAGATTCCTGATAAGTAAGCGCACCTTGACAGCAGCAGATAAACAGGCTCTCTGGGCTCAGGAGCTCAGGGCCAAGTAACAGGGGAGAGCAATTACTCACTGCGCTGTGCAGCAGGGCCAGCTGGAGCTATGCCTTCAGTGAGAAGGCTGACCATGAAAGTCATCCCAAAGTCGCAGCTGAATTACAGGGTTGAAGCCTTTTGGAAAGCTGGTGGGTCATCAGGAGGGGAAAGCGGCATTGTCGTCCCTCCACATCATGCAAATACCTGGCAGCAGTAGTCCTGGCTATGGCAGTCCTCGATTGGCCTTTGGAGGATGATTCCCTGTTCAAAAGTCCTAAGCTAAGTAAAGCTATTCAAGAAGGTGGAAGACGTAAATTAGTTCAGAACAAGTATAAATCAAGGCATAAGTAGAAGTCATTGAGCTGAATGTAAACAATATTAAAACTGAACCAAGAAAAAACTTCTTAACATGCCAAACAAATGTGTACAATATTTAAAAATAAAAAGCCTCACTAGTCTTTACACATGATTATAAGGAGTTAAAGAAAAAGAAAATACAGGCTGCGGAAAAATGAAAATTCACAGTGGAAAGGACCAAAAAAAGCATGTAAAGACAAGAAAATAAAGATGAAAGCAAACTACAAATCTAAACAACTAAATTTTCTTTTGAGTAAATGAATCATGCAGACATTAAAGTGAATTACTAAATCAAACTAGAATCTCTTGGATTTCAGGGTAAACAGCCCAACTGCACACTGTGAAGAAATGTATGAACACTGGAACCAGGGGTTTTGAAAGCTGAAACTTGTCAGAAAGCTTACAAGCTCTTCGTAAATCCTTTAGCCTTGTGAATGTGAGCCTTTACCTTAAATCAGATGTCTCATAGAAACCAAGAAGGTAATTTCCCTTCAAGCCTGTCCTGTTTAAGATTCAGGATTGTGCTATCTGCAGATACCACCTCCTCCTCTGCCAGGGAATGAATGTTGCCTGGAGGATGCCTGCAGTACGACCCCTCCCTCTCCTGGGGCGATGACATCTATGATAGTCAGAGAATCCAGAGATAACCAGGGAACGCAATAATTCACTCTTGACAGCTCTATTTCTTTTTTAATTAACAACTACTCCAAGCAGGAGAGAAGACCTGACTGCAGAAAGAAGATTCCTGATAAGTAAGCGCACCTTGACAGCAGCAGATAAACAGGCTCTCTGGGCTCAGGAGCTCAGGGCCAAGTAACAGGGGAGAGCAATTACTCACTGCGCTGTGCAGCAGGGCCAGCTGGAGCTATGCCTTCAGTGAGAAGGCTGACCATGAAAGTCATCCCAAAGTCGCAGCTGAATTACAGGGTTGAAGCCTTTTGGAAAGCTGGTGGGTCATCAGGAGGGGAAAGCGGCATTGTCGTCCCTCCACATCATGCAAATACCTGGCAGCAGTAGTCCTGGCTATGGCAGTCCCTCGATTGGCCTTTGGAGGATGATTCCCTGTTCAAAAGTCCTAAGCTAAGTAAAAGCTATATTTCTTCCAGACAGAATAATTTAATTGATGGACATTACTTGTGTTTCCAAATGTTGCTGAAAAACCTCTACTAGGAATACAAAATCCTTCCTCCATTTAGAAGCCAAATACCAATTAGCAGGTCCCCATAATCATTAAAACTGGAACTCTGAAACAAACTGACATGATAGTTAATTTAGAGAACTTAGCATTTTAACACTTAGCAGGAACTGAATTTCCATTTCCACTAGGTTTCTACATCAAAGAATAGAAAATGCATTCCTGCTGTATCAGACTCCGCTTAACTAAGGCAACACACACAGTTGTGAGTTAACTCCCAAAGCCACAGGGCTTAAATGAACCATAACCAATTTTTAAACAGGGCTTTTTAAAAAGTAATCCTGTTGTCAGCTTTTCAGCCCACACACCACAGGCTCCTCACCCCAGCCAAGCATGTCTAAATGCTTTTCCCCTAGGCCCACCCACACTCTGGGAGCCATTCTGGCCTTGGGCAAAAATTAAGGAGGGGTTCAGTACCTCACACCACTTGACTACTGAGACCTGTCACTGATACTTCACCTGCACCCCTTGGATTGGAGCACCCTGGGGCCCAGACATAGTCAGGGAGATCCTTGGTCCTTTGATCCCCAACTCTGCCTTCTTTTTCAGTTTCCTTCCTTGGTTTCCTTCTTTGGAAGACCACATGGCCTCTGTTTTCCTCAGGATCAATGCACAGCCTGCCTAGATCAACATCACACACTCTTCACAGGGCCCCAGTCCTGTCCAGCTGCTCTCCAGCTCAACCCTAGCTGACCATTCTGTTGCCATCTAAGTGCTCCGACCACAAGGGAGAACAACTCTATGCTATCTCATCTAAACATACACTTCACCTTTAATGACTTCTTAGTGGCAGACAGCGAAGGGTGGCTGTGAATGTTGGCAGAGAACAGGTGATCGTGATGACGGTGATGATAACACAGATCTTTTCGGGTCACTGTTCTTACATTTGCTGGTCTTTGGATCAGGGAGCATTCTGTTCATCAGTGCTAATACTTCGTAAGGCAAGAAGAAAGAACCAATATGACTCTTCAACCTGGGTATGAAGAACCATAATGCAAAGTGCTGATCTATAAAAAAGATAAAACCTTAGGGAATCAGAGGTTACTCAGAGCTACAGTGATTCAAGAATGTTTTCCTGACAGGGTGACATTGAGTCATCTAGAAAGATGGAGAAATTTCAGTCACATGGAAATAAAGGGAAAGGGCCCCACACAGAAAAAAACTGAAAAGTCAGCTGCCAAGAGGTGAAGTTTCCTGGAAAGAACACCGACCTCAGAGCTGGAAAGATGGGGCCTGAAGCTCAGCTCCACCACTTACTACAGAGTGACTCGAGAAAGACCCAACTTTATCTGTCAAATGGAAAGAATAAAAGCTTTTAAGGTTTCTACATCAAAGAATAGAAAATGCATTCCTGCTGTATCAGACTCCGCTTAACTAAGGCAACACACAGTTGTGAGTTAACTCCCAAAGCCACAGGGCTTAAATGAACCATAACCAATTTTTAAACAGGGCTTTTTAAAAAGTAATCCTGTTGTCAGCTTTTCAGCCCACACACCACAGGCTCCTCACCCCAGCCAAGCATGTCTAAATGCTTTTCCCCTAGGCCCACCCACACTCTGGGAGCCATTCTGGCCTTGGGCAAAAATTAAGGAGGGGTTCAGTACCTCACACCACTTGACTACTGAGACCTGTCACTGATACTTCACCTGCACCCCTTGGATTGGAGCACCCTGGGGCCCAGACATAGTCAGGGAGATCCTTGGTCCTTTGATCCCCAACTCTGCCTTCTTTTTCAGTTTCCTTCCTTGGTTTCCTTCTTCGGAAGACCACATGGCCTCTGTTTTCCTCAGGATCAATGCACAGCCTGCCTAGATCAACATCACACACTCTTCACAGGGCCCCAGTCCTGTCCAGCTGCTCTCCAGCTCAACCCTAGCTGACCATTCTGTTGCCATCTAAGTGCTCCGACCACAAGGGAGAACAACTCTATGCTATCTCATCTAAACATACACTTCACCTTTAATGACTTCTTAGTGGCAGACAGCGAAGGGTGGCTGTGAATGTTGGCAGAGAACAGGTGATCGTGATGACGGTGATGATAACACAGATCTTTTCGGGTCACTGTTCTTACATTTGCTGGTCTTTGGATCAGGGAGCATTCTGTTCATCAGTGCTAATACTTCGTAAGGCAAGAAGAAAGAACCAATATGACTCTTCAACCTGAGTATGAAGAACCATAATGCAAAGTGCTGATCTATAAAAAAGATAAAACCTTAGGGAATCAGAGGTTACTCAGAGCTACAGTGATTCAAGAATGTTTTCCTGACAGGGTGACATTGAGTCATCTAGAAAGATGGAGAAATTTCAGTCACATGGAAATAAAGGGAAAGGGGCCCCCACACAGAAAAAAACTGAAAAGTCAGCTGCCAAGAGGTGAAGTTTCCTGGAAAGAACACCGACCTCAGAGCTGGAAAGATGGGGCCTGAAGCTCAGCTCCACCACTTACTACAGAGTGACTCGAGAAAGACCCAACTTTATCTGTCAAATGGAAAGAATAAAAGCTTTTCACATAGAATTTTTGTGATAAAACATTACAGTGGAAGCCAATCAATTATTCTACACATTGTAAGCAGCTGACAGTTGGAATATTCTAGACTATTCACACCCATTTTGGCTGAGGGAGTGTGGATGAACACAGTAAGTGGAGAACTTGGTGGAGATGTGGGATGGTGCCGTATCATGTGATGTCCCGAACTTAAGCCTAGGAGGCCAAGAAGAGTAGGGAGCAAGAGAGTAATAGGGCCTGAGCTGTGCTACAGAGGGACTTGATTTTATAGCAATAAGGAAAGGCAGATTGGAAGAGGGAAGACTGGCAATGTGAAACCCCATTAAGTATGCATGCTGCACACTAAGTTTCTTCAGTTGTGTCCAACTCTTTGCCATCCTATGGACTGTACCCTGCCAGGCTCCTCTGTCCATGGGATTCTCTAAGAAAGAATACTAGAGTGGGTTGCCACTTCCATCTCCAGAGGATCATCCAAACCCAGGGATCAAACCCAAGTCTCCTGTGTCTTCTGCATTGGCAGGCGGGTTCTTTATCACTAAGGCCACCTGGTAAACCCACCATTAAGTATAAACGTCATGCAACAAATAACAAGGATGAAAATAAGATGAGAGGGCCAATGCCAGACACTGAAAAATATAGATCTGTTAAGATTTCATAAATACGTAGATTTGGGGGTCAAGGATGACAAACACGATCTTTTCGGGTCACTGTTCTTACATTTGCTGGTCTTTGGATCAGGAGCATTCTGATCAGTGCTAATACTTCGTAAGGCAAGAAGAAAGAACCAATATGACTCTTCAACCTGGGTATGAAGAACCATAATGCAAAGTGCTGATCTATAAAAGATAAAACCTTAGGGAATCAGAGGTTACTCAGAGCTACAGTGATTCAAGAATGTTTTCCTGACAGGGTGACATTGAGTCATCTAGAAAGATGGAGAAATTTCAGTCACATGGAAATAAAGGAAAGGGCCCCACACAGAAAAAAACTGAAAAGTCAGCTGCCAAGAGGTGAAGTTTCCTGGAAAGAACACCGACCTCAGAGCTGGAAAGATGGGGCCTGAAGCTCAGCTCCACCACTTACTACAGAGTGACTCGAGAAAGACCCAACTTTATCTGTCAAATGGAAAGAATAAAAGCTTTTCACATAGAATTTTTGTGATAAAACATTACAGTGGAAGCCAATCAATTATTCTACACATTGTAAGCAGCTGACAGTTGGAATATTCTAGACTATTCACACCCATTTTGGCTGAGGGAGTGTGGATGAACACAGTAAGTGGAGAACTTGGTGGAGATGTGGGATGGTGCCGTATCATGTGATGTCCCGAACTTAAGCCTAGGAGGCCAAGAAGAGTAGGGAGCAAGAGAGTAATAGGGCCTGAGCTGTGCTACAGAGGGACTTGATTTTATAGCAATAAGGAAAGGCAGATTGGAAGAGGGAAGACTGGCAATGTGAAACCCCATTAAGTATGCATGCTGCACACTAAGTTTCTTCAGTTGTGTCCAACTCTTTGCCATCCTATGGACTGTACCCTGCCAGGCTCCTCTGTCCATGGGATTCTCTAAGAAAGAATACTAGAGTGGGTTGCCACTTCCATCTCCAGAGGATCATCCAAACCCAGGGATCAAACCCAAGTCTCCTGTGTCTTCTGCATTGGCAGGCGGGTTCTTTATCACTAAGGCCACCTGGTAAGCCCACCATTAAGTATAAACGTCATGCAACAAATAACAAGGATGAAAATAAGATGAGAGGGCCAATGCCAGACACTGAAAAATATAGATCTGTTAAGATTTCATAAATACGTAGATTTGGGGGTCAAGGGGATGAAAAAGAGAGAAATGGGTAAAAGGAAAATGCTACTGATAAGTTTAGAGAACCCTAAAGAGGGAGAAGTTTGAAAAGAAAATGAGAGTAATTACAGTATGAGGCTCTATTAATAGCAGGACATTTTATTATAATTCTAAACAATCAGGGGAATCTTAGCAAAATCTTAGAAAAACTAGGGCACAATCTGGCATTGACATACAAACTGGATCATTATTTCTTGTGTAACAGGAAGGGGCTGGTGTTTATGCTTCTAAGTCTGGCTGATGCAGACAGGCTCTCCCGTTTGCTGGCTTGGAATCAGATGTGGAATACTTGTGCCAGTGAGTCATTCTGGAGGATCAGCTGACATTGCAGGATGAACACGCTCTAGCAACCAGGAGACTCTCATGATGTTCGTCAACTTTTGGCTGCACCATATCTAACCCCCACATCCTCCTGTGGGGAAGCCTTCAGTTTGTGGGTTCTGATGCTAAGCCAAGTCCTACTTCTCATTGTGGAAACCAAAAGAGGACATATTCTTCCCCCCTTCACCCTTGGCAGATGGAGCATGCACAGGTGTCTGAGATGCGGCCAAATGGAAGAAAGAAAATAAACTTCTGAACAAATGAAGCAAAAACAAGGGGCAAGTTCAATCTTGGCAATGGCACCCAGGAGCACCAGACTTATCAGACCACTTCTGCAACATGACCCAGCTCCTCTGGGTGTCTTCCCACACTCTTGTCATAGTTGCTTAGACTCTGGATCAATATCCTTCCAAGAATCTTTTTTCTTTTTTACTTAAATAAGCCAGGGTCAGTTTCAGTTGACATAGAGTATTAAAACTTTTCCTAATCAGTTTCTTCTGTATATAATAAAAAACAGTATCCAGTAATCAGTAGCCAAGACTTAAGGATTCCCAAAGGAGTGTCTCCTAGCTCTGCTCCTGACTAGCTGTGAGATCTCCAACAAATCAATTTACACCCTGGGCCTCAATTTCAGTAATCCCGTACCAAATAGGTTAAAAATAAAAAAGATAAAAGAGGGCCAATGCCAGACACTGAAAAATATAGATCTGTTAAGATTTCATAAATACGTAGATTTGGGGGTCAAGGGGATGAAAAAGAGAGAAATGGGTAAAAGGAAAATGCTACTGATAAGTTTAGAGAACCCTAAAGAGGGAGAAGTTTGAAAAGAAAATGAGAGTAATTACAGTATGAGGCTCTATTAATAGCAGGACATTTTATTATAATTCTAAACAATCAGGGGAATCTTAGCAAAATCTTAGAAAAACTAGGGCACAATCTGGCATTGACATACAAACTGGATCATTATTTCTTGTGTAACAGGAAGGGGCTGGTGTTTATGCTTCTAAGTCTGGCTGATGCAGACAGGCTCTCCCGTTTGCTGGCTTGGAATCAGATGTGGAATACTTGTGCCAGTGAGTCATTCTGGAGGATCAGCTGACATTGCAGGATGAACACGCTCTAGCAACCAGGAGACTCTCATGATGTTCGTCAACTTTTGGCTGCACCATATCTAACCCCCACATCCTCCTGTGGGGAAGCCTTCAGTTTGTGGGTTCTGATGCTAAGCCAAGTCCTACTTCTCATTGTGGAAACCAAAAGAGGACATATTCTTCCCCTCTTCACCCTTGGCAGATGGAGCATGCACAGGTGTCTGAGATGCGGCCAAATGGAAGAAAGAAAATAAACTTCTGAACAAATGAAGCAAAAACAAGGGGCAAGTTCAATCTTGGCAATGGCACCCAGGAGCACCAGACTTATCAGACCACTTCTGCAACATGACCCAGCTCCTCTGGGTGTCTTCCCACACTCTTGTCATAGTTGCTTAGACTCTGGATCAATATCCTTCCAAGAATCTTTTTTCTTTTTTACTTAAATAAGCCAGGGTCAGTTTCAGTTGACATAGAGTATTAAAACTTTTCCTAATCAGTTTCTTCTGTATATAATAAAAAACAGTATCCAGTAATCAGTAGCCAAGACTTAAGGATTCCCAAAGGAGTGTCTCCTAGCTCTGCTCCTGACTAGCTGTGAGATCTCCAACAAATCAATTTACACCCTGGGCCTCAATTTCTACCTCTGGAAAATAGGGATTCCAACAGTTACCCACATTATGGTGGCGTCTTCAGAATACATTTTATAATATTAATACATCTGTGTGTGCTAAGTCCCTTCAGTCATGTCCGACTCTTTGTGACCCAATGAACTGTAGCCCATGAGACTCCTCTGTACATGGGATTCTCTAGAATGCAAGAATGCTGTAGTGGGTTGCCATGCCCTCCTCCAGGGAATCTTTCCAACCCAAATTTTAAATCCACGTCTCCCGTGACTCCTTTATTGGCAGGCAGTTTCTTTACCACCAGCACCACTTGGGAAGCCCTGATAATATTAACAGAAAGTACCTATCAGAGGCCTTGGCACATAGTAAGCATAAATGTCAGCCATGATTACAATAATTGAATAAAAGTAACAGTGTAGGTGCCCCTCAGGTAAGTCACAATCATTGCCTCTAGCACTTTGGAATCTAACTGAAGAGGCAGGAGGCATACACAGTAAATACTCCACAAGCAAGAGAGGATAATGTGGCATGCATGTATAGGGCACAAATGAGAGTCTAAACCCTGTTATGTCAATTTATGAAATGTTCTTTTTTAAACCAGCCACATTTATGCCAGCAAAATTTCAGGCCATATCTTAAGGCCATGAGAAGTTTTCCAGGTTTACTTAAGCATTTATGACAGCGTAAGGTTACATGAGAAAAGGACATATATTTCAAGCCTAAAACTGTCAGGAAAAAAAGCCTGTCAGAAATCCAAAAGCACTCCCAAGGGAAGTTTGTTTCATTGTCCCTAAGGGGCTCTGATCAGATTCTCTCTCTCTCTCTCTCTCTCTGTTCTTCAACACTCAGCCTTCTTTCTACTAGAAAACCATAGCTTCAACTATACAGACTTTTGTCAGCAAAGTGATGTCTCTGCTTTTGAATACACTATGTTTGTCACAGCTTTTCTTCCAAGGAGCAAGTGCCTTTTAATTTCATGGCTGCAGTCACCATCTGCAGTGATTTTGGAGCCCAAGAAAATAAAGTCTGTCACTGTTTCCATGTTTGTCCATCTATTTGCCATGAAGTGATGGGACCAGACGCCATGATCTTCATTTTTTGAATGTTGACCTTTAGGACAACTTTTTCACTCTCTTCTTTCACCAAGAGGCCCTTTAGTTCCTCTATGCTTTCTGCCATAAGGGTGGTGTCATCTGCATATATGAGGTTATTGATATTTCTCCCGGAAATCTTGATTCCAGCTTGTGCTTTAGCATTTTACATGATATACTCTGCATATAAATTAAATAAGCAGGGTCACAATATACAGCCTTTGTGTACTCCTTTCCCTGTTTGGAAGCAGTTCATTGTTCCGTGTCTAGTTCTAACTGTTGCATCTTGTCCAGCATACAGGTTTCTCATTCGGCAGGTTAAGTGGTTTGGCATCCCATTTCTTTCAAAATTTTTCAGTTTGTTGTGATCCACACGGTCAAAGGCTTTAGTATAGTCAATAAGCAGAAGTAGATGTTTTTCTGGAATTCTATTGCTCTTTCTATGATCTGATGAATGTTGCCAATTGGATCTCTGGATCCTCTGCCTTTTCTAAAAACTGCTTACATGTCTGGAAGTTCTCAGTTCACATACTGTTAATGCCTAGCTTGGAGGATTTTGAGCATGCCTTTGCTAGTGTGTGAAATTAGTGCAATTGTGTAGTAGTTTGAACATTCTTTGGCGTTGCCCTTCTTTGGGATTGGAGTGAAAACTGACTTTTTCCAGTCCTGAGGCCCCTGCTGAGTTTTCCAGATTTGCTGGCATATTGAGTGCTGCACTTTAACAGCATCATCTTTTAATATCTGAAATATCTCAGCTGGACTTCCATCACCTCCACTAGCTTTGTTGGTAGCAATGCTTCCTAAGGCGCATTTGACTTCACACTCTAAGATTTCTGGCTGTAGATAAGTTATCACATCATGGTGGTCATCTGGTTCATGAAGATCTTTTTTTGTATAGTTCTTCTGTGTATTCTTTCCACCTTTTAATATCTTCTGCTTATGTTAGGTCCATACCATTTCTTTCCTTTATTGTGCCTATCTTTGCATGAAATGTTCCCTTGGTATCTCTAATTTTCTTGTAGAGATCTCTAGTCTTTCCCATTCTATTGTTTTCCTCTATTTCTTTGCATTGTTCACTTAAGAAAGCTTTCATATATCTTCTTGCTATTCTCTGGAACTCTGCATTCAAATGTATCTTTCTTTTTCTACTTTGCCTTTAGCATCTTTTCTTTTCTCAGCTATATATAAGGCTTTCCCAGACAACTATTTTGCCTTTTTGCATTTGTTTTTCTCGGGGATGGTTTTGATCACTGCCTCTTAAACAATGTTTTGAACCTTTGTCCATCAATAGACTGCTATCAATAGAAATCAACAGACTACTATTAACAGACTTAAAAAATTTTTGCAACCTGTATCACCTCAAACAACTACTTTTAGGGGTTCAGTTTCTGCATCATCTAATACAATTGCTTTTTGGAGAGTCAATTTCATTTTTCCTCTATAAATTTTCAATTGTTCCAACACCATTTAATGGAAGAAGATCACCTTGCCCTGTGACTCTGTAGTGCCACTTCTGGAAAAAGTTGTGTCATATGTGTGAGTCTGTTTGTGGGCTCCACTTGAGTGACTTGTCCACTCCTGCCCCAGTGATAATGCTATCTTAGTTACTATGCTTTGATTACAAGTCTTCTTTCCTGGTAGCTCAAAGTCCGTGGTCCTCTTCTGCAAAAGTGTGTTTTCATTCTTGGCCCTCCTCACATTCACAAACACTTTAGAATCAATCAATCAAGTCCACCAAAAAAAAAAAAAAAAAAAAGGGATTTATATGGTGCGTGCATTCTAGGTTGCTTAAGTCATGTTTGACTCTGGCACCCCATGGACTGTAGCCTGTCAGGCTATTCTGTTCATGAGATTCTCCAAGCAAGAATAATCGAGTAGTTTGCCATTTCCTTCCTCAACTACCTTATGATCCACTTCTAGCTATTTATGTGATGAAAACTAGAATACTAATTTGAAAAGATATATGGACCTCAGTGTTCATTACACCATTATTCAAATAGCCAAGATATGGAAGGAACTCAAGTGTCCATTAACAGATGAATAGATAAAGAAGATGAGATGTATATATACAATTGAATACTACTCAGCCATAAAAAAGAATAAATTCTGCCATTTGAAATAATGGATGGAACTAAGTCAGATAAAGACTAATATTCTGTGTTATCATTTATACATGGTGTCTAAAAAAGAAAACAAATCTATGTATATAACAAAAAAGGAAGTGACTCACAGGTGTAGGCTACCAGTGAAAAGAGGAAAGAGGGGAAGAGTCAGGTATGGGAATGTGATTAAGAGACACAAACTACTCTGTAATAGCTTTAAATGGAGTATAATCTATAAAAGTAATGAATTTTTAGTACACCTGAAACTAATATTACAAATCAATTACACTTCAATAAACAGTAAAATAAATTTTAAAAACCAAATCCTTTTTTTTTAAATGTCATAAAGCAGATGTTCAAATTTTATTTCAGAAATGACCCTCATCAGTCCCTCTGTTCACCAACATGTCCCCAGGCAGGCACTCACAACACCCTCCCCAAGGAGACTACAGTATGCTATTGTAGACATTTGCCCCTAAAATCACCTTGCCAGGTAAACCCAATCAAATGGTCATCTTTTGCCTCTCATATGCAATAGGGCACCAAACAATGAACTGGTACAAATTGTGGAAGGAAGGACATTTGATAAGACAAGGCTGGCTATGGTCCATTGTAGGTAATCACAAACAGCTCAACAGCCTACCTGTGAGTCTCCAATAGATAAATGCCAATCAAGGTCCAGGAGATTATAGTGAACAGCCAACTAGTTTCTGGCTTTCCATTCTGCTGAATGGGTTATCTTGTCTAATCATGGGCTAAGTACTCACTATTTCCATTATTTCAATTTTAGAATACTCTTTAATATATGGCTGGCTGCCCAGGCACATGCTCATTATTCTTTTCAAGATTTCCTAAGCTATTCTTGCCTACATTTTTGATTCTTGCAAGAAGAACTTTAGGATGATTCTGTCAAGTTTAATTTCCCATGGGTCTTGACTAGACTTACACTAAAAATCTATAAACTATATCAAATCATCCAAGTCAAAGACATGGAAGGAACTCAAGTGTCCATTAACAGATGAATAGATAAAGAAGATGAGATGTATATATACAATTGAATACTACTCAGCCATAAAAAAGAATAAATTCTGCCATTTGAAATAATGGATGGAACTAAGTCAGATAAAGACTAATATTCTGTGTTATCATTTATACATGGTGTCTAAAAAAGAAAACAAATCTATGTATATAACAAAAAAGGAAGTGACTCACAGGTGTAGGCTACCAGTGAAAAGAGGAAAGAGGGGAAGAGTCAGGTATGGGAATGTGATTAAGAGACACAAACTACTCTGTAATAGCTTTAAATGGAGTATAATCTATAAAAGTAATGAATTTTTAGTACACCTGAAACTAATATTACAAATCAATTACACTTCAATAAACAGTAAAATAAATTTTAAAAACCAAATCCTTTTTTTCTTAAATGTCATAAAGCAGATGTTCAAATTTTATTTCAGAAATGACCCTCATCAGTCCCTCTGTTCACCAACATGTCCCCAGGCAGGCACTCACAACACCCTCCCCAAGGAGACTACAGTATGCTATTGTAGACATTTGCCCCTAAAATCACCTTGCCAGGTAAACCCAATCAAATGGTCATCTTTTGCCTCTCATATGCAATAGGGCACCAAACAATGAACTGGTACAAATTGTGGAAGGAAGGACATTTGATAAGACAAGGCTGGCTATGGTCCATTGTAGGTAATCACAAACAGCTCAACAGCCTACCTGTGAGTCTCCAATAGATAAATGCCAATCAAGGTCCAGGAGATTATAGTGAACAGCCAACTAGTTTCTGGCTTTCCATTCTGCTGAATGGGTTATCTTGTCTAATCATGGGCTAAGTACTCACTATTTCCATTATTTCAATTTTAGAATACTCTTTAATATATGGCTGGCTGCCCAGGCACATGCTCATTATTCTTTTCAAGATTTCCTAAGCTATTCTTGCCTACATTTTTGATTCTTGCAAGAAGAACTTTAGGATGATTCTGTCAAGTTTAATTTCCCATGGGTCTTGACTAGACTTACACTAAAAATCTATAAACTATATCAAATCATCCAAGTCAAGAACATGGTACATCTCTCCATTTATTTGGGCTATCTTTTATATATCCTAATAAAATTTAATAGCTCTCTTTCCACAAGTCCTGCACAGTTCCTGGTGGGTTTATTCCTAAGTCATCTATACATTTGTTGTCATTGTACATGTAATAATTTCCTAGAGTTTTTTCCTTTTACTTAATTATGCAGTAATACACACATAAAAACCCAATAACAACAACAAAAAAAACCCTCAATATCACAGAAGAATAAAATCAAAGTTTCTCATCATTCATCCTACCAAGCCTGATTCCTCCCATCAGCAGAAATGTCTATGAAGAGTTGGGCCTGTATCTATCAAGACAATTTTCCACACTCTCTGGATTTTGTTGAGTTTGGGGCTTTTATCTGTTTTAAATAAACAAGATTATACCACATATTTTCCCTATGACTTTTCCTACTGCAATATGGCCTAGAAGAGATTCTATGACAGTAGATATAGCTATACTTAACCCAAACTGCCTATTATATCATTATATGAATGTGGCAATGTAATCAATAAGCTTTCCACTAATAGACCTTTAAGCCACTTCTAGTTTTTCACAGTGAAAACACTACTTTACCAAACATTCTTGTACATACATTAATGGGCATATATGCCAGTATTTTAATGGGGGAAATTTCTGAAGATAACATTTCTTGGTCCACAATAACAAACATTTTTTAAAAATTGAAAGCTACTATCAAATTACACTGAAAAAAGGATTTACCACTTTGTACCAACATTACAAAAAGATTCATTTCCTTCACCCTTTACACTTTACATTGTCACTCAGTTTTTGGTAATCAGTCAAAGTATTGCTAAATGATTGTTTCTTAAATTCCTATTTCCATGAAGATCTGAGAGATACTCCTATACTTTCATATATGGCTGGCTGCCCAGGCACATGCTCATTATTCTTTTCAAGATTTCCTAAGCTATTCTTGCCTACATTTTTGATTCTTGCAAGAAGAACTTTAGGATGATTCTGTCAAGTTTAATTTCCCATGGGTCTTGACTAGACTTACACTAAAAATCTATAAACTATATCAAATCATCCAAGTCAAGAACATGGTACATCTCTCCATTTATTTGGGCTATCTTTTATATATCCTAATAACATTTAATAGCTCTCTTTCCACAAGTCCTGCACAGTTCCTGGTGGGTTTATTCCTAAGTCATCTATACATTTGTTGTCATTGTACATGTAATAATTTCCTAGAGTTTTTTCCTTTTACTTAATTATGCAGTAATACACACATAAAAACCCAATAACAACAACAAAAAAAACCCTCAATATCACAGAAGAATAAAATCAAAGTTTCTCATCATTCATCCTACCAAGCCTGATTCTTCCCATCAGCAGAAATGTCTATGAAGAGTTGGGCCTGTATCTATCAAGACAATTTTCCACACTCTCTGGATTTTGTTGAGTTTGGGGCTTTTATCTGTTTTAAATAAACAAGATTATACCACATATTTTCCCTATGACTTTTCCTACTGCAATATGGCCTAGAAGAGATTCTATGACAGTAGATATAGCTATACTTAACCCAAACTGCCTATTATATCATTATATGAATGTGGCAATGTAATCAATAAGCTTTCCACTAATAGACCTTTAAGCCACTTCTAGTTTTTCACAGTGAAAACACTACTTTACCAAACATTCTTGTACATACATTAATGGGCATATATGCCAGTATTTTAATGGGGGAAATTTCTGAAGATAACATTTCTTGGTCCACAATAACAAACATTTTTTAAAAATTGAAAGCTACTATCAAATTACACTGAAAAAAGGATTTACCACTTTGTACCAACATTACAAAAAGATTCATTTCCTTCACCCTTTACACTTTACATTGTCACTCAGTTTTTGGTAATCAGTCAAAGTATTGCTAAATGATTGTTTCTTAAATTCCTATTTCCATGAAGATCTGAGAGATACTCCTATACTTTCATTGACTTATGTCAATATCTTGTATAATTTGTTTTATCATAGCACTTTTTTGAGTTAAAAGTCTCTTTTTTTTTTAAAGATTCATTTATTTATTTATTTATTTTTGTTGGGGTGGGGTGGGGCGGGAGGGAAGCAGGCGGGCCACTTCTATTGGTCTTTCGTTTGTCCATTTTCATCTATCTTTTTTCTTTGGCCCGTGTGGGCCTCCCATCACCGCGGCCTCTGGCACATGCACTCCAGAGCTCTGGCTCGGTAATTGGACACATCAGTCCAGCCGCTCCACGGCACGTGGGATCTTCCCAGGCCAGGGCTTGAACTGGCGCGCATTGCACTGCAAGGCGGTGTCCTTACCCACTGGACCACCAGGGAAGCCCAAAAGTCTCTATTTTTAAATAATTTTTTTATTACTTCGTTATTTTTATTTTGCTTTTACAGAGTTTTGTTGTTTACAGATATGTACAATCTGAGATCAGTTGTAGGCATATCTCTGACCCCTCCCTGCTGTGCCACCCTTGTAGTCCCCCCATTCCACCCCTCCAGGCCATCTCATAGCCCCCATGTAAGATCCCTTAGTCCCACAATGCATTGACAATAGTTATCTCTTTTACATAAGAAGTATAGGTTTCCATGTTACTCCTCCCATACCTCTCACCCACCCTTCCCTCCTCTCAGTGTCCATAGTTCTGTTCTCTATGTCTGTTTTTCTGTTGGTATTCTGCAGGTGTATTTTTCAGTGCCATCTTACTAGATTCCATATATGTGTTAGTATACTGTACTTGCCCTTCTCTTTTTGACTTACTTCACTTTCTGTAATAGGTTCTAGTTTCATCCACCTCATTAGGACTGATTCTTCTGCATTTCTTTATCATAGCACTTGATAAGCCATGAATTTTCTCCTTATTCCCATGAATTTGTTGTAGGAGATCTTTTCTGTTAGAAATATGCATCTCGAGGAGCCACCGGAACCCGGCGCAGCAAGGAGCCGCGGGCGCCGCGAGGAGCCACAGCGCAGATGCTAGTATGTGAACTAATATCAGGGAACACCATAGCAAACCAGAAATAGAGCCTACACCCCCTGACCAATCATCAAACCAAGGATCCTCGGAGCGGAAGCCCTGATTCCAAGACCCCACACTATCAAAGAACATACAACACTACAGATTATTCACCTGTAAACAGGGTCTAACACCACCCAAGACACAAACCACTGAACCCTTCTACAAGGATAGAAACCCAAAGGAAGGGAGAATTCAACCAAGAAGCCTAGTGGGAATAAGAACTCCATACACACAGACACACACAAAGAAACAAAAATTAACCTAATAATGAAACGTCAGAGAAACACTGCACAAATGAAGGACCAAGCTAGAGAAACACCACTTCAAATGACAGAGGAGGAGACAGACAAACTATCTAAAAGAGAATTCAGAAAAGCTATACTAATGAGGATGCAAAACACCGAAAACAGAATATTAGAGGAAATTAGTGCATTGAGAAGAGACATGCAAGAAAAGAAAAATAAGCAAACGGAGACAACTAATTCAATTGCTGAAATCAAAAATACTATAGAAGGTCTCAACAGTGGAGTATCAGAGGCTGAAGAATGGATAAGTGAGCTGGAAGACAGAATGGTGGAAATAAGTGCTGAAGAACAGAACAAAGCCCAAAGAATTAAAAGAACTGAGGATAGCCTGAGAGACCTATGGGACAATATCAAACGCACCAACATTAGAATTATAGGAGTTCCAGAAGAAGAAGAAAAAGAGAAGAAAGACTATGAAAAAATTCTTGAAGAGGTTATAGTTGAAAACTTCCCCAGCATGGGAAAGGAGATAGTCAACCAACTCCAGGAAGCACAAAGAGTTCCATACAGGAGAAACCCCAGAAGAAACACACCAAGGCACATTGTAATCAAACTAATGCAGACTAAATATAAAGACCGATTACTAAAAGCAGCTAGGAGCAAACAACAAATAACATATAAAGGAAACCCCATACCTTTAACTGTGGATCTCTCAACAGAAACCTTACAGGCCAGAAGAGAATGACAAGATACATTTAAACGGCTAAAAGAGAACAACGTCAAACCAAGAATTCTCTACCCAGCAAGAATCTCATTCAAAATCGATGGTGTTCATTGTCATTTTCTTCTAGGAATTTTTTGATTTCTCCTTTGATTTCCTCAATGATCAGTTGGTTTTTTAGGTACGTGTTGCTTAATCTCCATGTGTTTGTGTTTTTAGCGGTTTTTTTCCTGTAGTTGATCTCTAGTCTCACTGCATTGTAGTCCGAGAAGACGGTTGATATAATTTCAGTTCTTGAATTGACTGAGGATTGATTTGTGGCCCAAGATGTGGTCTATCCTGGAGAATGTTCCATGAGCACTTGAGAAGAAAGTGTATTCTTCTGCTTTTGGGTGGAAAGTCCTAAAGATATCAATGAGGTCCATTTCTTCTAGTGTGGCATTTAAGGCTTGTGTTTCTTTATTAATTTTCTGTTTGGATGATCTGTCCATTGGTGTGAGAGGAGTGTTAAAGTCTCCTACTATGATTGTGTTACTGTCAATGTCTTCTTTTATGTCTGCAAGTGTTTGTTTTATGTATTGGGGTGCTCCTGCGTTGAGTGCATAGATATACATGACTGTTATGTCTTCCTCTTGGATGGATCCCTTAATCATGATGTAATGAACTGCCTTGTCTCTTAGAATCTTCTTTACTTTAAAATCTATTTTGTCTGATATGAGGATTGCTACTTCAGCTTTCTTTTGATTTCCATTTGCATGAAATATCATTTTTCAGCCTCTCACTTTCAGTCTATGAATGTCTCTAGGTCTGAAATGAGTTTCCTGGAGGCAGCATATGTATGGGTTGTGTTTTTGGATCCATTTAGCCACTCTGTCTTTTGGTTGGGGCATTTAGTCCATTGACATTCAAAGTAATTATTGATACAAATGATCCTATTGTCATCTTCTTAGATGTTATGATGGGTTTGTTTCGTGGATCTTCTCCTTTTATACTTGTTGTCTATATAAGTCCCTTTAACACTTGTTGTAAGGCTGGTTTGGTGTGACTAAATTCTTTTAATTTTTGTTTGTCTGTAAAGCCTTTGATTTCTCCATCAAGTTTGAGTGAGATCCTTGCAGGGTAGAGGATTCTTGATTGCAGATTATTCTCTTTTAGCCGTTTAAATGTGTCCTGCCATTCCCTTCTGGCCTGCAGAGTTTCTGTTGAAAGATCAGCTGTTAAACGGATGGGCTTTCCCTTGTATGTCAGTAGTTGCTTTTCCCTTGCTGCTTTGAGAATTCTACCTTTGTGTTTAATTTGTGTTAACTTCATTAATATGTGTCTTAGTGTGTTTCTTCTTGGATTGATTCTGTATGGTACTCTTTGTGCTTCTTGGACTTGACTGACTATTTCTTTTCCCATGGTGGGGAAATTTTCAACTATAATCTCTTCAAAAATTTTCTCATAGCCTTTCTTTTTTTCTTCTTCTTCTGGAACCCCTATAATTCGAATATTGGTGTGTTTGATATTATCCCAGAGGTCTCTGAGGCTATCCTCTGCTCTTTTCATTCTTTGAGCTAGAGTCTGTTTTTCAGCAGTTACTTCTACCATTTTATCTTCCAGCTCACTTATCCGATCTTCTGTCTCAGATACTCTGCTCTTGATTCCTTCTACAGTGTTTTTCAGTTCAGCAATTGAGTTGTTTGTCTCTGTTACTTTTTTCGTAAGTTCTTGTATTTCCTTATTCAGTGTGTTAGTTGTGTCTTGGAATTTCTCTGAAATTCTGTTTTCTGTGTCTTTGATCATCTTTACTATCATTCTTCTGAAATCACTTTCAGAAAGTTTGTCCAAATTCTCTTCATTAATTTGATCTTGTGTGTTTGTGGATTGTTCCTTCACTTGTGTGGTATTTCTCTGCCGTTTCATTGTTATTATTAATTTTTTAAAACTGACTCTGTTTGGGATTTCCTTTTCCCAGACTTTAAGTTACGTCTGTTGGTGTTTCTTGTTTGGATGGGGCTTCTTATTCTGGGTGATGCTGGTGATTGGGTGATGTCAGGACTTGCATACAAGTGATTACCTTTGTTGGCGTTCTCACTTGTATACTGCTCTTTAGTGTTAGGCATTCTCTAGTATTGTAGAGTTTTGAAGCCACTGCTCCCTCCTTAAAACCCCGGGGCTTGTTGCCTGATAAGGGAATGAAAATTTCACGGCTGGTTTGTTATGGCATTAAATGATATTAAAATATATATATGCAAATGAGAAACAGAAGGTATACCTTTGACAAATGGCAATTTAAAAACTATGCAAGTACTATCTAGCATATAAAATTATACACATAAACATATACAGCTATAACATAACCCAAGCATTCCAACCAAAAATACAGTACAATACGTTAGCACGGCGAATAGAGAAAACCAAGAATGATATCCACCAGTTAATAAGCAAACTAAGTAGAGCACCAATTGGAGAATAATGCTAGAGCAGGATTCCCATTGGAGATAAGGCAATGAGGACAGAACAGACTAAGAAATATGGTGGGGAAAGGGAAAAAGAGAAAGGGAGGATAGAAGAGAAATATAGAATGATATTGCAAAGTTAAATATATGGAGATAAAGGTTTGTATGTATTAGAATTTAGTGCTATAGGAAAGGTGCTTCAGAGAAAGCAAAGAATTATAGAGGAAGTAATACAAATGAAAAATTATTAAAAATTAAAAGAGCTAATTTTATAGAAAAATATATAAAAACAAAGCAAAAATAATAAAAACAAACAAAATCCCCACAGAGTCTTAAAAGGCCAATGGGGAACCAGAAGTTTATAGCAAAATAAAATGTGTGGTTTAAAAGGAAAAAGAAAAAAAAACTATGTAAACTTGAATATATTCAGTCTTACTGATAAGATTAGTAGTTTCAATAGAATTCAGTGAAGGAAATGAACACACCCACTCTCTCTCTCTCTCTCTCTCACACACACACCCAAAAAAAGAAAAAAAAAAAAAAAGTGGTGGGTGCGCTGAGTGGGTTTGGAAAAAAAGAGAGAGGAAAAAAAAATTGAAACAAAGTAATACAATACAAAAAACGAAATTTTAAAGTCCAGCAGTAACTCCAGCTTCAGACAAAACGTGAAAATAGTGTTTATGTTCTTCTGTCTCTTGCTGACTATTCAGGAATTATCAGTCTTTTTCTTGCCTCTGGCAGTGGCTGGATCTGAAGACCTCTTTGACTGCTTGTTTGTTTAGGCCTATTCCAGAATTAAAAGGCCTGCCCAGGTTAGCCCTGGGAGTTTCTTAATCCAAATCCCTTTTCTTGCTGGGTGGAGCTAGGTTCTCTCCCTGTAGTTTGACCAGCAACCCTGCAGTTTTCCCAGCAGCCAAGCTACAGTAGGGAAAATTGCGTCTGTCTCATGGAGGATTTATTTCCACACGCTCTATGGGAAGCAGTTCCGCAGTGACCCCGACCCTGCTGCAGGCCACCGTCGATCCCCGCCACCGCGGGAGACGTCAGGTTACTCAGAGGTGAGTCTGGCTCAGTCTCATGTAGGATCGCTGTTACCCTCTCCCGGATCACAGTGCGCACAGACTTTCCAGTCCTCCTCGGGGGCTCTGTGATCAGGTTAATGGTAACCTCCTCCAAAGGAAACTGAGTGCCGTCCTTCCGAGGTCTACTCAAGGGCACATCTAGCTCAATGACAATGAACACAAGACAGTGCAAAACCTATGGGATACTGCAAAAGCAGTTCTAAGAGGGAAGTTTATAGCAATTCAATCCCACCTCAAGAAACTAGGAAAATCTCAAACAGACGACCTTACCTTATGCTTAAAACAACTGGAGAAAGAAGAAAAAAAACACCCCAAAGCCAGCAGAAGAAGAGAAATCATAAAGATCAGAGCAGAAATAAATGAGAAAGACACAATAGTAAAGATAAAAAAAACAAAAAGCTGGTTCTTTCAAAAAGTCAATAAAATCGACACACCATTGGCGAGACTCACCAAGAAAAAGAGAGAGAAGAACCAGATCACCAAAATCAAAAATGAAAAAGGAGAGATTACAACAGATAATGCAGAAATCCAAAGGATTATAAGGGACTATTATGAACAACTCTATGGCAACAAACTGGAGAACCTGGAAGAAATGGACAGTTTCTTGGGGAAGATTAATCTCCCAAGACTGAACCAGGAAGAAACAGAAACTTTGTTTTTTTTTTTTTTTTTTTTTAAGAAACAGAAACTTTGAACAAGCCAATCACAAGCTCAGAAATCGACCTTGTGATCAAAAATCTACCCAAAAATAAAAACCCAGGACCAGATGGCTTCACAGCCGAATTCTACCAAACATTTAAAGAAGAGCTAATGCCTGTCTTTCTAAAACTCTTCCAAACAATTGCACAGGAAGGAAAACTTCCAAACACATTCTACGAGGCCACCATCACCCTGATACCCAAACCAGGCAAAGACAACATGAAAAAAGAAAACTATAGGCCAATATCACTGATGAATCTAGATGCCAAAATCCTCAACAAAATCCTAGCAAACAGAATTCAACAACACATCAAAAGGCTCATTCATCATGATCAAGTCCGGTTCATCCCAGGCATGCAAGGATTCTTCAACATCCTCAAATCAATCAATGTGATACACCATATCAACAAATTGAGAGACAAAAATCACATGATCATCTCAATAGATGCAGAAAAAGCCTTTCACAAAGTATAGCATCCATTTATGATAAAAAAAACTCTTCAAAAAATGGGCATAGAAGGAACTTATCTTAATATAGTGAAAGCCATATATGAGAAGCCCACAGTGAACATTATCCTCAACGGTGAAAAACTGAAAGCATTCCCTCTATGATCAGGAACAAGACAGGGGTGTCCACTTTCACCACTACTATTCAACATAGTCCTGGAAGTGCTAGCAACAGCAATAAGAGAAGAGAAAGAAATCAAAGGAATCCAGATTGGAAAGGAAGAAGTCAAGCTCTCTCTTTTTGCAGACAACATGATATTATACATAGAAAATTCCAAAGACACGGTTACAAAACTACTAGAGTTAATCAGCAAATTCAGCAAAGTCGCAGGACACAAAGTCAACACACAGAAATCACTGACATTCCTATACAAAAATGAAAAATCCAAAGGATTATAAGGGACTATTATGAACAACTCTATGGCAACAAACTGGAGAACCTGGAAGAAATGGACAGTTTCTTGGGGAAGATTAATCTCCCAAGACTGAACCAGGAAGAAACAGAAACTTTGTTTTGTTTTTTTTTTGTTTTTTTTTCTTTTTTTTTTTTAAGAAACAGAAACTTTGAACAAGCCAATCACAAGCTCAGAAATCGACCTTGTGATCAAAAATCTACCCAAAAATAAAAACCCAGGACCAGATGGCTTCACAGCCGAATTCTACCAAACATTTAAAGAAGAGCTAATGCCTGTCCTTCTATAACTCTTCCAAACAATTGCACAGGAAGGAAAACTTCCAAACACATTCTACGAGGCCACCATCACCCTGATACCCAAACCAGGCAAAGACAACATGAAAAAAGAAAACTATAGGCCAATATCACTGATGAATCTAGATGCCAAAATCCTCAACAAAATCCTAGCAAACAGAATTCAACAACACATCAAAAGGCTCATTCATCATGATCAAGTCCGGTTCATCCCAGGCATGCAAGGATTCTTCAACATCCTCAAATCAATCAATGTGATACACCATATCAACAAATTGAGAGACAAAAATCACATGATCATCTCAATAGATGCAGAAAAAGCCTTTCACAAAGTATAGCATCCATTTATGATAAAAAAAACTCTTCAAAAAATGGGCATAGAAGGAACTTATCTTAATATAGTGAAAGCCATATATGAGAAGCCCACAGTGAACATTATCCTCAACGGTGAAAAACTGAAAGCATTCCCTCTATGATCAGGAACAAGACAGGGGTGTCCACTTTCACCACTACTATTCAACATAGTCCTGGAAGTGCTAGCAACAGCAATAAGAGAAGAGAAAGAAATCAAAGGAATCCAGATTGGAAAGGAAGAAGTCAAGCTCTCTCTTTTTGCAGACAACATGATATTATACATAGAAAATTCCAAAGACACGGTTACAAAACTACTAGAGTTAATCAGCAAATTCAGCAAAGTCGCAGGACACAAAGTCAACACACAGAAATCACTGACATTCCTATACACAAACAATGAAAAATCAGAAAATGAAATCAAAGAGGCAATCCCCTTCACCATTACAACCAAAAGAATCAAATATCTAGGAATAAACCCACCCAAAGAAACAAAAGAACTATACACAGAAAATTACAAGACACTCATGAGAGACATTAAAGAAGACTTAAACAGATGGAGAATTATTCCATGTTCCTGGGTCGGAAGAATCAATATTGTGAAAATGACCATACTACCAAATGTCATCTATAGATTCAATGTAATACCTATTCAACTACCATTGACATTTTTCACAGAACTAGACCAAAGAATAACACAGTTCATATGGAAACACAAAAGACCTCGAATAGCCAAAGCAATCCTCAGGAAGAAAAACAGAGCTGGAGGGATCAGCCTCCCCAACTTCAGACTCTACTACAAAGCGACAGTCCTCAAGACAGTATGGTACTGGCACAAAAACAGAACTATAGACCAATGGAACAAGATCGAGAACCCAGAGATAGGCCCATGCACCTATGGGTACCTTATTTTTGACAAAGGAGGAGAAACTATAAAATGGGACAAACACAGCCTCTTCAACAAATGGTGCTGGGAAAATTGGACAGCTACATGCAAGAAAATGAAGTTGGAACATTCCCTGACACCATGCACAAAGATCAACTCAAAATGGATTAAAGACTTAAATGTAAGACCAGAAACCATCAAACTCTTAGAGGAGAATATAGGCAAAACCCTCAAGGACATCAATCAATGCAAGATATTCTCTGACCCACCTACTAGAATAGTGGAACTAAAAAGACAAATGAACACGTGGGACCTAATGAAACTTAAAAGCTTTTGTACAGCAAAAGAAATTACAGAAAAGCTCAACAGACAGCTCACAGAGTGGGAGAAAATCATAGCAAATGAAACAACAGACAGAGAATTAATCTCCAAAATCTACAAGCAACTCAGACAACTCAGCACTGAAAAAACGAACAGCCCAATCAAAAAAATGGGAAAAGGACCTAAACAGACACCTCTCCAACGATGACATACAGATGGCCCAAAAATACATGAAACGATGCTCAACTTCACTAATAATTAGAGAAATGCAAATCAAAACTACAATGAGATATCACCTCACACCCGTCAGAATGGCCATCATCCACAAATTGACAGACAGTAAATGCTGGAGAGGCTGCGGAGAAAAGGGAACACTCCTGCATTGCTGGTGGGAGTGTAAATTGATACAACCTCTATGGAAGACAATATGGAGATTCCTTAGAAAACTAAAAATAGAAGCACCCTATGACCCAGCAATCCCACTATTAGGCATATATCCTGATGAAATCAAAAATGAAAGAGGCACCTGTACCCCAATGTTCATTGCAGCTCTCTATACAATAGCCAGAACATGGAAGCAACCTAGATGTCCATTGACAAATGAATGGATCCAGAAGCTCTGGTACATATATACAATGGAATACTACTCAGCTGTTAAAAGAAATGCAGAAGACTCAGTCCTAATGAGGTGGCTGGCTCTAGAACCTATCATAAAAAGTGAAGTAAGTCAAAAAGAGAAAGACAAGTATAGTATACTAACTCATATATATGGGATCTAGTAAGATGGTCATGATAACACATGCAGTGAACTCATGAAAAAACAGAGAATAGACATAAAGTCATTGTGGAGACCGAACAGTGGGAGGGAGGCATGGAGACAGTAACATGGAAACCTATAGTGTCATGTGTGGAAAAGATAGCTATTGTCATTGTGCTAGGGGAATAGGAGTACCTACAGCCACTTGGGGCGATGGTCTGGAGGGATTGGAGGGGGGGAACTGGGTGGGGGGAGGGTCCAGGGATATGCATATGAATGATCTGGGAACATACATGTTGGTGAACAACAAAACTCTGTAAATTCTGTAAAATAATGGAACAAAAGAATAAAAATAAAAATAAAAAAGAAATATGCATCTCTTATGCACTTCCCCTTTAATTTTGTGGTGTCTTTGTTAAGTAGAAGTTTTGTATTTTTATATGGTTAAATGTAAGATATATAAAATATGTGCTTTTATTAACATATTAAATAATAAAACTCAAGGTGGGTTTAGTAACTACTATTATTTCAAAGTAGTTATGACCATAGACAATATTTTAAAATATTTGCAACAACTATAATGTGCTATGAAACTAGCTATGTCTGCTGATGAAAAAGTCCAGATACTGCTAATGTTACTGTGGTATATCACGTCATAATGGAAAGAAACAGTAAATTTCAGATGGAGTTAATTGAAAAATAAAGACGTAATTGTTTCTCATCCAAGTTTGTAAATTCTTTGGTCTAAAGCAATCTCTTTATGGAATCATTTCCTAACCACCTCCCCAGCAAAGTTAACTATTTCTTCCTTTGTGATCCCACAGCTGTCTA
This sequence comes from Tragulus kanchil, assembly GCA_022376925.1. Taxonomy (NCBI): domain Eukaryota; kingdom Metazoa; phylum Chordata; class Mammalia; order Artiodactyla; family Tragulidae; genus Tragulus; species Tragulus kanchil. Next base: position 47,473,730 of record JAIOJX010000025.1, read on the forward strand.
CGCTTGCACTTTCGGAGTGTTCATGCCAAGGGATTCACTTTCTTATCTCATTTGCCTCCAAAGACATTCAGCTGCTGGAAGAAACGGCCGGGGTAAAACAAAAAAAGAGACAATGCTCCACTTAAAACCCTGCATAAAGCAAGCCTGTGACTTATTAATAGGCTGAAAACTCACGGTGATATTGATGGTTAGCATGCTAATGAAATTATACCTAGAACACAAGCAATTGGAATTTATTTTCAAAATAGATACATATTATCATATCTGTAGTCCTCATATTATCTTAATCCTAAACTTCCATCTCCAAAGACTAAACCAGTGTTTCTTATGTTTCTTGATTTTTTTTAGAGTATCGTCCTCTAAGGAGCTTTTTTTGCAATTTTTTCTAATCCCTTCTTTCATGAAATTTAAAGATAATCTACATCACTGTTTATGTACAATGACCCTTTGGAGGGCCAAAAATGTTTTTTCCCAGTGCATGTGTGGAAAAGATAGCTATTGTCATTGTGCTAGGATGAGTACTGGGAAAACTGGGTGGGGGGAGGGTCCAGGGATATGCATATGAATGATCTGGGAACATACATGTTGGTGAACAACAAAACTCTGTAAATTCTGTAAAATAATGGAACAAAAGAATAAAAATAAAAATAAAAAAGAAATATGCATCTCTTATGCACTTCCCCTTTAATTTTGTGGTGTCTTTGTTAAGTAGAAGTTTTGTATTTTTATATGGTTAAATGTAAGATATATAAAATATGTGCTTTTATTAACATATTAAATAATAAAACTCAAGGTGGGTTTAGTAACTACTATTATTTCAAAGTAGTTATGACCATAGACAATATTTTAAAATATTTGCAACAACTATAATGTGCTATGAAACTAGCTATGTCTGCTGATGAAAAAGTCCAGATACTGCTAATGTTACTGTGGTATATCACGTCATAATGGAAAGAAACAGTAAATTTCAGATGGAGTTAATTGAAAAATAAAGACGTAATTGTTTCTCATCCAAGTTTGTAAATTCTTTGGTCTAAAGCAATCTCTTTATGGAATCATTTCCTAACCACCTCCCCAGCAAAGTTAACTATTTCTTCCTTTGTGATCCCACAGCTGTCTACGCTTGCACTTTCGGAGTGTTCATGCCAAGGGATTCACTTTCTTATCTCATTTGCCTCCAAAGACATTCAGCTGCTGGAAGAAACGGCCGGGGTAAAACAAAAAAAGAGACAATGCTCCACTTAAAACCCTGCATAAAGCAAGCCTGTGACTTATTAATAGGCTGAAAACTCACGGTGATATTGATGGTTAGCATGCTAATGAAATTATACCTAGAACACAAGCAATTGGAATTTATTTTCAAAATAGATACATATTATCATATCTGTAGTCCTCATATTATCTTAATCCTAAACTTCCATCTCCAAAGACTAAACCAGTGTTTCTTATGTTTCTTGATTTTTTTTTTAGAGTATCGTCCTCTAAGGAGCTTTTTTTGCAATTTTTTCTAATCCCTTCTTTCATGAAATTTAAAGATAATCTACATCACTGTTTATGTACAATGACCCTTTGGAGGGCCAAAAAAATGTCATTCTTTTACTGTCCATAAACCAATTTTGCTGGGGGAAAACCAATGATCATGCCTGTTAAAGATGTACAGACCAGGGGACTTCCCTGGTGGCCCAGTGGTTAAGAATCTGCCTTCCCATGCAGGGGATGCAGGTTCAATCCCTGGTCATGGAATGAAGATCCCACATTCCACAAACTGACTAAGCTCACATGCCTCAACTAAGACCCAATGCAGCCAAATAAATAAATATTAAAGAAAAATTTAAAAAGATGTATAGACCAGGGCTTCCCTGGTGGTCCAGTGGGTAAAGAGTCCGCCTTGCAATGTAAGGGGCACCAGTTCCATCCCTGGCCAGGGAAGATCCCACTTTCCACGGAGGCTGGACCAGTGTGTCCAATTACCAGCCAGCGCTCTGGAGCACATGTGCCCAGGTTCTGCAATGAGAGGCCACTGCAATGGAAGACCCACACAAGCTGAAGAATAAAGATGGATGAAAAGAAATATTAAATAAGTAATATTAAAAAAGAAAAGATGTATAAATCAGATGAAATTCTCTGAATGATTACACATATTTGTATTCTGAGACACAGAAATCACCAGTCCTTCCATTAGTTGCCCAGAAACAGTTCGGTCTTATCCTTCTTATTCCTACAGGCCAAGAAATTATAAAATCAAAGAACACAGTATAAAGAAAAAATAGAGACATTTTTAAAAATCACAGTTGAACTCTGTTCTTGCCATATAATACAGACTTTCTCTCTTACCAAATAATGTCTTTCACATGTTTATTACTCCATATGTCATTAGGAAAAGAGCTCGGGATGCCTGGAGTTATAAGGAGCAAAAGGCACACACGTATGTATCACCAGTTTGAGAGTTACTATGAAGTCTCTTTGAACGTTTCCAGCATTTTAGAAAAATGACTCACACTCTTGCTGGCAAGGCCAAAAATAAAGAGGCACTGCCGCACTGACAGTCCTTTGATATCAGGGTATTTTTAAAAGAAAAGATGCTAAGTCTTTGTTGGAATCATGTGCTAAAATAGAATGGAAAACCTCAGTGACTTAAAAGCTGAATGGAAATTGGTTTGATCATATTTTAAAACTTTAGCCAAGATTTCTTCAATATGATAACATTGTATGTTCAAAAGATTTCTACATGAGCAGTAGTAACCTGTTTATGTTCTGAGAACCCAAAAGATAAAACTCTGAGTCAGTTGTCTTAGAAGCAGAGATTATATTTTATGAATTGATTAAATACCATGAATATTTTTCTGTATATTGCCCAGGTTACTTAATACAAACTGACTAAGCTCACATGCCTCAACTAAGACCCAATGCAGCCAAATAAATAAATATTAAAGAAAAATTTAAAAAGATGTATAGACCAGGGCTTCCCTGGTGGTCCAGTGGGTAAAGAGTCCGCCTTGCAATGTAAGGGGCACCAGTTCCATCCCTGGCCAGGGAAGATCCCACTTTCCACGGAGGCTGGACCAGTGTGTCCAATTACCAGCCAGCGCTCTGGAGCACATGTGCCCAGGTTCTGCAATGAGAGGCCACTGCAATGGAAGACCCACACAAGCTGAAGAATAAAGATGGATGAAAAGAAATATTAAATAAGTAATATTAAAAAAGAAAAGATGTATAAATCAGATGAAATTCTCTGAATGATTACACATATTTGTATTCTGAGACACAGAAATCACCAGTCCTTCCATTAGTTGCCCAGAAACAGTTCGGTCTTATCCTTCTTATTCCTACAGGCCAAGAAATTATAAAATCAAAGAACACAGTATAAAGAAAAAATAGAGACATTTTTAAAAATCACAGTTGAACTCTGTTCTTGCCATATAATACAGACTTTCTCTCTTACCAAATAATGTCTTTCACATGTTTATTACTCCATATGTCATTAGGAAAAGAGCTCGGGATGCCTGGAGTTATAAGGAGCAAAAGGCACACACGTATGTATCACCAGTTTGAGAGTTACTATGAAGTCTCTTTGAACGTTTCCAGCATTTTAGAAAAATGACTCACACTCTTGCTGGCAAGGCCAAAAATAAAGAGGCACTGCCGCACTGACAGTCCTTTGATATCAGGGTATTTTTAAAAGAAAAGATGCTAAGTCTTTGTTGGAATCATGTGCTAAAATAGAATGGAAAACCTCAGTGACTTAAAAGCTGAATGGAAATTGGTTTGATCATATTTTAAAACTTTAGCCAAGATTTCTTCAATATGATAACATTGTATGTTCAAAAGATTTCTACATGAGCAGTAGTAACCTGTTTATGTTCTGAGAACCCAAAAGATAAGACTCTGAGTCAGTTGTCTTAGAAGCAGAGATTATATTTTATGAATTGATTAAATACCATGAATATTTTTCTGTATATTGCCCAGGTTACTTAATACATGTAAAGTTAATTTTTTAAACCACACAAAGTACAAAATATAATCATAATATGAAGTGAACTGAAAAATGGTAAAGATCTCTGTATTTGCTGGAAAACAGTATGATGTGCATAAAATATTGACAGAAAAGTTCTTTTTATTCTCCTTTGTAGCATAACAGACTTCCTCCAAATTAAAAAAAAAAAAAGCTAGAATAAATTTAGAGTTAACAGAACTAGACTTGCTTACAAATTTTTTAATTTATTTGTACTGAAAGAATTATGTCATTTTTTTTTATGAAGATAAAATTATTTTTCTTTATTGAATTTATACATTGTAAAAAGTCTCTCCTATGTATTGGATAAGTGTTTTGTAAATGCCATAAATTTGGGTTCTCTTAATTTTGTCTGACAATCTTATTTTTCCAAGGAATCTTTTAAGCTATTTATAGTATACTATTACTCACATAGTCATAGGTTTATCTGCCCTCTTACTTCATTTCTATTGTTTTTTTCTCTTTTAGGAGGTTGGTGGGTCATTTTTCACTATTTTTTGCTATCATATTAGAATTTCTATTCTCTTATTATTTTATTAATTAGTCTAAAAACTGTAACAAATATACTTACTTAGATTTAACATTATTATCTACATTTCCTTCTGAAAAGGAAAATAACCTTCGGAGAATTTTTTGTTTTAATTCTTTATTTTTAAGGTTTTACAGAGTTTTGTTGTTCACAGACATGTATGTTCCCAGATCAGTCATAGGCATATCCATGGTCCATACCCCCCAAGTTCCCCCATCCCACCCTCCAGACCTTCGCCCCAAGCCATTGTAAGCTCTCCTATTCCCTTTGCACAATGACACTAGCTATCTTTTCCACACATAACACTATAGGTTTCCATGTTACTCCCTCCATGCCTCCCCCTCCCTATTTCTTACCCACAATGTCCCTATGTCTATGCTCTGTCTGTTTTTCCATGAGTTCACTGCGTGTGTTATCAAGACCATCCTACTAGATTCCATATATATGTGTTAGTATACTATACTTGTCTTTCTCTTTTGTAAAGTTTACATATGTAACCTGTTTATTTAAAACCCAAAATCTTGAGTCAGTTGTCTTAGAAGCAGAGATTATATTTTATGAATTGATTAAATACCATGAATATTTTTCTGTATATTGCCCAGGTTACTTAATACATGTAAAGTTAATTTTTTAAACCACACAAAGTACAAAATATAATCATAATATGAAGTGAACTGAAAAATGGTAAAGATCTCTGTATTTGCTGGAAAACAGTATGATGTGCATAAAATATTGACAGAAAAGTTCTTTTTATTCTCCTTTGTAGCATAACAGACTTCCTCCAAATTAAAAAAAAAAAAAAGCTAGAATAAATTTAGAGTTAACAGAACTAGACTTGCTTACAAATTTTTTAATTTATTTGTACTGAAAGAATTATGTCATTTTTTTTATGAAGATAAAATTATTTTTCTTTATTGAATTTATACATTGTAAAAAGTCTCTCCTATGTATTGGATAAGTGTTTTGTAAATGCCATAAATTTGGGTTCTCTTAATTTTGTCTGACAATCTTATTTTTCCAAGGAATCTTTTAAGCTATTTATAGTATACTATTACTCACATAGTCATAGGTTTATCTGCCCTCTTACTTCATTTCTATTGTTTTTTTCTCTTTTAGGAGGTTGGTGGGTCATTTTTCACTATTTTTTGCTATCATATTAGAATTTCTATTCTCTTATTATTTTATTAATTAGTCTAAAAACTGTAACAAATATACTTACTTAGATTTAACATTATTATCTACATTTCCTTCTGAAAAGGAAAATAACCTTCGGAGAATTTTTTGTTTTAATTCTTTATTTTTAAGGTTTTACAGAGTTTTGTTGTTCACAGACATGTATGTTCCCAGATCAGTCATAGGCATATCCATGGTCCATACCCCCCAAGTTCCCCCCATCCCACCCCTCCAGACCTTCACCCCAAGCCATTGTAAGCTCTCCTATTCCCCTAGCACAATGACACTAGCTATCTTTTCCACACATAACACTATAGGTTTCCATGTTACTCCCTCCATGCCTCCCCCTCCCTATTTCTTACCCACAATGTCCCTATGTCTATGCTCTGTCTGTTTTTCCATGAGTTCACTGCGTGTGTTATCAAGACCATCCTACTAGATTCCATATATATGTGTTAGTATACTATACTTGTCTTTCTCTTTTTGACTTACTTCAATTTTTATGATAGGTTCTAGAGCCAGCCACTTCATTAGGACTGAGTCTTCTGCATTTGTTTTAACAGCTGAGTAGTATTCCATTGTATATATGTACCAAAGCTTCTGGATCCATTCATTCACCGATGGACATCTAGGTTGCTTCCATGTTCTGGCTATTGTATAGAGAGCTGCAATGAACATTGGGGTACAGGTGCCTCTTTCATTTTTGATTTCATCAGGATATACGCCTAAGAGTGGGATTGCTGGGTCATAGGGTGCTTCTAGTTTTAGTTTTTTAAGAAATCTCCATACTGTCTTCCATAGAGGTTGTATCAATTTACATTCCACCAGCAATGAAAGAGGGTTCGCTTTTCTCCACACCCTCTTCAGCATTTATTGTCTGCAGATTTTTTGAAGATGGCCATTCTGACAGGTGTGAGGTGATATCTCATTGTAGTTTTGATTTGCATTTCTCTAATTATTAGTGAAGTTGAGCATCGTTTCATGTATTTTTGGGCCATCTGTATGTCATCATTGGAGAGACGTCTCTTTAGACCTTTTTCCCATTTTTTGATTGGGTTTTTCGTTTTCCCTGTGCTGAGTTGTCCGAGTTGCTTGTAGATGTTGGAGATTAATTCTTTGTCTGTTGTTTCATTTGCTATGATTTTCTCCCACTCTGTGGGGTGTCTGTTGAGCTTTTCTGTAATTTCTTTTGCTGTACAAAAGCTTTGAAGTTTCATGAGGTCCCACATGTTCATTTTTCTTTTCAGTTGCGCTATTTTAGTTGGTGGGTCAGAGAAGATCTTGCACTGATTGATGTCCTTGAGGGTTTTGCCTATATTCTCCTCTAAGAGTTTGATGGTTTCTCCTCTTATATTTAGGTCTTTAACCATTTTGAGTTGATCTTTGTGTATGGGGTCATGGAATGTTTCAACTTCATTTTTTTGCATGTAGCTGTCCAATTTTCCCAGCACCATTTGTTGAAGAGGCTGTCTTTGTCCCATTTTATATTTTCGCCTCCTTTGTCAAAAATAAGGTACCCATAGGTGCGTGGGTTTATCTCTGGGCTCTCGATCTTGTTCCATTGGTCTATAGTTCTGTTTTTGTGCCAGTACCATACTGTCTTGAGGACTGTCGCTTTGTAGTAGAGTCTGAAGTTGGGGAGGCTGATCCCTCCAGCTCCGTTTTTCTTCCTGAGGATTGCTTTGGCTATTCGAGGTCTTTTGTGTTTCCATATGAACTGTGTTATTCTTTGGTCTAGTTCTGTGAAAAATGTCAATGGTAGTTGAATAGGTATTGCATTGAATCTATAGATGACATTTGGTAGTATAGTCATTTTCACAATATTGATTCTTCCGACCCAGGAACATGGAATATCTCTCTATCCATACTGTCTTCCATAGAGGTTGTATCAATTTACATTCCACCAGCAATGAAAGAGGGTTCGCTTTTCTCCACACCCTCTTCAGCATTTATTGTCTGCAGATTTTTTGAAGATGGCCATTCTGACAGGTGTGAGGTGATATCTCATTGTAGTTTTGATTTGCATTTCTCTAATTATTAGTGAAGTTGAGCATCGTTTCATGTATTTTTGGGCCATCTGTATGTCATCATTGGAGAGACGTCTCTTTAGACCTTTTTCCCATTTTTTGATTGGGTTTTTCGTTTTCCCTGTGCTGAGTTGTCCGAGTTGCTTGTAGATTTTGGAGATTAATTCTTTGTCTGTTGTTTCATTTGCTATGATTTTCTCCCACTCTGTGGGGTGTCTGTTGAGCTTTTCTGTAATTTCTTTTGCTGTACAAAAGCTTTGAAGTTTCATGAGGTCCCACATGTTCATTTTTCTTTTCAGTTGCGCTATTTTAGTTGGTGGGTCAGAGAAGATCTTGCACTGATTGATGTCCTTGAGGGTTTTGCCTATATTCTCCTCTAAGAGTTTGATGGTTTCTCCTCTTATATTTAGGTCTTTAACCATTTTGAGTTGATCTTTGTGTATGGGGTCATGGAATGTTTCAACTTCATTTTTTTGCATGTAGCTGTCCAATTTTCCCAGCACCATTTGTTGAAGAGGCTGTCTTTGTCCCATTTTATATTTTCGCCTCCTTTGTCAAAAATAAGGTACCCATAGGTGCGTGGGTTTATCTCTGGGCTCTCGATCTTGTTCCATTGGTCTATAGTTCTGTTTTTGTGCCAGTACCATACTGTCTTGAGGACTGTCGCTTTGTAGTAGAGTCTGAAGTTGGGGAGGCTGATCCCTCCAGCTCCGTTTTTCTTCCTGAGGATTGCTTTGGCTATTCGAGGTCTTTTGTGTTTCCATATGAACTGTGTTATTCTTTGGTCTAGTTCTGTGAAAAATGTCAATGGTAGTTGAATAGGTATTGCATTGAATCTATAGATGACATTTGGTAGTATAGTCATTTTCACAATATTGATTCTTCCGACCCAGGAACATGGAATATCTCTCCATCTGTTTAAGTCTTCTTTAATTTTCCTCATGAGTGTCTTGTCATTTTCTGTGTACAGTTCTTTTGTTTCTTTGGGTGGGTTTATTCCTAGATATTTGATTCTTTTGGTTGTAATGGTGAAGGGGATTGCCTCTTTGATTTTGTTTTCTGATTTTTCATTGTTTGTGTATAGGAATGCCAGTGACTTCTGTGTGTTGACTTTGTATCCTGCGACTTTGCTGAATTCATTGATTAGCTCTAGTAGCTTTGTAATAGAGTATTCGGGATTTTCTATGTATAATATCATGTTGTCTGCAAAAAGAGAGAGCTTGACTTCTTCCTTTCCAATCTGGATTCCTTTGATTTCTTTCTCTTCTCTTATTGCTGTTGCTAGCACTTCCAGGACTATGTTGAATAGTAGTGGTGAAAGTGGACACCCCTGTCTTGTTCCTGATCTTAGAGGGAATGCTTTCAGTTTTTCACCATTAACAATAATGTTTGCTATAGGCTTCTCATATATGGCTTTCACTATGTTGAGATAGGTTCCTTCGTGCCCATTTTCTGAAGAAGTTTTATCATAAATGGATGTTGTACTTTGTCGAAGGCTTTTTCTGCATCTATTGAGATGATTATGTGATTTTTGTCTCTCAATTTGTTGATATGATATATCACATTGATTGATTTGTGGATACTGAAGAATCCTTACATGCCTGGGATGAACCCGACTTGATGATAATATATGAGTTTTTTGACGTGTCGTTGAATTCTGTTTGCTAGGATTTTGTTGAGGATCTTGGCATCTAAGTTCATCAGTGAAATTGGCCTACAGTTTTCCTTTTTTGTGTTGTCTTTGCCTGGTTTGGGTATCAGGGTGATGGTGGCCTCGTAGAATGTGTTTGGGAGTTTTCCTTCCTGTGCAATTGTTTGGAAGAGTTATAGAAGGACAGGCATTAGCTCTTCTTTAAATGTTTGGTAGAATTCGGCTGTGAAGCCTTCTGGCCCTGGGTTTTTATTTTTGGGTAGATTTTTAATCACAGATTCGATATCTGAGCTTATGATTGGGTTGTTCAAAGTTTCTGTTTCTTCCTGGCTCAGTCTTGGGAGATTAATCTTCCCCAGGAAACTGTCCATTTCTTCCAGGTTGTCCAGTTTGTTGCGATAGAGTTGCTCATAATAGTCTCTCAGAACCCTTTGGATTTCTGCATTATCTGTTGTAATCTCTCTTTTTTCGTTTTTGATTTTGTTGATCTGGTTCTTCTCTCTCTTTTTCTTGATGAGTCTGGCCAGAGGCTTGTCAATTTTGTTTACCTTTTCAAGAACCATCTTTTTCTTTTATTTATCCGTACTATATTTCCTTTCATTTCTTTCTGATTTATTTCTGCTCTAGTCTTCTCGTCTTCTGCTGGCTCTGTGATGTTTTTGTTCTTCTTTTTCCAATTGTTTTAAGCGGAGGGTTAAGTCATCTGCTTCATATTTTCCTAGTTTCTTGAGGTTGAATTGTATTGCTATAAATTTCCCCCTTAGAACTGCTTTGCGGTATCCCATAGGTTTTGCACGGTCGTATATTCATTGTCATTTTCTTCTAGGAATTTTTAAATTTCTCCTCTGATTTCCTCAGTAATCAGTTGGTTTTTTAGATATGTGTTGTTTAATCACCAATGTAGTTGATTCTCATTTTTGAGTAAGTTTTATCATAAATGGATGTTGTACTTTGTCGAAGGCTTTTTCTGCATCTATTGAGATGATTATGTGATTTTTGTCTCTCAATTTGTTGATATGATATATCACATTGATTGATTTGTGGATACTGAAGAATCCTTACATGCCTGGGATGAACCCGACTTGATGATAATATATGAGTTTTTTGACGTGTCGTTGAATTCTGTTTGCTAGGATTTTGTTGAGGATCTTGGCATCTAAGTTCATCAGTGAAATTGGCCTACAGTTTTCCTTTTTTGTGTTGTCTTTGCCTGGTTTGGGTATCAGGGTGATGGTGGCCTCGTAGAATGTGTTTGGGAGTTTTCCTTCCTGTGCAATTGTTTGGAAGAGTTATAGAAGGACAGGCATTAGCTCTTCTTTAAATGTTTGGTAGAATTCGGCTGTGAAGCCTTCTGGCCCTGGGTTTTTATTTTTGGGTAGATTTTTAATCACAGATTCGATATCTGAGCTTATGATTGGGTTGTTCAAAGTTTCTGTTTCTTCCTGGCTCAGTCTTGGGAGATTAATCTTCCCCAGGAAACTGTCCATTTCTTCCAGGTTGTCCAGTTTGTTGCGATAGAGTTGCTCATAATAGTCTCTCAGAACCCTTTGGATTTCTGCATTATCTGTTGTAATCTCTCTTTTTTCGTTTTTGATTTTGTTGATCTGGTTCTTCTCTCTCTTTTTCTTGATGAGTCTGGCCAGAGGCTTGTCAATTTTGTTTACCTTTTCAAGAACCATCTTTTTCTTTTATTTATCCGTACTATATTTCCTTTCATTTCTTTCTGATTTATTTCTGCTCTAGTCTTCTCGTCTTCTGCTGGCTCTGTGATGTTTTTGTTCTTCTTTTTCCAATTGTTTTAAGCGGAGGGTTAAGTCATCTGCTTCATATTTTCCTAGTTTCTTGAGGTTGAATTGTATTGCTATAAATTTCCCCCTTAGAACTGCTTTGCGGTATCCCATAGGTTTTGCACGGTCGTATATTCATTGTCATTTTCTTCTAGGAATTTTTAAATTTCTCCTCTGATTTCCTCAGTAATCAGTTGGTTTTTTAGATATGTGTTGTTTAATCACCATGTGTTTGTATTTTTAGCGGTTTTTTTTCTGGTAGTTGATCTCTCATCTCATTGCATTGTGGTCTGAGAAGATGGTTGATATAATTTCAGTTTTCTTGAATTGACTGAGGTTAGATTTGTGGCCCAAGATGTGGTCTATCCTGGAGAATGTTCCATGAGCACTTGAGAAGAAAGTGTATTCTTCTGCTTTTGGATGGAACGTCCTAAAGATATCGATGAGGTCCAGCTTTTCTCGTGTGGCATTTAAGGCTTGTGTTTCTTTATTAATTTTCTGTTTAGATGATCTATCCATTGGTATGAGAGGAGTGTTAAAGTGTCCTACTATTATTGTGTTATTATTGATTTCTTCTTTTAAGTCTGAAAGTATCTGTCTTATGTATTGAAGTGCCCCTGTGTTGGGTGCATATATGTTCATGACTGTTATGTCTTCCTCTTGGATGGGTCCCTTAATCATGATGTAGTGACCTGCCTTGTCTCTTAGAATCTTCTTTACTTTAAAATCTATTTTGTTTGATATGAGGATTGCTATCCCAGCTTTCTTTTGATTTCCATTTGCATGGAATATCTTTTTCCAGCCTCTCACTTTCAGTCTATGGGCATCTCTAGGTCTGAAGTGGGTCTCTTGTAAACAGCATATATATGGGTAATGTTTCTTGATCCATTCAGCCAACCTGTGTTGTTTGGTTGGAGCATTTAATCCATTTACAGTCAAAGTAATTATTGATACGAATGTTCCTATTGTCATCTTCTTAGAAGTCTGGGGTTTGATTTGTAGGACTTCTTCTACTCTTGTATTTATTGGCTATATCAAGCCCTTTAACACTTGTTGTAGGGCTGGTTTTGTGGTACAGAATTCTTTTAGTTTTTGTCTGTCTGAGAAGCTTTTGACTTCTCCATCGATTCTGAATGAGATTCTTGCTGGGTAGAGAATTCTTGGTTGGAGGTTATTCTTTTTTAGCCATTTAAATGTGTCCTGCCATTCTCTTCTGGCCTGCAGGGTTTCTGTTGAGAGATCCGCAGTTAGACGTATGGGGTTTCCTTTATATATTATTTGTTGTTTGCTTCACGCTGCTTTCAGTAATCTGTCTTTATATTTAGTCTGTGTTAGTTTGATTAGAATGTGCCTTGGTGTGTTTCTTCTGGGGTTTACCTGTATGCATCTCTTTGTGCTTCTTGGACATGGTTGACTATTTCCTTTCCCATTTGGGGGAAGTTTTCCACTATAACCTCTTCAAGAATTTTTTCATAACCTTTCTTCCCCTCTTCTTCCTCTGGAACTCCTAAAATTCTAATGTTAGTGCATTTGATATTGTCCCATAGGTCTGTGAGGCTATCCTCAGTTTTTTTAATTCTTTCGGCTTTGTTCTGTTCCTCACCAGTTATTTCCACCAGTCTATCTTCCAGCTCGCTTATCCGTACTTTAGCCTCAGATACTCTACTGTTGAGGCCTTCTATAGTATTTTTGAGTTCAGCAATTGAGTTGGTGGTCTCTATTTGCTTATTTCTCATTTCCTGCATGTCTTTTCTCAATGCACTAATTTCCTCTAATATTCTGTTTTCGGTGTTTTGCATCCTCATTAGTATAGTTTTTCTGAATTCCCTTTCAGATAGTTTGTCTATCTCCTCCTCTGTCATTTGAAGCTGTGATTCTCTAGCTTGGCCCTTCATTTGTGCAGTGTTTCTCTGTCATTTCACTATTAGGTTAGTTTTTGTTTCTTTGTGGGTGTCTGTGTGTGTGGAGTTCTTTTCCCCACCAGGCTTCTTGGTTGAATTCTCCCTTCCTTTGGGTTTCTGTCCTTGTAGAAGGGTTCAGTGGTTTGTGTCTTGGGTGGTGTTAGGCCTTGTTTACAGGTGAACAATCTCTAGTGTTATATGTTCTTTGATAGTGTGGGGTTTTGGAATCATGGCTTCCGCTCCGAGGATCCTTGGTTTGATGATTGGTCAGGGGGTGTAGGCTCTATTTATGGTTTGCTATGTTGTTCCGTGATATTAGTTCAAATACTAGCATCTGAGGAGCAAGAGGTGTGTCCCTAATGGGTGACAGTCATAAAAGCATGCAGATGTTTTCTAACCTAGTCGTAAGATATACATACATACACAGAAATAACCACATCTAACCAGTCTTACAGTGACAAAGCATAGGAAATTTTTCTGGCAAACGATGCAATCAAAGATGGTACTTGCCCGTTAAGCTCTGAATTAATTAAAATAGTGCCTGGAAAAATAGATCTTGGGTAAGGTCCTGGCTTGAACTACTTCATTGAAAACAATTTTTAACTAAGACATGTGTTGGGGATGAGGAGGTGGAGAGTGTATGGGTAATGAGAAGGAATAGATTCGACTTGGAAGGATTGTATAGGGTTATGTAGCCAAGATTAGTGTGTTGTATTGTTTAGTGCAGCTGGAAGAGAATAGTGGAGACAGGAAGGTAGGAAATATTTATCTAGGGGGTAGTGGTATATAGGAGAATGTTTTAGATTTAGAACATAGAGGGAGGAAGGAGTGGGAAAGAGGAAAGAAAATTAGAAGTTCAAGAATTAACATTTTAAAAAAATAATAATAATAATTAAAAATCAAAAAAAAGAAATTAAAAATTAAAAAAGGGAAGAGAAACTTAATAAGAAGAGACAAAAGAGAAAAAAAGAAGAAGAAGAAAAAAAAATCCCAAACCTGACCAATCAAACGAATAAACAGAACCGTCCGCAACAGATAAGCAAAAAAGCTAAATACTGTCCCTGATTTTTATCCTCTCATCTGTCTGGTGGAAGCCAGTCTGCTCTCGATGGTGTTGTCCTGATGATGCAGCCTTTCCCTAATGGCACCGGTCTGCAAGCTCAGGTGCTGGCCAGAAGGGCGGGCTGATCCCAGTCCCTCGGGCGGCGGACCGCTGTGCGCACTCCGACCCGGGGTGGGCGGGAGTGCAGGCAGATCCCAGTCCGTCGGGCAGGGGGCCGTGGCACACGCGCAATCCCGTGTTGGGCGGGGGTGTCCTGTCTCTGTCGCACACCCGCCAGTAGCCTCTGATACCTTCCCTTCTCCCGGCTTCCTCCGCTGCGGGTGTAGCTATGGGGGTGCAGCTATGGGGGTGCATGGGCTCCTCTGCCACTGGCGCACGCGCACTGCCAGTTATGCCTCCAAGTCCCAAAGGCAGGCACAAGCTTCCCGGTCTGGTTCGAGCCAGGTCCCTGGTCAGCAATCTGTGGGCGACTTCCCCTTCAGCCAGTCCCCCACTAGGAGTGTTTGAACTCACCCGGTGCCAGGCGGAAAGTTACGATTTTCGCCCGGCCGAGCGGCGCCATCCTCACACTGGGCGCTCCCTCCCGGCTCCAGGTCGGTAGCTAGGCAGCACATCCCACGTTCCATCCGGCCTCAGGTCGCTAGGCAGCAAGCGCGCTCTGCTCGGGCCCTGCTCCGGTATCCTATCTTCGCAGTGTCTTAATTTCTGCCGGCGATCCGGGCGGATTCTTGGAGTTTTCACGCTGAGCGCTGCCTTCTGTTCCCCAAGGCTCTGCTTAGGCCCCGTTTTAGGGCACTAGCTGGCGCGCTCTCCATTGGTGCAGTCTGGCGTGGGGGTTAGGATAGAGGATTCTTAGAACCCTAACTCCGGGAAATTTCTGGCTATTCACTCTTCTACTCTCGTGGACCTATGGAATTCTTCTGTCGTCTAGCGGCTGGTTTGTTGGTGGTGGTTCTTTTCTTGATTAGTTCTGGTGATTCTGTTGGGGAGTTGGTGAAATCTTCCCCTCATTCCTCCGCCATCTTGGCTCCCCTCTATGTCATTCTTTATTAGGCTGTTATGTCTTATTTTCTACATGAGAGTCTCATTATTTATAAGAATTTTAATTTTATAAAAACACTTCTTTTATTTATTAACAAACATAAATGCCCATGTATGGACAACAAAGTTCTTGTGGTTTTAATGGTTGGGGAGAGGACAGGACATACATAATGGTCATAGCAAATTGTATCGTGGTGGCATTCTTATGAGCTATATTAGTGGGGGACAGTAACATAGGGACAATACAGTAATGAGGGACAGTCTTGTTCCTCATTCATCATTCCTCCTAATCAATAATCATTAGGCCAATAAATAAATAAATTTTACTGACGCCTAATCCCAACAGGTAAAGTTCTTATCTCTCCATCAAATACAGCACTCTTACTCAATACTCCACTTTATATTCTCTTCGATCTCTCAGCCTTGTTATTGAATTGGTGGGATGGACGGGTAAACAGAAGTCTACATGTTCTAGATCAGACCACTGTTTATCCTCTTCCCTCACGATGTCCTCTGACAGAGTGTAAACGGTGGATCCCATGATGTGGATCCATCGGTCTTCTCTAAGCAAACAGATCCCAACATCACACCTCCATCATGCTGACCTCAGTCCCCATAAGAAGGCAAAGCTTCAACTCCTATACTCCCTTCCTCCACACGGCTTTGAGAATCCCCTGATCAGACACCTCTCCCTGGATCTCCCAAACCCTTCTACCCTTTAAATAGTCCATGTCCATCATCAGGACCATCCCCGTATGCTCTAACCTTCTTCTCTGAATGTTCCCTTCACCCTGGTGAACATCCTTTCACACCAGGACATGCATAGCTACCTGGACACCCTCCTGAGTGACAGCCGGGTGTTTCCCACACTCCTAGTGCTCACAGGCTGTCAGTGAGCACATGTCCTCTCTGCTGCTCCCAGGCGGTTTCTCCTTCCTCCCTCTTAAAACTCGAGGTCCCTTGGAGGCACATGTCTCCAGACACACAAGCTTATTACAGTTATCCACTATATCCAGTAATACTACTTTATTCCTAGAACTAGTTTTGCTATGGTTCTATCTTCCTCTTGGTCACTGGTCTGATTGAGCTTAGCAGTTTCACCTAAATGACTCACTGAAAACTTTGATGGCAGGGTCCATGCCCCCTTCATGTCCAAAGATCCTGTCTTCTCACACTCCTCGGTCTTCACACCCCTGTTCATCCTGACCTGTCACAACTGATGACCACACATCCTACAAACATCTCAGCTTCAACTACCCACCATGTCTCTCCCTCCAGCCCAGACACTTCAGTTTTCTTATTCCAGCCACCTCTCAGCCATCACTTCCTCCCTGCACCCTCACTTCTCTCCTCCTAGCATTTAGATTCCATAGCCCACTGCTGAAGATGCTCCATTGCCCAATTTCTTAGTTCCATTGCTCCAAAGTTGATTGAATTCAACTTCACCTATGACAGATGTCCCTACAGAACAAAATGGCTAAATACAATCACATTTACACTGTCTCTTCTCCCTTAAAATGTATCACCAACACCTTAGTGGCCATCGATGCTGCCTGGCATCCAACATCTCTTTGTCACATCAACCTTCCCATTTGGGGAGACTCATTGGAGATCTTCTCTCTTCAATTGGCTTCACCCCTCCACCACCAGCACTCTGCTTACTTATTCCTCTGAGAAAATAAAATTATAAAATAATCAGAAGAGAATGTCTCCATTCTTCCACTCCAAATTCCCAGCCTCTCTGCACATGTCTACACATTTCCAGCTGAGTTCTGGATCCCAACCTTCCTGTGCTACTCCAAGACTCTGTTTGTACAATTACTCTACTCCCACTTGGAAAGGCATCACTTATTGTCCCTTTTCTCCCCTTCAGCATGCAAACATGCTATTAGTTCTCAATAGATCAATTACAATCTCCAGTGAAACCACATTCCCCTGCACTACCCCACATTTCTAGGAGACAGCAAAATCCCCAGAGGAAAATGTATGCAATTAGTCACCTCTTCTCTTTATATTCTCTTCCATTAAAACTTCACTTCAACCTAGAGGGGTGGTGGGAGGAATGGGATATACATATGACTAACCTGGAATTATACATATCTGTAAACAACAAAACTCTGTAAAATCAAAAAAGCAAAATAAAAGCTTGTGATTGTAAAAAAAAAAAAAAAAGTCTCTTCAAGATCACCAATGAGCTTCTCACTGACTGTGGTCAATTCTTGGCTTTCATCTTTATCCAGCCCCCATCTGACAATATGTATCACTTCTTCCTTCTTGAAACATTTCAGTTTCCCTGTCTCCAAGATGCACACTCTCCTAGTTTTCCTCATCTCTTTCTAGCTGTTCCTCCTTCATCTCTTTGCTGGCTTTTCCTCCTCTGGATTTACTGTCACAGGGTTTAGTTCACAAACCTCTCCTCTACCACATTCAGTACACTGATCACATGCCTTTTGAAAATAATCTGTTCTTTGATGACTCTGCACCCTCACTTCTCTCCTCCTAGCATTTAGATTCCATAGCCCACTGCTGAAGATGCTCCATTGCCCAATTTCTTAGTTCCATTGCTCCAAAGTTGATTGAATTCAACTTCACCTATGACAGATGTCCCTACAGAACAAAATGGCTAAATACAATCACATTTACACTGTCTCTTCTCCCTTAAAATGTATCACCAACACCTTAGTGGCCATCGATGCTGCCTGGCATCCAACATCTCTTTGTCACATCAACCTTCCCATTTGGGGAGACTCATTGGAGATCTTCTCTCTTCAATTGGCTTCACCCCTCCACCACCAGCACTCTGCTTACTTATTCCTCTGAGAAAATAAAATTATAAAATAATCAGAAGAGAATGTCTCCATTCTTCCACTCCAAATTCCCAGCCTCTCTGCACATGTCTACACATTTCCAGCTGAGTTCTGGATCCCAACCTTCCTGTGCTACTCCAAGACTCTGTTTGTACAATTACTCTACTCCCACTTGGAAAGGCATCACTTATTGTCCCTTTTCTCCCCTTCAGCATGCAAACATGCTATTAGTTCTCAATAGATCAATTACAATCTCCAGTGAAACCACATTCCCCTGCACTACCCCACATTTCTAGGAGACAGCAAAAATCCCCAGAGGAAAATGTATGCAATTAGTCACCTCTTCTCTTTATATTCTCTTCCATTAAAACTTCACTTCAACCTAGAGGGGTGGTGGGAGGAATGGGATATACATATGACTAACCTGGAATTATACATATCTGTAAACAACAAAACTCTGTAAAATCAAAAAAGCAAAATAAAAGCTTGTGATTGTAAAAAAAAAAAAAAAAGTCTCTTCAAGATCACCAATGAGCTTCTCACTGACTGTGGTCAATTCTTGGCTTTCATCTTTATCCAGCCCCCATCTGACAATATGTATCACTTCTTCCTTCTTGAAACATTTCAGTTTCCCTGTCTCCAAGATGCACACTCTCCTAGTTTTCCTCATCTCTTTCTAGCTGTTCCTCCTTCATCTCTTTGCTGGCTTTTCCTCCTCTGGATTTACTGTCACAGGGTTTAGTTCACAAACCTCTCCTCTACCACATTCAGTACACTGATCACATGCCTAGACTAATCTGTTTTTTGATGACCCTCAAATTCACATCCCAAGCCCCTATCTTGTTCCTGAATCTCAGAGTCATATTCAAGTGCCTTCCTGTCATCTCCTTCTGATACTCTGTAGATATCTCACACTTAACATGGCCCCAAATCAACTTCTGACTTACTCTGCTAAACGTGTTCCTCTCAGGACCCCTAATTTAGCACCTGAACCTTTATTTACCCAATTACTCAAGTTAAATAAAGTAGTAAATGGCTACCCACCCCAGTATTCTTGCCTGGAAAATTCCATGGACAAAAGAGTCTAGAGGGCTACAGTCCATGAGGTCACAAAAAGTCAGACATGACTGAGCAGCAGAGCATACACACACATACTCAAGCCAAAATCCTTAGACAGTAGTTCTCTGGAACTACCTGCATCCAATCCATCAGCAAATTGTGTCTTGCCCACAATCAACATAGACTCTGAATCAGCTCTCTCCAGATCCACCTCCACTGAGAGCACGGGGGTGAGCCACCCCCATCTCTCATCTGCCTCTCCATGTTAATAACAGCCTCCTAAGAGCTCTCTTTCCTGGAGTCTTGTCCTATGACTACCATCAACACCACCAGGCCACCCCTCCACACAGTGCCAGGGAATCCTTTTAAATGATAAATCAGATCATATTATTTGCTGTCTCAAAATTCTCTAGCCACCCTCATTCACATTCAGGGTAGAATGCAATTTCCTTGCTGTGGCCTATGAAGCCTTCCTTCTGCTGCCCTTGGCCATCTGTCCACATTCACCCCCGGTTAAAATTCAGTCCTCCTTCAGCTCCTGGTCCTGCCACAGACACAGCAAGAGGCTCCTACCTCAGGACATTCGCACCCACTGTCTCTTTAGCCTAGATGACTGTTCTCATGGGACAGCTGTGGCAGCTGACTCCTTATTTCACTCAGGTCTGTGACCAGTGTACCTCCTCAGAGAGGCCTCCCCTGACCACCTCATCTGACAAGGCGAGACCTGCTACTCTGTCTTCCCATCTTACTCTAAATCCACTCACAGCATGTGTCACCATGTGTCACGCCTTATTTTCTTTCTTTTATATTCTTCATTTTCTTATTATCTTTATCACCCAGTAGAATGGCTCCCTGAAGGAGGGCACTTTGGCCCACTGTTATTGCCAGAGCTTAGAATAAGTCTGGAAGTTAGGGGTGCTTCAGTAAATAAATATTTGCTGAATGAACGAGTGAATTTCTCTTGTTTTCTGGCTCTGAGAAAACCCACCCCATGTGAACAGGAATTCCATTTCTCCAGAGGTTTTAGGGTAGGAGGCAATGTCCTACATCATTTTCACAAGTGAGAAAGGAAAACAGTTTTTTAAATACATATAATCCCTTTTACATGTTCCTCCCTGGAAGCCCTAGGACAGCCTCAAATAACTAGTTGTTGTAAGCACACAGCCTCTTACAATGAAAGCACAGTCTCCAGGCCACTTGCCCATGTCCTACAAGCAAGACAAAAAAAAAAAAAAAAAAACTGGTAGTAGAATCTAAAATGTAAAAAAAAAAATTCATCTCTCCCTGGAAAAGGACTCAAAATCTCACATGGTAAAAATTAGGGAAAGAGATTCATTACTAAATTCATAGTGGATACAAATATATCTTAAATAACTGTTTTAACAAGCTCATCTCAATTTTCCTGTCAGAAAGAACACTTCATCTCCTTTGTGAAACAATAAAAATTTAACCTATCTACTAGCTTGCATGGGTCCAAAACATTTTCCAAAATTCTCTAGCCACCCTCATTCACATTCAGGGTAGAATGCAATTTCCTTGCTGTGGCCTATGAAGCCTTCCTTCTGCTGCCCTTGGCCATCTGTCCACATTCACCCCCGGTTAAAATTCAGTCCTCCTTCAGCTCCTGGTCCTGCCACAGACACAGCAAGAGGCTCCTACCTCAGGACATTCGCACCCACTGTCTCTTTAGCCTAGATGACTGTTCTCATGGGACAGCTGTGGCAGCTGACTCCTTATTTCACTCAGGTCTGTGACCAGTGTACCTCCTCAGAGAGGCCTCCCCTGACCACCTCATCTGACAAGGCGAGACCTGCTACTCTGTCTTCCCATCTTACTCTAAATCCACTCACAGCATGTGTCACCATGTGTCACGCCTTATTTTCTTTCTTTTATATTCTTCATTTTCTTATTATCTTTATCACCCAGTAGAATGGCTCCCTGAAGGAGGGCACTTTGGCCCACTGTTATTGCCAGAGCTTAGAATAAGTCTGGAAGTTAGGGGTGCTTCAGTAAATAAATATTTGCTGAATGAACGAGTGAATTTCTCTTGTTTTCTGGCTCTGAGAAAACCCACCCCATGTGAACAGGAATTCCATTTCTCCAGAGGTTTTAGGGTAGGAGGCAATGTCCTACATCATTTTCACAAGTGAGAAAGGAAAACAGTTTTTTTTTAAATACATATAATCCCTTTTACATGTTCCTCCCTGGAAGCCCTAGGACAGCCTCAAATAACTAGTTGTTGTAAGCACACAGCCTCTTACAATGAAAGCACAGTCTCCAGGCCACTTGCCCATGTCCTACAAGCAAGACAAAAAAAAAAAAAAAAAAAAAAACTGGTAGTAGAATCTAAAATGTAAAAAAAAAAATTCATCTCTCCCTGGAAAAGGACTCAAAATCTCACATGGTAAAAATTAGGGAAAGAGATTCATTACTAAATTCATAGTGGATACAAATATATCTTAAATAACTGTTTTAACAAGCTCATCTCAATTTTCCTGTCAGAAAGAACACTTCATCTCCTTTTACAATAACCAGTTTGACCCCCCCCCATCAGATATGTGGTACCAGTGCTTCATAAGCCAAGATTCTCAGGAAGTAGAAACAATTTAAAAATCTAATCCATAATAGATAACATGAAAAATTCAAAAGTTAAAGAGATTATCTTGAAAGATTCCATCAGGGCTCTGAAATGGAAATATTTTATCAAGGCCAATACATCCCTGGGAGACAAATGTAGAGCAACACTCTCCAATTCACACCAAAAGCTAAACACATACAACAGTAACCACAGACAAAATGCAAGAGAATGTCTTGCTTTACACAGAGTGGAGATCAATGCCAGACCTGTTTCTGCAATTTTCACTGATAGAAGATAGTCATTTAATACAATGTTCTATATTTAATCCTCAGAACAACCCTGGAAATACACTTTGTTCCCACTTCCATTTTACACATGAGGTAACTGAGTCAGAATCCCAGTAGCCTGCCTGAGGCCACACAGAGCCCAGGGACAGGGCTGGGGCCTGAGCCCAGGTACACCATCCCTAGAGGATACATCTCCACTCAGCCAGCCCACAGTCATGTCACGGGACACACACTGCTGCCTCTCAAACACACTGTGACATGACAAGATTTCAAAATACAGGGAGTTACTGGTTAATAAAAGAAGTCAAATATATTAGTTATATTTTTCTTTGACTACTTCACATAAAATTCATCATCACATATTCCAAATTAGAGGGTTAACTTTCCATCCAAATTTTTGGCTGTGGTGGTAGATATACACATCTATACATGTTCCTCCCTGGAAGCCCTAGGACAGCCTCAAATAACTAGTTGTTGTAAGCACACAGCCTCTTACAATGAAAGCACAGTCTCCAGGCCACTTGCCCATGTCCTACAAGCAAGACAAAAAAAAAAAAAAAAAAAAAAAAACTGGTAGTAGAATCTAAAATGTAAAAAAAAAAATTCATCTCTCCCTGGAAAAGGACTCAAAATCTCACATGGTAAAAATTAGGGAAAGAGATTCATTACTAAATTCATAGTGGATACAAATATATCTTAAATAACTGTTTTAACAAGCTCATCTCAATTTTCCTGTCAGAAAGAACACTTCATCTCCTTTTACAATAACCAGTTTGACCCCCCCCCATCAGATATGTGGTACCAGTGCTTCATAAGCCAAGATTCTCAGGAAGTAGAAACAATTTAAAAATCTAATCCATAATAGATAACATGAAAAATTCAAAAGTTAAAGAGATTATCTTGAAAGATTCCATCAGGGCTCTGAAATGGAAATATTTTATCAAGGCCAATACATCCCTGGGAGACAAATGTAGAGCAACACTCTCCAATTCACACCAAAAGCTAAACACATACAACAGTAACCACAGACAAAATGCAAGAGAATGTCTTGCTTTACACAGAGTGGAGATCAATGCCAGACCTGTTTCTGCAATTTTCACTGATAGAAGATAGTCATTTAATACAATGTTCTATATTTAATCCTCAGAACAACCCTGGAAATACACTTTGTTCCCACTTCCATTTTACACATGAGGTAACTGAGTCAGAATCCCAGTAGCCTGCCTGAGGCCACACAGAGCCCAGGGACAGGGCTGGGGCCTGAGCCCAGGTACACCATCCCTAGAGGATACATCTCCACTCAGCCAGCCCACAGTCATGTCACGGGACACACACTGCTGCCTCTCAAACACACTGTGACATGACAAGATTTCAAAATACAGGGAGTTACTGGTTAATAAAAAGAAGTCAAATATATTAGTTATATTTTTTCTTTGACTACTTCACATAAAATTCATCATCACATATTCCAAATTAGAGGGTTAACTTTCCATCCAAATTTTTTGGCTGTGGTGGTAGATATACACATCTATACATGTGACACACCTAACACGCCTGTCCTCTTCATCATCAGGCATGGCTATAGCACATTCTCTGTAGGCTCACTGAAATGCAAATTTAACATCCACCTGTGTGATTGGTTGGTCAACACGCACCTACTCACTGGATCTAAACTCCATGAGGAAGGAATCACTACAGTCATGCATGAGACACTCCCACTGATACACAACTTCAACGAAAAGCAGTATCATGATACTGCATCAAGTATAACATCAAAAACAAAAAGTAGCTTTTAAAAATGGCATATCTTGCCTTTTTATCTCCTCCTGTCCCTGCACACCCTGGTTGGGGAAGGGGATGAGATTCTGCAAATATATATGTGATGTAATTTGTCATTGAAACATCTCAATAAAGGAAAAGAATTCATTACTATCATTATTGGTCATGACTCAGGTTTTTAAATGGAATTACCTTTTTCTAAACTCATCTTGTATTTCTCCATTCCACAGGTAATAAAAGAGCAAAAAATGCATACATAAAATCATTTTTAAAATTAACTTAATTTCTTCTCAAACCTTTGATCTACAAGTAAAAAAGATGAAAATGTGTATTAATGAAGCTTTTATTATTGTTAAAATTTTAAAGTTTTGTTATTAAATAACTATCAATACTGATAATTCTCCTTAGAGTAATTTACTTGTTTTTGCTTTTGTGATCATCACTGTTACATTTTTATTAGCCTCTTTATAACAGTTGTGACTATACAAAAACCATTACCATGCAAGCATCCCAGCACCTTCCTCCCAACCCCTACAAACACAAGAGAATGACCAGCTTAGCTTTCCCACATCCTGTCTCTGAGAAGAGTACAAAATCAATGCACATGGATCTTCCAGAGGAAAATGGTCCGAGAAGATCTATGGTCCTCCTCAGCTGAGGACAGAAGCAGCATGACCTACTGGGAGAAGGTTATTCTGGGGCAACAATGTAGAGGTTGTTGGAAATCCAAAGAGAAAGACAGCAAGGAGGGGGAAAGAGCTCAGATGAAAGCCCAAGTTCTTCTGGTGCAGGAAAGTCCCTGTCCCCCAACATTACGGATGCCAAAGAACAGGGAAGGGACTGAGGTCCTTATTGACATTTGCCTTGAACATGAATTCTCTTAAATACTCAGATTCTCTTAAATACTAGGTAGATGGGAATTCCTGATCAGGCTGTATCTCTTTGAATGAAACTTACGCGCTTCATACTTTCTTCAACAGTCACGGGGAATAAGGATAAAAATCACAGCTTTGCTGCATCTACTATGCCTGGGCCCTGTTCTAACGTCTCCATAGAAAGCTCCTGGTACTATCAACTTCTCTAGATTTAATATTCAGACATTTGTGTGTCAGAGGGTGGAAAAGGCATCCAACAAAAATTCGGGAGGCTTCCTCCTCAGTGCAGGAGTGTGGGACATGTCGCTTCCCTCTAAAGTGAAGGGTTAGTTGCTGAATCTACCCATTCTACTACCAGAAAAGAGGCACAATGTCTAGCAGATGTCTTTGGCTGTTGAAGGCAGCATGTTCCTCACTTGGCTGTGATACTCCATTCAAAAGTTGCTGTTTTTGAGTGGGTCCCAGACAAGAGAGAGCTCTTCAACAGGTCTACACTGCTGTGCAAGCTGTTCTCTCACTTGAGCATTACGACTCCACAGACCCAGGGTACCTGAAGTGTCAGTGGCAGATATGGAGGCTGATTGGAGCCTTCAGAAGGGCCCTGCAGGGGACTCACAGAACAGACCCTTCGGGTTTGGGTGCAAAGCTCTGCTGTCATCTGCAGATAACTTCTCTCCTTTTGAGAAATAGCTCTTTGTTGCTGCTGAGCCTTAACAAACACTAGATACTTAACCATGAGCCACCAAGTTCCCATGCAATCTGAGCTGCCCATCTTCAACTGGGGTGTTGTCTGACCCTCTACACCGTAAAGCAGGGTAGACAAAGCAGTGGTCCATTCAGGATCAAACCAGCCCCAAATGCCCATGGTTCCCACTCCACTTCTGATCTGTGACTCCTCTCTCCCAGCCCACACCTTGACCTCATGGGCTGTTCCATTCAATTTTCTGGCCAAGGAAGAGAAAACCCAGGCTATGTAACCAACAGTTCTGCGTGATATACAGGTACCACACAAGAATGGACGGCTGCAGCCCTCAGTTCCTTTCTGGTATATCTAAGTGGTGAAAGGAAGTCTTGCCAGTGGTCAGAATTGCAAGTAGTGCCTCTTTTTGTTCATTGTGCTTGGAAGGAGAAATGGCCAGAGATATGGCTTTGCACTGCTTTATGGGCTGTAGCCAATGGTTTGGCTGGATGGTCAGGAACTTGGAATGAAAATGATGAGAAAACTGGTAAGGAGGAGGGAAGTGGTATGCTTCTGGAAACTTAAAGATATCTGTGTCCACATGAATGCTCACCAAAGGGTCATTTCAGCAGAGGAGGACTTTAATAATCAAGTGGAGAGGATGACCTGTTATGTAGACACCAATTAGCCTCTTTGCTCAGTCATTCTTGCCATTGCCCAAAGGGCTCAAGAACAAAGTGCCCACAGTACTGATTCAATGATTGAGTTCTTGTGAGACACACAACACAAACACAAAATCTGCCAGGCCAACGTTCATCACAGCTTCTGTGCTCATGTTGATACATAATGCTCATTATACAGTCTGATACTATAATTCAGCATAATCACTACAGAGAAGAGAAAGAATACACATATTTGTTTTTTTATATATTTAATAGAAAACAGAACCAGATTTATAACAAATATTAACTTGTCAAGAACTTAAGCGAACTCTACTAAAGAATCTCAAAAAAATCAGAAGTTGAGTTTCACTTCACATATCTCGAAAGGGAAAAATCTAAATTCATCCAAATAACTCTGAATCATTTCTGAAACTAAACAGGATCTCCATGAGTGTGCCAGAAAAAATTGTTATGAGAAAAAGAAGCAGTATTTGATATTCATTACAAATACTAGTATAATAGATCAAGGCAGCTGGAGGTCCTTTTATAGTTTTACAGTCACCTGAAAGGACAGGGGTAAGCACTCCCACTTCAAGCAGTATGGAAGACCAGCTATTCAAAAAAGTTCTGAGACAATAGTTCAGACAGACACTGGGTTGACCACAACAAGCGTGATGATTGCTTATCTCATAGTCACTTGTAAGCTGAAGTCCAGGCCTGGAGGTGGAGGGTGGTAAAAGCAAGGAGACAGGAGCTGGCCTTTTGAATTCGGCCACAGCTGCAGCCTTTGCAGGCAAAGGTGAGGAGTCAAACCTCACAAGTCTGGACTAAGCCAGAACTCCTGGAGGAATCATTTTTTATATAATAAGAGTCTTGGGGGTGGGGACCAAGACTTCAGGGCACTGCCTGGCAATGCAACACATACAGGGACCATGTGGCATCCTAGATGTGAAAAGGGGGAGGTGGAGTCAAAAATAACTCCAAGAAAGTAGTATGTTGGAAATCACAAAGATTTGTCTAGCAAAAGAAGGGTTAAACACTGTTTCAAAGTTTCCAGAAACAATTTCCTTCAGCACTAACCCAGGACCACACAACAGGTGCTCTTCTGGAAGGCAGACCCCTCAGGTCAGACACTGGAACCTGGTCAAAGAAGGACCTTCACACTTCAAATTGTCCTCATTGTCCTCCCACAGTGAGCTGTCAGGATTACCTTTAATAGCAACAAACCAAACAGTGATGGGGACCAACAAACCTCTGTTTACAGCAAAGAACTGTATGGCTCCTTTCATAGTCAAATCCTTATTCCAGCTGGAATTAATTTTGGCATGTGGTTTAATTTGAGACTCCAACTTGATTTTATTCCAAGTGCTTAACCAGTTTTTTTCATCTATGGATGGAGGATCCAAGTCACAAAGGAAAGAAAAAGATGTAACCACACACACCAGAAAAAAAAAAAAGCCCTCAAACTTCTACACAAATATTGCAAATAAAATGAAAAGGAAACAGACATACTAAAAAGAAATAAAGAACAAATACAAAAGACTGAAACTCACAAAAAGAACTCTTTCCAATCAATATGAACAACACTGACATCCTACAAGAAAAGTTGGCAATAATAAGAGCAGAAGCTCACAGAAGACTAAATAGAAAAACACAGGAAGAAATGTACAGCTCAACTGGTCAAAAGTTTAAACAGTCTCATATTTTTACATATTTGAAATCTTCAAATAAAATAAGATTAGCCCCTAGATTTACAGATAAAATGCCATTTCATGCTAGTTATTCACCTGGTCCCAGTGTATTTTTAACAATCTGAAATTACCAGTAATATTTACATGAATATTTAGAAAATCATTTCTGAAGATGGATGTTTCGTAGGATTGTTCAGAACATTGCATAATTATGGCAGCCATGGGAGTGAGCTTCTGAGATCTCCCTGGAAAAAGAACCTGCCATGAGGAGTACAATTACCTCACAGCCTCCAGCTCCTTAGCCTTCAAGATCCACCTCAGACTTGGCCAAGGCCACACCCTCTCCACACTGCTCTCAGCCAATGACCCAGCAGGGCCATTCCTGTCCAGCAGGACACCCTTGGGAGTGGGCAGCCTTCCCTTTGGGGCATCGTGATGGTCTGGCCAAGACTCTTTTGGAGCTTATACCATCTGAGTCTCTTTCCATCCAATCCTGCTTCCTTCCTCTCTCCCTTCACAGCTCTCAGTCTTCCTTCCCAGTCAGAGTCTCTTCTCACCCGCACCTGCTCCCACACTTGTACCCTTTATGGATTTGTCTCCCCGTGAATCTCCTGCCTGTCCAATTTCATCATAAATCCTGCTTTTCAGAGCACCTAAACTGATTTAATCATTAGCAATGCTATTTTGTGATTTTTATGTGGTTTAATTTGAGACTCCAACTTGATTTTATTCCAAGTGCTTAACCAGTTTTTTTCATCTATGGATGGAGGATCCAAGTCACAAAGGAAAGAAAAAGATGTAACAACACACACCAGAAAAAAAAAAAAGCCCTCAAACTTCTACACAAATATTGCAAATAAAATGAAAAGGAAACAGACATACTAAAAAGAAATAAAGAACAAATACAAAAGACTGAAACTCACAAAAAGAACTCTTTCCAATCAATATGAACAACACTGACATCCTACAAGAAAAGTTGGCAATAATAAGAGCAGAAGCTCACAGAAGACTAAATAGAAAAACACAGGAAGAAATGTACAGCTCAACTGGTCAAAAGTTTAAACAGTCTCATATTTTTACATATTTGAAATCTTCAAATAAAATAAGATTAGCCCCTAGATTTACAGATAAAATGCCATTTCATGCTAGTTATTCACCTGGTCCCAGTGTATTTTTAACAATCTGAAATTACCAGTAATATTTACATGAATATTTAGAAAATCATTTCTGAAGATGGATGTTTCGTAGGATTGTTCAGAACATTGCATAATTATGGCAGCCATGGGAGTGAGCTTCTGAGATCTCCCTGGAAAAAGAACCTGCCATGAGGAGTACAATTACCTCACAGCCTCCAGCTCCTTAGCCTTCAAGATCCACCTCAGACTTGGCCAAGGCCACACCCTCTCCACACTGCTCTCAGCCAATGACCCAGCAGGGCCATTCCTGTCCAGCAGGACACCCTTGGGAGTGGGCAGCCTTCCCTTTGGGGCATCGTGATGGTCTGGCCAAGACTCTTTTGGAGCTTATACCATCTGAGTCTCTTTCCATCCAATCCTGCTTCCTTCCTCTCTCCCTTCACAGCTCTCAGTCTTCCTTCCCAGTCAGAGTCTCTTCTCACCCGCACCTGCTCCCACACTTGTACCCTTTATGGATTTGTCTCCCCGTGAATCTCCTGCCTGTCCAATTTCATCATAAATCCTGCTTTTCAGAGCACCTAAACTGATTTAATCATTAGCAATGCTATTTTGTGATTTTTATGTGGTTTCATAAGAAGGGAATAGTTACTGTAGCTACATGGCACATGAAACTTCACGAATGCTAAGCAACTGCTTATTTATAAAAGAATTCATATAACAAATACTAATACAATTATTAGCTTTCATACACTAAAACTACTAAATGATTTAGCAAATGTAATTGATGAGCATGAAATATTAAGTTAAAATTATAATTGTTTTCATATGGTACAATAATTCTATACATTCTCATGGTTCAAACAGCACTGATACACACACACACACACACTTTCCAGGTTACTAATGTACTCACCCTAATATGCTCAAGTCTTCCAAAAGAAATGATCTTGATCAGAAAAATAAGTCAACAGTCTACCTAAAAACTACAAATCAAGGCTTAAAAGTAATCAAGTTCTACAAATGAACTGGGTAAGTAGCATATTTGTAATCTGAACTATGCTAATTATCAGACAAACATTTATTTATTCTGTCTCTATAGCACCTCAGATACAACAAATTGACAAACCTGCAAAGCAGGTAAAGCAACATTGACAGCCCCCCGGCTCAGTTGTAATCTTTCAAAGTTCTCTGAGACCCCCGATCTTTCCAATCTCACAGCTGCTTCAAGGTTGGAACTAGGCTCTTTCCTCATTATTCACATCAATGTTTCTTTCAGGCCAACCTCACCTCCCTAAACATCAGTTTCAGGCTTCAGGCTTTTTCCTTCAACCAGTCCCCAAATCCAGGTGTTCCATTCTCTTCTGAATATTTTTCTTTTTGATAAATGTGAGGATCATTTCTGTCCTCTAAGGTGTTGCCAAGAGATACCATTCGTAATACACTTGTTTTTCAGGAAGAAAATAATCTGAGATCCAGGAAAAAATTGTCCTGCCAAGGAGCTGAAGGGATTAAAGGCAAAACCTCATTGATTTGATATGTAAAATATAACTGATAGCATCTGAACCATAGTTTTCTAACTATTTCCATCCAATCCTGCTTCCTTCCTCTCCCTTCACAGCTCTCAGTCTTCCTTCCCAGTCAGAGTCTCTTCTCACCCGCACCTGCTCCCACACTTGTACCCTTTATGGATTTGTCTCCCCGTGAATCTCCTGCCTGTCCAATTTCATCATAAATCCTGCTTTTCAGAGCACCTAAACTGATTTAATCATTAGCAATGCTATTTTGTGATTTTTATGTGGTTTCATAAGAAGGGAATAGTTACTGTAGCTACATGGCACATGAAACTTCACGAATGCTAAGCAACTGCTTATTTATAAAAGAATTCATATAACAAATACTAATACAATTATTAGCTTTCATACACTAAAACTACTAAATGATTTAGCAAATGTAATTGATGAGCATGAAATATTAAGTTAAAATTATAATTGTTTTCATATGGTACAATAATTCTATACATTCTCATGGTTCAAACAGCACTGATACACACACACACACACACTTTCCAGGTTACTAATGTACTCACCCTAATATGCTCAAGTCTTCCAAAAGAAATGATCTTGATCAGAAAAATAAGTCAACAGTCTACCTAAAAACTACAAATCAAGGCTTAAAAGTAATCAAGTTCTACAAATGAACTGGGTAAGTAGCATATTTGTAATCTGAACTATGCTAATTATCAGACAAACATTTATTTATTCTGTCTCTATAGCACCTCAGATACAACAAATTGACAAACCTGCAAAGCAGGTAAAGCAACATTGACAGCCCCCCGGCTCAGTTGTAATCTTTCAAAGTTCTCTGAGACCCCCGATCTTTCCAATCTCACAGCTGCTTCAAGGTTGGAACTAGGCTCTTTCCTCATTATTCACATCAATGTTTCTTTCAGGCCAACCTCACCTCCCTAAACATCAGTTTCAGGCTTCAGGCTTTTTCCTTCAACCAGTCCCCAAATCCAGGTGTTCCATTCTCTTCTGAATATTTTTCTTTTTGATAAATGTGAGGATCATTTCTGTCCTCTAAGGTGTTGCCAAGAGATACCATTCGTAATACACTTGTTTTTCAGGAAGAAAATAATCTGAGATCCAGGAAAAAATTGTCCTGCCAAGGAGCTGAAGGGATTAAAGGCAAAACCTCATTGATTTGATATGTAAAATATAACTGACTTCAGCTTTTATGCTGAACCATAGTTTTCTAACTATTCCTTGGCAAAATGTGCTATTGCAGACTTTGTCTACAAAAATGTTCATGGGAGGTAGCTGCTAAAGATTGTGTGAAGACAAAAATTTCAAATAAGAGAGATGTAAGATATACATTTAATTTGTCTATAAGCATATTAGAAGCCCGGTATAGTAAACACTCTTCATAGGTCTTAAAAACTCCCAGCAAGTGTTAAACTTACCAGGTCTAGCCCTACTTTCTCTTGTTGATGCTCATTTAATCACATCTGATTTCCTCCTTAGAATCTATAATTAATTTACCAACCAGTTAATCTCAGTAACAAACCTCCTGGAGAAAGGTCCAGACTAGCTCCTCAGAATCACTGGATCAGGGCCACTTTATACAAACAAAGAATCATCTGACTTCCTAAATTATCATGGGACGTATCACAGGAAGGAAGAGAAGGGAATGGAAAAATTAAAGACTTTCAACAATGGCCCAGATCCTGTCTTTTGACATATAAGACATCTTGTGATATTAGTTCCCATTGTCTCTGTAAATGATCTTTTTTAGATGTTTTTCACACACATTATTTCATTTAATTGTCAAAACAACCCTGGGCTGTAGATACGTATTGGCTCTACTTTTCAGATAAGGAAACGTTTGCTGATGGGATTTGAGTGACTTGGGTGAAACCCACATTTACTATGTGGCAGATTGGAGATAGAGCCCAAACAATAAGTCTCCTGCAGAGCTGGGTATCATGCCACACTGTCTTCCACGCTTCTTACCACCATGTGTCACAGGATCATTTATGGCTGCTTGTGTAATCCGAAAGTGCAGTCATCTTTGTTTCTTAGCCACATAGTATTAAAAGACTAAAAGTAAAATCAGGACAAAAAATATAAGCATATCTAAGACTTAAGAAAGTACTTTCTCTCTAGCTGAACTAAAGATGCAATATTTTCTCCTGGAAGAGAAAGCTATCTAATTGAAACTAATGAAAACTATAATACTAAACAGACCCCTATAATAAATGTCACTACCTATAACTATATTTGAAATCTGGATAGTTTATACCTTTAGGCAATCATTTCTGTAAATCTTAAAGACATGGATGCATTTTAGTCTTTTCTTAAATTAACATTAATTCTCTAGGTCATAAAGTAATTAGTCTTTGTTCTCCAGATGGCTGCATTTCTATGCCCTTTTACAAAAAATAGGGTTTGTTTCTTTCTATCTTGTAAAATGATAAAGAGTCTTTCCTCAGATAGTATGGAGATTCCTCAAAGAGCTAAGAATAGAAGCATCATATGACCTAGCAGTCCCACTATTAGGTTTATACCCTGATGAAATCAAATTCAAAAGACACACCTGTACCCCAATGTTCATTGCAGCTCTCTATACAATAGCTAGAACATGGAAGCAACCTAGATGTCCATCGACGAACGAATGGATAAAGCACCTCTGGTACATATATACAAGGAGTACTTCTCAGCCTCAGAAAGAAATACAGAAGATTCAGTCCTAATGAGATGGATGAATCTAGAACCCATTATACAAAGTGAAGTAAGTCAAAAAGAGAAGGACAAGTATAGTATACTAACACATATATATGAAATCTAAAAAGATTGTACTGATAAATGCACGTGCAGAGCACCGATGGAAAAACAGTCATAGAGAACAGACTTATGGACACAGGGGAGAGGGAAGAGTGGGTGAGAGATATGGAAAGAGTAACATGGAGCCCTATACTAGCATATGTAAAAGAGATAACTATTGTCAATGTGCTGTGGGTTAAGGGATCTTACAGGGGCGCTATGTGATGGCCTGGAGGGGTGGGATGGTGGGGGATGGGATATACACATGACTAATCTGGGATTATACATACATGTAAACAACAAAACTCTGTGAAAGCTAAAAAGAAAAAAAAAAAAAGATTCCTTCACTGCTATCATGTCTATACCAGGAAACTCTCTTTTAACTTGCTGTTTCTAAAGTGTTGGGCATTAGAAGCCAGACTCCCACATTAAAGTCATTAATAGAGCAAACATTTATGGAGCCCCTTGTATTTATCACCAGTAGTCTTGTGGGTGCTGACACACGTTCTATGAGATGTGGTCTCAGGAATCCACAGTCTCCTGGAGAAGATGAGTGCAGAGAGGGAGGAACTCAATAATGGGCCTCCAGACCCTAATACAGATCAGACAAGCTGCTAAGTGGCACAGGAGAGGGAGAAACTAGCTCAGGCTGAGAAACTGAGAATGAAGGGGTCCTGGGAGTAAGACTTGAGCTGGATTTTGAAGAATATACTCAATTTTAAGCCAAAAAAGAGAGAGAGAGAGAAATTAAGGGCATTACAGGTATGAAAGTAAAAAACACAATAAAAGGCAAGCAGTAATGAAAAGACTTAATGGATTTAGAAGAACTAGAGAACTTAAAAAATAAGAGTCAACGGGCTTCCCTGGTGGTCCAGTGGGTAAAGAGAAGATCCCACGTGCTGTGGAGCGGCTGGACTGATGTGTCCAATTATGAGCCAGTGCACTGGAGCACATATGCCCAGAGCCGGTGCTCTTCAACGAGAGAGGCCACTTCAATGGGAGGCCCACCCAGGGCAAAGAATAAAGATGGATGAAAATAAATAAATAAAAACCAATAAAAGAGGCCAAAATTTAAAAAAAAAAAAAAAAAGTAAAATTGGAGAGAAATCAGTTTTTAAAATAATAAAATAAGAGTCAAATAAGGCTTCTGCATAGTGAACTTTGAGTCTGACTTAGGGGGAAAGAGCCTGACAGTTAGCAAATGGGTTTGTTGACATCAAATTTGGGCTTTCAGAGCCCCTTTCCTTACTTTCTGATGATTTGTGTTTGAAACTGTCCATCTAACAGCTATAGGTAGGTATACTGTCATTGCCTATTTTGAACTGTAAATTTTTCTACTAATTAGCCTCAGCTTGCTTGTAAGGACCCATTTACAGCTTCATTTATAACATACACAGCCTTACTTATAACTGCAGCTCCTCCAAAAGAGTTCCGAGGAGACGTGGATTTGTGTTTTATTCACCTCCAGCCCTGAAATGCTGACTCATACAAGCTGTCACATGTATACAGCTTACCAACCTGCAGTTCATCATTACCATTTTACTCAGCATACCAGGAAACTCTCTTTTAACTTGCTGTTTCTAAAGTGTTGGGCATTAGAAGCCAGACTCCCACATTAAAGTCATTAATAGAGCAAACATTTATGGAGCCCCTTGTATTTATCACCAGTAGTCTTGTGGGTGCTGACACGTTCTATGAGATGTGGTCTCAGGAATCCACAGTCTCCTGGAGAAGATGAGTGCAGAGAGGGAGGAACTCAATAATGGGCCTCCAGACCCTAATACAGATCAGACAAGCTGCTAAGTGGCACAGGAGAGGGAGAAACTAGCTCAGGCTGAGAAACTGAGAATGAAGGGGTCCTGGGAGTAAGACTTGAGCTGGATTTTGAAGAATATACTCAATTTTAAGCCAAAAAAGAGAGAGAGAGAGAAATTAAGGGCATTACAGGTATGAAAGTAAAAAACACAATAAAAGGCAAGCAGTAATGAAAAGACTTAATGGATTTAGAAGAACTAGAGAACTTAAAAAATAAGAGTCAACGGGCTTCCCTGGTGGTCCAGTGGGTAAAGAGAAGATCCCACGTGCTGTGGAGCGGCTGGACTGATGTGTCCAATTATGAGCCAGTGCACTGGAGCACATATGCCCAGAGCCGGTGCTCTTCAACGAGAGAGGCCACTTCAATGGGAGGCCCACCCAGGGCAAAGAATAAAGATGGATGAAAATAAATAAATAAAAACCAATAAAAGAGGCCAAAATTTAAAAAAAAAAAAAAAAGTAAAATTGGAGAGAAATCAGTTTTTAAAATAATAAAATAAGAGTCAAATAAGGCTTCTGCATAGTGAACTTTGAGTCTGACTTAGGGGGAAAGAGCCTGACAGTTAGCAAATGGGTTTGTTGACATCAAATTTGGGCTTTCAGAGCCCCTTTCCTTACTTTCTGATGATTTGTGTTTGAAACTGTCCATCTAACAGCTATAGGTAGGTATACTGTCATTGCCTATTTTGAACTGTAAATTTTTCTACTAATTAGCCTCAGCTTGCTTGTAAGGACCCATTTACAGCTTCATTTATAACATACACAGCCTTACTTATAACTGCAGCTCCTCCAAAAGAGTTCCGAGGAGACGTGGATTTGTGTTTTATTCACCTCCAGCCCTGAAATGCTGACTCATACAAGCTGTCACATGTATACAGCTTACCAACCTGCAGTTCATCATACCTATTACCTTCATTTATCCCACTCAGCATACACACAGGTGTAAAACAAGATCACTCTAAGTCAAGTCCTGCCCCGTACCTGCTTCCCCCGCCTC
This sequence comes from Tragulus kanchil, assembly GCA_022376925.1. Classification (NCBI taxonomy): domain Eukaryota; kingdom Metazoa; phylum Chordata; class Mammalia; order Artiodactyla; family Tragulidae; genus Tragulus; species Tragulus kanchil. Next base: position 47,509,601 of record JAIOJX010000025.1, read on the forward strand.
CCATCTCTATGGCCTGGGTGCCCTTGAGATGAAAGGCAAAAACGATATACATATTCCTGCCTTTAGAACCACCTTTGCCTTATCCCAAAAACAGTCATGCAAGTTTTTCTCCACTTTTACAAATAAAACAACCAATATCAGTAACATTGATGATCTTGTCTTTTAGAATATCTGTACCATAACTTGCACCTGGCCTGTAACAGAGTATCTGAAATCGAAAGTGATGCCAACTTCTAGTAACTATTCCAGGGTCCGTAGAATCACCTGGTGAGCTTGTTAAAACACAGGTTACTCTCCCCACCTCCTATATAAGGTTTCTGTTACAGTAGGTCTGGGATGGGACCCAAGAATTTATCACTCTAACAAGTTCAGTGATGCTGAGGTTGCAAGTCTAGGGACCACACCTTGAGAACTACTGATCTGGGAAATCGATCTATTATGCCACATGTGAAAACATGTGGTATCATTATACCATGGTGTAACATAATTATACCATTATTGCAATTATTGAAATTAACCCTGTTTGTCCTGTGCTTGTATATTTAACTTTGTTGGGGGGGAGGTTATCTCACATAAATTTGCAGTAAGATGCTGAAACAAATGTTTCTAAATTATTTCATGAAAACTACAGTTTTATTTATCCTCTTGCTAATTCAAATGAGTTAGAAGAAAAAATATGCCACACAGAAAAGGGCAGGAAACTGTAGAGATTTTGGATAACACAAATCACTTACAACTACATATTTCCATCTACAATGAATTTCTCTTGCCCAAAGAGAAACAGTAATTTGCTAAAATTTTGAATAAAATGTGCTGTTTAAATAGAAAATCAGACCCATATTTCCAAAAGAATGGAATTTTCATTATAGAATCAAGTTACATGGTCCATAAGCTTAGTATGTAGAAGCTCCAAGCTTCTGAAAGACAAAGTAGAAAACTGCTGCTGGGGGACTTCTCCTCTAAGTCTTAATTCCCCTGAGAAGAGCCAATTTTTACTATTTATATTATGAGCATGTCACAGTGTTACTCATTATGAAACCCACTGTTTGTTCTGAAGTTCTAATACCTTTTTCCCACTCAAAAAGGTGGCACTCTAAGTCAAGTCCTGCCCTGCCTGCTTCCCCCGCCTCCCATCTCTATGGCCTGGGTGCCCTTGAGATGAAAGGCAAAAACGATATACATATTCCTGCCTTTAGAACCACCTTTGCCTTATCCCAAAAACAGTCATGCAAGTTTTTCTCCACTTTTACAAATAAAACAACCAATATCAGTAACATTGATGATCTTGTCTTTTAGAATATCTGTACCATAACTTGCACCTGGCCTGTAACAGAGTATCTGAAATCGAAAGTGATGCCAACTTCTAGTAACTATTCCAGGGTCCGTAGAATCACCTGGTGAGCTTGTTAAAACACAGGTTACTCTCCCCACCTCCTATATAAGGTTTCTGTTACAGTAGGTCTGGGATGGGACCCAAGAATTTATCACTCTAACAAGTTCAGTGATGCTGAGGTTGCAAGTCTAGGGACCACACCTTGAGAACTACTGATCTGGGAAATCGATCTATTATGCCACATGTGAAAACATGTGGTATCATTATACCATGGTGTAACATAATTATACCATTATTGCAATTATTGAAATTAACCCTGTTTGTCCTGTGCTTGTATATTTAACTTTGTTGGGGGGGAGGTTATCTCACATAAATTTGCAGTAAGATGCTGAAACAAATGTTTCTAAATTATTTCATGAAAACTACAGTTTTATTTATCCTCTTGCTAATTCAAATGAGTTAGAAGAAAAAATATGCCACACAGAAAAGGGCAGGAAACTGTAGAGATTTTGGATAACACAAATCACTTACAACTACATATTTCCATCTACAATGAATTTCTCTTGCCCAAAGAGAAACAGTAATTTGCTAAAATTTTGAATAAAATGTGCTGTTTAAATAGAAAATCAGACCCATATTTCCAAAAGAATGGAATTTTCATTATAGAATCAAGTTACATGGTCCATAAGCTTAGTATGTAGAAGCTCCAAGCTTCTGAAAGACAAAGTAGAAAACTGCTGCTGGGGGACTTCTCCTCTAAGTCTTAATTCCCCTGAGAAGAGCCAATTTTTACTATTTATATTATGAGCATGTCACAGTGTTACTCATTATGAAACCCACTGTTTGTTCTGAAGTTCAAAAAGTGATGGTTACCTGTTCAGGTCAGGGATCATGAAGTTCTAGATACTGGTGAGTTCAATTTTGAGATAAAATGCCAACTCTTGTACATACCATGGGAATAAAATTTGAAAATTATATTTAGATAGCTGTTAAATGATCTTCCATGCTACAATCCCTATATCCTCATATAGTTTATGAATATGTATATATACAGACACACAATACATGTGTATGCATGTATGTATTTACACACATGTATGTGTGTGCTCACTCAGTCGTGTGTGACTCTCTGTGACCCTATGGACTGTAGCCTGCCAGGCTCCTCTGTCCATGGGCTTTTCCAGGCACAAATCCTGGCATGGGTTACCATGCCCTCATTCAGGGGATCTTCCTGATCCAAATATTGAACCCGCATCTCCTGCATCTCCTGAACTGGTAAGCAGGTTCTTTGCCACTCTGAGCCACCTGGGAAGCCCATATATATGTAAAAGTCTACAAGAAATAAAACAAACTTAATCCTCTGTTCAAAACAGCTGATAAATTGCAATGCTCCCTGATTCTAAAGTTCCCTGCACTCGACATATCATCAGTCCAAATACTTGTCCCCTAGGCCACAGTTTCTCAGATGCGCACACAGCACTCCATAGGTGCATGCAAAGCAAATCTAATCCTTACAAAAGAATTTTAAAACCATTATAATAGTACTTTGAGTTACTAAATCTTTCCCCCACCCCAAAAAAGAGTCAAACAGAAACTCAACAGAAAACAATTGAAAAATATATATATGTATAATATGAGAGATTTCTAAGAAGAAAACATCCTTACTTAGCAAAGGGAAGCGAAAGTTTTGAATCATGAAGAATTCCTGTTTACCATTGTGGAGGAAGCTACAAAAGGGAGAGAGAACAAAGACACAAGGTGCTGACGCTGCCCCCACATTATAGAATCAAGTTACATGGTCCATAAGCTTAGTATGTAGAAGCTCCAAGCTTCTGAAAGACAAAGTAGAAAACTGCTGCTGGACTTCTCCTCTAAGTCTTAATTCCCCTGAGAAGAGCCAATTTTTACTATTTATATTATGAGCATGTCACAGTGTTACTCATTATGAAACCCACTGTTTGTTCTGAAGTTCAAAAAGTGATGGTTACCTGTTCAGGTCAGGGATCATGAAGTTCTAGATACTGGTGAGTTCAATTTTGAGATAAAATGCCAACTCTTGTACATACCATGGGAATAAAATTTGAAAATTATATTTAGATAGCTGTTAAATGATCTTCCATGCTACAATCCCTATATCCTCATATAGTTTATGAATATGTATATATACAGACACACAATACATGTGTATGCATGTATGTATTTACACACATGTATGTGTGTGCTCACTCAGTCGTGTGTGACTCTCTGTGACCCTATGGACTGTAGCCTGCCAGGCTCCTCTGTCCATGGGCTTTTCCAGGCACAAATCCTGGCATGGGTTACCATGCCCTCATTCAGGGGATCTTCCTGATCCAAATATTGAACCCGCATCTCCTGCATCTCCTGAACTGGTAAGCAGGTTCTTTGCCACTCTGAGCCACCTGGGAAGCCCATATATATGTAAAAGTCTACAAGAAATAAAACAAACTTAATCCTCTGTTCAAAACAGCTGATAAATTGCAATGCTCCCTGATTCTAAAGTTCCCTGCACTCGACATATCATCAGTCCAAATACTTGTCCCCTAGGCCACAGTTTCTCAGATGCGCACACAGCACTCCATAGGTGCATGCAAAGCAAATCTAATCCTTACAAAAGAATTTTAAAACCATTATAATAGTACTTTGAGTTACTAAATCTTTCCCCCACCCCAAAAAAGAGTCAAACAGAAACTCAACAGAAAACAATTGAAAAAAATATATATATGTATAATATGAGAGATTTCTAAGAAGAAAACATCCTTACTTAGCAAAGGGAAGCGAAAGTTTTGAATCATGAAGAATTCCTGTTTACCATTGTGGAGGAAGCTACAAAAGGGAGAGAGAACAAAGACACAAGGTGCTGACGCTGCCCCCACAAGCCCCGTATGTGACCAGCACATGTGTGCCCGCCCTGGCCCTGCTCTGCTGTGGTCTCACAGATTGACCCACAAGTTACATACAGCTCATAGGCTCTCTTACCAGCTGACTTCTCATTAGAGCTGCATAAAGGGACATGGCAGGAGACTGGAAGGCCAAAGAAGGGGTGGAACACCGAAGTGTTTCTCAGTCTCCAGTGGTGTCTCTAGCCCTGGTCTTAGCAACTAACACTCACACCCACATACCCACCCCGCATATGGTTTCCAACCTACAAAACACAAACCAGATGTTAAAGTACAATCTCTGAGACCTAAATGAACCTAAGCAACTCAACAAGTACTAACCTGGTACTAGAGCCTTCTAGACAACCAATTTTATACCTGTTGAACTGGTAGTTGACTAGGGCTTGTCTATTCATATTAAGTAATATTGTTATGAAAACTTGGGCAATACCACTGTTGCACACGAACTGCATTTCTACAGACACAAATAAAGATATCCATAAATCTGAACTTCAGTTGCCCTATCTATTCTGGTATTAATTATATTGATTTAATTTACAAAAGTCTCCCATAGTTTAATTAGAGATGCTTGGTGGGGGAGAGGGGAAAGGTAGTCTTATGTCAACACTAAGTGCTATTTTGATGGTCTCTAATCCCCCGTTCTTAAACGTACATCTTGTCAAATGATTTATTGAATACTGATGTAAAATTTTGCTATGTGAAGTGAAACTCCTTCTTCCTAAGGCAGATTTGCAAACCTCTGTACAATCTCCAACACAGGTATCCTGATTCTGCCATCTATGATCTGTTGGACCTTAGGCACATTATTTTACTGCTATAAGCCTCAGTTTCCACATCTATAAAATGGCTTAATGGAGTTGCTATGAAAATTAAATCAGATACTGCATACAAAATTCATGGCATTACCGAACACATAGTAAGAACACAATAAATGTTAGGTATTGTTTTATTGCCAGCTTCAAGTTCATACTAACAGAAAAGAAATACACTAGAAAATAAGTGCATAGCGACCTTTACAAAGGAGAGAACAAAGACACAAGGTGCTGACGCTGCCCCCGCCAGCCCCGTCTGTGACCAGCACATGTGTGCCCGCCCTGGCCCTGCTCTGCTGTGGTCTCACAGATTGACCCACAAGTTACATACAGCTCATAGGCTCTCTTACCAGCTGACTTCTCATTAGAGCTGCATAAAGGGACATGGCAGGAGACTGGAAGGCCAAAGAAGGGGTGGAACACCGAAGTGTTTCTCAGTCTCCAGTGGTGTCTCTAGCCCTGGTCTTAGCAACTAACACTCACACCCACATACCCACCCCGCATATGGTTTCCAACCTACAAAACACAAACCAGATGTTAAAGTACAATCTCTGAGACCTAAATGAACCTAAGCAACTCAACAAGTACTAACCTGGTACTAGAGCCTTCTAGACAACCAATTTTATACCTGTTGAACTGGTAGTTGACTAGGGCTTGTCTATTCATATTAAGTAATATTGTTATGAAAACTTGGGCAATACCACTGTTGCACACGAACTGCATTTCTACAGACACAAATAAAGATATCCATAAATCTGAACTTCAGTTGCCCTATCTATTCTGGTATTAATTATATTGATTTAATTTACAAAAGTCTCCCATAGTTTAATTAGAGATGCTTGGTGGGGGAGAGGGGAAAGGTAGTCTTATGTCAACACTAAGTGCTATTTTGATGGTCTCTAATCCCCCGTTCTTAAACGTACATCTTGTCAAATGATTTATTGAATACTGATGTAAAATTTTGCCATGTGAAGTGAAACTCCTTCTTCCTAAGGCAGATTTGCAAACCTCTGTACAATCTCCAACACAGGTATCCTGATTCTGCCATCTATGATCTGTTGGACCTTAGGCACATTATTTTACTGCTATAAGCCTCAGTTTCCACATCTATAAAATGGCTTAATGGAGTTGCTATGAAAATTAAATCAGATACTGCATACAAAATTCATGGCATTACCGAACACATAGTAAGAACACAATAAATGTTAGGTATTGTTTTATTGCCAGCTTCAAGTTCATACTAACAGAAAAGAAATACACTAGAAAAAAGTTGCTGACTTATTGGTTATTTGATTAAAATAATAATAGTAATAAACTATCAGCCTAAAATACCCACATCACATATATAAACCCTATTTTTATCCTTAATTTTCAACTAAAAATTTATCATTGGATTACTGTATGTCAGTGTTTCCTAATGGAGCTTCCAGACCAAGAAAAGCTAAAATTAGTTAAAAGGGAAAAAGGAAAAGTAGTTCAGTGAGCACAGGAAAAACACATGAACCATGAGGTTCTGACAAGTATCAGATCCTTCTTTTCACCAGTCCTGTTAAACCCTGAAGGGACTCAAGTCAGAGGCTTTCCAATCCAGATCCCAGGCCCACACTAAGGAACAGTCTTGCTGAGGCTGCCTACTGTCTGAATGCTTGTATTCCCCCAGAATTCATGTTTGAAGTTCTAATCCCCAGTGTGGTGGTATGTGGAGGTGGGGTACTGCAGAGGTGATTAGGTTAGATTCCATCATGATACTGAGGTCCTTATAGAAAGGGAATCAATGCCCCTAATAAAAAGAGGAAGAGACAGGACATCTCTCCTGTCTCCATCACTGTCTGAGGACCCAGTAAGAAGGCAGGTAGAGGGCTTTCCTCAGAATCTGGCCATGCGGCACCCTGAGGTTGGACCCCTAACCCCCAGAACCACGAGAAATAAATCTCTGTTGTTCAAATCACCCAGTCAATGGTACTTGTCACAGCAAACTGGCTGAGACAAAATTCAAATAGAGTTTTAGGCCTTATCGTCTAAGAATCTGGAGTTTTCTAGGAAAGACACTTCTATTCTTTACTTTTATCAAATGTCACTTTCTCTTCTCTTTTGTTTGTTATATCAGCTGCCCAGAGCCTAGTTAAATGAAGCTGACAGATACAGTCTTAAGTCTATAGTCATAAAAAAAAATATATTTCTAGAATCATGAAAATAAATAATTGTACTTTATACTTCAAGAAATATCACAAATTAGTATATTTCAATAGGACCTTCATATTTACCCACCTTGAAAAGCTAACATTTACTTCTCTGCTTTACTGGGTACTTCCCAAGAGACAGAGGAAAAGAGAGAGAAAAGTAACAAAATGGAAGAGACTGTTAGATCATGGTGACATATAATAACAGTACCTCATAACTCAGAATAGATTATAGCATGTAATTAAATAGAAAAAAGTTTTATAATGAAGTACACCATCAATCTTCTGGTTTAAGAATGTATATAGTAAGAAGAACTAAAAATATTGCCTTTTTTCCCTTGTGCCCTTAAGATTATTACCATCTGCTCATAGCTGATAGATCCTTAAGTAACTGTATTTATCATTTAGAGAAACATATCAAGAACCTGGAAGTTTTTGAGGATTGTCCAAGGCATAGGTGAAGAGGGGAAGTTTTCCAGAGGAAGATTTTCCCATACTTGTTTAATTTCCACAGCTTCCCAGAAAGTTCTCCCTGAGGTCAGGAACTGAAATTCAATGCCCCATACTTGATGTTAAACTAATCAAAAGCACAAGAGGGAGGTCATGCTTTTAAAATCCAGAGGAAGGAAAGGGACAGAAGCCACCTGGCAGAGCCACTCTGGCTCCACTCCCTCATTCCCCCCAAAACGAGAGGCCTACACTCCCTTCCCTTGAGCACAACCAACATACTTATTATCCAGAAGGTTTATCCCCTTAACATAAAGTATCTTCTGCTGCTCTTTTTCTCAAGTTACACATGATAGACTTGACTGTTTTCTTAGATTTTTGGCTTCATAGATATTGATTTCTTCAATATCTTCAAAAAACAGAAAATTGGACACTTAATGCAAGGTCTCTCCTTGACACTTGATGATGGAGCAAAGGACTGAAGCCAATCACGCCGCAGGCTTGTGTCTTGTTGCACAGCGTGAAAAAACTCTGTGAACATAATCTTTTGTCCCTCATCACAAAGGTGTAGGGTATATGAGAAAGATGTTATTCTTCTCCATGTTTTCAGACAAAAAAACTGTCTGTAGAGCAATTGTTAATATCAACTCTATGAGCATGTGTCAGTGGAAGAAAAGACGAGAGAGAATGTAGGTTACATTTCTTGTGTAAAGTTTTACAATTATTAAGTGATAGAATTTAAATCCCTTCCAAAATTTCTGATTCTGGATTTTGTATATACTAACTGACAACTGTTTAAGTCTGAAATGTGACTTAGGGAGATTTAACAACTCTAATATATATAACCAAAAAGCATTATACATTTGGATAAAGGAAAATAATTAGACTTAGTAGGCATACTATTCATAACTTAATTAAATGTGTAAACTGAATATCTAGTAGAGACCATGGGAAAGAGAAATAATAAAATGGATGATAAAAGAAAATCATTATATACCATTCTGGACAACTAACATAGCTGATAGATCCTTAAGTAACTGTATTTATCATTTAGAGAAACATATCAAGAACCTGGAAGTTTTGAGGATTGTCCAAGGCATAGGTGAAGAGGAAGTTTTCCAGAGGAAGATTTTCCCATACTTGTTTAATTTCCACAGCTTCCCAGAAAGTTCTCCCTGAGGTCAGGAACTGAAATTCAATGCCCCATACTTGATGTTAAACTAATCAAAAGCACAAGAGGGAGGTCATGCTTTTAAAATCCAGAGGAAGGAAAGGGACAGAAGCCACCTGGCAGAGCCACTCTGGCTCCACTCCCTCATTCCCCCCAAAACGAGAGGCCTACACTCCCTTCCCTTGAGCACAACCAACATACTTATTATCCAGAAGGTTTATCCCCTTAACATAAAGTATCTTCTGCTGCTCTTTTTCTCAAGTTACACATGATAGACTTGACTGTTTTCTTAGATTTTTGGCTTCATAGATATTGATTTCTTCAATATCTTCAAAAAACAGAAAATTGGACACTTAATGCAAGGTCTCTCCTTGACACTTGATGATGGAGCAAAGGACTGAAGCCAATCACGCCGCAGGCTTGTGTCTTGTTGCACAGCGTGAAAAAACTCTGTGAACATAATCTTTTGTCCCTCATCACAAAGGTGTAGGGTATATGAGAAAGATGTTATTCTTCTCCATGTTTTCAGACAAAAAAACTGTCTGTAGAGCAATTGTTAATATCAACTCTATGAGCATGTGTCAGTGGAAGAAAAGACGAGAGAGAATGTAGGTTACATTTCTTGTGTAAAGTTTTACAATTATTAAGTGATAGAATTTAAATCCCTTCCAAAATTTCTGATTCTGGATTTTGTATATACTAACTGACAACTGTTTAAGTCTGAAATGTGACTTAGGGAGATTTAACAACTCTAATATATATAACCAAAAAGCATTATACATTTGGATAAAGGAAAATAATTAGACTTAGTAGGCATACTATTCATAACTTAATTAAATGTGTAAACTGAATATCTAGTAGAGACCATGGGAAAGAGAAATAATAAAATGGATGATAAAAGAAAATCATTATATACCATTCTGGACAACTAACATAAAATTGTGTTACTAATATGTGTCCACTCAGCAATCAACTCATTAATTAACTGGGAAAATGACATGTGCAATGATAAAAAGTCAAACAATTCAAAGATGTGCAAGGAAAGAGTAAGAGTTCCTTCCATGCCAAATGTTCAATCTTCTTCCTCATTTCTTCTGTATCCTATTAAATATATATTTATGTGTAAACACATATGATCATGTGCACACACACATCAGAGCCTAAAGTAATACTGCTACTTTTTTCCAGTAAGAATGGGCTTCCCTGGTATCTCACACAATAAAGAATCTGCCTGCAATGCAGGAGACCTGGGTTCGATCCCTGGGTTTGGAAAATCCCCTTGGAAAAGGCAACTCACTCCAGTATTCTTTTTAACACCTAAAACATTTTATTGGCTTATAGCCAATTAAGTTTTGAGATAGTTTCAAGTGAACGGTGAAGGGGCTCAGCCATACATATACATGTACCCATTCTCCCCCAAACCCCCCTCTCTTCCAGGCTAGTACATAACATTGAGCAGAATTCCATGTGCTATTCAATAAATTTTTGTTGGTTATCTATTTCAAACATTGCAGTGTGTACATCATCTTCCCAAAGTACTTAACTATCCCTTCCCCCCACAACCATTAGTGCATTCTCTAAGTGTCCACATATAAGGAATGTTGTATGCTAGTTATCCTTCTCTGTCTGACTTACTTTACTCGGTGTGACACTCTAGGTCACTTTAAACTTTACTCGGCTAAGTGAGCATGTGTCAGTGGAAGAAAAGACGAGAGAGAATGTAGGTTACATTTCTTGTGTAAAGTTTTACAATTATTAAGTGATAGAATTTAAATCCCTTCCAAAATTTCTGATTCTGGATTTTGTATATACTAACTGACAACTGTTTAAGTCTGAAATGTGACTTAGGGAGATTTAACAACTCTAATATATATAACCAAAAAGCATTATACATTTGGATAAAGGAAAATAATTAGACTTAGTAGGCATACTATTCATAACTTAATTAAATGTGTAAACTGAATATCTAGTAGAGACCATGGGAAAGAGAAATAATAAAATGGATGATAAAAGAAAATCATTATATACCATTCTGGACAACTAACATAAAATTGTGTTACTAATATGTGTCCACTCAGCAATCAACTCATTAATTAACTGGGAAAATGACATGTGCAATGATAAAAAGTCAAACAATTCAAAGATGTGCAAGGAAAGAGTAAGAGTTCCTTCCATGCCAAATGTTCAATCTTCTTCCTCATTTCTTCTGTATCCTATTAAATATATATTTATGTGTAAACACATATGATCATGTGCACACACACATCAGAGCCTAAAGTAATACTGCTACTTTTTTCCAGTAAGAATGGGCTTCCCTGGTATCTCACACAATAAAGAATCTGCCTGCAATGCAGGAGACCTGGGTTCGATCCCTGGGTTTGGAAAATCCCCTTGGAAAAGGCAACTCACTCCAGTATTCTTTTTTTAACACCTAAAACATTTTATTGGCTTATAGCCAATTAACAATTTTGTGATAGTTTCAGGTGAACAGTGAAGGGGCTCAGCCATACATATACATGTACCCATTCTCCCCCAAACCCCCCTCTCTTCCAGGCTAGTACATAACATTGAGCAGAATTCCATGTGCTATTCAATAAATTTTTGTTGGTTATCTATTTCAAACATTGCAGTGTGTACATCATCTTCCCAAAGTACTTAACTATCCCTTCCCCCCACAACCATTAGTGCATTCTCTAAGTGTCCACATATAAGGAATGTTGTATGCTAGTTATCCTTCTCTGTCTGACTTACTTTACTCGGTGTGACACTCTCTAGGTCCACTAATGTTGCTACAAATGGCTTTATTTCATACGTTTTAATGGCTAAGTAATATTCTATTATATGTACCACATCTTCTTTATCCATTCCTCTGTTGATGATCATACAGGTTGTATATTTGTCTTGGCTATTGTAAACAGTGCTGCAATGAACATTGGGGAGCATGTATCTCTTCAGGTCATGCTTTTCTCTGGATATATGCCCAGGAGTGGGATTGCAGAGTCATATGGTAGCTCTATGTTTAGTTTTTAAGGAACCTCCATAAAGTTCTCTATAGTGGCTGTACCAATTGTGTCCCACTCCAGTAGTCCTGCCTGGAGAATTCCATGGACAAAGAAGCCTGGCAAGCCACAGTCTATGGGGTCAAAAAGGGTCAGACATGACTAAGCAACTAACACACACAAGAATGCATCTTGGCTTTTTTCTAAATTAACATCTATAGATTCACTTTAAAAAAATTTCCCCAGGGCTTCCCTGGTGGTCCAGTGGGTAAGGACACTGCCTTGCAGTGCAAGGGGTGCTGGTTCAGCCCCTGGTTTGGGAAGATCTCACGTGCCGCAGAGCAGCTGGACCGATATGTCCAACTACCAAGCCGGAGCTCTGGAGTGCATACGCCCAGAGCCGGTGCTCTGCAATGAGAGAGGCCACTGCGATGGGAGGCCCACACAGGCCAAAGAACAAAGACGGAAACAAATGAAAGATCAATAGAAGTGGTCAAAAAAAAAAATCTTCCCCAAAATGAGAGCATACGATTCCACCTACTAATTCCCCTATCGTAGCATTTTTTAGAGCCATGTATACCCCCATGTGATTAAGAGCTGGTACTTAACCCACACAAAATCATTTACTTCTTTATTAGAAAGTGTATACAAAAACAAAATCCATCAAGATAAACTCTGCAGAGAATAACAATATTCAAAGAGATAGAATATGATAGCTGACAATATGCTGTTTCACTCCCTGCTACTTAGGTGACATCAAAAAACAACCCTTGTCTGCCAGAGTAAAACTCAGAAAATGAATTAACATCAGAATTATTCCCTTACCACTCATCCATGGACTGGAAAATATCACAGTCACCATATAACATTGATAAGCAAGCCAAGTCAGATTGTCCATCAGAAAAGTATCCTCCAGAGTATCAGAGGGAAAGCACAGTACACAATCCTCAGAGAATTCAGTAAGCTATTACACTGAACCTACCGTTGAATGTGCTTTGTGATTTAAGATGCATTATGCAACTTCTCAGGGTAGTGAAAAGGGAGTTTGACTTCCACTTCCAATAATGTAGACTCAGTAGCTCAGTTCAGTCCCCTCATAGGAAGACTAGAAAAATGGGACAAAATATTTAAAGAACTAACCAACTGAAGGCATCAAAGAACTCACAGTATAGCCAAGATTTACCAAGAGGATGGCAAGGAAGGGAGTCTGGGTGAATACACCCCATGTTTGTAGAAACTTCTTCCTTGGGAACCGTACAATTTGAGAGAGGAGAGCTGGGATGCCGGCAGGTGAGTGGGAGCTGCAAGCTCCCTGGTACTTGGGTCACAGAGACTGGGACTCAGGGCCTACACAGGGTTAGAAGAGCCCTCCTATGTCCTTGACTTTGGACTGTTCTTTAGAGAGAAACACCCTGTCACCTCAGCATCTGGCGGAAGCAAACAGAAACAGATCATCATTTTTATTAGTTATCGATTACTGAATAAACAATTATTTCAAACTTAGTGGCTTAAAACAGTAAGTATTTCTCTCATGTGATAGTTTTGGTGGGTCAGAGATTCAGGAGAAGCTCAGCTCAATGCATCTGGGTCAGGTGGTGGATCACAGGGTCAGATGGTGCTTCTGTCACCAAAGCTTAGACCCTTTGAAGGGACCACTTCCAAGTTCAATCACATGGCTGCCTTCAGGAGGCTTCAGCTCTTCATCTTTCCAGCTCCTAACCATGTAGGCCTCTTTACAGTGGCTTTTCCCAGAGCTAGGATTCAAGAGCAACAGAAGGAGATCAACATGGAAGTCACAGGCTCTTATAATCTAATCTGTAAAGTGACATACCATTACTTTTGCCATTTTCTGTTAGTCAAAGTGGAGCCACTAAGTCCAACCACACTCAACAAAGAAGACTGTGCAAGAATGGGGTCACTGGGGACCATCTGAGCACCTTGCTGCCTCCTCAGCCTAGCCTCAAATTATTTTTACAAACAGTACTGCAAATACAATATCCATATATAATCTAAGGTAACCTCAAAAAAAAGATTATGTTTTGGAACAAAGCACATTCCTCAGAGAATAAGCTATTACACTGAACCTACCGTTGAATGTGCTTTGTGATTTAAGATGCATTATGCAACTTCTCAGGGTAGTGAAAAGGGAGTTTGACTTCCACTTCCAATAATGTAGACTCAGTAGCTCAGTTCAGTCCCCTCAAAGGAATACTAGAAAAATGGGACAAAATATTTAAAGAACTAACCAACTGAAGGCATCAAAGAACTCACAGTATAGCCAAGATTTACCAAGAGGATGGCAAGGAAGGGAGTCTGGGTGAATACACCCCATGTTTGTAGAAACTTCTTCCTTGGGAACCGTACAATTTGAGAGAGGAGAGCTGGGATGCCGGCAGGTGAGTGGGAGCTGCAAGCTCCCTGGTACTTGGGTCACAGAGACTGGGACTCAGGGCCTACACAGGGTTAGAAGAGCCCTCCTATGTCCTTGACTTTGGACTGTTCTTTAGAGAGAAACACCCTGTCACCTCAGCATCTGGCGGAAGCAAACAGAAACAGATCATCATTTTTATTAGTTATCGATTACTGAATAAACAATTATTTCAAACTTAGTGGCTTAAAACAGTAAGTATTTCTCTCATGTGATAGTTTTGGTGGGTCAGAGATTCAGGAGAAGCTCAGCTCAATGCATCTGGGTCAGGTGGTGGATCACAGGGTCAGATGGTGCTTCTGTCACCAAAGCTTAGACCCTTTGAAGGGACCACTTCCAAGTTCAATCACATGGCTGCCTTCAGGAGGCTTCAGCTCTTCATCTTTCCAGCTCCTAACCATGTAGGCCTCTTTACAGTGGCTTTTCCCAGAGCTAGGATTCAAGAGCAACAGAAGGAGATCAACATGGAAGTCACAGGCTCTTATAATCTAATCTGTAAAGTGACATACCATTACTTTTGCCATTTTCTGTTAGTCAAAGTGGAGCCACTAAGTCCAACCACACTCAACAAAGAAGACTGTGCAAGAATGGGGTCACTGGGGACCATCTGAGCACCTTGCTGCCTCCTCAGCCTAGCCTCAAATTATTTTTACAAACAGTACTGCAAATACAATATCCATATATAATCTAAGGTAACCAGAGATAAGACAAAAATATAATAAAGCTTCAGATGTTGGAGTTCAGTTTTTGGACAGAGTCTTTAAAAGTTATATATTTGTTCATTTTTGTTTTTTTCTTACTGAAGTATAGTTGATTTACAGTGTGTCAATTTCTGCTGTATAGCAAAATGATTCAGTTATACATACATATACATTCTTTTTTCAATATTCTTTTCCATTATGGTTTTATCATACAATATTGAATATAGTGTTTAATAAGGTAGGACCTTGCTGTTTATCCATTTCAAATATAAAAGGTTACTTTTACTAACCCCCACCTCCCACTTCATCCCTCCACTAACAAGCCCCTCATTGGCAACCACCAGTTGTCACTACTGGTCTCTATGTCTGTGATTGTTTTGGAGTCATAAATGGGCTCATCTGTACCATATTTTAGATTCCACATATAAGTGATGGTATATGCTATGTCTTTCATACCATATGGTATATCTTTCTCAACATACCATATGTTTTTCTCTTTCTGACTTACTTCACTTAGTATAATAACCTCTAGTTACATCCATGTTGCTGTGAATGGCACTATTCTATTATTTTTTATGGCTTAGTAATATTCCACTGTATATATGTACCATATCTTCTTTATCTATTCATCTGTCAGTGGATACATAAGTTGTTAACATGTCTTGGCTATTGTGAATAATGTTGTTATGAATAAAAATTATATATTTGTTTTTTTCATGGAGAACAAAAAAGATATATTTTAACATATAAATCTAAGCCAAAAATAAAATCCTAGATTTCAACTTACAGGCATGCTGGTGTAACTGGGAGTAGACTTAACATTTTCTCATAAACAACTAGAAAACTGGACAAAACATAGGAAACAACTCTTTTCAGGTAGGGCAAAACGGATCCCTGAGTCAAAAGAAACAATAGGTGATCGTTACAGTGGCTTTTCCCAGAGCTAGGATTCAAGAGCAACAGAAGGAGATAACATGGAAGTCACAGGCTCTTATAATCTAATCTGTAAAGTGACATACCATTACTTTTGCCATTTTCTGTTAGTCAAAGTGGAGCCACTAAGTCCAACCACACTCAACAAAGAAGACTGTGCAAGAATGGGGTCACTGGGGACCATCTGAGCACCTTGCTGCCTCCTCAGCCTAGCCTCAAATTATTTTTACAAACAGTACTGCAAATACAATATCCATATATAATCTAAGGTAACCAGAGATAAGACAAAAATATAATAAAGCTTCAGATGTTGGAGTTCAGTTTTTGGACAGAGTCTTTAAAAGTTATATATTTGTTCATTTTTGTTTTTTTCTTACTGAAGTATAGTTGATTTACAGTGTGTCAATTTCTGCTGTATAGCAAAATGATTCAGTTATACATACATATACATTCTTTTTTCAATATTCTTTTCCATTATGGTTTTATCATACAATATTGAATATAGTGTTTAATAAGGTAGGACCTTGCTGTTTATCCATTTCAAATATAAAAGGTTACTTTTACTAACCCCCACCTCCCACTTCATCCCTCCACTAACAAGCCCCTCATTGGCAACCACCAGTTGTCACTACTGGTCTCTATGTCTGTGATTGTTTTGGAGTCATAAATGGGCTCATCTGTACCATATTTTAGATTCCACATATAAGTGATGGTATATGCTATGTCTTTCATACCATATGGTATATCTTTCTCAACATACCATATGTTTTTCTCTTTCTGACTTACTTCACTTAGTATAATAACCTCTAGTTACATCCATGTTGCTGTGAATGGCACTATTCTATTATTTTTTATGGCTTAGTAATATTCCACTGTATATATGTACCATATCTTCTTTATCTATTCATCTGTCAGTGGATACATAAGTTGTTAACATGTCTTGGCTATTGTGAATAATGTTGTTATGAATAAAAATTATATATTTGTTTTTTTCATGGAGAACAAAAAAGATATATTTTAACATATAAATCTAAGCCAAAAAAATAAAATCCTAGATTTCAACTTACAGGCATGCTGGTGTAACTGGGAGTAGACTTAACATTTTCTCATAAACAACTAGAAAACTGGACAAAACATAGGAAACAACTCTTTTCAGGTAGGGCAAAACGGATCCCTGAGTCAAAAGAAACAATAGGTGATCGTTACAGTCTCATAGCCTATAGCGTCCAAGAAGAAATAACAGAAGAAACAAGACACAGGACTCCAGAACCAGACATGAAAGGATCTCTTATGATGAAAGAGACAGTCCTAATGTTAGCCCATTCACATAAGCTCCCCAGACCCAATCACTAAGGGAGAGGCAGACAGCCAGATGATGAGCAACAGGCAGCTTTTCAAGAGAGGAGCCCTGAGCTTGAACAACCCATCATTTTAGGGCCAGAAGCTTGTCCTGAATGGAGACACAATCTCACCCTTCAAGGTTACTTGCTGCAAGCACAAGCCTGAGAAATAATCCAAGTAGAGAACAGTTGGGACCTTGCATTCAGGGCACACCCTACTAGACTTATAGGAAGACTGACCAGTCTAAAGCTAAGTGTGTTTCATCAAAACTAAGTGAGTTACTAAGGTCAGTGTCATAGTTCTAAAACCTGAACTTTTCTTTGCCAACTTAAGAAATCAAACTGTTTATACTCAAAATGTTTATTAATCAAATAAAAGAAATAATGCTATATTTAGAGTTTAAGCAACTGACCCAAGATTTTACTTTTTTAATGCAAAGAATATAGGTAGTGTATTTACTTTTATACAAAAGACAATATAAAATGTAGCTATATTTTACTACAATTCTTTTTTACTATAGCTTCCTCTACTGGCATGTAAGTGATATTTTGCCAACAAGGTTCTTTACTTTATTGAGAGCTTAACGTCTCTCGTTCCCAAATTCACATGTTAACAAACTTTGTACACAAAAACCCTGTCAGTGTACGATACAGAAAGATAAGTTTTCTAAGTGTTCAGTGTAATGTCTATGAAGATTACACAAGATTGCAGGTTTTGTTTTTTTTTTTAAAGATTTATTTATTTATTTATTTTGGGCGGGGGTCAGGTTGGGGAGGGAGTGGGCGGGCCACTTCTATTGGTCTTTCATTTCTCTATTTTCATTCGTCTTCGTTCTTTGGCTCCTGTGGGCCTCCCATCGCGGTGGCCTCTGTCATCACAGAGCACCAGCTCTGGGCACATGCGCTCCACAGCTCCGGCTCAGTGATTGGACACATCCCATGTGGCCTCTGGCCCTCGACGGAAACAACTCTTTTCAGGTAGGGCAAAACGGATCCCTGAGTCAAAAGAAACAATAGGTGATCGTTACAGTCTCATAGCCTATAGCGTCCAAGAAGAAATAACAGAAGAAACAAGACACAGGACTCCAGAACCAGACATGAAAGGATCTCTTATGATGAAAGAGACAGTCCTAATGTTAGCCCATTCACATAAGCTCCCCAGACCCAATCACTAAGGGAGAGGCAGACAGCCAGATGATGAGCAACAGGCAGCTTTTCAAGAGAGGAGCCCTGAGCTTGAACAACCCATCATTTTAGGGCCAGAAGCTTGTCCTGAATGGAGACACAATCTCACCCTTCAAGGTTACTTGCTGCAAGCACAAGCCTGAGAAATAATCCAAGTAGAGAACAGTTGGGACCTTGCATTCAGGGCACACCCTACTAGACTTATAGGAAGACTGACCAGTCTAAAGCTAAGTGTGTTTCATCAAAACTAAGTGAGTTACTAAGGTCAGTGTCATAGTTCTAAAACCTGAACTTTTCTTTGCCAACTTAAGAAATCAAACTGTTTATACTCAAAATGTTTATTAATCAAATAAAAGAAATAATGCTATATTTAGAGTTTAAGCAACTGACCCAAGATTTTACTTTTTTAATGCAAAGAATATAGGTAGTGTATTTACTTTTATACAAAAGACAATATAAAATGTAGCTATATTTTACTACAATTCTTTTTTACTATAGCTTCCTCTACTGGCATGTAAGTGATATTTTGCCAACAAGGTTCTTTACTTTATTGAGAGCTTAACGTCTCTCGTTCCCAAATTCACATGTTAACAAACTTTGTACACAAAAACCCTGTCAGTGTACGATACAGAAAGATAAGTTTTCTAAGTGTTCAGTGTAATGTCTATGAAGATTACACAAGATTGCAGGTTTTGTTTTTTTTTTTAAAGATTTATTTATTTATTTATTTTGGGCGGGGGTCAGGTTGGGGAGGGAGGGGAGCGGGCGGGCCACTTCTATTGGTCTTTCATTTCTCTATTTTCATTCGTCTTCGTTCTTTGGCTCCTGTGGGCCTCCCATCGCGGTGGCCTCTGTCATCACAGAGCACCAGCTCTGGGCACATGCGCTCCACAGCTCCGGCTCAGTGATTGGACACATCAGTCCAGCTGCTCCGCGGTACGTGGGATCTTCCCAGGCCAGAGCTCGAACTGGCGCCCCTTGCACTGCAAGGCAGTGTCCTTACCCACTGGACCACCAGGGGAAGCCGAAGATTGCAGGTTTTAAAAAAACTGAAAAAAAACCCATAGCAAGAAGAAGCTCCAGTTATATCCAGAAATCATTCTAACTAATCTGGTATTGTGTATGTTTTTTTAAAAAAGACTGAAACTTGTTCATGAATGTAAAATTTATTCATATGCCTATGGAATAAGCAACATGGGTTTTAGACGCCATATGGATGCTGGTTGTTGAGTTGCCTGATACTAAGGGAAGCGTTTATACAATAAACTCATATATTTAACATGAGTTGTACAAGTAAGGAAGTACTTTCACGGATGAGATGATACTCTGTGATAATTCCTATAAGGCATATCTCAATATTTTACTTTTATTAAAACTAAATTTCAACCTTAGATATTTAGATAATATCACATTAATGGAAGAAAGCAAAGAAAAACTAAAGAGCTCCTTAATGAAGGCAAAAGAGGAAAGTGAAAAAGCTGGTTTAAAACTCAACATTCAAAAAACTAATACAGCATAGGCCACATCACTTCATGGCAAATAGATGAGGAAAAAGTGGACAGTGACAAATTTCATTTTATTGAGCTCCAACATCACTGAGGATGGTGACTGCAGTCATGAAATTAAATGATGCTTGCTCCTTGGAAGAAAGACTATGACAAACCTAGTCAGTGTATTAAAAAGCAGAGACATCACTTTGCTAACAAATGTCTGTATAGTTAAAGCTATAGTTTTTCCACTAGTCATGTATAGATGTGAGAGTTGGACCATAAAGGAGGCTGAGCACCAAAGAACCAATGCTTTCAAACTGTGGTGTTGGAGAAGAATCTTGAGGGTCCCTTGGATTGCAAGATCAAGCCAGTCAATCCTAAAGGAAATAAACTCTGAAAATTCATTGGAAGGACTGACACTAAAGCTCCAATACTTTGACCACCTGATGTGAAGAGCTGACTAACTTGAAAACACCCTGATGCTGGGAAAGATTGAGGGCAAGAGGAGAACGGGGTGGGGGCAGGGACAGCAGAGGATGAGACGGTTGACTGGTATCACTGACTCAACTGACATGAATCTGAGCTAACTCCGGGAGACAGAAAAGGACAGGGAAGCCTGGCATGCTGCAGTTCATGGAGTTGCAAAAACCTGGACATGATGTAGTGACTGAATAATAATATTTCAAATCATTTTGATGGTAAATATATATATATATATATAGATATATATTCTGTAGTAATTGTTCTCATTTGAATGTGGCATTTTATCTCTTAAAATTGCTAAAATAATGAAAATATTCAAGAGAAGTATTAGCCAACATTCAAACACTTATAAAGAGCCTTCAAAAATGTATAAAGATTACTATTTACTATTCTTATAATTATTTCCAAGGATAGTACTTAGAATATTCACATGTTTCTGAAATGATATTTAGTGAAAATAGACATTTATTAGGTTGAATTATAATTCAAATGCATAATGAAAATTATGCTCCCAGGTAATTTTGAAAAAATCATTTATAAAGAAAATAATCTTCTTGTGAAACAAATGGAGTCTCATATATTAGACTGTATGAAAGTTTAAAATAAGGTCTATCTTTATATGTCTTATAAATACTTACAGAATGATATTCAATATCATAATCCCTGAGGTCTGATGAAATCATTCCATCATATGTTCATGCCAAGATTATTGAATAACCATGAAAAAATGTTAAAGACACATGAACATATTGTCACTGTGATGTGTAATATCTGGCAGGTACACATTAAAATTAGTTTGACTGTATAAAGTGTGTTTTAATGCCTGATCATCTTTACTCTGAGAGAAGAACCTCGTCTAACTGCTCTCCTATTTGGCGTCCACAGTCTTCTCTGATTAGTTGTTTCAAACTGTGGTGTTGGAGAAGAATCTTGAGGGTCCCTTGGATTGCAAGATCAAGCCAGTCAATCCTAAAGGAAATAAACTCTGAAAATTCATTGGAAGGACTGACACTAAAGCTCCAATACTTTGACCACCTGATGTGAAGAGCTGACTAACTTGAAAACACCCTGATGCTGGGAAAGATTGAGGGCAAGAGGAGAACGGGGTGGGGGCAGGGACAGCAGAGGATGAGACGGTTGACTGGTATCACTGACTCAACTGACATGAATCTGAGCTAACTCCGGGAGACAGAAAAGGACAGGGAAGCCTGGCATGCTGCAGTTCATGGAGTTGCAAAAACCTGGACATGATGTAGTGACTGAATAATAATATTTCAAATCATTTTGATGGTAAATATATATATATATAGATAGATATATATTCTGTAGTAATTGTTCTCATTTGAATGTGGCATTTTATCTCTTAAAATTGCTAAAATAATGAAAATATTCAAGAGAAGTATTAGCCAACATTCAAACACTTATAAAGAGCCTTCAAAAATGTATAAAGATTACTATTTACTATTCTTATAATTATTTCCAAGGATAGTACTTAGAATATTCACATGTTTCTGAAATGATATTTAGTGAAAATAGACATTTATTAGGTTGAATTATAATTCAAATGCATAATGAAAATTATGCTCCCAGGTAATTTTGAAAAAATCATTTATAAAGAAAATAATCTTCTTGTGAAACAAATGGAGTCTCATATATTAGACTGTATGAAAGTTTAAAATAAGGTCTATCTTTATATGTCTTATAAATACTTACAGAATGATATTCAATATCATAATCCCTGAGGTCTGATGAAATCATTCCATCAT
This sequence comes from Tragulus kanchil, assembly GCA_022376925.1. Classification (NCBI taxonomy): domain Eukaryota; kingdom Metazoa; phylum Chordata; class Mammalia; order Artiodactyla; family Tragulidae; genus Tragulus; species Tragulus kanchil. The sequence continues at coordinate 47,531,787 of JAIOJX010000025.1, forward strand.
ATGTTCATGCCAAGATTATTGAATAACCATGAAAAAATGTTAAAGACACATGAACATATTGTCACTGTGATGTGTAATATCTGGCAGGTACACATTAAAATTAGTTTGACTGTATAAAGTGTGTTTTAATGCCTGATCATCTTTACTCTGAGAGAAGAACCTCGTCTAACTGCTCTCCTATTTGGCGTCCACAGTCTTCTCTGATTAGTTGTTTCATATACAAGGATTAGTAACTATGAGCAGTTCTCCAGCCTGACATTCTTACACAGTGACAAAAAATTTTTATTGCACACCCATGTTTCATGAGCAGTAATACCACATTTTAAGTGTTTTAGAATGCTTCTTCAGCTCATGTAGATACCAATCATAAAACAATCAAGACTAGAATGTACAGCAAAGATTACTGGATGCATAAGGTATAATCATATATTGTTACACATAGAAAAGTTTAAGCATTTTATTTTAAAAGCTTGCCAGAATTTTCTTAGACCACTGATGTCATCTAAAGCTCTCTAATGCAGAATATTCTCTCTCAGAATCATTTTTGCCTAACCAATTCTCTAGATTAACTTTCCAATGAATTCACTGGACAATTTCCTTATGAATGTTTTTATTAAAAATCTCATCTGCCATATAGTATAAGATTTCCTTTGCTCTAAGGTCATGTACTGATGGAATATCATTTTAATTTATAATGGCATCAAGTTGAAAAAAAAAGATGAGTCCATTGCATAATATGTCCTTATCATTATTGATACAATGGAATCTCTTTAAAAAAAAATCCTGTAGTCATTAACTCATTCATTAAATTATTTATTGATTCCTTTCTCTACATAGGCATTACTTTACCAGGCTTAGGAGTAATACTGCTATACTTAAACTTATTAATTAAATAGCAAATACTTATTGCCTATTATCTGTCAGGCATTTCTCCTAAAGACCAATAAAATATAGGCCACAGTACCGTGAAGTCATTCAGTCTAGTGGGTGAATGGGTAGAATTTTAAAAGAATAATCATAACCCAGGTTGTTAAAAGCAATAATTAAAGCACATAAACTTCACCTGTTTATTTAATGCCCACTTCAACAAATAGTCGAAAGCAGCCTACTAGTGGCCTACAAAAATACACAACATGCATGCATGTGAGCATGCTAAGCCACTTCAGTCATGTCTGATTCTTGGTGACTCTATGGACTCTAGCCTGCCAGGTTCCTCTGTATAAAGTGTGTTTTAATGCCTGATCATCTTTACTCTGAGAGAAGAACCTCGTCTAACTGCTCTCCTATTTGGCGTCCACAGTCTTCTCTGATTAGTTGTTTCATATACAAGGATTAGTAACTATGAGCAGTTCTCCAGCCTGACATTCTTACACAGTGACAAAAAATTTTTATTGCACACCCATGTTTCATGAGCAGTAATACCACATTTTAAGTGTTTTAGAATGCTTCTTCAGCTCATGTAGATACCAATCATAAAACAATCAAGACTAGAATGTACAGCAAAGATTACTGGATGCATAAGGTATAATCATATATTGTTACACATAGAAAAGTTTAAGCATTTTATTTTAAAAGCTTGCCAGAATTTTCTTAGACCACTGATGTCATCTAAAGCTCTCTAATGCAGAATATTCTCTCTCAGAATCATTTTTGCCTAACCAATTCTCTAGATTAACTTTCCAATGAATTCACTGGACAATTTCCTTATGAATGTTTTTATTAAAAATCTCATCTGCCATATAGTATAAGATTTCCTTTGCTCTAAGGTCATGTACTGATGGAATATCATTTTAATTTATAATGGCATCAAGTTGAAAAAAAAAGATGAGTCCATTGCATAATATGTCCTTATCATTATTGATACAATGGAATCTCTTTAAAAAAAAATCCTGTAGTCATTAACTCATTCATTAAATTATTTATTGATTCCTTTCTCTACATAGGCATTACTTTACCAGGCTTAGGAGTAATACTGCTATACTTAAACTTATTAATTAAATAGCAAATACTTATTGCCTATTATCTGTCAGGCATTTCTCTCCTAAAGACCAATAAAATATAGGCCACAGTACCGTGAAGTCATTCAGTCTAGTGGGTGAATGGGTAGAATTTTAAAAGAATAATCATAACCCAGGTTGTTAAAAGCAATAATTAAAGCACATAAACTTCACCTGTTTATTTAATGCCCACTTCAACAAATAGTCGAAAGCAGCCTACTAGTGGCCTACAAAAATACACAACATGCATGCATGTGAGCATGCTAAGCCACTTCAGTCATGTCTGATTCTTGGTGACTCTATGGACTCTAGCCTGCCAGGTTCCTCTGTCCATGGGAATCTCCAGGCAAGGATACTGGAGTGGGTTGCCATTTATTCCTCCAGGGGATCTTCTGGACCCAGGGATCAAGCCGAGGTTTCCTACATCTCTTGCATTGGCAGACAGGCTCTTTACCACCAGCACTAAATATATAACCTAGAGTGATAGAAATATATAAATTGAGGAGTAGAAACTAAGAAAAAATCTAGGCAAATGATAAGAAAAGAGTAAAGCCAACCATTCAAAGTACTATAACTTACCATATATTCTTAGTGGAGTTGCAAAAAAGCACAACTTCTATAGAGGAAATCTTGCCAATCCTGACAGAATACAAATACCTACCAAAATTATATATTACGAAGCGCATACCTCAACCCAGCCTCCCAACTTGGGAGATTATATCTTATCACAGTTATATCTCACAAATATAGAGTGATTGATGAAAAAGTTTATTCACTGCAGCACTATTTGTAACACCAAAAAATAAGAACCCATGAGCCCATCAAAGAACACTTGTTAAATAGCACACAGCACGTGTCACTCTTGGTGGCTCAGACAGTAAAGAATGAGCCTGCAATGCAGGAAACTGGGGTTCGATCCCTGGGCTGAAGAAGATCCCCTGGAGAAGGAAACGGCAACCCACTCTAGTATGCTTGCCTGGGAAATCCCATGGAAGGACAGAGGAGCCTGGGGTACCGTCGATGAGGTCACAAGAGTCGGATACAATTTAGTGACACCACCACCACTACTTTCCACTCAGTGAAAAGCCTGCCAACTCTAGAATGCAATGGGAAAGCACTCTGTGTGCTGAAGTAGAAAAACCCCCTGACTCAACTTTAGGTAAAGAAAGCAGTATGTAGGGCTTCCCTGGTGGTCCAGTGGGTAAGGACACTGCCTTGCAGTGCAAGGGGCACTGGTTCAATCACTGGCCTGGGAAGATCCCACAGGCCACGGAGTGGCTGGACCAATGTGTCCAACTACCAAGCAGGAGCTCTGGAACGCATGCTCCCAGAGCCGGTGCTCTGCAATGAGAGAGGCCACTGCTATGGATGGCCTACACAGGCCAAAGAACAAAGACGGAAACCAATGAAAGATCAATAGAAGTGGCGAAAAAAAAAAGAAAGCAATATATAAAAGAATACACAGTCACACACACAATCCTTGGTGTGCACAGACACACACAATTCTTGGTGAAGGGAGTGAGAACGGAAAGAATACATATTTAAATTTGCTTGTATCTTCATGAAGAAACACTAGAAAGACTTACAATAAACTAACACAGAAGTGTCAAAGATGAAAGGTGGGTTGAGCAGATGCCGAAATGGGATAAAATCTTTTTAATTTATAAATTTCTATATTCTTTTTACTTTTGAACATTATCAATATAGTATCCATTTAAAGAAAAGTTTTAAAAAAGAAAAATGTATACTATATAATATCATATGATTTCTAGAAGAATGCTGCACATTAACTCTGAACTTCCTACATGTTAAATAAAATGAAGCTATTGTATTGGTACATGAATCAGACATAAGGTTAAAAATGTTTTTAGCCAATGGTGAGACCTGAAAGGAGTTTCTTTACGGTACACTGTATAACAGGACATTCTGTGATCTAGAGAATAACAGTCTCACCAAGGTCTTTTAAATACATTCTCAGGGCGCTTCAAATTATATGACTGCTTATAACTCTCAAATACCTTTCCATTTAATCAAAATAAATAGAAACTTCTTAGCATGGTCTGCAAAACTCAAGAAAATTCATATTGGAAAAGTTCTAAAAATTTCTGTACCACATGGATTTAGATTAGATTTCTAAGTTATACCTTATATATATTTAAATATAAATTAAGATTTATAATTTTCAATAAGTAAGTAAATAAATAAAGTAAGTAAACAATAAGTAAATAAATAAATAAAGCATCACTAAGGATTCAAAAAGGAGATTTTATCACTGCAGTTTCCCATCATAATACTTGGTCAAACTTAACTAAAGGTAATTCTAATAAAGACAGTCTTACATAGGAACTATGGATTTGAGCAACCACACCTAGAAATCAAGAGAAGCAACTTGGAAAAGAATCTACTGGATTACTGGGTTTCTGCAGCTGTGCAATAGAAGAAATCTAATATCAAAACCTTCTTTGATAGCATGATTCAACACGGTGACTATTTGGAAATTTATAGAAATAGCAAATCACTGTTATTAGATACTAGAAATTAACATGGTAGGCTAATTATACTTCAAAAACAAATTCAGTAAAAAAAAAAAGATCAGATATGTGGTTACCAAAGGTGAAGGCAGTGGGAGAGGTGACCTAGATTATAAGAATCAAAAGATACAAACTTCTCGTTATAAGATAAATAAGTCTTAGAGGTACAACATGCAAGATTAGCAAACTTTTGTATGTAACATGTGAAAGTTATTAAGGAAGCAAATATTAAGAGTTTTCATCACGATCAAGTTGGGTTCATCCCAGGCATGCCAGAATTCTTCAATATCCACAAATCAATCAATATGATACACCATATCAACAAATTGAGAGACAAAAATCACATGATCATCTCAACAGATACAGAAAAAGCCTTCGACAAAGTACAACATCCATTTATGATAAAAACTCTTCAAAAAATGGACATAGAAGGAACCTATCTCAACATAGTAAAAGCCATATATGAGAAGCCCACAGCGAACATTATCCTCGACGGTGAAAAACTGAAAGCATTCCCTCTAAGATCAGGAACAAGACAGGGGTGTCCACTTTCACCACTACTATTCAACATAGTCCTGGAAGTGCTAGCAACAGCAATAAGAGAAGAGAAAGAAATCAAAGGAATCCAGATTGGAAAAGAAGAAGTAAGGATCTCCCTTTTTTGCAGATGACATGATATTATACATAGAAAACCCCAAAGACACTATTACAAAGCTACTAGAGCTAATCAACGAATTCAGCAAAGTCGCAGGATACAAAGTCAACACACAGAAGTCACTGGCATTCCTATACACAAACAATGAAAAATCAGAAAACAAAATCAAAGAGGCAATCCCCTTCACCATTACAACCAAAAGAATCAAATATCTAGGAATAAACCCACCCAAAGAAACAAAAGAACTGTACACAGAAAACGACAAGACACTCATGAGAGAAAATAAAGACTTAAACAGACGGAGAGATATTCCATGTTCCTGGGTCAGAAGAATCAATATTGTGAAAATGACCATACTACCAAATATCATCTACAGATTCAATGCAATACCTATCAAACTACCAATGACATTCTTCACAGAACTAGACCAAAGAATAACACAGTTCATACGGAAACACAAAAGACCTTGAATAGCCAAAGCAATCCTGAGAAAGAAAAACGGAGATGGAGGGATCAGCCTCCCCAACTTCAGACTCTACTACAAAGCAACAGTCCTCAAGACAGTATGGTACTGGCACAAAAACAGAAATATTGATCAATGGAACAAGATTGAGAACCCAGAGATAGGCCCACGCACCTATGGGTACCTTATTTTTGACAAAGGCGGTGAAACTCTAAAATGGGACAAAGACAACCTCTTCAACAAATGGTACTGAGAAAACTGGACAGCTACATGCAAAAAAAAATGAAGTTGGAACATTCCCTGACACCATACACTAAGATCAACTCAAAATGGATTAAAGACCTAAATGGAAGACCAAAAACTATCAAACTCTTAGAGGAGAATATAGGCAAAACCCTCAAGGACATCAATCAAAGCAAGATCTTCTCTGACCCACCAACTAAAATAGCGCAACTGAAAAGAAAAATGAACATGTGGGACCTCATGAAACTTCAAAGCTTTTGTACAGCAAAAGAAATTACAAAAAAGCTCAACAGACACCCCACAGAGTGGGAGAAAATCATAGTAAATGAAACAACAGACAAAGAATTAATCTCCAGCATCTACAAACAACTCAGACAACTCAGCACCAGAAAAATGAACAACCAATCAAAAAATAGGAAAAGGATGTAAACAGACACCTCTCCAAAGAGGACATACAGATGGCCCAAAAGCACATGAAACGATGTTCAACCTCACTTATTATTAGAGAAATGAAAATCAAAACTACAATGAGACATCACCTCACACCCGTCAGAATGGCCATCATCCACAAATTGACAGACAATAAAAAGCAATGTCTTGCATTGCTGATGGGAATGTAAGTTGATACAGCCTCTATGGAAGACAGTATGGAGATTCCTTAAAAAACTAAAAATAGAAGAACCCTATGACCCAGCAATCCCACTATTAGGCTTATACCCTGATGAAACCAAAACTGAAAGAAGCACCTGTACCCCAATGTTCATTGCAGCTCTCTATACAATAGCTAGAACATGGAAGCAACCTAGATGTCCAGTGACGAATGAATGGATCCAGAACCTCTGGTACATATATACAATGGAATACTTCTCAGCTGTGAAAAGAAATGCAGAAGAATCAGTCCTAATGAGGTGGTTGGATCTAGAATCTATCACAAAAAGTGAAGTAAGTCAAAAAGAGAAAGACAAGTACAGTATACTAACACATATATATGGAATCTAGTAAAAGGGTAATAGTAGGGCTTCCCTGGTGGTCCAGTGGGTAAGGACACCTCCCTGCAGTGCAAGGGGTGCTGGTTCGATCCCTGGCCTGGGAAGATCCCACGTGCTGCGGAGCAGCTAGACCGATGTGTCCAATTACCGAGCTGGAGCTCTGGAGAGCATGCGCCCAGAATCGGTGCTCTGCAACAACAGAGGCCACCGCAACGGGAGGCCCACATGGGCCAAAGAACAAAGATGGATGAAATTAGACAAATGAAAGACCAATAGAAGTGGCCCACCTGCTCCCCTCCCTCCCCACCCCCACAAAATAAATAAATAAATAAATAAATAAATCTTTTTTTTTAAAAAAAAGGTAATGATAACCCACACAGTGAACCCATGGAAAAAGAGACATAGAATAGACATATGGACATTGTGGGGAAGGAACTGTGGGTGGGAGGCATAGAGGGAGTAACCTGGAAACCTATACTATCGTGTGAAAAAGATAAGCTCTTGTCGTTGCACTAAGGGAATAGGAGTACTTACAATGGCTTGGTGTGAAGGCCTGGAGGGGTGCGATGGGAAAGCCTAGGAGCAGGGGAGGGGACCAGGGATATGCATATGACTGATCTGGGAGCATGCATGTCTGTGAACAACAAAACTCTCTAAAAATTTTAAAATAAAGAAATAAATTTAAAAAAAAAAAAAAAAAGAGTTTTCATCACAAAAGAAAAGAATTTTTCTATTTCTTTAGTCTTGCATTTATATGAGATAATAGATGCCTTCTAAACTTATTGGGATAAACATTTCATGATATATGTAAGTAAATCACTAGGCTATGCACCTTAAACTTACACAGTAGTATAGGTCAATGAATCTCAGTAAAACTAGAAGGAAAAAAATTTTACTTTCTTCCAGCCACTTCATAGTGGTTAGAGAGAAGAAGCCTACAAATGGTTTCTATTTATTGGCCCAGGATTAAACAACATTTGTGCATGTGTGTGTATATATGTGCTGAGTGGATTTTATAACCATTGCCATGTGCCTTCAGGACACACTGATTTACTTAAGGTTACACATTAAAAAAATGTCTCAGCCCCACAGTGCCTCTGACAGCCCAGTTTTGATTCCACAATCTATACAATGTGTTAAATTACTCATATAAATATTACTTCCCATTTTTTGCATCTGTTGAGACGCATATGTTTTATTCACTATAGCATAGGTCGTTCAGGATAATGCTCCTCTCATTTCATAGCATGAGGATATGTGGTGTGAAAGCCTTTCCACCTTCAGTCAGACTATGCTTTCCTTTATTTTCAAGGTCAGCTGTAGAAAGAGTTATATTTCTAATTTAATTAGAAATCATTTATCTCAGTACTTTACTGGCTGTATTTAATCACGGAGTATATTTGCTTTTCACTTAATAGATCCTGGGTCAAATTGAAGATCCACTGACCCTTCAGAAACACAGCTGCAGAGTCCTACAAGGATGACTCTCTCAGGGAGAAAACATCTCTGCTGTGGCCAGAACTGAAGCCTAGTTATGGTCACGTGCATTCACTCTATGCCTTTTCCATTCTCTAAACTTTAGAGAATGCTTCAGAATCTGAGTTTAAACTTTTCCCTGGAAGAGTAATTCTTATTAATGCAAATCTATGCCAAATCTTCATAAAAGGTAAAATAAAAAAGGTCACCAAAGGTGATACACATTTCAGCAGGTGATTTGAACACCCTTAGAAAGTTTAGACTGAAAAATGTAATCATGCTCTTATTTTAGCAGTGAAATTTAAAAAAAAAAAAAAGAGGTTTTCATCACAAAAGAAAAGAATTTTTCTATTTCTTTAGTCTTGCATTTATATGAGATAATAGATGCCTTCTAAACTTATTGGGATAAACATTTCATGATATATGTAAGTAAATCACTAGGCTATGCACCTTAAACTTACACAGTAGTATAGGTCAATGAATCTCAGTAAAACTAGAAGGAAAAAAATTTTACTTTCTTCCAGCCACTTCATAGTGGTTAGAGAGAAGAAGCCTACAAATGGTTTCTATTTATTGGCCCAGGATTAAACAACATTTGTGCATGTGTGTGTATATATGTGCTGAGTGGATTTTATAACCATTGCCATGTGCCTTCAGGACACACTGATTTACTTAAGGTTACACATTAAAAAAATGTCTCAGCCCCACAGTGCCTCTGACAGCCCAGTTTTGATTCCACAATCTATACAATGTGTTAAATTACTCATATAAATATTACTTCCCATTTTTTGCATCTGTTGAGACGCATATGTTTTATTCACTATAGCATAGGTCGTTCAGGATAATGCTCCTCTCATTTCATAGCATGAGGATATGTGGTGTGAAAGCCTTTCCACCTTCAGTCAGACTATGCTTTCCTTTATTTTCAAGGTCAGCTGTAGAAAGAGTTATATTTCTAATTTAATTAGAAATCATTTATCTCAGTACTTTACTGGCTGTATTTAATCACGGAGTATATTTGCTTTTCACTTAATAGATCCTGGGTCAAATTGAAGATCCACTGACCCTTCAGAAACACAGCTGCAGAGTCCTACAAGGATGACTATCTCAGGGAGAAAACATCTCTGCTGTGGCCAGAACTGAAGCCTAGTTATGGTCACGTGCATTCACTCTATGCCTTTTCCATTCTCTAAACTTTAGAGAATGCTTCAGAATCTGAGTTTAAACTTTTCCCTGGAAGAGTAATTCTTATTAATGCAAATCTATGCCAAATCTTCATAAAAGGTATAGAAAAAAGATACAAGCAGAAGCAGAAACTAGATATGCTCGCAGCCCAGATTTTAAAGGTGATACACATTTCAGCAGGTGATTTGAACACCCTTAGAAAGTTTAGACTGAAAAATGTAATCATGCTCTTATTTTAGCAGTGATACCATTAAGGATTTCATGACAAATACTGTATGTCTTACATCCTGTGAGTCTCTAGCAAAAACATCTTGCTATTTAAAGCACAGCTTTGGGCAAAGAAGGTGGTTTGGACTGCACAGAGTTATTAATTAGCGTGACAGCGAAGCTTCAGGACATGAAACTACAAAGCAGCTCTCTGGCCAGTTATCAATAGTGTCATGCACATGTAAATAATCTACAATTTTAAAAGGCTCTCTTCTATGCTTTATCCCCTTGACAGTGATTGTAGCGCTCTGTACTGAGATCCCTTCCAAGTCTAGCATTTGTGACCACAGGATAGCATGATAGCAATCTTGGTACTAATTACTTTTTTAAATCAGACTAATAAAAGCATCCTAGACATAAGCTCTGTTGTGTTCTTAAAGACAAGACTGTTGTCAGCATACCAATCTGCCGTGATCGTAACCAAGCAGGTAACAGTAAAGTTACACGGGCATTAACTGATAAGCATGCATGCATGCACCCATCCCCTCCTGTTGCTGGGAACACCACTGAGGAGTCTCTACCCAGAAACTGCCCTGAGCCAAAGGCAGCTGTCTCTCCCGTGTCCATAATCTTTCCTCAGAGGCAGATAAGTGGGCTGGAAGATAGGATGGTGTAAACAACTGAAGCAGAGCAGAATAAAGAAAAAAGAATAAGAAGAAATGAGGACAGTCTCAGAGACTTCTGGGACAATACTAAATGCACCAACATTTGAATCATAGGGGAAGAAGAATTCAAAAAGAAAGGATCTAAGAAAATATTTAAGGAAATTCTAGTTGAAAACTTCCCTCACATGGGAAAGGAAATAGTCACCCAAGTCCAGGAAGCCCAGAGAGTCCCATATAGGATACACTCGAGGAGAAAACATGCCAATACACATATTAATCAAATTAATTAAGCCTCAGCTAAAGGAGAGATCTGAAGGGCTCTTGCAGCCCAGTGCTCCCAAAGGGGAGGCTGAGGCCAACACCACAGCTGCAACACCATCTGCCTTCTGCTCATCTGCTTCCTTCACTCCCTTCCAGGTGCTGCTTCCAAGAGCTCTCCCCAGGAATCTTCCTCCACGCAAGTTCCCATCTCAGCATCTGTTCCCAGGCAGATTGACCCCTCTGCCACTCACTAGCCAGGAACTTTGGACAAGATGCTTAGCTTCCCCACTGCTTAGTCTTTTTATCCACACGATGGAGATAATAGTAGTTCTTTCCATGCAAGTTGTGAGAATGAAACAAGTTAGTTCCCTCAGATCTCTTAGAACAGTGCTCGTGGGTAATAAGTATTTAACAAATGCTTATTATGAGTGTGTTTTCTTCTATAGGAAAAATTTTCATTAAAAAGTGAATACACAGGAGTTCCCTGGTGGCCAAGTGGTTAGGATTCCAGGCTTTCACTGCTTCGTTTTTGTCAGAGAAAATAAGTCCACAGGATAGCATGAAGCAATCTTGGTACTAATTACTTTTAAATCAGACTAATAAAAGCATCTGTTGTGTTCTTAAAGACAAGACTGTTGTCAGCATACCAATCTGCCGTGATCGTAACCAAGCAGGTAACAGTAAAGTTACACGGGCATTAACTGATAAGCATGCATGCATGCACCCATCCCCTCCTGTTGCTGGGAACACCACTGAGGAGTCTCTCCCCAGAAACTGCCCTGAGCCAAAGGCAGCTGTCTCTCCCGTGTCCATAATCTTTCCTCAGAGGCAGATAAGTGGGCTGGAAGATAGGATGGTGTAAACAACTGAAGCAGAGCAGAATAAAGAAAAAAGAATAAGAAGAAATGAGGACAGTCTCAGAGACTTCTGGGACAATACTAAATGCACCAACATTTGAATCATAGGGGAAGAAGAATTCAAAAAGAAAGGATCTAAGAAAATATTTAAGGAAATTCTAGTTGAAAACTTCCCTCACATGGGAAAGGAAATAGTCACCCAAGTCCAGGAAGCCCAGAGAGTCCCATATAGGATACACTCGAGGAGAAAACATGCCAATACACATATTAATCAAATTAATTAAGCCTCAGCTAAAGGAGAGATCTGAAGGGCTCTTGCAGCCCAGTGCTCCCAAAGGGGAGGCTGAGGCCAACACCACAGCTGCAACACCATCTGCCTTCTGCTCATCTGCTTCCTTCACTCCCTTCCAGGTGCTGCTTCCAAGAGCTCTCCCCAGGAATCTTCCTCCACGCAAGTTCCCATCTCAGCATCTGTTCCCAGGCAGATTGACCCCTCTGCCACTCACTAGCCAGGAACTTTGGACAAGATGCTTAGCTTCCCCACTGCTTAGTCTTTTTATCCACACGATGGAGATAATAGTAGTTCTTTCCATGCAAGTTGTGAGAATGAAACAAGTTAGTTCCCTCAGATCTCTTAGAACAGTGCTCGTGGGTAATAAGTATTTAACAAATGCTTATTATGAGTGTGTTTTCTTCTATAGGAAAAATTTTCATTAAAAAGTGAATACACAGGAGTTCCCTGGTGGCCAAGTGGTTAGGATTCCAGGCTTTCACTGCTGTGGTCCAGGTTCAATCCTTGGTCAGAGAAATAAGATCCCACAAGCTGTCCAAAAAAATTTTTTTAATAAAAAAAATTCTAAAAAGTAAATTATACTTCATATTAATACCATATTTTTTCAGCTTGCCCTAAGCTATAAATCAAGAGAATAATGAGGTTAAAAACAATAGGTTACAGTTTACATTATTTCTGATGTTCTAATTATGTTAAAATTAATGTGCTGATACTTTTAAAAATTACTATCACATGACCATAATTTCCAGATTAGCTATTTTTCAGCCAAGGAATGAAACCATTCTTATATTCTTTATAAATATCAAAAGAATGAATGAACTTAATGCTTTCTGTAAACTCATATACTTCTAAGTTTAACATATCAAATCCAACAAAATCAAAAAGGGGAAAAAACCTTCTATTTAAACCTAAACTCTTGGGTTTCCCTGGTAGTCCAGTGGGTAAAGAGTCCACCTTGCAGTGCAAGGGGCACTGGTTCAATCCCTGGCCGTGGAAGATCCCACATGCCGAGGAACAACTGGACCGGTGTGTCCAATTACTAGTCAGCGCTCTGGAGCGCATGCGCCCAGAACTGGTGCTCTGCAGTGAGAGAGGCTACTTCGATGGGAGGCCCACACAGGGCAAAGAATAAAGATGGATGAAAAATAAACGATGACTTAGAGGTAAAAAATAATAATAATAAGCTGAAGTCAATATTTCAAACTAGCTCTGGACCTTATAATGTCTGACACTGTGGAGTTCTGATCATCAAAGCTTTAAATTAACCCTTGAAGAGAGATATAAAGTTAAGGGGAGGCTCATACAATTGATAAACTGAAAGCTTAAAGAAAAATATTACTTATGCTTTTTTTGCATTTTATGCAGCTATATTTTAAATTAATTTTTTCAGGATTAATGTATGGCCATGCCCAATCTCATTATCTATTATAATAAAATGAGTGAGTCCTAGAAAATCAATTTAAATAAGGAAAATTAATCCTACAGACAGAAGGCTTGATTTCTATTTTCCTTTTAATGGTAAATATTTCTTCCATTGCTCTGTGAAAATATCACCCAGTTCAGTAAGAAGCAGTCCTAAGAATAATGTCTGGCTGAGTTTCTGTCTCTACTTACAAAAAATAGTTATGACTTTTTAAGTGTTTACTATATGCTAGGGTTCGAAAAATGCTATTTTTGATTCTCAGACTAAGACTTTAAAGCACATGATATTATCCCATTTTCTAGATAAATAAAATGACATTCAAAGACACAGTTTACAACGTGCAGAGCCAGACTCAAGTCTACCTGTGCTCTTTCTACTTGGCATCTCCCACTGAGCACAAAACTATGAATAAGTCAGCTCATGTTCTGCTTAAAAGGATTGGAGAAGTGCATTACAATTTTGGCAGGCCTCCAAAAAAAGAGGAAATGCACTTAATAAAATTCCTTTCTTTTTAAAAGTCCTGAATTGTTTTGTTTGAATTATTATTCAAGGTAGAGAATAGACAGAATAAACTAAAAATTTTAAATACTGTTATATTCTCAAATCAGTTACCCAATTTCTTTGGCTAACAGTGAGAAAGATACATCTGCCTTTTAAGACAGCCTGAAGGACTCAAAAGTCGATTGTTAACTTGAGATGTTTAAGAAACAAAAAGACTTCAGAAATAACTCTGCTCATATGCAATATTCATAGCTTCATCTTCTGACAGAGTCTAAAGAGAGGCAGTGATAGAGATTATGTTTTTTACATGAAATGAGAAATGTCTGGCACTAAACTGCAACATAAAGAGGATAAGAGCTGCCTTGCCGCATTACAATGTTTATTAGTAGCTGCTTTGATGGCAGCAGTGTGCTTCAGAAAGCAGGAGGGATGCTGGAGGAGATGCCCATTCCTACAGCAGTCAATACTCATTTAAGGGAGCACCATGCAGGTCACTCCATTTTATCACTGAACGAATCCTACTGTTATTATGCATTATGCATTTTAGTAGGTACTTAGCAGTAAGAAACACAGATAAGGCCTCTGCCCTCATCTTTTGAACCTGCAATGAGCAAGGAAGCAGATAATGCATAGGCTACCTGTGTGGGGCAAGCTACAAAAGAGGTTTATTGCAGAATGTGCATAATCTATGGGTGTTTGTAAGAAGGGTTTAATTAACAGAGGTGAAATGGGAAGCTTAGATGATTAAAGAGGTCTTCCTGAGGACATGATATTAAAGAAAAAAAGTAAGAGAAGCTGCAGGAAGGAGCCAATGGTAGAGATGACAAGGACAGCACATTTCAAGCAAAGAGAACTGGTGTCTTACTTTGTCAGCTCTCACTGCCATAAAAAGTTTACAGACTGGCTGGCTTAAAAAACAGAAATCTACTTTCCCAGTTCTGTAGGCAGGAAGACAAATATGAGGGTCCCAGCATGGTCGGGTTCTGGTGAAAGACCTCTTCCTGATTTGCAGATGGCCTCACACCCTGGAGATAGCAAGTTCTGGTTTCTTCTTCTTACCAAGGCAACTAATCCCATCACAGGATCCCACCCTCTCACCTCATCTAAACCAAGGCCTCCAAAAGGTCCTGCTTCCAAGCAGGATTTAGGGTTTTAAGATTTGGATCTATGGAACACAAACATTCAGTCCATAACACAGAGCAAATACCTGAGGCAAAAAAGAGTGTGGTGTCTTGGTGAATTATCAATGGGGTGGATAGAAAAGCAGAGAGAATGGATTAGACAAGGACTTTGAAAACCTTACAACAAATTCATGACTAATGAAATCACGCCTGTGCTACAGATACTTTTGAAAGAAAGCAATTACGTTAGGTTCTATCTGATATGTGATCAGAAACAATGAACTTATTTAGTAAAAGGCCATTGTGGAGAGAGTGTTTCACTGGTGGCTCAGTGGTAAAGAATCTGCCTACCAGTGCAGATTTGATCCCTGGATCGGGAAGATCACTTGGAGAAGGAAACAAAAGGAATCCACTCCAATATTCTCGCCAGGGAAATCCCATCAACAGAGGAGCCTGGTGGGCTACAGTCCATGAAGATGCAGAATCACACATGATTAGCAACTACACAACAACAACAGTAGTGAGACATTTAGGCTCTAGGGCCTTGACTTACAAAAAAGGAAAATAGAAAAATTAATTTCTACTTAGACAAAAGTTTCTTTGACATAGTAAAAGTTAGTTGTAATGGTTTTTAACAATCCTAGCCGGTTGCTCACATTTGGAAAGGGCTTGGTAAGAACTGATTTTCAAATGGGTCATAGTGATTTACATTTCCTACATATCTCAGCCAAGCCCAAATATAGTGGAAAATATTGTTAGCCAATTCATAGAGCTGATTTCTATTTTTACTTTTTCATGACAGATGGCTATTTGTTCAATCAATATCATAGAATTACAAATACATAAAATTATTTATTGGGCATGGGTGAAACTAAAATATAAATAAATGATTTTAAGCTGGTAACTTTCATTCGTGAAGAGAAAGTGAAGAGAAACGAAAGAGTCTCTTGAAGAAGGTGAAAGAGGAGAGTAAAAATGTTAGCCTAAAACTCAACATTCAAAAAACTAAGACCACGGCATCCGGTCCCATCACGTCATGGCAAATAGATGGGTAAACAATAGAAATAGTGACAGAGTTTATTTTCTTGGGCTGCAAAATCACTGTGAATGGTGACTGCAGCCATGAAATTAAGACATATAAGCTTAAACTTTATCCTTTAAAAATACAAAAATTATCTTCATAAATGACAGATAAAAGCGGTAACTCTACTTCATATTTTTAAGTGGATTTAGAGAAATAACAGCAAAGTAGCAACCATAAAGGGCTTCTCTGCTGGCTCGAGTAAAAACTGCCTGCAAAGCTTGCTTACAACAAATTCATGACTAATGAAATCACGCCTGTGCTACAGATACTTTTGAAAGAAAGCAATTACGTTAGGTTCTATCTGATATGTGATCAGAAACAATGAACTTATTTAGTAAAAGGCCATTGTGGAGAGAGTGTTTCACTGGTGGCTCAGTGGTAAAGAATCTGCCTACCAGTGCAGATTTGATCCCTGGATCGGGAAGATCACTTGGAGAAGGAAACAAAAGGAATCCACTCCAATATTCTCGCCAGGGAAATCCCATCAACAGAGGAGCCTGGTGGGCTACAGTCCATGAAGATGCAGAATCACACATGATTAGCAACTACACAACAACAACAGTAGTGAGACATTTAGGCTCTAGGGCCTTGACTTACAAAAAAGGAAAATAGAAAAATTAATTTCTACTTAGACAAAAGTTTCTTTGACATAGTAAAAGTTAGTTGTAATGGTTTTTAACAATCCTAGCCGGTTGCTCACATTTGGAAAGGGCTTGGTAAGAACTGATTTTCAAATGGGTCATAGTGATTTACATTTCCTACATATCTCAGCCAAGCCCAAATATAGTGGAAAATATTGTTAGCCAATTCATAGAGCTGATTTCTATTTTTACTTTTTCATGACAGATGGCTATTTGTTCAATCAATATCATAGAATTACAAATACATAAAATTATTTATTGGGCATGGGTGAAACTAAAATATAAATAAATGATTTTAAGCTGGTAACTTTCATTCGTGAAGAGAAAGTGAAGAGAAACGAAAGAGTCTCTTGAAGAAGGTGAAAGAGGAGAGTAAAAATGTTAGCCTAAAACTCAACATTCAAAAAACTAAGACCACGGCATCCGGTCCCATCACGTCATGGCAAATAGATGGGTAAACAATAGAAATAGTGACAGAGTTTATTTTCTTGGGCTGCAAAATCACTGTGAATGGTGACTGCAGCCATGAAATTAAGACATATAAGCTTAAACTTTATCCTTTAAAAATACAAAAAAATTATCTTCATAAATGACAGATAAAAGCGGTAACTCTACTTCATATTTTTAAGTGGATTTAGAGAAATAACAGCAAAGTAGCAACCATAAAGGGCTTCTCTGCTGGCTCAGATGGTAAACAATCTGCCTGCAAAGCAAGCAGACCTGGGTGTGATCACTGGGTACCCTGGAAAAGGACTGGCTGCCCACTCCAGTAAGATGTTATGAATTTAGAAAGCAGCACAACTGTACTTCTCAGTCTACACAGCAAAACTGAATACTGCCATGTTCCAAAAAATTATCTTTCTTTTAAAATAGACTGACTCAAAAATGTTGTACTATTAGAAGCATGGTGTAATACACAGAAAATTTTTATTTTTAACACAAATAAGCAAATTACCTAGAGTACATCACTTAGTTTGTAAATATCAAACTAAACAAATTGCCCTTCCTATCACTTCTCCTCTTTATGCTGGACACTGACAAGATGGAAGTGAAACAGACATCCATAAGCATGACAATTAGATTCTACACAAGAGAAACACCACATAAAAGGTCTTTTAAGATGAGTCCAGGAAATAAAGCATCTGCCAACACTAAAATATTGTGTTCTTGTTTATGCATAATGTAACAGAACAGACATTGTGTTATTTTTAACAGTTCAATACTAGAAATAATCTGTACTTCAAAGGAAAGTAAACAGTGCAGAAGCTTAGATGGCCCTTTACCTTATGACTGGGTTCTTTTATAACAGACATTCTTAAAAGCTAGACAAGTCAACCTCTACATAAACAATAACTTCCTCTGTGTTTCCAAATGTAGAAATCAAGAGAGGTATACAATATGAGAAGTTTCTAACTAGACAACTGTTGAAAATCAAATAGTATTTAAGTCCATTTGTGGTAAGCCTAGAAATAATATTTAATCTCTTGAAAATATATCCATAATACCAGCTATTTCTACACAGTTAACTTAACTGATGGACAAAAGAACTTTCAGAACACTCTTAACAAAAGGATGTATAAAGGTACATGACAATCTCTTGTATTGAGAATAATTTTTGAATTAACTGTCAGTAATCAAACTGAGATAAGAAATTGCCTCAGATTCTGTTTTGTTCTTTACTCTTTGCTATCCTTATGAACACAAGTTATACAAGTCTTCCTAGTTTTTGTCACAGTATATCCCTCAAAATACTGTGAAATTCATTAAGTGGATTGTATTTTCTTGTCAGAAAATTTAGTATGAAGTAAACCAATAATAGTGCTTCCCAGATGGCTCAGTGGCAAAGAAGTTATCTGCCAATGCAGGAGCCTCAAGAGATGTAGGTTCCACGCATGGGTCAGGAAGGTCATGTGCAATGGAAAATGGCAATACACCCCAGTATTCTTGCCTGGATAATCCCATGGACAGAGTAGCTTGGATGGCTACAGTCCACGATGTCTCAAAGAGTTGGACACGACTAACTGAGCACACGAATTCACACAAACCAACAATCAAGTCAGTCAGTCAGTCAGTTCAGTCACTCAGTCATGTCCAACTCTTTGTGACCCTATGGATTGCAGCATGCAAGGCTTTCCTGTCCTTTACCATCTCCCAGAGCTTAGTCAAACTCAAGTCCAGTGAGTTGGTGATGCCATCTAACCATCTCATCCTCTGTCGTCCCCTTCTCCTTCTGACTTCTATTTTTCCCAGCATCTGGGTCATTTCCAACCGTCTTTTCCAATCAGGGTCTTTTCCACATCAGGTGGCCAAAGTACTGGAGCTTTAGTTTCAGCTTCAGTCCTTCCAATGAATATTCAGAGTTGATTTCCATTAGGATTGATTGGTTTAATCTCCTTGCTGTCCAAAGGACTCTCAAGAGTCTTTTCCAGCACCACAGTTCGAAGGCATCAGCTCTTTGGTCCAGCCTCCATTATGGTACAAACTCTCATATCCATACAGGACTACTGGAAAAACCACAGCTTTGACTCTATGGACCTTTGTAAGCAAAGTAATGTTTCTGCATTTTAATATACTCCAAAAAAAATCAACAATTAAAAATTACTACCATCCTTGGAAACATAGGTTAAACTTCTATTGTTGTTGTTGTTCAGTTGTTAAGTCATGTCAGACTCCTTGTGACCCCATGAACTGCAGCATGCCAGACTTCACTGTCCTTCATTATCTTCCAGAGTGTGTTCAAATTCACGTCTACTGAGTCAGTGATGCAATCTAACCATCTTATCCTCTGCCAGCCTCTTATTCTTTTGCCTTCAGTCTTTTCCACCATCAGGGTCTTTCCAAATGAGTCAGCTCTTCACAGTAAATGGAAAAAGTATTGGAGCTTCAGCTTCAATCCTTCCAAAAATATTCAGAGTGGATTTTCTTTAGGATTGACTGGTTTGATCTCCCTGCAGTTCAGGGGACTCTCAAGTATCTTCTCCAACACCAAAGATCAAAAGCATCAATTATTCCGCATTCAGAATTCTTTATTATCCAACTTTCACAACCATACATGACTACTAGAGAAAACATAGACAGCAAAGAGATGCATCTGCTTTTTAATATTCTGACTAGGTATCTCATAGTTTTCATTCTAAGCAAGCTTCTTTTAATTTCATGGCTTCAGTCACTGTCTGCAATGATTTTGGAGCCCAAGACAATAATATCTGCCACTGTTTCCACTTTTTTTCCCTTCTACTTGCCATGAAGTGATGGGACTGGATGTCATGATAATATATATATATATATATATATATATATATTTTAATTCTTTATTTTAAAGGTTTTACAGAGTTTTGTTGTTCACAGACATGTAT
This sequence comes from Tragulus kanchil, assembly GCA_022376925.1. Taxonomy (NCBI): domain Eukaryota; kingdom Metazoa; phylum Chordata; class Mammalia; order Artiodactyla; family Tragulidae; genus Tragulus; species Tragulus kanchil. The sequence continues at coordinate 47,551,734 of JAIOJX010000025.1, forward strand.
GCTCCCAGATCAGTCATATGCATATCCATGGTCCACACCCCCCAAGTTCCCCACCCATCCCAACCGTCCGGACCATCACCCCATGCCATTGTGAGCACTCCTATTCCCTTAACACAATGACAATAGCTATCTTTTCCACACATAACACTATAGGTTTCCATATGACTCCCTCCATGCCTCCCCCTCCTTATTTCTTCCCCACAATGTCCCTATGTCTATGCTCTGTCTGTTTTTCCATAAGTTCATTGCACGTGTTGTCAAGACCATCCTACTAGATTTCATATATGTGTGTTAGTATACTGTATTTGTCTTTCTCTTTTTGACTTACTTCAATTTTGTGATAGGTTCTAGAGCCAGCCACTTCATTAGGACTGAGTCTTCTGCATTTCTTTTAACAGCTGAGTAGTATTCCATTGTATATATGTACCAAAGCTTCTGGATCCATTCATTCGTCGATGGACATCTAGGTTGCTTCCATGTTCTGGTTATTGTATAGAGAGCTGCAATGAACACTGGGGTACAGGTGCTTCGTTCAGTTTTGATTTCATCAGGATATAAGCCTAAGAGTGGGATTGCTGGGTCATAGGGTGCTTCTAATTTTAGTTTTTTAAGGAATCTCCATACTGTCTTCCATAGAGGCTGTATCAATTGACATTTCCACCAGCAATGCAAGAGGGTTCTCTTTTCTCCGCACCCTCTCCAGCATTTATTGTCTGCAGATTTTTTGAAGATGGCCATTCTGACGGGTGTGAGGTGATATCTCATTGTGGTGTTAATTTGCATTTCTCTAATAATAAGCGAGGTTGAGCATCGTTTCATGTGCTTTTGGGCCATCTGTATGTCCTCTTTGGAGAGGCGTCTCTTTAGGTCTTTTTCCCATTTTTTGATTGGGCTGTTCGTTTTTCCTGTGCTGAGTTGTCTGAGTTGCTTGTAGATGTTGGAGATTAATTCTTTGTCTGTTGTTTCATTTACTATGATTTTCTCCCACTCTGTGGGGTGTCTGTTGAGCTTTTTTGTAATTTCTTTTGCTGTACAAAAGCTTTGAAGTTTCATGAGGTCCCACATGTTCATTTTTCTTTTCAGTTGCGCTATTTTAGTTGGTGGGTCAGAGAAGATCTTGCTTTGATTGATGTCCTTGAGGGTTTTGCCTATATTCTCCTCTAAGAGTTTGATGGTTTCTGGTCTTACATTTAGGTCTTTAATCCATTTTTGAGTTGATCTTTGTGTATGGTGTCAGGGAATGTTCCAACTTCATTTTTTTGCATGTAGCTGTCCAATTTTCCCAGCACCATTTGTTGAAGAGGTTGTCTTTGTCCCATTTTATAGTTTCTCCTCCTTTGTCAAAAATAAGGTACCCATAGGTGCGTGGGTTGATCTCTGGGCTCTCGATCTTGTTCCATTGGTCTATAGTTCTGTTTTTGTGCCCGCACCATACTGCCTTGATGACTGTTGCTTTGCAGTAGAGTCTGAAGTTGGGGAGGCTGATCCCTCCAGCTCTGTTTTTCTTTCTCAGGATTGCTTTGGCTATTCAAGGTCTTTTGTGTTTCCGTATGAACTGTGTTATTCTTTGGTCCAGTTCTGTGAAAAATGTCATTGGTAGTTTGATAGGTATTGCATTGAATCTGTAGATGATATTTGGTAGTATGGTCATTTTCACAATATTGATTCTTCTGACCCAGGAAAATGGAATATCTCTCCGTCTGTTTAAGTCTTCTTTAATTTTCCTCATGAGTGTCTTGTCATTTTCTGTGTACAATTCTTTTGTTTCTTTGGGTGGATTTATTCCTAGATATTTGATTCTTTTGTTTGCAATAGTGAAGGGGATTGCCTCTTTGGTTTTGTTTTCTGATTTTTCATTGTTTGTGTATAGGAATGCCAGTGATTTCTGTGTGTTGACTTTGTATCCTGAGACTTTGCTGAATTCGTTGATTAGCTCTAGTAGCTTTGTAACCGTGTCTTTAGGATTTTTTAGGTATAATATCATATTGTCTGCAAAAAGAGAGAGCTTGACTTCTTCCTTTCCAATCTGGATTCCTTTTAGTTCTTTCTCTTCTCTTATTGCTGTTGCTAGCACTTCCAGGACTATGTTGAATAGTAGTGGTGAAAGTGGACACCCCTGTCTTGTTCCTGATCTTAGAGGAACTTTGTAATTTCTTTTGCTGTACAAAAGCTTTGAAGTTTCATGAGGTCCCACATGTTCATTTTTCTTTTCAGTTGCGCTATTTTAGTTGGTGGGTCAGAGAAGATCTTGCTTTGATTGATGTCCTTGAGGGTTTTGCCTATATTCTCCTCTAAGAGTTTGATGGTTTCTGGTCTTACATTTAGGTCTTTAATCCATTTTTGAGTTGATCTTTGTGTATGGTGTCAGGGAATGTTCCAACTTCATTTTTTTGCATGTAGCTGTCCAATTTTCCCAGCACCATTTGTTGAAGAGGTTGTCTTTGTCCCATTTTATAGTTTCTCCTCCTTTGTCAAAAATAAGGTACCCATAGGTGCGTGGGTTGATCTCTGGGCTCTCGATCTTGTTCCATTGGTCTATAGTTCTGTTTTTGTGCCCGCACCATACTGCCTTGATGACTGTTGCTTTGCAGTAGAGTCTGAAGTTGGGGAGGCTGATCCCTCCAGCTCTGTTTTTCTTTCTCAGGATTGCTTTGGCTATTCAAGGTCTTTTGTGTTTCCGTATGAACTGTGTTATTCTTTGGTCCAGTTCTGTGAAAAATGTCATTGGTAGTTTGATAGGTATTGCATTGAATCTGTAGATGATATTTGGTAGTATGGTCATTTTCACAATATTGATTCTTCTGACCCAGGAAAATGGAATATCTCTCCGTCTGTTTAAGTCTTCTTTAATTTTCCTCATGAGTGTCTTGTCATTTTCTGTGTACAATTCTTTTGTTTCTTTGGGTGGATTTATTCCTAGATATTTGATTCTTTTGTTTGCAATAGTGAAGGGGATTGCCTCTTTGGTTTTGTTTTCTGATTTTTCATTGTTTGTGTATAGGAATGCCAGTGATTTCTGTGTGTTGACTTTGTATCCTGAGACTTTGCTGAATTCGTTGATTAGCTCTAGTAGCTTTGTAACCGTGTCTTTAGGATTTTTTAGGTATAATATCATATTGTCTGCAAAAAGAGAGAGCTTGACTTCTTCCTTTCCAATCTGGATTCCTTTTAGTTCTTTCTCTTCTCTTATTGCTGTTGCTAGCACTTCCAGGACTATGTTGAATAGTAGTGGTGAAAGTGGACACCCCTGTCTTGTTCCTGATCTTAGAGGGAATGCTTTCAGTTTTTCACCGTTGAGGATAATGTTCGCTGTGGGCTTCTCATATATGGCTTTTACTATGTTGAGATAGGTTCCTTCTATGCCCATTTTCTGAAGAGTTTTTATCATAAATGGATGTTGTACTTTGTCGAAGGCTTTTTCTGCATCTATTGAGATGATCATGTGATTTTTGTCTCTCAATTTGTTGATATGGTGTATCATATTGATTGATTTGTGGATATTGAAGAATCCTTGCATGCCTGGGATGAACCCAACTTGATCATGATGTATGAGTTTTTTGATGTGTTGTTGAATTCTGTTTGCTGGGATTTGATTGAGGATCTTGGCATGTGAGTTCATCAGAGAAATTGGTCAATAATTTTCCTTTTTTGTGTTGTCTTTGCCTGGTTTGGGTATCAGGGTGATGGTGGCCTCGTAGAATGTGTTTGGAAGTGTTCCTTCCTGTGCAATTTTTTGGAAGAGTATATTTTTTAATGTTGAATTTCAAGCCAACTTTTTGACTCCCCTCTTTCAACCTCATCAAGACGCTCTTTACTTCCACTTCACTTCTGCCATTAGAGTATTATCATCTGTGTATCTGAGGCTGTTGATATTTTTCCTAGAAATCTTGATTTCAGTTCAAGATTCGCCCAGCCTGTCATTTTTCATGATGTACACTGCAAATAAGTTAAATAAAGAGGGTGACAATATATAGCCTGTTTGTACTCCTTTTGCAATTTGGAACTGGTCGGTTGTTCCATATCCGGTTCTAACTGTTGCTTTTTTGACCCGCATGTAAGTTTCTCAGAAGACAGATAAGGTGGCCTGGTATTCCAATCTCCTTAAGAATTTTCCAGTTTGTTGTGACCCACATAGTCAAAGGCTTTAGCATATGCAATAAAGCAGAAGTAGATGATTTTCTGTAACTTCTTTGCTTTCTCTGTGATCTAACAAATGCTGGAAATTTGATTTGGTTCCCCTGCCTTTTCTAAACTTTTTAAGCTTTGTATATTGGGAAAACTTCTTAGGTCATATTTCTGCTGACTAGACTTATGTTGAATAGTAGTGGTGAAAGTGGACACCCCTGTCTTGTTCCTGATCTTAGAGGGAATGCTTTCAGTTTTTCACCGTCGAGGATAATGTTCGCTGTGGGCTTCTCATATATGGCTTTTACTATGTTGAGATAGGTTCCTTCTATGCCCATTTTCTGAAGAGTTTTTATCATAAATGGATGTTGTACTTTGTCGAAGGCTTTTTCTGCATCTATTGAGATGATCATGTGATTTTTGTCTCTCAATTTGTTGATATGGTGTATCATATTGATTGATTTGTGGATATTGAAGAATCCTTGCATGCCTGGGATGAACCCAACTTGATCATGATGTATGAGTTTTTTGATGTGTTGTTGAATTCTGTTTGCTGGGATTTGATTGAGGATCTTGGCATGTGAGTTCATCAGAGAAATTGGTCAATAATTTTCCTTTTTTGTGTTGTCTTTGCCTGGTTTGGGTATCAGGGTGATGGTGGCCTCGTAGAATGTGTTTGGAAGTGTTCCTTCCTGTGCAATTTTTTGGAAGAGTATATTTTTTAATGTTGAATTTCAAGCCAACTTTTTGACTCCCCTCTTTCAACCTCATCAAGACGCTCTTTACTTCCACTTCACTTCTGCCATTAGAGTATTATCATCTGTGTATCTGAGGCTGTTGATATTTTTCCTAGAAATCTTGATTTCAGTTCAAGATTCGCCCAGCCTGTCATTTTTCATGATGTACACTGCAAATAAGTTAAATAAAGAGGGTGACAATATATAGCCTGTTTGTACTCCTTTTGCAATTTGGAACTGGTCGGTTGTTCCATATCCGGTTCTAACTGTTGCTTTTTTGACCCGCATGTAAGTTTCTCAGAAGACAGATAAGGTGGCCTGGTATTCCAATCTCCTTAAGAATTTTCCAGTTTGTTGTGACCCACATAGTCAAAGGCTTTAGCATATGCAATAAAGCAGAAGTAGATGATTTTCTGTAACTTCTTTGCTTTCTCTGTGATCTAACAAATGCTGGAAATTTGATTTGGTTCCCCTGCCTTTTCTAAACTGAGCTTGTATATTGAAACTTCTTGGTTCATATTCTGCTGAAGCCTAGCTTGAAGGATATTAAGCATTATCTTACTAGCATGTGAAACAAGCCCAAGTGCAGGGTAGTTTGATCATTCTTTGGCACTGCCTTTCTTTGAAATTGGAGTGAACTGACCTTTTCCAGTCCTCCAGCCACTGTTAAGCTTTTCAAATTTGCTGGCTTCCAGAGTGCATTACTTTTACAGTATCATCTTTTAGGATTTTAAATATCTCACCTGGATTTCCATCATCTTCACTAACTTTCTTTTCAGTAATGCTTCCTAAGGCCCCTTTGACTTCACACTCCAGTATCTCAAGCTTTTGGTGAGTGACCACACCATAGTGGTTATCCTGGTCATTAAGATCTTTTTCATGTAGTTCTGTATATTCTTGCCTCCTCTTCTTAATATCTTCTACATCTGTTAGGTTCTTACTATTTCTGTCCTTTATTGTGCCCATACTTGCATGAAATGTTCCCTTGCTAATTCCAATTTTCCTGAAATGACCTCTAATCCTTCCCATTCTATTGAATTCCTCTACTTCTTTCAATTTTGAATTGTTTATTGAAGAATGCCTTCTTATCTTTCCTTGTTATTGTCCAGAACTCTGCATTCAGTTGAGTATGACTCTCCCTTTCTCCCCTCCTTTTCGCTTCTCTTATTTCCCCAGCTACTTGTAAAGCCTCATCAGACAATGACTTTCTCTTGCATTTCTTTTTCTTTGGGATGATTTTGGCCACCACCTCCTGTACAATGTTGCAAACTTCCGTCCATAGTTCTTTAGGCACTCCATCTACCAAATATAATCCCTTCAATCTGCTCATCACTTCCACTGTATAACCATAAGGGATTCAATATAGGTCATGAATGGCCACTGGTTTTCCTTACTTTCTTCAATTTTAGCCTGAATTTTGCAATAAGGAGCTGATGATCTGAGTCACAGTCAGCTCCAGGTCTTATTTTTGCTGACTTTATAGAGCTTCTCCATCTTCAGCTACAAAAAATATAATCAACCTGATTTTGGTATTGACCATCTGATGATGTTCATGTGTAGAGTCGCCTCTTGTGTTGTTGGAAAAGGGTATTTGCTATGACTGGTGTGTTCTTTTGACAGACTGTTAGTCTTTGCCCTGTTTCATGTTGTACTCCAAGGTCAAACTTGCCCGTTACTCTAGGTATCTCCTGACTTCCTATTTTTACATTCCAACCCTTATGATGAAATGGGGTGTTTTCAGGATTTAGTTCTAGAAGATCCTGTAGGTCTTCATAGAAACTCCAACCTCTTCAACATCAGTGGTTGGGGTATAGACTTGGGTTACTGTGATATTGAATGGTTTGCCTTGGAAATGAATTGAGATCATTCTGTCAATTTTGAGATTGCAACAAAATACTGCATTTGGGGCTCTTCTGTTGACTATGAAGGCTATTCCATTTCTTCTAAGGCATTCTTGCCCACAGTAGTAGATAAAATGGTCACCTGAATTAAATTTGCTCATTCCTGTCCATTTGAGTTCACTGAATCCTAGAATGTCAATGTTTTCCCTTGCTATCTCCTGCTTGACTACCTCCAATTTACCTTGATTCATGGACCTGACACTCTACGTTCCTAGGCAATATTGTTCTTTACAGTATCAGACTTTATTGCACCACCAGACACATCGACCACTGGGCACTGTTTCCACTTTGGCCCAGTCACTTCATTCTGTCTGGAGCTATTAGTAAAATTATCCTCTGCTATCCCCCTGGAGAAGGAAATGGCAACTCACCCCAGTATTCTTGCCTGGAGAATCCCATGGACAGGGGAGCCTGGTGGGCTATGGTCCATAGTGACACAAGGAATTGTATATGACTGAAGCAGCTTAACACACACAGCACACTTCCCTCAGTAGCGTATTGGACACCATCTGACCCGGGGGCTCATATTCCAGTGTCATATCGTTTTGCCTTTCCATCCTGTTCGTGTTCATGTGGTTCTCAATGAAGAGTATAGAAGTGACTTGCCATTCCCTCTCCAGTGGACCATGTTTTGTCAGAATTTTCAACTATGACCCACCTGTCTTAGGTATTCCTGCCCAGCATGGCTCATAGCTTCCTTGAGCTATGCGAGTCCCTTAACCACGACAAAGATGTGATAAAGTACATATAAACAACTAACTTACTGGTTACATGAAAGATCTCAATTTATTGAACATATAGACCATACATAAAAATACAACTGAAAAAAAGTTTTACCTCAATATTTTAATTATAATAATACTACAACATCACTTTATATGAAGGACTTCAGTATCTAAGAATTTTTGTATATGTGGGTGATCCTGGAACCAATACTCCCTGAATAACAAGGGATGGCTGGATTTAAACTCCAAGTTTCCAATTTTCATATGCAAAATAACTTCTAAAGAATTATCTGTTTTCTTCAGCTTTCTTAAAGAAGGTATCCAAACAAATCTTAATTGATGTCAGGTATTTTTTCATTGTTTGTGTTTTCTGTCGTTATTCTGAATGAATGAATATTCAAAAACACTCAATGTGGATGAAAATCTGCATTTGCCCACAGTAGTAGATAAAATGGTCACCTGAATTAAATTTGCTCATTCCTGTCCATTTGAGTTCACTGAATCCTAGAATGTCAATGTTTTCCCTTGCTATCTCCTGCTTGACTACCTCCAATTTACCTTGATTCATGGACCTGACACTCTACGTTCCTAGGCAATATTGTTCTTTACAGTATCAGACTTTATTGCACCACCAGACACATCGACCACTGGGCACTGTTTCCACTTTGGCCCAGTCACTTCATTCTGTCTGGAGCTATTAGTAAAATTATCCTCTGCTATCCCCCTGGAGAAGGAAATGGCAACTCACCCCAGTATTCTTGCCTGGAGAATCCCATGGACAGGGGAGCCTGGTGGGCTATGGTCCATAGTGACACAAGGAATTGTATATGACTGAAGCAGCTTAACACACACAGCACACTTCCCTCAGTAGCGTATTGGACACCATCTGACCCGGGGGCTCATATTCCAGTGTCATATCGTTTTGCCTTTCCATCCTGTTCGTGTTCATGTGGTTCTCAATGAAGAGTATAGAAGTGACTTGCCATTCCCTCTCCAGTGGACCATGTTTTGTCAGAATTTTCAACTATGACCCACCTGTCTTAGGTATTCCTGCCCAGCATGGCTCATAGCTTCCTTGAGCTATGCGAGTCCCTTAACCACGACAAAGATGTGATAAAGTACATATAAACAACTAACTTACTGGTTACATGAAAGATCTCAATTTATTGAACATATAGACCATACATAAAAATACAACTGAAAAAAAGTTTTACCTCAATATTTTAATTATAATAATACTACAACATCACTTTATATGAAGGACTTCAGTATCTAAGAATTTTTGTATATGTGGGTGATCCTGGAACCAATACTCCCTGAATAACAAGGGATGGCTGGATTTAAACTCCAAGTTTCCAATTTTCATATGCAAAATAACTTCTAAAGAATTATCTGTTTTCTTCAGCTTTCTTAAAGAAGGTATCCAAACAAATCTTAATTGATGTCAGGTATTTTTTCATTGTTTGTGTTTTCTGTCGTTATTCTGAATGAATGAAATTATTCAAAAACACTCAATGTGTATCAATAGATGTTTGCTAAGTACTGTAAATTATTATACTCCCCTAGACTTTAATTAAAGGAAAATTTAAAAACTCTTTTTTTCCCTTTATCCAACTTCCACTACTGAGTGAAAATAAGAATTTCTCAGGATAAGCAATAAGAAAATGAAGACACAAGTCAGCCACATCCTAGGATGTCAAAGTTTTCCTCTTTCACAAGGATAATTTACACCTGAAGAGACAAGCACAGTAAGACGAAGCCTGGTGGTGCTTCTTTCTTATAAAATACCCTTGACCTTGTGAAACAGGAGGGAAAGGGGCAGGGCATAAGCTTTGAAATAATAGCATAGCCCAAGAACACAACATCAACTGATTAGAATCAATTGGGTCCAAGATGGCAAACAAGTCAACTGTGACTAGACCTTGGTCTTCAGTATACATTCACTGTTGGTCTTCAGTATACATTCACTGCAACACATCTACAAGCTAAATGCTTTCCCAGAGGCAGCATGACAGTTCCAGAAGTAGATGATGGCCCAATTCCTGGAAATCTCTGCCCCTACCTAAACAGAGTTGGAATAATCCTCCCACTCATTAGCCTATGAAATTACCCAGTCCATAAAACTAACCATACCACATTTCGAGGTTGTGCTCTTGTCCTCTGTGGTGGCCCTCACTCTTGTCCTTGGAGTGTGTTTCTCTCTAAGTAAATCCACTTCTTACCTATCAATTTGTTTCTCACTGAATTCTTGTGCAATGAGACAGTAAGAACCAGGGCCTCATTAGGTCTTGAAGCCAGGTCTGTGATGTCAGTTGGAAGACCATGGGTTTTGGCTGGGTTCAAGTTCCAGTCTCGTATGTTAGAGTCTCACACTGGATTTTGGCTGGGTTTGAGTTCTGACTCACGGGTTCAAGTCTCAGTCTGAGGTGAACAGTTTCACTTGGAAGGTCAGAAACATGCCCAGAGTCATGGGAGCCCCATGCCTGGTAAGTATGACCAGAGATAACTGCAGAAGAATGTCAGAGATCAGGCTACTCTAATCTTTATTTTCAACCAAGTTCACAGCATCCTCAAGGCCCAGAAGGTTCCCATGGCTGTCTGTGGTAAGAAGCAGACTAAATCTGGGACTGAAGGTCTACACTTTTGTGTTTGTCATTTAGAAGCAAGTACTGTAAATTATTATACTCCCCTAGACTTTAATTAAAGGAAAATTTAAAAACTCTTTTTTTCCCTTTATCCAACTTCCACTACTGAGTGAAAATAAGAATTTCTCAGGATAAGCAATAAGAAAATGAAGACACAAGTCAGCCACATCCTAGGATGTCAAAGTTTTCCTCTTTCACAAGGATAATTTACACCTGAAGAGACAAGCACAGTAAGACGAAGCCTGGTGGTGCTTCTTTCTTATAAAATACCCTTGACCTTGTGAAACAGGAGGGAAAGGGGCAGGGCATAAGCTTTGAAATAATAGCATAGCCCAAGAACACAACATCAACTGATTAGAATCAATTGGGTCCAAGATGGCAAACAAGTCAACTGTGACTAGACCTTGGTCTTCAGTATACATTCACTGTTGGTCTTCAGTATACATTCACTGCAACACATCTACAAGCTAAATGCTTTCCCAGAGGCAGCATGACAGTTCCAGAAGTAGATGATGGCCCAATTCCTGGAAATCTCTGCCCCTACCTAAACAGAGTTGGAATAATCCTCCCACTCATTAGCCTATGAAATTACCCAGTCCATAAAAACTAACCATACCACATTTCGAGGTTGTGCTCTTGTCCTCTGTGGTGGCCCTCACTCTTGTCCTTGGAGTGTGTTTCTCTCTAAGTAAATCCACTTCTTACCTATCAATTTGTTTCTCACTGAATTCTTGTGCAATGAGACAGTAAGAACCAGGGCCTCATTAGGTCTTGAAGCCAGGTCTGTGATGTCAGTTGGAAGACCATGGGTTTTGGCTGGGTTCAAGTTCCAGTCTCGTATGTTAGAGTCTCACACTGGATTTTGGCTGGGTTTGAGTTCTGACTCACGGGTTCAAGTCTCAGTCTGAGGTGAACAGTTTCACTTGGAAGGTCAGAAACATGCCCAGAGTCATGGGAGCCCCATGCCTGGTAAGTATGACCAGAGATAACTGCAGAAGAATGTCAGAGATCAGGCTACTCTAATCTTTATTTTCAACCAAGTTCACAGCATCCTCAAGGCCCAGAAGGTTCCCATGGCTGTCTGTGGTAAGAAGCAGACTAAATCTGGGACTGAAGGTCTACACAGTATTTAAGATAGTGTGCTTTCCCTAGAATGCCATTTGAGGTACAAGATCATATGTCTACCCATTTAATAAGTCATTGAGGTTTTTAAAACAAGAGACTGACCTTTCTTTCACTCTCAGTTACTCACGTAAGTCAAAACTCAAGTGGAGACACACATTATACATAAACCTTCCTCAGAGTTTGTCACGTGACAGGCAGTGCTCTCTGCCCTGGGTACACATCATCTCATTTAATCTTCTCAACAGCCATGTTGTTGTTTAATAGCTCAGTCATGTCTGACTCTTTTGCAACCTCATGGACTGTAGCCCAAGTTTCTCTGTCCATTGGATTTTCCAGGCAAGATTACTGGACGGGGCTTCCATTTCTTTCTCCACAATAGTCCTGTGAGGTCACTCCTATCATCATCCCTATTTTATAGATGAGAAAATTGAGGCTTACACAGGTTTGAGAACTTTCTCAAGGCCAAGTTACAGAGCTGAAATGTAAACTCTGTTCACTTTGGCTCCATAGGACAAGTATTTATCCCCTAGATCACTCTTTCTCTGTCCAAATCAAGGACCAGGAAATCATGAGCACCAGTAAACCTCTTCCATTTTCTATTAGAGAGCTTCACACACTTCATCAGTAGGGGAATGTGAAATCTAACTTTTTATGGGAAAATGGTAAATCCTAAAATGAAGCTAACAGCATGCCTGGGCTTTTTATAATAAAAGGAAATTCAAAACAGAATGTCTAAGAAAGACACAATGTCCTATTGCATACATGGGGTAGGGCTTGTATGCCCAGAAGTCATAGAGTCAAAAGGTAAAACTAGCAAAATTAAACAATCAAGATAAAGACACTTTTGCCTGTTCAATGCAATACCGTATCTTAACTGATCCAACACTTTCTTCTTATACAAAAGATGCAAATTTAAAGGCTTCCATCAACTACAGGATTTATATAAAGAAACTGGAAACAATAAATCCCTCATGTCCTTTCTTATACTTTAGCTGCTCCATTCTCTTCACAACTTCTTTACAGTAATGATGCTGAAGAGGGACACTTTTGCTCAAGAGGTCTTTAATCCATCATCAAGGGATGGCAGACACTTAATAAGACAACAGCACAGATTTCCAGAACTTTTTTCAGGTGCAAAAGTGTTTTTAACCATTTGAGGTACAAGATCATATGTCTACCCATTTAATAAGTCATTGAGGTTTTTAAAACAAGAGACTGACCTTTCTTTCACTCTCAGTTACTCACGTAAGTCAAAACTCAAGTGGAGACACACATTATACATAAACCTTCCTCAGAGTTTGTCACGTGACAGGCAGTGCTCTCTGCCCTGGGTACACATCATCTCATTTAATCTTCTCAACAGCCATGTTGTTGTTTAATAGCTCAGTCATGTCTGACTCTTTTGCAACCTCATGGACTGTAGCCCAAGTTTCTCTGTCCATTGGATTTTCCAGGCAAGATTACTGGACGGGGCTTCCATTTCTTTCTCCACAATAGTCCTGTGAGGTCACTCCTATCATCATCCCTATTTTATAGATGAGAAAATTGAGGCTTACACAGGTTTGAGAACTTTCTCAAGGCCAAGTTACAGAGCTGAAATGTAAACTCTGTTCACTTTGGCTCCATAGGACAAGTATTTATCCCCTAGATCACTCTTTCTCTGTCCAAATCAAGGACCAGGAAATCATGAGCACCAGTAAACCTCTTCCATTTTCTCTATTAGAGAGCTTCCACACACTTCATCAGTAGGGGAATGTGAAATCTAACTTTTTATGGGAAAATGGTAAATCCTAAAATGAAGCTAACAGCATGCCTGGGCTTTTTATAATAAAAGGAAATTCAAAACAGAATGTCTAAGAAAGACACAATGTCCTATTGCATACATGGGGTAGGGCTTGTATGCCCAGAAGTCATAGAGTCAAAAGGTAAAACTAGCAAAATTAAACAATCAAGATAAAGACACTTTTGCCTGTTCAATGCAATACCGTATCTTAACTGATCCAACACTTTCTTCTTATACAAAAGATGCAAATTTAAAGGCTTCCATCAACTACAGGATTTATATAAAGAAACTGGAAACAATAAATCCCTCATGTCCTTTCTTATACTTTAGCTGCTCCATTCTCTTCACAACTTCTTTACAGTAATGATGCTGAAGAGGGACACTTTTGCTCAAGAGGTCTTTAATCCATCATCAAGGGATGGCAGACACTTAATAAGACAACAGCACAGATTTCCAGAACTTTTTTCAGGTGCAAAAGTGTTTTTAACCTATGGCCAGGTCTGGGTAGAGATGAGTCAACAGGTAGAAAACTCAGTCATTACAGGGCACAGAGGAAGGAAGCTGAGCAAGATATCCATAGACTTGATTTTTAAATAATGCAAACAGTGAGAACAGCATGGTATATGCTAACGAGAAGATAAAAGTATAGAGGCAAGGTAAAAGAAGAGAAGGGGAGGGCTTCCCCTGGTGGTCCAGTGGGTAAGGACACCGTCTTGCAGTGCAAGGGGCACCGGTTCCATCTCTGGCCTGGGAAGATCCCACGTGCCGCGGAGCGGAGCGGCTGGACCGATGTGTCCAATCACCGAGCCGGAGCTCTGCAATGACAGACACCACCGCAATGGGAAGCCCACAGGAGCCAAAGAACAAAGACGGATGAAAATAGAGAAATGAAAGACCAATAGAAGTGGCCCGCTCCCCTGCCTCCCCAACCCGACCCCCGCCCAAAAATAAATAAATACATCTTAAAAAAAAAAAAAAAAACGGTGCACAACCTCACTATTAAAAAAGAAGAAGAAGAAGAAGAAGAGAAGGGGAAAATTGAGCAGCTGTTTCAGAAAAGATGGAAGGGTGAAATGCAGAACATGGATGAATGGTTTTGATTTGGACAGAGAAGAATCACTTAGTCCTTCAGGACTGGATGGCACAGATACAGGAAAATCTGATGGTGGGAGGCAAAAACATAAGCAAGTTTTAGCCTTCTGAACTCTATTGAATAAAAACCAAGACTACTTGGAAGGAGTAAAGGAAATAGGATGCTTAATGAGACTGAAGTCATGGGAGAGGTCCTTAGGTGAATGCCACAGAATTACTTGGCAGTTTTGAATGGCAAGAGATACAATGTATACAAAAACTGGCTAAATGGCTGTCAGTATCCTCAGTGTACATGGCAGTCTGTGAGGTCTGCAGAAAAGGAAAAGTCAGAAGAGAGAACGAGCCAGTAATATGTGCCTTACTGCCTGGGAGTGTGGAACAGGATGTTGAATACTTCAGAAGCAAACTGCTCAGAAAATGGGGCAAGATACCAATCATCTCTAGAGCCTCCAGCCCATAGAGTTCCAGAAAATAAGCAAACAGCACTCTGATCACAGAGACTCACCCTCTAACACATGAGTGGCATGACTCTTGCCCCAATGGCATCCTTAACCATTGACTCTTCTCTCTGTATCCTCACTTTCACTTCCACAGCTTTAATTATCACCTCCACATGAGTGACTTCAAAGTTTTTATCTTCAATCTGCCACTCTTTCCAGCACTATAGTTCTGAACATTTAAAGACCTGTCAAGACATTTTCTCATGGGCAATTGGACATTAATTCATACCCAACATATTAAACACTCAGTTAAGAGAGCATCTTTTCCCCAAAACTCTCACCTTCACCTATTCCTATTCCTCCCACTAACCAAGATTGAAAATATAGGATCATCTTTTATTTCTTTCACCACTTCATCCTTTATTTCTTCTATCACCTCATTCCTTGTAACAATTCCTTTATAATGTCTCAAAGGCCATCCTTTCTACAACACTTCACTACCATTCCCCCAATTCAGGCCCCCATAACTAAAAATGTATTATATTACAAGAGTCTCACGAGTCTCCCACTGTTTTCCTGATTTATTCCTTCTACTAATTCAAGACAAATTTTCCTAAAAGTCTTACTTTACACAGGTTAGTCTCTATTTAGAAACTTCCCACCTCTTTCTGTTGCTTCCCTAACAAAGGCCAGACTCTTCAGGCAAGCATTGTAGGCCCTCCATGGGGCATCTTCTGTGCCTTCAAAACACCTCCCACTACGTCCTTATAGGACCAGACACACCATAATTACTACAATTCATACTATCCCCGCATGGATTATGTATCCTAAATAGAATCTTAATTACATTTCATATTTGTTGCCATATTCACTTGATCTAATGGCACCACAAAGCATATATTATTTTTAAATGAAGATTTTAACTCAGTAAAATTTTAAGCAATAACCTGACATTTGTAAAAATGACCTAGCATAATTTCCCTAATGGACTATGAAAAATATAAATTACTTCTAAGGTTGCTCACTTTTAATTTATAGTTTAGAAGATGAAGGGCTTGTCAGTAGAAGTCAGGTGTCTAATTACAAATAAAATGAATTATAAGATTTCAGTTCTCAGGGGAAGAAAATCTTATTAATCACAACTTTCAGAAGGCTATCCTAAATGGCTCTCTTTTAAAGGTGAAAGCATGACATTTTTATGCTTAAAATTTGTGCAGTAATCCTGGAATGTATCCATGACAGGTTAAAATAAAAAACCTCCATATCATAACAGAGGACTCCCTGGAAGATCCACATCTAGTGAAACCTCCATCCTGATCCACCACATAAAGAACCCTCCTACTTCTAAGGCCCCTTAGCTTTTACTACACCAACTACTGTCTACCACAGAGTGCAGATTACTTCAAACTCTTATGGAAACGTGCGTCGATCACTCAGTTAAGAGAGCATCTTTTCCCCAAAACTCTCACCTTCACCTATTCCTATTCCTCCCACTAACCAAGATTGAAAATATAGGATCATCTTTTATTTCTTTCACCACTTCATCCTTTATTTCTTCTATCACCTCATTCCTTGTAACAATTCCTTTATAATGTCTCAAAGGCCATCCTTTCTACAACACTTCACTACCATTCCCCCAATTCAGGCCCCCATAACTAAAAATGTATTATATTACAAGAGTCTCACGAGTCTCCCACTGTTTTCCTGATTTATTCCTTCTACTAATTCAAGACAAATTTTCCTAAAAGTCTTACTTTACACAGGTTAGTCTCTATTTAGAAACTTCCCACCTCTTTCTGTTGCTTCCCTAACAAAGGCCAGACTCTTCAGGCAAGCATTGTAGGCCCTCCATGGGGCATCTTCTGTGCCTTCAAAACACCTCCCACTACGTCCTTATAGGACCAGACACACCATAATTACTACAATTCATACTATCCCCGCATGGATTATGTATCCTAAATAGAATCTTAATTACATTTCATATTTGTTGCCATATTCACTTGATCTAATGGCACCACAAAGCATATATTATTTTTAAATGAAGATTTTAACTCAGTAAAATTTTAAGCAATAACCTGACATTTGTAAAAATGACCTAGCATAATTTCCCTAATGGACTATGAAAAATATAAATTACTTCTAAGGTTGCTCACTTTTAATTTATAGTTTAGAAGATGAAGGGCTTGTCAGTAGAAGTCAGGTGTCTAATTACAAATAAAATGAATTATAAGATTTCAGTTCTCAGGGGAAGAAAATCTTATTAATCACAACTTTCAGAAGGCTATCCTAAATGGCTCTCTTTTAAAGGTGAAAGCATGACATTTTTATGCTTAAAATTTGTGCAGTAATCCTGGAATGTATCCATGACAGGTTAAAATAAAAAACCTCCATATCATAACAGAGGACTCCCTGGAAGATCCACATCTAGTGAAACCTCCATCCTGATCCACCACATAAAGAACCCTCCTACTTCTAAGGCCCCTTAGCTTTTACTACACCAACTACTGTCTACCACAGAGTGCAGATTACTTCAAACTCTTATGGAAACGTGCTGTCAAAATGAATTACGCAACATGATGGTCAGCTCGATTGGGCTTCAGGAGGCCCAGGTTCCTAGTTAAACATTATTTCTAGGTGGGTCTGTGAGGGTGTTTCTGGCTGAGATTAACATGTGAACTACTGGATTGATTTCTGCTTTACAGAAGAATATCCTCCCCAATCTGTGTGGACATGAGCGAATTCACTGAAGGCCTCACTAGAACAAAAAAGAGGAGGAAGGATGAATCTGTACTTTCTCTCTGATTGCTGAGCTGGGACATGAGTCTTCTCCGGCCCTCTGACTGGAATGTACACCATCAGTTCTTCTGGTTCTTAGGCTTTCAGACTTAGACTGAATCATACTACCAGCTTCCTTGAGTTTCCAGCTTACAGAGAGCAGAGCATGAGATTTCCTGGCCACCGTAATCACAGGAGTCAATTCCTCCTTATAGTTAGTTAGATAGATAGATAGATAGATAGATAGATAGATAGATAGATAGATAGAGATATTCTATTGGCTCTTTTTCCTTTGGAGAATCCTGAATTAATAATACAAAACATTTTACAGATGAGGAACTAGAGCCAGAAGTTAGTAGAGATGATAAATGGTGAAGTCAGAACTGGGAAACCAAGCTTTTCTACTCAAAGTCCTGTACTGTCTTTTTTCACACTGTCTCAGTAAAAGATTCCAGAGAGTAATAACTGATAAATATAACAAAACACACTAAGATAGGAAGAGGTCCAAGATGGTTAGGATGACCCTGAGCTTACCTCCTCCCACAGACACCACATCCATACCCACAGGCACAGTATTTCCTCCTGAACAAGACCTGAGGGCTGACTAAACAGCTTCTGCACAGAGAAATGGGTAGGAAAGATGGAGAGACAGTATCCATGGAAACCCCATCTGTGATGCAGCAACCGGAGCTAGGAGGGGATGTTAATGAAAACCCTAGGCATGGATTCACACACTCTAAGACACGGTGAAAAAATATCAGTTTAAAGCGTAACTAGACCATACAGGAAGGAAACCCATTTTC
Organism: Tragulus kanchil; assembly: GCA_022376925.1. Lineage (NCBI taxonomy): Eukaryota > Metazoa > Chordata > Mammalia > Artiodactyla > Tragulidae > Tragulus > Tragulus kanchil. The sequence continues at coordinate 47,569,885 of JAIOJX010000025.1, forward strand.
TATCCTCAGAATTCCTACCAAAAATGGAGTAAGCTTTAGACTCCTGAGGACTTCTCCTGGTCCCCCCATAAAATGAATTACGCAACATGATGGTCAGCTCGATTGGGCTTCAGGAGGCCCAGGTTCCTAGTTAAACATTATTTCTAGGTGGGTCTGTGAGGGTGTTTCTGGCTGAGATTAACATGTGAACTACTGGATTGATTTCTGCTTTACAGAAGAATATCCTCCCCAATCTGTGTGGACATGAGCGAATTCACTGAAGGCCTCACTAGAACAAAAAAGAGGAGGAAGGATGAATCTGTACTTTCTCTCTGATTGCTGAGCTGGGACATGAGTCTTCTCCGGCCCTCTGACTGGAATGTACACCATCAGTTCTTCTGGTTCTTAGGCTTTCAGACTTAGACTGAATCATACTACCAGCTTCCTTGAGTTTCCAGCTTACAGAGAGCAGAGCATGAGATTTCCTGGCCACCGTAATCACAGGAGTCAATTCCTCCTTATAGTTAGTTAGATAGATAGATAGATAGATAGATAGATAGATAGATAGATAGATAGAGATATTCTATTGGCTCTTTTTCCTTTGGAGAATCCTGAATTAATAATACAAAACATTTTACAGATGAGGAACTAGAGCCAGAAGTTAGTAGAGATGATAAATGGTGAAGTCAGAACTGGGAAACCAAGCTTTTCTACTCAAAGTCCTGTACTGTCTTTTTTCACACTGTCTCAGTAAAAGATTCCAGAGAGTAATAACTGATAAATATAACAAAACACACTAAGATAGGAAGAGGTCCAAGATGGTTAGGATGACCCTGAGCTTACCTCCTCCCACAGACACCACATCCATACCCACAGGCACAGTATTTCCTCCTGAACAAGACCTGAGGGCTGACTAAACAGCTTCTGCACAGAGAAATGGGTAGGAAAGATGGAGAGACAGTATCCATGGAAACCCCATCTGTGATGCAGCAACCGGAGCTAGGAGGGGATGTTAATGAAAACCCTAGGCATGGATTCACACACTCTAAGACACGGTGAAAAAATATCAGTTTAAAGCGTAACTAGACCATACAGGAAGGAAACCCATTTTCTATCCTCAGAATTCCTACCAAATGAGTAGGGAACTGCTGGAGCCCTCCCCAGGATTGGGAGTACCGGCATAGCCATAGCTTTAGACTCCTGAGGACTTCTCCTGGTCCCATGTCAGCATACTCCAGTCATCTTTTCCAGGCAGCCTTGCCCCTGAGCTCCCCACGACTACCCTTGGCTCACACTGACTCCAGCACCAGACGTCCTGCTAAGGGGGTCTTGGTGCTCTGCATGCTGACAACTGCCCCTGGCCTGCAGCCACTCCTGTTAAAACCACCAGGAAAAGCATCCACTCAGGGGCATCCCTACAGAGCCCCACTCCTTCAAGACTGGGAAAGGGAGCTCTTTCATCTAATTCATAGAAACAAGCACCAGAAGTCAAACCTAATGAAGATACAGAGGAATAAATTCCAAACAAAAGAACAAAACGAAACTCCAGGAAAGAAAACCCTAATTAAACAGAGATAACCTATCTGACAGAGTTCAAAGAAACAATCAAAAGAATGCTCAACGAATTTGGGAGAAGCATGGAAGAACTTAGGGAGGATTTCAACAAAGATAAAAGAAATATAAAAAAAGAATCAACTGGAGAAGACTACAATCAACACCAGATTAGATCAGTGGCCTCCATCCATTTTGGCACTTGCAAAATTTTCATGGAAGATAATTTTTTCAAGGACTGGGGAAGGAGAATGGTTTCAGGATGACTCAAGCACATTACATTTACTGTATACTTTATTTCTATTATCATTACATTGTGATATATAATGGAATAATTATACAACTCACCATAATACAGAGTCAGATCATCAGACATTAGCTTCTCATAAAGAGCACTCAACCTAGATCCCCTCATGGGCAGTTCACAGTAGAGTTTGCTCTCCTATGAGACTCTAATGCCACCTCTGACCTGACAGGGGGCGGAGCTCAGGAGGTAATGTATGCAATGGAGAGCAGCTGTAAATACAAATGAAGCTTCACCTACTGGCCCACCACTCACCATCTGCTGTGTGGCTCATTTCCTAGCAGGCCACTGACCAGTAGTGGTCCATAGCCCCAGGGTTAGATGACATGGGAGAATGGATAGGCAATCTCAAATACAGAAGAGTGGAAATCATCCAATCAGAAGAACAGAAGAAAAAAAAAGATTTTTTTAAAATGAGGATAGTTTTCACATTATAGGGGTCCCAGAAAGATTTCATGCAATGATGGGCACACTGAAGGGCAAAATAGAGGAAGTTAAGAAGATGTAGCAAAAATACAGAGAACTATACAAAAAAGGTGTTAATGACTCAGATAACCATGATGGTGTGATCACTCACCTAGAGCCAGACATCCTAGAGTGTGAAGTGAAGCAGGCTGTAAAAAGCATTACTACAAACAAAGCTAGTTGGAGGTGATGGAATTTCAATTGAGGTACTGAAAATCCTAATAGAAGATGCTATGAAAGTGCTGCACTCAACAGATCAGCATATTTATAAAACTAAGCATAAGCCACAGGACTGGGAAAGGTCATCTTTCATTCCACTCCGAAAGAAGGGCAGTGCCAAAGAATGTTCAAATTATCATACAATTAAGCTCATTTCACATGCTTGTAATGTTATACTCAAAATATTTCAATCTAGGCTTTAGCAGTACTTGAACCAAGAACTTCTAGATGTACAAGCTGGGTCTAGAAAAAGATAGAGGAACAGGAGGTCATATTGCCAACACAGAGAAAGCAATGAAATTACAGAAAAACATCTAATCTGTCTTCATTTTGTATGCAAAAGCCTTTGACTGTGTGGACCACAATAAAGAGCATGATGGGAATTCCCGTTATATTTGAAAAGATGGAAACAACGGACCACTTTACCTGTCTCCTGAGAAACTTATACGGGAATCAAAAAGCAACAGTTAGAACTGGACATGGAACAACTGACTGGTTCCAAAGTACAACAAGGCTGTATACTGTCATCCTGCTTATTTAACTTACATGCAGAACACATAATGCAAAATGCCAGGCTAGATGAATTACAAGCTGGAATCAAGACTGCTGAGAGAAATGTCAACAACCTCAGTTTTGTAGATAATACTACTCTGTTTGAAGAAAGTAAAGAGAATCTAAGACAGCCTCTTGATGAGGGGGAAGGAGGAGAGTGAAAAAGCTGGCTTGAAACATTCTTTAGTATTCTTTAACATTAAAAAAAATAAGATCGTGACATCTGGTCCCATCTCTTCATGGCAAATAGATGGAGAAAAAGTGGAAACAGCAACAGATTTTATTTTCTTGGGCTCCAAAAGCACTGCAGATGGTGACTGCAGCCATAAAATTAAAAGAGGTTTACTCCTTGAAAGAAAACCTATGACTAACCTATGCAGCATATTAAAAAGCAAATACATCACTTTGCCAACAAAGGTCCATATTGTCAAGGCTATGGTTTCTCCAGTGGTCATGTGTGGATCTTAGAGTTAGACCAGGCTTCCCTGGTGGTTCAGTGGGTAAGGACACCACCTTGCAGTGCAAGGGGTTCCAGTTTGATCCCTGGCCTGGGAAGATCCCATGTGCCATGGAGCAGCTGGACTGATGTGTCCAACTACTGAGCCAGAGCTCTGGAGCACATTGTGCCCAGAGCCAGTGCTCTGCAGCGAGAGAGGCCACTGTGATGGGAGGCCCACACAGGCCAAAGAAAAAGATGAATGAAAATAGATAAATGAAAGACCAGTAGAAGTGGGGGGAAAAAGAGTTGGACCATAAAGAAGACTGAGTGTTGAAGAATTGATGTTTGTGAACTGTCATGCTGGAGAAGACTCTTGAGAGTTCCTTGGACTGCAAGGATGTAAAACTAGTCAATCCTAATATAAATCAACCCTGATGAATATTCTTTGGAAGGACTGATGATGAAGCCGAAGTTCTAACACACTGGCCACCTGCTGTGAAGAGCTGATTCACTGGAAAAGACCCTGATGCTAGGAAAAACTGAAGACAAAAGGAGAAGATGGGGTCAGAGAATGAGATGGTTAGATAGCATCACTGACTCAATGGACATGAATTTGAGCAAACTCTGGGAGACAAGTGAAAGATAGGGAAGCCTGACATTCTGCAGTTCATAGGGTCACAAAGAGTCAGACACAACTTAGTGACTGAACATCTACATGACCCAGTAATTCCACTTCTGGTTATTTATTGATAGAAAATGAAAACACTAATTAAAAAAGAAACATGTTCTTCTATGTTCAGTGCAGCACTATTTACAATAGCCAAGATACAGAAACAAAGTAAGTATTCATCAATAGATGAATGGATAAAAAAAAATGCAACATACATACATAGATGCATATATGTATGCATGCATATATATATTATAATATAATAATATATATAATAATAATATAATATATATATATAATATATATAATAATATATAATATATATATATATATATATATATATATAATGGAATATTACTCTGCCATAAAAAGAATGAAATCTTGCCATCTGTGGCAACACAAATGGATCCAGGGGGTATTATGCTAACCAAAATATGTGAGAAAGAGAAAGACAAATACCATGTGATTGCATTTATATGTATGATCCAAAAAAAAGTAAAACAGAAACAGACTTGGCCTTGTACAGAGAAGAAACTGGTGGTTGCCAAAGGGGAGTGAGGTGGAAGGATTTATGAAACAGATGAAGACTACTAACAGGTGTGAATTTGCTGTTATAAAACAAATAAGTCTCTGGGATGTAATGTACACATAGGAAATATAGTTGATAATATTGTGACAACTGTGTTGATAATGGGTGGTAAGTAGATTTATTGTGGTGATTGTTTTATAATGTATAACAATATTGAATGCCTATGTTGAATACCTCAAACTAATATACTGTATGTTAACTCAATACCAAAAAGATATCAAGCGGCTTCCCTGGTGGTCCAGTGGGTAAGGACACCGCCTTGCAGTGCAAGGGGCACTGGTTCTATCCCTGGCCTGGGAAGATCCCATGTACCACAGAACGGCTGGACCAATGTGTCCAACTACCAAGCCAGTGCTCTGGAGTGCATGTGCCCAGAGCAACAGAGGCCACTGCAATGGAAGGCCCACACAGGCCAAAAGAACAAAGATGAAAGATAGGTGACATGAATTTGAGCAAACTCGGGACATTCTGCAGTTCATAGGGTCACAAAGAGTCAGACACAACTTAGTGACTGAACATCTACATGACCCAGTAATTCCACTTCTGGTTATTTATTGATAGAAAATGAAAACACTAATTAAAAAAGAAACATGTTCTTCTATGTTCAGTGCAGCACTATTTACAATAGCCAAGATACAGAAACAAAGTAAGTATTCATCAATAGATGAATGGATAAAAAAAAATGCAACATACATACATAGATGCATATATGTATGCATGCATATATATATTATAATATAATAATATATATAATAATAATATAATATATATATATAATATATATAATAATATATAATATATATATATATATATATATAATGGAATATTACTCTGCCATAAAAAGAATGAAATCTTGCCATCTGTGGCAACACAAATGGATCCAGGGGGTATTATGCTAACCAAAATATGTGAGAAAGAGAAAGACAAATACCATGTGATTGCATTTATATGTATGATCCAAAAAAAAGTAAAACAGAAACAGACTTGGCCTTGTACAGAGAAGAAACTGGTGGTTGCCAAAGGGGAGTGAGGTGGAAGGATTTATGAAACAGATGAAGACTACTAACAGGTGTGAATTTGCTGTTATAAAACAAATAAGTCTCTGGGATGTAATGTACACATAGGAAATATAGTTGATAATATTGTGACAACTGTGTTGATAATGGGTGGTAAGTAGATTTATTGTGGTGATTGTTTTATAATGTATAACAATATTGAATGCCTATGTTGAATACCTCAAACTAATATACTGTATGTTAACTCAATACCAAAAAGATATCAAGCGGCTTCCCTGGTGGTCCAGTGGGTAAGGACACCGCCTTGCAGTGCAAGGGGCACTGGTTCTATCCCTGGCCTGGGAAGATCCCATGTACCACAGAACGGCTGGACCAATGTGTCCAACTACCAAGCCAGTGCTCTGGAGTGCATGTGCCCAGAGCAACAGAGGCCACTGCAATGGAAGGCCCACACAGGCCAAAAGAACAAAGATGAAAATAAATGAAAGCCCAATAGAAGTGGCCAAAAAACAAAAAAAAAGATATTAAGTTACTCTGTAGATCAGAATCATGCCCTGCACAGCTGAGAGGGGTCAGGTGCTGACATTGAGTCCAGGTGAGGTGCTTAGCACACCTGGGGTGAACCCCTGAGGACCCATCACACCAAGGTCTCTGTCAAGGGCATCACAATGCCTAGTCTCTCTGCAACTTTCACAGTGGTGTTCTGTGGCCAGGCCATGGGGAAGGATAGCTATTGAAAGGTCGTCTGCACCTTCCTTTAAGACAAATGATATTCCATTAATCCATAAGCAGATGTTAAAATTTTCCAATGTAAGCAAAACAGACTTCTCCCTTCATTGTAAGGCATATACATCTAACTAAAACTGAAAAATTTGGAAATTTTTTGCTAATTTTTCCATCTTTTCATGCATGAGTTTTTTTGTTTTTTGTTTTTCTTTATTTTAAAGATTTTACAGAGTTTTGTTGTTCACCAACATGTATGTTCCCAGATCATTCATATGCATATCCCTGGACCCTTCCCCCCCGCCCCAGTTCCCCTCCTCCCATCCCTCCAGACCATCGCCCCAAGTGGTTGCAGGTACTCCTATTCCCTTAGCACAATGACAATAGCTATCTTTTCCACACATGACAGTATAGGTTTCCATGTTACTCCCTCCATGCCTCCCTCCCACTGTTTGGTCTCCACAATGTCTTTATGTCTGTTCTCTGTTTTTTCATGAGTTCACTGCGTGTGTTATCATGACCATCTTACTAGATCCCATATATATGAGTTAGTATACTATACTTTTCTTTCTCTTTTTGACTTACTTCACTTTTTATGATAGGTTCTAGAGCCAGCCACCTCATTAGGACTGAGTCTTCTGCATTCCTTTTAACACATGCATGAGTTTTATTTAAAATGTCATTTTTAATTAGTCCTCAGCAACCCCTTTTCTGGTAAAATAGTTTTCTTCATCATTTCTAGAAGTCTTTACTAGTATTTAATAATAATTAACATGCATCTGGCATCTACTATGAGTACAACCCCTTTTCTGGTAAAATAGTTTTCTTCATCATTTCTAGAAGTCTTTACTAGCATTTAATAATAATTAACATGCATCTGGCATCTACTATGAGTAAAGCTTTATTTTAAGCCTGTATGTACTAATTCATTACACATAAAAAAAAAACTTTATCAAGCTGGCACCATCATTACTCAGATGAGGACACTGAGGTACAGTGCCCCAGATCACATAGACATAAGTAGTGGAGCTGAGATTCAAATCCAGGCACACTGACCCCATGACAGAGCTGTATTTTTCATCATTGCATGCAGCCTAATTTTAGTCTTCAAAGCTAAGAACTTCCTACAGTATAATATCAGTTATCTTTCTCTATTTCTAGAACCAAGAAAGAGAAAATGTACTGGCTCTTATACATTGACTGTAACTAGAGATGCATCCCACAGATTCCAGGCTATACCCCTCCTATTACAGAGCCAAACAAATTATCTAATCCACTTCCTCAAGCAGGAAAGAGGAAAGGGAAGTAAAGACAGTTGATTGATCTTCAGCAGCTGGGTAGGGGACAAGCAGAGAAAAGATACCAAAATAAAGTCAGAGAGAATTCTACATCCAATCTCGAGTACCTAAAACACATCATCTAGGACTTCCCCAGTGGTCCAGTGGTTAAGAATTTGACTGCCAGTGCAGGGTACAGGGATCTGATCCCTGGTCTGGGAAGATTTCACATGCTGCACAACTAAACTCACAGACTGCAACTGCAGAAGCCCTCATGCCTAGAGTCCATGCTCTACAGGAGAAGTCATCACAATGAGAACCCCATACTCTGCAAACAGAAAGGAGCTCCTTCCCACTGCAACTAGAGAAAACCCATGTGCAACAACCAACACCCAGTGTAGACATAAATAAAATAATAAAATAAAACACCGTCAAAGCAAAGCTAGGAGCACATACAGCATGCATGAGAACTGCAATGGAAGGCCTGTGAGAGGATCAGGGACCGTAACAGATGGCAGGCAATCTAGACACATCCTTGAGACAGGCACAAATGACAGCTATGGAAATCTCACACCTTTTCATTGTGCATGCACAGATAGGTCAGGTCCATTCAAAAGAGCCAGAATAAGATAATACAATTCTATGTCATCTAAGCTGACACACAGGAAGTATATAGGTAAACTTGTATGTAAGGTAAGGATGTCTGTAGTAAGATTAGGGATAAACAATGCAATTCAGACTGTAAGATTCCAAAAGATCAAAGCAAAAATATAGGGAGAAAATAAACTTTACAATAAATTTAATACACATGCAAATAAAATGTAAAGAAATAGGGCTTCCCTGATGGTCCAGTGGTTGAAGAGTGTGCCTTGCAATGCAAGGGGCACAGGTTTGATCCCTGGCCCAGGAGAATCCTGCGTGCCACTGAGTAGTTGGACCAGTGTGTCCAATTGCGAGCCAGCACTCTGGAGTGCATGCACCCAGAGATGGTGCTTTGCAGCAAGAGAGGGGCTACTGCAATGGGAGGCCCACAAAGGCCAAGGAATAAAGATGGATGAAAATAAATAAGTGAAAACCAATAAAAGAGGCCAAACTTTAAAAAAAAAAAAGTAAAGAAATAGGAAGCAAAAACATTGACTAGCTGTAACCCTGACTAGAATTTTTTTTTTCATTAAGCTCTTCAATCCAATTTAACAAAAGTATTGACGTTCTAGTATATGAGATTGAGGACACTAAGAATTACAGGGACTCAAATGCCATTAAATTGCAACCACACAAAGCAATCACAATCCGTCATCTTACTAATACAAATAAATAACTGTGGCACCATAAAGAACATTAAGAAAAGAACTGTCATAACAAGGAAATGTTGAAGCCCTTGTAAGCCAGTGTAGTCAGATTTGGGGAGGAATCAAAGATGACTCTAAGAGGTTAGAAAACATCTTCTTTAACAGACCATCTTAATCTCAGGCTGGCACTAGAACAGCCCTTTGAACAAAGGCCCCACACTGTTCCTAGGACCACCTTCCTTGGCATCCCTTGCCATTATCACCACCCAGACTTCAGGAGACAGGCTGCAAGCCCTGGGCACTCTGACCAAAGCTAATTAATAACACCCCCTGAAATCAGGCACCCACAGCAGTGCAATGGAAGGCCTGTGAGGGACAACGTAACAGATGGCAGGCAATCTAGACACATCCTTGAGACAGGCACAAATGACAGCTATGGAAATCTCACACCTTTTCATTGTGCATGCACAGATAGGTCAGGTCCATTCAAAAGAGCCAGAATAAGATAATACAATTCTATGTCATCTAAGCTGACACACAGGAAGTATATAGGTAAACTTGTATGTAAGGTAAGGATGTCTGTAGTAAGATTAGGGATAAACAATGCAATTCAGACTGTAAGATTCCAAAAGATCAAAGCAAAAATATAGGGAGAAAATAAACTTTACAATAAATTTAATACACATGCAAATAAAATGTAAAGAAATAGGGCTTCCCTGATGGTCCAGTGGTTGAAGAGTGTGCCTTGCAATGCAAGGGGCAAAGGTTTGATCCCTGGCCCAGGAGAATCCTGCGTGCCACTGAGTAGTTGGACCAGTGTGTCCAATTGCGAGCCAGCACTCTGGAGTGCATGCACCCAGAGATGGTGCTTTGCAGCAAGAGAGGGGCTACTGCAATGGGAGGCCCACAAAGGCCAAGGAATAAAGATGGATGAAAATAAATAAGTGAAAACCAATAAAAGAGGCCAAACTTTAAAAAAAAAAAAGTAAAGAAATAGGAAGCAAAAACATTGACTAGCTGTAACCCTGACTAGAATTTTTTTTTTCATTAAGCTCTTCAATCCAATTTAACAAAAGTATTGACGTTCTAGTATATGAGATTGAGGACACTAAGAATTACAGGGACTCAAATGCCATTAAATTGCAACCACACAAAGCAATCACAATCCGTCATCTTACTAATACAAATAAATAACTGTGGCACCATAAAGAACATTAAGAAAAGAACTGTCATAACAAGGAAATGTTGAAGCCCTTGTAAGCCAGTGTAGTCAGATTTGGGGAGGAATCAAAGATGACTCTAAGAGGTTAGAAAACATCTTCTTTAACAGACCATCTTAATCTCAGGCTGGCACTAGAACAGCCCTTTGAACAAAGGCCCCACACTGTTCCTAGGACCACCTTCCTTGGCATCCCTTGCCATTATCACCACCCAGACTCCAGGAGACAGGCTGCAAGCCCTGGGCACTCTGACCAAAGCTAATTAATAACACCCCCTGAAATCAGGCACCCACAGCAGTGTTTTGGTTTATCCACTTTTCCCTCCACAGTACTGCTGAGATAAAGCTAGCACATTTAGAAAGAATTTACTAAAGTCTAAAGGATTGATAAAAAGGAAATGATCCCAAAAGATATAATGAATCAGAAACAAGATAGACATTACTCCTTCTCACCTTATAGGGCACAGCTGGTATCAAGTCTTTCCATCTCCCATGTTTTCCCATATGGTACATACTATGTTTAATGCCTGGGCACCCCACCTGCTCAGGTTCCTCAAAGTCAGCCCAAGAGAGCAAACATGTGAGCACAACTTGCACTGTCTCCCATGCCCCAGTGTGGAATCTCAAGACCTGAGTTTTACCCAATTAATTAATTACTAATTTATATGAGACCTGATCTTGCTCTCCATCCTTGTAACTCTTAAACAATGAAAATCACAGCCACTACAACAAAAAGCAAAACGCCTTATACCCCTATCACAATGCCAAATATATAAACACAACTATACAAAGACTCCATTGAAAAAAAAGGAAGATTGAAAGTAAAGTCGCTCAGTCATGTCCGACTCTTTGCGGCCCATGGACGAGCCATGGAATTCTCCAGGCAAGAACACTGGAGTGGGTAGCCTTTCCCTTCTCCAGGGAATGTTCCCAACCCAGGGATTGAATCCAGGTCTCCTGCATAGCAGGCAGATTTTTCACCATCTGAGCCACCAAGGAGGGATGCCCAAGAATACTGAAGTGGGTAGCCTATCCCTTCCTCAGGGGAACTTCCTGACCCAGGAACTGAACTGGTGTCTCCTTCATTGCAGGCAGATTCTTTCTCAGCTGAGCTACAAGAGAATCCCATTAAAAAACAGAGAAAGTTTGGGGCTTCTCTGGTGGTCCAGTGGGTAAAGACACCGCCTTGCAGTGCAAGGGGCACCAGTTCCATCCATGGCCTGGATGATCCCATGTGCCGCGGAGCGGCTGGACAGATGTGTCCAATTAGGAGCCAGCACTCTGGAGCACATGTGCTCAGAGCCAGTGCTCTGCAAGGAGAAAGGCCATTGCCATGGGAGGCCCACACAGTCCAAGGAATAAAGATGGATGAAAATAAATAAATAAAAAGCCAATAAAAGAGGCCAAAACTTTTAAAAAATAAAGTTTATTAAAAAGAGCTGAGTAATGAAGATAGGGTGGTTGTGCACAGAGAAAGAAAGAGTAAAAGGGAAATGACTTTGGTTTGGGAAATGGTAGATTTTGAGATGTCAAAAATATATCCAGGGCTTCCCCTGGTGGTCCAGTGGGTAGGGACACCACCTTGCAGTGCAAGGGGCGCTGGTTCGATCCCTGGCCTGGGAAGATCCCATGTGCCGCGGAGCAGTTGGACCGATGTGTCCAATTGCCAAGCCAGAGCTCTGGGGCGCATGCTCCCAGAGCCGGTGCTCTGCAGCGACAGACACCACCGCGATGGGAGGCCCACAGGAGCCAAAGAACAAAGATGGATGAAAATAGATAAATGAAAGACCAATAGAAGTGGCCTGCCCACTCCCCTGCCTCCCCAACCCAACTCCTGCCCAAAATAAATAAATAAATAAATAAATCTTAAAATATATATATATATATATATATATACATATATATATCCATACAGATACATAACAGGTAAAGAAATGTTACTCTGCAATTAATAAAGGATGTTAACCCTGGAGATGCTTTAAAAAAAAAAGTTGCCATTCTGGGAATGATTAAGCAGAAAGCATTAAAAAAAAAAAAAAAAAGAGGCAAGTGACAGGGAGACAAACACCCTGTGGAAATGCCTCTATCCTACTGAGCAGGGGCACAAGAGGAAAAGGAGGAATTCACAAGACAGAGACAGAGAGGATGCAGTGAGACAGAAGGCATTGGACGTGATGTATTCAAGAAAATGGGCAGCAGTTCACTACACTTTAGAGAAAGAGGCAGGTTAAACTAAGAAACCCCACAACATATAAAATTAAAAAACACAGTTGCTTTTGGAGTGGCAGAATTTAGTAGCAGTATGGTGAAGAAGGTCAGATTAGGGAAAAGAGTGATCAGCAAGCTGGGGTGGGGCACAGGCCTTCACTTGGAGGAGGGAAAGAGACAAGAGACAGAGGACTCTACACTCTTCTGGCACTGAGACCTGGCTCATTACACTCACTGCTGCCTCCCAGCATCAAGACCTGTTCCTGGAATAGGTACCCAATAAATACGGTTGATGAAATGTTGTTTATTCAAGGAGTGTCATTGTTTGATTTAACAAATGAATTATTAAATAAATAGTAGTGATATGTGAGGAAGAATGAGAGAATAATCTTGTTATGGAATGCATGCAATCTAGGTATGACGGCTGCAGCTACATTGTCTAAAGATCTAGTTATAAGATAAAAGCTGTAGGTTCAGTTCACATCTGCTGGATATAGTGTTAGGCAGAGAGTGGTAGTCTTGCCATTGAGAGATGCTGAAATTAGTCTCTGACAGTAATCACAATAAAAAGAGTGTCTTTCAGTCTTTCAGTTCAAGACACTAGAATTCAGAGGGAAACACCAGAACAACTGTAGAATAGAAATCCCTCCCTGCCTTGACCAAGAAAGCATCAAGAGATGCAAAAAGAACTCTCAAGGGGCAGGTTGTCAAGAATGGGCTCTCCATGTGGAAGGGCAGTGGGGAGAAAGAAACTAAGAAATCCAGAGGAGTACCCTCAGGATTGTGTGAAGACCCTCTGAAACTAGAGCACACCCACCTCTACTGGGTCTTGTCTTCTGCATCAAATTTGTTTGTTCTGTCCCACTCTTAAAGTCTTTGGAAAGCTCCAGTCTGGGTCTGAGACTATGGAAGGGTTCAGCCAGCACTGGTGACCCTGAGAGGCAGTAGGAGCCAAAGAGCCCCCTAAGTGCTGTGGAGTAATTACAAAGACATCTTGAAGGTTCCAGCTTTGTTTTATTCCCTTTCAAGGGTATTCCCTTTCAAGAAATTCAAGAAAGAACTTTTTTCACTGTTGTTTCTTATTTCATTTTTTCTTCAATTCTGACCAAGGAAAGTTGAGCCAATATGAGGTTTAAAGAGAGAGAACTGGTAGAGGGCAACAGAGAGGTTCAGTTTTAAGAACTGATATAATGTAATGAAAGCCCTGGAAGAAAGGAGAGGTCATGGGATCCAAAGAGAGCTACGGAGGTTTGTTATTACAAAGAAATGTAAAGAAAGAGTCGACAAGAGAGTCCAAAATATAGTACTTAGGTGCAGTCTCAAAACCAACAGGATGATCTCAGTTCATTTCCAAGACAAACAATTCAATGTCATGGTAATCTAAGTCAATGGTCCAACAACTAATGCCGAAGAAGCTCAAGTTGAAGAGTTCTATGAAGACCTACAAGATCTTCTAGAACTAACACCAAAATGTCCTTTTCATCACTGGGGACTGGAATGCAAAGGTAGGAAGTCAAGAGATACCTAGAGTAACAGGCAGTTTGGCCTTGGAGTACATAATGAAGCAGGGCAAAGGTTAATTGACTTTTGCCAAGAGAACACACTGGTCATAGCAAACACCCTATTCCAACAACATAAGAGACAACACTACACATGGACACCACCAGAGGTTAATACTGAAATCAGATTGATTATATTTTTTGTAGCCAAAAATAGAGAAGATCTCTATGGTCAGCAAAAACAAGACCTGGAGCCAACAGAGGCTCAGATTATGAACTCTTTATTGCAAAATTCAGTCTTATTGAAGAAGGTAGAGAAAACCACTAGGTCATTCGGGTTTGACCTCAATCAAATCCCCATACATTCAAAGTGACAAATAGATTCAACATATCAGATCTGATAAACAGAGTGCCTGAAGAACTATGGATGGAGATTTGTAACATTGTACAATCTAAATTACTCCCAGACCTGGCCCTACCTTGGATGGAGAAGGAGCAGCCAATCTGCATCACAACAGACTCTGCCTGAGATGTAAATAAACTTCCATCAACATTCTCACATCTCTTTTAGCAGCAAGCATTAATTGATTTTCAAGCTTTCCTTTAATAACCTAGCAACTAATAAGGTGCCAATCATGCCATAGAAAGTAATAGAGATTATTATTACCCACAGACACAAAGGATTAACAAAAGACAGCAAAGCAGACAGGTAACTATATTTTTTTAAATATAGTGGCATCTTAATTATCTAAAGGCTATTGAGATATATAAGGGCTAGAGCCTCACCTTCCCCTCCTGAGAATCAAGAAATCAGGATGTCTTAAAACAACCCAGCCTGAGAGCTAAATGATGCTTTACAGCTTTGATCACTAGTCTGCCTCTGAGACTACAGTTAGTTACTCAAGTCATCTTGGTTTAAATAAACCAGTCTTGGAAATTCAGTTTGTTACCTCACATCAGATAAATACTAGAAAATTAGAAACCATAAGGAGTACTGCTAGAAGGGTGCATATCACAACATTCTGAGTTCCATTTTTAAAGGATATCATCCATTTTACAAAGGATAACTATACCTTGCCACTCCTCAGGGTCCTGAAGACATCACTGGAGGAATTCAGCACACAAATGGTGAAAATTACTTGATGTCCTTAGATAGTTCTTGTCAGTTTCCAACGATGGTAGGACAATGTGTAAACTCTCTGGATATGTTTACTCAAAAGAGTTTCAGTGTTTAAAGCCATACACTTGTTTATCTGAAAAACTGATATGTGAGGGCCACCTTACTCTCCCAGTAGGCCACACAAGGATGCTCAAATATATGTGACACCGCCATTTGCACACTGTTCAAAAGTAAAACTGAGAATGGATGGTGCCTCTCAAACCACTTTCGATGCTCCTATCCATACTGAGGGAAATCAGGACTCCATAAGCAAAATGAAGATCCAAATATCACGTGAAGTAGAAAAGATCTTGAGACCATTCAGTCCAAGCCCCTGCAGAAAGGCTAGGTGACCGGAGGGCACCATTCCTCTGCCTGCAGAGCAGGAACCAGAGTCTATATCCCCTGCTTTCTGAGGTGGATATAACTAACCATATCACACACACATGCACACAGACACATCCTTCCCTGTACTTACTGGCAACTTCTCCACCCCTTCCCAATCTCCCATTGATCCACAGGCCTGATGCACTCACCTGCAGAAAGCAGTGTCCGACTGGGGCATGCTCTGGAAGGGTAGCATTGTACACCTGTTTCAGGAAAATGGGCTCGTTGTCATTCACATCGTCCACAGTGATGCTCACCCGGCAGGTGGCAGAGAGCGGGGGCACTCCGAGGTCTTGGGCCACCACTCTCAGTTCTATGGCCTCCTGAACCTCTCGGTCCAGACTCCGGGTGGTGGTGATTACACCGCTTTCAGGATCGATACTGAAGGAGGGTCCACACTCAGCCGTGGGCCTCAGAGCCTCTGGGTTGCAGAGAGCAAGGGGAGGGAGAGGGACCAGCCCATAGCGCAGCCGAGCATGGTCGCTGCCAGGCTCATCTGCATCCGAGGCGCTAACCTGCAAGACCGCGGTGCCAGGAGCAGCGGCCTCAGACACGGAGGCCCAGTAATGCTCCTTACTGAAGACAGGAGGCTGATCGTTGAGATCAGCCACCCGAAGCAGCAACGTCTCCTCGGTGCTCAGCGGCGGGGTTCCTGCATCTGTAGCCACCAGTCGCAACCCATACAGGTCTCGGCTCTCCCGGTCCAGCGGACCCGCGACGCAAAGGAAAAATACTCCTGGGGAGCCTCCGGACTGCAGCGCAAAGGCTCCCTCGCCGCCCTCCAAGGTCAACGAAATGCTCGCATCTCCGAGGCCCGTACCAAGCCCCCAGGTGGCCTCTTCTTCCTCCTCTGGGTCACCGTCTGCGTCTGACACGGAGACTCGAGCCACATAGTCGCCAACTCGAGCGCCCTCGAAGACGCGCGCGGCGCCTCCTTCGGTGAGGAAGAGTACATGGATGGCGGGCCGGTTGTCATTCACGTCTAGCACTGCAATGGACACGCGCACTGTGGCGGCCTCGGGCTCGGCACCTCCGTCGCGGGCCTCCACCACCAGCTGGTGCCAGGCCTGGGCCTCTCGGTCCAGCGGTCTCTGCACCCGCACCACTCCGCTCAGCTCCTCCACTGCGAAGTAGGCCGCGTCGCCCAGCAGCCCGCCGCTGCCACCTGTCCCCGGCGCCTGCCTGGAGCGGATGCTGTAGCGCACGTGACCGTTGGCCTGTCACGGTCCCATTTGATCCACAGGCCTGATGCACTCACCTGCAGAAAGCAGTGTCCGACTGGGGCATGCTCTGGAAGGGTAGCATTGTACACCTGTTTCAGGAAAATGGGCTCGTTGTCATTCACATCGTCCACAGTGATGCTCACCCGGCAGGTGGCAGAGAGCGGGGGCACTCCGAGGTCTTGGGCCACCACTCTCAGTTCTATGGCCTCCTGAACCTCTCGGTCCAGACTCCGGGTGGTGGTGATTACACCGCTTTCAGGATCGATACTGAAGGAGGGTCCACACTCAGCCGTGGGCCTCAGAGCCTCTGGGTTGCAGAGAGCAAGGGGAGGGAGAGGGACCAGCCCATAGCGCAGCCGAGCATGGTCGCTGCCAGGCTCATCTGCATCCGAGGCGCTAACCTGCAAGACCGCGGTGCCAGGAGCAGCGGCCTCAGACACGGAGGCCCAGTAATGCTCCTTACTGAAGACAGGAGGCTGATCGTTGAGATCAGCCACCCGAAGCAGCAACGTCTCCTCGGTGCTCAGCGGGGGGGTTCCTGCATCTGTAGCCACCAGTCGCAACCCATACAGGTCTCGGCTCTCCCGGTCCAGCGGACCCGCGACGCAAAGGAAAAATACTCCTGGGGAGCCTCCGGACTGCAGCGCAAAGGCTCCCTCGCCGCCCTCCAAGGTCAACGAAATGCTCGCATCTCCGAGGCCCGTACCAAGCCCCCAGGTGGCCTCTTCTTCCTCCTCTGGGTCACCGTCTGCGTCTGACACGGAGACTCGAGCCACATAGTCGCCAACTCGAGCGCCCTCGAAGACGCGCGCGGCGCCTCCTTCGGTGAGGAAGAGTACATGGATGGCGGGCCGGTTGTCATTCACGTCTAGCACTGCAATGGACACGCGCACTGTGGCGGCCTCGGGCTCGGCACCTCCGTCGCGGGCCTCCACCACCAGCTGGTGCCAGGCCTGGGCCTCTCGGTCCAGCGGTCTCTGCACCCGCACCACTCCGCTCAGCTCCTCCACTGCGAAGTAGGCCGCGTCGCCCAGCAGCCCGCCGCTGCCACCTGTCCCCGGCGCCTGCCTGGAGCGGATGCTGTAGCGCACGTGACCGTTGGGTCCTAGGTCACGGTCGGTGGCGCGCACGCGACAGACCTCGGCGCCTGGCGGAGCGTCCTCGTGCACCGCAGCGCGGTACTCGCTCTGCTCGAAGACCGGAGGATTGTCGTTCTCATCGAGCACTAGCAGTTCCACTCGCAGGCGGCCCGTGCGCCGCGGGCTACCGCCGTCCCACGCCTCGATCTGCAGCTCGTGGGCCGCCTTCGCCTCTCGGTCCAAGCGCCGAAGCAGCACCAGGTCTAGGGGTTCAAGGGGCGACGAGGACGGCAGCGATCCCGGGAGCCCGTAGCGCAGCTGGAAGAACGGCCCGGCGGGGTCTTCAGTATCGTCGGACGGTTGCACCAGGGTGTAGCCCTGGATACTGAACAGCCCGGCGTCCGGGTCTTCGGCTTCTGGCAGGCGGAAGGCGGTACCCGGCGGGCTGAGCTCGGAGACGTTGAGTTGCAGGGAGTCGCGGGGGAAGCGGGGCGAGTGGTCGTTCACGTCGTTGACGCGGATCTCCACCTGCACCACCGCGCCCAGCAGCGTGGCGGCCACGAAGCTGTAGTGGTCCCGCCGCTCGCGATCCAGGCGCCGCGCCGTGCGGATAATGCCTGTGTCCGGATGCACGTGGAAGTCGTCCAGCAGAGGGGAGTCATCGGAAGCCTCCGACAAAAAGAAGCCTTCCCCCTCCTGCTGCTGCTGCGAGGCCGGCAGCCCCGCGCGGATGTCGCCGACCAGAGTGTCTGGAGGGAGGCCCTCGTCCACGGAAAGGCTGAGGTTGAACACCTGAGCAGACGAGCCCGAGGCCGCCCACAGCCACGCGTGTACGAAGAGCCCGAGCAGGAAGCGCTTCGCCCGGGCGCCGGCGCCGCCCTGCTGCCCGCTGGGTGACCCTTTACTCCCAGGGAGCAGGAGGCGCTTCCCCGCGGGAGCCCCGCGCTGCTGACGCCGTTCGCCCATCCTCCGCCCCAAAGGGCTCATTTCTCCGCCAGCGCCTTGGGAAGGCCCCCGGGTAACTGCCAGCTTGTGGCGGGATGGCAGAAAAATCCAGGAGCCCCTTCGGTGTCTGAGCCAAAGAAGAAAAGACTTTGGCAAACAAACCAACAGACCCAGGAGTTCCCGCGGTTACATCCGCAACTGGTGAAGACGTCCTCAGCTTGCAGACGGGGAGCTAGGCTCGAGCTGCCTCTGTGTCGCAAGCCACCTCTTCAGCCCCTGGATTTCTTTAAACGAGTCTCACCTCTTTTCCTCTCTCCTTTTATTCCTTCTACATCTGTTCCTTGTTCTGCGCGGCTGGTTGTTTCCCCCTGGTAAAGTCAGGTGCATTATGTCTTTTGCCAAAAAGGATGAAATTATTTAAAGCGCACACACCAGGAAAGGCTGGGGGTCGGGCCAGAGAAGGGGGTGGAGTAAGGGCGGGAGGCCGGGAGCGAGGGCGCGGGGCCGGAGCTGGAGGGCGGGAGGGAAGGAGAAAGGGAGAGGTGCCTCGGGCTGCGGCGTAGTCGGCTCCAGGGGCGGCCGCACCCGCCGCGTCTCGGGGCGCCGTGGACCGCGCGGCTCCCTTCCGCCCAGCCCCCGTCGCCTCCCCTCCGCGCACCGTGACGCGGCCGCACACTCAGGCAAACTCCCACCTGCAAAGCGCCGCTGCCGCTGAGCACATTGGTGGTCAGGCTGGGGGCGGAGGACCGGAGGCCAAAGGAGAAAGGACTCCGAGACTGGGGCCGTGGGGCGGGTGGGGGTCGCGCAGGCGGGGCGTCTGCCTGAGCTGTGGGACCAAAAGTGGCGAGGGGTGGGGAAAGCGAGGAGGCAGCCTCTCCGCGTTCTTCCCCCTGCATCTCCCTCGACGGGCCCTTCAGCGGGTCTGATGCTGGGGGGCTCCTGCCGAGCGGGGAGAGAGGGGGGTTATCATCACACTGGGGAGTCAAACTTGTGTTCTCCATGTGGCGAGAAACACTCGTCCCCAGCGGAAGGACAGATGGAGTCAAAGGCCGATGCACAGCTGGGGCCAGGATGACTGCAAAGGGGAAAGGCAGAACTTGAAAAGCCTTCGAGAAACCCCGGAAGGGAAACATGGTGCACACAGGCGCCTTGGGAAGGCCCCGGGTAACTGCCAGCTTGTGGCGGGATGGCAGAAAAATCCAGGAGCCCCTTCGGTGTCTGAGCCAAAGAAGAAAAGACTTTGGCAAACAAACCAACAGACCCAGGAGTTCCCGCGGTTACATCCGCAACTGGTGAAGACGTCCTCAGCTTGCAGACGGGGAGCTAGGCTCGAGCTGCCTCTGTGTCGCAAGCCACCTCTTCAGCCCCTGGATTTCTTTAAACGAGTCTCACCTCTTTTCCTCTCTCCTTTTATTCCTTCTACATCTGTTCCTTGTTCTGCGCGGCTGGTTGTTTCCCCCTGGTAAAGTCAGGTGCATTATGTCTTTTGCCAAAAAGGATGAAATTATTTAAAGCGCACACACCAGGAAAGGCTGGGGGTCGGGCCAGAGAAGGGGGTGGAGTAAGGGCGGGAGGCCGGGAGCGAGGGCGCGGGGCCGGAGCTGGAGGGCGGGAGGGAAGGAGAAAGGGAGAGGTGCCTCGGGCTGCGGCGTAGTCGGCTCCAGGGGCGGCCGCACCCGCCGCGTCTCGGGGCGCCGTGGACCGCGCGGCTCCCTTCCGCCCAGCCCCCGTCGCCTCCCCTCCGCGCACCGTGACGCGGCCGCACACTCAGGCAAACTCCCACCTGCAAAGCGCCGCTGCCGCTGAGCACATTGGTGGTCAGGCTGGGGGCGGAGGACCGGAGGCCAAAGGAGAAAGGACTCCGAGACTGGGGCCGTGGGGCGGGTGGGGGTCGCGCAGGCGGGGCGTCTGCCTGAGCTGTGGGACCAAAAGTGGCGAGGGGTGGGGAAAGCGAGGAGGCAGCCTCTCCGCGTTCTTCCCCCTGCATCTCCCTCGACGGGCCCTTCAGCGGGTCTGATGCTGGGGGGCTCCTGCCGAGCGGGGAGAGAGGGGGGTTATCATCACACTGGGGAGTCAAACTTGTGTTCTCCATGTGGCGAGAAACACTCGTCCCCAGCGGAAGGACAGATGGAGTCAAAGGCCGATGCACAGCTGGGGCCAGGATGACTGCAAAGGGGGGAAAGGCAGAACTTGAAAAAGCCTTCGAGAAACCCCGAGAAATCTGGGACACACATGGTGCACACCAGGCTTTATTAGGCCGTGCTACCACTCCGCGCGACGTGTGAGCGGCTTGTTACTCCCCGCTGCTACCAGGAATGACGACAACAGATTCGGCTAGCGAGCACTTACTATGCATTCAGCGCCATCACGACACTCGCCGCGATGGTTTACGATGCTGATTTATGGGCAGAAAGAGTGGGTAGCCCGGGCCATCACCTCTCCGAGCTCCACCATCACCCCTGAGGAGGGAAGTTTGCAGGCAGAGCAATTCCTGATACCACTTTCAAAACAGCTTGTGTCTGAGGCCAAGAAGTATGCCAATGAATTGCCACAGGCTTACCTTCAATTATCCGTAATAATAGGTAAAAATTGATAAATTGCCTCTATTGAAAATCGCCTAAGGAAAGACTCTCTGCCCTCTTAAAGATGGCCGCCATATTTAACAAGTGGTTTCTGCAATTTTTCATTTCGGCCAGAGGGAAGGATTAATTTCCTAGGTATCATGGCCCACCTTTGCTGTTGTTTAGTCCTTAAGTCACCGCAAGGATTGTAACCCACCAGTCTTCTGTCCATGGGACTTCCCAAGGCAAGAAAACTTGAGTGGGTTGCCATTTCCTTCTCCAGGGGAATCTTCCTGACCCAGGAATCGAACCCCTTCTCCTACACCGGCAAGCGGATTCTTTATCACTGAGCCATCAGGAAGCCCTTTAAGGAGGACCCAAAACCCTGCATAGTGGTTTCTTGCCTTCTCCGCGGAAACTCGAGACTGGGGCCGTGGGGCGGGTGGGGTCGCGCAGGCGGGCGTCTGCCTGATCAAAGTGGCGAGGGGTGGGGAAAGCGAGGAGGCAGCCTCTCCGCGTTCTTCCCCCTGCATCTCCCTCGACGGGCCCTTCAGCGGGTCTGATGCTGGGGGGCTCCTGCCGAGCGGGGAGAGAGGGGGGTTATCATCACACTGGGGAGTCAAACTTGTGTTCTCCATGTGGCGAGAAACACTCGTCCCCAGCGGAAGGACAGATGGAGTCAAAGGCCGATGCACAGCTGGGGCCAGGATGACTGCAAAGGGGGGAAAGGCAGAACTTGAAAAAGCCTTCGAGAAACCCCGAGAAATCTGGGACACACATGGTGCACACCAGGCTTTATTAGGCCGTGCTACCACTCCGCGCGACGTGTGAGCGGCTTGTTACTCCCCGCTGCTACCAGGAATGACGACAACAGATTCGGCTAGCGAGCACTTACTATGCATTCAGCGCCATCACGACACTCGCCGCGATGGTTTACGATGCTGATTTATGGGCAGAAAGAGTGGGTAGCCCGGGCCATCACCTCTCCGAGCTCCACCATCACCCCTGAGGAGGGAAGTTTGCAGGCAGAGCAATTCCTGATACCACTTTCAAAACAGCTTGTGTCTGAGGCCAAGAAGTATGCCAATGAATTGCCACAGGCTTACCTTCAATTATCCGTAATAATAGGTAAAAATTGATAAATTGCCTCTATTGAAAATCGCCTAAGGAAAGACTCTCTGCCCTCTTAAAGATGGCCGCCATATTTAACAAGTGGTTTCTGCAATTTTTCATTTCGGCCAGAGGGAAGGATTAATTTCCTAGGTATCATGGCCCACCTTTGCTGTTGTTTAGTCCTTAAGTCACCGCAAGGATTGTAACCCACCAGTCTTCTGTCCATGGGACTTCCCAAGGCAAGAAAACTTGAGTGGGTTGCCATTTCCTTCTCCAGGGGAATCTTCCTGACCTAGGGATTGAACCCCCATCTCCTACACCGGCAAGCGGATTCTTTATCACTGAGCCATCAGGGAAGCCCTTTAAGGAGGACCCAAAACCCTGCATAGTGGTTTCTTAGGGCAATAGTAAGATGCCTTTTTAATATATATAATTGCTAATCTACAGCCAGACCATCATTAACAGGTCTGATAAAATAAAATGATTTTATAGCAAACATGTTTCAAGTATATAGAGACATTATTGAAATAAATTCAGTGTTTCTTCACCAATTCATCCCCTTTCCATTGAGATATGTTACCAGTCTTTAGAGTCTATTTTAGTAACAAATAAAAAATCAGGAACTTGAAGTATCTATTTTCCCATTCATCTTTAAGCTTTCTCTTTTATCATGCACAATTCAAGGTCTCCTGCCCATTTCACAATGCCCTTCATGAATTCCTTAGCAAACTTCTAGAATTCAATTTAGTTGAGTAAAAGAAATAAAATTATTTCTTAAATATCCAAAAAGTAATTTTAGGCAACACAGGAGGCAACAGCCTGCAAGCAGTAAGTCCAGATCTGACCTTCTTGAGAGAAGTATCAGGGTATAACCTGCAAGAATTGGATTTTGAAACAGGGCAATCCTGATTCTGCTCTATAATTTGGGGCAAATTATTTCAATCTTGATAAGTCTCAGTTTCCCCTTCTCTGAATGGAGTGTTATAGCCTTTAACTCACAAGGATGTTATAAGTCTTAAATGAGACTATGTATGTGGACTAGCACATAGAAAGCATTCTGAAGATATTACTTCTCTTGTCCTTTGTTGTTTACATGATTAAATATTATATGAATGAAATGTTTTGAAACTCTGACTTGTTACGGCCCTTGAGTCTGTGAAGAGGGAAAATGTAAAATTCCTAGATTCATGAACAGAAATCATCATGGGCAGAAAGAGCAGATTTTCCCTTGGTAATACTTGATTTAAGTGGAACAGGAAGTCCATCATAAGAAAAAAAAAAACATTTTCTCCAATCTGTAGATAGTCCATCATTTTGGATAGTTAACTTAAATAGTCTAGATAGACACTAAAGGCCTGAAGCATCTCATATTAATCCTTCAGGAAAGAAATTATAATTATTATCTCCATCTTACAGATGAAGTAACTAAGGTTCAGCGCATTGCAAGTAACTTGATCAAAGTCATATAGGTGTAAATATGTCTGTGGTGGTAGACCTGATGTCTATGGTCTTCTGAGCTCTTTACTGGTCATTTATCATCTCTGTAACTTTTTGTTTAAAACTGATTGTCTTGCTTTTGAGTTCTCATTGAAATCCATACAGTGAGATAGTAAGAGTTTTGGAAAGACCTGGGAGAACTACAAAAAATAACTTTGAACAATGTGCTTGGGTGAAGGTGAAATGACACAGGAGAAGAGTCACAGTGAAGCAGCTTCTTTGGAACTCAACAGAAAGAAACCAACTATTTAGAAACAATACTAAAGGCAAGTGAGGAGGGTTGGGTGGGATATGGAGGCATTTATTTCCTTCTGCTACCTCAAGAGGAAGACCCTTTGAAGTTAGGAAGAGTGCTATGACTGAGGGGAGGACCCTTGCCATCTTTGGTTCTTTTACCCTCTTTCTAAAAGTATGAACTGAAGACTGGAGTGTGTGGGGTTAAATTTTGTATGAAAACTTGGCTAAGACAATGGTGCCAGTTCTTTAGTCAACCATTAGTCTAAAGGTTGTTATGAAAATATTATGTAGATGTGATTAAGATATGAGGAGACATAGATATGAGGAGTTGACTTTTAAGTGAAAGAGATTACTCTTAATGATATGGCAGCCCTCACCATATCAGTCCCTTGAAAGCCTTATGAGCACCATTTGAGGTTTTCTGGAGAAAAAGGAATTCTGCTTCAAGACTATAAAGATCCTGCCTCAGTTTCTGTCTTGCTGGCCTGCCTGATCAGTTTTGAACTTGCCAGTCCCCACAATCCTTTAAGCTAGTTATAGTATGTCTCTTGGTTCTCTTTCTCTGGAGAACTCTAATTCAGAGCTTTATAAGAATAAATGATTTAGTGTCTAATATCAGAGTCTGTATTTCATATCATTGCTCAGTCATTAATTTGTGTCCATTTCTTTGTGACGCCATACACTGCAGCACAGCAGGCTTTCCTGTCCTTCACTATCTCCAGGAGTTTGCTCAAACTCATGTCCATTGAGTCAGTGATGCCATCCAACAAATGCATCCTTTTCTCCCTCTTATCCTCCTGCCCTCAATCTTTCCCAGCATCAGGGTCTTTTCCAATGAGTCATCTCTTCACATCAGGTGGCCAAAGTATTGGAGCCTCAGTTTAAGCATCAGTCCCTCCAGTGAATATTCAGGGTTGTTTTCCTTTAGGATTAATTGGTTTGATCTCCTGACTGTCCAAGGGACTCTCAAGAATCTTCTCCAGCACCACAGTTCAAAGGCATCAATTCTTCAGCACTCAGACTTTTTTATTGTCCAGCTGTCACATCCATACATGACTACTGGAAAAACCATAGCTTTGACTATATGGACCTTTGTCAGCAAAGTTATGTCTCTGCTTTTTAAAATGCTGTCTAGGTTTGTCATAGCTTTTCTTCCAAGGAACAAGTGTTTTTTAGTTTCATGGCTACAGTCACCATCTGCAGTGATTTTGGAGCCCAAGAAAACAAAGTTTTTCCCCATCTATTTACAATGAAGTGATGGAACTCAATGTCATGGTCTTAGTTTTTGAAATGCTGAATTTTAAGCCACCTTTGTCATTCTCCTCTTTCACCTCTGAAAGAGGACTTTTAGTTCTTCTTCACTGTATTTTGTGTTCATAAAGGTTTAAAATCATGATCCTGGACATGATGAGGATCTTGTCCAGATAGGTAATTACATGATAGATAATCTATCATACCTCCCTACCTTAGGATGTAAGCCATAGGTGATGGTTTTCCCCTCTTTTTTGGTGTTGGGAACTGATACTATACACATCTATTCTCTTTTCTCAACCCAACAGAATATGATTTAATTTTACAGAGTATTTGTCTCTGTTTTGGCATTAATATATAGTCATTTCCTCCAGTTCTTTGGGGAGTTGAAGAAAAACTGATAATTTCTTTATAGAAACATTTCATCATGTGGTTAGGGAGAAGTATATCATGGTTTATCAGTAAGTAGATTTATATATATGATATCAAATCATATTTTTCAAATCTAGTATAAACTAGAATATAAGAGTTGTGAACTAAAATTCTCCCTACATTTGACGATTTACGGTACCAGTAGGTCTGAGACAGAAGCCCTAGCTAAAGTAATTCCTTCCCAGTTTCCCCCAAATCCCTCACTTTCTTCTAAATTGCTTATTATCTTGTAACTGGTAAAGCAGATCAACTTCTCCACACTCCCTTCACCAGGTCCCAGATGGTCTACAAAGACCAATCAAACCTGCTCAAACACATAGCCTTTAAGATTTGGTTTTTCATCTCTGTCTTTGGTGCACACATCCACATACACATGGACACACATCTTGCTCTCCCTGAAAGCCTTTCTTCAGATGAAATGATCCCAGCTTCTTATTTCCCCAGCCCTTTAATCATTTTGTTTCTGTTCTCTGAACTCCTTCCAATTTCCCTATGTATTGAATAAGATGTGGAAACCAAAACCACACACCATTTTCTAACAGGGTCTATGCATTGCCAGATTTAGGCAGGCTGACTTACTCTTTCAATCAGCAATCACAGCCAAGTCCAACAGGTTCTTAACAAGTAGACGACTGAACAGGTGTGACACCCCCTTTCCAATGAAGTATGAACTTGCATTCACTGTTTAAGCCACCTTTGTCATTCTCCTCTTTCACCTCTGAAAGAGGACTTTAGTTCTTCTTCACTGTATTTTGTGTTCATAAAGGTTTAAAATCATGATCCTGGACATGATGAGGATCTTGTCCAGATAGGTAATTACATGATAGATAATCTATCATACCTCCCTACCTTAGGATGTAAGCCATAGGTGAGGGTTTTTCCCCCTCTTTTTGGTGTTGGGAACTGATACTATACACATCTATTCTCTTTTCTCAACCCAACAGAATATGATTTAATTTTACAGAGTATTTGTCTCTGTTTTGGCATTAATATATAGTCATTTCCTCCAGTTCTTTGGGGAGTTGAAGAAAAACTGATAATTTCTTTATAGAAACATTTCATCATGTGGTTAGGGAGAAGTATATCATGGTTTATCAGTAAGTAGATTTATATATATGATATCAAATCATATTTTTCAAATCTAGTATAAACTAGAATATAAGAGTTGTGAACTAAAATTCTCCCTACATTTGACGATTTACGGTACCAGTAGGTCTGAGACAGAAGCCCTAGCTAAAGTAATTCCTTCCCAGTTTCCCCCAAATCCCTCACTTTCTTCTAAATTGCTTATTATCTTGTAACTGGTAAAGCAGATCAACTTCTCCACACTCCCTTCACCAGGTCCCAGATGGTCTACAAAGACCAATCAAACCTGCTCAAACACATAGCCTTTAAGATTTGGTTTTTCATCTCTGTCTTTGGTGCACACATCCACATACACATGGACACACATCTTGCTCTCCCTGAAAGCCTTTCTTCAGATGAAATGATCCCAGCTTCTTATTTCCCCAACCCTTTAATCATTTTGTTTCTGTTCTCTGAACTCCTTCCAATTTCCCTATGTATTGAATAAGATGTGGAAACCAAAACCACACACCATTTTCTAACAGGGTCTATGCATTGCCAGATTTAGGCAGGCTGACTTACTCTTTCAATCAGCAATCACAGCCAAGTCCAACAGGTTCTTAACAAGTAGACGACTGAACAGGTGTGACACCCCCTTTCCAATAAAGCAACAGCTTGTGAGTAGATAATTATTCAGTGTGGAAAAGTAATTGACTTGCTTTCATCCAAAGGGATTTTTAGAATAGTCATACATTTGAATAAGACAGCATGAAGGACAGAGCTAGTGAAGAAAAAGATAATAGTGTTTAATCCTGCCCGTATTTTCCTAGGTGTAATTGCTCTCTGTGTGAAATAAAGGAAGCCAATCTGTTTCCTGTGACAAAGCAAAGTTCACTGAAATACATATATATAATGTATGTTATAACAATTCCAAGCAAGAGAAAGCAAAGGAAATACCCAGAGCCCTGCCAATTCCACAAATATTCAGTGAGAAAAACACCTGGATTCTCCCCAAGCCACAGCTGTTCAGTTGGAAAATGACTGGATCCCATTGAATCAAAGCAGTCAGGGGAAAGAGCCACATCCGGCCCAGTGTGTCTCCTCAGTACGACAGGCACACATGAATCCTATTTGATCAAGACACAGTTATTTTGGAAATAAATAGATCCTGCTGGATTCAAGCATGGTTCACAATTAGCACACACAGATGGGGATGTACTGGGTACAGATATTATCTGTGAGAACTCCCTCGGTGCACAAACATTTGATAAGAAAACTTGTGCCACAGATTTCTGACCATGTCAATATCTCAGTTATTTTCCTCGTGAAACATATGTAGATCTGGCAGTGCTGTTGCTTGATTAAGTTTGCCTGGATCACATAGGATCTAAGTGTTTTGCCTGACACTTAAGATTCAGCACAGTATGTTTACAAAGAAAAGTGCAAAACTATTTGAATGTCAACCTTATTCACTAGTATGATTAACAACACAGTAGCATAATCACAATAGGAATGTTCCAGGCCTTTCTGAATGGATGCAAATTAAGGAAAACACTTTTACCTCTATCATCACAGTTTACATTTTCTGCATATGTTCATCTTTTTTGACACAAACATCTGTGTCTAAGGCAACATTTTCATTACATTTTCAAAAAAATTTTCAACAATTCATTCTAAAAATACTGTTATCTGTCCTAAATCAAACCTGAAAATTAGGCAGATATTTACACAAATTAAATAATCATTGAGTTTATCTACTTCAATACATACAGAGTATTCTTACAGCTACTATAATTTATGAAGAATGGATCAGTGCTTAATTTCTTTTTTCTTTTTTATTTATTTATTTATTTTTAAAGTTTTTACAGAGTTTTGTTGTTCACAGACATGTATGTTCCCAGATCAGTCATATGCATATCCCTGGTCCCCTCCCCACTCCCAGAACCCCCATCTTACCCCTCCAGGCTGTCACAACAAGCCCTTGTAGGATCTCCTATTCCCTTAGCGCAATGACAATAGCTATCTTATAGTGCTCAATTTTTTTTTTTTAAAGATTTATTTATTATTTTGGGCGGGGGTCGGGTTGGGGAGGGAGGGGAGCGGGCGGGCCACTTCCACTGGTCTTTCATTTGTCTGTTTTCATCCGTCTTTGTTCTTTGGCCCATGTGGGCCTCCCACCGCGGTGGCGTCTGTCGTCACAGAGCACCGGCTCTGGGCGCATGCGCCCCAGAGATCCGGCTCAGCAATTGGACACATAGGTCCAGCCGCTCCGCGGCACATGGGATCTTCCCAGGCCAGGAATTGAACCGGCGCCCCTTGCACTGCAAGGCGGTATCCTTACCCACTGGACCACCAGGGGAAGCCCTCAATATTTTTAAAGATGTTTTTAAATTGCAGTCTAAGCAAATCCTAAGGAGAGAGTTTATGCTTTGAGAAGCCACAGACTTGGATTCTAAGGGCTCTAAAACCCTGAACTCTACCCCGGATCACATAGGATCTAAGTGTTTTGCCTGACACTTAAGATTCAGCACAGTATGTTTACAAAGAAAAGTGCAAAACTATTTGAATGTCAACCTTATTCACTAGTATGATTAACAACACAGTAGCATAATCACAATAGGAATGTTCCAGGCCTTTCTGAATGGATGCAAATTAAGGAAAACACTTTTACCTCTATCATCACAGTTTACATTTTCTGCATATGTTCATCTTTTTTGACACAAACATCTGTGTCTAAGGCAACATTTTCATTACATTTTCAAAAAAATTTTCAACAATTCATTCTAAAAATACTGTTATCTGTCCTAAATCAAACCTGAAAATTAGGCAGATATTTACACAAATTAAATAATCATTGAGTTTATCTACTTCAATACATACAGAGTATTCTTACAGCTACTATAATTTATGAAGAATGGATCAGTGCTTAATTTCTTTTTTCTTTTTTATTTATTTATTTATTTTTAAAGTTTTTACAGAGTTTTGTTGTTCACAGACATGTATGTTCCCAGATCAGTCATATGCATATCCCTGGTCCCCTCCCCACTCCCAGAATCCCCATCTTACCCCTCCAGGCTGTCACAACAAGCCCTTGTAGGATCTCCTATTCCCTTAGCGCAATGACAATAGCTATCTTATAGTGCTCAATTTTTTTTTTTAAAGATTTATTTATTATTTTGGGCGGGGGTCGGGTTGGGGAGGGAGGGGAGCGGGCGGGCCACTTCCACTGGTCTTTCATTTGTCTGTTTTCATCCGTCTTTGTTCTTTGGCCCATGTGGGCCTCCCACCGCGGTGGCGTCTGTCGTCACAGAGCACCGGCTCTGGGCGCATGCGCCCCAGAGATCCGGCTCAGCAATTGGACACATAGGTCCAGCCGCTCCGCGGCACATGGGATCTTCCCAGGCCAGGAATTGAACCGGCGCCCCTTGCACTGCAAGGCGGTATCCTTACCCACTGGACCACCAGGGGAAGCCCTCAATATTTTTAAAGATGTTTTTAAATTGCAGTCTAAGCAAATCCTAAGGAGAGAGTTTATGCTTTGAGAAGCCACAGACTTGGATTCTAAGGGCTCTAAAACCCTGAATTCCTGGAAGAGTCTCTTCTACCCAGCAAGTTTCCCAGGAAACAGGACTGCCACCCTTGGAGAAGCCATGGTAGAAGCTGCTTCTGTTGTCTGTAATTTCTTATTTCCTATAACTATTTGTATTCAGTGCAAAAGAGAGAGAGAGAGAGAAACAGAAGAATGAAATTCCAGAAGCTCTTGGCTTGGCAAGATGTGTTCAATTAATAAACCATAGTCCAGCAGGAAAGCAAGCCTGAATCCCACCGCCACTATACCTGACCACTATACCCTGAGTGTTTTACCCATCAGCTGAACACCAGGATACCTACAGCAGGAACATTACTGCCTTTGCTAGAGCTTCTCTTGAAAGACCACTTCCTGTCTCTGCGAATGTATATTTTTTCCTCTCTGCCTTCATGGACTTTTATCCCTAGCCCTCTACTTTATTTATAAACCCAGCTTCAAAATTTTTACTGGGTGCTTTATCTTCAAGATCTCCTTTGAAGGCTTTCAGCCTCTCTTATCATGTGTTTTTATTCACCTGCTTCACCTGAGAGTTTTATTCATTGTTCTTTCCTTCTTTCAACCCTTTGTCTCCAATCCAGGCATAATTGGGAAGCTTACATCTAACAGCCAAAAAAAATGCAGTATAGAGATGTTTAAAAGCCCAAACGATCAAAACCTTCACAGGATACAGAGGTATGTTAAAACCTTGGAAGCAAACAGCGGCAATCCGACAGGCAGTGGCTCATTTGTGAGCAAGTGTGCAGTGCAGCCCATGAGGGAAAAGACCGAGTTGTATCAGTCTGCAGAGTGGCCACAACTACCAATCCTTTGAACTCTGCAGTGCCCAGAGTGAAATATGTCAGTCTCCCAGCCCTTCCTCTGCAAGCTTGTCACCAGCAGCAAAGTCATGGTCACAGATCCAGGCAATCTGAAGGATTATTCAGGAGTTCACTTTCCTGCTCCTAGACACAGAGGATCTCCATGGCCAAATCCCCAGACCTTGCATGGCCAAAAGGGACTTTGCAGATGGAAATTAAATTACAGATCTTAAATTGGGGAGATTGTCTGGATGGATCTTTATGAGTTAAAAAGGAAACAAGAAGTTCAACAGAGTCTGAGAAGGAAATGGGACAATGAAAGCAGAGGTCAATATGAAGGGACCCTGAGGGAAAGAATTCAGGCAGCCTCTGAAGGATAACTGCTTTACAGAATTTTGTTGGTTTCTGCCAAACATCAACATAAATCAAATAAATATGCATATGTCCTCTCCCCCTTGAACCTTCTTCCCTTCTCACCCACCTAGGTTGTGACAGAGCCCCAGATTTTGTTCCCTGCGTCACACAGCACATTCCCATTGGTTGTCTATTTTACATATGGTAATGTAAGGCCATTACATATTATAATAACATGAGCAACGAAAAGTTCCAACATGGAGTGAGAACTGACTTCTCCCTGCAACATCTCTAGAAGCTGGAAAAGGCAAGGAAGCAGATTCTCCTCTGAACACCCAGAAGGGCCACAGCCCTGCCAACACCTCTATTTTATCCCAATGAGACCTGTGTCCAACTTCTACTCTCTAGAACTGTAAGACCACACATTGTGTTGTTAGGCCATGAAGTTTGTGATAATCTCCTTTGACTTTCACCTTTTTGTGTTTTTATTCACCTGCTTCACCTGAGAGTTTTATTCATTGTTCTTTCCTTCTTTCAACCCTTTGTCTCCAATCCAGGCATAATTGGGAAGCTTACATCTAACAGCCAAAAAAAATGCAGTATAGAGATGTTTAAAAGCCCAAACGATCAAAACCTTCACAGGATACAGAGGTATGTTAAAACCTTGGAAGCAAACAGCGGCAATCCGACAGGCAGTGGCTCATTTGTGAGCAAGTGTGCAGTGCAGCCCATGAGGGAAAAGACCGAGTTGTATCAGTCTGCAGAGTGGCCACAACTACCAATCCTTTGAACTCTGCAGTGCCCAGAGTGAAATATGTCAGTCTCCCAGCCCTTCCTCTGCAAGCTTGTCACCAGCAGCAAAGTCATGGTCACAGATCCAGGTAATCTGAAGGATTATTCAGGACTTCCCTTTCCCCTGCTCCTAGACACAGAGGATCTCCATGGCCAAATCCCCAGACCTTGCATGGCCAAAAGGGACTTTGCAGATGGAAATTAAATTACAGATCTTAAATTGGGGAGATTGTCTGGATGGATCTTTATGAGTTAAAAAGGAAACAAGAAGTTCAACAGAGTCTGAGAAGGAAATGGGACAATGAAAGCAGAGGTCAATATGAAGGGACCCTGAGGGAAAGAATTCAGGCAGCCTCTGAAGGATAACTGCTTTACAGAATTTTGTTGGTTTCTGCCAAACATCAACATAAATCAAATAAATATGCATATGTCCTCTCCCCCTTGAACCTTCTTCCCTTCTCACCCACCTAGGTTGTGACAGAGCCCCAGATTTTGTTCCCTGCGTCACACAGCACATTCCCATTGGTTGTCTATTTTACATATGGTAATGTAAGGCCATTACATATTATAATAACATGAGCAACGAAAAGTTCCAACATGGAGTGAGAACTGACTTCTCCCTGCAACATCTCTAGAAGCTGGAAAAGGCAAGGAAGCAGATTCTCCTCTGAACACCCAGAAGGGCCACAGCCCTGCCAACACCTCTATTTTATCCCAATGAGACCTGTGTCCAACTTCTACTCTCTAGAACTGTAAGACCACACATTGTGTTGTTAGGCCATGAAGTTTGTGATAATGTGTTACAGCAGCAATAAGAAACTAATACATCCTCAGATAATGACAAGGTCAGTTTGTCCTCTTTTCTGCCTTCTCCATAGTAGATACCAATTTTTCCAGTCCCTCTGTTGTCTCTCAAAGGTCTAACTTTCCTTTGCAAAGAAGGCGGAAGTTGTTATCACAGCATTAGTTTTATTTCCAGCCAGCAGTGTCTCAAGGGACTGATTCCAGCTGAAAATCTGGGCAGGTTCATTTCAGAGAATGTGTTTCCTGCTGTGTCAAATGAGGGGTTTTTTCCTTTAATTGAAATGCATTATTCAAAGTTTTATTATTATACAAAATGTTTTAGAAAAATATCTGCAACAAAACCCACTCTTGTTTAAAAGGTTAAAAGAATACTGTGCAAATAAAATCCAGTCACATTGTTAAAACCTTAACTAGAAGAGCATTTGGGGTACAATTGAGAGGTAGCTACAATTTATCTGAGGTAGAGAACAAAGTCTTTGGGAAAGGAGTTAACACAAAGGTTAGTTGTAGAGCAAAGTGCTTGGCCCAGCAGCCGCAAAATGGGATTCTGGGTATATTGTGGAGAGAGATAAATCCTGAGTGTGGAAACAATCTCAGTGTTCTATAATGGGCCATAAAATTGACTCAGTGGGGGTTACTGGCCTAATAGGTAGGAAACGTGCTAACACACAGGCAAGGAATCGCTTTCCTTTAATCCCCAAATTCTCAAATGTAAACACACTGGTAGATTTAAATTTTTCTGATCCCTTCTAAGAAACACATTTTATGTTGTAAGCTGCTACACAGGCACAGATAACATAACTGGAACAATAGTTTCACAACACCAACCTTCCCTTATAATGTGACATATATTTCCTAATTTGTATTATTACTTTTCATTGTTTGTTTTTTTTTTTCAACATCTCTAGAAGCTGGAAAAGGCAAGGAAGCAGATTCTCCTCTGAACACCCAGAAGGGCCACAGCCCTGCCAACACCTCTATTTTATCCCAATGAGACCTGTGTCCAACTTCTACTCTCTAGAACTGTAAGACCACACATTGTGTTGTTAGGCCATGAAGTTTGTGATAATGTGTTACAGCAGCAATAAGAAACTAATACATCCTCAGATAATGACAAGGTCAGTTTGTCCTCTTTTCTGCCTTCTCCATAGTAGATACCAATTTTTCCAGTCCCTCTGTTGTCTCTCAAAGGTCTAACTTTCCTTTGCAAAGAAGGCGGAAGTTGTTATCACAGCATTAGTTTTATTTCCAGCCAGCAGTGTCTCAAGGGACTGATTCCAGCTGAAAATCTGGGCAGGTTCATTTCAGAGAATGTGTTTCCTGCTGTGTCAAATGAGGGGTTTTTTCCTTTAATTGAAATGCATTATTCAAAGTTTTATTATTATACAAAATGTTTTAGAAAAATATCTGCAACAAAACCCACTCTTGTTTAAAAGGTTAAAAGAATACTGTGCAAATAAAATCCAGTCACATTGTTAAAACCTTAACTAGAAGAGCATTTGGGGTACAATTGAGAGGTAGCTACAATTTATCTGAGGTAGAGAACAAAGTCTTTGGGAAAGGAGTTAACACAAAGGTTAGTTGTAGAGCAAAGTGCTTGGCCCAGCAGCCGCAAAATGGGATTCTGGGTATATTGTGGAGAGAGATAAATCCTGAGTGTGGAAACAATCTCAGTGTTCTATAATGGGCCATAAAATTGACTCAGTGGGGGTTACTGGCCTAATAGGTAGGAAACGTGCTAACACACAGGCAAGGAATCGCTTTCCTTTAATCCCCAAATTCTCAAATGTAAACACACTGGTAGATTTAAATTTTTCTGATCCCTTCTAAGAAACACATTTTATGTTGTAAGCTGCTACACAGGCACAGATAACATAACTGGAACAATAGTTTCACAACACCAACCTTCCCTTATAATGTGACATATATTTCCTAATTTGTATTATTACTTTTCATTGTTCTGTTTTGTTTTTTTTTTTTGTAATGCTAGCCAGCACCCACTAAGTGATCATGATCTGCAGTTTAAAGATGCATCTTTAGGACTTCCCTGGTGGTCCAGTAGGTTTAAAGAGCCCACCTTTCAGTGCAAGGGGCACCAGTTCCATCCATGGCCAGGAAAGATCCCACGTGTCGTGGAGCAGCTGGACCGGTGTGTCCCATTAGGAGCCACCACTCTGGAACACATGTGCCCAGAGCCGGTGCTTTGCAACGAGAGACGCCACTGTGATGCAAGGCCCACATAGGCCAAAGAATAAAGATGGATGAAAATAAATAAATAAGTAACCAATAAAAGATGCCAAGATTTAAAAATAAAGAAATAAAAATACATCTTCAGTAATATTATTTATCACCGAAATAGGCATTTTTTGCTGAATTAGTACTAGGAGTGTTTTCACTATTACCAAGTGATAGTTTGGAACTGTCTACCTTTAATATCTTTTCCAACTTCATGACTTCCTAGTTCTCCCTTGAGAGGAAGAATATTTTTCTGAAGTTTCTTTTTTAGTAGAATGAAGCAAGAACTGACAACTTGGAACTTTTCCTCCAGAGAGTTTATTTAATAAATAAATGATTATCTGAAATAGCTCTGGCATTTTTTGTTCACCAGTGATTAATTTCTAAATAAAATCAGGAATTATTGAAATTTATTCCCAAATCAGCATTGGTATTTTCGAATTTTGATTTCAGGAATGAGGGAACCAGAATCAATCCTAAGAGGTAAAGTATTTTGAGCCACTTTCTGCCAGCATTTTGATTTCCAATATTGGATCCTAGTCAGCATCACCTTGAAAATTCCTTCCAGTCCCCATCCCTAAATCTGCTCAAACAAGTAGCATCCTAAGACTCCCAGAACTCTGCTCCATCACTTGAGTTTCAACAATCTTGATCACAACACAGTTCTCAGGTTCTTCCCTATAAAATAGGAGTGACACTAAACTCTCAGGACTGAGGAATAGTTAAGAAACCGTGCTAACTCTACAGAGATGCAAAACAATAGCAATCACTCATCAGTTTGCTGAGCGGTGAC
The DNA here is from genome assembly GCA_022376925.1 of Tragulus kanchil. Lineage (NCBI taxonomy): Eukaryota > Metazoa > Chordata > Mammalia > Artiodactyla > Tragulidae > Tragulus > Tragulus kanchil. The sequence goes on from JAIOJX010000025.1 coordinate 47,606,197, forward strand.
AGATTCCAATTTCCCTTTTTCTAGAAACAGGCTCCTCATTACCAAACAAAACTGGACCAGTTGACATACCCAAGTTTAAAACCCCTAGCTATTGCACTTCCCTGGTGGTCCAGTAGGTTTAAAGAGCCCACCTTTCAGTGCAAGGGGCACCAGTTCCATCCATGGCCAGGAAAGATCCCACGTGTCGTGGAGCAGCTGGACCGGTGTGTCCCATTAGGAGCCACCACTCTGGAACACATGTGCCCAGAGCCGGTGCTTTGCAACGAGAGACGCCACTGTGATGCAAGGCCCACATAGGCCAAAGAATAAAGATGGATGAAAATAAATAAATAAGTAACCAATAAAAGATGCCAAGATTTAAAAATAAAGAAATAAAAATACATCTTCAGTAATATTATTTATCACCGAAATAGGCATTTTTTGCTGAATTAGTACTAGGAGTGTTTTCACTATTACCAAGTGATAGTTTGGAACTGTCTACCTTTAATATCTTTTCCAACTTCATGACTTCCTAGTTCTCCCTTGAGAGGAAGAATATTTTTCTGAAGTTTCTTTTTTAGTAGAATGAAGCAAGAACTGACAACTTGGAACTTTTCCTCCAGAGAGTTTATTTAATAAATAAATGATTATCTGAAATAGCTCTGGCATTTTTTGTTCACCAGTGATTAATTTCTAAATAAAATCAGGAATTATTGAAATTTATTCCCAAATCAGCATTGGTATTTTCGAATTTTGATTTCAGGAATGAGGGAACCAGAATCAATCCTAAGAGGTAAAGTATTTTGAGCCACTTTCTGCCAGCATTTTGATTTCCAATATTGGATCCTAGTCAGCATCACCTTGAAAATTCCTTCCAGTCCCCATCCCTAAATCTGCTCAAACAAGTAGCATCCTAAGACTCCCAGAACTCTGCTCCATCACTTGAGTTTCAACAATCTTGATCACAACACAGTTCTCAGGTTCTTCCCTATAAAATAGGAGTGACACTAAACTCTCAGGACTGAGGAATAGTTAAGAAACCGTGCTAACTCTACAGAGATGCAAAACAATAGCAATCACTCATCAGTTTGCTGAGCGGTGACAGATTCCAATTTCCCTTTTTCTAGAAACAGGCTCCTCATTACCAAACAAAACTGGACCAGTTGACATACCCAAGATCTATACCTCCCTGGCAGGATCTCATTGGTCTGTGGCTCTGATGGGAACTCTAGTCGGTGATGCCGGGGCAGGAGGGGAGCATGATCTGACAAATTGCCTCAACGGTTACACCCACCAGGCCTGCTAATTTCCCTTCTATTTTGGGAAGAACAATTTTTTTAAATTGTTGTATATCAAAATGACTTTGGCTCTCAAGTATAGCAAATCAGTAAACTATAACGTTAATATAATGTTCTTTTGAATAAAAATAAAGATGAAAAAACTAAAGAGAGAAACAGAGCTCATGCTGCTTTCTTTAAAACTGAGTGCATGCATGCTAAATTACTTAGTCATATCTGATTCTTTGCGACCCTATGGGTCATAGCCCACCAGGCTCCTCTGTCCATAGGATTCTTCTGCATTGACAGGCAGATTCTTTACCACTAGCACCACCTGGGATGCCCATAAAATTAAGGCAGGATCACAATTCAAGGCTTTACAACAGTAAGCAGGTAGTTAGAAAGTGTACTACTTTGAACCATATGGCAAAACTGCTTTGTAACTTTGTCTTTTAATCCCATTAAGTTCTATGGAAAAATTTTGTGTTTGGGGGGCAAGAACCTGGTCTCTTTTATGGAAGTGGTAGAAGATAAAAGGACAAAGAAAGGTCGCTGGAAAGTGCATGTGGGATGTGAGACAACAGCTAGGAAGGTACCAAGAAATCTCTTGACTGTCAAATATTTGCCGAAAGCCACACAACACAACAGGAGCCCAGAAAACTCACCTTCCCAACCTGTACAGACCAGAACCTAAGCGAGGATAATCAAATACTCCACTTGAAATGTGGCTTATAAGGAGAAATGCACCCAAAATTCCAAATAAGGATTTCAAAGGGAAATGTTAATATCTATATTTAGATTCAGCAGCCCTGGGGGGGAATAGGGTGTTGATTTATGAAGCTGAGAGAAATTATGAGCATCTGGAATATTAAGGACACACTGTTAGAGGAAGACTTTCATCTCTAATTTGTACTGAAGTTCTAGAACTTTCCAACATCATGATTTGGACTCATAACATCTTATGTGTGTGTGCGCACTCAGTCTTGTCTGATTCTTTGAAACCGCATAGACTGTAAACCACCAGGCTCCTCTGTCCCTGGAATTTTCCAGCAAGAATATTGGAGTGAATTGTCATTTCCTTTTCCAGGAAATCTTCCCAACTCAGGGATTAAATCCAAGGTCTCTTGCATCTACCTGCATTGGCAAGTGAGGTTTTTACCACCTAAGCCACCATAACATCTTAGAAGTTTCTATGTAGTCAATTAAGAAGTGTTATACCCAACCACTGGACGACTTGATTGATAGAGCAGTTAGACATAGCAGTTAAAGATAAATACAAAACAAAATAGTTAAATTTTATTCTTTTGTTTTTTTATTTAGACAGAACTTTTTTAAAAATTATGATGAGCAACTTTTGAAATCAAAAGACATTTTTAAAGTCTACCAGGCGGCTTTGTCCATGTAATTCTCTAGGACATTCAAGTGGGTAGCTGTTCCTTTGAAAAGAATTCAGAATGAAGGGGGTTCATAGGCAGAATTGGCGAGGAGGTTAGTGGGTCCCAAGGACAAGGAGAATGAGGTGAGGGACAAAAAGAAGGACAGTTATTTTTCTAACATGAAGTATTTGTTATGATAAGATAAACCCCAAACTAAGTTTATTGTCTTATGTTTACCCTGTAGGCATAGAAAAGCCTTTACACTAGAATGTCTCACCTAGCCCAGAGCCTGTCCCCTGGCTAATCTCATGTTGGGGGTGTAGGACTGGAATGACTTTACGACCTTAAGATATTGTTTCAATAACCAACTGGGAAATACAAATTGTCATGCCTAAACTAAAATACAAATTGTCATGCCTAAACTGGCAAGGCGGGGATACTCTTCTACCCCACTTCCAGTGTCTATGCTGGAAGCTTTTCCATATCCTTTCTTACTTTAATAAACTTTTCACTGCATGAAGCTCTGAGTGACCATCACCAAGTCTTTTGATACCAGTGTGAATTCTTCTCCATTGGAAGGTAACCTACCATCGTCTATCACCTATCACCTTCCTCCAGGGCATCTTCCTGATCCAGGGATGAACCCAGGCTTCTGAATTGCAGGCAGATTCTTTACCATTTGAGCCACTAGGGAAACCCCTTAAAAGAATCACTGAATTAAAAGAAAGGCTGAAATCTCTCTATTAATACCAGAAAGCCTAGCTGTCCAATTACGAAGCCATTCCCAAGGCAAAGAATCTAAATGAATATAAACTTCCTCTTGTGGGCTGAACTTGCAGACAGAGGCTTAAAACATAAGAGTAATGTCTCGGGCTTCCCCTGGTGGTCCAGTGGGTAAGGACACTGTCTTTCAGTGCAAGGGCCGCCGGTTCGATCCCTGGCCTGGGAAGATCCCATGTGCCGCGGAGCGGCTGGACCAATGTGTCCAATCACCGAACCGGAGCTCTGGAGCGCATGCGCCCAGAGCCGGTGCTCTGCGGTTACAGATGCCACCGCGATGGGAGTCCCACGGGAGCCGGGGAGCAAAGACGGATGAAGATAAATGAAGGATCAATGGAGGTGGCCCGCCCGCTCCCCTCACTCCCCAACCTGACCCCAGTCCAAAATAAATAAATAAATAAATCTTTAAAAAAAAAAAAAAAGAGTAATGCTCAGGGTGGAAAAATACACAATGATCTTCTATACTATTGGATGAGTAAATTACTATCTCATAAATTATCTTGTTTCTCTTCAAATTTGCATAAAAATTGTTTTTCCTCACTTCTTGCATGGGGTTTTCTAAATATATTCAATACATTCCTCATTACTTTTTGGCCTTCTTTTTCAGCCATCTTTAAACCAACATAAAAATGAACACTTTAAATCATTGAGTTTTGTTTATGTTTGAGGTAGAGACAAACATATCACTTGGCCTTTGGGTGGATCCAGTCATCTACTCCCTAAACAAGCAGATTACTGAGGTGACCCTCATAAGGGGCAGTGAGAGCCAAATTCTTTCAGCTGACATTCCAGAAAGTCATATTATAAGCATATATATTAAGCACTCAAGGAAGAATCCAGTAGACAAAATTCCCTATCTAGAAGAACTCACAATCTAGTCAGGGAAGCAGATAACTAAAAAAATAATTATGAGATAAATAATGTTGCAATAAGGTGCAAACCAAAATCTAACTGGACTCAGAGGACAGCTTAACTTTCATACAGATCCAATCTGGCTAAAAGACTTGAGCTCTGGGCTTCCCTGATAGCTCAGTGGTAAAGAATTTGCCTGCCAAGTCAGGAGACACAGGTTCAATCCCCAATTCGGGAAAATCCCACATGCCACAGAGCAACTAAGCCCATGAGCCACAACTATTGAGCCTCTGCTCTAGAGCCTTGGAGCCACAAATATTGAGCCCATCTGCTGCAGCTACTGAAGCCTGTGTGCCCTAGAGCCCGAGTTCCACAACAAGAGAGGTCACCACAACAAAAAGCCTGCTCACCTTAACTAGAGAGTAGCCCCCACTCCCTGCATCTAGAGAAGAGCCTGTGGCAGCAGTGAAAACCCAAAATAGCCAAAAATAAATAAATAAATACATAAAATTAAAAAAAAAAGATGAGCACTTTAGTTACTTGTTTACCGTCTGGTCAGCCCTACTTTAAACTGTCAGATCCTCGTGTATTTTATTTACATCTTTGTCCCCAAGATCCACAACAGTATCGAATTAGTGAAGGTTACCATCATTTCAAATCTATAGGTTTGAATCTGTTTGGTCTCCACAACTCTTAAATAAACTCTTCAATCAACAAAGTCCATTCCTTGAGTCATAAGAACACCCAATCCCTGTTGACTTTGGCAAATGACCTGGCCCACCCACACACCAATGGCAGTGTTCCCATGAGGGTTCCAGTGGGTCTCCAGCAGCCAAATGTAGATCGGGTACTCCTAATGCATATTTTGTTTGAGATCTCTGCTGCATTTGAGAAGACTGACCTGCTTTAAATGTGTCTCCAGTGACTTACACAAAACTTAACTCTCCCAAGTTTCTTTCTCTCACCTGCTGATTCAAAATCTCCAAGAAGGGGACCCAAGCATGGGCACTGTTTTTAAAGAGGCAGGGGTAGTTCTAGAGTACAGGTACAGCTGACAACCACTTTCCCTGATTCTTCCCTTCTCACTTTAAACCTCAGGAAGATGTAAAGGTTAATGTCAGGATGGAAGTAGGACAGAACTAGACAACTAGCCCTAAAATTGCCTTCCACAGCAAAGGCATCTCTTTTCCTGGGTACATGCTTCCAAAATGCTGCAAACAGGACATTGTAATCGTGATGCCCTTAGATGTAATTTACATGAAAACAATTTCTGTAAGATTCAGGAAATACTAGTTACCATACAGAGAATATTGTTATTGCCATGGTGATTACTATTTAAGAAATAAACAATTGACACCCCTGCATGTGCCTTCTCCCAGCTGTTCTATCTAGACCCCGACCATGCTCACTTTCTCCCTCAAGAGCTAATTCCTCATTCTTACCTGATGACTAGTCTTCTGTAGCTGACATTTTACAGGCACCAGATACTTCTTAATCCTGACAAACCATTGTCTCCCCTGAACTTTTTTTCTCTCTGATATAATTCATTTACTTTTTTAAAAATAATTTTATTTATTTATTTTTTAAGTTTTTACAGAGTTTTGTTCACAGACATGTATGTTCCCTCATTTACTTTTAATAATGTGACTACCTACCCAATCACCTAATTTAGCCCAAAGCCCAAAGCAATCACTGAGTCCTATTGACTACACTCCTAATTACTGTTCAAATCTCTTTTCATCTCTCTGGCAGAGCTTTAATCTAGACAATCAAGTCTTGTTCAAACCACTGTAACTGCTTCTTGACTAGCTTGCCAGCCCCTAGTATCTAAACATTCTCTCTCTCCACTGTTAGCCTATAAAATACTATCTGAGTTACCTTTCCAAAGCACATTCTGATTATTCCTGTCACTCCCCTTGCTTAAAGACAGGAGTGGATCCCCAGTGAGAACCAGCATGAAACCTCCCTAGTCCAATAGGCAATATGCTTTTCACTACTGAACGCCAGCTTATTCCCCAACCTCACCACCTTTCTTTCCTTCCAAGGAGTCTAAGAGTTCTGTTTTGAAAGTTCTAGAGAAGGCCTCTCAATTGTAAACATTCAAATGTACTCAAGACCTAGACACAAGCTCAACCCACAGAAATGCAAATTCCTGGACAATCAGTTCGTTTTTCTTTGTTGCTTGATTTTATTTCACATGCTAGGTTTCTTTCACATCATTCATTCTGATTTCCATACAGCAGTTCTACCTAATTCCATTTTAAGTCTGATTCCAACAGCAAAGCTCAGAAACACTGCCATCTTGTGATGGAAGAGAAATGGAAACAAAGAGATCCTCCTTCACTTTTCCTGGTACATGCTTCCAAAATGCTGCAAACAGGACATTGTAATCGTGATGCCCTTAGATGTAATTTACATGAAAACAATTTCTGTAAGATTCAGGAAATACTAGTTACCATACAGAGAATATTGTTATTGCCATGGTGATTACTATTTAAGAAATAAACAATTGACACCCCTGCATGTGCCTTCTCCCAGCTGTTCTATCTAGACCCCGACCATGCTCACTTTCTCCCTCAAGAGCTAATTCCTCATTCTTACCTGATGACTAGTCTTCTGTAGCTGACATTTTACAGGCACCAGATACTTCTTAATCCTGACAAACCATTGTCTCCCCTGAACTTTTTTTCTCTCTGATATAATTCATTTACTTTTTTAAAAATAATTTTATTTATTTATTTTTTAAGTTGTTACAGAGTTTTGTTCACAGACATGTATGTTCCCTCATTTACTTTTAATAATGTGACTACCTACCCAATCACCTAATTTAGCCCAAAGCCCAAAGCAATCACTGAGTCCTATTGACTACACTCCTAATTACTGTTCAAATCTCTTTTCATCTCTCTGGCAGAGCTTTAATCTAGACAATCAAGTCTTGTTCAAACCACTGTAACTGCTTCTTGACTAGCTTGCCAGCCCCTAGTATCTAAACATTCTCTCTCTCCACTGTTAGCCTATAAAATACTATCTGAGTTACCTTTCCAAAGCACATTCTGATTATTCCTGTCACTCCCCTTGCTTAAAGACAGGAGTGGATCCCCAGTGAGAACCAGCATGAAACCTCCCTAGTCCAATAGGCAATATGCTTTTCACTACTGAACGCCAGCTTATTCCCCAACCTCACCACCTTTCTTTCCTTCCAAGGAGTCTAAGAGTTCTGTTTTGAAAGTTCTAGAGAAGGCCTCTCAATTGTAAACATTCAAATGTACTCAAGACCTAGACACAAGCTCAACCCACAGAAATGCAAATTCCTGGACAATCAGTTCGTTTTTCTTTGTTGCTTGATTTTATTTCACATGCTAGGTTTCTTTCACATCATTCATTCTGATTTCCATACAGCAGTTCTACCTAATTCCATTTTAAGTCTGATTCCAACAGCAAAGCTCAGAAACACTGCCATCTTGTGATGGAAGAGAAAGGTGGAAATCAAAGAGATCCTCCCTTCACACATTTATCCAACAAGAAGAGTTGAGAACTGGAGAAATCCTCTCACCATCCCCCTCTTCCCTTAAAATTAACAGTTACTTGACCACCAGCAGAAACTTCAAATTACAAAACTCTACATCCAGTGTCTGTATTGTTAATTACTCTCTTTTGTAGAATCCTGTTGATTTCTCTCAACCAGATTATTTAAGGATATTGAAGGACACATTTATTTAAGTACCTTTTACAGATTCAGGTGTTTTATTGACCCAGAGAACATTTTCAACATTTTTTAAGAAATTTATATGAGCTCCAGGTCACGTCTGCCAGCCCTACTAGGGCAGCAATGTATTGCCTGTTTGACAAGATAAAAGCAAAGCAGGGAAGATAAAAAGCTTTAAAGAACTACTAATTGAGAGAATAAATGAATGACTACATTTATAGCAAATACGGTGACAATTTCAAAAGTGGAAGCAATTGCTTTTATAATATTTTTGGAAGCACCTATTTTATTTTGAAATTTTAAGCCCATCTTGAAATATCTGCATGTTCTTTCATCTTGACCCAAGCACCAGCAGCACCTGGAAGCATGCTACTTTTAAGTCATGATTGAGAATAAATAATAATGGATGTGCAGAGAGGTGAAGTGTTGTGGCCAAAGGCATATCAAAACTAGGATCAGGGGCTTCCCTGGTGGTCCAGTGGGTAAGAAGTCTGCCTTGCAGTGCAAAGGGCATTGGTTCAACCTCTGGCCTGGGAAGATCCCATGTGCCGCGGAGCAGCTGGACTGGTGTGTCCAATTATGAGCCAGCTCTCTGGAGTGAATGCACCCAGAGCCAGTGCTCTGTCACCACCTTTCTTTCCTTCCAAGGAGTCTAAGAGTTCTGTTTTGAAAGTTCTAGAGAAGGCCTCTCAATTGTAAACATTCAAATGTACTCAAGACCTAGACACAAGCTCAACCCACAGAAATGCAAATTCCTGGACAATCAGTTCGTTTTTCTTTGTTGCTTGATTTTATTTCACATGCTAGGTTTCTTTCACATCATTCATTCTGATTTCCATACAGCAGTTCTACCTAATTCCATTTTAAGTCTGATTCCAACAGCAAAGCTCAGAAACACTGCCATCTTGTGATGGAAGAGAAAGGTGGAAATCAAAGAGATCCTCCCTTCACACATTTATCCAACAAGAAGAGTTGAGAACTGGAGAAATCCTCTCACCATCCCCCTCTTCCCTTAAAATTAACAGTTACTTGACCACCAGCAGAAACTTCAAATTACAAAACTCTACATCCAGTGTCTGTATTGTTAATTACTCTCTTTTGTAGAATCCTGTTGATTTCTCTCAACCAGATTATTTAAGGATATTGAAGGACACATTTATTTAAGTACCTTTTACAGATTCAGGTGTTTTATTGACCCAGAGAACATTTTCAACATTTTTTAAGAAATTTATATGAGCTCCAGGTCACGTCTGCCAGCCCTACTAGGGCAGCAATGTATTGCCTGTTTGACAAGATAAAAGCAAAGCAGGGAAGATAAAAAGCTTTAAAGAACTACTAATTGAGAGAATAAATGAATGACTACATTTATAGCAAATACGGTGACAATTTCAAAAGTGGAAGCAATTGCTTTTATAATATTTTTGGAAGCACCTATTTTATTTTGAAATTTTAAGCCCATCTTGAAATATCTGCATGTTCTTTCATCTTGACCCAAGCACCAGCAGCACCTGGAAGCATGCTACTTTTAAGTCATGATTGAGAATAAATAATAATGGATGTGCAGAGAGGTGAAGTGTTGTGGCCAAAGGCATATCAAAACTAGGATCAGGGGCTTGCCTGGTGGTCCAGCGGGTAAAGAGTCCACCTTGCAGTGCAAAGGGCATTGGTTTGATCTCTGGCCTGGGAAGATCCCACGTGCCACAGAGCAGCTGGACTGGTGTGTCCAATTATGAGCCAGCTCTCTGGAGTGAATGCACCCAGAGCCAGTGCTCTGCAACAAGAGAGGTCACTGCAATGGGAGGCCTATATAGGCCAAAGAATAAAGATGGATGAAAATAAATAAATTAAAAATCAATAAAAGAGGCCAAAAAATTTTTTTAAAAATGCTAAGATCAGAACAACTGCTCAAGGTCACTGCAAGGAGAGAGTCAACATGGCTGGGCAAAGGATAAATGGAACATTTAGAAGTTCACCAACTCTTTTTAACCTTGATTTGAAAAAGAGCATCAGTCTCTCATTTCTTTAACTCAGTCTCTCAGCTTTTATTTCACCACATATGCTAGCTTATTTTTAAGAAAGTCTGTTCTCAGGATGATTATTTTCAAATAATTTAAAACTGGATTTCTCATAAGCAGCACTATAGCCACTGGGGACTTTTGTGCATAGGTGTTTTGAAAGGTCATTGGTCATTCTAAAGCTCCTCCATATCATGTGACAGCATAAAACAAATGCTTTATAAATAATTTGTTTTCCACAGAGTCAATAACTAATTACCAGTCCATGCCCCATAAATAAATCGATATTGAAGAATAGGTCTGCGTGGTTTCATCACGGAAACGATTAGCTGACTGACCAGAGAACAAACACTTGGATTACTACTTTCCCTAGATAGTGTCTTTATGTCTCTTCTTTAAAACTGCTTCTCTTGTCTCCATCATTATTATGACAAAATATGCAAATAAGGAAGGTGAAGCAAGAGTAGCCAAAGATGCAAATTTAAAAATCAGTGATTCTGGAAAATGTTTTGGGTTTCTGAGTTGTTGAGAATACGAGGCAATTTTCAAGACATAGAACAGAATCCACAGAAAGTCAGGTGGGCAGACTGAAGATGTCAGAATTCACATCGATAGCAATGAACCAAAATTTGCAGAATGAATAATTGGTATGGCCCCACTAGTCTAAGTGTTTGAAACAATTTAATGTCCCTGAAACTCAATTTTCCTTCTTAATCTCTTCAGGGATCTATTTTTCTTTTTTTTTTTTTTTAACATTTATTTTTTATTTATTTATCTTTTGGGGGGTGAGGTGGGGAGGCAGGGGGATGAACAGGCCGCTTCTACTGGTCTTTCATTTATCTATTTTCATCCATCTTTGTTCTTTGGCCCACGTGGGCCTCCCATCGTGGTGGCCTCTGTCATCGCAGACCGCTGGCCCTGGGCGCAGGCACTCCAGAGCTCCGGCTCGGTAATTGGACACATCAGTCCAGCCGCTCCGCAGCACGTGGGATCTTCCCAGGCCAGGGATCGAACTGGCGCCTCTTGCACTGCAAGGCGGTGTCCTTACCCACTGGACCACCAGGGGAAGCCCTATTTTTCTTTTATTAACTTTATTTACTTATTTATCTTTGATCACATCAGCCAGGGCCACTCAGGGATTGAACATGGGCCCTAGAATTGCAAACATGAAGTCCTAACCACTGGGTCACCAGGGAAGTTTGAAGGACTTTCGCCATTTAAAAAAAAATTTAAGTTTTCAAAATGAGGGAACTGCCTTGACCACAGTGCAGACTGTGCCCAGGGTTGGAGGCCAACCTCAAAGGAAATCCAGGCCCTTCTCTCCCTTTCCCTCTCCCCAGGCCCCACAGAAGTTGGTTCCTCTTGGCTAAGTTGTCTGCACTTCTTTGGACTTACTTGTGTACATAGTGTGATTCTGGCTGGACCAGGGGCATGGGATCATCTATTCTTAAGAAAACATTCCCAATTTGAGTGCAATAAATTGAGATTTTCATGAGTGCTGAGTCCTGAACAAAACACAAATATCTGACCCTCACAGAGTTGAAAGTCAAAATAAAAAACCATCAGAGAAAACAAACAAGCAGCATATGTGGGGTGAAGGTAGGATGCAGTGATTCTGGAAAATGTTTTGGGTTTCTGAGTTGTTGAGAATACGAGGCAATTTTCAAGACATAGAACAGAATCCACAGAAAGTCAGGTGGGCAGACTGAAGATGTCAGAATTCACATCGATAGCAATGAACCAAAATTTGCAGAATGAATAATTGGTATGGCCCCACTAGTCTAAGTGTTTGAAACAATTTAATGTCCCTGAAACTCAATTTTCCTTCTTAATCTCTTCAGGGATCTATTTTTCTTTTTTTTTTTTTTTAACATTTATTTTTTATTTATTTATCTTTTGGGGGGTGAGGTGGGGGCAGGGGGATGAACAGGCCGCTTCTACTGGTCTTTCATTTATCTATTTTCATCCATCTTTGTTCTTTGGCCCACGTGGGCCTCCCATCGTGGTGGCCTCTGTCATCGCAGACCGCTGGCCCTGGGCGCAGGCACTCCAGAGCTCCGGCTCGGTAATTGGACACATCAGTCCAGCCGCTCCGCAGCACGTGGGATCTTCCCAGGCCAGGGATCGAACTGGCGCCTCTTGCACTGCAAGGCGGTGTCCTTACCCACTGGACCACCAGGGGAAGCCCTATTTTTCTTTTATTAACTTTATTTACTTATTTATCTTTGATCACATCAGCCAGGGCCACTCAGGGATTGAACATGGGCCCTAGAATTGCAAACATGAAGTCCTAACCACTGGGTCACCAGGGAAGTTTGAAGGACTTTCGCCATTTAAAAAAAAATTTAAGTTTTCAAAATGAGGGAACTGCCTTGACCACAGTGCAGACTGTGCCCAGGGTTGGAGGCCAACCTCAAAGGAAATCCAGGCCCTTCTCTCCCTTTCCCTCTCCCCAGGCCCCACAGAAGTTGGTTCCTCTTGGCTAAGTTGTCTGCACTTCTTTGGACTTACTTGTGTACATAGTGTGATTCTGGCTGGACCAGGGGCATGGGATCATCTATTCTTAAGAAAACATTCCCAATTTGAGTGCAATAAATTGAGATTTTCATGAGTGCTGAGTCCTGAACAAAACACAAATATCTGACCCTCACAGAGTTGAAAGTCAAAATAAAAAACCATCAGAGAAAACAAACAAGCAGCATATGGTAAAGCCAAGAAGCGAATCTGATCTTGTTCTAGAGGTTCAGCCATGCTCAGTCCAGATGTTGCAGGTAGGGGGCCCTGTGTGCCCTGATGGGTTTTCAGTTCTTATCATCAGATATTTTTTCCCATCTTCACTGAAGTATAATTGCCAGATGAGAATGGTAGAGATGTAAGATAAAACTTGATATTTTGATATACATATGCATTGTGAAATAAACACCATGATCAAGTTAATTTACATTTTCTCATGTTTTGTTTCTTTTTTTCCCCGATGTGGCTAGAATAGTTAAGACTTAGCAAATTTCAGCATGCAATACATTATTATTAAGTATAGTCACAATGCTGTATGTTAGATCTGCAGAATTTACTCATTTGCATAATTAGAACTTTGGGCCCTATCCCCAGCAACTGCCGTTCTAGTCTCTACTTCTATGAACGTGACTATTTTAGAGTTTTCATATAAATGAGATTGTTCAGTATTTTCTTTCTCTGATTGACTTTTTCACTTGTCATAGTGACCTCTAGGTTCATCCATGTTGTTGCAAATGGCGGAATTTCTTTCATTTTTAAGTTAAATAGTCGTATTCCATTGAGTGTTTGTGTGTGTGTGTCCATCCATCTCTGTACCTCTACCACATTTTCTTTATCCATTCATCCACTGACAAGTTGTTTCCATATCTTGACTACTGTGAAGAATGCGTCTGTGAACAAATCAATGCAGATTTTTAATGTTGATTATGTTCGTACTGTGAACAGCATTTTAATTAGTCCCAGGGTTTTGAGGCAAAATGAGGGAACTGCCTTGACCACAGTGCAGACTGTGCCCAGGGTTGGAGGCCAACCTCAAAGGAAATCCAGGCCCTTCTCTCCCTTTCCCTCTCCCCAGGCCCCACAGAAGTTGGTTCCTCTTGGCTAAGTTGTCTGCACTTCTTTGGACTTACTTGTGTACATAGTGTGATTCTGGCTGGACCAGGGGCATGGGATCATCTATTCTTAAGAAAACATTCCCAATTTGAGTGCAATAAATTGAGATTTTCATGAGTGCTGAGTCCTGAACAAAACACAAATATCTGACCCTCACAGAGTTGAAAGTCAAAATAAAAAACCATCAGAGAAAACAAACAAGCAGCATATGGTAAAGCCAAGAAGCGAATCTGATCTTGTTCTAGAGGTTCAGCCATGCTCAGTCCAGATGTTGCAGGTAGGGGGCCCTGTGTGCCCTGATGGGTTTTCAGTTCTTATCATCAGATATTTTTTCCCATCTTCACTGAAGTATAATTGCCAGATGAGAATGGTAGAGATGTAAGATAAAACTTGATATTTTGATATACATATGCATTGTGAAATAAACACCATGATCAAGTTAATTTACATTTTCTCATGTTTTGTTTCTTTTTTTCCCCGATGTGGCTAGAATAGTTAAGACTTAGCAAATTTCAGCATGCAATACATTATTATTAAGTATAGTCACAATGCTGTATGTTAGATCTGCAGAATTTACTCATTTGCATAATTAGAACTTTGGGCCCTATCCCCAGCAACTGCCGTTCTAGTCTCTACTTCTATGAACGTGACTATTTTAGAGTTTTCATATAAATGAGATTGTTCAGTATTTTCTTTCTCTGATTGACTTTTTCACTTGTCATAGTGACCTCTAGGTTCATCCATGTTGTTGCAAATGGCGGAATTTCTTTCATTTTTAAGTTAAATAGTCGTATTCCATTGAGTGTTTGTGTGTGTGTGTCCATCCATCTCTGTACCTCTACCACATTTTCTTTATCCATTCATCCACTGACAAGTTGTTTCCATATCTTGACTACTGTGAAGAATGCGTCTGTGAACAAGGCAATGCAGATATTTTTTGAGATGTTGATTATGTTTCCTTTGGAAATATAACTAGACATGGGATTACTGGGTCATATGGTTTTTCTATTTTTAATTTTTTGAGAAACTTTCGTACTGTTCTCCATAGTAGGTGTACCAATCTGCATCCACCAACAGTGTACAGGGGATCCCTTTTTTCCACTTTCTCAATACTTGTTATCTTTTGACATTTTGATAGTAGCCATTTTAAAGGTGTGAGATTGCAGTTTTGATTTGCATTTTCTTGATGATTAGCAATGCTGAGCATTTTGACAGGTACCTGTTGGCCATTTGTATGGCTCCTTTTAAAGAAGATCCTTTGCCGACTTGTCAATTTTTGTTTTTGTCCCCTATTCTTTCCATGAAAAATCCAAAATCATCACTGAAACCCACATCAAGAAGCTTTTTCCTAATGTTAAGTTCTAGTAGTGTTACAATTTCCAGTCTTAGGATCAAAAGGTGTTCATCTGAACTGCCAACTTTCCACATTCTGCCATCTGTTATGCAGATAAAATCCCCATCCAGTTCCCATACAACCCTGGGATAAGGTGGCAAAAATTACAGGCCTCTGAGTGGTAAACCATGTAACTAACTACTTTTTTATATATATGCAAGACAGTCTTTCTAATACTAATCTCAGCATAAATATTGAAATTCACATGATATGGATATTGAAAAAAATCCTGCCAAACAGCCTTTCAATGTAAACAGGAGCTAGATACTCCCAAGACCATTGACCATCCTGTCTTCTTTAGTTTCTGTGCTGCTGGTTTATGCTGAAAGCCTGCCTCCTCCAACATCCTCCATTAGACGAAAACAATAGACCAGACCTAGGGGAGATAGTTCTTCACCTGTTAAGTTGGTTGGCAACAGCAACTTAACATTATTTAGAGTGCAGTGTTTTCATTCCCTGGCTATTATTGGGAAAGATTCCCTGAAAGAATCTCTTTACTGTGTATGGGCATATGGAGATATTGTGTTGTCTAGAGTCTGTAAAACACACTTAACAATTCCAAGTGTCTGATTTTAATGGAGTATAATATCCCAGAGGTCTCCTTTCCCTTCCCTCAACATACACACAACCAACTTTAACAAATTTGTTTAGATCAGATTTTTCTAGCTTGTCCACAGAAAATCCAGCCCCTGTCTCTTAGGATATGCTATTGGTCATGCACAGACACTCTATTAATAATTATGAACAAAGCACCAGCCAAGGGCTATTTGGTGGTTACCCTGTGTACTGGGTACAGTTCTTTCTCTAACACTGCAGATTTACAAATCTCCCACAGGCAGACAGTTCACAAAGACCATATGGGCAAGAAGATGTTTTGCTTTGTTTTTTAAATTCTTTTGCAAAACTGTGAAATGCAGATTAATAATTTATCCAACCAAACATTTTCAAGGGATGGAGTAAATTTCAGATAATAGTTGGCCCCGTTTAACATGAAAACACACTTTATGATTTTTAATATGTTTATGGTATATATTTTAATGAATTACTTGCTTTTTGCCTTTTAGATAAAGTCTGCTGAACCTAAACTTTCCATAATGAATCTGTGATATAATTAGGAACATCACTGATACCACATTTCCCCAGGGCCCCCAGGGCCCACTTAGGTATATGGGGCAGTTTCTTAATACACAAAACATCCGGCACTGAATTTTCTAGGCTTCCTTTTTTTCTCTGTTAACATATTTTCTTGTCTCTTGGAGCTAGTTCTTATTGTTTTCCATGTGTTCATTTCTAATAGCTCTGCCCCTTAAAACATCTAGATGAAGCCTTACTTGGCTTCATAACTAGAGAACAAAACTGGGAGATGTAGGTCCTGGTGACTGACAGACTAACTCTTTGGTATCTCCACATGACATCATCTCATGAACAGGATTTAAAACCTGTAGTTTATAAAATTGAAAAAAGGAACAGTTTACATGTTTCAATAATTGTATCTATAAATGAAAATAAGCTAATAAATTGTATTTCTATCTACACATCTAACATCAAGTTTACATCTTCAGGAAGCAGTATATCACAGAGGTCTCCTTTCCCTTCCCTCAACATACACACAACCAACTTTAACAAATTTGTTTAGATCAGATTTTTCTAGCTTGTCCACAGAAAATCCAGCCCCTGTCTCTTAGGATATGCTATTGGTCATGCACAGACACTCTATTAATAATTATGAACAAAGCACCAGCCAAGGGCTATTTGGTGGTTACCCTGTGTACTGGGTACAGTTCTTTCTCTAACACTGCAGATTTACAAATCTCCCACAGGCAGACAGTTCACAAAGACCATATGGGCAAGAAGATGTTTTGCTTTGTTTTTTAAGTTCTTTTGCAAAACTGTGAAATGCAGATTAATAATTTATCCAACCAAACATTTTCAAGGGATGGAGTAAATTTCAGATAATAGTTGGCCCCATTTAACATGAAAACACACTTTATGATTTTTAATATGTTTATGGTATATATTTTAATGAATTACTTGCTTTTTGCCTTTTAGATAAAGTCTGCTGAACCTAAACTTTCCATAATGAATCTGTGATATAATTAGGAACATCACTGATACCACATTTCCCCAGGGCCCCCAGGGCCCACTTAGGTATATGGGGCAGTTTCTTAATACACAAAACATCCGGCACTGAATTTTCTAGGCTTCCTTTTTTTCTCTGTTAACATATTTTCTTGTCTCTTGGAGCTAGTTCTTATTGTTTTCCATGTGTTCATTTCTAATAGCTCTGCCCCTTAAAACATCTAGATGAAGCCTTACTTGGCTTCATAACTAGAGAACAAAACTGGGAGATGTAGGTCCTGGTGACTGACAGACTAACTCTTTGGTATCTCCACATGACATCATCTCATGAACAGGATTTAAAACCTGTAGTTTATAAAATTGAAAAAAGGAACAGTTTACATGTTTCAATAATTGTATCTATAAATGAAAATAAGCTAATAAATTGTATTTCTATCTACACATCTAACATCATAAGTGACACTTGGGTCAACTTAAATATCTTCAGGAAGCAGCAAATAATATCAACGTGTGAACCAGTCAAGTATGAGATACTAGGAGTAAGTGAAGCTAGTAGTGTGTGTCACTCTTAGTAATACAGATAATCTTTAGGAATATTGTTGCTTCAAGCAGGCACAGATATGCAAATCAAATATGGCCTCTAGACAATCATGGTTATTTTATTGGAAAAGTTTATATTTCTTTGGTGTGTCTTTTTCTTTACTACTCACACAAAACACTTCACTCCTGATTACCAAACATTTAGGAATTTCCCCCATCATAACCAGTTCTCCAAGATACCAGCTGGATGTCCTAGAATTTATCTCAGTTCTGACAAAATCTACCTGGAGAGAGCATCAGATCCCACAAGGCAAGGACTCAGTCCCACAAAACAGTTGCACCCATTTTGAACACCAATCACAAGGCCAGGCTGTGCTTCGGCTACAGCTCAGTGGTTCCCAGAATGCCCTCTTTAGCTCAATTTATTTGCTAGAGCAGCTCACAGAACTCAGGAAGACAGTGACTTATGTTATCAGTCAATTCTAAAGGAAATCAACCCTGAATATTCATTGGAAGGACTGGTGCTGAAGCTCCAATAATTTGGCAGCCTGATGCAAAGAACCCAGTCATTGGACAATACCCGATGCAGGGAAAGATTGAAGGCAGGAGAACAAGAGGGCAGTGGAAGATGAGATGGGTAGATAGCATCCCTGACTCAATGGACAGGAAGTTGAGGAAACTCAGGAGACAGTGAAAGACTTCGTGCTTGCAGTTCATGGGGTTCCGCACTGAACTGGTTGAACATATTTTCTTGTCTCTTGGAGCTAGTTCTTATTGTTTTCCATGTGTTCATTTCTAATAGCTCTGCCCCTTAAAACATCTAGATGAAGCCTTACTTGGCTTCATAACTAGAGAACAAAACTGGGAGATGTAGGTCCTGGTGACTGACAGACTAACTCTTTGGTATCTCCACATGACATCATCTCATGAACAGGATTTAAAACCTGTAGTTTATAAAATTGAAAAAAGGAACAGTTTACATGTTTCAATAATTGTATCTATAAATGAAAATAAGCTAATAAATTGTATTTCTATCTACACATCTAACATCATAAGTGACACTTGGGTCAACTTAAATATCTTCAGGAAGCAGCAAATAATATCAACGTGTGAACCAGTCAAGTATGAGATACTAGGAGTAAGTGAAGCTAGTAGTGTGTGTCACTCTTGGTAATACAGATAATCTTTAGGAATATTGTTGCTTCAAGCAGGCACAGATATGCAAATCAAATATGGCCTCTAGACAATCATGGTTATTTTATTGGAAAAGTTTATATTTCTTTGGTGTGTCTTTTTCTTTACTACTCACACAAAACACTTCACTCCTGATTACCAAACATTTAGGAATTTCCCCCATCATAACCAGTTCTCCAAGATACCAGCTGGATGTCCTAGAATTTATCTCAGTTCTGACAAAATCTACCTGAGAGAGCATCAGATCCCACAAGGCAAGGACTCAGTCCCACAAAACAGTTGCACCCATTTTGAACACCAATCACAAGGCCAGGCTGTGCTTCGGCTACAGCTCAGTGGTTCCCAGAATGCCCTCTTTAGCTCAATTTATTTGCTAGAGCAGCTCACAGAACTCAGGAAGACAGTGACTTATGTTATCAGTCAATTCTAAAGGAAATCAACCCTGAATATTCATTGGAAGGACTGGTGCTGAAGCTCCAATAATTTGGCAGCCTGATGCAAAGAACCCAGTCATTGGACAATACCCGATGCAGGGAAAGATTGAAGGCAGGAGAACAAGAGGGCAGTGGAAGATGAGATGGGTAGATAGCATCCCTGACTCAATGGACAGGAAGTTGAGGAAACTCAGGGAGACAGTGAAAGACTTCGTGCTTGCAGTTCATGGGGTTGCAAAGAGGCAGACACGACTGAACAACTAAACAACAACACAGATGAACTGCTAGGTGAAGAGACACACAGAAGTTTGGGAAGGTCCCACACACAGGAGCTTCTGCCCCCGTGGATTTGGGTTGTTACCCTCCTGGTATGTGCATCTGTTCACCCACCTGGAAGCTCTCAGAAGCCCATACTTTGAGATTTTTATGGAAACTTTATAGGCATGATGTACCATTAACTGCATTTTCAGTCCCTTTCCACTCTGGAGAAATTGGGAGTGGACGTAGGGCTGAAAATTTTAAGATTCGAATTACAGCTTGGTCTTTCTGTGAGCAGCCCCATCCAGAAGCCCACCCGAACTCACCTCATTAGAGCAGAAGGAGCTCCTTAAGCCCTCATCACTTAGGAATTTACAAGGGTTTGGGGAGTTCTGTGCCAGGAACTGAAGGCAGAGACCAAAATACACGTTTTCTGTTTTCTCACATTAATAGTTTCATTTTAAAACTATCTTCATCAGTTTTTGTCACATTAGAGTAATGCAACTCAAAAAACCAATAAGTAGTGGTTTTCTTTCTTTTTTATTTTTTTCTTTGAGTGCTCTAACACAGTTTGTTTTCTGGGGAGTTTTCTGTCAAAGTATGAAAGAGTACATCTCTAATACCATATGGAGAAATTGCTTTAAGAATTATTTTCATTCTCCCACAGTTTGGGGGATATTCAGGACACCCAGGAAGGAAGAAGCATGTGGAGGTTCTGAACAGGAGCCCCGGACACAGATTGTAGGGCTTGACATCCTTTCTGCTCTAGTCCCAGACTGAACAATCCCAGTCATGTTTCCCAGGCACCCTGAGACTTTGCTTCTTCATCTGTAATGTGAATGAGAACAATGCGTACTTCACAAATAGATCACAGGAGACAGGCAAAGAAAGGTCTCTGAGCCTGGCAAATATCAAAAGGTCAACATGTGATAGTTACCAGGATCCCCATCATCACGCCATTTTATTTGGCGGAGGAACTGATGTCTTCATTCTGTGATTCTTCACAGCTTCTAGTCGAGTTGCCCCAGGGCTCTCCACCCAGTGAATCAATGGCACTCTTTGTTTCCAGGAGAAGGATGAATAAGACTTAGAACAAGACCTCAATTAAAGTGCTAAATTAATTTTTGTAAATTTCTAACAGAAACAGCAAATGAGAAAGCAAGGCCCTCACTTTCAGGAGTCTAGCTTTGTTAAAGAAAGACAAGGATCTGTGTTTCTAAAGGCCTAGAAAGTGGGACACTTGAGCACTGGGCCCACGCTATAAATCACACAAGAGGAAGAATGCACAAGGATGTACTCGGTCTCCCTCCACAATAGGAAGAGGTGGCAACCCTGGGGGACGGGAGAGCCAGGAATGGAGAAGAAGAGACTGCACCAAGGCTGTTAGATGCCAAGAAAATGGCCTTTGTGGGGTCCTCTCCTTGACCCCGCAGCTTGCCATCGCATCTCAATCCCAGAAATAGGCAGTGCTGAAATCCCCATGTGTGTAAGGATCCAAAAACCCAGGAGGCTCTGAGCTCCAGTCTGGAGCTCCAGGAGCAGAGAGCTCCCTGAAGACCCTGTAACAACTCAGGTCACAGGAGAGCAGCGTCCCAGAGCTCCAGCTCGGAAGGAAGGTCTCTGTATGTCCAGGTGTGTGTGTGTCTGTGAAGGGGGAGTCTGTGAAAACTTTATTTAATTCTTGGCCTGACTGTATTTCAAACCAGAAGTGACTGAGCTTTGTTGAGTTGGCATGATGGTTTTCTCCTACTGCCAAGCAGAAACACGGGCTCGTGGACGACACTGACTTGCATAAAAATAAAGTCACCAGATTCAGTCTTGTGACGGTTTATGATTCTTCTCCTTTATTGCTCTTTATTCACTGATTTTCCAGAAGGTGGTTTTTGCTCCTTCCCTTTAACTCTGGTCTGCATCACTGGCTGCCAGCTTTAGTTACTAAGGAAACAACATCAACTTAACAATGGTTTGCTCTCTCAATGGGGTCTGTGCATCTGGTTTTCTCTGCCCTGGTCTCCTCTCTGCATATTGCAGCCATGTGGAAGGAGGAGTGTTTGAAGCCTCTTCTAGGTTACGGATCAGTCCTTGCTTGGATTCTAACCTAAAGTTGATCCTTCATGGCCAGAAACATGGGTGTTGACCAGTTGCCCAGCATGGCAGTAAACTCTATGCCCTAGGCTCACTGTCCAATCATGTCATGCTCCATGTCTTATGGAAGTAGAAGTCCACAGAGCCCTTTCCTTTGTCCATTTCCTGACAACCACACTTTTATATAGATGAGGTCAAGGTATCAGATATTTCTTACTTTGACTTCTTCTACTTTACTTCTCAAGCTGATACCTACTTTTTCTGGTTCAAAGACCTCTGGAGACATATATGTGCCTGAAAAGAATATTTACTGATTAAAGGATTTTCAATTGTGTTGAAAAGAAAATATCAACCCAGAACTGCACTATGGTGACATAAGACACATTTTTACAAAAGTGAGCTTACCTATGAAAGCTGTGGAATTAAGATGAAAAAATGTTAGTGTGAGAATTTGAAGTTATCCATTTCAGTAGGTCGCCAAAAGAAATAGAGCAATCCCCATGTGTGTAAGGATCCAAAAACCCAGGAGGCTCTGAGCTCCAGTCTGGAGCTCCAGGAGCAGAGAGCTCCCTGAAGACCCTGTAACAACTCAGGTCACAGGAGAGCAGCGTCCCAGAGCTCCAGCTCGGAAGGAAGGTCTCTGTATGTCCAGGTGTGTGTGTGTCTGTGAAGGGGGAGTCTGTGAAAACTTTATTTAATTCTTGGCCTGACTGTATTTCAAACCAGAAGTGACTGAGCTTTGTTGAGTTGGCATGATGGTTTTCTCCTACTGCCAAGCAGAAACACGGGCTCGTGGACGACACTGACTTGCATAAAAATAAAGTCACCAGATTCAGTCTTGTGACGGTTTATGATTCTTCTCCTTTATTGCTCTTTATTCACTGATTTTCCAGAAGGTGGTTTTTGCTCCTTCCCTTTAACTCTGGTCTGCATCACTGGCTGCCAGCTTTAGTTACTAAGGAAACAACATCAACTTAACAATGGTTTGCTCTCTCAATGGGGTCTGTGCATCTGGTTTCTCTGCCCTGGTCTCCTCTCTGCATATTGCAGCCATGTGGAAGGAGGAGTGTTTGAAGCCTCTTCTAGGTTACGGATCAGTCCTTGCTTGGATTCTAACCTAAAGTTGATCCTTCATGGCCAGAAACATGGGTGTTGACCAGTTGCCCAGCATGGCAGTAAACTCTATGCCCTAGGCTCACTGTCCAATCATGTCATGCTCCATGTCTTATGGAAGTAGAAGTCCACAGAGCCCTTTCCTTTGTCCATTTCCTGACAACCACACTTTTATATAGATGAGGTCAAGGTATCAGATATTTCTTACTTTGACTTCTTCTACTTTACTTCTCAAGCTGATACCTACTTTTTCTGGTTCAAAGACCTCTGGAGACATATATGTGCCTGAAAAGAATATTTACTGATTAAAGGATTTTCAATTGTGTTGAAAAGAAAATATCAACCCAGAACTGCACTATGGTGACATAAGACACATTTTTACAAAAGTGAGCTTACCTATGAAAGCTGTGGAATTAAGATGAAAAAATGTTAGTGTGAGAAAGTTTTTTGACTAGTTATCCATTTCAGTAGGTGGAGAAGCCCCTCCATCTAAAACAGTGTTCTCAAGAAGGATAGTGTCCCTTGTGGACAGCATGCTCAGCAGAGCCACGAGGGAGTGAAGGTCTAATTCAGGCATTCGTGCTGGTAGTGCTATGACTCACTGAATGTTTCACTGACTGGTCCTGCTGTCTGGTGCCCTGGAGTGTCCATGCAGATCCTGTCCATGCACAGGATCACTGGCCTTCCTCTCTGCTTCTGCTTCTCTTCCAATGCAGGAAGCTGTTTCACTAGAGGGAGCACTGAGACAGCAGATTAATGTGGTGCACAAGGAGAAAAAAAGAAAACATGATGAGGGAGTCCAGAGGAAAGCCTCACCTGTCTCGAAGCCTTTGTTCATCCTAGGCATGAATGCCAGCATGACCTCCAGGGCCAAGCAAATACAGAGGTACAAAAATAGAAGCGAAAATAATCAGGTCTGCAGAGTTGTCAGGCACTGAGTTATCTTGAGGGAGAATTTTGTCACTTGTGACTTAATGTTCCTACGGCCACTGTGAACCTTTACATTTAAATCTGTAGGAATCCTCAATTACTTGATTGCAAAAAATACTTCTCTCACTTTCTTTCCCTCTGCAATCCTTGGTCAGTTTCATAACATAACAAACTAATTATTAAAATGATTCTTCCAAGTGGAGAGGACTATGGGAAAAATAAGTATCAATATCTAACGTGGAAATACGGTGAGAAAAATTTCAAGATGGAGGTAAAACTCGGGGAGATAATATCGAGGCTCTTCATCCAACCTTCCTGACTGCATTTTCACCATCCAAATCCCTCTGCAGAGCAGTGGGGGAGGGGAGGGGACAGAGTGCTCAACTGTGCAGTGATGGAAATCCTCCGTGCAGACTGTCCACCATGGTAGCCATTATTTCACGAGATTGCTAAGAGCTTGCACTGTGACTGGCACGAATGAGGAAGTGTCTTTAAGTTTTATTTTATTCATGTCAATTAAAATTTAAACTTAAATAACCACATGAGTCTAGTGATTTTGAGCTGCATTGTCCCAGAAGATTTCCAGACCTCGGTTATAAAATGCTGCTCCTTCAGAATAGGCAAAGAAAGCACCAGGCACAGGCATAAGTTAGGCCACCACACTTAACCTTGGTGGTGACCCTATTTGGAATTTCAGAGGATTCCAGAAGCTGATGCTGGGAGAATGGAAATGCGCTAAGATATCCTTTATGATTCTCTTCCAGGCTCATGAGAATTCTACTCCACTCATTGTGTGTAATTGAAGTTTCTCTCTTTCTCCAGACATTTTTCTCATTTGGAGAAGTGTTGGTTGCTAGGAGACTGAATTGCCTTTCCAAGTAGAGTATTTTGGAGAGGAACAATTCACATGATTTTCTCCTTTAGTAAAATGAAAAAATTTTTTAAATGATTGAATACGCAGTGAAAAAGTCAAGCTTTCACATTTCCTTGTGTATTTGTTTTAGCAGTCATAGAACCCTTCATTTACTTTTCCCACTGCCTCACACTGCAAGAAAGAAAACAAAAGCTTCTTTTTCTGTAGAATTTATTAAGAAAGAGTAACATTCCCAGGCCTCCTCCTAGGAATGGTGAGGTGATATCCATCTTGCTTACTTCACAAGGGAGCTGTGAGAATCAAAAATAATATTTTATAATGCAAATTGAAATTGTAAAACACCATCTACCAAAAATATATTAGTATTGCACTCAATAGCTCAAACTCCTTCTTACATGATTTCCATAAATTTGTAAAATCAATCCATCTGAACACATCACTTAATAAGCAAAGAAACTGCAACTTTGAGAAAAAAATAAATTTTTCCAGGCTTCTAATATCCAAAGATTTCACTATTCCATGGTGATTTCCTGCAGGGGAAGGTGGGGGAAAAAACCCTTTTAAATATTCAGGCTGACTTATGTAATCACTGTCAATTAACATTTGAATCCTGCAAACAGAGTTGGGTGAATGAAATATAATTTCCTACATCACTCACCTAATCTGATGTATGACATTTTAAAATAGCTACTAATAAATAATAGTAATGGTGATAATGACTTAGCTAGTAAAGATCTTTTCTTCCAAACTGCTTGGTTTTTGCTAAAAATCCAGTGAAGTCTTCATTTTTTCCCCCACTAACTAAGAGAATTCTCTGAGCATTGTTTGAAAAAACTTGACAATGTTGATCGAATCTGTGGTATTTCCTTCCCTTTTTGTGTGTCTGAGCTAAAGAGTTCATCAAACAGGGGATAGGAGCATTTATTTCGCAAAGAAAGATTATATAATGTAAAAGTCATGTAGCTGAAAGAACTATTTGATAGTTATATTGGATGCCATATTTTTCCAGCTTAACTATGGCTTTTGAGGAGCTCAGATTCCTTAAAAAGTGTCAGTCTGGCAAGCTTCTTCCTTGAAGGAGCTGGTTAAATGAAGGATTTTGACACAGTCACCTTAAAGGTGACACTGGCTTATCAATAGCGTCCCAGAAACACCAGAAACAACTTACATATACTGCCCCAAGGTCTCTGGACCTACCCTGAGTTTCTCAACCAGGCTGCCTAGAGTTCAGAACTGTTCAGAGCTCTTATAGACACCAAGGTATCTCCCTGGCCAACTGTATTGCCTCTGGGAGGCGAGGCAGGTCCAGGCAGCTTTAAAGTTCCAGGGGTGAATCTAATGTGCAGCCTGTTAAGAACAAGGGTCTGAAGGTGCTCTGATTTCAAGTTTCCCTGACTTAAAACAAGTACTTCCCCGTCTGCAACACCAGGGAAAGACTCTGGCCCCAGAGGTAAAGACCTCTGAAGAACAGGAAATCCTCTGCAGCCTGTAACAGGCGATTGTGTGTATAAGATGCACACAGACTCTCCACCTGCTTCTATCTTCCTCCTCTTGTAACCAAGCAGGACCCTGTAGGCCTTCTCAGAAGAGAACCCTGCCCACATCCTCTGCTTGCCTTCTGTCTGTAGAAAAACTTTAGTCAAAGAATAAATTTAATGAGAAAAGGAGAAAATGCAGAAAGGAAAATAGTCAGAATAAGATAACTTTTTGGCCACTATACAAAATCAGGGACATTTAGTTCTCCCTCAAGGACTCTAGGTAATATTTTGAGCCATCTCTTATGAGTTGCTTTTCAAATACTGAAACCTCACCAGGCGGAAAAACTTAACTGTATGTTGCCCACAAGCACGCAGACCCCAGACTGGTTGGAACCAGAAGTAGACATAGTGACTCACCACCAACCCATCAGAAGAATGTCCAAAAGCTGATGACACTTGCTCCTCTAACAAAGTGAGACTCCTCACTACCCTCTCCAGGATGGGTCACACAGTCTTGAAGGCATTAGCCTGCTGTGTCTCTCTTTGCCAGGCGAAGCAATAAAGCCATTTCTTTCTGCTGCACCTCAAACTCTGTCTCCATGTTTCTATTCAGAACTGGTGAAAAAGAGGCTGAATTTCAGCAACACTCTATCCATGTCGTTCTCCCCTCCCACCTCACCGCACTTGCTCATCTTTCTTGAATCTCTTATTCACATCTCTCTCCTTTCCCTTGTGTCTCCCCTAACACTCTCAGTTCTGCTCTGAGAAATCCCCCTCCTCGTATCCTCTTTGATGATCCTTTTTCTTCCTTTTCCCACTTTCTGTCAGTCTATCTTAAGAATCTTTGCTTTGTTCCATTTCTACATGTTTGCTCCATTTGTGATCCACGCTAAAAGTTTGGGGTGGGGCTGGGGGAGCCATTGATCCAGATTTATGTAGAAAAACTGAAAAGAAATGAGCTCAAAAGGAATCAGTGTCACTGTGGTAAAGCCCTTGAAAGTCACCACAAGTCCCATTTGGAATGTCTTTATCTTACTTTAATTAGACTTGCTTTTCTTTAAGCACCACTATTTCAAACAACACACTGTTTTATCTTTAACGTTGTTTAAAGCTCTTCTCTTTTAATTAAGGGCATTGGAGCATTACTCTGCTATTTTTTTCATTGTTTTCAGATTCAATTCTCCAGTTCAGTAAGCTGGATATCTGCAATCCCTACAGCAGTAAAAAAAAAAAAAAAAAGGTGGGGGGGGAGATGGAGAAATTTAAAATGTGAAGGAAAAACTGGGTTGAGGTCATCAGGACTAACAGTAAAGTCATTATTTTTAACTATTAGTGTGCATTTGGCATCCCTTGCTCCCTGGAGTCTTTTGAGGATCTCCCATCTAGGCCCTTTTGAGGAGATTGCTCATAAATTTATTTCACTTTATTAGAAGTACAATGTATAATGGGCTTTCCGCTGTGGCTCAGGGATAAAGAATCAGTCTACCAATGCGGGAGACACAAGTTAAATCCCTGATCCAGGAGGATCCCACATGCCACAGAGCAGCTAAGCCTGTGCCCCACAACTGTTGAGCCTGTGCTCTAAAGTCTAGGAGCCTCAACTACTGAAACCTTTGCACCCTAGGGCCTATGCTCTGCAATAGGAGAAGCCACCACAATGAGAAACCCGAGTACCACATCAAGAAAGTAGCCCCCACTTTTCGCAACTAGAGAAAAGCCTGTACAGCAATGAACAACCAGCAAAGCCAAAAATAAATAAATAAATAATTTCAAAATAAAATTAAAAAAAAGAAGTAAAATGCATGAGAAAAGTCATTGGTCTCTGTGTCTGATCTCTCACTGAAACTGACTGACAGATTTCTGGAATTTTCACTCAGCAGTTGTTCATGCTGTCTCTGCCTCTGTGCTCCTGAGTCCTTCTCTCTGGAATTGTTCAGTTCTTCTTCCATTTGCTCCATTTGTGATCCACGCTAAAAGTTTGGGGTGGGGCTGGGGGAGCCATTGATCCAGATTTATGTAGAAAAACTGAAAAGAAATGAGCTCAAAAGGAATCAGTGTCACTGTGGTAAAGCCCTTGAAAGTCACCACAAGTCCCATTTGGAATGTCTTTATCTTACTTTAATTAGACTTGCTTTTCTTTAAGCACCACTATTTCAAACAACACACTGTTTTATCTTTAACGTTGTTTAAAGCTCTTCTCTTTTAATTAAGGGCATTGGAGCATTACTCTGCTATTTTTTTCATTGTTTTCAGATTCAATTCTCCAGTTCAGTAAGCTGGATATCTGCAATCCCTACAGCAGTAAAAAAAAAAAAAAAAGGTGGGGGGGGGGATGGAGAAATTTAAAATGTGAAGGAAAAACTGGGTTGAGGTCATCAGGACTAACAGTAAAGTCATTATTTTTAACTATTAGTGTGCATTTGGCATCCCTTGCTCCCTGGAGTCTTTTGAGGATCTCCCATCTAGGCCCTTTTGAGGAGATTGCTCATAAATTTATTTCACTTTATTAGAAGTACAATGTATAATGGGCTTTCCGCTGTGGCTCAGGGATAAAGAATCAGTCTACCAATGCGGGAGACACAAGTTAAATCCCTGATCCAGGAGGATCCCACATGCCACAGAGCAGCTAAGCCTGTGCCCCACAACTGTTGAGCCTGTGCTCTAAAGTCTAGGAGCCTCAACTACTGAAACCCTTGCACCCTAGAGCCTATGCTCTGCAATAGGAGAAGCCACCACAATGAGAAACCCGAGTACCACATCAAGAAAGTAGCCCCCATTTTTCGCAACTAGAGAAAAGCCTGTACAGCAATGAACAACCAGCAAAGCCAAAAATAAATAAATAAATAATTTCAAAATAAAATTAAAAAAAAGAAGTAAAATGCATGAGAAAAGTCATTGGTCTCTGTGTCTGATCTCTCACTGAAACTGACTGACAGATTTCTGGAATTTTCACTCAGCAGTTGTTCATGCTGTCTCTGCCTCTGTGCTCCTGAGTCCTTCTCTCTGGAATTGTTCAGTTCTTCTTCCATTTGCCCCGAGAGAAGTTGACATTCTGCCCTGGTTTTGCCATCTCTGACTCTCTCCCTTTAGTAATCTCACTGAACTCTAGAAGGAGTGGCTTAAGACTAACCTGAATAAGAATTTGATTCCATGTTGTGAACATATGTAGAAA
Source organism: Tragulus kanchil (assembly GCA_022376925.1). Lineage (NCBI taxonomy): Eukaryota > Metazoa > Chordata > Mammalia > Artiodactyla > Tragulidae > Tragulus > Tragulus kanchil. Next base: position 47,635,359 of record JAIOJX010000025.1, read on the forward strand.
TGACCGGGGGCTTCCCTGGTGGTCCAGTGGGTAAGGACACCGCCTTGCAGTGCAAGGGGCGCCAGTTCGATCCCTGGTCTGGCAAGATCCCACATGCTGCGGAGCGGCTAGACTGATGTGTCCAAATTACCGAGCCAGAGCTCTGGAGCGCATGCGCCCAGAGCCGGTGCTCTAAGACAACAAACGCCACCGCGATGGGAGGCCCACACGGGCCAAAGAACAAAGATGGATGAAACTAGACAAATGAAAGACCGATAGGAGTGGCCCGCCCACCCCCCTCCTTCCACAGCCCCGCCAAAATAAATAAATAAATGTTTAAAAAAAAAATAGAAATGACCAGGACTTTGTGTACCACGACTTTGTTTTAATAAAAGAAGGGAGAAAGATTAATTAGACAGTTGTTAATTAATCTGCATTCCCTAGGTTTTTACTGACTGACCAAGGAATCTACATACAAGAGTGGTGGGTTTTTTTTTTTTTTGGTACAATGTATTCTGAGTTCCTAATGACCAGTTTATAGCAAATACATGGCACAAAATTTTCACATAACTAGTCAATAGATAGTTACTGCTACAGGAGTTATGAACTGGAGGCTACCTAAGGTGATAAGAATCCAAGTATGTTGTGTGAACAAACAAGATAAATTTGCCTTGATGGGCTTCCCTGGTGGTCCAGTGGGTGGAGAGTCCACCTTGCAGTGCTGGGGACACTAGTTTGATCCTTGGCCTGGGAGGATCCTACGTGCCTTGGAGAGGCTGGACTGGTGTGTCCAATTATGAGTCAGCGCTCTGAAGCGCATGCACCCATAGCCAGTGCTCTGCAATGAGAGAGGCCACTGCAGTGGGAGGCCCACACAGGCCAAAGAATAAAGATGGATGAAAATAAATAGGTGAGAAACCAATAAAAGAGGCCAAATTTTATTTTTTTTTTTAAAAAAGAAGAAGCAGTAGCAATTTGGCACAATTTCTCAGTAATAAATAAATAAAAATGTTTTTAAATTGCCTTGAAAAGTCTTAGCCTATGGAATTCTTAAATCACACTGGCCAAAAATATTTGAAGAAAGGACACTGGAGCAGCTGATGGTGAAAGAAGCCATAAGAGCAGGACCATACAAGAAAGTTGATTGGTTTCAACATCTTCCATCTCCAATGTATGAGCGTGTTCTGCCAGGATCACCATGTGCCCACACTTCTTCACTGTCATCGTCAACAATGTACCAAGAAACAACAACCCAAATCCCTCCAGGATGCCAACGATTTAAAAAAAAAATAGAATTTGGTGCGCTAAAGATCAAAACTTTAAGAAATAACTATCTTTAAAACTAAGGTAAAAACGGAGAACAAAATAAACAAAGTGGACCAAAAGGCCAAAGTTATGTTAAAACAGCTCAAAAAATAAAGAATAAAATTTTAAATAATGCAGATTATACTTTAATAAAAATATCATAAAGAATACTTTGAGGAATGATAACACACGCAGTGAAGTGATGAAAAAACAGACATGGAGAGTAGACATATGGACATTGTCGGGAATGAACAGTGGGTGGGAAGCATAAGAAAGTAGTATGAAAACCTATACTATCATATGTGAAAAAAATAGCTATTGTCATTGTGCTATGAGAAAAGGGGATCCTGCAGGGGTGCTGTGCGACGGCCTGGAGGGGTGGGATGGGGGGATATACACATGACTCATCTGGGATCATACATATCTGTAAATGACAAAACTCTGTAAAAGTAAAATAAAAATTTTTAAAAAAGAATACTTTGAGGAGATATTATAATGGATACCACAGAAATACAAAGGATCATAAGAAACAGACTAATATGAATAATTATACATCAACAAATTGAACAACCTAGAAGAAATGGATAAATTCCTAGAAACACACCACTTTCCAGTCATGATGGTACAGAAAATCTGAACTGAAACCCACTAAATCTGCAGTCAGACACCTCTCTATAAACAAAAGTCCCAGATCAGATGGTTTCACTGGTGATTTCTACCATTCAAAGAAGAGTTAATATCAATCCTTCTCATACTTTCTCAAGAAATGAAAGATGGGGAATTTATCCAAATGCATTTTAAGAGGCCAGTGCTACCCATTGGCCTCTCTCAAAACCAGACAAGGATATCACACACACACACCTTTAAAATAACAGGTCAATATCCTTGATGAACATAGATGTAAATATTCTCATCGAAATACTAGCAAATTGAATTCGGTAATGCATTAAAGTGTTCATACATCATGACTAAGCAGAATTTCAGGGATTCAAGGATAGTTTAACATCCATAGCTCAGCCAATCCAACATATCATTAACTAAAGGAAGAATAAACATTATGGTTATCTCCTTAGATGTATAAAAAGCATTTATCATCCACTTATAATATAAACTCTGAACAGCCCACAGCCAACATCACACTCAATGTTGAAAATCTGAAAGGTTTTCCTCTAAAATTAAGGATAGGACAAGCATGTTCACTCTGACCACTTTTATTAAGGTAATATTGAAAGTCATAGTCAAAACAATTTGACCAGGAAAAGAAACTAAATTTAATTTGGGAAGAAAGAAGAGAAATGGTCACTATTCACAGATGACACAATATACACATAGAAAATATTAAAGATTCCATCAAAAACTTGTTAGAATGAATAGATCAATTCAGTAAATTTACAGGATATGGAATCAATACACAAAATCTGTTACATTTCTATGTACTACTAATGAATTATCAGAAAAACAATTATAAAAAAACCATTTACAATTGAATAAAAAAAAAAAACCTCTGGAATAAATTTAACTAAGGAGGTGAAGACTTGTATACTGAAAATTATGACATTGATGAGGAAAAACTGAAGAATACACAACTGATGGAAAGATTTATTCTGTGCTAATGGTTGAAAGAATTAATCTCATTAAGGTGTTTATACTACCCAAAGCAATATGCATTCAATACTATCCTTATCAAAATTCCAATGACATCTTTAATAGAAATAAAACAGTTTTAAAATTTGAATGAAACAACAATAAGCACCAAATAGCCAAAGCAATCTTGAGAAAGAAGAACAAAGCTGGAGGCATACTGCCTGATTTCAAAGTATTAGTAGAAAGCTAGAGTAATTAAAATAGTATATAATATTAGCATATAAAAACACTACATATAGAGCTTCCCCTGGTGGTCCAGTGGGTAAGGACACCTCCTTGCAGTGCAAGGGGCGCCGGTTTGATCCCTGGCCTGGGAAGATCCCACGTGCCGCGGAGCGGCTGGACCGATGTGTCCAATTACCGAGCCGGAGCTCTGGAGCGCATGCGCCCAGAGCCGGTGCTCTGAGACAACAGATGCCGCCATGATGGGAGGCCCACACGGGCCCAAGAACAAAGATGGATGAAAATACAGAAATGAAAGACCAATAGAAGTGGCCAGCCCGCCCCCCTCCCTCCCCAACCGGACCCCCGCCCAAAATAAGTAAATAAATAAATCTTAAAAAAAAAAAAAAAAAAGGACTACATATATTAGTGGAACAGAGTAGAGAACCCAGAAATAAACTTGCACATATATGGTCAATTAATTTATGGCAAAAGAGTCAGGAATACACAGAAGGAAAAGGACAGTCTCTTCAATACACTATGTCAGGAAAATTGGGTAGCACATGCAAAGAATGAAACTGGAACACTGTCTTCCACCACACATTAAAATTTACTCAGAATGGATTAAAGAGTTGCATGTAAGACACGAAACCATAAAACTCCTAGAAGAAAGCATACGTGGTAAGCTTTTTGACCATAGCCTTTGTTGTAAAGCTGATTTGATATAGCTGAATTCTCTTAACTTTTTCTTGTCTGGAAAGGTCTTGATTTCTCCATTAAATCTGAATAAGAGCCTTGCTGGGTAGAGACATATAGTCACCAAACTGACAAAAATTAAAGACAAAGATAAAATATTAAAAGCAACCAGGGAGGGCTTCCCTGGTGGTCCAGTGGGTAAGGACACTGCCTGGCAGTGCAGGGGGCGCCTGTTCCATCCCTGGCCTGGGAAGATCCCACGTGCCGCAGAGCTGCTGGACCGATGTGTCCAATTAACGAGCCGGAGCTCTGGAGTGCATGCGCCCAGAGCCGGTGCTCTGAGACAACAGATGCCGCCGCGATGGGAGGCCCACACGGGCCAAAGAACAAAGATGGATGAAAATACACAAATGAAAGACCAATAGAAGTGGCCCGCCTGCTCCCCTCCCTCCCCACCCCGGCCTAAATAAATAAATGTTTTTTGTTTTTTGTTTTTTTTTTTTTAAATAGCAACCAGGGAAAAATGACAACATAAAAGGGAGCTTCTAGGGGGAGCTCTGGAATGCTGCTCTCTCGTGGCTCAGACTGTCCCAGGGTCCTGGGGAAAGCTGTCCACTCCTGTAACTCCCCTAAGATTATCAGCTGATTTCTCAACAGAATTTCTCTCTCTACAAGCCAGGAGAAAACGGCATAATATATTTAAAGTGATGAAAGGGAAGAAACTACAACCAAGACTACTCTACTCAGTAAGATTCTTGTTCAGATTTGGTGTCTCCAAAATCAAAAGCTTCACAGACAAGCAAAAGAATTCAGCCAGCTTTACAACAAATCCCAAAGGAATTTTAGGCAGGAAATACAAGGCAAGGAAAAGACTGACACAAAATAAACCCCAAACTATTAAGAAAATGGTCATATTGAAAAGTCACCTTAAATGGAAATGGACTAAATACACCAACCAAAAGACAGAGACTGGCTGGGTGGATGAAAACATGTGCAAGTATGCATTTCCACTTACCGCGTCATCCTGCTTGACCTCCCAAACAGTATGTAATTATTTTTTATTGTTAAGTTAACCATATTCCCATTATGACTTGCAATTTTAATTACCTTTTTTTTTTTTAAGTCTGGCTATTGACTGTGAAAACTGACAAACATTTTTTAGTTTTATGATTACATAGCTATTATTCAATTGATACCATTGTATCATGATTCATCAACAGAAAATAATAGAATTCTATATCACTAAAGCAACCAGTTAATAGAAAAGCCTGTAATCACTTTTTAATATCCATATACACATAAGAATTATCCTGGAATTTTTTGAAAATTCCAAATGCCCAGATAATGCTTTTTTTTTACCAACCTCCCGAAGATCCCACGTGCCGCGGAGCGGCTGGACCGATGTGTCCAATTAACGAGCCGGAGCTCTGGAGTGCATGCGCCCAGAGCCGGTGCTCTGAGACAACAGATGCCGCCGCGATGGGAGGCCCACACGGGCCAAAGAACAAAGATGGATGAAAATACACAAATGAAAGACCAATAGAAGTGGCCCGCCTGCTCCCCTCCCTCCCCCCCCCCGCCTAAAAAAATAAAATTTTTTTGTTTTTTTTTTTTTTAAATAGCAACCAGGGAAAAATGACAACATAAAAGGGAGCTTCTAGGGGGAGCTCTGGAATGCTGCTCTCTCGTGGCTCAGACTGTCCCAGGGTCCTGGGGAAAGCTGTCCACTCCTGTAACTCCCCTAAGATTATCAGCTGATTTCTCAACAGAATTTCTCTCTCTACAAGCCAGGAGAAAACGGCATAATATATTTAAAGTGATGAAAGGGAAGAAACTACAACCAAGACTACTCTACTCAGTAAGATTCTTGTTCAGATTTGGTGTCTCCAAAATCAAAAGCTTCACAGACAAGCAAAAGAATTCAGCCAGCTTTACAACAAATCCCAAAGGAATTTTAGGCAGGAAATACAAGGCAAGGAAAAGACTGACACAAAATAAACCCCAAACTATTAAGAAAATGGTCATATTGAAAAGTCACCTTAAATGGAAATGGACTAAATACACCAACCAAAAGACAGAGACTGGCTGGGTGGATGAAAACATGTGCAAGTATGCATTTCCACTTACCGCGTCATCCTGCTTGACCTCCCAAACAGTATGTAATTATTTTTTATTGTTAAGTTAACCATATTCCCATTATGACTTGCAATTTTAATTACCTTTTTTTTTTTAAGTCTGGCTATTGACTGTGAAAACTGACAAACATTTTTTAGTTTTATGATTACATAGCTATTATTCAATTGATACCATTGTATCATGATTCATCAACAGAAAATAATAGAATTCTATATCACTAAAGCAACCAGTTAATAGAAAAGCCTGTAATCACTTTTTAATATCCATATACACATAAGAATTATCCTGGAATTTTTTGAAAATTCCAAATGCCCAGATAATGCTTTTTTTCTACAAAGCTCCAGAAGTGTTTCTAATGAGCAACCATGTTTAAAAACAAGTGGACTATATGATGATCTTTTATTTTTATATAGTTTGTTTCACTTTTCTATTTCATATAAAGTGCTCCCATTTCCTTCAGTGTATGTTTTCCAATTTCTCCTCTTTTTTTTTTTTAAGCTCTTTCTCAAGCCTTTATCAAGTGTAAGAGAAAAGTTTCTGTACACACATATATAAATATTATGTATAAATAATATAAATAGCTTAGAAAACATAATTTTATTTTTGCCTAGCTAAAAATATATATGACATTTTGATTTCACTTGTTTGACTTATTATGAATAGAATGCTAGATTTAGTATTACCGCTAAAAGTCTAGAAAGTTTATTATCTTAGTGATTTTCTAAAAACTTTTGAATGTGGTTTGAAACTTCTAATCTAATTCTGAGGATATGAAGAAATACTAAGTTGTAAAAAAGTAAAGGTAATGGGACAGGAAAAAGGTTAACTTCTAAATGTTTAATTCACTAGAACACATTAAGGAGACTACTGGTAAGCCCGCTAGATTGTAGAAATTCTCTCCTTGTCACTAAATTATCATAGTACTACTTAAAATAATTCTCTGCTTTATTTGTATGAATGTCCTTATACACAGTTCATATAGAACCTATGCAAATGCTAAATGACTGTCCCATAAACAATGCATGAATTTTAAATCCCTATGGAGTAATGCACATGACAACATGATGTTAGTTTTCAACATTGCAAAAAAAAAAAGTCTTGCTCACAAAGAAATTTTCTATGCAGGCATTATTGCTTGGTTTTTTAGAGGTACATTATTAACACTATTTAATTTTAATAGCTTATTCAACTTTGAATCCTACATGCAGAATGTGCATTCAGTTCTTGATGTTTCATGGTTGACTTGTTTCACACATCTGGGAAATTTCCATTTTGATTTGCACCCAAGATTTTTTTTTTTTTTTAAAGAATCTGCCTGCAGTGCAAGAGACCTGGGTTCAACATTTATTTTATTTATTTATTTTGGGCGGGGGGCGGGTTGGGGAGGGAGGGGAGCAGGCGGGCCACTTCTATTGGTCTTTCATTTCTCTATTTTCATTCGTCTTTGTTCTTTGGCTCCTGTGGGTCTCCCATTGTGGTGGCCTCTGTCATCGCAGAGCTCTGGCTCGGTAATTGGACACATCAGTCCAGCCACTCCATGGCATGTGGGATCTTCCCAGGTCAGGGATCAAACTGGCGCCCCTTGCACTGCAAGGTGGTGTCCTTACCCACTGGACCACCAGGGGGAGCCCACACCCAAGATTTTTAAAAGTCATCTATTTAGAAGCATCTAATACCTGAAAACACAACAAATAAATCTTCTCTCATTCATATCACCCAGGAAAGCCAAGATTAGCAAGTATGAATGTACTTTCAAAACCTCAGCTCTTGTCAGTATTTCTTAAGGATCAAGAAGGTTTAGCAATGTATTTTTGCATATACAGAAGTAAATCTCAAAAGCACACACATACATTCTATTTTTCAATTAAGTTTTTGGATGCTTATGTAATTTAAAGATATTTTCTTTAACTATCTGTTGATCAATCTATCTATCAGTCTACCTTTGGTCTGACAGAATCCAGTGCCACTACAAGAGATAGCCTGTGTAGGATAACATCTGATATGCTTCATTAAATGAAGTCTCAAGAGCAAAGATATCTAATAAGATCCATTTCTTGGAACTGCCTAGAAAAAGAAAATGTTAAGAAACTAAAATTGAAGTCTCTCTTTCATGGATTTAGTGGAAATTTTCTCTGAGAAACTGATAAATTTCAGTATGGAGTGGTTGCTAGGATACTGCTCAAAATCCATTAAAGTAAGCTCTTCTCTCTAAAGGGCTGGGCTGGGTTTCCATTTATTTCAAAATGACTTTGAAAATCCAAGTGTGTTCTAAGTGAACAAAACAGGTGAATGGATGACCCTTTTATCTTTGATAAAAAGATTATCAAAGTCCAAGAAATAATTAGACTTTTTCGTGTGGTTTATTTTAAAAGTCAGCTACTCAGAGGAGTTCAGATTCTCAGTCCTGAGGAAAATAAATAAATAAAGGGCAAATGGACACTGCAAAATTCCTGAGGGACTGTTAAAGTCCTGTTACTGAAGGAAATAAGGGAGAGAATTTACATTTATAGTGGCCCTGTGATATCCAGGTCTCATCATAGAAGTCCTTTTTATCTGAAGTACTGCAGATGCTTCAAGCATTTAACTTTTTGAATTTCTGTCAATTATCTTGGAAAAATATTGTAAACAGTTCAGTAAGGAAGTTTATATCTAATTTCATTGTGTGTAAGGCAAGCTGGGGGGAAAAGATGAACATGTTATAGAAAGGGAACTAGAAATATGACTTACTAGACTCAAGAGCACACAGAAAGTATTATACAATATGCATATATCTGGAAAGTCATTAAACCTGGCTATTCTCCCAACTCCTTTATAAACTGTCTATAATGATGTTGAAAATGATTGATCTTTTATTACCTAAAATGAAAACCTTTATGTCAGTATTATCCAAAATGATCCAAAGATTTATTGCAATCCTTATCAAAATCCCAGACAGGGGCTTCCCTGGTAGCTCAGTGGTGAAGAGTTTGTCTGCCAATGCAGGAGATACAGATTCCATCCCTGATCTGGGAAGATCCTACATGTTGCAAAGCAGCTAAGTCCGTGAGCCACAACTATTGAGTCTGTGTTCTAGAGCCTCAGAGCTACAACTTTTGAAGCCTGTGAGCCCCACAGCTGGAGTTCCACAACAAGAGAAGTCACAGCAATAAGAAGCCTGCTCGTCTCAACGGGAGAGTAGCCTCAAATCCCTGCAACTAGAGAAGAGCCTGTGGCAGCAGTGAAAACCCAGAACAGTCAAAAATAAAATAAATAGATAATTTTTTTAAAAAATCCCATAGACAGTTTTTATGGGAAAAAAATTCATTATAAGATGCATATGAACTCTGAAGAGACAAATCCTGCATAGTCAAAAATCTAGAAAAATTCTTTAGAGTTAAATGTCTCATACATCCTAATTTCAAAAGTTACTACAAATCTACAGAAATCAAAGCAATGACATATTGATGTACTCTACTAAACTAAAATAGATCAGAAATAAACTTTTACATATATGGTCAAATGATTTTCATCAAAGTTTTCAAAATAATTAATGGAGAAAATAGTCTTTTTTTGCAAATGGTATTAGGAAAACTGGAGATCCAAAAGCAAAAGAAAGAAGTTGTTCCCTTATCTCATAGAATATACCAAAAGTAAAGAAGCATTGATTAAAGATTTAAACATAAGAGCTAAAACTATAAGATTCTTAGAAGAAAGCATAGGGGGAAGCTTCATAACATTAGATTTGACAGTGATTTTCTTGATATGACACCAAACCCATAGGCAATAAAAGTAGAAATAAATTAGACTGGGACGTCCAAAGATTGAGAGTCTGCCTTGCAGTGCAGGGGTTGTGGGTTTGATCCTTGGTCAGGAACTAGAATCCCACACGACACACAGAGCAACTGAGCCAGCAGGCCACAACTGCTGAGCTCACTGGCTCTGAAGTCCCGAGCGCCATAACTCCTGGGCCTATGCACCACAACTAGAGAGTCCCTGAGCCAGAATGAAAGATCCCCCAGGAGACAGTGGGGATACCACATTCGGCAACTGAGACCTGAAGCAGCCAAACAAATAAATAAATAATGAAATAACACCTCACACCCACCAGGACAGCTGCTAACAAAACAAAAATAAAAATAGTAAGTATTGGCAAAGATATAGAGAAATTGCAAACCTGGTGCACTGCTGGGAGGTATATAAAAATGGTGCAGCCACCATGGAAAATAGTACAGCAATAAGAAGCCTGCTCGTCTCAACGGGAGAGTAGCCTCAAATCCCTGCAACTAGAGAAGAGCCTGTGGCAGCAGTGAAAACCCAGAACAGTCAAAAATAAAATAAATAGATAATTTTTTTAAAAAATCCCATAGACAGTTTTTATGGGAAAAAAATTCATTATAAGATGCATATGAACTCTGAAGAGACAAATCCTGCATAGTCAAAAATCTAGAAAAATTCTTTAGAGTTAAATGTCTCATACATCCTAATTTCAAAAGTTACTACAAATCTACAGAAATCAAAGCAATGACATATTGATGTACTCTACTAAACTAAAATAGATCAGAAATAAACTTTTACATATATGGTCAAATGATTTTCATCAAAGTTTTCAAAATAATTAATGGAGAAAATAGTCTTTTTTTGCAAATGGTATTAGGAAAACTGGAGATCCAAAAGCAAAAGAAAGAAGTTGTTCCCTTATCTCATAGAATATACCAAAAGTAAAGAAGCATTGATTAAAGATTTAAACATAAGAGCTAAAACTATAAGATTCTTAGAAGAAAGCATAGGGGGAAGCTTCATAACATTAGATTTGACAGTGATTTTCTTGATATGACACCAAACCCATAGGCAATAAAAGTAGAAATAAATTAGACTGGGACGTCCAAAGATTGAGAGTCTGCCTTGCAGTGCAGGGGTTGTGGGTTTGATCCTTGGTCAGGAACTAGAATCCCACACGACACACAGAGCAACTGAGCCAGCAGGCCACAACTGCTGAGCTCACTGGCTCTGAAGTCCCGAGCGCCATAACTCCTGGGCCTATGCACCACAACTAGAGAGTCCCTGAGCCAGAATGAAAGATCCCCCAGGAGACAGTGGGGATACCACATGCGGCAACTGAGACCTGAAGCAGCCAAACAAATAAATAAATAATGAAATAACACCTCACACCCACCAGGACAGCTGCTAACAAAACAAAAATAAAAATAGTAAGTATTGGCAAAGATATAGAGAAATTGCAAACCTGGTGCACTGCTGGGAGGTATATAAAAATGGTGCAGCCACCATGGAAAATAGTACAGCAGGTCCTCAAAAAAAGTAAAAATAAAATTACCACAGTATCTAACAATTCAATCTCTAGGTATCTTCCCAAAAGAACTGGACAAAGGAGCTCATCAAGATACTCGCACACTCACATTCATAGCAGGACTGTTCACAAAAGTCAAAAGGTAGAAACTATCCAAATGTCCAAATGTCCAATGATAGATGAATAACAAAAGAAAATGTAGTACTATACGCATTTGTTAACATCAAATACAAAATGACCAAATTTGAAAAAAAAAAAAACATGAAAAACACATAAGGGAAACAATTTAGCTTATTCTTTAAAATGAGCAGAAGTTAACTGGGGCTGCTTCTTGTAAACGTCATTAAACATCATACTCAAAACTTGAGCTATTCCCCAAAACTGACAAGAGATAACGACTTTAACCAGCCCCCTATTGCCAGGAAACCTCTAGTACTATGAGCAACCATTGTAAATAATAAACAAGCCTCTATATTTTCACTATATAAGCTGTCTTAAAACAATATACCTCTGAGCTTCATTCTACCCTGTTTGAGAACTCCCAGTTTGTGAACTGTTTTATATTTGCAAGAAACTCTTATTAAATGCTATCTGGGTCTTCCCTGGTGGCTCAGATGTTAAAGAATCTGCCTGCAATGTGGGAGACCCTGATTCAATTCCTGGGTCAAGAAGGTACCCTGGAGGAGGAAATGGCAACCCACTCCAGTATTCTTGCTAAAGAATTCCATGGACACAGGAGACTGGTGGGTTACAGTTCACGGTGTCACAAAAGGTTGGTCATGACTGAGCTCACACATACACACGCACACACAATTTTTTTGATCAAGTGGTTTAATTTTGCTATTTGTGTTTTTACGACAATACATGGAATGTTGTACATCCTCAAAGAGGGAGGAAGCTGTAAACATACGCTACAACATGGAGGAAACCTGAGGGTGCTATGCTAAGTAAAATAACCCAGTAACAAAGAGCCAAACACTATGTGATTCCACTTCTATGAGCTATTTGTTGTTTAACCACTAAGTTGTTTCCAAGCATTTTGAGATCCCTAACTGTAGCCAACCAGGCTCCTCTGTCTATGGGATTTCCCAGGCAAGACTACTGGAGTATGTTGCTATCTCGTTCATGAGGGGATCTTCACAACCAGGGATTGAACTCTAATCTCCTGCATTGGCAGGCAGACTGTTTACCACTCAGTTACCAAGGAAACTCATGAGGTATTTAGAGTAGCCAAATTCATAGAGACAGAATTTGGAACAGTGGTTGCTGGAGACCTGGGGAGAAAAGAAATGAGGAGGCCTTGTTTAATACCCAGAGTTTCAGTTTTGTAAGATAAAAAGAATTCTGGAAATTGGGTTCACAAAAGTGTGAGTGTACTTAATATGATCAATGTGTACACTTAAAATGTTAAAACAGTAAATGTTACATTTTGTGTGTATTTTGTCACAATAAAGAGAAATTAGAATACATAAAAAACTTGAGGGAAGTATAAGATATTAGTGACGGAGGCCCTGACTTTTGAAAACAAAAATAAAACACTCTCCTAAATATCCCTAGGGGCACAAAATCATGAGCACACTGCCTTTTAACAATAGCATCCTGATTCATATGAATTAAACAAGTCTAGTGAGAGATAAAAGCTTTGGAAATTGCACACGGTGGCAGGTGTCATCAGTTGCTCAATCGACAAACTGACAGAAATGATAAGCTTTGATTCCCAAGTCTTTCCCCTATTTAACTTTTTCCACATGAATCGCACATATTAAATTCTAACCTATCTTGTAAAAAGTAAGCAGAACACTTAGAATGTATTACTTGAGAAAGAGCAACTTGAGCAGGAAATGAATGAGAACCAAGCCTGAAAGGCAGAAGAAGGGGGTTAAGGAACAGTTTATCTACCAGGTCTTGGGAAGACCAAGGACACTGAGGATACAAAGAAGGTAAAGTACTTGAGGATTGTGTTTTACGACAATACATGGAATGTTGTACATCCTCAAAGAGGAGGAAGCTGTAAACATACGCTACAACATGGAGGAAACCTGAGGGTGCTATGCTAAGTAAAATAACCCAGTAACAAAGAGCCAAACACTATGTGATTCCACTTCTATGAGCTATTTGTTGTTTAACCACTAAGTTGTTTCCAAGCATTTTGAGATCCCTAACTGTAGCCAACCAGGCTCCTCTGTCTATGGGATTTCCCAGGCAAGACTACTGGAGTATGTTGCTATCTCGTTCATGAGGGGATCTTCACAACCAGGGATTGAACTCTAATCTCCTGCATTGGCAGGCAGACTGTTTACCACTCAGTTACCAAGGAAACTCATGAGGTATTTAGAGTAGCCAAATTCATAGAGACAGAATTTGGAACAGTGGTTGCTGGAGACCTGGGGAGAAAAGAAATGAGGAGGCCTTGTTTAATACCCAGAGTTTCAGTTTTGTAAGATAAAAAGAATTCTGGAAATTGGGTTCACAAAAGTGTGAGTGTACTTAATATGATCAATGTGTACACTTAAAATGTTAAAACAGTAAATGTTACATTTTGTGTGTATTTTGTCACAATAAAGAGAAATTAGAATACATAAAAAACTTGAGGGAAGTATAAGATATTAGTGACGGAGGCCCTGACTTTTGAAAACAAAAATAAAACACTCTCCTAAATATCCCTAGGGGCACAAAATCATGAGCACACTGCCTTTTAACAATAGCATCCTGATTCATATGAATTAAACAAGTCTAGTGAGAGATAAAAGCTTTGGAAATTGCACACGGTGGCAGGTGTCATCAGTTGCTCAATCGACAAACTGACAGAAATGATAAGCTTTGATTCCCAAGTCTTTCCCCTATTTAACTTTTTCCACATGAATCGCACATATTAAATTCTAACCTATCTTGTAAAAAGTAAGCAGAACACTTAGAATGTATTACTTGAGAAAGAGCAACTTGAGCAGGAAATGAATGAGAACCAAGCCTGAAAGGCAGAAGAAGGGCGGTTAAGGAACAGTTTATCTACCAGGTCTTGGGAAGACCAAGGACACTGAGGATACAAAGAAGGTAAAGTACTTGAGGAGAGACAAACTTGTGAAGAAAAGGAGTTTCCTTAGAGTGTTAGAAAGATTTAAAAAATGTTTTCCACTTTGTTCAATGAGAAGAATATTTGTGGAAATTTTGCTGAGAATTTTTTAAAAAGTAAAGCTGGTGTCAACCTTTGATTTGGATATTTTTGCCTATATATGTTTTTCTGCCTTTAATAGAGTGGTGAATATTTTATTTCAAGAGATAGCAAAGATCACATCTTTACTGTGATTAAAATGTGTGATTGGGTTAGTGTGACCAAGTCAGAAGAATGTTGTGGTTTATTGAATGTGTCTCCTTATTGAAGCTAACATAATTAATTCTAGATGACTTCCCAGGTGGCTCAACACAGGCGATTTGGTTTCAATCCCTGGGTGGGGAAGATCCCCTGGAGCAGGAAATGGCAACCCACTCCAGTATTCTGGCCTGGAGAATCCCATGAACAAAGGAGCCTGCAGGGCTACAATCCATGGGGTCACAAAGAGTCGGACAGAACTGAAGTGACATTCACTTTGGGAAAGATCAGTATCCTGGAGTTTAAAAAAAATTGACCAGTTCCAACTTGAAGTTGGAGTGAAGAGCCTATAAGCCTTTGGCAATTATAAGACATACAGCAAGTAAGAATCATTGAAATCACTGTAGCCAAAGAAATGATAATTAATATTTAATAGTCTTTACTATTTTCCTGGTCTTGTTTATGACCACCTGATTATTTAATAGGCACAAGAACTCTATGTCATCACCTTTCTTTTACCACTTAGGAAACAGAGAAGCAGAAAAGTTTAGGAACTTACTGATGGCATGGTATTATGCTGCACAGTTAACCTCCGCAGGGCCAAGTGTCAAACCAGGTGGGCCCTCTCAGAGTTGTGCTCTAAACAGTGCCTTCACCAGATTGCATCACTCCTGATATAATCATTATGATGGTGCTGACCATGGAAAAACTGAAAGGTCTGAAAGTTTTAAAGAAATTCATAAGCATTGTTTCGAAATAATGTCAGAGAAACCAACCAAATACTGCTTTTCTCAGTGGTGGGCCATTTCTATTCCAGCTCTGTTAGGGGAAGCATACTAATTGAAACTGTCCACCCTGGCTAGGCACCATAGTAACCATTTGTGTGAGTTATTTTAAGACAGGAGGTCCTGGTAAGAAAATAATAAGGCACCACTAATGGGGAGAATTGGGGAAAGCTCAAAAGGAGACACCACGTGTCCTATCATCTCCCAGAATCCTTCTCACTGGCTTCCATCTTGGCTGAGCCATGTGTTCACGACCAGGAAGAACCCTGAGTAGAATGATTGGTCAAAGGCAACTCAGAGACTAATCCCAACACCACAAAACCTGAGACTGCGAGCCACATGGCAGGGCAGTTCTCCTGGGTTCTCTTACCCTCCTACTGTCCACCCAGGCACCCTTTCCAATAAAATCTCTTGCTTTGTCAACACTTGTGTGTTCTCAGATAATTTACTTCTGAGTGTTATGCAAGAGCCACTCTCAAGCCCTGGAAGGGGTTCCTCTTGAGGCAACAATTTCAGAAATTTCAACTTTTTTGTGGCCATTTTTTCTTGCCACAAGTGACAGCTACCAAGAAAGACTGTCCAAAAAGCATATCTGTCCTTGCCTTTCTTAAATGCAGTTTCTAATGAAGCTAGAGGGGAAAAGATGTTTATCCTCAGAGCATCTTTCAATTCACTGTTGAGTTACAGGAAACATGGTTTTGTATCCAGGTAAACTTAATGTCTTCCCACTGACCTTCAGGTCATCCTCACTTATTTTAAATTTTATCACTTCAGGAAAAAAACAGAGAAGGAAAAAGAATCTATGTCATCACCTTTCTTTTACCACTTAGGAAACAGAGAAGCAGAAAAGTTTAGGAACTTACTGATGGCATGGTATTATGCTGCACAGTTAACCTCCGCAGGGCCAAGTGTCAAACCAGGTGGGCCCTCTCAGAGTTGTGCTCTAAACAGTGCCTTCACCAGATTGCATCACTCCTGATATAATCATTATGATGGTGCTGACCATGGAAAAACTGAAAGGTCTGAAAGTTTTAAAGAAATTCATAAGCATTGTTTCGAAATAATGTCAGAGAAACCAACCAAATACTGCTTTTCTCAGTGGTGGGCCATTTCTATTCCAGCTCTGTTAGGGGAAGCATACTAATTGAAACTGTCCACCCTGGCTAGGCACCATAGTAACCATTTGTGTGAGTTATTTTAAGACAGGAGGTCCTGGTAAGAAAATAATAAGGCACCACTAATGGGGAGAATTGGGGAAAGCTCAAAAGGAGACACCACGTGTCCTATCATCTCCCAGAATCCTTCTCACTGGCTTCCATCTTGGCTGAGCCATGTGTTCACGACCAGGAAGAACCCTGAGTAGAATGATTGGTCAAAGGCAACTCAGAGACTAATCCCAACACCACAAAACCTGAGACTGCGAGCCACATGGCAGGGCAGTTCTCCTGGGTTCTCTTACCCTCCTACTGTCCACCCAGGCACCCTTTCCAATAAAATCTCTTGCTTTGTCAACACTTGTGTGTTCTCAGATAATTTACTTCTGAGTGTTATGCAAGAGCCACTCTCAAGCCCTGGAAGGGGTTCCTCTTGAGGCAACAATTTCAGAAATTTCAACTTTTTTGTGGCCATTTTTTCTTGCCACAAGTGACAGCTACCAAGAAAGACTGTCCAAAAAGCATATCTGTCCTTGCCTTTCTTAAATGCAGTTTCTAATGAAGCTAGAGGGGAAAAGATGTTTATCCTCAGAGCATCTTTCAATTCACTGTTGAGTTACAGGAAACATGGTTTTGTATCCAGGTAAACTTAATGTCTTCCCACTGACCTTCAGGTCATCCTCACTTATTTTAAATTTTATCACAGAAATTAAATAAGAATGTAATAAATACCATATTTACTGATATTGTTTCAAGACTAAAGAGCTAAATTCTTCAGAAATGTAGTCACTATAAAGATGACATTGAAGGTAAAAATCTTAAGTAATTTTGAGTCATTGTTGTTCTTCAGTCATTAAGTTGTGCCCAAATCTTTGTGATCCCATGGACTGCAGCACACCGGGCTTCCCTGTCCTGTACTGTCTCCTGGAGTTTGCTCAAACTCATGTCCATTGGGTCGGTGATGCCATCCAACAATCTTATCCTCTGTTGCCTCTTTTTCTCCTGCCCTCAATCTTTCCCAGCATCAGGGTCTTCTCCAATGGGTCAGCTCTTCACATCTGGTGGCCAAAGTAGGTTCAGCATCAGTTCTTCCAATGAATACTCAGGGTTTATTTCCTTTAGCATGGACTGGTTTGATCTTGTTAAACCATAAGCTACACCAAAAAAGGGCAGTAGAGGGTGCAATTTGTTCAAGAAAGAAAATTATCCAGATGCTACACTTCTTGAAAAACTGAGTGGTGCAAATGACAAGAGATAAATCACACTTTCTACATTCAGCTTAATCTTATCAAAGTATCTTCCAAATCTATAAATTTGTTAACTGTTAATTACATATTAAATTCATAAAATTATAAATTATCCTCATTAAAATTGCTTCTAATCTTGCATTATTTAATAATTAATTCAATAATTTACTCAATTACAAAAATAAAGAAAAAATCACATCAGATCACTAGAAGGTAATTTTCCTGATATCAAATTACTTAGAATATATAACTTTGATTATCTAATGAAACATACTGAGTTCCAGTACCTGTCAGACACTGTTCTAGGTGCTGAAAATACATTGATCAGTAATATATTCCTGCTATTTGCAGGTTACGTTCTATTGGGTGAAACAGATTACTAAAGATGAATAAATTGTATTAAGAATAAAGCAGAGGGACTTTCCTGGTGTTCCAGTGGTTAAGACTGTGTTCCCAATGCAGGAGTCCTGCGCTCAATCCCTGGTCAGGGAACTAGATCCCACATGCCACAACTAAGACCCAGCGCAGCCAAATAAAAAAAAAAAAAAGAATAAAGCAGATATACAGGATAGATAGGCAGTGTTATGTGGTTAAAATGGGAAGGTCAAAAGCACAAACAACAATGTAATTGACATTGAAGGTAAAAATCTTAAGTAATTTTGAGTCATTGTTGTTCTTCAGTCATTAAGTTGTGCCCAAATCTTTGTGATCCCATGGACTGCAGCACACCGGGCTTCCCTGTCCTGTACTGTCTCCTGGAGTTTGCTCAAACTCATGTCCATTGGGTCGGTGATGCCATCCAACAATCTTATCCTCTGTTGCCTCTTTTTCTCCTGCCCTCAATCTTTCCCAGCATCAGGGTCTTCTCCAATGGGTCAGCTCTTCACATCTGGTGGCCAAAGTAGGTTCAGCATCAGTTCTTCCAATGAATACTCAGGGTTTATTTCCTTTAGCATGGACTGGTTTGATCTTGTTAAACCATAAGCTACACCAAAAAAGGGCAGTAGAGGGTGCAATTTGTTCAAGAAAGAAAATTATCCAGATGCTACACTTCTTGAAAAACTGAGTGGTGCAAATGACAAGAGATAAATCACACTTTCTACATTCAGCTTAATCTTATCAAAGTATCTTCCAAATCTATAAATTTGTTAACTGTTAATTACATATTAAATTCATAAAATTATAAATTATCCTCATTAAAATTGCTTCTAATCTTGCATTATTTAATAATTAATTCAATAATTTACTCAATTACAAAAATAAAGAAAAAATCACATCAGATCACTAGAAGGTAATTTTCCTGATATCAAATTACTTAGAATATATAACTTTGATTATCTAATGAAACATACTGAGTTCCAGTACCTGTCAGACACTGTTCTAGGTGCTGAAAATACATTGATCAGTAATATATTCCTGCTATTTGCAGGTTACGTTCTATTGGGTGAAACAGATTACTAAAGATGAATAAATTGTATTAAGAATAAAGCAGAGGGACTTTCCTGGTGTTCCAGTGGTTAAGACTGTGTTCCCAATGCAGGAGTCCTGCGCTCAATCCCTGGTCAGGGAACTAGATCCCACATGCCACAACTAAGACCCAGCGCAGCCAAATAAAAAAAAAAAAAAGAATAAAGCAGATATACAGGATAGATAGGCAGTGTTATGTGGTTAAAATGGGAAGGTCAAAAGCACAAACAACAAAAGCAAAACTCACAAATGAGACTACTTTGGACTCAATAGGCCTACACAGTAAAAGAAAACTAACAAGATCAAAAGGCAGCATATGTAATGGGAGAAAAATTTTACAATGCTTATATTGGATAAGGGTTTTAAAGTCCAAATTACATAAAGTACTTTTACAACTTAGTGACAAAAAAAAAATAATCCAAACAATCTAATTTTTTAAATGGGTAGAATAACTAAATAAATATATTTCCAAAGAGGATAATAAAATGTCCAACAAGCACATGAAAAGATATTCAAAATCACTAAGCATAATGGAAATGCAAATCAAAACCACAATGAGCTATCACCCTACCCCTGTCAGAATGACTATCATGAAAAAGAACACAAATAAAAACTGGGGGAGAATAAGGAGAAAAAACACACTTGTGTATGGTTGGTGGGTAAGTAAACTAGCCCAACCTTTATGAAAAACATGGAGATTACTCAAAAAATTAAAGATAGATCCTCTATATAATTCAATAATTTCATTTCTGGGAATATACTGAAAGGAAATAGAAGCAAAAATTCATGAGATATATGTCCCCCATGTTTATGGCAAAGGGCTTTCCTGGTGGCTCAGTGGTAAGGAATCCATTTGTCAATGCAGGAGACGTAAGTTCAGTTCTTGGACTGGGAAGATCCTCTGGAGGAGGAAATGGTAACCTACTGCAGTATTCTTGCCTGAGAAATCCCATGGATAGAGCAGCCTGGCAGGCTCCATGGGGCTGCAAAGAGTCAGATATGACTTAGCAACTGAAATCAATGATTATGACAGCACTATTCACTATAGCCAAGATATGGACACAGCCCAGATGCCCATCAGCAAGTGAATGGATAAAAACATGGAGTATATATTCACAGTGGAATATTATTCAGCAGGAATGGAGGAAATTTGGCCATTTACAACAAAATAGATGGACCTTGAGCACCTTATTCTAATCGAGATAAGCCAGACAAAGAAAGATAAAGACTATATGAGCTCATATAAATGTAAAATCTAAAACAAAATAAAATAAAACATGTTAAAAAGAGAGAGAGAGAGACAAGTGGTGGTTATGAGGAAATGGGGGTGGAGGATAAAACTGGTGGTGTTTAAGCATGTAAACTAGCAATGAGTACTAAAATGGGCACAGACATTTAATGTACTGTGTATTGAACATAGACAACATCATACTATATATAATGTGATGATATCATTACAATGGCAATTATATTACAAAATACAAATGTATCAAAGTAATACAATGTACACTTCAAATTGACACAATGTATCTAATTTATCTAATAAATAAATAAACACATAGGAGAAAGTCATAGCTTAAAATCAGGTAGAAAGCACACCCATTCCAACTTAAGACACAGGAATTCAGTAAACTTCATTCTTCATCAAGTTAAACCACAGTGTGTGCATCTTAAATATCAATATTTCTATTTTAATACATTAATATAATTAGTAGCCAAGTGCCAATATGCTCTTTGAAAACAGATTTGTACGATCAATATCCTAGAAATGCCAAGGGAACTGTGCATGCCCTACTTCATCACACTCTGTGAGAGGTCCAAGGTGTTTTTCAATGATGTGAACGCAAGTGTGTGCGTGGAGTTTTTCTGTTGGATGGTGGGCATGGATCCAACTTAGGAAGAGTATTGTGGTTCCGGAGGTTTTTGTGAGAAAATAGAAATATGAAAATTTAGCCATGATAGCACAGTGCCATCACCTTTGACATGTCATATGCAGGAGACGTAAGTTCAGTTCTTGGACTGGGAAGATCCTCTGGAGGAGGAAATGGTAACCTACTGCAGTATTCTTGCCTGAGAAATCCCATGGATAGAGCAGCCTGGCAGGCTCCATGGGGCTGCAAAGAGTCAGATATGACTTAGCAACTGAAATCAATGATTATGACAGCACTATTCACTATAGCCAAGATATGGACACAGCCCAGATGCCCATCAGCAAGTGAATGGATAAAAACATGGAGTATATATTCACAGTGGAATATTATTCAGCAGGAATGGAGGAAATTTGGCCATTTACAACAAAATAGATGGACCTTGAGCACCTTATTCTAATCGAGATAAGCCAGACAAAGAAAGATAAAGACTATATGAGCTCATATAAATGTAAAATCTAAAACAAAATAAAATAAAACATGTTAAAAAGAGAGAGAGAGAGACAAGTGGTGGTTATGAGGAAATGGGGGTGGAGGATAAAACTGGTGGTGTTTAAGCATGTAAACTAGCAATGAGTACTAAAATGGGCACAGACATTTAATGTACTGTGTATTGAACATAGACAACATCATACTATATATAATGTGATGATATCATTACAATGGCAATTATATTACAAAATACAAATGTATCAAAGTAATACAATGTACACTTCAAATTGACACAATGTATCTAATTTATCTAATAAATAAATAAACACATAGGAGAAAGTCATAGCTTAAAATCAGGTAGAAAGCACACCCATTCCAACTTAAGACACAGGAATTCAGTAAACTTCATTCTTCATCAAGTTAAACCACAGTGTGTGCATCTTAAATATCAATATTTCTATTTTAATACATTAATATAATTAGTAGCCAAGTGCCAATATGCTCTTTGAAAACAGATTTGTACGATCAATATCCTAGAAATGCCAAGGGAACTGTGCATGCCCTACTTCATCACACTCTGTGAGAGGTCCAAGGTGTTTTTCAATGATGTGAACGCAAGTGTGTGCGTGGAGTTTTTCTGTTGGATGGTGGGCATGGATCCAACTTAGGAAGAGTATTGTGGTTCCGGAGGTTTTTGTGAGAAAATAGAAATATGAAAATTTAGCCATGATAGCACAGTGCCATCACCTTTGACTGTCATAGAATAAGTTGTCACCTAATGCTTGTTGATGTACAAGAAAGCCTATTACACTGTGAAAAATTCTGAGATGGGAAACAACAAGAATGATGTTGATTCAACAAAGCAATGATACACTTAGTGAAATCTGTGTATAGGGTGTGGACATGCTCTGGTACCCTTTGCTAAAACATTGGAAAGGAAAGCTTGGTAGAGAATTCTGGAACTAAGATTTGTCTTTTGTTGTCCACACTGCTCATTCACTTATTTTTATCTCTAATTTATCTCTTTTCAGCTTCAAATCCAGACCTTCAGGAAAAAACATTTTTCATTTTGCATGACTATATGGATTTCTTAATATGTGTTTTTCACCAAACTCTATTTATGAAAATAGTAAAAGCCTGCAAGCAGGTTTATGCCAAATTTGGTCTTAGTTGCAGCATATGGGATCTATTTCCCTGACCAAGGATCAGACCCAGGCTCCCAGCATTGGGAGTCCAGAGTCTTAATCACTGGACCACCAGGGAAATCCCATCAAATTTGAATCTTAACATTTTTCAGAATAGTTTCATGAGACCCAAGCTAATTCCATCATTCTGGATACTGGTGTTTAGCAGTGACTCTTAGAGCAGGTGACCAAAAGAAAGCTCCAGAAGCCTTTTCCAGTCATCCACTCTGAGAGAGCTCGCAACCTCCAGGGTGCCTAGGTGAGACCCATTTGGATGGGGCACGATAAGAACACACAAATATCATTCAAACCAGAACCTGCTCCAAATACAAAATAAAGGTAATTGTATTTTAACAAACACAGACGACCAAGGAGTCTTGTCACAGCCTTTCTCATTCATGTTGTTTCTCTATTAGACAATCAGATAGCACAATGCATTTCTGAAAACGATTGTGTCCCGGAAGGGAACTGTGCATGCCCTACTTCATCACACTCTGTGAGAGGTCCAAGGTGTTTTTCAATGATGTGAACGCAAGTGTGTGCGTGGAGTTTTTCTGTTGGATGGTGGGCATGGATCCAACTTAGGAAGAGTATTGTGGTTCCGGAGGTTTTTGTGAGAAAATAGAAATATGAAAATTTAGCCATGATAGCACAGTGCCATCACCTTTGACTGTCATAGAATAAGTTGTCACCTAATGCTTGTTGATGTACAAGAAAGCCTATTACACTGTGAAAAATTCTGAGATGGGAAACAACAAGAATGATGTTGATTCAACAAAGCAATGATACACTTAGTGAAATCTGTGTATAGGGTGTGGACATGCTCTGGTACCCTTTGCTAAAACATTGGAAAGGAAAGCTTGGTAGAGAATTCTGGAACTAAGATTTGTCTTTTGTTGTCCACACTGCTCATTCACTTATTTTTATCTCTAATTTATCTCTTTTCAGCTTCAAATCCAGACCTTCAGGAAAAAACATTTTTCATTTTGCATGACTATATGGATTTCTTAATATGTGTTTTTCACCAAACTCTATTTATGAAAATAGTAAAAGCCTGCAAGCAGGTTTATGCCAAATTTGGTCTTAGTTGCAGCATATGGGATCTATTTCCCTGACCAAGGATCAGACCCAGGCTCCCAGCATTGGGAGTCCAGAGTCTTAATCACTGGACCACCAGGGAAATCCCATCAAATTTGAATCTTAACATTTTTCAGAATAGTTTCATGAGACCCAAGCTAATTCCATCATTCTGGATACTGGTGTTTAGCAGTGACTCTTAGAGCAGGTGACCAAAAGAAAGCTCCAGAAGCCTTTTCCAGTCATCCACTCTGAGAGAGCTCGCAACCTCCAGGGTGCCTAGGTGAGACCCATTTGGATGGGGCACGATAAGAACACACAAATATCATTCAAACCAGAACCTGCTCCAAATACAAAATAAAGGTAATTGTATTTTAACAAACACAGACGACCAAGGAGTCTTGTCACAGCCTTTCTCATTCATGTTGTTTCTCTATTAGACAATCAGGTATGCCAAAAACAGCAACAAAAAAGGAAACAGAAAGATTGGGCAACTTGTAGTTCCTTTCAAGTCTTTATTTTATCAACAAGCCAAAGATAGAGTGCTTGTAACATGTATATATATTAAGAAATGGAATAGGGCTTCCCTGGTGGTCCAGTGGGTAAAGAGTCCGCCTTGCACTGCAAGGAGCACCAGTTTGATGCCTGGCACGGGAAGATCCCACATGCCGGTGTGTCCAATTACGAGCCAGTGCTCTGGAGCGCATGCGCCCAGAGCCAGTGTTCTGCTACAGGAGAAGTCATGTCAATGGGAAGCCCACACTGGCCAAAGAACAAAGATGGATGAAAATAAATAAATGAAAGACCAATTTAAAAAAAAACTGGAATAAAAACACTTGAGTTAGCTTTGTGCAGAGTTTTCACTGCTTGATAAGAACAAAATATTTATGCATGTATGAGTAATGACGTTGATTTCAAAAGGAAGTCAACCGTGAACATTCATTGGTAGGACTGATGCTGAAGCTGAAGTTGCAATACTTTGGCCACCTGACGTGAAGAGACGACTCGTTGGAAAAGACCCAGATGCTGGGAAAAATAGAAGGCAGAAGGAGAAGGGGAAAACAGAGGACAAGATGGTTGAATGGCATCAGAGTCAATGGACTTGAGTCTGAGTAAGCTTTGGGAGATGGTGAAGGACAGGAAAGTCTGGCATGCAGCAGTCCATAGGGTTGCAAAGACATGACTGAGCAAGTGAACTGAACTGAACTCATGAGTAATGAGACACAAATTCAAATCTTAGAGTTTGTCACATAAGTCAAATGCTCTTATACTTGCATTTAAGGTGGACATAGTACAATATAAATGTAAAGGCTAAAACTTATCTTAATTTAAATTTTATTTTTTACTCATAATGACATTAAGTAGCAAATTTTAAAAGTAAAGTGTAAGAAAGGAAAAAGCTTTATATTTTAGAATCTATTATTAGTGGCACTTTCTTCTTGGTTTAATTGTATTTTAACAAACACAGACGACCAAGGAGTCTTGTCACAGCCTTTCTCATTCATGTTGTTTCTCTATTAGACAATCAGGTATGCCAAAAACAGCAACAAAAAAGGAAACAGAAAGATTGGGCAACTTGTAGTTCCTTTCAAGTCTTTATTTTATCAACAAGCCAAAGATAGAGTGCTTGTAACATGTATATATATTAAGAAATGGAATAGGGCTTCCCTGGTGGTCCAGTGGGTAAAGAGTCCGCCTTGCACTGCAAGGAGCACCAGTTTGATGCCTGGCACGGGAAGATCCCACATGCCGGTGTGTCCAATTACGAGCCAGTGCTCTGGAGCGCATGCGCCCAGAGCCAGTGTTCTGCTACAGGAGAAGTCATGTCAATGGGAAGCCCACACTGGCCAAAGAACAAAGATGGATGAAAATAAATAAATGAAAGACCAATTTTAAAAAAAACTGGAATAAAAACACTTGAGTTAGCTTTGTGCAGAGTTTTCACTGCTTGATAAGAACAAAATATTTATGCATGTATGAGTAATGACGTTGATTTCAAAAGGAAGTCAACCGTGAACATTCATTGGTAGGACTGATGCTGAAGCTGAAGTTGCAATACTTTGGCCACCTGACGTGAAGAGACGACTCGTTGGAAAAGACCCAGATGCTGGGAAAAATAGAAGGCAGAAGGAGAAGGGGAAAACAGAGGACAAGATGGTTGAATGGCATCAGAGTCAATGGACTTGAGTCTGAGTAAGCTTTGGGAGATGGTGAAGGACAGGAAAGTCTGGCATGCAGCAGTCCATAGGGTTGCAAAGACATGACTGAGCAAGTGAACTGAACTGAACTCATGAGTAATGAGACACAAATTCAAATCTTAGAGTTTGTCACATAAGTCAAATGCTCTTATACTTGCATTTAAGGTGGACATAGTACAATATAAATGTAAAGGCTAAAACTTATCTTAATTTAAATTTTATTTTTTACTCATAATGACATTAAGTAGCAAATTTTAAAAGTAAAGTGTAAGAAAGGAAAAAGCTTTATATTTTAGAATCTATTATTAGTGGCACTTTCTTCTTGGTTTTTAGACAGCAGAATCTGCATTTTCACTGCACAGTGGGTCCCACAAATTACATTGTTGACTCTGATCTTATGGATTATGAGTTAATATATATAAATTCACTTGGCATAATTTCAGGGTATATGCAAGTGTTTTATGAGTGCTTTTACTATCATTGTCATTATTTAAAAGACACAGACATTCAGATAATTTCTTTTTGCAAAGGTAAAATTTACTTTTATAGGTATTATCTATAATAAAATGCTGAAAGAGGATTTATTTTAATAAATGTGAATATTTTCTAGTTATTTGTATTCGTTGAGTGGCTGTTTAGATATACTATAATACTCCTTGCATGTTACTTCACACATTCGCCCATTTTCTGGAAATCACGTACTTGTATTAGCTTTTCACTTCCCTTGGTTGGGAAGATCCACTGAAGAAGGGAATGGCTACCCACTCCAGTATTCTTGCCTAGAGAATTTCATGGACAGAGGAACCTGGCAGGCTACAGTCTATGGGGTTTCAAAGAGTCGGACACAACTGAGCAACTAACACTTTTGCTTTCTAATTTCTACCTTATGTTAGGTGAACATCCTTGTTTTGCATCATTTCTAACACAGAAATGTTGGAATGACTCAAATGTACAACTGGAAATTTAAGGATTCTAAAATAACTTATGACCTTTCCTGTAACCATATTAGCTATCCTCAAGCAAATATTTATTCTGGTGTCTGAAAGTATAAAAGTTTTTTCACCAAGCATTCATTAACTGATGGATAGAACAGTGTATATTCATACAATGGAATAGTGTTCAACACTAAAAGTAAGTGACATGTTGACACTTGCTACATCATGAGCAAACATGATTGTGGTGATGATTGTACACTCTTTAAATATAGTAAAAACCACAATATTGTGTATTTTAAGTAGATGAATTGTATGCTATATGAATTACATTCCAACGACTTGATTCAGCTGTTCAAAAAGGGGTAATTCAGCAACAGAAGGTCCATATTATCAATCCTACATTTCATTAAGGGAAAACAAATTTTAGAATCTATTATTAGTACTTCTTGGTTTAGACAGCAGAATCTGCATTTTCACTGCACAGTGGGTCCCACAAATTACATTGTTGACTCTGATCTTATGGATTATGAGTTAATATATATAAATTCACTTGGCATAATTTCAGGGTATATGCAAGTGTTTTATGAGTGCTTTTACTATCATTGTCATTATTTAAAAGACACAGACATTCAGATAATTTCTTTTTGCAAAGGTAAAATTTACTTTTATAGGTATTATCTATAATAAAATGCTGAAAGAGGATTTATTTTAATAAATGTGAATATTTTCTAGTTATTTGTATTCGTTGAGTGGCTGTTTAGATATACTATAATACTCCTTGCATGTTACTTCACACATTCGCCCATTTTCTGGAAATCACGTACTTGTATTAGCTTTTCACTTCCCTTGGTTGGGAAGATCCACTGAAGAAGGGAATGGCTACCCACTCCAGTATTCTTGCCTAGAGAATTTCATGGACAGAGGAACCTGGCAGGCTACAGTCTATGGGGTTTCAAAGAGTCGGACACAACTGAGCAACTAACACTTTTGCTTTCTAATTTCTACCTTATGTTAGGTGAACATCCTTGTTTTGCATCATTTCTAACACAGAAATGTTGGAATGACTCAAATGTACAACTGGAAATTTAAGGATTCTAAAATAACTTATGACCTTTCCTGTAACCATATTAGCTATCCTCAAGCAAATATTTATTCTGGTGTCTGAAAGTATAAAAGTTTTTTCACCAAGCATTCATTAACTGATGGATAGAACAGTGTATATTCATACAATGGAATAGTGTTCAACACTAAAAGTAAGTGACATGTTGACACTTGCTACATCATGAGCAAACATGATTGTGGTGATGATTGTACACTCTTTAAATATAGTAAAAACCACAATATTGTGTATTTTAAGTAGATGAATTGTATGCTATATGAATTACATTCCAACGATTTGATTCAGCTGTTCAAAAAGGGGTAATTCAGCAACAGAAGGTCCATATTATCAATCCTACATTTCATTAAGCATGATCCACTTTAAAAATTTATCAAAAACTATCAAACAAGCATAGTAGTATTAAAATTGTTTGATATTATAAAGAAAAGATAACTTTGAAAGAGGCCTGTTTCCTGACATTTCAAGCATTCTAAAATTGTTGGACATTTAGGTTTTTCCAACTGATTCTCCTATTGTAGATATTAAATATGTTCCACATAATCTCCTTTTGTGGATGGTGAGATATTTTACAATGTTGCACCTTAACTCATTTACAACATTTAAAGAGAAGGAATAACTGGATTCAAAGAAATTAAGGTACAAAAGCAACATGAATTGTTGAAGACTTTACTGTCATTTGGCAATATATATGAAAATGGGGGGTGTATATATATGACCCACTAACTTTATTGCTATCCATTATCTTATAGAAATACTCATCCTGTACACAATGATCAATAATATGAATTTTAGGAGAGCTTGTAATAACCACTTAAAAAAGAAAAAATATTTCTTCAAGTAGTATTTAAATAAATGACACACATTATAGAATACAATATCATTAAAAACAATGAAGTAGGGCTTCCCCTACTTCACTGGGTAAGGACACCGCCTTGCAGTGCAAGGGGCGCTGGTTCGATCCCTGGCCTGGGAAGATCCCACGTGCCGCGGAGCGGCTGGACTGATGTGTCCAATTACCGAGCTGGAGGTCTGGAGCGCATGCGCCCAGAGCCGGCGCTCTGAGACAACAGAGGCCACTGCGATGGGAGGCCCACAGGAGCCAAAGAACAAAGACGGATGAAAACAGATAAATGAAAGATCAATAAAAGTGGCCCGCCCATCCCCCTCCCTCCCTACCTCCCCCCCCAAAAAAAAAGATAAATAAATATAATAAATGTTAAAAAAAAACCAAAACAATGAAGTAATGTACAAATACGGGGTGGAGGAAGATCTCTAAATACATTGGTTAAGAAAGCAAAGCATATCTCAATATGTATATTGTAATGCTGTTTATAGAAATCTTGTCTGTTTCAATTCGGGCTGATGTAACAAAAATATCATAGACTTGGTGGCTTAGACAACATTTCATTTAAGGGGAATCTTCTGTTTCAAAAAATTTGATTCAGCTGTAATTCAGCAACAGAAGGTCCATATTATCAATCCTACATTTCATTAAGCATGATCCACTTTAAAAATTTATCAAAAACTATCAAACAAGCATAGTAGTATTAAAATTGTTTGATATTATAAAGAAAAGATAACTTTGAAAGAGGCCTGTTTCCTGACATTTCAAGCATTCTAAAATTGTTGGACATTTAGGTTTTTCCAACTGATTCTCCTATTGTAGATATTAAATATGTTCCACATAATCTCCTTTTGTGGATGGTGAGATATTTTACAATGTTGCACCTTAACTCATTTACAACATTTAAAGAGAAGGAATAACTGGATTCAAAGAAATTAAGGTACAAAAGCAACATGAATTGTTGAAGACTTTACTGTCATTTGGCAATATATATGAAAATGGGGGGTGTATATATATGACCCACTAACTTTATTGCTATCCATTATCTTATAGAAATACTCATCCTGTACACAATGATCAATAATATGAATTTTAGGAGAGCTTGTAATAACCACTTAAAAAAGAAAAAATATTTCTTCAAGTAGTATTTAAATAAATGACACACATTATAGAATACAATATCATTAAAAACAATGAAGTAGGGCTTCCCCTACTTCACTGGGTAAGGACACCGCCTTGCAGTGCAAGGGGCGCTGGTTCGATCCCTGGCCTGGGAAGATCCCACGTGCCGCGGAGCGGCTGGACTGATGTGTCCAATTACCGAGCTGGAGGTCTGGAGCGCATGCGCCCAGAGCCGGCGCTCTGAGACAACAGAGGCCACTGCGATGGGAGGCCCACAGGAGCCAAAGAACAAAGACGGATGAAAACAGATAAATGAAAGATCAATAAAAGTGGCCCGCCCGCCCCCCTCCCTCCCTACCTCCCCCCCCAAAAAAAAAGATAAATAAATATAATAAATGTTAAAAAAAAACCAAAACAATGAAGTAATGTACAAATACGGGGTGGAGGAAGATCTCTAAATACATTGGTTAAGAAAGCAAAGCATATCTCAATATGTATATTGTAATGCTGTTTATAGAAATCTTGTCTGTTTCAATTCGGGCTGATGTAACAAAAATATCATAGACTTGGTGGCTTAGACAACATTCATTTCCCACAGTTCTAGAGAACGGTGGGACGTCCAAGTTCAAAATAGTGTCTGATTGGTTCATAGATGGCCATCTTCTTAATATGTGCCCACCAGAATGTTCTCAAGAGTGTGTTTACAAGAACACTAATCCTTTTCATAAGGGCTCCACTCTCAGAACCTAATTACCTTCCAAGGCCCCATCTCCTAACATTAATATTCCAGGGGTTAGAACATTAACATTTTAATCTTAGGGCACTCATTCATTCCATAACATTCTGCCTAAATATAGGTGCACCAATAATATCCATATATATATATATATATATATATATATATATATATATATCCACATGAGAATAGGAAAAATAGGTACATCAAATTACAATGAAATATAATGTGTGTTGCCAAATTGTTCATAAAATAACTTCAACGATTTACATTTATCTAAATATCTTAAGAATTAATGGGGCTTCCAAGGTGGTGCAATGGTTAAGAACCTGCCTGCCAATGCAGGGGAGGCAGATTCAGTCTCTGGGTCAGGAAGATCCCCTGGAGTAGGAAATAACAACCCACTCCACTATTCTTGCCTGGAAAATTCTGTGGACAGAGGAGCCTGGAGGACTACAGTCCATGGGGTCACAAAGAGTTGGACACAACTGAGCATGCATGCACATGAAATTAATATAATTTGATAAGCAAAACATTTTTGTATTATATATTTCTTTTGATTTAGGAGAGAAAAGTTTATTATTTTTTTCAAGACACTAGAAAAAGAAAGGTTGACAAAAGCGGTTATGGTTGGAGTAAGCAGAAGAAAGAAGTGGTTTACAATAGGTGTCATAAAGACTCCCCAGGGTAGGTATCTATGAGTATTCATCTGTTTATCAGTAAGGGCCAAGGGCTTCCCTGGTAGCTCAGTGGTAAAGTGTTCACCTGCCAATGCAGGAGACACAGGTTCAATCCCTGATCCAGGAAGATCCCACATGCTGCAGAGCAACTAAGCCCTTGAACCACAACTATTGAGCCTGTGCCCTAGAGCTTCAGAGTCGCAACTATTGAGCCCATTTGCTGCAACTACTGAAGCCTGTGTGCCCTGGAGCCCGAGTTCCACTACAAGAGAGGTCACCACAACAAGAAGCTTGCTCATCTCAACTAGACAGTAGCCCCCACTCTCTGCAACAAGAGAAGAGCCTGCATTAGCAGTGAAAACCCAGAATAGCCCAAAATAAATAAATAAATAAATTTTTTTTAAAAAACAATGGTCACAGGTTGTACAAGGCTAAGACCCATTTCTCTATTCTTGCTTCCTAAGAAATCTCATACATTAATCTGTCCTCAAATACACATGGTTTACATCTAATTTTTTTTTTTTTTTTGGTTTTAATGTCTTTGAATAGTTTCCCATTGCTTACATGTTCTATGGCAGAATAAATCCAAGTTCTTATAGCTCAGTATTCGAGGGTCTCCTCCAACAAGGTGCTCTTCCCATGTGACCAAATTCAATCCCCATTCCACATCCACAAATCATCATTGCTCATCTGCACCAAACCTTAGCTATTCTCAGAACATACTGCACAAGCTCTCACCTCTAGCTCTGATCTTATTTCCCATCTGAGAATGTATTTCCTTTTCTTCCTCTTTCATTATGCAAATGAGGTCTCATTCAAATGTCATTCATTCTGTAAAGGGCCCCTAGTCAAAACGAGTAGTCCCTTTTTCACATTTCTTTGCCATTTGAAAGGGAACCTCTTGTGTGGTACTTGTTTTATGGCACCTCACATTCCAGTTATCATTGCTAGTTTTTGCCCACCCCCAAAGAAACAGAATGTTTGAGTTCTGTCAACTACAAGTTGGCACTTGCCAAGACCATTTGTCAGTGACTGAACAAGGGCATTTCCCATCTGCCTGTGCTGCTGCAGCTAATGACCTTCAACACTCCCTGAAGGGAATTCGGGATGAAGAGTGAGGCACTCTGTGCCCCAGGGAAAGTGGTGGAGTGGATCTTTAGATAGGTAGATATTTTCAGGAACTGATTTCATGATCCTACTTCTTGCATCTCCTCCCATCTAGAAAAGCACTAAATCCCTTCATGGTGACAGCAACTCCCCATGACTAGCATAAAACCTCTTGTAAAGTAAGCACTTGATTGAATTGAACTCCCTCTTCACCAAAATCTTATACATTGACCTCCCCCAACTGCCAGTTTGGAGTAGTCTCAGAGTTCTCTGAGGTGCTGTTACCCAGCTGCAGTCCTCATTTTGCCCCAAATAAAACTTAACTTGAAACTATCACATTGTTCATCATTTTAATGCACAGCTCCAAAGTAAACAACCAAAAGCATGTTTAGAAAGAAATTCATCAAGATTCATATTCATTTTTGTAGGCACCTTAAGCTAAAATTCTACTTGCGTCATAGAAGAGATTGCTGGTTATTTACCAACAGTCTGTTATCCTCAGAACTCTCATTCTATTCTCTGCTTTGTATCTATGACTAGAGGTCAAAAATATACATATATATATTTCTTTTTTTTTTTTAAAAGATTTATTTATTTATTTATTTTTGGGCGGGGGTCGGGTTGGGGAGGGAGGGGAGCAGGCAGGCCACTTCTATTGGTCTTTCGTTTCTCT
The DNA here is from genome assembly GCA_022376925.1 of Tragulus kanchil. Classification (NCBI taxonomy): domain Eukaryota; kingdom Metazoa; phylum Chordata; class Mammalia; order Artiodactyla; family Tragulidae; genus Tragulus; species Tragulus kanchil. The sequence continues at coordinate 47,668,561 of JAIOJX010000025.1, forward strand.
ATGTTCATCTGTCTTTGTTCTTTGGCTCCTGTGGGCCTCCCATCGCAGTGGCGTCTGTCGTTGCAGAGCACCGGCTCTGGGTGCATGCGCTCCAGAGCTCTGGCTCGGTAATTGGACACATCTTCCCAGGCCAGGGCTCGAACTGGCGCCCCTTGCAATGCAAGGCAGTGTCTTTACCCACTGGACCACCAGGGGAAGCCCAAAAACATACATATATATTTCTGAGGCAATTTTACCAGTTGGCTTACAATAACATACTGTTAACAGAATACACCTTTAGGAACTCACATGGTAGAGAGATGGGGAAAAGCAGAGTTTGTTCTCTGTACCCTTCTCTCCTTTTATAGAGAAGCGATCCTGGGGGTTGCATCCATTCCAAGCAAAGTGTACCCGATTTAGCAAATAAAACTAAAAGACAGCCAGCTAAATTTGAATTTAAGATAAGCAATGAAAAAAAAAGATAAGCAATGAATGCTTTTTTATTATAGATATGTCCCACATCTATACTGAAAAGTTAATTACTGTTTATTTGACTTTCACGTTTATCCTGTATTTTACACATAAACTCTAATGACAAGGGCTTAACATTTGGGGAAGAAACAAAAGTAGATGCATATATTCAATCAACCATCTTTACATTTATTTAATGTTTCTGCAATTCTCTTCTATTTTGGCCATTTTCCTTATATCAGCATGTTCAAATCTACTTCAGTTTTTTAAGTGATAGCATAGTATTCCCTGTGCCACTGTCTCCATGCACCAGACGTTACTACTAAACTAATTTTTACTGACGGAATTAGAAATTTCGGTCAGGCTTTGAGAGCTGGGAGATAAAGACAACTCTGGAAACACATTTCTCATGAATGTGTCTGGATATGGAACAGCTATGTAAGAGTGAGGAAATAATGGATTTGATTATCTAGTTGATCTTTTCTATTACTACTTGGACTGAAAGCAGTAGTTACTAATTCCTAATGAAACGGAAAGTAAAAGATTTACCTTAGCTTTTACTTTATATTCTTGTTAAGAGTTTAACTGATATCCAAGACTTAATACACACTTTTTTTATATTAAGATCATGCTATATATTATTCTATACTTTTCTCCCAGTATTCTGTGACTATCTTTTTTTAATTAATTGATTTATATTTGGCTGCGCTGGGTCTTCATTGCTGCACAGGGCTTTCTCCAGTTGCTGTGAACTGGGCTACTCTCTTTTGGTGGAGCATGGACCTTAGAGCACATAGGCTTAGTTGCCCCATGGCATGTGGGATCTTCCCAAACCAGGGATCCAACCCACACATCCTGCATTGTCAGGCAGAGTCTTCAGCACTGGACCATCAGGGAAGTCCTTCTGTGGCTATCTTTCTACATTAACATTAATGTATACTGTATTCAAAAAAAGAAGCATGCTATTTATTTGTACCGAAAAACATTAATCCTCTCTTCATGGGAAGATGCTCTGTCTATGCTTTTTATATCTGGTAGAACTTATTCTCCCACCTCTTCTTCTGATCTTTCAAAAGTTTTCTTAGACATTTTCCAACTTGATCATCGATTTGTAACTCCTCCAACAAAACTCATTGAAATTTTTTTAGGATCATATGAATTTATATCTTAATTTTCACAGAAACAGCGTATTTTATTTTTTAGAAAAATTTGGCCTCTTTTACTAGTGTTTCATTTTGTTTTCATCCATCTTTGTTCTTTGGCCCATGTGGGCCTTCTATTGCAGTGGCCTCTCCATTGCAGAGCACCGGCTCTGGGCACATGTGCTTCAGAGCACTGGCTCGTAATCGGACACACCAGTCCAGCCACTCAGCGGCGTATGGTATCTTCCCAGGCCAGGCCAGGGATCGAACCAACGCCCATTGCACTGCAAGGCAATCCAACTGGACCATCAGGGAAGCCCAACAGCATATTCTAAAATGTGTCTTTTTTTTCCATGGTCAAGGTGTGTCTTTCCATTTAAAAACTTTCACTCAAGTTTTATAGTTTTTGTTCCTCTATATAGTTTCCACATTTCCTGTTAAAGCTATTCTTACGTATTGTATAGGTTTTGTTCATAGTGTGAAAGTGGTTATTTTTTTTAATTGGAGGATAAATGTCTCTTTAACCTACACCAAGTGTTCAGCCATAGTTACTAATTCCTAATGAACAATGATTACTAGTTTACTTTTCGTTAAGAGTTTAACTGATATCCAAGACTTAATACACACTTTTTTTATATTAAGATCATGCTATATATTATTCTATACTTTTCTCCCAGTATTCTGTGACTATCTTTTTTTAATTAATTGATTTATATTTGGCTGCGCTGGGTCTTCATTGCTGCACAGGGCTTTCTCCAGTTGCTGTGAACTGGGCTACTCTCTTTTGGTGGAGCATGGACCTTAGAGCACATAGGCTTAGTTGCCCCATGGCATGTGGGATCTTCCCAAACCAGGGATCCAACCCACACATCCTGCATTGTCAGGCAGAGTCTTCAGCACTGGACCATCAGGGAAGTCCTTCTGTGGCTATCTTTCTACATTAACATTAATGTATACTGTATTCAAAAAAAGAAGCATGCTATTTATTTGTACCGAAAAACATTAATCCTCTCTTCATGGGAAGATGCTCTGTCTATGCTTTTTATATCTGGTAGAACTTATTCTCCCACCTCTTCTTCTGATCTTTCAAAAGTTTTCTTAGACATTTTCCAACTTGATCATCGATTTGTAACTCCTCCAACAAAACTCATTGAAATTTTTTTAGGATCATATGAATTTATATCTTAATTTTCACAGAAACAGCGTATTTTATTTTTTAGAAAAATTTGGCCTCTTTTACTAGTGTTTCATTTTGTTTTCATCCATCTTTGTTCTTTGGCCCATGTGGGCCTTCTATTGCAGTGGCCTCTCCATTGCAGAGCACCGGCTCTGGGCACATGTGCTTCAGAGCACTGGCTCGTAATCGGACACACCAGTCCAGCCACTCAGCGGCGTATGGTATCTTCCCAGGCCAGGCCAGGGATCGAACCAACGCCCATTGCACTGCAAGGCAATCCAACTGGACCATCAGGGAAGCCCAACAGCATATTCTAAAATGTGTCTTTTTTTTCCATGGTCAAGGTGTGTCTTTCCATTTAAAAACTTTCACTCAAGTTTTATAGTTTTTGTTCCTCTATATAGTTTCCACATTTCCTGTTAAAGCTATTCTTACGTATTGTATAGGTTTTGTTCATAGTGTGAAAGTGGTTATTTTTTTTAATTGGAGGATAACTGCTCTACAACGTTATATTGATTTCTGCCATACACCAATGTGTATCAGCCATACGTACGTCTCCTCTCTCAAAACTTCCCTTTCATCCCTCATCTTACCTCCTCCCTCAGTGTCACAGAGCACTGGGTTTTTTCCCGATAAATAATTCAGTCATCTGCCAATAATGTTATTTCCTACTTTCCAATCATACTTCTTTTAGTTTCCCACTTAACTGAGGCAAAGCAGTTAAATCTAACCAAGTTTTAAAGCTATCCATGTGTTCCTATGTTTAATAAATTTTTATTGAATGAAAAAGTGATTTTCAAATCTGAAATGTCTCTACCTTCCATGAAGATGCCCTTCATTTTTCTCCTATGAAACAACACAGTGAGTTACATTATTCCCCAATAGTAATTTTAATGAAATTTTCCTTCCAGTATGAGAATTGGATGTGAAGCTTGATTCTTTTGCCTCAAGATTCATAAGCAAAATGAAATTATAATTTCGTGTTTCATTGCATTAGGGTGTTTTTGTTATACTCACACTTTAAAACATGAAAGCTTTCCTTTACCTAGGTCCTAGAAAAATTTAAAGTGCATTGTAATTATAATTTCATTCTAAATCTGCACAAGCATATAGTAATGTGTAGGTTTTCTGCATGTCTGCAGTCACAGGAATTTATAAAAAATGTAATAAAATTTAAAATTAACCACTTTGACTCTTCCAAATATAATGGCATGGATTTGGACAGAGTTGTCTTCCCTCACTTCCCTTTATCATTTTTATTAGGATATGTACGGTTTTTCTGTTTCTGAACTTACCTAGTTTTATCCACTTTATCTTTTACACCTTTTGTTTTTTTTTTTTACAAATTTGTATCTTCCCAGGCCAGGCCAGGGATCGAACCAACGCCCATTGCACTGCAAGGCAATCCAACTGGACCATCAGGAAGCCCAACAGCATATTCTAAAATGTGTCTTTTTTCCATGGTCAAGGTGTGTCTTTCCATTTAAAAACTTTCACTCAAGTTTTATAGTTTTTGTTCCTCTATATAGTTTCCACATTTCCTGTTAAAGCTATTCTTACGTATTGTATAGGTTTTGTTCATAGTGTGAAAGTGGTTATTTTTTTTAATTGGAGGATAACTGCTCTACAACGTTATATTGATTTCTGCCATACACCAATGTGTATCAGCCATACGTACGTCTCCTCTCTCAAAACTTCCCTTTCATCCCTCATCTTACCTCCTCCCTCAGTGTCACAGAGCACTGGGTTTTTTCCCGATAAATAATTCAGTCATCTGCCAATAATGTTATTTCCTACTTTCCAATCATACTTCTTTTAGTTTCCCACTTAACTGAGGCAAAGCAGTTAAATCTAACCAAGTTTTAAAGCTATCCATGTGTTCCTATGTTTAATAAATTTTTATTGAATGAAAAATGGATTTTCAAAACTGAAATGTCTCTACCTTCCATGAAGATGCCCTTCATTTTTCTCCTATGAAACAACACAGTGAGTTACATTATTCCCCAATAGTAATTTTAATGAAATTTTCCTTCCAGTATGAGAATTGGATGTGAAGCTTGATTCTTTTGCCTCAAGATTCATAAGCAAAATGAAATTATAATTTCGTGTTTCATTGCATTAGGGTGTTTTTGTTATACTCACACTTTAAAACATGAAAGCTTTCCTTTACCTAGGTCCTAGAAAAATTTAAAGTGCATTGTAATTATAATTTCATTCTAAATCTGCACAAGCATATAGTAATGTGTAGGTTTTCTGCATGTCTGCAGTCACAGGAATTTATAAAAAATGTAATAAAATTTAAAATTAACCACTTTGACTCTTCCAAATATAATGGCATGGATTTGGACAGAGTTGTCTTCCCTCACTTCCCTTTATCATTTTTATTAGGATATGTACGGTTTTTCTGTTTCTGAACTTACCTAGTTTTATCCACTTTATCTTTTACACCAAAAAAATTAGGATTCAGGTTTATTTACCAACTCTACATCTTTTTAATTTCACTAATTTATCAATTACTTTATACTGTTGAAGTTTCTTCTTTTTCTAATTATGCTTAACACACTTTCATTACTTTTGGACTGGAGTCAGTTAAAAGAAAGCAACGTGAGGGATCAGATGAGGTTAGGTTATAAAAGGGGATGGAGCAATGGTGTGTAGGCACCACTAGAAGGGCACATTTAGTCTAATGATTTTTTAAGACAGTCATTTTAAGTATATATATCATTTATTTAAATTACAACATACTTGTTGGAGAATCATTTGACAAAAATGATTTATGGTGCAGAAAAGAAAGACGTTAATTGTGAAAGCTAAGCCTTTGAGTTTGGAAGAGTATGAGGCAACAATTGTATGCATACTCCACAAAGTTGTTTTTAGGTGGATAGTACATCCTTTGTAACAGAGGCATTAACAGTGGAAATGTCTGTGTGGTCACTGCTGATGGATCCCTTAAGGTGTCAAAAATTAGTTCAGCAAGCACCGTAATCTTTGGCTAACATTTTCCTGCTTCTTGAGTGCATTCAGGGCATAAGCAGAGTAAGGTTTAACTTGGATTAATGTTCTGTCCAGTAAACACAAAGAATAAAGGAATACATGAAATTCTGCTTAAAATTTCATGAGCTTCATGACCATACACAGTGGAAGAACTTACAAAAAGATTCAATAGCAGACAGCATGAACCAGGAAATTGCACTTCACTCGTGCTCTTCAGAATTTGATACTTGTGTCTAACACACTCAGTAGCTGAAGCTTTGCTGAGCAGGATAACAGGGTTATATTCTCACCTGCTTGTTCTAGTAATTTCTCCTTGGCTTTTGGACTAAGCTTTGGGACACTGTTCACCTCTATGATTTTTCTTCTGCTGGAATGCATAATCCAAATCTCTCAGGGATGCAAGTCCTGTGGTTCTTTTTATTTAAGTTTAAAAAATACATGCTTATAGAACAGAGTTGTCTTCCCTCACTTCCCTTTATCATTTTTATTAGGATATGTACGGTTTTTCTGTTTCTGAACTTACCTAGTTTTATCCACTTTATCTTTTACACCAAAAAAATTAGGATTCAGGTTTATTTACCAACTCTACATCTTTTTAATTTCACTAATTTATCAATTACTTTATACTGTTGAAGTTTCTTCTTTTTCTAATTATGCTTAACACACTTTCATTACTTTTGGACTGGAGTCAGTTAAAAGAAAGCAACGTGAGGGATCAGATGAGGTTAGGTTATAAAAGGGGATGGAGCAATGGTGTGTAGGCACCACTAGAAGGGCACATTTAGTCTAATGATTTTTTAAGACAGTCATTTTAAGTATATATATCATTTATTTAAATTACAACATACTTGTTGACGAGAATCATTTGACAAAAATGATTTACGGTGCAGAAAAGAAAGACGTTAATTGTGAAAGCTAAGCCTTTGAGTTTGGAAGAGTATGAGGCAACAATTGTATGCATACTCCACAAAGTTGTTTTTAGGTGGATAGTACATCCTTTGTAACAGAGGCATTAACAGTGGAAATGTCTGTGTGGTCACTGCTGATGGATCCCTTAAGGTGTCAAAAATTAGTTCAGCAAGCACCGTAATCTTTGGCTAACATTTTCCTGCTTCTTGAGTGCATTCAGGGCATAAGCAGAGTAAGGTTTAACTTGGATTAATGTTCTGTCCAGTAAACACAAAGAATAAAGGAATACATGAAATTCTGCTTAAAATTTCATGAGCTTCATGACCATACACAGTGGAAGAACTTACAAAAAGATTCAATAGCAGACAGCATGAACCAGGGAATTGCACTTCACTCGTGCTCTTCAGAATTTGATACTTGTGTCTAACACACTCAGTAGCTGAAGCTTTGCTGAGCAGGATAACAGGGTTATATTCTCACCTGCTTGTTCTAGTAATTTCTCCTTGGCTTTTGGACTAAGCTTTGGGACACTGTTCACCTCTATGATTTTTCTTCTGCTGGAATGCATAATCCAAATCTCTCAGGGATGCAAGTCCTGTGGTTCTTTTTATTTAAGTTTAAAAAATACATGCTTATAGAACATTATAGAAATATATAAAGCCAATCATGAAAGTTCTCCCATAATTCCACTCTCACAAAGCCACTGATAACAATGTGGTGTTACTTCCTATTGTTTTTTAGAGCATTAACAAGTTACCAAAAAAAAAAAAAAAAAAAAGCTCACACAACTTCCTCTTTTATATAAGAGTAAATTTTGGACATCTTATTATGCCAGAGATATTTCTCACTCTTTATGGAAGCTGAAAACACCATAATGTATGGTGAAACACCCTTAATGTCAGGACATCCGGGCTAGGTTTTTTGGGTTTTTTGGGCTAGTTTTAATTAAAGAACAAAGGTGAAATGAACTTGCTGTATACACTTGTCAGATTATCCCTGTTAGGCAATTTCATGTCTAATGAAGAGTTGGCCAGACTGACAAGCATTTTCTATATACTCTGAAATTACCCTCCCTAAAGGCTGTAACAACTACATTCCCACCTACAGCATGCAAATTGGGAATGTCTATTTGACAATGCTTATTCAAAATTATGGTATAATTTCTTCATTGGAAACAAATTTTAAACCAATTGTTCTTATAACTGTGTTTTCTAACTATAGAAAGTGAAGTGTGACAAATTTTTTTGACTTGATAGGGAACTGGGATCCTAAGGACAGGGTTTATAAAATTTGGTATATACCAGAAAAAGGCACAGGCGTCAAAAACTCATTTAACACTTTTCTACGAAGTCTTCACAAAAGACTGCAGCCCTTGCTATAGCTTCAAATAATTAGTATCTCCAGTTATTTCTCCAGGGTTTTATACCTATGTTGGCCTATTGCTTGTGGAGTAAAACTGAAACTTAAGCTGTTCTCATTCAAGAGCAACAGACAGCTCTACCCTTGGAACACACACCTTGCCTGTGTCTGTTTTTCACTTCACACTTCCCCCTAGAATGCCCTTTTCCATCTCTGACCTCTCAAGAATCAGCTCAAACACCAATGACTCCATGAAATCTTCAACAATCTTTCCAAGGAAAATGAATGGACTTTACCTCTGTATTCCTGGCTTTTCACTGGCACTTCTATGACAGTATTTCCGTGATAAGCTATTAAGGTGGAAGTCTTTAAGAAAAGACACATCTCATCTGTCTACTTTCTGAACAGTACCTAGTGCAGAACTTTGTAAAACGTGACTCAAAAACAGTTTATGGGATAAACATACTTAAGACTTCAAATCTTTTAATCCCAAAATATTAATCACAGCCATCTGTAAGGGTTTAAAAAATGATCGCTCCCCTTAAAACATGTCCTACTATAGTAAGCAGTTTTAGAAGTTAAAAAAAAGGTGTGTTGGGCTTCCCTGGTGGTCCAGTGAGTGAAGAGTCCACCTTGCAGTGGGCACTGGTTCAATCCCTGGCCTGGGAGAATCCCACGTGCCACGGACCGGCTGGACTGGTGTGTCCAATTACAAGCCAGTGCTCTGGAGCACATGCGCCCAGAGCTGGTGCTCTGCAATGAGAGGCCCATACAGGCCAAAGAACAAAGATGGATGAAAATAAATAAATAAAAAACCAATCAAAGAGGCCAAGATTTAAAAAAAAAAAAAGACACACAAAAAGGTGTTTTAATAGAAGAGACAAATCATTCTATGCTTAGGATAGTTATGTTCAACAAATCCACATATGCTTGATATCTTCATCTTACTTCCTAGTTATCTCAAATTGTTTATTTTAGAAATAAAAACATCGGAGAGGACAATTCATCATAAAATGAAAACACAATGATTCAAGCATGTGAGTCTTTGCCTAGCCAGAGCACAAATGACTGCATATTCTCATTAATCCCAAGATAAAAAGAAACAAAAAACAAAAACAGGAAACACAATGAAGACAACGCTACGTCAAAATCGCTTTCTCTTGATAATTTCTGGCTTCCAGCTGACTGGATGAGTTTCTTCTGTCTAAAAACAGAAAAGTACATAAGTTAAAACAAAGTATTACTGCTGGCCTTCATATTTAATAAATTCCTCTCTAACAAAAACAAGGCACTTACACAAAACTGTATTACTTGGCATTATACATTTAGCAGTTTTTTTAACAATTTTAAGATATGTGACAAACTTTTGGAATTATCTGAATCTAATAAAGGATGAATGCATTTGCTACAAATTCAGTTTATAGGTTTTCATTTTAAATAAAATGCTATTAGATATTCTAGTAACACCTAAGAGTCTGATTCTAGAAATAATTTGTATACCAATCTACTTATTTGCTCTTATTTTTAGTGTAAGATTTTCTCAATGACTCTAATAAGGAAAATAGAGATAAAAAGCTATTGATTTTGCTCGAATGAGCAGACACTACGTTCAAATTTCCCAAAATATTAATCACAGCCATCTGTAAGGGTTTAAAAATGATCGCTCCTTAAAACATGTCCTACTATAGTAAGCAGTTTTAGAAGTTAAAAAGGTGTGTTGGGCTTCCCTGGTGGTCCAGTGAGTGAAGAGTCCACCTTGCAGTGGGCACTGGTTCAATCCCTGGCCTGGGAGAATCCCACGTGCCACGGACCGGCTGGACTGGTGTGTCCAATTACAAGCCAGTGCTCTGGAGCACATGCGCCCAGAGCTGGTGCTCTGCAATGAGAGGCCCATACAGGCCAAAGAACAAAGATGGATGAAAATAAATAAATAAAAAACCAATCAAAGAGGCCAAGATTTAAAAAAAAAAAAAGACACACAAAAAGGTGTTTTAATAGAAGAGACAAATCATTCTATGCTTAGGATAGTTATGTTCAACAAATCCACATATGCTTGATATCTTCATCTTACTTCCTAGTTATCTCAAATTGTTTATTTTAGAAATAAAAACATCGGAGAGGACAATTCATCATAAAATGAAAACACAATGATTCAAGCATGTGAGTCTTTGCCTAGCCAGAGCACAAATGACTGCATATTCTCATTAATCCCAAGATAAAAAGAAACAAAAAACAAAAACAGGAAACACAATGAAGACAACGCTACGTCAAAATCGCTTTCTCTTGATAATTTCTGGCTTCCAGCTGACTGGATGAGTTTCTTCTGTCTAAAAACAGAAAAGTACATAAGTTAAAACAAAGTATTACTGCTGGCCTTCATATTTAATAAATTCCTCTCTAACAAAAACAAGGCACTTACACAAAACTGTATTACTTGGCATTATACATTTAGCAGTTTTTTTAACAATTTTAAGATATGTGACAAACTTTTGGAATTATCTGAATCTAATAAAGGATGAATGCATTTGCTACAAATTCAGTTTATAGGTTTTCATTTTAAATAAAATGCTATTAGATATTCTAGTAACACCTAAGAGTCTGATTCTAGAAATAATTTGTATACCAATCTACTTATTTGCTCTTATTTTTAGTGTAAGATTTTCTCAATGACTCTAATAAGGAAAATAGAGATAAAAAGCTATTGATTTGCTGTCATCAATGAAATCAATACAGAAATCTATGAGCAGACACTATTCAAGACAACAAATACTTTAATATTATGAAGATTTTCCCTTCATAGCTTTAAAATGAGGAAGTGCTTGAAATATTGGCAAGGCTGATTTACTCTACTTTAAAATGTGTATGAAATGGAGCACTTACCGCTGTATCATCCTCTTTGTACACTTTAATGGTTTTATCAGCTTCAGCTGTTAGTAACCGACTTTCAGACTGATCAAAAGCACAAGCGAATATTCCTGACTCACTGTCCAAAGATCCAGGCTGCACTGCTGCATGAACTCTCTGGAAATTGTAGCCAGTTCTCCAGTCCCAAAGATGCATAGTGCCATTGTCAGCTTAAAAGGAAAGACAGAGTTAAACCTAGTGTCCTCGCAACAATTCCGCTTGACAAATACTTACTAAGCACCAGTCATTACCAAGCACCATGGAGTCGTAAAGACATCGAAGATGCAGACAACTTGAGCTCCTCCTAATATCAATTTGTTTACTTCCATTTGTGCTTAGTTCTGAATTTTTTATCAATCTCAAATAGCATCACAAAATGGCATCAACTTCAGAATACACAACCAAACTTTAGGTGATTTCTGGCATAAACCCTTAACTTAGATGTGTTAACATGGGAATTTAAAGAGAGCTAAACTATGAAATCATCTATACACAGTATAAATTTACATGAACACATATGTTAATGAGGCAAGTTCTGCTCTAAATCATAAAAGAATAAAATGACATTAAAACATATTTATCATAAAGAGATTATTTTACCTCCAGATACAAGCACTCCATCAGAATTTACTGTCAATGTGTTAATAATAGCATTGTGACCAGAAAGGTTCTGAATGAAACTTCCATCGGGAAATTTCCACTGTTTTATGTTATCTGGAGAACCAGATGCAAATGTGTAACTGAAATAAGAAAAAAATTAATGATAAAGTAAACCAAGTTAAATACAAAGGCGGACCTTTAAAAAATCTTATTATGGCTGCATTTTGCACATACTGTCAGGATCTATATAGTTTTAGCAAAATATTATCATCATATCAAGAGACAAAAATCTCAAGACAAAAACATGTGTTTCATATTTCTAATTACTTTAAACGTACGTTAAATCCTAGACTGACATTTTTATTCTCCTCTCATTTCTCTCTACACTGAGCTAAAGCAATAAACATACAAACCCCTAAACTCACATAAAGTGCAAGGGTTGGGAAAAGCCAGAGACAAAGCCAGAAGAGAGAGACAACAGAAGAAAGTGAGAAAAGGAAAGAAACAGAGGCAAGAGGAACAGAGAAAGGGAGTGAGGTGGAGGGAAAAAGGGAGTGAGGACAACGGGGAGAGGGACAAGAGACAAAATACAGGTAAGGGAGGGTGGGAACGAGAGGAAAGGTAAGAGATGACTGTGACCTGGGAAGTGCTGGGTGATATGGTTTTATAGATACCAGGTTGTGATGCTATGCTCCATTCTCTCTGTGAATAATGTTCATGATTCCTACTCTTTTTTCCTATGCATATTAACTTCATTAAGAAATTAACTATTCTGTGTTTAGCCTGGTGCCAAATAATATTACTGTCCAAAACATTAAATATAGTGACTATTAGTTTCGATTTATGACATGCAGCTCGTAACCGTGACTTTTTCGTATCTCATTTGACATCATTTTCACCATAAAGAAAGTCTTCCTCATCTTATGGAGAACAAGAGGTAAAATCCTGGGCTTCCCTGGTCATCCAGTGGGTATAGAGTCTGCCTTGCAGCGCAAGGGGCACTGGTTCGATCCCTGGCCGGGGAAGATCCCATGTGCCGAGGAGTCGCTGGACTGGTGTGTCCAATTATGAGTCAGCGCTCTGGAGCGCATGCACCCAGAGCCGGTGCTCTGCAGTGAGGGAGGCCACTTCACTGGGAGGCCCACACAGGCCAATAAAAGATGGATGAAAATAAATAAATAAACAATAAGGCCAAAATTAAAACCAACAAAAAAAAAGAAGTAAAATTCTACACAAGGAAAATAAGGACATGCATGTTTGTAAGTGGCACAGGTCTGAAAATGACTCCTAAGTAGTTAGTTTTATGATTTCCGTATTACACTAAGAACTGAAGAAAGAGAAGATACTGAGAAAAATATACTTACTGTCTTGGATGTAAAACTACAGCTCTGACTGACTTTTTGTGATTTGTTAATGTGACTCTTGTTTTTCCAGCCACCAAATCCCATAATCGTATTGTAGTATCATGGCTTCCTGTAAGGAGAATCCCCAAAATACAGATCAGAAAAAAACAAACACGTAAGTTAAACATAATAAAATCTGAAGCATTCTTCCACCGACACGTATACATGAACCCTTGTATCAACCCTTAACTAAACTGCTTTCTATAGTTTCAAAATACATGGTTGATTTTAAATTTAATTCTGAAATGTAATAAACGCTTATTGCACTGTCACCTGAATAGCTGGGACAAATGTGAAAACAGAACAAATACATGATGTCATCCCCTACTGGAGAAAAAGGGAAACTCCAATGATTAAAATGTTCCCTGGTGGCTCAGATGGTAAACAATCCTGCAATGAGGGAAACCTGGGTTTGCTCCCTGGGATGAGAAGTACCCTTTCCTGGAGAATCCCATGGCCTGTCCATGGGTGGGAGTCAGACACGACAGAGTGACTTTCACTTCACTTCAATGTTAATAATTAGTAACACACAAGGGAAGGAATTATCTTCTCGTCTTAAAAGATTCATTGGAATTAACCATATTTTAAGCAAAAGAAGACTCAAATTAGTCCTAAGTCTAAGGGTAGTGTGTCTTCTAACTTTCATTTTCTAGACTGGGTTTAAAAAGCTTAGTTGTATCTAATACTCCTGGCAAGAGTCGCCAGCGCAAGGGGCACTGGTTCGATCCCTGGGGAAGATCCCAGGGAGTCGCTGGACTGGTGTGTCCAATTATGAGTCAGCGCTCTGGAGCGCATGCACCCAGAGCCGGTGCTCTGCAGTGAGGGAGGCCACTTCACTGGGAGGCCCACACAGGCCAATAAAAGATGGATGAAAATAAATAAATAAACAATAAGGCCAAAATTAAAACCAACAAAAAAAAGTAAAATTCTACACAAGGAAAATAAGGACATGCATGTTTGTAAGTGGCACAGGTCTGAAAATGACTCCTAAGTAGTTAGTTTTATGATTTCCGTATTACACTAAGAACTGAAGAAAGAGAAGATACTGAGAAAAATATACTTACTGTCTTGGATGTAAAACTACAGCTCTGACTGACTTTTTGTGATTTGTTAATGTGACTCTTGTTTTTCCAGCCACCAAATCCCATAATCGTATTGTAGTATCATGGCTTCCTGTAAGGAGAATCCCCAAAATACAGATCAGAAAAAAACAAACACGTAAGTTAAACATAATAAAATCTGAAGCATTCTTCCACCGACACGTATACATGAACCCTTGTATCAACCCTTAACTAAACTGCTTTCTATAGTTTCAAAATACATGGTTGATTTTAAATTTAATTCTGAAATGTAATAAACGCTTATTGCACTGTCACCTGAATAGCTGGGACAAATGTGAAAACAGAACAAATACATGATGTCATCCCCTACTGGAGAAAAAGGGGGAAACTCCAATGATTAAAATGTTCCCTGGTGGCTCAGATGGTAAACAATCCTGCAATGAGGGAAACCTGGGTTTGCTCCCTGGGATGAGAAGTACCCTTTCCTGGAGAATCCCATGGCCTGTCCATGGGTGGGAGTCAGACACGACAGAGTGACTTTCACTTCACTTCAATGTTAATAATTAGTAACACACAAGGGAAGGAATTATCTTCTCGTCTTAAAAGATTCATTGGAATTAACCATATTTTAAGCAAAAGAAGACTCAAATTAGTCCTAAGTCTAAGGGTAGTGTGTCTTCTAACTTTCATTTTCTAGACTGGTAATTCTGATACTATAAAACAATGCTTAGTTGTATCTAATACTTTCTAGTCAGACATTGCATGATACAAAGATTCTAGAATATGTAAAAGTATGATATAAAAACAATGGAATGAAATGTCACCCCAATAAATTTCAAGTACACACAGAAAAACTGTATATACACCACAAAGTAAATATGAAAGTCACAGTAAATATGAAAAGTATATAATCATAATGCACTCTGACATGAACACACTGTAAACCTGAAAAGTACCAATCATACCAGTGATAATTTGTGGTTCCGCAGCCTGACACCTCACTGTAGCCACTGCATTAGTATGTCCAGATAATGTGTGTACACTGGCTTTCGTTCTCACATCCCAAATCTATAAGAACACAACAGACAATACCATCAGTGCAAACAGGTATTCCAGCAGGTAACTAGATACATTCAAGCCTGGGAATTTACTAGAAAATTGTGTGCCTGCCTGAATACAATGAAGAAAGTGCGAAAATGAAATAATCATCTGTAAGCTGGCTAGGGAATGTAGACAGACAGGAGACCGCCAAGAGGGGAAAAAGGCAAAATGCTCAGGGAACCTACTGGCTAAAGTGGGGATAATGGAGCTACTGAAATGGTGAATGGACCACAGCTGTGGTGACAGACAGACATGTCAGAGGCAGGGCTGCCCAGTAATAGACACAGTGAGGCCACAGAACTCTAGAGGACGAAGACTAGGGAGGGTCCTGATGGGTCAAGGTAAGGATCTGGACATGCCTTTGGGACTAAGTAAGTATACTGCAAGATGCAATATACACACATATCGGCCTGATTCCATTTACCTGCAGTTGAGTCTCGGCTGCAAGTCACCAACACATCGATTGTGGGGTGCAAATCCTAGTTCATTCAGTTAAGTATCTGTAGTAAGACACGACAGAGTGACTTTCACTTCACTTCAATGTTAATAATTAGTAACACACAAGGGAAGGAATTATCTTCTCGTCTTAAAAGATTCATTGGAATTAACCATATTTTAAGCAAAAGAAGACTCAAATTAGTCCTAAGTCTAAGGGTAGTGTGTCTTCTAACTTTCATTTTCTAGACTGGTAATTCTGATACTATAAAACAATGCTTAGTTGTATCTAATACTTTCTAGTCAGACATTGCATGATACAAAGATTCTAGAATATGTAAAAGTATGATATAAAAACAATGGAATGAAATGTCACCCCAATAAATTTCAAGTACACACAGAAAAACTGTATATACACCACAAAGTAAATATGAAAGTCACAGTAAATATGAAAAGTATATAATCATAATGCACTCTGACATGAACACACTGTAAACCTGAAAAGTACCAATCATACCAGTGATAATTTGTGGTTCCAGCCTGACACCTCACTGTAGCCACTGCATTAGTATGTCCAGATAATGTGTGTACACTGGCTTTCGTTCTCACATCCCAAATCTATAAGAACACAACAGACAATACCATCAGTGCAAACAGGTATTCCAGCAGGTAACTAGATACATTCAAGCCTGGGAATTTACTAGAAAATTGTGTGCCTGCCTGAATACAATGAAGAAAGTGCGAAAATGAAATAATCATCTGTAAGCTGGCTAGGGAATGTAGACAGACAGGAGACCGCCAAGAGGGGAAAAAGGCAAAATGCTCAGGGAACCTACTGGCTAAAGTGGGGATAATGGAGCTACTGAAATGGTGAATGGACCACAGCTGTGGTGACAGATAGACATGTCAGAGGCAGGGCTGCCCAGTAATAGACACAGTGAGGCCACAGAACTCTAGAGGACGAAGACTAGGGAGGGTCCTGATGGGTCAAGGTAAGGATCTGGACATGCCTTTGGGACTAAGTAAGTATACTGCAAGATGCAATATACACACATATCGGCCTGATTCCATTTACCCGTGCAGTTGAGTCTCGGCTGCAGGTCACCAACACATCGATTGTGGGGTGCAAATCCAAGCCATATACGGCACTCAAATGTCCATGATAGTGCCTTATCACCTAAAAAAGAAGGGAAGTTCATGTTTCTTTAACTGGGAAGACAAATAGGGGCTGATGAAGTGTTCAGTCCTCGGTCCACACACACCTTATTATACTCGAGATCCCAGCATTTGACTTGCTTGTCTTCTCCACAGGAGAACAGGTACGGGCTCCTGGTGCTCACTATCACACCACGCACTGTACTGATATGCCCAGTTAATGACAGTTTTAATTTGCCACTAGCCAAGTCCCAGATCTGCAATCAAAAAATATTTAATTTTTCTTCTTGCTGATTATTCCAAAGCAAATTTTTAGAACCTTGATATTAAAACTGTCTTCAAAAGGTAAAACATAAAAACATATAAAAGCTTGCAAAATGACCCCATCACCAAAAATAAAAGCGGGGGAAAGAGAACTAAAAGGCATGACTAAACTGGGAAAATACTTGCACCAATGGCAGAAGGTTAATCTTCTTAATACATAAACGGTATTATTGATAGCAAAGCATAAATACTGAATGGCATCAACTTAAAAACCCTTAAAAGTAGCAAATAAAGTATCAAGACTTCAACCTCATTACAAATTTTATATACAATTTTAAAAAAAAAGAACAGATATTCATATCTACTTATATTAGTAAGGTTTTTTTTTTGGACACTTCTATTGGTCTTTCATATATTTCCATCTTTGTTCTCTGGCCTGTGTGGGCCTCCCATCGCAGTGGCTTCTCTTGTTGCAGAGTACCAGCTCTGGGCGTTGCGCCAGAGCTCCAGCTCGTAGTTAGACACATCGGTCCAGCTGCTCTGCGGCATGTGTCGGGATCTTAGGAAGGGGGTCTACTGAAATGGTGAATGGACCAAGGTACAGGATCAGAGGCAGGGCTGCCCAGTAATAGACACAGTGAGGCCACAGAACTCTAGAGGCGAAGACTAGGGAGGGTCCTGATGGGTCAAGGTAAGGATCTGGACATGCCTTTGGGACTAAGTAAGTATACTGCAAGATGCAATATACACACATATCGGCCTGATTCCATTTACCCGTGCAGTTGAGTCTCGGCTGCAAGTCACCAACACATCGATTGTGGGGTGCAAATCCAAGCCATATACGGCACTCAAATGTCCATGATAGTGCCTTATCACCTAAAAAAGAAGAAGGGAAGTTCATGTTTCTTTAACTGGGAAGACAAATAGGGGCTGATGAAGTGTTCAGTCCTCGGTCCACACACACCTTATTATACTCGAGATCCCAGCATTTGACTTGCTTGTCTTCTCCACAGGAGAACAGGTACGGGCTCCTGGTGCTCACTATCACACCACGCACTGTACTGATATGCCCAGTTAATGACAGTTTTAATTTGCCACTAGCCAAGTCCCAGATCTGCAATCAAAACATATTTAATTTTTCTTCTTGCTGATTATTCCAAAGCAAATTTTTAGAACCTTGATATTAAAACTGTCTTCAAAAGGTAAAACATAAAAACATATAAAAGCTTGCAAAATGACCCCATCACCAAAAATAAAAGCGGGGGAAAGAGAACTAAAAGGCATGACTAAACTGGGAAAATACTTGCACCAATGGCAGAAGGTTAATCTTCTTAATACATAAACGGTATTATTGATAGCAAAGCATAAATACTGAATGGCATCAACTTAAAAACCCTTAAAAGTAGCAAATAAAGTATCAAGACTTCAACCTCATTACAAATTTTATATACAATTTTAAAAAAAAAGAACAGATATTCATATCTACTTATATTAGTAAGGTTTTTTTTTTGGACACTTCTATTGGTCTTTCATATATTTCCATCTTTGTTCTCTGGCCTGTGTGGGCCTCCCATCGCAGTGGCTTCTCTTGTTGCAGAGTACCAGCTCTGGGCGTATGCGCTCCAGAGCTCCAGCTCGGTAGTTAGACACATCGGTCCAGCTGCTCTGCGGCATGTGTCGGGATCTTCGCAGGCCAGAAATCGAACCGGCACCCCTTGCACTGCAAGGTGGTGTCCTTACCCACTGGACTAAGAGGGAAGCCCATTTAGTAAGTATTTTTAAAGAAAAACAATGTCTTGAAGAGAAGCCTCTCACACACTGCAATCATCAACTCACCCATTTCGGAAAATAATTTTTAACTTTGGATGTCAACTTCAATAATGTCTGACCCTTTAGTACTTTTTCTGGCACTATAACAGAACAATTTAAAATACAGAAAAAGATTCAGGCACATACTAATTATAGCATTACTTATGATATAAAAAGTCATGTTTACAATTTTCTTCCTTCCTTATTACCTTTATGGTTCTGTCAGCAGATCCAGTAACAAACCACTGATTTCCAGGTTCCACAGCAATACATCGAACCCAGCCAAGATGCCCACTGATCACCTATATTAAAATAAAAAAGAATGAGTAGGTCCTCTACACGTACGCTAAAGTTGATTCAGTTTCAAGTCATGATGCTTATGTTAACCAATCTGACTTGCCCCACTCCAATCCTCAAATGATAAGTTTATAAGATTATCTGCTAATTAAGATTTTAAAGTGTTAAGTTATCTTCAACTGGTGAATGGATAAATATACAAACTATAGCATATCTATACAATGGACTACTGAACAATGAAAAGGAATGCATTAATACACACAACAAATGGGATGATCCCAAAAGTAGTAAACTGGGCTAAGGAACTCAGCTTCAAAACCTACATACTGAACGATGACATTTATGATACAATTGAGAAGTACAATTACAGTGACAGAAAACAGATGAATGGTTGCCAGGGTGGGGAAGGGTGTGATTACTCAAAACAGCCCAGGAGGGTGTGTGACTTGATGGAACATCTAATTATTCAGACTGCGGTAGTGGCTACCCAAATTTTTATACCTATTATGATTTATTAGATCTATACACCCAAGAAAGTATATTCTATGCTATGATAGTGTAGCTGTATGTTTCCTACTATTTACATTTTAATTCAGATTTGGTATATTTTAAACCATTCTAATTTACTATTACTAAAAAGAAATCGGTAAGACCACAGAAATGGCCTAATGCACTGATCTTCACCTCAACCTTCATGTAGAACACCTCAAACACACTCCTTCATTTGTTTTGTGTGTCCTCTATATAGGATCCTTCTATCCATATTTTATACTACACTTTATACAAAATACAAGCTTCTACTTAATGAAGTCTCCTTTCTAAGATATCTTTTAAGACAGTGCCTAACCCCTTACCCCAACCCAGATCACTCTAGCAGCTCTCATATTCACGGTTTCCTCTTTGTTCCAGTCCTTGGCTCTTGTTTAACTCGAAAGCAGTGATCCTGTTTCCTGTAGTGGAATAATATAGAGACTCACTCACTCTGTACAGTTTCCACGGCGGGTGCCACTGGGGTTTGGGCATTGTAGGGGCTTTTTTAGCCATCAGTGCAGAGTTCTTGGCATTGCCCCACCCGTCAAGTTACATCCCTAATTAAAAAGCATGTAACCAGATCTGACTGGTGCCCCATCTCCACACGCGCTAAAGTTGATTCAGTTTCAAGTCATGATGCTTATGTTAACCAATCTGACTTGCCCCACTCCAATCCTCAAATGATAAGTTTATAAGATTATCTGCTAATTAAGATTTTAAAGTGTTAAGTTATCTTCAACTGGTGAATGGATAAATATACAAACTATAGCATATCTATACAATGGACTACTGAACAATGAAAAGGAATGCATTAATACACACAACAAATGGGATGATCCCAAAAGTAGTAAACTGGGCTAAGGAACTCAGCTTCAAAACCTACATACTGAACGATGACATTTATGATACAATTGAGAAGTACAATTACAGTGACAGAAAACAGATGAATGGTTGCCAGGGTGGGGAAGGGTGTGATTACTCAAAACAGCCCAGGAGGGTGTGTGACTTGATGGAACATCTAATTATTCAGACCGCGGTAGTGGCTCCCCAAAATTTTTTATACCTATTATGATTTATTAGATCTATACACCCAAGAAAGTATATTCTATGCTATGATAGTGTAGCTGTATGTTTCCTACTATTTACATTTTAATTCAGATTTGGTATATTTTAAACCATTCTAATTTACTATTACTAAAAAGAAATCGGTAAGACCACAGAAATGGCCTAATGCACTGATCTTCACCTCAACCTTCACGTAGAACACCTCAAACACACTCCTTCATTTGTTTTGTGTGTCCTCTATATAGGATCCTTCTATCCATATTTTATACTACACTTTATACAAAATACAAGCTTCTACTTAATGAAGTCTCCTTTCTAAGATATCTTTTAAGACAGTGCCTAACCCCTTACCCCCAACCCAGATCACTCTAGCAGCTCTCATATTCACGGTTTCCTCTTTGTTCCAGTCCTTGGCTCTTGTTTAACTCGAAAGCAGTGATCCTGTTTCCTGTAGTGGAATAATATAGAGACTCACTCACTCTGTACAGTTTCCACGGCGGGTGCCACTGGGGTTTGGGCATTGTAGGGGCTTTTTTAGCCATCAGTGCAGAGTTCTTGGCATTGCTACCCTCCATAACAACCTAGATATGGAACAAGTTACATTATTATTAGTTAACATTACCTACAATTTCATGTTTTTAACAATTCTAACATGGAAAGTCAAAGAGGGGATTTATGAAAGATTTTTTCCTTAAATGAAGGATAGCTGAAAAACATCTGGATATCCAGAAAATCAGTATAAGACTTCCAATCAGAAATTTATGTACTGTATGTTAACTTTAAACAAAAAACCTCGAGAGGCAGAAGCTTACCATTGAAAACACATATTACTGTGCATGGGTTCAAAATCCAGCTCTGTTCATTATCAGTTGAAGCCTTGGGGTAAAAATTAAGCCACCTATGTGTCTATTAGTAAAATGGAAGTAATGGCAACTACTTTATACAGCTATTTAGAGGAGTGAAACAGACTGGTAAATGTTCTAGGTAAACTCCCATTTTTATTAAAGTAACTGTAAGTGGATTAATGCCATTGCCTTTGTCATATTTTAACACTGCTGATTTAACATCACAAAAGAGATTGAAAGTTCCTTCTATCTAATCTCCCACAAAGTAGTTCAAGACTATCTTAAAGGGTGTACTAGCTGATACAACTATCCACTGCTAGCATCCATCCATCCATTCAAAAAACACTGAAGTACATAAACTGCCTGCCCTCAAGAGGCTTACACTATACTTCAAGGGGGCAGAAAGCCTGGGCAGAACCCATGAATGGAGGCTCTTCATGAACCTCAAACACACTCCTTCATTTGTTTTGTGTGTCCTCTATATAGGATCCTTCTATCCATATTTTATACTACACTTTATACAAAATACAAGCTTCTACTTAATGAAGTCTCCTTTCTAAGATATCTTTTAAGACAGTGCCTAACCCTTACCCCAACCCAGATCACTCTAGCAGCTCTCATATTCACGGTTTCCTCTTTGTTCCAGTCCTTGGCTCTTGTTTAACTCGAAAGCAGTGATCCTGTTTCCTGTAGTGGAATAATATAGAGACTCACTCACTCTGGACAGTTTCCACGGCGGTGCCACTGGGGTTTGGGCATTGTAGGGGCTTTTTTAGCCATCAGTGCAGAGTTCTTGGCATTGCTACCCTCCATAACAACCTAGATATGGAACAAGTTACATTATTATTAGTTAACATTACCTACAATTTCATGTTTTTAACAATTCTAACATGGAAAGTCAAAGAGGGGATTTATGAAAGATTTTTCCTTAAATGAAGGATAGCTGAAAACATCTGGATATCCAGAAAATCAGTATAAGACTTCCAATCAGAAATTTATGTACTGTATGTTAACTTTAAACAAAAAACCTCGAGAGGCAGAAGCTTACCATTGAAAACACATATTACTGTGCATGGGTTCAAAATCCAGCTCTGTTCATTATCAGTTGAAGCCTTGGGGTAAAAATTAAGCCACCTATGTGTCTATTAGTAAAATGGAAGTAATGGCAACTACTTTATACAGCTATTTAGAGGAGTGAAACAGACTGGTAAATGTTCTAGGTAAACTCCCATTTTTATTAAAGTAACTGTAAGTGGATTAATGCCATTGCCTTTGTCATATTTTAACACTGCTGATTTAACATCACAAAAGAGATTGAAAGTTCCTTCTATCTAATCTCCCACAAAGTAGTTCAAGACTATCTTAAAGGGTGTACTAGCTGATACAACTATCCACTGCTAGCATCCATCCATCCATTCAAAAAACACTGAAGTACATAAACTGCCTGCCCTCAAGAGGCTTACACTATACTTCAAGGGGGCAGAAAGCCTGGGCAGAACCCATGAATGGAGGCTAAAGAAACTGTGGTAGGAGGGCTACAGATTAATTCATTTCACAAACCAATTGCATAATAAGCTGAGGAAGTAAAGCCTGCATTTACTTCAAGTGACAGCTTAACAGAACAAACTGTGCATTTCAGTTATTCTTTCCACAATGACTTTCATCCATAACAGTAGCTGCCATTTACTTACGAACAGATTAATTATATATTTCTAAATGCTCATTTATAAAATACTAGTTGTACGGCCCGTGTATATTACAATACTAACAGCATTCAACTTGAACAGTATAAACCAATTGAGAGTTTAATAAAAGAAACTTCATATCTAACACATACTAACACAAGCTTCAGAACAACAGTGCTTGTATTTTTAATAGTGGGTAATAAATAGCAACATCACATTATTATCATTCAAATAAATGACATGTCCAACATGCAAGCAGACACAGAATTAACACAACTTCTTTTGTCAATTTATTAGCAACTTAAATTTCAGGGTTATAAAATAGTAACAACTAGCTCAGGCTGCTATTTACTTGAAAAATTCAAAGGAAAAAAAAAAGAAAAACTCAAAGGAAAATGTTCATTGATATCGTATTTAAGGTAAGATACTGGAATAAAGGGAAAGAAACAACACGCTCTAAAAGTTAGAAACATGTAGTGTGAGGTGTTTTGACTCAGACAAACTCACCGCCGCTGTAGGCTGTGACCGGTCAGAAGCCCCAGGATGTCGATATTCACCTCCAGCAGGTGCAGGACGATTTGCATCAGCTCTGAGATAAAAGAAATACTACATTCTAAGCAATTAATGCCTCCAGTCTTGCATTCTGCAGGACTGACTCTTTAAGGTTTTCTAAATGTCACATACTACATAATTACACAGAAACAAATTTAAATGAGGAAAAATGTGAAAAATTAACACTGCTGATTTAACATCACAAAAGAGATTGAAAGTTCCTTCTATCTAATCTCCCACAAAGTAGTTCAAGACTATCTTAAAGGGTGTACTAGCTGATACAACTATCCACTGCTAGCATCCATCCATCCATTCAAAAAACACTGAAGTACATAAACTGCCTGCCCTCAAGAGGCTTACACTATACTTCAAGGGGGCAGAAAGCCTGGGCAGAACCCATGAATGGAGGCTAAAGAAACTGTGGTAGGAGGGCTACAGATTAATTCATTTCACAAACCAATTGCATAATAAGCTGAGGAAGTAAAGCCTGCATTTACTTCAAGTGACAGCTTAACAGAACAAACTGTGCATTTCAGTTATTCTTTCCACAATGACTTTCATCCATAACAGTAGCTGCCATTTACTTACGAACAGATTAATTATATATTTCTAAATGCTCATTTATAAAATACTAGTTGTACGGCCCGTGTATATTACAATACTAACAGCATTCAACTTGAACAGTATAAACCAATTGAGAGTTTAATAAAAGAAACTTCATATCTAACACATACTAACACAAGCTTCAGAACAACAGTGCTTGTATTTTTAATAGTGGGTAATAAATAGCAACATCACATTATTATCATTCAAATAAATGACATGTCCAACATGCAAGCAGACACAGAATTAACACAACTTCTTTTGTCAATTTATTAGCAACTTAAATTTCAGGGTTATAAAATAGTAACAACTAGCTCAGGCTGCTATTTACTTGAAAAATTCAAAGGAAAAAAAAAAGAAAAACTCAAAGGAAAATGTTCATTGATATCGTATTTAAGGTAAGATACTGGAATAAAGGGAAAGAAACAACACGCTCTAAAAGTTAGAAACATGTAGTGTGAGGTGTTTTGACTCAGACAAACTCACCGCCGCTGTAGGCTGTGACCGGTCAGAAGCCCCAGGATGTCGATATTCACCTCCAGCAGGTGCAGGACGATTTGCATCAGCTCTGAGATAAAAGAAATACTACATTCTAAGCAATTAATGCCTCCAGTCTTGCATTCTGCAGGACTGACTCTTTTTAAGGTTTTCTAAATGTCACATACTACATAATTACACAGAAACAAATTTAAATGAGGAAAAAATGTGAACATTAAAACTACGCTTTCAAAACCTTTTTAATAGTAGCGTAATACTTCCTACCTGGCTTGAGAAGCAGGTAATGTCACAGCTAAGGACTGTGCAGCTGATTCACTTGGCATTCTCTGGATCTTAGTGTCTGCTGTTAAAGCAACCCCTGTTAAAATTTTAAAAGATCAACTAGTTGTCGTATCTATCTTTGTTTTCATTTATTTGTATTTACAATAAAATACTGGAGAAAAACATACCAAAAAGGTAATGGTAATTATTTCCAGGTGGTGATACTACACAAATTTTTATTAGGTTTTGCAGGTCTTTTCTCTTTTATAATAAATATTGCCCAACACGTACCTCAAATTTATCTCACATATTTAATCAAAACAGCCTGATATGAACATAGCCCAATATAGTAGTTAAATTCAATACTTACTAGTTAAATTTCTATTATCTTGGAATATTACTTTCAAATATAAAAATTAAGCAGTTTCCCAAATATTAACAATGTTTCCAAGGGTAAATGTAAATTCCGACAACAAGAAGGACCAATTTATCTACCTTTCACTCTGGTGAATTCTGTTCTCTGAAATTCCTAGAATCTAGGTACACTCAGTTTGGGGTCCTCCACCCTGTAACTCTGGCCATTCCTATGTGTGTTAAGTCCTCTACACAAAACATAGCCACGATAACGTTACTACCAAACCTGATTCTATACTGACACTTTTCACCCTTTTATAAGCTTAGTGATATCAATGTGTCTGACTAAAACTCCAGGTAGTAAGCTTGTCAGCCTGGAGCAATCTTCTGATTTCTTAGCATAATGTCTGATAAAAACCAGGTGCTTAATTTAGTTTGCTGCATGAATGCATGTGAAACTTAATTCTCATCTAAAATATTTTCCTGAATGCCTGGTTTTTGAGCTTATCTTACATTTTACAGGCAATGGGGATGATATTATTCACTCATTCATGGAAATGTAGGTGATGATAAAACATTCTCAAATATAACAGCTCACTTACCAGGTCCTGGTGGATATGGATGTGTACCTGTCACCAAATATTCAACTTCTTGTCCTACTTAAAAAAAAAAAGAGAGAGAGAGAAACAGAGAAAACTCATTAATAGCAAAATTACCTTATATACATGTACCATCTATTTTAATGAATTAAATAATATCAAATTATCATCTGATTTCTCAAATTTCCCAACTAACCAAGTCTCAGAAATAAAGTAAGTTGGTCATTTTTGATTTTGCCTTCTGGAGATATAGACACAGTTCTTTCCTTGACTATTTGCAGATGTGAGGTCAAGAAAGCTTTTACACTTGCTACATTGCAATGGTATATATAAAGATCATTCAATCAAGTAATAATCCACTCAGGTTTATCTTCTAAGAAAATGATTTTCCTGTGAAATCCTGGAATATCTTTATTCACTGTATTTCAGTACTTAGTATCATCTTTCTGAATTATGGCCAAAATAGATACATGGTCTCCCCACATTTAGGGAGGAATTTATTTTTCCTTTAGTCTCCACTATGACCATCTCCACATCCCAGAATTTCTGCCATCATCATATCACTGTTTTTCAATTTCCTCTAAGGAAAAAATCCACCAAGCAATAATCTCACTCATTATTCCAATGAATCAAGACTTCCACTATAACAGTGGCAAAAAGACTATGGTTCGAGAAAGTTTGTTGGGTCCTCCCACCCTGTAACTTTGGCCATTCCTATGTGTGTTAAGTCCTCTACACAAAACATAGCCACGATAACGTTACTACCAAACCTGATTCTATACTGACACTTTTCACCCTTTTATAAGCTTAGTGATATCAATGTGTCTGACTAAAACTCCAGGTAGTAAGCTTGTCAGCCTGGAGCAATCTTCTGATTTCTTAGCATAATGTCTGATAAAAACCAGGTGCTTAATTTAGTTTGCTGCATGAATGCATGTGAAACTTAATTCTCATCTAAAATATTTTCCTGAATGCCTGGTTTTTGAGCTTATCTTACATTTTACAGGCAATGGGGATGATATTATTCACTCATTCATGGAAATGTAGGTGATGATAAAACATTCTCAAATATAACAGCTCACTTACCAGGTCCTGGTGGATATGGATGTGTACCTGTCACCAAATATTCAACTTCTTGTCCTACTTAAAAAAAAAAAGAGAGAGAGAGAAAAAGAGAAAACTCATTAATAGCAAAATTACCTTATATACATGTACCATCTATTTTAATGAATTAAATAATATCAAATTATCATCTGGATTTCTCAAATTTCCCAACTAACCAAGTCTCAGAAATAAAGTAAGTTGGTCATTTTTGATTTTGCCTTCTGGAGATATAGACACAGTTCTTTCCTTGACTATTTGCAGATGTGAGGTCAAGAAAGCTTTTACACTTGCTACATTGCAATGGTATATATAAAGATCATTCAATCAAGTAATAATCCACTCAGGTTTATCTTCTAAGAAAATGATTTTCCTGTGAAATCCTGGAATATCTTTATTCACTGTATTTCAGTACTTAGTATCATCTTTCTGAATTATGGCCAAAATAGATACATGGTCTCCCCACATTTAGGGAGGAATTTATTTTTCCTTTAGTCTCCACTATGACCATCTCCACATCCCAGAATTTCTGCCATCATCATATCACTGTTTTTCAATTTCCTCTAAGGAAAAAAATCCACCAAGCAATAATCTCACTCATTATTCCAATGAATCAAGACTTCCACTATAACAGTGGCACAGCTATTAAACAGACTATGGTTCGAGAAAGTCCTTCCAGGGGAAGCACTAATAAGACATTTTCATTTTTTTACTTTTAAAATTCACATTTAAATCCCACGCTTCTGACAAAACCACAGTCACCTTGACTGGCAGGATACTGTTTTTGTCCATATGAATCTGATGCACTCTGAGGGCCTTTCTCTTTAAGATTTTCTTTTGAAGTAGGCATATGCAACACAGGACCATACTCATTTCGCAGCTTGATTGCCATTTTTCGTTTGTGACTATTAAAAAAATTATAAACATAAAATTGTATCTTAGAGTGCTTTAAATATATTTATCCATGTAAATATATTCACAGATAGCCAGAAAACAAATTTTCAAATAGCTTAAAGTTTGTCTAATCAGGTAGAAAAGTTTCTATTAAGATTTTAAAGTTAACATTTAAAAAAATTGCCAAGTGCATTTCCATACTTTTGTTCACGATCTACCACATAGCATCTATCAAATGAATATTTTCGTTTGCTAGCCAATTATAAAAAATATTTCATGTTGATTTATCAAAGGTCTGGTTTTAAAATATATAGAAACTAATACATCCTTTAGAAAACTCAACGTCAATGTACTTCCCTTCAAATGTAAAAATACAGTAAGAGCTTCTACAGTAATCTTTTCTGGATATACCCAGAAAGATTAGGTAAGACTATTTCAACTACTTAGTTCAGTATTTTAGAAAGAAACGCACTATTATGCTGCCTTTAAAGATAACCCACTTTGTTAAAGATATATAAATGTTTGTTTGAGGAACTAAGTAGATTTTAAAAGAAGGGTAAAAAGGGACTGCCCCTTAAAAAAAAAAAACTATCTTCTAAGAAAATGATTTTCCTGTGAAATCCTGGAATATCTTTATTCACTGCACATTTTTAATTGGCCAAAATAGATACATGGTCTCCCACATTTAGGGAGGAATTTATTTTTCCTTTAGTCTCCACTATGACCATCTCCACATCCCAGAATTTCTGCCATCATCATATCACTGTTTTTCAATTTCCTCTAAGGAAAAAAATCCACCAAGCAATAATCTCACTCATTATTCCAATGAATCAAGACTTCCACTATAACAGTGGCACAGCTATTAAACAGACTATGGTTCGAGAAAGTCCTTCCAGGGGAAGCACTAATAAGACATTTTCATTTTTTTACTTTTAAAATTCACATTTAAATCCCACGCTTCTGACAAAACCACAGTCACCTTGACTGGCAGGATACTGTTTTTGTCCATATGAATCTGATGCACTCTGAGGGCCTTTCTCTTTAAGATTTTCTTTTGAAGTAGGCATATGCAACACAGGACCATACTCATTTCGCAGCTTGATTGCCATTTTTCGTTTGTGACTATTAAAAAAATTATAAACATAAAATTGTATCTTAGAGTGCTTTAAATATATTTATCCATGTAAATATATTCACAGATAGCCAGAAAACAAATTTTCAAATAGCTTAAAGTTTGTCTAATCAGGTAGAAAAAGTTTCTATTAAGATTTTAAAGTTAACATTTAAAAAAATTGCCAAGTGCATTTCCATACTTTTGTTCACGATCTACCACATAGCATCTATCAAATGAATATTTTCGTTTGCTAGCCAATTATAAAAAATATTTCATGTTGATTTATCAAAGGTCTGGTTTTAAAATATATAGAAACTAATACATCCTTTAGAAAACTCAACGTCAATGTACTTCCCTTCAAATGTAAAAATACAGTAAGAGCTTCTACAGTAATCTTTTCTGGATATACCCAGAAAGATTAGGTAAGACTATTTCAACTACTTAGTTCAGTATTTTAGAAAGAAACGCACTATTATGCTGCCTTTAAAGATAACCCACTTTGTTAAAGATATATAAATGTTTGTTTGAGGAACTAAGTAGATTTTAAAAGAAGGGTAAAGGACAAAGAAGGAACACTGCACATAACACAATCCTAGACTGGAGCTGGAGATGTAGAACCAAAAATATTCCACCACTCAACAATCTTCACCATACTAACGAGAAAAGATGGGAGTAGAGGTACTGGCCAGGTACAATTTCAGCTCAGCAAGGCTCTGAGAGCAGCAGGAAGCTGAAAGCACATACAAAGTGATTGATTATAAAATATAACACCTAAAAGGGACTCTCCTCATTACTGGGGATTTGTAAAATGCAATTAATTAATGGTACGTCTACTGTAAAAGGCCAAAATAAAAAGTTAAGTCAGCTTAAAATATGCCCAAACATCACTCATAACCAAATAGATATCCTAGGAGTTAGTATTACTGATCTTTAAAGGCTTCCCTCTCCATGCTCTCTTCCCTCAATATTAAAAGTTGAAATACTCTAGCAACTGAAAAGGAACTATCCCTACCTTTCTTCATCCAAAGGCACAGGTTTTCCATTATCAGCCACAAACATGTCATGAGTTCTCTTCAATGACCTGAACACAAGTGTGTGTACAGAATGTTTCTGTACCTCCTGGAAAAAAAAGAGTGTAATTACATACCTAGGTACAAATTACATGTCATAACATAAAGAGAAGCAAATTATTTATATACTTTACACATTTAAATACATATGCTATTTGTAGCAAGCTATAGAAGTCTAGTTTAGAGAAGTTCAGTTTAAGAGAAGAGGAGGGGGCTTCCCTGGTGATCCAGTGGGTAAGGACACTGCCTTGCAGTGCAAGGGGCGCCAGTTCAATCCCTGGCCTGGGAAAATCTCACATGCCATGGAGTGGCTGGACCAGTGTGTCCAACTACCGAGCCAGAGCTCTGGAGCACACACGCCCAGAGGAGGTGCTCTGCAGCGACAGAGGCCACTGCAATGGGAGGCTCACACGGGCCAAAGAACAGAGATGTATGAAAATAGATAAATGAAAGACCAATAGAAGTGGCCCTTCCAAAAAAAAAAAAGAAGCCTGCACACCACAACTAGAGAGTAGCACAGCCAAAAATAAAGTAGTACTCTTTAAAAAAAAAAAAAGAGAAGAGGAGGAAGCTCCTCTTGGACCAGAGCCACAGGTGTACTAACTGATGCCTGAGATTAGTCATCTATTCAGTTAAGTATTTAACTGAGTGTCAGGAACTGTGCTAGAAACTAACAGAATGATGAAAAGGCAGCCATATTCCCTGTGTTCAAGAGGAAACAGACCAAAATAAGCAAAGTAACTCTTTATTTTAATAAGTGAAAGAAGGGTGCTGAGACAGAACACAGCAAAACCGTAGGCTGGTTATGAAGGATCTCCAAGGTGGCAGCTAAGCCTCCAGAGAAGTTAGACTAGCCTAAATAGAGGTACATGACTCTCACATCTGTTCATGACTACTGGAAAAACCGTACCTTTGACTATACGGACCTCTGTTGGCAAAGCAACATCTCTGCTTTTGAATATGCTGTCTAGGTCTGTCATAGCTTTTCTCCCAAGGAGCAAGTGAGCGACTTTTAATTTCATGGATGTAGTCACTGTCCATAGTGATTTCGGAGCCTAAGAAAACAGTCTGTCACTATTTCCACTGTCTCCATCTATTTGTCATGAAGCGATGGGACTAGATGCCATGATTGTAGTTTTCTGGATGTTGAGTTTTAAGCCAGCTCTTTCACTCTCCTCTTTCACCTTCAACAAAAGGCTCTTTAGTTCCTCTTCACCTTCTCCTGTAAGGGTAGAGTCATCTGCATATCCGAGGTTACTGATATTTCTCCTGGCAATCTCCCAGCGAAAACAGAGGTAACAACAATCAAGGCCGGACTTCCCCAGTGGTACAGTGGATAAGAATCTGCCTGCCAATGCAGGGGTACAGGTTCGGTACTAGGTGGGGGAAGAGTCCACAGGCTGCAGAGCAACTGAAGGCCCCTCACCATGACTACCAGAGCCCGTGCGCCTAGATTCTGTGCTCCTCAAGAAGAGAAGCTACCTTGATGAGAAGGTCTTGCACAGCAGTGAAGAGTAGCCCCTCCCTCCCTGCAAGCCCACGGGCACGAAGGAAGACCCAGTGCAACCATAAACAAATCAATCAAAAAAAAAAAAGAAATTCCAGGCCTAGAGAAAAAGTCATATACAAAAGCGTTCAGTAATTGAAATACTGTCCAAAGTTGCACCGCTGTGTATATTCGGTGAGAAGGCGGTGGGTGATGCATAGTGAGGTTCCAAGAACAGATAAGAACCCAGTAAGTTGTTTTTTATACTATTGCAACGGTCTGCGTTTTTGCTCTAGTTACACAGGGCCACCAAAGTCGTGTGTTAAGAAAAGCTTGATCAACTTAGGTTGTAAACAGATTAATTTCGGGGGGGATGGGAGAGGCATGACAAAGACGGAAGCAATGGGACCACCTAAAAACGAATGCATCAGTGCTGGTGTAAGCTGATGTAGTCTGAATTCAAATGATGGCAGGGGGCCTAGACAAGAGTCAAGAATTCTGGGACAAGATGAATAGGGCTAACAGAATGGTTGTTCAAGTTAGGGGAAAATGGGAAAATTCAAGAAGGGCAGGTTTTCCCGGAGATGAGGTAAAGTAGGAGACAAAGTGAAGAGAAGGCCTGCCGTCTTTTAGAACACAGGGGCTGGCGAGTACCCGTGGTCGAACATCGACAAAAGCCCCGCCTAAAAATGTCGTGACGAACTCTGTACCCAAGGGCCGAAAGAAAACTGAAGTAAGTATCTCAGGCTTCCCGCCTGGACAGAACCTCCTACTCAGGCTTCTCACTCTTCCTGAAAACCTTGAGGCCACCAAGCCTCGGCCAGCCTCCCCTCGCGGCCACTACTCTCTCCAGTTCCGACCCGCAACATCCTCGATTCCCGACACCCGCCGCCAAAGAAACACAATCCAGAAGCAGACGGCCCGTGAGCACCCAGTGTCACTGTACCTCGACCATGACGCCGCCGTCTAATCCCGTCGCTCCGGCAGAGAAGAGGTACTAATCAACAAACAGCACCGAAGGACCCGCCGCCACCGCTCGGCCTCTTCCGGAACTGGGCTTCCAGGCGCCGGATGTGACGCAGTCTCCGCGCATGCGCACGGCTCGCTCGCGGGCCGTCTGGGGTGCAGGAGCGGGTTTTTCTGCTCCGGGACCGCCTCTGAGGAGGAGCTTTAGGTCAGCGGATCGGAAGGTACCCTGTCGCCTAGCAATGTGTTTCTCTCGCTCTTGCAGAAATCCTGAGATCGTAACGATTTCTGCCTTACTAACAGCCGTGAATACTTTGGTTTAAGAATGTGGTTGCTTGCCCTATGTAATGTTAATGCACGTTCTCCACACAAACTAATCAGTTCTAGGGTAATTCCTGACAAAGCGCGAAGACTCATATGTTTTTGCTTTCTTTTTAGGGGCCGCCTCCATGATTTATGTCGCCTGATTCCAGTACTTGACCCAATTTGGCAGGAAGTCTTGGCGCCTAAAAATCATTCCATTCACACCATCCATTAAGCACTTGCTGGAACGGTTTCAGTTTGAGAAATTTTTCAAAAGATGTAACAGCATGTGGCAAAATCTCAAATTTATTTTCCACTAACAAAGTTGTTGGGTTTTTTTTAGTCTCAGAAAATCTTTGGTCATTTCCTTTTATTTTTTTAATCTCTCAAAACTCTTGGTATAACTCTCGGTCAGTTCCTAGTTGTCCAATGACAGGGTATGTCGTTAGTCAAACTTGGAAGAAAAACACAACTGAAGACTAGCCATTTTTACGTATTAATATATACAGGCTGATGCCAAAATATGGGCATTTTGTTTTATACCCAGGTAGAATCTGCAGTCTGTGCCTAATAAATTGTGCCTAACTTTTGTTGTAAGAAGGAAAATTGATGGAATTGGACATTTGCAAATTTGAGTAGACAAATGTTTTACTGGCTCTCCTTGTTATTTAACCGTAGTCAGTTTCTACTGATCTTGTCACCAGAGCATCCTACTTGAGAGGGAGAAAACTGTAAGTATAGCAATGTGAGTTGATCATCTCATTTAGAAATTAATTTTAAATTCATTATAAACATGAATATCATGCATCTATTTGAAAATACAGTCATCTCTGAATCTGAGTGTAAGTTTGACTGTAAGGGGACTTCCCTGGTGGCTCCGACAGTAAGGGTGGGCCTACAATGCAGGAGACCCAGGTTGATCCCTGCATCGGGAAGATTTCCTGGAGAAGGGCATGGCAACGCACTCCAGTATTCTTGCCTGGAAAATTCCATGGACGGAGAAGCCTTGTGGGCTACAGTCCATGGGATGCCAAAGAGTCAAACACGACTGGGTGACTAACATTTCACTTGGCCTTAAGTACTGACTTTCAATAACAGTGGCCACTAAGGACAAGCCTTGCAAAGAAGTATTATAATATAAAATATATACTTGAGAAAATAAATCAGAGTATACCGTACCTATAGATAGAAATAGCTATACAGAAGAACATCATGTTGAAAGGCAATAAAATTACAGAAAATGGGAGTCTAATATATCTATGGCAATATAGATAAAGAAGGCATGGTACATATGTACAGTGGTATATTAGCCATAAAAAAGAACAAAATAATGCCATTTGCAGCAACATGAATGGACATAGAGATTGTGTGAGTGAGGAGATTGTATCGAGTGAAATCAGTCAAAGACAGATATCATCACTTATATGTGGAATCTTAAAAAGAGGATACAAAAGAACTTACCTACAAAACAGAAATAGAGTTGCAAAAAAATGTAAGACTTAATTTTTCATTCATAACAATTTGGTATAACTCTCGGTCAGTTCCTAGTTGTCCAATGACAGGGTATGTCGTTAGTCAAACTTGGAAGAAAAACACAACTGAAGACTAGCCATTTTTACGTATTAATATATACAGGCTGATGCCAAAATATGGGCATTTTGTTTTATACCCAGGTAGAATCTGCAGTCTGTGCCTAATAAATTGTGCCTAACTTTTGTTGTAAGAAGGAAAATTGATGGAATTGGACATTTGCAAATTTGAGTAGACAAATGTTTTACTGGCTCTCCTTGTTATTTAACCGTAGTCAGTTTCTACTGATCTTGTCACCAGAGCATCCTACTTGAGAGGGAGAAAACTGTAAGTATAGCAATGTGAGTTGATCATCTCATTTAGAAATTAATTTTAAATTCATTATAAACATGAATATCATGCATCTATTTGAAAATACAGTCATCTCTGAATCTGAGTGTAAGTTTGACTGTAAGGGGACTTCCCTGGTGGCTCCGACAGTAAGGGTGGGCCTACAATGCAGGAGACCCAGGTTGATCCCTGCATCGGGAAGATTTCCTGGAGAAGGGCATGGCAACGCACTCCAGTATTCTTGCCTGGAAAATTCCATGGACGGAGAAGCCTTGTGGGCTACAGTCCATGGGATGCCAAAGAGTCAAACACGACTGGGTGACTAACATTTCACTTGGCCTTAAGTACTGACTTTCAATAACAGTGGCCACTAAGGACAAGCCTTGCAAAGAAGTATTATAATATAAAATATATACTTGAGAAAATAAATCAGAGTATACCGTACCTATAGATAGAAATAGCTATACAGAAGAACATCATGTTGAAAGGCAATAAAATTACAGAAAATGGGAGTCTAATATATCTATGGCAATATAGATAAAGAAGGCATGGTACATATGTACAGTGGTATATTAGCCATAAAAAAGAACAAAATAATGCCATTTGCAGCAACATGAATGGACATAGAGATTGTGTGAGTGAGGAGATTGTATCGAGTGAAATCAGTCAAAGACAGATATCATATCACTTATATGTGGAATCTTAAAAAGAGGATACAAAAGAACTTACCTACAAAACAGAAATAGAGTTGCAGATGTAGAAAATAAACTTATGGTTACCAGAGGTTAAGGGGGAGGGATAAATTGGAATTTACTTATGTGCACTGCTATATATAAAAGATATAACTAATAAGGATCTGCTGTATTGCACAGGGAACTCTACTCAATACTCTGTAATGGCCTATATGGGAAAAGAAATCTAAAAAGAGTGGATATATGTATATGTATAACAGATTCACTTTGCTGTAAACCAGAATCACACACAACATTGTAAGTCGAGTATACTCCAGTTAAAAAAAAAAAAAAGAATCCCTGGATGATGCTTGGAGTTGCCATACATAAGCAGTAGAGGTCGCTGCTGCTCTTCATATGTGTAAAAGCACTGTTTCCAAACGCACACATAGTGAGTACTTTATTAATGAGTATTATTAAGTCTGTTTGAATGAAGCCAATAATACAACTTTTAAGGAAAGCCTCGCTTTATTGGTTGAGCTAAATTTTTTTACTTTATTGGTCTATCAAAAGTCAGTTAACTTTTATATATGCAGTTAAACGTAATGGAGGGAGTGGGGTGCTTCCCTGGTGGTCCAGTGGGTAAAAAGTCCACCTTGCACTGCAAGGGGCACCAGTTTGATCCCTGGCCCAGGAGGATCCCACATGCCCTGGAGCGGCTGGACCGGTGCTTCCAATTACCAGTCAGCATTCTGGAGCACATGCACCCAGAGCTGGTGCTCTGAAACGAGAGAGGCCACTGCAATGGGAGGCCCACACATGTCAAAGAATAAAGATGGATGAAAATAAATAAACAAATAAAAGCAATGAAAGAGGCAAAATTAAAAAAAAAAAAACATGATGGGGAAAAGTTCTCACTTATAGCAACAATAAATGAAAAAATACTCAAGACTTATATGAAAAAAATTTAAGGGAAATAAAAATGAAGCTATGAATCAATGAAAATGCATAGCTTATTCTGGGATAGGAAGAGTCAAAATTATAAATGTCTGCTATGTTATTAATCTAGTCTTGGGTACATTTTACAGAAAATACTATTGTTGCTGTTCAGTCGCTCAGTCATATCTGACTCTTTATGACCCCATGAACTGCAGTATGCCAGGCTCCACTGTCCTTCACCAAAACCCTCCTGGGTTTTGCTCAAACTCATGTCCATTGAGTCAGTGATGCCATCCATCCTCTGTCATCCCCTCTTCCTGCTGCCTTCAGTCTTTCTCAGTATCAGGATCTTTTCCAACGAGTTGTCTCTTTGCATCAGGTGGCCAAAGTATTGGAGCTTCAGCTTGAGCATCAATCCTTTCAATGAGTATTCAGGATTGATTTCTTTTAGGATTGACTAGTTTGATCTCCTTTCTGTCCAAGGGTCTCTCAAGACTTCTCCAGCACCGCAGTTCGAAAGCATCAGTTCTTTGGTCAGAGTAGAGTCGCTGCTGCTCTTCATATGTGTAAAAGCACTGTTTCCAAACGCACACATAGTGAGTACTTTATTAATGAGTATTATTAAGTCTGTTTGAATGAAGCCAATAATACAACTTTTAAGGAAAGCCTCGCTTTATTGGTTGAGCTAAATTTTTACTTTATTGGTCTATCAAAAGTCAGTTAACTTTTATATATGCAGTTAAACGTAATGGAGGGAGTGGGGTGCTTCCCTGGTGGTCCAGTGGGTAAAAAGTCCACCTTGCACTGCAAGGGGCACCAGTTTGATCCCTGGCCCAGGAGGATCCCACATGCCCTGGAGCGGCTGGACCGGTGCTTCCAATTACCAGTCAGCATTCTGGAGCACATGCACCCAGAGCTGGTGCTCTGAAACGAGAGAGGCCACTGCAATGGGAGGCCCACACATGTCAAAGAATAAAGATGGATGAAAATAAATAAACAAATAAAAGCAATGAAAGAGGCAAAATTAAAAAAAAAAAAACATGATGGGGAAAAGTTCTCACTTATAGCAACAATAAATGAAAAAATACTCAAGACTTATATGAAAAAAATTTAAGGGAAATAAAAATGAAGCTATGAATCAATGAAAATGCATAGCTTATTCTGGGATAGGAAGAGTCAAAATTATAAATGTCTGCTATGTTATTAATCTAGTCTTGGGTACATTTTACAGAAAATACTATTGTTGCTGTTCAGTCGCTCAGTCATATCTGACTCTTTATGACCCCATGAACTGCAGTATGCCAGGCTCCA
The DNA here is from genome assembly GCA_022376925.1 of Tragulus kanchil. NCBI lineage: Eukaryota > Metazoa > Chordata > Mammalia > Artiodactyla > Tragulidae > Tragulus > Tragulus kanchil. Next base: position 47,706,329 of record JAIOJX010000025.1, read on the forward strand.
CTGTCCTTCACCAAAACCCTCCTGGGTTTTGCTCAAACTCATGTCCATTGAGTCAGTGATGCCATCCATCCTCTGTCATCCCCTCTTCCTGCTGCCTTCAGTCTTTCTCAGTATCAGGATCTTTTCCAACGAGTTGTCTCTTTGCATCAGGTGGCCAAAGTATTGGAGCTTCAGCTTGAGCATCAATCCTTTCAATGAGTATTCAGGATTGATTTCTTTTAGGATTGACTAGTTTGATCTCCTTTCTGTCCAAGGGTCTCTCAAGACTTCTCCAGCACCGCAGTTCGAAAGCATCAGTTCTTTGGTGGTCAGTCTTTTTTTATTGTCCAGCTCTCACATCCATACCTGACTACTGGAAAAACCATAATTTTGACCGTACGGACCTTCACATCTCTGCTTTCTAATATGCTGCCTAGGTTTGTCATAGCTTTTCTTCCAAGGAGCAAACATCTTTTAATTTTGTGGCTGTGGTCACCGTCCATAGTGATTTTAGAGCCCAAGAAAATAAAGTCTGTCACTGTTTCTATTGTTTATCCATCTATTTGCCATGCAGTGATGGGTCCAGAATTTTTATTTATTTATTTTTAGCTGCACTGGGTCTTTGTTTGCTTTGCATGGACTCTCTAGATATGGTGAGTGCAGCTACTCTTTAGTGCAGTAGCTTCTCTTGTTGCAGAGCACAGGCTTCAGCAGTTGCAGTACTCAGGCTCAATAGCTGTGCATGTGGAATCTTCGCAGACCAAGGATTGGACTTACGGCCCCTGCGTTGGCAGGTGGATTCCTGTTCAGTGCACCACCAGTGAAGTTTCAAAATACTGCTAATTCAAGATGTTGTTATTAAATAGTGAAAGATTTAATAAATAAATATTATAAAATATTCCAAATAAAAAGTTTTTATCTTCTGTGTAGTTTTACTGCTGATGCTTTTATGTATACTTAATATATAAAAAAACAACTTTAAGGGATTGATTGCATTGTCTGTAAACACAGATTCTCTTTCCAGTGTGCAATTAATGCTTTTTCTTTAAAAAAAAAAAAAAAAAGTCAGTGTGATTCCCAAACATTAGATCTTAACTTTCCCTTTGAATTAGTTCAGCAAACCCCAGAAGCCATCTCAGCCTAGCTTACCTAAAAAATAAGGGAAGGTGGGGGTTACTATGTAAAAGGACATCAGATATCTCACAGATTTGGCAGAAGAATCAATGATCAAGTTAGAAGTTTTGGTGGCTTCTGCTACTGAGGTTGATAGGCTTTCTCTCTTAAATGCTGCCATGAGTATGACATCCAGCCAATCAACCTGATTATTTCCTTTGCTTATTTCCTTCACACACATGAAATTGAGGAAGAGAAAGTGTAAGAGATCCTTACTCAGGTAAGGGATCTACCCCTACTCAGTCACCTGTGGGTGGAGGGTCAGAGTATCACAATGCTAATAGCACCTCAGGAGCCCCACTCCTGCATTTTAGGGGTCATTCCAAGAGAAGGGAGTAGCATTCCAACTAGTCTTGTCACAGTTTTTGTGGCTTTGAGTCTCATAGGACAGAAGCAAAACAGCATCTCTGTCTTTTTTCTAGCTCCTGTAATTGGCGTTCTGTTGAAGGGGGAAAAACGTCCTATTTTTCTTCCTAATGCCATGGTCTGTATCAGCTTCCTTTGTGGTTCATTGCTCTTGTTCACTGGCTAAGTTGTGTCCATCTCTTTAATTATCAATAGAAAGCTTGTCTGTGCATGGGATTTCCCAGGCTAGAATACTGAAGTGGATAGCCATTCTCTTCTCCAGGGGTTCTTCCCAACCCAGGAATCAAACTCAGGTCTCCGGCATTGCAGGCAGATTCTTTACTGTCTGAGCTGCCAGTGAAGCCTATTAGCTTCCTTAAGAAAAGCAAATTGACATTGATCAAATCAATAGAAGGAGACTCTCCACAGGAGACAGAGCTAGCCCCACCCAGCCTCCCTGTAATGTGCTTTCCCATTGCAGATGCTAACCAATCATGGCTTCGCTGCCACTCTGGTCTCAGGCTTGCCCATCAAAGCTCAGGTCCAAGTCTTCAGTATTAATTTCTCCTTGGCTGGTGGTTCAGGGTAAGACAAAAAAAAAAGAAAGAAATCATCATATAGAGACTACCAATGATTTAATATAGTCCTCAAAGCCTATGTCTATTTAAACAAAGAGAACCAGCATTTCATTTATGTATATCTATATCTATATCTATATCTATATATATATATATATATTTTTTTTTAAATTCTGGTCTGTTTTATTGGTATTTTAATTATTTTCATCTTAATATCCCGGCCTGCGTGGGCCTCACGTCAACAGCAGCCCCTCCGGCTTTGGGCACATGCACTCCAGAGAGCTGCTTCGTAATTGGACACACCAGTCCAGCCACTCTGTGGCACGTAGGATCTTCCCTGGGTCAAGGATAGAACCGGTGCCCCTTGCACTGTAAGGTGAACTCTTTACCCACTGGACCACCAGGGAAGCCCCCCAGCATTTCATTTTATTCATTCATTCACTCATTCTTTGTTCAGAAACTATCAGCAGATATTTATATTTCTCAAATACCTATTATGTGTCAGATATCTGATATAAACTGTACGGTTCCTCAAGTCACAAGTTTCAAGTCCAAAAGCCTTTTCCTTTTAAGTTGTTTTTCCCTGGGAAGGAGGTTTGGGTCCCTGAGTTACTGTTCCCAAAGCCTCCCCTTTCCCTCATTTGGCACAGGGTCTCAGGTTCAACACATATAAGTAGTTTTTAATTTTCTGTTTCTCCCTCTAGACACAAAGCTTCATGAGGACAAGGAGCTTGTCTGCCTTGGTGACCAAAGTGTCCTTGGCCTCTAGCACAAGTTAGGTGCTCTATAAACATTTGATGAACACAAATTGCCTTGTGTGCTATAACTGGACCTGACTTGAACTGTAAAAGTATCAACAGCGAATGCATTGACAATCAATGCCGGCAAGTCCACCCTTCTTGCCAGAGAGCTGCTGGGCAGGACAGATTATTTCTGTTTTTTTCTGTCACTGATTTACTGCCCTTGACTTACATAAGGGGATCAGCTACTACAAAGAACCCTGCAGTATTGATCTAAAAGCAGAACTGAACAAATAGTACTCCCTTCCTCCTCCACCAATGGCATCAACGTTTTAAAAAATTGAAGTATTTTAGTAAGCAGAATATCTGCAAATGTATTTCTTCTTATTAGAAGCATAGTAATTGGTGTAGCATTACTGTGTAGCATTACACACATTAAAGTGTTAGTGTAGCTGTATAAAAGTCTATGAAATTTAAAAAAAAGAAAAGAATATGAAAAATCTAGCAAGAACTAGACTTAAATTCATAGCTGTTACCAGTGCATCGGTCATGCTTCTCACACAGATAGAAATATCCGATCCCTCAACATACATATTAGAGTGAAAATGTAGGGGAAAATAAAGGCTAAGGATGGGTGTGCCTGTCTGAGACACTATAATCTCAAGAAAAATGGCTGGCCAAAACAGCAACAGCAAACCAAAAAGGTACCATGTTTGTGTTTTGTTGGGCAATATGTTGTAATGGGCACAAGTGCAGAGTGTCTGGTTAGACAGACGTGGGTCAAGTCCTGGTAACAGTACATCTTGAATGCTTTACTTAACCTTGCTGAGCCTCAGTTTCATCATCTTTAGAACTTAAAGTAAATAAGTGATTATTAGAACTTGGTGTTTGAGGCCTGCTTCAATGAAGGCTAGTTCACTCCCTCATTCTACAATTTTTATCAGATAGCTATTATGTTTGTCTTATTCACCAATGTATCCTCAGCTTCTATTACACTGCTTGTCACATAGGAAGCTCTCAAGAACTATTTGCCGAATGAATGTTCAGTCTCTGGTCTCATGGAATGTAAATTTTAGTAGTTTCCTTCATTTTCCTGATGATGACCACAAGAATGTCTGTCAGAATAGAAAAAAAAAAAAAAAATGAGGCTGTAAAGGAATTTTCACTTTAATGTTGTACAAGAAGCTAAAATATACTAGAATAAACTTAAAAGATTAACAGAAACCTTGAAATTAAATAATGGCTCTATTGCTAGTTGATGTAATATCAGTGCATGAACATGAGTATTTATATGATAATGTTATTGTAAAAGAAAAAATTTGTTTAGTTTTCTTAACATAGTCTTTTTAAATCAGCGAGAATCTGAAATCATTAAAATCCTATCCAGATGATTAAAATCGACTTTTTCTCAGTTACTTTTTGAAAGAAAGTATTATTGCACCGTATTTTAACTAATGCATGTACACAGTTATTTTTCTTCTAAGAAAAAATAGAACTAAGCTAGTCTTAAAGCACAGTGTTTACTCAGTGCTAGTTGAGTGAGGTATATATTTGGAATATTCCAGTCAACTGTTTTCTTAATTTAAATTCAATACATTGATTCTATAAATCTGAGTTAAAGAATTGGAAATGTACCAGTACGCATGCTTCTCACACAGATAGGAATATCCGATCCCTCAACATACATATTAGAGTGAAAATGTAGGGGAAAATAAAGGCTAAGGATGGGTGTGCCTGTCTGAGACACTATAATCTCAAGAAAAATGGCTGGCCAAAACAGCAACAGCAAACCAAAAAGGTACCATGTTTGTGTTTTGTTGGGCAATATGTTGTAATGGGCACAAGTGCAGAGTGTCTGGTTAGACAGACGTGGGTCAAGTCCTGGTAACAGTACATCTTGAATGCTTTACTTAACCTTGCTGAGCCTCAGTTTCATCATCTTTAGAACTTAAAGTAAATAAGTGATTATTAGAACTTGGTGTTTGAGGCCTGCTTCAATGAAGGCTAGTTCACTCCCTCATTCTACAATTTTTATCAGATAGCTATTATGTTTGTCTTATTCACCAATGTATCCTCAGCTTCTATTACACTGCTTGTCACATAGGAAGCTCTCAAGAACTATTTGCCGAATGAATGTTCAGTCTCTGGTCTCATGGAATGTAAATTTTAGTAGTTTCCTTCATTTTCCTGATGATGACCACAAGAATGTCTGTCAGAATAGAAAAAAAAAAAAAAATGAGGCTGTAAAGGAATTTTCACTTTAATGTTGTACAAGAAGCTAAAATATACTAGAATAAACTTAAAAGATTAACAGAAACCTTGAAATTAAATAATGGCTCTATTGCTAGTTGATGTAATATCAGTGCATGAACATGAGTATTTATATGATAATGTTATTGTAAAAGAAAAAATTTGTTTAGTTTTCTTAACATAGTCTTTTTAAATCAGCGAGAATCTGAAATCATTAAAATCCTATCCAGATGATTAAAATCGACTTTTTCTCAGTTACTTTTTGAAAGAAAGTATTATTGCACCGTATTTTAACTAATGCATGTACACAGTTATTTTTCTTCTAAGAAAAAATAGAACTAAGCTAGTCTTAAAGCACAGTGTTTACTCAGTGCTAGTTGAGTGAGGTATATATTTGGAATATTCCAGTCAACTGTTTTTCTTAATTTAAATTCAATACATTGATTCTATAAATCTGAGTTAAAGAATTGGAAATGCAACTTAAGCTACCTAGAGAAGAAATACAGTATGTCTCATACCATTATCAGGAGTCAGTTTCAAAGCATTATTTAAAACATAATCTTCAGACCCAAACCTGGATAACCTGCTATCTTTTTAATAAAGTCACTTTAAAGCTGAGTGACAGGGCTTCCCTGGTGGTCCAGTGGGTGAGGACACCGCCTTGCAGTGCAAGGGGCGCCGGTTCGATCCCTGGCCTGGGAAGATCCCATGCGCCGCGGAGCACCTGGACTGATGTGTCCAATTACCGAGCTGGAGCTCTGGAGCGCATGCGCCCAGAGCCGGTGCTCTGCGACAACAGACGCCACCGCGATGGGAGGCCCACACGGGCCAAAGAACAAAGATGGATGAAACTAGACAAATGAAAGACCAGTGGAAGTGGCCTGCCCAGCCCCCTCCCACCCCACCCCCGCCAAAATAAATAAATTAATTAATTAAAAAAAAAAACAAACCTGAGTGACAAACATCTACTTTGCATACAAACCTCCCTCCCAAAACAGAAAATGCTATAAAACAGCACACATTTAGTGTCTGAGCTTATATTTGAAATAGATAAATGAAGGCTTCACTAATGTTAAAATAACGTGTTTATAAGTAATATAAAAATAAAATGTTAAATATCTATCCTATACTATCATAATGATTTTTATTTAGAAATCTATAATCTGAAATCATTAAAATCCTATCCAGATGATTAAAATCGACTTTTTCTCAGTTACTTTTTGAAAGAAAGTATTATTGCACCGTATTTTAACTAATGCATGTACACAGTTATTTTTCTTCTAAGAAAAAATAGAACTAAGCTAGTCTTAAAGCACAGTGTTTACTCAGTGCTAGTTGAGTGAGGTATATATTTGGAATATTCCAGTCAACTGTTTTTCTTAATTTAAATTCAATACATTGATTCTATAAATCTGAGTTAAAGAATTGGAAATGCAACTTAAGCTACCTAGAGAAGAAATACAGTATGTCTCATACCATTATCAGGAGTCAGTTTCAAAGCATTATTTAAAACATAATCTTCAGACCCAAACCTGGATAACCTGCTATCTTTTTAATAAAGTCACTTTAAAGCTGAGTGACAGGGCTTCCCTGGTGGTCCAGTGGGTGAGGACACCGCCTTGCAGTGCAAGGGGCGCCGGTTCGATCCCTGGCCTGGGAAGATCCCATGCGCCGCGGAGCACCTGGACTGATGTGTCCAATTACCGAGCTGGAGCTCTGGAGCGCATGCGCCCAGAGCCGGTGCTCTGCGACAACAGACGCCACCGCGATGGGAGGCCCACACGGGCCAAAGAACAAAGATGGATGAAACTAGACAAATGAAAGACCAGTGGAAGTGGCCTGCCCAGCCCCCTCCCACCCCACCCCCGCCAAAATAAATAAATTAATTAATTAAAAAAAAAAACAAACCTGAGTGACAAACATCTACTTTGCATACAAACCTCCCTCCCAAAACAGAAAATGCTATAAAACAGCACACATTTAGTGTCTGAGCTTATATTTGAAATAGATAAATGAAGGCTTCACTAATGTTAAAATAACGTTTTTATAAGTAATATAAAAATAAAATGTTAAATATCTATCCTATACTATCATAATGATTTTTATTTAGAAATCTATAATCTACTAATCATTTTAACACTTTAAAATTATTTGAAAATTTTAACATATTAATAAAGGACAAAATATGAAAAGTGGTCATAGCAAAAATGGCTGTATTCTTTTTGATGTTTGCCTATCATAGCATAAGGTGTGAATATTAATTTTGCTATTCTGATTAATATCTGAAAGATGAATATATGGCAATATAATTCTTGAGTTTAGTGGACTTTTTTAAAAACTGAGTTACAGATTTACCTCAAAACAACTTCTGTGGTAAACCTTTAGTGAGTTCACAGTGTTAGTGGGTGCCTTTTAAGTAGATCCAATTTTTTGTGCTCAGATTAAAAATATTTTTTTCTTCACATGTTCTTTGGGAACATGTGTAGCATCCACATTAATTTATAAGAAATGTGATTGTGAAAGCTCAGTTTGAATGGAGAAATACATGGGAATTAAAAAAAAAAAAAAAAAGGGAAAATTTTTTGTACCTAGCAAATAAACCCTGTGAGCAGTAAAAACCTGCTTTATTCCAGAGGGAAGAAAAAATAATAATAATTTACAGTAAACGGGATACACAGCTTTTTTAGTGATGTCCCAATTTCCCATCATATTGTCCAATTAAATGAATTGAAGAACTTTGGTGTTACTAAACCTGGCCAACAGAAAACAGTTGTATGACAAGCAAATAAGTCTTGCTGGGAAGATGTTGCTTAAGGGATAAAATGGTTCAATCAACAAGTGAACCAAAAATTAAATGTTAACTAAGGAAGGTAACCACGTGTAAAGGGGTTAGCTAACAGAGGATTCAGGTATATATAGGCTTGCATATCACCCAGTTAAGTCCATAGCAAAGGATGGTTTCTTGGAACTTCCAAAAATTTAAAACCATGAAACATCTATTACTGCTACTGTTGTGTGCTTTTATAGTTAAGGCCCAAAATCCTGCTGACTACGACGAGGTGACTTTTACGTATTATTATATTCTTACTAATACTATTAACATAAAATGTTAAATATCTATCCTATACTATCATAATGATTTTTATTTAGAAATCTATAATCTACTAATCATTTTAACACTTTAAAATTATTTGAAAATTTTAACATATTAATAAAGGACAAAATATGAAAAGTGGTCATAGCAAAAATGGCTGTATTCTTTTTGATGTTTGCCTATCACAGCATAAGGTGTGAATATTAATTTTGCTATTCTGATTAATATCTGAAAGATGAATATATGGCAATATAATTCTTGAGTTTAGTGGACTTTTTTAAAAACTGAGTTACAGATTTACCTCAAAACAACTTCTGTGGTAAACCTTTAGTGAGTTCACAGTGTTAGTGGGTGCCTTTTAAGTAGATCCAATTTTTTGTGCTCAGATTAAAAATATTTTTTTCTTCACATGTTCTTTGGGAACATGTGTAGCATCCACATTAATTTATAAGAAATGTGATTGTGAAAGCTCAGTTTGAATGGAGAAATACATGGGAATTAAAAAAAAAAAAAAAAGGGAAAATTTTTTGTACCTAGCAAATAAACCCTGTGAGCAGTAAAAACCTGCTTTATTCCAGAGGGAAGAAAAAATAATAATAATTTACAGTAAACGGGATACACAGCTTTTTTAGTGATGTCCCAATTTCCCATCATATTGTCCAATTAAATGAATTGAAGAACTTTGGTGTTACTAAACCTGGCCAACAGAAAACAGTTGTATGACAAGCAAATAAGTCTTGCTGGGAAGATGTTGCTTAAGGGATAAAATGGTTCAATCAACAAGTGAACCAAAAATTAAATGTTAACTAAGGAAGGTAACCACGTGTAAAGGGGTTAGCTAACAGAGGATTCAGGTATATATAGGCTTGCATATCACCCAGTTAAGTCCATAGCAAAGGATGGTTTCTTGGAACTTCCAAAAATTTAAAACCATGAAACATCTATTACTGCTACTGTTGTGTGCTTTTATAGTTAAGGCCCAAAATCCTGCTGACTACGACGAGGTGACTTTTACGTATTATTATATTCTTACTAATACTATTAACATAAAATATAACTAAATCATAATCATATCTGTTTATTTTAATGAAATTAATGTTGGTTTTATTTGTGGAATGCAATTGTTACTTTCTAGGACCTATTTTATTTTAAAATGTTGCATAGTATTTCTTGCATTTTTAAAAACAAAATAATTTCTCATTTTCTGGTTTATCACCTTTATTTTTCCAGGAGGAAGATGACAGAACTAAGGTAAGATATACTTTTCTCGATTGTTGTTGTCGTGAGCAGTATGACTTTCATTTAGCTCTAGCAAATATGGTATTACAATTTGAGAACAAAAACCTGAAAAATTTCACAGACTATAAAATAAAAAAGCAGCATTTTAAAAGAAAAAAGCTGTAGTAGCTAGGTGGCTCTTTGGTGAAAGAAGATAGTATATAATATCTGAAATTACTGGCTATTGGTAAATGAAAATTGTAAACTAAATCTAAAAGCAGAATAGATCACACTATGTGACAGAAATTAAAAACTATTTTTTAATGAGAAATGCATATATTGTTACTGTTAGTGTTTATGAAATATATCACTCCATTTAGTTGATTCGTTCATAGAATAGTTTTTCCTCAAGTACTGTCTTTGCTGGTTGACTCCTACTGGTTTGAAGATATCAAAATACGAAAATACATTTAGAGAAATAAATATTTAAAGAATTTAAATTTTATTATTAGATAACTCCTGATCCAATTATTTGTATATCACATAGTATCTGCCACACTAGAAATCAAAACATAGAGTAACACTTAACATGAAGCAATTCATTTCGGACCTTTGTTGAATTTGAAGGGAGCTTAAGTGTTTTAATTGTCAAACTATACATATAAAAAGATAGTTAATTGAATTAAGTAAGAAAAATGTAAAGAATGTGTAAGAATAAACTTTTGTCAAGTACCAGGCTAAGCACTTTTACATTCCTGCTCACTGACTAATCTACTCAGAGATAGTTTACTAGTTTAGCCTTTCAACTGGATTTTCTAGTTTTAGTTATTTCAGTAAGGGGTCTTCATAAACTTAAATAGTCATATAATTTCTTTTAATATTTTTCATTTTCTTGTTTCTAATAAGCCTTTACCAATGCCAAATTTCAAAATTAAATTTTTTCCCAGACTTATATTCTTACTAATACTATTAACATAAAATATAACTAAATCATAATCATATCTGTTTATTTTAATGAAATTAATGTTGGTTTTATTTGTGGAATGCAATTGTTACTTTCTAGGACCTATTTTATTTTAAAATGTTGCATAGTATTTCTTGCATTTTTAAAAACAAAATAATTTCTCATTTTCTGGTTTATCACCTTTATTTTTCCAGGAGGAAGATGACAGAACTAAGGTAAGATATACTTTTCTCGATTGTTGTTGTCGTGAGCAGTATGACTTTCATTTAGCTCTAGCAAATATGGTATTACAATTTGAGAACAAAAACCTGAAAAATTTCACAGACTATAAAATAAAAAAGCAGCATTTTAAAAGAAAAAAGCTGTAGTAGCTAGGTGGCTCTTTGGTGAAAGAAGATAGTATATAATATCTGAAATTACTGGCTATTGGTAAATGAAAATTGTAAACTAAATCTAAAAGCAGAATAGATCACACTATGTGACAGAAATTAAAAACTATTTTTTAATGAGAAATGCATATATTGTTACTGTTAGTGTTTATGAAATATATCACTCCATTTAGTTGATTCGTTCATAGAATAGTTTTTCCTCAAGTACTGTCTTTGCTGGTTGACTCCTACTGGTTTGAAGATATCAAAATACGAAAATACATTTAGAGAAATAAATATTTAAAGAATTTAAATTTTATTATTAGATAACTCCTGATCCAATTATTTGTATATCACATAGTATCTGCCACACTAGAAATCAAAACATAGAGTAACACTTAACATGAAGCAATTCATTTCGGACCTTTGTTGAATTTGAAGGGAGCTTAAGTGTTTTAATTGTCAAACTATACATATAAAAAGATAGTTAATTGAATTAAGTAAGAAAAATGTAAAGAATGTGTAAGAATAAACTTTTGTCAAGTACCAGGCTAAGCACTTTTACATTCCTGCTCACTGACTAATCTACTCAGAGATAGTTTACTAGTTTAGCCTTTCAACTGGATTTTCTAGTTTTAGTTATTTCAGTAAGGGGTCTTCATAAACTTAAATAGTCATATAATTTCTTTTAATATTTTTCATTTTCTTGTTTCTAATAAGCCTAGATCACCAATGCCAAATTTCTAATGATACTCTGAAATAAAAGGAAAATATTTTCTTCTGCTATGATTTTGATTTGTAATAAACAGATGAATCACATGTCATAAAATTTCTGTTAAAACAGACCATTTCTGACTGAGACCATGTCTTCAACATGAAATAATGTATATTTCCTATAGATCTTCATACATTATTATTTTTATTGCAGTTACATATAATGTTTACTGTAGTTTAGTTTCAGCAGTTAGCAGGGGAATGGGGATCCAGTCTGCCCAGGTGTAAAACTTAACACTCTCCTACTAAATATATTGTCTCTTATTAAATAAACTATAGCAAAATTCCAAATAGAGTCATTCAATGACTTCTAGAACTACAAGATAGCTAGACAACTTAGTCTCTGATGCAAATCTAGTCATTTGTTAATTTGTAATTGATCCCTGAAAGGTGTAATTACTGACGAAGTAATTATGATAATAAAGTTAATTCAAACCAGCACGTTTGCATTACATTGCATATTTTCTACTTCCATTATCTATTTTTCATTATCTTTTAAAGTTAGATTTTTAATTAGCAAATAATTTTAATTGCAATGCACATAACCTAAGAATTATTTTAAATCTGAGAAAATCATGGGTATTTGATACAGAAATCACGTAAGAAATTTCTTAAGAATAGTTTGACAATTCTGTTGATAGAAGATAAGATGTGAGTTGGTAGTAGAAAAGTCACTCACACTGTAGTATCTGTTACGTGTGATTGCAATAAAAATAATAATGAGAACTTAACATGTGCCAGGCACTCTTCTAAGGGTGACATGCAATAAATCATTTAATCTATATAATCATGTTATATGGCAGATACTGTTCCGATCCTTATTTTACAGATAAAGTAACTTGTCCACGATCTCTGGAGCTAGAAAGTAGTGGGGATCAAGACCTGAAACGAAGCAGTCTGGCTCCAGAATACTGTATTCCTCTTCAAACATGTTAGAAGCAACAACTGTCTCATTACAAATAAGTCTCCTTTTAATAAATCTATATTGCCTTGAAAAGGAGCTAGTTTTAGTTATTTCAGTAAGGGGTCTTCATAAACTTAAATAGTCATATAATTTCTTTTAATATTTTTCATTTTCTTGTTTCTAATAAGCCTAGATCACCAATGCCAAATTTCTAATGATACTCTGAAATAAAAGGAAAATATTTTCTTCTGCTATGATTTTGATTTGTAATAAACAGATGAATCACATGTCATAAAATTTCTGTTAAAACAGACCATTTCTGACTGAGACCATGTCTTCAACATGAAATAATGTATATTTCCTATAGATCTTCATACATTATTATTTTTATTGCAGTTACATATAATGTTTACTGTAGTTTAGTTTCAGCAGTTAGCAGGGGAATGGGGATCCAGTCTGCCCAGGTGTAAAACTTAACACTCTCCTACTAAATATATTGTCTCTTATTAAATAAACTATAGCAAAATTCCAAATAGAGTCATTCAATGACTTCTAGAACTACAAGATAGCTAGACAACTTAGTCTCTGATGCAAATCTAGTCATTTGTTAATTTGTAATTGATCCCTGAAAGGTGTAATTACTGACGAAGTAATTATGATAATAAAGTTAATTCAAACCAGCACGTTTGCATTACATTGCATATTTTCTACTTCCATTATCTTTTTTTTCATTATCTTTTAAAGTTAGATTTTTAATTAGCAAATAATTTTAATTGCAATGCACATAACCTAAGAATTATTTTAAATCTGAGAAAATCATGGGTATTTGATACAGAAATCACGTAAGAAATTTCTTAAGAATAGTTTGACAATTCTGTTGATAGAAGATAAGATGTGAGTTGGTAGTAGAAAAGTCACTCACACTGTAGTATCTGTTACGTGTGATTGCAATAAAAATAATAATGAGAACTTAACATGTGCCAGGCACTCTTCTAAGGGTGACATGCAATAAATCATTTAATCTATATAATCATGTTATATGGCAGATACTGTTCCGATCCTTATTTTACAGATAAAGTAACTTGTCCACGATCTCTGGAGCTAGAAAGTAGTGGGGATCAAGACCTGAAACGAAGCAGTCTGGCTCCAGAATACTGTATTCCTCTTCAAACATGTTAGAAGCAACAACTGTCTCATTACAAATAAGTCTCCTTTTAATAAATCTATATTGCCACTTAAATATGATTAAATAGGAGCTAGCCAAATTAATCATCAACTCGTAGAAACTGAAAGTGAAAACATAATTAACAAAGATTACAAGAATTTAGTAATTCAAAGTGGCCTGAGAACATTTATTCCTCCTGGCAGGGTAGATTTCTTAATATGTTATATATTCTAGCGTACAGATTTCAGGAATCTGAGGTCATTACTATTCATTATCTGATGCAACTTTTTTTAAGTTCTCTCTTTAAAAACTATGCCAGGTACAATAGCTCTCTTGCACTGGAGCCTATTGTTTTATCAACAATTGCTAGTCAACTGATGGTTCTTAAGCAAATCATCATTTGATAACCTAAATTAATAAAATAAGGCTCTTGGAATAGCTACATCTCCAATTTTCTCTAACACTGCGTTTTATTTCTGCCCGGTTCCCTGAAGCTTCGTTTGGATGCCCGTGGTCATCGTCCCTATGACAAGAGGAGGGAAGAGGCTCCCAGCCTGAGACCCGTTCCCCCTCCCATCAGCGAAGGTGGCTATCGGGCTCGTCCAGCCAAACCAGCTCTGGGCCAGAAGAAAGTGGAGAGGAAACCCCCTGATGCTGATGGTTGCCTGCACGCTGACACTGACCTGGTGGGTTGACTGATGGCTCTGGCAGCAGTGGGCCTCCCATGAGGAGAAAGTCTGTCTGTGTTCATCAGGTCTAACTGATGCAGCACTGACCCACATTACCATCGCTGTCATTTTCTTTGTTTCTTTTGGATGTAAATATAGAACATAAACTTACTGGGCCTTGGGGTAAGGGTGCTTTTCTAGTTTTAAGGTTACAAATCAGGACACAGGCTGTTGCCTCTCCTTTGTACTGACCCACTTTGTCCCTTCAGATGGTAATACTTTCATAGCCTAATTACCTTTGTTCTGTGGTAAGGATTATTTTTAATCTTCAGAGAAATATAATGATGAGTCTAGAATTTCTGGTCTTATAATCAAATTGCAATCAAATTGCAGGTTTCTATATTCAGAAAAAATATTATCGAATTCTCACTATGTATTTTTTTCACAAGTTTCCATAACCTCAATCCTACATCTAATGTTGGCTATTTTCTTTGTTTACAGGGTGTGTTGTGTCCTACAGGATGTCAGTTGCAAGACACTTTAGTGAAACAGGAAAGACCAATCCGAAAGAGTGTAGAAGATTTACGTAATAGCGTGCAGTCTGTTTCCCAGACCTCTTCTTCCACCTTTCAGTATATAACTGTGCTAAAAAACATGTGGAAAGATAGGCAGAATCAAGTACAAGGTAGATCTCCTTGTTTTTTCTATCTGATTCTCTTATAAAATGGGAACTGCCATAGTGCCATGGGACTGCACAATTCTGAGAAGATCCATGTTTCTAGATAAACCTGGGTGGTTCAATATGAGCCTGATTACCTGAAGGTTCTCACTTAGGCATCTCCACCTGCAACTTGTCACATAAACACTGTTCAACTCTTGTTCCCAGTCTGGCCTCAGCAGGGACAATTTTCTGTGAAAATTTTCGCTGCAAGTCTTTATTTTTAGTCTATAAGAAACTTATGACTCTAAAGAAAATATATTCACAGAGTAAAAATTTAGCAATTATAGGGTTAACATTTGAAGTTTTAAACATATGTGCCCATGATATCCTCAGTTGAACTGCAAATAACGATCCCATCATTTGAAACTTGAGATCTGAATTTTGAGGGCTGTTGACTTGATGGTTAGGAATCAGCTAGTAAATGAACCTGTCATAGGTGTCTCAGGGAGTAGCCTACCCAATTTGGGACATTTTTTCAAACTAATCATGGCATTTCTCTTGTATATTTCTTTCATATTTCTGCTGCAGTTGTGTGAGATGGATAAGTAAATCAAATGCATCTGCTCCATAGGACGTTGAACTTCTGAGGTGGAAAGCCTAAATACTGCTTTCTCCTCTTTTCCTCATCAAAGAAATAAACAACTTAATGTATCTATTATTAGGCATCATTTTTAGCTTAATTGAAGGTAAATTACTAGTATAGTGGCAAGATTCTATGTTAATTTATGTATGCCATGGACAAAATAATTTCCCCAAAGTGCAACTACATATCATGACTGCCCAATATTAATTTATAGTCTACTAGTTTATTCTCAAAATCAAGTTCACAATTGTGTAGTTGAATATATTTAGTGTTTTATTGTTGAGAGACAATGCTAACCATTCCTACACAATTTCATTTTTCCAGATAATGAAAATGTAGTAAATGAATATTCCTCACAGCTGGAAAAGCACCAGTTATATATAGATGAGACTGTGAACAGTAATATCCCAACTAAACTTCGTGTGCTCCGTTCAATTCTGGAAAATTTGAGAAGCAAAATACAAAAATTAGAATCAGATGTCTCAACTCAGATGGAATACTGCCGCACCCCGTGTACAGTCACTTGCAATATTCCTGTGGTGTCTGGCAAAGGTAACTAGTTAAAACACGTCTTTCTAGAAGGTTCACACTCTCTAAAAGCAAGAGAATGAAAAGTCTAGTGGATTTTCCCTAACAGATCCTAAGCGCATCTCAGCACATCATGAAGATATCCCCAGCATACTTGCCAGTTTTTGATGAGTAGGAAGCAGTGTAATGATGGTGATAGCTCAATGAGAGTAATGTAGCTGCTTGCTTGAATAGGTGGGAACTGTGGATAAATGCAGGGGTTTCTCCCTCACATGTGTTCTCGAAGTTTATGGATATCACAGGACACAAAAGTGGAGAGGGCTTTTTCATCCTCTTGGCAGATAGAATTCCTTGAAACTGCATTTGATTTTTAGGAAAAGGAAGATTAAGTTTCTGCAACATTTATTCTCAAAGATCTAAAATAAAATACTCCTTAGTATGTGTGTAATTAGTTATCCTACAAAATTGGTGACTAAAGACAAGGTAATTATGTTGTAGTCCCTAAATACAATTTGTTCTTTAATGGTTGCAGAATGTGAGGAAATCATCAGGAAAGGAGGTGAAACATCTGAAATGTATATCATTCAGCCTAAGGAAAATATCAAA
Source organism: Tragulus kanchil (assembly GCA_022376925.1). Lineage (NCBI taxonomy): Eukaryota > Metazoa > Chordata > Mammalia > Artiodactyla > Tragulidae > Tragulus > Tragulus kanchil. Next base: position 47,722,987 of record JAIOJX010000025.1, read on the forward strand.
CCATATAGAGTATACTGTGATATGAAAACAGAGAAAGGAGGTAAGTGTTTGATAGCTTTTGATCTATTATACTGAAATTAATTTGATATCATGACTGCCCAATATTAATTTATAGTCTACTAGTTTATTCTAAAACAATTTGTGTAGTTGGATATTTTTAGTGTTTTATTGTTGAGAGACAATGCTAACCATTCCTACACAATTTCATTTTTCCAGATAATGAAAATGTAGTAAATGAATATTCCTCACAGCTGGAAAAGCACCAGTTATATATAGATGAGACTGTGAACAGTAATATCCCAACTAAACTTCGTGTGCTCCGTTCAATTCTGGAAAATTTGAGAAGCAAAATACAAAAATTAGAATCAGATGTCTCAACTCAGATGGAATACTGCCGCACCCCGTGTACAGTCACTTGCAATATTCCTGTGGTGTCTGGCAAAGGTAACTAGTTAAAACACGTCTTTCTAGAAGGTTCACACTCTCTAAAAGCAAGAGAATGAAAAGTCTAGTGGATTTTCCCTAACAGATCCTAAGCGCATCTCAGCACATCATGAAGATATCCCCAGCATACTTGCCAGTTTTTGATGAGTAGGAAGCAGTGTAATGATGGTGATAGCTCAATGAGAGTAATGTAGCTGCTTGCTTGAATAGGTGGGAACTGTGGATAAATGCAGGGGTTTCTCCCTCACATGTGTTCTCGAAGTTTATGGATATCACAGGACACAAAAGTGGAGAGGGCTTTTTCATCCTCTTGGCAGATAGAATTCCTTGAAACTGCATTTGATTTTTAGGAAAAGGAAGATTAAGTTTCTGCAACATTTATTCTCAAAGATCTAAAATAAAATACTCCTTAGTATGTGTGTAATTAGTTATCCTACAAAATTGGTGACTAAAGACAAGGTAATTATGTTGTAGTCCCTAAATACAATTTGTTCTTTAATGGTTGCAGAATGTGAGGAAATCATCAGGAAAGGAGGTGAAACATCTGAAATGTATATCATTCAGCCTAAGGAAAATATCAAACCATATAGAGTATACTGTGATATGAAAACAGAGAAAGGAGGTAAGTGTTTGATAGCTTTTGATCTATTATACTGAAATTAATTTGATACTGTAAAATGCCAAGAAACAAAAACCTAGCTTTAACATAACTAACAATGAACCATTCAATTTTGTATTCAGTCTGATATTTTAGGAGTAATAAAATATTTATGGGGGCTTCCATGGTGGTCCAGTGGGTAAAGAATCTACTTTGCTGTGCGAGGGGCACCAGTTCAATCCCAGGCCCAGGAAGATCCCATGTGCTGCAGAAGAGCTGAACTGGTGTGTCCAATTACCAGCCACCACTCTGGAGTGCATGTGCCCAGAGCCAGTGCTCTGAAACAAGAGAGACCACTATGATGGGAGGCCCACACATGCCAAATAATAAAGATGGATGAAAATTAATAAAAAAAAAAAAGGAAAAAAATCCCCGATGACTTAGAGGCAAAAAAAAAAAAAAAAAAATTTATGATTCACAATTTTGGGTAAAATTGCAGATTCCAAAGATTTTGCAAGGTTTCCTCTTGCATTTATTTCTTATATTTATTTCAGAGTACTAAATATCAGTGGGTATAAATTAAATGGACAAAGAATTCAGACATTGCCCCCAAAGGGACATTATTTGTTACTGGTTAATATGTGTTATTTTTTTTATTTTCAACCAAAGGATGGACAGTAATTCAGAACCGTCAAGATGGTAGTGTTGACTTTGGCAGAAAATGGGATCCATATAAGCAAGGATTTGGAAATATTGCAACCAATGCAGAAGGGAAAAAATACTGTGGTGTACCAGGTAAAAACCAGGAGTACAAAAAAAAAAATCATTCTTTTTTAGATTTTTTTCATTAAAAAATATAATGTTGATAATCTGTTTTTAGAAGGTTAAAAAGGATTTACAAAAATAGTATAAAGCTAACGATAAGGGGAGAACAGCACTTGCTTTTTTTTTTCAAAGTTTTTATTTCTGGTAAGATTTTATTTTCTTTTTCCTTTAGGTGAGTATTGGCTTGGAAATGACAAAATTAGCCAACTTACCTTGATGGGACCCACAAAGCTTTTGATTGAAATGGAGGACTGGAAAGGAGATAAAGTGATGGCACTCTATGAAGGATTTACTGTACAGAACGAGGCCAACAAATATCAACTCTCAGTGAGCAAATACAAGGGAACAGCTGGCAATGCCCTCATAGAAGGGGCCTCTCAGCTAGTGGGAGAAAACCGAACCATGACCATCCACAACAGCATGTTCTTCAGCACGTATGACAGAGACAATGACGGCTGGTACGTGCTGGTTCTTCTCTCCTGCTTTCAGTGCTGCCTGGAGTCATTAATGACAGTTCACATGATTAGTGACTCTCGTTTCTTGGGTACCTCCTGTGTGTCAGCCACTATAATAAGCTCTTTATGGATCCCTCTAGAGCATTTCAGCTGGATGGTTGCCATTGCTATCCTCATTTTACAAAGGAAGATTAGAGATTAAGTAATTTAGCCAAAGTCACAGAACCACAAAAGATACAACTGGAATTTGAGCACAATTACTTTCTAAGTAGGACAGTGTAGGTAGATTTCTGTATCTCTGTCATGGACTGTGTCTTTTGAAACCTCCATTTTGTTTTCCAAGGATCCGTAATAATAAGAAATCTTAAAGCTATCGTTGCAGGATAAAGTAAGGAACATAGATGAATTAGCCACATGGGCCCAATTCTCTCCCTTTCTTACTTTAGGACAGAGAAGGTCCTTGGCATTTTACTGTGGTTTTACGTATAGAATCAGAGGGAAGAAATATTGCAGCCAGTACTTTTCTGTGGGCATGTTGCAAAGAATTAACTTCAGAATACTGTAGTTCTAATAACTCCAAACAAATTTCCTTTCAGGAAAACTACAGATCCCAGAAAGCAGTGTTCTAAAGAGGACGGTGGTGGATGGTGGTATAACAGATGTCATGCAGCCAATCCAAATGGCAGATACTACTGGGGTGGAGCTTACACACGGGACATGGCAAAGCAAGGCACGGATGATGGAGTGGTGTGGATGAACTGGCAGGGCTCCTGGTACTCGATGAAGAAAATGTCCATGAAGATCAGGCCCTACTTCCCAGAGCAATAGTACCCCACCACAGATTATTATTCTTCTACGTGTAACAGCAGTTTTGTATATCAATGCATCAGAATTTTCTTTCATGCCATATATCCCTCTAAAGCTATCAAAATATAGTTGGCGTGAATTTTCAGAAAAAGTTTTTAGGACAAATGACATTAAAAATAGCACATGGTTTTTTTTTCATATTTGTCATTTCTATTGCATACCAAGAAGTAACTTAAAGGATTATTGTGTGTAGTCAGTGTTGGAATTTCAATTCCAGTGGATTGTGAAAAGTTTCAAATTAAGAAATTTTCTATCCTGAGAGAAAAATGTCAGATGAATTAAATCATGTGTTTAAAAGTCCACTTTTGAACCTCTTTTTATTTATGTAAGATCTGTCACAGAAAATCCAACAGGATTTATTCATTAAAGCAGTTTCTGTTACAATAAATTAATGTTTTCTTTTTTTGTAACTTGGATGGCCACTGAGTTAGGCTTTGAGCTTGTGAGAAAAAAGAAGCATTCACAATGGCAAGTAGTTAATGAACTGACAGTGGAACCCTGAAGGTTCAGCCTCTCACTCTGCATCACTCCACAGGGAGCTAGACTTGAGGAGCAGAGAGCCCAAGAGGGCAGTCACAGTCAAGTCTTCACCATTTGTTTTTTGAGGAAAACAGTTAGGTGGGAAGCAGCATTTGCCTATTGTCCCTGGAAATTAGGTCTATTGGTCTGAACTGGATTTTTGTTTTCCACGTGGTCACAGCAGAACTAAAACAGAAGTGGATTTCTCTTCTTTCCACTTCTTGGGAATTGAGCATGTCAACTCAAGGTTTCTTTAACCTTCTATTTTTCCATCTGTCCTGGACAACCCTCTGGCCCTCAGTCCTCTTTCCCTCTTGCAGCATCTAGTCCTCTGATTTTCATGGAAACATTGCCCTGAAGTCCATCTTTTAAATCTTTACCTCTAAGTAAATGTTCACATCTATCATGGCAATACTATCGCTCTTTCAACTTCTCCTCATAGCCAGCTTTACCTTTTACCTGGTTTTGCTGCCATAAGTTCTGTCCCATCCCTACCTATATTCAATATATTCTATTACTACTACAATAAATTAATGTAATAGAATATATTGTGTACTAATATTATAAAATTGTCTTAAACATAGAAAATTCTGTCAAGCTACTTTCCTGTTTAATGTTAACTTGTTGTTATCTAAGTGTTAAAATCTAAATTTTTAACTGGGAGTGAAAATGACTTGTTACTTGGTCCCAGCACTCTTTCCTGCCCCTGTGCTCCTCACTGTACATCTACATTCATGTCACAGTGTACTTTTCCCCTTTTTTCCCTTAAACTTAAAGGATTATGTGTGTAGTCATGTGATTTCAATTCCAGTGGATTGTGAAAAGTTTCAAATTAAGAAATTTTCTATCCTGAGAGAAAAATGTCAGATGAATTAAATCATGTGTTTAAAAGTCCACTTTTGAACCTCTTTTTATTTATGTAAGATCTGTCACAGAAAATCCAACAGGATTTATTCATTAAAGCAGTTTCTGTTACAATAAATTAATGTTTTCTTTTTTTGTAACTTGGATGGCCACTGAGTTAGGCTTTGAGCTTGTGAGAAAAAAGAAGCATTCACAATGGCAAGTAGTTAATGAACTGACAGTGGAACCCTGAAGGTTCAGCCTCTCACTCTGCATCACTCCACAGGGAGCTAGACTTGAGGAGCAGAGAGCCCAAGAGGGCAGTCACAGTCAAGTCTTCACCATTTGTTTTTTGAGGAAAACAGTTAGGTGGGAAGCAGCATTTGCCTATTGTCCCTGGAAATTAGGTCTATTGGTCTGAACTGGATTTTTGTTTTCCACGTGGTCACAGCAGAACTAAAACAGAAGTGGATTTCTCTTCTTTCCACTTCTTGGGAATTGAGCATGTCAACTCAAGGTTTCTTTAACCTTCTATTTTTCCATCTGTCCTGGACAACCCTCTGGCCCTCAGTCCTCTTTCCCTCTTGCAGCATCTAGTCCTCTGATTTTCATGGAAACATTGCCCTGAAGTCCATCTTTTAAATCTTTACCTCTAAGTAAATGTTCACATCTATCATGGCAATACTATCGCTCTTTCAACTTCTCCTCATAGCCAGCTTTACCTTTTACCTGGTTTTGCTGCCATAAGTTCTGTCCCATCCCTACCTATATTCAATATATTCTATTACTACTACAATAAATTAATGTAATAGAATATATTGTGTACTAATATTATAAAATTGTCTTAAACATAGAAAATTCTGTCAAGCTACTTTCCTGTTTAATGTTAACTTGTTGTTATCTAAGTGTTAAAATCTAAATTTTTTAACTGGGAGTGAAAATGACTTGTTACTTGGTCCCAGCACTCTTTCCTGCCCCTGTGCTCCTCACTGTACATCTACATTCATGTCACAGTGTATTCTTCACTGTTCCAGGAATGCTCAGGCCCCATTATATTATGCTCCCATTGTCAACAGCATCTTTCTTCCAACACCATCTGATGAATCTCTGCTCATTTTCCAGCCTCATTTTTTTAAAGTATTTTCCCTACCACATCAGAGGTTTCATTTCTTTCTTTCTTTCTTTTTTTTTTTTTTTTTAATATTTATTTATTTGGCTGTGCTGAGTCTTAGTCGCAGTATGTGGGATCTAGCTTCCTGACCAGGGATCAAACCTAGGCTTTCTGCATTGGGAGCCTGAAGTCTTAGCCACTGGACCACCAGAGAAGTCCCCAGCCTCATTTTAAATGCTATTAGTTAGCTCTACATCTTTCTCCTTATTTAATAATGAGCACTTATTCATCTTTGATTCCCGAATCATCTGCGTGTTGGAGAGTCTGATTTTCATAAATTCACAAATATTCTATAAATCCATAAATCCAATAATTATTAAGGTCTTCTTGTTTATTCTAAGTTGTGTTTAACTCTTTGCCACCCCATGGAAGCCTTTGCACACTAGGCTTCCCTGTCCTTCACAGTCTCCCAGAGCTTGCTCAAACTCATGTCCATTGAGTCAACGATGCCATCTAACTATCTCATTCTGTTGCCTCCTCCACCTCTTCTGTTCTTTTCCAGTGAGCGAGCTGGCTCTTTGCATCAGGTGGCCAAAGTATTGGAGCTTCAGCTTAAGCATCAGTCCTTCCAGTGAATATTCAGGGTTGATTTCCTTTAGGATTTCCCTTAAGGTCTTAGATAACCATTTTTAATGTAGAACCCATTTTCCAAAGAGGGATACATAGAAATGTACAGCAGCATCTATATTTTTGTATTACTACTACAATAAATTAATGTAATAGAATATATTGTGTACTAATATTATAAAATTGTCTTAAACATAGAAAATTCTGTCAAGCTACTTTCCTGTTTAATGTTAACTTGTTGTTATCTAAGTGTTAAAATCAAAATTTTTTTAACTGGGAGTGAAAATGACTTGTTACTTGGTCCCAGCACTCTTTCCTGCCCCTGTGCTCCTCACTGTACATCTACATTCATGTCACAGTGTATTCTTCACTGTTCCAGGAATGCTCAGGCCCCATTATATTATGCTCCCATTGTCAACAGCATCTTTCTTCCAACACCATCTGATGAATCTCTGCTCATTTTCCAGCCTCATTTTTTTAAAGTATTTTCCCTACCACATCAGAGGTTTCATTTCTTTCTTTCTTTCTTTTTTTTTTTTTTTTTAATATTTATTTATTTGGCTGTGCTGAGTCTTAGTCGCAGTATGTGGGATCTAGCTTCCTGACCAGGGATCAAACCTAGGCTTTCTGCATTGGGAGCCTGAAGTCTTAGCCACTGGACCACCAGAGAAGTCCCCAGCCTCATTTTAAATGCTATTAGTTAGCTCTACATCTTTCTCCTTATTTAATAATGAGCACTTATTCATCTTTGATTCCCGAATCATCTGCGTGTTGGAGAGTCTGATTTTCATAAATTCACAAATATTCTATAAATCCATAAATCCAATAATTATTAAGGTCTTCTTGTTTATTCTAAGTTGTGTTTAACTCTTTGCCACCCCATGGAAGCCTTTGCACACTAGGCTTCCCTGTCCTTCACAGTCTCCCAGAGCTTGCTCAAACTCATGTCCATTGAGTCAACGATGCCATCTAACTATCTCATTCTGTTGCCTCCTCCACCTCTTCTGTTCTTTTCCAGTGAGCGAGCTGGCTCTTTGCATCAGGTGGCCAAAGTATTGGAGCTTCAGCTTAAGCATCAGTCCTTCCAGTGAATATTCAGGGTTGATTTCCTTTAGGATTTCCCTTAAGGTCTTAGATAACCATTTTTTAATGTAGAACCCATTTTCCAAAAGAGGGATACATAGAAAGTGAATGTGCAAAAAATTTACAGCAGACCTTTTGCAGCAAGACTGAGTATAGCAAAAGCCCACAAAATCAAGGCTAGGGAGGTACAATATCCCTCATACCTTTGGTCAACCCCCTCATGCACTCAGAGAAGACTGAGTGAATTCCTAGATTTTAAAGGAAAGCCACAGATCAAAACCCACCAAAGTAGGTAATCCTATGGTCAATTCTTAGTTAATGTACAAGTAGCGGAAACACAGAGACCACACCTAGGTGATATGTAATATCTATCTAGAAAGAAATAAGCTTTCTTAAGGTATCATTTGGTAAGAAATGCTATAATACCTAATTTTGCCCATACAAGCTTCAAAGTTTTAAACACAATCAAAAGTCAGAGTCCCTTAGATAGAGTATATAAAACAGTATCTAAAAAAGTTAACTTGTGACATTTATGAAGATAATAAAAAGATGAGTTGAAAATTAATATTGTCATACTATGGCATGAGAATTCTATTTCCTATATAATTTAAAACTGAAAGTATGTAACAAACTATAAAGGATGTATGCACCTGGGACATAAACTTCCCATTCCTCTGCATTTAAGAACCAAGGAAAACAGGTAACTAATGTAATTAAAGCCTTGTTTTTTAAGGGGAACGCATATGGGACAAAAATGTGGATTATCTCACCTAACACAAGCCACAGTAGTTGAGCTGACACTACTGTTTAACCATACACACCAAAATATCATGTACACTGATCATCTAAACCTACAGAACATATTTAAAATACAGAATTCTTGCCTCAGCCTAGGCATATTGCATCAGACTCTCTTCATGGGAAGATTGTAAAAATGTATTTTTTAAAATAAATGTCCCCAAGAGATTCTGACCCCTGGCTGGATTTTGGAACAAGTGAGTCAGGCTATATTTGCATTATCCAGAGACTCCTGTCTTTCTTATCTATCACTTTTTCCACTCAAGTGGTGGCCATGAGGCAATGTTTAGAGAAAGAGGTCACCTTTGAAATTACGTGACTTCATAGGCAACCACAGCCTATGTTTGCTCAGCAGTGTGGGCTCCAAATGTTAGACCCGATATTTCTTCTCTGGTATCTATTAGTCTAGGGTGATTCTTCGATTGGACTTTTAGTTTTTCTGAGGTGTAGAAACAAATGATAGCTGCTACCTACCATTGTGTATGCAGAGCTGACACTGTGATTCTGAACAACACCCATTCCCCTGACTGTGCCACATGACTTGATGATCCCTCCTTGAGCTTCCTCTGTCATGCCCCTCTGCATCAAGTCACAATGTGTTGGTGCATCATGGCCAAATCTAGGAAATGGAATAAGTTCTGTTTAGTTTAACATTAATTGGGGGTTGTTGTATTTCTCTGGCTGCACAACTTGGCATGTGGGATCTTAGTTCCCTGACCAGGGATCAAATCCACACTCCCTGCATTTGAAGTGCAGAATCTCAGTCACTGAACAGCCAGGAAAGACCCTAATTGTGGTTTTAAATAATGAAAGTAGTATGTATTGCTTGCAGATGTTATCGGAAATACTGAAAAAAGGTAGAACCTTTACAATTTCAGTACTAACAGGGAAGCAGTTAATTTCTTGGTAAATGTTGTTATCCTGTGTATGTTTTAGAACTAGAAGTTTTCACACCATGTCATGGAAAATTTTTCATGTTACTTAATATTCTTCTATAATGTTCTTTTCTATAATATGAGTTTTAGTGGACATATAATATTCCATCATGTGGCATGTACTCTTATTTTTTAAATAAATGTCTCTCATTAGACATTCAGATTTTTCTGACTTTGTTCTAAGAACAATGCTGCGATTAGCATCCTTATAGATAACCTTTATGCATGTAATATATAATATGTATTATCTATAATAAAGGTTTTTATCTACTTTCTTCTAGAATAAATTCCTAGAACCAGAATTTCTAGGGAAAATAAACAAGTTTGGCATTCCAAATGCTTTTAAAATTAATATACTGCCAAATAACTCTCCATGAATATGCACTGATTTACTTTTGACACAAAGCATTAGAGGTGTTTGTATTTTTATTCTTCTCCTCTATCATGAGTGCTGAATGTTATGATTAAAATATTGACAATTGCTTTATGATCTTCGATTGGCCCCTTTTAGCTTCCAAATGTTAGACCCGATATTTCTTCTCTGGTATCTATTAGTCTAGGGTGATTCTTCGATTGGACTTTTAGTTTTCTGAGGTGTAGAAACAAATGATAGCTGCTACCTACCATTGTGTATGCAGAGCTGACACTGTGATTCTGAACAACACCCATTCCCCTGACTGTGCCACATGACTTGATGATCCCTCCTTGAGCTTCCTCTGTCATGCCCTCTGCATCAAGTCACAATGTGTTGGTGCATCATGGCCAAATCTAGGAAATGGAATAAGTTCTGTTTAGTTTAACATTAATTGGGGGTTGTTGTATTTCTCTGGCTGCACAACTTGGCATGTGGGATCTTAGTTCCCTGACCAGGGATCAAATCCACACTCCCTGCATTTGAAGTGCAGAATCTCAGTCACTGAACAGCCAGGAAAGACCCTAATTGTGGTTTTAAATAATGAAAGTAGTATGTATTGCTTGCAGATGTTATCGGAAATACTGAAAAAAGGTAGAACCTTTACAATTTCAGTACTAACAGGGAAGCAGTTAATTTCTTGGTAAATGTTGTTATCCTGTGTATGTTTTAGAACTAGAAGTTTTCACACCATGTCATGGAAAATTTTTCATGTTACTTAATATTCTTCTATAATGTTCTTTTCTATAATATGAGTTTTAGTGGACATATAATATTCCATCATGTGGCATGTACTCTTATTTTTTAAATAAATGTCTCTCATTAGACATTCAGATTTTTCTGACTTTGTTCTAAGAACAATGCTGCGATTAGCATCCTTATAGATAACCTTTATGCATGTAATATATAATATGTATTATCTATAATAAAGGTTTTTATCTACTTTCTTCTAGAATAAATTCCTAGAACCAGAATTTCTAGGGAAAATAAACAAGTTTGGCATTCCAAATGCTTTTAAAATTAATATACTGCCAAATAACTCTCCATGAATATGCACTGATTTACTTTTGACACAAAGCATTAGAGGTGTTTGTATTTTTATTTTTCTCCTCTATCATGAGTGCTGAATGTTATGATTAAAATATTGACAATTGCTTTAAGTTTCATGTATTGAATTACTAGCGCAACTATAGGAGTTTAAAATGTTCAATGACTATTTGTCTATCTTCTTTTGAGAGTTTCTTTTAGGTACTTTCCCCAATTTTCTACTAGGAAAATCATATTTTATATGAATTTTTAGCCATTCTTTAGGTATGTAAGATAGCAGTCAAGAGCATGATATTATCCACTCTTTATTCAGTTGTTTTATTTCCTAGGTGATTATACTGAGAGTCTTATACTTATGTGTATAGTCTTAACTGGTATGAATATTAGCCATTGCACCATTTCTTTCCTCCCAACAGGTGATAAGTTTTGGTTTTGTTTTTGACTGAATTATATTTATTTCTCCAACAACTTTTTATTCAAAAATTTTCCATTTTACAAAGAAATTGTAAGAATAGTTTAGTGAATACCTCTGTGCCCTTCACCTAGATTCCCAATTGTTTGCTACATTTTTATCTTGCAGAAGGAGATACTCTTAATGCGGTTTTGCAACAGCTTATGTAGGCATACAAACCTAGGTCATAGACCTATTGCAGATAGAGTCAAAGGTGGATTTAGCAAATATTTTCCAAAAGTGCTCTGTTGCAATCACAAGTAGCCACCCTCAGCAATGAGCTAAGGAAGAGGGAGACCATTGTTTAATAATTGAGCTTTTCTCAGCTCAAATCTGACAGTGACAGAACACTGAATTTTCTTGCCTCTGTGGAAGTGTTGCTTTTACTTGTGGAAATGGGAAAGAAAATGTCCAGCTCTCAGATGATTAATTTGCCTCTCTTCTCTGGGCGCAAATTCCTTACAATACTACTCCCTTCTATGATGGTAGCACTGCCACCCTGCCCTCAATTAATTAAAGATTTTTCTTTATAAATGAGATTTATAAAGTATTTGAGATTCAGCTAAAAACAGGATCTGGGTCAATTAATAAATATACTGCCAAATAACTCTCCATGAATATGCACTGATTTACTTTTGACACAAAGCATTAGAGGTGTTTGTATTTTTATTTTTCTCCTCTATCATGAGTGCTGAATGTTATGATTAAAATATTGACAATTGCTTTAAGTTTCATGTATTGAATTACTAGCGCAACTATAGGAGTTTAAAATGTTCAATGACTATTTGTCTATCTTCTTTTGAGAGTTTCTTTTAGGTACTTTCCCCAATTTTCTACTAGGAAAATCATATTTTATATGAATTTTTAGCCATTCTTTAGGTATGTAAGATAGCAGTCAAGAGCATGATATTATCCACTCTTTATTCAGTTGTTTTATTTCCTAGGTGATTATACTGAGAGTCTTATACTTATGTGTATAGTCTTAACTGGTATGAATATTAGCCATTGCACCATTTCTTTCCTCCCAACAGGTGATAAGTTTTGGTTTTGTTTTTGACTGAATTATATTTATTTCTCCAACAACTTTTTATTCAAAAATTTTCCATTTTACAAAGAAATTGTAAGAATAGTTTAGTGAATACCTCTGTGCCCTTCACCTAGATTCCCAATTGTTTGCTACATTTTTATCTTGCAGAAGGAGATACTCTTAATGCGGTTTTGCAACAGCTTATGTAGGCATACAAACCTAGGTCATAGACCTATTGCAGATAGAGTCAAAGGTGGATTTAGCAAATATTTTCCAAAAGTGCTCTGTTGCAATCACAAGTAGCCACCCTCAGCAATGAGCTAAGGAAGAGGGAGACCATTGTTTAATAATTGAGCTTTTCTCAGCTCAAATCTGACAGTGACAGAACACTGAATTTTCTTGCCTCTGTGGAAGTGTTGCTTTTACTTGTGGAAATGGGAAAGAAAATGTCCAGCTCTCAGATGATTAATTTGCCTCTCTTCTCTGGGCGCAAATTCCTTACAATACTACTCCCTTCTATGATGGTAGCACTGCCACCCTGCCCTCAATTAATTAAAGATTTTTCTTTATAAATGAGATTTATAAAGTATTTGAGATTCAGCTAAAAACAGGATCTGGGTCAATTAATAAATATATAAATAAATGAAATGTGATGTCTCCAAAATGGTTTCCATGCAAATTTTACTACCTACAAACAATCTGTGTGCATGTTAAGTTGATTCAGTTGTGTCTGAGTCTTTACGACCCTCTGAGCCATAGCCAGCCAGGCTTCTCTGTCTACGAGATTCACCAGGCAAGAATATTGGAGCAGGTTGCCATGCCCTCCTCCAGGGGATCTTTCCAACCCAGAGACGGAACCTACATCTCTTAGGTCCCCTGCATTGGAGGGGGATTCTTTACCATTAGCATCACCTGGGAAGCCATAAGCAATTTGTGTAATTTTCACCAAAATCTAAATGTTGCTATATCTCAAATTGTTTCAGCAAATAGGAAATGTTGCATTATTTTGTTCAAGTATAACAAATAGATAAGTTATAAGTTTTGTATCCTGCATATATGTATATTAATATGGTGGGTTTTTTTTCTTTTCCTCCCTCACGCTTTTCTAGACATGATTTGAGATAAATGATGAACTTGGCTGAATGGGTCTTGTACTGATTTTCCAGGTACACCCATAGTGTCAGCTAACTTGGAAATGTATTTTGATGGTTATAAAGGAAACCCATGACAGACAGTAATACTACTGGGAAAATAATTTAAAGTAAATGCTAATTTGCAATACTCTTGCATTTACCTATGAACTATAGTATCACTATTCTAGAAATTATAATAAATTATGTGGGTGGGACTTCGCTTGTCCAGTGGCTGACTCCGAGCTCCCAATGTGGGGGGACTTGTGTTTGAATCCTGATCAGGGAGCTGGATCCCCCATACTACAAGTAAGAGTTTACATGCCAAAACTAAAGATCAAAGATCTTGTGTGCTGAGAGTAAGACATGGTACAGTCAAATAAATAAATAGAACAACTAAATATTCAATAAATAAATTATGTGGGCAAAAATAAGAACACTGCTGTAAGAAATGTATTGGAATGTATTCCTTCATCCCCAGATTCGCTTCATGTCATCACAGTATTTAGCTCCCTAAACTACTATTTTCTCATAAAAAAAATCAATGAACAGAATGTCTTCAACTTTATCAAAGGAACTCTAGTAATTATCGATGAGAATATTCTTATATTCTTATAATATTTTCTGAAAATGTAATACTTTTTCTAAAAGGTTTCCAGACACTGAAAATAAGTCTGTAGATATTCATAGAATATATATCAAAATGTAAATAATTTTTTAATGAAAATGAAATATGACATCAATAGATACAGAAGGCACTTAACACATGCAGTAAGAGCTTGAAATGGAAGACCGTTAAAGTTCCTTCTAACTTTTAAATTTCTTAATTCACAAATATTTTATTGGGTCATTACTTTGTACCAAACCTTGACTATAAAGTGGTAGGGGAAAAAACCCAGTCTTTGCACTTAGGATTTCTTAGTGGCTCAGTGGTAAAGAACCCACCTGCAATGCAGGAGATGCAGCTTCAACTAGGTCAGGAAGACTCCCTAGAGAAAGGCATGGCAACCAACTCCAGTCCTCATGCCTGGAGAACCCCATGGACAGAGAAGCCTGGTGGGCTGTGGGTCTGAAAGGTTGCAAAGAGTCCAATGTGACTGAAGTGACTAAGCATGCATGCTTGCTTTGCACTGAGGAAAGAGTAATTCAGTGGCTTCTGTCCTGTGGTGTGTTAAAAAGAGCATCTAGTGAGCTTCAGGTTAATAGATGAAGATGCATCTATCTAGGTGGAAAGTTAAGATACAGTTGAATATTTCTTACTCAGGAACAAAATCCCTAATTCAGTGTTTTCCTCTGTAGCATACATATTTAAAAAGAATGTACTTCCCTGGCAAAATTTCCAGGTTCGTATCTATTTTATTCATTTATCCACTCATTCATTCCACTGGGGATTATTTTGAACTGGGCAATCTAAACAAAAACTGCAGATTAAGAGGGGATTTGGATGGGGTAGGGGAATGGGGAAGGAACATCATGAGTAAGCAGCAGAAGTTAAGGAGAGAGGAAACAAGAAAATTTTTAAAGTCAATGTAAAATAAAATTGTTTTAAAAAGTTCAATTGTAAAACAAATCTTCTAAATTAAGTGACAGAAAGTATAGAAATTAAGGAACAACATGGAAAAAATTAAACGAAGAGGAAACAATACTAAAAATAAACTAAAAATTGTTTAAAAATACATTCATTATTTTAGGAAAATCTTTTAAATAAAGTGATAATGCTTACAATGGTTTATAAAGTTATCTAAAGGCAAAGAAAAAGAAATGGGGGAGTGATGGCATATTAATATTTAACAAGGTGGAACTCAATCCTAAAAGGATGAAATAGGCAATAGAGGGACCTTATAAAATAATTTTTTTAATCATTATGCTTTTTGCATAATTTGTGGAGAAGATATAGTAGCCATAAACTTTCATGTACTATATAATAAAAATTCCAACCACACAAGACAAAAATCAGAGTGAAATCTTGTAATATATACACAGACCACATATAAAAATATGTTCATGCATACATTTACATATTCCAAAATATGACAGATTAATTAAATGAAACAAGAAACGACAGAATATTTAAGTATTAACATTAATGGGCTTAGAGTAACATAAAATTTTATAACTATAAATGCAAAGATATACAATCACGTACTTGTCCACAAAGAATATCTTAATTCTAAAACAGAATGAAAGAATTGGTTAAACTAAGCATTTCATAAAATATTTAGACATTAGTAATTAAAAGAAGTCCGGCAGCGGAGATGGGGTGCCATGGGCGGCCTGCGCGCGCCCCAGGCCCGCCTCCGGCCGAGCCCAGCGCCCGGCGCTGCCGCCGGCTTCCGGCCTGGCTGCCTCGGGAACAGAGCGAGGCCGCGGCGGTTTAGTGGGAACAGGGCGAGGCCGCGGCGGTTTAGTGGGACGGGAAGGGTGGTGACTGTTAGCCTGTAAACGCAGGTGAGAATGAGCACCCATCACGCCCTGGGCCCAGATCCCAGGCTCGGCTCTGTCCTGTGCGGCTGGTCACGGGAGGCCTGTGGGCGGAGCTCTTCAGGACCCACGGCGGGACAGAACGTTCCAGAACCTTGGTGCGATGACCAGCTTTGCCCCCTCCATGTGAATCGGTTGGGCTGAGGCAGCAACTATGCCTGTTATGGACGTGAGAGCAGAGACGCATGGAGGACAGGACTCTAGGGACCAGAAGCTGACTGAAGCCCAGCGACGAGGACGGGAGTGGGGGCAGGAAGGCAGCGGTGGCTGTCTGCAGTGATGGCAGTACCGTGGGGTCCTCGTCCAGAAGTCCTCCAGCCGGGAGGTGCAGGTCGCTGCAGGACCTGCGGGCAAGCCCACCCCAGTCCTGACCCGCTCGAGGGGAGAATGGAGTTGAGGTTTACAAGACAGTCCTGAGAATATGGGTCTTACAGTGTCCCCATGTTGGCAAAATGAGGGAATAAATAAATAAATGGATAAATAAAAAAAATAATAAAAAGAAGACTCACCAATTCCACGAGGTGATGGTTATAGAAAAAAAGGAAAAGATATCATTGTTACCCTTAAAAAGTAACTAATTGGGGCAGCCCTGGTGGTCCAGTGGGTAAAGAGTCTGCCTTGCAGTACAAGGGGCACCAGTTTGATCCCTGGCCCAGGAAGATCCCACATGCTGCAGAGCAGCTGGACCGATGTGCCCAATTACAAGTCAGCACTCTGGAGCACATGCGCCCAGACCCAGTGGTCTGCAAGGAGAGAGACCACCGTGATAGGAGGCCCACACAAACCAAAGAATAAAGATGGATTGAAAATAAATAAATTAAAAAAAAATTTTTTTTAATGAAAGAGGCCAAAAAGTTAAAAAAAAAAAAAAAAAAAAAACTAATTGGAAACTAAGAAAGCCTTTTCTTAATAGCCCTAGAACAAACAAAAGAAGTAAACATTGAAATTAGAATTTTTCTAGACCTACAGAAAAAAAATGAAGCGTAAGAGGGAGAATACTTCATCCTAAAGCTATATACTACAGATGACCAAGGCAGTGTAAGTACTGGAGAGAGTCCATATAGAGATTCAAAGAGACATCTATTTAATAAAATTGTCATTTCCTCTGGCAAAGAACAGTTTAATATAATAAATGACCTCAACATAACTGGCTAACTATGCACAAGAAGACAAAAGTAAACCTTCTTAATAACATGTTAAAAGTGAATTTGACATTTAAAAAAATTTTAAATGTAAAAGGAGAAAGAATAAAAACATTTAAAGAAACTTTAAAAACCCATTTGTGCAATTAAGTAGTAGGTGAGACATTGTTACTCATACCAGGAGACACTACAGAAATCAGTGCTTGCTTACGAGAAACAATCTGGTGCCATAACAAACAAATATGGCAGAGTTAGAGAAGGACTCATTATTTTTGAGATATGAACAAAAACTATGAAGGCCCAGAGAGCAATTCCTAGTTTTATGTTCTGTGGTGGGCATGAAGGAAGGGGTTACAGAAGGAATATTACTGAGCTATATTTTAAGGGATGAAGGGGATGGAGCATAGGGAAAGGCACAGAATCATTAAAGGAGCTGGTATCCCAATACTAGTGAGACATTCAATCTAATTGAAGTGCTATAAGTGTCCCCATGTTGGCAAAATGAGGGAATAAATAAATAAATGGATAAATAAAAAAAATAATAAAAAGAAGACTCACCAATTCCACGAGGTGATGGTTATAGAAAAAAAGGAAAAGATATCATTGTTACCCTTAAAAAGTAACTAATTGGGGCAGCCCTGGTGGTCCAGTGGGTAAAGAGTCTGCCTTGCAGTACAAGGGGCACCAGTTTGATCCCTGGCCCAGGAAGATCCCACATGCTGCAGAGCAGCTGGACCGATGTGCCCAATTACAAGTCAGCACTCTGGAGCACATGCGCCCAGACCCAGTGGTCTGCAAGGAGAGAGACCACCGTGATAGGAGGCCCACACAAACCAAAGAATAAAGATGGATTGAAAATAAATAAATTAAAAATTTTTTTTAATGAAAGAGGCCAAAAAGTTAAAAAAAAAAAAAAAAAAAAACTAATTGGAAACTAAGAAAGCCTTTTCTTAATAGCCCTAGAACAAACAAAAGAAGTAAACATTGAAATTAGAATTTTTCTAGACCTACAGAAAAAAAATGAAGCGTAAGAGGGAGAATACTTCATCCTAAAGCTATATACTACAGATGACCAAGGCAGTGTAAGTACTGGAGAGGGTCCATATAGAGATTCAAAGAGACATCTATTTAATAAAATTGTCATTTCCTCTGGCAAAGAACAGTTTAATATAATAAATGACCTCAACATAACTGGCTAACTATGCACAAGAAGACAAAAGTAAACCTTCTTAATAACATGTTAAAAGTGAATTTGACATTTAAAAAAATTTTAAATGTAAAAGGAGAAAGAATAAAAACATTTAAAGAAACTTTAAAAACCCATTTGTGCAATTAAGTAGTAGGTGAGACATTGTTACTCATACCAGGAGACACTACAGAAATCAGTGCTTGCTTACGAGAAACAATCTGGTGCCATAACAAACAAATATGGCAGAGTTAGAGAAGGACTCATTATTTTTGAGATATGAACAAAAACTATGAAGGCCCAGAGAGCAATTCCTAGTTTTATGTTCTGTGGTGGGCATGAAGGAAGGGGTTACAGAAGGAATATTACTGAGCTATATTTTAAGGGATGAAGGGGATGGAGCATAGGGAAAGGCACAGAATCATTAAAGGAGCTGGTATCCCAATACTAGTGAGACATTCAATCTAATTGAAGTGCAAAGTGAATGTAGACACCAAAAAAGATCACTTTGTGAAACAGTTTATATGCAAAGATAAATAGTTGTAACCCAGTATTAAGACAAGGCCTTAAGCAGGGGAAAGACCTGATTGGATCTGTTTCTCTTTAAAAGTAACTTTGTGGAGGATGAATGAGCACAAGAATAGTGGTAAAAGAAAAACAACCTAGAGACTGGGAGAAAATATTACAAACTATGATACTGATAAGAGATTAATTTCCAAAAATTCCTACAGCTTAATATCAAAAATCAAACAAACTAACTCCCCTCCCAAAGAAAGGGCAGAAAAGTTAAATAGACATTTCTTCAAAGAAGATGCACAGATGGTCAATAGGCACATGAAAAGATCTGATTATCACTAATCATTCGTCAAATGCAATAATGTAGTATCACCTCACACCAGCCAGAATGGCCATTATTAAAAAGTCTAAAGTTAAGAAATGCTGGAGAGAGTGTGAAGAAAAGGGAACCCTCCTACAGTTTTGGTGGGGCTGTAAACTAGTGCGGCCACTATGGAGAACAGTATGGAGATTCCTTAAAACACTAAAAATAGAAAATATTAACCTGCTACCTTCTCAGTCAGCCAGCTTTCCAAATAAAGTCATGTTCCTTGTATCAAAAAAAAAAAAAAAAAAACAAACAAAAAAAACCCCTAAAAATAGAGTTTCTATATGACCTAGAAATCCCACTCCTTGGTATATATCTGGAAAAAATTCTAAAAGGTACATATGCCCGAATGTCCATAGCAGCACTATTTATGATAGCCAAGACATGGAAAAACCTAAACATTCACACATCTATTAACAGATGAATGGATAAAGAATATGTGGTGTATATATGTATTTGTCCAGTCACTAAGTGGTGTTTGACTCTTTGCCACCAAATGGACTACAGCAATTGAGGCTTCCCTGTCCTTCAGTACCTCCTGGACTTTACTCAAACTCATGTCTATTGAGCTAGTGATGCCATCTGACCATCTCAATCCTTTTTGGCCCCCACTTCTCCTCCTGCCCTCAGTCAGCTCTTTGCATTAGGTGGCAAAGTACTAGAACTTCAGCTTCATTATCAGTCCGTCCAATGAATATTCAGGGATGATTTCCTTTAGGATTGACTGGTTTGATCTCCTTGCTGTCAAAGGGACTCTCAAGAGTCTTCTCCAGGGACTTCCCTGATGGTTCAGTGGGTAAGGATGCCGCCTTGCAGTGCAAGGGGCACCGGTTGGATCCCTGACCTGGGAAGATCCCATGTGCCCTGGAGCCGCGGGACCCATGCGACCAACTACTGCGCCGGAGCTCTGGAGCGCATGTGCCCAGAGCCGCTGCTCTGCAATGAGAGAGGCCACTGTGATGGGATGCCCACAGGGGCCAAAGAACAAAGATGGATGAAAACGGACAAATGAAAGACCAATAGAAGTGGCCCGCCTGCTCCCCTCCCTCCCCACCCCACCCCCACCAAAATAAATAAATAAATAAATCTTTTAAAAAAAAAGAAAATAAATGAAAGATCAATAGAAGTGGCCAAAAAAAAAAAAAAAAAAAAGTCTTCTCCAGCCTTACAGTTTGAAAGCATGAGTTCTTTGGTTCTCAGCATTTTTTTTTTTTTTTTTTAATCCAGCTCTCGCATGCATACGTGACTCCTGCACAGCTTTGACTATATGGACCTTTGTCAGCAAAGTGATGTGTCTGCTTTTTAATATGCTGTCCAGGTTTGTCATAGCTTTTCTTCCAAGGAGCAAGTGTCTTTTAATTCTATGGCTACAGTCACCATCCGCAGTGATTTTGGTGTCCAAGAAAATAAAATCTGTCACTGTTGCCACTTTTCTCCCATCTATTTGCCATGAAGTGATAGGTTCAGAAGCCGTGATCTTAGTTTTTTGAATGTCGAATTTCAAGTCAGCTTTTTCACTTCTCTTTCACCCTCAGCAAGAAGCAGTTGCTTCTGTTCCTTGCTTTCTGCCATTAGGATAATATCATCTGCAAATTTGAGGTTGTTGATATTTCTCCTAACAATCTTGATTCCAGCTTGTGATTCATCTAACCCAGCATTTCATGTGACATACTCTGCATATATGTTAAATAAGCAGGGTGACAATATACAGCCTTCTCGTACTCCTTTCTCAATTTTGAACCAGTCCATTGTTGCACTAACTGCTGCTTCTTGACCTGTATACTGGTTTTGCAGGAGGTAGGTAAGGTGATCTGGTATTCCTATTTTTTTAAAAACTTTCTGTTTGTTGTGATTCACAGAAAGTTTTAGTGTAGTCACTGAAGCAGAAGTAAATGTTTTTCTGGAATTCTCTTGTTTTTTCTGAGTCTTCTCAGGGACTTCTGATGGTTCAGTGGGTAAGGATGCCGCCTTGCAGTGCAAGGGGCACCGGTTGGATCCTGACCTGGGAAGATCCCATGTGCCCTGGAGCCGCGGGACCCATGCAACCAACTACTGCGCCGGAGCTCTGGAGCGCATGTGCCCAGAGCCGCTGCTCTGCAATGAGAGAGGCCACTGTGATGGGATGCCCACAGGGGCCAAAGAACAAAGATGGATGAAAACGGACAAATGAAAGACCAATAGAAGTGGCCCGCCTGCTCCCCTCCCTCCCCACCCCCCCTAAATAAATAAATAAATAAATCTTTTAAAAAAAAAGAAAATAAATGAAAGATCAATAGAAGTGGGCAAAAAAAAAAAAAAAAAAAAGTCTTCTCCAGCCTTACAGTTTGAAAGCATGAGTTCTTTGGTTCTCAGCATTTTTTTTTTTTTTTTTTAATCCAGCTCTCGCATGCATACATGACTCCTGCACAGCTTTGACTATATGGACCTTTGTCAGCAAAGTGATGTGTCTGCTTTTTAATATGCTGTCCAGGTTTGTCATAGCTTTTCTTCCAAGGAGCAAGTGTCTTTTAATTCTATGGCTACAGTCACCATCCGCAGTGATTTTGGTGTCCAAGAAAATAAAATCTGTCACTGTTGCCACTTTTCTCCCATCTATTTGCCATGAAGTGATAGGATCAGAAGCCGTGATCTTAGTTTTTTGAATGTCGAATTTCAAGTCAGCTTTTTCACTTCTCTTTCACCCTCAGCAAGAAGCAGTTGCTTCTGTTCCTTGCTTTCTGCCATTAGGATAATATCATCTGCAAATTTGAGGTTGTTGATATTTCTCCTAACAATCTTGATTCCAGCTTGTGATTCATCTAGCCCAGCATTTCATGTGACATACTCTGCATATATGTTAAATAAGCAGGGTGACAATATACAGCCTTCTCGTACTCCTTTCTCAATTTTGAACCAGTCCATTGTTGCACTAACTGCTGCTTCTTGACCTGTATACTGGTTTTGCAGGAGGTAGGTAAGGTGATCTGGTATTCCTATTTTTTTAAAAACTTTCTGTTTGTTGTGATTCACAGAAAGTTTTAGTGTAGTCACTGAAGCAGAAGTAAATGTTTTTCTGGAATTCTCTTGTTTTTTCTATGATACAACAGATGTTGGCAATTCGATTTCTGGTTTCTCTGTTTTTTCTAAATCTAACTTGTATATCTGGAAGTTCTCATTTCATGTACTGCTGCAGCCAAACTTGAAAGTTTTGTGCATTATCTTGCTAGTATGTGAAATGAGCGCAATTGTGCAGCAATTTGAACACTCTTTGACATTGCTTTTCTTTGGGATTAGAATGAAAACTGACCTTTTCCAGTCCAGAGGCCTCTGCTGAGTTTTCCAAGTTTGCTGGCATGCTGAGTGCAGCACTTTAATAGTATAATTTTTAGATTTGAAATAGCTCAGCTGGAATTCCATCACTTTCCCTAGCTTTGTTCACAGTAATGCTTTCTACAGCCCACTTGACTTCACACTCCAGGATGTCTTGGCTCTAGGTCTTTAACCACACCATTGTGGTTATTCAGATCATTAAGACTTTTTTTGTACACTTCTTCTGTGTATTCTTGCCAGCTCTTCTTAATCTCTTCTGTTTCTTTTAGGTCCTTGCTGTTTCTGTCTTTTATTGTGTCCAGCTTTGCATGAAATGTCCCTTTGGTATCTCTTATTTATATGATGGAATATTACTCAGCCATAAAATTATTAAACAATGCCATTTTCAGCAATATGGAGGGACTTAGAGATTATCATACTAAATGAAGTAAATCAAAGGCAAATGTTATATAATAATGCTTATATGTGGAATCTAAAAAAATTGATACAAATGAATTTATTTACAAAATAGAAATAGATTCGTAGACATAGAAAACAAACTTATGGTTGCCAAAGTGGATGAGAGGGGACAGATAAATTGGGATTTGGGGATTAACATAGATACGCACACTATATATAAAATATATAAACAACAAGGTCCTACTATATAACACAAGCAACTATATTCAGCATCTTTTAATAACCTGACTAAACTTTGCCTTGCTTCTTGACCTGTATACTGGTTTTGCAGGAGGTAGGTAAGGTGATCTGGTATTCCTATTTTTTTAAAAACTTTCTGTTTGTTGTGATTCACAGAAAGTTTTAGTGTAGTCACTGAAGCAGAAGTAAATGTTTTTCTGGAATTCTCTTGTTTTTTCTATGATACAACAGATGTTGGCAATTCGATTTCTGGTTTCTCTGTTTTTTCTAAATCTAACTTGTATATCTGGAAGTTCTCATTTCATGTACTACTGCAGCCAAACTTGAAAGTTTTGTGCATTATCTTGCTAGTATGTGAAATGAGCGCAATTGTGCAGCAATTTGAACACTCTTTGACATTGCTTTTCTTTGGGATTAGAATGAAAACTGACCTTTTCCAGTCCAGAGGCCTCTGCTGAGTTTTCCAAGTTTGCTGGCATGCTGAGTGCAGCACTTTAATAGTATAATTTTTAGATTTGAAATAGCTCAGCTGGAATTCCATCACTTTCCCTAGCTTTGTTCACAGTAATGCTTTCTACAGCCCACTTGACTTCACACTCCAGGATGTCTTGGCTCTAGGTCTTTAACCACACCATTGTGGTTATTCAGATCATTAAGACTTTTTTTGTACACTTCTTCTGTGTATTCTTGCCAGCTCTTCTTAATCTCTTCTGTTTCTTTTAGGTCCTTGCTGTTTCTGTCTTTTATTGTGTCCAGCTTTGCATGAAATGTCCCTTTGGTATCTCTTATTTATATGATGGAATATTACTCAGCCATAAAATTATTAAACAATGCCATTTTCAGCAATATGGAGGGACTTAGAGATTATCATACTAAATGAAGTAAATCAAAGGCAAATGTTATATAATAATGCTTATATGTGGAATCTAAAAAAATTGATACAAATGAATTTATTTACAAAATAGAAATAGATTCGTAGACATAGAAAACAAACTTATGGTTGCCAAAGTGGATGAGAGGGGACAGATAAATTGGGATTTGGGGATTAACATAGATACGCACACTATATATAAAATATATAAACAACAAAGTCCTACTATATAACACAAGCAACTATATTCAGCATCTTTTAATAACCTATGATGAAAAAGAAAAGAATATGAAAAGTAATACATATATGTTCCTTTTATTATATATATATAAATCACTTTGCTGTATACCTGATACTAATACATCATTGAGTGAATTAACTGTACTTCAATTTAAAAAGATATAGGATGGCAGTAAATGAGAGGTTAACAGACTGTTAAAGAGTTTGAATGAGAAAAGATTAACACAAAATAGCATAAGAGCATAAAGGTGTTGTAAGAACAACCATTTTTAGAGTAAAAGATGGTTTGGGCATAATTTAGATAATCGATTTAAAGGAAGTGTAGAAGCTGATGAGACCAAGTTTTCTAGATTAGGAAACAGGAGGGCTAATCAGGTCACCGACTAGATTGAGTAATAGATGCAATAGGTTTTGATGGTAAGGTAATTAGTTGTTAGATTAACAAGAAATATCTAACTGAATGTGTTCAGTATGAGTTGAAAAATACGAATCCAAAGGTCAGGGCTGTGATTTTAGGTTAGTTATCAACAGCTTATTGATGGTAATTTGAGCCGTAGTGATTGTCAAATCATTGAAGGAAAAAAGATACTCACTTGCAGAGTGACAAAAAATGGTCTAGCTACAATTGTTAATTACTTCCCTCAACCTCTATCTTCCCTCTCCTCCAAATTTTAATCAGGACAGTCTTGTGTCCCAGCAAACAAACAAGGGGTCTTGACCCTTCGGGCAGCTGTCCTTGCGACTTACGGGACATATAGATGTACTCTATGAAGCATCCTGGAAACTTCCTTAAAAGAGACTAGCTACGCCTTTCTCCTCTGTCTCTCCTCTTCCAGATTGCCCAGAACAAAATGTTTGGGCCATGATGTAACCTTGAGGGTGGAAGCTATTAATCAGGATGATAGCTTCCTAAAGATGTCATGGGAAAATATTTCTGTAGAGTTTTCTGTCTTGTTTAAATCACATGTATAAAACCTAATACCAACTGATAAAAATGCATACTAATGTTATTGCAATGAAAAACTCCTACGTTTAAGAAGTGATCTGAGTAGGAATTGTCAATTATAGAGACTGAGAAAGAGGAGACAGGAGGGTATGGGATACTAGAAAACAAGAGAGAAAGGCAGCTTGAAGAGGGAGATGGAGAAAATGGTAGCAAATGTTTGAAAGAGATCAGGCAGAAAGGGGCTCACATGCAGGACCCTTAAGCTTAGAACTCCAAAGATCCTATTGACTTTAAAGAGAGTAATTTCAAGAGAGTAATAACCAAGTGAAAGCTAAGATAATGATTGCTTTCATGTGAATGAGTCACAGAGGCTGAATTTGTATGTAATTTCAGGAATAAGGGAACTAGGGCAATAGGCTAAAGATAAGATAAAGGGGGAGAAAGAGATATTTGGTGTCTTTTCTCACATCCAAACTGTATCTCTGATTACCATGATTCTGCTAATATTGACTATTGCTTATTAAATTAAATGGTTGCCTGTTTTTTGCTAAGAAACTCAAAACCTTCAAAACAAATGAGAAATGAATGGCCCTTCACAGTCAAAATCACTTTGATTTGGGGACCCAGTTCTGTCCCTAATAGTGTGACATTCTGGAAAATAAAAATATGTCTAATTCCAACTCAAATTTTTTGTAGGCATATTGTGGCTATAAAGGAGTTAGACATAAATATAATGTGACTCTGTTTGAAATAAATGAAAATCCCTTTAAATTCTGAGGTTCTTGTTGATCTATCAAAAGATATGGAGGGAATCATTTATTTGTATCAAAGATTTTCAGCAGCACAAAAAGCAAGAACGATGGACCATTCCATGACTCATTTACAAGCTCTTGACCCTTGCAGCTGTCCTTGCGACTTACGGGACATATAGATGTACTCTATGAAGCATCCTGAAACTTCCTTAAAAGAGACTAGCTACGCCTTTCTCCTCTGTCTCTCCTCTTCCAGATTGCCCAGAACAAAATGTTTGGGCCATGATGTAACCTTGAGGGTGGAAGCTATTAATCAGGATGATAGCTTCCTAAAGATGTCATGGGAAAATATTTCTGTAGAGTTTTCTGTCTTGTTTAAATCACATGTATAAAACCTAATACCAACTGATAAAAATGCATACTAATGTTATTGCAATGAAAAACTCCTACGTTTAAGAAGTGATCTGAGTAGGAATTGTCAATTATAGAGACTGAGAAAGAGGAGACAGGAGGGTATGGGATACTAGAAAACAAGAGAGAAAGGCAGCTTGAAGAGGGAGATGGAGAAAATGGTAGCAAATGTTTGAAAGAGATCAGGCAGAAAGGGGCTCACATGCAGGACCCTTAAGCTTAGAACTCCAAAGACCCTATTGACTTTAAAGAGAGTAATTTCAAGAGAGTAATAACCAAGTGAAAGCTAAGATAATGATTGCTTTCATGTGAATGAGTCACAGAGGCTGAATTTGTATGTAATTTCAGGAATAAGGGAACTAGGGCAATAGGCTAAAGATAAGATAAAGGGGGAGAAAGAGATATTTGGTGTCTTTTCTCACATCCAAACTGTATCTCTGATTACCATGATTCTGCTAATATTGACTATTGCTTATTAAATTAAATGGTTGCCTGTTTTTTGCTAAGAAACTCAAAACCTTCAAAACAAATGAGAAATGAATGGCCCTTCACAGTCAAAATCACTTTGATTTGGGGACCCAGTTCTGTCCCTAATAGTGTGACATTCTGGAAAATAAAAATATGTCTAATTCCAACTCAAATTTTTTGTAGGCATATTGTGGCTATAAAGGAGTTAGACATAAATATAATGTGACGCTCTGTTTGAAATAAATGAAAATCCCTTTAAATTCTGAGGTTCTTGTTGATCTATCAAAAGATATGGAGGGAATCATTTATTTGTATCAAAGATTTTCAGCAGCACATAAGGAAATGCAAGAACGATGGACCATTCCATGTGACTCATTTACAAGCTCTTGCTCACCTTTGTCTGCTCCCTGTCAGCTACAAACTGGCATTTACCAATTACACTGCCAATGTCTGGAAACAAAGACGTTTCCCGTCTGCCTCTTCAGAGACCAGACCCTGTGCTGTTCAGACCTGCTGATCTTCAATACCCCCTGATGGAGATCAGGGTTGGGTAGAGGCACTCTGTGCTCCAGGGAATTAGATAGGTGGATACTTTTAGGAACAGCTTTTATTATGTCAATCCTTGCATCTCCTCATATTTAGAAAGGCACTAAATCTCTTCACGGTGACATCAGATCCTCCTGACTGGAACCCTTTGTAAAATGACTGTTTAATGATATTGAACTCCTCCCTCACCAAAATCCTTAAATATCGACCTTCCTCCTGCTGCCCCTTTGGAACAGTTTCTCAGAGCTATCTGGGGTGCTGTCTCCTGGGCTGCAGTCCTAATTATGCCCCAAATAAAACTTAACCCACAACTCAAGTTGTTCATCTTTTTAGTCGACATCCCCAACCTGGAGTTCTGATGTCTTTTCCTCTTCCTGCCTCTATTCCCTCCTCCCTCCCTCCTTCCCACCCTCCCTCTCCCTTCCTTCCCTAGAAAGGATGTATTTACACTGGGATGGAAACTAAGTGAGTGAGGGCAATGTACTAGGATTCTAACATGCCTAGGATACTTTAATACATTTTCAAGGGTAAACAGCAAGTGTTTTCCAAAAATAAACAGAAATCTTGCCGGTGATTCTGCTAATATTGACTATTGCTTATTAAATTAAATGGTTGCCTGTTTTTTGCTAAGAAACTCAAAACCTTCAAAACAAATGAGAAATGAATGGCCCTTCACAGTCAAAATCACTTTGATTTGGGGACCCAGTTCTGTCCCTAATAGTGTGACATTCTGGAAAATAAAAATATGTCTAATTCCAACTCAAATTTTTTGTAGGCATATTGTGGCTATAAAGGAGTTAGACATAAATATAATGTGACGCTCTGTTTGAAATAAATGAAAATCCCTTTAAATTCTGAGGTTCTTGTTGATCTATCAAAAGATATGGAGGGAATCATTTATTTGTATCAAAGATTTTCAGCAGCACATAAGGAAATGCAAGAACGATGGACCATTCCATGTGACTCATTTACAAGCTCTTGCTCACCTTTGTCTGCTCCCTGTCAGCTACAAACTGGCATTTACCAATTACACTGCCAATGTCTGGAAACAAAGACGTTTCCCGTCTGCCTCTTCAGAGACCAGACCCTGTGCTGTTCAGACCTGCTGATCTTCAATACCCCCTGATGGAGATCAGGGTTGGGTAGAGGCACTCTGTGCTCCAGGGAATTAGATAGGTGGATACTTTTAGGAACAGCTTTTATTATGTCAATCCTTGCATCTCCTCATATTTAGAAAGGCACTAAATCTCTTCACGGTGACATCAGATCCTCCTGACTGGAACCCTTTGTAAAATGACTGTTTAATGATATTGAACTCCTCCCTCACCAAAATCCTTAAATATCGACCTTCCTCCTGCTGCCCCTTTGGAACAGTTTCTCAGAGCTATCTGGGGTGCTGTCTCCTGGGCTGCAGTCCTAATTATGCCCCAAATAAAACTTAACCCACAACTCAAGTTGTTCATCTTTTTAGTCGACATCCCCAACCTGGAGTTCTGATGTCTTTTCCTCTTCCTGCCTCTATTCCCTCCTCCCTCCCTCCTTCCCCACCCTCCCTCTCTCCCTTCCTTCCCCTAGAAAGGATGTATTTACACTGGGATGGAAACTAAGTGAGTGAGGGCAATGTACTAGGATTCTAACATGCCTAGGATACTTTAATACATTTTCAAGGGTAAACAGCAAGTGTTTTCCATTACAAGAAAATGTGAGTTAAAAATCGGGTCCAGGGATTTCCCTGGTGGTTCAGTGGCTAAAGAGTCTGCCTTGCAGTGCAAGGGGCACTGGTTCAATCCCTGGCCCAGGAAGATCCCAGTGCCTTGGAGAAGCTGGGCTGATGTGTCCAATTACAAGCCAGGGCTCTGGAGTGCTTTTGCACAGAGCTGGTACTCTGCAGTGAGAGAGGCCACTGAAATGGGAGGCCCATACAGGCCAAAGAATAAAGATGGATGAAAATGAATAGATAAAGGACCAATAAAAGAGGCCAAAATTTAAAAAAAAAAGAAAACTGGGTCCAGGAGCCAAGGCCTCCAAAGATGTAATTTAGATCAAACAAAATACTGACTACTGTAAATATGTTGAATTTATGGATATATTTATATAGATCATATTTAGTGAGATGGTTTCAAGCAAGTATCTTACTTTAATAATAAGTAATACATCATAGAATATACTTTATGATTGGTGAAAAATGAAGTCAAATGAATGCTGTGGAGATTTTTTATTTAATATGTAAGTTCAATGTTTTTGGACTACTTTTAAATATTTAAAAGATTTTAAATGCTTTTTTCCATTTTTTTTTAAGAAATTGCTTACTCTGGTGAGAAAATATGATGTTCATTAAAGTCATGAAGAAAAGAAAGGAAAGAATATTTCTCCTGCCTTGTTGGATTTGCTTGCCAACAGAAGAGATGAATGTACTTAGTAACTTGTAAATTTCTATGCAAAGGCCAGCCATTGTTCAAGTTTGATTTGCAATTTAGGATGTTGGTTTAAAACCCATTCAAGTCAAATAGAGGAAGCTTTTATTTATTTTTTTTGAACTTTACAATGACCCTATGAGTGGGTGTGGGAATGACTCTGAGTGGTGTGGGAAATGGACATGCTCAAAACTATACCCTAAGTCTTGCAAAGAGGACCTTCCACATGACTCCCTCTTTCTTATGTACTGTGTGTCCCTTGGTTGCATTTTAATAGAAATTGTAAAACCCACAGAGCTTTCTTAAAGATTAAAAACTTATATAACTTTATTTTATAAGGCACTAATATGTCTCAGTTACATTTAACTACAGTACAAAGAATAATAAAATAGCACCTGAGAAATTTTAGTCGGCTGTAAAGAATCTCAACTCCTTTCTCTTTCTCATTTTTTTCTCCCCTTCACTAAAGAAATATTCCCTCCAACTCCTTCAGCATACTGTGACACAAGGGGCCGGATTTTCATGCGGACAGCCCTGAGGGAATAATCTGCACCTCTGAAGGGGACCCAGACCACACCGTTCTCAATCTCATAAGGACTGTTGTCCCTGGGGTCATAGGCGCCCCCAGGGTAGTAGATGCCATTGAGATTGGCAGCCTGGCAGTTATTGTACCACCAGCCTCCTCCATAGACTTCAGCACAGTTGTCTTCCCACTTGTCTGCATCCCTGTCGAAGGTACTAAACCGCATGCCAGTGTGAGAAGTGTACTCTGTCCCTTCATCCACAGAACCCTCAATTAGAGCATCTCCTGCTGTGCCCTCATAGGAGGAGACCTCCAGGGCATAGCCCTCTGCTTCAGAGCCTACCCTCCAGTGATATTCTGCATAAGCCCCTTTCCAGCCCAGTCGTCTAATTCAACCCGAAGGACGGAGCCCCTCTGGGTTAGTAAGTGGAGGTACTCGTTGCCTAGCCAGAACTCTCCTTCTCCCTTGTCATTTAAGCTGCCGAAACCTCTCTTGTAGTCTTGCCACGTCCGGTTAAAATTCAGTGATCCATCCATTCTTTGCTGGATCAAAAGCCATCCTCCCAAACTGGTCTCTTGATCGCAATAAACAGAAAAAATCTTACTGGATCCTGGTAGCTTGATATTGAAAATGCCACTTTGGGCACCTGAAGGATGTGTTTGGAGGACATCATAACAGTCTAAAAAAAAAAGATTAAGCTGGTTGGAAGAACTTTCTCTCATTTAACTTTACAAAGTCAAATGGCCCAGATTAAGTGAAAGTAGATACTGGCCTCCTTTCCCTCCCTCGCTTCCATTCTTCCTTCTTTCCTCCTCTTTAGAGAAAGGATGTGCTTACACAGGGATGAAACTTATGCAAGTCAGTAGTATTTTATGTACAAATTGTAAAACCCACAGAGCTTTCTTAAAGATTAAAAACTTATATAACTTTATTTTATAAGGCACTAATATGTCTCAGTTACATTTAACTACAGTACAAAGAATAATAAAATAGCACCTGAGAAATTTTAGTCGGCTGTAAAGAATCTCAACTCCTTTCTCTTTCTCATTTTTTTCTCCCCTTCACTAAAGAAATATTCCCTCCAACTCCTTCAGCTACTGTGACACAAGGGGCCGGATTTTCATGCGGACAGCCCTGAGGGAATAATCTGCACCTCTGAAGGGGACCCAGACCACACCGTTCTCAATCTCATAAGGACTGTTGTCCCTGGGGTCATAGGCGCCCCCAGGGTAGTAGATGCCATTGAGATTGGCAGCCTGGCAGTTATTGTACCACCAGCCTCCTCCATAGACTTCAGCACAGTTGTCTTCCCACTTGTCTGCATCCCTGTCGAAGGTACTAAACCGCATGCCAGTGTGAGAAGTGTACTCTGTCCCTTCATCCACAGAACCCTCAATTAGAGCATCTCCTGCTGTGCCCTCATAGGAGGAGACCTCCAGGGCATAGCCCTCTGCTTCAGAGCCTACCCTCCAGTGATATTCTGCATAAGCCCCTTTTCCAGCCCAGTCGTCTAATTCAACCCGAAGGACGGAGCCCCTCTGGGTTAGTAAGTGGAGGTACTCGTTGCCTAGCCAGAACTCTCCTTCTCCCTTGTCATTTAAGCTGCCGAAACCTCTCTTGTAGTCTTGCCACGTCCGGTTAAAATTCAGTGATCCATCCATTCTTTGCTGGATCAAAAGCCATCCTCCCAAACTGGTCTCTTGATCGCAATAAACAGAAAAAATCTTACTGGATCCTGGTAGCTTGATATTGAAAATGCCACTTTGGGCACCTGAAGGATGTGTTTGGAGGACATCATAACAGTCTAAAAAAAAAAGATTAAGCTGGTTGGAAGAACTTTCTCTCATTTAACTTTACAAAGTCAAATGGCCCAGATTAAGTGAAAGTAGATACTGGCCTCCTTTCCCTCCCTCGCTTCCATTCTTCCTTCTTTCCTCCTCTTTAGAGAAAGGATGTGCTTACACAGGGATGAAACTTATGCAAGTCAGTAGTATTTATATGTACAAATTGGAAGAGGGATTTTTCTCAATGAATTTGTAATTTCACTTGCATATACCAATTAATGGCAAGTAATCAGCAAAGATATCTAAGCATTTAGAACTAGTATCACTTATTTTTAAGCCGATCTCTATGTCAACTGAGACACACACTAAAAATAAGACTAATGTCGAGTGACAATTTCCAACAGCACACATTTTGACTGGTAAAAGAATTCGGTTAAACAAATTTAAAACTGAGTTTCAGAGGGATTCACTGATTCATTCATTCATTCATTTAACATGTATTTATTGAATGCTGACTCCACACTGCTAGGAATTTGGGAATACAGAGATGAACATGATAGACAAAGTCCTTGCTCCCATGGAACTTACAGTGTAGCACAAAACAACAACAACAACAACAAAACCATGTACTTTCAATGAAGCGTGATAGAGGGCTAAGAAAGAAGTAAAGGGTGCAGAAGGGAAGACACATTGCAGAAATAATGAACTTAGTCTAGGAGGTGAGGGAAGGTTTCCCCAAAGGAGAAGGGCGGATACCTCTGGCAAGACGAGTATGGCCGCTCTTGGTGTCATGTGCTCCTCTAAAGCCAAGATCTTCTTCACTTCCGGCCTCATCTGCCATTTTAAAGCTCTTGCTTTCAATCGTGGAGCCACCTCTGTTGATAGTCGTGCTACTGCTTACAAACTGTTTGCTGTGAGTTGAGGTTTTACCACTGGAAGAGCTGATTTCCCCGAAGCCTGAAAGATCGTGTTCTAAGCCTGTAGTCTTACCGCCAGATTCATGTAACTTATGGGTGAAGAAACCATCATCCCTACGAAAGAAATCATCTAGACTACCCCTGCTAGGCAAAGTATGGTACCAGTCAAAATCTGTATCATCACAGTCAGAACCATCTTCAGACTTTACCACTTCTCTGGTTGTTTCTGTGCGACCTTCAGCATTCGTAACAGTCTTTGTAATGACTTTAGAGCATGAGCGACGAGTGGTGGTTGTGTGACCAGAGGTGACCTTCTCATTATCAATCAGAAGCTCTCTGTCTCCTTTAGAAGTGACTAGTTTACCTGTCTGAAACTCTTTCTTTGTCCCTGAACTTACACTTCCTTCCTCTCTAAACGTGCCCCAGTCTGGGTTGGGAGGCCTGATGTTCCCATGACCTGAACTATCTGACCCAAAACTTGAAGATGCAGAGCTTTCAGTATGCCGAGTGCCAGCACTTCCGGACTCAGACCAGCCGGTGTTCCAGGTGCCAGCACTTCCGGGTTCAGGTCGGCCAGTGTTCCAGGTGCCAGAACTTCCAGGCTCAGGGCGGCGGGTGTTCCAAGTGCCAGCACTTCCAGGCTCATGGCGGCCGGTGTTCCAGGTGCCGGCACTTCCAGGCTCAGGGCGGCCAGTGTTCCAGGTGCCACTACCTCCAGGAGGTCCATGGCTCCCAGGGCTCACATTTCCAATAGTACCTGTTCCAGGTTTCCTGGGACTTTCTGGTGCTATTCCTGTTCCATGAGATACAGAGTCTCCTCTGGTACGTCCATCTTCACCAAATGTCTCTAACACCATTTTCTTCTGCTGCATTTCCAGCAGTGCCTTCCACTCAGGAGGGGCCTCTTGAAGTTGGCTCTTGAACTCTCTAGTAACAGGGCCTGGAACTGTGCTCATTTTTATCAGTGGTAAGTATTGAGTATCACTAGAGGGAAGTAAGTCTATGGCAATAACCCGTTCAAGTTGCTTCTGCTGATCTTTATAGTCCTCCAGATCTACCTTATGTTCTAAAGCCCTACTGCATGACCCTTTGCAAGATCGGATCTTAATATCAATGTCCACCTGTGGGAGTGGGGGGAAGATAAAGAAAAAAGGTAGCTATAAATGAACTGTCTGTCGAGTTCTTCATGGTTAACTCATTTTTTGGAAATGGGCTTCACTTCTTTGACTTGGAGACATACCAACCAATACCCCATCCTCAGTGGAAGAGAGATTGGGTATTATAAGGGTGGCCAGGATAAGCAATAGGAGCTATCTGATACTTAGATCAAGAGGAACATGCTATTCCCTCTGAAAGGAAACACTTTTGAAATGATCCTCTGTGACACTGAGGCTGAAGACTCAGGGAGGGACACAGCAGTTTACCACTTCTCTGGTTGTTTCTGTGCGACCTTCAGCATTCGTAACAGTCTTTGTAATGACTTTAGAGCATGAGCGACGAGTGGTGGTTGTGTGACCAGAGGTGACCTTCTCATTATCAATCAGAAGCTCTCTGTCTCCTTTAGAAGTGACTAGTTTACCTGTCTGAAACTCTTTCTTTGTCCCTGAACTTACACTTCCTTCCTCTCTAAACGTGCCCCAGTCTGGGTTGGGAGGCCTGATGTTCCCATGACCTGAACTATCTGACCCAAAACTTGAAGATGCAGAGCTTTCAGTATGCCGAGTGCCAGCACTTCCGGACTCAGACCAGCCGGTGTTCCAGGTGCCAGCACTTCCGGGTTCAGGTCGGCCAGTGTTCCAGGTGCCAGAACTTCCAGGCTCAGGGCGGGGTGTTCCAAGTGCCAGAACTTCCAGGCTCATGGCGGCCGGTGTTCCAGGTGCCGGCACTTCCAGGCTCAGGGCGGCCAGTGTTCCAGGTGCCACTACCTCCAGGAGGTCCATGGCTCCCAGGGCTCACATTTCCAATAGTACCTGTTCCAGGTTTCCTGGGACTTTCTGGTGCTATTCCTGTTCCATGAGATACAGAGTCTCCTCTGGTACGTCCATCTTCACCAAATGTCTCTAACACCATTTTCTTCTGCTGCATTTCCAGCAGTGCCTTCCACTCAGGAGGGGCCTCTTGAAGTTGGCTCTTGAACTCTCTAGTAACAGGGCCTGGAACTGTGCTCATTTTTATCAGTGGTAAGTATTGAGTATCACTAGAGGGAAGTAAGTCTATGGCAATAACCCGTTCAAGTTGCTTCTGCTGATCTTTATAGTCCTCCAGATCTACCTTATGTTCTAAAGCCCTACTGCATGACCCTTTGCAAGATCGGATCTTAATATCAATGTCCACCTGTGGGAGTGGGGGGAAGATAAAGAAAAAAGGTAGCTATAAATGAACTGTCTGTCGAGTTCTTCATGGTTAACTCATTTTTTGGAAATGGGCTTCACTTCTTTGACTTGGAGACATACCAACCAATACCCCATCCTCAGTGGAAGAGAGATTGGGTATTATAAGGGTGGCCAGGATAAGCAATAGGAGCTATCTGATACTTAGATCAAGAGGAACATGCTATTCCCTCTGAAAGGAAACACTTTTGAAATGATCCTCTGTGACACTGAGGCTGAAGACTCAGGGAGGGACACAGCAGGGTCAGGGACAAGTGGGGGCTGGAATGAGACAAGCAAAGATGGAATATTTGCCTTTGAAATTATCATTTTATGTGCCCTTGGAAATTTTACTCAATAGCATTAAGCTTTTTTCTTCATCTGTAGGATGGGGGTGATAATATCTACTTTATAGGTAGATGATAGCTATAGCATATTGGTCTATATAGAATAGGTATTTAATGAATGACTATTGCCTTCCTTTCTCTAGTACTCAAAAACAAAGAAATCTGGGGTCAGAGCCACATAGTTACTCACCTCAAGTCGTTTCATATCTACCAGCTGATCCCTGACATTTTTCTGCAGAAGGTGGATATGCTGCACTTGTTCTATGACTTTGCGCTTTAGGATCTCAATTCTGCTTCTCAGATCTTCTGACACTTGGTTAAATGTATTATCATTGTCTGAAATGGTAAATATGGATACTGAAGTAGCTGCTGAGTGATTTCCTTGTAATAGTCAGCAAAAGAAGGAAACATGCTTGCAGATATTCTTCATTTAACTTCTATAATAGTTTGTTCCCTGGACATTACATTTTTGATTTCCAAATCTATTAGGCATTTGATATTTGGACAATATATAGCAGTTATCCATTAGTATCAATTAAGATGCCTTATTCAAATAAATCTCTTTGAAATTTGAAAGGTATATTGAAATAAAATAATCAGTTGGATCACATTCCAATTATTTCATTATGTCTTTAATCAAGGAACTTGAATATATTCTTGGATTTTCTTACTGAAAAGGTTTTCTTCTCAGCAATATGTTTGAAATTGTTTGTTTGCAAGCTTTCTGTTTTAGTTCATCAGAATCATTTGCTTGCCAGTTGCTCTTGCACCATTAACTT
This sequence comes from Tragulus kanchil, assembly GCA_022376925.1. Classification (NCBI taxonomy): domain Eukaryota; kingdom Metazoa; phylum Chordata; class Mammalia; order Artiodactyla; family Tragulidae; genus Tragulus; species Tragulus kanchil. Next base: position 47,759,167 of record JAIOJX010000025.1, read on the forward strand.
AATTAGTCAAGAGTCTCCCAAGGTTATAAAGAGTGAAGGGAAGTTTCAGGAGCTGGGACCTTACTAAACCCACTGCTCATGTCCAAAGCAAGTCCCAGTCCTAATGAGACTCAGTGCTAGGCCTGGGAGAAAGAGACAACAGCACTCCCTATTTCAAACTAAACACTTCATAATAATCTCGGTTGTCTTTGGGTTGCACTTCCAGCCCACCAGATCAACACTGAGGCTGAAGACTCAGGGAGGGACACAGCAGGGTCAGGGACAAGTGGGGGCTGGAATGAGACAAGCAAAGATGGAATATTTGCCTTTGAAATTATCATTTTATGTGCCCTTGGAAATTTTACTCAATAGCATTAAGCTTTTTTCTTCATCTGTAGGATGGGGGTGATAATATCTACTTTATAGGTAGATGATAGCTATAGCATATTGGTCTATATAGAATAGGTATTTAATGAATGACTATTGCCTTCCTTTCTCTAGTACTCAAAAACAAAGAAATCTGGGGTCAGAGCCACATAGTTACTCACCTCAAGTCGTTTCATATCTACCAGCTGATCCCTGACATTTTTCTGCAGAAGGTGGATATGCTGCACTTGTTCTATGACTTTGCGCTTTAGGATCTCAATTCTGCTTCTCAGATCTTCTGACACTTGGTTAAATGTATTATCATTGTCTGAAATGGTAAATATGGATACTGAAGTAGCTGCTGAGTGATTTCCTTGTAATAGTCAGCAAAAGAAGGAAACATGCTTGCAGATATTCTTCATTTAACTTCTATAATAGTTTGTTCCCTGGACATTACATTTTTGATTTCCAAATCTATTAGGCATTTGATATTTGGACAATATATAGCAGTTATCCATTAGTATCAATTAAGATGCCTTATTCAAATAAATCTCTTTGAAATTTGAAAGGTATATTGAAATAAAATAATCAGTTGGATCACATTCCAATTATTTCATTATGTCTTTAATCAAGGAACTTGAATATATTCTTGGATTTTCTTACTGAAAAGGTTTTCTTCTCAGCAATATGTTTGAAATTGTTTGTTTGCAAGCTTTCTGTTTTAGTTCATCAGAATCATTTGCTTGCCAGTTGCTCTTGCACCATTAACTTAATTAGTCAAGAGTCTCCCAAGGTTATAAAGAGTGAAGGGAAGTTTCAGGAGCTGGGACCTTACTAAACCCACTGCTCATGTCCAAAGCAAGTCCCAGTCCTAATGAGACTCAGTGCTAGGCCTGGGAGAAAGAGACAACAGCACTCCCTATTTCAAACTAAACACTTCATAATAATCTCGGTTGTCTGTGGGTTGCACTTCCAGCCCACCAGATAACAGCACTGTGCCTTTGGGCAAGTCCCTTGACCTCGGTTTCCTCCTTTGTAAGGCAGAAATAGAAATACCTACTCAAAAGTTGGGCTCATCTTATTTGCAGTATACACTTTTTAAAAAGAACACCCTTAAATTCTAGTCTTCAGTGCAAAATTCTGACTTACTTTGTGATCTTGAAACAGTTCTAAACTAACTTACTTTACATGGTTAAAAGAAGTAAAACAAGTCCTCTCCTTAAAATGAAGGAGTATCGTAAAAGTATATGCTTCTACTTGAAGTACTCTGGAATACAATCACAGATTTTATAAGGAGATAATCATATCTATCTCTGCTTGTTTTTGTTGTGAGCACTAACTATAATACTTACTGTTAGCTTTGGCAAAATCTCCTCTCAAAAGTTCCACTATGTTCTTGGTCAATGTATTAGAGTCCTTGTTGTTCTTCTGAAAATTAAATAGTGAATCTTGTAGTTTATTTATTCTGCTTGTAAAATCTTGATTGACTTCATCAATCAATCCTTTCATCCTGCAGCCAGAAGGGCATTTCACATTCTGGAAATGAAGAGGAAAAATTAAGAGTCTGTCAGTCAGAAACAGACTTATGGGTGCAAAAGGGGAGGGAGCGTGGGGGAAGGAATTTAGGATTAGCAAATATAAATAAGTATATGCAAGATGGATGAACAGCAAGGTTCTACTGTCTAGCACTTGGGACTATACTCAATATCCTGTGATAAATCATAATAGAAAAGGATATGACAAAGAATATGTTTTATATATATATATGTATTATTGAGTCACTTTGTTATAGATGAGTAACTAACACAATATTGTAAATCAACTACACTTCAATAAAATTCAAAAATAAAATTAATAAGAGTTCATCTCTCAGATTCAGTAAAATTTTGATGGTTTCAGGAGCTGGGACCTTACTAAACCCACTGCTCATGTCCAAAGCAAGTCCCAGTCCTAATGAGACTCAGTGCTAGGCCTGGGAGAAAGAGACAACAGCACTCCCTATTTCAAACTAAACAAAACACTTCATAATAATCTCGGTTGTCTGTGGGTTGCACTTCCAGCCCACCAGATAACAGCACTGTGCCTTTGGGCAAGTCCCTTGACCTCGGTTTCCTCCTTTGTAAGGCAGAAATAGAAATACCTACTCAAAAGTTGGGCTCATCTTATTTGCAGTATACACTTTTTAAAAAGAACACCCTTAAATTCTAGTCTTCAGTGCAAAATTCTGACTTACTTTGTGATCTTGAAACAGTTCTAAACTAACTTACTTTACATGGTTAAAAGAAGTAAAACAAGTCCTCTCCTTAAAATGAAGGAGTATCGTAAAAGTATATGCTTCTACTTGAAGTACTCTGGAATACAATCACAGATTTTATAAGGAGATAATCATATCTATCTCTGCTTGTTTTTGTTGTGAGCACTAACTATAATACTTACTGTTAGCTTTGGCAAAATCTCCTCTCAAAAGTTCCACTATGTTCTTGGTCAATGTATTAGAGTCCTTGTTGTTCTTCTGAAAATTAAATAGTGAATCTTGTAGTTTATTTATTCTGCTTGTAAAATCTTGATTGACTTCATCAATCAATCCTTTCATCCTGCAGCCAGAAGGGCATTTCACATTCTGGAAATGAAGAGGAAAAATTAAGAGTCTGTCAGTCAGAAACAGACTTATGGGTGCAAAAGGGGAGGGAGCGTGGGGGAAGGAATTTAGGATTAGCAAATATAAATAAGTATATGCAAGATGGATGAACAGCAAGGTTCTACTGTCTAGCACTTGGGACTATACTCAATATCCTGTGATAAATCATAATAGAAAAGGATATGACAAAGAATATGTATATATATATATATATGTATTATTGAGTCACTTTGTTATAGATGAGTAACTAACACAATATTGTAAATCAACTACACTTCAATAAAATTCAAAAATAAAATTAATAAGAGTTCATCTCTCAGATTCAGTAAAATTTTGATGGTTTCTGTGAGCCCTTATTCTTCCCCTCTCCAATCTCTTTAGATCATTTCTTGACCTAAAGGTAGTCAGAGATCATATAGAAATTCTGGTATGAGCTCCACTTCACCATAAATTAGGTCCCATACAATCTGGAGGCCATGAGACTCCGGTTCCTAGTACTTGCCTGAACATCAACTAAAATCCAAACTGTTAAACCCACCAGTAACCCAGAGTCTGAGAGGTAACTTAAGCAGTGCTCTCAGGATTAGGTTCTTCTACATTTATCTTCTTTAATTTGATATGTAAGGCTATTTCCCACTGAGCAAGTTCTCTGTGACCAGTCTGTGTGTACTGCCAGCAGCCCGGGAAAGGACTGTCCTGCCCCGCTCCCTATGCACATGGCTTACCCAGTCTTCATCAGCACAGAAGGGCCAGCCCGTCTCTTTGCAGTCAGATTGCTGTCTTTCCACAAGTCTTGGGCCACGCACCTCTCCTCCTTCAGATATAAATTTACTTTCATCACCACTGCCATCTGCTGTCTTTAAGGATTTATAAACACACACAAAAGAGAAGTCTTTAAGCAGATAAGGAGGAGACACTGGCATCCCTATAAATCCTACGGGATCCAAGAGGCTTTGCAAGCTTCAATTTTCTTTTCTTTTATACAAATTTTATTTATTTTTATTATATTTTTTATGGGTTTTTTTGTTTACTGCCACACAGTGACCCAAATCCGCCATAGGTATACATACGTCACCCTGTTCCTGAACCTCCCCCCCATTTCACCCCCAATTTTCTTACCTTTGGAATGAAAATCCTTAAGGCCCATTTTGTGGAGTTGTAAGATTAAAGGAGATTAATGTACAAATCTTAACTGTGTTTGACACTAATAAAGCATTTAATAAATGTTAGGAGTTTTAAAGGTTCCATAATAAAACTTGTTTGAATCAACAAACTTAGTTAAAATTTACCTTTACTTTGTCATTCATAACTGGAGATAGAAAAATTATGGAAGAAATTAGAGTTCTCTCTCCTCTAACTGCTGTTTTAGTAGGAAAAAACCTACACCATCTTAGCTTCAGGTCTATCTCTCCTTCAAATATCTACAACGACTCTATGGGTTCATAATTTGAGCAAGTGTGTACCAATTCAGACTCAGAAATGCTTTTGGGATTACTTACATAATAATTTCTTTTTATTTGAAATGAAAAAAAAATAAGTATACTGAAAGAAAAAAAAAAAGGTCCATGCCTGACAACATTTTTTTGAACATTTTATAATTAGAAATACAATTTTTTAAAAATGTTTCTATTGTGATCAATGAGTGAAATAGGATATGTGAATATTCTTTCAACAAGATGGCACAGAATCAGTGTTAATTTTAGGTTTAAGAAATCAAAGTTAATTTTAGATTTTAGCTATTTTTGCTTCGTACCACCAACTTAGAGGATTTTTGTGACTATCTTAAATCTCAGCCCGGGAAAGGACTGTCCTGCCCCGCTCCCTATGCACATGGCTTACCCAGTCTTCATCAGCACAGAAGGGCCAGCCCGTCTCTTTGCAGTCAGATTGCTGTCTTTCCACAAGTCTTGGGCCACGCACCTCTCCTCCTTCAGATATAAATTTACTTTCATCACCACTGCCATCTGCTGTCTTTAAGGATTTATAAACACACACAAAAGAGAAGTCTTTAAGCAGATAAGGAGGAGACACTGGCATCCCTATAAATCCTACGGGATCCAAGAGGCTTTGCAAGCTTCAATTTTCTTTTCTTTTATACAAATTTTATTTATTTTTATTATATTTTTTATGGGTTTTTTTGTTTACTGCCACACAGTGACCCAAATCCGCCATAGGTATACATACGTCACCCTGTTCCTGAACCTCCCCCCCATTTCACCCCCAATTTTCTTACCTTTGGAATGAAAATCCTTAAGGCCCATTTTGTGGAGTTGTAAGATTAAAGGAGATTAATGTACAAATCTTAACTGTGTTTGACACTAATAAAGCATTTAATAAATGTTAGGAGTTTTAAAGGTTCCATAATAAAACTTGTTTGAATCAACAAACTTAGTTAAAATTTACCTTTACTTTGTCATTCATAACTGGAGATAGAAAAATTATGGAAGAAATTAGAGTTCTCTCTCCTCTAACTGCTGTTTTAGTAGGAAAAAACCTACACCATCTTAGCTTCAGGTCTATCTCTCCTTCAAATATCTACAACGACTCTATGGGTTCATAATTTGAGCAAGTGTGTACCAATTCAGACTCAGAAATGCTTTTGGGATTACTTACATAATAATTTCTTTTTATTTGAAATGAAAAAAAAATAAGTATACTGAAAGAAAAAAAAAAAGGTCCATGCCTGACAACATTTTTTTGAACATTTTATAATTAGAAATACAATTTTTTAAAAATGTTTCTATTGTGATCAATGAGTGAAATAGGATATGTGAATATTCTTTCAACAAGATGGCACAGAATCAGTGTTAATTTTAGGTTTAAGAAATCAAAGTTAATTTTAGATTTTAGCTATTTTTGCTTCGTACCACCAACTTAGAGGGATTTTTGTGACTATCTTAAATCTCAATAGTTTGTTAAATTTTTTCAAATTTTGGCCTCTTTTATTGGTTTTTTATTTATTTATTTTCATCCATTTTTATTCTTTGGCCTGTGTGGGCCTCCCATTGCAGTGGCCCCTATCGTTGCAGAGCACCAGCTCTGGGCACATGTGCTCCAGAGTGCTGGCTCGTAATTGGACACATTGGTCCAACCACTCCACAGCACATGGGATCTTCCTGGGCCAGGGATTGAACCGATGCCCCTTGCACTGCAAGGTAGACTCTTTACCCACAGGACCACCAGATAAGCCCAATAGTTTATTCTTGTTGTAATTCCATTTATTTCTTTTGGCTGTGCTGAGTCTTTGTTGCTGTGTGTGCTTTTCTCTAGTTGTGGGGCATGGGAGCTACTTCAGCTGCATTGTGCATGGCCATGGCTTCTCTTTTTGTGGTGCATGGGCTCTAAGGCTCTTGGGCTTCAACAGTCACGATTCTAGGCTCTAGGATACAGGCTTAATAATTGTGACACATGGACTTAGCTGCTCTGCAGTGTGTGGGAATATTCCTAGACTAGAGATTCAACCCATATATCTTTGCATCTCCTGAGTTGACAAGTGGATTCTTTACCACTGAACCACCAGAGAAGCTCTCAGTAGTTTACTTTTATAGTTAGTTAACATTTTGTCTCTTTCAAAAAAATAACCCCAAATAATAGTATTGTTAATTCAAGGAATCAAGAAGAATTTATTTAAAGGAATCTTAGCTTCAGGTCTATCTCTCCTTCAAATATCTACAACGACTCTATGGGTTCATAATTTGAGCAAGTGTGTACCAATTCAGACTCAGAAATGCTTTTGGGATTACTTACATAATAATTTCTTTTATTTGAAATGAAAAAAATAAGTATACTGAAAGAAAAAAAAGGTCCATGCCTGACAACATTTTTTTGAACATTTTATAATTAGAAATACAATTTTTTAAAAATGTTTCTATTGTGATCAATGAGTGAAATAGGATATGTGAATATTCTTTCAACAAGATGGCACAGAATCAGTGTTAATTTTAGGTTTAAGAAATCAAAGTTAATTTTAGATTTTAGCTATTTTTGCTTCGTACCACCAACTTAGAGGGATTTTTGTGACTATCTTAAATCTCAATAGTTTGTTAAATTTTTTCAAATTTTGGCCTCTTTTATTGGTTTTTTATTTATTTATTTTCATCCATTTTTATTCTTTGGCCTGTGTGGGCCTCCCATTGCAGTGGCCCCTATCGTTGCAGAGCACCAGCTCTGGGCACATGTGCTCCAGAGTGCTGGCTCGTAATTGGACACATTGGTCCAACCACTCCACAGCACATGGGATCTTCCTGGGCCAGGGATTGAACCGATGCCCCTTGCACTGCAAGGTAGACTCTTTACCCACAGGACCACCAGATAAGCCCAATAGTTTATTCTTGTTGTAATTCCATTTATTTCTTTTGGCTGTGCTGAGTCTTTGTTGCTGTGTGTGCTTTTCTCTAGTTGTGGGGCATGGGAGCTACTTCAGCTGCATTGTGCATGGCCATGGCTTCTCTTTTTGTGGTGCATGGGCTCTAAGGCTCTTGGGCTTCAACAGTCACGATTCTAGGCTCTAGGATACAGGCTTAATAATTGTGACACATGGACTTAGCTGCTCTGCAGTGTGTGGGAATATTCCTAGACTAGAGATTCAACCCATATATCTTTGCATCTCCTGAGTTGACAAGTGGATTCTTTACCACTGAACCACCAGAGAAGCTCTCAGTAGTTTACTTTTATAGTTAGTTAACATTTTGTCTCTTTCAAAAAAATAACCCCAAATAATAGTATTGTTAATTCAAGCAATCAAGAAGAATTTATTTAAAGGAACAAGTACAGTCTTTTTATCTAAGAAATACAATTATAAATTTAAGCATACTTTGGAATAAAATGGCACAACAATAAAAGCAGATAAAAATTAAATAGTTATGCCAATAAGGGAAAAACGAAAGAAACTTACACATTATGCAAAGTATAACTTTAGCAAATGATGTTAGTCTTATTTCCCATAAAAATGTTTACTTATTATTTATTGTAGGGAAAAAATTATGTTAGAAATACTCTTTAAGTTTCTTCTGCTCTGGTAGGGTTTATGAGCAGTGAAGAGAAAGAAATAAACCAGAATAGTTCACAGTCTGGAAGTAACTGAATTTTTAGAACATTTTATCATGTTTTCATAAGATTTAAGCATTTCAAAAGTATTGTTGCATGAGGTTTCTCTTCTTTTGTAAAAGTTTCTGGAGTCAAACTTTAGGAATTATTGCAATATTTGTAATTATCTGAAGAAAGTACAATTGCTTCCAAAAAGCATAGTGCTTTATCAATTAATCTTGTCTGATTTTGCTATGTAATATGTTTTTGAAGGTAGCTAATTTGCTTTTTGTTTGTTTTAAAGGAACAGGAAGACAACTTTTAGAAAAGCTCTATTAAAACTATTGTTTGTCATGGACAAATAGTACTTAATTAAAAATCAGGTTAAAAATTCTTATTGTAAGAATGTTCTGTTCTGTTAACTAGCAATTCTAAGGCTTTACGGCAAGAAAGACAGCAAAGATTTCTTCTCTTTAAAACAAACACCCTGTTTAGGAAAACCATCTTCGGAATGAAACCTGCAATTTTTGGAAGACTGATTGCTGATCCTGGACTTCTCCCCTTCTTGTGACTGGCTCCCCAATCACTGTTAGCTCTGGCCCTTCCTGTTTTCTGATTTCAGGTTTTTGTACATTTGACTCCCTCGAGTTTGTCTCATCTCAAGGGAAGATTCTGTTAGGATATATTGACCTAGAAACTAGAGATTCAACCCATATATCTTTGCATCTCCTGAGTTGACAAGTGGATTCTTTACCACTGAACCACCAGAGAAGCTCTCAGTAGTTTACTTTTATAGTTAGTTAACATTTTGTCTCTTTCAAAAAAATAACCCCAAATAATAGTATTGTTAATTCAAGCAATCAAGAAGAATTTATTTAAAGGAACAAGTACAGTCTTTTTATCTAAGAAATACAATTATAAATTTAAGCATACTTTGGAATAAAATGGCACAACAATAAAAGCAGATAAAAATTAAATAGTTATGCCAATAAGGGAAAAACGAAAGAAACTTACACATTATGCAAAGTATAACTTTAGCAAATGATGTTAGTCTTATTTCCCATAAAAATGTTTACTTATTATTTATTGTAGGGAAAAAATTATGTTAGAAATACTCTTTAAGTTTCTTCTGCTCTGGTAGGGTTTATGAGCAGTGAAGAGAAAGAAATAAACCAGAATAGTTCACAGTCTGGAAGTAACTGAATTTTTAGAACATTTTATCATGTTTTCATAAGATTTAAGCATTTCAAAAGTATTGTTGCATGAGGTTTCTCTTCTTTTGTAAAAGTTTCTGGAGTCAAACTTTAGGAATTATTGCAATATTTGTAATTATCTGAAGAAAGTACAATTGCTTCCAAAAAGCATAGTGCTTTATCAATTAATCTTGTCTGATTTTGCTATGTAATATGTTTTTGAAGGTAGCTAATTTGCTTTTTGTTTGTTTTAAAGGAACAGGAAGACAACTTTTAGAAAAGCTCTATTAAAACTATTGTTTGTCATGGACAAATAGTACTTAATTAAAAATCAGGTTAAAAATTCTTATTGTAAGAATGTTCTGTTCTGTTAACTAGCAATTCTAAGGCTTTATGGCAAGAAAGACAGCAAAGATTTCTTCTCTTTAAAACAAACACCCTGTTTAGGAAAACCATCTTCGGAATGAAACCTGCAATTTTTGGAAGACTGGTTGCTGATCCTGGACTTCTCCCCTTCTTGTGACTGGCTCCCCAATCACTGTTAGCTCTGGCCCTTCCTGTTTTCTGATTTCAGGTTTTTGTACATTTGACTCCCTCGAGTTTGTCTCATCTCAAGGGAAGATTCTGTTAGCAGCTAAAGACCTCTTCTGTCTTGAATGGTGGGTTTTCCTTCCAACTACAGGGCTTTAATCTTTCGACAATCTAAACAGCATTTTCTAGCTCTTTACATTAATGTTCATTTAAGTGTTAATAAAAGGCTACCATATCGAGAAAAAAAAAAAAAAGAAAACAAACAAACGAAAACAATGTAAAACCAAGCTACACGTGTAGCAGCTTCCCCTGTTAATTTATACACTTTGGTCCAGCTAAATCTCTCTCTTAGGGTCATATTACCCTGTATTCTTGAGGCATCAGGCCCATCTGGGAATTTGCCTCCACAGGCTACAGTTCATAAAGCCAGCAGTGTGTGAGGACATACACATGAATGACTCTGACCTGCAAGTTCTTTGTGGAGTAAAGACCAGAGAGAAAGAGAAGAGAAAATAGAGAAGACCATACCTGAACTGCGCCCACCACACTCAGGACCAGACAGAGGACCCTCATGGAAAACATCTCTGCCATGGGTGGACCTGGCCCAAGAGGAGCACTCCAGCTGAAGGAGAGGAAGACTGCCTCTGCCCTCAGTCCCCATCCCATTTAAATCTGCAGGAGGTCTGATTAATCATTATCTTTGTCCCACTGAGACAGTCAACATGCACCCTACATCCCTTGTTCCTTCTGTAAGGTTGGTGTCCCAGAATTTCTTGCTCAATTCCCCAAGCTTGTTTGCTTCTGATAAACTGTTGCAAAGGAAGCCTAGTTCATGGAAGATTGCACATTCCAGGAACAGGCTGACTTTGGGGAAATGTGGGAGGACTTGAGTGTTTGAAAGAATACAGAGTGGGGCAGAGGCAGGCTAGCTGTAGCTGACTGGTATGTAGAGATTTGACAACTGAGAATTCGCTTTAGGTTAGGTTGGTGGATCTGATTTTTTTTTTCCCCTAAATTTTGGCCTCTTTTATTGATTGATTGATTGATTTTTATTCATCTTTACTCTTTGGCCTGTGTGGGGCTCCTATTGCAGTGGCCTCTCTCGTTGCAGAGCACCAGCTCTTGACACATGAGCTCCAGCATTGGCTTGTAATTGTTCACACCAATCCAACTGCTCCACAGCACATGGAATCTTCCCGGGCCAGGGATCAAAACACTGCTGAACCTACTACAAGGTGGACTCTTTACCCACTGGACCACCAGTGAAGCACTCTCCATTTTTTTTTTTTTTTAATTTTGGCCTCTTTTATTGATTGATTGATTGATTGATTGATTGACTTTCATCCCTGATTTTTGACTGACTGTGATGATGAGCTGATCTTTAAGGGCTTTGATAAGGTTACTGTGAGCAGGTGACTTTTCTCTATACAAAATGGGAAGGACAAGCGCCCTAGTTTCATAATACCAGCTATACCATTTCCCAGCTGTGCTTTTGGACAAATTACCTCTTTATGCCTCAGATTCCTCATAATGATAACCTACCGGCCAAGTTTTTGTGAAGAAAAAGTGAGTTTATTCTTTTAAAGCCCTCAGATTGCTACATAGTACTCAGTAATAATTATTGGAGAACATAGAGTGTCATGAAAATACTATTTCTTTCCAGTTTTTGTACCTGTGGACATGCTAATTTATTTCCCTGCTCTTTGTCAAATTTACTTGTCTAAGAGTTACCGGATTTAGCAAATAAAAAACTAAGATACTCAGTTCAAGCAAATATATTTTAGCGTAAGTATGTTCTCATACAATATTCAGACATACTCAGACTAAAAATTTATTGTTGTTTATCTGAACTGCATATTTAACTGAGCATCTTGTAATAGGTTTGCCAGTCCTACATTGTCTCAGATACTGCTTCCTGTGTGAAGCCAATCTCGATCATGGTAAAACAACCAAAATTGATTGAGTTTTTACTAAGTGCTAGACACTTTGCTGGACACTTTGCACCATACCTGATTTCATGTTTCCAACTGAAAGCAGTCTCCTTTTCTTTCATACTTCCTTAGACCATGTACCACTCATAACATTTAGTACTGCAGAAACATTGTCCATGTTTTCCATATACTTGAGAACAGATGTATTTTATTGGTCTTTATATTCTCCCTAAAAGGTGTGGGACTTCACTGAGCAAGAAAGCATGAGTGGGCTCCACTGTTGTGAAACCTAGTCCTGTCTGTTTAGGCTCTGAGGTGTGTTAAGCCTGCTGTGAGTGGGTGAGAGCCCTGGTACAAGGTAGCACCTTCCTACCCTGCCTCCTCCATAGAAGGTTCTTTGTTTGATCAAGCTCACCCTTCTCCTTTTCTTTTCTTTTTTTTTTTGAAATTTTGGCCTCTTTTATTGATTTTTTATTTATTTTCATCCATCTTTATTCTTCAGCCTATGTGGGCCTCCCATTGTAGCGACCTTTTTTGCTGCAAAGCACCGGCTCTGGGCGCATGTGCTTCAGAGTGCTACCTCGCAACTAGACACACCCGTCCAGCCACTCTGCAGTACGAGGGATCTTTCTGGGCCAGGGATCAAACTGGTACCCCCTGCACTGCAAGGCAAACTCTCCACCTACTGGACCACAAGGGAAGCTGTCAAGCTCACCTTTGATGAAGATTTCTTGGATTTCTGGTTCAGAGCTCTTAGAGAGCCCTAGAGTCTCATCTAAATTCTGGAGGGCAGTGATTCCGTGGAAAGCTGGGTGACACTTGTCTATGGTGCCTTTCTTGGGGGTGAACGTGGTATATGAAAAACTTCCCAGAGACTAATTGGTGAGCTTCAGATGACTTGGTTGGACATATTCTGATGAAAAGTAAGCTAACAGAAACCAGTTTGACTGAATTCCAGCACTCTGATGCCATGTCCAGGTATCCACAAGGTACCACCTGGGGCACCATCCTTGCTCTTCCATGGTTCCTTCGGTACTCTGCACATCTCACTCCCTTACTTCATCCAGGCCTCTGCTCAGATGACCCCTCTTTGGAGAGGCCTCCTTCGACTACCCTACCTAAAGGGCAGTCATCCTCACACACTATTCTCTTTTTTAAATGTATTTAATTGAAGGATAATTGCTTTACAGCACTGTGTTGGTTTCTACCAAAACATGCTCTTCTTTTAACGTTAGTTGGTTTTTATTCATTTTACTTTATCACTCCTGGACAGTATAGATGAAAGAGTTGTTTATTTCTTGTCTCTTCCACGCTGTTTCCTGAAGCTGTGGCACCACTGCTCAGGACAATGCCAGGCACAGAGTAAGTACTCTTAAGTGTTTGTTGGAGGAGGGAAGGCAGTCACAGTGGCAGCACAGTGTGGTGGAAGGACAGTAGGCTTCTCAGAGTGAGCTCTGTATCCTCGATGAGTGACATGGACAGACACAGCTCTGAACCAGCTTCTTTATCTGTAAGGTAGAGATGACAACGTTTGCAGTGTTATGATAATTACATAAAATATGAGACTATGAAACAGATTTGATATAGATGTTATAAGTCCCAGAAATAGTAACTTTTACAGTTACTAGAATGTTCCAGTGCCCATAAATAGAAAGTTCCTGTGTTATCTCTCCTCTGCCAGAATTCCCTAACCAGGCATTTTCGGGGGGTCTCTTTGGGCTTGGCACTGTAAGAATGAGCACCAGGCTAAAGTCTTTATCTCGTGTGCGTGTGTGCTAAATTGCTTCCATTTTGTCCAATTCTTTGCAGCCCTATGGACCGCAGCCTGCCAGGCTCCTCTGTCCATGGGATTCTCCAGGCAAGAATACTGGAGTGGGTTGCCATGCCCTCCTCCAGGAGATCTTCTCAACCCAGAGACTGAACCAGCATCTCTATGTTTCCTGTGTTTTTTTTTTTTTAATCACTAGTGCCACCTGAGAAGCTCTCTTTATCTCACAAACAAACCTTATTAGCAGCCATGGAGAGGTAGGTTTTGCTTAGATAGAAATGCAAGAGAACAGGCAACAAGGAATACAAGGAATATAATTTTTCAATTGAGGTAAAGATGATATACAATATTATGTAACTTTCATGTGTACAACAGTGATTCATAATTTTTAAAAATCACAGCCCATTTACATTATTATAAAATACTGGCTATGTTCCTATGTTATACAATATATAGGAGTATCATTGTTTAAAATCACGTGACAATGAAGATGTCTTTAAAGGAGCAAAAATGGGAAAAAACTGAGAAATTTTGAGTTTCTTAACCAAAATCACTGTGCATTGCGTTTTTCCAACAGATGACTTTATCCTATTTTCTTTAGCTCTAAATAAATAAATGTTTCCTTCATTAATGTAATTCTGCATAAGTTATAAGTATTTAAATACAGGAATTCACATAAATGTCAGGCCACTACACCTGGCAAGGCTAAAATAGGTTTTATTTGTATGATATATAATGTATGTAGAAAGAAAATTCTACAGAATTATAGAAATTCTATAGCTGGAATTATGTTTTACTTTTAAACTATATTTACATACTAAAATTTATACATGAGAGTAAAATGCATAGCCATTCATCCAAATATTTGCTATTGTGTAAACATAATTTTAAAACAAAATAAAGCAACCCTCAGCCTTCTCCTGAATGAGGTATTTGTCTTTACTGAGGCTATATCCCAGGAAGGTAGGAAAGCCTCCTTCCTTTACCAATTTATTTTAAATGTATTGAATTCTGAGGACAGCTTACATATTCATTTGTTTGAGTATAACAAACATTCCACTATATGCCTGCTATTTGTCAGTCCTGCATGTTCTTGAGATAGAAAGGCAAATAATGTATAGTCTTGCACATTCAAGTTGCTTACAGTTGGGGAGTGAATAAATACATGCGAAGCTAAGAAGTTAAACCATATAAAAGGGCTACTTTTATAGATCAAAATGAATGTCTCAATTTCATTTGGTTTAATTTGATACAAAACAATGGAAAAAATTCCATAAGGTAAGTTCAAAGTAGTTTTAGAACACAGAACAGAGACCGAAATACTGTTTCTCCATTACTTTATGTCGTATTTTATACAAAATATTCCTTAAAATATCAGGTTTAATTCAAGTCTGAAAATGAAAGGTTTTTTTCCTACCATGTTTTTTTATTGGAATATAGTTAATTAACAATGTTGCATTAGTTTCAGGTGTACAGCGAAGTTGTTGTACATATTTTACAGAGTTTTGTTGTTTACGGCTATACATAAACACAAATCAGGCATATCATTGTTTAAAATCACGTGACAATGAAGATGTCTTTAAAGGAGCAAAATGGGAAAAACTGAGAAATTTTGAGTTTCTTAACCAAAATCACTGTGCATTGCGTTTTTCCAACAGATGACTTTATCCTATTTTCTTTAGCTCTAAATAAATAAATGTTTCCTTCATTAATGTAATTCTGCATAAGTTATAAGTATTTAAATACAGGAATTCACATAAATGTCAGGCCACTACACCTGGCAAGGCTAAAATAGGTTTTATTTGTATGATATATAATGTATGTAGAAAGAAAATTCTACAGAATTATAGAAATTCTATAGCTGGAATTATGTTTTACTTTTAAACTATATTTACATACTAAAATTTATACATGAGAGTAAAATGCATAGCCATTCATCCAAATATTTGCTATTGTGTAAACATAATTTTAAAACAAAATAAAGCAACCCTCAGCCTTCTCCTGAATGAGGTATTTGTCTTTACTGAGGCTATATCCCAGGAAGGTAGGAAAGCCTCCCTTCCTTTACCAATTTATTTTAAATGTATTGAATTCTGAGGACAGCTTACATATTCATTTGTTTGAGTATAACAAACATTCCACTATATGCCTGCTATTTGTCAGTCCTGCATGTTCTTGAGATAGAAAGGCAAATAATGTATAGTCTTGCACATTCAAGTTGCTTACAGTTGGGGAGTGAATAAATACATGCGAAGCTAAGAAGTTAAACCATATAAAAGGGCTACTTTTATAGATCAAAATGAATGTCTCAATTTCATTTGGTTTAATTTGATACAAAACAATGGAAAAAATTCCATAAGGTAAGTTCAAAGTAGTTTTAGAACACAGAACAGAGACCGAAATACTGTTTCTCCATTACTTTATGTCGTATTTTATACAAAATATTCCTTAAAATATCAGGTTTAATTCAAGTCTGAAAATGAAAGGTTTTTTTCCTACCATGTTTTTTTATTGGAATATAGTTAATTAACAATGTTGCATTAGTTTCAGGTGTACAGCGAAGTTGTTGTACATATTTTACAGAGTTTTGTTGTTTACGGCTATACATAAACACAAATCAGGCATAGGTATATCCCTGATCCCTTCCATCTGAGCCCCTCTCCCCTCTCCCTGCCCCATTCCACACCTCCAAGTTGTTGCATAGCCCCCATAAAAGTTCACTTAGTCTTACAGTTTATTCACAATGGTTATCGCTTTTATATAGCATAGTGTAGATTTCCATGTTACTCTTTCTATACCTCTCACCCAGTCCTCCCTGCCCGCAGTGTCATAGGTCTGTTCGCTCTGTCTGTTTCTCCACTGCTGCTCTGCATGTGTATTTATCAATACCATCTTTATACATTCCATATATGTGTTAGTATACTGTATTTATTCCTCTCTTTTTAACTTATTTCATTTTGTATAATAGGTTCTAGATTCATCCACCTCAGTAGGACCAATTCTTCTGCATTTCTTTTTATAGCTGAGAAATATTCCGTTGTGTATATGTACCACAGCTTCTTTATCCATTCATTCATCGATGGACATCTAGGTTGCTTCCATGGGCTAGCTGCTGTATAGAGTGCTGCAATGAACATTGGGATACAGGTGTGTCTTTTGATTTTGATTTCATCAGGGTATAAGCCTAAGAGTGGGATTGCTGGGTCATATGGTGCTCCTACTCTTAGTTTTTTAAGGAATCTCCATACTGTCTTCCATAGAGGCTGTATCAATTTACATTCCCACCAACAACGCAAGAGGGGCCCTTTCCTGTGCATGTTCTTGAGATAGAAAGGCAAATAATGTATAGTCTTGCACATTCAAGTTGCTTACAGTTGGGGAGTGAATAAATACATGCGAAGCTAAGAAGTTAAACCATATAAAAGGGCTACTTTTATAGATCAAAATGAATGTCTCAATTTCATTTGGTTTAATTTGATACAAAACAATGGAAAAAATTCCATAAGGTAAGTTCAAAGTAGTTTTAGAACACAGAACAGAGACCGAAATACTGTTTCTCCATTACTTTATGTCGTATTTTATACAAAATATTCCTTAAAATATCAGGTTTAATTCAAGTCTGAAAATGAAAGGTTTTTTTCCTACCATGTTTTTTTTATTGGAATATAGTTAATTAACAATGTTGCATTAGTTTCAGGTGTACAGCGAAGTTGTTGTACATATTTTACAGAGTTTTGTTGTTTACGGCTATACATAAACACAAATCAGGCATAGGTATATCCCTGATCCCTTCCATCTGAGCCCCTCTCCCCTCTCCCTGCCCCATTCCACACCTCCAAGTTGTTGCATAGCCCCCATAAAAGTTCACTTAGTCTTACAGTTTATTCACAATGGTTATCGCTTTTATATAGCATAGTGTAGATTTCCATGTTACTCTTTCTATACCTCTCACCCAGTCCTCCCTGCCCGCAGTGTCATAGGTCTGTTCGCTCTGTCTGTTTCTCCACTGCTGCTCTGCATGTGTATTTATCAATACCATCTTTATACATTCCATATATGTGTTAGTATACTGTATTTATTCCTCTCTTTTTAACTTATTTCATTTTGTATAATAGGTTCTAGATTCATCCACCTCAGTAGGACCAATTCTTCTGCATTTCTTTTTATAGCTGAGAAATATTCCGTTGTGTATATGTACCACAGCTTCTTTATCCATTCATTCATCGATGGACATCTAGGTTGCTTCCATGGGCTAGCTGCTGTATAGAGTGCTGCAATGAACATTGGGATACAGGTGTGTCTTTTGATTTTGATTTCATCAGGGTATAAGCCTAAGAGTGGGATTGCTGGGTCATATGGTGCTCCTACTCTTAGTTTTTTAAGGAATCTCCATACTGTCTTCCATAGAGGCTGTATCAATTTACATTCCCACCAACAACGCAAGAGGGTCCCCTTTCCTGTGCACCCTCTCCAGCATTTATTGTCTGTAGATTTTTTGATGATGGCCATTCTGACAGGTGTAAGGTGAAATCTCATTGTGGTTTTGACTTGCATTTCCCTAATAATAAGTGACATTGAACATCTTTTCATGTGTTTTTTGGCCATGTGTATGTCTCCTTTGGAGAGATGCCTCTTTAGGTCTTTTCCCCATTTTTTGATTGGGTTGTTTGTTTTTTCAGTGTTGAGTTGTCTGAGCTGTTTGTGTATTTTTGATATTAATTGTTTGTTGGTTGTTTCATTTGCTATTATTTTCTCCCATTCTGAAGGTTGCGTGTTCACCTTGTTTGTAGTTTCTTTCTCTGTGCAAAAGATTCTAAGTTTCATTAGGCCCCACATGTTTATTTTTGTTTTTATTTCCATTATTCTAGAGGGTGAGTCATGGAAGATCTTGCTTTGATTTATGTCATGGAGTGTTTTGCCTACATTCTCCTCTAAGAGTTTTATGGTTTATGTTCTTACATTTAGATCTTTAATGCACTAGCAATGAACGATTTAAAAAAATATGTGAATTACATCTGTTAGCATAAAAACTTGTATGAATGTGTCTATTTATTTGTCTCCTAATAACAAGAACATAATGGTACTTTGACAGGAAATATTATGTTAATGTAGTATACACTGCACAGTTGGAAAGTAGCACAATTAATTTCTAAGTTTGGAAATGCCTGAATTACAAAAATATAAGAGGTTCCTGGCACTTATACCACTCTTTTGGCACCTCTGCCTCAGATTTTGACAGCAGTGACTGATCTACAAAGGATTTACTGGAAAACATGGGCAAAACTGCTTGGCTTTGTGTATCTTATTTTCTTTCCTTGTCTCCTGTATTTCAAGAGTATTGCAAAAGTTTGTTTTTAACCAATCTGCTTACTGTGAAAGGTGAATAAGTATGATCTACGTGAGAATAACTAATAGAATTTTTACCTTCAGAACTCATCAATATCCTGATTGCAGATAGTTTTCCTGCAAGTTACAGCTGTAGAAAGATGATGGGAATTTCCTTAAATACACAAAAAATGATGCTGAACTGCACTTATGAAAGTGAGGATGGAAAACAAAAGTTCTTGATCAATCCTGATTCTATCACAGTGTGTTTATCTTTAATCTCTTTATTCAGGACAGAAATCTGCTTTATTTTTTTAATTCAAACTGTCCTTAGATTAATAGCTATTGAATTGAATAATTTTTTTAGCATTTTTGAAATTAAATTCTGTCATGTTCCAATAATAAAATAAACATGTTATTTTTTGTCCTTATGCATGATTTTCATGGTCTGTTATTTAAGCACTTTTAATTAAGTTTCCACTAAGTCATTGTGTGTGTGTGATGTATGTATGAATATATGAGTGATAAGTGTGTGTGTAGAGAGAAAGTCAGGTAAAAGTGAGGCCCCTGAAGTTTTGCCACTGCTTTGTTTCTTTTGATTTTGAACTCAGGTCCCCTAAGTTGCTGGCAGTCTCCTGCACTGCAGGTGAATTCTTTATTGACTGAGCCCTTTAACTGTATTATCAATTAAATCACTTTTCAAGATAAATCAGTTTTACTTACAATGTGATTTGCTGAATTTCACTGGATTTATCATTTTGTTGAATGTGTATTAAAGTGTAAGTGGTGTTTTTGAAAAGTAAAAGCATTATTCAGGTGAATAATCAAGTGATGTTTTAATATCAACAACAGAGACTCATTCCAACATTATACAGCTTCCATTTAATTCATCTGCTATTATGTTAATGTATACACTGCACAGTTGGAAAGTAGCACAATTAATTTCTAAGTTTGGAAATGCCTGAATTACAAAAATATAAGAGGTTCCTGGCACTTATACCACTCTTTTGGCACCTCTGCCTCAGATTTTGACAGCAGTGACTGATCTACAAAGGATTTACTGGAAAACATGGGCAAAACTGCTTGGCTTTGTGTATCTTATTTTCTTTCCTTGTCTCCTGTATTTCAAGAGTATTGCAAAAGTTTGTTTTTAACCAATCTGCTTACTGTGAAAGGTGAATAAGTATGATCTACGTGAGAATAACTAATAGAATTTTTACCTTCAGAACTCATCAATATCCTGATTGCAGATAGTTTTCCTGCAAGTTACAGCTGTAGAAAGATGATGGGAATTTCCTTAAATACACAAAAAATGATGCTGAACTGCACTTATGAAAGTGAGGATGGAAAACAAAAGTTCTTGATCAATCCTGATTCTATCACAGTGTGTTTATCTTTAATCTCTTTATTCAGGACAGAAATCTGCTTTATTTTTTTAATTCAAACTGTCCTTAGATTAATAGCTATTGAATTGAATAATTTTTTTAGCATTTTTGAAATTAAATTCTGTCATGTTCCAATAATAAAATAAACATGTTATTTTTTGTCCTTATGCATGATTTTCATGGTCTGTTATTTAAGCACTTTTAATTAAGTTTCCACTAAGTCATTGTGTGTGTGTGATGTATGTATGAATATATGAGTGATAAGTGTGTGTGTGAGAGAGAAAGTCAGGTAAAAGTGAGGCCCCTGAAGTTTTGCCACTGCTTTGTTTCTTTTGATTTTGAACTCAGGTCCCCTAAGTTGCTGGCAGTCTCCTGCACTGCAGGTGAATTCTTTATTGACTGAGCCCTTTAACTGTATTATCAATTAAATCACTTTTCAAGATAAATCAGTTTTACTTACAATGTGATTTGCTGAATTTCACTGGATTTATCATTTTGTTGAATGTGTATTAAAGTGTAAGTGGTGTTTTTGAAAAGTAAAAGCATTATTCAGGTGAATAATCAAGTGATGTTTTAATATCAACAACAGAGACTCATTCCAACATTATACAGCTTCAATTCATTTAATTTGGCACGCTTCTTTGCTGATTTCACTGTGGTTCTTCCATAAGATTAGAAAACATGATCTATCAGTTGGTATTTATTTAACAGTGATGATTGAGATCTGGGGAAATTGTATCTGTATTATATTTAGACTTTCTACATCAAGGAATTACAAGAAAACTGTGGGGAAATTTAATCATCAAGACCGACTTAATTCTCTGTGATTTTTCTTGAACCTATTTTTTAACAGACAATTTTACAGTAAAAAGAGAAGGCATTTGGTTAAAAATTTGCTTTGACAATATTCCACAAAAAAATTATTGAGCACAGAAACCCAAATTGACCAGTATACCAGAATATACTTCTCTAAACAATCGAGTGCATGAACAGGAAAAGAGTAAGAAACTGTTGCCAAAGCTGACTAAGGACATATGATAACTCTGTGTACTGTATCCCAGATTAGACCCTGGAATAGAAAAAAGAGATTAATGTAAAACCTGATGAAATCTGAATAAAGCATAGAAATTAGGTAAGAGTAACTGCTAGGGTGGTTTCTTAAGTTTGGACAGATGTTAATGTTAGAGGAACTGGGTGACAAAGATAGGGGACTCTGTAGTATCTTCTTTCCTGCAAATAAAAATTATTCAGGAAATTAAAATTTATTAAAATATATGTTAAAAAATTAGTTTTGAAATTGTGTTTCCAACCTTAAATGACATTAGATTCAAATCTCATGCAACAAAACCAATTTTAACAGCACAAAGCAGTTCAATTTTTTTTTTTTTTTAAAGATTTATTTATTTATTTATTTTGGGCGGGGGTCGTGTTGGGGAGGGAGGGGAGCCGGCGGGCCACTTCTATTGGTCTTCCATTTCTCTGTTTTCACCAGTCTTTGTTCTTTGGCTCCTGTGGGCCTCCCATCGCGGTGGCGTCTGTTATCGCAGAGTGCCAGCTCTGGGTGCAGGCGCTCCAGAGCTCTGGCTCGGTGATTGGACACGTGAGTCCTGCCGCTCCGCGGCACGTGGGATCTTCCCAGGCCAGGGATCGAACCGGCGCCCCTTGCACTGCAAGGCGGTGTCCTTATCTACTGGACCACCAGGGGAAGCCCAAAGCAGTTCAATTTTGTTTTTATTTCTGGAAAAGTTTCATGTATGATCTCATTTGACCCTTCCCATAGCTTTGTGGTATAAAAAGAGCAAATTAGGAAGGAAAAAGTTTCCAGTCCAAGGTCTCTTAAATGTTAGTTCTTTTTTTTTTTTTTTTAAAGTTGCACTTTAACTAGTTGTCCCTGGGGGTTGAAAGAGGCCACTTTCATTGCAGAGTGGAATCTGCCCCACTCTGTTTATTTAGGAAGAGTCAACATTCAGATTTGTTTAGGGAGGACTCCTATCTATCTTGGGTTACTCTGTGCTTTTAAGTTACCAGCAGAAGCAAACTTAGGTGAAGTCTTGGGAAATGGGAAAGAGGGTGGGCCAAGAATACTGGGTGTGCAATTTGGAAAAAATGGCTTTGAGCCAGTTGTAGACCTGATTAGATGTCATGATCTGAATTTATCCACTTGGGCTTTTAAATACTTCCCAGTGAAACTGAGATTAACAAGAGCTTGAAATTCCACCAGCCAGCGTTCCCCACAGGCCTTCAAAGCTGCTACAGAGGCATGTTCTCCAAGCCAGTAGTCAACCCTACTGTCAGTATGCATAATGGGCCATGGTTACAGGGCTATTTGGGCAAAAGCTGATGTTTACAAGACTAATCATTGTCTGTCTTTAGTTCATTTTAATAAANTATTCAGGAAATTAAAATTTATTAAAATATATGTTAAAAAATTAGTTTTGAAATTGTGTTTCCAACCTTAAATGACATTAGATTCAAATCTCATGCAACAAAACCAATTTTAACAGCACAAAGCAGTTCAATTTTTTTTTTTTTTTAAAGATTTATTTATTTATTTATTTTGGGCGGGGGTCATGTTGGGGAGGGAGGGGAGCCGGCGGGCCACTTCTATTGGTCTTCCATTTCTCTGTTTTCACCAGTCTTTGTTCTTTGGCTCCTGTGGGCCTCCCATCGCGGTGGCGTCTGTTATCGCAGAGTGCCAGCTCTGGGTGCAGGCGCTCCAGAGCTCTGGCTCGGTGATTGGACACGTGAGTCCTGCCGCTCCGCGGCACGTGGGATCTTCCCAGGCCAGGGATCGAACCGGCGCCCCTTGCACTGCAAGGCGGTGTCCTTATCTACTGGACCACCAGGGGAAGCCCAAAGCAGTTCAATTTTGTTTTTATTTCTGGAAAAGTTTCATGTATGATCTCATTTGACCCTTCCCATAGCTTTGTGGTATAAAAAGAGCAAATTAGGAAGGAAAAAGTTTCCAGTCCAAGGTCTCTTAAATGTTAGTTCTTTTTTTTTTTTTTTTTTAAAGTTGCACTTTAACTAGTTGTCCCTGGGGGTTGAAAGAGGCCACTTTCATTGCAGAGTGGAATCTGCCCCACTCTGTTTATTTAGGAAGAGTCAACATTCAGATTTGTTTAGGGAGGACTCCTATCTATCTTGGGTTACTCTGTGCTTTTAAGTTACCAGCAGAAGCAAACTTAGGTGAAGTCTTGGGAAATGGGAAAGAGGGTGGGCCAAGAATACTGGGTGTGCAATTTGGAAAAAATGGCTTTGAGCCAGTTGTAGACCTGATTAGATGTCATGATCTGAATTTATCCACTTGGGCTTTTAAATACTTCCCAGTGAAACTGAGATTAACAAGAGCTTGAAATTCCACCAGCCAGCGTTCCCCACAGGCCTTCAAAGCTGCTACAGAGGCATGTTCTCCAAGCCAGTAGTCAACCCTACTGTCAGTATGCATAATGGGCCATGGTTACAGGGCTATTTGGGCAAAAGCTGATGTTTACAAGACTAATCATTGTCTGTCTTTAGTTCATTTTCCTTATTAAAAGAAAAGTATTAATGCTCTTCTTATATGAAGATCACTATTGGAGAATATTTATGATTTAGGTACACGGGACCAATTACTTGCCTGATAATTCTTGTGCCCCAAAATAATTTGTGAACTCTCTCTCAAGAATCATTCGGTTCAGTTACTCAGTCATGTCTGACTCTATGTTATGTCATGATCTGCAGCATGCCAGGCTTCCCTGTACTTCACCATCACCGGAGCTTGCTCACATATCATCAAGATTATGTTCTTTGATCATAATGAAATGAAATCAGCTGTTAATTAAAAATACAGTTTTCAAAAGTGGAAGCCTTGGAACCAAAAAATTTTCACTTTGTAACCACTGGATTCGAAAGGAGATTAAGGGAAGTTGTCATAATACTCAGGTTGTGGGTAGAGCCTAACAGTGCTGAATGGAAAAAGTAGTAAACACAATAAAGACCTTAGCAGTACTTCTCAAATTGGAACAAAATAGAGAACCCAGAGATAAACCAATACAGGTATGGGTACTTTATATTTGACAAAGGAGGCAAGAATATACAATGGGGCAAAGATAGCCTCTTCAACTGGGAAAACTGGACAGCTACATGTAAAAGAATGAAGTTGGAACACTACCTAACACCATACACAAAGATAAACTCGGAAAGGATTAAGGACCTAACTAGAAGACCAGAAACCGTAAAACTCTTAGAGGAAAGCATAGGCAAAATACTTGATGACATAAATCAAAGCAGGATCTTCTATGACCCATCTCCTAGAGTAATGGAAATAAAGACAAAAATAAACAAATTGGGACCTAATTAAACTTAAAAGTTTTTGCACAGAAAAAGAAACTATAAACAAGGTGAAAGACAACCTTCAAAATAGGAGAAAATAATAACAAATGCAACAACCAACAAAGAATTAATTTCAAAAACATAAAAGCAGCTCAGACAACTCAACACCAAAAAAATAAACAACCCAATCAAAAAATGGGGAAAAGACCTAAACAGACATCTCTCCAAAGAAGACGGACAGATGCCAAAAAACACATGAAAAGATGCTCAATGTCACTATTAGAGAAATGCAAATTAAGATCACTATTGGAGAATATTTATGATTTAGGTACACGGGACCAATTACTTGCCTGATAATTCTTGTGCCCCAAAATAATTTGTGAACTCTCTCTCAAGAATCATTCGGTTCAGTTACTCAGTCATGTCTGACTCTATGTTATGTCATGATCTGCAGCATGCCAGGCTTCCCTGTACTTCACCATCACCGGAGCTTGCTCACATATCATCAAGATTATGTTCTTTGATCATAATGAAATGAAATCAGCTGTTAATTAAAAATACAGTTTTCAAAAGTGGAAGCCTTGGAACCAAAAAATTTTCACTTTGTAACCACTGGATTCGAAAGGAGATTAAGGGAAGTTGTCATAATACTCAGGTTGTGGGTAGAGCCTAACAGTGCTGAATGGAAAAAGTAGTAAACACAATAAAGACCTTAGCAGTGCTTCTCAAATTGGAACAAAATAGAGAACCCAGAGATAAACCAATACAGGTATGGGTACTTTATATTTGACAAAGGAGGCAAGAATATACAATGGGGCAAAGATAGCCTCTTCAACTGGGAAAACTGGACAGCTACATGTAAAAGAATGAAGTTGGAACACTACCTAACACCATACACAAAGATAAACTCGGAAAGGATTAAGGACCTAACTAGAAGACCAGAAACCGTAAAACTCTTAGAGGAAAGCATAGGCAAAATACTTGATGACATAAATCAAAGCAGGATCTTCTATGACCCATCTCCTAGAGTAATGGAAATAAAGACAAAAATAAACAAATTGGGACCTAATTAAACTTAAAAGTTTTTGCACAGAAAAAGAAACTATAAACAAGGTGAAAGACAACCTTCAAAATAGGAGAAAATAATAACAAATGCAACAACCAACAAAGAATTAATTTCAAAAACATAAAAGCAGCTCAGACAACTCAACACCAAAAAAATAAACAACCCAATCAAAAAATGGGGAAAAGACCTAAACAGACATCTCTCCAAAGAAGACGGACAGATGCCAAAAAACACATGAAAAGATGCTCAATGTCACTATTAGAGAAATGCAAATTAAAACTATAATGAGATATGATCCTACACCAGTCAGAATGGCCATCATCAAAACGTGTATAAACAATAAATGCTGGAGAGGGTGTGGAGAAATAGGAATACTCTTGCACTGTTGGTGGGAATGTAAACTAATACAGCCACTATGGAAGACAGTATGGAGATTTCTCAAAAAAGTAGAAATAGAGCCACCATATGACCCTGCAATTCCACTACTAGGCATATACCCTGAGGAAATCAAAATTGAAAGAGGCACATGTACCCTGATGTTGACTGCAACCCTGTTTACAATAGCTAGAACATGGAAGCAACCTAGATGTCCATGGACAGATGAATGGATAAAGAAGCCGTGGTACATATATACAATGGAATATTACTCAGCCTTAAAAAGAAATGCATTTGAATCTGTTCTAATGTGGTGGATGAATCTGGAACCTGTTTTACAGAGTGAAGTATGTCAGAGAGAGAAAGATATATATTATATACTGACACATGTGTACAGAATCAAGAAAGATGGTGCTGATAAGTGAATTTGCAGAGCAGCAGTGGAGAGGCAGACATGGAGAACAGTTTTATGGACATTGGAGTGATGGAGGGGAATATGCTGTAGGACTGGGGATCTCAAACAGAGCCCTGTGGCGACCTGGAGGGGTGGGATGGGAAGGGAGATGGGGGAGAGGTTTGGAGGGGAAACATGTGTATACCGACGGAGGATTGGGTCGATGTGTGGCAGTAAACAACAGGACTCTATAAAAAATAAAATAAATTGTGCTAAAGGACCAACTTCATTAAGTTCATAAACAGTCATAGGCCTAGTAGATCGTAAAATTCAAGAAAAGTAAGTACTAGTAAAATAAAGTGTAGAAATCAAGGGTGTACAAAATATAGGTCAATTTTTTATTATTAGATTCCCAAGACATATAATTATATTTGAATAAATATAATCATCACATACAAAGTATAGGAAAATATTTCTACATGTTAACACTTAATTTTTTATTTATCATAATGCTGACCTGTAACAAAAAATTGGGGGATCAGCATTCTGGGTAACACTAAGTCTATTATAATGGTTGTTTATTAAGGGGTTAAACAGAAGAAAAGAAAATTTGAATGGAAGACTCAATAGGCCAGAGTGACCCAGCGCAGTTGAATGTGAATGGTGTACTAAAAGTATGACTATCTCATCTCAGGGTTTCCTGGTGATGCAGTGGTAAAGAATCCACCTACCAATGAGTTCCATTCCTGGTCAGGAAGATCCCTTGGAGGAGGAAACAACAGCCCATGCTAGTATTTTGGCCCGGAAAATTCCTTGGACAAAGGAGCCAGTAGATATTTTTTACCCCCAGAGTTGAATGAGTACTTTGTCACTCCAATCATCTGAATCTGTATCTACAAAGATACCTACTATGTATAACATGGCTGGTTTATACTGTTCAGAGTCAGAGTTAAGAATTTTAGACCTTGTAAGTTCTCAAATATGCAGTCCCAAATATACATGCTTTCACCTGCCACTCATTTTCAACCTACCCACAAATCTGAAACATGATCTTTAAAGCAAAATTACTAAACATACAAATAATTCAAGAAAAAGCTATAGAACTTCAGTGTGCCTGACTCTTTGTGACCCCATGGACCCTGGCCTACCAGGATCCTCTCTGTTCATGGGATTTTCCCAGCAAGAATACTGGAGTGGGTTGCCACAACCTCCTTCAGGGGATCTACCCAGATCTAGAGATGGAACCCTGAGTCTCCTGCATTTCCTGCATTGCAGGCAGACTTTACCACTGAGCTACCAGGGAAACACATAGCACTTCAGAGGTAGATTTAAAAATCTTGATATTGTTCAATAAATGATTGCTTCTGTTTGCTGATTAAAGTACTCTTTCATGTAGTTCATGACCTGAAATCATAGTATTGGTGCATCTGTATCAAAACCTTCCTCTTTGGAAGCTTCCCTCTGTGTGGCTTTTTTTTTTTTTTTTTTTAAAAAAAAAAAAGCACATCGGCTTTGCAGTGAGCCACCACCCTACTTTGCAGTGATAAAAGTTTTATATCCCTGGAGAGTGAAGGGAAGGATTGGGGAATTAGATAGATAGTTATAGATGTAGTTATCTATAGCTATTATACTACAGGTTGGCAAATAGTTATCTATAATTGTTGTATCTATACAGTGACTAGAGTTGTGCAGAAAAGTAATCTTTCTCGAGGGGGTTCCAAACACTTTATTTCACTTAAAAGTAGATTTTTTAAAAGTTGATTTTAAAAGATAATCCTTTCATTTCTATTTTATTAGTCTGTAAGTATATCTCTTGCTTTATTTCTTAAGCTATAGCCCTCTGGCCTTCACCACTGAATATTAATAACCAAGTAAAAAATAGAAATTCATCTGTTTATCTATTTGGGTTTTAAATTAACTATAAAACTATTAATAATTTCTGCTTTTGCTCAGTCACTCAGTTGTGTGCTATTCTTTGTGACCCCATGGACTGTAGCCCACCAGCTCCTGGAGTGGATTGCCATACCCTCCTCCAGGGGATCTTCTCCATCTAGAGATTGAACCTGAATCTCTTGTAGCTCCTATGTTGACAGGTGGATTCTTTGCCACTGGGACACCTGGGAAACAAAACTAACAATGTACTCATTATAACAAGTGAAACAATGAAGAGGTATAGAAGGAGAAATTTAGAAGCCCCCTCCCACCAATTGATCCTTAATTCCCCAACTTGCAGACCATGTATATACTCTGGATACCCGCAAAAACAAGGTTTCCAAATATTTATGAAAGAATGTTATAATTGATATTTTAGAAAAAAGTGATCTTGGGAAAATCAGAAACTTCTGAGTTTGTTTACATTTGCTTTGTTTAGTTTTTTTTTAAATTTTATAAATTGTTTAGAGGAGAATAGATGCATACAAATAAAGCATGTGTCATGATTACATTCTGCTCAAGATGTATATGCATGTATACTTTTACATCTCATTGTAAAATTGTTTTTCATCTTAAAATTTTATGTATTATTTAATAAGTTCTTCTATGTTCATACAGAGATATTATACTTATGTAATCATTGCATTCTATTCCTTTGTATTAATAAATCACCTTGCTTGTCCATTTTTCCAATGTTAATATTTTCTCAATTTCCCACTATCATTAAATATTTATTTAATGTTTAAATAATTATTTAAATTTCTATATAGAACTATCTTCTTTTTCAAAAATAATTTTCTTGGAGTAAGTCACTGGATATTATTATACTAAAACTTATGAATATTTACATAACTCTTCCTATGATCAAATTGCTCACCCAAAGGATTCTACATATTCTCAAAACATGTATCATATGAATTCTGAATTTAGAGGTTGTTTGGAACATGATCAGTTGCGAACAGGTAAGGCTGAAAGCACAATGGAAATGGGAAGGAGCCAATTGCTATTATCCTGGCAGGAGAGGTACATCCGAGCTTGAATGGTGGCAGTGAGTATAGAGAAGGAAATGGATATAATAAATACCTGGGGGCTTCCCCTGGTGGTCCAGTGGGTGAGGACACCGCCTTGCAGTGCAAGGGGCGCCAGTTCGATCCCTGGCCTGGGAAGATCCCACGTGCCGCGGAGCGGCTGGACTGACGTGTCCAATTACCGCGCCGGAGCTCTGGAGCGCCTGCGCCCAGAGCCGGCACTCTGAGGCAACAGAGGCCACCGCGATGGGAGGCCCACAGGAGCCAAAGAACAAAGACGGATGAAAATGGAGAAATGAAAGACCAATAGAAGTGGCCCGCCCTCTCCCCTCCCTCCCCAACCCGACCCCCGCCCAAAATAAATAAATAAATCTTAAAAAAAAAAAAAAAAAAAAAAAAGCCTGGCAGGTAGATTTTACAAGCTTGACGATATGGGGAAGGAGGAATAAAGAAGACTTATTCCTGGCTTTGAAACTCGAGAACCAGGTGGAATAGGACAGTATAGGGAGAAAGGAGGACACTACTATGCCCAGCATAGGGGTTGGTACAATGAAGGCAATCAGTAAATGTTTCATGCGTGTATGAATGAATGAGTGCTCCAGATAGTGAATCAATGTTCCTATTTCCTCAAAGTCTCACAAGTATACCTACAAGTTAATTGCATCTCCTCAAATTAATCATTTTACTTCTATGTTCATACAGAGATATTATACTTATGTAATCATTGCATTCTATTCCTTTGTATTAATAAATCACCTTGCTTGTCCATTTTTCCAATGTTAATATTTTCTCAATTTCCCACTATCATTAAATATTTATTTAATGTTTAAATAATTATTTAAATTTCTATATAGAACTATCTTCTTTTTCAAAAATAATTTTCTTGGAGTAAGTCACTGGATATTATTATACTAAAACTTATGAATATTTACATAACTCTTCCTATGATCAAATTGCTCACCCAAAGGATTCTACATATTCTCAAAACATGTATCATATGAATTCTGAATTTAGAGGTTGTTTGGAACATGATCAGTTGCGAACAGGTAAGGCTGAAAGCACAATGGAAATGGGAAGGAGCCAATTGCTATTATCCTGGCAGGAGAGGTACATCCGAGCTTGAATGGTGGCAGTGAGTATAGAGAAGGAAATGGATATAATAAATACCTGGGGGCTTCCCCTGGTGGTCCAGTGGGTGAGGACACCGCCTTGCAGTGCAAGGGGCGCCAGTTCGATCCCTGGCCTGGGAAGATCCCACGTGCCGCGGAGCGGCTGGACTGACGTGTCCAATTACCGCGCCGGAGCTCTGGAGCGCCTGCGCCCAGAGCCGGCACTCTGAGGCAACAGAGGCCACCGCGATGGGAGGCCCACAGGAGCCAAAGAACAAAGACGGATGAAAATGGAGAAATGAAAGACCAATAGAAGTGGCCCGCCCTCTCCCCTCCCTCCCCAACCCGACCCCCGCCCAAAATAAATAAATAAATCTTAAAAAAAAAAAAAAAAAAAAAAAGCCTGGCAGGTAGATTTTACAAGCTTGACGATATGGGGAAGGAGGAATAAAGAAGACTTATTCCTGGCTTTGAAACTCGAGAACCAGGTGGAATAGGACAGTATAGGGAGAAAGGAGGACACTACTATGCCCAGCATAGGGGTTGGTACAATGAAGGCAATCAGTAAATGTTTCATGCGTGTATGAATGAATGAGTGCTCCAGATAGTGAATCAATGTTCCTATTTCCTCAAAGTCTCACAAGTATACCTACAAGTTAATTGACTGTGCATCTCCTCAATAGGATGCTTTTAAAATAAGGATTCACAAAGAAGTGAGAGAATTAAGAAGGAAATTGCGACCAGGAAGACAATCCAAAGTTAGTGCTCAGGACTTCAGACCAACCAAATCCTCCCTCCGCCTAAAATTAGTCAATTACTTTTCACAATCAACCTTATAGCAGCTTATGTAGACCCAGCTATTCCTTACAGGAAGTTAGGGATTCTTGATCTCTGGCTTCTGCAGTAATGGCTTCATTCCTCTCAACTTGTTGCTCAGCAGTCAAGGGCTGAGCAGCTTTCTCCGTGGGGTTCTCTGCTGTGAGTTGCCATCCTCTCCGAGAGCCCAGATATAGCCACAGGCACCTGGACCTTAATCAAGGTTTTGCTGAGAGAATCCGCAAATAGCCTGGGTCTCCAGGCTTAGCCTATAGTGAGGACTAAGCAACTACTGTTGACTGCTTAACCGTAATTATTAAATTGAAGGAAAGTCATGGCTTTTAATGGTCAATGAACAGTACTACGTATCTAGTCTTAGGAAACAAAATGTTTATTGAAGTAGTATGTAGATAAATTATCACCGGCATAAAACTGTTAGTGGAGTTTTCAACATAAGTTCTTTTTACTCTTAAAATGAAGTGCGCCTTTGCAAGTCCATTGTCCCATAGGAAAAATATTATCTTTTTCTTTTCAGATAAAGTCTTTTAAAAAAGTAAATCACTCTGGAAATTCTCTTTTATATGTCTCCAACCTATGATCAAAACAAAAAATATATGAAAAAGATGTAATTATCTCCATTTAGAAACAGTAATTAAATAGGAATGATTCAGGGGTAATACACATGCAAAACTACTTAGGCAGTTGAATTGCTAGAGTTTGCTACTATAGTATTGGTATATAGTAACTATTTTTAAAATAGTTTTAAAAATCTCTAAGACACAATGATATGTGATCATTAAAATATAAAAATACCAGGTGGAATAGGACATAGGGAGGACACTACTATGCCCAGCATAGGGTTTACAAGGAAGGCAATCAGTAAATGTTTCATGCGTGTATGAATGAATGAGTGCTCCAGATAGTGAATCAATGTTCCTATTTCCTCAAAGTCTCACAAGTATACCTACAAGTTAATTGACTGTGCATCTCCTCAATAGGATGCTTTTAAAATAAGGATTCACAAAGAAGTGAGAGAATTAAGAAGGAAATTGCGACCAGGAAGACAATCCAAAGTTAGTGCTCAGGACTTCAGACCAACCAAATCCTCCCTCCGCCTAAAATTAGTCAATTACTTTTCACAATCAACCTTATAGCAGCTTATGTAGACCCAGCTATTCCTTACAGGAAGTTAGGGATTCTTGATCTCTGGCTTCTGCAGTAATGGCTTCATTCCTCTCAACTTGTTGCTCAGCAGTCAAGGGCTGAGCAGCTTTCTCCGTGGGGTTCTCTGCTGTGAGTTGCCATCCTCTCCGAGAGCCCAGATATAGCCACAGGCACCTGGACCTTAATCAAGGTTTTGCTGAGAGAATCCGCAAATAGCCTGGGTCTCCAGGCTTAGCCTATAGTGAGGACTAAGCAACTACTGTTGACTGCTTAACCGTAATTATTAAATTGAAGGAAAGTCATGGCTTTTAATGGTCAATGAACAGTACTACGTATCTAGTCTTAGGAAACAAAATGTTTATTGAAGTAGTATGTAGATAAATTATCACCGGCATAAAACTGTTAGTGGAGTTTTCAACATAAGTTCTTTTTACTCTTAAAATGAAGTGCGCCTTTGCAAGTCCATTGTCCCATAGGAAAAATATTATCTTTTTCTTTTCAGATAAAGTCTTTTAAAAAAGTAAATCACTCTGGAAATTCTCTTTTATATGTCTCCAACCTATGATCAAAACAAAAAATATATGAAAAAGATGTAATTATCTCCATTTAGAAACAGTAATTAAATAGGAATGATTCAGGGGTAATACACATGCAAAACTACTTAGGCAGTTGAATTGCTAGAGTTTGCTACTATAGTATTGGTATATAGTAACTATTTTTAAAATAGTTTTAAAAATCTCTAAGACACAATGATATGTGATCATTAAAATATAAAAATATCACAATGCCATTATCACATATTTAGGAAATAAATTAAAATATTATCTCATCAAATAAACAAAATTTCAAATAACTCTGTGTTCAGTAATTTGGGAATAGAGTCCAGAGTGAGTTTTAATTCAAGGCTAACTATCCTTTATGAAAAATTTAAAATTAATAAATACAGTAAGAGAAAATGACAGGAAAAAGCTCAAGGAAGTTTCTGAAACTTTTGAGCTAACAAAAATTAACAGCTCAAGGTAAAATGACTTAGTCGTGTATTTCAACGTGATGTTCTACTTCAACCTGTTTGGCTCCCCCAAGGTGGTGCTGCTGTCCTTCTCCAATGCCAATTCTGTTAATTGGGATTATCTTCATGGTGGTTTTCTTCATGGAATACCACCGGGATTTCCAAGTGGCCCAAATAATGCCATTATCATAACCATTAGAAGTAGATGTTTTTGAGTAGGTGCCACCTGAAACAAATTATAGATGTATGTATCACCACTGTTGGATCTCCTCCCCCTCAGAAAGTTTATAAAGAACTGTTTCTTATGAGGTCCATTTCCATTTACATCAGATTTCTAGTGCTATCTATAAACTGAAAATATTCTTAAAGACTCCGACGTTCTTGATTTACAATTGACATAAACTTACTATTAAATGCTTGCATCTATATTATGTTTTCTGGTCACATCCATACTTTAAGTGTATTCACTACTAACAGCATATAGTGAAGTCTCCTCAGGCTGGATTGCTCTCATCTCAAGTTTTCCTGAAGCCCTAGCTCACCAGAACATCCTTGCTCTTCACATAATGCCTCCAGATACTGCTCACTGGCTCTACCCAACACACAGCTCATGGGAAGCGAAATCAGGCTACTATGCTAACAGTATAAACATGGTAATGTTAGTCTATCCAGGTTATATCTAGAGGAGACGTTATACTCCAAAATATCAACTCTGATGGAGGCATGATGAATACTGTTGCATAATTTGCAGCAGGTGGATTTCTGGCAGAGGGGCAAATTTCCGGTATAAGCTAGAATTATCCATTTTATCTTAAAATGATTATATAACAAACTCCCAATATGTTTACTAATTATTTCTTAGTTCCTTATATTTATTTTATTTTATGAAAATGTAGACCACACAGAAATTCATGTACTAAGATAGAAAGCCATACCTGGATAATAAACTCCATTGAGGTGACCAGCATGACATCGGTTCATCCACCAACCAGATCCATCCTGTTCAGCACAATTGCCAGCAAAATTATCATTGTCATTGTCCCAGGTACTGAACTGCATGCCATTATGGTATGTGAAAGACTTGTCACTAGTATCGTCACCAAAATCATAGCCATCGAATGCATCTCCCGCATCTCCGTCCATGAAGTAGGCATATTGCAGGCGATATTTGTCATTTTCACCTGCTATCTTGAATGAAGCATAGTTGGCAGTGCTAGAAAGAAGGGAAGAGAGACCTTAGACCCTGAGCCTTAGTCATCTCAGAAGTTCCTTCTTTCATAGGAATATTGCTTGGTATTATAAACTTTACTTCTTAAGTCTGAAATGTGTTCACTGAACAAAATTTTCTGCAAATATGGCAAGGGATAATGGATGTGGGAAACAGCTTCAAGGTCATCAGCGCCACCTAGGATGGGTCTAGAAGCTTTCAGGGGATCTCAGGGAAAACTGAAAACCATTCAGCCATCTGAATGCTTTTTGCCTATAAGATCCTAATATCTAACCCAGACATACGAATGAATCTAATTTCACATTTTTCACTTTTGTCTCAGTATGTAGTATATACACACAGTTCTCAAAAATCACGTTAGTTATCTGATAGCGAGTGGCCATGAATTAATGCAGCAAGCCTGAAGGAGCTGGAGTTCCATTAGTCACTCATACCATCTGAAGGTGAAGTCATAAAGGAGGCTTTCTTTCCCAAAGCAGGGTGGGAGTGGCAAGAAGGAGAGTTTCCTTCTTATCCAAGAAGTGATTCTTGTGTGGCCCACAAAACATGAATTGTAGGGTCAGAGAGAGAATTTTCTCCTGGAAAAATGAAGGCCAGAATTCTATGGAGTAAAGGAAGAATGGGCGTTGGTACATGAACACAGATTTCAGAGCATTGAGCCTCCCTGATCTCCAGGACTTTAAAGTATAAACATGGTAATGTTAGTCTATCCAGGTTATATCTAGAGGAGACGTTATACTCCAAAATATCAACTCTGATGGAGGCATGATGAATACTGTTGCATAATTTGCAGCAGGTGGATTTCTGGCAGAGGGGCAAATTTCCGGTATAAGCTAGAATTATCCATTTTATCTTAAAATGATTATATAACAAACTCCCAATATGTTTACTAATTATTTCTTAGTTCCTTATATTTATTTTATTTTATGAAAATGTAGACCACACAGAAATTCATGTACTAAGATAGAAAGCCATACCTGGATAATAAACTCCATTGAGGTGACCAGCATGACATCGGTTCATCCACCAACCAGATCCATCCTGTTCAGCACAATTGCCAGCAAAATTATCATTGTCATTGTCCCAGGTACTGAACTGCATGCCATTATGGTATGTGAAAGACTTGTCACTAGTATCGTCACCAAAATCATAGCCATCGAATGCATCTCCCGCATCTCCGTCCATGAAGTAGGCATATTGCAGGCGATATTTGTCATTTTCACCTGCTATCTTGAATGAAGCATAGTTGGCAGTGCTAGAAAGAAGGGAAGAGAGACCTTAGACCCTGAGCCTTAGTCATCTCAGAAGTTCCTTCTTTCATAGGAATATTGCTTGGTATTATAAACTTTACTTCTTAAGTCTGAAATGTGTTCACTGAACAAAATTTTCTGCAAATATGGCAAGGGATAATGGATGTGGGAAACAGCTTCAAGGTCATCAGCGCCACCTAGGATGGGTCTAGAAGCTTTCAGGGGATCTCAGGGAAAACTGAAAACCATTCAGCCATCTGAATGCTTTTTGCCTATAAGATCCTAATATCTAACCCAGACATACGAATGAATCTAATTTCACATTTTTCACTTTTGTCTCAGTATGTAGTATATACACACAGTTCTCAAAAATCACGTTAGTTATCTGATAGCGAGTGGCCATGAATTAATGCAGCAAGCCTGAAGGAGCTGGAGTTCCATTAGTCACTCATACCATCTGAAGGTGAAGTCATAAAGGAGGCTTTCTTTCCCAAAGCAGGGTGGGAGTGGCAAGAAGGAGAGTTTCCTTCTTATCCAAGAAGTGATTCTTGTGTGGCCCACAAAACATGAATTGTAGGGTCAGAGAGAGAATTTTCTCCCCTGGAAAAATGAAGGCCAGAATTCTATGGAGTAAAGGAAGAATGGGCGTTGGTACATGAACACAGATTTCCAGAAAGCATTGAGCCTCCCTGATCTCCAGGACTTGAGAAATAGAGAGTCTCATAGGAGAAGGTTTACTGACCATTGTATTATACTTTCTGGTTAGAAACTTTTAAAGTAAAAATACATATTTGGGTACAGGCTATATTTCATCATGTTACAGACATAACAAGAGGATAGTGTTTTGAATTTTAATGAGGTATACAAGACTCAAAGCGCTCAGACAGCTCTGTGCATAGAGGGAGTTCTAGCTCACCAGAGAAGCCAGTTCATTTCATTTTAAGGTATCTCCTGAATTTGACAGACTGGACAGTCTTTAAAGCACTAGCAATTCTGAAGAAGCTAGATTCACTTTCCATCCAGAATAGTTGCTAAAAGGGCGGGTTGTAAGAGTTAAACTACCTGAGTTTAAATCCAACAGATGCAACCTTGGAAGAGTTTATCTGTAAAATATGATTAGTAAGAATTTGTGCCTCATGTGTTGGAAAAGATTAAGTTATAATTTCATGCTCAACTTATGGTACAAATTAAATACTCAGGAAATATCAGCTATTGTTTTGCATGGTTCCAGGGTAAGAAGATTGTACCAGAACTCTCAAATCCTGCCTAATGGGACCCAGCATCTTGGACTGTCCAAAAGCCAAAGTGTGTTCTGGAGAACATAGCTGGGTGTGCTCTTCACATTTGTCAGGCTGTTTTCCCCACTGCTCTATTAAGAACTAGAAAGTGCATACTCTCGGGTATCTCTATAACAGAAGTTAAAAGTCCTTTCTAATAGTACCTGGTTCTTCCATTCCAGTCCTCCAGCTGTATTCTTAATACATATGGGATGGTAGACTGTGTGGTTATCAAATGAATCTTCTCATTTCCCAGCCAGAATTCTGTGTTTCCAGTAGGAGACAGATATCCAAACCCTTCTCTATATTGAATCCACGTTTTCTTGAAATCCACACTGCCATCAAGCCTCTAATTACACAATTG
Organism: Tragulus kanchil; assembly: GCA_022376925.1. Taxonomy (NCBI): domain Eukaryota; kingdom Metazoa; phylum Chordata; class Mammalia; order Artiodactyla; family Tragulidae; genus Tragulus; species Tragulus kanchil. Next base: position 47,796,634 of record JAIOJX010000025.1, read on the forward strand.
CACAGGCAAAAGGAGAGAGAGGGTTATCAGTGCACATAAAGAAAACATTATGACCATTTTCTACAAGAAATATGGAGGCTATGATTTCACATTTTCCAAGTGACCCTGGACTAGCTGTTGAAGTTTTCTCACCTGTCTCTCCAATAGGAATGATCATGCTTACTTCTCCAGATTGTTTCAGGGACTGCACCAGTGAATGTAAAATTACTTAAAAGAGTGCTTGGCACATGATAAATTGTAATCTAGTAGTAGTTTTAAAAAGAATCCTAGAGGACTCCAGAACACTAGCTTGACGTTGCTGATTCTTGTACCGATGGTGAAATGTCAGCCTATTGCTCAGTCTGTGTCTACTAGCCAAGCTCCCATCACTCCCTGGCTCTGAGTGCCCCCTTCAGGTTTGGTTGTAACAATGATCAAAGGTAAACAACGCAACAGGATTTGCAGTGTATGCCTGGACCTGACAAAGGCAACCGACGGGCCTGGTCTTGGAACAGCCTAACTGTATCCTCTGCGGGACACTGTCTTTTCGCAAGGAGCAGCCCTAGCTCTTGACATACCTGTCAAGAGAAGCCCCTTTGTCACTATGATATTGTGATTATGTGCCATCATGAATCTACAACAGTAGGGCCAGCATAGTAGAAAGTCTATCTCAGCACAGAGTGAGATCAAACTATATCCTGACTCTGTTACTTGTCAGTTATGTGATCTTGGGTGAGTTATTTAGCCTTTTGTCCCTAAGTTTCCTTGTCTGTAAATAAGGATAAGAAGGCAAAGACTACCATAATTGTAGTAGTTAATTGAATTAATGCACAGGTGCTTGGAAAATTATCTGGTGTACGGCAGAACAATTCAGTGTCTAGTAAATACGCAGGATGATGAAAAAAAATACCTTCTGTAATACAGTCCATCCATTTCCAGACCCATCAATTTCACAGTAGACTAAGAACTGTGTCTTAGATTTCAGAGGTTTGATAAAGTAAAGCCCACTCTCTCTGGCCCCCTTATTGGCAACCTCTTGACAATCTGGAAAAAGAAGACATTTTTATGGTGGTTTGAAATCCAGGTAAGACTGTGCCAGCCTTGAAAATGAAATTTTTAATGTTATTAACTATTCATTTCCTGGGAAGTGTTTTCTTACTTCTCAATCATTATTCTTTTCAAAGTACTTTTTTCATCTACTCAAGAAAAATCTAAGCAATTAGACTATATTTAATAGCTAGACATTGTCCAATGTATTTTTATAAATATATACACTCTCCTTTACATTTTATATTTGCTCTGATGAACTTAATCCCAGTATAAACGTTTCACTTACCTTTCCCAGTTACATCATGTATTTTCACTGTATCTTGACAAGGCTCTTGACACTTTGCTTCAAGCTGGATCACTTTATCTTTAAGGTTAAGGATTTTTTGATTATTTGAATTATATATCTCTTGTAAAAATCTACAAGCAAAATGATGAGAAAAAAGACTATTCAGAGAAATAATACTGCATATTCTCTTAAAAATACCACCTTATTTTCTCAAGAATTATTTCCTGACAAATGACTTCATTATTGGAACAAAGGCAACCGACGGGCCTGGTCTTGGAACAGCCTAACTGTATCCTCTGCGGGACACTGTCTTTTCGCAAGGAGCAGCCCTAGCTCTTGACATACCTGTCAAGAGAAGCCCCTTGTCACTATGATATTGTGATTATGTGCCATCATGAATCTACAACAGTAGGGCCAGCATAGTAGAAAGTCTATCTCAGCACAGAGTGAGATCAAACTATATCCTGACTCTGTTACTTGTCAGTTATGTGATCTTGGGTGAGTTATTTAGCCTTTTGTCCCTAAGTTTCCTTGTCTGTAAATAAGGATAAGAAGGCAAAGACTACCATAATTGTAGTAGTTAATTGAATTAATGCACAGGTGCTTGGAAAATTATCTGGTGTACGGCAGAACAATTCAGTGTCTAGTAAATACGCAGGATGATGAAAAAAAATACCTTCTGTAATACAGTCCATCCATTTCCAGACCCATCAATTTCACAGTAGACTAAGAACTGTGTCTTAGATTTCAGAGGTTTGATAAAGTAAAGCCCACTCTCTCTGGCCCCCTTATTGGCAACCTCTTGACAATCTGGAAAAAGAAGACATTTTTATGGTGGTTTGAAATCCAGGTAAGACTGTGCCAGCCTTGAAAATGAAATTTTTAATGTTATTAACTATTCATTTCCTGGGAAGTGTTTTCTTACTTCTCAATCATTATTCTTTTCAAAGTACTTTTTTCATCTACTCAAGAAAAATCTAAGCAATTAGACTATATTTAATAGCTAGACATTGTCCAATGTATTTTTATAAATATATACACTCTCCTTTACATTTTATATTTGCTCTGATGAACTTAATCCCAGTATAAACGTTTCACTTACCTTTCCCAGTTACATCATGTATTTTCACTGTATCTTGACAAGGCTCTTGACACTTTGCTTCAAGCTGGATCACTTTATCTTTAAGGTTAAGGATTTTTTGATTATTTGAATTATATATCTCTTGTAAAAATCTACAAGCAAAATGATGAGAAAAAAGACTATTCAGAGAAATAATACTGCATATTCTCTTAAAAATACCACCTTATTTTCTCAAGAATTATTTCCTGACAAATGACTTCATTATTGGAAAAAGTATAAAATGATGTTAATAAATTATGGTGAATTAAGCTTCTAAGCTTCTAGGAAAAGAAAATAACACATTCCTTGCCAATAAACAATATCATTGCAAGTGGTCTTTCTGATTTTAGCTTCTGCATAAAAGGCAGCAGATAACAGAGCACACAAAGTAATACGCTTGATTAATAAGACCACCTGGTGACTATTCTTAGGACACTATTTGTAGGGAAGTAAAAGGTCTGTTTAGAAATTCACATGTGCTGAAACATGATTCTGTTTCACCTGTTGATTTACTAAAGATTTACTTGTGGATTTCGGTCTATAACTTACATGGGAAAATTATCTGAGGTATTGTGTTATATAAACTAAAACAACAGACATTTTTCCTTTCTTAATGTTTCTGTTTACATAGCTTCAGAAAAAGGCTGGAGGAAGTGAAAAGTCCTGCTTTCATAGCTTCTCGTGCAGCTACTTGTCCATATTCAGAAAATGGTAGAAAACTATTCTACTACATAGACTCTTGTCTTGTTCTTCGAGGTTTGGCTAAACAAGCTATTTGATCACTTTTTTCTCTACTGCACCTTGGAAATTTTCTGCACTGTAGTCTCCTTCAGTCTCGATGATGGACAATAATAATGCAAATCATGATGCCAATAATAATCACAATAATAATAGTAGTCCTCTTTACCAAAAAGGGGATACATCCCTACTGGACTGCATCTCCTCAACCTCCATTTATCTCAATTTCTTATGTTATTTTGAGAACAATTCAGGACAAAAACTGGGAAAGAAACTAAAACTCTGTCTGAGAAAACTGAATCAGAGACCCTGTCTATCAGTTCCTGGAAAGTTAACAGATGTTTTACTTTCAAGAGAAGGGAGGAAAATACATAATTGCAGGTTCCATGATCAGCAAGTAGCTTTACAACATTTGTCACACTTATCTCTTAAGGCAAGTTTTTTTTCCCTGCTCTGCCTTCAATATAATTTACTTTTGCAGCCAAGATCCTTCCTATGTCCCTGCTCACAAACTCCTCAGGACCCATTTGTTGCCATTCTTATAAAAAGAATTTTATTTTCAACACCCCAATTCCCACCAGTTTGAATGTATGTTGTAATACAAATGGGAGTGAGAGGAAACATTTTGATAAATACAGTCATAAAGCATTTGAAGACATCTAAAACATCTTTCTCCCACATAAAAAGTTGTTACAGCGCAATACAACTCACAAAGCCTACTATCCCTGTTCAAGATGGTCAGACATCACACCAATTAGATACTATAGGTAGAAAAAGATAAAAAGATTATTTCTATCAAAGCTTGGGATATTGAATAAACCCCAGCTCAGTCTTGGAGAGCAAATTAAAACAAAAAAGCTTACCGAATTGTTGATTCATGTGTTGAAATCATTGTTTCGTATTTCATAATTTCTTCCATCATTTTCTTGGAATTCCTGGTAGCACTCTCTATCTTGTCTGTAATGTGAGGTCAGAGACATAAAAAAATGCATAAGTAAATAGAACCACTAAACAACAAGAGAACTTCATAGATGACTTTCTTAGTCAGTGGTGGTTAGATTCTCACTTGGCTTTGATGCTTCATCAGGGTTATAGCTGATTTGGATTGCTTTGACCAGCTCTCTGGCTTCTGATGTTTTGTTCTCAACCTGATACAAGATGCTTTCCAAATTGTGTAGATCCTTGTCTACGCTGGTTTGGTAATTAGACAGGAAATCTGCAATTCCACAGGTAGTTGGGCAGTAACTACCCTGAAAATACAATAGTATGATTTTTAAATCCCGATTAAAAGCCACATAGTATCTCTTAACACCTAGAGTATGTTTTTTTAAAAAAACTCTTAACTGCCAAATGATATTTGCTACAGAATTTATTTTATTCCTCTGCCCAAGTACAGTTCAAACACAGAGAGAAATATGAAAGCTACTTACAAATCTTTCATCTAAGATGCAGCAGTTATCTCGGGTAGCAACATACTAGAAGAGGAAAAGATAGACATTTCACTAGTTTATCACATATTCTCTTATGTTTAAGTTTTCTATTTAAAACAAATACATTTTGTAAACAGCATACTTACTGCCAGGCATGTTGAAGTAAGAAGTGAAAGGGTGACAAACTCCTCAGACCCATTTGTTTTTTTTTCAACACCCCAATTCCCACCAGTTTGAATGTATGTTGTAATACAAATGGGAGTGAGAGGAAACATTTTGATAAATACAGTCATAAAGCATTTGAAGACATCTAAAACATCTTTCTCCCACATAAAAAGTTGTTACAGCGCAATACAACTCATAAAGCCTACTATCCCTGTTCAAGATGGTCAGACATCACACCAATTAGATACTATAGGTAGAAAAAGATAAAAAGATTATTTCTATCAAAGCTTGGGATATTGAATAAACCCCAGCTCAGTCTTGGAGAGCAAATTAAAACAAAAAAGCTTACCGAATTGTTGATTCATGTGTTGAAATCATTGTTTCGTATTTCATAATTTCTTCCATCATTTTCTTGGAATTCCTGGTAGCACTCTCTATCTTGTCTGTAATGTGAGGTCAGAGACATAAAAAAATGCATAAGTAAATAGAACCACTAAAACAACAAGAGAACTTCATAGATGACTTTCTTAGTCAGTGGTGGTTAGATTCTCACTTGGCTTTGATGCTTCATCAGGGTTATAGCTGATTTGGATTGCTTTGACCAGCTCTCTGGCTTCTGATGTTTTGTTCTCAACCTGATACAAGATGCTTTCCAAATTGTGTAGATCCTTGTCTACGCTGGTTTGGTAATTAGACAGGAAATCTGCAATTCCACAGGTAGTTGGGCAGTAACTACCCTGAAAATACAATAGTATGATTTTTAAATCCCGATTAAAAGCCACATAGTATCTCTTAACACCTAGAGTATGTTTTTTTAAAAAAACTCTTAACTGCCAAATGATATTTGCTACAGAATTTATTTTATTCCTCTGCCCAAGTACAGTTCAAACACAGAGAGAAATATGAAAGCTACTTACAAATCTTTCATCTAAGATGCAGCAGTTATCTCGGGTAGCAACATACTAGAAGAGGAAAAGATAGACATTTCACTAGTTTATCACATATTCTCTTATGTTTAAGTTTTCTATTTAAAACAAATACATTTTGTAAACAGCATACTTACTGCCAGGCATGTTGAAGTAAGAAGTGAAAGGGTGTAGAAGCAGAAGATTACACTGTGAGGACGCAAGGACCAACTCATGGTGTCTGGTGCCGGGTGATCTAAGCCTGGAGGGGCAGAACTCTGACCTCCTAGGCTCCAATTGTCCCTTTATTTAAGCTCTGAGGATGGCAGAACTGCCAGTGGCTGGCGCTGATCACGGGGCCTTCTTACCAGGAAGGTGGGAAGTCTTTCCCGTCTCTTTTTTTTCTCGTCTTGGCCCCAGACCAGTGTTCAGTCAGGTTCCCAGATGTTGCACACACGTCTAAGCTCCACCTTGCTGGTCCAGCTCAACGCTTCACCAGGGAAGCCAACACTTCTGCAAAGGCTAGACAAAAATTACCCTCACTCTGAGGAGGGAGGGGGTGTGGGAGGTTGTGTGTTGCAACTGCTTCCAGGACAGACCCAGGAGAGAGCAAACACAGCCACTGCTGACCTGGGCCAGAGCAAACCGCTCCCACCTTCACTTGGAGCCTGGTACCAGAACCCAAATGCCCCAATTACCGCAAGTCCATTCAGACATAGGAGATGAGAGAGCATCATTATTTTTAACCTGTGCCAATGGCAGGTGGAAATTGCCTCCTAGCTGGTCTCAGCATGTCACTATTGCCAGGAATGAAAGCCTAACCCACTGCTTTGGCCATTTTCCTTTTTTAAAAAATTGAAATATATTTAACATTATGACATAATTAATATTATAATTAGCATTATATTTGTTTCAATGATAAAGCAGAATAATTTGATATTTGTACATATTATGAAATGATCACCACAATATAGTTAACATGCATCACCACACGTAGTTAAAGAAACCTTCTTTTCTTGTGATGAGAACTTTTAAGATCTACCCTTTTAGCAACTTTCAAATACAGTACTATTTACTATGCTATACCTTATATCCCGGGCTTAACTTACTTTATAGCTAGAAGTCTGCATTTTTGATGTCCTTTACTTATCTGTTGATTATTTTATTCCTCTGCCCAAGTACAGTTCAAACACAGAGAGAAATATGAAAGCTACTTACAAATCTTTCATCTAAGATGCAGCAGTTATCTCGGGTAGCAACATACTAGAAGAGGAAAAGATAGACATTTCACTAGTTTATCACATATTCTCTTATGTTTAAGTTTTCTATTTAAAACAAATACATTTTGTAAACAGCATACTTACTGCCAGGCATGTTGAAGTAAGAAGTGAAAGGGTGTAGAAGCAGAAGATTACACTGTGAGGACGCAAGGACCAACTCATGGTGTCTGGTGCCAGGTGATCTAAGCCTGGAGGGCAGAACTCTGACCTCCTAGGCTCCAATTGTCCCTTTATTTAAGCTCTGAGGATGGCAGAACTGCCAGTGGCTGGCGCTGATCACGGGGCCTTCTTACCAGGAAGGTGGGAAGTCTTTCCCGTCTCTTTTTTTTCTCGTCTTGGCCCCAGACCAGTGTTCAGTCAGGTTCCCAGATGTTGCACACACGTCTAAGCTCCACCTTGCTGGTCCAGCTCAACGCTTCACCAGGGAAGCCAACACTTCTGCAAAGGCTAGACAAAAATTACCCTCACTCTGAGGAGGGAGGGGGTGTGGGAGGTTGTGTGTTGCAACTGCTTCCAGGACAGACCCAGGAGAGAGCAAACACAGCCACTGCTGACCTGGGCCAGAGCAAACCGCTCCCACCTTCACTTGGAGCCTGGTACCAGAACCCAAATGCCCCAATTACCGCAAGTCCATTCAGACATAGGAGATGAGAGAGCATCATTATTTTTAACCTGTGCCAATGGCAGGTGGAAATTGCCTCCTAGCTGGTCTCAGCATGTCACTATTGCCAGGAATGAAAGCCTAACCCACTGCTTTGGCCATTTTCCTTTTTTAAAAAATTGAAATATATTTAACATTATGACATAATTAATATTATAATTAGCATTATATTTGTTTCAATGATAAAGCAGAATAATTTGATATTTGTACATATTATGAAATGATCACCACAATATAGTTAACATGCATCACCACACGTAGTTAAAGAAACCTTCTTTTCTTGTGATGAGAACTTTTAAGATCTACCCTTTTAGCAACTTTCAAATACAGTACTATTTACTATGCTATACCTTATATCCCCGGGCTTAACTTACTTTATAGCTAGAAGTCTGCATTTTTTGATGTCCTTTACTTATCTGTTGATTATTTTCACAGACTCTGTTTGCAGTGGGCTTTTTCTCCCCGCATGGTAGAGTGAGTACACATGCCCTCTTCATTTTATTTTATTATGTTAACCATTTTAAAATAATTTTATTTATTTCCTGACAGCACTTGGTCTTTTCTCTAGTTGAGGAGAGTGGGGGCTGCCCTCGAGTTGCTGTGCATGGGCTTTGCCTTGCAGTGGTTTCTCCTTGCAGTGGTTTCTCATTGCAGGCTCTAGGGAGTGGGGGCTTCAGTTGTTTCGGCACTTGCGCTCAGTAGCTGCAGTTCAGGCTCTAGAGCACAGACTTAATAGTTGTGGCACACAGGCTTAGCTGCTCCAAGGCATGTGGGATCTTCCTGGACCAAGGATTGCACCTATGTCTCCTGCACTGGCAGTGGGATTCTTTACCACCAAGCCCCTGTTAGCTATTTTTTACTGAAGTATAATTTACAATGTTGTATTAGTTTCAGCAGGTGTACAAGTGACTCTCTCTCTCTCTCTCACACACACACACACACACACAACCTAAAAAGAGTCTGAACACATATCTATATGTATGTGCACATTTTCCATTATAGGTTTTTACAAGATACTGAATATAGCTCCCTGTGCTATGCTGTAGGCCCTTGTGGCTTATCTATTTTTATATATAGTAGCATATATGTGTTAATCCCAAACTCCTAATTTATCTCTCCCCTTCCTCCATCCCTTTCAGAAACCACAAGTTGGTCTTCTGTTTGTGAATCTATTTCTGTTCTGTAAATAAATTCATTTGTATCATTTTTCAGATTTGGCAACAAGTGATAGTGTATGATACTAATTTTTTTAAAAATTATCCCAATGATAAAGCAGAATAATTTGATATTTGTACATATTATGAAATGATCACCACAATATAGTTAACATGCATCACCACACGTAGTTAAAGAAACCTTCTTTTCTTGTGATGAGAACTTTTAAGATCTACCCTTTTAGCAACTTTCAAATACAGTACTATTTACTATGCTATACCTTATATCCCCGGGCTTAACTTACTTTATAGCTAGAAGTCTGCATTTTTTGATGTCCTTTACTTATCTGTTGATTATTTTCACAGACTCTGTTTGCAGTGGGCTTTTTCTCCCCGCATGGTAGAGTGAGTACACATGCCCTCTTCATTTTATTTTATTATGTTAACCATTTTAAAATAATTTTATTTATTTCCTGACAGCACTTGGTCTTTTCTCTAGTTGAGGAGAGTGGGGGCTGCCCTCGAGTTGCTGTGCATGGGCTTTGCCTTGCAGTGGTTTCTCCTTGCAGTGGTTTCTCATTGCAGGCTCTAGGGAGTGGGGGCTTCAGTTGTTTCGGCACTTGCGCTCAGTAGCTGCAGTTCAGGCTCTAGAGCACAGACTTAATAGTTGTGGCACACAGGCTTAGCTGCTCCAAGGCATGTGGGATCTTCCTGGACCAAGGATTGCACCTATGTCTCCTGCACTGGCAGTGGGATTCTTTACCACCAAGCCCCTGTTAGCTATTTTTTACTGAAGTATAATTTACAATGTTGTATTAGTTTCAGCAGGTGTACAAGTGACTCTCTCTCTCTCTCACACACACACACACACACACAACCTAAAAAGAGTCTGAACACATATCTATATGTATGTGCACATTTTCCATTATAGGTTTTTACAAGATACTGAATATAGCTCCCTGTGCTATGCTGTAGGCCCTTGTGGCTTATCTATTTTTATATATAGTAGCATATATGTGTTAATCCCAAACTCCTAATTTATCTCTCCCCTTCCTCCATCCCTTTCAGAAACCACAAGTTGGTCTTCTGTTTGTGAATCTATTTCTGTTCTGTAAATAAATTCATTTGTATCATTTTTCAGATTTGGCAACAAGTGATAGTGTATGATACTTGTCTTCTGACTTACTTCACTTAGCATGATAATCTCTAGATCCATCTATGTTGCTGCAAATGACATTATTTCATTCTTTTTATGGCTGAGTAGTATTCCATTGTGTACATATACCACATCTTCTTTATCCACTCCTATATTGATGGACATTGAGGTTGCTTCCATGTCTTGGGTATTGTAAATAGTGCAATGAACATTGGGGTGCAGCTATCTTTTGATATTGCGGTTTTCTCTGAATATATGTCCCTGAATGGCATATATTTACATTCCCATGAACAGTGCAGTGACTTTTTGAGCTCAGCTCCTCCCTCTGTCTGGAAGTATCTGCTGGTGTAGCACCACACCTACCACAGGGGGAAAACAAGTCAGGAGCCTACTTTGTTTTTCCTGAGGTTCCATCTAGTCACTTCAGAGGAAAGCCTGGCTACAGGAGGCAGGGGCTAGAAAAATCCATGTCTGCATATTGACTAGGGGCATAACTGGGGAAGGGGGGCAAAATGAAATATTAGGCAGAAGCTGACTTTTCTCTCTACCTCTCAGGTTTCCTGTGTATTGGGACATGTTTATCATGATCTCCTACTGCTAATTTACAATTATGCACTATTGTTATCCCTGCTTTTAGTACCTCTCATTTCATTTTCTGAAAGCCAGCTTACTGTGAATTTTGATTAAATATTTAATGAGAGGGTTACATCTAAATTGAGGTAAGTACTAATACTTCAATGCTTCACCCTAAATCTTTACAAAAGAATAATTTCTTTGACTTGAAACAAAGATAAATATTCCTATTCAATAAATAATCAATAATTACTGTAACAAAGCAAATACATCAAACCAAATTTGTTGCCTTTTCTTTTCTCCTTAATATTCGCCCTCTTTAACTTACCAATCATTGTCAATCACATCACCAAACACTAGCCAGTGAAAGCCGCTCAGTCTCCCACCTCCTCCTCATTTATTCATCTCAGCACTTGTTGAAGCTTACTATTAAACTATTTTCTCACTGTCACTTCTGTTTTATTGCTGTTTTCTCTTTCCATGGCCAATATTCCAAGAAGGCCTGTTTGTTTCTTGTCTGGACTGCTTGTCTACACTGTTACCTGATTTCCATTCTTCTACTTCAGTGACCTCCTGCTCCATTTGTCACACTGCAGACTGATTGTTCTTCCTATAAATGTAGCTCTGAGTGTGATGTTAACCTGTTCGAAAACCTCTGATGACTGTCTATCTCCCATCACAGAGAAAGTAAACATCATAAATGTCCCTTCCTATCATTGCTGCTTTTTCTCTCTTGACTCTATTTCCTGCACCTTCTAGTCTAGTCAAATTGAATCACACAACATCCCACAGAGAAACCCTGTTGTCCCATCTCTCATATATGTTTCCTTTTTAACGTGTTGCTGCCTGGAACTGGATTGCCTTTTGCCTTACACATACTCCTGCATCTCTGGCTGTGTGTGCATCCCTACTTCCCCCAAAACCAAAACCTGGCCCTAAAGACCAGCTTCCATCTTTCATAGCACTTACAGAAACCTACACATGCTGCATCCACCTCATTAGATTGCAAACTAACAGCTATACTAATACCCATGTGATGGCAATAGCCATAGAAATACTGTGTGCATATGCTGAGTCACTTGGTTGTGTGTAACTCTCTGTGATTCCATGTAATTCTCTCAAATATTAAAGCACATTATTAGTCATAATTTTATAAAAATGTTACAGTGACCCAGAGTAGGTAGATAGACTGTTGCTCACCAGACTCCTTTGTTCGTGAGACTCTCTAAGCAAGAATACTGGAGTGGGTAGTCATTCCCTTCTCTAGGGATTCTTCCTGACCCAGGGATTGAGCCTCAATCTCTTGCATTATAGGCAGATTCTTTACTGTCTGAGCCACCAAGGAAGCTTCTATGAAAATATTAAACACTCTTTAATGATTTGATAGTACTAAGTTGACTTGGACTGGAAGTAAGCCTTTAGATTAAATTTGCATTTCTAATGACACTTAAAACTTCCCAATTGCAAAAATAAATGACTTTGGGAAGGGTAATTATATAAAGATAAATGAATAATCAATCAGAAAATAGCTGTTGATAAGGTGAGTCTATAAAAAACTAATTGCCATCTCCTATAGGAACAACAGCCAATGAAAATACATAATGGAAGAAAAAATATATTTATAATTTCTACCACAAACACACATGACTAGATACAATATCTATGGGAAAATTAACAAGAAATTAGTAAGGTTGATATTACTAAAAGCTTCAAATAATACTATCAGGATATAAAATAAGAAGGCCTGTTTGTTTCTTGTCTGGACTGCTTGTCTACACTGTTACCTGATTTCCATTCTTCTACTTCAGTGACCTCCTGCTCCATTTGTCACACTGCAGACTGATTGTTCTTCCTATAAATGTAGCTCTGAGTGTGATGTTAACCTGTTCGAAAACCTCTGATGACTGTCTATCTCCCTCACAGAGAAAGTAAACATCATAAATGTCCCTTCCTATCATTGCTGCTTTTCTCTCTTGACTCTATTTCCTGCACCTTCTAGTCTAGTCAAATTGAATCACACAACATCCCACAGAGAAACCCTGTTGTCCCATCTCTCATATATGTTTCCTTTTTAACGTGTTGCTGCCTGGAACTGGATTGCCTTTTGCCTTACACATACTCCTGCATCTCTGGCTGTGTGTGCATCCCTACTTCCCCCAAAACCAAAACCTGGCCCTAAAGACCAGCTTCCATCTTTCATAGCACTTACAGAAACCTACACATGCTGCATCCACCTCATTAGATTGTAAACTAACAGCTATACTAATACCCATGTGATGGCAATAGCCATAGAAATACTGTGTGCATATGCTGAGTCACTTGGTTGTGTGTAACTCTCTGTGATTCCATGTAATTCTCTCAAATATTAAAGCACATTATTAGTCATAATTTTATAAAAATGTTACAGTGGCCCAGAGTAGGTAGATAGACTGTTGCTCACCAGACTCCTTTGTTCGTGAGACTCTCTAAGCAAGAATACTGGAGTGGGTAGTCATTCCCTTCTCTAGGGATTCTTCCTGACCCAGGGATTGAGCCTCAATCTCTTGCATTATAGGCAGATTCTTTACTGTCTGAGCCACCAAGGAAGCTTCTATGAAAATATTAAACACTCTTTAATGATTTGATAGTACTAAGTTGACTTGGACTGAAAGTAAGCCTTTAGATTAAATTTGCATTTCTAATGACACTTAAAACTTCCCAATTGCAAAAATAAATGACTTTGGGAAGGGTAATTATATAAAGATAAATGAATAATCAATCAGAAAATAGCTGTTGATAAGGTGAGTCTATAAAAAACTAATTGCCATCTCCTATAGGAACAACAGCCAATGAAAATACATAATGGAAGAAAAAATATATTTATAATTTCTACCACAAACACACATGACTAGATACAATATCTATGGGAAAATTAACAAGAAATTAGTAAGGTTGATATTACTAAAAGCTTCAAATAATACTATCAGGATATAAAATAAGAATTGAAGAAATTAAAATCATGCCCTATGCCCAAATAAAAAGATTCCATAAAATTGTCAATTATTTTCATGATAGTTTAGAACTGTATTGATATTGTATAAAAATATAAATTCTATTTTTTCTTCTTTCTCTTTTTTCTTTTATAAAAAAGGGTTAGATAAGATATTTCTAAAACTCAAATGAAAACAAAATTATCTTTGAAAATTCTAAACAAGAAGAAAAATGAAACCAAAACAATCTCTCAAATATTAAAGTGTATTATTAATCCATAATTTTTAAATGATGTTACACTGGTCCACAGTAGGTAGAAAGATAAATACTGTTCAGATATGTCTAAATATATGTTGGTGTTTAGTGTGATCAAGCTGGCATTGCATAGGGGATGGTAGAAAAAATTATTCATATGTGTTGTTAGTACAGTTGAGAAGCTCTCTGCAATTAACTGCAGGCTGATTCTGTACTGTTCCCCAGAGAAGAGAACATTTCATTGTTTAATTTAGGTGGAAAGGCCACCCATCCAAGATGAAATTATAATAGAACCAGTTGGCTTGCCTTTTGAAAAGGAGTACATCTTACAAGTAAGCATGTTGGGCAGGGCATGTTGTCATTATGATTCTTTTTGCTAAAGATCATAAAATACTGATTTCTTGAATTTAAGGTAACAATTTATAACTTTATGCTGAATATATATATAGTGTATATAGCATAACTTCATACGCAGAGGTTGATAAGCACTTCTGTTGAGGAAACTGAAAATTCTGTCTTGCACAATTTTAGAAATGTAGTATATTTATAACTAACAATGGGGCTTTCCTGCTGGTTTACACAGTAAAGAACCCTCCTGCCAATGCAGGAGATGTAGTAAGTGACTAACACAAACAGTATATGCTGGTTTGGGCTGACTTGCCTAGAAAATGTGTTATCACAGTTTTATGGAAAAGACTTTTTTGTTGTTTGCCAGAATCTCAAGTCCTAAATCAGAATCCTATCAGATAAGATGCTTCCTAGGAGAAAATGGCCAACAGTGACTTAGTGACCTCCAATGGCCTTGCATTCAGGCACTTAGCTTTTATTAAATTTTAACTAGTTGTTGTCTTCCATGTTTGGGGTACTCTTTCCTCTGATAAATTATAAATGATTAATGAATTCCAGGAAAGAAGAGAATTTCTTAAATCAAATTTCGTCTACTTCCCAGTTGATTTTCTGAGAAAGTAGCATAGATAATATTTAAGCTAAAATAATCCTTTCATTTAATTCAGAGGTCAGTGGACCTGCTTACTGAAATAGTAATTTCCCAAAGTACCTATCATCCAATTATTTGTGCTATAATTTGAAAATAGAACATCTATTGTTGTCTTCATGTATATTGACAATTCACTCTATGATCCCCATTTCTGTTTTGTTCATCTCTGCTCCAAATTGTTTCCTGAATTTGAAGATGTCCTAGACTGTGACAAATGTGAAGGAATAATAGAAAGAACTACTGATTTGATGTCACGCTGTAGTTTTGTTGATGCTGTTTTATATATTCTGTCATTTAATCCTCGTTCAGATATGTCTAAATATATGTTGGTGTTTAGTGTGATCAAGCTGGCATTGAAAGGAGTAAAATTATTCATATGTGTTGTTAGTACAGTTGAGAAGCTCTCTGCAATTAACTGCAGGCTGATTCTGTACTGTTCCCCAGAGAAGAGAACATTTCATTGTTTAATTTAGGTGGAAAGGCCACCCATCCAAGATGAAATTATAATAGAACCAGTTGGCTTGCCTTTTGAAAAGGAGTACATCTTACAAGTAAGCATGTTGGGCAGGGCATGTTGTCATTATGATTCTTTTTGCTAAAGATCATAAAATACTGATTTCTTGAATTTAAGGTAACAATTTATAACTTTATGCTGAATATATATATAGTGTATATAGCATAACTTCATACGCAGAGGTTGATAAGCACTTCTGTTGAGGAAACTGAAAATTCTGTCTTGCACAATTTTAGAAATGTAGTATATTTATAACTAACAATGGGGGCTTTCCTGCTGGTTTACACAGTAAAGAACCCTCCTGCCAATGCAGGAGATGTAGTAAGTGACTAACACAAACAGTATATGCTGGTTTGGGCTGACTTGCCTAGAAAATGTGTTATCACAGTTTTATGGAAAAGACTTTTTTGTTGTTTGCCAGAATCTCAAGTCCTAAATCAGAATCCTATCAGATAAGATGCTTCCTAGGAGAAAATGGCCAACAGTGACTTAGTGACCTCCAATGGCCTTGCATTCAGGCACTTAGCTTTTATTAAATTTTAACTAGTTGTTGTCTTCCATGTTTGGGGTACTCTTTCCTCTGATAAATTATAAATGATTAATGAATTCCAGGAAAGAAGAGAATTTCTTAAATCAAATTTCGTCTACTTCCCAGTTGATTTTCTGAGAAAGTAGCATAGATAATATTTAAGCTAAAATAATCCTTTCATTTAATTCAGAGGTCAGTGGACCTGCTTACTGAAATAGTAATTTCCCAAAGTACCTATCATCCAATTATTTGTGCTATAATTTGAAAATAGAACATCTATTGTTGTCTTCATGTATATTGACAATTCACTCTATGATCCCCATTTCTGTTTTGTTCATCTCTGCTCCAAATTGTTTCCTGAATTTGAAGATGTCCTAGACTGTGACAAATGTGAAGGAATAATAGAAAGAACTACTGATTTGATGTCACGCTGTAGTTTTGTTGATGCTGTTTTATATATTCTGTCATTTAATCCTCACGACAAGCCTTGTAGTCATTAACCATGACTGCAATATAAACATGAAGCACTTATTTGTATGTTATTTTTAAATATTTAATTAGAGGATAATTGCTTTATAATGTTGTGTTGGTTTCTGTCACACAACAACATGCATCAACCATGAGTGTGTGCACGCTCAGTGGCCTCAGTTGGGTTCGACTCTTTGAGACCCTATGAACTGTAGCTCTCCAGGCTCCTCTGTCCATAGGATTCTCCAGGAAAGAATACTGGAGTGGTTGACGTGCCCTCTTCTAGGGGATCTTCCTGACTCAGGGATTTTCCTGACCCAGGGATTAAGCTTGCGTCTCCTAAGTCTCCTTGCATTTCAGGTAGATTCTTTACTGCGGAACCACCCAGGAAGCCCTGAATCAGCCATAAGTGTATATATGTGTGAGGGTCCCTATTGAACCTCCTTCTCACCTCCCCATCCTCACCCTCCCACCCCTCAGGTCAGGACAGAGCACCAGGTTGGGCTTCCTGTCTTTTCTGGTGGGGAGGGGGATCTTCTTGTCTTATACAGCAACTTCCCACTATCTATTTTACACATGGTGAAGTATATATTTCATTGCTACTCTCTCAGTTGGTCCCACCCTCTCCTTCCCCTGCTGTGTCCACAGGTCTGTTATTTACATCTGTGTCTCTGTTCCTGTCCTGCAAACAGGTTCATCAGTATCATGAGAGAAGCACTTCTTAACCTAAGGTGATATACAAATATAAAATGTTATCATGAGAATCAGTTATTCACTGATGAAATGCGTTCCTAGTGGAGTTTATAGATTTAAGAAAATAATGTGTGCACGTATATGCATATATGTGTGTGACTGTATGAATTCATATTTACATATGTCTTTATCTATCTAATCTGCCTATCTATGTTCTTCTCTGGATTAGAAATAAGGCTGACTATTCACCATCTTTCTCAAATCTGATTATCAGTTCTTTTATAATGCTTGTATTTTCAGTCTAATTTTAGATGGAAGCATTTTCTCAATGCTGACCACATGGTTAAAATGAATAGGACTTGACAAATTGATTTCTCTCCATAATTTAAAGGGAGATATATCAGTTGGACGATCCAAGGACACTCAGATCAATGCCAACATTATATGTCTATTTTTCTAACATTAAACCATTTACAGATCTAAGCTAAATGTATAGTCTTACTCTTCAGAATCAGAGTTCCTCAAAATAGGCAAAACAAAATGACCTGTTGACACTGTTGAAAAATCAGTCCTACCTCATAGTAAAAATATTCCATGAAGGGAAACAAAGTTATCTGGTAGAATATTTGCTTTGTTTATAAAAATAGCCCAGGGAAAGTGAAAATGAAAATGTTTTCTTGATAGTTTCACTATGTAAATCAAAGACAGAAAAACATCATGAGATGACAGGTAATACAGGTTTCTACCTGGGGGTGGGGCAGGAGTCACAGATTGGGTTTTGAACTTCTTAATTTTTTAAAGGAAGTTTCACTGGATGTGTTCATGGAAGCATCTGGCTGAGGGCATGGGCAGGGTTTTATTGTGTTTTTTTCAGCTTAACAATCTTGATGGGCCTTTATTCCAGGGCAGGGGTGTTTAGAAAGTACTATGAATGGCATTTAGGAAATTAACCACTGAGTGGGCTTAGAGAAGGATTATTCTAGTCAGAATTACATGAAGAGCCCCAAAGGGTCAAGAATGAGACATTTTTAATGCTGGCTGGAGATTGAGAAATGTGTTGAGACTGCCCTGGATTAAGACAAAGTGGAATGGAGAAATCAGATTTAAGAGTTTGCTTTAAGTGTTTGTTGTGCCAAACTGAGTTCCTTACTGAGTTCCTGGCTTGTTTTGTTTGTTTCTATGTTTACAAAATTTGAAATTTGAGATCCCTTGCCCTACGAATGAATTTTCACCACTATTTTTCATTTGTTTGAGAAACTCTGATCATTTTGTCCAATAAATTATCTTTGGAGGAAAACAGAAATCTATTAGAAATAAGGCTGACTATTCACCATCTTTCTCAAATCTGATTATCAGTTCTTTTATAATGCTTGTATTTTCAGTCTAATTTTAGATGGAAGCATTTTCTCAATGCTGACCACATGGTTAAAATGAATAGGACTTGACAAATTGATTTCTCTCCATAATTTAAAGGGAGATATATCAGTTGGACGATCCAAGGACACTCAGATCAATGCCAACATTATATGTCTATTTTTCTAACATTAAACCATTTACAGATCTAAGCTAAATGTATAGTCTTACTCTTCAGAATCAGAGTTCCTCAAAATAGGCAAAACAAAATGACCTGTTGACACTGTTGAAAAATCAGTCCTACCTCATAGTAAAAATATTCCATGAAGGGAAACAAAGTTATCTGGTAGAATATTTGCTTTGTTTATAAAAATAGCCCAGGGAAAGTGAAAATGAAAATGTTTTCTTGATAGTTTCACTATGTAAATCAAAGACAGAAAAACATCATGAGATGACAGGTAATACAGGTTTCTACCTGGGGGTGGGGCAGGAGTCACAGATTGGGTTTTGAACTTCTTAATTTTTTAAAGGAAGTTTCACTGGATGTGTTCATGGAAGCATCTGGCTGAGGGCATGGGCAGGGTTTTATTGTGTTTTTTTCAGCTTAACAATCTTGATGGGCCTTATTCCAGGGCAGGGGTGTTTAGAAAGTACTATGAATGGCATTTAGGAAATTAACCACTGAGTGGGCTTAGAGAAGGATTATTCTAGTCAGAATTACATGAAGAGCCCCAAAGGGTCAAGAATGAGACATTTTTAATGCTGGCTGGAGATTGAGAAATGTGTTGAGACTGCCCTGGATTAAGACAAAGTGGAATGGAGAAATCAGATTTAAGAGTTTGCTTTAAGTGTTTGTTGTGCCAAACTGAGTTCCTTACTGAGTTCCTGGCTTGTTTTGTTTGTTTCTATGTTTACAAAATTTGAAATTTGAGATCCCTTGCCCTACGAATGAATTTTCACCACTATTTTTCATTTGTTTGAGAAACTCTGATCATTTTGTCCAATAAATTATCTTTGGAGGAAAACAGAAATCTATTCCCAAAGAAAGGAGGGAAGGAAAGAAGAATGCTGTCAGATCAATGGAATGGTTCATCTTATCTTACTTAATGCCCATGTTTACTTTAACCTCCCATCCAGAAAGAGGCTAAAATAAACATTTGTAAGACTTGTATCTCTGTTTTAAATTGTAACTACTTGGATTAGTTACTACCTTACTGTGATTATACTTTGGTCCTTCCTGTTCACAGCTAAGCTCTTAAAGAACATATCGTGTCTTACGGGTATCTCCTATGGGCTTTTTGAAGGACGTTGCTTCATCCCTGAAAGATGACATGTGCCGCTGTCCTTCTTTACTCAGAGATGGCTGTGTGTGTTTTACCTTGAGAGATGGAGCAGTGACCTCTGATCAGTAAACAAAGATATGATTGGTAAACAGCCAAATATTTGCTGAATGTTTTGCAAGGAAGACCAGAGTGTAAAGCACATTCCTGGTTGATAACTATTGTGCCTGAAGGACTAACTGGGACAAGCTTATCCATCAAGGAACAAAATAAATCAAAATTCAGAACATTGTGTTTCATATTTTATAAACCACACACAGAAAATTCTGTTTACCAAGATCAAGGGAACTAATTGCTTAATCACACATGTCTCTATGTCTGAAGTTATCCAATATTGTTACCTCAGCACTTCCTGTGGACCTACCTCAACTTTCTATATTAAGTTAATTTCATTGATATTTAATTCTGCGTCATCTCATTTTGGGCGAGGAAGGCCTCTGCCTCAACTCTCTCATGCCTACCTCACGTCGTAAACTGACTCTGGCTCGGACAGATGGACTGTATGGAATTATTCTAGGAAAATTCCTGAAATACTGCTTCATCAAATACGCACCCCTAAATTTGGTTAAAGGGTCACTGAACACTTTCCCATGATGCTCCCGCACTGGCTCTCAGACCCAGTGCTTATTGAGCAAGTACTGTATTCCAGGTTCTCCTTGTCCAACACAATAAGCAAAATAAACAAAATCCTGCTTCCAGGAAGTTTTCCCTCTTGTGGAGAGAACGAGGCAATAAACAATCTCTTGGAGATGCCAATTGGTGACAGAGGCGGTGACCAAAAATGTCCTCAGTTCCAGGGAGTCAGGGCTGGCCGTGGTCTGGTGATCCGGGAGCACTCTGGGCAAGTCGCGACCGCACTTAATGCCCATGTTTACTTTAACCTCCCATCCAGAAAGAGGCGAAAATAAACATTTGTAAGACTTGTATCTCTGTTTTAAATTGTAACTACTTGGATTAGTTACTGCCTTACTGTGATTATACTTTGGTCCTTCCTGTTCACAGCTAAGCTCTTAAAGAACATATCGTGTCTTACGGGTATCTCCTATGGGCTTTTTGAAGGACGTTGCTTCATCCCTGAAAGATGACATGTGCCGCTGTCCTTCTTTACTCAGAGATGGCTGTGTGTGTTTTACCTTGAGAGATGGAGCAGTGACCTCTGATCAGTAAACAAAGATATGATTGGTAAACAGCCAAATATTTGCTGAATGTTTTGCAAGGAAGACCAGAGTGTAAAGCACATTCCTGGTTGATAACTATTGTGCCTGAAGGACTAACTGGGACAAGCTTATCCATCAAGGAACAAAATAAATCAAAATTCAGAACATTGTGTTTCATATTTTATAAACCACACACAGAAAATTCTGTTTACCAAGATCAAGGGAACTAATTGCTTAATCACACATGTCTCTATGTCTGAAGTTATCCAATATTGTTACCTCAGCACTTCCTGTGGACCTACCTCAACTTTCTATATTAAGTTAATTTCATTGATATTTAATTCTGCGTCATCTCATTTTGGGCGAGGAAGGCCTCTGCCTCAACTCTCTCATGCCTACCTCACGTCGTAAACTGACTCTGGCTCGGACAGATGGACTGTATGGAATTATTCTAGGAAAATTCCTGAAATACTGCTTCATCAAATACGCACCCCTAAATTTGGTTAAAGGGTCACTGAACACTTTCCCATGATGCTCCCGCACTGGCTCTCAGACCCAGTGCTTATTGAGCAAGTACTGTATTCCAGGTTCTCCTTGTCCAACACAATAAGCAAAATAAACAAAATCCTGCTTCCAGGAAGTTTTCCCTCTTGTGGAGAGAACGAGGCAATAAACAATCTCTTGGAGATGCCAATTGGTGACAGAGGCGGTGACCAAAAATGTCCTCAGTTCCAGGGAGTCAGGGCTGGCCGTGGTCTGGTGATCCGGGAAGCACTCTGCTGGGGGCTGAGACGTGGCTGGGTCTGCGGAGGGCAAGTCGCGAACCGCATGGCTGGCTCACAATTGACACCTACAGGCCTCAGAAGGGTGGGTAGTTTAGAGCCAACATACATTTTTTTTTCATTTGGGGTTGTTGGGAATTTGACAAAACCAGCAAAGTGACAGAGTGACAACAAAGTAGAGGATCCTTGTAAAAGTTAACCCCTAAACACCACCAAGTCCATCAAGCCACATCTGCTTACTACTGGCATGTCTGGGATCCTCTGACCACAATATTTTCCTCATCAAAAGCTTCCAAGGACCTCTTGTGCGCGTGCTAAACTGTTTCAGTGCCCGACTCTTGGCAGCCCTCCACCCGGCTCATCTGTACCATGGGATTCTCCTGGAAGGAATATTGGAGTGGACGCCCATGCCCTCCTCCAAGGGGATTTTCCCGACCCAGGGATCAAACCCATCTCTTAATGTGTCCTGCATTGGAGGTGGGTTCTTTACCACTAGGACCATCTGAGAAGCTCAGAAGTTGAGGATATGAGCTCCTAAAGATAGGCTGTTAGGAAAAAGCCCTTAGGAGAGAATTATGGGATCAAAGAATACAAATGAGGTGACTGAAGTAGTTATACAAAGCCATTTAAGGGTATAAGGATAACATTTTATTTCTATATTTCTATATTTCTTCTACATGACTTCTTTAGAATGCTACTTAGGTTTTTGTTTTTTTTTTTTTTGTTTAAAAACACAGATACCTCAGCTTCGTTCCAAATCAACTGAATCAATGTATCAGGGTGTGGACCCCAGGAATTTTATTCACAAGCTTCCCCAGATGATCACCTTGCCCAGGAAAGGGGGAGAATTCCTGACTTACGCTGAACTGCAGAATAATCACACTGGCTTTGCATAAGGAGACCTCGATTTCTCCTCTGCCATCTCAAAGCTCACATAATCCTCTTTGTTATATTGGGTTGGCCAAAAAGTTTGTTCAGGCTCTTTCGTGAGATGCGATGAAAACCCTGAACAAACTTGTTGGCCTACTCAATTTAACAAAATCCTGCTTCCAGGGTGGGGGCAAAAATTGGAGACGTGGGCTGTGGTCTGGGGGGGGATCCGGGAAGCACTCTGCTGGGGGCTGAGACGTGGCTGGGTCTGCGGAGGGCGAGTCGCGAACCGCATGGCTGGCTCACAATTGACACCTACAGGCCTCAGAAGGGTGGGTAGTTTAGAGCCAACATACATTTTTTTTTCATTTGGGGTTGTTGGGAATTTGACAAAACCAGCAAAGTGACAGAGTGACAACAAAGTAGAGGATCCTTGTAAAAGTTAACCCCTAAACACCACCAAGTCCATCAAGCCACATCTGCTTACTACTGGCATGTCTGGGATCCTCTGACCACAATATTTTCCTCATCAAAAGCTTCCAAGGACCTCTTGTGCGCGTGCTAAACTGTTTCAGTGCCCGACTCTTGGCAGCCCTCCACCCGGCTCATCTGTACCATGGGATTCTCCTGGAAGGAATATTGGAGTGGACGCCCATGCCCTCCTCCAAGGGGATTTTCCCGACCCAGGGATCAAACCCATCTCTTAATGTGTCCTGCATTGGAGGTGGGTTCTTTACCACTAGGACCATCTGAGAAGCTCAGAAGTTGAGGATATGAGCTCCTAAAGATAGGCTGTTAGGAAAAAGCCCTTAGGAGAGAATTATGGGATCAAAGAATACAAATGAGGTGACTGAAGTAGTTATACAAAGCCATTTAAGGGTATAAGGATAACATTTTATTTCTATATTTCTATATTTCTTCTACATGACTTCTTTAGAATGCTACTTAGGTTTTTGTTTTTTTTTTTTTTTGTTTAAAAACACAGATACCTCAGCTTCGTTCCAAATCAACTGAATCAATGTATCAGGGTGTGGACCCCAGGAATTTTATTCACAAGCTTCCCCAGATGATCACCTTGCCCAGGAAAGGGGGAGAATTCCTGACTTACGCTGAACTGCAGAATAATCACACTGGCTTTGCATAAGGAGACCTCGATTTCTCCTCTGCCATCTCAAAGCTCACATAATCCTCTTTGTTATATTGGGTTGGCCAAAAAGTTTGTTCAGGCTCTTTCGTGAGATGCGATGAAAACCCTGAACAAACTTGTTGGCCTACTCAATTTAATCCAAAGACATGTGAAATCATTTATTGTGACAAAAAGAATAAAACATCAAACTACTCCCGTTTCTTCTATTCAAGCTAAAGTTAGATTTTTGATGAGTAAATTTATTGATATGTACCGCTTTGTAAGTTTTCCTTCAATGCTGCCGAAGGAATGAAAAGTAGACTGGAGCTCAGTCCAAGGCCTTAACACGGTGCAGGAGTCCTTGTATAAGCAAAGAATTCAAGAGAGAATGTGAAGACACTGCAAGCACATCAGAGAAATAGACTAGAAAGGACTTAGGGAAGGATTGAATTGGGAGGATGTGGAGGGGAGGGAAGGATCAAGAATAATAGCTCTGAGGACGAGGGGAGATGGGGGACCATTAACAGAAATAGGAAAATGAGAAGAAGGAAGGGGTTTAGGGAAAAGAGATTGGGCCCAGTTTCTAATATTTTAAGCCTGAGCAGCTGTGACGTCTTTGGAACTCTGGAATCAGAGCTTTGAAAATGAGAATGGATGTTGAGTCGATGATAGACAATGTTTCCCAGAAGAAAATGTGATACAAAAATAAAAGGCCAGAAAACAGAATGTGGGCCTGAATTTAAGGCTAACAGAACAGACATATGGAAAGAATGGCTCTGTGCCTGCCTCATGCCCTAATCCTATAGACATACAAAGGTTTTCAGATGCCCAAAGCGAAATCCCTTGGACTGAATTCACCTATTTATCTAGCCCTTGGAATTCTTTTAAATTAAAAAATAATAAACCATAGTATATACAGATAAACTTTTCTGTTGGGCAATGTGTCCAACAAGGCAGGAGGAGTGGAGCAGTCAGGTCACTTACTGTGATGGAGCCAGGAGCAGGCAGATGGTCACAAGCTTCCCCAGATGATCACCTTGCCCAGGAAAGGGGGAGAATTCCTGACTTACGCTGAACTGCAGAATAATCACACTGGCTTTGCATAAGGAGACCTCGATTTCTCCTCTGCCATCTCAAAGCTCACATAATCCTCTTTGTTATATTGGGTTGGCCAAAAAGTTTGTTCAGGCTCTTTCGTGAGATGCGATGAAAACCCTGAACAAACTTGTTGGCCTACTCAATTTAATCCAAAGACATGTGAAATCATTTATTGTGACAAAAAGAATAAAACATCAAACTACTCCCGTTTCTTCTATTCAAGCTAAAGTTAGATTTTTGATGAGTAAATTTATTGATATGTACCGCTTTGTAAGTTTTCCTTCAATGCTGCCGAAGGAATGAAAAGTAGACTGGAGCTCAGTCCAAGGCCTTAACACGGTGCAGGAGTCCTTGTATAAGCAAAGAATTCAAGAGAGAATGTGAAGACACTGCAAGCACATCAGAGAAATAGACTAGAAAGGACTTAGGGAAGGACTGAATTGGGAGGATGTGGAGGGGAGGGAAGGATCAAGAATAATAGCTCTGAGGACGAGGGGAGATGGGGGACCATTAACAGAAATAGGAAAATGAGAAGAAGGAAGGGGTTTAGGGAAAAGAGATTGGGCCCAGTTTCTAATATTTTAAGCCTGAGCAGCTGTGACGTCTTTGGAACTCTGGAATCAGAGCTTTGAAAATGAGAATGGATGTTGAGTCGATGATAGACAATGTTT
Source organism: Tragulus kanchil (assembly GCA_022376925.1). Taxonomy (NCBI): domain Eukaryota; kingdom Metazoa; phylum Chordata; class Mammalia; order Artiodactyla; family Tragulidae; genus Tragulus; species Tragulus kanchil. Next base: position 47,821,954 of record JAIOJX010000025.1, read on the forward strand.
CCCAGAAGAAAATGTGATACAAAAATAAAAGGCCAGAAAACAGAATGTGGGCCTGAATTTAAGGCTAACAGAACAGACATATGGAAAGAATGGCTCTGTGCCTGCCTCATGCCCTAATCCTATAGACATACAAAGGTTTTCAGATGCCCAAAGCGAAATCCCTTGGACTGAATTCACCTATTTATCTAGCCCTTGGAATTCTTTTAAATTAAAAAATAATAAACCATAGTATATACAGATAAACTTTTCTGTTGGGCAATGTGTCCAACAAGGCAGGAGGAGTGGAGCAGTCAGGTCACTTACTTCGTGTCCTATGGAGCCAGGAGCAGGCAGATGGTTTTAGAAAATAGATTTTGTTTTGTTTTCCTCAAATTAAATGTGTGTGTTGAATTTCCTGAGGGGCTTGGGGAAATCTATTAGATTGCCTAGAGAATGGGTTTAATACCACACATGTTGTTGTAGATGTCTGTGATTTCTTAGGGCTTGGTAGACCTGTGACCAGAGTATACGGAACGTTAAATGCGCTTTCTTTTCAGGCCTGGAAGCAGAAGGCAGACCCTCTTGGCTATGTAATGTAACAGCGCCACCTGCTGGTGAAATTGAACTACAGGCACACGTGTGAATACACTCCTGTCCACTCTTAACTGCTTCATAGATTCTTGTAGGTATTGTATCTTCTTGCCCTTTCCTTTATTTGTTGTCTGAGTGTTAGATTTCTCTGTTTCTGTGCTGATGAAGGGATGACAAGGTAATAATGAATCATCAGCTATGTTGATGTCGAGCATTGATCAAGTCAGAACCCTGAACCCAGAATTCGGGTGTGCATCAGTTTGGGCCTGTGGGTGGATCTGTGGGTGCTGGGTGTGTTTGGCTGTACTTCCTACTGGGTCTTGGGAAGCTACATAAATAAGCCAAAAATTCCCCCGGAAAACTGGCTCCTGCCTTGTTCTGAAGACAACAGGCTGGGATCCCTGAACTCAAAAGACTGTGGGCACCCAAGCCAAATTTCCATATTCACGTATTTGGTTGTTTTACACACAGCTTAGATGGGCAGATTTTTAGCTGTTTAATGGATGTTGAGTCGATATGTTTCCCAGAAGAAAATGTGATACAAAATAAAAGGCCAGAAAACAGAATGTGGGCCTGAATTTAAGGCTAACAGAACAGACATATGGAAAGAATGGCTCTGTGCCTGCCTCATGCCCTAATCCTATAGACATACAAAGGTTTTCAGATGCCCAAAGCGAAATCCCTTGGACTGAATTCACCTATTTATCTAGCCCTTGGAATTCTTTTAAATTAAAAAATAATAAACCATAGTATATACAGATAAACTTTTCTGTTGGGCAATGTGTCCAACAAGGCAGGAGGAGTGGAGCAGTCAGGTCACTTACTTCGTGTCCTATGGAGCCAGGAGCAGGCAGATGGTTTTAGAAAATAGATTTTGTTTTGTTTTCCTCAAATTAAATGTGTGTGTTGAATTTCCTGAGGGGCTTGGGGAAATCTATTAGATTGCCTAGAGAATGGGTTTAATACCACACATGTTGTTGTAGATGTCTGTGATTTCTTAGGGCTTGGTAGACCTGTGACCAGAGTATACGGAATGTTAAATGCGCTTTCTTTTCAGGCCTGGAAGCAGAAGGCAGACGCTCTTGGCTATGTAATGTAACAGCGCCACCTGCTGGTGAAATTGAACTACAGGCACACGTGTGAATACACTCCTGTCCACTCTTAACTGCTTCATAGATTCTTGTAGGTATTGTATCTTCTTGCCTTTTCCTTTATTTGTTGTCTGAGTGTTAGATTTCTCTGTTTCTGTGCTGATGAAGGGATGACAAGGTAATAATGAATCATCAGCTATGTTGATGTCGAGCATTGATCAAGTCAGAACCCTGAACCCAGAATTCGGGTGTGCATCAGTTTGGGCCTGTGGGTGGATCTGTGGGTGCTGGGTGTGTTTGGCTGTACTTCCTACTGGGTCTTGGGAAGCTACATAAATAAGCCAAAAATTCCCCCGGAAAACTGGCTCCTGCCTTGTTCTGAAGACAACAGGCTGGGATCCCTGAACTCAAAAGACTGTGGGCACCCAAGCCAAATTTCCATATTCACGTATTTGGCTGTTTTACACACAGCTTAGATGGGCAGATTTTTAGCTGTTTAGAAAAGGCCTGCTTTGCCTATCCTGAGAAGCTGCAACTAGCCTCTGAGAGCCACAGACAAGAGAAACTTTGTAGCTGTTAGAGACCTCTCTCTGCAGAGCCAGGAGGCAGAGACTCCGGGAGCAGCTGCTGGGCGCTCTAATCTAGACGTGTGAGTTCCTCCTTCATTGCTCTCTCGGGGAGCTCCCTTACCTTCTGCTCTTCTGTGTGGTGGTCCTGTACGGCCACAGCCTCCAAAGGCCCACAGCTTGTGTGTGGAACTCCCCTCCTTGCCTCCCAGATACAAACCTATCAGAGCTGCTCCAAACAGTTGGTTTTATCTTTTTCCTTGATCAGTCCCAGCAACCCTCAGACTCACTATACTGTGCAGATGGGAGAAAGAGATGAGCTTCATAAATGGACACAAAACAAGTTGTTACATGGTCATGGCCACACACATCCTCTGTACTTCCTCTCTGATTGCTCTTGTTCCCCTTCAGAAAGCAACACGGTTTCCCAAATAGGAACCCTGAGGGCTTGGAGGTTCTGGCTCTCCTTTCTCAAAGGTCCCTGGAGGCCCAGCTTTCAACAGGATAAAAGCTAAGTGATTAGGTGCTTTAAATATGCTATGCACTTCTCAGGAAACAGGTGGTTAAAATGTCTGGTCCATGCGTAGTCGGTGGTTTCTGACTGTTTGTGACCTCACAGACTGTAGCCCGCCAGGCTTCTCTGACCATGGAATTGTCAAGTAAGAATACTGGAGTGGGTTGCCATTTCCTCCTTCAGGGAACTTCTCGTCCCAGGGATCAGACCCAAGTCTCCTGCTTCGCAGGTGAATTCACCACTCAGCCACCTGGGGATCATCTAACTCTGCACTTGGTCAAGGGTGCCCGTGTTCTCAGCCATCACCAGTGGAGTTCAGGAATCATGGAGAAGTCTGAAGAGAAAGTTAAGCCCAGAGTTAAGTCTGAGGAAGGGCATGAGTGACCGAGTCTAAAAGCCCAGGGGCTCAGGTTCCCCGGAAAACTGGCTCCTGCCTTGTTCTGAAGACAACAGGCTGGGATCCCTGAACTCAAAAGACTGTGGGCACCCAAGCCAAATTTCCATATTCACGTATTTGGTTGTTTTACACACAGCTTAGATGGGCAGATTTTTAGCTGTTTAGAAAAGGCCTGCTTTGCCTATCCTGAGAAGCTGCAACTAGCCTCTGAGAGCCACAGACAAGAGAAACTTTGTAGCTGTTAGAGACCTCTCTCTGCAGAGCCAGGAGGCAGAGACTCCGGGAGCAGCTGCTGGGCGCTCTAATCTAGACGTGTGAGTTCCTCCTTCATTGCTCTCTCGGGGAGCTCCCTTACCTTCTGCTCTTCTGTGTGGTGGTCCTGTACGGCCACAGCCTCCAAAGGCCCACAGCTTGTGTGTGGAACTCCCCTCCTTGCCTCCCAGATACAAACCTATCAGAGCTGCTCCAAACAGTTGGTTTTATCTTTTTCCTTGATCAGTCCCAGCAACCCTCAGACTCACTATACTGTGCAGATGGGAGAAAGAGATGAGCTTCATAAATGGACACAAAACAAGTTGTTACATGGTCATGGCCACACACATCCTCTGTACTTCCTCTCTGATTGCTCTTGTTCCCCTTCAGAAAGCAACACGGTTTCCCAAATAGGAACCCTGAGGGCTTGGAGGTTCTGGCTCTCCTTTCTCAAAGGTCCCTGGAGGCCCAGCTTTCAACAGGATAAAAGCTAAGTGATTAGGTGCTTTAAATATGCTATGCACTTCTCAGGAAACAGGTGGTTAAAATGTCTGGTCCATGCGTAGTCGGTGGTTTCTGACTGTTTGTGACCTCACAGACTGTAGCCCGCCAGGCTTCTCTGACCATGGAATTGTCGAAGTAAGAATACTGGAGTGGGTTGCCATTTCCTCCTTCAGGGGAACTTCTCGTCCCAGGGATCAGACCCAAGTCTCCTGCTTCGCAGGTGAATTCACCACTCAGCCACCTGGGGATCATCTAACTCTGCACTTGGTCAAGGGTGCCCGTGTTCTCAGCCATCACCAGTGGAGTTCAGGAATCATGGAGTTGTCTGAAGAGAAAGTTCAGCCCAGAGTTAAGTCTGAGGAAGGGCATGAGTGACCGAGTCTAAAAGCCCAGGGGCTCAGGTCATGAGAGCTTCACATACTTTGGAAAGAATTCATTCTAGCTACGGATGGCTAATGTATGAAAATAGCTTCTCTCTCTTGTGGTTAGTTAAGGATCAGACTGATGGGTACCAGTCCAGTCTTGCCTGCACTACTTACTAGCTCCGTGATCCTGGACAGTGCCTAAGCCTCTCTGTGTCTACATTTCTCTGCCTGTAAAATTGGGAAATACTAGAACCCACCTTGCTTGGTTTTCTGCAGGCCACGGGAACAGACAAGGTGGTGGGCTTCAGCCTCATCCCCATTAGCCTGATCGTCGTCACCTATGACACCACCTGGGCAATTATCTTGCCATTCATTGACGGTCAGAACGTCATCCACAAGTATTTCCTGCCCCAAGCCTCTGCCGTTTCCACCCCACTGGTTGCTGGTCTCCTGCTGCTCCTGATTTTGGGTGTGTTCATCACCTACCTGATGCTGAAGAGCCAGAAGAAGGTGACCACAAACATTCAGTGAAGTCCCACGAGAATGGGGCTGCGGGCCTCTGCTTCTTCTCCAGGGCAGACCAGCGGTGGAGCCACAGGACCCACCCAGGCAGTGAGGCCCCCTCAAGCCCGACTGCCCTGCAGACACTCCCCGGGGATGGAGCTGTTCAGTTCTCACCCCTGACTGACCAGCACCCCTGCTCCTCCTTCCAGGGGCCAGGAGGGAGAAGGACTGGCAAGGCCCCCTCTCACCCTCTTCTGGCTCAGGGCTTGGAAGGTGCTGGTCCTCCCCACCTCACCTTCAAACTCCCTGTCACTTTTTCCTCTGGGTTCTACACTCTTGCCTCAGTTTCTTTCTTTCTGAGCAAGTCACATGATGGAGTTGGACTTGACAGGTTCTGGGGCATCACAGACCTCTCCCTAGGTGTCCTGTGACTCCACAAAGGCCACTTTGCCAGATCTGACCCCACAAGGATTTCTGGACCTGGAAATCCTAGAGGGAGGCCTAACGTGCCCCAGGGCTCATTAGGGTGGCCACACAGGAGCCCACAGATTGACTACTTCTGCTTGAGGCCAAGCCCCTTAGCCTCAGTGCTGGCCTGTTGGGAGAACTGAACAATAAACGTAGATGTATTTAGAAAAAAATAAAGGCTTTTTTGTGTGAGAATTACGTGAGATCATAGTTCAATTTTTATCTAACATAAGAGCTGAGAGTACAGACACTCTAGTCCCACCCCCTGGGGTTAAATCAGACATGACTTACCAACTGAACAACAACAACTTCTTTTCCAAGGAGCTAGAGGGCCATATCTAGGCCAGCTTTGTTTCTCCAGCCAGAGCAGGGGAGAACTTGTTTTGTTCCATTTTCCTATAGTTATAAATGCCATCTAAGCAAAGCCTGCTGGGTTGAACTTCCAGCTTTATAAATTCTAGCTGTGAGACCTTGGAAAAGGTACTTGTTTCTCCGTGTCTCAGTCGCTACTGTAAAATGGGGATAATTACAGTATTCATCTCACATGTACATGCATGCTAAGTTGCTTCAGTCATGTCCAACTCTTTGTGACCCTATGGACTGTAGCCCACCAGGCTCCTCTGTCCATGGAATCCTCCAGGCAAGAATACTGGAGTGGTTTGCCATGGCCTCCTCCAGGGGATCTTCCTGACCCAGGGATTCAATCAGTCTCTTAACCACTAGCCTGGGAAGCCCATTCATCTCACAGGGCCGTTTTATTTAATGTGTTAATAAATGTAAAACATTTAAAGTCATGTCATAAGAGTTGATTTTTAATATAAAGTAAATAAAGCTATTAGAAAAGTTTATAGTAAGAACTCAGTAAATGTTAACTTTTATGATTAGTCATGTAACTGCCTAGATAATCTATAAACTCTATTAATCATCCTATAAAGAATGAAGGCCTGGTTTCCATTTTCTTTTATTTTACTTCTAACTTGAACTCTTGCTTTCTTTCTGAGCAAGTCACATGATGGAGTTGGACTTGACAGGTTCTGGGGCATCACAGACCTCTCCCTAGGTGTCCTGTGACTCCACAAAGGCCACTTTGCCAGATCTGACCCCACAAGGATTTCTGGACCTGGAAATCCTAGAGGGAGGCCTAACGTGCCCCAGGGCTCATTAGGGTGGCCACACAGGAGCCCACAGATTGACTACTTCTGCTGGAGGCCAAGCCCCTTAGCCTCAGTGCTGGCCTGTTGGGAGAACTGAACAATAAACGTAGATGTATTTAGAAAAAAATAAAGGCTTTTTTGTGTGAGAATTACGTGAGATCATAGTTCAATTTTTATCTAACATAAGAGCTGAGAGTACAGACACTCTAGTCCCACCCCCTGGGGTTAAATCAGACATGACTTACCAACTGAACAACAACAACTTCTTTTCCAAGGAGCTAGAGGGCCATATCTAGGCCAGCTTTGTTTCTCCAGCCAGAGCAGGGGAGAACTTGTTTTGTTCCATTTTCCTATAGTTATAAATGCCATCTAAGCAAAGCCTGCTGGGTTGAACTTCCAGCTTTATAAATTCTAGCTGTGAGACCTTGGAAAAGGTACTTGTTTCTCCGTGTCTCAGTCGCTACTGTAAAATGGGGATAATTACAGTATTCATCTCACATGTACATGCATGCTAAGTTGCTTCAGTCATGTTCAACTCTTTGTGACCCTATGGACTGTAGCCCACCAGGCTCCTCTGTCCATGGAATCCTCCAGGCAAGAATACTGGAGTGGTTTGCCATGGCCTCCTCCAGGGGATCTTCCTGACCCAGGGATTCAATCAGTCTCTTAACCACTAGCCTGGGAAGCCCATTCATCTCACAGGGCCGTTTTATTTAATGTGTTAATAAATGTAAAACATTTAAAGTCATGTCATAAGAGTTGATTTTTAATATAAAGTAAATAAAGCTATTAGAAAAGTTTATAGTAAGAACTCAGTAAATGTTAACTTTTATGATTAGTCATGTAACTGCCTAGATAATCTATAAACTCTATTAATCATCCTATAAAGAATGAAGGCCTGGTTTCCATTTTCTTTTATTTTACTTCTAACTTGAACTCTTGCTTTGCTGTGTTCGATATAGGATGAGAGTACCATAGGACTTGAAAGAAAGATAAGTGTATTAGTAGAAACAAAATGATTCAAAGTTTAGAAAAGGAAACTGGTATCCTCTCTTTGTTCACTAACAGTTAACTAGACTGTGACTCCCTGCAAGTGTTCTTTTGCACCCATTTCATTACCTGACAAAGAATGCTTGCAGTCATCTTGTGTCCCCAGCAGATTGTGATTAGATGGTATTTATGACTCTAAGAAAATGAAACAAAACAGGTTCTTCACCGCTTTGGATGGAGAAACAAAGCTGGCCTAGATATGGTTCTCTAGCTCCTTGGAAGAGAACTTGTTGTAGGTCAGTTGGTAAGTTCTGTCCAACTCTTTGTGACCCCATGAACTGCAGCATGCCAGGCTTCCCTGACTTTCACTATCTCCCTGCGTTTGCTCAAACTCATGTCCATTGACTCAGTGATCATCCAACTATCTCATCCTCTGCCACCCCTTTATCCTCCCTTCAATTTTTCCCAGCACCAGAGTCTTTTCCAATGAGTTGTCTCTTCATATCGGGTGACAAAAGAGAAGTTGTGGGCTTCCATATATTTATCCTGTTGGCCTTCTTCTCAAACTCAGAATTTGGAAGGAAATGAAGAGTGCAGGAAGAACCTTTAACTTTTTGACTCAAACTCCAAAATCAGAGGGAAGGAGCTGAGTCAGCTGTCATGGTAGCTGGACGTGATCTCTGGGTCTTGGGACCTGGGGCCTAGGGCTGCACTGGGCGCACTGAGGCTCGGCCAGTAGGGGGCGCGCAGGAGCCACGCACCAACTGGGCGGCCGAGCGCGCCCGGGGTGGCGGGGCTCTGGGCTTCCAGGCGCGCGATCACGAGCCGAGCCTGCGCGCTGCACCTGCAGTGGACGACTCTCCGGCCCCGGCTCAGGCACCCGCGGGCTGCCACCAGCGGCGCGGGGCCCGGGACACTGGGCACCATGGTCGACACAGAGGGCCACGCCCTTGCGATTGGGCTGCACCTCCACCTTTCCTGGGAAGAAGCGCCGGCGTCAGGTAACTAGCAGCGGCCGGCTCTCACCGAGCCCTTCCGCCGTCCGGGAAGGAGAGGCGGGAAGGTAGGCGCGCCGAGTCAGCTGCCGCTCTAGAGGGAGACCCCAGACCTGAGCCCCGACCCCCACTGGTACTGGGATTCTGCCAAGCCAGAGCCCCGCCAGGCGCCCAGCTCCGGAGGAGAGTCGGCCGAGTGCGCCTTTGCGCAGACTCTCGTTGGCCGAGTGCCTGCCTTTCCCGGCCAGTGATGGTCAGTCGTCCATGCCCCACGCTTCCTCCCTCTGGAAATCTTCACTTCCTAGTCTGCAAAGTCGTTCAGCAGGTGTTGGCAACAGTGTACTCCTTAAAGGATCCAGCCCCCTCGGCTGTTGCGGGGGGTGAGTTTGAGGAGGAACTGTTTACACCTGAATGGTTTAAGACTTTCTTGTGCTTCTGGGCCCCTGAAAATTTGTCTGAATTATTAAAATCTAAAATATATCCTCCGTCTCTCCCTCTTTGTGAGCACCTTGATAAGTTAAATGAAGGAAAGAGGATGGGAATCTGATCCCTTCTCTTCAAGTCCTGATTATGCATAGCACTAGTGACATTTGGTAAAAAAGACTTTGATGAGTGTTCATTCATGAGATGATTTACATGGGAATCATCTAGAGATACAATCGGGTGACAAAGAGAAGTTGTGGGCTTCCATATATTTATCCTGTTGGCCTTCTTCTCAAACTCAGAATTTGGAAGGAAATGAAGAGTGCAGGAAGAACCTTTAACTTTTTGACTCAAACTCCAAAATCAGAGGGAAGGAGCTGAGTCAGCTGTCATGGTAGCTGGACGTGATCTCTGGGTCTTGGGACCTGGGGCCTAGGGCTGCACTGGGCGCACTGAGGCTCGGCCAGTAGGGGGCGCGCAGGAGCCACGCACCAACTGGGCGGCCGAGCGCGCCCGGGGTGGCGGGGCTCTGGGCTTCCAGGCGCGCGATCACGAGCCGAGCCTGCGCGCTGCACCTGCAGTGGACGACTCTCCGGCCCCGGCTCAGGCACCCGCGGGCTGCCACCAGCGGCGCGGGGCCCGGGACACTGGGCACCATGGTCGACACAGAGGGCCACGCCCTTGCGATTGGGCTGCACCTCCACCTTTCCTGGGAAGAAGCGCCGGCGTCAGGTAACTAGCAGCGGCCGGCTCTCACCGAGCCCTTCCGCCGTCCGGGAAGGAGCGGCGGGAAGGTAGGCGCGCCGAGTCAGCTGCCGCTCTAGAGGGAGACCCCAGACCTGAGCCCCGACCCCCACTGGTACTGGGATTCTGCCAAGCCAGAGCCCCGCCAGGCGCCCAGCTCCGGAGGAGAGTCGGCCGAGTGCGCCTTTGCGCAGACTCTCGTTGGCCGAGTGCCTGCCTTTCCCGGCCAGTGATGGTCAGTCGTCCATGCCCCACGCTTCCTCCCTCTGGAAATCTTCACTTCCTAGTCTGCAAAGTCGTTCAGCAGGTGTTGGCAACAGTGTACTCCTTAAAGGATCCAGCCCCCTCGGCTGTTGCGGGGGGTGAGTTTGAGGAGGAACTGTTTACACCTGAATGGTTTAAGACTTTCTTGTGCTTCTGGGCCCCTGAAAATTTGTCTGAATTATTAAAATCTAAAATATATCCTCCGTCTCTCCCTCTTTGTGAGCACCTTGATAAGTTAAATGAAGGAAAGAGGATGGGAATCTGATCCCTTCTCTTCAAGTCCTGATTATGCATAGCACTAGTGACATTTGGTAAAAAAGACTTTGATGAGTGTTCATTCATGAGATGATTTACATGGGAATCATCTAGCAGAATACAATGAACAGATAGTTCATTCTGAGGAGATGTAAACATTCGTTTGCATCGAAGCATGTTTGAAACCCAGGCCTGTCCTGGTTGCAGTGTCTGTCTCCTCGATTCGAGGGCTATAGTCTCTGTCATGAAATGCAAACCATTGTCTGATGGTCACTGTACCCCCAAATTCTACGGACATTTGTTCCTTTTGGCTTACGGTCTCAGTATTCTTTTAAAGCCCACTTCATGAATGCCAGTTAGCATTTAAAGGATGGTTACGATAGGTAGAAGAACCTGGTTTGGAATTTAAGAAATGGGGATACCTTCTGAAGCCTGTGTTCAGTGTTTGTTCTGGGCCCATTTTGATTGCTAATTGGCTATATGACCTTGAGTTTTCAATTTATTTAATCTTTCAGAACCTTGTTTTACTTGTTTCAGGGAAGCCAGTATCACTAATAACCTCCCAGTACTCTTGCCTGGAGAGTCCTATGAACCGAGGAGCCTGGTGGAGTACAGTCCATAGGATTGCAAAGAGTTGAAAACGACAGAAGCTGCTTAGCATGCTCATGTTGACCAAATTCAGTGTTCAGTCTTGGCCTTCACCCTCCTTGACTTATCAATGGTATTGGACCAAACTGATCTCTCTCTCTCTGTAAAATGTTGCTGCTTTTTTTTCCTGGAAGACTTTTGAAGATTTCTGTCTTCCTCCTTCCCACTCCTTCTGAGTCTCCTTGACTGGATCTTTTTCCTTTCTAAAAAAGTGTGGACTTTCCCAGGCCTCTTCTCGGACTGCTGTTTAGGTTGCAAGACCTCACATTTATGCCTTCAAATGGACTTATCCTCCTGTAAAATCTATATTCAGATATCCAGCTGCCTTTTTGACATCTTTTGTAAAAGCCATCTTAGAAATAACATGTTTAAAGCTGTATGCCTGATCTTCCTGCCCAGATTTGCTTCCTCCCATGCCCCAGTCTTATCTCTCTTCATAAATGCAACCATCTCTCCATGTTCAGGACAAGAACCTTGCAGTCTAAGGTGTCTTTCACCATCATCTAGTATAAAGAACCATCCCTCTGATTGGACTATAGCAATAGCCTCTTGCCTAGTCTCCCCTTGCCCTCTTACAGTCTGTTTTCCTCACGGCTGTAAGAGCAATCATGCACATTAGTCATGTCCAGGATTGAATGAAAACTGTCCAGTGGTTTATTTCCTTCAGAGCAAAATTCAAAGCTTTTAAGGTGACCTGAAAGACCTGATTTAGTCTCAGCTGCTTTTCTGGCCTAATTTCTTTCTTGCCACCCTCCCCTCCAGCTACTAACCCTGCTGGCATGTTGACCTCCCAGCTATTATTATTGCTTAGCGCAAACATAGTTGTGGTTTTGGACAGTGAATTTTAAACCATTGTAACTAGGCTCAAACACACCTTTAGTAATCGAAAGAGGAACCATTACAATCAACATTATTACCAAGAAGAAATAACTTTTTTTATTACTGTAGTATAAAAGTATGTGCTTTGGGATTCAGTGAACTCGGGAATCATCTTCTGCCTCCTGCTGGTTGTCAAAGAGTTTTTCCCGCAAAAAGTTGTTGAGATGCTTGAAGGAGTGAGTGACAATTGGTTGGCAAGAATATGGAGGATGAGGCAAAGCTTTGTAGTCCAGTTCGTTCAACATTTACAGTGTTGGTTCTGTGATGTGTGATTGGACATTGTTGAGGAGAAGAATTGGCCCTTTCTGTTGACCAATGCCAGCTGCAGGCATTTCAGTTTTTGATGCATCTCATCAGTTTGCTGATCATACTTCTCCAATGTGTTAATTTCACCAGGATTCAGAAAGCTGTAGTGAATCAGACTAGCAACAGACCACCAAACAGTGACCATGACGTTTTGGGGGTGTTGGTTTGGCTTTGGAAAGTGCTTTGGAGTTTCTTGGTCCAACCACTGAGCTGGTAGTTACTGGGTGTCCTATATAATCCACAGTTCGTTGCACATCACAGTCCAGTCTAGAAATGGTTCATTGTTGTTTCGTAAAATAAGAGAAGATGACTCTTCAAAACATTTTTTTTTTTAAATTTTTGGCCTGCTCATGAGGGACCAACTTATTGAGCATTTTTACCTTTCCAGTTTGCTTTAGATGCCAAACAACCATAGAATGGTTGATGTTGAGTTCTTTGGTAACTTCTCGTGTAGCTGTAACAGGATCAGCTTTGATGATTGGTTTCCGTTGGTCACCGTCAACTTCAGATGGCCGGCCACTGCATCCTCATCTTCATCTCCTTTGCAAAACTTCTTGAAAGCATACAGTGGGCCAAACGCACCTACTACATGACAAACCCCATACAGTGGGTTCATTAGCAGTTCCTGGGCCAAATGCATTGTTGATGTTGCTTTTCGACCCATCTTGAACTCAGGAAAATTGCTCAAATTTGCTTTTTGTCTAACATCGTTTCTGTAGTCTAAAATAAATGTAAAATACACAGCACTTAAGAAGTCATTAGGAAAGAAAAAAATGAAGTGAGAGATGCATATTAATGATGTAAAACATAACCACATTTATTTAAAAATGTATCTCAGGCTTCCCTGGTGGTCCAGTGGGTAAAGAGTCTGCCTTGCAGTACAAGGGGCTCCAGTTTGATCCCTGGCCCGGGAAGATCCCATGTGCCATGGAGTGGCTGGACTGGTGTGTCCAATTAGGAGCCAGCGCTCTGGAGTGCATGTGCCCAGAGCCTGTGCTCTTTGAGAGGCCACTGAGATGGGAGGCCCACACAGGCGAAAAAGTAAAGATGAATGAAAATAAATAAATGAAAAAAAAACAATAAAAGAGGCCAAAATTTAAAAAGAAAAAAAAAAATGTATCCCAGTATCAAACAGAAAAGTTCAAGAATGCAAACTGCAATTACTTTTGCACCAACCTAATACTCCAATCGGCTAAGAACATCCCCGTCTTGGGGACTTTACACTTACTAGTTTTGTGGAACACTTTTCTCAAGAAACCTATGGCTGGTTCTATTTCCTTTAGGTCTCTGCTCATTCAGCTTATGAAAGACCCTTGCCCTTGACCACTCCACACTCAATAGCTACAATTCTACCCAGTTCCAGCTGGTACCTCCTAACCCCTTACCTTGCCTTATCTTTCTCCACTGTACTTTCCAGCTAGACAAATATTTGTTGGGGACTATTTCCCCCCTCTTTCCATCTCCTCCCCAGAATGTAAACTCCAAGGACAGTTTTGATCACTGCTGTGTCTCCAGTGCCCCGAACAGTACTTGGCGTGTGTCTTAGACTCTTCAGGCTTCTGTAACTAAATGCCAGAGACTGGGTGGCTTACAAGCAAACAAAATTTATTTCTCAGGATCCTGGAGGCTGGAAGCAGGTCTGAACCCAGGGTGCCAGCATGGTTGGGTGAGGCCTGTCTTCCTCATTGTATCCTCACATATCAGAAGGGACTAGGGAGCTCTTTTATAAAGACATTACTCCCATTCATGACCTAAGCACCACCCAGAGGCCCCACCTCCTCATACCATCCCACTGGGCATGAAGATTTAAGCATATGAATTTTTATGGGTATACAAACATTCAGTCCAAAGCAGCAGGTGAGATTATCTCTGCATCTTTATTGAATGAATGAGTCTGTAAAGTATAATATTCATATCATGGGGCTAAGGATCACATTGTGAGTCTACTTTTTATTCTAGAAAGAATCCTCATTTTCCAGTTACGCAAATCTGGTTTCAAAACCTGTCTATTCACTCTTTAGTAGTGTGAACTCCTCAGAAGGTCTGTTTTCTATGTTCGTGGGATTGTTATAGTATAATACCGCAAAGGCTTATAGAGTGTAGAAGGTGAAGAAACATTACTGTACATAAGGCATTTAGTTACAAGGAGGCTAAAAAATAAGCATTGACAATTTCTGTGTTGATGTGCTTTCTGAAGGATTCCCAGGTGGCTCAGTGGTAAAGAACCGCCTGCCAGTGCAGGAGTCACTGGAGACCTGGATTTGATCACTGGGTCAGGAAGACCCCTTTAGGGGAGGAAATGGCAACCCACTCCAGTATTCTTGCCTGGAGAATCCCTTAGACAGAGGACTACAGTCCATAGGATTGCAAAGAGCTGTACATGATTGAAGTAACATAGCACAGACACACACACACAAAAGTTATAATTAACACAGTGTAGAAGCAATTTTGTTTACTTCTTTCTTCAACAGCCCTTGGCCTCACAGAGTGGGACAAAGTCAGATGCAGTGCCAGCCCTTGGTTCCATTGCCACAGAGGGTGACTTCAGTGAGCACACCTTGCAGCCATTGGAGAGAGTCAGTCATCTAGCCAGGGGGTTTCTGTTGCTTCTGCATTCTTGTCCCTTCCCTTTTTGTCATGGGCTGCTTGCAGGTTCCTGTGCACTGGAAGGAAGGCAGACTGATAGCCAGTTCTGCTCCTTCTTGAAATTTTCTACTGTGTCTTCCATTTGTTTAGATACCTTTCATCAAGAAAGCAGAGCTCACGAGCCACTCCATCTGCTTCTGGACTAGTGAGACACTTACTGGCAGATATGATGGTTTAAGAATCTGAACAAAAGCACATTTCAAAATACATGATACTCATTTGCAATGCAGTTTCCTTCTCTGTATTGAAGTTTGATTGTCTCTGCAGCCTACGGCGGTCATCAGAATCATCTGTCAGCCACAAAGTGGCTTTGTTTGGTCTGTGTGGCATCCATTTGTTCTTGTCTTGCCTTTCTCCTTTCCCACGATATTACCATGATCACAGACACAACTGTGTTTGAATTTTACACTTTTACTAAACATCTTGACCTGAAATCCCAGAGTGAGATTTATCATCCTTCTCTGAAATATTTATGAGAAGATTCTATTCTGTGTGCAGACTGTAGAATGGTTTAATTGGAGATTGACAGACATTTTGTCGGACGGTTCAGCTTCTCATCTCAAAATAGTTTCTGTTGATCCTTCTGAGCTCAGATGTCCTAGGAAAAAGTTATATAGAATTTATTATAGAACCATTTGTCTTTTTGGGTTTCAGTGGTGGGGAAGAACCGCCTGCCAGTGCAGGAGTCACTGGAGACCTGGATTTGATCACTGGGTCAGGAAGACCCCTTTAGGGGAGGAAATGGCAACCCACTCCAGTATTCTTGCCTGGAGAATCCCTTAGACAGAGGACTACAGTCCATAGGATTGCAAAGAGCTGTACATGATTGAAGTAACATAGCACAGACACACACACACAAAAGTTATAATTAACACAGTGTAGAAGCAATTTTGTTTACTTCTTTCTTCAACAGCCCTTGGCCTCACAGAGTGGGACAAAGTCAGATGCAGTGCCAGCCCTTGGTTCCATTGCCACAGAGGGTGACTTCAGTGAGCACACCTTGCAGCCATTGGAGAGAGTCAGTCATCTAGCCAGGGGGTTTCTGTTGCTTCTGCATTCTTGTCCCTTCCCTTTTTGTCATGGGCTGCTTGCAGGTTCCTGTGCACTGGAAGGAAGGCAGACTGATAGCCAGTTCTGCTCCTTCTTGAAATTTTCTACTGTGTCTTCCATTTGTTTAGATACCTTTCATCAAGAAAGCAGAGCTCACGAGCCACTCCATCTGCTTCTGGACTAGTGAGACACTTACTGGCAGATATGATGGTTTAAGAATCTGAACAAAAGCACATTTCAAAATACATGATACTCATTTGCAATGCAGTTTCCTTCTCTGTATTGAAGTTTGATTGTCTCTGCAGCCTACGGCGGTCATCAGAATCATCTGTCAGCCACAAAGTGGCTTTGTTTGGTCTGTGTGGCATCCATTTGTTCTTGTCTTGCCTTTCTCCTTTCCCACGATATTACCATGATCACAGACACAACTGTGTTTGAATTTTACACTTTTACTAAACATCTTGACCTGAAATCCCAGAGTGAGATTTATCATCCTTCTCTGAAATATTTATGAGAAGATTCTATTCTGTGTGCAGACTGTAGAATGGTTTAATTGGAGATTGACAGACATTTTGTCGGACGGTTCAGCTTCTCATCTCAAAATAGTTTCTGTTGATCCTTCTGAGCTCAGATGTCCTAGAGAAGTTACATAGAATTTATTATAGAACCATTTGTCTTTTAACAATTTCTCCTCATATTCTAATGGGTTTTGTATGTATATCACATCACGTCTAAATTTACTTTTTTATGGTTGTAAAAGTCATCCATCTGTCTTATAGCATACTGTATTATCGCATATTATACAGGGGAAAATGTGTAAATGACTTCTTAGTAGTTAAGAAATACTTCTTCACTGTACTTATTTGATGATTTGCATAAGAGTCTGATGTAGTGGGAAGTGTTTCCCTGTGAAAAACCTTTTACATAGAATCTTTACAGGAGGTCTTATGAATTTTAACAGGTTAAAAGAAAGGGATTCTGTGGCAGTTAATAAGAAATTAGAGGTTGATTATGCATCATAGCTTGATTATGCATCAAAGCTTATGAAAAATGATAGGAAGTAGAGAAATCTTTAAGAAGAAGAGCTGTTTGAAATATATCCTCTCTTCAGTGAGCCATTAATTTGATCAACTTTTGCCAAGTGTCGATCAGGTACTGTGCTGGGAACTTAGGGACCCCCACATTAAGACAAAGCTGCTGCCTTTCAACATACTACTGTTTAGGAGGATACAGTACCTTATGATAGTATCTTTCTTTAGATTTTTTATATCTCTTGTTTTGCATTTTGGGAATTGCCTTTGAGGTTTTCAATTAGGGACTAACTTGAAGGCAGCCAGTTATCTTAGTGTGATGGAAGGAACAGAACTAGGGGCTTGGATGGAGCAGATTTTCCTTTTGACTCTCATGTTTATGTCAGACCAAGTGTCGTGAGGGGCAATTGACTTTTGTCTGAATTGAAAAATTGGAATAGCTTCATGTTTATTTAGATGGTCTGTGTGGCATCCATTTGTTCTTGTCTTGCCTTTCTCCTTTCCCACGATATTACCATGATCACAGACACAACTGTGTTTGAATTTTACACTTTTACTAAACATCTTGACCTGAAATCCCAGAGTGAGATTTATCATCCTTCTCTGAAATATTTATGAGAAGATTCTATTCTGTGTGCAGACTGTAGAATGGTTTAATTGGAGATTGACAGACATTTTGTCGGACGGTTCAGCTTCTCATCTCAAAATAGTTTCTGTTGATCCTTCTGAGCTCAGATGTCCTAGAGAAGTTACATAGAATTTATTATAGAACCATTTGTCTTTTAACAATTTCTCCTCATATTCTAATGGGTTTTGTATGTATATCACATCACGTCTAAATTTACTTTTTTATGGTTGTAAAAGTCATCCATCTGTCTTATAGCATACTGTATTATAGCATATTATACAGGGGAAAATGTGTAAATGACTTCTTAGTAGTTAAGAAATACTTCTTCACTGTACTTATTTGATGATTTGCATAAGAGTCTGATGTAGTGGGAAGTGTTTCCCTGTGAAAAACCTTTTACATAGAATCTTTACAGGAGGTCTTATGAATTTTAACAGGTTAAAAGAAAGGGATTCTGTGGCAGTTAATAAGAAATTAGAGGTTGATTATGCATCATAGCTTGATTATGCATCAAAGCTTATGAAAAATGATAGGAAGTAGAGAAATCTTTAAGAAGAAGAGCTGTTTGAAATATATCCTCTCTTCAGTGAGCCATTAATTTGATCAACTTTTGCCAAGTGTCGATCAGGTACTGTGCTGGGAACTTAGGGACCCCCACATTAAGACAAAGCTGCTGCCTTTCAACATACTACTGTTTAGGAGGATACAGTACCTTATGATAGTATCTTTCTTTAGATTTTTTATATCTCTTGTTTTGCATTTTGGGAATTGCCTTTGAGGTTTTCAATTAGGGACTAACTTGAAGGCAGCCAGTTATCTTAGTGTGATGGAAGGAACAGAACTAGGGGCTTGGATGGAGCAGATTTTCCTTTTGACTCTCATGTTTATGTCAGACCAAGTGTCGTGAGGGGCAGAATTGACTTTTGTCTGAATTGATATATAAACTTGGAATAGCAAAGATTTGACACCTGGTGAATTAAAAATAGATCATTTCTTTTACCGAGAGATCTTTGCCACTTGAGGGAACTCATTTCTGGAGAGCACTGGGAATGGGGAAATCTGCCACCACTGATACAGACATTTTTCTGTTTTTGTCTTTTCTGTTACCTTGTAATAATTTACTTTGCCTTTGGTCAGCGTGGTTCAGTGTATGGATTTTCACCCCAAAATGATGGTGCTTGAGATGCAAAGCTCTTGGATGTCCAAAAACTCATTGTGATAAGGATTCCCAGAGCATAACCACCTAAAGCATAAGTATATAGCCACAGCTTCTGTATTTGAATAATGTAAAGCAAATAAGACCTTACACACTTTTTTCAACTTTCATTAAATTAT
Organism: Tragulus kanchil; assembly: GCA_022376925.1. Lineage (NCBI taxonomy): Eukaryota > Metazoa > Chordata > Mammalia > Artiodactyla > Tragulidae > Tragulus > Tragulus kanchil. Next base: position 47,840,533 of record JAIOJX010000025.1, read on the forward strand.
TGTGAAACTTAAATTTTAGTAAGTAAATTACACTTTGTGCTTTACTTCTCGTTCTTCTTTTACTGTATGTAGAGATGCTGTATTATTTGTTTTTTGATGAACTGTCAGAGATAAACATTCATCTGCTAACTGTCACAAAAATAAAGTCATCTATAAGTTAAGGACATGGTCATTTTATGTCATACAAGACAGTGTCTATGTGACTTTTGTTTTGTTTTCCCTTTACAGAGTTTTGTGGTTTACTGCTATAGTCGTAGGTATATACTTGACCTCTCCCATTTAAGCCTCCCTCCCATCTTCCTCCCCATCCCAACCCTCCAGGTTGTGGCATAGCCCCTGTGTAAGATCCTTTTATGTGACTTATTTTACAACTTTAAAATGTGAGGTCTTATTATTATTGGCAAGAAAAGTGTGAGTCATTTGGCTATTTACCATCACCTAATGTGCCAAAAAAAAAGTTTCTCTCAAAGACAAAGCTGCTGCCTTTCAACATACTACTGTTTAGGAGGATACAGTACCTTATGATAGTATCTTTCTTTAGATTTTTTATATCTCTTGTTTTGCATTTTGGGAATTGCCTTTGAGGTTTTCAATTAGGGACTAACTTGAAGGCAGCCAGTTATCTTAGTGTGATGGAAGGAACAGAACTAGGGGCTTGGATGGAGCAGATTTTCCTTTTGACTCTCATGTTTATGTCAGACCAAGTGTCGTGAGGGGCAAAATTGACTTTTGTCTGAATTGATATATAAACTTGGAATAGCAAAGATTTGACACCTGGTGAATTAAAAATAGATCATTTCTTTTACCGAGAGATCTTTGCCACTTGAGGGAACTCATTTCTGGAGAGCACTGGGAATGGGGAAATCTGCCACCACTGATACAGACATTTTTCTGTTTTTGTCTTTTCTGTTACCTTGTAATAATTTACTTTGCCTTTGGTCAGCGTGGTTCAGTGTATGGATTTTCACCCCAAAATGATGGTGCTTGAGATGCAAAGCTCTTGGATGTCCAAAAACTCATTGTGATAAGGATTCCCAGAGCATAACCACCTAAAGCATAAGTATATAGCCACAGCTTCTGTATTTGAATAATGTAAAGCAAATAAGACCTTACACACTTTTTTCAACTTTCATTAAATTATTGTGAAACTTAAATTTTAGTAAGTAAATTACACTTTGTGCTTTACTTCTCGTTCTTCTTTTACTGTATGTAGAGATGCTGTATTATTTGTTTTTTGATGAACTGTCAGAGATAAACATTCATCTGCTAACTGTCACAAAAATAAAGTCATCTATAAGTTAAGGACATGGTCATTTTATGTCATACAAGACAGTGTCTATGTGACTTTTGTTTTGTTTTCCCTTTACAGAGTTTTGTGGTTTACTGCTATAGTCGTAGGTATATACTTGACCTCTCCCATTTAAACCTCCCTCCCATCTTCCTCCCCATCCCAACCCTCCAGGTTGTGGCATAGCCCCTGTGTAAGATCCTTTTATGTGACTTATTTTACAACTTTAAAATGTGAGGTCTTATTATTATTGGCAAGAAAAGTGTGAGTCATTTGGCTATTTACCATCACCTAAGTCAGAATGCTCCTGAAGAAATAAAGCTAACAGCAGAAAAACTTTGCTCTCAAAGATGGATAACATAGCCTTATGCATTATGTACGAAAAAGCTAAAGGCCTAAATGTCCAACAGTAAGGAAGTGGTTAAACAAATGAGAGATCCAGACAATGAAAACTTATATACCCACTAAAATTATGTTATGAAAAGCTTTATTAACAAAGAAATTTGTTTATGCTGTCATATATGGCACTTGATACATGGCTTAGTCCTAACTTTGAAATATTTCTGTTAGTTCCAGTGGATTAAGTTTTCTTATTTTAATATGTAGGGCCTAGATGTTGACTGGAGGCATCGACTGTTCCACCAGAAATTCCACTTGAACAAGAGAAACATTTATGTGATTTTGCCTGTTCCAGAATATGTAAAAGTCTTGGTATAATTGTGTCATCAACTTTGTGATGTTTGTTGTGATATCTGTTGTTCTGTCACCAAGTCGTATCTGACTCTTTGTGACCCCATGGACTACAGCATGCCCAGCCTCCCTGTCCTTCACCATCTCCCCGAGTTTGCCCAAGCTCATGTCCATTACACTGGTGATACCATCTAGCCATCTCATCCTCTGACACCCTCTTCTCCTTCTGCCCTCAGTCTTTCCCAACATCAGGGTATTTTCCGTGAGGTGGCTTTTTGTATCAGGTGGCCAAAGTATTAGAGCTTCAGCATCAGTCCTTCCAATGAATACAAGGGTTGATTTCCCTTAAGACTGACTAGTTTGATCTCCTTTGCAGTCCAAGGGGTTCTCAAGAGTCTTCTCCAGCAGCACAGTTCAAAGACATCAGTTCTTTGGCATTTTGCCATCTTCAAAGTCCAGCTCTCACAACCACTGGGAAGACATAGATTTGACTGTGTGGACCCTGTCTTCAGAGTAATGTCTCTGCTTTCATCACACTGCCTAGGTTTGCCATAGCTTTCCTGCCAAGAAGCAGTCATCTGATTGTGTGGCTGCAGTCACCGTCCTCCCCATCCCAACCCTCCAGGTTGTGGCATAGCCCTGTGTAAGATCCTTTTATGTGACTTATTTTACAACTTTAAAATGTGAGGTCTTATTATTATTGGCAAGAAAAGTGTGAGTCATTTGGCTATTTACCATCACCTAAGTCAGAATGCTCCTGAAGAAATAAAGCTAACAGCAGAAAAACTTTGCTCTCAAAGATGGATAACATAGCCTTATGCATTATGTACGAAAAAGCTAAAGGCCTAAATGTCCAACAGTAAGGAAGTGGTTAAACAAATGAGAGATCCAGACAATGAAAACTTATATACCCACTAAAATTATGTTATGAAAAGCTTTATTAACAAAGAAATTTGTTTATGCTGTCATATATGGCACTTGATACATGGCTTAGTCCTAACTTTGAAATATTTCTGTTAGTTCCAGTGGATTAAGTTTTCTTATTTTAATATGTAGGGCCTAGATGTTGACTGGAGGCATCGACTGTTCCACCAGAAATTCCACTTGAACAAGAGAAACATTTATGTGATTTTGCCTGTTCCAGAATATGTAAAAGTCTTGGTATAATTGTGTCATCAACTTTGTGATGTTTGTTGTGATATCTGTTGTTCTGTCACCAAGTCGTATCTGACTCTTTGTGACCCCATGGACTACAGCATGCCCAGCCTCCCTGTCCTTCACCATCTCCCCGAGTTTGCCCAAGCTCATGTCCATTACACTGGTGATACCATCTAGCCATCTCATCCTCTGACACCCTCTTCTCCTTCTGCCCTCAGTCTTTCCCAACATCAGGGTATTTTCCGTGAGGTGGCTTTTTGTATCAGGTGGCCAAAGTATTAGAGCTTCAGCATCAGTCCTTCCAATGAATACAAGGGTTGATTTCCCTTAAGACTGACTAGTTTGATCTCCTTTGCAGTCCAAGGGGTTCTCAAGAGTCTTCTCCAGCAGCACAGTTCAAAGACATCAGTTCTTTGGCATTTTGCCATCTTCAAAGTCCAGCTCTCACAACCACTGGGAAGACATAGATTTGACTGTGTGGACCCTGTCTTCAGAGTAATGTCTCTGCTTTCATCACACTGCCTAGGTTTGCCATAGCTTTCCTGCCAAGAAGCAGTCATCTGATTGTGTGGCTGCAGTCACCGTCTGCAGTGATCTTGGCATCCAAAAAGAGGAAATCTGTCACTACTTCCACCTTTTTCCCTGCTATTTATCATGAAGTAATGGGGCTGGATGCTGTGATCTTAGTTTTTTCAATATTTAACTTTAAGTTGGCTTTTTCAGTCTTCTCCACCCTCATCAAGAGGCTCTTTATTTCCTCTTTGCTTTCTGCCATTAGAGTGGTATCATCCACATATCTGAGGTTTGTTGATGTTATACTGGAGTGGTTTGCCATTCCCTCCTCCAGTGGATCACGTTTTGTCAGAACTCTCTGCTATGACCGTCAGTCTTGGACAGCCTGTACAGTATGGCTCATAGCTTCATTGAGTTACACAAGCCCCTTCTCCACAACAAGGCAGTGATCTGTAAAGGGTTTTGAGTCTATGGAAGTACCTGCTTTTACTTGGTAGAATTAATATTTTAAAAATGAAACCACAGTAAGAGAACTAATTGTTCAGTTTGTGCTTTAAATTAAAGTTTGATTGAAATACTTTTGAATAACTACATCACTCTCAGTGACTTTTACACTAGTCTACATCTTTGGTTTCCTGCATCTGTTTCTATAGTCTATCAACTACAGCTTCCGCTGAGAATTAATGTTGGGTTTTCATAATGAGTGCTCAGAGCATGTATAATGTTGGGAATTTTAGCTTTCAATAGACCTCTTCAATGAAAACTGCTAATGTCGCGGGCAGGGTATAGTTACTTATTTCTGATTCATAGAAATGAGGAAATACTCAATTGCCTCTGTACTACTATCAGAAAACCTCAGCCAATATTCTGTAGCTCCCTGTAATTTGAGAATAGAACTTCAACAGTAAAAAGGCGTGGAGTTCAAATCAAGATCAGATTTATTGAAACATAATATAAATCAACCATCATATATCATAATGTGCATTAATAACTCTAAACAACATAACATTGACAATTCAGTAATCTCAGAACTCTATTCAGAACTTTAAAGCATATATCAGAACTCTAAAGTTGTCTCAGAACTCAATCAACAATACAATGTTCTTACCTCAGAGCTGGAGAGCTTCCCAAGTGCAGTTGAGTCGCATGAGCAAGCTCTCTTACAATCTGTCTCCTGCCCCTTTTATAATAAAAATAATCCTAAAATCAATTTCTAAAATCTCAGAATTCGCTAGCCCACTGAATTCGTGCCCACTGTGAATTCACTGGGCTATGGAAGTGCTCCATCACATTACAGAAGTAACTCAATGAGCAATTGATTTTATCTTTCCCTTAATCATTGTATTCACTCATGCATTGTATGAATCAGAACTCAATAAGCAAAAACCAAAAATCTCTCGATTAGTTTCTAACATTAAAGAGAGCCTAAATAAAATTTTTTTAAAAATCAGAAGGAATATTTCTTCCTGATCATTCAACCAATGATTAAGGAAAAAAACCTGAACCTCAGAATTGCCACATAGAGACTTTAACACATGTGCTAGACCAGGGCAGGCTACCTTACTTAAAAACTTAAACTACCTTATACCTGAATAGTAATAACGTATTGTTTTGGAGAATTTCCCTTCTCACTTCTTATTCTTTACCTTTTGAACCGTACTAGGTGGTTGTAGCTCAGGTGGGGGGTGTGTGAGTCACACATTCCTCTTCGCTAGAAGAACTTTGACTAACCCGTTCATAACTTCCTTTATTTCTTTTAGATACAATGCTCTTGCCTTTCAGATTGACATATGTCCCCCCTTTAGGTATCATCATATTCACCCACTCTTCTTCTCCATCTGAACTTATCTCACTTTTCAGGGGGTGAATCATAGGTCTAAAGAACTTATCTGGGGTTCGAGAACTATCTGAATCATCTGTATCACCATCACTCATTTCATCATATCCAGGGGCCCAATAATTTCCTAAAACTTCTCCGGTGCCAGCCCACAATACAAGAAAGAAGTGATTACTTTAAATATTCTTATTTCATCAGTAAAAGGCGTGGAGTTCAAATCAAGATCAGATTTATTGAAACATAATATAAATCAACCATCATATATCATAATGTGCATTAATAACTCTAAACAACATAACATTGACAATTCAGTAATCTCAGAACTCTATTCAGAACTTTAAAGCATATATCAGAACTCTAAAGTTGTCTCAGAACTCAATCAACAATACAATGTTCTTACCTCAGAGCTGGAGAGCTTCCCAAGTGCAGTTGAGTCGCATGAGCAAGCTCTCTTACAATCTGTCTCCTGCCCCTTTTATAATAAAAATAATCCTAAAATCAATTTCTAAAATCTCAGAATTCGCTAGCCCACTGAATTCGTGCCCACTGTGAATTCACTGGGCTATGGAAGTGCTCCATCACATTACAGAAGTAACTCAATGAGCAATTGATTTTATCTTTCCCTTAATCATTGTATTCACTCATGCATTGTATGAATCAGAACTCAATAAGCAAAAACCAAAAATCTCTCGATTAGTTTCTAACATTAAAGAGAGCCTAAATAAAATTTTTTTAAAAATCAGAAGGAAACTTTCTTCCTGATCATTCGAACCAATGATTAAGGAAAAAAACCTGAACCTCAGAATTGCCACATAGAGACTTTAACACATGTGCTAGACCAGGGCAGGCTACCTTACTTAAAAACTTAAACTACCTTATACCTGAATAGTAATAACGTATTGTTTTGGAGAATTTCCCTTCTCACTTCTTATTCTTTACCTTTTGAACCGTACTAGGTGGTTGTAGCTCAGGTGGGGGGTGTGTGAGTCACACATTCCTCTTCGCTAGAAGAACTTTGACTAACCCGTTCATAACTTCCTTTATTTCTTTTAGATACAATGCTCTTGCCTTTCAGATTGACATATGTCCCCCCTTTAGGTATCATCATATTCACCCACTCTTCTTCTCCATCTGAACTTATCTCACTTTTCAGGGGGTGAATCATAGGTCTAAAGAACTTATCTGGGGTTCGAGAACTATCTGAATCATCTGTATCACCATCACTCATTTCATCATATCCAGGGGCCCAATAATTTCCTAAAACTTCTCCGGTGCCAGCCCACAATACAAGAAAGAAGTGATTACTTTTTTAAAAATTTTTCTTATTTCATCACTTTGGTGCTGAAAGTTCCATTTATTTTGAACATAATGTTAGATCTTTCCATTGATTGATTGTATCTTCAAATTCACATGGGACTAGTTCTTCTCAGGCAATATAAATATTACAATTACTTAATATTTAATGTAGCTTTGCAAGTAACTAAAAGATTGATTAGTCTGTTGCTTTAGAGTTGATTTCATACTTTTTATAGTGTATAGCACATTTATTTTTCTCTTTTAGGGCTTGGATTATGTTCCTGACTTGGATTGTCCTGACTCCCTATATAAGAACATTCACCAAAAAGGTAATCTGAAAAATATCATGAAATCATCTTAAGTTCCTATATTCAGTTGCATGCCAAATTTTAAGAATGAGAGATCTTTGTAAAGAACACAGCATTTTTATTACCAATATTTTAGTTTATTTATTGGCCGCGCTGGGTCTTTGTTGCTGTGGAAGGGCCATCTCTAGTTGTGGTGAGCGGGGGCTCTTACTTGGCAGATGCACGGGCTTCTCATTGCAGTGGCTTCTCTTTCAGTGGAACCCAGGCTCCCGGGCACACAGGCCTCAGTAATTGTGACTCGCTGGCTTAGTTGCCCTTCGGTCCGTGGGATCCTCCAGACCAGGGATCAAACTCATGTTCTCTGCATCGGTCCTAAACACTGGCCCGTCACCTTAGAATAGTAATAACGTATTGTTTTGGAGAATTTCCCTTCTCACTTCTTATTCTTTACCTTTTGAACCGTACTAGGTGGTTGTAGCTCAGGTGGGGGGTGTGTGAGTCACACATTCCTCTTCGCTAGAAGAACTTTGACTAACCCGTTCATAACTTCCTTTATTTCTTTTAGATACAATGCTCTTGCCTTTCAGATTGACATATGTCCCCCCTTTAGGTATCATCATATTCACCCACTCTTCTTCTCCATCTGAACTTATCTCACTTTTCAGGGGGTGAATCATAGGTCTAAAGAACTTATCTGGGGTTCGAGAACTATCTGAATCATCTGTATCACCATCACTCATTTCATCATATCCAGGGGCCCAATAATTTCCTAAAACTTCTCCGGTGCCAGCCCACAATACAAGAAAGAAGTGATTACTTTTTAAAATTATTCTTATTTCATCACTTTGGTGCTGAAAGTTCCATTTATTTTGAACATAATGTTAGATCTTTCCATTGATTGATTGTATCTTCAAATTCACATGGGACTAGTTCTTCTCAGGCAATGTAAATATTACAATTACTTAATATTTAATGTAGCTTTGCAAGTAACTAAAAGATTGATTAGTCTGTTGCTTTAGAGTTGATTTCATACTTTTTATAGTGTATAGCACATTTATTTTTCTCTTTTAGGGCTTGGATTATGTTCCTGACTTGGATTGTCCTGACTCCCTATATAAGAACATTCACCAAAAAGGTAATCTGAAAAATATCATGAAATCATCTTAAGTTCCTATATTCAGTTGCATGCCAGATTTTAAGAATGAGAGATCTTTGTAAAGAACACAGCATTTTTATTACCAATATTTTAGTTTATTTATTGGCCGCGCTGGGTCTTTGTTGCTGTGGAAGGGCCATCTCTAGTTGTGGTGAGCGGGGGCTCTTACTTGGCAGATGCACGGGCTTCTCATTGCAGTGGCTTCTCTTTCAGTGGAACCCAGGCTCCCGGGCACACAGGCCTCAGTAATTGTGACTCGCTGGCTTAGTTGCCCTTCGGTCCGTGGGATCCTCCAGACCAGGGATCAAACTCATGTTCTCTGCATCGGTCCTAAACACTGGCCCGTCAGAGAAGCCCAAGAAAGAAAGGTTTATATATAAATGAAACAGTTTGACTGGTATAGGCACTGAAAGTTAATAAATAACTCAATGAACCTTTATTAAAAGGGTTTTGTTAGTGACGTTGATGTGGTTCTAAGGTTCCTTTCTAAGGAAAGAAGGAAGTTGCTGTTAGAGGAAAGAATACTTTAAAAATATGGCCACTGTTGACTCAACAACACATTTGGATTGATTTCTAGTCAGAGACTTAGAACTGTGGTTGTTTGCTCTCTCTCACCCAGGATCTGCCATGGCTCAGGGCAAATCTTACTAAGATGATTTGCTGGAGGCTGGGTGAAATATAAAAGATGCCGATCATACTTGAACCAAATCTAGGGCTCTGGTCCCATTATTGTAGTACTGTGATTTATTCCGCTAATGAAAGTTTTGCAGTTGACTATTGTCTAGTGAGATGGCATTACTGAATATTTTTATAAGATGTTTTGTATATTTTTTGAAAAATTTTGGCCTCTTTTATTATTATTATTTTCATCCATCTTTATTCTTTGGCCTGTGTGGGTCTCCCATTGCAGTGGCCTCTCTTGTTACAGAGCACTGACTCTGGGCATATGTGCTCCAGAGCACTGGCTCCTAATTGGACACACTGGTCCAGCCATTCCACAGCATGCGGGATCTTCCCAGGCCAGGGATCGAACCGGTGCCCCTTGTACTGCAAGGCGGACTCTACCCACTGGACCACCAGGGAAGCCCTGAATATTTTTTAAGTGCTGAAAATGTATCTCTGCTTAAGAAGGATAAATCCCTAGAATGTTTTTTTTGTTTATAAGCGTAAGATGATGAGCGTTGAATAATTAATAGTCTGGATGTAGTTATTATATGTGCTGTGCTATGCTTAGTCCCTCAGTCAAGTCTGACTCTTTGCAACTCCGTGGATTGTACCCTGCCAGGCTCCTCTGTCCATGGGGATTCTCCAGGCAAGAATACTGGAGTGGGTTGCCATGCCGTCCTCCGAGGGTTTCCCAACCCAAGGATCAAACTGGAGTTTCCTGTATTGCAGGTGGATTCTGTACCATCTGAGCTACAAGGGAAGCCTCCAGTTACTATATACCAGTTAGTTTTATAGTTGGTGCATTTCAGAGTACACCAGTTAAGGGGATCTGTTTTAAATATCATTATTTTCCACCAAGGCGATTTTTTTTTTTTTAAATCGTTCACTTGTTAAGTCCTGTCTCACTCTGCCACCTTACGGACTATACAGCACACCAGGTTCCTCTGTCCTCCAGGCTCTTCTGGAGTTTGCTCAAACTCATGTCCATTGACTCAGTGATGTCATCCAACCATCTCATCCTCCATCTTCCCCTTCTCTTTCTGCCTTCTATTTTTCCTAGCATCAGGGTCTTTTCCAGTGAGTCAGTTCTTTGCATCAGGTGGCCAAACTATTAGAGCTTCAGCTTCAGCATTAGTCCTTCCAATGAATATTCAGGATTGATTTCCTTTAGGACTGACTGGCTTGATTTCCTTGCAGTCCAAGGGATTCCCAACAGTCTTCTCCAGAATTATAAAGCACTTTTTTTTTTTTAATTAATTACCCAGAAAAACTAAGGCAAAAACAAAGCAAGGTGTTAAATTTACCAAAACTTCTCAAGAACCACAGGGATTGATCATGTGTATATTGTCTTAATGTCATCCATCTTTATTCTTTGGCCTGTGTGGGCCTCCCATTGCAGTGGCCTCTTTCGTTGCAGAGCACTGCCTCTGGGCGCATGCGCTCCAGAGCACTGGCTCCTAATTGGACACACTGGTCCAGCCATTCCACAGCATGCGGGATCTTCCCAGGCCAGGGATCGAACCGGTGCCCCTTGTACTGCAAGGCGGACTCTACCCACTGGACCACCAGGGAAGCCCTGAATATTTTTTAAGTGCTGAAAATGTATCTCTGCTTAAGAAGGATAAATCCCTAGAATGTTTTTTGTTTATAAGCGTAAGATGATGAGCGTTGAATAATTAATAGTCTGGATGTAGTTATTATATGTGCTGTGCTATGCTTAGTCCCTCAGTCAAGTCTGACTCTTTGCAACTCCGTGGATTGTACCCTGCCAGGCTCCTCTGTCCATGGGGATTCTCCAGGCAAGAATACTGGAGTGGGTTGCCATGCCGTCCTCCGAGGGTTTCCCAATCCAAGGATCAAACTGGAGTTTCCTGTATTGCAGGTGGATTCTGTACCATCTGAGCTACAAGGGAAGCCTCCAGTTACTATATACCAGTTAGTTTTATAGTTGGTGCATTTCAGAGTACACCAGTTAAGGGGATCTGTTTTAAATATCATTATTTTCCACCAAGGGGCGATTTTTTTTTTTTTTTTAAATCGTTCACTTGTTAAGTCCTGTCTCACTCTGCCACCTTACGGACTATACAGCACACCAGGTTCCTCTGTCCTCCAGGCTCTTCTGGAGTTTGCTCAAACTCATGTCCATTGACTCAGTGATGTCATCCAACCATCTCATCCTCCATCTTCCCCTTCTCTTTCTGCCTTCTATTTTTCCTAGCATCAGGGTCTTTTCCAGTGAGTCAGTTCTTTGCATCAGGTGGCCAAACTATTAGAGCTTCAGCTTCAGCATTAGTCCTTCCAATGAATATTCAGGATTGATTTCCTTTAGGACTGACTGGCTTGATTTCCTTGCAGTCCAAGGGATTCCCAACAGTCTTCTCCAGAATTATAAAGCACTTTTTTTTTTTTAATTAATTACCCAGAAAAACTAAGGCAAAAACAAAGCAAGGTGTTAGATTTACCAAAACTTCTCATGAACCACAGGTATTGATCATGTGTATATTGTCTTTAATTTTGGAATAATAAAATGTCTACTAGTCTACAAGGATTAATACTGTTTTTGGTATGTGACAGACAGCACTATGTCCCCATACAAACAAGGTCCAGGACACTAGCGCTCCTTGGAGGAAAAGGTGGAAACAGAGGAGGAGGGAGCTTCATTCAGTGGAAGCAGCAGTTGAAGTCATTGGAAGGATTTCTGTGCAAGAAACATGGTCAGAGATGGAGTTAAAGATTAGAATTTCTGAAGGTAGCTGATTTGATCAGTCCTCTCTAGAGGCTTATCTAGAAAATCCAGAGTAGCACCAAAGCCAAAAGCAACTCCAACGTCAAAGCCTAAAGCCAGGACTTTGCTCCACCCTAAGTCACCAATATGGGACCTGGTGTTGTACATGATGATGTATGTAATACAAAACTATATATATATATATATACACATATATATATATACTATATATATATACACACACACATATATATACATATATATATATATGTATAAAATAGGACAAATAAGAATATGTTGCATATTATGACAAGTATATTTTACATTGTGTAAGTTACTATTACAACAGAGAGTGGTTTTAGGCTGTAAAATGTGAAATGTTATTCCTAAAGGAGTGCCTGCTTTTCAATATTACTGTTTCCATATTTGCTTTCTCTAAATGCATTAAATAAATATCTTCCTTTCTATCCGAGAAAAACAGGTCTATAGTCTAATTCTCTTGGATAGGATTTAGCATATTTGTTATCATACTGGGATTATTAAAACAGAATTTGTGATATGCTAATGTCACATCAGATTTTAAATACATCAAAGATAGTTATGGCAGAAAATTCATTCATAGAAGTTACTTTCTAAGCAGGGTAAAAGTAAGAACCTCTTTTTCAGAAGAAGTGCACAGATGAACTAACAGTAAACTATCTACACAGAAATAGGATGCCTCTCAAGGTTCTCTCCATAAGTTTTCATGACTCCAGTGAGTCAGTTCTTTGCATCAGGTGGCCAAACTATTAGAGCTTCAGCTTCAGCATTAGTCCTTCCAATGAATATTCAGGATTGATTTCCTTTAGGACTGACTGGCTTGATTTCCTTGCAGTCCAAGGGATTCCCAACAGTCTTCTCCAGAATTATAAAGCACTTTTTTTTTTTTTAATTAATTACCCAGAAAAACTAAGGCAAAAACAAAGCAAGGTGTTAGATTTACCAAAACTTCTCATGAACCACAGGTATTGATCATGTGTATATTGTCTTTAATTTTGGAATAATAAAATGTCTACTAGTCTACAAGGATTAATACTGTTTTTGGTATGTGACAGACAGCACTATGTCCCCATACAAACAAGGTCCAGGACACTAGCGCTCCTTGGAGGAAAAGGTGGAAACAGAGGAGGAGGGAGCTTCATTCAGTGGAAGCAGCAGTTGAAGTCATTGGAAGGATTTCTGTGCAAGAAACATGGTCAGAGATGGAGTTAAAGATTAGAATTTCTGAAGGTAGCTGATTTGATCAGTCCTCTCTAGAGGCTTATCTAGAAAATCCAGAGTGGCACCAAAGCCAAAAGCAACTCCACCGTCAAAGCCTAAAGCCAGGACTTTGCTCCACCCTAAGTCACCAATATGGGACCTGGTGTTGTACATGATGATGTATGTAATACAAAACTATATATATATATATATACACATATATATATATATATATATACACACACACATATATATACATATATATATATATGTATAAAATAGGACAAATAAGAATATGTTGCATATTATGACAAGTATATTTTACATTGTGTAAGTTACTATTACAACAGAGAGTGGTTTTAGGCTGTAAAATGTGAAATGTTATTCCTAAAGGAGTGCCTGCTTTTCAATATTATTGTTTCCATATTTGCTTTCTCTAAATGCATTAAATAAATATCTTCCTTTCTATCCGAGAAAAACAGGTCTATAGTCTAATTCTCTTGGATAGGATTTAGCATATTTGTTATCATACTGGGATTATTAAAACAGAATTTGTGATATGCTAATGTCACATCAGATTTTAAATACATCAAAGATAGTTATGGCAGAAAATTCATTCATAGAAGTTACTTTCTAAGCAGGGTAAAAGTAAGAACCTCTTTTTCAGAAGAAGTGCACAGATGAACTAACAGTAAACTATCTACACAGAAATAGGATGCCTCTCAAGGTTCTCTCCATAGCAGTTTTCATGACTCATAAATCTAAGCCTGCAGATAATACATTTAGCAGACCTGGATCTAGGATGATGAGCTATTAAAAGTTATCAAATCTTTTCTGTTTACACTCGAATGAGTCAATTGGTTTTCTGTGGGTTCCTATCAGCTAGTACCAATATTACAAATATCCAAAGGTTTGCAAAACATTTTTGCATTTCACATGTGGCATTTTACATCTTTCGCATTTTACTGAAACCAAGCACAGATGAGCTTCCCAGGTGGCTCAGTGGTAAAGAATCCACCTGCCAGCACAGGAGACACAAAAGATGCAGGTTTGATCCCTGGGTCAGGAAGATCCCCTGGAGGAGGGCAGGGCAACCCACTCCAGTATTCTTGCCTGGAAGTATTCTTGCCTGGAGAATCCCATGGACAGAGGAGCCTGGTGGGCTACAGTTGATGAGGCTGCAGAGTCAGACATGACTGAGCACGCATGCATGCATGGACAGATGGTATTAAGGAAAGCATGCCAGGAGAAGCATGAAATAAAAACCTGAGCAAAGAAGAAGTGTTCAGAGATCTAGATGGAGTTTAATAGAAACCAAGTGGACTTTGTTAATTAAGCATATATATTGACAAAAACTTGATAGGTAGATTAAATACCAGATTAGATACAGTTACTAAAAGATTAATGATTTGGAAAATGGACCTAAAAACTTATCCGGAGTGCAGCCCAAGGAAAAGAGACAGAAAATGAATGAGAAGATATGTGCATAGAATTATAAGCCCCAATTCTATCTCTTATAGAATAAGAGTTTCTAGAAGAAGAGAGGGCTTCCTGGTGACTTAGTCAGTAAAGACTCTGCCTGGCTTTTCAATATTACTGTTTCCATATTTGCTTTCTCTAAATGCATTAAATAAATATCTTCCTTTCTATCCGAGAAAAACAGGTCTATAGTCTAATTCTCTTGGATAGGATTTAGCATATTTGTTATCATACTGGGATTATTAAAACAGAATTTGTGATATGCTAATGTCACATCAGATTTTAAATACATCAAAGATAGTTATGGCAGAAAATTCATTCATAGAAGTTACTTTCTAAGCAGGGTAAAAGTAAGAACCTCTTTTTCAGAAGAAGTGCACAGATGAACTAACAGTAAACTATCTACACAGAAATAGGATGCCTCTCAAGGTTCTCTCCATAGCAGTTTTCATGACTCATAAATCTAAGCCTGCAGATAATACATTTAGCAGACCTGGATCTAGGATGATGAGCTATTAAAAGTTATCAAATCTTTTCTGTTTACACTCGAATGAGTCAATTGGTTTTCTGTGGGTTCCTATCAGCTAGTACCAATATTACAAATATCCAAAGGTTTGCAAAACTTTTTTGCATTTCACGTGTGGCAGTTTACATCTTTCGCATTTTACTGAAACCAAGCACAGATGAGCTTCCCAGGTGGCTCAGTGGTAAAGAATCCACCTGCCAGCACAGGAGACACAAAAGATGCAGGTTTGATCCCTGGGTCAGGAAGATCCCCTGGAGGAGGGCAGGGCAACCCACTCCAGTATTCTTGCCTGGAAGTATTCTTGCCTGGAGAATCCCATGGACAGAGGAGCCTGGTGGGCTACAGTTGATGAGGCTGCAGAGTCAGACATGACTGAGCACGCATGCATGCATGGACAGATGGTATTAAGGAAAGCATGCCAGGAGAAGCATGAAATAAAAACCTGAGCAAAGAAGAAGTGTTCAGAGATCTAGATGGAGTTTAATAGAAACCAAGTGGACTTTGTTAATTAAGCATATATATTGACAAAAACTTGATAGGTAGATTAAATACCAGATTAGATACAGTTACTAAAAGATTAATGATTTGGAAAATGGACCTAAAAACTTATCCGGAGTGCAGCCCAAGGAAAAGAGACAGAAAATGAATGAGAAGATATGTGCATAGAATTATAAGCCCCAATTCTATCTCTTATAGAATAAGAGTTTCTAGAAGAAGAGAGGGCTTCCCTGGTGACTTAGTCAGTAAAGACTCTGCCTGCAATGCTAGAGACATGGGTTTAATCCCTGGGTCAGGAACATCCCCTGGAAAAGGAAATCGCAGCCCCTTCCAGTATTCTTGCCTGGGAAATCCCATGGACAGAGGAGTTTGGTGGGCTACAGTCCATGGGGTCGCAAGAACCTGGTATGACTTAGCAATTAAGCCACCTTCACCAGCAGAACAGGTGAATGTAAAGAACAGGGGAGAAGCACAATCCAAAGACGATGACAGAGTATTTTTCAGGGTTGGTGAAACATACTTTTCCACAGAACCAAGGAGAATCACTCCCAAGCAGATTAAGGAAAAAGAAATCTTACCAGATGTAATGCAGTGCAATTGTCTAAAAGCAAATACTAAGACCCTAAGAGCATCTAAGGGAGAAGACAGCTAACACACATAGATCAGCAGTGAGACTGACAGCCACCTTTCCACTGTGGAATGGGATGCCAGATAATTGCAAAACAGGACACTGTAGTAAAATGACTGCCATTCACTTTGTGCCCAGGTCACCTAGTGTAGAATAAGGGTAATGCTGACAGAATGCTTGACGAACAGAAAAATGCTGATTTTAAGAAATGGAAGTAAATATTTAGGAGTGTTTTTACCCACCCACATTGTTTTCTGACTGGAATTATTTGAACCTTATTGCATAACTGGTTGAAGTGATAACATTGGCCATTTTGCTTGCTTTAATCAAAAGCTTTTATCTGACATGCATTAAAAAACAGTAACAATGATGTCCTTTTCCCCAAAGAGCAAGATTCTGGACACTGGTGCTGACTTGGTTCTGATGGAAGGCTGTGTAAACAAGCGCTTTGGTGTTGGCATGCCAGGAGAAGCATGAAATAAAAACCTGAGCAAAGAAGAAGTGTTCAGAGATCTAGATGGAGTTTAATAGAAACCAAGTGGACTTTGTTAATTAAGCATATATATTGACAAAAACTTGATAGGTAGATTAAATACCAGATTAGATACAGTTACTAAAAGATTAATGATTTGGAAAATGGACCTAAAAACTTATCCGGAGTGCAGCCCAAGGAAAAGAGACAGAAAATGAATGAGAAGATATGTGCATAGAATTATAAGCCCCAATTCTATCTCTTATAGAATAAGAGTTTCTAGAAGAAGAGAGGGCTTCCCTGGTGACTTAGTCAGTAAAGACTCTGCCTGCAATGCTAGAGACATGGGTTTAATCCCTGGGTCAGGAACATCCCCTGGAAAAGGAAATCGCAGCCCCTTCCAGTATTCTTGCCTGGGAAATCCCATGGACAGAGGAGTTTGGTGGGCTACAGTCCATGGGGTCGCAAGAACCTGGTATGACTTAGCAATTAAGCCACCTTCACCAGCAGAACAGGTGAATGTAAAGAACAGGGGAGAAGCACAATCCAAAGACGATGACAGAGTATTTTTCAGGGTTGGTGAAACATACTTTTCCACAGAACCAAGGAGAATCACTCCCAAGCAGATTAAGGAAAAAGAAATCTTACCAGATGTAATGCAGTGCAATTGTCTAAAAGCAAATACTAAGACCCTAAGAGCATCTAAGGGAGAAGACAGCTAACACACATAGATCAGCAGTGAGACTGACAGCCACCTTTCCACTGTGGAATGGGATGCCAGATAATTGCAAAACAGGACACTGTAGTAAAATGACTGCCATTCACTTTGTGCCCAGGTCACCTAGTGTAGAATAAGGGTAATGCTGACAGAATGCTTGACGAACAGAAAAATGCTGATTTTAAGAAATGGAAGTAAATATTTAGGAGTGTTTTTACCCACCCACATTGTTTTCTGACTGGAATTATTTGAACCTTATTGCATAACTGGTTGAAGTGATAACATTGGCCATTTTGCTTGCTTTAATCAAAAGCTTTTATCTGACATGCATTAAAAAACAGTAACAATGATGTCCTTTTCCCCAAAGAGCAAGATTCTGGACACTGGTGCTGACTTGGTTCTGATGGAAGGCTGTGTAAACAAGCGCTTTGGTGTTGGAACCCCTCATTCACATTGTATATTTATGGGGAAAACACATTTATCAGCTGAAGCTTATTTTTGTTTTGCTTTCTAACACACAGTTAATTTTTTTAGCCTTTTTTCAAATATTATTTTTATTTCACATTTTATTTTTTACAGTTTTGTTGTTTACTGCCACACATCGACCTGAATCCGCCATAGGTATACATATATCCCCCCTCCCCTAAACCTTCCCTCATCTCCCTCGCCATCCCACCCCTCCAAGTTGCTTCAGAGCCCCTGTTTGAGATCCCCTAGTGTCACAGAATATTCTCCTCCTTCACACCAATGTCTATAAAACTGTTCTGCATGTGTGCCTCTCCACTGCTGCTCTGCAAATTCATTTATCAGCACCATCTTTCTAGATTATGTACACATGTGTCAGTATACAATATATATTTTTTAACTTTTATTTTACTTTTAAATATTACAGAGTTTTGTTGTTTACAGATATGTATGTTCCCTGATTAGTCATATGTATATCCCCCCCTTCCCATCCCTCCCGACCATCACACAGCACCCCTGAAGGATCTCCTTTTCTCAATGACTAAGCAATGACTATAGCTATTTTCTTCACTTATGATAGTACAGGCCTTCATGCTACTTCCTTTATGCCTCCCACCCTCTGTTCCTTCCCCACAATGTCCATATGTCCACTGTCCATGTCTGTCTTTCTGTCGCTTCACTGCATGTGCCATAATCACCATCCTACTAGATTCCATATATATGTGTTAATATATTGTATTTGTCCTTCTCTTTCTGACTGACTTCACATTTTATGATACGTTCTAGATCCAGCCATCTCATTAGGGCTGATTCTTCTGCATTTCTCTTTACAGCTGAGTAGTATTCCATTGTATATATGTACCAGGGCTTTTGTATCCATTCGTTTGTCGATGGGCATCTAGGTTGCTTCCATGTTCTAGCTATTGTATAGAGAGCTACAATGAACATTGGGGTACAGGTGCTTCTTTCAGTTTTGATTTCATCAGGGTATAAGCCTAAGAGTGGAATTGCTGGGTCGTATTGTGCTTCTATTTTTAGTTTTTTAAGAAATCTCCAGAGTGTCTTCCATAGAGGCTGTATCAATTTACATTCCCACCAACAATGCAGGAGTGTTCCCTTTTCTCCGCAGCCTCTCCAGCATTTATTGTCTGTTGATTTGTGGATGATGGCCGTTCTGACGGGTGTGAGGTAGTGTCTCATTGTAGTTTTGATTTGCATTTCTCTAATTAGAAGTGAAGTTGAGCATCGTTTCATGTGTTTTTGGGCCATCTGTATGTCCTCTTTGGAGAGGTGTCTGTTTAGGTCCTTTTCCCATTTGTTGATTGGGTTGTTCGTTTTCCCGGTGCTGAGTTGTCTGTGTTGCTTGTAGATGTTGAAGATTAATTCTTTGTTGTTTCATTTGCTATGATTTTCTCCCACTCTGTGGGGTGTCTGTTCAACTTTTTTGTAATTTCTTTTGCTGTACAAAAGCTTTGAAGTTTCAGGAGGTCCCATGTGTTCATTTTTCTTTTTAGTTCCGCTATTCTAGTAGGTGGGTCAGAGAAGATCTTGCTTTGATTGATGTCCTTGAGGGTTTTGCCATTAATATTTTTAACTTTTATTTTACTTTTAAATATTACAGAGTTTTGTTGTTTACAGATATGTATGTTCCCTGATTTAGTCATATGTATATCCCCCCCTTCCCATCCCTCCCGACCATCACACAGCACCCCTGAAGGATCTCCTTTTCTCAATGACTAAGCAATGACTATAGCTATTTTCTTCACTTATGATAGTACAGGCCTTCATGCTACTTCCTTTATGCCTCCCACCCTCTGTTCCTTCCCCACAATGTCCATATGTCCACTGTCCATGTCTGTCTTTCTGTCGCTTCACTGCATGTGCCATAATCACCATCCTACTAGATTCCATATATATGTGTTAATATATTGTATTTGTCCTTCTCTTTCTGACTGACTTCACATTTTATGATACGTTCTAGATCCAGCCATCTCATTAGGGCTGATTCTTCTGCATTTCTCTTTACAGCTGAGTAGTATTCCATTGTATATATGTACCAGGGCTTTTGTATCCATTCGTTTGTCGATGGGCATCTAGGTTGCTTCCATGTTCTAGCTATTGTATAGAGAGCTACAATGAACATTGGGGTACAGGTGCTTCTTTCAGTTTTGATTTCATCAGGGTATAAGCCTAAGAGTGGAATTGCTGGGTCGTATTGTGCTTCTATTTTTAGTTTTTTAAGAAATCTCCAGAGTGTCTTCCATAGAGGCTGTATCAATTTACATTCCCACCAACAATGCAGGAGTGTTCCCTTTTCTCCGCAGCCTCTCCAGCATTTATTGTCTGTTGATTTGTGGATGATGGCCGTTCTGACGGGTGTGAGGTAGTGTCTCATTGTAGTTTTGATTTGCATTTCTCTAATTAGAAGTGAAGTTGAGCATCGTTTCATGTGTTTTTGGGCCATCTGTATGTCCTCTTTGGAGAGGTGTCTGTTTAGGTCCTTTTCCCATTTGTTGATTGGGTTGTTCGTTTTCCCGGTGCTGAGTTGTCTGTGTTGCTTGTAGATGTTGGAGATTAATTCTTTGTTGTTTCATTTGCTATGATTTTCTCCCACTCTGTGGGGTGTCTGTTCAACTTTTTTGTAATTTCTTTTGCTGTACAAAAGCTTTGAAGTTTCAGGAGGTCCCATGTGTTCATTTTTCTTTTTAGTTCCGCTATTCTAGTAGGTGGGTCAGAGAAGATCTTGCTTTGATTGATGTCCTTGAGGGTTTTGCCTATACTCTCCTCTAAGAGTTTGATGGTTTCTGGTCTTACATTTAGGTCTTTAATCCATTTTGAGTTGATCTTTATGCATGCTGTCAGGACTATTCCAACTTCATTTTTCTGCATGTAGCTGTCCAATATTCCCAGCACCATTTGTTGAAGAGGCTGTCTTTGTCCCATTTTATAGTTTCTCCTCCTTTGTCAAAAATAAGGTACCCATAGGTGCGTGGGTTTATCTCTGGGTTCTCGATCTTGTTCCATTGGTCTATAGTTCTGTTTTTGTGCCAGAACCATACTGTCTTGATGACTGTTGCTTTGTAGTAGAGTTTGAAGTTGGGGAGGCTGATCCCTCCAGCTCCATTCTTCTTCCTCAGGATTGCTTTGGCTATTCAAGGTCTTTTGTGTTTCCATATGAACTGTGTTATTCTTTGGTCTAGTTCTGTGAAGAATGTCATTGGTAGTTTGATAGGGATCGCATTGAATCTATAGATGACATTTGGTAGTATAGTCATTTTCACAATATTGATACTTCTGACCCAGGAACATGGAATATCTCTCCATCTGTTTAAGTCTTCTTTAATGTCTCTCATGAGTGTTTTGTAATTTTCAGTGTACAGTTCTTTTGTTTTTTTGGGGTAGGTTTATTCCTAGATATTTGATTCTTTTGGTTGCAATGGTGAAGGGGATTGCCTCTTTGATTTCATTTTCTGATTTTTCATTGTTTGTGTATAGGAATGCCAGTGATTTCTGTATATTGATTTTGTATCCTGTGACTTTGCTGAATTCACTGATTGACTCTAGTAGTTTTGTAATAGTGTCTTTGGGATTTTCTATGTATAATATCATGTCGTCTGCAAATAGAGAGAGTTTGACTTCTTCCTTTCCAGTCTGAATTCCTTTGATTTCTTTCTCTTCTCTTATTGCTGTTGCTAGCACTTCCAGGACTATGTTGAATAAGAGTGGTGAAAGTGGACACCCTTGTCTTGTTCCTGATCTTAGAGGAAATGCTTTGAGTTTTTCACCATTGAGGATAATGTTTGCTGTGGGCTTCTCATATATGGCTTTCACTATGTTGAGATAGGTTGCTTCTATGCCCATTTTTTTGAAGAGTTTTTATCATAAATGAACGCTGTACTTTGTCAAAGACTTTTTCTGCATCTATTGAGGTGATCATGTGATTTTTGTCTCTCAATTTGTTGATATGGTGTATTACATTGATTGATTTGTGGATATTGAAGAATCCTTGCATGCCTAGGATGAACCCGACTTTTAATGTGTTGTTGAATTCTCTTTGCTAGGGTTTTGTTGAGGATCTTGGTGTCTAGATTCATCAGTGAAATTGGCCTATAATTTTCTTTTTTCGTGTTGTCTTTGCCTGGCTTTGGTATCAGGGTGATGGTGGCCTCATAGAATGTGTTTGGAAGTGTTCCTTCCTGTGCAGTTTTTTGGAAGAGTTTTAGAAGGACAGACATCAGCTCTTCTTTAAATATTTGGTAGAATTCACATGTGAAGCCATCTGGCCCTGGGCTTTTATTTTTGGGTAGATTTTTGATCACAAAGTTGATTTCTGAGCTTGTGATTGGGTTGTTCATAGTTTCTATTTCTTCCTGGTTGAGTTTTGGGAGATTAATCTTCTCTAGGGAACTGTCCATTTCTTCCAAGTTGTCCAGTTTGTTGCCATAGAGTTGTTCATAATAGTCTCTTAGAATCCTTTGTGTTTCTGCATTATCTGTTGTCATCTCTCCTTTTTCATTTTTGATTTTGGTGATCTGGTTCTTGTCTCTTTTTTTCTTGATGAGTCTGGCCAGTGGTTTGTCGATTTTATTGACCTTTTCAAAGAAGCAGCTTTTTGTTTTATTTATCTTTACTATTGTTTCTTTTGTTTCTTTTTCATTTATTTCTGCTCTGATCTTTATGATTTCTCTTCTGCTGGCTGTGGGGTGTTTTTGTTCTTCTTTCTCCAGTTGTTTTAAGCGTAAGGTTAGGTCGTCTGTTTGAGATTTTCCTAGTTTCTTGAGGTGGGATTGAATTGCTATAAACTTCTGTCTTAGAACTGCTTTTGCAGTATCCCATAGGTTTTGCACTGTCGTGTGTTCATTGTCATTTTCTTCTAGGAATTGTTTTATTTCTCCTTTGATTTCCTCAATGATCAGTTGGTTTTTTAGGTATGTGTTGTTTAATCTCCTTGTGTTTGTGTTTTTAGCGGTTTTTTTTTTCCTTTAGTTTATCTCTAGTCTCATTGCGTTGTGGTCCGCGAAGATGGTTGATATAATTTCAGTTTACCTGAATTGACTGAGGTTTGATTTGTGGCCCAAGATATGGTCTGTCCTGGAGAATGTTCCGTGAGCACTTGAGAAGAAAGTATATTCTTCTGCTTTTGGATGGAAAGTCCTAAAGATATCCATGAGGGCCATTTCTTCTACTGTGGCATTTAAGGCTTGTGTTTCTTTATTAATTTTCTGTTTCGATGATCTGTCCATTGGTGTGAGAGGAGTGTTAAAGCCTCCTAATATGATTGTGTTAGTGTCGATGTCTTCTTTTATGTCTGCAAGTGTTTGTCTTATGTATTGGGGTGCTCCTGTGTTGGGTGCATAGATGGTTATGATTGTTGTATCTTCTTCTTGGATTGATCCCTTGATCATTATGTAGTGTCCTGTCTTGTCTCTTCGAATCTTCTTTATTTTGAGGTCTATTTTGTCTAATAGGAGGATTGCTACTCCATTTTTTTTTATTTCCATTTGCATGGAAAATCTTTTTCCAGCCTCTCACTTTCAGTGTATGAGTGTCTCTATGTCTGAAGTGAGTTTCCTGTAGGCAGCATATGTATGGGTCGTGTTTTTTAATCCATTCAGCCACTCTTGTGTCTTTTGGTTGGGGCATTTAGTCCATTGACATTCAAAGTAATTATTGATACAAATGATCCTATTGTCATCTTCTTAGGTGTTATGGTGGGTTTGTTTTGTGGATCTTCTCCTTCTCTTATTTTTGTTGTTTATATAAGTCCCTTTAACACTTGTTGTAAGACTGGTTTGGTGTGACTAAATTCTTTTAATATTTGCTTATCTGTAAAGCTTTTGATTTTTCCATCAAGTTTGAATGAGATCCTTGCAGGTTAGAGGATTCTTGGTTGCAGATTATTCTCTTTTAGCTGTTTAAATGTGTCCTGCCATTCCCTTCTGGCCTGCAGAGTTTCTGTTGAAAGATCAGCTGTTAAACGGTTGGGCTTTCCCTTGTATGTCAGTAGTTGCTTTTCACTTGCTGCTTTGAGAATTCTGTCTTTGTGTTTAATTTGTGTTAGCTTCATTAATATGTGTCTTGGTGTGTTTCTTCTCTGGTTGATTCTGTATGGTACTCTTTGTGCTTCTTGGACTTGATTGACTGTTTCTTTTCCCATATTGGGGAATTTTTCAACTAGAATCTCTTCAAAAATTTTCTCATAGCCTTTCTTTTTTTCTTCTTCTTCTGGAAGCCCTATAATTCAAACATTGGTGCATTTGATATTATCCCAGAGGTCTCTGAGGCTATCCTCTGCTCTTTTCATTCTTTCAGCTAGATTTTATTTTCCAGCAGTTACAGCCACCATTCTGTCTTCCAGCTCACTTATCCAGTCTTCTGTCTCAGATGCTCTGCTTTTGATTCCTTCTACAGTGTTTTTCAGTTCTGCAATTGAGTTGTTTGTCTCTGTTACTTTTTTTGTAAGTTCTTGTATTTCTTTATTCAGTGTGTTAGTTGTGTCTTGCAATTTCTCTAACATTCTGTTTTCAGTGTCTTGATCATCTTTACTATCATTCTTCTGAAATCACTTTCAGAAAGTTTGTCCAAATTCTCTTCATTGATTTGATCTTGTATGTTTGTGGATTGTTCCTTCACTTGTGTGGTATTTCTCTGCCATTTCATTGTTATTATTAATTTTGTAACTAACTCTGTTTGGGATTTTCTTTTCCCAGACTTTGAGTAACATCTGTTGGTGTTTGGATCGGGCTTCTTATTCTGGGTGATGCTGGTGGTTGGGTGATGTCAGGACTTGCATACAAGTGATTACCTTTGTTGGTGTTTTCACTTGTATACTGCTCTCTAGTGTTAGGCATTCTCTAGTATTGTAGAGTTTTGGAGTCAGTGGTCCCTCCTTAAAGCCCCGGGGGTTGTTGCCTGACCAGGGAATGAATATTTCACGGCTGGTTCGTTATGGCATTAAATGATATTAAAACATATATATGTGAATGAGAAACAGACGGTATATCTTGGACAAATGGCAATTAAAATATTATGCAAATACTATCTAGCATATTGAATTGTTTAAAAAAAAACATGGCAATTAAATGATTATGCAAATATTCTGTTGAAAGATCAGCTGTTAAACGGTTGGGCTTTCCCTTGTATGTCAGTAGTTGCTTTTCACTTGCTGCTTTGAGAATTCTGTCTTTGTGTTTAATTTGTGTTAGCTTCATTAATATGTGTCTTGGTGTGTTTCTTCTCTGGTTGATTCTGTATGGTACTCTTTGTGCTTCTTGGACTTGATTGACTGTTTCTTTTCCCATATTGGGGAATTTTTCAACTAGAATCTCTTCAAAAATTTTCTCATAGCCTTTCTTTTTTTCTTCTTCTTCTGGAAGCCCTATAATTCAAACATTGGTGCATTTGATATTATCCCAGAGGTCTCTGAGGCTATCCTCTGCTCTTTTCATTCTTTCAGCTAGATTTTATTTTCCAGCAGTTACAGCCACCATTCTGTCTTCCAGCTCACTTATCCAGTCTTCTGTCTCAGATGCTCTGCTTTTGATTCCTTCTACAGTGTTTTTCAGTTCTGCAATTGAGTTGTTTGTCTCTGTTACTTTTTTTGTAAGTTCTTGTATTTCTTTATTCAGTGTGTTAGTTGTGTCTTGCAATTTCTCTAACATTCTGTTTTCAGTGTCTTGATCATCTTTACTATCATTCTTCTGAAATCACTTTCAGAAAGTTTGTCCAAATTCTCTTCATTGATTTGATCTTGTATGTTTGTGGATTGTTCCTTCACTTGTGTGGTATTTCTCTGCCATTTCATTGTTATTATTAATTTTGTAACTAACTCTGTTTGGGATTTTCTTTTCCCAGACTTTGAGTAACATCTGTTGGTGTTTGGATCGGGCTTCTTATTCTGGGTGATGCTGGTGGTTGGGTGATGTCAGGACTTGCATACAAGTGATTACCTTTGTTGGTGTTTTCACTTGTATACTGCTCTCTAGTGTTAGGCATTCTCTAGTATTGTAGAGTTTTGGAGTCAGTGGTCCCTCCTTAAAGCCCCGGGGGTTGTTGCCTGACCAGGGAATGAATATTTCACGGCTGGTTCGTTATGGCATTAAATGATATTAAAACATATATATGTGAATGAGAAACAGACGGTATATCTTGGACAAATGGCAATTAAAATATTATGCAAATACTATCTAGCATATTGAATTGTACACATAAACATATACAGCTGTAACATAACCCAAGCATTCCAACCAAAAATACAGTACAATATGTTAGCACGGCCAATAGAGAAAACCAAGAATGATATCCACCAGTTAATAACCAAACTAAGTAGAGCACCAATTGGAGAATAATGCTAGAGCAGGGTCTCCATTGGGGATAAGGCAATGAGGACAGAATAGGGTAAGAAATATGGTGGGAAGAGGGAAAAAGAGAAAGGGAGGATAGAAGAGAAATATAGAATAATACTGCAAAGTTAAATATAGGGAGATAAAGATTTGTATGTATTAGAGTTTAGTGCTATAGGAAAGGAGCATCAGAGAAAGCAACGAATTATAGAGGAAGTGGTAGTACAAATAAAAATTTTAAAAATTAAAACAGAAATAAGTATATAGAAAAATATAGAAAAATAAAGCGAAAACAAAAAAACAAACAGAACACCCACAGAACCTTAAAAGGCCAATGTGGAACCAGAAGTTTATGTCAAAATAAAATATGTGGTTTAAAAGGAAAAAGAAGAAGAGAAAAAATGCGTCAACTTGAATATATTCAGTCTTCGTGATAAGATTAGTAGCTTCAATAGAATTCAATGGAGGAAATAAACACACCCACACTCACACACACCCCAAAAAGGAGGGGGGCACTGAGTGGGTTTGGAAAAAAGGGAAAAAAACAATTAAAACAAAACAAAACAAAGCAATAAAAAAGAATAAGGAATAAAATGAAATTTTAAAAAATCCAGCAGTAACTCCAACTTCAGACAAAACGTGAAAATAGTGTTTATGTTCTTCTGTCTGTTGCTGACTATTCAGGAATTATCAGTCTTTGGATCTGAAGACCTCTTTGACTGCTTGTTTAATTCAGCCTATTCCAGAATTAAAAGGCCCGCCCAGGCTGGCCCTGGGAGTTTCTTAATCCAAATCCTTTTCCTAGTATTGTAGATTTTGGTCAGTGGTCCCTCCTTAAAGCCCCGGGGGTTGTTGCCTGACCAGGGAATGAATATTTCACGGCTGGTTCGTTATGGCATTAAATGATATTAAAACATATATATGTGAATGAGAAACAGACGGTATATCTTGGACAAATGGCAATTAAAATATTATGCAAATACTATCTAGCATATTGAATTGTACACATAAACATATACAGCTGTAACATAACCCAAGCATTCCAACCAAAAATACAGTACAATATGTTAGCACGGCCAATAGAGAAAACCAAGAATGATATCCACCAGTTAATAACCAAACTAAGTAGAGCACCAATTGGAGAATAATGCTAGAGCAGGGTCTCCATTGGGGATAAGGCAATGAGGACAGAATAGGGTAAGAAATATGGTGGGAAGAGGGAAAAAGAGAAAGGGAGGATAGAAGAGAAATATAGAATAATACTGCAAAGTTAAATATAGGGAGATAAAGATTTGTATGTATTAGAGTTTAGTGCTATAGGAAAGGAGCATCAGAGAAAGCAACGAATTATAGAGGAAGTGGTAGTACAAATAAAAATTTTAAAAATTAAAACAGAAATAAGTATATAGAAAAATATAGAAAAACAAAGCAAAAACAAAAAAACAAACAGAACACCCACAGAACCTTAAAAGGCCAATGTGGAACCAGAAGTTTATGTCAAAATAAAATATGTGGTTTAAAAGGAAAAAGAAGAAGAGAAAAAATGCGTCAACTTGAATATATTCAGTCTTCGTGATAAGATTAGTAGCTTCAATAGAATTCAATGGAGGAAATAAACACACCCACACTCACACACACCCCAAAAAGGAGGGGGGCACTGAGTGGGTTTGGAAAAAAGGGAAAAAAACAATTAAAACAAAACAAAACAAAGCAATAAAAAAGAATAAGGAATAAAATGAAATTTTAAAAAATCCAGCAGTAACTCCAACTTCAGACAAAACGTGAAAATAGTGTTTATGTTCTTCTGTCTGTTGCTGACTATTCAGGAATTATCAGTCTTTGGATCTGAAGACCTCTTTGACTGCTTGTTTAATTCAGCCTATTCCAGAATTAAAAGGCCCGCCCAGGCTGGCCCTGGGAGTTTCTTAATCCAAATCCCTTTTCTTGTTGGGTGGAGCTAAATTCCCTCCCTGTAGCTTGACCAGCAGCCCTGCAGTTTGACCAGCAGCCAAACTACAGTACGGAAAATGGCATCTCTCTCACAAAGGATTTATTCCCACACTCTCTATGGGAAGCACTTCCGCAGTGACCCCGACCCTGCTGCAGGCCACCGTCGACCCCCACCACCGCAGGAGACGTCAGATTACTCAGAGTTGAGTCTGGCTCAGTCTCATGCAGGATCGCTATTTCCCTATCCCGGATCACAGTGCGCACAGTTTCCAGTCCTCCTCGGGGGCTCTGTGATCGGGTTAATGGTAACCTCCTCCAAAGGAAACTGAGTGCCGTCCTTCCAAGGACTGCTCAAGGGCACTTCTAGCTCAAGGGGCATCTGGACCCTCCAAAGCAGGTCTGGCTCAGTTCCTTGTGTGTTTCACTGCTCCTTTCCCGGGTCTTGATCTACAACAGGCTTTGCGCCTTTGGCCCACCCAGCCTCTCTGGCGGGTATGAGGTTTGACTTTTAAAAGTGCGATTGCCCCCTTCCTACCGTCTTGATGCGGCTTCTCCTTTGTTCTTCGATGTGGGGTATCTTTCTTGTGATCAGATCAAACCTCCTCTTGTCGATGGTTTCCCAGGAACTCATTGCAATTCAGGCGATTTTGCAGGAGAGATGAGTGCACGTCCTTCTATGCTGCCATCTTAGCTCCACCCATCAGTATACAATATTTATCTTTCTCTCCCTGACCGACTTCACTCTGTGTAATAGGTTCTCGATTCATCCACCTCATTAGAACTGATTCAAATGCATTTCTTTTTATGGCTGAGTAATATTCCATTATATATATGTACCAAACTTTATCCATTCATCTGTCCATGGACATTTAGGTTGCTTCCATGTTCTAGCTATTGTAAATAGGGCTGCAATGAACATCAGGACACATGTGTCTCTTTCAATTTTCATTTCCACAGGGTATATGCCTAGTAGTGGGATTGCTGGGTCATATGGTGGCACTGTTCCTCGTTTTTTGAGGAGTCTACATACCGTCTTCCATAGTGGCTGTATCAGTTTACATTCCCACCAGCAGTGCAGGAGGGTTCCCTTTTGTCCACACCCTCTCCAACATTTATTGTTTGTAGATTTGTTTGATGATGGCCATTCTGACTGGTGTAAGGTGATATCTCTTTGTAGTTTTGGTTTGTGTTTCACTAACAATGACCGATGTTGAGCATCTTTTCATGTGTTTGTTGGCCATGTGTTTGTCTTCTTTGGAGAGATCCTCATTTTTTGATTGGGTTTTTTGGTGCTGACTTGTCTGAGCTGCTTTTTATATATATATATACCTTTTTTTTTTTTTTAAAGATTTATTTATTTATTTATTTTTGGGGCGGGAGTCAGGTTGGGGAGGGAGGGGAGCAGGTTTTTCATTTCTCTATTTTCATCTGTCTTTGTTCTTTGGCTCCTGTGGGCCTCCCATCGCGGTGGCCTCTGTCGTCGCAGAGCACCAGCTCTGGGCGCATGCGCTCCAGAGCTCCGGCTTGGTGATTGGACACATCAGTCCAGCCACTCCGCGGCACGTGGGATCTTCCCAGGCCAGGGCTCTAACCCGCGCCCTTGCACTGCAAGGTGGTGTCCTTACCCACTGGACCACCAGGGAAAGCCCTTGTCTGAGCTGCTTTTGTATTTTGGAAATTTATTCATTCTGAAGCTTGTCTTCTCACCTCATTTATAGTTTCTTTTGTTGTGCAAAAGCTCTTAAGTTTAATTAGGTCCCAGTTGTTTATTTTTGTCTTTATTTCCATTACTCTAGGAGGTGAGTCATAGAATATCCTGCTTTTATTTCTGTCATCGCATGTTCTGCCTATGTTTTCCTCTAGGAGTTTTATGGTTTCTGGTCTTGCAGTTAGGTCTTTGATCCATTTTGAGTTTATATTTTTCTGTGGTGTTAGGCAGAGTTCTAATTTCTTTTACATGTCGCTGTCCAATTTTCCCAGCACCACTTATTCAAGAGGCTCTCTTTGTCCCATTGTATATTGCCTTTAAGGTAGCCATAAGTGCATGGGTTTAGCTATTGTAAATAGGGCTGCAATGAACATCAGGACACATGTGTCTCTTTCAATTTTCATTTCCACAGGGTATATGCCTAGTAGTGGGATTGCTGGGTCATATGGTGGCACTGTTCCTCGTTTTTTGAGGAGTCTACATACCGTCTTCCATAGTGGCTGTATCAGTTTACATTCCCACCAGCAGTGCAGGAGGGTTCCCTTTTGTCCACACCCTCTCCAACATTTATTGTTTGTAGATTTGTTTGATGATGGCCATTCTGACTGGTGTAAGGTGATATCTCTTTGTAGTTTTGGTTTGTGTTTCACTAACAATGACCGATGTTGAGCATCTTTTCATGTGTTTGTTGGCCATGTGTTTGTCTTCTTTGGAGAGATCCTCATTTTTTGATTGGGTTTTTTGGTGCTAACTTGTCTGAGCTGCTTTTTATATATATATATATATACCTTTTTTTTTTTTTTAAAGATTTATTTATTTATTTATTTTTGGGGCGGGAGTCAGGTTGGGGAGGGAGGGGAGCAGGTTTTTCATTTCTCTATTTTCATCTGTCTTTGTTCTTTGGCTCCTGTGGGCCTCCCATCGCGGTGGCCTCTGTCGTCGCAGAGCACCAGCTCTGGGCGCATGCGCTCCAGAGCTCCGGCTTGGTGATTGGACACATCAGTCCAGCCACTCCGCGGCACGTGGGATCTTCCCAGGCCAGGGCTCTAACCCGCGCCCTTGCACTGCAAGGTGGTGTCCTTACCCACTGGACCACCAGGGAAAGCCCTTGTCTGAGCTGCTTTTGTATTTTGGAAATTTATTCATTCTGAAGCTTGTCTTCTCACCTCATTTATAGTTTCTTTTGTTGTGCAAAAGCTCTTAAGTTTAATTAGGTCCCAGTTGTTTATTTTTGTCTTTATTTCCATTACTCTAGGAGGTGAGTCATAGAATATCCTGCTTTTATTTCTGTCATCGCATGTTCTGCCTATGTTTTCCTCTAGGAGTTTTATGGTTTCTGGTCTTGCAGTTAGGTCTTTGATCCATTTTGAGTTTATATTTTTCTGTGGTGTTAGGCAGAGTTCTAATTTCTTTTACATGTCGCTGTCCAATTTTCCCAGCACCACTTATTCAAGAGGCTCTCTTTGTCCCATTGTATATTGCCTCCTTTTTCAAAAATAAGGTAGCCATAAGTGCATGGGTTTATCTTTGGGCTCTTTATCTTGTAACATTGGTCTATATTTCTGTTTTTGTGTCATTACCATACTGCCTTGATACCTATTGCTTTGTAGTATATAGTCTGAAGTCAGGGAGGTTGATTTCTCCAGCTCCATTTTTCTTTCTCAAGACTGCTTTGGCTATTCAAGGTCTTTTGTGCTTCCATATGAACTGTGATATTTTTTGTTCTAGTTCTGTGAAAAATGCTAGTGGTAATTTGAGGGATTACATTGAAACTGTAAAAAGATTGCATTTGATAGTATAGTCATTGTTACGGTAATAATTCTTCCAACCCAGGATCATGGAATATATCTCCATCTGTGTATATCGTCTTTGATTTCTTTCATCAGTGTCTTACAATTTTCTGTGTACAGTTCTTTTGTCTCCTTTGGTAGGTTTATTTCTAGGTATTGTATTTTTTGTTGTTGTTGCTATGGTGAATGGGATTGCTTCCTTGATTTCTCTTTCTGATTGTTAATTGTTATTATATAATACAAGTGATTTTTGTGTCTTGGTTTTGTATTCTGGTTACCTCTAGTAATTTTCTGATAGTATCTTTAGGGTTTTCTATGTATAGTGTCATGATATCTGCAAACAGTGAGTTTTACTTCTTCTTTTCCAGTCTGAATTCCTGTTATTTCTTTTTCTTCTCTAATTGCTATAACTAGAACTTCCAAGACTATGTTGAGTCATAGTGATGAGAGTGGGCACCCTTGGCTTGTTCCTGATCTTAGAGGGAATGCTTTCAGTTTGTCACCATTGAGAATTATGTTTTCTGTAGGCTTATCATATATGGCTTTCACTATGTTGAGGTCGGTTCCTTCTGTGCCGATTTTTTGAAGAGTTTTTTTGGTCATAAATGGTTGTTGGATTTTGTCAAAGTCCTTTTCTGCATCTACTGAGATTATCATATGATTTTTATCTTTCAGTTTGTTAATATGGTGTATCACATTGATCGATTTGTGAATACTGAAGAATTCTTGCATGCCTGGAATAAAACCGCCTTGATCATGTTGTGTGAGCTTTCTGATGTGTTGCTGAATACCATTTGCTAGAATTTTATTGAGGATTTTGGCGTCTAAATTCATCAGTGATAATGGCCTGTAATTTTCTTCTTTGGTGTTGTCTTTGCCTGGTTTTAGTATCAGGGTGATGGTGGCCTCATAGAATGAGTATGGAAGTGTTCCTTCCTATGCTACTTTTTGAAGGAGAGGATAGGGATTAGGTCTTCTCTAAATGATTGATAGAATTCACTTCTGAAGCTGTCTGGCTCTGAGCTTTTATTTTAGGGGAGATTCTTGATCACAGATTCAATTTCAGTGCTTCTAATTGGATTGTTCAGCATTTCAATTTCTTGCTGGTTCAGTCTTGAAAGATTGCGCTTCTCTAAGAATCTGTCCATTTCTTCCAGGTTGTCCATTTTATTGTCATATATAGTTTGTTCATAATACTCTTTTATAATCCTGCTTTTCTGTATTGTTTGTTGTAATCTCTCCTTTTTAATTTCGAATTTTATTGATTTGATTCTTCTCTCTTTGTTTCTTGATGAGTCTGGCTAAAGGTTTGTCTATTTGTTTATCTTTGCTAAGAACCAGCTTTTGGTTTTATTAATCTTTACTATTGTTTCTTTCATTTCTTTTTCATTTATTTCTGCTCTGATCTTTATGATTTCTCTTCTTCTACTAACTTTGGGGATTTTTTTGTTCTACTTTTTCAAGTTCCTTTAAGTGTAAAGTTAGGTTGTCTTTTTGAAGTTTTTCTTGTTTCTTGAGGTAGAATTGTATTGCTATAAATTTCCCTCTGAGAACTGCTCTTGTTGCATCCCATAGGTTCTGAGTTGTTGTGTTTTCATTGTCATTTTCTTCTAGGAGTTTTTTAATTTCTCTTTTGATTTCTTTCTTAATCTGTTCATTATTTAGAAAAGTATTGTTTAATCTCTGTTTGTGTTTTTATGATTTTTTCTTGTAATTGATCTAGTTGCATAGCATTGTGGTCAGAAAAGCTGGTTGATATAATTTCAATTTTCTTAAATTTAGTGAGGTTTGATTTGTGACCCAGGATGTGGTTTTTCCTGAATGTTAGACCAGACTATATAGAATGTTCCGTGTGCACTTGAGAAGAAAGTATATTTTTCTGCATTTGTGTGGAAAGTCCTAAAGATATCAAGGAGATCCATCTTGTCTAGTGTGTCATTTAAGACTTGTGTTTCCTTACTAATTTTCTGCCTTGATGATCTGTCCATTGGTGTAAATGGGATGTTAAAGTCTCCTACTGTTATTGTGTTACTGTCAATTTCTCCTTTTATGTCTGATAGTGTTTGCCTTATGTATTGAGGTGCTCCTAAGTTGGGTACATAGGTATTTATGATTGTTATGTCTTCCTCTTGGATCAATCCCTTGATCATTATGTAGTGACTTGCCTTGTCTCTTATAATCTTCTTTATTTTGAGATCTATTTTGTCTGATACAAGGATTGCTACTTCAGCTTTCTTTTGATTTCCATTTGCATGGAATATCTTTTTCTATTCTCTCACTTTCAGTCTATATGTGTCTTTTGGTCTGAAATGCGTTTCTTATAAATAGCATATATACATTGGTCGTGTTTTTGTATCCATTCAGCTAGTCTGTGTCTTTTGGAGAGTTTAATCCATTTATATTTATGGTAATTATTGATACAAATGCTCCTATTGCCATCTTTTTAAATGTTTGGGTTTTGTTTTGTAGATCTTTGAAATGTGAGAGATGAGGATTTGAGCCCTGGAATAGGGATTTCCTGGGTCAAGAAATTACCCTGGAGAAGGAAATGGCAACTCTCTCCAGTATTATTTCCTGGAGAATCCCATGGACAGAAAAGCCTTGCAGCCTACACTATAGTCCACGGAGTCACAAAAGAGTTAGACTTGACTTACTGAGTAAATAGCAACAATTCAAACAAGAATGAGATTACACTATGAATGCTAAGAATCTGATTTTTTAAACAATGTACTTTGAGCAAGAATATCATTAAATGTTTTCCAAAACATTGTTTTTAATGGCAGTGTATTATATTGGTATATGACTTCTCAGGTGACACTAGTAGTAAAGGACCTGCCTACCAGTGCAGGAAACATAAGAGATGTGGATTAAATCATCCCTGGGTTGGGACGATCCTTTGGGGGAGGGAATGGCTACCCAAAATCTGTGACCAGACTATATAGAATGTTCCGTGTGCACTTGAGAAGAAAGTATATTTTTCTGCATTTGTGTGGAAAGTCCTAAAGATATCAAGGAGATCCATCTTGTCTAGTGTGTCATTTAAGACTTGTGTTTCCTTACTAATTTTCTGCCTTGATGATCTGTCCATTGGTGTAAATGGGATGTTAAAGTCTCCTACTGTTATTGTGTTACTGTCAATTTCTCCTTTTATGTCTGATAGTGTTTGCCTTATGTATTGAGGTGCTCCTAAGTTGGGTACATAGGTATTTATGATTGTTATGTCTTCCTCTTGGATCAATCCCTTGATCATTATGTAGTGACTTGCCTTGTCTCTTATAATCTTCTTTATTTTGAGATCTATTTTGTCTGATACAAGGATTGCTACTTCAGCTTTCTTTTGATTTCCATTTGCATGGAATATCTTTTTCTATTCTCTCACTTTCAGTCTATATGTGTCTTTTGGTCTGAAATGCGTTTCTTATAAATAGCATATATACATTGGTCGTGTTTTTGTATCCATTCAGCTAGTCTGTGTCTTTTGGAGAGTTTAATCCATTTATATTTATGGTAATTATTGATACAAATGCTCCTATTGCCATCTTTTTAAATGTTTGGGTTTTGTTTTGTAGATCTTTGAAATGTGAGAGATGAGGATTTGAGCCCTGGAATAGGGATTTCCTGGGTCAAGAAATTACCCTGGAGAAGGAAATGGCAACTCTCTCCAGTATTATTTCCTGGAGAATCCCATGGACAGAAAAGCCTTGCAGCCTACACTATAGTCCACGGAGTCACAAAAGAGTTAGACTTGACTTACTGAGTAAATAGCAACAATTCAAACAAGAATGAGATTACACTATGAATGCTAAGAATCTGATTTTTTAAACAATGTACTTTGAGCAAGAATATCATTAAATGTTTTCCAAAACATTGTTTTTAATGGCAGTGTATTATATTGGTATATGACTTCTCAGGTGACACTAGTAGTAAAGGACCTGCCTACCAGTGCAGGAAACATAAGAGATGTGGATTAAATCATCCCTGGATTGGGACGATCCTTTGGAGGAGGAAATGGCTACCCACTCCAATACTCTTGCCTGGAGAACCCCATGGACAGAGGAGCCTGGCTGGCTATAATCCATAGGGTTGATAAGGATTGCGCTCAACTGAAATGACTTAGCATACATGCATGATTCAAATGATCTAACCAACCTATAAGTGGACATATATGTTGCTTCCAATTTTCCTTACTATTTCAAATAAGCTGTGAGAGATATCTTTATAAATAGATCTTGGGTTTTTAAAATTTTTATTGCTTTAAGATAAATCCTCCTGTTTTTAAGTTTTAATGGATCATCCATACATTCAGCTCACAAGGGTGATCCCTGATAGAGAGGATCCTCAGTACAAAGACATCAAACTTGTTTGCCAATATCTAGTCGGACAAAAAATTCCTTCAGTTTTTAAGTAAAGATAAAAAACACAATTTTCATTTTCACCAAGAACTTTATTGAACAATGTATTCACTGATTTGTTCTGCTAATTTCTGCAATCTTTTAGGCAAATTCATAATTCCATCTTCTCAAAACTTTCTTTTTGAGCAAGGAAGTATTCCAGGTACATTTTACAGTCTTCCAGAGGATTCATTTTTTTTTTCCATTAAGAGAATTTTTTAAAGACCAAGATAAATGGAAATATTAAGGTGCAATGTCTGATACATTCAGCAGATGAATCACAACTTCCCAGCCAAGCAACAACAGTTTTGCCTGGTCATCAAAGAAACATGTGGTCTTGTGTTATCCTGATGGGAGATCATGCATTTTCTGGACTCGTTCTGGACGCTTTTCATGGAACATTGCTTTCATTCAGTCTACTTGGAAGCAGTACTTGTGGGAATTAATCATTTGGTTTTCTGCAAGGAGCTCATATTAATAATAGAGGACTCCCTTCCAGTCCCACAATATACACAACATCACCACCTTTGGTGTAGGGAGTGCTGGTTCATTTCACTTACATCATGAACTCTTCCATTCTACATTATTATACAGTATCCACTTACATAGCCTATCACAATTTGTTTTAAAAGCAACTTTCTTTTTATAGTTAAGTAGACAATTGAATGTGGGAATATGGTTAAGGGTTTTTGTTGTTGTTGTTGTTCATTTAACTTATATGAAGTCCAAATATCAAAGCGATGAACATAACCAAGCTGGTGCAAATGATTTTCCCAATGAGTGTTTTATTTGATCACTATCAACTTCAACTCACCTGGCCATGGAGCACCATCCAGCAAGAACCCCAGCACAAAGTTTCACAAACCACTTTGACATGCTCGATCAGTCACAGCACCTTCTTCACACACTACACAGATCTCCTTTTTGCCTTTCAGTTGAGTTACCTTTCTTGAAGTAGTACCTTTCTTGAAGTAATAAAGCATCATATGCCCAAAATGTTGCTTTCTTCCATTTTCAGTATTAAAGTGGCTACACAAAATTCACCAATTCTGATAAGTTTGTTTTTTTGTTTGTTTGTTTTTTAAATCATGGACATGATGACGATTCTAGATTCTTTTTTTACAATTTTGGACTGTTTTATTGGTCTTTCATTTATTTATTTTTATCCATCTTTGTCCTTTGGCCTGTGTGAGCCCCCCATCGAGGTGGTGTCTCTCCTTGCAGAGCACCGGTTCTGGGCACATGCTTTCCAGAGCACTGGCTCATAATTGGACACACTGGTCGAGCTGCTTCACAGCATGTGGGATCTTCCCAGGCCACAGATCGAACTGGCGCCCCTTGCAGTGCAAGGCGGACTCTTTACCCACTGGACCACCAGGGAAGCCCATACGTTTGTTTTTAATGCATGCTGATATAACAGGTATCACAGTACAGTCTAATGAAATTGTTTCAAATGAAGTTGAAGACAACTAAGCACGACTAGAGCCATCTTACAGGAAAAGTCCTGTAAGATGTTATCTTTGGCCAACCCAAAACAATAAGGGATTCAGAAGGATATTTGCAAGTTAAAAACTATATATATATATTTTTAATGAAGACAGCTAAACCCAATAAATGTAGTATCTTTATTTGTAAAAAGATTTATAAGGTGTGAGGTTGACCACAGGGTGGCACCAATATGTCTCTAGTTATTTGTGATGTGTTAATGAGCAATTTTTTCCTCTTCATTTTTGGTGAAAAATATTTAAGTTTAGTTTGGTATGTATAAAATCAGTCTATATTTTACAAAAGACAAAGCAGGATTTTTATTTAAAAATCTAAATATTATATATGTTTTTAAAGCCACAGAGCCTAACAGATGATGTTTTTTAAAAACAAAAATCTTACTACTGAACATAGTATGTATTTATGTGTGAGTGTGTGAGCACGTAAATTTATGGGTGTAAGAGGGTGAAATAACCAATTTTCAGATTTGGGTTTATATTCTAACTTTGTGTCTAAGTGACATCTCAGCTTTTATATTTTCTTAAGTTATGGATCCTCAATGGTCCATTTCTCTCTATCCTGCACCAGTAAAATCTTGGGTACAGGAAACTTCCACACAGTATACTCTACTGTTTACCCTTGCTTCTTCCTGTTTCTGACTATTCTGAGTTTATCTAGGGGCTTTCCCTCCACTTATTCACAATTACTGCTCTAGTGAACTGTTAGTGACAATTATTTTTACATAATTAATTACCATTTCCTTCTGATGAATGACCTCATCATTATAAAATGACATTTAAAATTTTTATAGTATGATTATAAAATTGGTGGTGGCGGCTTTAGTGTTTCTTCTATGCATTTTTAATGTAGCAGTCTGCTTTCAAGTGATGTCACATGTAGTATAAGAACTTTGCAGTCATATACTTCTACTTCTCCTCTCCTGTTTTTTTATACTCCTCATATATTTTACTTCTATGTATAAGTTCAACAATTCATTGTTATTATTTAATGTTATGTTCTTATTTAGTTTTATTTATATTTTATTGCCATTGTAATAAAGTATCTTCTTAAATGCTTTAGTTTTTTTTTTTTTTTTGATGTTTACCATTTTTAAAGTCTTTATTAAACTTGTTATAATAATGTGTCTGTTGCTTATGTTCTTGTCTTTTGGTCAAGAGTCCTATGGAATCTTAGCTCCCCAACCAGGAATTGAGCCTGTACCCTCTGCATTGGTAGGTGAAGTTCTTATCACTGGACTGCTAGGGAACTCCCTTAAGTGCTTTAACTACTATAAAGAGTAAAATAAGAAATCTTATATGTTTACCCAAGTAGTTAACATTTCTGAGGCTTTTCAGTCTTTTGCTTGAATTAATATTTGCATCTAATAGCGTTCTATCTGCCTGAAAGTGTTAGTCACTAAGTTGTGTCTGACTCTTTGTGACCCCATGAACTGTAGTCCACCAGGCTCCTCTGTCCATGGAATTCTCCAGGCAAGAATAGTGGAATGGGTTGCCATTCCCTTCTCTAGGGGATCCTCCTGACCCAGGGATCCAGCCCAGGTTCCCTGCATTGCAGGAGGATTCTTACTGTCTAAGCCACCAGGGAAGGACTTTAATATTTAAAGTGTTAAAAGACAGATCTGCTTGTGGTAAATTCTTTCAGCTTTTTTATACCTAGAAAAATCTTTCTTGTTTTTGAAAGATGTTTTCCTTGAGTATAGAATTCTAGTCCAATGGTTTATGTTTTCTTTCAGTGCTTTGAAGTTGATGCTCTACTGCATACTCAACATTACTGTCATTCTTATCTTTGTAGCTCTACACATAAGATGTCTTTCTTCTGTGTTTTCTTTTAAGGTTTTCTCTTTATCACTGGTTTTAAGCAGTTTTATTAAAATGTACCTTTTCTTCATGTTTCTTGTGTTTAACAGTTGATCTTCTTGTGTCTATGAATTGATGATTTTCAACTTTGAAAACACTTTAGCCTTTATTTCTTCAGATATTTTTAATGTTCCTCTCCCTTCTCTGGGATACCAATTATACATATATTATGTCACTTAAAGTTTTCTGACAGCTGATTGATTTCATTTTTAAAGATTTTGCCATCGAACTTTTGGATAGTTTCTATTGCTACACTTTCAGGTTAACTAATTTTTTCTTCTCCAATGTCTAATTTTCCATTATCAAAATTAGTGTTTTTTTTTCATCTTAGTCTTGTAGTTTTCTTCTTTACAACTCTAAATTTGGGTATCTTTTGTGTTTTGGTTTGGGATCTGTTTTGTTTTTTTGAACACATAGAATGCTGTTATAGTAATGCTCTTTGTTATCTTTAACATCTGTGTCTGATAGAAATATCTTTCAATAGATTTTTTTTAACTTTACACTGGACTGCTAGGGAACTCCCTTAAGTGCTTTAACTACTATAAAGAGTAAAATAAGAAATCTTATATGTTTACCCAAGTAGTTAACATTTCTGAGGCTTTTCAGTCTTTTGCTTGAATTAATATTTGCATCTAATAGCGTTCTATCTGCCTGAAAGTGTTAGTCACTAAGTTGTGTCTGACTCTTTGTGACCCCATGAACTGTAGTCCACCAGGCTCCTCTGTCCATGGAATTCTCCAGGCAAGAATAGTGGAATGGGTTGCCATTCCCTTCTCTAGGGGATCCTCCTGACCCAGGGATCCAGCCCAGGTTCCCTGCATTGCAGGAGGATTCTTACTGTCTAAGCCACCAGGGAAGGACTTTAATATTTAAAGTGTTAAAAGACAGATCTGCTTGTGGTAAATTCTTTCAGCTTTTTTATACCTAGAAAAATCTTTCTTGTTTTTGAAAGATGTTTTCCTTGAGTATAGAATTCTAGTCCAATGGTTTATGTTTTCTTTCAGTGCTTTGAAGTTGATGCTCTACTGCATACTCAACATTACTGTCATTCTTATCTTTGTAGCTCTACACATAAGATGTCTTTCTTCTGTGTTTTCTTTTAAGGTTTTCTCTTTATCACTGGTTTTAAGCAGTTTTATTAAAATGTACCTTTTCTTCATGTTTCTTGTGTTTAACAGTTGATCTTCTTGTGTCTATGAATTGATGATTTTCAACTTTGAAAACACTTTAGCCTTTATTTCTTCAGATATTTTTAATGTTCCTCTCCCTTCTCTGGGATACCAATTATACATATATTATGTCACTTAAAGTTTTCTGACAGCTGATTGATTTCATTTTTAAAGATTTTGCCATCGAACTTTTGGATAGTTTCTATTGCTACACTTTCAGGTTAACTAATTTTTTCTTCTCCAATGTCTAATTTTCCATTATCAAAATTAGTGTTTTTTTTTCATCTTAGTCTTGTAGTTTTCTTCTTTACAACTCTAAATTTGGGTATCTTTTGTGTTTTGGTTTGGGATCTGTTTTGTTTTTTTGAACACATGGAATGCTGTTATAGTAATGCTCTTTGTTATCTTTAACATCTGTGTCTGATAGAAATATCTTTCAATGGATAGATTTTTTTTTTTAACCTCTCAATATCAGTCATATTTTCCTTCTTTTTTATATGCCAGGTAATTTTTTATTAGACATAAGACAGTGTGAA
Source organism: Tragulus kanchil (assembly GCA_022376925.1). Classification (NCBI taxonomy): domain Eukaryota; kingdom Metazoa; phylum Chordata; class Mammalia; order Artiodactyla; family Tragulidae; genus Tragulus; species Tragulus kanchil. The sequence continues at coordinate 47,881,443 of JAIOJX010000025.1, forward strand.
TTTTATGTTGTTTATTGCTGGGTATAATCATATTCCTGTAAACATTTTTGAGCTCTGTCCCGGAACATGATGCTGCTTTGAAATTATTTGATCCTTTTAGATTGCTTTTTTTTTTGCTTCTAAGTCCTCATTTATTTTTCATCCATCTTTATTCTTTGTAATGTGTGGGCCTCCCATTGCAGTGGCCTCTCTCATTGCAGAGCACTGGCTCTGGGCACATGTGCTCCAGAGTGCTGGCTCATAATTGGACACACCGGCCCAGCTGTTCCTCAGCATGTGGGATCTCCTCCAGCCAAGGATTGAACCAGTGCCCCTTGCACTGGACCCATTGGACCACCAGGGAAGCCCTGGGTATTGCTTTTAATATTTCTTTTTTTTTTTTTTTTTGCTTTTAATATTTCTTAGATGTGACCAGAGTAGCCTTTAGTTTAGAACTGGTTATTTTTCATTATTGAGGTGAAGCCATTCTGAGTGCTCTGCCAGTTTTTTTTATGAATCATAGGATGTTTTCAGTCTGGCTAGTGAGAATAATAGGTACTACTCCCAGAGGAGAGCAACTTTTTCACATCCATGTGCTGCTGGCTCTCTGCCAAATTCTCAAGAGGGACCCTGTGCAACTCTGTGGAGTTATCTATCTGTTCAGCTTTCTCCTCCGTGGTAATCTCTTCTGGAACTTGTCACCTAGACCTCCCTGAATTCTCAGCTTGAGGGACTCTGGGAAACTACCTGGATCCGTATGCATTCTCCACCTCAGCACATGGCCTGGAAACACAGTCATCAGCCCATTCTCTTTTGTTTTACATCTCTGTTCTTTGTTACTTGATGTCTACTGTCTTGAAACTGTTGTTTCATATATTTTGCCTGTTCTTTTCTTTTTCTTAGTTGTTTCAGGCACTAATGTAAATTTGGTTCAGTTATCTTTTTAATCTTATCCAGAATGAAATTTCTTTTTTTAAAATTTATTTATTTTTATTTTCTTCTCTTTTTCTCAGAATGAAAATTTGTGTTTCAAGTTTTTATCAGATTTTTTTTTGCTGGTTTCTCCATATAATTTTGTATTTGAATATATAATAGTAATCTTGAATTGTACTTTAGATCAAATAGAGAATAAATTACTTCATCTTGAACACATGCCATGTAAAGATTCTACATACATAAATGAAAGTATTATAAATCAAATAATAATTTTGTGTTTTTTCATAGTTTGGTTGGAAACACGATGACTTTGACCTTTTAGAAGCTAGAAGGTAAGACTGATAATAATATTTGTAGCAATTTTACTATACAACAGTAAAATTTGCTTAAACTGGACAGAAATTAAGATACATATGTGAGGTAGGTCATGCTAAGTACATCCTAAACTGAACACACTGTACAATTCTAAGGCTAAAAATATGTCTTGTACAAATATGGAAGAAATTTTATGAAACAAAGTCACTGTTGTTTATTGAGTGCATTCTATGTTTTGAAAGTGAAAGTGTTAGTCAGTCAGTCTGTCTGACTCTTCGTGACCCCATGGACTTTAGCCTGCCAGGCTCCTCTGTCCATGGAATTCTCCAGGTGAGAATACCGGAGAAGATTGCCATTCCCTTCTTCAGGAGATCTTCCAGGCATAGGGGCTGAACCCAGATCTCTTGCGCTGCAGGCAGATTCTATACCATCTGAACCACCAGAAAAACCTATAGGTGTTTTACAGAAATTTTTATTCTTATAATTTATGTATTAGGCAAATATTATTTTTCCCCATGTGAAAGCTGAGGATATTGGTATACAACAGGGCTCTGTAACTTGCACAAACTTACAGAGACAGTTAAGTGATGGAGCCAGGATCCACATAGGCCAAATAAGTAAAACTCAAAGGATTTTATTATACCATATTGATTAAAGCTCTTACCTCTTAAAAAAAAAAAAAAGCTTCAGATCCTCCAGATTTTTGGATAGTGAGTTTTAACAATGAATTGTTAAGTGTTAGCTCATTAATATATCAATTGGAATAGTAATTTTCTATAAATTGTCTTCCCTATGCTAAATCACTTCAATCGTGTGCAACTGTTTGTGATGTTATGACTATTTCTTTGCATTGTTCATCTCAGAAGACTTTCTTATCTCTCCTTGCTATTTGAAGTCTTCATTCAGGTTTGTATATCTTTCTTTTTCTCCTTTCCTTTCACATCTCTTCTTTTCTCAGCTATATATAAGGCCCTCCTCAGACAACTGTTTTGACTTTTGCATTTCTTTTTCTTGGGGATGGTTTTGATCACTGCTTCCTGCATTGTTACACACCTCCATCTATTGTTCTTCTGACACTCTGTCTGTCAGATATAATCCCTTGAATCTATTTGTCATTTCCACTGTATAAGTGTAAGGGATTTGATTTAGGTAATACCTGAATGGTCTAGTGGTTTTCCCTACTTTCTTCAATTTAAGACTGAATTTTGTAATAAGGAGTTCATGATCTGAGCCACAATCAACTCCAGGTCTTGTTTTTTTCTGACTGTATAGAGATTTTCCATCTTTGGTTGCAAAGAATATAATCAATCTGATTTCAGTATTGACCATCTGATGATGTCCATGTGTAGAATCATCTCTTGTGTTGTTGGAAAAGGATGTTTGCTACGACCAGTGTGTTCTCTTGGCAAGTCTCTGTTAGCCTTTGCCCTGCTTCATTTTGTCTCCAAGGCCAAACTTGCCTGTTACTCAAGGTATCGCTTGACTTCATACTTTTGCATTTCAGCCCCCTATGATGAAAAGGGCATCTTTGATGTTAGTTCTAGAAGATCTAGTAGGTCTTCATAGAACCATTCAGCTTTACAGAAATTTTATTCTTATAATTTATGTATTAGGCAAATATTATTTTTCCCCATGTGAAAGCTGAGGATATTGGTATACAACAGGGCTCTGTAACTTGCACAAACTTACAGAGACAGTTAAGTGATGGAGCCAGGATCCACATAGGCCAAATAAGTAAAACTCAAAGGATTTTATTATACCATATTGATTAAAGCTCTTACCTCTTAAAAAAAAAAAAAAGCTTCAGATCCTCCAGATTTTTGGATAGTGAGTTTTAACAATGAATTGTTAAGTGTTAGCTCATTAATATATCAATTGGAATAGTAATTTTCTATAAATTGTCTTCCCTATGCTAAATCACTTCAATCGTGTGCAACTGTTTGTGATGTTATGACTATTTCTTTGCATTGTTCATCTCAGAAGACTTTCTTATCTCTCCTTGCTATTTGAAGTCTTCATTCAGGTTTGTATATCTTTCTTTTTCTCCTTTCCTTTCACATCTCTTCTTTTCTCAGCTATATATAAGGCCCTCCTCAGACAACTGTTTTGACTTTTTGCATTTCTTTTTCTTGGGGATGGTTTTGATCACTGCTTCCTGCATTGTTACACACCTCCATCTATTGTTCTTCTGACACTCTGTCTGTCAGATATAATCCCTTGAATCTATTTGTCATTTCCACTGTATAAGTGTAAGGGATTTGATTTAGGTAATACCTGAATGGTCTAGTGGTTTTCCCTACTTTCTTCAATTTAAGACTGAATTTTGTAATAAGGAGTTCATGATCTGAGCCACAATCAACTCCAGGTCTTGTTTTTTTCTGACTGTATAGAGATTTTCCATCTTTGGTTGCAAAGAATATAATCAATCTGATTTCAGTATTGACCATCTGATGATGTCCATGTGTAGAATCATCTCTTGTGTTGTTGGAAAAGGATGTTTGCTACGACCAGTGTGTTCTCTTGGCAAGTCTCTGTTAGCCTTTGCTCTGCTTCATTTTGTTCTCCAAGGCCAAACTTGCCTGTTAGTCCAGGTATCTCATGATTTCCTACTTTTTCCCACTGATGAAAAGGACATCTTTTTTTGGTGTTAGTTCTAGAAGATCTTGTAAGTCTTCATAGAACCATTCAGCTTCAGCTTTTTCAACATTAGTGGTTGGGGCATAGACTTGGATTACTGTGATAGTGAGTGGTTTGCCTTGGATAAAAACCCAGTATCATTCTATTATTTCTGAGATTGCACCCAAGTACTCCATTTTGAACTCTTTTGTTGACTATGAAGTCTACTCTGCATTTTCTAAGGGATTCTTGCCCTTAGTAATAGATATAAAGGTTATCTGAATTAAATGTGCCCATTCCTGTCCATTTTAATTCACTGATTGCTAAGATGTCAGTACTCACTCTTGCCATCTCATGCTTGAGGGCATCCAATTTACCTTGATTACCTAACATTCCAGGTTCCTATGCAGTATTGTTCTTTGCAGCATTGAACTTTACTTTCACTACCAGACACATATCCACAACTGGACATAGTTTCTTCCTAGCTCAGCCTTTTCATTCCTTCTGGTGCTATTTCTCCACTCTTCTCCAGTAGCATATTGGGCACCTACCGACCCGGGTAGTTCATCTCTCAGTCCCATATTTTTTCCCTTTTCATACTGTTCATGGGGTTCTCAAGGCAATAATAATACTAAAGTGGTTTGCCATTCCCTTCTCCAGTGGGCCACATTTTTGTTAGAACTCTCCAGCATGACCTGTCCATCTTTGGTTTCCCTACATGGCATGGCTCATGGTTTCATTGAGTCAGACAAGGCTGCGATCCATGTGATAAATTTGGTTAGTTTTCTGTGATTGTGGTTTCATTCTGTCTGCCCTTTGATAAATGATGCTAAGAGTCTTGTGGAAGCTTCCTATTGGGAGGGACTGACTATTGAGAAAGCTGGATCTTGCTTTGGTGGGCAAGGCTGTGTTTAGTGGATCTTTAATCCAATTATCTGCTGTTGGGTGGAGCTTTGGTGCTTCTAAGAACTTTATAGAAGTCCTCAAATTAAAATGGTATCATTTGGGTGGACCCTAATTTATTAGGAGTTTTGTTCTTATAAAAATGGAGACATGTGAAACTTCCTTGGTGGTCCAGTGGGTAAAGACTCTACCTTGCAGTGCAAGGGGCACTGGTTCAACCCCTGGGCCAGGAAGATCCATGTGCCACGGAGTGGCTGGACCAGTGTGTCCAATTACAAGCCAGAGTTCTGAAGCACTTGCACCCATAGCCAGTGCTCTGCAGTGAGGGAGGCCACTGCAGTGGGAGGCCCACACAAGCCGAAGAATAAAGATGGATGAAAATAGATAAATAAAAAATGAATAAAAGGCCAAAATTTTAAAAAAAAAGGTTACGTTTGGACATAAAGACACTTACAGAGAGAAGACAATGTGAAGACACACAGGAAAAACACCATTTGAGGACAAGATTAGAGTGATGTGTCTACAAACCAAGGAACACCAGGTATTCTGGCAACCACCAGAGAACTGGAAAGGAAGAGAAAAGGACCATCTCCTAGAACCTACAGAGAGAGCAAGGCCCTGCTTGTTGACTTGATTTCAAGCTTTAAGCCTCCAGAACTGAGATAATACTTAAGCCACCAATTTAGGGGAGTACTTTGTTAAGATTTTCCCGGTGGCTTAGATGGTAAAGAATCTGACAACAGTGCAGGCACTCCGAGTTCGATTCCTGGATCAGATAGAACTCCTGGAGAAAGAAATGGCTGCCCACTCCAGTATTATTGCCTGAAGAATCTCATGGAGAAAGGTACCTGGCAGGCTATATAGCCTATCGCATTGCAGTGAGTCAGATATGACTGAGCAACTTTCACGTTTTACACTGTTATGATGACCTTAGGAGGCTAATACAGCACCCCATCTAGAAATAGAGTCTCTTTTTAAGGATTAATTACAGTAAATATAGTGTAACCTGGAAGTACAAGGTTACACTAGTAAATTAGTTTTTCAAGCACCCTATTCCATCCAGGGTTTAGTTCTTAGTACCAGAGGCTCTTGGGCCTGACTCTAAGAAGCTCTTAGGACAAGAGCCAGTTCACCAATATGAAGCTTACAGTACATAGGTCTTTGCCTGTACTCTCAAGTAGGAGTCTCTAGACAGCATTCCAGGCCCCACACAGTCTAGACAGTGGTTCTGTGCACTCTTATCTACGCTCTTCCTCGGAGCCTTCTTTAGAGCCAGGCCAGTCCTGCTTACTCTTTTTTCTCTTCCTGTTTGGCTTTCACATGGTGCCAGGCTGCCTCTCGGAAATGCTCCTCAGCCCTGCATTCTCTCCTTCAGAATGACCATCTGTGAGCATTTGAACAACTTAGGGAATGTGAGGAAAGACTTAGAGGTTTACGTGACATTCAGTGAGAGTCACATGGTGAAGCCGTGGGAGGGGCGAGTGGCTTGGAGGGTGCAGAGAATCAGGGAACCTAAGGAGGGCAAGGATGAGAATTAAAGATGAGTCATGGGGAGAGTACAGCTTAAATTCTTACCTGGAAATTTAGAGATAATGGGGGTAAGAAGATGGATTCCAAGATGAGAACACCAGGTATTCTGGCAACCACCAGAGAACTGGAAAGGAAGAGAAAAGGACCATCTCCTAGAACCTACAGAGAGCAAGGCCCTGCTTGTTGACTTGATTTCAAGCTTTAAGCCTCCAGAACTGAGATAATACTTAAGCCACCAATTTAGGGAGTACTTTGTTAAGATTTTCCGGTGGCTTAGATGGTAAAGAATCTGATAACAGTGCAGGCACTCCGAGTTCGATTCCTGGATCAGATAGAACTCCTGGAGAAAGAAATGGCTGCCCACTCCAGTATTATTGCCTGAAGAATCTCATGGAGAAAGGTACCTGGCAGGCTATATAGCCTATCGCATTGCAGTGAGTCAGATATGACTGAGCAACTTTCACGTTTTACACTGTTATGATGACCTTAGGAGGCTAATACAGCACCCCATCTAGAAATAGAGTCTCTCTTTTTAAGGATTAATTACAGTAAATATAGTGTAACCTGGAAGTACAAGGTTACACTAGTAAATTAGTTTTTCAAGCACCCTATTCCATCCAGGGTTTAGTTCTTAGTACCAGAGGCTCTTGGGCCTGACTCTAAGAAGCCCTTAGGACAAGAGCCAGTTCACCAATATGAAGCTTACAGTACATAGGTCTTTGCCTGTACTCTCAAGTAGGAGTCTCTAGACAGCATTCCAGGCCCCACACAGTCTAGACAGTGGTTCTGTGCACTCTTATCTACGCTCTTCCTCGGAGCCTTCTTTAGAGCCAGGCCAGTCCTGCTTACTCTTTTTTCTCTTCCTGTTTGGCTTTCACATGGTGCCAGGCTGCCTCTCGGAAATGCTCCTCAGCCCTGCATTCTCTCCTTCAGAATGATCATCTGTGAGCATTTGAACAACTTAGGGGAATGTGAGGAAAAGACTTAGAGGTTTACGTGACATTCAGTGAGAGTCACATGGTGAAGCCGTGGGAGGGGCGAGTGGCTTGGAGGGTGCAGAGAATCAGGGAACCTAAGGAGGGCAAGGATGAGAATTAAAGATGAGTCATGGGGAGAGTACAGCTTAAATTCTTACCTGGAAATTTAGAGATAATGGGGGTAAGAAGATGGATTCCAAGATGAGAAGCTTGCCAATGAGTGAGGATTAGAGGGTGCCAAAGAGTGAGTGATCAAGTGGTCAACAAAGACAGCCCAGCTTGTGGTCTGCCCCCCCACCCCTGCCCCACTTGCCCAAGCTGCCTGCCATTGCCCAGTCATTCTTTCATCGTTACTTCTTCCTTGCCATTGCTTTTCTTTCCTTCTCTAACAGTGAAAAATGTTACATCTAGATAAATTGATAAATCTCAATAGACACACACAGTATTTATCATAAATGTGGTCATGTCCTACCGGCTCACTTGAATGCAGCTTTTTCAAATGTTCTGTTTGGCTCCCTTTCTCATCAGTCCTCTCTTGTTCTCAGTACCACCTCTGCCCAGGTAGTCATGTTACTGAGTTAACACACTTTTCATACTTCATACTTTTCACTCCCCGACCTCTTAAGAAGTGTTTTGCTGTTCTGTGCTGTTTATTCTTCCATGTGAAACTTAAGATTCTTATATCTAAAGATGCTGATTCTAGTTGAATTTCTTTGCAGTGTATATATTTGTTAGAACTGACATTTTTATTATAAAGTCTTTCCATCTAAGAAGGTGGTTTGTTCTGCCATAGAGAGATCTTGTTTTATTTTTCCTCAGAACATTTTAGAAATATTGAAAAAATGCATCAACTTTCATGATTTTTTCTTAATCTATGACCTTGTCACTTTGACTTTTGAAGTTATATTATGGTCTACCTCAGCAAAATGTTCTTTTCTCCCAGAATCAAAGAGAACTCTTATTATTCAAAATGATCATGTTTAATATTGAACATTGCTAAATGACCATTTTAGGACCAAACTAGACCTACAAGCTATCTCTAAATTGCCCTGGATTTCTACTCTTTATTTATCATTTTTAGTTATTTCTTAATGAAATAAAAAAATATTTGTGTTAATTATTTCTTAGTGAAAAAAAGATTAACTTTATTAATTAAAGGCTCTTGGCAAGTTGAGACCCAGGTCCCACCTGCCTGGGTTTGTAACACGCAGTAAGAGGAGGGAGGGGAAACCCAGCAGGTCACCAATGGAGTGAGCTCCACCAATGGAGGTCACCAATGAGTGTGAGGCTCCCTGTGGACCAGAGAAATCTGACTGGACAGGAATCTCTTGATGGGCAGCTTTCTTTGGCCACCACAGCTCCTGCAGTCTCATGCTCCTTGACTTCTTATCCCTGAAGATCAGCTGGGATTCTTACCACTCTCATATCAAGAAGTCACAGAGACCATTTCCAAACTTTTTGAGAGAGTATCTGAATCTCTACCCTAGGTCTTTATCAGTTCCTCTCAGTATGAGTTCTTTCTCTTGGGATCCCAGATATCATCTCTATTCAGTACTTGTCACACATTAATTATGTGATTTTGAAAGGTATAACATTAAATATAAAGCTAGAATATGCAAAATGCATAGTGAATTTTGGGTAACTGTGATTCGTCAAAAATATTGTTTGGTATAATGTAGTCTCTTTTCCTTAAGCTTTCCTCCTGATGTTTTTAAATCATAGGTTTCCCTGTTTTTCACCTAGGCAAAATATAGGATTTTCTACTAGAATGCTTTCCTAATGAACAGTTCTTCCTGTCCCACCCCCCTGGCACAGGTGTGTGTGTGTGTGTGTGTGTGTGTGTGTGTGTGTGTGTAGAGGGTTAGTCTCCTTCAGTTCAGTGACTGAACATCTAGTATATGAAATCTTCGACCTGCAGTGTTTCCTCTACCTGATATCAACTGACTTTTCTCAAGCCTCTATTACTGAAATTCCAGGTCATTGACTACTAATAGGATTTTGTTTTTTAAATATTCTAAATTCTGCCCTAAATGTTTTAAATTCTCTCTCCTTCTAGAAGTTTTTACCAAATAAAAGAGTAGTTGTTTCCAAATCCAATACCATTTTCTAAGCAAAATGTGGGGAAAAACTTGACAATTCTGGAATGTGACCAATGACATATAGTAGAAGGTAGTTGGCATCAGGTAGTTAAGAGATTTTTCTTATAAGTTTGCTGTTAATTTCTATTTAGCAATTTGACCAAAAAGCTTAATTAGGTATTCAGCTAGTGATTACCTTCAAGATTAACTTTCCGACTAGGAATAGCTTTTTACCCACTTCCGAATCATTTACCTGCATCCCTCCCATGGCACTGAATGACTTCAACCTTGTGTTATTTGCTTGTTTATATATTATTTTTATTTATTTATTTATTTTTACAGCATTTTGTTGTTTACTGCCAAAATATATTCTTTTCATTTCATTTTATTCTAGTGGGTTGTAGCTTTCTGAAAACAAAATTGTGGTCTGGTTAATTTGTGTCTTTTACAATCCTTTAATGACATCTTGTAGATGATAATTACCAACTTAACAGTTATAGAGTAAATTAATGAATAAATTTTATGATCCATTAAAACCAGTTGACAGTACATTATGGAGAAAATATTGACATGCTGGAGAGAAACAAATGTGATTTTCAGCTTAAGAAGCAAGTTATAGATTTAAAGTTTTATAGTAAAGCTGAGGCCACACATTTGACAGGACAAAGCGAGAGCCAGTGGGCTACACCCTACTCCATCCATTTAGAATCCTTCTCTAAACTCTGATATGTACCAGTACTTTAAAGAGAGAAAATGTTTTTAATCAGTGAAACTAGAAGCTAGGTCCTAAATTCTATATACATGTTCACTGTTATTTTCATTGAAATTATTCTTCTAAACATTCTGAAAATTTTGAAAGTTTTACCCAAAATAAAAATCTTAATATTTGCTTCAGAAATTCAAATAATATTGACAAATGTTTGTGTAAGTTAGATTTTTTTCAATGACAGTAATTTTATTCCAACTCAAACTTATTTTTCTTGACTTCCTATGGTGTTCTCAAATAGCATTTTTTAGCCACTGCAAATTAAGAATCCTCTCTTTGCAGCTGACTAGTAAGATGATAATCATTTACTATTTCTGATATTTTATCCTTTTTTCTGTATCTCTATATTGCTATTTTTAAATATGTAGCTTAAATAAATTATTCTATACAGCGTAAGAAATAATACCTGTTGTACTTCTGTATCAGAGCAACAAAATTGATCTGTAGCCTCTTCTCTAAGAACAGCCCCTGAAGGATGCTATTGTAGACACCTTCCTTGTAATAATTTATTGTTGTTTTTTGCTTTGACCAAAAGCTTAATTAGGTATTCAGCTAGTGATTACCTTCAAGATTAACTTTCCGACTAGGAATAGCTTTTACCCACTTCCGAATCATTTACCTGCATCCCTCCCATGGCACTGAATGACTTCAACCTTGTGTTATTTGCTTGTTTATATATTATTTTTATTTATTTATTTATTTTTACAGCATTTTGTTGTTTACTGCCAAAATATATTCTTTTCATTTCATTTTATTCTAGTGGGTTGTAGCTTTCTGAAAACAAAATTGTGGTCTGGTTAATTTGTGTCTTTTACAATCCTTTAATGACATCTTGTAGATGATAATTACCAACTTAACAGTTATAGAGTAAATTAATGAATAAATTTTATGATCCATTAAAACCAGTTGACAGTACATTATGGAGAAAATATTGACATGCTGGAGAGAAACAAATGTGATTTTCAGCTTAAGAAGCAAGTTATAGATTTAAAGTTTTATAGTAAAGCTGAGGCCACACATTTGACAGGACAAAGCGAGAGCCAGTGGGCTACACCCCTACTCCATCCATTTAGAATCCTTCTCTAAACTCTGATATGTACCAGTACTTTAAAGAGAGAAAATGTTTTTAATCAGTGAAACTAGAAGCTAGGTCCTAAATTCTATATACATGTTCACTGTTATTTTCATTGAAATTATTCTTCTAAACATTCTGAAAATTTTGAAAGTTTTACCCAAAATAAAAATCTTAATATTTGCTTCAGAAATTCAAATAATATTGACAAATGTTTGTGTAAGTTAGATTTTTTTCAATGACAGTAATTTTATTCCAACTCAAACTTATTTTTCTTGACTTCCTATGGTGTTCTCAAATAGCATTTTTTAGCCACTGCAAATTAAGAATCCTCTCTTTGCAGCTGACTAGTAAGATGATAATCATTTACTATTTCTGATATTTTATCCTTTTTTCTGTATCTCTATATTGCTATTTTTAAATATGTAGCTTAAATAAATTATTCTATACAGCGTAAGAAATAATACCTGTTGTACTTCTGTATCAGAGCAACAAAAATTGATCTGTAGCCTCTTCTCTAAGAACAGCCCCTGAAGGATGCTATTGTAGACACCTTCCTTGTAATAATTATTGTTGTCATTATGCATTGCACAAGATCTTTTAAAATTCATATATCTTATTTATGAAGCTTAAAGATGTTTTGGTCACAGTGCTGTATAATGTAGCTGCAATTAGTTATATTTATTCTTTTTTTCATGTCAGTCTTTAATAAACTCCCAGTGAACTTTTACCTTGTAAATGACCTGATATGACATATTTGAACTTACAATGAACTTTTACATGAACTTTTAGTTATCCTCTGAGAAATACAACAGATGGAAAACAGGCAGATTTTTCAAATATTTTTAGATGTAGTACTTTGACATGTTTAACAGAGTCAACAAAGCCAACTATCTCTTTCCAATGTTTACTTTACTGACTTCATGGTACCACAGACTGTTTGGTTACATTATCTGCCTGAATTCAGAGGTTTTGATACATTTTTGTTTGACCAGCATCTTGATTTTAAACAAGTAGTTGTATATGCATTTAAAGATGAAGCTAATTGCATCATAAAATGTCACAAATTCTAAGAAAACTTTATTAGACCTATTGAAATATGGTTGTTTCAAATCACTTAGTTGCTAGGGACTTTTAAAGACCCATTTCATAGTTGAATATGAATCCATTATATTGTTTTACTTTTGAAAAGTTTGCTATGAGGAATTTGATTCAAAATGCACAAGGTTTCTGAAGGGTCACTTGGGAAAGGAAGGGGAAAATAACTGGGCAGCAGCCATTGTGTTACTGCTGCTGTGGTGAGAGATAGGTTCCTGATAGGTGCTTAATCTTTACATCTCTCTTCCCATGTAGTTATCCTGCTCATTTACAAGAGGGAAGAGAGACAGAGAGGTTGAGTAACCTGCTAGAGAAGAGACAGGTCAAATGAGAATTAAATGCAGGTTGCCCAGACTTTCAAATCCTTGTACCTTTGAAGGACGAATTGTTGACTATGTTTTGCTCCCAGAAGCAAAATGTTTTCTTTGATCAGATAGATGCTAAAGATAAAGGTGTGATAAAGCTAAACTATTTTTGTAATCTTTGTTTTGAGAATTTAAGGAGCTTGTTTCTTTGTATTTATTGCACAGTATTAATTAGTATAAATTAGCTTGAAAAACTTTCCGAATGCTCTCAGTGATATAAAAATAATAACAAAATTTTTGCTTGTCTTGAAAGTTTTCTGTTATTTGCAAAAAAGTACATATACGTATATTACATTTACCAAGTAATGCAATTAGGTATATCATTTATCCGTTGATATGCATCTCCTTGGTTGGAATCAGTTCTTACTAATGTTCACTTTATTCTCAGACCATAATTTGTTCATACTGAAGAGTGTTTTAGATTTTTTTTAGTTCAGAGGGAGAGTATACTTAATGGACATAGACATGTATAAAACAACACACAACTTCATTTTATAAGATCAGAATGTGAACTGGTTAAGCTATAATTAGCCCAAGTTTCCTGACACTTCACTGAGTAATGACAGTATCATTAGCAAGGCAGATAAAGACTTTGTGTTTCACAAGGATATGTTCAAAAGCTGAAAAGGCCTGTTGTGGTCTTGTCAATGATGTAATTTAAATGGAGAGCAAATTAAAATAAGTTGTTACTCATTTTAAGGAAATTGCTAATATACTCTGTTCTTTGATTTTTGAGTTCATTTTTGCAAACAATTTTTCATTCAGTAAACATTATGAGCAGACTTTTTAAAATGTTTTTTTTCTTTTTCTCCATCATGCCTCTTTTATTTATATTTATTTTCATCGATCTTTTTATTCTTTGGCCTGTGTGGGCCTCCCATTGCAGTGGCCTCTCTGACTGCAGAGCACTGGCTCTGGGTGCATACGCTCTAGGGCACTGGCTTACAATTGGACACACCTGTCCAGCCGCTCCACGATACCTGGGATCTTCCTGTGCCAGCGATTGAAACCATGCCCCTTGCACTGCAAGGCAGACTCTTTACCCACTGGACCACCAGAGAAGCCCAATGAACAGACTTTTTTTTTTAATTTTTATTTTTTACAGAGTTTTATTGTTTACTGCCACACATCGACCTGAATCTGCCATAGGTATACACATTTCCCCCGCTTCCGGCTCCGAGCCTCCCTGCCATATCCCTCTCCATCCCACCCCTCCAGGTCACCACAGAACCCCTGTTTGAGATCCCCTAGTCCCACATAATATTCCTTTCTCTCACCCCAATGTCCATAATACTGTTCTCCATGTCCGCCTCTCCACTGCTGCTCTGCAATTTCGTTTATCAGCACCATCTTTCTAGATTCCGTACATGTGTCAGTATACAATATTTATCGTTATATGCATCTCCTTGGTTGGAATCAGTTCTTACTAATGTTCACTTTATTCTCAGACCATAATTTGTTCATACTGAAGAGTGTTTTAGATTTTTTTTAGTTCAGAGGGAGAGTATACTTAATGGACATAGACATGTATAAAACAACACACAACTTCATTTTATAAGATCAGAATGTGAACTGGTTAAGCTATAATTAGCCCAAGTTTCCTGACACTTCACTGAGTAATGACAGTATCATTAGCAAGGCAGATAAAGACTTTGTGTTTCACAAGGATATGTTCAAAAGCTGAAAAGGCCTGTTGTGGTCTTGTCAATGATGTAATTTAAATGGAGAGCAAATTAAAATAAGTTGTTACTCATTTTAAGGAAATTGCTAATATACTCTGTTCTTTGATTTTTGAGTTCATTTTTGCAAACAATTTTTCATTCAGTAAACATTATGAGCAGACTTTTTAAAATGTTTTTTTTCTTTTTCTCCATCATGCCTCTTTTATTTATATTTATTTTCATCGATCTTTTTATTCTTTGGCCTGTGTGGGCCTCCCATTGCAGTGGCCTCTCTGACTGCAGAGCACTGGCTCTGGGTGCATACGCTCTAGGGCACTGGCTTACAATTGGACACACCTGTCCAGCCGCTCCACGATACCTGGGATCTTCCTGTGCCAGCGATTGAAACCATGCCCCTTGCACTGCAAGGCAGACTCTTTACCCACTGGACCACCAGAGAAGCCCAATGAACAGACTTTTTTTTTTAATTTTTATTTTTTACAGAGTTTTATTGTTTACTGCCACACATCGACCTGAATCTGCCATAGGTATACACATTTCCCCCGCTTCCGGCTCCGAGCCTCCCTGCCATATCCCTCTCCATCCCACCCCTCCAGGTCACCACAGAACCCCTGTTTGAGATCCCCTAGTCCCACATAATATTCCTTTCTCTCACCCCAATGTCCATAATACTGTTCTCCATGTCCGCCTCTCCACTGCTGCTCTGCAATTTCGTTTATCAGCACCATCTTTCTAGATTCCGTACACATGTGTCAGTATACAATATTTATCTTTCTCTCTCTGTCATACTTCACTCTGTATAACAGGTTCTCAGTTCATCTGCCTCATTAGAACTGATTCAAATGCATTTCTTTTTATGGCTGAGTAATATTCCATTATATATATGTACCGAACTTTATCCATTCATCTGTCCATGGACATCTAGGTTGCTTTCATGTTCTAGCTATTGTAAATAGGGCTGCAGTGAACATCGGGACACATGTGTCTCTTTCAATTTTCATTTCCTCAGGGTATATGCCTAGTAGTGGGATTGCTGGGTCATATGGTGGCACTGTTCCTAGTTTTTTGAGGAGTCTACATACCGTTTTCCATAGTGGCTATATCAGTTTACATTCCCACCAACAGTGCAGGAGGGTTCCCTTTTGTCCATACCCTCTCCAACATTTATTGTTTGTAGATTTGTTTGATGATGACCATCTGGTGTAAGGTGATATCTCTGTGTAGTTTTGATTTACCTTTCTGTAATGATCAGCCATGTTGAGCATCTTTTCATGTGTTTGTTGACCATGTGTATGTCTTATTTGGAGAGATGTCTGTTTTGGTCTTTTTCCCCATTCTTTGATTGGGTTTTTTGGTTTTTTGGTGCCGACTTGTCTGAGTTGCTTGTATATTTTAGAAATTAATTCATTGTTGGTTGTTTCATTTGCTATTAGCTTTTCCCATTCTGAAGGTTGAGTTTTCACCTTCTTTATACTTTCTTTTGCTTATGAATAGACTTTGTATTAGAATTGGTGATGTTGTTTCTCTCTCCACAGTCTAGATATTGAAGGTGCAGCAGTGCAGGTTCAAGGAGCAAAGGGGCCTCTTCCTTCTTCTTCTTATATGATCTTTTCACTCATGTTATTTTGTTACCTGTTCATAGTTCAGGGAGGAGTGCATAAATTTGCCTTTGTAGAAAAGATGGGGGATTTAGTTAGAGATGAAAGTATTTTCTTGTAGAAAGTGGGTAGAAAACATGACAGAAGATTAAACCAATAGACCATCTTTATCTTTTTGGTATTGGATGAGATTAATTGCTAATTAATAAATTCTAAAACTTATGATTATACTTACAATGTGGCAATTTCTTAAATTTAAGATAATCATTATTTATTTGAAATTATACCTGTGTGTGGTAGTGCCATGATTATAGAGCATCATAGAGAAGGATAAGTTCTGAAGTATTGATGCAGAAAAGGCATATTTATAAGATATTAAAAATAATGTTACTTTTTGACATATGTCCATGGTAGAAAGCATAAATTTAAGTATACGTGCTTTTTATTTCTCTTTTATCCTGCTGCTTTAACAAGGACTCTGAAGGCTAAATGCTATTTGTAAAACTAATGTGTCAGTTTTAAAAAAGCAAACTGTTAAGAAATCTTTTACAATTAATTTTCCCTAATAACCTACAAGTTTCTATTTAGGACTTTTTTTTTCTTTTTAATTTTTGGCCTCTTTTATTGGTTTTTAAAATTTATTTATTTTCATCCATCTTTATTCTTTGGCCTGTGTGGGCCTCCCATTGCAGGGGCCTTTCTCATTGCAGAGCACTGGCTCTGGGTGCATGTGCTCCAGAGCACTGGCTTCTGATTGGGCACACTGGTCCAGCTGCTCCATGGCACGTGGGATCTTCCCAGGCCAGGGATAGAACCGTGCCCCTTGCACTGCAAGGCAGACTCTCTATCCACTGGACCACCAGAGAAGCCCTAGGACTTTTTTGATTACAAGAGATGAACACTAAATTCAAACTAGCATAAACAAAAAAGAGTGTCAATCACATGCAAAGATAAACAAAAATTTAAATTATATTTTATACTGTTTTTGCATTTTTTTCTTTGGCCACTTCTGTTGGTCTTTCATTTATTTCCATCTTTCTTCTTTGGCCTGTGTGGGCCTCCCAAGTGGCCTCTTGTTGCAGAGCACCGGCTCTGGGCGCATGCGCTCCAGAGTGCTGGCTCAGTAGTTGAACACAATGGTCCAGCCACTCTGCGGCACTGTAAGGCGATGTTCCTATCCACTGGCCCACCAGGGAAGCCCTGTTTTTGCACCTTTTTAAAATTTAGTATTAGGAGTATTTTCTTTTTAGGGGGGGGGGGGGCAAGTTGGGGAGGGAAGGGGGCGGGTGGGCCACTTTCATTTATCCATTTTCATCCATCTTTGTTCTTTGGCCCGTGTGGGCCTCCCATTGCGGTGGCCTCTGTTATCGCAGAGCACTGGCTCTGGGTGCATGCGCTCCAGGGCTCTGACTCTGTAATTGGACACATTGGTCCAGCCACTCCACGGCACGTGGGATCTTCCCAGGCCAGGGATCAAACCGGCGCCCCTTGCACTGCAAGGCGGTGTCCTTACCCACTGGACCATCAGGGAAGCCTTCTTCATATAGTTTTAACCAGTACCTATAAGATCTGTGCTAATGCATTCAAGAATTGAGGTTCTTTAAACTCTGTGTGATTGACTTATTCTCTGCCATATGTCTTAAAAGATAAAACCACAACTTCAACTAAAATAATTTTTAATTTTACATATTTTTCTAACTTTCCACAATGAAATTATATTTCTATTATAATCCTACCCTCATGCCCCCATTTATATTGTTAAAGCTTCCACTTTGCCTCTACAAAAATCACTATTTTATTTAAGAAAAGGTAAGATAAAATTGCCATTATTCATTGGATCATGGAGAAAGAAAGGGAGTTCCAAAAAAAAAAAAATCTACTTCTTTTCATTGACTTATGCTAAAGCCTTTGACAATGTGGATCACCACAAACTGTGGAAAATGCTTAAAGAGATGGAAGTACCAGACTGCCTTACCTGTCTCCTGAGAAACTTATAAGTGGGTCAAGAAGCAACATTGGGAAAATAGTATGACAAAATATTGTCCATCCTGTTTATTTAACTTATATGCAGAGTACATCATGTGAAACATTGGGCTGGATAAATCACAAGCTGTAATCAAGATTGCCAGGAGAAGTATCAACAACCTCAGATATGCGGATGATCCCACTCTAAAGGCAGAAAGCAAAGAGGAACTAAAGAACCTCTTGATGAAGTGAAAGAGGAGAGTGAAAAAGCTGGCTAAAGAGTCCACATTCAAAAAATGAACATCATGGCATCTGGTCCAGTCAGTCACTTCATGGCAAATAGAAGTGGAAAAAAATGGAAGCAGTGACAGGTTTTATTTATTTATTTATTTTTGTCTTCAAAATCACTGGGAACAGTGACTGTATTCATGAGAATAAAAGATCCTTGCTCATTAGAAGGAAAGCTATGACAAACCTTGACAGCATATTATAAAACAGAGACATCACTTTGCCAAAAAAAGGTCTGCCTGGTCAAAGCTATGGTTTTCCCAGTAGTCATGTACAGACGTGAGAGTTGGACCATAAAGGAGGCTGAGTGCCAAAGAATTGATGCTTTGGAATTGCAGTATTGGAAAAAACTTGAGAGTCCCATGGACAGCGAAGAGATCAAATCAGTCCAGTCAGCCATGATGCATATCAACCCTGATGAATATTCATTGAAAGAACTGATTCTGAAACTGGTAGTCCAGTACTTTGGCCACCTGTTGTGAGAACCTGATCCACTGGAAGTGACCCTGATTCTAGAAAAGATTGAAGGCAAAGGAGAAGGGGCGGCAGAAAAGATGTTTATATAGCATCACTGTTCAATGGACATGAATTTGAACAAACTCTAGGAGACAGGTGAGAACACAGGAGGCTGGCATGCTATAGTCCACAAGGTCACAAAAAGTTGGACATGACTTACCGATTGAACAATAAGCAATGATAAACTTTATTTATGTAATTAGAATAGAGAAAATAGTTTCTAATCAGTAGTTACATGACCCATTCTAGAGCATATTATTGTTGACACAGATTAATGCCATTGGTTTATATTTGTAACCTTATGTCATGAGGTAAATGCTTTTGTTTTAGAGCAATGGCTGACTGCCTTATTTGAGTTAAGTGGTCAAGAAGCAACATTGGGAAAATAGTATGACAAAATATTGTCCATCCTGTTTATTTAACTTATATGCAGAGTACATCATGTGAAACATTGGGCTGGATAAATCACAAGCTGTAATCAAGATTGCCAGGAGAAGTATCAACAACCTCAGATATGCGGATGATCCCACTCTAAAGGCAGAAAGCAAAGAGGAACTAAAGAACCTCTTGATGAAGTGAAAGAGGAGAGTGAAAAAGCTGGCTAAAGAGTCCACATTCAAAAAATGAACATCATGGCATCTGGTCCAGTCAGTCACTTCATGGCAAATAGAAGGGGAAAAAAATGGAAGCAGTGACAGGTTTTATTTATTTATTTATTTTTGTCTTCAAAATCACTGGGAACAGTGACTGTATTCATGAGAATAAAAGATCCTTGCTCATTAGAAGGAAAGCTATGACAAACCTTGACAGCATATTATAAAACAGAGACATCACTTTGCCAAAAAAAGGTCTGCCTGGTCAAAGCTATGGTTTTCCCAGTAGTCATGTACAGACGTGAGAGTTGGACCATAAAGGAGGCTGAGTGCCAAAGAATTGATGCTTTGGAATTGCAGTATTGGAAAAAACTTGAGAGTCCCATGGACAGCGAAGAGATCAAATCAGTCCAGTCAGCCATGATGCATATCAACCCTGATGAATATTCATTGAAAGAACTGATTCTGAAACTGGTAGTCCAGTACTTTGGCCACCTGTTGTGAGAACCTGATCCACTGGAAGTGACCCTGATTCTAGAAAAGATTGAAGGCAAAGGAGAAGGGGCGGCAGAAAAGATGTTTATATAGCATCACTGTTCAATGGACATGAATTTGAACAAACTCTAGGAGACAGGTGAGAACACAGGAGGCTGGCATGCTATAGTCCACAAGGTCACAAAAAGTTGGACATGACTTACCGATTGAACAATAAGCAATGATAAACTTTATTTATGTAATTAGAATAGAGAAAATAGTTTCTAATCAGTAGTTACATGACCCATTCTAGAGCATATTATTGTTGACACAGATTAATGCCATTGGTTTATATTTGTAACCTTATGTCATGAGGTAAATGCTTGTTACCACAATAGTTTCAGAGCAATGGCTGACTGCCCAATAAGTTGGCCAAAAACAACTGGAAAAGGGAGAAGGACAACCCAAAGTATTTTGAAAAAGTTTGCATGAAACAACAAATGAGCTCTCCAGTCTAAATTCAAGATACGTTAGCAACCAAAATATTAAATAGAATCATTATTATGATCACTTAACACTTTCCCCCCAAGTACTCACACATTCATTCAACACATTTTAAGTGACAGTTTCTGATACATATGAGCCCTGTGCCAACAATTTTACAGTTTAGCCTGCACAGTTATCTGGAAACAAGTAAGTCTTAGAAAAATTTCATGGATGCTAAAGTCTACTAGAAAACCTATATATATATTTTTCTTAACCTCAAGATTATGTTCAGAAAGATAACATCATGTACACAGACAATAGAATCAGAAATTATAAATCCTTTGACAGTTTGTTGGTAACTTCAACTTTTTGATATCTGGAGACCATTTAGTTTGTTCCAGAAATTTTTTTTTCTTTTAAAAAGTATAGATAAAAATTTTTATAATATTTCTGTAAACAAATTTAATCAACACATTTTATAAAATTCGTAAAGAAATGAAAATACCAGGCCACCTTATCTGCCTCCTGAAATGATGCAGGGAAGCCTGGCATGCTGCAGTACATAGGGTTGCAAAGATCAGACATGACTGAGCAACTGAACTGGACTGATAAAATTGCTCATGTTTGAATCAAAACACTTATGTCCTACCTGCTGTATAATGCACTCTTCCACATCATGTCTTTAAACCATGTTATTGAGTTACTCAAGAGACTATGGATTAAGGGATTCAAGTTACTATTAATAGAATTAAGCGGTGAAAAATAAGAATAGGCAGATTAGGGCTCCCCTGATGGCTCAGTGGTAAAGAATCCATCTGCTAATGCAGATGACACAGGTTCGATCCTTGGTCTGGGAAGATTCCACATGCCTTAGAGTAACTAAGCCTGTGTGCCACAAATACTGAGCCTGTGCTCTGGAGTCTGGGAATCACAGCTACTTAAACCTGTGTGACCTAGAGCCTGTGCTCATCTCAAGTAGAGAAAAGCCTGCACAGCAGTCTTTTTCATAAAGGACTCATCAGATCATTTTATTCTTTATTGGCAATAATGATCATAAAACATTTGAAAGTACAAAAAATAAAAACAAGAAAATGAATGAAAATAGTGTACAATCTCATCACTCATTATAGAATCAGAGTGGATTTTATTTGTTTACTTGTTTATTTGCCCTTGTGGCTTGCAGAATCTTAGTTCCCCGGCCAAGGGTCGAACCTGGGCCCTGGTCATGAAAACGCCAAGTCCTAAGCACTGAGCCACCAGCAAATTCCCTCGAAGTATTCTTAAATTAAAGACAACTATCATTTGAATTTTTAAGACTATTGAGTAAGTAATTAATCTCCTCTCCTTTAACTAATACTTACTACATGGCAAGCACTCCAGGTCCTGGGTGCATAGTATGAGCCGGGCAGAAAATGTGCTATTCCTGTGTGCTTAGACATTAATAACTCGTGAATAAACAATTGAAAAGTGTTTTAAAGAAACATTAAAGATTACTATGAAAGTGAATAGTAAGGGAGATTTTATTTTTTTTTTGCTGTATCTTGCAGCTTATAGGATCTTTAGTTCCCTTATCTGGAGTTGAACCGGGGCCACAGCAGTGAGAGTTCAGTGTCCTAATCACTGGACCATCAGGGAATTCTCAGGGAACATAGTTTAAATCTAGCATTAAGTGATATTTGAACAAAGAAACCTGAAAGATGAGTACCTGCTTTGGCACTTAAATGAAAGCAGTGAAAACATATCTGACACACAGTATTCAGCAGGTATTGTTGAATGAATGAATGCTATTCTTAAAGTCAGGAAACAAAGCAAACGCTAAAAGTGTAAAACAAGATCTCTAAAGTTGTTGCAAAAACCATAGTTGTACAAATAAACATAAATAATAATAAGCTTCCCAATTAGAAGCTGTAGTGTCTTAGGCTAAAATCAAAGTCTAAGATCAAATCTAAGTCGAAGTCTAAAATCAAAGTGTAGGTGTTATGATGCAGATTGGAGTAAAACAATGCAAGGATTAGAAATATCAGACTAGACAAGGAACAAGCAGAGCTAGGAGGCAAAAATGGAGGAGAAGCAGAATGAGGAAGAGAAAAGTAGGGAGAAATGATGTTAATGCTTAAGTAGTGGCTTCCTCTTTAGAGAAGGAAATGACAACCCATTCCAGTACACGGGAAAATCCCGTGAATGGACAAGCCTGGAAGGCTACAGTCTATGGGGTTATATGTAGGGGCTTCCCTAGTGGCTCAGTGGTAAGAATCTGCTTGCAATGCAGGAGACCTGGGTTTGATCCCTGGTTTGGGAAGATCCCCTGGAGGAGCACATTGGGAAACCCCCCTTTAGTATTCTTGCCTGGAGAATTCCATGGACAAGGGAGCCTGACAGGCCACAGTCCATGGAGTCGCACAGAGTCAGACATATGAGTTAATTAATCTCCTCTCCTTTAACTAATACTTACTACATGGCAAGCACTCCAGGTCCTGGGTGCATAGTATGAGCCGGGCAGAAAATGTGCTATTCCTGTGTGCTTAGACATTAATAACTCGTGAATAAACAATTGAAAAGTGTTTTAAAGAAACATTAAAGATTACTATGAAAGTGAATAGTAAGGGAGATTTTATTTTTTTTTTGCTGTATCTTGCAGCTTATAGGATCTTTAGTTCCCTTATCTGGAGTTGAACCGGGGCCACAGCAGTGAGAGTTCAGTGTCCTAATCACTGGACCATCAGGGAATTCTCAGGGAACATAGTTTAAATCTAGCATTAAGTGATATTTGAACAAAGAAACCTGAAAGATGAGTACCTGCTTTGGCACTTAAATGAAAGCAGTGAAAACATATCTGACACACAGTATTCAGCAGGTATTGTTGAATGAATGAATGCTATTCTTAAAGTCAGGAAACAAAGCAAACGCTAAAAGTGTAAAACAAGATCTCTAAAGTTGTTGCAAAAACCATAGTTGTACAAATAAACATAAATAATAATAAGCTTCCCAATTAGAAGCTGTAGTGTCTTAGGCTAAAATCAAAGTCTAAGATCAAATCTAAGTCGAAGTCTAAAATCAAAGTGTAGGTGTTATGATGCAGATTGGAGTAAAACAATGCAAGGATTAGAAATATCAGACTAGACAAGGAACAAGCAGAGCTAGGAGGCAAAAATGGAGGAGAAGCAGAATGAGGAAGAGAAAAGTAGGGAGAAATGATGTTAATGCTTAAGTAGTGGCTTCCTCTTTAGAGAAGGAAATGACAACCCATTCCAGTACACGGGAAAATCCCGTGAATGGACAAGCCTGGAAGGCTACAGTCTATGGGGTTATATGTAGGGGCTTCCCTAGTGGCTCAGTGGTAAGAATCTGCTTGCAATGCAGGAGACCTGGGTTTGATCCCTGGTTTGGGAAGATCCCCTGGAGGAGCACATTGGAACCCCCTTCAGTATTCTTGCCTGGAGAATTCCATGGACAAGGGAGCCTGACAGGCCACAGTCCATGGAGTCGCACAGAGTCAGACATTTGAGGCAACTAAGCAGCAGCAGCAGCAGTGGCTTCCCTGGGCTTCCTAGGTGGCACTAAAGAACGCTCCTGCCAATCCAGGAGATGTTAGAATTGAGGGTTCGGTCCTTGGGTCAGGAAGATCCCCTGAAGGAGGGCATGGCAACTCACTCCAGTATTCTTGCCTGCAGAATCCCATGAACAGAGAAACCTGGCAGGCTGCGGTCCAGAGAGTCGCAAATTTTAATGGACTAAGAAGAGCAGGAGATTTCTCATTCAAGTGCAGATTCGCAGGCTGAAATACAGTCCCTCCATATGATCCTCCCAAGTTGCGAAGATTTCAGAACTGTGAATGTGTGTTCATGTGTTCAGTCACATAAGTTAGTTTATGCATCTGGTATACATTCATCTGCATATATTCTCTACAAGTGGTTGTGCCTTTATGTACTTTACTGTATAGAGTACAGTGGCTCAGTGGTAAAGAATCAGCCTGCCAAGGCAGGAGCCACAGGAACCTCAGGTTCGATTCCTGGGTGAGGAGATCCCCTGGCGCAGCAAATGGCAACCCACCCCAGTGTTCTTGCCTGGAGAATCCCACAGACAAGGGAGCCTGACAGGCCACAGTCCATGGAGTCGCACAGAGTCAGACATTTGAGGCAACTAAGCAGCAGCAGCAGCAGTGGCTTCCCTGGGCTTCCTAGGTGGCACTAAAGAACGCTCCTGCCAATCCAGGAGATGTTAGAATTGAGGGTTCGGTCCTTGGGTCAGGAAGATCCCCTGAAGGAGGGCATGGCAACTCACTCCAGTATTCTTGCCTGCAGAATCCCATGAACAGAGAAACCTGGCAGGCTGCGGTCCAGAGAGTCGCAAATTTTAATGGACTAAGAAGAGCAGGAGATTTCTCATTCAAGTGCAGATTCGCAGGCTGAAATACAGTCCCTCCATATGATCCTCCCAAGTTGCGAAGATTTCAGAACTGTGAATGTGTGTTCATGTGTTCAGTCACATAAGTTAGTTTATGCATCTGGTATACATTCATCTGCATATATTCTCTACAAGTGGTTGTGCCTTTATGTACTTTACTGTATAGAGTACAGTGGCTCAGTGGTAAAGAATCAGCCTGCCAAGGCAGGAGCCACAGGAACCTCAGGTTCGATTCCTGGGTGAGGAGATCCCCTGGCGCAGCAAATGGCAACCCACCCCAGTGTTCTTGCCTGGAGAATCCCACAGACAGAGATGTCTGGCAGCCTCCAATCCATGGGGATCCCAAAGAGTTGGACACGACCGAGCCACTGAGTGCACATGCACTGAATAGATTACAGTGTTTCTATTTTAAGCCCAGGATGTCCAGAAGCAAGCATAAAAGCAACAGTGATGTGCCTGGCACTACTGTACTTTTCAAGATACTGTCCTAAAGATTAAAAATGTTCTCTAGGGGCTTCCCTGATGGTCTAGTGGGTAAGGACACTGCCTTGCAGTTCGAGGGGCACCAGTTCGATCCCTGGCCCTGGAAAATCCCACGTGCCGCAGAGCACCTGGACTGGTGTGTCCAATTGCAAGCCAGTGCTCTAGAGAGCATGCGCCCAAAGCTGGTGCTCTGCAGCAAGAGAGGCCACTGTGATGGGAGGCCCACACAGGCCAAATAATTAAGACGGATGGAAATAAATAAAGAAAAACCAATAAAAAGAGGCCGAAGTTTTTTAAAAATCATAAAAAATGTTCTCTAATTTGTTGTGATGATTTTTTAATGTATTATTTGTGTGAAAAGTATCATAAACCTATTACAGTACTGTATTATATAGCCAATTGTGTTAGTTGGCTACCTAGACTAACTTTGTCGGACTTACGAACCCATTCCTGGAACAGAACTCATTTGTATGTAGGGGACTTACTGTTTTCTTAATCAATTTATCTATGAAAATATTTATTATAAAGACTAAACCTAGCTAAAATTTAATGGATAATGAATTTAGGGTTATTTCAGTGTTACAGTGTGTATTTTTTAAAAATTATTGTTTTAGAACAGCTTATTTTTCAATTTGAATATTCTATTTGCCTATGTCAAAACTTACCCCAGTTCTGTTCTGTTCCTTTCTTATTCCACCATTAGTATTTGAGTTATGTTTAGGCTCTTGGATGCCACAGTATATGGTTTCCTTCAAAAGGTTTTAGAGTTATGAATTTAAATTTTTTATCTTTTACCTTGTTCTTAATATATGTTATTTGCTCTTTAAAAGTAGCATTCTTTATTTTAAAATTTCTCACTCTCAGGTTCGATTCCTGGGTGAGGAGATCCCCTGGCGCAGCAAATGGCAACCCACCCCAGTGTTCTTGCCTGGAGAATCCCACAGACAGAGATGTCTGGCAGCCTCCAATCCATGGGGATCCCAAAGAGTTGGACACGACCGAGCCACTGAGTGCACATGCACTGAATAGATTACAGTGTTTCTATTTTAAGCCCAGGATGTCCAGAAGCAAGCATAAAAGCAACAGTGATGTGCCTGGCACTACTGTACTTTTCAAGATACTGTCCTAAAGATTAAAAATGTTCTCTAGGGGCTTCCCTGATGGTCTAGTGGGTAAGGACACTGCCTTGCAGTTCGAGGGGCACCAGTTCGATCCCTGGCCCTGGAAAATCCCACGTGCCGCAGAGCACCTGGACTGGTGTGTCCAATTGCAAGCCAGTGCTCTAGAGAGCATGCGCCCAAAGCTGGTGCTCTGCAGCAAGAGAGGCCACTGTGATGGGAGGCCCACACAGGCCAAATAATTAAGACGGATGGAAATAAATAAAGAAAAACCAATAAAAAGAGGCCGAAGTTTTTTAAAAATCATAAAAAATGTTCTCTAATTTGTTGTGATGATTTTTTAATGTATTATTTGTGTGAAAAGTATCATAAACCTATTACAGTACTGTATTATATAGCCAATTGTGTTAGTTGGCTACCTAGACTAACTTTGTCGGACTTACGAACCCATTCCTGGAACAGAACTCATTTGTATGTAGGGGACTTACTGTTTTCTTAATCAATTTATCTATGAAAATATTTATTATAAAGACTAAACCTAGCTAAAATTTAATGGATAATGAATTTAGGGTTATTTCAGTGTTACAGTGTGTATTTTTTAAAAATTATTGTTTTAGAACAGCTTATTTTTCAATTTGAATATTCTATTTGCCTATGTCAAAACTTACCCCAGTTCTGTTCTGTTCCTTTCTTATTCCACCATTAGTATTTGAGTTATGTTTAGGCTCTTGGATGCCACAGTATATGGTTTCCTTCAAAAGGTTTTAGAGTTATGAATTTAAATTTTTTATCTTTTACCTTGTTCTTAATATATGTTATTTGCTCTTTAAAAGTAGCATTCTTTTTACATTCTTGCTGGAAAATTTCTCACTGCTGAGTTGAAAATGTATTGGTTATTTAGAATTAAGTATTTGTTTATAGTTATATAGAATTAAGTATTTGTTTACAGTTATATAGAATTAAGTATTTGTTTACATTAAAAATTCAACACATAAAGCACAACAAAATCTATTATAACCACCCATCAGAAATCAATTTCATCAACCTAATTTGATGTATGTTGAGGTTATTTTTTTGTTGCTGTTGAGGTTATTTTTAAGAATATGAATAGTGAAATTAAATGAAGTATGAATAGTTTCTTAAGTTATGGATAATTTATTTGACCTGGTCAGGGTGTTTGTTTTCTGTGTTTGTACATTTATTCCTAGCCACATTATTACAGGTATCTCTTACATAAACTTTCTGCTCACATCTTTAGCACTTTTTAGGAGTTTTTAACCCTAGCAGGCGTATTTGCAGTGGTTTGACCATCTTATTCATCCCAGAGTGTTTGTAGATGTTCAGGTTTGTTGTAATTGCTTTCACTTAAGTGTCGATCAAAGATGGGAAAATGTATGAGAAGCAACAGTGACAGTGAGCAGCTAACACTAATTGAGGGGTTCATAAGTGTCAGGCGCTGTTCTGAGTGCTTTCCTTGTGTTGTCCTTTAGCTCTCATGACCTTTTCAGGTAGATCTGTTAGTATTTCTATTTTACAGACAAGGAAACTCAAGCACAGAGAGGATCGTCTGTCTATGGTCTCTAAGGGACAGGACCAGATTTTGCACCCCACAGTCTAGTTCTAGCACCTGCACTTTTAACCATGAGGAACAAGAGTTTCATCTTAATGTGGCGTGAATCAATAAGATCTAAGACCTTTGTGACTGAATTATTGAGGCTTGAATAATTTTAAAAGATAATTTATTAAATTTTAGAAGATGAACAAGTCCAGATATATTAGATATGGTTTTTTTTCAGTGTTACAGTGTGTATTTTTTAAAAATTATTGTTTTAGAACAGCTTATTTTTCAATTTGAATATTCTATTTGCCTATGTCAAAACTTACCCCAGTTCTGTTCTGTTCCTTTCTTATTCCACCATTAGTATTTGAGTTATGTTTAGGCTCTTGGATGCCACAGTATATGGTTTCCTTCAAAAGGTTTTAGAGTTATGAATTTAAATTTTTTATCTTTTACCTTGTTCTTAATATATGTTATTTGCTCTTTAAAAGTAGCATTCTTTTTACATTCTTGCTGGAAAATTTCTCACTGCTGAGTTGAAAATGTATTGGTTATTTAGAATTAAGTATTTGTTTATAGTTATATAGAATTAAGTATTTGTTTACAGTTATATAGAATTAAGTATTTGTTTACATTAAAAATTCAACACATAAAGCACAACAAAATCTATTATAACCACCCATCAGAAATCAATTTCATCAACCTAATTTGATGTATGTTGAGGTTATTTTTTTGTTGCTGTTGAGGTTATTTTTAAGAATATGAATAGTGAAATTAAATGAAGTATGAATAGTTTCTTAAGTTATGGATAATTTATTTGACCTGGTCAGGGTGTTTGTTTTCTGTGTTTGTACATTTATTCCTAGCCACATTATTACAGGTATCTCTTACATAAACTTTCTGCTCACATCTTTAGCACTTTTTAGGAGTTTTTAACCCTAGCAGGCGTATTTGCAGTGGTTTGACCATCTTATTCATCCCAGAGTGTTTGTAGATGTTCAGGTTTGTTGTAATTGCTTTCACTTAAGTGTCGATCAAAGATGGGAAAATGTATGAGAAGCAACAGTGACAGTGAGCAGCTAACACTAATTGAGGGGTTCATAAGTGTCAGGCGCTGTTCTGAGTGCTTTCCTTGTGTTGTCCTTTAGCTCTCATGACCTTTTCAGGTAGATCTGTTAGTATTTCTATTTTACAGACAAGGAAACTCAAGCACAGAGAGGATCGTCTGTCTATGGTCTCTAAGGGACAGGACCAGATTTTGCACCCCCCACAGTCTAGTTCTAGCACCTGCACTTTTAACCATGAGGAACAAGAGTTTCATCTTAATGTGGCGTGAATCAATAAGATCTAAGACCTTTGTGACTGAATTATTGAGGCTTGAATAATTTTAAAAGATAATTTATTAAATTTTAGAAGAGAAAAATAATATTGATATTCATAGTCCAGATATATTAAGATAAATGACTCAGCTATCTGTTCAAAACTTTATTAAGACTCCTTGAAGTTTAGAATTTTTTTCTTTTATATGAAATAGTAAGTAAGCTTCAAAAGATATTGACTAAATATGTTGTATTAATATCACTTTTTAGAAAGAGAATTCTTGGTTTTGTAATTTTTGCAGTCTGTTACTCATTTCATCTTATAAAACCCCCAAATACCAAAAACTCCTGTGTTTCATTTTGTATGACTAGTGTGTGGTGAGGTCAGGATATAAACTAGGGGCCATTTAGAATTATATAGGAAATTTTAGATGCTTGATAAAATCCATAAACAGGAACCAGGTGTCAAAGTGTAGATATTTCACTCTTCATAGAAATACGTGCTCTCTTAGCTTCCAGGTGGCTTAATTGCCATGTTTAACTCACTGAAGTAGAGCTAGTGAATGTAGAACTTAAAATGAAAAGTTATTGTGAAGGCCAACTTTTAATTTGTATTTTGGAAGCTGCTCTTTATTAAAAGATACTGGAAAACAGTACCTATGTATTTTTCTTGATGTGCCCAAGAACCTCAATGTAGTCACAGAATTAAATTGTCAAATAGATTCATTAAGTTGGCTTTAGACAGAGGGACTGACAGTAAACATAATGGGAAAAGTAGAAGTTTACTTTAATTACTGGTCTTATTAAAATAATTATATCTCGTATTTGTACTTAAAGCAGTGTTTCATATCTGATGCCACCATATCTGATATCACCATAATAGCTTTTTGTAGCAGATAGGAAGCTGATATGATCTGAATTATACTACAAAGGAAAATTAATGGTTTAATTAAAGACAAGGAAACTCAAGCACAGGGAGGAGCGTCTGTCTATGGTCTCTAAGGGACAGGACCAGAATTTGCACCCCCCACAGTCTAGTTCTAGCACCTGCACTTTTAACCATGAGGAACAAGAGTTTCATCTTAATGTGGCGTGAATCAATAAGATCTAAGACCTTTGTGACTGAATTATTGAGGCTTGAATAATTTTAAAAGATAATTTATTAAATTTTAGAAGAGAAAAATAATATTGATATTCATAGTCCAGATATATTAAGATAAATGACTCAGCTATCTGTTCAAAACTTTATTAAGACTCCTTGAAGTTTAGAATTTTTTTCTTTTATATGAAATAGTAAGTAAGCTTCAAAAGATATTGACTAAATATGTTGTATTAATATCACTTTTTAGAAAGAGAATTCTTGGTTTTGTAATTTTTGCAGTCTGTTACTCATTTCATCTTATAAAACCCCCAAATACCAAAAACTCCTGTGTTTCATTTTGTATGACTAGTGTGTGGTGAGGTCAGGATATAAACTAGGGGCCATTTAGAATTATATAGGAAATTTTAGATGCTTGATAAAATCCATAAACAGGAACCAGGTGTCAAAGTGTAGATATTTCACTCTTCATAGAAATACGTGCTCTCTTAGCTTCCAGGTGGCTTAATTGCCATGTTTAACTCACTGAAGTAGAGCTAGTGAATGTAGAACTTAAAATGAAAAGTTATTGTGAAGGCCAACTTTTAATTTGTATTTTGGAAGCTGCTCTTTATTAAAAGATACTGGAAAACAGTACCTATGTATTTTTCTTGATGTGCCCAAGAACCTCAATGTAGTCACAGAATTAAATTGTCAAATAGATTCATTAAGTTGGCTTTAGACAGAGGGACTGACAGTAAACATAATGGGAAAAGTAGAAGTTTACTTTAATTACTGGTCTTATTAAAATAATTATATCTCGTATTTGTACTTAAAGCAGTGTTTCATATCTGATGCCACCATATCTGATATCACCATAATAGCTTTTTGTAGCAGATAGGAAGCTGATATGATCTGAATTATACTACAAAGGAAAATTATATTATGTAGAAATAAACTGGCTTTAATTAAAGACAAGCAAGTCTTTGGAAGAAGAGGCAGAACTAGTCCGCAGAGCTAGTTCCACTTCCTTTCAGTGACTTTCCCAAGAAGGTAATTGCTGAATTCTTAACATTTTCAAGTAAGACATGTTATTTGCATACTTATAAGCTACAATTCTATTTCAAAGTAGGATAAATAATTCATTCTGTAATAAACTATGCAATAACTATAGGTCATCTATCAATGTTGTAAATATTCTTAGGAGAAATACATGTAATTTAGAATCACCTGTCATATGAAGAAAGTAACTGGTATCAATGAAGAAAAGAAACAATGAAGAAAAAAAAGGAATTTTGCAAATGTCGTTTTAGCAGTTTTTCAGAGCTATCATCACCATGTGTAAAGTTGTATTCTTAAGATAAAATTAATTATTATGAATTTATGGGAGACTCAGAGTGTTATCATCTTTTTAATAGGATGTTTATTTTTGTGGACGTGGATGGCATATTTGGGAAGAGATAATAGTAAACTCCTTATAGTAATCATGCAAAGTAGAGATATTTATATGGTCCAGAAAAAGTCTTTCATGCCAAGCAAACACAGATTTGTGCCTTATTTTGACTTAACACATTTGCTAATTGCTACTCTTTGCTATAGGGTCCTTGAGAAATAGTCCTTTGGCTTTCAGTGCATCATAAACAGAAAGGGCTTCCCCAGTGGTACAGCAGTAAAGAATCTGCCTGCAGTGCAGAAGACTTGGGTTTGATTCCTGGGTCAGGAAGATCCTCTGGAGAAGGAAGTGACGACCCACTCCAGTATTCTTGCCTGGGAAATCCTATGGACAGAGGAGCCTAATGGGCTGCAGTCCATGGGGTCTCAGAGTCAGACACGACTTAACAACTAAACATCACGAACAGAAAGGGTCAGAGGCCCGCAGGGACTGGAATGGGATAGACAAGCTTATAAAAAGTAGCTTAGTGGATGCCACCATATCTGATATCACCATAATAGCTTTTTGTAGCAGATAGGAAGCTGATATGATCTGAATTATACTACAAAGGAAAATTATATTATGTAGAAATAAACTGGCTTTAATTAAAGACAAGCAAGTCTTTGGAAGAAGAGGCAGAACTAGTCCGCAGAGCTAGTTCCACTTCCTTTCAGTGACTTTCCCAAGAAGGTAATTGCTGAATTCTTAACATTTTCAAGTAAGACATGTTATTTGCATACTTATAAGCTACAATTCTATTTCAAAGTAGGATAAATAATTCATTCTGTAATAAACTATGCAATAACTATAGGTCATCTATCAATGTTGTAAATATTCTTAGGAGAAATACATGTAATTTAGAATCACCTGTCATATGAAGAAAGTAACTGGTATCAATGAAGTAAAAGAGGAAAAATGAAGAAAAAAAAGGAATTTTGCAAATGTCGTTTTAGCAGTTTTTCAGAGCTATCATCACCATGTGTAAAGTTGTATTCTTAAGATAAAATTAATTATTATGAATTTATGGGAGACTCAGAGTGTTATCATCTTTTTAATAGGATGTTTATTTTTGTGGACGTGGATGGCATATTTGGGAAGAGATAATAGTAAACTCCTTATAGTAATCATGCAAAGTAGAGATATTTATATGGTCCAGAAAAAGTCTTTCATGCCAAGCAAACACAGATTTGTGCCTTATTTTGACTTAACACATTTGCTAATTGCTACTCTTTGCTATAGGGTCCTTGAGAAATAGTCCTTTGGCTTTCAGTGCATCATAAACAGAAAGGGCTTCCCCAGTGGTACAGCAGTAAAGAATCTGCCTGCAGTGCAGAAGACTTGGGTTTGATTCCTGGGTCAGGAAGATCCTCTGGAGAAGGAAGTGACGACCCACTCCAGTATTCTTGCCTGGGAAATCCTATGGACAGAGGAGCCTAATGGGCTGCAGTCCATGGGGTCTCAGAGTCAGACACGACTTAACAACTAAACATCACGAACAGAAGGTCAGAGTGAAAATTTTTTTCTAGAGAAATTGCACCAGCAGGGACTGGAATGGGTAAATATATACATTTTTATGGTTACTCTAAGAATCTAAGAATCCTTTGCTTTCTTATCACCAACTCGATTATAATATTCATTTCTTAGTGCTCTTGAATTTGGCACTGTGTGCTAAGCTACATGGACTGGACTAGACTCCTTCTCCTTTTGCCTTTGAGCATTTTAGAATCTTTTAAACATTCACAAATTATTCCTCTTCTTGTCATACTTACCAAATTTTAGAAACCTCTGACATTAAGTGTGACTCTTAGTATTTTCCCAGTTTGTATATTCTAAATGATGGATTTATGTGTAGTCCCAGATAGAGCAGACTTGTGAAGTTCATTTTGTTTGCTGTGTCTGTGTCACCACCTCATCCTGGCTTCCAGCCCCTCCATGTTCTGATCTACTTCTCCAGAATGGTCTCCTCTTTCCCGGTGCCCTGTAATTAGGTCTCATTGTGCCATGTGCCCCACCTCCTGGCACATAGACTCTTCCCCACCATGCTCTGGCTTTCCCCTCACACCTAAAATGGACCTGCCACAATCCTAGGACCAGGGCTCTCAAGAGGCTCTGGTTTTCTAATACAGTGAACTTATTCTTTCATTTGGACATTTTTTTTTTTTAATTTTGGCCTCTTTTATTGTTTTTTTACTTATTTAGTTTCATCCATCTTTATTCTTTGGCCTGTGTGGGCCTCCCATTGCAATGACCTCTCTGGTGGCAGAGCACCGGCTCTGGTTGTATGCGTTCCAGAGTGCTGGCTCATAATTGGACACACCAGTCCAGCCGCTCCACTTCACATGGAATCTTCCCAGGCTAGGGATAGAACCAGTGCCCCTGGTACTGCAAGGCGGACTCCTTACCCATTGGACCACCAGCAAAACCTGAGGCTATGGTCTTCTAATCCAGTGAACTTATTCATTCATTTGGACATTCTTTTTTTTTTTTAATTTTGGCCTCTTTTATTGTTTATTTATTTATTTATTTTCATCCATCTTTATTCTTTGGCCTGCGTGGGCCTCCCGTTGCAGTGGCCTCTCTTATTGCCGAGCACTGGCTCTGGGCACATGTGCTCCAGAGTGCTGACTTGCAATTGGACACACCGGTCCAGCCGCTCTGCTGCATGTGGGATCTTCCCAGGCTAGGGATCAAACTGGCGCCCCTTGCACTGCGAGGCAGACTCTTTGCCACTGAAACACCAGGAAAGCCCTGAACATAATTTTTGAAGAGCCTTGCATACCCGCATTTTATGGATGAAGAGACGGATGCTTAGAGAGATGAAGTGACTAAAATGAGAAAAGGTAGGTGTGCTACCAGCTCTGGGCGCATGTTCTCCTTTGGCTCCCAAGAAGAGAAGTAAAATGTCCTAGTAATATTAATGTCACAGGAAAAGTTCTGTTCTATTGACACGTCTTTCTTCTTCCTCTCAGTTCAGTTCAGTTCAGCCGCTCAGTTGTGCCTGACTCTTTGCAACCCCATGGACTCCATCCTCTTCCTCTACCAATGATGAAAGTGGAGTGGAAAATTGAATTTTGGAAAAGAAAGACCTATATTTTAAAATTAAGTCAAAACAAAACTCAATAAGTGGGACTGCATTAAAATAAAAAGCCTCTGCACAACAAAAGAATCAACAAAATGAGAAGGCAGTCTATAGAATGGGTGAAAATATTTGCACATATCTGATGAGCTAATTTTCAAAATACATAAGAAATTTGTACACTCACTAGCAAACCATTCAGTTAAAAATGGGCAGAATATTTGAATATAAATTTTTCCAAGAGGACATACAAATGTGCAACAAGTACATGAAAGGGTGCTCAGTACCACTAATTATCAGTGAAATTCAAACCAAACCAACCAAAGATATTGCCTGTTACCTGTTATAACAGCTCTTATAAAAAAGACAAAAGAGCTAACAAGTGCTTGTGAGGATGTAGAAAAAAGGGAACCCTTGTTGACCAAAGTAAACTGGTGCAGCCCAAATGGAAAACAGTATGTGCGTTCCTTAAAAAATTAAAAATGGAATTTTCATATGATTTAGCAATTCCACTTCTGGGTATTTATCCAAAAGAAATGACAAGACTGGGCTTCCCTCGTGGTCCAGTGGGTAGGGACACCACCTTGCAGTGCAAGGGACTCCGGTTCGATACCTGGCCTGGGAAGATCCCACATGCCCCAGAGCAGCTGGACGGATGTGTCCAATGACCAAGCCAGAGCTCTGGAACGCATGCACCCAGAGCCAGTGCTCTCCGACAACAGAGGCCACTGTGATGGGAGGCCCACACAGGCCAAAGAACAAAGATGGATGAAAAATACATAAATGAAAGACCAACAGGAGTGACCCGCCCACCCCCGCTCCCCCCCAAAAAAAGAAATGACAAGACTAACTCATGTTAATTGCCACATTATGTACAATAACCCAGACGTGGAAGCAACCTGAAAGTTCATTGATAGTTGAATAGATAAAGAAAATGTGACATGTGAATATGGATGAACTTTTATGGTGTTAGCTTGAGTTAAATAGGTCATATAGAGAAAGACAGATTTGTACGATCTTACTTATATATGGAATCAGAAGCATTTCCTAGTATTTGTCACAGGAAAAGTTCTGTTCTATTGACACGTCTTTCTTCTTCCTCTCAGTTCAGTTCGGGCCTCAGTTGTGCCTGACTCTTTGCAACCCCATGGACTCCATCCTCTTCCTCTACCAATGATGAAAGTGGAGTGGAAAATTGAATTTTGGAAAAGAAAGACCTATATTTTAAAATTAAGTCAAAACAAAACTCAATAAGTGGGACTGCATTAAAATAAAAAGCCTCTGCACAACAAAAGAATCAACAAAATGAGAAGGCAGTCTATAGAATGGGTGAAAATATTTGCACATATCTGATGAGCTAATTTTCAAAATACATAAGAAATTTGTACACTCACTAGCAAACCATTCAGTTAAAAATGGGCAGAATATTTGAATATAAATTTTTCCAAGAGGACATACAAATGTGCAACAAGTACATGAAAGGGTGCTCAGTACCACTAAGTATCAGTGAAATTCAAACCAAACCAACCAAAGATATTGCCTGTTACCTGTTATAACAGCTCTTATAAAAAAGACAAAAGAGCTAACAAGTGCTTGTGAGGATGTAGAAAAAAGGGAACCCTTGTTGACCAAAGTAAACTGGTGCAGCCCAAATGGAAAACAGTATGCGTTCCTTAAAAAATTAAAAATGGAATTTTCATATGATTTAGCAATTCCACTTCTGGGTATTTATCCAAAAGAAATGACAAGACTGGGCTTCCCTCGTGGTCCAGTGGGTAGGGACACCACCTTGCAGTGCAAGGGACTCCGGTTCGATACCTGGCCTGGGAAGATCCCACATGCCCCAGAGCAGCTGGACGGATGTGTCCAATGACCAAGCCAGAGCTCTGGAACGCATGCACCCAGAGCCAGTGCTCTCCGACAACAGAGGCCACTGTGATGGGAGGCCCACACAGGCCAAAGAACAAAGATGGATGAAAAATACATAAATGAAAGACCAACAGGAGTGACCCGCCCACCCCCGCTCCCCCCCAAAAAAAGAAATGACAAGACTAACTCATGTTAATTGCCACATTATGTACAATAACCCAGACGTGGAAGCAACCTGAAAGTTCATTGATAGTTGAATAGATAAAGAAAATGTGACATGTGAATATGGATGAACTTTTATGGTGTTAGCTTGAGTTAAATAGGTCATATAGAGAAAGACAGATTTGTACGATCTTACTTATATATGGAATCAGAAGCATTGAGAGTAGAACGGCAGTTTCCAGGACCTAGACACAGGGAAAATGGGGAGGTGGCAGTCAAAGGGTACCAGATTCAGGGTTTTTAAAATTTTTATTTTTTTAAATTTTGGCCTCTTTTATTGTTTTTTTTTTTTTTTTTTAATTTTCATTTTTCTTTATTCTTTGGCCTGTGTGGGCCTCCCATGGCAGTGGTCTTTCTCGTTGCAGACCACCAACTTTGGGCATATGCGCTCCAGAGTGCAGGCTAGTAACTGGACACACCAGTCCACCCGCCCCATGACATGTGGGATCTTCCCGGGCCAGGGATCGAACTGGTGCCCCTTGCACTGCATGGCAGACTCTTTACCCACTGGACCACAAGGGAAGCCCCCAGATTCAGGGTGTTTTTTTTGGCCACTTTTGTTGGTCTTTATTTATTTATTTTCATCCATCATTGTGGCCTCTCTCATTACAGAGCACCGGCTCTGGGCGCATGTGCTCCAGAGCTCTGGCTCGGTAGTTGGACACATCTGTCCAGCCGTTCTGGGGCACGTGGGATCTTCCCAGGCCAGGGATCGAACCGGCGCCTCTTGCACTGCAAGGCAGTGTCCCTACCCACTGGACCACCAGGGAAGCCTCCCATATTCAGATTTTTTTGACCACTTCTATTGATCTTTTCATTTATTTATCTTTGTTCTTTGGCCTGTGTGGGCCTCCCATCACAGTGGCCTCTCTTGTTGCAGAGCACCAGCTCTGGGCGCATGTGCTCCAGAGCTCCAGCTCAGTAGTTGGACACATCTGTCCAGCCGTTCTGGGGCACGTGGGATCTTCCCAGGCCAGGGATCGAACCGGCGCCTCTTGCACTGCAAGGCAGTGTCCCTACCCACTGGACCACCAGGGAAGCCTCCCATATTCAGATTTTTTTGACCACTTCTATTGATCTTTTCATTTATTTATCTTTGTTCTTTGGCCTGTGTGGGCCTCCCATCACAGTGGCCTCTCTTGTTGCAGAGCACCAGCTCTGGGCGCATGTGCTCCAGAGCTCCAGCTCAGTAGTTGGACACATTGGTCCAGCCGCTCCACTGCACGTGGGATCTTCCCAGGCCAGGGATCGAACCAGAGTCCCTTGCACTGCAAGGCACTGTCCTTACCCACTGGACCACCAGGGAAGCCCCCATTTTCAGTTTTAAGTGGAGTACGTTCTGGGTATCTAACGTACAGCATGGTGACTAGAGTTGACACTGTTGTATTGTATCCTTGAAAATTGCTCGGAGAGGAGAGCTTTAATGTTCTCACTATAACAACAGCAATAAAATGCTAACTATGTGAAGTGAAGGATTTGTTAACTTACCCTATTATGGTAAACATTTTGCAAGATATACATGTATAAAATTATTACACTGTACACCTTAAACTTACACAGTATTGTGTGTCAGTTATATCTCAATAAAGCTGCAGAAACAATCAAGTTAAATTAAAACAAGGACCACATTATGGAAAAATAGAGGCTATTCACCATAAAGCCAGTGAAGTTTTAGCTCCAGTGTTCCTCAGTTGCTTGGGTTCCTTTTAGGACCCTACTGTTGTGTTCAGAGAGGCAGATGGTTTTGTCAAGTTTCTAAGAGTAAGGTGTTTTATCTGCAAGGCTCTTATTATCTCTTCCCACTTTGTCCATTTCTGTCACACTTTTTCGGTGTCTCTCTAGCTGTTCTGTGTCTGTGATTGTCAGCCTTCTTGGTGCTGGCTGTGCTCTCTCAGGGGAGTCATACCCCAGCCATCCAAACTCACCTCACTGCATGATACTGAGAGTGAAACCAGAAGTTTAGTTGCTATAGGAATGATCTCTAGCCTCCAGTCTCAGAAGTATATGGGTAGTGGAGGAGAAAGAGCCTTGAAATGTATGCAGTCAGAAGCCAGTCCATAAGTAGAAAGTGCTTCCAGTCATTAGGTATGTAAAATTCATCAAGCATGTTAAATTCATTAGGCATGGAGGCAGAATTCACTTCCCATTGTCACATCATCATAAGTAGGGGTTCTTCCTTCAGAAATATAATTGACAGAAACATTTCTAATGATGTTAATACTCCAATGTGAAATTATCTCTAATATGTTTCTATATGTCATCAATAGATACTCTCCTATCAAGAAAAAAAAATCATAGCAAATTTTCGTACCACATAAAAATTAGTAATTCATCGAGAGAGAGAAATTTCAAATAGAAACCGATTAATCAAGAGTAATGAAGCATATGAACATGCTGGGAAAAGATTTAACTTTCTTGCTGATTTGACAACAAATACTGACATTAGTAAGATAGCATAAGACTTATAATATCCCACAAATAAACTATCAAATACAAGCTAGTTGAATGTTGCCATAAATTATTTTAGATTAACTTGCACAAGAGAATCAAGATGCCTTGACATCTTATGGAAAGGGCATGAAAGAAACTTCTTTCCCAAGCTTAAGATTTTGGGACATAAAGGAGTTGTGAAGCTGAATATTTTTTTCAAGACTATTAATAATAAATGATACATTTCAATCTGCTTTGCTGAAGAAATGACTGAAAAACTTCTTGACTACATCAAAATTTATATGTAAAAATTATCTTCATTTGAAGAGATGATCAGAGTACGTAGTGAAGACCTATAAGAAAAGATACTGGAAATGATATTAGGCAGCTATTTAATTTAAAAAAGTATTCTTTTTGCTGTACACTGTGATATTAGTGGTATTTGTCAGGCTTATAAAATTATAATTTGTTATAATTTTTTCTCACTTTCATATCTGGTTTTATACTTTTAGTTTTATATTATTTTTCTTAACAAAGTTTCTGCAAATTGTGTCAGCTTCAGGTCTCACAAAACCTGGATCTGCTCCACTTCTAAGTAATGATTCTGACACTTTTAGAATTTTATATAATCTTACAATAGAGTCATACCCCAGCCATCCAAACTCACCTCACTGCATGATACTGAGAGTGAAACCAGAAGTTTAGTTGCTATAGGAATGATCTCTAGCCTCCAGTCTCAGAAGTATATGGGTAGTGGAGGAGAAAGAGCCTTGAAATGTATGCAGTCAGAAGCCAGTCCATAAGTAGAAAGTGCTTCCAGTCATTAGGTATGTAAAATTCATCAAGCATGTTAAATTCATTAGGCATGGAGGCAGAATTCACTTCCCATTGTCACATCATCATAAGTAGGGGTTCTTCCTTCAGAAATATAATTGACAGAAACATTTCTAATGATGTTAATACTCCAATGTGAAATTATCTCTAATATGTTTCTATATGTCATCAATAGATACTCTCCTATCAAGAAAAAAAAATCATAGCAAATTTTCGTACCACATAAAAATTAGTAATTCATCGAGAGAGAGAAATTTCAAATAGAAACCGATTAATCAAGAGTAATGAAGCATATGAACATGCTGGGAAAAGATTTAACTTTCTTGCTGATTTGACAACAAATACTGACATTAGTAAGATAGCATAAGACTTATAATATCCCACAAATAAACTATCAAATACAAGCTGGTTGAATGTTGCCATAAATTATTTTAGATTAACTTGCACAAGAGAATCAAGATGCCTTGACATCTTATGGAAAGGGCATGAAAGAAACTTCTTTCCCAAGCTTAAGATTTTGGGACATAAAGGAGTTGTGAAGCTGAATATTTTTTTCAAAACTATTAATAATAAATGATACATTTCAATCTGCTTTGCTGAAGAAATGACTGAAAAACTTCTTGACTACATCAAAATTTATATGTAAAAATTATCTTCATTTGAAGAGATGATCAGAGTACGTAGTGAAGACCTATAAGAAAAGATACTGGAAATGATATTAGGCAGCTATTTAATTTTAAAAAGTATTCTTTTTGCTGTACACTGTGATATTAGTGGTATTTGTCAGGCTTATAAAATTATAATTTGTTATAATTTTTTCTCACTTTCATATCTGGTTTTATACTTTTAGTTTTATATTATTTTTCTTAACAAAGTTTCTGCAAATTGTGTCAGCTTCAGGTCTCACAAAACCTGGATCTGCTCCACTTCTAAGTAATGATTCTGCCACTTGATTTTTAATGTTAAAATAGTTATAACACTATTTAAAGGCCCAGTTCCTTCTCCTCTTTTTTTGAGAACAATAATGAATAGTGAATAAAATGCCTCCATGGATACCTTAGAGAGTTGTAGGATTCTCAAAGAAAGACAGAGGGAAAAGGGGAGAAGGGAGAGAAAAGGGGAGAGAGAAATAAAGGAAGAGGAGGAGAAAAAGAGGAGGAAGAGACTGAGTGAGGAGGAGAGAGAGAAGGAGGAGAAGAGAGAGAAGGAAAGTGGGAAAACGTATTTTGGGCTGGAAAGCAGCATCCGTGAGCAAAATACGAAGTGATCTCAGTGAGCTCTTGCTATAGCATGTGACCTGCTCCTCTCTTAGCAAATCACTCATCATTGTGCTGTTTCCTGGTGATTTGGAATTGCCATTTTCAACATACGAAGTGTGCAACCTGATTTTTCATTTATAGTGGCCATTAATCTTCCAGATTTGAGAAAAATAAAATCCCAGATTTTATTAAGTTCCTGTTTTTGTTTTTTCCCTTAGTTTCTTAAGCAACTGAAAGAATTTCTAAGTGATATTGAATTTGGGAGGGAGTGTAGGAACTCTGCGTATTCCTATTAAATTTCCTCATTTAGGCAAATTTTTATTATTATTTCCTAATGGAGCATCCGTAGAACCTAGTCTGTTTTCTGAGGTACAGCAGGGGATAGTTTGACAAAAGTTTGCATCACAGAGTTACCAGCTTTCTAATAAATGATACATTTCAATCTGCTTTGCTGAAGAAATGACTGAAAAACTTCTTGACTACATCAAAATTTATATGTAAAAATTATCTTCATTTGAAGAGATGATCAGAGTACGTAGTGAAGACCTATAAGAAAAGATACTGGAAATGATATTAGGCAGCTATTTAATTTAAAAAAGTATTCTTTTTGCTGTACACTGTGATATTAGTGGTATTTGTCAGGCTTATAAAATTATAATTTGTTATAATTTTTTCTCACTTTCATATCTGGTTTTATACTTTTAGTTTTATATTATTTTTCTTAACAAAGTTTCTGCAAATTGTGTCAGCTTCAGGTCTCACAAAACCTGGATCTGCTCCACTTCTAAGTAATGATTCTGCCACTTGATTTTTAATGTTAAAATAGTTATAACACTATTTAAAGGCCCAGTTCCTTCTCCTCTTTTTTTGAGAACAATAATGAATAGTGAATAAAATGCCTCCATGGATACCTTAGAGAGTTGTAGGATTCTCAAAGAAAGACAGAGGGAAAAGGGGAGAAGGGAGAGAAAAGGGGAGAGAGAAATAAAGGAAGAGGAGGAGAAAAAGAGGAGGAAGAGACTGAGTGAGGAGGAGAGAGAGAAGGAGGAGAAGAGAGAGAAGGAAAGTGGGAAAACGTATTTTGGGCTGGAAAGCAGCATCCGTGAGCAAAATACGAAGTGATCTCAGTGAGCTCTTGCTATAGCATGTGACCTGCTCCTCTCTTAGCAAATCACTCATCATTGTGCTGTTTCCTGGTGATTTGGAATTGCCATTTTCAACATACGAAGTGTGCAACCTGATTTTTCATTTATAGTGGCCATTAATCTTCCAGATTTGAGAAAAATAAAATCCCAGATTTTATTAAGTTCCTGTTTTTGTTTTTTCCCTTAGTTTCTTAAGCAACTGAAAGAATTTCTAAGTGATATTGAATTTGGGAGGGAGTGTAGGAACTCTGCGTATTCCTATTAAATTTCCTCATTTAGGCAAATTTTTATTATTATTTCCCCTAATGGAGCATCCGTAGAACCTAGTCTGTTTTCTGAGGTACAGCAGGGGATAGTTTGACAAAAGTTTGCATCACAGAGTTACCAGCTTTCTACTTCCAGTTATCTGTGCCTTCCCTGCTCAAAGCTCCACCTCCTTCATTAATCCAGTTCCATGTTTTAGGTACAGCACGCCATTTCCAGGTACCAAATACTCTGCAAGTCAAGGTTCTTGGTTTCAGCAGGGCTGTAGGTAGTTTAGGCAGAAAGAGATTTCTTGAAAGTTATTAGGTGGCTCCGAGTCTTGGGAGCATGAAGTTTGGTGCTCCCTGCTCACTGCTTATTTCTCATACAAGTCCTGGCTAGACAGCTCTGCTTGCTGGGAACCTCGGCTGCATGCCTGCACCTTAGCTGCGAGAACACTGGACAATGTCGGGAGTTAGAATGAATGAGGGTGAGCCCACTGGAATCTTCCAGAGCTTCCTGCTTCCTTACAAATTCATTGTGAGACTTTTAGGCAGGGTACTTAATGTCTCTAATCCCTCTTCCTAATAACTGGCATGAGGATTTGGGACTCTGTAAGTCCCAGGTCCTTACAGTAATACAAAACTGTGTCTGTGCTAGTTGGAATTCTGGCTTCCAGTGATGCAATCCTTACATGAACCTAACTGTGGGAAGAGTTGTGAAAGCTGACTTCAGGGGTGCTTGGCTCATCTGACCCCTCACTGTCTCTCCGCTCTGCTTTCTGTGTGTTAACTGTAGAAACTGCTTCTCCATGAAACGCGAGAGGCAACCCCTGACAGGTCCAAAGCTCACATCCAAACTCTTAGATTCTAGAGGTAAAGGATGCCTCTTTCTCAGAATTCGTGCTGTTTCCTGGTGATTTGGAATTGCCATTTTCAACATACGAAGTGTGCAACCTGATTTTTCATTTATAGTGGCCATTAATCTTCCAGATTTGAGAAAAATAAAATCCCAGATTTTATTAAGTTCCTGTTTTTGTTTTTTCCCTTAGTTTCTTAAGCAACTGAAAGAATTTCTAAGTGATATTGAATTTGGGAGGGAGTGTAGGAACTCTGCGTATTCCTATTAAATTTCCTCATTTAGGCAAATTTTTATTATTATTTCCCCTAATGGAGCATCCGTAGAACCTAGTCTGTTTTCTGAGGTACAGCAGGGGATAGTTTGACAAAAGTTTGCATCACAGAGTTACCAGCTTTCTACTTCCAGTTATCTGTGCCTTCCCTGCTCAAAGCTCCACCTCCTTCATTAATCCAGTTCCATGTTTTAGGTACAGCACGCCATTTCCAGGTACCAAATACTCTGCAAGTCAAG
The DNA here is from genome assembly GCA_022376925.1 of Tragulus kanchil. NCBI lineage: Eukaryota > Metazoa > Chordata > Mammalia > Artiodactyla > Tragulidae > Tragulus > Tragulus kanchil. The sequence goes on from JAIOJX010000025.1 coordinate 47,925,521, forward strand.
GTTCTTGGTTTCAGCAGGGCTGTAGGTAGTTTAGGCAGAAAGAGATTTCTTGAAAGTTATTAGGTGGCTCCGAGTCTTGGGAGCATGAAGTTTGGTGCTCCCTGCTCACTGCTTATTTCTCATACAAGTCCTGGCTAGACAGCTCTGCTTGCTGGGAACCTCGGCTGCATGCCTGCACCTTAGCTGCGAGAACACTGGACAATGTCGGGAGTTAGAATGAATGAGGGTGAGCCCACTTCGGAATCTTCCAGAGCTTCCTGCTTCCTTACAAATTCATTGTGAGACTTTTAGGCAGGGTACTTAATGTCTCTAATCCCTCTTCCTAATAACTAGCATGAGGATTTGGGACTCTGTAAGTCCCAGGTCCTTACAGTAATACAAAACTGTGTCTGTGCTAGTTGGAATTCTGGCTTCCAGTGATGCAATCCTTACATGAACCTAACTGTGGGAAGAGTTGTGAAAGCTGACTTCAGGGGTGCTTGGCTCATCTGACCCCTCACTGTCTCTCCGCTCTGCTTTCTGTGTGTTAACTGTAGAAACTGCTTCTCCATGAAACGCGAGAGGCAACCCCTGACAGGTCCAAAGCTCACATCCAAACTCTTAGATTCTAGAGGTAAAGGATGCCTCTTTCTCAGAATCCATTTCTAAGGTCTGGACAAAGAGCTTTCATTACTGGCTTGGTTTGTGTGCCCGCTCTGTGATGAGACAATAGAGTCTTTAAGAGAATGGGTGTCACCCAGAGAAAGGATGTCACCCAGATGTGGCCACCTGGGAACTGACTGGCAGTCAGCCACCCCATCTGTGAGTAATGCAGGCTCTAAGATCTAGTGAGCCACAGTATGAGATGTGGGCTTATTTCGTTTGTCTTCAGGCTTTTATTTTTGTGAATCCCAGTAGAGTTTAGTCGTAGATACGAACACTGTTTATAACTGAGCACCTGCATTCAGGGAGCTTACAATTTAATTATAGAAGTAGAAGCAAATAGAAGTCCTAGAGTCATAGAAGTCCTAATGATCTGAAATCCTAAAGCAGATGAATATAGAACTTAAGGATAAATTGATTTAGCAGTTCTTGTCCCAGGCATTTTTTTCCAAATCGTATCCCCAAGCCATATTTATCTGGAAACCTCACTGGTAATTTATAAAGCTGGCATTTATTTCCTTGAATTTTTGGCTTTGATCTTTTTTATTGGCTGTTGACTGTGTTGGTATATACGCAGCCCTTTCCTTTGTAAACTTATATTAATGTACTGAAATATATTTTATGCTTAGCAGTACACAGAACAATATGGCTCTTTGGTCATATACTTTATGTACATATAGCATAAATAACCTGAAAAAAAATTCACTTTTCTCCTTAGAATCAAGAAACAGGTAGCTTGTCTTATAATCTATCTGGAATGCAGATAGCATTTTGTAAATTAAGTTATATTGTGTGGGCAATTAGATTGTTGAAAATATTTTTTAAAGTTTCAGCTGGTCAGTGTGTTGGCCTTTGGTTCATCATTCAAAGCAACTTCTTGGTTTTGTAATCTGAAGCACATGCATATTAAGTAGCGAAACCTAATTGCAGTAAATCCTGGTAATAATCCGATGTTTCAAGAATGTCCCATTCTTGTTTCCAAATTTATATGTAACACTGTTACATAAGGGTCTTAATTTTAAATTATTGTAGTCTTGCTGGCCTCTGCTTCTCTGATGATTAAATTAGATTGACTTAATTAGAATTTTGAATACATTTAAAATGCACTTTATTTTATTTTGCTTTCTAAACTAACAACTCTCAAAGACCACAGAAAGTAGAGATAATAGTGTAGTGTAACTCATATATCAGTCACCATCTTCAGTAATTCTCAACATATCATATGTTTTGTTGTTTAAATCTTCCACATACTTCTGGTCTGGATGATTCAGAAGCAAATCTTAGTCATTAAAGCATTCTGTCTATAAATATGTTATTAATATTATGTAACTGTAAATTATATGAAATTATTTTATAATTTTTATAAATGATATAACATTATCATATCTTAAAATAACATTTCTTTAATTCATCAAATAACCCAGTGAAAATGTTTGCAATTTTGGGGAAAATGAAAGACACTAATTGAGTTAATTTATATAAGATAAAGTCAAAGTCACTAAATACAGGTATACAATTTGATGACTTTTGAAAAATGTATAAGGTCATATAATTATTTTCACAATGAAGATATATAATACATTTGTGTCACTCCACAGTTTTTCCTCATGCATTTTTACTGGCTGGGGTCTATGATAGGTGTATGTTTAATTTTTAAGAAATAGGAAGTTTTCCAAAGTGGTCATATCATCTTACTATCCTGCCAGCAGCAAATAAGAGTTCCAGTCTCCCCAACACTGGAATGATTGAGTGCATTTAATGCCCTTTTCCTTGTGTACAAGCCATATAGATGTGGTTAGTGGTTTATACATAATTTGCTTAATTATTTTTCTTGAGATTTCTATTGCAATAGGTAATAACCAATTCATACACCTCAGGGATAAAAAAGTCTCTCCTTTTTTTTTTAAAAAAAGTAGAATTGACCCATCCTAATAAGTAGAATATTATGGCCTGAATGACTACTAAAATCATTTTAATGACTATCTCAGAATTTATGTCCTTTTTTTCACTGTAGAGTCAATGACTCAAAATGGGAATTATTAATATTCCATAGATTCAACCCACAACCATTAATGAATGCCAGGGCCATACGGAGAATTGTTGTCTTAGTGCCAATAAAATTAAAATCTTGGCATTATAATCTAACTAAGAAGTCCATTAGGAGAAATGGGTTATTAGAAATAAAATGTGTCCTCATGTAGCAAAACAAAACAAAAACCTGATAGGATAACAACTCTCAAAGACCACAGAAAGTAGAGATAATAGTGTAGTGTAACTCATATATCAGTCACCATCTTCAGTAATTCTCAACATATCATATGTTTTGTTGTTTAAATCTTCCACATACTTCTGGTCTGGATGATTCAGAAGCAAATCTTAGTCATTAAAGCATTCTGTCTATAAATATGTTATTAATATTATGTAACTGTAAATTATATGAAATTATTTTATAATTTTTATAAATGATATAACATTATCATATCTTAAAATAACATTTCTTTAATTCATCAAATAACCCAGTGAAAATGTTTGCAATTTTGGGGAAAATGAAAGACACTAATTGAGTTAATTTATATAAGATAAAGTCAAAGTCACTAAATACAGGTATACAATTTGATGACTTTTGAAAAATGTATAAGGTCATATAATTATTTTCACAATGAAGATATATAATACATTTGTGTCACTCCACAGTTTTTCCTCATGCATTTTTACTGGCTGGGGTCTATGATAGGTGTATGTTTAATTTTTAAGAAATAGGAAGTTTTCCAAAGTGGTCATATCATCTTACTATCCTGCCAGCAGCAAATAAGAGTTCCAGTCTCCCCAACACTGGAATGATTGAGTGCATTTAATGCCCTTTTCCTTGTGTACAAGCCATATAGATGTGGTTAGTGGTTTATACATAATTTGCTTAATTATTTTTCTTGAGATTTCTATTGCAATAGGTAATAACCAATTCATACACCTCAGGGATAAAAAAGTCTCTCCTTTTTTTAAAAAGTAGAATTGACCCATCCTAATAAGTAGAATATTATGGCCTGAATGACTACTAAAATCATTTTAATGACTATCTCAGAATTTATGTCCTTTTTTTCACTGTAGAGTCAATGACTCAAAATGGGAATTATTAATATTCCATAGATTCAACCCACAACCATTAATGAATGCCAGGGCCATACGGAGAATTGTTGTCTTAGTGCCAATAAAATTAAAATCTTGGCATTATAATCTAACTAAGAAGTCCATTAGGAGAAATGGGTTATTAGAAATAAAATGTGTCCTCATGTAGCAAAACAAAACAAAAACCTGATAGGATGTTATGCAAACACGTAGCAGGAGCACCCAGCACAACTTAAGATACCAGAGCAGTGGAAACCTAAACTGAGAATTGAAAGGTTAGTTATAGGGATGCTTGGCCTTGTGAAAAAAAAATCTGGTCCGAGGAAATGTGCCAAAGCTTAGAAGCAAAAGAGTGGGAGGCAGTTTGGGAGAAACTGCAAGAGGTTCCCCTGAACAACAGCACACAGGTGAGGTCAACTGAGGAGAGATTTAGGAAACATATGACAGAAGATGCTAGCCTGGGAGAAGATTAGCAGGACTGGGAGGAGGGGGCTGGTCACAGAGCTTTAGGAGGCTGAATTTGCAGGGATCTAGTGGCTTCACTTCAGTAAAGGGACTGAGTCACAATCCAGACCCAGTGATTTGAGGAATGAACAGGAAACCAGGACTTGGAGAGAGTGAACTTCAGCAGCTCTTTTAAGAAGCATGTTAGTGAAAGGAGGGATAAAGATAAGGCAGAAGAAGCTCAAGTTGAGGGATAATTTATTTTATTAATAAAGGTTTTGTTTAATGTAGGTGAGACTTGAGAGTGTTAAACACTGACGATGTGAAATAATTAGTGGAGAGAGAATACTGAAGGGATGGGGGCAGTCAGTAGAGTGGGGCCTCTGAGTAGGTCCACACAGGACCCATGGTGCTAGATAAGGGTCCCTCTTTACCTGTGGAATGGAGGGAAGAAGGGCTTTAGTGTCAGGAATATTTTTGTTGCAAATAACAGAAAACCCAGCTACTAACAGTGCCTCAGGCATACAGAGGTTTATTTTTTGCAAGTGACAGTATTTCTCTCAGGTAAGCAATTGCTGGCCTGACTTCTGCACTCTGTGATGGCAGGTCTGAGGGGGTGGACATCACTGCATTCACCCTTTTGTCTCAGACCATGAGCAAGGCAGGAGAAAGGGGAAGGATGATGTTGGCTACATTAATGAATGCCAGGGCCATACGGAGAATTGTTGTCTTAGTGCCAATAAAATTAAAATCTTGGCATTATAATCTAACTAAGAAGTCCATTAGGAGAAATGGGTTATTAGAAATAAAATGTGTCCTCATGTAGCAAAACAAAACAAAAACCTGATAGGATGTTATGCAAACACGTAGCAGGAGCACCCAGCACAACTTAAGATACCAGAGCAGTGGAAACCTAAACTGAGAATTGAAAGGTTAGTTATAGGGATGCTTGGCCTTGTGAAAAAAAAATCTGGTCCGAGGAAATGTGCCAAAGCTTAGAAGCAAAAGAGTGGGAGGCAGTTTGGGAGAAACTGCAAGAGGTTCCCCTGAACAACAGCACACAGGTGAGGTCAACTGAGGAGAGATTTAGGAAACATATGACAGAAGATGCTAGCCTGGGAGAAGATTAGCAGGACTGGGAGGAGGGGGCTGGTCACAGAGCTTTAGGAGGCTGAATTTGCAGGGATCTAGTGGCTTCACTTCAGTAAAGGGACTGAGTCACAATCCAGACCCAGTGATTTGAGGAATGAACAGGAAACCAGGACTTGGAGAGAGTGAACTTCAGCAGCTCTTTTAAGAAGCATGTTAGTGAAAGGAGGGATAAAGATAAGGCAGAAGAAGCTCAAGTTGAGGGATAATTTATTTTATTAATAAAGGTTTTGTTTAATGTAGGTGAGACTTGAGAGTGTTAAACACTGACGATGTGAAATAATTAGTGGAGAGAGAATACTGAAGGGATGGGGGCAGTCAGTAGAGTGGGGCCTCTGAGTAGGTCCACACAGGACCCATGGTGCTAGATAAGGGTCCCTCTTTACCTGTGGAATGGAGGGAAGAAGGGCTTTAGTGTCAGGAATATTTTTGTTGCAAATAACAGAAAACCCAGCTACTAACAGTGCCTCAGGCATACAGAGGTTTATTTTTTGCAAGTGACAGTATTTCTCTCAGGTAAGCAATTGCTGGCCTGACTTCTGCACTCTGTGATGGCAGGTCTGAGGGGGTGGACATCACTGCATTCACCCTTTTGTCTCAGACCATGAGCAAGGCAGGAGAAAGGGGGAAGGATGATGTTGGCTACACTTAGTCCCTTACTCAGAGAAGTGTTTCCTGAGACCTCGAGGAGACCTCTGCTTACATCTCGTTGGCCAATACTGGGTCACATAACCACGGCTAACTACAGGGGCGGCTGGGAAAGCTTTCCTGTCCTCTGGTAGAAAAAGTCACAGACTTGAAATGTCAGTAAGATCTGCTGAATGTCAGCGTCGACCATGGGGCATGCGGGTGAAGGACTTCCTATCTGATATTTCTCTTTTCTTTGAACGTTAAGTGAGATCATCTACTCAAAGAGTAATGGAGCTTTTGAGAATGGTGACAAATGTAAATGCTGCTTTGGAGCTCTGGAAAAACTGAGAACTGATCATTCTTGAGCACCACTGAGGGTCAGTTGAGATTAGAGACCTTGGATTGGAAGGGCACAACTAGAGGACATCAGGAAGTTATTCTTCCCTGTGTACCATACTTTTGATGTACGTGAAACGACGACCCTGTTTAATCATTTGTATTTTGAATTCAGTTTATATGAAATTTTTGTTGTTATTCTTTTAAAACTTGTGCCATATATATCATTACCTCCTTGTTTTAGGTATTGTCTGTTATAGATTGACATGCCATTGTTGTAGGAGGTTATTAGTATATACACTTATGTGGAATTCTTTCCACAGCTTTTGATAGTTTTCACATCTATAGAAAAATTTAAAACTGGTAGACTGAATATCTTTGTCACTGACTGACATTCACTAATTAGCACTTTCCCTCAGGTCCTGTCTCCTTTCTCTGTTTCTGTATGTCCTTTTTTTCTCTCTCTCTACACACATAGGTACACACAAACATACTCACCTTTTTTTCTGAATCGTTGAAACTTTAAGTTGTAGACAATGTGACACTTCAGACCAACACATCAGCACACATCTTATGGTACCTGTGACAGTCACCTGTGTAACCACAACGGTGTAACTTCATCCTAGAGAATTAACATCAATATCATCATCCAAACTGCAATATGCGTTTCCATTTCCTAATTCTTCTGAGTGTCTTTAAACCCAAAAAGACTAAAGGAAGATACTTGAAAACTGTATCTATTTTTAAAATTTAATCTAGCAGACTTTCATGTGCCTTTTGGTAACAGGCTTCATGTTGCAATTTTGTTTCCATAATCTTTTTAGGTTTTCATTTTAGAAAAAAAATACAGTATATATTATACGTGAACCACGGCTAACTACAGGGGCGGCTGGGAAAGCTTTCCTGTCCTCTGGTAGAAAAAGTCACAGACTTGAAATGTCAGTAAGATCTGCTGAATGTCAGCGTCGACCATGGGGCATGCGGGTGAAGGACTTCCTATCTGATATTTCTCTTTTCTTTGAACGTTAAGTGAGATCATCTACTCAAAGAGTAATGGAGCTTTTGAGAATGGTGACAAATGTAAATGCTGCTTTGGAGCTCTGGAAAAACTGAGAACTGATCATTCTTGAGCACCACTGAGGGTCAGTTGAGATTAGAGACCTTGGATTGGAAGGGCACAACTAGAGGACATCAGGAAGTTATTCTTCCCTGTGTACCATACTTTTGATGTACGTGAAACGACGACCCTGTTTAATCATTTGTATTTTGAATTCAGTTTATATGAAATTTTTGTTGTTATTCTTTTAAAACTTGTGCCATATATATCATTACCTCCTTGTTTTAGGTATTGTCTGTTATAGATTGACATGCCATTGTTGTAGGAGGTTATTAGTATATACACTTATGTGGAATTCTTTCCACAGCTTTTGATAGTTTTCACATCTATAGAAAAATTTAAAACTGGTAGACTGAATATCTTTGTCACTGACTGACATTCACTAATTAGCACTTTCCCTCAGGTCCTGTCTCCTTTCTCTGTTTCTGTATGTCCTTTTTTTCTCTCTCTCTACACACATAGGTACACACAAACATACTCACCTTTTTTTCTGAATCGTTGAAACTTTAAGTTGTAGACAATGTGACACTTCAGACCAACACATCAGCACACATCTTATGGTACCTGTGACAGTCACCTGTGTAACCACAACGGTGTAACTTCATCCTAGAGAATTAACATCAATATCATCATCCAAACTGCAATATGCGTTTCCATTTCCTAATTCTTCTGAGTGTCTTTAAACCCAAAAAGACTAAAGGAAGATACTTGAAAACTGTATCTATTTTTAAAATTTAATCTAGCAGACTTTCATGTGCCTTTTGGTAACAGGCTTCATGTTGCAATTTTGTTTCCATAATCTTTTTAGGTTTTCATTTTAGATACACACACCAATTTATACTATCTTATTACATGTGTATATATCTAACCTACGTGAGTGTCTTTTCAACATACTTTAGCAGTACCCTCCTACTTCCCAGTTTATTGATCAGCTTTCCATCCTCTATTTGTGGCTATGGATGAGCATTGTGTGCTATCAGTGTTATCACATAAATTATCAGCATTATGTCTTCAATACCTCAATTAAAGTCTACATTTGAATATATATTATAAACTGCTGCTTTCATTGTTCAGATGGTAAATGTCTTAATATTTGCCCAAGTGAATAAAGTAGCTATTTTGTGAGTACATTAGAACTTCCCATAAAATCTAACCTAGTGATTGTGAAGAAAGCATGTCATATAGAAAATCAATTTACTCTACGTAAAATTGAAAATATTAGCAGTTAATGTCTCCTGGATGAAGGGTGGGGACCTTGCTAGTGGTAAAGAACCCATCTGCTAATGCAGGAGACGTAAGAGACATGGCTTTGATCCCTGGGTTGGGAAGATCCCCTGGAGGAGGAAATGGCTACCCAGTCCAGTATTCTTGCCTGGAGAATCCCATGGGCAGTGGGAGCCTGGTGGGCTACAGTCCATAGGGTCACAAAGAGTCTGACAAGACTGAAGCAGCTTAGCACACATGCAAGCACAGATGAAGGATACTATAGGAAACACTAGGTTTCCCTAAATATAATACAAACACAATTTCTTATCAAGGAACTGGAATTCTAAAAGAACATGCAATCGCACATGTAAATAAAAGACTTGACTCATAAACAGAGCCTGTCCATTGAGGCTCTCTGCCAAATGCAGGAGTAGGATTGGGAATATTTAAAGAGGAACTTGATTTAGACGGTCTTCTTTTAATTTTTGTACTTTGTTTTATCCATTTTCTTTGCCATTCCTCCTTTCTCCCTGCCTGTTAATGTTGGAGAATCCCAAGTGATGCACCATAGCCTCCTCTCTTCTCTAGCTATGTTCCACCCCTAAGTGAGGGGTTCTTAGCCTGGAGTCCACAGGCCTGGTCTCTCTGTGATCCTGAAAGGGAAACATTTCTTAATTTTCATGAACCTCTACTGGAACTTTGTGTTTCCTGAAATCGTGAATGTAGACAACCAAATCATACTATCAGCTGGATCTGTGGCTTTATTGCTAATAAAAAATTTCAGGTATTTTCATCTCATTATTGATTATACAGATATCTTGAAATATTTACGCATATGACTTCTTTGGAGTGACTGTGATTATTTTGCTCACTGTTAGATCTCATTATTTAATGAATTAATAAAAACTTTGCTTTACCACTGTGTAAGTTTTAAGATGTTTTGATAGCTTACTTTATGATAATTGGTTTTCTTTATGCCAATTATATATACCAAAACATATTTAAGATATACTTTATTTTGTGTATTTAAAATGTCACTCCAAGAAAGAGTCTGTGGGTTTTAACAGATTTTCAAAAGGGTTCATACACAAAAACCTTTAAGAGTTCATACCCTAAAATATTAGCAGTTAATGTCTCCTGGATGAAGGGTGGGGACCTTGCTAGTGGTAAAGAACCCATCTGCTAATGCAGGAGACGTAAGAGACATGGCTTTGATCCCTGGGTTGGGAAGATCCCCTGGAGGAGGAAATGGCTACCCAGTCCAGTATTCTTGCCTGGAGAATCCCATGGGCAGTGGGAGCCTGGTGGGCTACAGTCCATAGGGTCACAAAGAGTCTGACAAGACTGAAGCAGCTTAGCACACATGCAAGCACAGATGAAGGACACTGTAGGAAACACTGGGTTTTCCCCTAAATATAATACAAACACAATTTCTTATCAAGGAACTGGAATTCTAAAAGAACATGCAATCGCACATGTAAATAAAAGACTTGACTCATAAACAGAGCCTGTCCATTGAGGCTCTCTGCCAAATGCAGGAGTAGGATTGGGAATATTTAAAGAGGAACTTGATTTAGACGGTCTTCTTTTAATTTTTGTACTTTGTTTTATCCATTTTCTTTGCCATTCCTCCTTTCTCCCTGCCTGTTAATGTTGGAGAATCCCAAGTGATGCACCATAGCCTCCTCTCTTCTCTAGCTATGTTCCACCCCTAAGTGAGGGGTTCTTAGCCTGGAGTCCACAGGCCTGGTCTCTCTGTGATCCTGAAAGGGAAACATTTCTTAATTTTCATGAACCTCTACTGGAACTTTGTGTTTCCTGAAATCGTGAATGTAGACAACCAAATCATACTATCAGCTGGATCTGTGGCTTTATTGCTAATAAAAAATTTCAGGTATTTTCATCTCATTATTGATTATACAGATATCTTGAAATATTTACGCATATGACTTCTTTGGAGTGACTGTGATTATTTTGCTCACTGTTAGATCTCATTATTTAATGAATTAATAAAAACTTTGCTTTACCACTGTGTAAGTTTTAAGATGTTTTGATAGCTTACTTTATGATAATTGGTTTTCTTTATGCCAATTATATATACCAAAACATATTTAAGATATACTTTATTTTGTGTATTTAAAATGTCACTCCAAGAAAGAGTCTGTGGGTTTTAACAGATTTTCAAAAGGGTTCATACACAAAAACCTTTAAGAGTTCATACCCTAAATGATCTTTAATGTCACAGCTTTAAATGCTACTGAAAGCTAATGCTTCTCAACTTGTATTTCTTGCCACAACCTCTTTTCAGCTGCTAAACTCACGTCTCAACTGCCTCTCAGCATGTCCTCTTGGATATGTAATTAGTACCTCCAACCTACCAGGTGAAAATCTGAGCTCTTGGAGCTCACTGCAGCCCTGTGTCTCCAAGTTTCCCTCAGGAAAGAGCAGCTCCGTTTTTCTGGTTGCTCAGACCCCAAACCATGGAGACACCCCTCACTCCTGTCTTTCCTAAACCACATGTGATCTCCTGGGAGTTTCACTGAGTGTATTGCCTAAGGTACGCAGGACTAACTAACCACTTCTCACCAGTTCCACGCTGTCCATTCTGGCCCAAGCTATCTCCTTCTCTGCATTTTTGTGCTAGTGTCTGACAGTATTTCTTCCACCACTGCATACTTGCCCCCAGCATGCACACACACACCTGCACACACACACTCACAGTGATCAAAACAGCAACTAGAATCATCTTGTTAGAACATATTTAATCAGATGGTTCTGCTCCTTTCTTAGGGATTTTCCAGCGGCTGCCTTGTTCAAAGTAAAAGCCAAAGTCTCCACAGTGGTCCTCATAAGGCCCCTATAATTTGGCTCCTGCCTAACACTGGGACCTGGGCTTCCCTGGTGATTCAGATGGTGAAGAATCTGCCTGCAGCGCAAGAGACCTGGGTTTGATCCTGGGTTGCGAAGACCCATTGAAGAAGGAATAGCTACCAACCCCAGTATTTACCGATTATACAGATATCTTGAAATATTTACGCATATGACTTCTTTGGAGTGACTGTGATTATTTTGCTCACTGTTAGATCTCATTATTTAATGAATTAATAAAAACTTTGCTTTACCACTGTGTAAGTTTTAAGATGTTTTGATAGCTTACTTTATGATAATTGGTTTTCTTTATGCCAATTATATATACCAAAACATATTTAAGATATACTTTATTTTGTGTATTTAAAATGTCACTCCAAGAAAGAGTCTGTGGGTTTTAACAGATTTTCAAAAGGGTTCATACACAAAAACCTTTAAGAGTTCATACCCTAAATGATCTTTAATGTCACAGCTTTAAATGCTACTGAAAGCTAATGCTTCTCAACTTGTATTTCTTGCCACAACCTCTTTTCAGCTGCTAAACTCACGTCTCAACTGCCTCTCAGCATGTCCTCTTGGATATGTAATTAGTACCTCCAACCTACCAGGTGAAAATCTGAGCTCTTGGAGCTCACTGCAGCCCTGTGTCTCCAAGTTTCCCTCAGGAAAGAGCAGCTCCGTTTTTCTGGTTGCTCAGACCCCAAACCATGGAGACACCCCTCACTCCTGTCTTTCCTAAACCACATGTGATCTCCTGGGAGTTTCACTGAGTGTATTGCCTAAGGTACGCAGGACTAACTAACCACTTCTCACCAGTTCCACGCTGTCCATTCTGGCCCAAGCTATCTCCTTCTCTGCATTTTTGTGCTAGTGTCTGACAGTATTTCTTCCACCACTGCATACTTGCCCCCAGCATGCACACACACACCTGCACACACACACTCACAGTGATCAAAACAGCAACTAGAATCATCTTGTTAGAACATATTTAATCAGATGGTTCTGCTCCTTTCTTAGGGATTTTCCAGCGGCTGCCTTGTTCAAAGTAAAAGCCAAAGTCTCCACAGTGGTCCTCATAAGGCCCCTATAATTTGGCTCCTGCCTAACACTGGGACCTGGGCTTCCCTGGTGATTCAGATGGTGAAGAATCTGCCTGCAGCGCAAGAGACCTGGGTTTGATCCCTGGGTTGCGAAGACCCATTGAAGAAGGGAATAGCTACCAACCCCAGTATTCTTTTTTTTTTTTTGGCCACTTCTATTGGTCTTTCATTTGTTAGTCTTTGTTCTTTGGCCTGTGTGGGCCTCCCATCACAGTGGCCTCTCTCGCTGCAGAGTACTGGCTCTGGGCACATGCACTCCAGTGCTCTGGCTCGGTAGTTGGACACACCGGTCCAGCTGCTCTGCGGCACGTGGGATCTTCCCAGGCCAGGGATCGAACCAGCGCCCCTTGCACTGCAAAGCAGTGTCCTTACTCACTGGACCACCAGGGAAGCCCCAACCCCAGTATTCTTGCCTGGAGAATTCCATGGACAGAGGAGCTTGGTGGGCTACAGTCCATAGGGTCACAAAGAGTCAGACACGACTGAGTTACTAACACTTTCCCTTCACTTAACACCGTAATTCAGACCTTCTAATTATTCCTCTCACACACCAAAAGTGCTTCCCCCTCATGCCTTTGGCACTTGCTGTCCCCTCTGCTTGCATGGAATGCTTTTTATCTGATTGGTTGACTTTTTCTCTTTTGGATAAAATAGCAGTTCCTTCTACCTCTCTCCTCATCCTCTTCCCCATGGTTTACTTTCCCCATGGCCCCATTACTCCATGAGAAAATAATTGCAAATTACAAATTCATTGCTTTTCTATTCCCTTCTCTCACCTTCAGAACGTAGGTTCCATGCAGGCAAGGACTTGGGTCTCTGACCACTGCCATATCCTCAATGACCGGAACAATGCCTGTCCCCTGTAGATACTCAAGAAATATTTGTTGAATAACTCATTTCTTCTATTTCACAGATTTTTCACTGTCTCTAGGAGATGAAGACTATGAAGTTTTTAAAATAAAATATTCAGAAACACTATTTGAGTAGTATTTTACTGCTTGAGTAGTATTTTACTCAACTCTATGTTACAGTATAGAATTTCCATACATAAGATGCATTTATTTCACACCAACTTTTTCTAATGATTAAAGCTATGATATGAAACCTTATCTGAGGTCTTAGAAATTTGAGTAATTTAAAATTGGTGTCCTAAAAATATAATTACATTTTAAGTTGAAGATATCCTCTAGACACATAAAATTAAAGGAAAATATAGTTACATTCAGCCCATTGCTATTTTAGAAATATAGGCTGCTCATAGAATTATGTCTCAGGGACAAATTTTTGTGATGAAATCTCATTCGTTCTGAATTTTTCTGTGACCATAAAAATGATTTGCTATTTTGGCATATTAGTATTTATAATTACAGCAGGAAGCATTAATGACCTCTTGTGGTATTCCCTGGTCTTTCTTTCCAAACTGTTTTCTTTCTGATTCCAACCTGTTCAAGCTAGAGCAAAACAGAGAGTCAAGTTATGTAATCCTGTGACCTATTCCAAGTCTAGTCTTCTGTGATTAAATGATGTCAATGAGTAATACACTGTTAGAGAAATAGGATTATAGTCCTTTGGGAAGAAGCTCTATGCCACACTTTTTGTTCCCTCTTACTAGTTTTCTTTGAAATGAAATGTGTTGAAATATAGGAAATATTAAGATTCTTTAGCATAAGTTTTCCAAAAGGACCTATCAGTGCTACGTCTGAGGCCAACCACTTTGTACCATCCTGTGCTGAATGCCAATCTAAATCACTGTCCTCTCTTGCTGCGATTGTTTTGAAAGTGTTCTTGTTTCCTGAGTTGGCATCTCTGCAGCCCTGATGTTCCGCTCTACATGGGCTCCAGAGTGATCTTCCCTGTGATGGTTTCCCATGACCATTAGAGCAGAAAACAGACTCCTTCTGTGGCCAAGGATCCCTCTCTGTGGGCCCTGCGAATCTCCTGACTTCACCTGCAACCTCTCGCCCTTCCCTCACTGCTTATTTCTGCTCCTAGACATGCCCAGCCCATGTCTCCTGTTCTTCCTACTCGATCCTGACATCTTCTCGTGAGTTAAGTATCAGGTGGACCTCTGCAGAGAGGCTGTCTTCATCACCACATCTCAAGTGGCACCTCCCATGTCAGCATCTAGCCTGTACGCTGACTTCTTTTTATTATAAAACTGACAACTGCCTGCAGTTTCATTACTGATTTGTTGTGTCTCTACCGTCTGTCAGAGGACAGGTGATTGTTATCATTCACCACCAGCTCCCCAGCACCAGTGGTCATGTCAGGCTCACAGTGGAGCTCAACACATTTATGTTCAATGAACAGATGAAAGAACTAGGTGCGAATGACAGCAAATACTAGCTGGGGGAGTGTGCCCCTCAGAACCTCACGTAAAGGGAACCGAATAGATACCCGAGAATACTTTTCCTCAATGATCATGATTTGCATGCATAAGTCTAAACCCTTTTTCTTTAATATGATGACTAATAAAATAATTCCATATAGTTTATTATCCTGATGCAGGTTCGCAAAAAATTTTTGAGCTGAGAATTAGATGTCCAGAAAAAAGCTAGGAATAGATATTATCATATAGATTTGAAAGTTAAACAGTCTAGAGCAAAACAGAGAGTCAAGTTATGTAATCCTGTGACCTATTCCAAGTCTAGTCTTCTGTGATTAAATGATGTCAATGAGTAATACACTGTTAGAGAAATAGGATTATAGTCCTTTGGGAAGAAGCTCTATGCCACACTTTTTGTTCCCTCTTACTAGTTTTCTTTGAAATGAAATGTGTTGAAATATAGGAAATATTAAGATTCTTTAGCATAAGTTTTCCAAAAGGACCTATCAGTGCTACGTCTGAGGCCAACCACTTTGTACCATCCTGTGCTGAATGCCAATCTAAATCACTGTCCTCTCTTGCTGCGATTGTTTTGAAAGTGTTCTTGTTTCCTGAGTTGGCATCTCTGCAGCCCTGATGTTCCGCTCTACATGGGCTCCAGAGTGATCTTCCCTGTGATGGTTTCCCATGACCATTAGAGCAGAAAACAGACTCCTTCTGTGGCCAAGGATCCCTCTCTGTGGGCCCTGCGAATCTCCTGACTTCACCTGCAACCTCTCGCCCTTCCCTCACTGCTTATTTCTGCTCCTAGACATGCCCAGCCCATGTCTCCTGTTCTTCCTACTCGATCCTGACATCTTCTCGTGGGTTAAGTATCAGGTGGACCTCTGCAGAGAGGCTGTCTTCATCACCACATCTCAAGTGGCACCTCCCATGTCAGCATCTAGCCTGTACGCTGACTTCTTTTTATTATAAAACTGACAACTGCCTGCAGTTTCATTACTGATTTGTTGTGTCTCTACCGTCTGTCAGAGGACAGGTGATTGTTATCATTCACCACCAGCTCCCCAGCACCAGTGGTCATGTCAGGCTCACAGTGGAGCTCAACACATTTATGTTCAATGAACAGATGAAAGAACTAGGTGCGAATGACAGCAAATACTAGCTGGGGGAGTGTGCCCCTCAGAACCTCACGTAAAGGGAACCGAATAGATACCCGAGAATACTTTTCCTCAATGATCATGATTTGCATGCATAAGTCTAAACCCTTTTTCTTTAATATGATGACTAATAAAATAATTCCATATAGTTTATTATCCTGATGCAGGTTCGCAAAAAATTTTTGAGCTGAGAATTAGATGTCCAGAAAAAAGCTAGGAATAGATATTATCATATAGATTTGAAAGTTAAACAGTAAACTGAGAGAATAAGCTTTAGAAATCATGTATTTTTTATTAATTAATTAATTAATTTTTGGCTATTCTGGGTTTTCACTGTTGCCACAGGCTTTTCTCTAGTTGCAGGGAGTGGGGGCTACTCTCGAGGTGAGCAAGCTTCTTGTTGTGGTGACTTCTCTTGCTGTGGGACTCGGGCTCTAGGGCTCATGGGTTTCAGTAGTTGTGGCACATGGGCTCGATAGTTGTGGCTCCAAGGCTCTAGAGCACAGGCTCAATAGTTGTGGCTCATGGGCTTAGTTGCTTCACAGCATGTGAGATCCTCCTGAATCAGGGACCAAACCTGTGTCTTCTGCATTGGTAGGCAAACTCTTCACCACTGAGCTACTAGGGAAGGCCAATAATGTATTTTTAAAGACCAACAATTTAGTAAAATTTGCAGTGATCTTTACAGTGTAGTTACTAGAATGAGCAATGAAAAAATCACTATGCCATTTTATTTTATTATTTTTAATTTTTCCTCTTCTAGCTCCTTTTGAGATATAATTGACATATAGCAGAGTACAGGTTTAAGGTATACAATATAATTGACTTATGTGTATCATAAACTGATTAGTACAACAATCTTAATGAATATCCATCATCTTATACAATACAAAATTAAAGAAATTGAAAAAATATTTCTCCTTTGATGAGAACTCTAAGGATTTGCCCTCTGACAAGTTTCATATTTAACATACAACAATGTTAATTCTATTTATCTAAAACTGATCCAGTCAGAGGGCAGGTGATTGTTATCATTCACCACCAGCTCCCCAGCACCAGTGGTCATGTCAGGCTCACAGTGGAGCTCAACACATTTATGTTCAATGAACAGATGAAAGAACTAGGTGCGAATGACAGCAAATACTAGCTGGGGAGTGTGCCCTCAGAACCTCACGTAAAGGGAACCGAATAGATACCCGAGAATACTTTTCCTCAATGATCATGATTTGCATGCATAAGTCTAAACCCTTTTTCTTTAATATGATGACTAATAAAATAATTCCATATAGTTTATTATCCTGATGCAGGTTCGCAAAAAATTTTTGAGCTGAGAATTAGATGTCCAGAAAAAAGCTAGGAATAGATATTATCATATAGATTTGAAAGTTAAACAGTAAACTGAGAGAATAAGCTTTAGAAATCATGTATTTTTTATTAATTAATTAATTAATTTTTGGCTATTCTGGGTTTTCACTGTTGCCACAGGCTTTTCTCTAGTTGCAGGGAGTGGGGGCTACTCTCGAGGTGAGCAAGCTTCTTGTTGTGGTGACTTCTCTTGCTGTGGGACTCGGGCTCTAGGGCTCATGGGTTTCAGTAGTTGTGGCACATGGGCTCGATAGTTGTGGCTCCAAGGCTCTAGAGCACAGGCTCAATAGTTGTGGCTCATGGGCTTAGTTGCTTCACAGCATGTGAGATCCTCCTGAATCAGGGACCAAACCTGTGTCTTCTGCATTGGCAGGCAAACTCTTCACCACTGAGCTACTAGGGAAGGCCAATAATGTATTTTTAAAGACCAACAATTTAGTAAAATTTGCAGTGATCTTTACAGTGTAGTTACTAGAATGAGCAATGAAAAAATCACTATGCCATTTTATTTTATTATTTTTAATTTTTCCTCTTCTAGCTCCTTTTGAGATATAATTGACATATAGCAGAGTACAGGTTTAAGGTATACAATATAATTGACTTATGTGTATCATAAACTGATTAGTACAACAATCTTAATGAATATCCATCATCTTATACAATACAAAATTAAAGAAATTGAAAAAATATTTCTCCTTTGATGAGAACTCTAAGGATTTGCCCTCTGACAAGTTTCATATTTAACATACAACAATGTTAATTCTATTTATCATGCTGTACATTACACCCCTATATGTATTTACCTTAAAACTGGAATTTGTATCTTCCTGGTTACAATAAATCTGGTCTCTTTTACTATGAGTCTGTTTGTTTCTGAAGTATAATTGGGCTAAGACATTGTATTAATTCCTATTATACAACACAGTGATTTGATATCTCTGTGCATTTGAAAATGATCATCAGCATAAGTATAGTCACCATACAGAGATGCTGTAGAAGAGCCTGCCTGCCAATGCAGGAGACATAAGAGACATGGATTTGATTCCCAGTTCACGAAGATCCCCTGGAGGAGGACATGACATCCCACTCCAATACTCTTGCCTGGAGAATCCCATGGACAAAGGAGCCTGGCAGGCCACAGTCCATGGGATCACAGTCGGGCATGACTGAAGCAACTAAATACACATGCATGTTCCCTGCAGTGTACATTACGTACCATGACTCTTTTTTTTTTTTTTTCCAAAGCTTTTTTCTTTTTCTTTTTTTTAACATTTATTTATTTATTTGGATGCATTGGGTCTTAGTTAAGGCATGCAAGGCTAGTCACCTTGTGGTATGTGGGATCTCCATTCCGTGACCAGGGATTAAACTGGCATCTGTTGCATTGTAAGGCAGATTCTCAACCATTGGACCACCAGGGAAGTCCCCATACCATGACTCTTATATTTTGCAACTGGAGGTCTGTATGTCTTAAGTTTATACTATCTTATTTTAAATACCATGAAAAAAATGAATTGGCATGATGCACATACTGGATATCATTTGTGCATATAAATGTTTCCTAGTCATCAGTGCCAAACTTGTATAAGACCATACTGGCTTTTCTCTAGTTTGGTTGTTGATAACACCTTAAAATACTAATTTGACATTTTTAATTTTCTCAAGTTGTTTGTATTTTATTTGTAAACAGTCATGAAGCCCCACGGGAATGGAAAAAAGCAGTGTGCAGTGGGAACTTACTATAGGGAGTTGAAGCAGAGTTCAGTAACTATAAGAGTATCTCACTAATAGGAAAAGACTAAGACAAACCCTCTGTTGACCTTCGTTTCACATTAAAATGACCGGAGTTTCACACCAAAATGACAGCTGGTTAAAACAGCTTGAGATTTCAAAGTGCTTGAGTATATATAAATATTATGACTGATCTCATAAGTGTGTTGGAAAACACTTTAAGAAAGGTCCTTGGTTTAACAGTTGGCTACATCCTCCCCTTTTGTTTGGAGGAAAGTATCACCCTCCTCCCTAGAAAAAGCTTTATCTACTAGATTTAGAGGAAGTAGAATAATTAAAAACATGTAGTTGAACTCAACAGAACCAAGACTGGAGGTTAATACTGTAAATGTAAATTACTACTTCATGCATAAACCTAGACTGAGATCCCTGTCATTTGATAATGGGACAGATTCTGCCCAAATTGACTTTATGCAGAGAGTTATCGATAGCAATAGTATATTGAAAATTCATCACTGATATTCATTTTAGCTGCTTCTTTTTCTACAACAGAACATGCTAGGTCCAGGAGAACTCCCGAGAATCAGATGTGTGTCATGGACAGATCTTGCCTAGACTCTAGTCTCATAGTATTCCAAAGGGCACACCTACTCTCAAACTCCTTCCCTTAAAATTGTCTCAACTTATAAAAATCTCCTTAAAGCCTCTGCTTACTATAAATGTTATAATAGCTACGTGGGGCCTTCTATGCAGTTTTCTGTGGGCAGGGAAGCCTTGGGGTCACAATAGGGGAGAATGAGAAGCAAGAGTGATAAACAGAAACCAGAATAGTGTCGTTTGTTATTGAACAGAATAGACCAAGATTATCAGCAGTACAGAGTTCAGGCCAAAGCTTTCCCAGGGAACTTGTAACATTCCTAAAAGACAATAGCATCAATTAATGAAGAATTAATTTAGAAAAATAGAGTCTGGCTAGGGCTGAGCCATCAGGTTTTGAGTGGGGGGACGGGTAGGCAGTGGGTTAAAATATTTTGACATTTTTAATTTTCTCAAGTTGTTTGTATTTTATTTGTAAACAGTCATGAAGCCCCACGGAATGGAAAAAGCAGTGTGCAGTGGGAACTTACTATAGGGAGTTGAAGCAGAGTTCAGTAACTATAAGAGTATCTCACTAATAGGAAAAGACTAAGACAAACCCTCTGTTGACCTTCGTTTCACATTAAAATGACCGGAGTTTCACACCAAAATGACAGCTGGTTAAAACAGCTTGAGATTTCAAAGTGCTTGAGTATATATAAATATTATGACTGATCTCATAAGTGTGTTGGAAAACACTTTAAGAAAGGTCCTTGGTTTAACAGTTGGCTACATCCTCCCCTTTTGTTTGGAGGAAAGTATCACCCTCCTCCCTAGAAAAAGCTTTATCTACTAGATTTAGAGGAAGTAGAATAATTAAAAACATGTAGTTGAACTCAACAGAACCAAGACTGGAGGTTAATACTGTAAATGTAAATTACTACTTCATGCATAAACCTAGACTGAGATCCCTGTCATTTGATAATGGGACAGATTCTGCCCAAATTGACTTTATGCAGAGAGTTATCGATAGCAATAGTATATTGAAAATTCATCACTGATATTCATTTTAGCTGCTTCTTTTTCTACAACAGAACATGCTAGGTCCAGGAGAACTCCCGAGAATCAGATGTGTGTCATGGACAGATCTTGCCTAGACTCTAGTCTCATAGTATTCCAAAGGGCACACCTACTCTCAAACTCCTTCCCTTAAAATTGTCTCAACTTATAAAAATCTCCTTAAAGCCTCTGCTTACTATAAATGTTATGTAATAGCTACGTGGGGCCTTCTATGCAGTTTTCTGTGGGCAGGGAAGCCTTGGGGTCACAATAGGGGAGAATGAGAAGCAAGAGTGATAAACAGAAACCAGAATAGTGTCGTTTGTTATTGAACAGAATAGACCAAGATTATCAGCAGTACAGAGTTCAGGCCAAAGCTTTCCCAGGGAACTTGTAACATTCCTAAAAGACAATAGCATCAATTAATGAAGAATTAATTTAGAAAAATAGAGTCTGGCTAGGGCTGAGCCATCAGGTTTTGAGTGCAGACCAGAGGGCAGAGAGCAGCGGTGCTTGCCTCCAGGAGGCAGTGGGTGAAGGAGGGAGGTGGTATGCATGGCATTGGCTGAGATGACTACTTTTATTTCTATTTACTTTTAAATTTTTAAGAAGTGTACAAATTACAGAATTCAGACAATACGGCAGAAAATAGAATGAGAATTAACTTAGCTTTCTACCTCAAACCCCAGTGCTTAGTTTCTCTGAGGAAGGTTAAAATTTTCTTGCAAACCCTCTACGTGTGGACAAGCATTTATTTACAGCTGCATTTTAAAAATCAAGCAATAGTGTTGTATACAGTGTCTCCATTTTTCATACAGCTACAGAGCAAGTCATACCAAGTCATTGCTTTTTTAACCCAATAGATTATAGTTTCACTCCTCCTTATATTCTCAGCTCCTTTTCACAGTCACATTATATTCTATCCTATGAATGTGACAGTCCCTTAGGATGGATATTTAAGTTGTTTCTAGTCTTGAGGCCCTTTAAACAGTGTATCAGTCATAGCCTAGTATGTCTGAGTTCGTATCTTTTTATGTTTCTGCTCAAAGATAACTAGAATTGATATGGAAAGATCAGAAAATAGAGTTGTCCAAATTAGATTGGTACATTTAGGACAGACCTGTCTATTCTGGAACAGAGAGAAATTAGCATTAGGTGGTATTAATAAGAGAATAAAGCTGATCTAGTTTAATTGGACTTCATTGTTGTATAAGTTGATTTGAGGCAAAGAAAAATATGCTTTGGGATATTTTGGAGCTAGTCTTCACAAAATAAAAGCTTCAAAAAAAAATGTGAACAAAGGGCACACCTACTCTCAAACTCCTTCCCTTAAAATTGTCTCAACTTATAAAAATCTCCTTAAAGCCTCTGCTTACTATAAATGTTATGCAATAGCTACGTGGGGCCTTCTATGCAGTTTTCTGTGGGCAGGGAAGCCTTGGGGTCACAATAGGGGAGAATGAGAAGCAAGAGTGATAAACAGAAACCAGAATAGTGTCGTTTGTTATTGAACAGAATAGACCAAGATTATCAGCAGTACAGAGTTCAGGCCAAAGCTTTCCCAGGGAACTTGTAACATTCCTAAAAGACAATAGCATCAATTAATGAAGAATTAATTTAGAAAAATAGAGTCTGGCTAGGGCTGAGCCATCAGGTTTTGAGTGCAGACCAGAGGGCAGAGAGCAGCGGTGCTTGCCTCCAGGAGGCAGTGGGTGAAGGAGGGAGGCGGTATGCATGGCATTGGCTGAGATGACTACTTTTATTTCTATTTACTTTTAAATTTTTAAGAAGTGTACAAATTACAGAATTCAGACAATACGGCAGAAAATAGAATGAGAATTAACTTAGCTTTCTACCTCAAACCCCAGTGCTTAGTTTCTCTGAGGAAGGTTAAAATTTTCTTGCAAACCCTCTACGTGTGGACAAGCATTTATTTACAGCTGCATTTTAAAAATCAAGCAATAGTGTTGTATACAGTGTCTCCATTTTTCATACAGCTACAGAGCAAGTCATACCAAGTCATTGCTTTTTTAACCCAATAGATTATAGTTTCACTCCTCCTTATATTCTCAGCTCCTTTTCACAGTCACATTATATTCTATCCTATGAATGTGACAGTCCCTTAGGATGGATATTTAAGTTGTTTCTAGTCTTGAGGCCCTTTAAACAGTGTATCAGTCATAGCCTAGTATGTCTGAGTTCGTATCTTTTTATGTTTCTGCTCAAAGATAACTAGAATTGATATGGAAAGATCAGAAAATAGAGTTGTCCAAATTAGATTGGTACATTTAGGACAGACCTGTCTATTCTGGAACAGAGAGAAATTAGCATTAGGTGGTATTAATAAGAGAATAAAGCTGATCTAGTTTAATTGGACTTCATTGTTGTATAAGTTGATTTGAGGCAAAGAAAAATATGCTTTGGGATATTTTGGAGCTAGTCTTCACAAAATAAAAGTTCAGAGTTAGAATAACTAGCTAATGAAAATAAATAAAGAGCAAATGTAACAATGACCATATAAAGCCAGTTAATTCTTTTAAAGGAAATCAAGCTATTATTTATAGATGTTCTCTCACAACATTAATTACTGTTTTTAAAAGTTGTGAATAAGAAAAAATTATGTGAACTCTACTACAAAATAAGGAAATGAAAAACATATCTGTACCGTCTAGAAAAAAAATTTTTTAAATATAACACACAATGACAGTATTTAAATAATTGATGGTCCTTTTATATGGAAACAGGTTTTTTTTTTTTTTTTAAAGATTTATTTATTTATTTAAGGGGGGTAGGAGGGGGAGGAATGGGAGCAGGGGAGCCACTTCTATTGGTCTTTCATTTGTCCGTTTTCATCCATCTTTTTTCTTTGGCTCCTGTGGGCCTCCCATCACGGTGGCCTCTGTTGTCGCAGAGCACCGGCTCTGGGCGCATGCGCTCCAGAGCTCCGGCTCGGTAATTGGACACATCGGTCCAGCCGCTCCGCTGCACGTGGGATCTTCCCAGGCCAGGGAACGAACTGGCACCCCTTTCACTGCAAGGCGGTGTCCTTACCCACTGGACCACCAGGGAAGCCCTGGAAAGAGTTGTTAAATCATATTTTAATAATACTAGCATGTAAATTATAATGAATGACATTCACATTATGATGTTAAATCAAAGACTGTGCTATCCTATGTGTATAGAAGTATACAGATAACTAAGTCTGTGATACTCTCTCTACTTAATGAGATTAGTTGCCTCTTTATGACTTTTTGTTTTTCCAAATGTACTGCAAAATTCCTTTATTTTTCAAAAATTTATTTAAAAAGACGGAAAAGTGTAGGGATGGAGATATAGTATGTCTGAGTTCGTACCTTTTTGTGTTTCTGCTCAAAGATAACTAGAATTGATATGGAAAGATCAGAAAATAGAGTTGTCCAAATTAGATTGGTACATTTAGGACAGACCTGTCTATTCTGGAACAGAGAGAAATTAGCATTAGGTGGTATTAATAAGAGAATAAAGCTGATCTAGTTTAATTGGACTTCATTGTTGTATAAGTTGATTTGAGGCAAAGAAAAATATGCTTTGGGATATTTTGGAGCTAGTCTTCACAAAATAAAAGTTCAGAGTTAGAATAACTAGCTAATGAAAATAAATAAAGAGCAAATGTAACAATGACCATATAAAGCCAGTTAATTCTTTTAAAGGAAATCAAGCTATTATTTATAGATGTTCTCTCACAACATTAATTACTGTTTTTAAAAGTTGTGAATAAGAAAAACTTATGTGAACTCTACTACAAAATAAGGAAATGAAAAACATATCTGTACCGTCTAGAAAAAAAATTTTTTAAATATAACACACAATGACAGTATTTAAATAATTGATGGTCCTTTTATATGGAAACAGGTTTTTTTTTTTTTTTTAAAGATTTATTTATTTATTTAAGGGGGGTAGGATGGGGAGGGAGGGGAGCAGGGGGGCCACTTCTATTGGTCTTTCATTTGTCCGTTTTCATCCATCTTTGTTCTTTGGCTCCTGTGGGCCTCCCATCACGGTGGCCTCTGTTGTCGTAGAGCACCGGCTCTGGGCGCATGCGCTCCAGAGCTCTGGCTGGGTAATTCGACACATCAGTCCAGCCGCTCCGCTGCACGTGGGATCTTCCCAGGCCAGGGAACGAACTGGCACCCCTTTCACTGCAAGGCGGTGTCCTTACCCACTGGACCACCAGGGAAGCCCTGGAAAGAGTTGTTAAATCATATTTTAATAATACTAGCATGTAAATTATAATGAATGACATTCACATTATGATGTTAAATCAAAGACTGTGCTATCCTATGTGTATAGAAGTATACAGATAACTAAGTCTGTGATACTCTCTCTACTTAATGAGATTAGTTGCCTCTTTATGACTTTTTGTTTTTTCCAAATGTACTGCAAAATTCCCTTTATTTTTTCAAAAAAATTTATTTAAAAAAAGACGGAAAAGTGTAGGGATGGAGATATAGTTTAATTTTAAAGAGAACTTTTCAAAAATCATATATTAATTTTCTCAGAAGATGCATCCTTCCCATTCCTAGCTCCACCTACATTTATGAGAGTACTTGAATCAAGATTTCTTAAGGAACTCACATTCTCATGTATTTTATGGTTTGGTCAATTGAAAGTCACACAGAGATCTGTCATGAATGATCTGAAACCCTTCCCCAGTTTCTCTAGGTTAAGTATATTACAGGTATGGATGGTCCTGAATGAACCTCCCCAGCCTAGACCTGACTCCCAAACTTCCGACCTGCATATCCAATGCCTTCACCACATCTCTGCCTGCATGTTCCCAGGAGGCTCTAACATAGCACGTGTTTGTCCTAAAGTAGCTCCTGGTCTTCCTTCAGTCTTGCTTGTCACTTCTGAATCCTTGTTCCACCGTCATTTACACATCCGAGAGTCACCACTGATGCTCACAGACAGTCCTTGTGCATGACCCAGTCCCTGCCAGCCCGACCTGCACAGCTAGGGTGTCCGGGCCCCACTCCCCGTCTCCACTGTGACACCCCAGCCACTCTCACCTGACTTGCTGGGATAGCTGTTCGCTGGTCTCCCTGACTTCACTTTCCTTTCAAATCTTTCCCACATGCAATGACGATGACCTGTTCTCATCATAAGAGAAATGAAGCTACACCAAGAGGCCATTTTCCACCTATCAGACTGGTGAATTTCAAAAATTCCCATAATGCATTGTGTTGGCAAGAGGGCTTCCCAGGTGGTACTTGTGGTAAAGAACCTGCCTGCAGGCAGAGGATGCAAGAGACTTGGATTTCCTGAGTTGGGAAGATCCCCTGGAGAAGGAAATGGCAATCAACTCCAATATTCTTGCCTGGAAAATCCCATGGTCAGAGGAGCCTGGTGGGCTGCAGTCTGTAAGGTTATAAAGAGTGGGACACCACTGAGCGACTGAGCACATGGGACAGTAGGCACTCAAAATATTGGTGGGAGTATAAATTAATTTACTCACTTTGGGGAGCAATTTGGCAATATCTATCAAAATTAAATGTATATAAAGCCCTTATGACCCACCTGTTTATTTCTGGAAATGTATCCTTCAAGTGTCTTACAGAAGGGCAAAATGATATATGCATGTCCAGTGTGGCATTTGTGTAGGTACATATGTGTGTGTATATCTCCTAAATGTCCATCCATGGGAAACTGATTCAAATACAGACTCATGTATTTGTATGCAATAGTATACTGTGCAGCTTTTGGTCCGCTCTAAGTGAACTGATGTGAAAAATGCTACAAGAGGGTTCAGGAAATGAAGCAAAATGCAACAATGTTTATGTTTCAATTTTCTTAAAAAAAAAAAGAAAGAAAAGAAATAGTGTTTAATCTGGGACAGAGAAGTGGGTGGTTGTAAAACAGGAACGAGTGAAAGTGAGAAGCATTTTATTGAATACCCTGTGTTTGAACTTGGTATTGTGTATAATTTACACAGCCAAAAGGCACAAGCATTTCTTTTAAAGTGATCTTTAAACAGTTAAAATACCAGGCACCTGGCCCCTCTGCTGAGCATCCTTCTGTGAATTCTTTTGAGTCTAGGATAAAATCCAGTCCAGGACTCCATTCCTCCTCTTGGGCCAATCTCTGTCCATCTCCCCAGGGAGCTTTGAGGACTTCTCTAAGCCCCCACACACCAGCCCTGCTTTCAGTTCCTCTAACATGCCATGTACTGTTTTATTTTTTTAATTACAGGAATGAGGAAATATACGCATCTCTGTTGATATTGTACCTGAAATACTAGTTTCTTTTGCTTATGCCATTCTTCGACAGAGAAAACTGCTCAGTCTAAATTCGGTTTCTTAATATTAAATTGGTTTGGGGTATATATCAGCATCCATAGGATGCTTATTTGGATTTTAATGTCTACCCTGTGGAGCAGTTTTTATTTTATCATGCTAGGGTAGTGAAAAAAACATTCTGTTAAGATTCAAGAGATCTTATCACTGTGTAAGTATTATTGTTCTTACTGTTGTTTAGTTGCTAAGTCCTCTCTGACTCTTTTTCAACCCCATGCACTACACCACACCAGGCTTCCCTGTCCTTCTCTATCTCCTAGGGTTTGCTCAAACTCATGTCTATTGAGTCAGTGATGCTATCTGATCATCTCTTTCTCTGGTGCCCCCTTCTCCATTTGCCTTCAGTTTTTCCCAACGTCAGGCTATTTTCCAGTGAGTTGCCTCTTCTCATCAGGTAGCCAAAGTATTGGAACTTCAGCTTCAGCATCAGTCCTTCCAATGAATATTCAGGGTTGATTTACTTTAGCATTGACTGGTTTGATCTTCTTGCTGTTCAAAGGACCATCAAGAGTCTTCTTGAGCATCACAATTGGAAAGCATCAATTCTTTGGTGCCCAGCCTTCTTTATCGTCCACCTCTTAAATCTGTACTTGACTGCTGAAAAAACCATAGCTTTGACTGTACAGACCTTTGTGGGCAAAGTGATGTCCCTGCTTTTTAATATGCTATCTAGGTTTGTCATAGCTTTCCTTCCAACGAGTGAGCATTTTTTGTTTGTTTGTTTTGTTTTGTAATTTCATGTCTGCAGTGATTTTGGACCCCAAGAAAATAAATCTGTCACTGCTTCCACTTTTCCTCTTCTATTTGCCATGAAGTAATGGGACAAGATGCCATGATCTTAGTTTTTTTAATGCTGAATTTCAAGCCAACTTTTTCACTCTCCTCTTTCAGCCTTATCAAGAGGCTCTTTAGTTCCTGTTCACCTTCTGCCATTAGAGTGATATCATTTGCAAATATGATATTGTTGATATTTTCTGCTGGTAATCTTGATTCCAGCTTGTGATTTATCCAGACTAGCATTTCACATGATGTACTTTGCATGTAAGTTTAAAAATAGGGCTTCTCCTGGTGGATCAGTGGGTAAGGACACCGCCTTGCAGTGCAAGGGGCGCCGGTTCGATCCCTGGCCTGGGAAGGTCCCACGTGCCGTGGAGCAGCTGGACCGATGTGTCCAATGACTGAGCCGGAGCTCTGGAGCGCATGCACCCAGAGCCGGAGCTCTGCAGCGACAGAGGCCACCGCGATGGGAGGCCCACAGGAGCCAAGATGAAAACAGAGAAATGAAAGAACAATAGAAGTGGCCTGCCCGCTCCCCTCCCTCCCCAACCCCAGCCCAAAAATAAATAAATAAATAAATCTTAAAAAAAATAAATAAATAAACAGGGTGATAATACACACTCTGTATTACTGTCTTACCCCTTTCCCAGTTCTATGTAAGGTACTAATTGTAGCTTCTTGACCCACAGACAGGTTTCTGAAAAGACAGGTAAGGTGATCTGATACTCCTGTCTTTTTTTTTTTCACCAAAAACATTTTTATTGGGGTATAGCCAATTAACAATTTTGTGATAGTTTCAGGTGAACCATGAAGGAATCGCCTACAAGAGTCTTCTTGAGCATCACAATTGGAAAGCATCAATTCTTTGGTGCCCAGCCTTCTTTATCGTCCACCTCTTAAATCTGTACTTGACTGCTGAAAAAACCATAGCTTTGACTGTACAGACCTTTGTGGGCAAAGTGATGTCCCTGCTTTTTAATATGCTATCTAGGTTTGTCATAGCTTTCCTTCCAACGAGTGAGCATTTTTTGTTTGTTTGTTTTGTTTTGTAATTTCATGTCTGCAGTGATTTTGGACCCCAAGAAAATAAATCTGTCACTGCTTCCACTTTTCCTCTTCTATTTGCCATGAAGTAATGGGACAAGATGCCATGATCTTAGTTTTTTTAATGCTGAATTTCAAGCCAACTTTTTCACTCTCCTCTTTCAGCCTTATCAAGAGGCTCTTTAGTTCCTGTTCACCTTCTGCCATTAGAGTGATATCATTTGCAAATATGATATTGTTGATATTTTCTGCTGGTAATCTTGATTCCAGCTTGTGATTTATCCAGACTAGCATTTCACATGATGTACTTTGCATGTAAGTTTAAAAATAGGGCTTCTCCTGGTGGATCAGTGGGTAAGGACACCGCCTTGCAGTGCAAGGGGCGCCGGTTCGATCCCTGGCCTGGGAAGGTCCCACGTGCCGTGGAGCAGCTGGACCGATGTGTCCAATGACCGAGCCGGAGCTCTGGAGCGCATGCACCCAGAGCCGGAGCTCTGCAGCGACAGAGGCCACCGCGATGGGAGGCCCACAGGAGCCAAGATGAAAACAGAGAAATGAAAGAACAATAGAAGTGGCCCGCCCGCTCCCCTCCCTCCCCAACCCCAGCCCAAAAATAAATAAATAAATAAATCTTAAAAAAAAAAAATAAATAAACAGGGTGATAATACACACTCTGTATTACTGTCTTACCCCTTTCCCAGTTCTATGTAAGGTACTAATTGTAGCTTCTTGACCCACAGACAGGTTTCTGAAAAGACAGGTAAGGTGATCTGATACTCCTGTCTTTTTTTTTTTCACCAAAAACATTTTTATTGGGGTATAGCCAATTAACAATTTTGTGATAGTTTCAGGTGAACCATGAAGGGAATCAGCCATACATATACCTATGATACTCCTGTCTTTTTAAAATTTTTCCGCAGTTTGTTGTGATCCATACAGTCAAAGGCTTTAGCATAATCAGTGAAGCAGAAATAGATGTTGTTCTGAATTCATTTGTTTTCTCTGTGATCCAGTGATTGTTGGAAGTTTGATCTTTTGTTCCTCTATCTTTTCTGAATCCAGAAAAGAAGTTCCTGATTTGTATACTGCTAAGGTCTAACTTGAAGGAGTTTAAGCATAACCTTACTAGGATGGGAATTGAGCGCAATTGTATGGTAGTTTGAACACTGACATTGCCCTTCTTTAGGACTGGAATGAAAACTGACCTTTTTCAGTGCTGTGGCCACTGCTGAGTTTTCAGAATTTGCTGGCATATTGAGTACATCACTTTAACAGCATCATCTGTTAGGATTTGAAATAGCTCAATTGAAATCCCATCACTGCCACTAACTTTGTTCATAGTAATGCTTCCTAAGGCACACTTGACATCACACTTCACAATGTCTGGCTCTAGGTGAGTGATCACACCATTATGACTATCTGGGTCATTAAGACCATTTTTGTATAGTTCTTCTGTATATTCTTGACACCTCTTCTTAATCTCTTCTGCCTCTGTTAGGTCCTTACTGGTTCTGTGCTTTATCATGTCCATCCTGAATTAAATTTTCCCTTTTTCTCTCCAGTTTTCTTTAAGAGATCTCTAGAGGTGTACATTCTGTTGTTTTCTTCTACATCTTTGGGTTGTTCATTTATAAAGGCTTTCTTAAAGTCTTGGTATTCTCTGTAACTCTGCATTCAGTTGGGTAGATCTTTCCCTTTCTCCCTTGCTATTTGATTTTCTTTTCTCAGAACTTTGCCTCCTTGTATTTCTTTTTCTTTAGGGGATGGCTTTAGTCACTATCTCCTATACAATATTATGAACCTCTATCCGTAGTTATTCAGGCATTCTGTCTACCAGATATAACCCCTTTAATCTATTCATCACATCCACTGTATAATCATAAAAGGTTTGATTTAGGTCAGACCTGAATGACCCAGTGGTTTTCCTGATTTTTTTAAATTTAAGTTTGAATTTTGCAGTAAGGAGTTCATGATCTTAGCCACAGTTAGCTCCAGATCTTATTTTTACTGACTGTATAGAGGTTTTCCATCTTTGGCTGCAAAGAATATAATCAGTCTGATTTTGGTGTTGACCATTTGGTGATGTCCATGTGTAGAGTTGTCTCTTGTGTTGTTGGAAAATGGTATTTGCTATGACCAGTGTGTTCTCTTGAGAAAATTCTGTTAGCCTTTGCCCTGCTTCATTTTGTTCTCCAATGCCAAACTTGCTTGTTACTCCAGGTATCTCCTAACTTCGTACTTTTGCATTTCAGCCCCCTATGATGAAAAGGACATCTTTTTTATTGGTGTTAGTTCTAGAGGATTTTGTAGGTCTTCATTGAACTTCAGCATCAGTGATAGAAGCATAGACTTAGATTATCATGATACTGAATGGTTTGCCTTGGAAATGAACCGAGATCATTCTGTCATTTTTGAGATTGCACCCAAGTACTGCATTTCAGACTCTTTAGTTGACTGTGAGGGCTATTCCTTTTCTTCTAAGTGATTCTTGCCCATAGTAGTAGATATAAGGGTCATCTGAATTAAATTCACTCATTCTTATCCATTTTAGTCCACTGATTCCTAAGATGTCAGTACTCACTCTAGCCATCTTCTGCTTGAGCATGTCCCATTTACCTTGATTCCTGGACCTGACATTCCAGGTTCCTATGCAGTATTGTTCTTTACAGCGTCAAACTTTACTTTCACCACCAGATACATCCACAATTGCGCATTGTTTCCACTTTGGCCCAGCCACTTCAGTAGTTTTGGAGCTTCATTCCTCCCCAGTAGCATATGGAACACCTTCTGATCTGCGCGGCCCATCTTCTGGTATCATATATTTTTGCCTTTTCACACTGTTCATGGGGTTCTTGTAGCAAGAGTACTGGAGTGGTTGCCATTCCCTCTTCCAGTGGACTATGTTTAGTGAGAATTCACTGCTATGACTCATCTGTCTTGAGTGGTCCTACATGGCATGACTCATAGCTTCACTGAGTTAGGCAACCCCCTTTGCCATGAATGGGCTGTGTAACTATGACCTTCAGCAAATCACTCAACTCTGGGCTTTAATTCTCTTCTCTATAAAGTAAGGAAGTTAGACCAGTTGATTTCTAATGCCCTGAGTTGATAGTATTAGAATGCGATGAGTGTATAATGTAGAGTGAAATACACATAAATTTTTTTTTGTCTTTTTTTTTTTTTTTTGGTCATTTATCATTGGTTTTTCATTTATTTCCGTCTTTTTTCTTTGGCCTGTGTGGGTCTCCCATCGCAGTGGCCTCTGTTGTCAGAGAGCACTGGCTCTGGGCGCATGCACTGCAGAGCTCTGGCTTGGTAGTTGAACACATCAGTCCAGCTGCTCCATGACACATGGGATCCTCCCAGGCCAGGGATTGAACCAGCGCCCCTTGTACTGCAAAGTGGTGTCCTTACTCACTGGACCACCAGGGAAGCCCTGAAATACACATAAATATTGAATGCAGGTGTACTTTTTATATAATGTGAAATATTCCTAAATATCGCACGCTTGTATAAACTAATTTTATGCTATGAATGAAAGTTTAATTAACTTCTTTCTTCAGAGTAACTTTATGATTATTTTTTCTACAATATAGTTATTTGAGTCCTTCCTTAACTTTTGCACATAGTAGTAGATATAAGGGTCATCTGAATTAAATTCACTCATTCTTATCCATTTTAGTCCACTGATTCCTAAGATGTCAGTACTCACTCTAGCCATCTTCTGCTTGAGCATGTCCCATTTACCTTGATTCCTGGACCTGACATTCCAGGTTCCTATGCAGTATTGTTCTTTACAGCGTCAAACTTTACTTTCACCACCAGATACATCCACAATTGCGCATTGTTTCCACTTTGGCCCAGCCACTTCAGTAGTTTTGGAGCTTCATTCCTCCCCAGTAGCATATGGAACACCTTCTGATCTGCGCGGCCCATCTTCTGGTATCATATATTTTTGCCTTTTCACACTGTTCATGGGGTTCTTGTAGCAAGAGTACTGAGTGGTTGCCATTCCCTCTTCCAGTGGACTATGTTTAGTGAGAATTCACTGCTATGACTCATCTGTCTTGAGTGGTCCTACATGGCATGACTCATAGCTTCACTGAGTTAGGCAACCCCCTTTGCCATGAATGGGCTGTGTAACTATGACCTTCAGCAAATCACTCAACTCTGGGCTTTAATTCTCTTCTCTATAAAGTAAGGAAGTTAGACCAGTTGATTTCTAATGCCCTGAGTTGATAGTATTAGAATGCGATGAGTGTATAATGTAGAGTGAAATACACATAAATTTTTTTTTGTCTTTTTTTTTTTTTTTTTGGTCATTTATCATTGGTTTTTCATTTATTTCCGTCTTTTTTCTTTGGCCTGTGTGGGTCTCCCATCGCAGTGGCCTCTGTTGTCAGAGAGCACTGGCTCTGGGCGCATGCACTGCAGAGCTCTGGCTTGGTAGTTGAACACATCAGTCCAGCTGCTCCATGACACATGGGATCCTCCCAGGCCAGGGATTGAACCAGCGCCCCTTGTACTGCAAAGTGGTGTCCTTACTCACTGGACCACCAGGGAAGCCCTGAAATACACATAAATATTGAATGCAGGTGTACTTTTTATATAATGTGAAATATTCCTAAATATCGCACGCTTGTATAAACTAATTTTATGCTATGAATGAAAGTTTAATTAACTTCTTTCTTCAGAGTAACTTTATGATTATTTTTTCTACAATATAGTTATTTGAGTCCTTCCTTAACTTTTGCACATATGTCAAACACCTAGATATTTGTTAACATTTCCAGATATATTTAATATACAGATCGAATATTTGGAAATGTCAACCCGATATTTTTGTAATATTGTTCTTGTTTTTATTTTACTTTTATTTATTTATTTATTTTTGTTTCTTCTGGGTTTTTACTGCTGCCACAGACTCTTCTCTTGTTGCAGGAAGTGGGGGCTACTCTCTAGTTGAGGTGAGCAAGCTTCTTCTTGTGGTGACTTCTCCTGTTGTGGGACTCGGGCTCTAGGGGCTCATGGGCTTCAGTAGTTGTGACACATGGGCTCAATAGTTGTGGCTACAAGGCTCTAGAGCACAGGCTCAATAGTTGTCACTTACTGGCTTAGCTACTCTGCAGCACATGGGATCTTCCCAGATCAGGGATCAAACCTGTGTGTGTCTTGCATTGACAGGAAAACTTTTACCTGTGAGCTACCAGGGAAGCCCCCTTGTTATGTTTGTTTTTTTTTTTCTTTTGGGCGGGCCACTTCTATTGGTCTTTCATTTATCTATTTTCATCCATCTTTGTTCTTTGGCTCTTGTGGGCCTCCCATTGCTGTGGCCTCTGTTGTCTCAGAGCCCCAGCTCTGGGCTCATGCACTCCAGAACTCCGGCTCCGTAATTGGACACATTGGTCCAGCTGCTCCACCGCACATGGGATCTTTCCAGGCCAGGGATTGAACTGGTGCCCCCTGCACTGCAAGGTGGTGTCCTTACCCACTGGACCACCAGGGAAGCCCTTTGTTATGTTTTTATAAAGCAAAGTTTTTATCCAGCATCTGCAACTTGAATTATTAAATCATATACCTCTTTCCTCATTCCTATTTTTGATTAAATTGTAAATACACTAGATAGTGAGTATGGGCAGAAAGAAAAGATAGTTCATTTTTTCTACTTTATTTCTCAAAAGGTTCTATTTGAGAAGAAGGCATTCTGACTTACTTCACTCTGTATAATAGACTCCAGGTTCATCCACCTCATCCACCTGCATTCCTTTTTATAGCTGAGTAATATTCCATTGTGTATGTGTCACAACTTCCTTATCCATTCATCTGCTGATGATCATCTAGGCTGTTTCCATGTCCTAGCTATTGTAAATAGTGCTGCAATGAACATTGGGGTACACGTGTCTCTTTCAATTCTGATTTCCTCAGGGTGTGTGTCCCACAGTGGGATTGCTGGGTCCTATAGCAGTTTTATTCCCAGTTTTTTAAGAAATCTCCACACTGTTCTCCATAGTGGCTATGGAGAACATTCCCACCCACAGTGTAAGAGGGTTCCCTTTTCTCCACATCCTCTCCAGCATTTATTCTCTGTAGATTATTTGATGATAGCCATTCGGACCTGCATGAGATGATACCTCATTGTGGTTTTGATTTGCATTTCTCTTATAATGAGTCATCTTGAGCATCTTTCCATGTGTTTATTAAGCCATCTATATGTCTTCTTTTGAGAAATATCTGCTTAGTTCTTTGTCTACTTTTTGATTGGGTTGTTTGTTTTTCTAGTATTGAGCTACATGAGCTGCTCATATATTTTGGAGATCAGGTTTTTGTCAGTTATTTCGTTTGCTATTTTCTCCCATTCTGAGGGCTACCTTTTCACCTTGCTTATAGTTTCTTTTGTTGTACAAAAGCTTTACATTTAATTAGGTCATATTTGTTTATTTTTGTTTTTATTTCCATTATTCTGGGAAGTGGATCATAGAGGATCTTGCTGTGATTTATGTCAGAGTGCTCTTCCTATGTTTTCCTCTAAGAGTTTTATAGTTTCTGGTCTTATATTTTGATCTTTAATCCATTTTTGAGTTTATTTTTGTTTGTGGTGTTACATAGTGTTCTAGTTTAATTTTTTTACATGTGACTGACCAGTTTTTCCAGCACCACTTGTTGAAGAGACTGTCTTTTCTCCATTGTGTATTTTTGCCTCCTTTGTCAAAGATAAGGTGTCCACAGGTGCGTGGGTTTATCTCTGAACTCTGTTTTGTTCCAGTGATCTATATTTCTGCCTTTGTGCCAGTACCATATTGTCTTGATGACTATAGTTTTATAATATAGTCTGAAGTCAGAGGTGGGAAGGAGGGGATATATATATGACTAATCCGGGAACATACACATCTGTAAACAACAAAACTCTGTAATAGATGATCATTGGGTTCCATGTCCTAGCTATTGTAAATAGTGCTGCAATGAACATTGGGGTACACGTGTCTCTTTCAATTCTGATTTCCTCAGGGTGTGTGTCCCACAGTAGGATTGCTGGGTCCTATAGCAGTTTTATTCCCAGTTTTTTAAGAAATCTCCACACTGTTCTCCATAGTGGCTATGGAGAACATTCCCACCCACAGTGTAAGAGGGTTCCCTTTTCTCCACATCCTCTCCAGCATTTATTCTCTGTAGATTATTTGATGATAGCCATTCGGACCTGCATGAGATGATACCTCATTGTGGTTTTGATTTGCATTTCTCTTATAATGAGTCATCTTGAGCATCTTTCCATGTGTTTATTAAGCCATCTATATGTCTTCTTTTGAGAAATATCTGCTTAGTTCTTTGTCTACTTTTTGATTGGGTTGTTTGTTTTTCTAGTATTGAGCTACATGAGCTGCTCATATATTTTGGAGATCAGGTTTTTGTCAGTTATTTCGTTTGCTATTTTCTCCCATTCTGAGGGCTACCTTTTCACCTTGCTTATAGTTTCTTTTGTTGTACAAAAGCTTTACATTTAATTAGGTCATATTTGTTTATTTTTGTTTTTATTTCCATTATTCTGGGAAGTGGATCATAGAGGATCTTGCTGTGATTTATGTCAGAGTGCTCTTCCTATGTTTTCCTCTAAGAGTTTTATAGTTTCTGGTCTTATATTTTGATCTTTAATCCATTTTGAGTTTATTTTTGTTTGTGGTGTTACATAGTGTTCTAGTTTAATTTTTTTACATGTGACTGACCAGTTTTTCCAGCACCACTTGTTGAAGAGACTGTCTTTTCTCCATTGTGTATTTTTGCCTCCTTTGTCAAAGATAAGGTGTCCACAGGTGCGTGGGTTTATCTCTGAACTCTGTTTTGTTCCAGTGATCTATATTTCTGCCTTTGTGCCAGTACCATATTGTCTTGATGACTATAGTTTTATAATATAGTCTGAAGTCAGAGGTGGGAAGGAGGGGATATATATATGACTAATCCGGGAACATACACATCTGTAAACAACAAAACTCTGTAATATTTAAAAGTAAAATAAAAGTTAAAAAAAAATATATAGTCTGAAGTTAGGAAGGTTGATTCCTCCAGTTCCATTCTTCTTTCTCAAGATTTTTTTGGCTATTTGAGGTCTTTTGTGTTTCCACACAAATTGTGTAGTTATTTGTTCTAGTTCTGGAAAAAATACCATGGGTAGTTTGGTAGGGATTGTGTTGAATCTATAGATTGCTTTGGGTAATATACTCATTTTCACTATATTGATTCTTCCAGTCCATGAACACAGTACGTTTCTCCATCTATTGATGTCATCTCTGATTTCTTTCATAGGTGTTTTATAGTTTTCTTTTTTATACATTTTTTTTTTTTTTGCCTCTAAGTCATCGTTTATTTTTCATCCATCTTTTATTCTTTGGCATGTGTGAGCCTCCCATTGCAGTGGCCTCTTGTGTTGCAGAGCAGCAGATCCGAGCACATGTGCTCCAGGGTGCTGGCTCCTAATTGGGCACACTGGCCCAGCCATTCCTTGGCATGTGGGATCTTCCCAGGCCAGGGATCGAACCGGTGCCCCTTGCACTGCAAGGTGAACTCTTTATCCACTGGACTACCAGGGAAGCCCTGTTTTATAGTTTTGTGTAGGTAAATTTCTATAGTTTCTTTAGGTAAATTTATTCCTAGGTATTTTATCCTTTTCATTGCATTGGTGAATGGGATTGTTTGCTTAATTTCTGTCTGATTTTTTTGTCAGTGTAATATATTAATTTTATATCCTGCAACTTAACTATATTCATTGATTAGCTCTAGTAATTTTCTGCTGTGATCTTTAGGGTTTTCTATGTAGAAGATAATGCCATCTGCAAACGGTGAGAGTTTTACTTCTTTTCCTGTCTGGATTCCTTTTATTTCTTTTCCTTCTCTGATTGCTGTGCCTAGGACTTCCAAAACTGTGTTGAATAGTAGTTGTGAGAGTGGGCACCCTTGTTTTGTTCCTAAATTTTAGAGAGAATTTTTTCAATTTTTCACCATTGAGGATATTTGCTTTGGGTTTGTCAAATGTGACTTTTATTATGTTGAGGTATGTTCCTTCTATGCCTTCTTTCTGGAGAGTTTATCATAAGTGGATGTTGAATTTTGTCATAGGCTTTCTCTGCATCTATTGAGATAATCATATGGTTTTTATTTTTCAGTTTGTTAATGTGGTGTATTACATTGATTGATTTGCGGATATTGAAGAATCCTTGCATTCCTGGGATAAAGCCCACTTGGTCATGATGTATGATCTTCTTAATGTGTTGTTGGATTCTGATTGCTAGAATTTTGTTAAGGATTTTTGCATCTATGTTCATCAGTGATATTGGCCTGTAGTTTTCTTTTTTTGTGGTACCTTTATCTGGTTTTGGTGTCAGGATAATGTTTACCTTGTAGAATGAGTTTTCCTTTTTCTACAATTTTA
Source organism: Tragulus kanchil (assembly GCA_022376925.1). Taxonomy (NCBI): domain Eukaryota; kingdom Metazoa; phylum Chordata; class Mammalia; order Artiodactyla; family Tragulidae; genus Tragulus; species Tragulus kanchil. The sequence continues at coordinate 47,963,924 of JAIOJX010000025.1, forward strand.
TGGAAGAGTTTGAGTAGGATATGTGTTAGCTCGTCTCTGAATTTTTGGTAGAATTCACCTGTGAAGTCATCTGGTCCTTGGCTTTTTTTTTGTTGTTGTTGAAGATTTTTGAATACAGTTTTGATTCTTATGTTTGTTATTTGGTCTGTTCAAAATTTCTATTTCTTCCTGGCTCAATTCTGGAAGGCTATGCATTTCTAACAATTTGTCCATTTCTTCCAGGTTGTCCATTAGATTGGCATATAGTTGCTCGTAGCAGTCTCTTATGATCGTTTGTATTTCTGTGTTGTCTGTTAGGATTTCTCCATTTTCATTTCTAATTTCCTTGATTTGACTATTCTCCCTTTTTCTCTTGATGAGTCTGGGTAACAGTTTGTATATTTTGTTTATTTTCCCTTGAGAATTTCTAATTGTCAAATTATTCCTTCATTATTGACTCCTATGAATTCTGGACATTGTTTACCCTGTGCTTTCTGAAGAGTTCACACCACCCTACAGGATTAGAAAATTAATCCTTTATTAAACTCAACCATACTGGGTTATATTATAATAATTTAACAAATCCCTGTATTATAAGGATATTGTTTTAATTTTTTTTTCTCTTTAACACCTAGTCTGACAGCAGTGGTTGGAGGTCTGCCAGAAGTGTAGTTTACAAATGATATGTTAAACTCTGTCTTTTATCTCTTGTCCCTTTTAGTGCAGTTTTCTGGATGGGGGCAGAACAGCGTGGATGAGGGATCAGAAGCCTATCCTCCTGCATCATCTTGCTCGTAACTCCTGAAACTCAAGGCAACCTTGTCGAGGTTCTTGAACAAGAGGCTGACCTTAACTGAGACTTACCTGTGCTGACCCTGGATGAATCAGACTGATGAATTGCTCCCTGGGGTTAAAGTTCTCAGTAGATAAATGGCTTTTCAAGGTAATAATAATAAGCCTAAACTAATCTCTTTTTCCAACTGCTAACTTATGAGGGAAATCTTATTTATTGACAAATAAAGGGGAGTTCTTTGGTTTCACATAAGATAGTTAGAGGAAGGTGGCCACTTCATTTAGGCTGTGTGTGTCCCTAGATCCGTTTCTCTTGGTACAAAAAATGATTCTGTTTGTAGAAAGTGAAGCAAGTTCTTGTACTTTGGTGGAATTTTTAAGCTTGTTTGAGTTCTATTCGTTTAGGATGAAATAAGGTATAACATGACTAGATTACTGGTTTCCAGTATATACTTGTGTCAGTTTAATCAGGAATACCTGGATTCTCTTTCTGTCTAAAAGTCAGATTAGACAGGAAAAGAGGCTCAGAAGAGTTTTTTGTCCCTAACTTGCCACAGTTTCCCAAGAACTGCCAATGTCAGAGTCTCCCAGAATCTTTATTTTGTATTTCTGTGTTGTCTGCTGTGATTTCTCCATTTTCATTTCTAATTTTGTTAATTTGATTCTTCTCCCTTTTTTTCTTGATGAGTCTGGGTAACAGTTTGTATATTTTGTTTATTTTCCCTTGAGAATTTCTAATTGTCAAATTATTCCTTCATTATTGACTCCTATGAATTCTGGACATTGTTTACCCTGTGCTTTCTGAAGAGTTCACACCACCCTACAGGATTAGAAAATTAATCCTTTATTAAACTCAACCATACTGGGTTATATTATAATAATTTAACAAATCCCTGTATTATAAGGATATTGTTTTAATTTTTTTTTCTCTTTAACACCTAGTCTGACAGCAGTGGTTGGAGGTCTGCCAGAAGTGTAGTTTACAAATGATATGTTAAACTCTGTCTTTTATCTCTTGTCCCTTTTAGTGCAGTTTTCTGGATGGGGGCAGAACAGCGTGGATGAGGGATCAGAAGCCTATCCTCCTGCATCATCTTGCTCGTAACTCCTGAAACTCAAGGCAACCTTGTCGAGGTTCTTGAACAAGAGGCTGACCTTAACTGAGACTTACCTGTGCTGACCCTGGATGAATCAGACTGATGAATTGCTCCCTGGGGTTAAAGTTCTCAGTAGATAAATGGCTTTTCAAGGTAATAATAATAAGCCTAAACTAATCTCTTTTTCCAACTGCTAACTTATGAGGGAAATCTTATTTATTGACAAATAAAGGGGAGTTCTTTGGCTTCACATAAGATAGTTAGAGGAAGGTGGCCACTTCATTTAGGCTGTGTGTGTCCCTAGATCCGTTTCTCTTGGTACAAAAAATGATTCTGTTTGTAGAAAGTGAAGCAAGTTCTTGTACTTTGGTGGAATTTTTAAGCTTGTTTGAGTTCTATTCGTTTAGGATGAAATAAGGTATAACATGACTAGATTACTGGTTTCCAGTATATACTTGTGTCAGTTTAATCAGGAATACCTGGATTCTCTTTCTGTCTAAAAGTCAGATTAGACAGGAAAAGAGGCTCAGAAGAGTTTTTTGTCCCTAACTTGCCACAGTTTCCCAAGAACTGCCAATGTCAGAGTCTCCCAGAATCTTTATTTTGTTTAATACTGATGTCTGTTATCATCATCTTACTTGGACCCTGAGTATCACTTGACACTCTTAAGTCTCTTCTTTAAATACTTTCTTAACTTGGCTCCCAGGGTACTACATTTTTGTTTCTCCTGCCTCCTTGTTTGATAGCCCTCCTCATTTGCTGGATCTTCTTCCTGTCTTAAACATGGCAGTGCCTCAAGATAGTCCTTGGACCTCTCCTTTTTTTCTAGCTATGTTTGCACCCACAATGTTCTTATCCTATCTTTAACCTTCAGATACCACCTGTATGCTAATGGCTCTCAAATTTTATTTTTCCAGCTTCTATGTTTCCCTTTACCCTTAAGCTCATAATACCAATTGTCTAATTAACACCCCACTTGGATGTCTACTAAACATTTCAAGCTTACTATGGCCCAGCTGAACCCCCTCTACCACTATCCAGCTAACACCGCCTCTTCTCAGTAAATGACTGCTTCAAGCCAAAAGCCTTCATGTCTTCGCTGCCTGCTCCCTTTTGTCTCGTGCCTCATGTATAATCCATCCACACTAGCTCTGCCCCTGTGTCTTCAAAACATGTCAAAAATCTGCCCACTTACCACCTCTACTGTTGCCACCCTGGTTGCAGCCACCCCATTACCTGGAGCCTCAGTTCTGCAATAATCTCCTAACTGATGTCCCTGGTTCTACTTTCCACAGTTTTCTGTTCCCAAGAGGGAATCATCCCTTAAACATGTAAGCCAGATCATATCTATCCTTTGGTCCACATCCTTAATCTCCCCTAGACTAAAAGCCGAAGTTCTTAAAATGCCTGCTCTCTGATCTCCTCCCCTGACTGTCCTGACTGTCTCCCTGGCACTCTCTCTGCTCCAGCCACACAGCCCTTCTTTCCAGGCTGCCTCCCAGGCTTTGTACACCCTCCGACCACTGACTCAAAGTCTCTGTGCCATCCTCCTCACTTCAGGCCTCAGCTCAGAGGTTAGGTTTTCAAAGAGGACAGCCTGGCCACCTTGTTTAGTTTTGCTTAAAATCTTCTAACAGAGCTTCCCCTGGTGGTCCAGTGGGTAAGGACACCACCTTGCAGTGCAAGGGGCGCCAGTTCGATCCCTGGCCTGGGAAGATCCCACGTGCCGCGGAGCAGCTGGACTGATGTGTCCAATCACTGAGCCGGAGCTCTGGAGCGCATGCGCCCAGAGCTGGCGCTCTGCAACAACAGAGGCCACCGTGATGGGAGGCCCACAGGAGCCAAAGAACGAAGACTAATGAAAATAGAGGAATGAAAGCCAATAGAAGTGGCCCGCCCACTCCCCTCTCTCCCCAACCCGACCCCCGCCCAAAGTAAAATAAATAAAAATAAAAATTAAAAAAAAAATCTTCTAACATTTCCTTTCCCCCTCCCTGCTTCATTTATCTTGAGGACACTGACTCCCATCTGACCTACTGTTTTACCTATTTATATTTATCATGCATACTGTTTTGCCTATTTATTTTTATCATGCATGCTCTTCTGCCCTACCCCCACCCCTGCACCTTCACTACACACACTCAAGTAAAAGCCCTTTGAGGGCAGAGAATCTTGTTTGTTTATGTTCACTGTTGTAACCTTACCACTGGAGGAGTGCCTGACCTAGAATATGTGTGTGTGTGTATGCATGGGTGTGTGCTCAGTTGCTCAATTGTGTCTGACTCTTTTGCAATCCTATGGACTGTAGCCCACCAGACTCCTCTGTCCATGGGATTCTCCAGGCAAGAATACTGGAGCAGGTTGCCATTTTCCTCTCCAGGGGATCTGTCAGACCCAGGGATCGAACCCATGTCTCCCTATGTCTCCTGCATTGGCAGGCAGATTCTTTACCACTGAGCCACCTGGGAATCCCAGGCCCTTAATAAATATTTGTAAAATGCACAGATGTTTTTAGAAAGTTTCTGTTATTACCTACCCTAATGACTCTAATGTGATGGAAATACTAACAGCCCAAACTGTAGTATTGTATGTTTTGTTTTGTAAATTTGAACTATTCATGTAATATTAATTGAGCATCTACTCCATGCCAGGCCTTGTTTGGCACTAAGTATAGAGAGATGAGTGAAACATGGCCCTGTGCTCTTAGAGGCTCATGAAATGCCCTCCAAATGCAAAATTTTATTTTTCATACAAAAGAGAAAAAAAAATCCTTTATATAGAAAACATTAAAAAGTATTAAACTTGTATGGCCACCTTGTACCTAAGCCATCATTTTACTCCTCTCCAATTGCATCTCCTTCCTTGATGCCTGAGGGTATAGCTATCCCGTATTGGGTGTTTATCATTACAATGCATTTTAAAAATACTTTTGCTACATATGGATCTATAAACCACATATAGCACTGATACATTTAAATGTTGTCAAAACATAGGTCTTTTGCTTTTCTCATTGTTGTTTATGAGTTTGATCTGTGTTGATACACAGACCCATTTTCATTGCTATAACCATTCATTTTCACTGCATTCTAGTTTCTTATCCATTTTCCTGTTAGTGGACACTTAGGCTATTTCTAGGGTTTTGATATTATAAATATTGTTGTCTTAACTTTCTAGACCAACTCTTCCCAACAGAAGCTTCTGTACTTATGGAAATGTATCATATCTGGATGCTATAGCAGTGGAGCTCTGGTCACCTGTGGCTCCAGGGCACTTGGAATGTAAGTGAGGACCTTATTTTTAATTTTATTTAACTTTAATTAATGTAGCTGGTGACTATGATATTGCAGACCACAGTTCTGTACTACATTTGGGTACGTATGAGAATTTCTGTAGGGAAGTAATTCTCAATACTGTCAAACCCAATGTACTTGTCTTATTACAAATATGTTCTGTGTCACCTCATTTACTAAATTGAAATGAAATTCATAGAAGACTTAACAGCTACACACATTAAAAATCAAATGTGGGCTTCCCTTGTAGCTCAGAGGTAAAGAGTTCGCCTGCCAATGCAGAAGGCACAAGTTTGATACTTGATCCAGGAAGATCCCATGTGCTGCAGAGCAGCTAAGTTGTGAGCCACAACTATAGAGCCTATGCTTTAGAGCCTCGGAACCACAACTATTGAGCCCATGTGCCACAACTACTGAAGCCCATGAGCCCTAGAGCCTGAGTTCCACACAGGAAAAGTCACCACAACAAGAAGCCTGCTCACCTCAACTAGAGAGTAGCCTCCACTCCCTGCAACAAGAGAAGAGCCTCTGGTGGCAGTGAAAACCCAGAATAGCCAAAAATCAATCAATAAAAATTTTTGAAAAATCAAATGTAATATATTTACTGTGATATACAGTAGAAATATGAGAAAATTAACTTAAATATAATAGTATATATTTTCAATATGTCAATGGCCACAGATATATGACAGTATATTAGGAGAGAAAATTAAATCACCTACAAGTACAGACTCATAGAGGCTTGTGATGTTGGAAACTCAGCCATCAAATGTGGTATTGCTGTTGGTGATATGAACAGCTCTTGAGAAGGTTCTGAACAGAATAGACACAGACTTCCCTTTGCTAGAAGTTACATCCTTGGAAAATTTGTATATATTAAAATATTACAATCCTATTTTGGTATTTATCAAAAACAAAGTTACATTTTTCTTCACCAGGCTGCTGGGCATAGGTGGACTCCTGGAGCAGGGGTGGTGTAGCGGACACAGCAAGGCTGACCAGCCTCAGGGAGGCAGGAGAGGCTTCTGCAAGTAGTGACCCTGGTGCTGATGGCCATGGTCCTTCTTTCCAATGTGGGGCTATGGGCACTGTACTCAGAGCAATAGCCCAGTAGTCCCAGGGGATCCAGAGCAGTGGTGGCCCTGGGAGTTAAACCATTTCTTCTGGCATAAGGCGTTACTGTCAGGAAGTCTGGTGATAGAGAAGGTTGGAGACAAGATGGCAAAGTGGAAAGATTTGACTCACCTCCTCTCATGAAGACACCGACATTATAGCTAATTGCTAAATAGCTACACACACACACACACACACACACACACACACACACACAAGCCTGGAATGTACCAAAAAGGATATCTATATCCAAAGATAAAGAAGAAGCCACCATGAGATGTTGAAAGTGGCACATTTGTGATCCCATGTGCTGCAGAGCAGCTAAGTTGTGAGCCACAACTATAGAGCCTATGCTTTAGAGCCTCGGAACAACTATTGAGCCCATGTGCCACAACTACTGAAGCCCATGAGCCCTAGAGCCTGAGTTCCACACAGGAAAAGTCACCACAACAAGAAGCCTGCTCACCTCAACTAGAGAGTAGCCTCCACTCCCTGCAACAAGAGAAGAGCCTCTGGTGGCAGTGAAAACCCAGAATAGCCAAAAATCAATCAATAAAAATTTTTGAAAAATCAAATGTAATATATTTACTGTGATATACAGTAGAAATATGAGAAAATTAACTTAAATATAATAGTATATATTTTCAATATGTCAATGGCCACAGATATATGACAGTATATTAGGAGAGAAAATTAAATCACCTACAAGTACAGACTCATAGAGGCTTGTGATGTTGGAAACTCAGCCATCAAATGTGGTATTGCTGTTGGTGATATGAACAGCTCTTGAGAAGGTTCTGAACAGAATAGACACAGACTTCCCTTTGCTAGAAGTTACATCCTTGGAAAATTTGTATATATTAAAATATTACAATCCTATTTTGGTATTTATCAAAAACAAAGTTACATTTTTCTTCACCAGGCTGCTGGGCATAGGTGGACTCCTGGAGCAGGGGTGGTGTAGCGGACACAGCAAGGCTGACCAGCCTCAGGGAGGCAGGAGAGGCTTCTGCAAGTAGTGACCCTGGTGCTGATGGCCATGGTCCTTCTTTCCAATGTGGGGCTATGGGCACTGTACTCAGAGCAATAGCCCAGTAGTCCCAGGGGATCCAGAGCAGTGGTGGCCCTGGGAGTTAAACCATTTCTTCTGGCATAAGGCGTTACTGTCAGGAAGTCTGGTGATAGAGAAGGTTGGAGACAAGATGGCAAAGTGGAAAGATTTGACTCACCTCCTCTCATGAAGACACCGACATTATAGCTAATTGCTAAATAGCTACACACACACACACACACACACACACACACACACACACAAGCCTGGAATGTACCAAAAAGGATATCTATATCCAAAGATAAAGAAGAAGCCACCATGAGATGTTGAAAGTGGCACATTTGTGATACAACCAAATTCCATACCCACTGGATAGTCTACCCACAAGCTGAAAAAGAATTATATTACAGAGGTTCTCCCACTGTAGTGAAAGTTCTGAGCCCCATGGCAGACTTCCCAGCTTCAGGGCCTGGCATCAGGAGGAGTCTCTAGAGCATTTGGCTTTGAAGACCAGTGGAGTTCATAGAAATTCCATGGGACTGGGGGAACTAGAAACTCCACTTTCAGAGGGTGCACTCAAGGTCTTGTGTACACTGGGACCCAGAGGAAAAAGCAGTGACCTCATAAGAGCCAGGGTCAGACCAACCTGCTAGTATTGAATGGTCTCCTGCAGAGGCATGGGGCAGCTGTGGCTCACTATGGGGACAGAAACAATGGTGGTGATAGTTCCAGAGAGTACTTTTTGGCGTGAGCCCTCCTGAAGGCCATGATTTGCTCACCAATATCTGGCCCACTCAGCAGCTTGTAGGTTCCAGTGCTAAGATGCATCAGGTCAGACAACCAAAAGGGGTGGGAACACAACCCTACTCATCAGCAGCCAGTCAGCCTGAGGTCTTCTTGAGCCCACACATCCCCGACACAGCCCTCCCAGAAGAGGGACAAGACTCTGCGACACCCAACAGGAAGACACCAGCCCCTCGCACCAGGAGGCCCACCCTAATGGTGGGTCTTCTTAGACCAGCCTCACCCAGCACGGTGCAGACAGCAGAATCAAGAACTACATCCTGCAGCCTGCAGAACTCATGCCAGAGACACAGAATTTAAACAAAAATGAGACAGCAAAGGAGTATATTCCAAAGGAACAAAATAAAACCCCAGGAGAACAATTAAGTAAGGTGGATATAGGCAATCTATCTGAAAAAGAATTCATAATAATGATAGTAAAGATGACCTAATATCTTGGAAAAAAGAATGGAGGCATAGACTGAGAAGATACAAGAAATATTTAATGAAGAACTGGAAGACAAAAAGAATAAACAGAGTTGAACAATACAATAACTAAAAATATTTTTTAAAAAAACTAAGAAATCAATAGCAGAATAAATAAGGCAAAAGAAAAGATATGTGAGCTGGAAAAATGGTGTAAATCACTGCCATAGACCAGAATAGAGAAAAAGGAATGAAAAAAAGAAAACGAAGCCAGTTTAAGAGACCATTAGGACACCATTAAATGCCCCAAAATTCACATTATAGGGCTCCCGGAGGAGGAGAGAAAAAGAGCCTGAGAAATACCTGGAGATAATAGTTGAAAATTTCCCTAACATGGGAAAGGAAATAGTCACCCAAATTCAGGAAGCACAGAGGGTCCTATATAGGATAAACCCAAGGAGGAACATGCAGAGAGAATATTAATCAAATTGACAAACATTAAAGACAAACAACAAAAAAATAAAGACACAAAGGAAAAGCAACAAATAATATACACGGGAAGCTGCATAAAGTTATGAGCTGACTTCTCAACAGGACTCTGAAAGCCAGGAAGAAGTGGCACTGCGTAGTTAAAGTGATGAAAGGGAAAAACCGGCAACCAAGAATACTAGTTCAGATTCAACAAGGAGAAATCAAAAGCTTTACATGGAAGAAAAAGCTAAGAGAATTACACCAAACATACAGTAAAGGTAGGAAATCATCCACACACAAATATGATATCAAAGGCAGCAATCATGAGAAGAGTACAAATTGGAAATACATTTGGAATTAAGAGACCAACAACTTTAAACTATCTTATATATTTAAATGATATAAAGAGAGAGACTGCCATATTAAAACCTCATGGTAACCACAAACCAAAAATATACGATAGCCATGCACACAATAAAGAAAAAGGAATCCAAATGCAAGACTAAAGACACTTGTCAAAGCACAAGAGAGAAGAACAAAAATAGAAGGGAAGAAAAAAGACCCACAAAAACAAATCCAAAATAATTAACAACTTAACAATAAGAGCATACATATTAGTAATTGCCTTCAACATAAATGAATTAAATGCTCCAACCAAAAGACAGACCAGCTGAATGGATACAAAAACAAGACCCATATAAATAATGTCTACAAGCGACCCACTTCATATCTACAAACACATGAGAGTAAAGGGATAGAAAAAGTTATCCCATGAAAATAGAAAAAGAAAAAAAAACTGGAGCAGCAATACTCATTTAGACAGAATAGACTTTAAAGAGTTATAAATATGTATGTACCTAATATAGGATCACCTCAATATATAAAGTAAATTTTAAGAGCTTTAAAAGGAGAAATTGACAGTGATACTATTAGTGGGGGGCTTTAACACCTCACTTGCATCAATGGGCAAATCATCCAGACAAAAAAGTCAAGAAGAAATCACATGTCTTAAATGACACATTAGACGTGCTGGACTAAATTGATACTTATAGATAGAACATTCCATCTATTTACATTATAGAACATTTCATCTGAAAGGAACAAAGTGCACATTCTGGAACAGGTCACATGCTGAGTCATAAAGAAAGCCTTGGTAAATTTAAGAACATTTCAGTCATATCATGCCTCTTTTCTAACCACAACACTATGTGATTAGAAATCAACTATAAGAAAAATAGACATTAAAAAACCCACAAATATGAGGCAGCTAAAAAGTATGCTACTGATCAGCCAATGGATCACTGAAGAAAGAAAAGAGGTAATGGGAAAAAGTACCTAGAGAAAAAGAAAACAAGAACATAATTATCCAGAACAACTGGGATGCATCAAAAGCAGTTCTAAGAGGGATTCTAGTTCTAAGAGGGACTGTATTCTAGCAATATAGTCTGATCTTAGGAAACAGGATAAAGTTCAAATAAACAACCTAACCTTACACGTAAAGCAATCAGAGAAAGAAAAAGAAAGAAAACTCAAAAGTTTGTAGAAGGAAAGATCGGAGTAGAACTAAAATAGAGACAAAGAAAACAATAGCACAGATCAATGAAACTAAAAGCTGGCTTTTTGAAAGGATAAACAAAATTGATAAAACTTTACCCAGGCTCATCAAGAAAAAAAGGGAGAGAGATCAAGGCAAGAAAATTAGAAATGAAAAAGGAGAAATTATAACTGACACAGAAAAGTACAAAGGATCACTACTACTACAGCAACTGTATGACAATAAACTGGACAGCTTAGAAGAAATAGACATATTCTTAGAAATACAATCTCCCAAGAATGAACCAAGCAGAAAGTAGAAATATGAATCAGTTCAGTTCAGCCACTCAATTGTGACCTACTCTTTGTGATCTCATGGACTGTGGTATGCCAGCCTTCCCTGTCCTTCATCTCCTGGAGTTTGCTCAAACTCATGTACATTGACTCCGTGATGCCGTCCAACCATTTCATCCTCTATTAGCCCCTTCTCCTGCCTTATATTCAAATTAAAAATATGAACAGGCCAATCAAAAGTACTGAAATCGAAAATGTCATTTAAAAACTCCCAGCAAACAAAAGTCCAGGACCAGAAGGCTTTATAGGTGAGTTCTGTCAACCATTATTCCCCAAAAATTACGGAGGAAGGAAAACACCCAAACTCATTCTATATAGCCACCACTATACCCTGATATGAAAATAGACAAAGATACCACAGAAAGAAAATGAAAGGATTATATCACTGATTAACATAGATGCAAAAATCCTCAAAATACTTGCAAAATGAGTCCAACAATACATTAAAAGGGTTATACACCGCAATCAAGTGGAATTTATGCCCAAGATGCAAGCATTTTTCAACATCAGCAAATCAATTAGCATGATTGTGATACACCACAACAATAAACTGAAGAATAAAAACCATATTGCCATCTCAATAAATGCAGGAAAAGCTTTGACAGAATTCAACAACCACTTATGATAAAAACTCTTCAGAAAGTGGGCATAGGAGGAATATTCCTCAAGATGATAAAGGCCAGGTATGACTAACTCACAGCTAATGTTATACTCAGTGGAAAGCTGAAAACATTTCCTCTTAAGATCAGGAACAAGACAAGGATATCTACTCTGCCTCCTTCTATTAAACATAGCTTTGCAAGTTCTAGCCATGGCAACTAGAAAAGAAAAAGAAATGCTAAAAATCCAAATTGGAAAAGGAGAAGTAAAGCTGTCACTGTTTGCTAGATGACATGATACTGTACATTGTTGTTGTTGTTCAGTTGCTCAGTTATATGTCTGACTCTTTGCGAGCCCATGGACTGCAGCACACCAGACTTCCCTGTCCATCATCTCCTGGAATTTGTTCAAACTTATGTTCATTGAGTCAGTGATGCCATCTTGTCCTCTTTCAACTGCTTCTCCTCCTGCTTTCAATCTTTCCCAACATCAGGGTCTTTTCTAAAGAGTTGGCTCTTTGCATCAGGTGACCTTAGTATTGGAGCTTCAGCTTCAGCATCAATCCTTCCAATGATTCTTCAGGGTGATTTCCTTTAGTTTGATCTCCTTGCAGTCCAGGGGACTTTCAAGAGTATTCTCCAACACCGTAGTTCAAAAGAATCAGTTCTTTGGTGCTCAGCCTTTTTTATAGTCCAACACTCACATCCATACATGACTACTGGAAAAACTGCAGTTTTAATGATATGGGCCTTTGTTGGTAACTGTTTTTTAATACTCTGTCTAGGTGTGTCATAGCTTTTCTTCCAAGGAGCAAGTGTCTTTTAATTTCATGGCCACAGTCACCATCTGCTGTGATTTTGGAGCCAAAGAAAATAAAATCTCTCACTGTTTCTATTGTTTCCCTATCTATTTGCCATGAAATGATAGGACAGGATGCCATGATCACAGTTTTTTGAATGTTGAGTTTTAAGCCAGCTTTTGACTCTTCTCTTTCACTTTCATCAAGAGGCTGTTTAGTTCCTCTTCTCTTTCTGCCATAAGGATGGTGTCATCTGCATATCTGAGGTTATTGATATTTCTCCTGGCAATCTTGATTCCAGCTTGTGCTTCTTCCAGCCCAGCGTTTCTCATGATGTACTCTGCATATAAGTTAAATAAGCAGGGTGACAATATACAGCCTTGATGTACTCCTTTTCCTATTTGGAACCAGTCTGTTGTTCCGTGTAAGGTTCTAGCTGTTGCTTCTTGACCTGCATACAAGATTTCTCAGGAGGCAGGTAAGGTGGTCTGTTATTCCCATTTCTTAAAACATTTTCCACAGTTTGTTGAGATCTACGCAATCAAAGGCTATAAAGCCTTTTTATCATGGTCAGCGATGCAGAAGTAGATGTTTTTCTGAAATTCTCTTGCTTTTTCTGTGTTGGCAGATGTTGACGGCTTGATCTTTGGTTCCTCTGTCTTTTCTATGATAACTATACCTAGAAAATGCTAAAGTTGATACCTGAAAATACTAGAGCTCATTGATGAATTCAGTAAAGTTTCAGGGTATAAAGTTAATGCACAAAAAACTCTTGTATTTATAAACACTGACAATGAAAGTTTGAGAAGAGAAATTAAGGAAAGAATTCCATTTACCATCCCATAAAGAATAAAATGTCTAGGAGTAAAGCTACTTAAGGAGACAAAATTACATGTACTCCAAAAACCAGAAGCTACTGATGAAAGTAGATAAGAACAGAATGATTCTTCAGGGTGATTTCCTTTAGTTTGATCTCCTTGCAGTCTAAGGGACTCTCAAGAGTATTCTCCAACACCGTAGTTCAAAAGAATCAGTTCTTTGGTGCTCAGCCTTTTTTATAGTCCAACACTCACATCCATACATGACTACTGGAAAAACTGCAGTTTTAATGATATGGGCCTTTGTTGGTAACTGTTTTTTAATACTCTGTCTAGGTGTGTCATAGCTTTTCTTCCAAGGAGCAAGTGTCTTTTAATTTCATGGCCACAGTCACCATCTGCTGTGATTTTGGAGCCAAAGAAAATAAAATCTCTCACTGTTTCTATTGTTTCCCTATCTATTTGCCATGAAATGATAGGACAGGATGCCATGATCACAGTTTTTTGAATGTTGAGTTTTAAGCCAGCTTTTCACTCTTCTCTTTCACTTTCATCAAGAGGCTCTTTAGTTCCTCTTCACTTTCTGCCATAAGGGTGGTGTCATCTGCATATCTGAGGTTATTGATATTTCTCCCAGCAATCTTGATTCCAGCTTGTGCTTCTTCCAGCCCAGCATTTCTCATGATGTACTCTGCATATAAGTTAAATAAGCAAGGTGACAATATACAGCCTTGATGTACTCCTTTTCCTATTTGGAACAAGTCCATTGTTCCGTGTAAGGTTCTAGCTGTTGCTTCTTGACCTGCATACAAGATTTCTCAGGAGGCAGGTAAGGTGGTCTGTTATTCCCATTTCTTAAAACATTTTCCACAGTTTGTTGAGATCTACGCAATCAAAGGCTATAAAGCCTTTTTATCATGGTCAGCGATGCAGAAGTAGATGTTTTTCTGAAATTCTCTTGCTTTTTCTGTGTTGGCAGATGTTGACGGCTTGATCTTTGGTTCCTCTGTCTTTTCTATGATAACTATACCTAGAAAATGCTAAAGTTGATACCTGAAAATACTAGAGCTCATTGATGAATTCAGTAAAGTTTCAGGGTATAAAGTTAATGCACAAAAAACTCTTGTATTTATAAACACTGACAATGAAAGTTTGAGAAGAGAAATTAAGGAAAGAATTCCATTTACCATCCCATAAAGAATAAAATGTCTAGGAGTAAAGCTACTTAAGGAGACAAAATTACATGTACTCCAAAAACCATAAGCTACTGATGAAAGAGATCAAAGATTACAGAAACAGATGGAAAGACATACCATGTTCTTGGGTTGGAAGAATCAAGATTTTGAAAATGACTATACTATTCAAGGCAATCTACAGAATCAAGGCAATCTCTATCAAATTTCCAATGTGATTTTTGCAGACCTAGAACAAAATATCTTAAAATTTATGTGGAAATACAAAATACCCAGAATAGCCAAAGGAATCTTGAAAAAGAAAAACAATCCAGTTCTCTGACTTCAGACTATACTATAAAGCTACATTAATCAAAGCAATAGAGTACTCACAAAAAGATTTGTAGATAAATGTTTGGAACAGAATAGAATGCCCAGAAATAAACTCATATACCTATGATCAATTAATCTATGACAAAGGATGCAAGAATATACAGTGGAGAAAAACATCCTCTTCAATAAGTGGTCCTGGAAAAATTGTACAGCTCTATGTAGAAGAATGAAATTGGAACATTCTTTAACACCATACACAAAAGTAAACTCAAAATTGATTAATATCTAAATGTAAGACTAGCTACTATAAAACTCTTAGAGGAAAACATAGGCAGAATATTCTTTGACATAAATTTCAGAAAGATCTTTTGTAATCCACCTCCTTTAATAATGAAAATAAAACCAAAAATAAACAGATGGGACCTAATTATGCATAATAGCTTCTGTACAGCAAAGGAAACCAAAAGCAATACAAAAAGACAAACAAAAGAATGAAAGAAAATATTTGCAAATGATGAAACTGACAAGGGATTAATCTCTAAAATATACAAACTACACATGCAACTGAATATGGAAAAAACAAACAATCCAAGCCTCCCCATGATAACTATACCTAGAAAATGCTAAAGTTGATACCTGAAAATACTAGAGCTCATTGATGAATTCAGTAAAGTTTCAGGGTATAAAGTTAATGCACAAAAAACTCTTGTATTTATAAACACTGACAATGAAAGTTTGAGAAGAGAAATTAAGGAAAGAATTCCATTTACCATCCCATAAAGAATAAAATGTCTAGGAGTAAAGCTACTTAAGGAGACAAAATTACATGTACTCCAAAAACCATAAGCTACTGATGAAAGAGATCAAAGATTACAGAAACAGATGGAAAGACATACCATGTTCTTGGGTTGGAAGAATCAAGATTTTGAAAATGACTATACTATTCAAGGCAATCTACAGAATCAAGGCAATCTCTATCAAATTTCCAATGTGATTTTTGCAGACCTAGAACAAAATATCTTAAAATTTATGTGGAAATACAAAATACCCAGAATAGCCAAAGGAATCTTGAAAAAGAAAAACAATCCAGTTCTCTGACTTCAGACTATACTATAAAGCTACATTAATCAAAGCAATAGAGTACTCACAAAAAGATTTGTAGATAAATGTTTGGAACAGAATAGAATGCCCAGAAATAAACTCATATACCTATGATCAATTAATCTATGACAAAGGATGCAAGAATATACAGTGGAGAAAAACATCCTCTTCAATAAGTGGTCCTGGAAAAATTGTACAGCTCTATGTAGAAGAATGAAATTGGAACATTCTTTAACACCATACACAAAAGTAAACTCAAAATTGATTAATATCTAAATGTAAGACTAGCTACTATAAAACTCTTAGAGGAAAACATAGGCAGAATATTCTTTGACATAAATTTCAGAAAGATCTTTTGTAATCCACCTCCTTTAATAATGAAAATAAAACCAAAAATAAACAGATGGGACCTAATTATGCATAATAGCTTCTGTACAGCAAAGGAAACCAAAAGCAATACAAAAAGACAAACAAAAGAATGAAAGAAAATATTTGCAAATGATGAAACTGACAAGGGATTAATCTCTAAAATATACAAACTACACATGCAACTGAATATGGAAAAAACAAACAATCCAAGCCAAAAAAAGATGTGGGGCAGAAGACCTAAATAGACATTTCTCCAAAGAATATATGGTCAAAAAGCATAAAAAATATACATAACATCACTAATTATTAGAGAAATGCAAATCAAAAGTACTATGAGGTATCACCTCACACTGGTCAGAATTGCCATCATCATAATGTCCACAAACAACAAATGCTGGAATAGATTTGGAGAAAAGGAAATCTTTCTATACTGTTGGTGTGAATATAAATTGGTATAGCCATTATGAACAATAGTATGAAGGTTCCCTAAGAAACTGACAATAGAGCTACTGTACAATCCAACAATCCCATTCCTGGGCATATATCCAGAAAGTGAAAGTGTTAGTTGCTCAGTCATGTCCAATTCTTTGGGACCGCGTGGCCTAGCCTACCAAGCTTCTCTTTCCATGGGATTCTCCAGGCAAGAATAGTGGACTGGATAACCATTCACTTCTCCAAGGGATCCTCCGAACTCAGGGATCATACCCTCATCTCCTGCACTTCAGGCAGATTCTTTACCTTCTGAGTCTCCAGGGAAACCCATATATCCTGAGAAAACTGTAATTTGAAAAGATCCATGCATCCCAATGTTCAGTACAGCACTATTTACAATAGCCAAGTCATGGAAACAGCCTAAATGTGCATTAACAGATGAATGAATAAAGGCCATGTGCTACATTTATACAATGGGATACCGTTCAGCAGTAAAAAAAGAAAAAAAGAAGAATGAAGTAATGCCATTTGTAGCACCCTAGACTAGAGATTGTCATACTGAGTGAAGTAAGTCACACAGAGAATGACAGATATCATATGATACCACATATGTGGAATATCAAAAAATGGGAAAAAGATCTAAATAGACATCTCAACAAAGAGGACATACAGATGGCCCAAAAGCACATGAAATGATGCTCAATCTCACTTATTATTAGAGAAATGCAAATCAAAACTACACCTCACATCCATCAGAATGGCCATCATCAACAAATCAAGACAATAAATGCTGGAGACAGCACGGAGAAAAGGGAACACTCTTGCATTGCTGGTGGGAATGTAAATTGATGCATCTACTATGGAAGACAGTATGGAGATTCCTTAAAAAACTAAAAATAGAATCACCATACGACCCAGAAATGCCACTATTAGGCTTATACCCAGATAAAATCAAAACTGAAAGAAGCACCTGTACCCCAATGTTCATTGCAGCTCTCTATACAATAGCTAGAACATGGAAGCAATCTAGATGTCCATCGACAAATGAATGGATAAAGAAGCTCTGGTACGTATAATGCAATACTACTCAGCTGTAAAAAGAAATGCAGAAGAATCAGTCCTAATGAGGTCACTGGATCTAGAAACTATCATAAAAAGTGAAGTAAGTCAAAAATAGAAAGATGAGTACAGTATACTAACACATATATATGAAATCTAGTAAAAGGGTAATGGTTACACATGCAGTGAAGCGATGAAAAAACGGACATGGAGAATAGACATATGGACATTGTGGAGAATAGACATATGGACATTGTGGGGAATGAACAGTGGATGGGAGGCATAGAAACCTATACTATCATATGGGAAAAAAATAGCTATTGTCATTGCACTGCGGGAATAGGAGTTCCTACAAGAGAGTGCAACAGCCTGGAAGGGTGGGATGGGGGGCGCTGGGAGTGGGGAGGGGACCAGGGATATGCATATGACTGATCTGGGAACATACATGTCTGTGAACAACAAAACTCTGTAAAAACTTTTTAAAAAAATAAAATAAAAGTGATATAAATGAACTTATTTACAGGACAGATTCACAGACTTAAAAAACACATTTATGGCTATCAGAGGAGAAAGGAGGGGGAGGAGGGATAAATTAGGAGGTTATGACTAATGTATACAGAGTACTGTATATAGAATAGATAATCAACAGGGTCTTATTGCATAGCACAGAAACTCAGTATTCTGTTATTACCTATATGGGGTAGAAGTCTGAAAAGGAATAGATATACATGTATCCATTTTTATGTGTATCTAGATATATGTGTATAACTGTATCACTTTGCGATACACATAAAACTAATACAACATTGTAAACCAACTATACTCCGATATAAAATAAAAATTAAAAATAACATCAATCAATAAAGCAAAGGTATGTTATTCTCTTAGATAAACAAGGTTTTCATCTACATAAATGAATGTTCTAGTTAGACCATCTACAGGCATGGAGAACCCAGGACACTTCCTCTTTGAATGGGACAAGCTTTCAAATTGCAAGACATATGGGACATCTGGCTGCCACCCACACCTGAAAGTAAACTCCCTATCACTTTTATAAACAAAAATGCCCTGCAGGCTTGGCACCAGTCCTGTTGAATCCAGGACACATCTAGTACCACATTACTGGCACCATCTTCAACTTTATTTAATATGTGCTTGTTTTCCAAAGTACCTTCCAATTAATTCAAGTGCTCTGAAGTGTTTAGACTAATTTGCATTCACAGGGTATGAACTCGACCATTCCTTCACAAATATGCACTTTTTCCCTCTAACATGGCTCTTTTCTTACATTATAACTTTGCTGACTTCAACAGTTAGCTGCTAAAAAGCATAAGCTAACTGTGCTCTAACTCTGTATACCTCCCACCAAAGTAGGGCATCTCCCACCTTTATCAGTGATCCTAGAACAGCATACCTGCTCGCTTGAATGCAGCTCTAGTCTCTTTGGCCATTTTGCCAGGTGTAGCTATGGCAAAACCTTCCCTACTGATTCCCACTCCTGCCCACTAACTCCACATATATTTATTCCCATCTCCTATCAGCCCTTTTCTTCAAATTCCAAAGGAATTTGGTAGAACTCTCCTGGATATTTTACAGTGAAAAAATCTTGAAAACTGAATCTCTGGTTTCATATAGCAAATGCAGAATGAAATAAATGGAGCCAAGTCTACTATTAAGGAGTGACAACGACCTGACCTTTACATCTCTGACTGTAGCTATAAAACAATCTTCACCTCTGAAATGGCAGAATACTCCACACTCTGAGGTTTACAATGACAAACACTTATTCTCAAGTTCATTGTTGACTTCAACTGGACTAACAGGTTCAGCTGTGCTGGGCAGCTCTGCTTCAAGTTGTGGGTTAGTTGGGCTTTAGCATGGGTTCAGGTTTGCCCCATATTCTTCATTCTGGGGCCCAGGGGCAGCAATGCCCCTGAGGCTTGGGCTTTTCTTGACAAATCACTGGAACCCAAGAGTATGAGTCCATTACTGAAGCATATTTAAAGCTGCTGTTTATATCACACCTGCTGATTTTCCAGTGGCCAAAGCATGTCACATGACCAAGCCCCAAAGCAGGAAAACAGACTTCATTCCAAGGGAGAGATGGACTGAATATTTGTTGAACCATAACCGAGTGCAACAAAGTGGCAACCCTTTTCATAGTAAAATAGTCTGTGATTAGTAGAACATTTTGGATTTTATGACCAAAACACAGCAAATATATCAAAAGCAATATCAGTACTTACTGGAATAACAACCAGAACTGAGCCCCTTTTGTGCATGTACACATACGTACTCCTTCTGCCACACCTAGCACATTCAGTCTGTCATGGAGTCATGGTTTCCTTACTCTTCCTTCAGTGACAAAAGACAGAGCTATATAGTTTGGAATAGAGCCTCAGGTGTTTCTCTAATGGGAAAAATGGGGGAAAATTATTTCTCTCCCATCTTCCCTCTCTGCCAGTTATTCCTTTTCTGAAGCACACTGAAATTTAAGAAACTTTTATTGTTCCTCTCCCTTAAGTGAATCAACTGCATAAATTAAAAGATAGTCAATATCTTCACCATGATGGAAGTCTATGTAATTAGAAAAAGATATTAACACTTCTTTGGCTTTTTAAAACATCAAAAATTAGGATGGATAAATAAGTGGTGGGTATATTATTTTAATGAATACTAGACAGCAATGAAAATGTATAGTATTTACTTTATGTAACTGGACAAGTTACAGCTACATTCAACAACATGTGTGAATCTGGTAAACACAATGTTGAATGAAGTAAGTCAGGAACAAAGAATATACAGTAATTCCATTTATAGGAAGTTCAAAAAGAAGGCAAAAAATACACTGGCATTTGAATATGCTTAGGTGGAAGACCCATAAATAAAAGCAAGGAAATGATTTTCATAAAAAATCAGGATGATGTTTACCTTTATTGGGGATGGTAGTGATTGAGAGAAGTAGGAGGGAACCAGGGAACACTGAGTACGTGGACATTGTTCTGTGATAAGTCATCAAATGGTACATGTTTGTTCCTTGAACTTTTCTGTGCAAGTATTATGTTTACTGCTAAAGGCTTAAAATGTCTAAGGATCCCATTACTGAAGCATATTTAAAGCTGCTGTTTATATCACACCTGCTGATTTTCCAGTGGCCAAAGCATGTCACATGACCAAGCCCCAAAGCAGGAAAACAGACTTCATTCCAAGGGAGAGATGGACTGAATATTTGTTGAACCATAACCGAGTGCAACAAAGTGGCAACCCTTTTCATAGTAAAATAGTCTGTGATTAGTAGAACATTTTGGATTTTATGACCAAAACACAGCAAATATATCAAAAGCAATATCAGTACTTACTGGAATAACAACCAGAACTGAGCCCCTTTTGTGCATGTACACATACGTACTCCTTCTGCCACACCTAGCACATTCAGTCTGTCATGGAGTCATGGTTTCCTTACTCTTCCTTCAGTGACAAAAGACAGAGCTATATAGTTTGGAATAGAGCCTCAGGTGTTTCTCTAATGGGAAAAATGGGGAAAATTATTTCTCTCCATCTTCCCTCTCTGCCAGTTATTCCTTTTCTGAAGCACACTGAAATTTAAGAAACTTTTATTGTTCCTCTCCCTTAAGTGAATCAACTGCATAAATTAAAAGATAGTCAATATCTTCACCATGATGGAAGTCTATGTAATTAGAAAAAGATATTAACACTTCTTTGGCTTTTTAAAACATCAAAAATTAGGATGGATAAATAAGTGGTGGGTATATTATTTTAATGAATACTAGACAGCAATGAAAATGTATAGTATTTACTTTATGTAACTGGACAAGTTACAGCTACATTCAACAACATGTGTGAATCTGGTAAACACAATGTTGAATGAAGTAAGTCAGGAACAAAGAATATACAGTAATTCCATTTATAGGAAGTTCAAAAAGAAGGCAAAAAATACACTGGCATTTGAATATGCTTAGGTGGAAGACCCATAAATAAAAGCAAGGAAATGATTTTCATAAAAAATCAGGATGATGTTTACCTTTATTGGGGATGGTAGTGATTGAGAGAAGTAGGAGGGAACCAGGGAACACTGAGTACGTGGACATTGTTCTGTGATAAGTCATCAAATGGTACATGTTTGTTCCTTGAACTTTTCTGTGCAAGTATTATGTTTACTGCTAAAGGCTTAAAATGTCTAAGGATCCCATGGTATTTGGTCCCATCAATTTTGTCTTTACATGCCATAAAATGTAATAATAACAGCACACTTCAACTCTAGTTTTAATTTAGTCCACATGTATTCAATCCCTTCTCTATGTGTGTCTTCCTATTTATCAGTTTTGTGGGGTTTTCTTCTAATTGTTGTCTGTCCACATTGGATAAGTAATAGATTTCCTTCTAACCATTTTATTTGTGATTAAAATTAAGGATAAATATTAGATCACACTAAATGGCCATTTATTTCTATCCACACCTAGAAACTATGCCCTAGCTCCTCCCAGACTTTGTTTAGGTAGGTACTCAGTACTCACTTCACCCTTAGACTGGTGAAGGACTATACTGGTGAAAATCTGTAAGTAATAGTAGAAAAACCACTTCACCACTTAATGACACATTAATGTACAGATTTTGTGTATATAAAGGCATTTTCTGATGAAGACATCACAGTGCTCCTTGGTAGGATCAAAGGGAAATGTGAACAAGAGGCAGATCAGTGTATATATAAATAGAAAACTAGACAGAGGTGTCAGGCATACCACGTAGAGAAGGTCTGTGGAAAATCCTCTCCCTCTTTTCTGGGCCCTCAGATTTATAAACCTAATGTAAATTATCACCTTTGTATTTTTTGTCTAGAGCTCCTGTTCTAAAACCATTTTACTTCCTGTTTCCACCTGAAAAAGGGTACAGTAAAAGAGGCTCCTTACTATGCTTCAATAGTATCTTAATTATTTAATACTTTCAAGCATATGTGATATGGGTGGTTTGGGGAGAGGTTAGTCTTGGCAATTTCCTTAAATACAGTTTATCCTTGACTATAAGGTTCACTTATATGTGGATCATTTTTGTGTAGTAAATACTGTAGTACTACACAATCCACAGTTGATTGAATCGTGGATGTTGAACTGGCAGGTACAGAGGGGTGACTATGATTTATATGTAGATTTTCCACCTTGAAGAAGCCCTAATTTTTGCATTGTTCAAATGTCAGCTGTATATTGCTTATTTGACTGAAAAAAGAAAAGCTGTTAAGAGTTGGGGAATGGTTCCCACTGATTACCTGATTGTTCCTATTAGATAGTGAAAATTAAACCCACCCATGAATTGTATGTTTTAACTTTAGACTTCTACCATGATTACTCAGATGGGTAGATTGCATGCTGTTGCATCTGTATCTTTCCTTGGGGCAATGAGATTATATGGGATAATGTCTTGGTTATTCACTTTTTAAAATATGGTACTTTGTCAATCATCTTTAGTCTAGGAATCAGGATATCGTTCACAATGACAATATACTCATAAAAATATAAACATTACTGATTATTTAAAGAGAATAAACAAAAAACCTAGACAGTGTGTTGAAAAGCAGAGACATTACTCTGCCAACGAAGGTCCGTATAGTCAAGGCAATGGTCTTCCCAGCGGTCACTTACAGTTGTGAGAGCTGGACCATAAAGAAGGCAGACAACAAAGAATTGATGCCTTCAAATTACAGTGCTGAAGAAGACTTCTGAATCTTGTACAGCAAGGAGATCAAACCAGTCAATCTTAAAGGAAATCAACCCTGAATACTCATTAGAAGGACTGATACTGAAGCTGAAGCTCCAGTATTTTGGTCACCTGATGCAAATAGCCAACTCATTAGAAAAGTCCCTGTTGTTGAGAAAGACTGAAGGCAGGAGGAGAAGGAGACAACAGAGAATGAGATGGTTGGATGGCATCACTGATGCAATGGACGTGAACTTGGACAAACTTCGAGAGATGGTGAAGGACAGGGAGGCCTGCTGTGCTGCAGTCCATGTGATATGGGGTTGCAGAGTCAGATATGACTGGGTAACTGAACAACAACAACAACAAAGCAAAAAATAAATAAATATTTATAAACCTTCACACATTAAATATATAAAATTTCAAAAGCCATAAGTACTCCTAAAAAACATTGAGTTTCTTTAGAACTTGATTGTCAAAGTAATCAAAGTGCTTACAAATTTCTGAGTCAGCAAAATTAGGAACATTTAGAAACTAACATGCATTACAAATGACATGAGTAGGAGAGATTGTATCCATCTTATTTACCACTATATCCTGGGCATAATGCCTGGCACATTTTAGGTGTTCACAAAAAATTTTTAAATGGGTAAATGAATGTCTGTTGTGGACATTGTGAGTTGGCAATATTATATATGTTATGTAACTTTCATAATAAAGTTAAAAGTTATGCTTTGGAATTCCTATTTTATAGATGTAGAGATTGATACTCAGGGAGGATAAAGAGTTGCCAAAGGTCACACAACCAGGAAATGGCAGCGATGGGACCCAAACTGATTAGCCTGACACCAATTCCAGCTCCTGCTCAATAGTGTTCATTTTAGCAAACTGCCATTTGCCTTCCCAACAGCTTTCCCTCGTCATCCTTAACCAACCCTAATTTTGTTTAATGTCCTATTCCCACAGATGACTCAGGTAAATCCTGATTGGTCAAAGCCAAAATAATGTCTTCATTCTCCTTGCCTGTGACCAGTTTTGGGGTTTGGAACATGATCTGGTTTTGTCTAGTGAGTTTGGGAGGAACTATTCTGATGGTAGGGGCAGAGGAAGTGGTCTGGAAAATTGTTACTGCTTTTTTAACAAAGAAACATAAGAGAGAAACAGACCTTTCTCTGACTGCTGAATGTTGCTGTGTCAGGTTATGATGCCAGAGTGCTGAAGCCATCTTGAAGGGAGCCAGAAGACATGCTTAAGTGCCTAACATGCTGTTGGGTGGTCAGGGTTGCTCAGTAGGTGGTAACTATCAATCAAGTCTGTGATTTTGGGCAGCCAGTTACTTGAGAGCATGGCTGCCAGCTATCTAACCTGAGAGGCAGTAGCTCTGCAATGCTGACTTTTTCAAAACTAACTCCAACACAGTTATAAAAAAAATCTCTATTCCAAAGGAGCACATAAAATGAAATGCTACTAGAGTTTTAGTAATTATTTTATGGAAATGGGATATCTTCACATGTTCATTATGTCACTAAGTTACTGAGTGCCAAGTGCCAGGACCATGGGAAGTACTTGAAAAGAAGAACTTAAAAGAACAAGGAGACACTCAGCCAGCCTGCTCAAGAAAAGGAAAGGTCAGAGAAGATGACCCACAGAAGTTTCTACCCCACGACTGCCAAGAAGGGACATTTGAATGGAGCCTGAAAAGACCAGTGGGAGTTATCCAGGTAAGGAAAAAGAGGAAAGGGGATATTCTTTTCAAAGGAGGTAGCCTATGGGATCCATGGTGGTCTGAGAGACTGACACAAGTGGGGAAGCATAAGTAATTGAGCATGTAAGATTCAGGTCAGAAGAATTGGAAAAGGATTCTAGAGAGGTGAACAGAGGTGCTGGAGCCCAGCTTTGCAAGCACTAGTGAGTTACTGATGGATATCAAGGATGTAAAGAACATGATACACTTTGGCAGCAGGAAGAAGAATGTTTTGGAGTGAAAGGAAATGGTGAGAGATGGTGTATAGGAGAGAAGAAATGAAGTGAACCTGTTAGGCATATGGTTGAGATGGAACTTGGTGACTAGATATGAGGAATGAGAGAATAGTGGTAAGAAGTCAGCAAAGAAAAGTAGGGCTGGAGAGTGGCAGTGGGGCTGTGTGCTGTGGGTTCTGGGAAGGGCAGAGACCATGAGTTAGTGATGCCAGTGTACAGGGGTGAGTGATGTGCTTAGTGTGGTATTAGAAGTAAAGAAAACTGAATTGATCCATATTTCAGTAACTATTACAAAAGGAAAAAGAAGCAAGAAGTTGGAGGTATTGTTAAAGAGACAGTTCGAAGTGCCAAACCAAAGTAAGATGAAGGAAGCAAAAGCAAAATAAACTCTTAACACCTTGAGTGAATAGGACTTTAGTCACAGTCGCCATGGATACACTGGTATGATTGTAACAGCGAGGATAATAGGACACTGTGGTGAGTTAGTTGAACTAGCTCATTTCAGATTTTACAAGTGGTATAGCTCCAGGTGGTAATAAGAGCTCATGTTTACAAGTGGTATCCAAGAGAGCACATAAAATGAAATGCTACTAGAGTTTTAGTAATTATTTTATGGAAATGGGATATCTTCACATGTTCATTATGTCACTAAGTTACTGAGTGCCAAGTGCCAGGACCATGGGAAGTACTTGAAAAGAAGAACTTAAAAGAACAAGGAGACACTCAGCCAGCCTGCTCAAGAAAAGGAAAGGTCAGAGAAGATGACCCACAGAAGTTTCTACCCCACGACTGCCAAGAAGGGACATTTGAATGGAGCCTGAAAAGACCAGTGGGAGTTATCCAGGTAAGGAAAAAGAGGAAAGGGGATATTCTTTTCAAAGGAGGTAGCCTATGGGATCCATGGTGGTCTGAGAGACTGACACAAGTGGGGAAGCATAAGTAATTGAGCATGTAAGATTCAGGTCAGAAGAATTGGAAAAGGATTCTAGAGAGGTGAACAGAGGTGCTGGAGCCCAGCTTTGCAAGCACTAGTGAGTTACTGATGGATATCAAGGATGTAAAGAACATGATACACTTTGGCAGCAGGAAGAAGAATGTTTTGGAGTGAAAGGAAATGGTGAGAGATGGTGTATAGGAGAGAAGAAATGAAGTGAACCTGTTAGGCATATGGTTGAGATGGAACTTGGTGACTAGATATGAGGAATGAGAGAATAGTGGTAAGAAGTCAGCAAAGAAAAGTAGGGCTGGAGAGTGGCAGTGGGGCTGTGTGCTGTGGGTTCTGGGAAGGGCAGAGACCATGAGTTAGTGATGCCAGTGTACAGGGGTGAGTGATGTGCTTAGTGTGGTATTAGAAGTAAAGAAAACTGAATTGATCCATATTTCAGTAACTATTACAAAAGGAAAAAGAAGCAAGAAGTTGGAGGTATTGTTAAAGAGACAGTTCGAAGTGCCAAACCAAAGTAAGATGAAGGAAGCAAAAGCAAAATAAACTCTTAACACCTTGAGTGAATAGGACTTTAGTCACAGTCGCCATGGATACACTGGTATGATTGTAACAGCGAGGATAATAGGACACTGTGGTGAGTTAGTTGAACTAGCTCATTTCAGATTTTACAAGTGGTATAGCTCCAGGTGGTAATAAGAGCAATGGCATAAGTTATTGATATCTGTGTGGAGATGCAGGTCATTGGAGTTGAAGAAGTCAAGGTACTGAGTATTGGAAGGGTCCATCCACATGACCATTAAAGCAGGACAGGGCTTCCCTGGTGGTCCAGTGGGTAAGGACACCGCCTTGCAGTGCAAGGGGCACCGGTTCGATCCCTGGCCTGGGAAGATCCCACGTGCCGCAGAGCGGCTGGACCCATGTGTCCAATTACTGAGCCGGAGCTCTGGAGTGCATGCGCCCGGAGCCGGCACTCTGCGACAACAGAGGCCACCGCGATGGGAGGCCCACATGGGCCAAAGAACAAAGATGGATGAAAAAATGGACAAATGAAAGACCAATAGAAGTGGTCCGCCTGCTCCCCTCCCTCCCCACCCCACCCCCACCAAAATAAATAAATAAATAAATCAAAAAAAAAAAAAAAAAGAAAGCAGGATAGTGGCAGACTTGAGGTGGAGAGAAAAATCATCAGCCATGTTCCAAAATCTCTGATGCATACAAGAAAAATAAGAACGGCTAGCAGATAGCATATTTGAGAGGTACAAGATCAAAGGAAGAAGCATTTTTACAGGAGAATGAAGGAATATCAAATGAGAAAGTGGAAGCAGTCATTTTGCACTTACTGTGTGCCATGTACTTACTTATTTACATACTGAGTTTTCCAAGTACTTGGTAAAGCTCATTAAATTCTCCCCTATGAGATGAATATTGTTATTATTCCCCATTTTGCAAATGAGGAAACTGAAGCTCCGAGACACTGAACAACTTGTTCAAGGTACTGAGCCATGATTCCAGTGCAGGCAGTGAGATGACAAAGTCCACACACTTACCCACATCATTATCCTGCTGAGTCTGCTGGACGAGTGTGGCCAGCCCCTGTGGTTAAGTGGAAAGTTCAAGAACAAACAGCCTCCACTTGAGTGAAGGGTAGAGGTAGTGCCTGGGGTGGAGAGCCATTCAAAAAAAACAGAACGTGACTGGTTCTTGATAACATCGACTCTCATATGTTTTCTAGTCTATTTTATTTAGTACTTAACTGTAATAGTGTGCCTTTGAACTATGTGTTAATGTGTAAACTGCCTCAGGCCTTTTAGACGTGGGTGTGGTAGCAATGGCATAAGTATTGATCTTTGGAGGCAGGCAGGGGGCTACTGAGTATTGGAAGGGTCCATCCACATGACCATTAAAGCAGGACAGGGCTTCCCTGGTGGTCCAGTGGGTAAGGACACTGCCTTGCAGTGCAAGGGGCACCGGTTCGATCCCTGGCCTGGGAAGATCCCACGTGCCGCAGAGCGGCTGGACCCATGTGTCCAATTACTGAGCCGGAGCTCTGGAGTGCATGCGCCCAGAGCCGGTGCTCTGCGACAACAGAGGCCACCGCGATGGGAGGCCCACATGGGCCAAAGAACAAAGATGGATGAAAAAATGGACAAATGAAAGACCAATAGAAGTGGTCCGCCTGCTCCCCTCCCTCCCCACCCCACCCCCACCAAAATAAATAAATAAATCAAAAAAAGAAAAAGAAAGCAGGATAGTGGCAGACTTGAGGTGGAGAGAAAAATCATCAGCCATGTTCCAAAATCTCTGATGCATACAAGAAAAATAAGAACGGCTAGCAGATAGCATATTTGAGAGGTACAAGATCAAAGGAAGAAGCATTTTTACAGGAGAATGAAGGAATATCAAATGAGAAAGTGGAAGCAGTCATTTTGCACTTACTGTGTGCCATGTACTTACTTATTTACATACTGAGTTTTCCAAGTACTTGGTAAAGCTCATTAAATTCTCCCCTATGAGATGAATATTGTTATTATTCCCCATTTTGCAAATGAGGAAACTGAAGCTCCGAGACACTGAACAACTTGTTCAAGGTACTGAGCCATGATTCCAGTGCAGGCAATGAGATGACAAAGTCCACACACTTACCCACATCATTATCCTGCTGAGTCTGCTGGACGAGTGTGGCCAGCCCCTGTGGTTAAGTGGAAAGTTCAAGAACAAACAGCCTCCACTTGAGTGAAGGGTAGAGGTAGTGCCTGGGGTGGAGAGCCATTCAAAAAAAACAGAACGTGACTGGTTCTTGATAACATCGACTCTCATATGTTTTCTAGTCTATTTTATTTAGTACTTAACTGTAATAGTGTGCCTTTGAACTATGTGTTAATGTGTAAACTGCCTCAGGCCTTTTAGACGTGGGTGTGGTAGATTTTTTAAATAAATGATTACATTAATTATTAACTGTAAGTACTCAATTACATAAAGGAATTAATTTGTGTTTTACAGAGAACTTATACACAGTCCAGCTAAGAACTGCAGAAAAGACACTAAAACATGCAATCTTGAAAAATATATGGTTGTTTCTTCTCTGCATTAGTAAGCTGCTGAAAACCAGTTTAATCTGGGGTTGATGACTACCTGTTAGAAGAAAATTCTTCTTTTTCTTTTTGTTACCTACCAGACACTACCTTAAAAACCAAGCACCTAAGAAGGAAAAAAAAGGCATTATAATTCAAAGGAGAAACCTATTTTGCTAGACTCATTAAATTGTTTATTTTCTTAGAATTAATGTCCAAAGACATAAAGCAGTAGTACTATAAAGTGCTGAGAAACCAGTTTCCTGTCTTACAAAGCTGTTTCTCAATAATTCAAGTCAAATCACTCAGTCATGTCCTACTCTTTGCAACCCACAGAAGAGCCGTGGAATTCTCCAGGCGAGAACACTGGAGTGGGTAGCCTTTCACTTCTCCAGGGGATCTTCCCAACCCAGGAATCGAACTGGGGTCTCCTGCACTGCAGGCAGATTCTTTACCAGCTGAGTTGCAAGGGAAACCCCTTTACAGGAGTATTATTCAGTTTCTCAAATTATTTCTTGAATTAGTTTTTGTTATTATATATATTTCTAGGAATTTTTTATTCCATTATAAAATTTACTATAAGTGAATCATAACATATTCTATATTTTAATATTTTTGTATCTAATAATGCCCCCTTTCATTATGAATTTATTTTTCATTTTTGCCTTTAATCGTGATCAAAGCTGGCTAGTTTTCTCATTTTTATTATTCATCTAAAGATCGGTACTTCTCTTTTTTTTTATTCAATAGATTGATATTGTACTTTTACTTTTTATTTTGCTAATTTCTGCTCTTGCCTTAATTATTTCCACTTCTTTGTGTCTATCGTGCTGATCTCTTTTCTGACATATTCTGGGCTTAGCTAATTAATCTTCAGTCTTTCTTTTCTCATAGGAAAGTAAGGCTATAAATATCTGTCAAAGTTCCAGAATACATAGATTCTATACAATCTGAAATTTTAAATTTTCATTAATTTTTCTAAATGTTATTCTGTTTCCTTTTTATTCATGTTTTATTTAGAAATACATTTAAAAAACACACATTTATTTATTTATTTATTTTTGGGCGGGGGTCGGGTTGGGGAGGGAGGAACAGCGGGCCACTTCTATTGGTCTTTCATTTCTCTATTTTCATCCGTCTTTGTTCTTTTGGCTCTTGTGGGCCTCCCATCGCGGTGGCCTCTGTTGTTGCAGAGCGCCGGCTCTGGGCGCATGCGCTCCAGAGCTCCAGCTCGGTAATTGGACACATCGGTCCAGCCGCTCCGCGGCACGTGGGATCTTCCCAGGCCAGGGATCAAACCGGCGCCCCTTGCAATGCAAGGTGGTGTCCTTACCCACTGGACCACCAGGGAAGCCCAGAAATACATTTTAAAGTTTCCAAATGTTTTTAGTTTTCCTACTAATTATTTTGTTATTGAATTCTAATTTAATTTAGTATCATAAAAGAATGATACAACAGATACTAATTTTTTTTTAATTTATTGAGATTTGTTTTATAGTGTGATATGTGTTTAGTATCCTAGATATTTCTTGTATGCTTAAAAACACTGTATATTCTCTCATTGGAAGGTGCAGAATCATATATACATATATCATAATTTTTTTAGTTTCTAATTATAATTATTTATGTTTTGCTTTGCATATTTTTAAATAATGTTACAAAATACATACAAGCTTTAAACAGTTGCAAACCTATGAATTTAACCTTTTTCCTTATGCAGAAATTCTGTTAATACTTGTTTCCATTAAATATATTTTGTCAAAATTGAAATATATTCATTGTCTGACTTTTATTAGTATTTATTTAGTAGATTTAAAACACTTTGGGGCTTCCCTGGTGGTCCAGTGGGTAAGGACACCGCCTTGCAGTGCAAGGGATGCTGGGGCGATCCCTGGCCTAGATTGATATTGTACTTTTACTTTACAATTTTTAATTATTTCCACTTCTTTGTGTCTATCGTGCTGATCTCTTTTCTGACATATTCTGGGCTTAGCTAATTAATCTTCAGTCTTTCTTTTCTCATAGGAAAGTAAGGCTATAAATATCTGTCAAAGTTCCAGAATACATAGATTCTATACAATCTGAAATTTTAAATTTTCATTAATTTTTCTAAATGTTATTCTGTTTCCTTTTTATTCATGTTTTATTTAGAAATACATTTAAAAAACACACATTTATTTATTTATTTATTTTGGGGGGGGCGGGTTGGGGAGGGAAGGGTTCGGCAGGCCACTTCTATTGGTCTTTCATTTGTCTATTTTCACTCGTCTTTGTTCTTTTGGCTCTTGTGGGCCTCCCATCGCGGTGGCCTCTGTTGTTGCAGAGCGCCGGCTCTGGGCGCATGCGCTCCAGAGCTCCAGCTCGGTAATTGGACACATCGGTCCAGCCGCTCCGCGGCACGTGGGATCTTCCCAGGCCAGGGATCAAACCGGCGCCCCTTGCACTGCAAGGTGGTGTCCTTACCCACTGGACCACCAGGGAAGCCCAGAAATACATTTTAAAGTTTCCAAATGTTTTTAGTTTTCCTACTAATTATTTTGTTATTGAATTCTAATTTAATTTAGTATCATAAAAGAATGATACAACAGATACTAATTTTTTTTTAATTTATTGAGATTTGTTTTATAGTGTGATATGTGTTTAGTATCCTAGATATTTCTTGTATGCTTAAAAACACTGTATATTCTCTCATTGGAAGGTGCAGAATCATATATACATATATCATAATTTTTTTAGTTTCTAATTATAATTATTTATGTTTTGCTTTGCATATTTTTAAATAATGTTACAAAATACATACAAGCTTTAAACAGTTGCAAACCTATGAATTTAACCTTTTTTCCTTATGCAGAAATTCTGTTAATACTTGTTTCCATTAAATATATTTTGTCAAAATTGAAATATATTCATTGTCTGACTTTTTATTAGTATTTATTTAGTAGATTTAAAAAACACTTTGGGGCTTCCCCTGGTGGTCCAGCGGGTAAGGACACCGCCTTGCAGTGCAAGGGATGCCGGTTCGATCCCTGGCCTGGGAAGATCCCACGGGAGCGGCTGGACTGATGTGTCCAATCACCGAGCCGGAGCTCTGGAGTGCATGCGCCCAGAGCCGGCGCTCTGTGACGACAGACGCCACCGCGATGGGAGGCCCACAGGAGCCAAAGAACAAAGACGGATGAAAATAGAGAAATGAAAGACCAATAGAAGTGGTCCGCCTGCTCCCCTCCCTCCCCACCCCACCCCCCAAAAAGATAAATAAATAAAATAAATGTTAAAATTTGCCCTTTAAAAAAAAAAAATACTTTGACTTTTGTGTCCTTATATTTTAGGTATTATTATTGTAAACAGCTGAATTGTTATGCTCATTTGTCTTTTATTTGCAATTGATGATTTATACACACTGTGTTTGTCTATATATTCTGATGTATTTCCATCTGATTTTGGCAGACATAGCCTTTCTGTTTCCCTTTTTTGTATCTTTTTGGGGGGCTTAGCTGAATGTTTTCATTGGTTATGTTCGGTTTGGTAAACTTACTCATTTCATTATTCTAATTACCAGTTTGAAACTTACACCCTTTCCTATGTTTCTTATGACCACTTCTAGAAATTTCACTGTGCACTTTAGCAAGTGGAAATTAATACATATTTTCACCTTTACCTTACAACATGAAGACCCTATAATGCCTTAATTCCAATCAACCTTCCTGATTTTCCTGAAATTGTTTGTGGGATTTTTCAGCTTTAAAATCTAAAAATGGATAACCAGCAAGGACCACTACTCTATTTAAAATGGATAACTAACAAGGACCACCTACTGTATAGCACAGGGAAGTCTGCTCAATATTATGCAACAATCTAAATGTGAAAAGAATTTGAAAAAGAATAGATACATGTATATATATATATATATAACTGAATCACTTTGCTGTACACCTGAAACTCATACAACATTGTTAATTAACAATACTCCAATATATTAATAAAATTAAAGAGTTAGAAAAATAAATGAAAGAAAATCAACAGGGTAAACCAAGATGAATTGGTCACCTTACATGGATGCTATTTTGGTTCCAACATTTTTATTCTAGCTCCACCAACTTGAAATAAGTATTATCATTTTACCCAGGTTTTTCACCCCTAGTATTAGACACATTTACCTTTTTTCTGCTCATTAATTCTTCCATCTTAGACAATTCTTCTGAGATTTGTTTTCTTCTTCTTTTAGCTCTTGATAACATTTTGGTAATGAAAAAGGCCAGGCACAAACAGGGATATATTACATGATTCTCTTTATATAAAATTCTGGAATAGACAAAAGCATTTATGGTGAGATTCTGACCTTGGGGGACTTGCTGTTGCCTAGAAAAAAGGCACAAGAGAACTTTTTTTGAGTTAGTGGAAATATCTTGATCTAGGTAGTGGTCGCATGGACATAGTATATATACACAAACACATGTTTGTGTGTTTTTATAGTCATTAAGCTGTACACTTAATATTTATGAATATTTACTATATGTAAAATATACTTCACTAAAGTACAATTTTAAGAAAACATAACAAGGAAACCAAGAATGCGCAAACTATTTCAACTACCACCATCAAGTTTCAATAAGGGAATGAGATGACTAGAACAAAACACAAGTGCATAGATCAAAGGAAAATTAATCTTTTCATTTAGAGGAAGAAAAGTTTTTAATAAGGAAATTTCCTTGGTGCAGATCTATTGATGGCAGTCTCAGTTTTTGTCTTAATAAAATATATTTAAGAACATTTCCAGCTAAGATCAAGAAGCTGTCCTCTTTGATCACTGTTTTTCAGTATTTTACTGAAAGTCTTACCTAATGGAAATAAAAGGTATACATTTTAGTAAGAAAGAAATAAAACTGCCTTTGTTCACAGATGAGATAATTGTCTATGTAGAAAAGTTGAAAGAATCAACAACTGCGACAACAAAAACTCCTGAAACTAACGATTATAATGGCGTTTCAACATATAAGATCAACATGCAAAATCCAGTCACTTTCCTATGTACCAGCATTGAAAAAGTGGAACTGTAAAATGAAAACCACATTATCATTTACATTAACAGATAGAAAAAAATGAAATACTCAAGTTTATATCTAATAAAATATGTAAGATCTATGTGAGGAAAACTAAAAAGCTGGTGAAAGACATCAAAGAGCTAAGTAAATAGAGAGGTATTTCATGTTCACAGTATGGAGACTCAATCTTGTCAAGATATCAGATCTTCCTAACTTGCTCTATAGATTTAACACAGCCCTAATCAAACTTCAGCAAGTTATTTTGTGGATATAGGCAAATTAATTCTAAAATTTATGTGCAGAAGACCCAGAGTAGCCAAGACAATGTTGAAAGAGAAGAACAAAGTTAGAGACTTCAAGGCTTACTATAAAGCTACAGTACTCAAGACAGTGTGGTACTGGTGAAACACTAGACAACCCAGAAATAGGCTCACACAAGTATAGTCAACTAATCTTTGACAAAGGTGAAAAAAAACAGCTCAGTGGAGAAAATATAGCCTTTCCAACAAATGATCCTGGTCACCAACATGCAAAAAAGTGAACCTAAACCTAGACCTTTCATCTTTCACAAAAATTAATGCAAACTGGGTCAGAGATCTAGATGGAAAATGCAAAAGTATAAAACTATTAGAATATAATAGGAGAAAACCTAGATACCTTGGGTATATTAAAATAACAGTAGCACAATTAATCAGTTGCTTTTGCCTTAGCAATCTTAAGTAAGATGAACTAAGCAGCAGTATTAAGCAGGCTGGATAGGCAGGGAGGAGATTGAAAATTCTATTTGTTTAGTTGGAACATCTTGGAGACAATAAATCATTCTAGAATATACACAGAATACCCTTATAAGCGATACTTACTGCCTGCCTACACTCTGTGCAGCTTGATTCCAGTCCTCACAATACTTGCATTGGTCACAAAGAGGATCGAGAGTAATTGTAAGGGAAGCTTTGAGAAACACAACTCTTAAGTTTAGTGTGACTGTTACTGAGAGCTCCTATGTGGTAGGTACTGACTGTCTAGGTTTTAGGACAAAGCAGCAGCAGCTATGGCTCCATTCTCATGTAATCATACAAACTGAAGCAGCCATATAAACTAATATAAAAGATATGCTACTCTAGACTTCCTGTTACATTATGAGTTAACTGTGCATTGCTGCATGAGCCAGGTTCACCCCACCCTGATAAAAAGATGAGACGGACATTGCACTTGACACAGAAAACTCCATTGTGAAGCCCTGGCACTTGAAAAAAGGTATGCCTCAGACCTGATTCAATTCCTGGAGGGCAGGATAAGGAAGCTGGAAATGCTTTTCCAGGGAGCTGTACTGGTGAGGCTTTCATCAGTCATTAGTTCTCAAGAAACAAAGAGTCTTTGATTCTCGTGTCAGCCACAGGCCTATACTTGTTAGTGCTTCTTCATTTTAGTTTGCCCTGTCTACCCACTAGAGTTCACTGTCACTCAGCCCTCACCAACAGCAAGCAGAGGCAGGCGCTCCTAAGAGAGGAATGCTTTCCCAGAAGCAGAAGGAAAGAGAAGTTGGAAGCAAGATATGCATTGTCTGTTTGCACTAAGATGAATGACGAAGGAGTCAGCCCCATGCAATTTATAAAAACTTCAAAAATAGAGCTTCTAAGTGGGGAGTAAAGAACTGATCAATTCACATTCCAATTAAGCTAAATGCTAAGTACAGTCCTTCTTACTGATAAAATCTTTTTTCCCCATTTCCCTGCTTAATGTTTTTTTCAGGTTGATATCCATATTAATGGAGAACTTGTTAAAATCTTTCAGGAAGATCTCACCTTTACACAGAACATGTCGGTTCCACCAAACTTACCCAAGATAGATGATGACCTTGAAAGAAACGGAGTAGACTGAATAGGTTCCATTTTCAGGGAGAAAAATAATGAGTCTGCATTTCCACTTGGTCTCTCCTCTCTACCTGGATGAAAGGATCCAAGCAAATGTGAAGGTTATTATTGCACAAATCAAGGGTGGGTCTGTGCAAATGGGAGGCTAGATTTTATCCTGGATTTCAAGAGACAAACATTTAGAAAAATGGCCCTCTCTAGGAGAGAGATGTTACACTCTAATGAAGTTAGAAAGGGTTTACAAAAGGCAGTCTCTGTTATGGGAAATAGTCACGAAGCATTTGAATCAGAAAGAGAGGACGAGTTTAGGAAGCCTCTCAGCCTTTTAGAAATACAGCTTCCAGAAACTAAAATAAGTCCGCAAGTCTACTCTGACCTGTCATGCTCCTCTCCATGTTTGGATCAACTTCCAACATTTTACTCCATGTACTTTCCCTGTTGTGAAACAGCTCCGAGAATTCCTTTAAGGTGAAGGTTTCCTTTCAGCAGGCGTCATTTCCTCTGGGACATCGTCATTCTTTTTCTTTTTATTTGGGGTGCACGTTGGGAAGGGGGGGTGGGCGGGCCACTTCTATTGGTCCTTCATTTATCTGTCTTCATCCATCTTTGTTCTTTGGCCCTTGTGGGCCTCCCATCGCAGTGGCCTCCGTTGTCGCAGAGCGCTGGCTCTGGGCGCATGCACTCCAGAGCTCAGGCTCGGTAATTGGACACATGGGTCCAGCCGCTCCGCGGCACGTGGGATCTTCCTAGGTCAGGGATCCAACCGGTGCCCCTTGCACTGCAAGGCGGTATCCTTACCCACTGGACCATCAGGGAAGCCCCATCTTCGTTCTTTTAATCACAATCTTTTTTTCTCTCTTTTAGGTTGATTAAGTTTGCTTTCATTCATTTGCTCTGTCTACATTCCTAGCCTTACAAGTGTTGCCAGTCTCAGCATTCCTCCCCTCAGCTCTTTCTTTTGGAATTCTTTTACAGCTGATCTGAGTTTTGCTTCCCTTGGTATCCCTCACCCTTTTGTGGGGTACTTTCATCTTTCTTGGCCAGACATCTCTCCCAGGGATCCATTTTTGTAAAATATTCTGTGGGCTTGTTGAGAGACAGGGAAGCAACATAACTACACACTTTGTGTGTGCACATGAGCTGAATAATAATCTTGCAATTACATCCAGTTGATATAGCTTGGTAACTGAAATTGGAACCCTGCTGTTGGGGGACTGAGACTCAATCTTGGTAACAGAAATTTCTGTATATTGAAACTGCAGAGTGAGGACTGCCTGAACACTTAAAGGGTTTGCAGTGTAATTGGGTATTTTACAATTAAGGATTTTTCCCCCATCTTTTGGACTAGTTTTCTCATTATTCATTTTAAGGAGATCTTGTTGGTTTTCATTTTTTAATCTTTATCTTGGTTAACTGGTATTTATTGCATAGTTCCCTGTATTAAATTAAGTAGTATTCCACCTTAGAGAGTATCTACAAAAATTTGATCTCCTAGAAAGACAAGCTGTGAATTTAGAGTCTAAACAAAGTGCTATTTTTCCAGAAAAGCATTGTTGACCCAAAAAACCAAGTGAACATGAGAGTTGTGGGTTACACTTTTTTTTTTTTTAATTTTGGTCTCTTTTATTGGCTTTTTATTTATTTTCATTCATCTTTATTCTTTGGCCCGTGTAGGACTCTCTTGCTTAAGAGCACCAGCTCTGGGCGCATGCTCTCTAGAGCACTGGCTTGCAATTGGATACACCAGTCCAGCCGCTCCGCAGCATGGGGATCCTCCCTGGCCAGGGATCGAACCGGTGCCCCCTGCACTTCAAGGCGGACTCTCCACCCACTGGACCACCAGGGAAGCCCGTGAGTTACATTTTATTTGGGGCAAAATGAGGAATATGGGAGACAGCCTCTCAGACAGTTCAGAGGAACTGCTTCAAAAAGGTAAGGGGACAAGTTAGTATTCTATGCAGTTTTAGTGAAAGGAGACGTGTGTATCAACAGGCATTTTGGCATAGGCTTCCTGCTAGTCACTAGTGCTTTTACTAGATATGAGAAGTTACAAGAAATTGGGCTCACACAGTTTTCTCCTGTATCTGAAGGTCTCTTCTGCTAGGTCTGAAGATCTGAAGATCTATTTCTCATAGCACAGAAGGCCTCCTTCCTGATCTCCACCCTGAACTCCATTCAGGTATGTTGAAGATCAGCAATTACAGTGACTAGTGACTTAATCCTTGTAGAGGCAGATGGCAAATGAAGCTCGACAATTTTTATTTGGGATAATAAAAAAAAAGTCTGAAATTTTCTGCTTTCCATTTGTTAAACGGCACTGTAGATATTTAGCATTCTAACAATTATCCAGGTCCACTTTAAGATGTTGTGAATATCTCAACAAATATCATCTACTATCATTTATTTTCTGAATATATTTTCAAACTTTTTAGTGGAGTATAATTGACTTACCCTGGTGCGTTAGTTTCAGGTGTATAGCGTAGTAAATTAGTTATACATATATGTATATCCACTTTTTTAATATATATTCTTTTTCCATATGGGCTATCACAGAGTACTTAGTAGAGCTCCCTGCCCCATATAGGTCAAAATATAAAAACAGCTCATGTAGCTCAATATCAAAAAAAGAAAAACACAAAAAACAAATAACCCAATCAAAAAAATGGGCAGAAGATCTAAGTAGACATTTCCCCTAAAAATGACATATAGATGGCCAAAAAAAAAAAAAAACCATGAAAAAATGTTCAACATCACTAATTGTTAGAGAAATGTAACAAGAAACTACAATGCAGAGGGTACAGGTTCGATCCCTGGTAAGTGTGTATGGATGTGAGAGTTGGACCATAAAGAAGGCTGAGAATCAAAAAATTGATGCTTTCAAACTGTGGTGCTGAAGAAGACTCTTGAGAGTTTCTTGGACTGAAAAGAGATCAAATCAGTCCAACCTAAAGGAAATCAACCCTGAATATTCATTGGAAGAACTGATACTGATACTGAAGCTGAAACTCCAATAATTTGGCCTCCTGCAAAGAGCCAGCTTGTTGGAAAATATTTTGATGCTGGGAAAAATAGAAGACAGAAAGAGAAGGATATGACAGAGGATGAGATGGTTGTATGGGATCACTGACTCAATGGACATGAATTTGAACAAGCTCTGGGAGATGATGATGGACAGGGACGACTGGTGTGCTGCAGTCGTGGGGTCGCACAGAGTTGGACATGACTGAATTTTGCCCAAATAAGCTGCTCTGTGTAACTCCCAAATTGGAGCAACCATATTCCATATAACCACAATAAAACAAAGGCAGCTCTGCGAATATAGGTATGTTTTTGCTTATAAAAACCAGTTTTCACACCTCTAAAATTAAGTTCAATCATTTAATAAGTTTTCACTTGAGTGCAAGCAATCAAAGTTTTTGTTTACTCTTTTGATTGTTACATTAAACTGTCCAATGTCCATTAAACTGTCTTACTAATATAACAAGAATGTGTGCTTACGGTAAGACATGGCTCACACACACTCAATATAATAATTTATTTCTCACAAAAATAAATATTTTAAATACACCTGTAGTCAGAAAATCCACTGCCGTTTCATAATATTATAATGCACTACTTTGAATTGGCCTTTTGCTGAGTTCATTTTAAACCTTCTTTTCCCTAATGTTCACTAAATAGTGCAATATGTCATTAATATCACCATTTTTTCTATTTTTCCTTAATCATATGTATTTCCTATATTTTTAAATTTTAAAGAATTTATTTTTTTCATCCTTAAAACTCCTTTCTTCTTTTCCTCTCCAGAAATTGATGGATCCTTTCCTTTTCTCCTCAGGATAACTTCCCTGGTTCTTTCTCTTTTTTACCCTCATGGAATGCATTTCACTTGTCTCTTTCCTGTGATCCAGAGAATAATCAGTTTTTTTTAATAAATGTCTTTAGGTTGACCCTGAAAAGTTATTGTCCTTTAATAAAAACAACATACATACAAAAGTCAGAGTTGACAAATCTCAATTATCTAGCAAATTTGTAAGCTTAAAAAAGGCTCATCTACAAAATCATTTTTAAGGTGCCTGTGTCCACTATCCCATAAACAGTGATTGCATTGACAGTTAGTCTATACCAGGAAGGTGATCTGAGTTCTAACCACAGTTACTAGAACAATCAACCGGTTATATTTATTTGAGCTGGTTGAGCTGAGGTGACTAAAAGAAATGGACTAGTTAACCTTTTATTCTGGATAATAAAAAAGAAGACTTTGCATTTGCAGAAAAAATTGAGACAGTTTTTTTCTGCCGATGTCTGCTAACTTTTCCTCAAAAGAAAAAATATTCCCTAGAACATCGGTTATGGGCATGCCATCAGGGAGCATGGTATTCAAGGTCCTTAACCTCTAAAACAAGTAAACTTTTGAAGTTAATATCCTAATATCCATCATTTGATCGTCCATCTGTCTTTCATTCCCTCTTTGCAAGTTATTGATACAAGTATATAACATATGCTTAGTTTCAAAAGGTAGAGAAATGAAAGTAAATTTTCTAGAATTTCATAATACCCCCCAAGATAATTACAATTGACTGACTAAACAAGGAATGCCTTGTAAAATCTAAATTTCAGATAAACAATGAATAATTTTTAGTATAAGTGTGCCCCATGCAATATTTATTTAGGTATGCCCTAAATTACATATACCTAAACCTCACAACCTCAAATTACAGAAGCTCTATAGATTGCCAAAGCAGGGAGAATGACATTCACTACCAGGAGATTCCCATCAAATCCCCTCACTTCTCCCATTCTCACCTGACACACAGTAACCTCAATGAATCTAAGTAATATTCTTCAAATTATTGAGTCATCTTTTATTTGATGTGCTTCTGAATATAATGTTTTGTACTCGTATAGTGCCTTCTACCTTTTTTTTTCTTTTTTTTGAAATTTTTTTGGATAACTTCCTGGTTCTTTCTCTTTACCCTTTCACTTGTCTCTTTCCTGTGATCCAGAGAATAATCAGTTTTTTAATAAAGGTCTTTAGGTTGACCCTGAAATGTTATTGTCCTTTAATAAAAACAACATACATACAAAAGTCAGAGTTGACAAATCTCAATTATCTAGCAAATTTGTAAGCTTAAAAAAGGCTCATCTACAAAATCATTTTTAAGGTGCCTGTGTCCACTATCCCATAAACAGTGATTGCATTGACAGTTAGTCTATACCAGGAAGGTGATCTGAGTTCTAACCACAGTTACTAGAACAATCAACCGGTTATATTTATTTGAGCTGGTTGAGCTGAGGTGACTAAAAGAAATGGACTAGTTAACCTTTTATTCTGGATAATAAAAAAGAAGACTTTGCATTTGCAGAAAAAATTGAGACAGTTTTTTTCTGCCGATGTCTGCTAACTTTTCCTCAAAAGAAAAAATATTCCCTAGAACATCGGTTATGGGCATGCCATCAGGGAGCATGGTATTCAAGGTCCTTAACCTCTAAAACAAGTAAACTTTTGAAGTTAATATCCTAATATCCATCATTTGATCGTCCATCTGTCTTTCTTTCCCCTCTTTGCAAGTTATTGATACAAGTATATAACATATGCTTAGTTTCAAAAGGTAGAGAAATGAAAGTAAATTTTCTAGAATTTCATAATACCCCCCAAGATAATTACAATTGACTGACTAAACAAGGAATGCCTTGTAAAATCTAAATTTCAGATAAACAATGAACAATTTTTAGTATAAGTGTGCCCCATGCAATATTTATTTAGGTATGCCCTAAATTACATATACCTAAACCTCACAACCTCAAATTACAGAAGCTCTATAGATTGCCAAAGCAGGGAGAATGACATTCACTACCAGGAGATTCCCATCAAATCCCCTCACTTCTCCCATTCTCACCTGACACACAGTAACCTCAATGAATCTAAGTAATATTCTTCAAATTATTGAGTCATCTTGATTGATCTTCATCGTATGTGCTTCTGAATATAATGTTTTGTACTCAATAGGCATTATAGCATGGCACCCTCTCTCCTATGCATACTTAAATAATTTCTAACAGCTCATAGAAGATTACTTACAGCATATTCTACATAAAGGACCACCTGAGGGCTTCCCTGGTGGTCCAGTGGATAGAAGTCCACCTGGCAGTGCAAGGGGCACCAGTTCGATCCCTGGCCCAGGAAGATCCCACGTGCTGTGAAGTGGCTGGACTGGTATATCCAATTAGGAGCTAGGGCTCTAGAGTGCATGCGCCCAGAGCCAGTGCTCTGCAGTGAGAGAGGCCACTGCCATGGGAGGCCAACACATGCCAAAGGATGAAAAAGAAGGATGAAAATAAATATAAGTAAAAAAGAAGCATGATGGGGAAAAGAAAAAAAAAAATTTAAATGAACCACCTGAAAGAAATTCAGTACTAAGGTATGCCAAGTGATTGAATTACCATATCTCTATTTGGGACTTACAAATAGTTTAGTGTGTTGATTTTGAATTAGAAGATCAATAGCTTTTATTTTGATCCTAGGACTTTTATCTCTTGCTTACATTATGGGAAGAACAGAAAAGCAGAAGACTTGATCTTTATTCTTCAAAATGGTCTTGCTAAATTGGCTTGCTTTATACATCGGTTAAATTGACAAAATTTGAAGCATCTAGAAGTCAACATGAGACTCTTTGATACATACTAAATTGGTGGTCCAAACACTAACCCTGGGAGATGGGAGAGAGCTGTGTGGCATGTTCTGGGGAAAGCTTGGTGGAAATTCTATATTGACCCTTTAATTGTTGCCTCAGTTTCAGAATCTTAATATAATTGAATAATATACCAGAGAATATTTCTTGTGGAAATGTAAATTTCTTTTGGTTGCTCAATCTAAGTGAAAGGCTAACTTTTTAAAAATTAGAGTTTTTAAAGATATGAGAAGCATTAAAATATAGACTGTATATGCATTTTAAAACTCTAAATTATATATGTATTGTTTGACATGATTGTGTTATTTTCTTTAAAGATAATTAACATTTTCAATGAAGACATAAGCTACACAGTTTTTCTTTTAATCAGATTATGATTTCATTCTTATTTAACTTCATTTTCTGATAGCTGACTTTTAAAAATGTATGTATCTTAACATTTTAAGACTCTAAGATTGAAGTAAATAGATGAATTTATTTACCATCTGAAATCAACCATTAGAACCTTCAAGGCTAAAAGTGATATAATAGATACTACTTCTACTAAATACATCATCTCTTCTGTTCTCTTTGATTTTGGAATGTGGTCCTACTTAAAAACATCACAAGTCTTCTTTATGTTAGTTCACTAGTGTTTTATGCCTAACTAAAAGTAGCAGTGAGGCTCTGCATTATTTCTGGCACTGGTTCACCCCCAAATAAAGTCAGTTGGCACTCCTTCACACTCTATATGGGTTTTATGAAGTGCTTGGGCTTTTATTAGATGTTTGGAAATGTCAGATCAATAGCTCTTGGGGCTGAAAGTGCTGCTACAGTTCGATAAACAAAATTAGAAGGCAGTTTATGCAACAGTTTGGGGAGACAGGCAGGGATCAAAACCAGATAGGTCACCATCAGTGTTTTGATTGGGAGGAGAACTTGAAATGGGCTGGGATTGAAGAATTTCTGGGGCAAGTTTCAGTAACCATGACCCATTAGACTGGATCAAAACAGGGTGAAGCTGTTGGCATGTTGAAACCTATTGTCTTCGCCAAACAGGACAGGTTCAGGGAAGGCTGAAGTCATGATCAGATGAGTTAGGAGGCATACCAAGAATTTCTTAAGGACCATAAAACAGCCAGATAACCAGAAGCTGAGGTCTAGCCCTGAGCTAGTGCTATGTGTCAGTTCCTCTCAGTTGTTTCCGCTAAGCTCTGTAAACCTGGACCTCTCTCCTGTCTGGGTAAAGATACATCTCCTACACGTCTTCCATAGGTGA
The DNA here is from genome assembly GCA_022376925.1 of Tragulus kanchil. Lineage (NCBI taxonomy): Eukaryota > Metazoa > Chordata > Mammalia > Artiodactyla > Tragulidae > Tragulus > Tragulus kanchil. The sequence continues at coordinate 48,008,062 of JAIOJX010000025.1, forward strand.
CTTGGCTATTATATCTATGTTTCTAGGACACGTTTGTTGGGGCAAATCAGCCACTGCATTTTCTCTCCCAATCCTTGAGCCTTGTTTGTGTGGGACAGCAGTGCTCTGCCTAGAGGCCTCAGCAGGGGCTGACTTCCAGGCTGGGAGCTCTGATTCCTTTAAACCTCCTTTGTGGGGCTTTTACTCTGGTCGCTCCCCACCCCCACATCCTGGGCCAAGGGCCAGGCTTATAAAACCAGGCTCTGAATCAGGTCTTAGACATACGTTGCCTATAAAAATATCTGAATTGGCAATAATTAATCTCCTGTGCAACTGTATTTGGCTCTAAAATACTGTGTGTGCTTAGCAGTTGCTCTAACTGGAAATAGATCTATGGCAGCTGGTCAGGGATGATATAAATATCTTTGATCAATGGTGGAAAACTCTAATATTTCTGTTGCTGTCTCCTTATCAAAGCTTTTAAAACTTCTGAATTCTGATCTTAGGTTTCTAAATATTACTGGGGAAGGCTGTATCCAGTGTGATTGGATTCTCCTGTAGTCTCAGGCCATCTAATGTCACATATGCGATTCTTAACTCAGGGCATTTAGAAATTAATGGAAATGTATTTGGATTATCACAATGACAGGGGAAAATTCCTGGCATTGAGTGAATTAGCCAGTGATGCTGAACTTTCTATAATATAGAAGAGAGGCCTGCAAAACAAGATAGGTCACCATCAGTGTTTTGATTGGGAGGAGAACTTGAAATGGGCTGGGATTGAAGAATTTCTGGGGCAAGTTTCAGTAACCATGACCCATTAGACTGGATCAAAACAGGGTGAAGCTGTTGGCATGTTGAAACCTATTGTCTTCGCCAAACAGGACAGGTTCAGGGAAGGCTGAAGTCATGATCAGATGAGTTAGGAGGCATACCAAGAATTTCTTAAGGACCATAAAACAGCCAGATAACCAGAAGCTGAGGTCTAGCCCTGAGCTAGTGCTATGTGTCAGTTCCTCTCAGTTGTTTCCGCTAAGCTCTGTAAACCTGGACCTCTCTCCTGTCTGGGTAAAGATACATCTCCTACACGTCTTCCATAGGTGACTTGGCTATTATATCTATGTTTCTAGGACACGTTTGTTGGGGCAAATCAGCCACTGCATTTTCTCTCCCAATCCTTGAGCCTTGTTTGTGTGGGACAGCAGTGCTCTGCCTAGAGGCCTCAGCAGGGGCTGACTTCCAGGCTGGGAGCTCTGATTCCTTTAAACCTCCTTTGTGGGGCTTTTACTCTGGTCGCTCCCCACCCCCACATCCTGGGCCAAGGGCCAGGCTTATAAAACCAGGCTCTGAATCAGGTCTTAGACATACGTTGCCTATAAAAATATCTGAATTGGCAATAATTAATCTCCTGTGCAACTGTATTTGGCTCTAAAATACTGTGTGTGCTTAGCAGTTGCTCTAACTGGAAATAGATCTATGGCAGCTGGTCAGGGATGATATAAATATCTTTGATCAATGGTGGAAAACTCTAATATTTCTGTTGCTGTCTCCTTATCAAAGCTTTTAAAACTTCTGAATTCTGATCTTAGGTTTCTAAATATTACTGGGGAAGGCTGTATCCAGTGTGATTGGATTCTCCTGTAGTCTCAGGCCATCTAATGTCACATATGCGATTCTTAACTCAGGGCATTTAGAAATTAATGGAAATGTATTTGGATTATCACAATGACAGGGGAAAATTCCTGGCATTGAGTGAATTAGCCAGTGATGCTGAACTTTCTATAATATACAAGAGAGTCCTGCAAAAACAAGAGTTACCTGACATAGAACTCCCGCAACACACTCATAGTTGACAACACTTGGAGTGATCTCTGCTTGACTCCCACCTGCATTCCCATTAGTAGCTATCCCGAACTTTTTCTGTTTCGGAACCACTTAGTTACTATCACAGTTTCATATTTTTTTTTCCTCAGACTTTTCATGCTATTCAACCAAAACTTAATCAAACTCCCTCCCTCTTCCCTTTGCTATTCTCCATCTGTACCCACCCGGTTCTCTGTCCTGCTCTGAGAAAGAAATCTTTCCAAGGATAACAACAGCTCCACTGTAGGTACTGGCCTGCCCCACCCCATCCTACCCCATCCTAGCCCTCTGTCTTGCATCTTCAGTGCCTCGCCAGTCCCTTCTTCCCCTTAGAAAAGTGCTTTGAGTTTTCCTATCCCAATGACAATAAAAGCACAAACAGAAACTCTTAAACCTGCTACTTTCCCCTCAAATTAACGTTCCATATCATTTCTTCATCATCTACTGATTCCCAAAACTCTCATAATCTGGGTTTCCCTGGTGGTCCAGTGGGTGGAGAGTCTGCCTTGCAGTGCAAGGGGCACCAGTTCGATCCCTGGCCTGGGAGGATCCCACATGCCATGGAGCGGCTGGACTGGTGTGTCCAATTACGAGCCAGTACTCTGGAGCTCATGCCCCAGAACCGGTGATCTGCAAACAGAGGCCACTGCTGTGGGAGGCCCACACAGGTCAAAGAATAATAAAGATGGATGAAAAATAAATGATGACTTAGAGGGGAAAATTTTTTTTTTTAAATCTCTCATAATCTGGTTTCCAGTCTCCAGTTCTGCTTTCTTGAAGGTAACCTCAGTGATCAGTTGCCAAACTACTCACTCTTCAAATTCTTTGCTTTTCTCTGAAAAACTGGATCCTTAATGAACCCCTGACTATGGACCATTCCTCCTCCTTTAGTTGCCTCTTGATATCCCCAAGAAGACTGAAGCCAACTGTAGCATATGAGCATCTTCATTTTCCTGAGCTCCATTTTAGTATTTTCCTAACTGTACTTGTGCAGGATCTGGCCTGTTCCAATTTTGAGGCTCCTTTCCTCATTCTTTTTCCCTCCACCAGTTATGGTTTTGGCTGCACTCTACTCACTGTCATTAGCCTTCTTCTCAGCTAAGTAATTGATCCTCACACCTATGTAACTAACCGTAACCCCTTCTCTTGAGCTCCAGACCAGACTGCCAGCTGCCTGACAGATCATTTCATCCAATGGTTCACTGGATGCTCGACTCTTTTTTTATGCCATGGACTGTAGGCCACCAGGCTTCCCTGTCCATGAATTTCCCAGGCAAGAATACTGAAATGGGGGCTTCCCTGGTGATCCAGTGGCTAAGGACACCGCCTTGCAGTGCAAGGGGTGCCCGTTTGATCCCTGGCCTGTGAAGATCCCATGTGCCGTGGAGCGGCTGGACCCATGTGTCCAATTACCGAGCCGGAGCTCTGGAGCACATGCATCCAGAGTTGGCGCTCTGCAAAAACAGAGGCCACCACGATGGGAGGCCCACACGGGCCAAAGAACAAAGATGGATGAAAAAATAGATAAATGAAAGACCAATAGAAGTGGCCCGCCTGCCCCAACCCTCCCCAACCCGCCCAGCCCCCGCGAAAAAAAAAAAAAAAAAATGATAAAAAAAAAAAAAGAATACTGAAATGGGGTGCCATTTCCTTCTCCAGAGAATCTTCCCAATTCCAGAGTCAAACCCACATATCCTGCATTGACAGGCACATTGTTTATCACTGAGCCACCCAGGAAGCCCCAAAAGCCAGGACCTAACAAAAATAGAAGAGATCGGGCTTCCCTGGTGATCCAGTGGGTAAGGACACTGCCTTGCAGTGCAAGGGGCGCCAGTTTGATCCCTGGCCTGGGAAGATCCCACGTGCTGCAGAGCGCTGGACTGATGTCTCCAACTACTGAGCTAGCACTCTGGAGCGCATGTGCCCAAAGCCGGTGGTCTGCAATGAGAGAGGCCACTGCAATGGGAGGCCCACACAGGCCAAAGAACAAAGATAAATAAATGAAAGACCAATAGAAGTGGCCCCCCCCAAAAAATAGAAGAGATCAAGAAGAGGTGGCAAAAATACACAGTAAGCCTATAAAAAAGTCTTAATGACCCAAATAACCATTATGGTGTGGTCACTCACCTAGAGCCGGACATCCTGGAGAATGCAGTCAAGTGAGCCATAGGAAGCATTACTACCAGCAAAGCTGGTGGAGGTGATGGAATTCCAGTTGAGCTATTTCAAATCCTAAAATAAGATGCTTTTAAAGTGCTTCGCTCAATATGCCAGCAAATATGGAAAACCCAGTAGTGGCCACAGGACTGGAAAAGGTCAGTTTTCAATCTAGTTCCAAAGAAGGGCAATACCAAAGAATGTTCAAACTATCACACATTTGCACTCATTTCACATGCTAGCAATATTATACTCAAAATCCTTCAAGCTAAGCTTTAGCAGTACCTGAACCAAGGAATTTCTGATGTACAAGCTGGGTTTAGAAAAAGGAGTGGAATCAGATTAAATTACCAGCATCTATTGGATCATAGAAAAAGCAAGGGGATTCAAAAAAAAAAAAAAATCTACTTCTGCTTCATTGGAGCTTCCCTAGTGACTTGGTAAAGAATCCACCTGCAGTGAGTTTTATCCCTGGGTTGAGAAGATCCTCTGGAGAAGCGAAGGTATTCTTACCTGAAGAATTCCGTGGCTCTTCTATGGGGTCATAATGAATTAGACATGGATTGAGAGACTTTTGCTTTCATTTTTCACTTCCTGCTTCATTGACTACTCTAAAACTTTTGACTGTGTGGTTTACAAAAAACTGGAAAATTATTTAAAAAATGGGAATAACAGACCACCTTACCTGTCTCCTAAGAAACCTGTATGCAGGACAAGAAGCAATAATTACAACTGGACAAGGAACAATGGACTGGTTCCAAATTGGGTAATGAGTACATGAAGTCTTTATATTCTCACCCTGCTTATTTAACTTAAACGCAGAGCATATCATGTGAAATGCCAGTCTGGATGTCTCAAACTGGAATCGAGATTGCCAGGAGAAATATCAACAACCTCAGATATGGAGAATATACTACATTAATGACAGAGAGTGAAGAGGAACTGAAGAGCCTCTTGATGAGGGTGAAAGAGGAGAGTGAAAAAGCTGGCTTAAAACTCAGCATTCAAAAAACTAAGATCGTGGTATTCAATCTCATGACTTCATGGCAAATAGATGGGGAAAAAGTGGAAACAGTGACAGATTTTATTTTCTTGGACTTCAAAATCACTACAGATCGTGACTGTAGCCATGAACTTAAAAGACACTTGGTCCTTGGAAGAAAAGCTATGCACACCTAGACAGTGCATTAAAAAGCAGAGATATCATTTAATGACAAAAGTCCATATAGTCAAAGCTAAGATTTTTCCAGTAGTCATGTATGGATATGAGAGTTGGTCCACAAGAAATGCTGAGGGTTGAAGAATTGATGCTTTTGAATTGTGGTGCTGGAGAAGACTCTTGAGAATACCTTGGACAGCAAGATCAAACCAGTCAATCTTAAAGAAAATTAACCCTGAATATTCATTGGAAGGACTGATTCTGAAGCTGAAGCTCCAATACTTTGGCCATCTGATGAAAGAGGACTCAAAAAAAATCTACTTCTGCTTCATTGGAGCTTCCCTAGTGACTTGGTAAAGAATCCACCTGCAGTGAGTTTTATCCCTGGGTTGAGAAGATCCTCTGGAGAAGCGAAGGTATTCTTACCTGAAGAATTCCGTGGCTCTTCTATGGGGTCATAATGAATTAGACATGGATTGAGAGACTTTTGCTTTCATTTTTCACTTCCTGCTTCATTGACTACTCTAAAACTTTTGACTGTGTGGTTTACAAAAAACTGGAAAATTATTTAAAAAATGGGAATAACAGACCACCTTACCTGTCTCCTAAGAAACCTGTATGCAGGACAAGAAGCAATAATTACAACTGGACAAGGAACAATGGACTGGTTCCAAATTGGGTAATGAGTACATGAAGTCTTTATATTCTCACCCTGCTTATTTAACTTAAACGCAGAGCATATCATGTGAAATGCCAGTCTGGATGTCTCAAACTGGAATCGAGATTGCCAGGAGAAATATCAACAACCTCAGATATGGAGAATATACTACATTAATGACAGAGAGTGAAGAGGAACTGAAGAGCCTCTTGATGAGGGTGAAAGAGGAGAGTGAAAAAGCTGGCTTAAAACTCAGCATTCAAAAAACTAAGATCGTGGTATTCAATCTCATGACTTCATGGCAAATAGATGGGGAAAAAGTGGAAACAGTGACAGATTTTATTTTCTTGGACTTCAAAATCACTACAGATCGTGACTGCAGCCATGAACTTAAAAGACACTTGGTCCTTGGAAGAAAAGCTATGCACACCTAGACAGTGCATTAAAAAGCAGAGATATCATTTAATGACAAAAGTCCATATAGTCAAAGCTAAGATTTTTCCAGTAGTCATGTATGGATATGAGAGTTGGTCCACAAGAAATGCTGAGGGTTGAAGAATTGATGCTTTTGAATTGTGGTGCTGGAGAAGACTCTTGAGAATACCTTGGACAGCAAGATCAAACCAGTCAATCTTAAAGAAAATTAACCCTGAATATTCATTGGAAGGACTGATTCTGAAGCTGAAGCTCCAATACTTTGGCCATCTGATGAAAAGAGGGGACTCATTGGAAAAGACCATGGTACTGGGAAAGAATGAGGGATGGAGGAGATGGGGGAGACAGGTGAAATGACTGGTCAACATCACTGACATGAGTCTGAGCAAACTTCAGGAGATAGTGAAGGACAAGGAATCCTGGTGTGCTGTAGTCCATTTGGTTGCAAAGAGTCAGACATGACGTAACGAATGAAGAACAAGCAGTCGAATCCCCAAAGGTTCACTATCACTCCTTAATTGTAACAAAATAAAATTTAAAGCATTTTGGTGTGTTTCTTTTATAGCACCTTAAGTTTGGTCATTATTTTTAAAGATGACTATCTCCACTATCTGCTTAAGAACTCCTTGAAGACAAGGATGATTTCTTATTTAATTTTTACTCTAGCATCCTGTACTTTTAAAATGTTAATTGAATAGTAAAGAAATAATGAGTGAGTGGATGCTTAAAGTCTCTTTCAAAAATAGTTCTTCATATTGTGGTTCAACATCCAGCACAGTGCTTGACCCATTGTGAATACTACATAAGGATTTTTTGAGTGAATCTGTCTCTTCTTCCAAAGCTAGCTTCTTGTATTTCCTTTCTTACCAATGTCAATGATATTACCATTTTCCTAGATCCTCAAGTTGAATGCCTCCATCTTTTCTGATCCCTTCCATGGTCACCTAATCCAGTAAGTCACCAAGTCTGATCATAAGACTCTCAAGGATTTTTTTTTTTTTTTCAATACGTCCTTTTTCTAAAAAAAAACTTTACTTATTTCAGCAATGCTGTATGTGATATCTTAATTCCCCAACTAGGGAATGAACCTATGCCCTCTGCAGTGGAAACAAAAAACCCTAACCACTTAGACTGCCAGGGTGTCCAAAGATTTTAAATATCCCCCTTTATTTCATTTTCACTGTTACCATGCTAGCAGTGCTTCCGCTTAGACCAGTATCTTCTGTTCTGCTATCAAACAGTCTATCAGTGTTGATAGTGCATACATGCTAAGTCATATCACTCCTGTTGGTCTCTTTGCAACTCTATGGACTGTAGCCTGCCAAGCTCCTCTGTCCATGAGATTCTCGAGGCAAGAATACTGGAATGGACTGCCATTTCCTACTCCAGGGAACCTTCCTGACCCAAGGATTGAACCCGCATCTCCTGCATTTTCTGCATTGGCAGGCGGTTCTTTACCACTAGTACCACCTGGTAACCCCCCCAAGGTTGATAGAAGTTATGCTAAATAAATAAATAAACACATGAATAAGTAGCTCCACTGGAGCAAAGAAGTTCAGGAGGTAGATACTAAGGGTCAAAGTTAAGAACCCCCTTCAGCCTCTCTGAACCTTAACTGGCTAAAATATATTGTAAATATCTTTAAGAAGCAGTATAATTTATTATGTAGAGTTTTTTCAGATTAATTTTTACCATGAAAGCATTTTTCTAATATTACAGTAATATACATTTCCTGAAATAGAGTTCTACATAGCATAAATTTGGGTAGTGTGAATCCAAACTACCAAAGTAGCCTGCTAATTGTTCTCTTTGACTTCAATTCATCTTTTTTTTTTATTATTTTCCAAATCTATCATTAAAAAGAATGTTTAAACTAATTTTCCTGAAATCCAGCTCTGATATGATTTTCTCTTGTTTACGGCACCATAAAAGGGATATTCTTAATGAATCTCTAATAAAATTTCCAAACATCTAATTCTTTAGCATGATATAGTAGACAGGATAAAATTAAATAATGCTGCATTAGCAGTTCACACATTTCAGTGAGTTAAAACAACAGATGTTTGTTTTTGCTTGTGTTGTGTGTCCATCACCTGTCATCACAGAGACTCCGCTCATTTTTAGGCACTCAGGGACTCAGGCTGATGGTGGCTGGCCAGAGAGAAGAGAGAGCTCTGGAGTGTCTTGTGGAGTGGCAAATAAATAGTCTGACCAGGAAATGACACACGTCATTTCTGCTCACCTTAGTGGCCAGAACTAGTCGTATGATCCCATCCTAACACAAGAGGAGCAAGAAGTGCAATTCTGTGCCCAAGAGGGGGTAGACCCAGAAATGTTTGGCAAACAGCACTAATGACAACCACATATAGCATTCTTGCTCTGTATGATCTTCTCTCATCTTTTTTTTTTTTGATTCATTTCTTTTATCATTTACCCTACATTTTAGTCAACTTAGATCATTTCTGCAATTCATTCAATAACCAGTAAATATTTATCTATACCAATGAGTCAGCCATGACTTAATAATTAAACAGCAGCTGTGTTTTAGGCACTGTGATAAGACTGGGAAGAAAACAGTGAGCAAGCTCCAGGGAGAGAGACTGACAGAACAGTCAATTTCATTCAGTAGTGATGAGGACCATTTGGGACAGGGGAAGCACTGAGGATAAATAAGCACCCAACCTCAGTTTGCTGTGTGTGTGGAGACAAAAGGCTGGGGAGCAGGAAGCAAAAGAGAGAGAGGCCTAATTGGGTTGTGAAGAACAAAGAAGTGTCAGTTTATTGAGATGGGGAGCAAAAGGAAGCAAAAGAGATAGAGTATTACAGTAATATACATTTCCTGAAATAGAGTTCTACATAGCATAAATTTGGGTAGTGTGAATCCAAACTACCAAAGTAGCCTGCTAATTGTTCTCTTTGACTTCAATTCATCTTTTTTTTTTTTTATTTTCCAAATCTATCATTAAAAAGAATGTTTAAACTAATTTTCCTGAAATCCAGCTCTGATATGATTTTCTCTTGTTTACGGCACCATAAAAGGGATATTCTTAATGAATCTCTAATAAAATTTCCAAACATCTAATTCTTTAGCATGATATAGTAGACAGGATAAAATTAAATAATGCTGCATTAGCAGTTCACACATTTCAGTGAGTTAAAACAACAGATGTTTGTTTTTGCTTGTGTTGTGTGTCCATCACCTGTCATCACAGAGACTCCGCTCATTTTTAGGCACTCAGGGACTCAGGCTGATGGTGGCTGGCCAGAGAGAAGAGAGAGCTCTGGAGTGTCTTGTGGAGTGGCAAATAAATAGTCTGACCAGGAAATGACACACGTCATTTCTGCTCACCTTAGTGGCCAGAACTAGTCGTATGATCCCATCCTAACACAAGAGGAGCAAGAAGTGCAATTCTGTGCCCAAGAGGGAGTAGACCCAGAAATGTTTGGCAAACAGCACTAATGACAACCACATATAGCATTCTTGCTCTGTATGATCTTCTCTCATCTTTTTTTTTTTTTGATTCATTTCTTTTATCATTTACCCTACATTTTAGTCAACTTAGATCATTTCTGCAATTCATTCAATAACCAGTAAATATTTATCTATACCAATGAGTCAGCCATGACTTAATAATTAAACAGCAGCTGTGTTTTAGGCACTGTGATAAGACTGGGAAGAAAACAGTGAGCAAGCTCCAGGGAGAGAGACTGACAGAACAGTCAATTTCATTCAGTAGTGATGAGGACCATTTGGGACAGGGGAAGCACTGAGGATAAATAAGCACCCAACCTCAGTTTGCTGTGTGTGTGTGGAGACAAAAGGCTGGGGAGCAGGAAGCAAAAGAGAGAGAGGCCTAATTGGGTTGTGAAGAACAAAGAAGTGTCAGTTTATTGAGATGGAAGAAAAGAGATGACTTGGGGAGGAGGAGGGAGTAAGAAAAAGGGCAGAGGGAAAACAGGGAATTTGCTACGATACAGAAACATCTGAGGCTGGAGATGGGGCTGTCCTTTTCCATCTACCTACTGGCAGCTGAATACATTTATCTACCCTTACAAACATTAGCTCGAAGGATTCTTCCCTCGTGAATGCTTCTTAATTCTCCCAGGCAGAAGAAGTCTACACTTTTACCGTTTAATCGCTTTCTGCTTGGCTTTGCTTGCCTGTCTTGTAGTCAAATTGTTGGATGTACTTTCTGGCACCATTGCCTTCTTGAAGGATTGGGAGTATGTTTTGTTCTTCCTCTATCCCGTACTTATATTCTTTCTTTCTGGGCTCCTTGTAGATGCTCTATAAGTATGTATAATCACTTTCTCATCTAACTTAGTGTCAGTTTGTAAGTAGTATTTAGAAATGAAGATAATATCCTTTTCAATGAGAAAATATCTTTAAGGAAGGTTTTCATTAAATATATTTACTTAATTTCTGACAGTTTTATGGGGGGTCATTTTAAAATACTTTGAATTATTGAACAGTATCATTTGAGGAATGAATTTTGAAGATGGAAGGTAAAGCTATTGGAGAAAAGGTTAGAAATTTAATTTGTGGGAGAGAATTATAAGGATTGTATGAAGATGTTTCAATTCCTAAGGGTTTGCTTTTTAAGTTTTGTCTTTATGTAGGTGGAAAGATTCACTTTTTTTTTATACACCTTGTGACTGTCATTTATGAATAGTTGTATAATAATATGGGCTTTTCAGGTGGTGCTAGTGATAAAGAACCTACCTGCTAATGCAGGAGACATAAGAGACTCAGGTTTGATCTCTGGGCTGGGAAGAGCCCCTGGAGGAGGACATGGAATGATAGATATTGCCTGGAGAATCCCATGACCAGAGGAGCCTGGTGAGCAATAGTCCATAGGATCAAAAAGAGACACAACTGAAGCGACTTAGCATGCACAGATATACACATGAAATAAAATAAAAGCATTTTAGGAAAATTTCCATTATCCATGTTTCTAAATTTCTTTTAGTTTTCTGCCTTTAAAGAAAAACACTTCTGTCTCCAAGGAAATAGCTTTCATCATAATGGAGGTATTTTGACAGAAAAAGCAAGACTTGAACATTTTATTGCTCTTCAATTTCTAAGTGACTAGTCAATGTTTTAATAGAGTACATTCCCTAAGAATGCAACAGTTTCTTAAACATTCAACATGAAATAAAGTTTAGTTTCATGTGTGTAGATTTATGCCCCCACGAATGCATTTCTGCAAGAGATAGTTAACTAAAACACACCATGTTCTGAAGGGAGTCACTTAAACCCACCCACTCTTTACCGTAAATATTTAAGCAGATGTGATACATACATTGATCTCTAAGGATATTCATAAAGTTTCTATCAGTTCATCCCCACCCTCTCACATGGCCCTTTTCTTATTTGTAGGGTGTCCTGAGATTTAGAGCCATGTGCACCAGGGATGGAGAAAATAATTACCCTGTGTAATTCCAACTTTGTGTTCATTAACAGCTTTTCCTAATCAGGTCGGCAGGTTGGCTAATGAACACCAGCAGCATAGTGTGCTGTATTTAAATATTACTCCAGAATTCTATAATTTAAAATAGTATGGCCATTGTCAGTATTTGGATAATCTTGTAATCTATCTTTTGAAGAATTCTATGAAATGTATAGATCTAGAAAAGCCATTTCTGATTTTGTTAAAACCTAAAGAACCATCTTCCCTGGCCCAACCCACCCACCGCCGCCTCCACACACAGGTGCCACAATGGTATCATTCTTCCTTTCCTGGTCAGCAATCCCGTTGAAAGATTATTATACACCTTGGGTTTTTTTTTCAGGTGGTGCTAGTGATAAAGAACCTACCTGCTAATGCAGGAGACATAAGAGACTCAGGTTTGATCTCTGGGCTGGGAAGAGCCCCTGGAGGAGGACATGGAATGATAGATATTGCCTGGAGAATCCCATGACCAGAGGAGTCTGGTGAGCAATAGTCCATAGGATCAAAAAGAGACACAACTGAAGCGACTTAGCATGCACAGATATACACATGAAATAAAATAAAAGCATTTTAGGAAAATTTCCATTATCCATGTTTCTAAATTTCTTTTAGTTTTCTGCCTTTAAAGAAAAACACTTCTGTCTCCAAGGAAATAGCTTTCATCATAATGGAGGTATTTTGACAGAAAAAGCAAGACTTGAACATTTTATTGCTCTTCAATTTCTAAGTGACTAGTCAATGTTTTAATAGAGTACATTCCCTAAGAATGCAACAGTTTCTTAAACATTCAACATGAAATAAAGTTTAGTTTCATGTGTGTAGATTTATGCCCCCACGAATGCATTTCTGCAAGAGATAGTTAACTAAAACACACCATGTTCTGAAGGGAGTCACTTAAACCCACCCACTCTTTACCGTAAATATTTAAGCAGATGTGATACATACATTGATCTCTAAGGATATTCATAAAGTTTCTATCAGTTCATCCCCACCCTCTCACATGGCCCTTTTCTTATTTGTAGGGTGTCCTGAGATTTAGAGCCATGTGCACCAGGGATGGAGAAAATAATTACCCTGTGTAATTCCAACTTTGTGTTCATTAACAGCTTTTCCTAATCAGGTCGGCAGGTTGGCTAATGAACACCAGCAGCATAGTGTGCTGTATTTAAATATTACTCCAGAATTCTATAATTTAAAAATAGTATGGCCATTGTCAGTATTTGGATAATCTTGTAATCTATCTTTTGAAGAATTCTATGAAATGTATAGATCTAGAAAAGCCATTTCTGATTTTGTTACCTAAAGAAGCATCTGGCTGCCACATGGTTCACCTTCTGGTCAGCAATACCACCATCTTCCCCCTGGCCCAACCCCCACCCCCACCGCCGCCCTCCCCACACACAGGGTGCTGAAGTTTTTCTGAGAACAAAGGATTTGGTTCATCATTCTTCCTAATAAACTCACCGTAGTAGAATAGTTTGGACATACTACATAAAAAAACATCTCTTTGAATGTATACAAATAACTTAATTTTCAACTGATTTCTAAAAGACTGATATTTTCTTTGTGTAACACCATTTCCTGGGTGTGCCCAATCATGATGAAATTGTGACAGTTGCAATATATTTAAATTCAAGAGTTTTATTTTTGGCACAAATAAAATTGGGGAACAATCATATGCTTTCCTTGGGGCCATCTGGTAACTTCATTAAGAAGGAAGGAGTAAGTTATTTTTAGTTGGTTTGAGCAGATACGTATGGTGCCAATCATTACTGACACCAGCTTGTTCTGAGATTTACTCTGGTCATCTGTTGTTGCTACTCTAGTTCTGTGCAGAGACTTTTTTTCTTGTGTTTTTGTTTAATGCTTCCAGAAACTACATATAATCAATGGACGTGTTCTATTTTTCCATATAACTTACCAATAACCATTTAGCCAAAAATAACAGGAAGTTGACTTGAAAGTCTGATCTCTAATGAATACTGAAATCAAGCTCAGCACATTAAAGGGAGTAATTAGGAAGGCACCCCATTGTGTGTAGGTATGCTTGGTCAGCCAAAACAGAGAATTTTTTTATTTTTATGAGCTTCTGTCAAATTTAAAGTATGCTATATTTTAAGGCAAAAATTGTAAAGAATTTGTTAGTAGCAGTGCTACTCTATATTTATTTTTTAAATTATCCTTCTTGTATCCTAAAGACAGCTTTTTGAAGCAAATAGCTTAGGCATACCAATAAAAATACCTATTCGACTTGCAAAAAAAAATGTAATAAATACCACAGCTATTTCTAGCTAATTATATATACATACACTGTGTGTGTGTGTGTGTGTGTGTGTGTGTGTGTGTGTACATGCTGTATAACACACCAGTCCTGTAATCAGCATGAATTGTGAAAGACTGTTGAGATCATCTGGTTCATCACTGAATTTAACAACAGGCTGCCCTCTATTCCTCTGGAACACAGCTCATGTGGTTCCTTAGCTCTTGCTTGTCCACCTGATTTCTCTTGGGTGTGTCATGGTCATGACTAGCCATTGGCAGTGTCCACCACTTACCAAGCAGCTCTGTGCTTGTTACAAACTGACTCTTGTTACCCTGGCAGCCACCCCCTCACAAAGCATCTCCCACCTCCTTCTTTCTCTTACTGAACTCAACTCTGACTTGATATGGAATCTCCATTCTTGCCTCGTGTATTCTCATGGTCATGCTTATTTCTTAGTCTGTTTTCTGACATATTTCCCTACTTATGTCAGTAGGTTATCTTCCTGCCATTTTGCCCTCCTCTGTCACATATTTTAGGTACCTTCACTTTTCCACCAAACCCTTTCCTGGGCAAGGCTTTCAGGGTGAGTGCTTGGCCCTGGCAAGACTGAGCTGCTGCCCTGTGTGATGTAGTAGTGGTGGCAGAAAAGTCTGACGGGCTTGATAAGCCGCAGTTACTTTGATGGGCACAGTGCAGGGGTGGGCAGTCAGATGGCTATTCAGGTTAGCAGTTTCCAGGGGAATAAAAGTCCACCTTATCCAAGGAGTATTTCAAATACACACCCTTTCTGGTGAAGATCTTAAGAAACTTAAGCTTACATTACAGAGTTGCCTGGGAACTCATTAAAACAGGGGTTACAGAGTGTCAGTGCTACCCTCTAAAATATTTTTATGAGCTTCTGTCAAATTTAAAGTATGCTATATTTTAAGGCAAAAATTGTAAAGAATTTGTTAGTAGCAGTGCTACTCTATATTTATTTTTTAAATTATCCTTCTTGTATCCTAAAGACAGCTTTTTGAAGCAAATAGCTTAGGCATACCAATAAAAATACCTATTCGACTTGCAAAAAAAAATGTAATAAATACCACAGCTATTTCTAGCTAATTATATATACATACACTGTGTGTGTGTGTGTGTGTGTGTGTGTGTGTGTGTGTACATGCTGTATAACACACCAGTCCTGTAATCAGCATGAATTGTGAAAGACTGTTGAGATCATCTGGTTCATCACTGAATTTAACAACAGGCTGCCCTCTATTCCTCTGGAACACAGCTCATGTGGTTCCTTAGCTCTTGCTTGTCCACCTGATTTCTCTTGGGTGTGTCATGGTCATGACTAGCCATTGGCAGTGTCCACCACTTACCAAGCAGCTCTGTGCTTGTTACAAACTGACTCTTGTTACCCTGGCAGCCACCCCCTCACAAAGCATCTCCCACCTCCTTCTTTCTCTTACTGAACTCAACTCTGACTTGATATGGAATCTCCATTCTTGCCTCGTGTATTCTCATGGTCATGCTTATTTCTTAGTCTGTTTTCTGACATATTTCCCTACTTATGTCAGTAGGTTATCTTCCTGCCATTTTGCCCTCCTCTGTCACATATTTTAGGTACCTTCACTTTTCCACCAAACCCTTTCCTGGGCAAGGCTTTCAGGGTGAGTGCTTGGCCCTGGCAAGACTGAGCTGCTGCCCTGTGTGATGTAGTAGTGGTGGCAGAAAAGTCTGACGGGCTTGATAAGCCGCAGTTACTTTGATGGGCACAGTGCAGGGGTGGGCAGTCAGATGGCTATTCAGGTTAGCAGTTTCCAGGGGAATAAAAGTCCACCTTATCCAAGGAGTATTTCAAATACACACCCTTTCTGGTGAAGATCTTAAGAAACTTAAGCTTACATCAGAGTTACAGAGTTGCCTGGGAACTCATTAAAACAGGTTGTCTGCTTGCCCACAATCCACCCACATCCTAATTCTGTAGATCTGGGGACAGGGTTGGAATATGCAATTCTAAGAGTTCCCAGGCCAGGCAGGTGCTCCAGGTCACTGCCCGAGTAGCATTACTTGGCGGTGCTTCCCTTTTTTCTGATCTCACTGATCCACTTGCTGTGCAGTGCATGCACGTTACAACAAATCACATATATCCTTCTTTATGTTGGACTGATCAACAGGAAATCCCTGCTGAGTGACCCTAACTCATTAGATTATTTTCTCATAGCTAAAGAACGTGAACTTCTTTAGCTTTTTATAAAATCTATTCTGTAAATTCACTCCAGTATTCTTGCCTGGAGAATTCCCTGGACAGAGGAGCCTGGTGGGCTATATTCCATGGAGTTGCAAAGTCAAACACAACTGAAGCAAGTTAGCACGCCCACATTCTGTAAATGTTCATTACTCTATTGTTCTCTTCCATTTTTTCTACCACTTGCCAACGTCATCCTCCAGTTGTGGAGATGCAAACTGAATTAATAATCTATAATGTTGAAACCAGCATGGACACCTTTCTGTATCCCCTTTTTCTTGCTTGTAGGGAATAGATTGAAGACTTCAGGAGTTTTCTTACATTCCAAAGAGCAGGCTCAAACAGTTGCTAATCAAGGAAGTGATGTGATTCAGAGACAAGGGAGGATCAGTCTGAAAACAATAGTGCAGCGTTGACTCAGAATCCTGGTTCCACCTTAATGGATACAGTCTGTTTTCTGACATATTCCTACTTATGTCAGTAGGTTATCTTCCTGCCATTTTGCCCTCCTCTGTCACATATTTTAGGTACCTTCACTTTTCCACCAAACCCTTTCCTGGGCAAGGCTTTCAGGGTGAGTGCTTGGCCCTGGCAAGACTGAGCTGCTGCCCTGTGTGATGTAGTAGTGGTGGCAGAAAAGTCTGACGGGCTTGATAAGCCGCAGTTACTTTGATGGGCACAGTGCAGGGGTGGGCAGTCAGATGGCTATTCAGGTTAGCAGTTTCCAGGGGAATAAAAGTCCACCTTATCCAAGGAGTATTTCAAATACACACCCTTTCTGGTGAAGATCTTAAGAAACTTAAGCTTACATCAGAGTTACAGAGTTGCCTGGGAACTCATTAAAACAGGTTGTCTGCTTGCCCACAATCCACCCACATCCTAATTCTGTAGATCTGGGGACAGGGTTGGAATATGCAATTCTAAGAGTTCCCAGGCCAGGCAGGTGCTCCAGGTCACTGCCCGAGTAGCATTACTTGGCGGTGCTTCCCTTTTTTCTGATCTCACTGATCCACTTGCTGTGCAGTGCATGCACGTTACAACAAATCACATATATCCTTCTTTATGTTGGACTGATCAACAGGAAATCCCTGCTGAGTGACCCTAACTCATTAGATTATTTTCTCATAGCTAAAGAACGTGAACTTCTTTAGCTTTTTATAAAATCTATTCTGTAAATTCACTCCAGTATTCTTGCCTGGAGAATTCCCTGGACAGAGGAGCCTGGTGGGCTATATTCCATGGAGTTGCAAAGTCAAACACAACTGAAGCAAGTTAGCACGCCCACATTCTGTAAATGTTCATTACTCTATTGTTCTCTTCCATTTTTTCTACCACTTGCCAACGTCATCCTCCAGTTGTGGAGATGCAAACTGAATTAATAATCTATAATGTTGAAACCAGCATGGACACCTTTCTGTATCCCCTTTTTCTTGCTTGTAGGGAATAGATTGAAGACTTCAGGAGTTTTCTTACATTCCAAAGAGCAGGCTCAAACAGTTGCTAATCAAGGAAGTGATGTGATTCAGAGACAAGGGAGGATCAGTCTGAAAACAATAGTGCAGCGTTGACTCAGAATCCTGGTTCCACCTTAATGGATACACATTAACAATATCTTTGAGCTCTTCTGCAAAACTAAAACCCCCAACAAATGGAAGATGTTAACTACTTGATAAGGCATTCTTCACTCAGGAGAGAAGGTCACAGTTCAAATATATACTGAACTGTATCAGTTCATTCAGTGGGTGAAAGGCTGTCTGAGCCACTCAGGCTTTTTCAGTACTTATTGATTCACTCATCCCACCTTACAAGTTTCTTATGATTCTAGATGGGAAGTGCAGCGTATGGTGATGAAGTCATGTACCAGAGGTCACAACAGTGGAGCGTGATTGAAACCCAGGCAGTCCAGCTCCCTGTCTGTACTGCATCCCCTCCCCCCACCTCACCTGAGACCTGCCTGCACAGTCTCCCTCTCTGCAGCCCTGTGACAGACGCTTTCCTTTGCCGCATTTCTTCTTGCAGAGTTGGACGTTGATGCTTCTCTGGTAATGGGGTGTGTGGTACATGTGGGCTTGAGGCCTTGCCTTGATCCAGTACTGACACGTTTAAAGGGATCCAGAGTTTCCTAGTGTGGCTCACATTGAGCTTAGTCGGATGCTAGTTTGAACAAGATACTAGAACTTACGTTTTCCCAAGTCTCTGGTAGGTAGCATATTTTTATAGTTTTTAAATATAAGATTGGTATCTTCATTCTTAGTTTTCTGAAGTTTGATTATCTATTTTTGTAGTAAACTGTGAGCTCATTCACAATCTCCCACTCTACAGCGAGGTGCCCTTCTCCCACATTAGTTGAACACTGACGCTGTGAAAGCTCGATGTGTTGTGTGGTACACGTGGCTTTGCAGCTACTCTGACCAAGCACTGAGGTGCTTAAGTTGAAGCAGTTTCACAAAGTATAAATCAGTCTTGGCCAGTATTTCATCCTTGTTTGAGCTCCTAAAAGATCTTGTATTATTTTCTTGTCACACACTGCCCTGGGTTGTTATGGAAGACAGGTATACATCTTGCATAGAAGTATTTGTCCAATAAATAAAGAAATAAATGAGAAAAATCTGGGGGAGAATTTTGTATCACCTGAAATTCACCAGCAGACTTTTTGTGAATATAATTTCAGTAATTATAGAAGTATGATTAATAACAGTTCTCATATAATTTACAATCTCCCATTAAACCCAGATTTCACCTGGTTATATATGTCTACTTGATAATGCATTCTTCACTCAGGAGAGAAGGTCACAGTTCAAATATATACTGAACTGTATCAGTTCATTCAGTGGGTGAAAGGCTGTCTGAGCCACTCAGGCTTTTTCAGTACTTATTGATTCACTCATCCCACCTTACAAGTTTCTTATGATTCTAGATGGGAAGTGCAGCGTATGGTGATGAAGTCATGTACCAGAGGTCACAACAGTGGAGCGTGATTGAAACCCAGGCAGTCCAGCTCCCTGTCTGTACTGCATCCCCTCCCCCCACCTCACCTGAGACCTGCCTGCACAGTCTCCCTCTCTGCAGCCCTGTGACAGACGCTTTCCTTTGCCGCATTTCTTCTTGCAGAGTTGGACGTTGATGCTTCTCTGGTAATGGGGTGTGTGGTACATGTGGGCTTGAGGCCTTGCCTTGATCCAGTACTGACACGTTTAAAGGGATCCAGAGTTTCCTAGTGTGGCTCACATTGAGCTTAGTCGGATGCTAGTTTGAACAAGATACTAGAACTTACATTTTCCCAAGTCTCTGGTAGGTAGCATATTTTTATAGTTTTTAAATATAAGATTGGTATCTTCATTCTTAGTTTTCTGAAGTTTGATTATCTATTTTTGTAGTAAACTGTGAGCTCATTCACAATCTCCCTCTCTACAGCGAGGTGCCCTTCTCCCACATTAGTTGGACACTGACGCTGTGAAAGCTCGATGTGTTGTGTGGTACACGTGGCTTTGCAGCTACTCTGACCAAGCACTGAGGTGCTTAAGTTGAAGCAGTTTCACAAAGTATAAATCAGTCTTGGCCAGTATTTCATCCTTGTTTGAGCTCCTAAAAGATCTTGTATTATTTTCTTGTCACACACTGCCCTGGGTTGTTATGGAAGACAGGTATACATCTTGCATAGAAGTATTTGTCCAATAAATAAAGAAATAAATGAGAAAAATCTGGGGGAGAATTTTGTATCACCTGAAATTCACCAGCAGACTTTTTGTGAATATAATTTCAGTAATTATAGAAGTATGATTAATAACAGTTCTCATATAATTTACAATCTCCCCATTAAACCCAGATTTCACCTGGTTATATATGTACATAGAAAAAAATGAGTCAGATTTATACTAACAGTCATCAGTTTACAAAGAAAATAGTAACCGAGGGCAGGTTCTCTTATTTAAAATTAATCTTTGCTTAAAATAGCATTTAGAAAATGCTCTTAAACATAGCTTTTATTCATTAATTTGAGTAATAATGAGTGTATTTAATTCTAATAAAATTTGGTTGCTGAAGTTACACAGTGGAAAAGAAAATTAAAAGTGTAGTTGTTTCAGCTCCTTGGAGGTAAAGTTTAAGAAAGAAAAAAAAAAATCTCCTGATACTAGCCTTGTGATTAACACAATGTTTCCTGTAGGTAGATATCAAAACAAAATTTAAAATAAAGGAAAACTATTCTCAGAACATTGATAATGGAGCAGGCTTATATGAGTCTTAATCCCAGAACAAATTTTGAATGTATACATTTTTTTTTACACCAAAAACATTTTTATTGGGGTATAGCCAATTAAGAATTTTGTGATAGTTTCAGGTGAACAGTGAAGGGGCTCGTCCATACATATACATGTATCCGTTCTCCCCCAAGCCCCTCTCCCATCCAGGCTAGCACATAGCATTAAGCAGAGTTCCATGTGCTGTACAGTAGATATTTTTTGGTTTGAGTGTATAACTTCTTGTGGTGCCAGTGTATTCCGTCAAGATATTATTCTACTTCATAAGAATTTTATTTTATTATACATCCTTGCATAGCTTCAATTATATTCATTTGTGCTTAGCTACTCTGACCAAGCACTGAGGTGCTTAAGTTGAAGCAGTTTCACAAAGTATAAATCAGTCTTGGCCAGTATTTCATCCTTGTTTGAGCTCCTAAAAGATCTTGTATTATTTTCTTGTCACACACTGCCCTGGGTTGTTATGGAAGACAGGTATACATCTTGCATAGAAGTATTTGTCCAATAAATAAAGAAATAAATGAGAAAAATCTGGGGGAGAATTTTGTATCACCTGAAATTCACCAGCAGACTTTTTGTGAATATAATTTCAGTAATTATAGAAGTATGATTAATAACAGTTCTCATATAATTTACAATCAATCTCCCCATTAAACCCAGATTTCACCTGGTTATATATGTACATAGAAAAAAATGAGTCAGATTTATACTAACAGTCATCAGTTTACAAAGAAAATAGTAACCGAGGGCAGGTTCTCTTATTTAAAATTAATCTTTGCTTAAAATAGCATTTAGAAAATGCTCTTAAACATAGCTTTTATTCATTAATTTGAGTAATAATGAGTGTATTTAATTCTAATAAAATTTGGTTGCTGAAGTTACACAGTGGAAAAGAAAATTAAAAGTGTAGTTGTTTCAGCTCCTTGGAGGTAAAGTTTAAGAAAGAAAAAAAAAAATCTCCTGATACTAGCCTTGTGATTAACACAATGTTTCCTGTAGGTAGATATCAAAACAAAATTTAAAATAAAGGAAAACTATTCTCAGAACATTGATAATGGAGCAGGCTTATATGAGTCTTAATCCCAGAACAAATTTTGAATGTATACATTTTTTTTTACACCAAAAACATTTTTATTGGGGTATAGCCAATTAAGAATTTTGTGATAGTTTCAGGTGAACAGTGAAGGGGCTCGTCCATACATATACATGTATCCGTTCTCCCCCAAGCCCCTCTCCCATCCAGGCTAGCACATAGCATTAAGCAGAGTTCCATGTGCTGTACAGTAGATATTTTTTGGTTTGAGTGTATAACTTCTTGTGGTGCCAGTGTATTCCGTCAAGATATTATTCTACTTCATAAGAATTTTATTTTATTATACATCCTTGCATAGCTTCAATTATATTCATTTGTTTCCATGCTATTATTCAAGATATTGACCAAAACAATATTTAAAATATTCTAAGTAAAGGAAAATATTTTGTTACTAAATGACAATGTAGCTCTATTACTTCTAAGGAGCTCAGCTCCCTTTCCTTTTTCATTTAATTTCCCCATGTTTGCCTCAACTCTTTTCACAGTTCCACATCTTGGTCACAATGTACTGCTTCACACTGCTCTGGACAGTGTTGATCTTCTCTGAACTATTCTCATGCATGTACACATAAGCAGAAATATGTACATATATAAAAGACTCCATTAGTCTATTCTGTTAATATGTGTGTGTGCATATATATGTCTTCATGCTCTAAGTGCAGTGAACACTGAACAGAAGATACAATATAACTTTGTCATGTGGTCACTAGATCTTCCCTGGAACACCCTCATGAACTGTCTATTAAGATACTCTGACTTCATAGAACTTCCCTGGTGGTCTAGTGGTTAAGACTCCATGCTTTCAATGCAGGAGGCACAGGTTTGGTTCCTGATCAGGGATCTAAGATCCCAGATGCCTTGAGGCAAAAAAAAAAAAAGATATTCAGACTTTAGCATATGCTTCATGTTAACTGGTCTAGTCCATGATCTAAACTTTGGAACTTTGGAGACAAAATGTATCAGAGGAAAAAAGATTCAACTTGATACTAGCCTCATGGTAACATGCTAAATGCTGTGTATGTGTGTGTGTGTGTGTGTATACACACATACTTCTTTTCTACTACCAACTTTGTGTCCTGGTAAACAGCTGTTAAGACAGATAGCAGTGTGCTATGCAAGTATTGAAACTGTAGCAAAGAAACTGGAAGGAAATTTCTATATGTTAAAATGCAAGTTTTACCATGGGCTAAGCCTTTTTTCCTGGTGGGCTTCCCTGGTGGCTCAGATGGTAAAGAATCTACCTGCAGTGCAGGAGACCTGGGCTCAATCCTGGGTTGGGAAGATCCCTGGAGAAGAAAATGGCAACTCACTCCGTCAAGATATTATTCTACTTCATAAGAATTTTATTTTATTATACATCCTTGCATAGCTTCAATTATATTCATTTGTTTCCATGCTATTATTCAAGATATTGACCAAAACAATATTTAAAATATTCTAAGTAAAGGAAAATATTTTGTTACTAAATGACAATGTAGCTCTATTACTTCTAAGGAGCTCAGCTCCCTTTCCTTTTTCATTTAATTTCCCCATGTTTGCCTCAACTCTTTTCACAGTTCCACATCTTGGTCACAATGTACTGCTTCACACTGCTCTGGACAGTGTTGATCTTCTCTAAACTATTCTCATGCATGTACACATAAGCAGAAATATGTACATATATAAAAGACTCCATTAGTCTATTCTGTTAATATGTGTGTGTGCATATATATGTCTTCATGCTCTAAGTGCAGTGAACACTGAACAGAAGATACAATATAACTTTGTCATGTGGTCACTAGATCTTCCCTGGAACACCCTCATGAACTGTCTATTAAGATACTCTGACTTCATAGAACTTCCCTGGTGGTCTAGTGGTTAAGACTCCATGCTTTCAATGCAGGAGGCACAGGTTTGGTTCCTGATCAGGGATCTAAGATCCCAGATGCCTTGAGGCCAAAAAAAAAAAAAAAAGATATTCAGACTTTAGCATATGCTTCATGTTAACTGGTCTAGTCCATGATCTAAACTTTGGAACTTTGGAGACAAAATGTATCAGAGGAAAAAAGATTCAACTTGATACTAGCCTCATGGTAACATGCTAAATGCTGTGTATGTGTGTGTGTGTGTGTGTGTATACACACATACTTCTTTTCTACTACCAACTTTGTGTCCTGGTAAACAGCTGTTAAGACAGATAGCAGTGTGCTATGCAAGTATTGAAACTGTAGCAAAGAAACTGGAAGGAAATTTCTATATGTTAAAATGCAAGTTTTACCATGGGCTAAGCCTTTTTTCCTGGTGGGCTTCCCTGGTGGCTCAGATGGTAAAGAATCTACCTGCAGTGCAGGAGACCTGGGCTCAATCCCTGGGTTGGGAAGATCCCCTGGAGAAGAAAATGGCAACTCACTCCAGTATTCTTGCCTGGAGAATTCCATGGACAGAGGAGCCTGGCAGGCTGCAGTCCATGGGGTTGCAAAGAGTTGGACACAACTGAGTGACTTTTACACCTTTTTCAAACTAATTATCAATGAAATAGTGAGGGAAAAAATCAATTTGGAATTGATGGAAGCCCATAGCTCAACTGGTAAAGAATCCACCTGCAATGCAGGAGACCCCGGTTCAATTTCTGGGTCAGGAAGATCCTCTGGAGAAGGGACAGGCTACCCACTCCAGGATTCTCGCCTGGAGAATCCTCATGGACAGAGTAGTCTGGCAGGCTACAGATCATAGGGTTGCAAAGAGTTGGACACAACTAAGTGACTAAGCACACACACACACACACACACACACACACACTGCTGATATGAAGGCCACCATTAGCATTGCTATACTTGGGAAGACAGACCAGTAGCTGTAGAGTAGTGGCTGGAAGGAGCTATCACTGAACCCTAACTAGAGCTTTAGGCAGAGGGGTAGCTAACATACACACTGTGCGTGCATGTCCACAAGGACCATAGCATCACTGTCGTGTAAATGCCCTCCTTGATTACAGTTGCTGTTGTTGAGGGCATGCTCTGGACCTCCTATTAATGGTGGATAAGTGGCCTTAAAATGCAGTCCAAATCCAGAGGATCTTTTCAGAGTTAGATTGCAGATATCAAGATAAACTCATGATTTTTAATATATAAAGATAAAGGAAAGAGACATGGAATACAACATCTGGGTGTGGGTATGTATCTAATATGTGTGTGTGTATATTTATGTATGTATGCATGTGTATATAGTTATTTCCTTTCCCTGTGCGCTGAGAGGGTCTAGAATCAGTAACACTCCAGTAGGGGTGAACATAGCAAGTGTTCACATTTTTATTTCTAAATATTATTCTGCATTAGAACAAAGGGTGCTAGAAACAGTGTATGGAGGATTGGGTGGGGGAAGAAAAAGAACATCTTGTAGTGGCAGAAAGGAGAGAAGTGCTCAAAGAATGGTGGGGACAAAGCAAAAGAAGGCCTAGGCCAGTCTGAGGGAGCTCACACGAGACAAAGTTGGAATAAATTGACCGTTAAAATAAATATTTATGAAAAAAATAAAATAAAAAATAAATAAATAAATAAATATTTATGGATTGTAACCCATTCACTAAAATAAAAATACAATGAAGTCCAAAGCAATATTAATATATAAGAGGGCATGGAAAGCTTTCCTTATGATAGAAATATAACTCCTTACAGTAGAAAGGATGATGAAAATAGAAATATTACCATTTGACATTATTTTGTGTTCCTGGACCTAGTTTCAACTTGAGAAGGTGTTCCCATACCAGCAACAATGCTGTGGACAATTGCGTGTCCTAAACTTTGACTCAGTTCTGACACTATCCCCCCTCACCCACTCCAAGACAGCATCAGATTCCAGTTTAAGGGTTCAGTCCAACAAGACTCTCCCCAACCCTATCCAGATGCCAACCGCAATTCCAGGTTGTCAGCTGTTCTTCTGATAAACTGGCTATAAATCAGAGGTTCCCATGATCAGCCTCTCCATCCCCCAAATGGATTTGATTAATTTGTTAGAGCAGTTCACAGAAGTCAAGAAACCCATTTACTCAACTAGCTAAATTACACAGAGCTCTCTTAGGCAGAGGGGTAGCTAACATACACACTGTGCGTGCATGTCCACAAGGACCATAGCATCACTGTCGTGTAAATGCCCTCCTTGATTACAGTTGCTGTTGTTGAGGGCATGCTCTGGACCTCCTATTAATGGTGGATAAGTGGCCTTAAAATGCAGTCCAAATCCAGAGGATCTTTTCAGAGTTAGATTGCAGATATCAAGATAAACTCATGATTTTTAATATATAAAGATAAAGGAAAGAGACATGGAATACAACATCTGGGTGTGGGTATGTATCTAATATGTGTGTGTGTATATTTATGTATGTATGCATGTGTATATAGTTATTTCCTTTCCCTGTGCGCTGAGAGGGTCTAGAATCAGTAACACTCCAGTAGGGGTGAACATAGCAAGTGTTCACATTTTTATTTCTAAATATTATTCTGCATTAGAACAAAGGGTGCTAGAAACAGTGTATGGAGGATTGGGTGGGGAAGAAAAAGAACATCTTGTAGTGGCAGAAAGGAGAGAAGTGCTCAAAGAATGGTGGGGACAAAGCAAAAGAAGGCCTAGGCCAGTCTGAGGGAGCTCACACGAGACAAAGTTGGAATAAATTGACCGTTAAAATAAATATTTATGAAAAAAATAAAATAAAAAATAAATAAATAAATAAATATTTATGGATTGTAACCCATTCACTAAAATAAAAATACAATGAAGTCCAAAGCAATATTAATATATAAGAGGGCATGGAAAGCTTTCCTTATGATAGAAATATAACTCCTTACAGTAGAAAGGATGATGAAAATAGAAATATTACCATTTGACATTATTTTGTGTTCCTGGACCTAGTTTCAACTTGAGAAGGTGTTCCCATACCAGCAACAATGCTGTGGACAATTGCGTGTCCTAAACTTTGACTCAGTTCTGACACTATCCCCCCTCACCCACTCCAAGACAGCATCAGATTCCAGTTTAAGGGTTCAGTCCAACAAGACTCTCCCCAACCCTATCCAGATGCCAACCGCAATTCCAGGTTGTCAGCTGTTCTTCTGATAAACTGGCTATAAATCAGAGGTTCCCATGATCAGCCTCTCCATCCCCCAAATGGATTTGATTAATTTGTTAGAGCAGTTCACAGAAGTCAAGAAACCCATTTACTCAACTAGATTACTAATTTATTACACAAGGATACAACTTGGGAACAGCTGGATGGAAGAGATGCATGGAGCAAGGACACAGAGCTTCCCTGTCCTCTCTAAGTGTCCATTCTCCCCACGTCTCTACATGTTCACCAGCCTGGAAGCTCTCTTGAGTCCTGTCTGTATGAATTTTTAAGGAGCCTTCATTACATGCTATCAGATCTAATCCCTTGAATCTGTCACTTCCACTGTATAATCATAAGGGATTTGATTTAGGTCATACCTGAATAGCCTAGAGGTTTTCCCTACATTTTTCATTTTACATCTATCTGAATTTTGCAAAAACGAGTTCCTGCTCTGAAGCACATTCAGCTCCAGGTCTTGCTTTTGCTGACTGTATAGAGTTTCTCCATCTTCAACTACAACAAATATAATCAATCTGGTTTCACTATTGACCCTATGGGGATGTCCATGTGTAGAGTTGTCTCTTGGGGTGTTGGAAAAGGTATTTGCTATGACCAGTGCATTCTCTTGGCCAAACTCTGTTAGCCTTTTTCCTGCTTCATTTTATACTCCAAGGCTAAACTTACCTGTTACTCCAGGTATCTCCTGGCTTCCGACTTTTGCAGTCCAATCCCCTATGATGGAGCATTCTTGTCACAAGGTCATGAAGTAGCCTTGACTAATACTGACATTCTGGGGAATGGTTTATGTCCAACACAACACCTCAGCCATGTTGTGAGTACCAGTCAGCCTCTAGCAACACCAAGGCCTAGCTGATAGCATCCTCAGATCCCAGATGTCAGTCACTGCTTTTCCCTTTTTTGCTGGTAAATGGGACAGATCATATGCCTACTTGTATGAGAAGGAAAACAGCATCACTTTTATGCATTCCTGCCCAAAATGCAGAACCTGGATCTAATCATGAGGTAACATCCAACACAAATTGATAGATATAGCAGGCTTGCATTCCTTAAAAATGTCAGCGGTTGAGAAGGAAAGAGACAGAGGAATTGTTCTAAATTAAAGAAGACAACCAAGCATAAGAGCTGACTGCCATGGGTGATTTGGAAATTTATTTCATAATAACAGACTTTGCTGGTGCAGTAGAAAATTCTGAATAAAATCTGTAGTTTACATAACTGTAGAAATGCTAATTGTCTGATTTTTTTAACAACATTTTTTTTTGCCTCTAAGTAATCATTTATTTTTCATCTATCTTTATTCTTTGGCATGTGTGGGCCTCCCATCACAGAGGCCTCTCTCACTGCAGAGCACTGGCTCTGGGTGCATGCACTCCAGAGCACTAGCTCGTAATTTATCACACTGGCCCAGCCACTCCTTAGCACAAGATAGCCTAGAGTTTTCCCTACCCTTGAATCTGTCACTTCCACTGTATAATCATAAGGGATTTGATTTAGGTCATACCTGAATAGCCTAGAGGTTTTCCCTACATTTTTCATTTTACATCTATCTGAATTTTGCAAAAACGAGTTCCTGCTCTGAAGCACATTCAGCTCCAGGTCTTGCTTTTGCTGACTGTATAGAGTTTCTCCATCTTCAACTACAACAAATATAATCAATCTGGTTTCACTATTGACCCTATGGGGATGTCCATGTGTAGAGTTGTCTCTTGTGGTGTTGGAAAAGGTATTTGCTATGACCAGTGCATTCTCTTGGCCAAACTCTGTTAGCCTTTTTCCTGCTTCATTTTATACTCCAAGGCTAAACTTACCTGTTACTCCAGGTATCTCCTGGCTTCCGACTTTTGCAGTCCAATCCCCTATGATGGAGCATTCTTGTCACAAGGTCATGAAGTAGCCTTGACTAATACTGACATTCTGGGGAATGGTTTATGTCCAACACAACACCTCAGCCATGTTGTGAGTACCAGTCAGCCTCTAGCAACACCAAGGCCTAGCTGATAGCATCCTCAGATCCCAGATGTCAGTCACTGCTTTTCCCTTTTTTGCTGGTAAATGGGACAGATCATATGCCTACTTGTATGAGAAGGAAAACAGCATCACTTTTATGCATTCCTGCCCAAAATGCAGAACCTGGATCTAATCATGAGGTAACATCCAACACAAATTGATAGATATAGCAGGCTTGCATTCCTTAAAAATGTCAGCGGTTGAGAAGGAAAGAGACAGAGGAATTGTTCTAAATTAAAGAAGACAACCAAGCATAAGAGCTGACTGCCATGGGTGATTTGGAAATTTATTTCATAATAACAGACTTTGCTGGTGCAGTAGAAAATTCTGAATAAAATCTGTAGTTTACATAACTGTAGAAATGCTAATTGTCTGATTTTTTTAACAACATTTTTTTTTGCCTCTAAGTAATCATTTATTTTTCATCTATCTTTATTCTTTGGCATGTGTGGGCCTCCCATCACAGAGGCCTCTCTCACTGCAGAGCACTGGCTCTGGGTGCATGCACTCCAGAGCACTAGCTCGTAATTTATCACACTGGCCCAGCCACTCCTTAGCACATGGGATCTTCCTGGGCTGGGAATCAAACCAGTATTCCTTGCACTGCAAGGTGAACTCTTTACCCACTGGACCACCAGGGAAGCCCTCTAATTGTCTGATTTTTATAATTATACATGATATATAAGAGAATGTCTTTATGTTTAGAAAACACACTGACGGATTTGGGGGGAAAGGGCATCATACCTACAACTTATTCTCAATATAGAGAAGAATGTACATATTTGTTTATGAGTGTGCATGTGCATCTATACACACAGAGAAAGAAAAAGAAAAGATAAAGCAAGATTCAGAAAATCTGGGTTAAAAATTTAAGGAATTCATATTTTTCAACTGTTTTGTAGATTTGTATTTGGGTACAAATTAAAAGAAAAAATGCCTTTCTTTTCCCATTTACCTAGTGGTTTTCTTTCCCAAGTGAACATATCCTGGGTGAATAGCCTCAGTGTTTAACTCACTGCGTTCTTGAGTAAATTATCTATTTGCATTCATATTTACATTGATGTGTCCAGCCTTAATTTTTCATGGCTCACCCAAGGACCGACTTGTAGAGTTTCCTTGGGAGGTGGATATTTCCTTCAGCAGTTCTTATATTTGGTAAAACTTATTAGAATTCATTTTCTTTTTTTTAAATCTCTAAACATGAATTGGCAGGAACATATGCATTAAACTTTGTTTTGAAAAATTCACTAGGTGATGGAGGTGCTGCCTTACAGAGAAGTGACCCACAGGTGAGCATCTAAAAGGGAGTGCTTTCTCTTTTTTCCTCTTTTCACATGTGTTATTGATACCAGTATCTATCAACAGTATTCTATAAAACATACACTAATACTACAGTGCTCCCCATTCAGAACGAGTAGTAAAACTTGAGTGAAGTCTTTTTGATAACTTCTTAGTGAAACATAATTGTCTTCATTTAAGTGATTTGAGGATTTGAAGACCAAAAAAACAAGAGAGAAAACTTGATACCTCAGTGTTTAAGATAATGGTTCATATATGACTTAATCTTGAAAGCGAGGAGTGTTTAATATTCTACATGTCACAAGCCATTATTTAAGGTAAAGAAAATTTACCTTATTATCTTTCTCACAGTCCATAACCTGTAGGTTCAAATATGCCTGGATCTCCCCAGGAAGGAAATAAAGTCAAGTAACTTTAATTCAGCCCAGTGTATCATTTAGGCCTAAATTTTGCCTATTATTTTGGAACATTGTTATGGATAGGCCTTCTTACTTATTCTTGAGACCGCATGGTGGCTATGTAATTTTCAATAAATGTGTTATTACAGTATCCTTTTAGTGGAAGTATCTTTAGGTTCTGACTTATGTGTGTTTGGAGGGTGCCTTACTGTTTGGACTCCACTGTTGACCTCCCATGGCCCAAGCACCTATTGGTCATGACTCAAGATTCAGCAGAATTATAAGGAAGACCGACCAACTTCAGTGACCCCAGAGCACTCCGTGCCTCAGAATCACCTGGAGGTTTCTTCAAATGAAGATTTCTGGCTCCACCACAGACCTATTCATGGGGAAGCTCTTGACGTAAGGCTCAGGAACCTGCTTTGTAAATTGTTCCTAAAATGATTCTGAGGCATTAAATATAGGAAAAATATTCTTAATAGTATTATCTGAATGGAATTTTTATAATTGAATGATCTTTATTCTATTCTATATCTTTCATATCTCTTTCCACGGCACATACTTAATATCTCAAATTAAAATACATAAGAATCACTCTTTCACAGCTACCTGATCCTATGTCTTTGTTCTTGTTCAGTCATTCAGTCATGTTTCTTTTATTATTTCTTTCTTTATTTATTTATTTATTTTTGTACATGTATGTTCCCAGATCATTCATATGCATATCCCTTGACCCTCACTCCACTCAGTTCCCCCCCTCCCACCCCTCCAGACCATCGCTCCAGGTGGTTGTAGGTACTCCTATTCCCCTAGCACAATGACAATAGCTATCTTTTCTACACACAACAGTATAGGTTTCCATGTTACTCCCTCCCACTGTTCGGTCTCCACAATGTCTTTATGTCTATTCTCTGTTTTTCCATGAGTTCACTGCGTGTGTTATCATGACCATCTTACTAGATCCCAAATATATGAGTTAGTATACTATACTTGTCTTTCTCTTTTTGACTTACTTCACTTTTTATGATAGGTTCTAGAGCCAGCCACCTCATTAGGACTGAGTCTTCTGCATTTCTTTTAACAGCTGAGTAGTATTCCATTGTATATATGTACCAGAGCTTCTGGATCCATTCATTATTTTGGAACATTGTTATTTGGATAGGCCTTTTCTTAACTTTATTTTTTTTTGAGACCGCATGGTGGCTATGTAATTTTCAATAAATGTGTTATTACAGTATCCTTTTAGTGGAAGTATCTTTAGGTTCTGACTTATGTGTGTTTGGAGGGTGCCTTACTGTTTGGACTCCACTGTTGACCTCCCATGGCCCAAGCACCTATTGGTCATGACTCAAGATTCAGCAGAATTATAAGGAAGACCGACCAACTTCAGTGACCCCAGAGCACTCCGTGCCTCAGAATCACCTGGAGGTTTCTTCAAATGAAGATTTCTGGCTCCACCACAGACCTATTCATGGGGAAGCTCTTGACGTAAGGCTCAGGAACCTGCTTTGTAAATTGTTCCTAAAATGATTCTGAGGCATTAAATATAGGAAAAATATTCTTAATAGTATTATCTGAATGGAATTTTTATAATTGAATGATCTTTATTCTATTCTATATCTTTCATATCTCTTTCCACGGCACATACTTAATATCTCAAATTAAAATACATAAGAATCACTCTTTCACAGCTACCTGATCCTATGTCTTTGTTCTTGTTCAGTCATTCAGTCATGTTTCTTTTATTATTTCTTTCTTTATTTATTTATTTATTTTTGTACATGTATGTTCCCAGATCATTCATATGCATATCCCTTGACCCTCCCCCCACCCAGTTCCCCCTCCCTCCCCTCCAGACCATCGCTCCAGGTGGTTGTAGGTACTCCTATTCCCCTAGCACAATGACAATAGCTATCTTTTCTACACACAACAGTATAGGTTTCCATGTTACTCCCTCCCACTGTTCGGTCTCCACAATGTCTTTATGTCTATTCTCTGTTTTTCCATGAGTTCACTGCGTGTGTTATCATGACCATCTTACTAGATCCCAAATATATGAGTTAGTATACTATACTTGTCTTTCTCTTTTTGACTTACTTCACTTTTTATGATAGGTTCTAGAGCCAGCCACCTCATTAGGACTGAGTCTTCTGCATTTCTTTTAACAGCTGAGTAGTATTCCATTGTATATATGTACCAGAGCTTCTGGATCCATTCATTTGTCCATGGACATCTAGGTTGCTTCCATGTTCTGGCTATTGTATAGAGAGCTGCAATGAACATTGGGGTACAGGTGCCTCTTTCATTTTTGATTTCATCAGGATATAGGCCTAAGAGTGGGATTGCTGGGTCATAGGGTGCTTCTATTTTTAGTTTTTTAAGGAATCTCCATATTGTCTTCCATAGAGGTTGTATCAATTTACATTCCCACCAGCAATGCAAGAGGGTTCCCTTTTCTCCACACCCTCTTCAGCATTTGTTGTCTGTCGATTTGTTGATGATGGCCATTCTGACAGGTATGAGGTGGTATCTCATTGTGGTTTTAATTTGCATTTCTCTGATAATAAACGAGGTTGAGCATCGTTTCATGTATTTTTGGGCCATTTGTATGTCCTCTTTGGAGAGGCGTCTCTTTAGATCTTTTTCCCATGTTTTGATTGGGCTGCTCATTTTCCCTGTGCTGAGTTGTTTGAGTTGCTTGTAGATTTTGGAGATGAATTCTTTGTCTGTTGTTTCATTTGCTATGATTTTCTCCCACTCTGTGGGGTGTCTGTTCAACTTTTTTGTAATTTCTTTTGCTGTACAAAAACTTTTAAGTTTCATGAGGTCCCATATGTTCATTTTTCTTTTCAGTTCTGCTATTTTAGTTGGTGGGTCAGAGAAGATCTTGCTTTGATTGATGTCCTTGAGGGTTTTGCCTATATTCTCCTCTAAGAGTTTGATGGTTTCTGGTCTTACATTGAGGTCTTTAATCCATTTTGAGTTGATCTTAGTGTATGGTGTCAGGGAATGTTCCAATTTCATTTTTTTGCATGTAGCTGTCCAATTCTCCCAGCACCACTTGTTAAAGAGGCTGTCTTTGTCCCATTTTATAGTTTCTCCTCCTTTATCAAAAATAAGGTACCCATAGGTGCGTGGGTTGATCTCTGGGTTCTCAATCTTGTTCCATTGGTCTATAGTTCTGTTTTTGTGCCAGTACCATACTGTCTTGATAACTGTTGCTTTGTAGTAGAGTCTGAAGTTAGGGAGGCTGATCCCTCCAACTCCATTTTTCTTCCTCAGGATTGCTTTGGCTATTCGAGGTCTTCTGTGTTTCCATATGAACTGTGTTATTCTTTGGTCTAGTTCTGTGAAAAATGTCAGTGGTAGTTGAATAGGTATTGCATTGAATCTGTAGATGATATTTGGAAGTATGGTCATTTTCACAATATTGATTCTTCCAATCCAGGAACATGGAATATCTCTCCATCTTTGTCCTTAAGTTTTCATGAGTGTCTTGAATTTTTAATTTTTTTTTGTTATAAGGAATCTCCATATTGTCTTCCGATTTTTGCAATGCAAGAGGGTTCCCTTTTCTCCACACCCTCTTCAGCATTTGTTGTCTGTCGATTTGTTGATGATGGCCATTCTGACAGGTATGAGGTGGTATCTCATTGTGGTTTTAATTTGCATTTCTCTGATAATAAACGAGGTTGAGCATCGTTTCATGTATTTTTGGGCCATTTGTATGTCCTCTTTGGAGAGGCGTCTCTTTAGATCTTTTTCCCATGTTTTGATTGGGCTGCTCATTTTCCCTGTGCTGAGTTGTTTGAGTTGCTTGTAGATTTTGGAGATGAATTCTTTGTCTGTTGTTTCATTTGCTATGATTTTCTCCCACTCTGTGGGGTGTCTGTTCAACTTTTTTGTAATTTCTTTTGCTGTACAAAAACTTTTAAGTTTCATGAGGTCCCATATGTTCATTTTTCTTTTCAGTTCTGCTATTTTAGTTGGTGGGTCAGAGAAGATCTTGCTTTGATTGATGTCCTTGAGGGTTTTGCCTATATTCTCCTCTAAGAGTTTGATGGTTTCTGGTCTTACATTGAGGTCTTTAATCCATTTTGAGTTGATCTTAGTGTATGGTGTCAGGGAATGTTCCAATTTCATTTTTTTGCATGTAGCTGTCCAATTCTCCCAGCACCACTTGTTAAAGAGGCTGTCTTTGTCCCATTTTATAGTTTCTCCTCCTTTATCAAAAATAAGGTACCCATAGGTGCGTGGGTTGATCTCTGGGTTCTCAATCTTGTTCCATTGGTCTATAGTTCTGTTTTTGTGCCAGTACCATACTGTCTTGATAACTGTTGCTTTGTAGTAGAGTCTGAAGTTAGGGAGGCTGATCCCTCCAACTCCATTTTTCTTCCTCAGGATTGCTTTGGCTATTCGAGGTCTTCTGTGTTTCCATATGAACTGTGTTATTCTTTGGTCTAGTTCTGTGAAAAATGTCAGTGGTAGTTGAATAGGTATTGCATTAAATCTGTAGATGATATTTGGAAGTATGGTCATTTTCACAATATTGATTCTTCCAATCCAGGAACATGGAATATCTCTCCATCTGTTTAAGTCTTCTTTAATGTCTCTCATGAGTGTCTTGTAATTTTCTGTGTACAATTCTTTTGTTTCTTTGGGTAGGTTTATTCCTAGATATTTGATTCTTTTGGTTGCAATGGTGAAAGGGATTGCCTCTTTGATTTCATTTTCTGATTTTTCATTGTTTGTGTATAGGAATGCCAGTGACTTCTGTGTGTTGACTTTATATCCTGCAACTTTGCTGAATTCATTGATTAGCTCTAGTAGCTTTGTAACCGTGTCTTTGGGATTTTCTATGTATAATATCATGTCGTCTGCAAAAAGAGAGAGCTTGACTTCTTCCTTTCCAATCTGGATTCCTTTGATTTCTTTCTCTTCTCTTATTGCTGTTGCAATAGAGCAGACTAGGACTTCCAAGACTATGTTGAATAGCAGTGGTGAAAGTGGGCACCCCTGTCTTGTTCCTGATCTTAGAGGGAATGCTTTCAGTTTTTCTTGTTGTTCAGTCATTCAGTCATGTTTCTTTGCAGCCCCATAGACTGCAGCACATCAGGCTTTCCTGTCCTTCACAATCTCCTGGAATTTGCTCAAACTCAGGTCCATTGAATCGGTGATACCACCCAACCATCTCATCCTCTGTTACCCCCTTCTCCTCCTGTGTCCTATATTCCCAGCATCAGGGTCTTTTCCAGTGAGTCAGCTGTTTGCATCAGGTGGCCAAAGTGTTGGAGCTTCAGCTTCAGCATCAGGCCTTCCAATGAATAGTCAGGGTTGATTCCGTTAGAATTGACTGGTTTGATCTCCTTGCTGGACTGACTACTTTTAACATTACTCTAAGTGTTTTCTGTTTTATAGTAAATAGTTTGGTAAATTTTAAATTACTCAATTCTGTTATGCTTTGTAGTAGAGTCTGAAGTTAGGAGGCTGATCCTCCAACTCCATTTTTCTTCCTCAGGATTGCTTTGGCTATTCGAGGTCTTCTGTGTTTCCATATGAACTGTGTTATTCTTTGGTCTAGTTCTGTGAAAAATGTCAGTGGTAGTTGAATAGGTATTGCATTAAATCTGTAGATGATATTTGGAAGTATGGTCATTTTCACAATATTGATTCTTCCAATCCAGGAACATGGAATATCTCTCCATCTGTTTAAGTCTTCTTTAATGTCTCTCATGAGTGTCTTGTAATTTTCTGTGTACAATTCTTTTGTTTCTTTGGGTAGGTTTATTCCTAGATATTTGATTCTTTTGGTTGCAATGGTGAAAGGGATTGCCTCTTTGATTTCATTTTCTGATTTTTCATTGTTTGTGTATAGGAATGCCAGTGACTTCTGTGTGTTGACTTTATATCCTGCAACTTTGCTGAATTCATTGATTAGCTCTAGTAGCTTTGTAACCGTGTCTTTGGGATTTTCTATGTATAATATCATGTCGTCTGCAAAAAGAGAGAGCTTGACTTCTTCCTTTCCAATCTGGATTCCTTTGATTTCTTTCTCTTCTCTTATTGCTGTTGCAATAGAGCAGACTAGGACTTCCAAGACTATGTTGAATAGCAGTGGTGAAAGTGGGCACCCCTGTCTTGTTCCTGATCTTAGAGGGAATGCTTTCAGTTTTTCTTGTTGTTCAGTCATTCAGTCATGTTTCTTTGCAGCCCCATAGACTGCAGCACATCAGGCTTTCCTGTCCTTCACAATCTCCTGGAATTTGCTCAAACTCAGGTCCATTGAATCGGTGATACCACCCAACCATCTCATCCTCTGTTACCCCCTTCTCCTCCTGTGTCCTATATTCCCAGCATCAGGGTCTTTTCCAGTGAGTCAGCTGTTTGCATCAGGTGGCCAAAGTGTTGGAGCTTCAGCTTCAGCATCAGGCCTTCCAATGAATAGTCAGGGTTGATTCCGTTAGAATTGACTGGTTTGATCTCCTTGCTGGACTGACTACTTTTAACATTACTCTAAGTGTTTTCTGTTTTATAGTAAATAGTTTGGTAAAAAATTTTCAAACACCACAGTTCAAAAGCATTAGTTCTTTGATGCTCAGCCTTCTTTATAGTCTGACTCTCACATTCATAAATGACTACTGGAATAACCATAGCTTTGATAATATGGCCTTTTGTCACCAAAGTGATGTCTCTGCCTTTTAGTACACTGTCAAAGTTTGTCATGGCTTTCCTTCCAAGGAGCAAGCGTCTTTTAATTTCTTGGCTTCAGTCACCATCCACAGTGATTTTGGAGTCCAAGAAAATAAAGTCTGTCACTGTTTCCATTGTTTGCTCATCTACTTGCCATAAAGTGATGGGATCACATGCCATGATCTTGGTTTTTTGAATGTTGAGTTTTAAGCCAGCCTTTTCACTCTTCTCTTTCACCTTCATCAAGAGGCTCTTCACTTTCTGTCATAAGGGTGCTGTCATCTGCATATTTTAGATTATTGATATTTCTCCCAGGAATTTTGATTTCAGCTTGAGTTTCATCCAGCCCAGCATTATGCATATAAGTTAAATAAGCATGATGACAATATATAGCCTTGATGTACTCCTTTTTCCATTTTGAATCAGTTGCTCCATGTTAGGTTCTGTTACTTCTTGATCTGGATATAGGTTTATCAGGAGACAGGTAAGGTGATCTGGTACTCCCATCTCTCTAAGAATTTTCAACAGTTTGTTGTTATCCACACAGTCAAAGGCTTTCGTACAGTCAGTGAAGCAGAAGTAGATTTTTTTCTGGAATTCCCTTGCTTTTTCTATGATCCAATGGATGTTGGCAGTTTTTGGAAGTGTACTACCTTCTGTCTGTTTAATAAAATTCCGTCTGTCTGAGTAAAGAAAGAAATTACAGAAATAATTTTACTCTATACAAAATTCAAAGCACCAGAAATACATAAATTATCCTCACTTTAGCTTTTCTGCAACTTCACTCTCTTTTAATCAATCATTTGAAGCCACTGAAGCTCACAAAGTCTGTCTAAACTATAGTCATCAAATAAAAGAAAAATTGTAATGTTGATAAAAATAGCTCACATCTTCAGGTATTATTCTTTTCTGAGCCAAAAAAAACTTGCAAAAAGAATGATCTTAGAATTGACTGGTTTGATTTTTGGACTACTTTTAACATTACTCTAAGTGTTTTCTGCTTTATAGAAAATAGTTTGGTAAAAAATTTTCAAACACCACAGTTCAAAAGCATTAGTTCTTTGATGCTCAGCCTTCTTTATAGTCTGACTCTCACATTCATAAATGACTACTGGAATAACCATAGCTTTGATAATATGGCCTTTTGTCACCAAAGTGATGTCTCTGCCTTTTAGTACACTGTCAAAGTTTGTCATGGCTTTCCTTCCAAGGAGCAAGCGTCTTTTAATTTCTTGGCTTCAGTCACCATCCACAGTGATTTTGGAGTCCAAGAAAATAAAGTCTGTCACTGTTTCCATTGTTTGCTCATCTACTTGCCATAAAGTGATGGGATCACATGCCATGATCTTGGTTTTTTGAATGTTGAGTTTTAAGCCAGCCTTTTCACTCTTCTCTTTCACCTTCATCAAGAGGCTCTTCACTTTCTGTCATAAGGGTGCTGTCATCTGCATATTTTAGATTATTGATATTTCTCCCAGGAATTTTGATTTCAGCTTGAGTTTCATCCAGCCCAGCATTATGCATATAAGTTAAATAAGCATGATGACAATATATAGCCTTGATGTACTCCTTTTTCCATTTTGAATCAGTTGCTCCATGTTAGGTTCTGTTACTTCTTGATCTGGATATAGGTTTATCAGGAGACAGGTAAGGTGATCTGGTACTCCCATCTCTCTAAGAATTTTCAACAGTTTGTTGTTATCCACACAGTCAAAGGCTTTCGTACAGTCAGTGAAGCAGAAGTAGATTTTTTTCTGGAATTCCCTTGCTTTTTCTATGATCCAATGGATGTTGGCAGTTTTTGGAAGTGTACTACCTTCTGTCTGTTTAATAAAATTCCGTCTGTCTGAGTAAAGAAAGAAATTACAGAAATAATTTTACTCTATACAAAATTCAAAGCACCAGAAATACATAAATTATCCTCACTTTAGCTTTTCTGCAACTTCACTCTCTTTTAATCAATCATTTGAAGCCACTGAAGCTCACAAAGTCTGTCTAAACTATAGTCATCAAATAAAAGAAAAAATTGTAATGTTGATAAAAATAGCTCACATCTTCAGGTATTATTCTTTTCTGAGCCAATAACTTGCAGTTATCATTGATGAAATTAAAAAACTTTTAGTCATATGGTGAATCACTAGCAGGAAAAAGATATTTCACTGCCTTTATATGTTCAGTTTATTTATATGTTTACCTAAATATTATGCTCTGTATATGATTCTTATTTTCTTTTACATTTTATTCTCTAG
Organism: Tragulus kanchil; assembly: GCA_022376925.1. Classification (NCBI taxonomy): domain Eukaryota; kingdom Metazoa; phylum Chordata; class Mammalia; order Artiodactyla; family Tragulidae; genus Tragulus; species Tragulus kanchil. The sequence continues at coordinate 48,047,358 of JAIOJX010000025.1, forward strand.
TGTGTTCTTGCAACTAATGCTTTCCTATATAAGCATTATACATTTCTGATTCAGGAACTGTCTCCTCTTTGAACACATTAACCTTTTTGTGTTTCACCTAGAATTCATCTACCAGGTAATATATTTTATTTGTAACTGTAAACTACCACCAGCACCTTTGGTATGTGTTTTGGGAATTTCTTAATTGCCAGTATATCAAAAAAAATCTTATTTATCCAAATTATTGAGTCACTTTTCAAAAATGTGTTACATGAAAATTAGTAACTATAATGGAATCCTCTAAACATTTAGTACGTTTCTATTTGTTTTGTTCAACTTGGACAAATGGTACTGGACTTCCAAATAAAAGGCATTGTTAATTTCAAATCATTAGTAGGTGAATAAAACAACTTTGGCACTGGGAAACTTATTGTTTCTTAGTATAAATGAAGAATTGAATCCAAGGTAAAAGGATGTAGAAAATATGCATTAAAAATAAACATCAGCTTGGTGAATTGAATGCCAGCATTAAAAATGTGGTCTCTGGAATGTAGACGATATTAAGGGATTTTTTTTTTTTTTAAAGATTTATTTATTTATTTTGGGCGGGGGTCGGGTTGGGGAGGGAGGGGAGCGGGCGGGCCACTTCCATTGGTCTTTCATTTCTCCATTTTCATCCGTCTTTGTTCTTTGGCTCCTGCGGGCCTCCCATCGTGGTGGTGTCTGTTGTCGCAGAGCGCCAACTCTGGGCACATGTGCTCCAGAGCTCCGGCTGGGTAATTGGACACATCAGTCCAGCTGCTCCGTGGCACGTGGGATCTTCCCAGGCCAGGGATCAAACCGGCGCCCCTTGCACTGCAAGGCGGTGTCCTTATCCACTGGACCACCAGGGGAAGCCCCGATTAAGGGATTTTTAAAACAAAACTGTAAACAATAAAAGTTTAACATATGAGACAGATAAGAAGATTGATAGATATATCCTCTAGGCATTTGATAAAGATATTCTTTAATTCTGTAAAGCATATACTTTAAATCCTTAATAAACTGATTTGTATAATAATATATTATGTTTTAGAGTAACTCTCTCGGATACCCAAATCCAAGCTCAGCTAATCTTGTCATTTGTTTAAAGATTATCTTCCTCTTCCTTTAAAACATTTAAACATCTTATTACCTTTTCTGAATAATCTTCATGCATAAGTGTACAGATCAAGTTCAGGTTCGAAGAGCAGTTTATCAGTCACTTATACAATTTTAAAACATTTGCAGTAACCTTACCCTGAGTTTGAAAAAAATAGACAAATTTGAATATTTTATGCTTCTCAGTAGGAAAAGAGTTTGAACGTTAAAAGCATAGTGACCTAAAGCTATGGTTTTCCCAGTAGTCATGTATAGATAAGAGAGTTGGCCCATCAAGAAGGCTAGGTGCCAAAGAATTGATTCCTTTGAATTTTGGTGTTTTGAACTGCAAGGAGATCAAGCCAGTCAATCCTAAAGGAAATCAATCCTGAATATTCATTGGAAGGACTGATGCTGAAACTGAACCTCCAACACTTTGGCTACCTGACGCGAAGAGACGACTCATTGGAAAAGACCCTCATGTTGGGAAAAGTAGAAGGCAAAAGAAGAAGGGGATAACAGAGGATGAGATGATTGGATGGCATCACTGAATCAATGATCATAAGTTTGAGCCTGCCCCGGGAGATGATGGAGGACAGAGAAGCCTGGCATGCCTCAATCCATGAGGTCTCAAAGAGTGAGTGACTGAGCTGAACTTGAAAAGTAGTAGACTCTTGAAACAATAGATATGAATTTGAACTCATTTCTTTCCCCCTACAAACCTATTCCTAACACTACTTTCCTCATCTCTGAAGAGTTTCACTCTTGCCACTTGCTCTGGCAAAAACTTCTGAGTTCCCCCTTGTCCCTTTTATTCTTCTTTGCACTCTGGCCACCACTATTACATTGGAGTCACTGTATCTTATCAGTCTTTGTCAAGAAGTATCTTTCAACTTTTTCCTCTGCCCCTCCATCTCCTTTCTCTTATCCTAGCTCTGTGTCTGGGTGGCGAAGTGACCCCATTTTTGAATTTTTAAAAATTTATTTAGGGTATGCTGGGTCTTTGTTTCTGTGCACGGGCTTTCTCTAGTTGGGGTGAGTGGAACTGCTCTCTAGCCGCAAGGTGCAGGCTTCTTATTGTGGTGACTTCTCTTGTTGTAGAGCACAGGTTCTAGGGCACCCGAGCTTCTGTAGTTGCCACACGTGGGCTTAGTAGTTGCTGCTCTGTAGGTTCTACAGCACAGGCTTAATAGCTGTGGTACATAAGCATGTGGGATCTTCATGGATCAGGAATTGGACCCATATCTCCTGCATTATCAAGCAGATTCTTTACCACTGAGCTACCAGGGAAGGCCTAAACGAATTTCTGATTCCAGCTTCTCTCCCCTCTTCCAGTCCAGACCTTTTCTGAGCCCTTCTTGAAAGCCTCTCAAACTGCCTACTTCCTGTAGAAGTCTGAACTCCCAGTACGGTCTAGTAGGCCTTCACCACTCACTCAAACCTTCCAGGTGGGGCTAAAATTTAGACTCTGCTCTTAGAGAAGCACACACATTATGTTCTGGTTGAGCTACACTACTGCTCTTTGCCTGTCTGATTCTGTGCAACCCCATGGACTGTAGCCCACCAAGGCTCTTCTGTCCAAAGGATTCCCCAAGCGAGAATGGGTAGCCTCTCCTTTCTCCAGGGGATCTTCCCAAGCCAGGGACTGAACCCATGTCTCCTGCGTTGCAGGCACATTCTTTGCCATCTGAGCCACTGGAGAAGCCCATTATTGTTTGAAAAACGTGCAGTCGTTCTAGTTCAGCTTCTAGAGAAGTTGTTTCCATCTTGGGAATCATCAGTGTTTCATTTTCTTAACGTGAAAGTTGCATCTTCCTATTATGATAACAAATTTGAACTCATTTCTTTCCCCCTACAAACCTATTCCTAACACTACTTTCCTCATCTCTGAAGAGTTTCACTCTTGCCACTTGCTCTGGCAAAAACTTCTGAGTTCCCCCTTGTCCCTTTTATTCTTCTTTGCACTCTGGCCACCACTATTACATTGGAGTCACTGTATCTTATCAGTCTTTGTCAAGAAGTATCTTTCAACTTTTTCCTCTGCCCCTCCATCTCCTTTCTCTTATCCTAGCTCTGTGTCTGGGTGGCGAAGTGACCCCATTTTTGAATTTTTAAAAATTTATTTAGGGTATGCTGGGTCTTTGTTTCTGTGCACGGGCTTTCTCTAGTTGGGGTGAGTGGAACTGCTCTCTAGCCGCAAGGTGCAGGCTTCTTATTGTGGTGACTTCTCTTGTTGTAGAGCACAGGTTCTAGGGCACCCGAGCTTCTGTAGTTGCCACACGTGGGCTTAGTAGTTGCTGCTCTGTAGGTTCTACAGCACAGGCTTAATAGCTGTGGTACATAAGCATGTGGGATCTTCATGGATCAGGAATTGGACCCATATCTCCTGCATTATCAAGCAGATTCTTTACCACTGAGCTACCAGGGAAGGCCTAAACGAATTTCTGATTCCAGCTTCTCTCCCCTCTTCCAGTCCAGACCTTTTCTGAGCCCTTCTTGAAAGCCTCTCAAACTGCCTACTTCCTGTAGAAGTCTGAACTCCCAGTACGGTCTAGTAGGCCTTCACCACTCACTCAAACCTTCCAGGTGGGGCTAAAATTTAGACTCTGCTCTTAGAGAAGCACACACATTATGTTCTGGTTGAGCTACACTACTGCTCTTTGCCTGTCTGATTCTGTGCAACCCCATGGACTGTAGCCCACCAAGGCTCTTCTGTCCAAAGGATTCCCCAAGCGAGAATGGGTAGCCTCTCCTTTCTCCAGGGGATCTTCCCAAGCCAGGGACTGAACCCATGTCTCCTGCGTTGCAGGCACATTCTTTGCCATCTGAGCCACTGGAGAAGCCCATTATTGTTTGAAAAACGTGCAGTCGTTCTAGTTCAGCTTCTAGAGAAGTTGTTTCCATCTTGGGAATCATCAGTGTTTCATTTTCTTAAAGTGAAAGTTGCATCTTCCCTATTATGATAACAAATTTGCTCCTGTCTTCCAATTTCAGTTCTAATTGCTGTGATCTTTGGGTTGATTTTTAAACCAACATTTCATACCAAACACTTTTAAAATGTGGCATAACTTACCTCTCCCATGTGTGCCTGACAAACTCCAACACCTCAGAGTACAGCTTAGGGGCTACTCCAGCTCCCACTTTCCCTGCCCTAGGTAGAATGAATAGCTCCCTCTTCCTTGTCCCAGCACCTGTACTGCATACTACCATTTTAGCATGTCAGACTGAGTTATGGAAGTTTACTTAAGGCTGTCCCCTCCCAGCTAGGTCTTATGTTCCATTAGGGAGGGAACAGCACCTCATTCACTGTTGTATTTCTGAGCCACACAGAACCTGAGATGAAACATTGAATAAATACTCACAGAGGTGGATTAGAGATTAGAATTCTCCCAACCCCATTCACAAGGGCTCCTCTGATGGCTCAGTGGTTAAAAAATCTGCTTGAAATGCAGAAAACTCAAGTTTAGCTGGGTGGAAGGGAATGGCTACCCACTCCAGTCTTCTTGCTTGGAAAGTTTCATGGACAGAGGAGCCTGGTGGGCCACAGTCCATGACATCCCAAAAAGTCAGACATGACTTAGGGAATAAACCACCACCATCTCCATTCACAGACTTCTATCACTATATGGGTCTTTGCTGCGTCTTGCAAATGTACATGAGTGCTATGGATAATCAGTAGGTTGCCAAATATGTTCCAGAATGAAAACTATTATGTCACCATCATTTCTTGGATAAGAATTAAGGGTTGCTCTTAATAATATATGCATATTCATGCTTTAATGCTTACAACAACCTTGGGAAATAGGCATCGTATTTATCATCATACTCATTTTAAAGGGGAGATGACTGAGACTAGAGGTGTTAAGTAAGTTGCCCAAGGTCACAGAGTTAAGTAAAAGGGTCAGGATTTGAATCCAGGCAAGTTGGCTAGATATTATTAACAGCTTCCCCAAATCCTTTCTACTCATAGCTTGCTGACCTAGGCTACTCCTTGGTTTTTTCTTTTTGGGTAAACAAGCACATGTGACATCAGGAATACACAGATATTGTGATTCAGCACACATCATCTAGCCTATATGGCTATTTAAGAATATTTTCCTAATATAATTTTTTGACATACACTGTAATTTTTAAATAGTTAAATAAAATATAAAGTATGCTAATATTTTATCATTATGACTTGTTTTATAAATTTGACATTGGACTAGCAGAAAAATATTAAAATGTATTACTTTTGCTTTTCTTAAAGAAGTGTGAAAGTTTAGAGTTAAAGGGATTTGGAAGGTCACTCAAAAAGATGAGCCTTGGGCTTCCCTGGTGGTCCAGTGGGTAAGGACACCGCCTTGCAGTGCAAGGGGCACCAGTTCAATTCCTGGCCTGGGAAGATCCTACATGCTGTGGAGTAGCTGGACTGATGTGTCCAACTCCCAACCCAGAGCTCTGGAGCACGCGCCCAGAGCTGCTGCTGCTCTGCAGTGATAGAGGCTACTGTGATGGGAGGCCCACATAGGCCAAAAGAACAAAGATAAATAAATGAAAGACCAATAGAAGGGGCCAAAAAAAAAAAAAAAAGACAAGCCTTTATCCAAGACAATGTGATCTTAAACGTGGGAATGAATGATTCTGAAATATTGGCCAATAGACTTAAGATTATTAACTAATCCAAATATGAGTAACATAATTAAAACTTAAAATACACTGGTTAAGATGAAATTTTAAGTAGGAGTTTTTATTGAATGCCCAACATGAGCTTGGAACATTTATGGATACTGTTTTAATCAAGCATAATGTGTTATTTTAGTCACTCATTCGTGTCTGACTCTTTGTAATCCCATGGACTGTAGTGGGCCAGGGTCCTCTCTACATGGAATTCTCCAGGCAAGAATACTGGAAAGGATAGCCAGTCCCTTCTCCAGGGGATCTTCCTGACCCAGGGATCAAACCCTGGTGTCCCACATTGCAGGTAGATTCTTTACCATCTGAGCTACCAGGAAAACCCCAAGGATAACACATTGCTAGATTAATATTTGGGGGCTGACCTTAGTTTGCTCCCAAATCCTTTCTACTCATAGCTTGCTGACCTAGGCTACTCCTTGGTTTCTTTTGGGTAAACAAGCACATGTGACATCAGGAATACACAGATATTGTGATTCAGCACACATCATCTAGCCTATATGGCTATTTAAGAATATTTTCCTAATATAATTTTTTGACATACACTGTAATTTTTAAATAGTTAAATAAAATATAAAGTATGCTAATATTTTATCATTATGACTTGTTTTATAAATTTGACATTGGACTAGCAGAAAAATATTAAAATGTATTACTTTTGCTTTTCTTAAAGAAGTGTGAAAGTTTAGAGTTAAAGGGATTTGGAAGGTCACTCAAAAAGATGAGCCTTGGGCTTCCCTGGTGGTCCAGTGGGTAAGGACACCGCCTTGCAGTGCAAGGGGCACCAGTTCAATTCCTGGCCTGGGAAGATCCTACATGCTGTGGAGTAGCTGGACTGATGTGTCCAACTCCCAACCCAGAGCTCTGGAGCACGCGCCCAGAGCTGCTGCTGCTCTGCAGTGATAGAGGCTACTGTGATGGGAGGCCCACATAGGCCAAAAGAACAAAGATAAATAAATGAAAGACCAATAGAAGGGGCCAAAAAAAAAAAAAAAAGACAAGCCTTTATCCAAGACAATGTGATCTTAAACGTGGGAATGAATGATTCTGAAATATTGGCCAATAGACTTAAGATTATTAACTAATCCAAATATGAGTAACATAATTAAAACTTAAAATACACTGGTTAAGATGAAATTTTAAGTAGGAGTTTTTATTGAATGCCCAACATGAGCTTGGAACATTTATGGATACTGTTTTAATCAAGCATAATGTGTTATTTTAGTCACTCATTCGTGTCTGACTCTTTGTAATCCCATGGACTGTAGTGGGCCAGGGTCCTCTCTACATGGAATTCTCCAGGCAAGAATACTGGAAAGGATAGCCAGTCCCTTCTCCAGGGGATCTTCCTGACCCAGGGATCAAACCCTGGTGTCCCACATTGCAGGTAGATTCTTTACCATCTGAGCTACCAGGAAAACCCCAAGGATAACACATTGCTAGATAATATTGCTGAAATGAATTTTTAGAAGGCATTTTTTTGGTAAAGTACATTATTAAAGTATCTGTCAATAAATCTTTTTTACAATATCAATAATCACTCTTTAGTTATTCTTCCTTAATTTGGTATTCTAGAAAAAGAATAAATCTCTGCTAGATATTCTAAATTGGAGGATTAAATAAATAGAGAAAATTAGAGAAATATTTCCATTTAATAATAGAGAGAAATATTTATATTTAATCTTTTAAGATTTCTTCCATGCTTCCCTGGTGGTCCAGTGGGTAAAGTGTCTGCCTTGCAGTGTAAGGAGCACCAGTTCGATCCCTGGCCCAGGAAGATCACATGTGCTGTGTAGCGGCTGAATATATGTATCCAATTACAAGCCAGCGCTCTGGAGCACATGAGAGGAGAGAGGCCACTGCAATGGGAGACCCACACAGGCCAAAGAATAAAGATGGATGAAAATAAATAAATAAGAAACCAATAAAAGGCCAAAAGTTTTCTTTTTCTTTCTTTTTTTTTTTTTTTAAAGATTTCTTCCCTTTAAACTATAAAGAAAAATACGTGGTTAAATTATAGTTAAACCTCACTTTACTTTTTTGTTAAAGGACAAAATCCAGAAATTGGTATTTGAGAACCATATAAGAAATATACTCCCTTTCAACAAAAGTAAACGCAAATTCAGAAGAAACAATAGTCTACAGAAATAGAGTTTAGATTTTGTCATTTTACACTTGACTTTGTGGTGAGGCACTAGAGGCTGTTTAGAGCTATAAAATACACTGGTTAAGATGAAATTTTAAGTAGGAGTTTTTATTGAATGCCCAACATGAGCTTGGAACATTTATGGATACTGTTTTAATCAAGCATAATGTGTTATTTTAGTCACTCATTCGTGTCTGACTCTTTGTAATCCCATGGACTGTAGTGGGCCAGGGTCCTCTCTACATGGAATTCTCCAGGCAAGAATACTGGAAAGGATAGCCAGTCCCTTCTCCAGGGATCTTCCTGACCCAGGGATCAAACCCTGGTGTCCCACATTGCAGGTAGATTCTTTACCATCTGAGCTACCAGGAAAACCCCAAGGATAACACATTGCTAGATAATATTGCTGAAATGAATTTTTAGAAGGCATTTTTTTGGTAAAGTACATTATTAAAGTATCTGTCAATAAATCTTTTTTACAATATCAATAATCACTCTTTAGTTATTCTTCCTTAATTTGGTATTCTAGAAAAAGAATAAATCTCTGCTAGATATTCTAAATTGGAGGATTAAATAAATAGAGAAAATTAGAGAAATATTTCCATTTAATAATAGAGAGAAATATTTATATTTAATCTTTTAAGATTTCTTCCATGCTTCCCTGGTGGTCCAGTGGGTAAAGTGTCTGCCTTGCAGTGTAAGGAGCACCAGTTCGATCCCTGGCCCAGGAAGATCACATGTGCTGTGTAGCGGCTGAATATATGTATCCAATTACAAGCCAGCGCTCTGGAGCACATGAGAGGAGAGAGGCCACTGCAATGGGAGACCCACACAGGCCAAAGAATAAAGATGGATGAAAATAAATAAATAAGAAACCAATAAAAGGCCAAAAGTTTTCTTTTTCTTTCTTTTTTTTTTTTTTAAAGATTTCTTCCCTTTAAACTATAAAGAAAAATACGTGGTTAAATTATAGTTAAACCTCACTTTACTTTTTTGTTAAAGGACAAAATCCAGAAATTGGTATTTGAGAACCATATAAGAAATATACTCCCTTTCAACAAAAGTAAACGCAAATTCAGAAGAAACAATAGTCTACAGAAATAGAGTTTAGATTTTGTCATTTTACACTTGACTTTGTGGTGAGGCACTAGAGGCTGTTTAGAGCTATTGCTACACTGGATTCCAGGAAGTTCAGGAGGTGAAGAGATGAGGAGAGTCATTAGTAGTCATCTCTTCTGTAAATGACTAGACCAGGGCATGAAAAGTTAAACCAATATACTTAGAATCACAAAGTACGTTGTGACAATATCCTGAGTGATATATGACTGAGTGTAAAAAATCTAATACAGATGTGGAGTCTGGCTAAAGCTTTTGGCCCAACACCAGGGTGACCCTCCATTGGCTCTACTACTGTTGAATCTGGCATGGCACTGGAGATTCTTGCTTGTTGTTTGATTACTTAGTCTTCTCTGGGACGCAGATCCCTCAAGGATGAGAGGAGTGATCTGAGAACCCTGAGCCCACTTTCATGCTGGCAGTCAGCGTCCCCAGTTCTAGACTCTGGAACATTTAGGACTCTTGATTTTCTGGTTGCCATCTGACCTCCAGTGGGACGAGTGCCCTTAGAGGATACCACGAAAGTACATCAGAAGCATCGCTTTAGGAAGTAAATAAGAATGAAAACGGGAAAAGAGAAAGTGTAAGAACATATATACACGTGTTAGAACATATATACTAATAAGTGTGACCAAAAGACAGATATCCTGGTTTATTCTTTTTGAAAGTTAAACCAGTTGAACGTTAAAATTACAGTGATTTCTGGGCTTCCTTGATGGTCCAGTGGGTAAAGAGTCCACCTTGAAGTGCAAGGGGCACCAGTTGGATCTCTGGCCCGGGAGGATTCTGCATGCTGCGGAGTGGCTGGACCAATGTGTCCAATTGTGAACCAGCGCTCTGTCATGCCTGTGCCCAGAGCCAGTGCTCCGCAGCGAGAGGGGCCGCTGTAATGGGAGGCCAACACAGGCCAAGTAACGATAGATAAAAATAAACAAACAAAAAACCAATAAAAGAGGCCTAAATAAAAAAAAAAATATTACAGTGATTTCTGATTAAAACTCCTAGGTGGATGAAAATAATTTCATATATTTTTAAATTCATTTTAAATAAAAAGTTATTGAATTTATTTTCCTCATTAATTCTGTGTAACCTTAATCTCTGGTGGCCTCAGCTTGCAGCAGCTTGAAGCAGGATTTTGGTTCCCAGTCAGAGACAGAGATCAGGTCGCAAGAGTGAGAGACTTGAATCCTCAGCACTAGACCAGTGGTCAGTGACAAGGCCCTGGTCCTTTAGCTTCGCAGAACATAATTCTCCACAAAGACCAAAAGTAGTGAAACAGGCAAAGCATTTATTAGGAGGAAAAAGAGTGCAGTATATCTGAATAGACATAGAGAGAAGGTCTCATCCTCAGGTAGTTTAAATTACTTATACGGGGCATTTCTCCTGGGTGTCCTTTGGCCAATTGTTTCTATTTGCCTGGTTCTGAGTCCATATTTGGTATGTCCCAGGGTCCTCCCATGTGAGCACATACATCTCTCATTGAAGATGGATTCTAGCAAAGAGGCCTACAGGTAGACTTAGCATCATCCTTCTTTTGACCTCCAAGGAGCTTTCTAGTTGGGAAGGCTTCCTTAACTTCAGAGAATGAGAAATATGTGGTCTCTTACCTTTTATCTGGACAGGGCCCAGCCTCCTCTTTTGATAGGCCTGCTATGGCTATTTGGAGTGCCTGTCTACAGGGAATGAATTCAAATTGCTTTCCTTGGTTGGGGGGGGGGGCAGGGATCTACTTCCTGCTCAATGCAGTTTGCATTCTGCTCACATTCTTTACAGGTGAAGTGTGGGTGTAAATAAAATAAAAGTAACTTTATATAATCATGGAGGCAAGTCATTTCAAAGGGCAACCAGGGTAAAAATAAGTGAACTTAACTCATGCACAAAGTTTCATGCTTACATTGGAGCTAAGGAAAAGACTACCCACTTGGAATTCTCCCAATTAAGAAATATGACAATTTAAAATCCAATTTTCCTTTTTTATAACTGCTTAAGCTGTGTAGGTATGAATCAGCTTTAACTGAACTACATGGAATTTTCCTTTAGCATGGGGTGGGTAAGAGTAAATGCAATTACAAAAATGCCACTTATTTTCCTTCAAATTAACTTTAGAAATTAAAGGCATGTTATTTCTTTCAAAAATCAATAATATATGTTGTTATAAAATGATGATGAAAGTGCGTTTATATTGTTTAAAATTTCTGTACGTACATTAGCAAAAGACCATATATTTTCATATATTGGTATATTGATTGAACATATATTATCAAAAGAGTCACTGATTTTCAGCACCAACTATTGCCAAACCCCTGCTCAGTCTCTTCTCTCCTTCTTGAGTAATTACTGCTTCACTGTAGTATGAGTGATTTCTTTCTTACTACTTTTTTTTTAATCCAATGGGGCATCACGTTTTTTAAAGCAGTTATTGTGAATGCTATTTAGATTTTCTAAGCACTGGACAGTGATTTATCTTTTTTGTTAATTACTCCCTGTGAAAATTCACCAAGAACAAGAGCTAAGCTTCTTGGAAGGGCCTGAGTAATTTGATTTTCATAGGCCCCGGGGACCATTCACATTGTATGGGTTTGGCGAGCATTTTGTATCCACCTCAGAAGAGGCCTTAGGAGTCTCAGTGATCTCACAAACCATCAGGAGCAGTGAAAGCAAGACTGACGTTAAGCAAGTTCTGTCTTCCGTGACCTGCCCTCAGGGAAGCCCCTAGAAAGAATTTTTGAAATATAAATAATAACATGGCATTCATCATCATTCTTAGTACTTAGCGTTATTGGTGATCACCAGCGCTGTCCTGTTTGGGCCATAACTATCTGATTTCTCCGTCCTATTCTTGTATGAGTACAGTGGTGGGGTAATTTTCTTCTGAAAGTGTAGCTGAAGGCTATTATTGTTACATTTGCTTTTGTTGACAAATTTGAGTCATACAATGTCCATATTTACTATTGCTTTATAAGGTAAGTTATAGAATCAAAAGGAAAGAAGATGAATTTATAAGATTGTGCTATCTACTCCAAGTTACTAATAAGTAATGTTGCTTGCCATTTATTATTTGTATTTTAAAGTGAAATTTGCTTTACATGTCATGAATATCCCAATTTTTTTTTTTTATAATTCTTTATTTTAAAGGTTTTACAGAGTTTTGTAGTTCACAGACATGTATGTTCCCAGATCAGTCATATGCATATCCCTGGTCCCCACCCCCCCAGGTCCCCCCCCATCCCACCCGTCCAGACCTTCGCCCCAAGCCATTGTAAGCACTCCTATTCCCTTAGCACTATGACACTAGCTATCTTTTCTGTCCCGACCCGCGGGCTTCGTCAGCACAGACCTAGGATTCGTCAACGCAGGCCCTAAAGGGGGGGAATGGGAATTGAGAGGACAAGAGACACGAGAAATGGAGACAAGACAGGAGTCTGATCAAGTCTCGTTTTATTGCGGAAACAAGGGGGTATTTATGCTACACAGAAAAAGAAAGGAGCTACTCATAAGCCAATCATGTAAAAGGTCAGATGCACACGTGCTTCCGACCCCATAGGAATGCAAGGGAAGCATGCACTGATCACGAGCATGGAAACTAGGAACAACCTATCAGAGCAACATGCACACGCCTTAAACCACGCCCCCCTACATCCACCAGGCGCCATCTTTGTGCAAACATGACGATGCTCCTAAACTGGAGGCTGCAAAGTGCGGCCAGGGCTCATGCGTGAAAGGCTCCACTAGGCGCCATCTTAAGTGGTGCATTGCAGCATTCATGCGCGGGAGGCTATAGAGTATGGCCGGTCCGCCCCACGGTCCCGGACAGGTCCCCCTTTTTTATCAAAGCCAAGAGGAACCCCTCGGGAACTGCACCTGTCTTGGGTTAGGACATAACATTATACAGGCATTACCCGTCATGGGATCAGGCAGCAGCTATGGCGGCCCTCCTGTCTTAGGTTTGCTCTGTAATGATGTCCTCTTACCCGTCTCTGGCTGACCAGTTCAACTCACAGGGGGAGGTGACTAATCTCTGTTAACAGAGAGATAAGTGTCACCTTGTTCTGCCATCTCAAGGCAATGATAGTGGACCTGGATTGGTTTAGCCAGAATAGACTCAATCTGCCGCTTGATGAATGCAATGAGCCTATTAAACAGCATGGGGCCAAAAGCCAATACAAGGAGCAAAGTGATTAAAGGTCCAAGTAGGAGCATTAGGTAAGGCAATAGTCCATTTAACCCCGTCAGGAAGGGGTTGACAGCGAGGTCCCGTCTTCGTTGTTCAAGTTCTTCCTGTAGTTGCTTCATCTTGTCTCTGACCATGCCAGACTTGTTGACATAGAAACAGCATTTCTCCTGTAAAGCCAAACAGATACCTCCCTGCTCTGTAGTTAGTAGATCTAGACCCCTTCTGTTTTGCAGTACCACCTCCGCTAGGGAGTCAACCTGGTCCTGGATATCTTGTATAGTTTCCGATATTCCTTGCACATCGGAAATTAATTGTTGGGACAGCTTGGTATATTGATTAAGAGAGACGCCCATACCTGCTGACCCCGTGGCCACTGCGGTGGTAATACCTAAAACTGCCAACAGAGGGACAAACAGTACCGCTCTTTTTGGTCTATTTATAAAATGATCAATACTAGGGATAGGAACTTCCTGATCTCCCATGATTATCTCTACATCTGGAAGGAGATAGGTTAATAAACATTGTCCTGTCCAATTTTGATGCAAATAGGTATACGCAAGGCTATTCCTGCACACAAAGTCTGCACCATTGACTGCGCACAAGGCGTTGGTGATGTTTGCTACTGTGGTGCATTTGTTTCCTTCAATTCCTACATCCATATCATAGCCATCATTTTTTCCTTCCTTAGCAACAGACGTACAATTATCAGTATTTAGCATCAGGGATACAGTGATAGGAAGGGTAGGTGTGCATGTCGAGCGATTAGTATAGAAACTTAGATTGGTTTGGCTGAAATAGGGCACAGCAACAGGATGAGGGACCCTCTGATGCAAACAGAGCCAGCAGTCCTTAGCTATATCTGGTTGGGTATCGTTAAGCAATTTGAAGGTAGTATTCAAAATATCTAAAGTTTGTGGGTCGAGTTGTAATTCACTTCTCACTTTTGGTAGTGCTATAGGGTGATATTTCAGTTCAGGCGGAAGCTCTTGTCGGAGCCTCTTTATCTGACCCTTTATCACCTCTTCCCTGTACAAGTCTTGTGGTCCTCCTCCATCTGACACATGTATGGGGGCTTTCATTTGCCAGCATACTCGATCGCTCCATGTGCCAGGACATCCTGCTATAACTAATCCTCCCGGGCCCTTTATATCTTTAATGGGGCCGTGCGTTAAGGTAGCACTAAAAACAGTTTCACTGCCAAACCGGCACAGTTTGTATTGAAAGTAGCAGGAGCTATGTACTGCATTATGCACCTGTTTGCAATGGTCACACAAGAGGCCTGGATGAATTGTTTCTACCCTAGGACTGGTGTTGCATACCCATCGGTTATCGAATTGTAGGTATGCTATATGACCCCCGCAGTTCACGGTGGTGACATAGTGACCCAACTTAGGAAGGCTATATCCTCTCCAGCACTGACAGGGTCATCCATACCTTCGTTGCAACAGCTTACGGGCGTCCGACGGATCGCCAAAACCCGCTTCCGTTTCTGTCAGTCGCTTATACAGCATCAGGAATAAGACCAACACCTTAACAGCAAGCATCCTGTAGAAAAGAGAAGAGAAAGCTTCTCAGGGAGACACTTCTTCCCTGGTTTATTAATTATCTACTTGTCTCACAAGACGTTCAGGCAGCCATCGTGCGGCATCATATTCACGCGCAAACACGCAGACTGATCCTCATCCCCAGGTTAACACTGGATCTGGACCATGCCAGGAATTGTCAAGAGGATTCTTCCACCTGACCATGGCAAAATTTTTGTTTGTTGTTGAATGCCAGAATCGACCAGCCGCAGATTTTCCTTGGGCGTCCAAATTTAGAAAATTTAAAATAAAAAGGGCATGGTTTAGTATATTTCTTGGGGTACCCTTCGTAGGGTACCAATCCCCCTTTTTTATTTTTTCAATGGTAATTTTGATGGATAAATGAGCATGCTCTACCATGCCTTGGCCTTGAGGGTTATAGGGGATGCCTGTGGTATGTTTAATATGTAAAGCATTACAGAAATCTTGGAAAGCTTTCGAAGTATATCCAGGGCCATTATCCGTTTTGATTTGTGTGGGTATGCCTGCAAGGGTGAAGCAATGTAAAAGATGTGCCTTAACATGTTTAGTGGCTTCTCCTGACTGAAGTGAGCCCATAAGAAAGCCACTGTAAGTATCAATACAGACATGAATATATTTCATAGTACCAAAGTCATTATAATGGGTAACATCCATCTGCCATAACACATTAGGTAGGAGTCCTCTTGGGTTTACTCCCAAGTGAGGTGTACAAATGTTGGACACAGGTAGTACAACTCTTAACAATCTGGCGAGCTTGTTCTCTGGTAATTCTATATAGAAGTCTTAAGTTGGAGATACATGGTTCACACAAAGTCCATGTGCCAGGACATCCTGCTATAACTAATCCTCCCGGCCCTTTATATCTTTAATGGGGCCGTGCGTTAAGGTAGCACTAAAAACAGTTTCACTGCCAAACCGGCACAGTTTGTATTGAAAGTAGCAGGAGCTATGTACTGCATTATGCACCTGTTTGCAATGGTCACACAAGAGGCCTGGATGAATTGTTTCTACCCTAGGACTGGTGTTGCATACCCATCGGTTATCGAATTGTAGGTATGCTATATGACCCCCGCAGTTCACGGTGGTGACATAGTGACCCAACTTAGGAAGGCTATATCCTCTCCAGCACTGACAGGGTCATCCATACCTTCGTTGCAACAGCTTACGGGCGTCCGACGGATCGCCAAAACCCGCTTCCGTTTCTGTCAGTCGCTTATACAGCATCAGGAATAAGACCAACACCTTAACAGCAAGCATCCTGTAGAAAGAGAAGAGAAAGCTTCTCAGGGAGACACTTCTTCCCTGGTTTATTAATTATCTACTTGTCTCACAAGACGTTCAGGCAGCCATCGTGCGGCATCATATTCACGCGCAAACACGCAGACTGATCCTCATCCCCAGGTTAACACTGGATCTGGACCATGCCAGGAATTGTCAAGAGGATTCTTCCACCTGACCATGGCAAAATTTTTGTTTGTTGTTGAATGCCAGAATCGACCAGCCGCAGATTTTCCTTGGGCGTCCAAATTTAGAAAATTTAAAATAAAAAGGGCATGGTTTAGTATATTTCTTGGGGTACCCTTCGTAGGGTACCAATCCCCCTTTTTTATTTTTTCAATGGTAATTTTGATGGATAAATGAGCATGCTCTACCATGCCTTGGCCTTGAGGGTTATAGGGGATGCCTGTGGTATGTTTAATATGTAAAGCATTACAGAAATCTTGGAAAGCTTTCGAAGTATATCCAGGGCCATTATCCGTTTTGATTTGTGTGGGTATGCCTGCAAGGGTGAAGCAATGTAAAAGGTGTGCCTTAACATGTTTAGTGGCTTCTCCTGACTGAAGTGAGCCCATAAGAAAGCCACTGTAAGTATCAATACAGACATGAATATATTTCATAGTACCAAAGTCATTATAATGGGTAACATCCATCTGCCATAACACATTAGGTAGGAGTCCTCTTGGGTTTACTCCCAAGTGAGGTGTACGCAAATGTTGGACACAGGTAGTACAACTCTTAACAATCTGGCGAGCTTGTTCTCTGGTAATTCTATATAGAAGTCTTAAAGTTTGAGCATTACAATGATGTAAAGCATGAGCACATTGCGCTTGTCATAAATTGTCTACAGTTACAGTTGCTGCCAGTTTGGTAGCCATGTCAGCTATGGCATTACCGTTGGCCAATGGTCCTGGAAGACCAGAATGAGCTCTGACATGACCTAAAAAGAAAGGGTGTGACCTACGTTAAATGGTTTATTGGCATTGTAAGAATAACATGGCAGCTTCCGATATTGATTTGATCTGGGCAACTGTCTCTAAAAGAGGCACCAAATGAGCTGCATAAGCACTATCAGTGTATATATTGACAGGTTGGTTCAGGAAGGCACACAAAACAGCAATTATAGCCTGTAATTCGACCAATTGTGCTGAACTATATTTAGTTTCAAACTTTACCACTCTATCATTATAAGTATAAGCAGCAATGCCTGAAGAGGATCCATCAGTAAACTATCAAGGCGTTGTCTAATGGTTCTGTGCTAACAACACGTGGAAAAACAAAGGCATGTAATCTACTAAATTGAACAAACTTATCAGGTGGCTAATGATTATCTAGATCTCCTGCAAAAGAAGCCAGTGCAAGAAGCCAAGAATCACTGTTCTGTAGGAGCCAAGTAACTTGATCTCGGGTATAAAGTTGAATTATCTTCAACGGTTCAAGCCCGAAATACTTCCTACTCTGTTCTCTTCCCATGATAATTAAATCAGCAAGAGCATCATAATAAGGTACTAAGATTCTCTTTGGGGAAGAGTGGAGATGAACCCACATGATAGGATTATCTTGCCAAAAAAGGCCCGTAGGGGTTACATTTGTATTAAAGGCTATAAAGGTTAAAGGCTTGTGGTAATCTATTTTAAGTCACAAATTGCTTGGCAATTGCTGTCTCTACCTCAGCAAAGGCATCTAGAGCCTCTGGAGTTAAAGATCGCGGAGATTTTGGATTTGGGTCTCCTTTTAATATGTCAAATAAAGGCTTCAAGTTTCCAGTAGGTATTTTTAAATATGGACGAAACCAGTTTATATCTCCTAAGAGCTTTTGAAAATCATTGAGCATTCGCAGTTGGTCTTTGCGAATGGTTGTTTTTTTGATTAATGACTTTTGGCCCCTGCAATTCAAAACCTAAATAGGTATAGGGGTCTTTTAATTGTACCTTTTCTGGTGCTATTTGTAGTCCAGCAGCATTTAAACTACTTTTGAGCCAATGGAAGCATCGCAAAACTTCTGCTCCTATACGTCCTGCTATTAGGATATCATCCAGATAGTGGATTATGTACATCTGTTTCCAAGCTTCTCGTATAGACTGTAGCGCTGTCGCCACAAACTTCTGACACAATGTTGGACTATTAGCCATGCCTTGAGGCAACACTTTCCATTGATAGCGTCTCATAGGCTCTCGAAAATTTATGGAGGATAAACTAAATGCAAACCATTCCTGATCATCAGGATGTAGTGGAATGGTAAAGAAACAATCTTTAAGATCTAAAATAATTTTAAAGTAGCCTCTAGGGACAGCCACTGGAGAGGGCAATCCTGGTTGTAAGGCTCCCATCACTACCATGGTGGCATTAATGGCTCTCAGATCCTGTAAAAGCCTCCATTTACCAGACTTTTTCTTTACAACAAAGATGGGGGTATTCCAGGGAGAAATGCTCTCCGTTATATGTCCAGCCTCCAGTTGTTCCTGTACTAACTGCTGGGCGGCTTGTAATTTCTCAGTGGTTAGTGGCCATTGAGCAACCCAGACAAGGCGACGAGGACTTCCAAGTTATAGGGTCTGTGCATCTCTGGGGTACAGGCAAGTCAATGGCTGCCCCTAAAAACTTCCTAAACCACTACGATCCACCTTGCCTGCAGGTTGGACAGGTTCCACTATCCCATCCTCTCTCTTTCCTAGACCTTTTCCAGGAGTATATCCTTGCGCCAGCATTTGTGCTGTAACTATATCATTTGGGCTACATAATCATTTTCATTTGTGACAACAAATCTCGACCCCATAAATTTACAGGTAGGCGAGCAATAACAAATGGTTTGAGTTAAAGATGGGAGATTGGTTCTTTTGCGCAATTGTAGGTATTTTTAAATATGGACGAAACCAGTTTATATCTCCTAAGAGCTTTTGAAAATCATTGAGCGTTCGCAGTTGGTCTTTGCGAATGGTTGCTTTTTGATTAATGACTTTTGGCCCCTGCAATTCAAAACCTAAATAGGTATAGGGGTCTTTTAATTGTACCTTTTTTGGTGCTATTTGTAGTCCAGAAGCATTTAAACTACTTTTGAGCCGATGGAAGCATTGCAAAACTTCTGCTCCTATACGTCCTGCTATTAGGATATCATCCATATAGTGGATTATGTACATCTGTTTCCAAGCTTCTCGTATAGACTGTAGCGCTGTCGCCACAAACTTCTGACACAATGTTGGACTATTAGCCATGCCTTGAGGCAACACTTTCCATTGATAGCGTCTCATAGGCTCTCGAAAATTTATGGAGGATAAACTAAATGCAAACCATTCCTGATCATCAGGATGTAGTGGAATGGTAAAGAAACAATCTTTAAGATCTAAAATAATTTTAAAGTAGCCTCTAGGGACAGCCACTGGAGAGGGCAATCCTGGTTGTAAGGCTCCCATCACTACCATGGTGGCATTAATGGCTCTCAGATCCTGTAAAAGCCTCCATTTACCAGACTTTTTCTTTACAACAAAGATGGGGGTATTCCAGGGAGAAATGCTCTCCGTTATATGTCCAGCCTCCAGTTGTTCCTGTACTAACTGCTGGGCGGCTTGTAATTTCTCAGTGGTTAGTGGCCATTGAGCAACCCAGACAAGGCGACGAGGACTTCCAAGTTATAGGGTCTGTGCATCTCTGGGGTACAGGCAAGTCAATGGCTGCCCCTAAAAACTTCCTAAACCACTACGATCCACCTTGCCTGCAGGTTGGACAGGTTCCACTATCCCATCCTCTCTCTTTCCTAGACCTTTTCCAGGAGTATATCCTTGCGCCAGCATTTGTGCTGTAACTATATCATTTGGGCTACACATAATCATTTTCATTTGTGACAACAAATCTCGACCCCATAAATTTACAGGTAGGCGAGCAATAACAAATGGTTTGATCATTCCAGAATTATTTTCTGTATCTTTCCAAGTAAGATACTTGGAACTTTGACTGGGATTGGTACTTTGCCCACTGCCTCTCAAATTTGTCATTGTTTCTGAAGTAGGCCAACTAGACAGCCAATCCTCTTTTCTGATTATGGTTACATCAGCTCCTGTATCTATTAGCCCAGTGAATAGTTTTCCATCTAACCAGAGGGTCAACGAAGGCTTATTATTGGTGATCTGTTGTACCCAATATGCATCCGAGGATCCAAAACCCTTGGCTCCTCTTTCTTTTGATTGCACAGGATGGTCAGTCATAACCAAAGGTATTAATATCAATTGAGCTATTCTCTCTCCTTGCACAATAGTTGTAATATTCCCATTGGCTTGGGCCATAATCTTAATTTCTCCTGTATAATCGTTATCAATAACTCCTGGGAAAACCTGGAGACCCTTCACAATGACACTGCTACGCCCTAGGAGTAACCCAAAAGTTTTAGGAGGGAGGGGACAATGGACCCCAGTAGGCAAAGCTTGAAGTCCCATTTCTGGAGTCAGTATTGTGTGGGTGGCGGCACAGAGGTCCAATCCTGCACTGCCTAGGGTTGCTCTACTAAGTCCCGAAAGGGGTTGCTGTTGTCCTGAGCTGGAACAAAACTGACTGCCCCATATGCTTGTCTCGGGGCCTGGAGTATATTTTTGGAACCTCTCCCTTTAGTTCTGCCTTAGGGGGTTCTTCTTTAACTTCTTGCCGTTTCTTAACAGGAGTGGCAGCAGGCTCCTCATCATCACTTTCTAAGGATATTAAATCTGTCTCTTCTTCTAAGGGAGGCTTCCTAAGATCAGATTGAGAACTAGTCTTTAAGATTTCTTCTGTATGAGCAATAGCAGTTACAATTTCTTGAGGCCTATTTCTAGTATCCATAAGTTCCTTAACTAAATTCTAGTAACTAAAAGTGGTCACGGGAACTTTCTCTGGTCCAAAAGCATCATAATAATCCTGCAGCGCATCTCCTATTCGTTTCCATCTGCCTAGATTAATAATCCCTCTTGTGGGCCTATTTCAAAATCAATTTAAAATCTGTAGGCGAGCTCGGGATTCCGAATTTTCTTTATCTTTTCAAGCAAGATACTTGGAACTTTGACTGGGATTGGTACTTTGCCCACTGCCTCTCAAATTTGTCATTGTTTCTGAAGTAGGCCAACTAGACAGCCAATCCTCTTTTCTGATTATGGTTACATCAGCTCCTGTATCTATTAGCCCAGTGAATAGTTTTCCATCTAACCAGAGGGTCAACGAAGGCTTATTATTGGTGATCTGTTGTACCCAATATGCATCCGAGGATCCAAAACCCTTGGCTCCTCTTTCTTTTGATTGCACAGGATGGTCAGTCATAACCAAAGGTATTAATATCAATTGAGCTATTCTCTCTCCTTGCACAATAGTTGTAATATTCCCATTGGCTTGGGCCATAATCTTAATTTCTCCTGTATAATCGTTATCAATAACTCCTGGGAAAACCTGGAGACCCTTCACAATGACACTGCTACGCCCTAGGAGTAACCCAAAAGTTTTAGGAGGGAGGGGACAATGGACCCCAGTAGGCAAAGCTTGAAGTCCCATTTCTGGAGTCAGTATTGTGTGGGTGGCGGCACAGAGGTCCAATCCTGCACTGCCTAGGGTTGCTCTACTAAGTCCCGAAAGGGGTTGCTGTTGTCCTGAGCTGGAACAAAACTGACTGCCCCATATGCTTGTCTCGGGGCCTGGAGTATATTTTTGGAACCTCTCCCTTTAGTTCTGCCTTAGGGGGTTCTTCTTTAACTTCTTGCCGTTTCTTAACAGGAGTGGCAGCAGGCTCCTCATCATCACTTTCTAAGGATATTAAATCTGTCTCTTCTTCTAAGGGAGGCTTCCTAAGATCAGATTGAGAACTAGTCTTTAAGATTTCTTCTGTATGAGCAATAGCAGTTACAATTTCTTGAGGCCTATTTCTAGTATCCATAAGTTCCTTAACTAAATTCTAGTAACTAAAAGTGGTCACGGGAACTTTCTCTGGTCCAAAAGCATCATAATAATCCTGCAGCGCATCTCCTATTCGTTTCCATCTGCCTAGATTAATAATCCCCTCTTGTGGGAACCAGGGGCAGATATCTTTAACAAAATCAAAAAATTTAAATAAATCTTGACTCTTTACCTTTACTCCTCGTGTCTTTAAAGCCTTTCCTAATTGCTTTACATACACATCATGTTGACTTAATTCCTGTCCCATTTTACCTTTACTCTTTGTGTCTTTAAAGCCTTTCTCTACTATTTTACAAATATATTATGCCTGTCCCCGTTTTGGTGCCTAACTTACCTCAATCTCGGCGCGGCAGGCTCCCGCAGCAGCTGAGAGGTTCTTTATCTGGTCACCGGCTCCTGGCACCGCTTCCTCACGGAGTCCCCCATACTTCAAGCCCCACGTTGGGCGCCACTTGTCCCGACCCGCGGGCTTCGTCAGCACAGACCTAGGATTCGTCAACGCAGGCCCTAAAGGGGGGGAGTGGGAATTGAGAGGACAAGAGACACGAGAAATGGAGACAAGATAGGAGTCTGATCAAGTCTCGTTTTATTGTGGAAACAAGGGGGTATTTATGCTACACAGAAAAAGAAAGGAGCTACTCATAAGCCAATCATGTAAAAGGTCAGATGCACACGTGCTTCCGACCCCATAGGAATGCAAGGGAAGCATGCACTGATCACGAGCATGGAAACTAGGAACAACCTATCAGAGCAGCATGCACACGCCTTAAACCACGCCCCCCTACATCCACCAGGCGCCATCTTTGTGCAAACATGACGATGCTCCTAAACTGGAGGCTGCAAAGTGCGGCCAGGGCTCATGCGTGAAAGGCTCCACTAGGCGCCATCTTAAGTGGCGCATTGCAGCATTCATGCGTGGGAGGCTATAGAGTATGGCCGGTCCGCCCCGCGGTCCCGGACACTTTTCCACACATAACAGTATAGGTTTCCATGTTACTCCCTCCATACTTCCCCATCCCTATTTCTTCCCCACAATGTCCCTATGTCTATGCTCTGTCTGTTTTTCCAGGAGTTCCCTGCGTGTGTTATCAAGACCGTCCTACTAGATTCCATATATGTGTGTTAGTATACTGTATTTGTCTTTCTCTTTTTGACTTACTTCACTTTTTATGATAGGTTCTAGAGCCAGCCACTTCATTAGGACTGAGTCTTCTGCATTTCTTTTAACAGCTGAGTAGTATTCCATTGTATATATGTACCAGAGCTTCTGGATCCATTCATTCGTCGATGGACATCTAGGTTGCTTCCAAGTTCTGGCTATTGTATAGAGAGCTGCAATGAACATTGGGGTACAGGTGCTTCTTTCAGTTTTGATTTCATCAGGATATAAGCCTAAGAGTGGGATTGCTGGGTCATAGGGTGCTTCTATTTTTAGTTTTTTAAGAAATCTCCATACTGTCTTCCATAGAGGCTGTATCAATTTACATTCCCACCAGCAATGCAAGAGGGTGCCCTTTTCTCCACACCCTCTCCAGCATTTATTGTCTGCAGATTTTTTGATGATGGCCATTCTGACGGGTGTGAGGTGGTATCTCATTGTAGTTTTAATTTGCATTTCTCTAATAATAAGCGAGATTGAGCATCATTTCATGTGCTTTTGGGTCATCTGTATGTTCTCTTTGGAGAGGCGTCTCTTTAGATCTTTTTCCCATATTTTGATTGGGTTGTTTGGTTTTAGTCATTCTTTGGTATAATATCATTTTATCATTTCTAAGATGCACATCCGGGCTTCCCTGGTGGTCCAGTGGGTAGAGAGTCCGCCTTGCAGTGCAGGGGGTACCGGTTTGATCCCTGGCCTGGGAAGATCCCGCGTATTGTGGAGTGGTTGGACTGGTGTGTCCAATTGTAAGCCAGTGCTCTGGAACACATGTGCCCAGAGCCGATGCTCTGCAAGTAGAGAGGCCACTGCGATGGAAGACCCACACAGGCCAAAGAATATAGATGGATGAAAATAAATAAATAAAAACCAACAAAAGAGGACAAAATTTTAAAAATAAAGTTTTATTTAACATGTATATCTGGGGTATTTTTCTCTCTTGTGAGACACACTTTCAAACAAATGGCAGGCTTTTATCTTTTCATTTATGAATTATAAAGATGTGCTCACTTCCCTGGCAGTGAGCATCAGGAGGACCAGAGCACTCTCTGCTCATTGTGCTCACCTCCAAAATACTCACGTGCCTACTTTCTGTTCACCCCTTTGGCTCTGCGCTTTGTCTAATTCTGTCTTCCTGGATGACACTGTTGTCCGTCTGCCTTCCTCTGCTTCATTGATGAATAATACAGATACAGGAGAGATGTGTTTCACTTTATGAACTTTGTACAATGCTGCATGTATGTGATTCCCCTTAATTCCTAAGCCACCCTCTGAAATATTATTCCTATTTTAGAGAAGTGAAACTGTGGCTGATTGATGGCAAATGACTTGTCTGAGCTCATTTAGCTGTAAATGGCAGCACAAGGCCTTATACTCAGGATTTCTGCCTTCTTCCTCTGCATCACAGCTGCCTCAGCCTGTTATGAATTTATAACAAGTTGTATTCACTTACAGGAATGATTCTTCACAGTATTAAATATGAATTCCTTTGCTCAGTGTTCTTATTTTATGGCTTTCAAAACAATAAAAAACAAACTAATCCAATCTTGTCTGGTTGGAGCTTCTGCCTTTAATCTTTCTAAAGACACTATGCAAGATTGAGGCCCTCATAACAAGGTGCTGGCCAACCAGGACAGAAGCTGGGGAATCTTCCTCCCAGGAGGTAATGAATTCCTGCCAGGAAACACTCCAGGGAGCACTGGGTTAGGAGGTTCCCTGAAAAGGTGTCTGCTCTTTTTCCTCTGCCTCCAGAGGGGACTCCACAAAGGCTTTTATTCTACCTGCCTCCTTAGAGTCAGCTAGTTAGAGCCTCTGTTTGTATCCATGTGGCCAAAGCTGAGCATATGTAAAGGAACTGAGAGTTGATGGGTGGCTAGTTCAAGAGAAAAGCAGTGTTACAATTGTCATTATTTAAGTGCTCAATGATTTAATAGTCTAAAACAATCTAAGAACAACAAAATAATCCTGAAGGTTGATGATTAAAAGCCATGAGGTTTAGAAAGCCAAATTTATCAGGATTATGGGAGAGAAGTTCTAAGAGATAAGGTGTCTAGGGCATGTCTCTTAGGCTCTACTTTTGACTCTGTGACCCTGGCAAGTTACCCATCACCCACCCACCTATCCTATTCCTGTCTCTAAAAAGGGTGTAGGACTTCTGTCCACTCCCATACTGGGGCTTTCCTGTGAGGGGATACTATTAGCCAGAACCATAATCAGGTCTTTTTCTATGGCAGTAAATAACTGATGTTAAACATTGGAATCGTTTGCCTTATGAATAATACAGATACAGGAGAGATGTGTTTCACTTTATGAACTTTGTACAATGCTGCATGTATGTGATTCCCCTTAATTCCTAAGCCACCCTCTGAAATATTATTCCTATTTTAGAGAAGTGAAACTGTGGCTGATTGATGGCAAATGACTTGTCTGAGCTCATTTAGCTGTAAATGGCAGCACAAGGCCTTATACTCAGGATTTCTGCCTTCTTCCTCTGCATCACAGCTGCCTCAGCCTGTTATGAATTTATAACAAGTTGTATTCACTTACAGGAATGATTCTTCACAGTATTAAATATGAATTCCTTTGCTCAGTGTTCTTATTTTATGGCTTTCAAAACAATAAAAAACAAACTAATCCAATCTTGTCTGGTTGGAGCTTCTGCCTTTAATCTTTCTAAAGACACTATGCAAGATTGAGGCCCTCATAACAAGGTGCTGGCCAACCAGGACAGAAGCTGGGGAATCTTCCTCCCAGGAGGTAATGAATTCCTGCCAGGAAACACTCCAGGGAGCACTGGGTTAGGAGGTTCCCTGAAAAGGTGTCTGCTCTTTTTCCTCTGCCTCCAGAGGGGACTCCACAAAGGCTTTTATTCTACCTGCCTCCTTAGAGTCAGCTAGTTAGAGCCTCTGTTTGTATCCATGTGGCCAAAGCTGAGCATATGTAAAGGAACTGAGAGTTGATGGGTGGCTAGTTCAAGAGAAAAGCAGTGTTACAATTGTCATTATTTAAGTGCTCAATGATTTAATAGTCTAAAACAATCTAAGAACAACAAAATAATCCTGAAGGTTGATGATTAAAAGCCATGAGGTTTAGAAAGCCAAATTTATCAGGATTATGGGAGAGAAGTTCTAAGAGATAAGGTGTCTAGGGCATGTCTCTTAGGCTCTACTTTTGACTCTGTGACCCTGGCAAGTTACCCATCACCCACCCACCTATCCTATTCCTGTCTCTAAAAAGGGTGTAGGACTTCTGTCCACTCCCATACTGGGGCTTTCCTGTGAGGGGATACTATTAGCCAGAACCATAATCAGGTCTTTTTCTATGGCAGTAAATAACTGATGTTAAACATTGGAATCCAGAGCACAACAGAAGCAGGGAAATGAAGTCCAAATGAAAAAGTAAAGCAGTGGGGTCTAAGTTTAGGGTTGGGTAGATCATTGAGTTTTCAGGATGGAGCACTGAGCTCGGTATATAGAAGGCCCTGGATAAATGAATGGGTGATAGGTGGGTGAACTGAAGGGAAGTCAGACCTTCCTCGATGGTGTTGGACCTGGAGCAAAGAACCTGTGATTCAGTCCTGATCCACACTAACACACAGTGCCAAAAGTGAGTTACAGCCCCACTTTCTTCCTGTGTGAAATGGAGACAACACATGATGTTATGAAGACTAAGTAAGAAAATGCTTATTGATTCAGTGCCTAGCATAGAGAAAGCACATGGTCCTGTGATCATATCCGCCATTCCAGAGTCTCCACAGGTTAAAAAGTCTGCAGGTAGGAAATCCCTTAGCTTTTGAGGCTTCTGTGGGACTCTGCTCCTCGTTACCCATCCCCTCCTCTTTCTCCTGCTATCTTTCTGAAGGTGAAGCCTGCAAGTTAGGTGGGCTCTTGGAGCCCAGATTCTAGGTTCCTTTATGCAGAAACCCCATGGAATCATGGTCTGTGCACTGGGAGACATGGACACCAGCCTGAGTGGATGCCGCAGCTGTGTTTTGACTTCCAGTTTCCCTGGGAAGGCAGAAAGGAACAATAGAGGAGACAGTTAGTAGTTCTTTGAGGTCAGCCTGTTGTCCTGGAAGATTATTGTGCTTTCACAGTCGCTGTGCCAGCCCTGGCGACCCAGTTTTGAGTACATTTAAGGCATTTGCATGAAACTTGTTGAATGTAGCCATCTTTCCTACAACTAGGAAACTAGGGTGTCTCCAGCAATCTGGATTCTCCCCTCTGCGAATAAATGACCACCTCTGGTTTAGAAAGGAGAATGTTCTGATCTTAGATTTCTCTTGGGCCTTCCCTTATAATTAGATTGATTTAGGAAGGCAGATTTATATGCAACTCTGAAAATACTGAGTACAGTAGTTGCAAGAGAAGTTTTGTTCAGCCAGTAAGAGCTCATTCTCTCACTTGAAAAGCAGCCTAATCCTTGCTAACAGATCTCTGCTTAATAGGTCTGAGAAGACTTCAGAAATGGACATATGAAGAGGTTCCAGTGTCTCCTACAGGTTCCTGAAGCCACATTCTCAACAGGCAGGGCAGGCGGAGAGGGAAGCTCTGTGGCACTTCCATTGAGAAAAAGTAAATTTAGCCAACAGCATAGCATTCTGGCTGAAAAAGCAGGAGTTAACCCAGGCAAAAATAACCTTCAAGAAACTGGACACTGGCTCACTGCCATTCATTTCCCAAGACAACAGAGTGTCTACATCTTGAGCAACGTACTCATGTGCCTCATGTGACTCTCATCTCCTTTTTTTCTTTAAGTGTCTCTCTTTTCAGAGGCAGCGGTCCCAAACTTAACCTTACCTGGAAAGAAAGAAAAATCAACTGCAAATCAGCTTGGTGCTTCCTGACTCGCAAAACGCGGAGGTGATGTGGCTATGCCTGAAGGTGGTTTCTCTCCTCTTTCTTCCCTCTCTGAAAGAGTTATCTGTGGAACCGCGAGGCAGTTCTCCATGCTTTTGTCTTCGCAAATTCACCGGGTGCAAACTGTCCTGGCGTTATAAGTCGGGTTAGTAACCACTAGAAGACGGAAGTCGCTAATTAACAAGTCCGCTTTGATCTCCCCGAGCAATTTGGCTCTTGACCCCGGAGGCCTCCGTATCCCAGCTTTCCCAGGACTGGACCAGACCAGGGACACCAGAGCCTAAGGGTCCGACGCCAGGTCTGCAGTTACCGAGTACACCAAGGTCTGGATCGGACTTCTAAAAATGTCCACAGACCGCCCAGAGTTGCAGTCAGGCCGCAGACTTGGTGTGCTGCCAGACCCCAAAAAGTGTGCCGAAGAGTTTGATTGGTTTAAGCTACCTGCTAACCGCATTTTTCATAAATTTGGGGGTAAGAATTCGAGTTATGAACTATGCCTTAAAATTTCCTCATCCAATGTCTTAAAATTCCCACCTTCCTCTTTGAATTCTCTTGTGGGATAATGGCGTTTCCTGCTCTTTGCTGGGACTAAGATAAGATTCGAAATCGTTTGTGAAATGAACAAAAGTTACCAGCAAGCGGGACGTCTGGGGCAGGGGGCTGATGGCAGACAGCGGGTGAGAGCAAAGGCTGGGCCTCGGAGGATAATGGTGAGCCGGCCTACTCCCCGTCTGGTCTCCATGGTCCCCTCCGTCTTCCAGGTAAGATGAATGTCCCTTCATCCATCACCCGCCGGGAGTCCCCTCCCCGCGGCGAGCAGAGAATCTGCTCGTTGATGGAACCTATTAGTTGGCTTTGTGGAGCCAACCGAGGCTTTCCATTGTGGTCTTTGTCCGAGGAATTCAAGCATTTACATAATGCTTTAGCTCAGAACTCCGCGCAGGGACGGGACTCGGCGCCGGCAGCTCCCTGGCCCGCGAGCTCCGCAGACCTGCCTCGCCCGCGCGCCTGAGCCCGCTCGGGGCTCTCGGGCGAAGCCGGCAGCGCCGCTTGCTTGCCCACCTCCCGGGGCTGCCGTTTAAAAGAACGGCGCGGTGTCGGTGAGTGAACCGAGGCTGGACCCGTGTGACTCTGAAGCTGGAGAAATAAACTTGACATCGATCCGGCTTTCCAGGAGAATGTTGGGCGCTTCGCCGTTTTACCGGCTGACGGTTGGGAGTCGCGCGCTCAACGGTCACTGGCGCCTCCGAGCGCGGGGGCGCCTAGGGTTCCAGTCGCCCGCGGGGCTCGCTTTCCACCCGCGCGCCAGCTGCAAGTGAGGGGCATTCGGGGCATTTAAAGGAAAGGAGAGTGCGCCAGCTGTCAAAAGGGTTGAGGGTAACCACTAGAAGACGGAAGTCGCTAATTAACAAGTCCGCTTTGATCTCCCCGAGCAATTTGGCTCTTGACCCCGGAGGCTCGTCCGACGCCAGGGGTCCCTGCAGTTACCGAGTACACCAAGGTCTGGATCGGACTTCTAAAATGTCCACAGACCGCCCAGAGTTGCAGTCAGGCCGCAGACTTGGTGTGCTGCCAGACCCCAAAAAGTGTGCCAAGAGTTTGATTGGTTTAAGCTACCTGCTAACCGCATTTTTCATAAATTTGGGGGTAAGAATTCGAGTTATGAACTATGCCTTAAAATTTCCTCATCCAATGTCTTAAAATTCCCACCTTCCTCTTTGAATTCTCTTGTGGGATAATGGCGTTTCCTGCTCTTTGCTGGGACTAAGATAAGATTCGAAATCGTTTGTGAAATGAACAAAAGTTACCAGCAAGCGGGACGTCTGGGGCAGGGGGCTGATGGCAGACAGCGGGTGAGAGCAAAGGCTGGGCCTCGGAGGATAATGGTGAGCCGGCCTACTCCCCGTCTGGTCTCCATGGTCCCCTCCGTCTTCCAGGTAAGATGAATGTCCCTTCATCCATCACCCGCCGGGAGCCCCCTCCCCGCGGCGAGCAGAACATCTGCTCGTTGATGGAACCTATTAGTTGGCTTTGTGGAGCCAACCGAGGCTTTCCATTGTGGTCTTTGTCCGAGGAATTCAAGCATTTACATAATGCTTTAGCTCAGAACTCCGCGCAGGGACGGGACTCGGCGCCGGCAGCTCCCTGGCCCGCGAGCTCCGCAGACCTGCCTCGCCCGCGCGCCTGAGCCCGCTCGGGGCTCTCGGGCGAAGCCGGCAGCGCCGCTTGCTTGCCCACCTCCCGGGGCTGCCGTTTAAAAGAACGGCGCGGTGTCGGTGAGTGAACCGAGGCTGGACCCGTGTGACTCTGAAGCTGGAGAAATAAACTTGACATCGATCCGGCTTTCCAGGAGAATGTTGGGCGCTTCGCCGTTTTACCGGCTGACGGTTGGGAGTCGCGCGCTCAACGGTCACTGGCGCCTCCGAGCGCGGGGGCGCCTAGGGTTCCAGTCGCCCGCGGGGCTCGCTTTCCACCCGCGCGCCAGCTGCAAGTGAGGGGCATTCGGGGCATTTAAAGGAAAGGAGAGTGCGCGGTGTGCAGGACCTCTGCTCCAAGCAGTTCAGAAAGAAGCTTGGAGGGTTTCGAGGCGTGCACACAAAGTAAATGCAAATATTTTAGTAAGCCGTTGTCTCCGAGAATCCAACCCTTTGGAGGGAGGTGGCTCTGCTGAGAAATCCTGCTGGAGGAGACTCTCCAACAAAAACGTCCCCGACGTACCCAAGACGCGCCCCAGTCTAGACAGGTGTGGCCATGCCTCTGCCTCTACTTTCCAAAATGGGCCGCGTAAAGGTGGGCAGTGCTCAGGTCAGGCGCTCAGAGAGGGTGCCTGCACCTGGGTGGGGTCACTAGGCAGAATCTTGAAGCCCGAAGCGGCCCACCCCTCCCAAAGGGGCCGCGGCCCGCGCAACCCCTCAGCCCGCGGAGCTCGCCGCCGGCGCCCAATCAGCGCTCTCGCTGGGTGTGACGGCGTTCTGCCCGCCCCCTCGACGGCGATAAAAGACCGCAGCGAAGGCTCCAAGGAGAGCACGACGCGCGGCCCTGCGCCCCGCCGACGCCCTCAGGTGCGCTTCATAGCCTGCTGCTTGTAGCGCAGGTCCCGCTGCCCCCGTGGCCAGCCGCCCCCAGCTCTTGATCCTCCTCAGTCCCCAGTGCGGTGCTGCCAAGGCGATCTCCAGGCTTCTGCCCCTCTCCTTTTTCGCTTCCTTCCTTCCTCCGCAGGCGACGTGCCCCGCGGCACCGGGCGGCTGCCCAGCGGCTGAACGGCGGCGCAGCGCCCCTGTCCGGCCAGCTCACCTTGCCGGGTCGGCACGGCGCGTGCCCAAGAGGCGGCGGTCCCCCCCCCCCCGCAAGACTCGTTTTCTCTACAGGATGAAGAACCCAATGCTGGAGGCTGTGTCCGTAGTACTGGAGAAGCTGGTACTCATCTCCAACTTCAGGCTCTTCAGTTCGGGCGCCCGGGCGAAGACAAGGCGGGGAGCACTTTGTATGAGATCAGCTCTTTCCTCCGCGGCGACGTGCCCCCAGCCCTAGGGTTCAGTCGCCCGCGGCTCGCTTTCCACCCGCGCGCCAGCTGCAAGTGAGGGCATTCGGGGCATTTAAAGGAAAGGAGAGTGCGCGGTGTGCAGGACCTCTGCTCCAAGCAGTTCAGAAAGAAGCTTGGAGGGTTTCGAGGCGTGCACACAAAGTAAATGCAAATATTTTAGTAAGCCGTTGTCTCCGAGAATCCAACCCTTTGGAGGGAGGTGGCTCTGCTGAGAAATCCTGCTGGAGGAGACTCTCCAACAAAAACGTCCCCGACGTACCCAAGACGCGCCCCAGTCTAGACAGGTGTGGCCATGCCTCTGCCTCTACTTTCCAAAATGGGCCGCGTAAAGGTGGGCAGTGCTCAGGTCAGGCGCTCAGAGAGGGTGCCTGCACCTGGGTGGGGTCACTAGGCAGAATCTTGAAGCCCGAAGCGGCCCACCCCTCCCAAAGGGGCCGCGGCCCGCGCAACCCCTCAGCCCGCGGAGCTCGCCGCCGGCGCCCAATCAGCGCTCTCGCTGGGTGTGACGGCGTTCTGCCCGCCCCCTCGACGGCGATAAAAGACCGCAGCGAAGGCTCCAAGGAGAGCACGACGCGCGGCCCTGCGCCCCGCCGACGCCCTCAGGTGCGCTTCATAGCCTGCTGCTTGTAGCGCAGGTCCCGCTGCCCCCGTGGCCAGCCGCCCCCAGCTCTTGATCCTCCTCAGTCCCCAGTGCGGTGCTGCCAAGGCGATCTCCAGGCTTCTGCCCCTCTCCTTTTTCGCTTCCTTCCTTCCTCCGCAGGCGACGTGCCCCGCGGCACCGGGCGGCTGCCCAGCGGCTGAACGGCGGCGCAGCGCCCCTGTCCGGCCAGCTCACCTTGCCGGGTCGGCACGGCGCGTGCCCAAGAGGCGGCGGTCCCCCCCACCCCGCAAGACTCGTTTTCTCTACAGGATGAAGAACCCAATGCTGGAGGCTGTGTCCGTAGTACTGGAGAAGCTGGTACTCATCTCCAACTTCAGGCTCTTCAGTTCGGGCGCCCCGGGCGAAGACAAGGCGGGGAGCACTTTGTATGAGATCAGCTCTTTCCTCCGCGGCGACGTGCTGGAGGTGCCTCGGACTCACCTGACGCACTATGGCATCTACCTGGGCGACAACCGTGTGGCCCACATGATGCCTGATATCCTGTTGGCCCTTACTGACGACAGAGAGCTCACACAGAAGGTGGTCTCCAACAAGCGTCTCATTCTAGGCGTCATTGGCAGGGTGGCCAGCATCCGCGTGGACACAGTAGAGGACTTCGCCTACGGAGCCGAGATCCTGGTCAATCACCTGGACAGGTCCCTCAAGAAGAAGGCGCTGCTCAACGAAGAGGTGGCGCAGAGGGCAGAGAAGCTGCTGGGCTTAACTCCCTACAGCTTGCTCTGGAACAACTGCGAGCACTTCGTCACCTACTGCAGGTTCGGCACCGCGATTAGCCCCCAGGCCGACAAGGTACCACGTGCGACTCCCCGGTGGGCTCGGTGGGGACCCCCACCTCATTCCTGAACTTTCCTCTTCCCTGGGAGTGGGGATGCAGTTCTAGAGTTAGTAACGAACCCTCTGATGTTCCTCAGAGAAGCGAAGTAAATAAGTAAATGACGGTGTGCCTTGCAGGGTATCTCGAAATGCGCAGCGAAAGAGTGTAGCAATGCAGTACCGCTGCCAGCGATGCCAGACAGCTGCCCAGTTATTGCTGCAGAAGTCGTCAGGGTGTCCACCCAGCATAGTGGAAATGACAAGGGGCAGGTGACTGGGAGGGTCACAGGAAATATGTCGCGGTGTGCTTGCAACTTTACCTGAGAATTGCAGTTGGAAGGAAGGTGTCCAGAATTTATATTTAATCCATAACACTGTGTAGTACAAATTGATGTGCGTTTAAAATAAGGAAGCATGCCATTTTCCCCTTCTATAAGCTGCAGAGAGTGAATTCCCTTTGCTTAGTATAAACTACCAAAATATCCATTAAGAGGACCTCCCTTGCCTGAGCTTGAGGCAAATGTTTTCCTTGGTATTCGGCATTTATTTAATGTTGGCTTTAATCTTCATTATAATTCCCCATTGTTAAGCATCCTTTATCCACTAGCCCCACAGGTGGGTTGGATTGTTTCTGGGTTCCCCAGAGATTAAAACAATTGATTTTCCAGAAGAGTCATTAAATGTGGGAAGGTAACTTTATGGGTACGTTAAAGTAAAAGGTGGTGGAGGGGATGGGGGGAACTATTAGAATTTAAGATGATTAAATTAGCTACAAACCCAAAGGGAAAATGGTGGATTTTTATTGCCTTTTGAAAATTGTTAACTTCTAAAAATCACATATTAAACCTGCAATATCATTTGCAATTGTAAGTCTTCTCTACCTTCTCTGCAGTTGCTCAGTCGCTAAACAGGTACTGTTAGTGTGCACCCTTCACAGTGACAATCTGGGCAATCACATAATGAGCTTCACGTGAAGTGTATACTTTTCACGTGTAGATATGTTGGGACCAAGTGAATCTAAGTCCATGTAACTACTTTTTAAAAATTTTCCCATATCTTAATTTTTTGACCCATATGGGAAAATCTTCCCTCTGTTATAAACCATAAAAGTATAGTGCTTGTTTACATCTGTATATGAAAATCCATACAGATTGTTTATAAAGCTGTAACAGACTCAATCTAGTAATTCTTTTCTAAGTAAAATCAAAATACAGTGAGAGCACTGTGTAGTATTCAAGAATCACAGCTTCAGTTCAGGCCTGTTTAGAAATGAACTTCATTTACAAACACTGCCTCCAAAAGTACTCAAAAGAAAACATGTCAGATTTTCTTAGGATCCAAGCAAATCATTTCTCTAAGGAAAAACAGTATTTCCCTCCCATAATTAGGAGTTACCCTTTCATGGAACACATATAACACTGTATTATATATTTCTACAAAAAAAATAGTACAAGTGCTTTTTTAGGGTAGTAAAATATTTAATCTGCATAAATAACTAGTTGGAGTAGTTTTTCCTCTTTGGAAACTTTGTAAGGTTTTACAAAAGTAAAGAACTGTTTTAATTGCCGTTGCTGCATAGCACCTCTTGTGAAACTGAGTTTTTGTCTTCATTCTGAAAGGTCTAACAAACAGTTTGGCCACAGAGTAGATTTCCTAGGGAGGGGGGGGATCCCCATCCCAAATTTTCCAATTCTAAGGACTGTTTTTGAACATGCCCTGAGAGAAGTAGGTCATTAGTACTGAAAGAAGAGTGGCTTCTATTTTTTAGAAACATAAGGGCTGACTTGATTCTGGGACTGGTTGTTGAGTTCTCCATATATACAACTATTATCAGCTTAACATGAGAGTTACAAAGTTGTCTCTCACTTAAATTTAAAATGTGTGTTTATAAGAGCTCTCAAGACCACTTTCCCTCATGAGAACACTGCACCTAATGTGAAAGTGAACTGGAAGAGAATATTTTTTTCCCTTTGGCAGTGATGCTCTTTTTTTCTTTCTTTTTTTTTTAAAGTAAGTTTAGAAACTGTAAAATTAAACCATTTATAGTATAATAATTTCAGTATTTCATAAACTATAAAGCCCTTTAATTAGTAACTATTACAATTTCTTGTGCTTTTTTTTTTTTTTTTTGCTTTGCTTGTATTGCTTTGCATTGCCAAAATGAATACACATACCCCTTTTAATTTGCAGGGTTTCTTTGCTCAAAGATGCCCCTAAAGGCTTCATAACAGCTAGAACTAGAGGACCGTTTGGTACCATGGAGCAACACCAGAGGTTCCTCCTGGCCAGGACATTAGAAATGCTATGATCTTCTTTGGAGGAAAAGAGAGTCCACAATGATTCTATATCTGTGTTAGTTAAAAATTATTGGGAAAAAGATAAAAGAAGCATGACTATATCAAGGAAAAATGATTGCATTGTCAATGATTCCTAGGATCCAAGCAAATCATTTCTCTAAGGAAAACAGTATTTCCTCCCATAATTAGGAATTAACCTTTCATGGAACACATATAACATTGTATTATATATTTCTACAAAAAAAATAGTACAAGTGCTTTTTTAGGGTAGTAAAATATTTAATCTGCATAAATAACTAGTTGGAGTAGTTTTTCCTCTTTGGAAACTTTGTAAGGTTTTACAAAAGTAAAGAACTGTTTTAATTGCCGTTGCTGCATAGCACCTCTTGTGAAACTGAGTTTTTGTCTTCATTCTGAAAGGTCTAACAAACAGTTTGGCCACAGAGTAGATTTCCTAGGAGGGGATCCCCATCCCAAATTTTCCAATTCTAAGGACTGTTTTTGAACATGCCCTGAGAGAAGTAGGTCATTAGTACTGAAAGAAGAGTGGCTTCTATTTTTTAGAAACATAAGGGCTGACTTGATTCTGGGACTGGTTGTTGAGTTCTCCATATATACAACTATTATCAGCTTAACATGAGAGTTACAAAGTTGTCTCTCACTTAAATTTAAAATGTGTGTTTATAAGAGCTCTCAAGACCACTTTCCCTCATGAGAACACTGCACCTAATGTGAAAGTGAACTGGAAGAGAATATTTTTTTCCCTTTGGCAGTGATGCTCTTTTTTTCTTTCTTTTTTTTTTAAAGTAAGTTTAGAAACTGTAAAATTAAACCATTTATAGTATAATAATTTCAGTATTTCATAAACTATAAAGCCCTTTAATTAGTAACTATTACAATTTCTTGTGCTTTTTTTTTTTTTTTTTGCTTTGCTTGTATTGCTTTGCATTGCCAAAATGAATACACATACCCCTTTTAATTTGCAGGGTTTCTTTGCTCAAAGATGCCCCTAAAGGCTTCATAACAGCTAGAACTAGAGGACCGTTTGGTACCATGGAGCAACACCAGAGGTTCCTCCTGGCCAGGACATTAGAAATGCTATGATCTTCTTTGGAGGAAAAGAGAGTCCACAATGATTCTATATCTGTGTTAGTTAAAAATTATTGGGAAAAAAGATAAAAGAAGCATGACTATATCAAGAAAATATTCTCGTTTACCTAAACGTACATGCATGTGTGTTCATTTGTGCCCAGCTCCTTGTGACCCCATGGATTGCAGCCCATCAGTCTCCTCTGTCCATGGACTTTTCCAAGCAAGAATACTGGAGTGGGTTGCTGATCCATGGATTGACCACAGGTCTCCTGCATTGGCAGAAGGATTCTTTACCACTGTGCCATCTGGGAACCCCACCTAAAAGTATATATCCCTGTTATTTGCCAAACAGCTTTTCTTATTGTTCTTAAAACTTCATTCAGTTTGATTCTCATCACCTTAAAATTTTGTATTTGTTACTCAATATCTTGCTAGTGTAGTAAGAAAAGACAAATCATATGTTTGAGACACAAAAAGAATGGTATATAACCAACTGGAAATTTTATATTTGTTGAGATACTGTTTAAAAGTACAGACAGAGACAGCCTTGCAGTGAAGATAGTGTGTTAAAATATATTGGACTTGTTTCTATCCACTGGAATCCTGGAATGCCAGGAGGACTGGATTCGATCCTTGGGTCAGGAAGATCCCCTGGAAGAGGGAATGACTACCCCTGCCATGGAGAATTCCATGGACAGAGGTGCCTGGTGAGCTACAGTCCATGGAGCCATAAAGAGTTGGACACAACTGAGCAACTAACACTTTCATTCTACCCATTAAGAATTTGTAAACCTAGCTGTCCAGTACTAAATAGGCCATTATAGGAGACCCTAAAAGCATATACAGTGTCATCTAGAAAAGGAGCTTAAAATCAAGTACAAGTAGGAAACTCTTATCAAAATGAAGCAATTAATTGCTAAATTCTGCCCCAACAGTGAGAAGGTAGGGATAATGGGCAACAGATCTAACAGTGAATAATAACCATTGTAACACCTTACGTTTATGGAGTGTGCAGACAAATAGTACTTTTGCAAAAAAGATCTCATTTGATCCTCCCAATAACCTCAAAATTCACATAGAAGAGAAGAAAGCAGTCTAGACAGGTTAAAAGATTAAGAATGATCCAGGCAGTACTTCTGAGAAAAGTTAGTTTTCTAAGAAAAATAACATATATACATCTTAGAAGAATGCATTGCTTAGGGGGGTTATCTTATTTATCCTTATCTCCAGCAACTAATTTTTCCATGTAATTGATCGTGAATTTAATCTATTTGGGCAGGGAATGAGATAGGATAACAAAATTAGACTCTCATTACCTTTAGGTTTGGAGACTTAGCAGAAAGTTCTCATCAGAGATTTTACGCGAGTGGGTTGCTGATCCATGGATTGACCACAGGTCTCCTGCATTGGCAGAAGGATTCTTTACCACTGTGCCATCTGGGAACCCCACCTAAAAGTATATATCCCTGTTATTTGCCAAACAGCTTTTCTTATTGTTCTTAAAACTTCATTCAGTTTGATTCTCATCACCTTAAAATTTTGTATTTGTTACTCAATATCTTGCTAGTGTAGTAAGAAAAGACAAATCATATGTTTGAGACACAAAAAGAATGGTATATAACCAACTGGAAATTTTATATTTGTTGAGATACTGTTTAAAAGTACAGACAGAGACAGCCTTGCAGTGAAGATAGTGTGTTAAAATATATTGGACTTGTTTCTATCCACTGGAATCCTGGAATGCCAGGAGGACTGGATTCGATCCTTGGGTCAGGAAGATCCCCTGGAAGAGGGAATGACTACCCCTGCCATGGAGAATTCCATGGACAGAGGTGCCTGGTGAGCTACAGTCCATGGGGCCATAAAGAGTTGGACACAACTGAGCAACTAACACTTTCATTCTACCCATTAAGAATTTGTAAACCTAGCTGTCCAGTACTAAATAGGCCATTATAGGAGACCCTAAAAGCATATACAGTGTCATCTAGAAAAGGAGCTTAAAATCAAGTACAAGTAGGAAACTCTTATCAAAATGAAGCAATTAATTGCTAAATTCTGCCCCAACAGTGAGAAGGTAGGGATAATGGGCAACAGATCTAACAGTGAATAATAACCATTGTAACACCTTACGTTTATGGAGTGTGCAGACAAATAGTACTTTTGCAAAAAAGATCTCATTTGATCCTCCCAATAACCTCAAAATTCACATAGAAGAGAAGAAAGCAGTCTAGACAGGTTAAAAGATTAAGAATGATCCAGGCAGTACTTCTGAGAAAAGTTAGTTTTCTAAGAAAAATAACATATATACATCTTAGAAGAATGCATTGCTTAGGGGGGTTATCTTATTTATCCTTATCTCCAGCAACTAATTTTTCCATGTAATTGATCGTGAATTTAATCTATTTGGGCAGGGAATGAGATAGGATAACAAAATTAGACTCTCATTACCTTTAGGTTTGGAGACTTAGCAGAAAGTTCTCATCAGAGATATCACCAAATTTTAGAATGGTGAATTGTAGGAATTCCCCATTAATGAAGGGCTGAATTCTATTTGCTCAAGATCATTTTACTTTAGAACATGTTATTGTTATTGAGCGGTAGTTTACTCTTGTTTTTAACCTTTATTCCTGAATAATTTTTATGCAGTTACGTTCTCTGTAGTTTTCTTTGAATGTTCTGCACTTACAAAGGCAACTGCCTAAAGTATCATTTCAGCCACTCTGGGATGTAAAATCAGGAAACTGAATTGTTGATATCTTAAATTCTTTCCTAAGTTGTGAGAGAAATTCTAGTTCTTCTGGTAGGTAGAAAATAGCTGGGAAACTGTGCTCTGCTATTTGTATATGTAATTCTTCTTAGGTTTAGTCACCTTTTCTAATATTCTTACATTTTATCTTCCAGTTTTGTGAGAATGTGAAGATAATTATTCGTGATCAGAGAAGTGTCCTTGCTTCTGCAGTCTTAGGATTGGCGTCTATAGTCTGTCTGGGTTTGGCATCATATACTACCCTTCCTGCAATTTTTATTCCATTCTTCTTATGGATGGCTGGCTAACTTCATACCCCGTGTCAGTGTGTGCATTCTGTGTACAGAAATGTTTATAGAGCATAAATCAGTATATGCATCGTCGAGAAAAATGTGACCTGTAATAGTGTGTTCTAGATGAATATGTGATTAGGAATCACGCAAAGTGCTTACTGTGTAAGCCCAAGAATGAAGGCTTTCTGAATCTTCCCAGGCAGTTCCATTTCCAAGCACTGTGCATTTTGGAAACATGACAGTTTGTGCTAAAATTCATCTTTACAAGAAAACCAGCCCAGAAGATTGGCCACAGGAGCCTGTGTTATTTTTTTCTCCTGGAATCATTGTTCTTCTCTGTTAAGCCTGAATTAGAAGATTGGAAAATTTATTGAACAGACTATTGTAAATGTTTGCTATTTCATTGAAAATTTTATGTTAAACTAAAATAATTTGCCTTATTTAGATGAAAACATGTTTAATGACTGGCCAATAAAAACCACATTTTCTTCACTTATCATATATAATTTCCAAGAAGGCAAGAATATAATTTCATTACTTGAAACAGTATTTGCAAAGTTAAGGTTTAATGATAAAATAACCTACCAGAACTATAAAAATCTGTTCTCCTGCAGAAATTGCTAATCCTGATCTGGCTTTACTTAATAGGAAGCTTGGCATTCATTTTTTTTTTTTTTGCCCTTTTATGTGTCACTATAGTTACTTTAAACCACCTTGAAAGGAAAATGAACATAGGATTGAAGTAAGTTGGGTACTTGGAGAGTGTATATGCCAGTTAAGTCCACTCATATCCGCGTACACTCAGACTGATGAGACAAATTGTTAGTTCTTGATTGCATTATTATCATAACAGTATAGTTAGTATAGAGCATTGGTGGAGGTAAATGTAAAAACACATCCATTCCCTTGCATCTGTAGTGTAATTTGCATATATGTCATTGAATGGTTTAATTTTAAAGCACTTACTAATGCATTGAATGCTTTTTAAAAGCCCGGGGATTTGTCTCCTAGTCAGGTTTCTCCATTTCATTGCTAAGTCACTATAGTTTACATCCTTAAAAGAATGATGCTTAGGCAATATATAAAAACCTAAACAAGCCCAAAGGAAATAAC
Source organism: Tragulus kanchil (assembly GCA_022376925.1). Taxonomy (NCBI): domain Eukaryota; kingdom Metazoa; phylum Chordata; class Mammalia; order Artiodactyla; family Tragulidae; genus Tragulus; species Tragulus kanchil. The sequence goes on from JAIOJX010000025.1 coordinate 48,087,887, forward strand.
TATTAGAGATAATTTTTAAGTGTTGTAATACCACCAGTCATGTATGTGAATTACACAGAGGCTGTTTTAATGTCAGAGTTCAGATGTAGCAGTGTTAAAGCAATCATGGGAGTACTTTTGCAAAATTACCAAATTCTAAAAACTAAGCTACAAGCTCGACTTGAATTTCAAGTATTCAAATTGCTTTATAAACTACCAAGAATCACAAAATACTGAGTCACATAATGAATGGTATGAGGGCAGACTTGGTAGCTCAATGATTCAGTCACAACAAATGTAAGAGCAGATTTTAGTATGTTTGATGTTTTATCGCCACTAATTTACCTATAACAAATTGACTTTAATAATAATTTAAAATAATTAATTTTGTATTTAATCATTTAAATGTGTTGACTAGTTAAAATATGAAATAACACTATAGAATAAAGTGTTCCTGGGCCTATTCCAACCACTTAAAGTTATTTTAAGTATGTATACATAAAAACAACCACTACGAGAACTCCATTGTATTAGTGATTTTTCACTTACTGTGTATTACTTATGTAGCAATTGTTTAAATAAATCCTTTTAAAAAGCATAGTGTCCTCATGAATAATTTACACCTTTTTTTTAGACTTTAATATTGCAGGTAGCAACAAACCACTGTGCACTGTTAAATCTGTGTTCAAAGATATGATCCTCATTAAAACCCAAGGGAAGTACTTAAGGTTGGAATTACCATAATTAGTCTTGACTCACTTTATATCCTTAAAGCAAGATTCAATTCATCTTTCACCTATGTGTTCATTATGTGCCAGACACTGACCTGTTACAATTTCATGGTCTAGGATTAATATTATTTGTAGCTGCCTGTATTAGAGTATACAGGAAAATGAGTAGAAGAAATGAAATTTTTCAGAGAAAGCTGTATGAAGAAGGCAGGGCCAGCGTCAGGCAGAGAAATAGTAAGAGGATCTCAGCATACGTTTGTGTTCTCCTACTTGTGAGAAAAGGGAACAGGAAGGAAGGATTTATTCCCTAGAATTTGTTGAATGTCTTAGGAGAAAGAGTTTTCATTTTGTTGTGCTCAGATTGATTTGTTGGTTTAATAAGGTAGAAAAAGAAGCATATATTCTTGATTATCGTTATGGAAGAAACCCTGAGCTGTTAATGCCTCTAGTGAATTTCTCCAAGCTTCATTAGTTAAGATTCATCCTTAAGGTCTGCAAAATTTCACTCTAACTTGTGATATGATAATCCAGGAGCATCTGATGCAGTTTTGGGTGCTTATTTTTTGTTTTTAATCCCAAAATACTCAGACTTGAATTTCAAGTATTCAAATTGCTTTATAAACTACCAAGAATCACAAAATACTGAGTCACATAATGAATGGTATGAGGGCAGACTTGGTAGCTCAATGATTCAGTCACAACAAATGTAAGAGCAGATTTTAGTATGTTTGATGTTTTATCGCCACTAATTTACCTATAACAAATTGACTTTAATAATAATTTAAAATAATTAATTTTGTATTTAATCATTTAAATGTGTTGACTAGTTAAAATATGAAATAACACTATAGAATAAAGTGTTCCTGGGCCTATTCCAACCACTTAAAGTTATTTTAAGTATGTATACATAAAAACAACCACTACGAGAACTCCATTGTATTAGTGATTTTTCACTTACTGTGTATTACTTATGTAGCAATTGTTTAAATAAATCCTTTTAAAAAGCATAGTGTCCTCATGAATAATTTACACCTTTTTTTTAGACTTTAATATTGCAGGTAGCAACAAACCACTGTGCACTGTTAAATCTGTGTTCAAAGATCATGATCCCTCATTAAAACCCAAGGGAAGTACTTAAGGTTGGAATTACCATAATTAGTCTTGACTCACTTTATATCCTTAAAGCAAGATTCAATTCATCTTTCACCTATGTGTTCATTATGTGCCAGACACTGACCTGTTACAATTTCATGGTCTAGGATTAATATTATTTGTAGCTGCCTGTATTAGAGTATACAGGAAAATGAGTAGAAGAAATGAAATTTTTCAGAGAAAGCTGTATGAAGAAGGCAGGGCCAGCGTCAGGCAGAGAAATAGTAAGAGGGGATCTCAGCATACGTTTGTGTTCTCCTACTTGTGAGAAAAGGGAACAGGAAGGAAGGATTTATTCCCTAGAATTTGTTGAATGTCTTAGGAGAAAGAGTTTTCATTTTGTTGTGCTCAGATTGATTTGTTGGTTTAATAAGGTAGAAAAAGAAGCATATATTCTTGATTATCGTTATGGAAGAAACCCTGAGCTGTTAATGCCTCTAGTGAATTTCTCCAAGCTTCATTAGTTAAGATTCATCCTTAAGGTCTGCAAAATTTCACTCTAACTTGTGATATGATAATCCAGGAGCATCTGATGCAGTTTTGGGTGCTTATTTTGTTCTTTGCCATACCTAACTGAAGGTTGAACAGTATTGCAAGTGTCAGGTACTAGGCAAGTGTTGAGAATGAAGTGATGAATGAGACATAGACCTTTTCCTCAAAACAGATGTTCTCATGTACATAGAAGGGCATAGTAAGACATTATGCCATAGAGCTGATTGAAGGCACAGAAGAAGAAACGGTTCATTTTCACTGAGAAGGCCAAAATTAATAGAGATAGTACTGAAACTTGAAAAATGGGAGTGTTTTTAAAAGGGCAAATTTGGAGCATGACATTTAACACACTGGAGATAGCATGCACAAATGCGTGAGAACTGCCTCCACCATGCCTGGCACAAAAGAATGAGGTTCTTTCTCATTCAGTGACTGAAAGCCTGAAACCCCATGGCGGTATTTGGGCCAGTGCAAGTGATTCAAAGGTTAGAGCAGAGCAGAGGTGATGAGAGATGCTGGGATAGAGTGATCTGGTGGTGCAGGTTTTGTGTAGACCAGGTTTAGACTTCATGAACAGGCAGTGGAGACTTGGGGCTCAGGTAACTCCCCAAAGCATGTAGGAAGATGGAGGCATGGGGCAAGACAACAAGGGACTAGTTATGTTAGGAGACTAATAACTAGTTATGATTTAGGAGACTAGTTATAGTCCTTAATCTCTAAAATAATGACCTCTGATTGTAAGGGAGAACAAACATGTTAAGGAAATGTCAGCAGACTTGAGCCAAATTCTGACTCATGAGACTTCAGCCAAATTCTGACACCTCTTCTTGGGTGTCAGGAAAGAATCATGCATCCTCCTTTCTTGCCAGAAGGTTGATTCCTGAAAAATAAATGTGATGACTCTGTGTAAATTAGACATTCCAGAACTTTGTTCTGTGAGGTATGTTTCTTGTCAAGACCAAGCATGCAAGTATGATTTTTTGTTAAAAATATTTTTTTAGAATATAGATATATTTCATACTACTATGGTCAAGGATCAAAAATAGTTTCCAGAAATATCAAAGCTATGTCAATGGCAAAGTCTTTTGTTATAGATGAGAAACCTATGAGAAATGGTGGTTGCTAATTGTTTTATATGATCTATTTAGAAAGTTTTACCTAACTAGATCTGTCAGCTCAACTAATTTTATATTTGGTGTACATGTATGTTCAATAAAATCAAATTTGTATACTATTTTCTCTTGTCTTTGAATCTGAAATACATGAAAGTAGGTAACAAACTTTTTTGAACATGGTAGCCTGAAAGTCTTTTGCCTCTCAAAGCTTCCTTTACTGAACATAGTTTTATATATTTGAAATGAAAACTTTTTGTGGATCTGCCTTTAACATAGATGATTGATTATAATCTACATTATCGATATCTTGAAGCCTGCCTATCTAGAAAAGGGCCCTGTGTAATAGGAAATAACAAATCCTTCTCCATTCCACAAAATCAAGCAACAACAATAAATAAGCCGAGTCATGGGCACAAACTCTATACTCAGATGATTAATGTGTAACTACTAAGGCAGTTACAGCTTTACCCTGGCCACAGGTGCAGTGAGGACAAGATGGCAGTAGGAGCAAGTCACAGGCCCATTCCTGAAATGCATTAATAGGGCCACAGAAGTTAGGGCCAACCATTCAGGGCAAAGGGGACCAGGTTTAGACTTCATGAACAGGCAGTGGAGACTTGGGGCTCAGGTAACTCCCCAAAGCATGTAGGAAGATGGAGGCATGGGGCAAGACAACAAGGGACTAGTTATGTTAGGAGACTAATAACTAGTTATGATTTAGGAGACTAGTTATAGTCCTTAATCTCTAAAATAATGACCTCTGATTGTAAGGGAGAACAAACATGTTAAGGAAATGTCAGCAGACTTGAGCCAAATTCTGACTCATGAGACTTCAGCCAAATTCTGACACCTCTTCTTGGGTGTCAGGAAAGAATCATGCATCCTCCTTTCTTGCCAGAAGGTTGATTCCTGAAAAATAAATGTGATGACTCTGTGTAAATTAGACATTCCAGAACTTTGTTCTGTGAGGTATGTTTCTTGTCAAGACCAAGCATGCAAGTATGATTTTTTGTTAAAAATATTTTTTTAGAATATAGATATATTTCATACTACTATGGTCAAGGATCAAAAATAGTTTCCAGAAATATCAAAGCTATGTCAATGGCAAAGTCTTTTGTTATAGATGAGAAACCTATGAGAAATGGTGGTTGCTAATTGTTTTATATGATCTATTTAGAAAGTTTTACCTAACTAGATCTGTCAGCTCAACTAATTTTATATTTGGTGTACATGTATGTTCAATAAAATCAAATTTGTATACTATTTTCTCTTGTCTTTGAATCTGAAATACATGAAAGTAGGTAACAAACTTTTTTGAACATGGTAGCCTGAAAGTCTTTTGCCTCTCAAAGCTTCCTTTACTGAACATAGTTTTATATATTTGAAATGAAAACTTTTTGTGGATCTGCCTTTAACATAGATGATTGATTATAATCTACATTATCGATATCTTGAAGCCTGCCTATCTAGAAAAGGGCCCTGTGTAATAGGAAATAACAAATCCCTTCTCCATTCCACAAAATCAAGCAACAACAATAAATAAGCCGAGTCATGGGCACAAACTCTATACTCAGATGATTAATGTGTAACTACTAAGGCAGTTACAGCTTTACCCTGGCCACAGGTGCAGTGAGGACAAGATGGCAGTAGGAGCAAGTCACAGGCCCATTCCTGAAATGCATTCTCAGCATAGCTAGGGCCACAGAAGTTACTGGGCTGAACTCTTAAAACATCTAACCACATTTCAGAGGTGCAAAATCAGGCACAGAGCTTGAGATACTCTGTGATTATGCAAATAAAGTCAGATCCAAAGCTTGACTCCAGCTTTCTTTCCACTGTACCATAGCCGTTCCCCGAGGTCTCCCATGAACTGGACAAACTTTCCTCCAATGAATGTTAATTTCTTGCAGACCTTTTCTGTACTCGAAGCAGGGCTACACAAGAATGGTCTAGTTAGAATCTTAGTTCTATGGTTGCTCAGTCTAAGGAGAGAGAATAGCAAGTCAGTAGTTTCAAACAGTGATAATCTTGTACAGCTGTCAGAGAAGAAGGAGAAGAGACCCGTCTGCTGGAGGCCCTAAAGGAGAGGGAGGATGGCAAAGAAGTCTTCACTGACAGCTTAACTGAGCTGTAAGACTGCAACTATTTAAAGTGAGAACTCTCTTTGCCAGGCCATTACAGGCACCTGAAGCAGTAAATTCAAAGGCAGAGTCTTGAGACGCCCTGCTGCAGTTGGACTGCTGATAGCTATTAAGAACAATCACTTGTGTTTACATCATTGCTTTGAGAGAAAGGTGCCAGCACTGTTACAAAGAACTCACCGTTCCTCTGGGGAAGAACAGCTCTGCTCAGAGGCTGGAAACAAGGGCCAGATCCTGGAGGCGTCACTCTGTAAAAGTCTTCAGTGGGAATAAAATGTGTGCTAAACTTCCCAAGTCCCTCTGGTCACTGTAATAAGCAGGCAATTTTGTGAAACACATGATGAATGGGGATGGAATTAGATTGTGTGGAAAAGAAACAATGTTTTATGGATAGGTTTATTTAAGGTACATGGAGAAGTGGGAAGTGCAGGGATCAGGTGAATGGTCCCTTCCCCCATCAGCTCACAGCTGCTTCCGTGTCCCAGCAGCGACTCTGGTCCATACTCTGCCTGATGTTATTTCCTGATATTTTTTCCCACAGATCTTTTTTTTTTTTTTTTTTACAAATGACACCTAGAGGTTCCAAAAACTTTAATACGACAGTTAGACTATAGGAAGGAGCAGCTGTCATTTAATTGTGCTCTGTGTCCTGTGATCAAACACCTTTAGGGTAACAAAGATCCCCCTGGATATACCTGTAATATGACCTCTAACATTAACAATCAGAAGAAGCTCCCTGTTATTTCTGTCTTCATTTTTGTTGCAATCTCTCCATATCCCCTCTTTCTTGAAACAGAAGTCTCCCTAAAGGTATCTGCTCTCACACTCCTGCTCTCTGGTCCTCCCTTCACAATCAAAGTGAAAGTCTAGGGATCATTTCTTGATGATCCAAGTCCTGGATCATCGCCTCTGTTAACTGTGGAGAGGAATCAAGTGTCCAGGGCAATCAACAAAGCCCAAAATCTACTCAAGAACACGTTATTGGATCAGTGATTGGATTATCCAGAGCACCTGGGGAAACCCACGGTGGGAGGGACTGTCCACATGTACATGCTAAATCCCTTCAGTCCCTACTCTTTTTAACCCCATGGACCCTAAGGGGACTGTGTAGGAAAACCAATCAAGACTTGGCCATGGATTCCCTTTCGTTTTGACTTCAAGACAATTTCAGAGTTAAGTATTCTTTTTCACTCAAAATTTTCCTTCTACTGATAATAGAAACAGATAAATTCTATGATATCTGGGGAAACCCCAGGCATATGCAAAAGGGCAGCCATACTGTTAGAGAAAAGACTGAACCTAGGCATCCCAGTGATGTCCAATTTAGATCTCTGGAGGCGTCACTCTGTAAAAGTCTTCAGTGGGAATAAAATGTGTGCTAAACTTCCCAAGTCCCTCTGGTCACTGTAATAAGCAGGCAATTTTGTGAAACACATGATGAATGGGGATGGAATTAGATTGTGTGGAAAAGAAACAATGTTTTATGGATAGGTTTATTTAAGGTACATGGAGAAGTGGGAAGTGCAGGGATCAGGTGAATGGTCCCTTCCCCCATCAGCTCACAGCTGCTTCCGTGTCCCAGCAGCGACTCTGGTCCATACTCTGCCTGATGTTATTTCCTGATATTTTTTCCCACAGATCTTTTTTTTTTTTTTTTTTACAAATGACACCTAGAGGTTCCAAAAACTTTAATACGACAGTTAGACTATAGGAAGGAGCAGCTGTCATTTAATTGTGCTCTGTGTCCTGTGATCAAACACCTTTAGGGTAACAAAGATCCCCCTGGATATACCTGTAATATGACCTCTAACATTAACAATCAGAAGAAGCTCCCTGTTATTTCTGTCTTCATTTTTGTTGCAATCTCTCCATATCCCCTCTTTCTTGAAACAGAAGTCTCCCTAAAGGTATCTGCTCTCACACTCCTGCTCTCTGGTCCTCCCTTCACAATCAAAGTGAAAGTCTAGGGATCATTTCTTGATGATCCAAGTCCTGGATCATCGCCTCTGTTAACTGTGGAGAGGAATCAAGTGTCCAGGGCAATCAACAAAGCCCAAAATCTACTCAAGAACACGTTATTGGATCAGTGATTGGATTATCCAGAGCACCTGGGGAAACCCACGGTGGGAGGGACTGTCCACATGTACATGCTAAATCCCTTCAGTCCCTACTCTTTTTAACCCCATGGACCCTAAGGGGACTGTGTAGGAAAACCAATCAAGACTTGGCCATGGATTCCCTTTCGTTTTGACTTCAAGACAATTTCAGAGTTAAGTATTCTTTTTCACTCAAAATTTTCCTTCTACTGATAATAGAAACAGATAAATTCTATGATATCTGGGGAAACCCCAGGCATATGCAAAAGGGCAGCCATACTGTTAGAGAAAAGACTGAACCTAGGCATCCCAGTGATGTCCAATTTAGATGTCACAGGAATCAAAAGAGGTTAATATATAATAATCTTTTGGAAGAATTAAAATAAATATTTCAAGAAGCTTATTCCATCTTGAGATAATTATTTCAACAAAAACTTCTATTTCTAGACACATAAGAAATGAAATGAAGAAAATTGCTCGATGAGACCCATGAAAGGAGAGTAATTGAGAGAAGCAGAAATGAAGTATTCACAAATAGATTAGTAAAAACATCGGATAGAAATCAACAGCCAGTAGAACTTTCCAAGACGGAGCACATGCTCTATATCTGCATCCTATGATGCAGAACCTACCATGCCACACATGTGTTATTACAGAATACTTGAAATCTGGCTGGCACTACCAACGATGTGAAGTTTGGCTATTCAGTTGCATTAATTTAAATGTTCCAGACATGTGGGGCTATATTGCAGAGAATACAACTAGATCTTAGGTTAGGCAGATGAAATAACTAAATAGATTCAAGACAACAGCATTGGAGTTGGGAAAAAGGGAGACGAACCCTCAAAGTTTGGAAATGAGAATGGCAAAGATAATGTTGACACAGTATGATTCGGAGACCATAAGAGGCTGCTTTGACACCAGTGTCTAGAGACAGATAAGACTTATAACACTTAAGGGGTGAAACACACTTCTATCCCACAGTTTGGAGAACTCACCAAAACCCCAATTTGGAGAAGCTCACAAAGCCAAAAGGATGTTAAGAATTCTGCAGCAAGCAACCAATTTCTCTCCGTCCACTGTTCTAAACTGTTCGGCTCCCTCTCATATGAGCAAATGCCCCCACAGATCTTTTTAACTGCTACTCCCAGGGCTGCCAACCGGCTGCGACTACTGCTCAGTGTGTCATTGCTTCTGCTGCCTCAACTTCTCTTCTCTGTGTTTCTTTCATGTTTGCTTCACTCTGCTGGATCTCTGTCTCTCATTGAAAATTGCCAAAGGATCTAATTAGGCTGAGGAGTCATAGAGCAATATTGGTGCTCACCATGAACAAGCTCTCGAGCCAGGCTGCACATGGCTTTTTTTTAGATCAGATACCTTCAGATCAGTTCATATACCGGGGCCAATCAGTGGTTGCCAACTTGTACAAGCACGGACTCCAAGGTACAATGGAATTACTTTAAGGAGCTACTTGTAACCGATTTTCCTTTACATATGGCTATCTGTCAGGTTAGATAGGAGAGCAGTACCCGATTGTGACCTTCGATAGCTCTGTGTGCAACAACACAGAGGATGGATTGCATGAGGAAACTTAACTCAAAGGACATACATTCTGTCACCAAGATGTAGGAGAGAAAGATGAAGACTGGATGAAATTCAGTGGCAGTTGGATGGAGATGAGAGAATGGAGTGATTTGAGTGGCATAGAAGAGGGAGGGCATTTCATAAAGGGCCCAGCCAAGAATACAGAAACTTTCCTAAGAATTGTCTGGCAAGAGGTGTGTGTATAGGGGGGTGGAGCATGTTATATTGGTTTCTCCTTCCACTGTGAAGTTTGGCTATTCAGTTGCATTAATTTAAATGTTCCAGACATGTGGGGCTATATTGCAGAGAATACAACTAGATCTTAGGTTAGGCAGATGAAATAACTAAATAGATTCAAGACAACAGCATTGGAGTTGGGAAAAAGGGAGACGAACCCTCAAAGTTTGGAAATGAGAATGGCAAAGATAATGTTGACACAGTATGATTCGGAGACCATAAGAGGCTGCTTTGACACCAGTGTCTAGAGACAGATAAGACTTATAACACTTAAGGGGTGAAACACACTTCTATCCCACAGTTTGGAGAACTCACCAAAACCCCAATTTGGAGAAGCTCACAAAGCCAAAAGGATGTTAAGAATTCTGCAGCAAGCAACCAATTTCTCTCCGTCCACTGTTCTAAACTGTTCGGCTCCCTCTCATATGAGCAAATGCCCCCACAGATCTTTTAACTGCTACTCCCAGGGCTGCCAACCGGCTGCGACTACTGCTCAGTGTGTCATTGCTTCTGCTGCCTCAACTTCTCTTCTCTGTGTTTCTTTCATGTTTGCTTCACTCTGCTGGATCTCTGTCTCTCATTGAAAATTGCCAAAGGATCTAATTAGGCTGAGGAGTCATAGAGCAATATTGGTGCTCACCATGAACAAGCTCTCGAGCCAGGCTGCACATGGCTTTTTTTTAGATCAGATACCTTCAGATCAGTTCATATACCGGGGCCAATCAGTGGTTGCCAACTTGTACAAGCACGGACTCCAAGGTACAATGGAATTACTTTAAGGAGCTACTTGTAACCGATTTTCCTTTACATATGGCTATCTGTCAGGTTAGATAGGAGAGCAGTACCCGATTGTGACCTTCGATAGCTCTGTGTGCAACAACACAGAGGATGGATTGCATGAGGAAACTTAACTCAAAGGACATACATTCTGTCACCAAGATGTAGGAGAGAAAGATGAAGACTGGATGAAATTCAGTGGCAGTTGGATGGAGATGAGAGAATGGAGTGATTTGAGTGGCATAGAAGAGGGAGGGCATTTCATAAAGGGCCCAGCCAAGAATACAGAAACTTTCCTAAGAATTGTCTGGCAAGAGGTGTGTGTATAGGGGTGGGTGGGGGTGGATTAGCATGTATTATATTGGTTTCTCCCTTCCACTCAGCCTCTACTCTCTTGTGAGGCCCTCACGTTGGCCAGCTAAGCCAGAAAGCAACTGTTGGGAGAGCTCAGAAATGGCCTTCTGGGAGAGTCAAGAAATGTGTCTGAGAACTAACAGGAAAGACTGGGTGCACATCAGTATAACTAGCTGTATTGGGCCACACTGGCTGATTTGGTGAAGTGGGCCTTGGAAGAAGTAGAAGGAGCCTGGGTTGGGATATACAAAGTTTGAGCAGCCTCGGGTCTTGTAGGTATAAATACAAACAGCTGGAAATTGGAAGGAATCTCATGTTCAAGCTAAAGCTCAGGGACAGAGACATACTGAGAGTTATAGCAGTGGTGAATGGAGACAGGCTATGAATTAGATCATTTGGGGGTGTCTATGAAGAATTAAAGTAAGATGTAATGATGGGAGACTACAGTCACAGACAAGAGCAAGGAAGAAAGATTAAAAACCTTTCAAGAAGGAGACTTAGGGATAACGGTACAAGGGTTAGAGCAGACCAGGAGAGATCATGGGGAAGCTGCAGAGGGGTTGGTTTTAGAAGGAACTGTATGAGTAGCATCAAGATAGGGAAAAGACAAAAGGGCTGAAGATGTTCACATTGGACTTGACAGATAGGAGTGGAGTGACCTTGATTAGTAATGAGAGATGTGAAGTGTTAGTAGTAGGAAGTCAAGAGATACCTGGAGTAACAGGCAAGTTTGGCTTCGGAGTACAAAATGAAGCAGGGCAAAGGCTAACAGAGTTTTGCCAAGAGAACACACTGGTCATAGCAAACACCCTCTCCCAACAACACAAGAGATGACTCTACACATGGACATCATGTGTACATGGTAAATACTAAATTGATTCTTTGCAGCTGAAGATGGCAAAATTCTATACAATCAGCAAAGAACAAGATATAGAGCTGACTGTGGCAGAGATCATCAGCTCCTTACTGCAAAATTTAGGCTTAAATTAAAGAAAGTAGAGAAAATCATTAGCCCTTTCAAGTATAACCTAAGTCAGATCCCTTATGATTATATAGTGGAGGTGGTGAATAGATTCAAGTGATTAGGTCTGTTAGACATAGTACCTGAAGAACTATCGATGGAGGTTTGTAACATGGTACCTGAGGTGGTGGCCAAAACCATTCCCAAGAAAAGAAATTAAAGAAGGCAAAGTGGTTGTCTAAGCAGGTCTTATAAATAGCCAAGAAAGGAAGAGAAGTGAAAGGCAAAAGAGAAAAGGAAAGATAAACCCAACTGGATGCAGAGTTTCAGAGAATAGCAAGGAGAGATAAGAAAGGCTCCTTAACTGACAATACAAAGAAATAGAGGAAAACAAACAAATGGGAAAGACTGGAGATCTCTAAGAAAATTGGAGATACCAAGGAGATATCATGCAATGGTGAGCACAATAAAGGAAAGAAAAGGCAAGGAAATAACAACAGAGGTAGAAGAGATGAAGAGGTGGCAAGAATATACAGAAGAACTGTACAAAAAACGTCTTAATGATCAGATAACCACAATGGTATGATCATTTACCTAGAACCAGACACCCTGGAGTCTGAAGTCAAGTGAGCTTTAGGAAGCATTACTACAAACAGAGCTAGTAGAAGTGATGGAATTCCAGCTGAGCTATTTCAAATCCTAAAAGATGATGCTGTTAAAATGCTGCACTCAATTTGTCAACAAACTTGGAAAACCCAGCAGTGGCCACAGGACTGGAAAAGTCAGTTTTTACTTCATTCCCAAAGAAAGGCAATGCCAAAGATTGCTCAAATTACTCTATCGTGGTGGTTTAGTTGCTTAGTCATGTCCAGCTCTTGCAATCCCATCGACTATAGTCTGCCAGGCTCCTCTATCCATGGAATTCTCCAGGCAAGAATACTGGAGTGGGTCACCATTTCCTTCTCCAAAATTACTGTATAATTGCATTTATTTCACATGCTAGCAAGGTAATGGTCAAAATCCTTCAAGCTAGGCTTCAACAGTACATGAACTGAGAATTCCCAGGTGTACAAGCTGTATTTAGAAAAGGCAGAGATCAAATTGCCAACATCTGTTGGATCATAGAGAAAACAAGACAATTCCAGAAAAATATCTACTTCTGCTTTTCAACAGTACATGAACTGAGAATTCCAGGTTCAACGATCCCTTATGATTATATAGTGGAGGTGGTGAATAGATTCAAGTGATTAGGTCTGTTAGACATAGTACCTGAAGAACTATCGATGGAGGTTTGTAACATGGTACCTGAGGTGGTGGCCAAAACCATTCCCAAGAAAAGAAATTAAAGAAGGCAAAGTGGTTGTCTAAGCAGGTCTTATAAATAGCCAAGAAAGGAAGAGAAGTGAAAGGCAAAAGAGAAAAGGAAAGATAAACCCAACTGGATGCAGAGTTTCAGAGAATAGCAAGGAGAGATAAGAAAGGCTCCTTAACTGACAATACAAAGAAATAGAGGAAAACAAACAAATGGGAAAGACTGGAGATCTCTAAGAAAATTGGAGATACCAAGGAGATATCATGCAATGGTGAGCACAATAAAGGAAAGAAAAGGCAAGGAAATAACAACAGAGGTAGAAGAGATGAAGAGGTGGCAAGAATATACAGAAGAACTGTACAAAAAACGTCTTAATGATCAGATAACCACAATGGTATGATCATTTACCTAGAACCAGACACCCTGGAGTCTGAAGTCAAGTGAGCTTTAGGAAGCATTACTACAAACAGAGCTAGTAGAAGTGATGGAATTCCAGCTGAGCTATTTCAAATCCTAAAAGATGATGCTGTTAAAATGCTGCACTCAATTTGTCAACAAACTTGGAAAACCCAGCAGTGGCCACAGGACTGGAAAAGTCAGTTTTTACTTCATTCCCAAAGAAAGGCAATGCCAAAGATTGCTCAAATTACTCTATCGTGGTGGTTTAGTTGCTTAGTCATGTCCAGCTCTTGCAATCCCATCGACTATAGTCTGCCAGGCTCCTCTATCCATGGAATTCTCCAGGCAAGAATACTGGAGTGGGTCACCATTTCCTTCTCCAAAATTACTGTATAATTGCATTTATTTCACATGCTAGCAAGGTAATGGTCAAAATCCTTCAAGCTAGGCTTCAACAGTACATGAACTGAGAATTCCCAGGTGTACAAGCTGTATTTAGAAAAGGCAGAGATCAAATTGCCAACATCTGTTGGATCATAGAGAAAACAAGACAATTCCAGAAAAATATCTACTTCTGCTTCATTGATTATACCAACGTCTTTGACTTGAGGATCACACAAACTGTGGAAAATTCATAAAGATATATGAATCCTGGACCTTATCTGCCTCCTGAGAAACCTGTATGCAGGACAAGAAGCAACAGTCAGAATCAGACATGGAACAACAGACTGGTCACGATTGGAAAAGACTGTATATTATCACCCTGCTTACTTAACTTATATGCAGAATACATCATGCGAAATACCAGCCTGGATGACTCACTTGCTGGCATCTAGATTGTTGGGAGAAGTATCAACAACTTCAGATATGCAGATTATACCACTTCAATGGAAGAAAGTGAAGAGGAATTAGAGTCTTTTGAGGAGGGTGAGAGAGGAGAGTCAAAAAGCTGGCTTAAAACTCAACATTCAAAAAATGAAGATCGTCAAATCTGGTCCCATCACTTCACGGCAAATGGGCAAACAATGGAAACAGTGACATACTGTGGACAATGACTGCAGCCATGAAATTAAAAGACACTTGCTCCTTGGAAGAAAAGCTATGACAAACCTAGGCAGCTTTTTAAATAAAAAGCAGAGACATCACTTTTCTGACAAAGGTTTGTAAAGTCAAAACAATGTTTTTTTCCAGTAGTCGTGTATGGATGGGAAAGCTGGACCATAAAGAAGGCTGAGGATTGAAGAATTGATGCTTTTAAGCTGTGTTGCTGGAGAAGACTCTTGAGAATCCCTCACACAGCAAGGAAATCCAACCAGTCAATCCTACAGAAAATCAATCCTGAATATTCATTGGAAGGACTGATGCTGAAGATGAAGCTCCAATACTTTGGCTACCTGCTTCAAAGAGCCTTTTCCATTGGGATGCTAGGAAAGATTGTAGGCAAGAGGAAAAGGAATCAACAGAGGATGAGATTGTTGGATGGCATCACTGACTCAGTAGACATGAGTTTGAGCAAACTCTGGGAGATAATGAAAGTCAAGGAAGCCTGGCATGCTGCAGTCCGTGAGTTGTAAACATTCAGACATGACTTAGCAACTGAACAACAAAAACAACAAATGTGCTCTATTAATTATCTCTAATGAATAGATCAAACAACACACAAAGAGTTGTAAAGAATCAAAAAAAACTTACTGATTGAACAACAACAAAAGGAAAGTTAGGGAGATGGCAGAAGGTAGGTTGAAATGTAAATCGGAAAGGAGCTTGTGTTTTTTTTCATAGTCGTTTGGTGGGAAAAGGAAGGAAACAAAGCACAAAGACTAGGCAAACAGTATAGTATCACCCTGCTTACTTAACTTATATGCAGAATACATCATGCGAAATACCAGCCTGGATGACTCACTTGCTGGCATCTAGATTGTTGGGAGAAGTATCAACAACTTCAGATATGCAGATTATACCACTTCAATGGAAGAAAGTGAAGAGGAATTAGAGTCTTTTGAGGAGGGTGAGAGAGGAGAGTCAAAAAGCTGGCTTAAAACTCAACATTCAAAAAATGAAGATCGTCAAATCTGGTCCCATCACTTCACGGCAAATGGGCAAACAATGGAAACAGTGACATACTGTGGACAATGACTGCAGCCATGAAATTAAAAGACACTTGCTCCTTGGAAGAAAAGCTATGACAAACCTAGGCAGCTTTTTAAATAAAAAGCAGAGACATCACTTTTCTGACAAAGGTTTGTAAAGTCAAAACAATGTTTTTTTCCAGTAGTCGTGTATGGATGGGAAAGCTGGACCATAAAGAAGGCTGAGGATTGAAGAATTGATGCTTTTAAGCTGTGTTGCTGGAGAAGACTCTTGAGAATCCCTCACACAGCAAGGAAATCCAACCAGTCAATCCTACAGAAAATCAATCCTGAATATTCATTGGAAGGACTGATGCTGAAGATGAAGCTCCAATACTTTGGCTACCTGCTTCAAAGAGCCTTTTCCATTGGGATGCTAGGAAAGATTGTAGGCAAGAGGAAAAGGAATCAACAGAGGATGAGATTGTTGGATGGCATCACTGACTCAGTAGACATGAGTTTGAGCAAACTCTGGGAGATAATGAAAGTCAAGGAAGCCTGGCATGCTGCAGTCCGTGAGTTGTAAACATTCAGACATGACTTAGCAACTGAACAACAAAAACAACAAATGTGCTCTATTAATTATCTCTAATGAATAGATCAAACAACACACAAAGAGTTGTAAAGAATCAAAAAAAACTTACTGATTGAACAACAACAAAAGGAAAGTTAGGGAGATGGCAGAAGGTAGGTTGAAATGTAAATCGGAAAGGAGCTTGTGTTTTTTTTCATAGTCGTTTGGTGGGAAAAGGAAGGAAACAAAGCACAAAGACTCGGAAAACAGTATAGTATCTGACATCTTTTTTTTCCACTTAGGCCTGCTTGGAATGAACCATACCATGAACTGCTTTATGCCTCATTATGTGTGTGTGTGCCGAGTTGTGTCTGACTCTTTGTGACCCCATGGACTAGCCTGCCAGGCTCCTCTGTCCATGGAATTTTCCAGGCAAGAATACTGGATTGAGTTGCCATGCCCTCCTCCTAAAGATCTTCCCAACCCAAGGATGGAACACCTGTCTCTTGTTTCCTTCACTGGCAGGCTGGTTCCTTACCACTGGTGCCACCTGGGAAGCTTATGCCTCATCGAAGAACATAAATCTGAAATTAGTTTTCATAATTCTTTTCTGAGGGTCAACCAGACATACAGTGACTGGTATCAGAGGGTCAGTCAAACCAATGAACATTGCCATTTCTACTGGCTTTTTTGAAAACAGCATATATTCACACAGAGATTCTAGCAGAGTCATCTAGAGATTCACACTAGATAGAGAAAGACAAATACCATATGATATCACTGTATGTAGAATCCTTTAAAAATGCTACAAATGACCTTACTTACAGAACAGAAATACACTCACAAACATAGAAAACAAACTTATGATCACCAAAGGGGAAAGGTAGGAAAAGGACACATATGGCATTTGGGGATTAACAGATACACACTATAGTATATCAAATAGAAGAACAACAGAGCACTACATTCAAAAGGGTGTAATGACCTGTGATGGAAAAGAATCTGTAAAAGAATATATAGCTGCATAGATTAACATATGTACAGCCAAATCACTTTGCTATACACCTGAAACTTTGTAAATCAACTATACTTCAATAAAAAATAAAAATAAAAGGAATTCTGGAGAGTCAGGAGAATTGAGAAGTAGAAATATAAAACAGACTGCAGAGGACTCTGGTCTTTGGCTGTCATTCCTGTTGGGGCATGTCTACTGCCATTTCTTCCCTTTCACAGAATGATGGAGCAGAGATCAAGACACAATACAAGACTCAGATTCAAAAGCTTCTGGTCATAAGTTCTTCAGATTCTCTATAATTATGTCTCCATAAATATTCATGAAAAAAATCATAATGGAAGATTAAGAAAATCCAAATGGCTAACAAATCCAACCAAATTGCACAAAGTAATGGTTTCTTATCACTTTGTCCTATGCTGAAACCAATACGATAATGGAATTTCATTGATCCGAGTTGTGTGTGACTCTTTGTGACCCCATGGACTAGCCTGCCAGGCTCCTCTGTCCATGGAATTTTCCAGGCAAGAATACTGGATTGAGTTGCCATGCCCTCCTCCTAAAGATCTTCCCAACCCAAGGATGGAACACCTGTCTCTTGTTTCCTTCACTGGCAGGCTGGTTCCTTACCACTGGTGCCACCTGGGAAGCTTATGCCTCATCGAAGAACATAAATCTGAAATTAGTTTTCATAATTCTTTTCTGAGGGTCAACCAGACATACAGTGACTGGTATCAGAGGGTCAGTCAAACCAATGAACATTGCCATTTCTACTGGCTTTTTTGAAAACAGCATATATTCACACAGAGATTCTAGCAGAGTCATCTAGAGATTCACACTAGATAGAGAAAGACAAATACCATATGATATCACTGTATGTAGAATCCTTTAAAAATGCTACAAATGACCTTACTTACAGAACAGAAATACACTCACAAACATAGAAAACAAACTTATGATCACCAAAGGGGAAAGGTAGGAAAAGGACACATATGGCATTTGGGGATTAACAGATACACACTATAGTATATCAAATAGAAGAACAACAGAGCACTACATTCAAAAGGGTGTAATGACCTGTGATGGAAAAGAATCTGTAAAAGAATATATAGCTGCATAGATTAACATATGTACAGCCAAATCACTTTGCTATACACCTGAAACTTTGTAAATCAACTATACTTCAATAAAAAATAAAAATAAAAGGAATTCTGGAGAGTCAGGAGAATTGAGAAGTAGAAATATAAAACAGACTGCAGAGGACTCTGGTCTTTGGCTGTCATTCCTGTTGGGGCATGTCTACTGCCATTTCTTCCCTTTCACAGAATGATGGAGCAGAGATCAAGACACAATACAAGACTCAGATTCAAAAGCTTCTGGTCATAAGTTCTTCAGATTCTCTATAATTATGTCTCCATAAATATTCATGAAAAAAATCATAATGGAAGATTAAGAAAATCCAAATGGCTAACAAATCCAACAAAAATTGCACAAAGTAATGGTTTCTTATCACTTTGTCCTATGCTGAAACCAATACATGAAGAATTTCAAGACCATTTTACCTGGCACTTGATTGAATCACTTATTCTTTGAAGAAGAATATATTAGCATTCTTGAGAAAATCTCCTTGCTTATACTGAGTCAAACAATGAACTAAACTTCCAAGATTTATTGATAAACAGCTTTTGTTGGGTAAGCCTGGCTTATGTACCCCTATTCATCCTATTTGTGACGCCAACTGTCTTGCTTTTCACCCTGTTTGCTGAAACCAGGGTAGGCAAGGCATAAGCTAAGAGGCTGGAAGGAGGCTCAAGGAGTCACAGGAATGGCAGACATGTTTATTCTCTCCTGGCTGGCACAGCAGCCATAGTAGCAACCATAACATAGCCATAACATAGCCCTAACATAACTTCATATAACATAAACATGATGCCTCTCCCAAAGAGACCCCAATGCAGCAGTGGCCAAGGCTTTCATGGTAAGGTCCTTCCTGCAAACCACACAAAGCAGCCCGTGACCAAGTGAGTACCTCACGACTAAGCCAATGCCTCCTGATGCACATGAGCATTGCTGTAAGTAATCTCAGCTGTTACATAACTGTGCAAAGCCACTGTTTACAGAGCATAGGCTGAGAGGGGTTGAGAGTGTGGGATGAGAGAGCCTGATTGGCTATATCTTGTTAATTTTCAAATATATAAATATCCATTCTTTTAAAATAGTCTTTTCTATTAGTGCAGGATATTGAATATAGTTCTCCATGCTATGCAGTAGGACCTTATTGTTTATCCATCCCATATAGAAAAGCTTATGTCTGCCAACTCCATCCTTCTGCCCCAAGCCTCACACCCTTGGCAACCAACAGTCTATTCCCTATGTCCATGCTTCTATTTCTGTTTCATAGATGGGTTCATTTGTGTCGTATTTCAGATTCCACATATAAGTGAGACCATATATTTGTCTTTCTCTTTCTGACTTACTTCACTTAGTATGAACTCTCTGGCTTCATCCATGTTGCGGCAAATGGCATCATCTTAAACAGTGGTAAATTCTTTTAATTTCATACTACACACAATTTTTCCTGTGTAAGAAAATAAACAGAAGCCTCAATAAAATAGAGTTTGGAGCTCAGAAGGAGGCGCTCTCATGCCCTGTGAAGGTAGCTGACACCAACAGGAAGAAGAAAGACTTCTTTTCTTTTCCAAGCAGGACTCAGCCAAAGAAAAGATACTGAGTCAAACAATGAACTAAACTTCCAAGATTTATTGATAAACAGCTTTTGTTGGGTAAGCCTGGCTTATGTACCCCTATTCATCCTATTTGTGACGCCAACTGTCTTGCTTTTCACCCTGTTTGCTGAAACCAGGGTAGGCAAGGCATAAGCTAAGAGGCTGGAAGGAGGCTCAAGGAGTCACAGGAATGGCAGACATGTTTATTCTCTCCTGGCTGGCACAGCAGCCATAGTAGCAACCATAACATAGCCATAACATAGCCCTAACATAACTTCATATAACATAAACATGATGCCTCTCCAATGAGACCCCAATGCAGCAGTGGCCAAGGCTTTCATGGTAAGGTCCTTCCTGCAAACCACACAAAGCAGCCCGTGACCAAGTGAGTACCTCACGACTAAGCCAATGCCTCCTGATGCACATGAGCATTGCTGTAAGTAATCTCAGCTGTTACATAACTGTGCAAAGCCACTGTTTACAGAGCATAGGCTGAGAGGGGTTGAGAGTGTGGGATGAGAGAGCCTGATTGGCTATATCTTGTTAATTTTCAAATATATAAATATCCATTCTTTTAAAATAGTCTTTTCTATTAGTGCAGGATATTGAATATAGTTCTCCATGCTATGCAGTAGGACCTTATTGTTTATCCATCCCATATAGAAAAGCTTATGTCTGCCAACTCCATCCTTCTGCCCCAAGCCTCACACCCTTGGCAACCAACAGTCTATTCCCTATGTCCATGCTTCTATTTCTGTTTCATAGATGGGTTCATTTGTGTCGTATTTCAGATTCCACATATAAGTGAGACCATATATTTGTCTTTCTCTTTCTGACTTACTTCACTTAGTATGAACTCTCTGGCTTCATCCATGTTGCGGCAAATGGCATCATCTTAAACAGTGGTAAATTCTTTTAATTTCATACTACACACAATTTTTCCTGTGTAAGAAAATAAACAGAAGCCTCAATAAAATAGAGTTTGGAGCTCAGAAGGAGGCGCTCTCATGCCCTGTGAAGGTAGCTGACACCAACAGGAAGAAGAAAGACTTCTTTTCTTTTCCAAGCAGGACTCAGCCAAAGAAAAGTCATGGACCTTGGGTTTATGATAGCCCTCCCGACTTCTCTTCCCCTTGTCGACTAAAAAGGATGAACAACTTGAGACTTGTGGGTGAAGTTTTATCTGGGGCACAATTAGGACTGCAGCCTGGGAGACAGCATCTCAGATAGCTCTGAGAGACTGCTCCAAAGAGGCAGCAGAAGGAAAATCGGTATATAAAGTTTTGATGAAGGAAGAGTTCAATATCAATAAACAGTTATTTGACAAAGGGCCTTCAGTTAGTCATGAGGATCTGATGTCAATATGAAGGGATTTAGTATTTTCCTAAATGTGAGGAGACCAAAGAGGTAGAGGAGGAAAGGTCAATATAGAAGGTTTTGATGAAGGGGGAGTTAAGTACCATTAAACAGTCACTTTACAAAGGGTTTTTAGTTAGTCACAGGATCTGATGTCACCATGAAGGGATTTAGTGCTTTTCTAGATATGCGGAGATGCAAGGATTGAGATAATAAAATCTGTTCCTAAAAACATCCACCTGTCTAAAGACCTGTCCCACCAGACTCCCTGGAATACAGAGTGCCTCACTCCACCCTGAACTACCTCAGGGGGTGTGGAGGGTCAGCAGCTGTCACAGCACAGGGGTCAGTCTCTACAGAGGCAGATGGCAACTGCCCTTGTTCAGCCATTGGCAATGTATTGGTAAATGTCAACTTGCAGTTGACACCCCTGTAGAAAGGCTTCCTTTACCTTCCCGGCCATGGTCAGATGGATTGTGGTCAGATCCCCCGAAAATGCAATCTATCCTTCTGCCCCAAGCCTCACACCCTTGGCAACCAACAGTCTATTCCCTATGTCCATGCTTCTATTTCTGTTTCATAGATGGGTTCATTTGTGTCGTATTTCAGATTCCACATATAAGTGAGACCATATATTTGTCTTTCTCTTTCTGACTTACTTCACTTAGTATGAACTCTCTGGCTTCATCCATGTTGCGGCAAATGGCATCATCTTAAACAGTGGTAAATTCTTTTAATTTCATACTACACACAATTTTTCCTGTGTAAGAAAATAAACAGAAGCCTCAATAAAATAGAGTTTGGAGCTCAGAAGGAGGCGCTCTCATGCCCTGTGAAGGTAGCTGACACCAACAGGAAGAAGAAAGACTTCTTTTCTTTTCCAAGCAGGACTCAGCCAAAGAAAAGTCATGGACCTTGGGTTTATGATAGCCCTCCCGACTTCTCTTCCCCTTGTCGACTAAAAAGGATGAACAACTTGAGACTTGTGGGTGAAGTTTTATCTGGGGCACAATTAGGACTGCAGCCTGGGAGACAGCATCTCAGATAGCTCTGAGAGACTGCTCCAAAGAGGCAGCAGAAGGAAAATCGGTATATAAAGTTTTGATGAAGGAAGAGTTCAATATCAATAAACAGTTATTTGACAAAGGGCCTTCAGTTAGTCATGAGGATCTGATGTCAATATGAAGGGATTTAGTATTTTCCTAAATGTGAGGAGACCAAAGAGGTAGAGGAGGAAAGGTCAATATAGAAGGTTTTGATGAAGGGGGAGTTAAGTACCATTAAACAGTCACTTTACAAAGGGTTTTTAGTTAGTCACAGGATCTGATGTCACCATGAAGGGATTTAGTGCTTTTCTAGATATGCGGAGATGCAAGGATTGAGATAATAAAATCTGTTCCTAAAAACATCCACCTGTCTAAAGACCTGTCCCACCAGACTCCCTGGAATACAGAGTGCCTCACTCCACCCTGAACTACCTCAGGGGGTGTGGAGGGTCAGCAGCTGTCACAGCACAGGGGTCAGTCTCTACAGAGGCAGATGGCAACTGCCCTTGTTCAGCCATTGGCAATGTACTTGGTAAATGTCAACTTGCAGTTGACACCCCCTGTAGAAAGGCTTCCTTTCCATTTTTGCAGGAGACTTTCACATGGCTTGCCATGGTTGCAGACCCTGGATTGCAATTCGGTGCAGATCCAAAATAAACCCATCTTTCCTAGAGAAATATCTGGCAATCTATTTGTTTCAGGTCAACACCTGGATGAGGATTTGAAGTTTCAACAAAGTGACAAAAACATTTGGTGATAATTATTTAAAAAAACATAAAGCAATTGAAGACATAGACAAGATGAG
Source organism: Tragulus kanchil (assembly GCA_022376925.1). Lineage (NCBI taxonomy): Eukaryota > Metazoa > Chordata > Mammalia > Artiodactyla > Tragulidae > Tragulus > Tragulus kanchil. The sequence continues at coordinate 48,110,805 of JAIOJX010000025.1, forward strand.
AGAGAATTTGAAAATGAAGAGAAAAAAGCAAGTGGGTTAGAGCACCATGGCAAGCTGTCAGAGGGATGTAGGTGAATGTAGGTGTCACCTCTGTAGGTGAACAGCTACACCGACACTCCCCTTTGCTGATGCAGCAGAGGCTGCCCTGCCTTCTCCTGGTCTCAGTCAGATTTCTGTAGTTTGTTAGTGCTCATTCTCATGACCGCTCTGGAACCAAGTGCTATCCCTTTGATCCCAAAGTTATCTTCCCATGTAGATAGCAAGACAGACTAAGAAAACTAGAGAAGGTCAACTTTTATCTGCTCAACCCCTCCCTCCCCCCTTGCTTGGCTCTTACCCTAGCCAGACTCAGGGAACTTTTATTGATATAATCCCAAGTCAGCATGTTAGAATGTGCTCCTAAGAATACGTTTTGCCTGGTATGAGGGAGACATGGTGGGGTTGGGTAGGTTTCTCCTAGGAACCCAAATTCTGTGAAAAAAATTAGTAACCAGAATCTAAATAAACAGAACTGGAGAACAGAGTAAGGAGCTCTCATGCCCTGTGGCTAACAGTTTTACCCATTTCTCCATATTTATGCTTACAGGCTTAGGACAGTGACTAACTTACTGAAAGCAGACAACTCATCCCTCTGGAGAAGTAAACAACAACCCACTCCAATATTTTTTCCTGGGAAATCCCATGGACAGAGGAGCCTGATAGGCTATGCTCCATGGGGTCTCAAAGAGTCAGACACAACCGAACGACTAAACAACAACAACTCATTCCCACAGCTGATAATTCACATTCTGCTTCTTTCCTCTCAGTCAGTTGAAATGTCCATTATATTCTAGGCATTGAACTTGGCAGAAGTTCTACAGAGGTAAAAACTAAGTTTCCATTCTCAAGGAGAAGGTATGTTGCAACCATAGTTTTGGAACTATCTGAATGAGAAAATAAGACATTTTTGCATTTGTTATTTTATAAAGGGCTTTCCCATACCTTCACTCATTTAATAATTATTACCCTATAATGAAGAAACTGAGCTTATAAATATTGAGTGACTTGATTGTTAACGACTAAGATGTTATTTTTACTGGTAAGGAAACTGAGACTAAGTAGGTTAAATGTTCAAAATTCTGTAGTCAGAAATGTAGTATCAGGACTCAAACTTTGGCATTTTCACTCTAAATTCTAGTTTTTTCCACACTACTGTATTTGTGGGAAGCCAAGCAAATGTGGTCATCAATTTCTTTCTGAGATCATCCTGCTACATCTAGCCAGTGGTCACTTGACATGAGAACTGGCATGTTTCCTAGTCCTTACCTGTGCTTCTTGGGTTGAGACTGAATTTGAGACTGAATTTTAGTTCAGTATGATGTAACACTTCTTCAGGTTTTAAATCTTCATCCAAAAAAGTGAAAAGGAAAGGTAAATTGGTTCTCACCCCTGGAATCTGAAAGGTTAGCTGACATGGTTGATGTCTGGTTTTAATTTTGTTAAGGTATCCATGCAAATTGCACCTAGTTACAGACACTACCCAAGCTCAGCAGTCCTCCGGTGGAGTTCACGAGCTGGTATCAGGGAATTCTCTCTCTCCACAGTGAACTGTTTACAAAGCAGCCTCCTTTAGTGAAGCAATGATATCGATATTAAGGTGAAACCAAATCCTATGACAATAATAGTAGGTGTGTCTATTTATATGCACAGTAGGTACCTACGCTGGGCATGTTGGTGCTTGGACTTATCCTCTGCATATGTGAGAAGTCATTTCTGGGCAGTGAAATTCACAATTGAAATCACATCCCTGATACTGAAAAAATGAGCCTCGGGGGTGACAAGTGGAACATCCTGGCTCTCCACCAAAAGGGAACCGTGCAAATCCTCCTCAAACAAAACTTGTAGGTCTTTCATAAAACCCCAAATGACACAGTGAATTTTGCTTCTTTCCTCTCAGTCAGTTGAAATGTCCATTATATTCTAGGCATTGAACTTGGCAGAAGTTCTACAGAGGTAAAAACTAAGTTTCCATTCTCAAGGAGAAGGTATGTTGCAACCATAGTTTTGGAACTATCTGAATGAGAAAATAAGACATTTTTGCATTTGTTATTTTATAAAGGGCTTTCCCATACCTTCACTCATTTAATAATTATTACCCTATAATGAAGAAACTGAGCTTATAAATATTGAGTGACTTGATTGTTAACGACTAAGATGTTATTTTTACTGGTAAGGAAACTGAGACTAAGTAGGTTAAATGTTCAAAATTCTGTAGTCAGAAATGTAGTATCAGGACTCAAACTTTGGCATTTTCACTCTAAATTCTAGTTTTTTCCACACTACTGTATTTGTGGGAAGCCAAGCAAATGTGGTCATCAATTTCTTTCTGAGATCATCCTGCTACATCTAGCCAGTGGTCACTTGACATGAGAACTGGCATGTTTCCTAGTCCTTACCTGTGCTTCTTGGGTTGAGACTGAATTTGAGACTGAATTTTAGTTCAGTATGATGTAACACTTCTTCAGGTTTTAAATCTTCATCCAAAAAAGTGAAAAGGAAAGGTAAATTGGTTCTCACCCCTGGAATCTGAAAGGTTAGCTGACATGGTTGATGTCTGGTTTTAATTTTGTTAAGGTATCCATGCAAATTGCACCTAGTTACAGACACTACCCAAGCTCAGCAGTCCTCCGGTGGAGTTCACGAGCTGGTATCAGGGAATTCTCTCTCTCCACAGTGAACTGTTTACAAAGCAGCCTCCTTTAGTGAAGCAATGATATCGATATTAAGGTGAAACCAAATCCTATGACAATAATAGTAGGTGTGTCTATTTATATGCACAGTAGGTACCTACGCTGGGCATGTTGGTGCTTGGACTTATCCTCTGCATATGTGAGAAGTCATTTCTGGGCAGTGAAATTCACAATTGAAATCACATCCCTGATACTGAAAAAATGAGCCTCGGGGGTGACAAGTGGAACATCCTGGCTCTCCACCAAAAGGGAACCGTGCAAATCCTCCTCAAACAAAACTTGTAGGTCTATTGCAGGGTGCCAAATCACAGACAACGCCAGGGTTTCAGATCTGAAGATTACTTATATGTGGGACATATGCAACTCAGCAGAAATCATTCTTGGCCATTTTCTAAGAACAGACACTATTGATTATTCCCTTGTATACAGTTCTGAATGTTTTCCCTCTGTCCTCTATACCACCGGTAAACCCCGGAATCCCTGCTGACGGAAGACATTGAGAAACCAAAACTGATGCTGGGATCTTAAGGATGAGGCCCTACAGTGTAAATCGCTTAGGAGATGGGAGAGAAGGCGGGAGGTGTGTGTGTGGGGGGCAGCATGCGGGGCAAGCGGTTCAAGACGGCGCTGTCCTAAGGCCAGGAGGTTGGTTAGTTTCACAAGGACAGGAGTCTTGCTTCATGTGGATCCACCGCGTGCCTGTTAAGTGCCTTTTTGCTGCAGCGTGAGGAAACAATGAAGCTCACCTCTGAGTGCTGAGTGCGCCCTGCAGAGATTCTTACCACTAGAGGGCGGCCGAGGGCTGCTCCGTGCAGTCTCTAGGTCCTGAGCCCCACAGTGGTGATGGTGACATTGTTCAGGCCTTGACGTGCAAGCCATATGCATAAAAATGGCACTTATCATTCTGCCTTGTGAACTTTCTGCTTAGTTTTTTGCTTATCTCTACACACCATCACATTTTATGATTCAAAATCCTCATTCTTAGGACTAGGCCCTAGGTTTGTGATATAAATGCTCTCTTCTGTCTTCCTAAATTCCTTCTGTCAAGATAACAAACATATCAAAAACAGTTTTGAGGTGTTTGTGACTGGTTCTGAGGATACACTATTTTCCAGGGTGTGATCCCACGGGGCGCTGGCTGCGGAGCTGCTCCTGGTTGACGGCTGGCTACAAGAGGCACTGCTAGCAGTGCAGAGCAACCTGCTCTGTCTTGCAAGTTTTCCTCTTGCCTTGCTCAGTTGCCAAGTCGTGTCAGATTCTCTGAGAACCCATGGACTACAGCCCATCAGGCTCCTCTGTCCATGGGATTTCCCAGGTGAAAATCCCATCGTGGGTTGTCTTTTCCTTCTCCAGGGGATCTTCCCGACCTAGGGATGGAACCCCAGTCTCTTGCATAAGCAGGTGGATTTTTAACCACTTAGCCACCAGGGAGGCCTACCATCTGATTTAATGGGAAATTTTCAAAATAATTTTTTCCCTAAATTTAATAGAAACAAAATGTATGTATCATGAAAAAGTTGCTCTTGCTTAATCCTCTGACTTTACTGTTGTTTTATAAACATCACAGTGATTTGCTGTTTCTCATCATAATTTTATTTTTCCTCTAAGAATCTATTCAGTCTTACTTGGAGAATGTTTGTGATCAAATGAAGAAGTGTTGCTTTGGAGTCTTGATATGGACCAGTTGGACTCTGGTAAAGTTTCATTTTTAATCTTCTCAAATATAACAAGAGGAAACACATTACTTACTCTCAAGATTATCATGAACGTTATAAAGTATGTCAAGCCCCACAATGGATTGGCTCATAGATATGCTTAATAAACATTAACCCAGGGGTGGTATGTTAGTATCCCTTCTTCCATACTCTGAGTAATATTTCTAGGAGGCTTACAGTTCTTTATTACCCCATGTTCTGTAGCCCTCCAGGCTCTTCAGTCCATGGAATTCTCCAGGCAAAAATACTGCAATGGGTAGTCATTCCCTTCTCCCGGGGATCTTCCTGACCCAAGAACAAACCTGGGTCTCATGAGTGCAGGAAGATTCTTTAGTGTTTGAGCCACCAGAGAAACCCCTACACACATTTCTGTTGATGTTTTTAAAGGGAGTCTCCTATTCTCTAGCTTCTGCACCTTGTGAAGCATGGCCACAAGGTGCTCTGAGAGCTAAGTTATACTTAGCTTTCAGAAACAAGGGTGCTTGGCCCTGCAGCTGCTGCTCCTTGTGGAGCACAGACTGTGGGGGTCTGGGAAGCCGTAGGGTGTGTCTACAATGGTGGAGTGAGAGCCCAAGCCCCTGTGGTCATTTAGTTATTCTGCCCATTTGAGTGATGTGCCCCAGTTGTCAACCTTTCAGAAATTCCCGTAGTGACCAGACTGGCCTGACTCATAGCAACTGAGTATGCTGGCTCTTTTAAAGAAAGGACTTGACTAACAGACAGTAGATAGATTTTCACATAGAAGTTGGGTAGCAGGGGAGTTTGTTTAGAAACATCTAGGGAAAGGAGGATGGAGGGTAAATGGAAGTGTGACCTTAACACAGAGGCCAGGAGTAGGAATCAGAGCTTGTTTCTAAATGATCACCTATTTTACTGAAATTGAAACCTGGGAAAGCTAAAGTATCTATACAGTTGTCATTAGCAATCACATTGATAATAACTTGGGAGTTTACAGTATCCAAGATTCCACCTGAGAGGAAGATACAATTGTGAACAATGTGTGGTGTGTTTGTACATTTTTAATAAAATGACAATAACTGGCCAACTAGTATATTTTTTAACACACACATCTCATTTCCTATCATTCTTAATAAGTAAATTTTCTTTCAAAGATATACATTTCATTAGGCTTGATTGCCTCCATCAAATGGACTGGTTTTTTTCATCAGCAAATCATGATTTTCTGAATTCCTATAGTACTGTTCCTTAGTGTGAGTTCTATGAGTCACCTGTATCAGAATCACCCAGGAAACTTGTCAAAGTGCAGATTCCTGGGCAACATTTCAAATGCAGTGGAGCAGAAATTACTAGTTATAACACAATTGTCTCTTTCTTCTTTAGTAACATGATCCTTATTTAATAGTTGGGGCTAGCAATACACCTGTTGTTGTTGTTGCTATTGTTCAGTTTCTCAATCATGTCTGACTCTTTGCTATCCCATGGACTGCAGTATATCAGGCTTCTCTGTCCTTCCCCATCTCCTGTAGCTTGCTCAAACTGATGTCCATTGAGTTGGTATTGCCATCCAACCACCTTGTGCTCTGTTACCTGTTTCTCCCCCTGTCTTCAATCTTTCCCAGCATCAGGGTCTTTTTCAATGAGCTGGCTCTTTGCATCAGGTGGCCAAAGTATTGGAGCTTCAGCTTCAGCATCAGTGCCTCCAATGAATATTCAGGGTTGTGTCTACAATGGTGGAGTGAGAGCCCAAGCCCCTGTGGTCATTTAGTTATTCTGCCCATTTGAGTGATGTGCCCCAGTTGTCAACCTTTCAGAAATTCCCGTAGTGACCAGACTGGCCTGACTCATAGCAACTGAGTATGCTGGCTCTTTTAAAGAAAGGACTTGACTAACAGACAGTAGATAGATTTTCACATAGAAGTTGGGTAGCAGGGGAGTTTGTTTAGAAACATCTAGGGAAAGGAGGATGGAGGGTAAATGGAAGTGTGACCTTAACACAGAGGCCAGGAGTAGGAATCAGAGCTTGTTTCTAAATGATCACCTATTTTACTGAAATTGAAACCTGGGAAAGCTAAAGTATCTATACAGTTGTCATTAGCAATCACATTGATAATAACTTGGGAGTTTACAGTATCCAAGATTCCACCTGAGAGGAAGATACAATTGTGAACAATGTGTGGTGTGTTTGTACATTTTTAATAAAATGACAATAACTGGCCAACTAGTATATTTTTTAACACACACATCTCATTTCCTATCATTCTTAATAAGTAAATTTTCTTTCAAAGATATACATTTCATTAGGCTTGATTGCCTCCATCAAATGGACTGGTTTTTTTCATCAGCAAATCATGATTTTCTGAATTCCTATAGTACTGTTCCTTAGTGTGAGTTCTATGAGTCACCTGTATCAGAATCACCCAGGAAACTTGTCAAAGTGCAGATTCCTGGGCAACATTTCAAATGCAGTGGAGCAGAAATTACTAGTTATAACACAATTGTCTCTTTCTTCTTTAGTAACATGATCCTTATTTAATAGTTGGGGCTAGCAATACACCTGTTGTTGTTGTTGCTATTGTTCAGTTTCTCAATCATGTCTGACTCTTTGCTATCCCATGGACTGCAGTATATCAGGCTTCTCTGTCCTTCCCCATCTCCTGTAGCTTGCTCAAACTGATGTCCATTGAGTTGGTATTGCCATCCAACCACCTTGTGCTCTGTTACCTGTTTCTCCCCCTGTCTTCAATCTTTCCCAGCATCAGGGTCTTTTTCAATGAGCTGGCTCTTTGCATCAGGTGGCCAAGAGTATTGGAGCTTCAGCTTCAGCATCAGTCCTTGCAATGAATATTCAGGGTTGATTTCCTTTAGGATTGACTGGTTTGATTTCTTTGCAGTCCAAGGGACCCTCAAGATTGTCTTCTTCAACACCACAGTTCAAAGAGATCACTTTTATAGCACTCAGCTTTCTTTATGGTTTGACTCTCACATCCATACATGACTACTGGAAAAACCATAATTTGAGTATATGGATCTTTGTTGGCAAAGTGATGTCTCTGCTTTTTAATGTGCTGTCTAGGCTTGTCATAGCTTTTCCTCTAACAGCAAACTTTTCTTCCCAGGAGCAAGCATCTTTTAATTTCATGGCTGCAGACACCATCCACAGTGATTTTGGAGCCCAGGAAAATAAAGTCTGTCACTGTTTCAATTTCTGTTTGCCATGAAGTGAAGTGATGGGACTGGACTTCATGATCTTCATTTTTTGAATGTTGAGTTTTAAGCCAAGGTCTTCACTCTCCTCTTTCACTGTTGTGAGGTGCGCTCAGTGAAGCACCCAACTCCGCTCATGGTAGATGGAAAAGAGGTTTATTAGGCTGGTGCCAGCGACCACCCACAAGGAACTAAGTTTCCTGCAAGGGCCCCAACTGGAGGTAAAGGGCGGTTTTTAAAGGCTGGTCGAATCAGTGGTGCAAGACCCTCCCCTTTGATTGAAATTGGACACGTCTGCACGCTCCCTTTTACAATCAACATGATAGTCTAGGGGCTTCTTCGTAAATTGCACTCAGTTACAATCAATAAATATTTACAGAAAACTATCCATGCTAACAGATGAATCACTAACCAGTAACCATTAGTAAACCATTGTGCATTCCCTTTTACACACCTTCATCATCTCTTCATCGAGAGATTCTTTAATTCCTCTTCACTTTCTGCCATAACTGTGGTGTCATCTGCGTATCTGGAGTTATTGATATTGACTCCTGGCAGTCATCATTCCAGCTTGTACTTCACCTAGACTGCATTTTGCATCATGACTGGCCTTACTCCAGCTTGTAATTGCATCCCAGGTCCACAAGTGGCTCCAAAGTTCATAGTTTCAGGCTAATTGTGGGGACTTAATCTGTTGCACCTGTCGCTGCAGGAGGGCAATTCCCTTTTTATTGTTTAGTCACACAGCCCTGGTGTTCAGATTTGGTCCTGGCCCTGCCTCTCCTTGTAGGTCATCTTTCGGTATCTGTTCCTCACCCAGACAAGAAGGGTTAGTGGCTTATTAGAGCTCACTTGCATATTTCAGGTGGGGAGTGGGAGGGTACAGCAGACACAACTGGGGTGTGTGGGGAGTTCCTGCTCTGTCCAAGGCCCATGAAATGTTGCAATAATCTGATGCAGTTCATGTGCTCCCTCAGGGGAGCTGGCCCCAGGTTGTGTGTCCCTCAACAGAGCCAAGCTGCACAGGCTCCCAAGAAGGTGTGGGCAGTGTCCTGTGCTGGCTCATAGATTTGAGGTAGCTACCTCTGGGTTCAGGACTGCAGCAACCTCCTGTCCTCCACCTCTGGCGCTTGTCCTGGCTTTGGAGATGGCCAGTTACTCAGAGTTCCTCCCTCTGGGGTGGTAAACTGCAGCCACAGCTAGTACCACCACTGTCACTGGTGTTGGGATTGTTGGCAGCTGGCCAGTGTAACTGCTCTGGGGTCTCAGTCTATAGTCAAGGCTTGTTGCACCTATGTCACTTGCAAATGTGAAGTCCTGCTATCTGCAAGCTCATGGAGTTACAGGATCTCCTTGACACCTCAAGCTGTGTCATATTGTCCCCTCAGAGTATCTCCTGGGCAGCAGATTGGTCCAGGCCAGTGGCAGCAGAGAGACCAGGAGATCCTCCAACATCAGCTCCAGTCTGCCTCAGAAACCTTTCCTAGCCACTCCAGCAGGGCCATTGTCTTGACCCTGGGCTGCAACTTGATTGACACCCAATGGCCAGTGAAGGTTTACACACACGACGAGGACCAGCAGTGGGACGAACACCAGTAGCGGGTATGCCATCCAGCTACATGGAGTGGCTGAAGGGCATGTCCCTGCTAGTTAGGGCCTGACAAAACTTGGTCCACTGGATAAAGAATAGCAAACCACTTCGGTATTCTTGCCTTGAGAACGCCATGAACTATATGAAAAGGGAAAAAGATATGACACTGAAAGATAAACCTCCCAGATTGGTAGGTGCCCAATATACTACTGGGAAAGAGTGGAGAATAGCTACAGAAAGAATGAAGAGAGGCTGAGCCAAAGCAGAAATGACACGCAGCTGTGTGTGTCTGGTGGTGAAAGTAAAATCCGATGCTGTAAAGAAAAATATTGCATAGAAACCTGGAATGTTAGGTCCATGAATCAAGGTAAATTGGGTGTGATCAAACAGGAGATGGCAAAAGTGAACTCTGGCATTTTAGAAATCAGTGAACTAAAATGGACAGGAATGGGCAAATTTAATTCAGATGACAATTATATCTACTGCTCTGAGCAAGAATCCTTTAGAAGGAATGGTGTAGCCCTCATAGTCAATGAAAGAGTCTGAATTGCAGATTTGATTACAATCCTAAAATGACAGGATGATCTCGGTTCATTTCCAAGGCAAACCATTCAACATCACTGTAATCCAAGTCTCTGTAATCCACAAATGCCAATGAAGATGAAGTTGAACGATTCTATGAAGACCCATAAGACTTCCTAGTACTAACAGCAAAAAAGAGATTACCTTTTCATCATCGGGGATTAAAATGCAAAAGTAGGAAGTTAAGAGATTCCTGGAGTAACAGGCAAGTTTGACCTTGAGTACAAAATGAAGCAGGGCAAAGGCTAACTGAGTTTTGTCAAGAGAACACACTGGTCATAGTAAACACCATTTTCCAACAGCCCAAGAGAGGACTCTACACATGGGCATCACCAAATGGTCAACACCAAAATCAGACTGATTATATTCTTTGCACTCAAACATGAAGAAGCTCTATACAGTCAGCAAAAACAAGACGTGGAGCTAATTGTGCTGCTGATGATCAGCTCCTTATTGTAAAATTCAGACTTAAACTGAAAAAAGTACAAAACCATTCAGATATGACCACTAGACCATTCAGACAGGACCTAAACTAAATCTTTTAGGATTATACAGTGGAGGTGATAAACAAGGGCTCTGCCACAAACTTGGTCCACTGGATAAAGAATAGCAAACCACTTCGGTATTCTTGCCTTGAGAACGCCATGAACTATATGAAAAGGGAAAAAGATATGACACTGAAAGATAAACCTCCCAGATTGGTAGGTGCCCAATATACTACTGGGAAAGAGTGGAGAATAGCTACAGAAAGAATGAAGAGAGGCTGAGCCAAAGCAGAAATGACACGCAGCTGTGTGTGTCTGGTGGTGAAAGTAAAATCCGATGCTGTAAAGAAAAATATTGCATAGAAACCTGGAATGTTAGGTCCATGAATCAAGGTAAATTGGGTGTGATCAAACAGGAGATGGCAAAAGTGAACTCTGGCATTTTAGAAATCAGTGAACTAAAATGGACAGGAATGGGCAAATTTAATTCAGATGACAATTATATCTACTGCTCTGAGCAAGAATCCTTTAGAAGGAATGGTGTAGCCCTCATAGTCAATGAAAGAGTCTGAATTGCAGATTTGATTACAATCCTAAAATGACAGGATGATCTCGGTTCATTTCCAAGGCAAACCATTCAACATCACTGTAATCCAAGTCTCTGTAATCCACAAATGCCAATGAAGATGAAGTTGAACGATTCTATGAAGACCCATAAGACTTCCTAGTACTAACAGCAAAAAAGAGATTACCTTTTCATCATCGGGGATTAAAATGCAAAAGTAGGAAGTTAAGAGATTCCTGGAGTAACAGGCAAGTTTGACCTTGAGTACAAAATGAAGCAGGGCAAAGGCTAACTGAGTTTTGTCAAGAGAACACACTGGTCATAGTAAACACCATTTTCCAACAGCCCAAGAGAGGACTCTACACATGGGCATCACCAAATGGTCAACACCAAAATCAGACTGATTATATTCTTTGCACTCAAACATGAAGAAGCTCTATACAGTCAGCAAAAACAAGACGTGGAGCTAATTGTGCTGCTGATGATCAGCTCCTTATTGTAAAATTCAGACTTAAACTGAAAAAAGTACAAAACCATTCAGATATGACCACTAGACCATTCAGACAGGACCTAAACTAAATCTTTTAGGATTATACAGTGGAGGTGATGAACAGATTCAAGGGATTAGGTCCGGTAGACAGAGTGCCTGAAGAATAATGGACAGAGCTTCATTGTACAGGAGGCAGTGACAAAACCACCCCAAAGAAAAAGAAACACAAAAAGGCAAACTGGTTGTATGAGGAGGCCTTGAAAATAGCTGAGAAAAGAAGAGAAGCGAAAGGAAAAGGAGAAAGGGAAAGATATACCCAGCTGAATGTAGAGTTCTAGAGAATAGCAGAGAGAGATAAGAAAGACTTCAAAAGTGAACAATGCAAAGAAAGAGAGGAAAACAATAGAATCTGAGAGACTAGACATCTCTTTAAGAAAATTAGAGATATCAAGGGAACATTTCATGCAAATGCTGGCACAATAAAGGACAAAATGACAAGGGTCTAACAGAAGCAGAAGAGAGTGGTGGAAATAATGCACAAAACTGTACAAAAAAGGTCACAATGACCCAGATAACCATGGTGATCTGGTCATCTAGAGCCAGACATTGTGGAGTGTGAAGTCAAGTGGGCCTCAGGAAGCACTGCTACAAACAAAGCTAGTTGGAGTGATAGGATTCCAGCTAAGTTATCTAAGATCCTAAAAGATGATGCTGTAAAAATGCTGCACACAATATATCAGCAAATTTGGATAACCTAGCAGTGGGCATAGGACTGGAAAGGGTCAGTTTTCATTCCAATCACAAAGAAAGTTCAAACTACCACATTAGTGTGCTCATTTCACATGTTAGCAAAGTCATGCTCAAAATCCTCCATCCTAAGCTTTCAGCAGTATGTGAACTGAGAAATTCCAGATGTACAAGCTGGATTTGAAAGACCATTCATTAAACACATTAACAGCCCAAGAGAGGACTCTACACATGGGCATCACCAAATGGTCAACACCAAAATCAGACTGATTATATTCTTTGCACTCAAACATGAAGAAGCTCTATACAGTCAGCAAAAACAAGACGTGGAGCTAATTGTGCTGCTGATGATCAGCTCCTTATTGTAAAATTCAGACTTAAACTGAAAAAAGTACAAAACCATTCAGATATGACCACTAGACCATTCAGACAGGACCTAAACTAAATCTTTTAGGATTATACAGTGGAGGTGATGAACAGATTCAAGGGATTAGGTCCGGTAGACAGAGTGCCTGAAGAATAATGGACAGAGCTTCATTGTACAGGAGGCAGTGACAAAACCACCCCAAAGAAAAAGAAACACAAAAAGGCAAACTGGTTGTATGAGGAGGCCTTGAAAATAGCTGAGAAAAGAAGAGAAGCGAAAGGAAAAGGAGAAAGGGAAAGATATACCCAGCTGAATGTAGAGTTCTAGAGAATAGCAGAGAGAGATAAGAAAGACTTCAAAAGTGAACAATGCAAAGAAAGAGAGGAAAACAATAGAATCTGAGAGACTAGACATCTCTTTAAGAAAATTAGAGATATCAAGGGAACATTTCATGCAAATGCTGGCACAATAAAGGACAAAATGACAAGGGTCTAACAGAAGCAGAAGAGAGTGGTGGAAATAATGCACAAAACTGTACAAAAAAGGTCACAATGACCCAGATAACCATGGTGATCTGGTCATCTAGAGCCAGACATTGTGGAGTGTGAAGTCAAGTGGGCCTCAGGAAGCACTGCTACAAACAAAGCTAGTTGGAGTGATAGGATTCCAGCTAAGTTATCTAAGATCCTAAAAGATGATGCTGTAAAAATGCTGCACACAATATATCAGCAAATTTGGATAACCTAGCAGTGGGCATAGGACTGGAAAGGGTCAGTTTTCATTCCAATCACAAAGAAAGTTCAAACTACCACATTAGTGTGCTCATTTCACATGTTAGCAAAGTCATGCTCAAAATCCTCCATCCTAAGCTTTCAGCAGTATGTGAACTGAGAAATTCCAGATGTACAAGCTGGATTTAGAAAAGGCAGAGGAACCAGAGAACAAAATGCCAACATCTGTTCGATCACAGAAAAAGCAGGGGAATTCCAAAAACATCCATCCAAAAATTACTGCTGCATTGACTATGCTAAAGAATTTGACTGTGTGGATCACAACAAACTGTGGAATATTTTTGAAGAGATGGGAATACCAGACTATCTTAACTACATCCTGAGAAATGTGTATGCTGGACAAGAAGCAAGAGCTATAACTGGACATGGAACAACAGACTAGTTCAAAATCGGGAAAGGAGTACATCAAGGCTGTATATTGTATCCCTGCTTATTTAACTTATATACAGAGTACATCATACAAAATGCTGGCCTGGATGACTCACAAGCTGGAATCAAAGATTGCTGGAAGAAATATCAGTAACCTCAGATATGCAGATGACACCACCCTTATGGCAGAAAGTGAAGAGGAATTAAACAGCCTCTTGATGAAGGTGAAAGAGGAGAGTAAGAAATTGGCCTGAAACTCAACATTCAAAAAATGAAGATCATGGCATCTGATCTCATCATTTCATGGTAAATAGAAGAGGAAAATTGGAAATAGTGTCGAGTTTCATTTCTGGGGGGATCCAAATCTCTGTGGATGATGACTTTAGCCATGAAATTAAAAGACTCTTGCTCCTTGGAAGAAAAGTTGTAAGAAATGTAGATTAATGTGTATTAATGAGCAGAGACATTACTTTGCCAACAATAGTGCATATAGTCAAAGCTAGGTTGTTTTTTCCCCAGTGTCGCATATGGATGAAAGAGCCTAAAAGATGATGCCTGTAAAAAGGGCTGAAGCACTGCTACAAACAAAGCTAGTTGGAGTGATAGGATTCCAGCTAAGTTATCTAAGATCCTAAAAGATGATGCTGTAAAAATGCTGCACACAATATATCAGCAAATTTGGATAACCTAGCAGTGGGCATAGGACTGGAAAGGGTCAGTTTTCATTCCAATCACAAAGAAAGTTCAAACTACCACATTAGTGTGCTCATTTCACATGTTAGCAAAGTCATGCTCAAAATCCTCCATCCTAAGCTTTCAGCAGTATGTGAACTGAGAAATTCCAGATGTACAAGCTGGATTTAGAAAAGGCAGAGGAACCAGAGAACAAAATGCCAACATCTGTTCGATCACAGAAAAAGCAGGGGAATTCCAAAAACATCCATCCAAAAATTACTGCTGCATTGACTATGCTAAAGAATTTGACTGTGTGGATCACAACAAACTGTGGAATATTTTTGAAGAGATGGGAATACCAGACTATCTTAACTACATCCTGAGAAATGTGTATGCTGGACAAGAAGCAAGAGCTATAACTGGACATGGAACAACAGACTAGTTCAAAATCGGGAAAGGAGTACATCAAGGCTGTATATTGTATCCCTGCTTATTTAACTTATATACAGAGTACATCATACAAAATGCTGGCCTGGATGACTCACAAGCTGGAATCAAAGATTGCTGGAAGAAATATCAGTAACCTCAGATATGCAGATGACACCACCCTTATGGCAGAAAGTGAAGAGGAATTAAACAGCCTCTTGATGAAGGTGAAAGAGGAGAGTAAGAAATTGGCCTGAAACTCAACATTCAAAAAATGAAGATCATGGCATCTGATCTCATCATTTCATGGTAAATAGAAGAGGAAAATTGGAAATAGTGTCGAGTTTCATTTCTGGGGGGATCCAAATCTCTGTGGATGATGACTTTAGCCATGAAATTAAAAGACTCTTGCTCCTTGGAAGAAAAGTTGTAAGAAATGTAGATTAATGTGTATTAATGAGCAGAGACATTACTTTGCCAACAATAGTGCATATAGTCAAAGCTAGGTTGTTTTTTTTTTCCCCAGTGTCGCATATGGATGAAAGAGCTAGACCATGAAGAAGACTGAGCACCAAATTATGGCTGCTTTTGAACTTTTGGGCTGGGGAAGACTCTTTAGAGTCCCTTGGACTGCAAGGAGATTAAACCAATCAGTCCTATAGGAAATAACCCTGCAAGTTTATTGGAAATACTGATGCTGAAGCTGAAGCTCCAATACTCTGGCCACCTGATAGGAAAAACCAACTCATTTCTGGGAAAGATTGAGAGCAGAAGGAGAAGGGAGCAACAGAGGATGAGATGGTTGGATGGCATCACTGACTCAACAGACATGAGTTTGAGCAAACTCAGGGAGATAGTGAAGGACAAGGAAGCCTGGTGGTCTGCCATTCATGGCTTAGTAGATTTTCCTGAATTTTGTTTGCTGATGATATGAGCCATAGTCAGCTCTAGGTCTTGTTTTTGTTGACTGTATAGAGATCTCTATTTAGTTTCTTTTTTCTGTTTTTGATTGATGATTTAGTTCAGGCCTTTTGATTTGTCATAAGTTGGTCAACTTTCATTGGCTGCAGGCACTTTACCCAGGACCAAACCCTGGAAATGTTATCATAGCATGAGAAATATAAAAGTATCTACACAAATAAAAATGTGAGAAATCCTGAAAAGACCAACTGCTTTGGGAACAAAAACAGCAGTGTAGGTCTTGGGAAGAATTTGTCTGATATCATTTCATCCTCTCAGTTCTATTTGGTGGAATTGTACCTCTGCTTTGATGCTGTGAGGCAACAAAATGGCTGCACCAGCCAGGGTACATAGTGGGAGAATTACATCAGGACAGTGCTAGTAGTGGTGAAGAGTAGATAACTACAAAGGCAGGTCGTGGAGTGATCCCTTCACTCTCAGAGCACTGGGTGTGTATAAAACCAAATAGACCTTTTGGCATATGCCCAGCTCTCAACTCCCTAAACTCAGCAGGAAGGGTGCAATACTGGGCTCTGCCCTCCAACTCATGTTTACATTACTAACAAAGACTGTGAATGTGACCACGAGCTCATGAGGAACTCTGTGGATGATGATTTACATGAAATTAAAAGACTCTTGCTCCTTGGAAGAAAAGTTGTAAGAAATGTAGATTAATGTGTATTAATGAGCAGAGACATTACTTTGCCAACAATAGTGCATATAGTCAAAGCTAGGTTGTTTTTTTTTTCCCCAGTGTCGCATATGGATGAAAGAGCTAGACCATGAAGAAGACTGAGCACCAAATTATGGCTGCTTTTGAACTTTTGGGCTGGGGAAGACTCTTTAGAGTCCCTTGGACTGCAAGGAGATTAAACCAATCAGTCCTATAGGAAATAACCCTGCAAGTTTATTGGAAATACTGATGCTGAAGCTGAAGCTCCAATACTCTGGCCACCTGATAGGAAAAACCAACTCATTTCTGGGAAAGATTGAGAGCAGAAGGAGAAGGGAGCAACAGAGGATGAGATGGTTGGATGGCATCACTGACTCAACAGACATGAGTTTGAGCAAACTCAGGGAGATAGTGAAGGACAAGGAAGCCTGGTGGTCTGCCATTCATGGCTTAGTAGTTTTTCCTGAATTTTGTTTGCTGATGATATGAGCCATAGTCAGCTCTAGGTCTTGTTTTTGTTGACTGTATAGAGATCTCTATTTAGTTTCTTTTTTCTGTTTTTGATTGATGATTTAGTTCAGGCCTTTTGATTTGTCATAAGTTGGTCAACTTTCATTGGCTGCAGGCACTTTACCCAGGACCAAACCCTGGAAATGTTATCATAGCATGAGAAATATAAAAGTATCTACACAAATAAAAATGTGAGAAATCCTGAAAAGACCAACTGCTTTGGGAACAAAAACAGCAGTGTAGGTCTTGGGAAGAATTTGTCTGATATCATTTCATCCTCTCAGTTCTATTTGGTGGAATTGTACCTCTGCTTTGATGCTGTGAGGCAACAAAATGGCTGCACCAGCCAGGGTACATAGTGGGAGAATTACATCAGGACAGTGCTAGTAGTGGTGAAGAGTAGATAACTACAAAGGCAGGTCGTGGAGTGATCCCTTCACTCTCAGAGCACTGGGTGTGTATAAAACCAAATAGACCTTTTGGCATATGCCCAGCTCTCAACTCCCTAAACTCAGCAGGAAGGGTGCAATACTGGGCTCTGCCCTCCAACTCATGTTTACATTACTAACAAAGACTGTGAATGTGACCACGAGCTCATGAGGAACTCTGATAACTGAGGAGCCCAACAGCTACAAAACAGCTAAACACATTATAGTAGATGACTTTTGATCTTATTAAGAAATAGATCCTAAATTTAAGATAAGCATAATACATATTCTCTAAGAAAGAAGGAGGCTAGTGGTAACATGAAATAAGAACTCATAGTTATAAAGGAAAATCAAGAAGAAATAGATTAGCATGAAATACATGATTTCAAATAAACAGCAGAATAAGAACAACCAATAAATTAACAAGGAAGTGAAAGAACAGGACCAAGAACTCTATCAGCAACAGCAATAGGGAAGCCACGTGACAAGTGTGAACTCTGGATCCAGATGCCTGGACCCAAACCTTAGCTCTTCCACTTACCAGTTGAATGAGTGACTCTAAGCATGTCACTCAGCCCCCAGCAACCATTTTATCATCTGCAAAATGGATATTTTATGAGCACCTACCATATAAATTTATAGTGATTAAATGAGGATTAAATGAGTTAATATATGCAAAGTGCACAGAAAAGCCTTTGGTATATTGCCAATATGATATAATATAAACTATTGTCATTATTAAGACATAGGATATATAAAAAGATAGTTTGTAGGTGAGAAGTTACACATGTCATCTTTCAACTCATAGTAGCCCTGAGAGAGAAATAGTTGAGTGGATAGAAAGGAAATGCTTGAAGAAAATATTGCAAATATTCCAGAATTAAACACAGATGAAATATCTAATTGAAGGAACTCACAGAGAACTAAACAAAATGGATGAGAAAAAGTCTATAGCTGGGCACATTATGATAAAACTTAAGATCAAAGAGTGAGAGAAATTATACATGATTCCAGAAAGAAGAAATAGAAAACCTTCAAAAGAATAATATTTGATTGACATCTAATTTCTCCACAATAACACTGGGTGCATGAAAATAATGAAGTAATGTTGCAAGGAACTGAAGTAAAAGATTAGGAAAGTGAACTTAATAAAAGCAAAACAGTTATTTAAATACGATGGAAAAGAATGATGGTGTCAGGCATTCAAGGCTCAGAGGGTTTGTATTAAAAATTCAACTTTGAAAAGACTATTAGAGGTATTAAAAAAACCGCATAGCACTGATTTCAAATTTAAACAGCTGAATGTGACCACGAGCTCATGAGGAACTCTGATAACTGAGGAGCCCAACAGCTACAAAACAGCTAAACACATTATAGTAGATGACTTTTGATCTTATTAAGAAATAGATCCTAAATTTAAGATAAGCATAATACATATTCTCTAAGAAAGAAGGAGGCTAGTGGTAACATGAAATAAGAACTCATAGTTATAAAGGAAAATCAAGAAGAAATAGATTAGCATGAAATACATGATTTCAAATAAACAGCAGAATAAGAACAACCAATAAATTAACAAGGAAGTGAAAGAACAGGACCAAGAACTCTATCAGCAACAGCAATAGGGAAGCCACGTGACAAGTGTGAACTCTGGATCCAGATGCCTGGACCCAAACCTTAGCTCTTCCACTTACCAGTTGAATGAGTGACTCTAAGCATGTCACTCAGCCCCCAGCAACCATTTTATCATCTGCAAAATGGATATTTTATGAGCACCTACCATATAAATTTATAGTGATTAAATGAGGATTAAATGAGTTAATATATGCAAAGTGCACAGAAAAGCCTTTGGTATATTGCCAATATGATATAATATAAACTATTGTCATTATTAAGACATAGGATATATAAAAAGATAGTTTGTAGGTGAGAAGTTACACATGTCATCTTTCAACTCATAGTAGCCCTGAGAGAGAAATAGTTGAGTGGATAGAAAGGAAATGCTTGAAGAAAATATTGCAAATATTCCAGAATTAAACACAGATGAAATATCTAATTGAAGGAACTCACAGAGAACTAAACAAAATGGATGAGAAAAAGTCTATAGCTGGGCACATTATGATAAAACTTAAGATCAAAGAGTGAGAGAAATTATACATGATTCCAGAAAGAAGAAATAGAAAACCTTCAAAAGAATAATATTTGATTGACATCTAATTTCTCCACAATAACACTGGGTGCATGAAAATAATGAAGTAATGTTGCAAGGAACTGAAGTAAAAGATTAGGAAAGTGAACTTAATAAAAGCAAAACAGTTATTTAAATACGATGGAAAAAGAATGATGGTGTCAGGCATTCAAGGCTCAGAGGGTTTGTATTAAAAATTCAACTTTGAAAAGACTATTAGAGGTAACGTTCTAAGAAAAATGGGAATAAATTTAGGCAGTCATAGTGAGATATATGGGAATAAAAGGTGAGTAAATAAATTATTAAGTAATTTACAATAATAATAATGCATGTGCATATATGTATGATAATCCCAAAATAAAATTTCACGTAACCACAGCCAAGCGTGTGTGTGTACTTTAGCTGAGGAAGCAGGTGAAGGAAAAAGGGAGCTGAGAGAGTACTAAATCCTTGTCTTAGAGAGAAACTACAAATGCTGATAAGCATAGGTCTTAGTCAATTAGGCCTATGCAATATATAATTTTCACATCAGCAGAAAAATAATCTATCATAGGAGTGGGAAAGGAAAAAATAAAAGAACTCCATCTTTTAACATATCCCATGGTGATGCCAGTGGTTAAGAACCCACGTGCCAAAGCAGGAGAGAATAGAGACCTGGGTTCAATCCCTGGGTCACAATATCCCCAGGACAAGGGAATGGTAACCCACTCTAGTACTCTTAAGAGTTGGACATGACTGCGCAACTAACACTTATTTGGCCTTTCCCAGTTGCTCAGATGGTAGAGAATCTGCCTGCAATGGGAGAGACTCAGTACCTGGGTTGGGAATCAATACCTGGGTTGGGAAGATCCCATTGAGAATGGAATGGCAACCCACTTCACTATTCTTGCCTGGAGAATTCCATGGACAGAGGAGCCTGGTGGGCTATACAGTTCATGGGGTTGCAGAGAGTCGGACATGGCTGAGTGACTAGCCATTTCAGTTTCACTTTTACGGTATTAAATTCCTAGTTTCTTTATTCTTAATTTCATAATGCAGATTGAATTAACAAGTTGCTTTATTCCACTGTCACTATTAGAGGCAGATAATATACTTGCTATAAATGATATACCAATATATCCAAAATTTCATTAAGATCAAAGAGTGAGAGAAATTATACATGATTCCAGAAAGAAGAAATAGAAAACCTTCAAAAGAATAATATTTGATTGACATCTAATTTCTCCACAATAACACTGGGTGCATGAAAATAATGAAGTAATGTTGCAAGGAACTGAAGTAAAAGATTAGGAAAGTGAACTTAATAAAAGCAAAACAGTTATTTAAATACGATGGAAAAAGAATGATGGTGTCAGGCATTCAAGGCTCAGAGGGTTTGTATTAAAAATTCAACTTTGAAAAGACTATTAGAGGTAACGTTCTAAGAAAAATGGGAATAAATTTAGGCAGTCATAGTGAGATATATGGGAATAAAAGGTGAGTAAATAAATTATTAAGTAATTTACAATAATAATAATGCATGTGCATATATGTATGATAATCCCAAAATAAAATTTCACGTAACCACAGCCAAGCGTGTGTGTGTACTTTAGCTGAGGAAGCAGGTGAAGGAAAAAGGGAGCTGAGAGAGTACTAAATCCTTGTCTTAGAGAGAAACTACAAATGCTGATAAGCATAGGTCTTAGTCAATTAGGCCTATGCAATATATAATTTTCACATCAGCAGAAAAATAATCTATCATAGGAGTGGGAAAGGAAAAAATAAAAGAACTCCATCTTTTAACATATCCCATGGTGATGCCAGTGGTTAAGAACCCACGTGCCAAAGCAGGAGAGAATAGAGACCTGGGTTCAATCCCTGGGTCACAATATCCCCAGGACAAGGGAATGGTAACCCACTCTAGTACTCTTAAGAGTTGGACATGACTGCGCAACTAACACTTATTTGGCCTTTCCCAGTTGCTCAGATGGTAGAGAATCTGCCTGCAATGGGAGAGACTCAGTACCTGGGTTGGGAATCAATACCTGGGTTGGGAAGATCCCATTGAGAATGGAATGGCAACCCACTTCACTATTCTTGCCTGGAGAATTCCATGGACAGAGGAGCCTGGTGGGCTATACAGTTCATGGGGTTGCAGAGAGTCGGACATGGCTGAGTGACTAGCCATTTCAGTTTCACTTTTACGGTATTAAATTCCTAGTTTCTTTATTCTTAATTTCATAATGCAGATTGAATTAACAAGTTGCTTTATTCCACTGTCACTATTAGAGGCAGATAATATACTTGCTATAAATGATATACCAATATATCCAAAATTTCATTAATTCATAATTGTTAAAAAAGATTAGCAAGTTGTATTCTGTGACAGCACTGACATAGTTGAGGCTTAATTCCACAATTTAAGAAAATTAGAAATGCACCAAGATTATAAGAGAGAATATTTAAAGTACTAGAGACAAGTTTGTAGATCCCAAATTCACATCATTTACTTGCAGGTATTCCCAGAAAAATAACTTTCATGTATTCAATCAGTTCTCAAAATAATCCTTTTCGTCAATATTTTATCACTAACTTTTATTTTTTTTGGGGGGGGGCAGGTTGGGGAGGGAGGGGGGTGGACAGGCCACTTCTATTGGTCTTTCATTTATCTGTTTTTCATTCATCTGTGTTCTTCAGCCCTTGTGGGCCTCCCATCGCAGTGACCTCTGTTGTCGCAGAGCACCGGCTCTGGGCACACTCCAGAGCTCCAGCTCGGTAATTGGACACATCGGTCCAGCCACTCCACGGCACGTGGGATCTTCCCAGGCCAGGGATCGAACCGGCGTCCCTTGCACCGCAAGGTGGTGTCCTTACCCACTGGACCACCAGGGAAGCCCTATCACTAGCTTTTTATTTAAAATAAATTTAAATCATCAGTCTGTCATATAAAATATTTGAATTTTTCCTAAATTAAGATAAAAGTTCCTTTCCTCCTTTCAACCCAAATGAGTGAGGTTAATTTTAAACTAAGATATATTATGTATGTTACATATATAAGATATACAAGGAAAGGCATGTTAGCTAAAGTTACTGGGAGAAATAAATGAACTAATAATTTGAAAATTCCTAGAAGTTGTTTCTGGCACATTGTAAGTGCTCATTATTTGTTAACATCATCATTTAAACCTCTAGATTCCATTTTAAACAGGGTCTCAGAGAAGTTATTTGTCCAAGGTATCACAATCACATAACAGTGACATAGGAATTTGCACCCAAATCTCTATGGCTCCAAAGTTCTTGCTTATTCCCGACTGTTGGAGAATGTTACCTACACCTGTGTATTAAATATACATACACTAATATATATACACACACACTTGACCTGTTAACTAAGAAAATCTAAGATATTCATTAGTGCCTCGAACATATGGAGATTACAAACTGAAATCACAAATTAGTGTAGGAGAAAACATCATGAGGTTGGGAATTAGGGGACTGTGTAACTCAGTGGATTATTAGGGGCATCAGGTTTTTTCTTTGTTAAAGAAGAAGCTACATGATCTAGGTTCTTTTGGGTTCTAATATTGAGTCTATGGAGTTGGTTCCTAAAGCTTGGTTTTACACAGCATACAACCTGGTTCTTCAGCTCTGCCACCACCAAATCACTCTCCAAAGTGATTAGCAGTAGGTTACAGGCCTTCAATTCAGCTTATTTTCTTGTGTACTTAAACCGTTCAATAAACTTCCACACCCCCTCCCCAAGTCCTTAAAGAGGTCCACGGACAGAGGAGCTTTATGGGTCAGACTAGCAGCTTAAGGACTTGAAAACTCTGAGAAAAAGAACTTTTACAATGTATCTACATTACTCCCAAGTAAGAGAAGTAAGGAAGTGCAAATGATAGCTCGTTTCTAAACACCTCAACAAAACACGCAGGACCTTTTTCCCGGTATCGAACCGGCGTCCCTTGCACCGCAAGGTGGTGTCCTTACCCACTGGACCACCAGGGAAGCCCTATCACTAGCTTTTTATTTAAAATAAATTTAAATCATCAGTCTGTCATATAAAATATTTGAATTTTTCCTAAATTAAGATAAAAGTTCCTTTCCTCCTTTCAACCCAAATGAGTGAGGTTAATTTTAAACTAAGATATATTATGTATGTTACATATATAAGATATACAAGGAAAGGCATGTTAGCTAAAGTTACTGGGAGAAATAAATGAACTAATAATTTGAAAATTCCTAGAAGTTGTTTCTGGCACATTGTAAGTGCTCATTATTTGTTAACATCATCATTTAAACCTCTAGATTCCATTTTAAACAGGGTCTCAGAGAAGTTATTTGTCCAAGGTATCACAATCACATAACAGTGACATAGGAATTTGCACCCAAATCTCTATGGCTCCAAAGTTCTTGCTTATTCCCGACTGTTGGAGAATGTTACCTACACCTGTGTATTAAATATACATACACTAATATATATACACACACTTGACCTGTTAACTAAGAAAATCTAAGATATTCATTAGTGCCTCGAACATATGGAGATTACAAACTGAAATCACAAATTAGTGTAGGAGAAAACATCATGAGGTTGGGAATTAGGGGACTGTGTAACTCAGTGGATTATTAGGGGCATCAGGTTTTTTCTTTGTTAAAGAAGAAGCTACATGATCTAGGTTCTTTTGGGTTCTAATATTGAGTCTATGGAGTTGGTTCCTAAAGCTTGGTTTTACACAGCATACAACCTGGTTCTTCAGCTCTGCCACCACCAAATCACTCTCCAAAGTGATTAGCAGTAGGTTACAGGCCTTCAATTCAGCTTATTTTCTTGTGTACTTAAACCGTTCAATAAACTTCCACACCCCCTCCCCAAGTCCTTAAAGAGGTCCACGGACAGAGGAGCTTTATGGGTCAGACTAGCAGCTTAAGGACTTGAAAACTCTGAGAAAAAGAACTTTTACAATGTATCTACATTACTCCCAAGTAAGAGAAGTAAGGAAGTGCAAATGATAGCTCGTTTCTAAACACCTCAACAAAACACGCAGGACCTTTTTCCCGGTATCGGTCCTTGCCCATGGATCCTGACGGCTGACTCTTCTCGCTCCAATTGGCTAAAGGAAGTGCCACTCCAAGCATTATTTTCCCCCTCCCAAGAACCACCTTCGGATTTAAACCTTGGTCCAGCCCACTTCCCCTCCCCCACAACCTGCCGCCACTTCCGCCCTCCTCACCGGAGCTGGCCGCTGATTGGTCCAGGCGGCGCTCCTCGTGGGCTGCCTAGGCCACCGAGCGCGGTGCCCGCTGGGAGCCCGGCTTAGGCGCGAGGACCGCGCGAGCAGTTCCCGGTGGGCTCTCCTCCCCTTTGCGCTGACACCCTCTCCGGTCGACTGGTCCCCGCAACGGTGGCGGCGGTTTGTGGTCGTTGGTCCCAGGGATTTAGGACCAATATTTGAAGACCCGAAGTGGTGAGGACGGGATGGGGACCGCGGGGTCACTGCCGAATCGCTTGTAACGGCTGGAGACCTTGCTTTTTGGCCGCAGAACGTCCTGTCCAACTCCCTATCCTGGCAGCTGCGCAGCTGGGGTCCACGCTTACTTGGAGGCGGCGTCTGCGGGTTTCGCCCGTCCTCTTGCACAGCCCCGTCGAGCAGCGGGAGGTTAGGTGCCCTAGGCGTGGCTTCGAGCCTCGGGGGCAGCTTTTGAGCTGACTGCGTCCGCAGTCGCCGGTGTCGCCGAGTGCCTGGCTGGCCGCCTGGCCCCAGCGCCGGGGTCTCGTCGGGCCCGTGTTGGCTCCTTTCGCCGCGGTTCCCAGCCCTCTCTCGGCCTTATTTCCGCTCTATCCCGCCACCTTCCGGCCGCTTCTCACCTGCTGCCCTCCATGTTCTTAACACTTTCTCTGTCGGTTGCTGCCCTCCAGGCCGCCTGCCCGACCACGCATCCGTGCGGCCGTTGTCGGGCCCGCGCATCCCCTCTGGAGGCTTTGGGACCACGCCCGGGGCGTCCAGCTGCTGGGTGAGCTTTGCGAATCATGTCGTCCTTTCCATCGAGCTGTAACGGGATTGAATCTCAGACTTTTCCTCTCGGCCTTGGACTCTTCCTCCCCAAGTGCTCTCTTGTGTGTCGGGTGTTGAAGGTGGTGGGCTGCAGGTGGAGCGGGCTATAACTGACCCCTTTCCCCCTCGACACGCGGCGGCAGCCGTGGACCTCCAGGCTTGGAAACACCACTGTACCATCCTTGTTTCGTAACACCAGATGGTTTTAATTGCTAATATATAAAAAAAAAAATTGCGGGGGCCTATTGAAAAGATCTCTGGAGTTAGGAGACCGGAGATTTCATCCTGGCATTGATGTTAATTCCGAGATCCTTGTGAAGCTGTTTGGTGTATTTGGACACTGTCTCGTATGTTTGTTTGGTTTGTCTAGTGTCGATCTTTCTTGAGGCGCTCTCTTTACACTCTCTCTTTTATATATGGTGATTCTAATACAGGTTAATAACAGAGGAAACATCAGCAGTTGCTTTTAAAGATGTGGCTTCTTTTATTACAGATCTGCCACTTTGCGTTTGAGAATTGGTATAGAACCGGGAAGCAGGATACATTATGTGTATAAGTAAGCTAACATAAATAGCATTAGCGTGTAGATAAAATTTTGCTTCTTTAACAGGAATATTTTTCTTTCTAGAATCCGCAGGAGTTGGACAAACTTCCATTTAGAGTCTTTCAGAATTTAACTTCATCATGGGCTCTAATGATAGACTTCTTCCCAGAGTACACATTTAAAACATTCCATTTTAAAACTAGCTTGTTTGCAATTATGTATCATTATAGACAGAAGGATTGCTGTTAGTGCTGCAATTATTAAATATTAGCAGTGCTGTAATTGTGCTTTGCTGAGAGGTTAGTCGCTCAGTTGTGTCCGCCTGTTGTGCAACCCGTGGCCTGTAGTTGTGTCCGCTCTATCCCGCCACCTTCCGGCCGCTTCTCACCTGCTGCCCTCCATGTTCTTAACACTTTCTCTGTCGGTTGCTGCCCTCCAGGCCGCCTGCCCGACCACGCATCCGTGCGGCCGTTGTCGGGCCCGCGCATCCCCTCTGGAGGCTTTGGGACCACGCCCGGGGCGTCCAGCTGCTGGGTGAGCTTTGCGAATCATGTCGTCCTTTCCATCGAGCTGTAACGGGATTGAATCTCAGACTTTTCCTCTCGGCCTTGGACTCTTCCTCCCCAAGTGCTCTCTTGTGTGTCGGGTGTTGAAGGTGGTGGGCTGCAGGTGGAGCGGGCTATAACTGACCCCTTTCCCCCTCGACACGCGGCGGCAGCCGTGGACCTCCAGGCTTGGAAACACCACTGTACCATCCTTGTTTCGTAACACCAGATGGTTTTAATTGCTAATATATAAAAAAAAAAATTGCGGGGGCCTATTGAAAAGATCTCTGGAGTTAGGAGACCGGAGATTTCATCCTGGCATTGATGTTAATTCCGAGATCCTTGTGAAGCTGTTTGGTGTATTTGGACACTGTCTCGTATGTTTGTTTGGTTTGTCTAGTGTCGATCTTTCTTGAGGCGCTCTCTTTACACTCTCTCTTTTATATATGGTGATTCTAATACAGGTTAATAACAGAGGAAACATCAGCAGTTGCTTTTAAAGATGTGGCTTCTTTTATTACAGATCTGCCACTTTGCGTTTGAGAATTGGTATAGAACCGGGAAGCAGGATACATTATGTGTATAAGTAAGCTAACATAAATAGCATTAGCGTGTAGATAAAATTTTGCTTCTTTAACAGGAATATTTTTCTTTCTAGAATCCGCAGGAGTTGGACAAACTTCCATTTAGAGTCTTTCAGAATTTAACTTCATCATGGGCTCTAATGATAGACTTCTTCCCAGAGTACACATTTAAAACATTCCATTTTAAAACTAGCTTGTTTGCAATTATGTATCATTATAGACAGAAGGATTGCTGTTAGTGCTGCAATTATTAAATATTAGCAGTGCTGTAATTGTGCTTTGCTGAGAGGTTAGTCGCTCAGTTGTGTCCGCCTGTTGTGCAACCCCGTGGCCTGTAGCCCGCCAGGCTCCTCTGTCCGTGGGGATTCTCCAGGCAAGAGTACTGGAGTGGGTTGCCATGCCCTCTGCCAGGGGATCTTCCTAACCTGGGGACTGAACCTGTAACTCCTGCATTGGTAGACAGATTCTTTACCACTAGTGCCACAGGGAGAGCCCAACCAGCAGGTACTTGAATTAAAATGTGCTGTAATTAGCACTGCTTTAATTGTTAATTTTCACTTAAGATTGAGTATTCAACTTGAACATTATTGTCTAAGAATATGATACTTGAAATATAAAAGTGAAATGTAGAAGTATGTTTTATTGAAATATAAGGTGTAGAATTACCGAATATATAATGAGGTAAAAATTATCAGGAATACAAGAGGATACCCAATTTGTGAGTTGAAATTAAGCCTTATATTTTTTACTGGTGTCATGTTTGTTAGGAAACTTAGAGATGCTGGTTTAAGGAGGATTTGGTGTAAAATCTGCCCAGATATGCATAGTAATGCTGGGTGGTGTTTTTCATTCTGTTTTATTACCTCGTGGTTAGTGAGGTAAGAAAATACGATCTCTGTGTTCAAATGGTAACGGATTTAAGGTAACAGATTATAGAAGACCTTATGTAAGTAATAGTAATGCATAATTTTGTAGTACACAGGAATTTTGGTTCTCTTGTGGATAGCTTTATCTTAAGTTCAAAAAGCATGTTATGCTTCCGTATTCAAAGCACTATTTAAAAATTTGTTATTAGTTAGAATTATTTTTTAAAGTAGTTCAGTTTTAAGTCTTTTCTGAATTTAAAACCTGCCTTCCACGGAATTGCTAGAACTTTCTATACATTATATATTTAACTTAGTAGTGAAATGTAGAAATAAAAATGTGCTCTCATCTTTAATAAAAGTAATTTAAAGTAGGATTGAATGGATGCAATTATACCCTTTTATTTGAAATTCTGTTAGACTTACACATCCGTACATTTTCAAGTAATCCTTTTCATTTTTCCAACCATGTTGTTATAGTGCAGTCTGTCACTAAAATGAGTTGTTGACCTGCTGGACATGTACCACAGTCAATAAAAACTGAATTAACAAGTCAGGAACTTATTGCCATATGATTTAGGGGACGCCTTAAATATCTCATGTGCTTCTTATAAGTGTATTTGGATACTTTAAAAATTAATATTCTTCACTGTTAATTTAGTTTTAAATACTCAATAAAATTTGTAAAATGTTCATTTTCATAACTTAATTCATTTTACAGTAATTTATAAATTGAAATATAAAAGTGAAATGTAGAAGTATGTTTTATTGAAATATAAGGTGTAGAATTACCGAATATATAATGAGGTAAAAATTATCAGGAATACAAGAGGATACCCAATTTGTGAGTTGAAATTAAGCCTTATATTTTTTACTGGTGTCATGTTTGTTAGGAAACTTAGAGATGCTGGTTTAAGGAGGATTTGGTGTAAAATCTGCCCAGATATGCATAGTAATGCTGGGTGGTGTTTTTCATTCTGTTTTATTACCTCGTGGTTAGTGAGGTAAGAAAATACGATCTCTGTGTTCAAATGGTAACGGATTTAAGGTAACAGATTATAGAAGACCTTATGTAAGTAATAGTAATGCATAATTTTGTAGTACACAGGAATTTTGGTTCTCTTGTGGATAGCTTTATCTTAAGTTCAAAAAGCATGTTATGCTTCCGTATTCAAAGCACTATTTAAAAATTTGTTATTAGTTAGAATTATTTTTTAAAGTAGTTCAGTTTTAAGTCTTTTCTGAATTTAAAACCTGCCTTCCACGGAATTGCTAGAACTTTCTATACATTATATATTTAACTTAGTAGTGAAATGTAGAAATAAAAATGTGCTCTCATCTTTAATAAAAGTAATTTAAAGTAGGATTGAATGGATGCAATTATACCCTTTTATTTGAAATTCTGTTAGACTTACACATCCGTACATTTTCAAGTAATCCTTTTCATTTTTCCAACCATGTTGTTATAGTGCAGTCTGTCACTAAAATGAGTTGTTGACCTGCTGGACATGTACCACAGTCAATAAAAACTGAATTAACAAGTCAGGAACTTATTGCCATATGATTTAGGGGACGCCTTAAATATCTCATGTGCTTCTTATAAGTGTATTTGGATACTTTAAAAATTAATATTCTTCACTGTTAATTTAGTTTTAAATACTCAATAAAATTTGTAAAATGTTCATTTTCATAACTTAATTCATTTTACAGTAATTGATAAATTGAAGTTTCAAGTTAACATAGTTTGAACACAACTGACAAGTTCTTTTAGATGAATGATTTCCATCTATATTTTGCAAAATTGTGCTTGTTATTTTTTCATTAATATATTTTCAGTTTTGAAAGGCAGTAGGAATTTTTTTTTTTGGTGACTGAACAAAGTGATATTCTCAATTGATTGAAATTATGTATTTTCACTTCCAGTTTGCTATAACATTAAATTCCTTCAATTTTATAATATGTGAAGGTGTTTTTTGAACAGGTTAGAGAAGTGAAATTGCCTTTTGTACCTTTTTAGTAATTTTAATAGAGAATCTAAATTAGACTGTGACAAAGTACAAACTGAAAAATTTTGGCATAGCAGGGGCATACTTTTTTACAGAGTTGTGTTGTTTACGGCCACACAGCAATCTGAATCAGTTACTGGTATACACATGTCCCCTCCCCCTTGAACTTCCCTCTCATCTGTCTCCTTCCCCATTCCATCCTTCTAGGTTGTTACTGGGCCCCTGTTTGAGTTCCCTTAGTCTTAACACCAGATTCCCACTGGTTGTCTATTTTACATATGGTAATATAAGTTTCCATGTTACTCAGCCATAAAAAATACATTTGAGTCAGTCCTAATGAGGTGGATTAGAGTGAAGTAAGTCAGAAAGAGAAAGATATTGCATGCTAACACATATATATGGAATTTAGAAAGATGGTACTGATAGGTGTGTATATCTTTACATACTTGTACACCTATATCCAAAGGTTAATTTCTAAGTGATTGAATTACTGAGTATATGTACATTTTAGAATTTAATAAATATTGCCAAATTTTCCTCAAAAAATCATTCCAGTTGAATGCATACCTGGCCAAAATGTATGAAGTCATGTAAAGGATTTTTTTTGAATTTTCTGTTAGATTCTTCATCTAAGAGATAATTACTGTGTACCAAGCACTGTGTTGTCTATTAGGGAATGTGTTCAAGGCAGATGGGAATCTCTGCTCTTATGCGGCCTCGAATTTTAAAGTAGTTGCATTTTCGATAACTTATAATTTTACAAGTTTTAAATACTCAATAAAATTTGTAAAATGTTCATTTTCATAACTTAATTCATTTTACAGTAATTGATAAATTGAAGTTTCAAGTTAACATAGTTTGAACACAACTGACAAGTTCTTTTAGATGAATGATTTCCATCTATATTTTGCAAAATTGTGCTTGTTATTTTTTCATTAATATATTTTCAGTTTTGAAAGGCAGTAGGAATTTTTTTTTTTGGTGACTGAACAAAGTGATATTCTCAATTGATTGAAATTATGTATTTTCACTTCCAGTTTGCTATAACATTAAATTCCTTCAATTTTATAATATGTGAAGGTGTTTTTTGAACAGGTTAGAGAAGTGAAATTGCCTTTTGTACCTTTTTAGTAATTTTAATAGAGAATCTAAATTAGACTGTGACAAAGTACAAACTGAAAAATTTTGGCATAGCAGGGGCATACTTTTTTACAGAGTTGTGTTGTTTACGGCCACACAGCAATCTGAATCAGTTACTGGTATACACATGTCCCCTCCCTCTTGAACTTCCCTCTCATCTGTCTCCTTCCCCATTCCATCCTTCTAGGTTGTTACTGGGCCCCTGTTTGAGTTCCCTTAGTCTTAACACCAGATTCCCACTGGTTGTCTATTTTACATATGGTAATATAAGTTTCCATGTTACTCAGCCATAAAAAATACATTTGAGTCAGTCCTAATGAGGTGGATTAGAGTGAAGTAAGTCAGAAAGAGAAAGATATTGCATGCTAACACATATATATGGAATTTAGAAAGATGGTACTGATAGGTGTGTATATCTTTACATACTTGTACACCTATATCCAAAGGTTAATTTCTAAGTGATTGAATTACTGAGTATATGTACATTTTAGAATTTAATAAATATTGCCAAATTTTCCTCAAAAAATCATTCCAGTTGAATGCATACCTGGCCAAAATGTATGAAGTCATGTAAAGGATTTTTTTTGAATTTTCTGTTAGATTCTTCATCTAAGAGATAATTACTGTGTACCAAGCACTGTGTTGTCTATTAGGGAATGTGTTCAAGGCAGATGGGAATCTCTGCTCTTATGCAGCCTCGAATTTAAACAGCAGAATGTCTGGAGGTATTTATATGGTTTCTACAATTATTCTTGTTATCTTTATAGAATTAATTTCCAGATTTTTTTTTTTTTTGGTGGGGTGGGGCATTCCTATTGATCTTTCATTTATTTATTCTTTTTGTTCTTTAGCCTGTGTGGGCCTCCCATTGCAGCGGCCTCTCTCGTCGCAGAGCACCGGCTCTGGGCGCATGTGCTCTAGAGCTCCGGCTCGGTAGTTGGACACATCGATCTAGCTGCTCCATGGCACGTGGGATCTTCCCAGGCCAGGGATCGAACTGGTGTTCCTTGCACTGCAAGGCGGTGTCCTTACCCACTGGACTACCAGGGAAGCCCTCCAGATTTTTTTAACCCTGCCAACATTTTGTTTTCAAGGAACCATAAGCCTCTTATAGAGATAAGGATCTGCAAGTGCAGGCTTAAAACATAGTAGACACCTGACTGCATGATGATGATATTACTCTTTCCTGGATTAAGGATCTTTTTAAGGCAGTGTGGATGCCTGAACTCTTTGTTCTAAATTTGGAAGAGATGTGAAAAGCCACATGGTCCATCAGTGCACCCTTTACTTGAATTTCTCCAACATGTCCAGCCTATATATGAATACTTCAGTTAAACAGGAAGAAACCTTCTGTTCAGTCCTTTCCAACTTTGTTCTCTCTGCTTACTAGGAAGCTGCACTGAGTTACTCTCTCCTCTGTCACTATCCTCCTGAGAGGGCAGTCCTACTCTTAGGGTCATCCATATGACTGGAAATCTAGTAAAGTGACTTGGTCTTAGAAAATCGGTAATTTGATTTGTGTATATCTTTACATACTTGTACACCTATATCCAAAGGTTAATTTCTAAGTGATTGAATTACTGAGTATATGTACATTTTAGAATTTAATAAATATTGCCAAATTTTCCTCAAAAAATCATTCCAGTTGAATGCATACCTGGCCAAAATGTATGAAGTCATGTAAAGGATTTTTTTTGAATTTTCTGTTAGATTCTTCATCTAAGAGATAATTACTGTGTACCAAGCACTGTGTTGTCTATTAGGGAATGTGTTCAAGGCAGATGGGAATCTCTGCTCTTATGCAGCCTCGAATTTAAACAGCAGAATGTCTGGAGGTATTTATATGGTTTCTACAATTATTCTTGTTATCTTTATAGAATTAATTTCCAGATTTTTTTTTTTTTTTGGTGGGGTGGGGCATTCCTATTGATCTTTCATTTATTTATTCTTTTTGTTCTTTAGCCTGTGTGGGCCTCCCATTGCAGCGGCCTCTCTCGTCGCAGAGCACCGGCTCTGGGCGCATGTGCTCTAGAGCTCCGGCTCGGTAGTTGGACACATCGATCTAGCTGCTCCATGGCACGTGGGATCTTCCCAGGCCAGGGATCGAACTGGTGTTCCTTGCACTGCAAGGCGGTGTCCTTACCCACTGGACTACCAGGGAAGCCCTCCAGATTTTTTTAACCCTGCCAACATTTTGTTTTCAAGGAACCATAAGCCTCTTATAGAGATAAGGATCTGCAAGTGCAGGCTTAAAACATAGTAGACACCTGACTGCATGATGATGATATTACTCTTTCCTGGATTAAGGATCTTTTTAAGGCAGTGTGGATGCCTGAACTCTTTGTTCTAAATTTGGAAGAGATGTGAAAAGCCACATGGTCCATCAGTGCACCCTTTACTTGAATTTCTCCAACATGTCCAGCCTATATATGAATACTTCAGTTAAACAGGAAGAAACCTTCTGTTCAGTCCTTTCCAACTTTGTTCTCTCTGCTTACTAGGAAGCTGCACTGAGTTACTCTCTCCTCTGTCACTATCCTCCTGAGAGGGCAGTCCTACTCTTAGGGTCATCCATATGACTGGAAATCTAGTAAAGTGACTTGGTCTTAGAAAATCGGTAAATGTGTAGAAACTTGAACTGAATTGTGAGAGTTTGACTCATTAATTTTTTGTCGGGATTTAGATAGAATATACCCCAATTATGTTTGAACATAGTATTCCATTAGATTACATTTTAATCATGCCATTTGTATGCCTGTTAGTATTTCCATATGTACGTAGATGACATTTATATAGTTTCATAGTTCTAATATGTAAATGTAGCTCCTTGACTCTCACATTTTAAGAATTGAGAGATTTCACATAAGAATCTGCAGATTTTTGGCTTGTCCTGAAACCTTGGAATATGTAGCATAACTGGGCAGACTGGCTTTCCTCACAGTGAACAGTTTGCTAGAATTGAGTAGCCACTGCCTTTTCCCAATGGCTGTCACATTAAACACAGTCCACAGCACTTCTCCGAATCTTGTGTTAGGCCTTTTATTTTCCCTCATTTAACATTCCCTGCCATGGCCTTATAGACATTTAAGTTCAGGCATTTAGTGAATTTTCACAATGTAGTAGGTCCAGAACTGAACTCTACTCTTACCCCTAAAAGTCTGTTTTATTTCAGCCTTCCTTACCTCCATGGTTCTTGTTACTCAGGCCAGAACTTTGGTGTTATCATTGACATCTCTGTTTATCTCATACCCAGTCTGTCAGAAAACTCGAGAAGATGTACCTTCAATGTATATTTCACATCAGAGACTCTCCTTTGCCTCTGCCTTTCTGGATTTTCCCTGCCAACATTTTGTTTTCAAGAATAAGCTTTTAAGGCAAGTGCAGGCTTAAAACATAGTAGACACCTGACTGCATGATGATGATATTACTCTTTCCTGGATTAAGGATCTTTTTAAGGCAGTGTGGATGCCTGAACTCTTTGTTCTAAATTTGGAAGAGATGTGAAAAGCCACATGGTCCATCAGTGCACCCTTTACTTGAATTTCTCCAACATGTCCAGCCTATATATGAATACTTCAGTTAAACAGGAAGAAACCTTCTGTTCAGTCCTTTCCAACTTTGTTCTCTCTGCTTACTAGGAAGCTGCACTGAGTTACTCTCTCCTCTGTCACTATCCTCCTGAGAGGGCAGTCCTACTCTTAGGGTCATCCATATGACTGGAAATCTAGTAAAGTGACTTGGTCTTAGAAAATCGGTAAATGTGTAGAAACTTGAACTGAATTGTGAGAGTTTGACTCATTAATTTTTTGTCGGGATTTAGATAGAATATACCCCAATTATGTTTGAACATAGTATTCCATTAGATTACATTTTAATCATGCCATTTGTATGCCTGTTAGTATTTCCATATGTACGTAGATGACATTTATATAGTTTCATAGTTCTAATATGTAAATGTAGCTCCTTGACTCTCACATTTTAAGAATTGAGAGATTTCACATAAGAATCTGCAGATTT
Organism: Tragulus kanchil; assembly: GCA_022376925.1. NCBI lineage: Eukaryota > Metazoa > Chordata > Mammalia > Artiodactyla > Tragulidae > Tragulus > Tragulus kanchil. The sequence goes on from JAIOJX010000025.1 coordinate 48,145,992, forward strand.
TTGGCTTGTCCTGAAACCTTGGAATATGTAGCATAACTGGGCAGACTGGCTTTCCTCACAGTGAACAGTTTGCTAGAATTGAGTAGCCACTGCCTTTTCCCAATGGCTGTCACATTAAACACAGTCCACAGCACTTCTCCGAATCTTGTGTTAGGCCTTTTATTTTCCCTCATTTAACATTCCCTGCCATGGCCTTATAGACATTTAAGTTCAGGCATTTAGTGAATTTTCACAATGTAGTAGGTCCAGAACTGAACTCTACTCTTACCCCTAAAAGTCTGTTTTATTTCAGCCTTCCTTACCTCCATGGTTCTTGTTACTCAGGCCAGAACTTTGGTGTTATCATTGACATCTCTGTTTATCTCATACCCAGTCTGTCAGAAAACTCGAGAAGATGTACCTTCAATGTATATTTCACATCAGAGACTCTCCTTTGCCTCTGCCTTTCTGGCCCATGCCACTACCATCTCTCACCTGAATTTTAGTCATTGTCTTCTTCACTTGGTCTCCTTGCTTCCACTTTTGCTCTTCTACAGACTTCAAAATACAATAACCAGATGACTCTTTTCAAAGGAAAGATCATATTACTCTTGTACTCAAAATCTCCTATGGCTCCACATTTACCCAGAATCTAACACTGAGGACCTTTAGCTCCAAGGTCTGTGTGACGTGGCAGCTTGTCACCTTGCTAGCTTCACCTGGGCTATACCATACTGGTCCCCTCACTGCGCCGCATTATGGTCCATGAATATGGTCTCTTCTTGGCCTTCCATCCTCCTTTTTCCATTTGTGTTGTTCTTTCCAAATCACAGCAATGGCCAGGTTCCTCAGTTCTTTGCTCAAATGTTACCCTCTCAGGAAGGTCTGTATACTGGTTATCTGATTAAAATTACTCAGTCTTCTGCATACCTCTCCCCTCCCATCTGCCCTGCCTCTGTTCATTTTCCTCCTGCTATTTTCTTTTGACATATATTATTTACGTTATTACTTGTATTATTTTTTCTCTTCTTGGAGTATAAGCTGCACAAGGGAGGAATTTGGTTTTTATCTTACAGATGTATCCCAGACGTAAGGAATAGTCTGGCACATAGTTCACATTTAAGCAGTCATTTGATTTTACCTGAATTTGATTTTAATTATGATACCAAGCTGTTCTTTCTATTTGAAGGAAATTAGCCTTTTATTATGTTGTATTGCAGATCATTTTCCTCTGTAATTTTCTACTTTCAAAATAGTTAATACTTACGTGGTAAAAATAATATGTACTATTTTTTTTTGAGGCGTTTTTGTTTATTCTTAGAAGAGCCTTCTTGATTCTAAAATTTAAAAAGTATATTTATTTATTTCCCCCTTAGTTTTGATTTGTAAGAGAAGCTTAAAGTAGTCAGATACATATTTTATATTATCTTGACAGCATTGTGGAGACTTTGGCTCAAAGGGACAAGGCTAAAACATGAAACCTGGTATACTCGGCTCACCATATCCATGTTTCCACAACTGCAGATTCAACCAATCTTTGATCAAAAATATTTGAAAAACATTTCAGAAAGTTTCCCAAACTTGACTTTCCATCTGTACTAGCATATATAGAATTTGTGTTGTATTTACAACTCTTTATATAACATTTACATTGTATTGGGTATTATAAGTAATGTAGACATAGAGTTTATGGGAAGATTACACATGTTATAGGCAAACTGCTATACTATTTTATGTGAGATTTGAGCATACATGGGTTTCAGTATCCTTGGGAATCCTAGAGCCATCCACTATGAATACTGGGTGATGAAAAACCGACTGTGCTGATTCAAGTAAGAAATAATTGAGAACAGGCTGTGGGGATATACCAGAAAAGATTGATTTCAAGAAATATTTAGAAGGAATATAAGCAAGTTTTTGTAATTGATCAACTCTGCATCAAAGGAAGGACTCAGTGTTAAATCCCAAGTTTCCTGTTGTGACAATTTGGAGAAGGAATAATACATAATCCTTGTGGTGCCATTTATTGGTTGGCTGGATGAATTGATAGAGATAAAACAGGAAGGAACAGGTTTGGAAGATAAAATGACATTCAGTTCTGAATCTTGAATCTTGAATTCAAGATGCCAGTTGAAAATCTCGTTCTCAGTGCTAATTAGGCAAACTCAGTAGGATGTTTGATGCTCTTATTATAGAGTATTGGGCTGCTAAATTTAGGGAAATGAGGCAGAGGGCTGGTAGAAACTATCTGGTTGCATGAGCTACTCTCTTGCTGTGTTGTCTTCAGAAATACATCATTGATGCAATTGGATAGCTTGGAAGGAACTGTAAAATCTGTGGGTGTGGTGTTATGATATGGATGTGTTTGTAGCTATGTTTCTCACCACTCAGAAAAAACTCAAGATGTTTTAAAACAAAGGACTTTTGAGGTCACCTAAATTTTAGCCGTATCATTTTAGAATGTCTGAATGCTTTGTTACTACTTCTGCTGGATGTTTTCTAACTCCCTTTCACTTTATTCCATTTTCCCACTTTTGGTTTTTCGCTTTTTTACTTCTTCATTCCTTTCTTCATAGTTTATGCCTTATAAATGTACTGCTTACCTGATCATAGATACTAAAAGAAGTTTCCAACTTTCCACTGTAGGGAAGCCATTTGGGGCCAGGGCTTCAGTGATCTCCAAATGTAGCAGCCACAACTATCCTTGGTTTGTTTGCAACTCAGAAATGTTTCATAGAGTCCTATGGGAGCTCCATGTCATGAACACTGCTCTTAAACTTTGCTTTAGGAGCTGCAACCATGAATGAAGAAAATATAGATGGAACAAATGGATGCAGTAAAGTCCGGACTGGTACTCAGAATGAAGCAGCATTACTTGCTTTGATGGAAAAGACTGGATACAACATGGTTCCCGAGGAAGTTCGGTGGATCCTTGGGAATCCTAGAGCCATCCACTATGAATACTGGGTGATGAAAAACCGACTGTGCTGATTCAAGTAAGAAATAATTGAGAACAGGCTGTGGGGATATACCAGAAAAGATTGATTTCAAGAAATATTTAGAAGGAATATAAGCAAGTTTTTGTAATTGATCAACTCTGCATCAAAGGAAGGACTCAGTGTTAAATCCCAAGTTTCCTGTTGTGACAATTTGGAGAAGGAATAATACATAATCCTTGTGGTGCCATTTATTGGTTGGCTGGATGAATTGATAGAGATAAAACAGGAAGGAACAGGTTTGGAAGATAAAATGACATTCAGTTCTGAATCTTGAATCTTGAATTCAAGATGCCAGTTGAAAATCTCGTTCTCAGTGCTAATTAGGCAAACTCAGTAGGATGTTTGATGCTCTTATTATAGAGTATTGGGCTGCTAAATTTAGGGAAATGAGGCAGAGGGCTGGTAGAAACTATCTGGTTGCATGAGCTACTCTCTTGCTGTGTTGTCTTCAGAAATACATCATTGATGCAATTGGATAGCTTGGAAGGAACTGTAAAATCTGTGGGTGTGGTGTTATGATATGGATGTGTTTGTAGCTATGTTTCTCACCACTCAGAAAAAACTCAAGATGTTTTAAAACAAAGGACTTTTGAGGTCACCTAAATTTTAGCCGTATCATTTTAGAATGTCTGAATGCTTTGTTACTACTTCTGCTGGATGTTTTCTAACTCCCTTTCACTTTATTCCATTTTCCCACTTTTGGTTTTTCGCTTTTTTACTTCTTCATTCCTTTCTTCATAGTTTATGCCTTATAAATGTACTGCTTACCTGATCATAGATACTAAAAGAAGTTTCCAACTTTCCACTGTAGGGAAGCCATTTGGGGCCAGGGCTTCAGTGATCTCCAAATGTAGCAGCCACAACTATCCTTGGTTTGTTTGCAACTCAGAAATGTTTCATAGAGTCCTATGGGAGCTCCATGTCATGAACACTGCTCTTAAACTTTGCTTTAGGAGCTGCAACCATGAATGAAGAAAATATAGATGGAACAAATGGATGCAGTAAAGTCCGGACTGGTACTCAGAATGAAGCAGCATTACTTGCTTTGATGGAAAAGACTGGATACAACATGGTTCAAGAAAATGGGCAGAGGAAGTTCGGTGGTCCACCTCCAGGTGTGGATTTGTTTATGTTCAAAACTTGAATCTTTAATGCAGTTATTTGCATTAGATATGTATCTCCACAAGTGTACCAAACAATGTTGATTTTTTTTTTTTTTTGGCCACTTCTATTGGTCTTTCATTTATTTATCTTTGTTCTTTGGCCTGTGCGGGCCTGCCTTTGTAGCGGCCTCTCTCGTCATAGAGCACTGGCTCTGGGTGTATGTGCTGCAGAGCTCCGGCTCGGTAGTTGGACACATTGGTCCAGCCGCTCCATGGCACGTGGGGTTTTCCTAGGCCAGGGATCGAACTGGCGCCCCTTGCACTGTAAGGCGGTGTCCTCACCCACTGGACCATCAGGGAAGCCCCCAAACAATGTTAAATAGCTCCTGTAACTACTTTCAGGCCTCAGCAATCATTTTTATTGTTGTGAAGGAAAAGAGGTAAATTGTATTTGTTATGCATGTCTTATTCTGAAAACTCTACTCTTGATTTAAGAAACTTGGTTCCTTAACTTAAAGTTAGGATTAGATGAGTGAGGAAAGTGGACTCTAGCTAGAAAAGGGGAGGTCGTTTGGGGAGGAATCTGAAAGAGTAACAAGAAAAGGAGTGGTGTCTGTACTAGATGCAAGCAGGTTATTAGATATAATGTTTTGCCTTTCCACCAATAGCCAATAGTTTCCTTGCTCAGAGCCCTCCAGTTAGCTTTCTGTCAGGCTTAAAAGAGAATCATGGCCTCTCACGACACTGATGGCTGCTTTGCTTATCATTTTATTCCTCCTTCCAGGATGCATTTCCCATACAGAACTGCATGCTCTGTGCTGTTCTGATATAACTAGTATTAAAAGCACTTGTTTTTCTTTTTTCTGATATATCCTCAAGGCTCATCCCTTCATTTATTTCAATCTCTGCTTACACTTCATGTGCTTAGAGAAGATTCATCTGATTACCCAGAGTATCAACTCTTCTGTGACTTTATTTTTCTTCATAGAACTTATTGCTCATTGTCATCTTTCTCTATTGAATATAAGCTTCATAAGGGAAGGAGAGTTCTAGTTTGTTCACTGTTGTATCCCCAACAATTATAATAGTGCGTGGCACATGGAAGGCTCACCGTAAATTTGTGGAATAAAGTATTGAATAGTAAACATAAATACGTTATTAGAATTTATTTGTCTGTTTATTTTGTTCTTTCAGGTTGGGAAGGTCCACCCCCACCTAGAGGCTGTGAGGTTTTTGTAGGAAAAATACCTCGTGATATGTATGAAGATGAGTTAGTTCCTGTATTTGAAAGAGCTGGAAAAATATATGAATTTAGACTTATGATGGAATTCAGTGGTGAAAACCGAGGTTATGCTTTTGTGATGTATACTACAAAAGAAGAAGCCCAGTTAGCCATCAGAATTCTTAATAATTACGAAATTCGACCAGGCAAGTTTATTGGTGTGTGTGTAAGCTTAGATAATTGCAGATTATTTATTGGGGCTATTCCAAAAGAAAAGAAGAAAGAAGAGATCTTGGATGAAATGAAGAAAGTTACAGAAGGAGTTGTAGATGTCATTGTTTACCCAAGTGCAACTGATAAGACCAAAAATCGCGGTTTTGCCTTCGTTGAGTATGAATCTCACAGAGCTGCTGCTATGGCTAGGAGGAAACTAATTCCAGGTAAACTACCCTTTTTCAAAAGTTAACCTTACTATACACATGGAAAAATGACAATACTTCTTAGATTAGTCTTTGAAAATATGTAGTGCCCTTGAAGAGGAATAGAGATTAAGAAAGAAAATCAAGTGATTCTAAAAGAATATGATCTTATAAAATGAGTCATTATTTATAATAATTCACTAATTTACTATATGTATACACTTTTTATTTTGCAGTTAGTTGTCCGATAAAAATACTAAGGACAATACCTAGTTCTTCTAATAAAGATCTATCTTTGAAGTGTATTTGTTCTTTTGACTCTTAAGATTAATTTCATCATAAGTCCTGTCTAGGTTCATGTTAGTAAAAACTTTTGTGTGAGTAGAAACTAATACTTTCCCAATATAATTATCTCTTCTGTGACTTTAATTTTTCTTCTTTTTTTAGAACTTATTGCTCATTGTCATCTTTCTCTATTGAATATAAGCTTCATAAGGGAAGGAGAGTTCTAGTTTGTTCACTGTTGTATCCCCAACAATTATAATAGTGCGTGGCACATGGAAGGCTCACCGTAAATTTGTGGAATAAAGTATTGAATAGTAAACATAAATACGTTATTAGAATTTATTTGTCTGTTTATTTTGTTCTTTCAGGTTGGGAAGGTCCACCCCCACCTAGAGGCTGTGAGGTTTTTGTAGGAAAAATACCTCGTGATATGTATGAAGATGAGTTAGTTCCTGTATTTGAAAGAGCTGGAAAAATATATGAATTTAGACTTATGATGGAATTCAGTGGTGAAAACCGAGGTTATGCTTTTGTGATGTATACTACAAAAGAAGAAGCCCAGTTAGCCATCAGAATTCTTAATAATTACGAAATTCGACCAGGCAAGTTTATTGGTGTGTGTGTAAGCTTAGATAATTGCAGATTATTTATTGGGGCTATTCCAAAAGAAAAGAAGAAAGAAGAGATCTTGGATGAAATGAAGAAAGTTACAGAAGGAGTTGTAGATGTCATTGTTTACCCAAGTGCAACTGATAAGACCAAAAATCGCGGTTTTGCCTTCGTTGAGTATGAATCTCACAGAGCTGCTGCTATGGCTAGGAGGAAACTAATTCCAGGTAAACTACCCTTTTTCAAAAGTTAACCTTACTATACACATGGAAAAATGACAATACTTCTTAGATTAGTCTTTGAAAATATGTAGTGCCCTTGAAGAGGAATAGAGATTAAGAAAGAAAATCAAGTGATTCTAAAAGAATATGATCTTATAAAATGAGTCATTATTTATAATAATTCACTAATTTACTATATGTATACACTTTTTATTTTGCAGTTAGTTGTCCGATAAAAATACTAAGGACAATACCTAGTTCTTCTAATAAAGATCTATCTTTGAAGTGTATTTGTTCTTTTGACTCTTAAGATTAATTTCATCATAAGTCCTGTCTAGGTTCATGTTAGTAAAAACTTTTGTGTGAGTAGAAAACTAATACTTTCCCAAATATAATAATATCTATTTGAGTTTCTGGCTCTTTGGGAAAAGTTTTACTTAATTTTGACTTTTATTTGTTTTAATTGTCTTCAGATTAATTTGCTGTTTTTTACAGGAACCTTCCAATTGTGGGGCCACACCATTCAGGTAGATTGGGCTGACCCAGAGAAAGAGGTTGATGAGGAAACCATGCAGAGAGTTAAAGTTCTCTATGTGCGAAATTTAATGATCTCAACTACAGAGGAAACAATTAAAGCAGAATTCAATAAATTCAAACCTGGTGCAGTTGAGCGAGTAAAGAAACTTAGAGACTATGCTTTTGTTCACTTTTTCAACCGAGAAGATGCAGTGGCAGCCATGTCTGTAATGAATGGAAAATGCATTGATGGAGCAAGTATTGAGGTAACACTGGCAAAACCTGTAAATAAAGAAAATACTTGGAGACAGCAGCTTAATGGTCAGATTAGTCCCAATTCTGAAAACCTGATTTTGTTTGCCAGCAAAGAAGAGAGTCACCCCAAAGCTCTAGGCAAGCCACCAACTCTTTCAGCTCGTCTCAATGGCCAGCATAGCCCAAGCCCCCCTGAAATGGAGAGATGCACTTACCCATTCTTTCCTGGAACAAAGCTTACTCCAATTAGTATGTATTCTTTAAAATCCAATCATTTCAGTTCTGCAGTAATGCATTTAGATTATTACTGCAACAAAAATAATTGGGCACCACCAGAATATTATTTATATTCAACAACAAGTCAAGATGGGAAAGTACTCTTGGTATATAAAATTGTTATTCCTGCTATTGCAAATGGATCCCAGAGTTACTTCATGCCAGACAAACTCTGTACTACGTTAGAAGATGCAAAGGAGCTGGCAGCCCAGTTTACATTACTTCATTTGGGTAAGTTTAAAAGTACTTTAAACATTATTGTAGAATATGAAATTAGGAAGTAGTAGTATAGATTATAAATTTATTTCTTTTGAACTCAACGTTAGTGGTGAGTATTTAACATAAATTTTACCTCAGTTTTGTGAGTTCATGCTCAATTTTTTTGAGACTTTTCTTCTGAATAATCATCCTATATCTAGCTTTTAAAATATTTATTACTTGGGGGGAACATTTGGTTGAGATTTACTGAAAGTTCATTAGCTTGTTTTATCAATTTACTGTTTTATAATACTAACACTAACTTGAAATAGTTTCCGTGTAAGTTACAGTATTGGGCTGACCCAGAGAAAGAGGTTGATGAGGAAACCATGCAGAGAGTTAAAGTTCTCTATGTGCGAAATTTAATGATCTCAACTACAGAGGAAACAATTAAAGCAGAATTCAATAAATTCAAACCTGGTGCAGTTGAGCGAGTAAAGAAACTTAGAGACTATGCTTTTGTTCACTTTTTCAACCGAGAAGATGCAGTGGCAGCCATGTCTGTAATGAATGGAAAATGCATTGATGGAGCAAGTATTGAGGTAACACTGGCAAAACCTGTAAATAAAGAAAATACTTGGAGACAGCAGCTTAATGGTCAGATTAGTCCCAATTCTGAAAACCTGATTTTGTTTGCCAGCAAAGAAGAGAGTCACCCCAAAGCTCTAGGCAAGCCACCAACTCTTTCAGCTCGTCTCAATGGCCAGCATAGCCCAAGCCCCCCTGAAATGGAGAGATGCACTTACCCATTCTTTCCTGGAACAAAGCTTACTCCAATTAGTATGTATTCTTTAAAATCCAATCATTTCAGTTCTGCAGTAATGCATTTAGATTATTACTGCAACAAAAATAATTGGGCACCACCAGAATATTATTTATATTCAACAACAAGTCAAGATGGGAAAGTACTCTTGGTATATAAAATTGTTATTCCTGCTATTGCAAATGGATCCCAGAGTTACTTCATGCCAGACAAACTCTGTACTACGTTAGAAGATGCAAAGGAGCTGGCAGCCCAGTTTACATTACTTCATTTGGGTAAGTTTAAAAGTACTTTAAACATTATTGTAGAATATGAAATTAGGAAGTAGTAGTATAGATTATAAATTTATTTCTTTTGAACTCAACGTTAGTGGTGAGTATTTAACATAAATTTTACCTCAGTTTTGTGAGTTCATGCTCAATTTTTTTGAGACTTTTCTTCTGAATAATCATCCTATATCTAGCTTTTAAAATATTTATTACTTGGGGGGAACATTTGGTTGAGATTTACTGAAAGTTCATTAGCTTGTTTTATCAATTTACTGTTTTATAATACTAACACTAACTTGAAATAGTTTCCGTGTAAGTTACAGTATTGGTTGCTTAAACCAGTTTATAAGAATGTTTCTACATCTTTGGTGAAGTCTACACAATAATTTTTTTTGAGGGCAGGGATAGGGAGTTGGTAAAATCAGAAGCATTTCTCATGAAACATGTGTAGACATAGCTTTATGCTCACCAATCTGGAAATCTGTCATTATTATTCATAAATGACAAAAAGCATCATTAAAGGATGTTTATGATCATTCTTTTTCTATAAAGCATTTGAGGGATAATTAAGCTTTGTACCGTATAGTAACTAAATATTTGGCACTGTGAAGGAAGAGGGAAGAGATGTACCATCACTGGTATTTTCCTCCTGCTGTTTTTTTTGACTGTTCAGGGTTAGTCTTTCCCCACTTAGCTTCCCTTGCATCAGCCTGTCTCATTTTTTAATGCAGTTGTACTTTTTCAGTTGGTTTTTACTTTGTGTCTGAAGTAATATTTATTAGAAAAGTAGTGGCTTATTGAAAGCTACAATTGAAAGGAAAGGTCTCCTACTAAGAATTACAGTTGTTCTTGACTATAATTGTCAAAGTGATAGCTTAAAATTGATTTGTTGTATAGTTGCAGAATCATACTACTGAAGATTCTATTTAAAATTGATATTCTCAAATTTGTTAAGAAAAGGAAATCAGGGAAAACTTTGTCATAGGGAGAGTAATTTTTGTGCATCATTACCAACTTGCTTATCCATCATGGACACTCAGATAGTAGTATGAATATTTTTAGGAGATTCTGATTTGTAGGTGGAGTCAGAATTTTATGGCTGAAGGGAGGTTCCCTATAATAAACTTTACAGCAGTGTCCTTGATAATTAGTTTGGAATTTAGGAATTTCATAATTAACTAAGTTGATAAAGTCATAGGTGTGATTTCTGTTAATGTACAAAATATTGGGTTGGCCAGAAAGTTCGTTCAAGTTTTTCTGTATGATGGTACTGGTATGCGTGAATTTGCTTCAGCCATGTCTGATTCTTTGCAAACTCATGGACTGTAGCCCACCAGGCTCCTGTCTGTAGGATTCTCCAGATAAAAATACGAGAGTGGGTTGCTATTGTCTTCTCCAGTTGATCCTCCCAACCTAAGGATTAAACCTGTGTCTCATGTCTCCTGCATTTGCAGGCTGGTTTTTAACCATTAGTGCAACCTTGGCAGCCAGAAGCCTGTATGATGGTACAGAAACACCTGAATGAACTTTGTGGCCAACTCAATAAAATCCTTCAGTTTTTCTTTTAATAAAGACAGTCTGAGTTAAAGATAAAATTAGGTGGATAGCAAATAATTAACATTGGTGTTCTTAGAGAAAATAGATCAAATTATTCTAAGTGGAATGTCAGGCATTAAGTTGCTGAGCGACATACTTCTACCTGAAACATATTTTATTTCTGTATCCATTTACTTTCCTTACAAATTTCAGTTTCCAAGATTCTTAAAGCAGTTTTTTTAGTTTGTCAGAGTTTCTGTGTAGACGTAGTTTACTCATCTGCTTTTAACTCCCTTTTTTTACTTTAGTCCTAGGGCCATAGTTAACTCCTATTCAACTGTGGTTCCCCAAAGAAAACCCCTGCTCAGTTATAGCATTTCCAGCCAGATTATGTTCATTAGGGATACACTTAACTTCAAGGAATGAAGTTCTTAGAGGGCTTAGACAGTGTGCCTTAGTCTTCTGTTACAGATTTTATCAACCTATATCAAATCTGCTTATATTAAAAGGTTGAACAGTTTCTCTTTTCTGTATTTTTTTCAGTTTCAATTCATCATCAGAGGCAAAAGTTAAATCAACTATATCAAATCTGCAGAATTTCGTTTTAAAAGCATCATGGACACTCAGATAGTAGTATGAATATTTTTAGGAGATTCTGATTTGTAGGTGGAGTCAGAATTTTATGGCTGAAGGGAGGTTCCCTATAATAAACTTTACAGCAGTGTCCTTGATAATTAGTTTGGAATTTAGGAATTTCATAATTAACTAAGTTGATAAAGTCATAGGTGTGATTTCTGTTAATGTACAAAATATTGGGTTGGCCAGAAAGTTCGTTCAAGTTTTTCTGTATGATGGTACTGGTATGCGTGAATTTGCTTCAGCCATGTCTGATTCTTTGCAAACTCATGGACTGTAGCCCACCAGGCTCCTGTCTGTAGGATTCTCCAGATAAAAATACGAGAGTGGGTTGCTATTGTCTTCTCCAGTTGATCCTCCCAACCTAAGGATTAAACCTGTGTCTCATGTCTCCTGCATTTGCAGGCTGGTTTTTAACCATTAGTGCAACCTTGGCAGCCAGAAGCCTGTATGATGGTACAGAAACACCTGAATGAACTTTGTGGCCAACTCAATAAAATCCTTCATTTTTTCTTTTAATAAAGACAGTCTGAGTTAAAGATAAAATTAGGTGGATAGCAAATAATTAACATTGGTGTTCTTAGAGAAAATAGATCAAATTATTCTAAGTGGAATGTCAGGCATTAAGTTGCTGAGCGACATACTTCTACCTGAAACATATTTTATTTCTGTATCCATTTACTTTCCTTACAAATTTCAGTTTCCAAGATTCTTAAAGCAGTTTTTTTAGTTTGTCAGAGTTTCTGTGTAGACGTAGTTTACTCATCTGCTTTTAACTCCCTTTTTTTACTTTAGTCCTAGGGCCATAGTTAACTCCTATTCAACTGTGGTTCCCCAAAGAAAACCCCTGCTCAGTTATAGCATTTCCAGCCAGATTATGTTCATTAGGGATACACTTAACTTCAAGGAATGAAGTTCTTAGAGGGCTTAGACAGTGTGCCTTAGTCTTCTGTTACAGATTTTATCAACCTATATCAAATCTGCTTATATTAAAAGGTTGAACAGTTTCTCTTTTCTGTATTTTTTTCAGTTTCAATTCATCATCAGAGGCAAAAGCTAATACACAGGACCGGAGGCCTTCTCTATAGATAGCACTGCAGAAATTGTGATTGACTAGAAATATGAGTGAAACTTGGGTTAAGAGACAACTAAGCAGGAAAAGAGAGAAAATTCAAGGCAGTGGAAGAATCAGAGATGAGGAGTCTAGGAACCTAACAAACATTAGGCCTTCAGAGGTCAGTAAAGTAGGGTCAGGAGCTATCGGTAGCTAGAAAGTTACATATTGCCAAAGGTCAGGTTAGGAATAGATTGAATACTGTTGGCAGCATTTTGGGTTGCTTGTACCTTTTGTTGACATTGGATCCTATTTATGTGCAGTTCCTTTAAATTAAGGTTGCAGTTTCGCTGGGTGGCTCAAGATTGAGATCAGTTCACTGGTGACAGTGGTGTGTTTTTAGAGGGAAAGAGGTGCTGTGTCATTGATGTTCTGTACGTTTCAAGCATTGGATTATTCCAAGATCTTTCAGAGATTGCTGCTGGTTCCTGAAATTCCTCAAATGTAGTTCATTAGGAATTAAATTATCATTTGGCTCTGTTTTCTTGAAGAATTTGAGTCTAATTTCCTATATAGTGAATTTAACTGTTGTTAATATTTTAAGGTGTTTTCTTTGGGTGTAGTATTTTTCAAAAATGTGCTTTGACATTCTTTGGTTACCCTTTCAGCTTTGATGCTATTTCATCAAATGATATGCTATTTATATACCATAATGATCTTTGGCTGTTCTATGCTATATAAATAATCACTTACCTTTCTGTCTCAGAGCTCATTAAACCATAGATTTTCAAAATTTCTTCATTAAGTTGCTGAGCGACATCTTCTACCTGAAACATATTTTATTTCTGTATCCATTTACTTTCCTTACAAATTTCAGTTTCCAAGATTCTTAAAGCAGTTTTTTTAGTTTGTCAGAGTTTCTGTGTAGACGTAGTTTACTCATCTGCTTTTAACTCCCTTTTTTTACTTTAGTCCTAGGGCCATAGTTAACTCCTATTCAACTGTGGTTCCCCAAAGAAAACCCCTGCTCAGTTATAGCATTTCCAGCCAGATTATGTTCATTAGGGATACACTTAACTTCAAGGAATGAAGTTCTTAGAGGGCTTAGACAGTGTGCCTTAGTCTTCTGTTACAGATTTTATCAACCTATATCAAATCTGCTTATATTAAAAGGTTGAACAGTTTCTCTTTTCTGTATTTTTTTCAGTTTCAATTCATCATCAGAGGCAAAAGCTAATACACAGGACCGGAGGCCTTCTCTATAGATAGCACTGCAGAAATTGTGATTGACTAGAAATATGAGTGAAACTTGGGTTAAGAGACAACTAAGCAGGAAAAGAGAGAAAATTCAAGGCAGTGGAAGAATCAGAGATGAGGAGTCTAGGAACCTAACAAACATTAGGCCTTCAGAGGTCAGTAAAGTAGGGTCAGGAGCTATCGGTAGCTAGAAAGTTACATATTGCCAAAGGTCAGGTTAGGAATAGATTGAATACTGTTGGCAGCATTTTGGGTTGCTTGTACCTTTTGTTGACATTGGATCCTATTTATGTGCAGTTCCTTTAAATTAAGGTTGCAGTTTCGCTGGGTGGCTCAAGATTGAGATCAGTTCACTGGTGACAGTGGTGTGTTTTTAGAGGGAAAGAGGTGCTGTGTCATTGATGTTCTGTACGTTTCAAGCATTGGATTATTCCAAGATCTTTCAGAGATTGCTGCTGGTTCCTGAAATTCCTCAAATGTAGTTCATTAGGAATTAAATTATCATTTGGCTCTGTTTTCTTGAAGAATTTGAGTCTAATTTCCTATATAGTGAATTTAACTGTTGTTAATATTTTAAGGTGTTTTCTTTGGGTGTAGTATTTTTCAAAAATGTGCTTTGACATTCTTTGGTTACCCTTTCAGCTTTGATGCTATTTCATCAAATGATATGCTATTTATATACCATAATGATCTTTGGCTGTTCTATGCTATATAAATAATCACTTACCTTTCTGTCTCAGAGCTCATTAAGAATGTGCTTTCACTATCTATGTTCATTTTAGCATCAACATGCCCATTTTTCAAGTCTGAAAAATAGACTTAATTTAGTTAAGTGACGATCTTTGGCATTGAGGGCTATATACGTATTTTCAGGCGAAAGCAGGCATCTATGTAAGTACTAAGATCAGAGTACTTCTGGTGACCACTTAGTGCTCGTAGTAGAATCCCAAATATTCTTGCTGTATAGTAACTTAAAATGAATTTTAAAATTTCTTTGGTTCATTTATAGTAAGATTTATTTAAGCAAAATATTTTAAGAGAAGCTGAAATCTGGGATTATTACCAAAATTGAACCCTTATTATTATTATTTCAAAGATAGAGACTGTCTTCATCTTCAGAACATCAGAGAGTAACCTCCCTGGAAACTCAGCACCCAGTCAACAGGATAAGAAGTTATCTATCACTTGGTTATACAGTGTTACAAAACTGTAATAAATGGGATACTCAGTGGTTTTAAGGACTTCCCTGGTGGCTCAGTGATAAAGAATCTACCTGCAGTGCAGGAGATGTGGGTTCTGTCCCTGTGTTGGGAGGATACCCTGAAGAAGGTAATGGCAACTCACTCCAGTATTTTTCCCTGCAAAATCCCAAGGACAGAAAAGCCTGGAGGACTACAGTTCATGACATCACAAAGAGGCAGGCATGACTTAGCAACTAAATCACCTCTACCACCAGTGAATTTAATGGGTAGAATACAAACTTGGAAACTAGGAGATAGGTTCTGTACTAAATATTTGATGTTTTTTTAGGAAAGAGGTGTGTTATCTTTGGGTCGTCAGAGATTGCTGCTGGTTCCTGAAATTCCTCAAATGTAGTTCATTAGGAATTAAATTATCATTTGGCTCTGTTTTCTTGAAGAATTTGAGTCTAATTTCCTATATAGTGAATTTAACTGTTGTTAATATTTTAAGGTGTTTTCTTTGGGTGTAGTATTTTTCAAAAATGTGCTTTGACATTCTTTGGTTACCCTTTCAGCTTTGATGCTATTTCATCAAATGATATGCTATTTATATACCATAATGATCTTTGGCTGTTCTATGCTATATAAATAATCACTTACCTTTCTGTCTCAGAGCTCATTAAGAATGTGCTTTCACTATCTATGTTCATTTTAGCATCAACATGCCCATTTTTCAAGTCTGAAAAATAGACTTAATTTAGTTAAGTGACGATCTTTGGCATTGAGGGCTATATACGTATTTTCAGGCGAAAGCAGGCATCTATGTAAGTACTAAGATCAGAGTACTTCTGGTGACCACTTAGTGCTCGTAGTAGAATCCCAAATATTCTTGCTGTATAGTAACTTAAAATGAATTTTAAAATTTCTTTGGTTCATTTATAGTAAGATTTATTTAAGCAAAATATTTTAAGAGAAGCTGAAATCTGGGATTATTACCAAAATTGAACCCTTATTATTATTATTTCAAAGATAGAGACTGTCTTCATCTTCAGAACATCAGAGAGTAACCTCCCTGGAAACTCAGCACCCAGTCAACAGGATAAGAAGTTATCTATCACTTGGTTATACAGTGTTACAAAACTGTAATAAATGGGATACTCAGTGGTTTTAAGGACTTCCCTGGTGGCTCAGTGATAAAGAATCTACCTGCAGTGCAGGAGATGTGGGTTCTGTCCCTGTGTTGGGAGGATACCCTGAAGAAGGTAATGGCAACTCACTCCAGTATTTTTCCCTGCAAAATCCCAAGGACAGAAAAGCCTGGAGGACTACAGTTCATGACATCACAAAGAGGCAGGCATGACTTAGCAACTAAATCACCTCTACCACCAGTGAATTTAATGGGTAGAATACAAACTTGGAAACTAGGAGATAGGTTCTGTACTAAATATTTGATGTATGGAAACATCTTGGGTCATTCAGTATCACATCTTTTTGCATAGCCTTTTCTGTCATAATTTTTATCTATTTAATGATCATCAGGCTATCAATGCGAATAATTCTGCTTTTCCTAAAACTTTGCCTCTGTTTTGAATCTGGGCCTTCCAGTATTGCCTTGGCTTTCCTCTGGAGGATTCTTCACCATTTAGGAGATAAAAATCAAGGAGATAAAGGAAAGTCCTAGTTTTGAAGGAGAGAAGTGCTGGGAAATGCTTACTGGAAGAAGGGAGGTTGTTTCAGTGTATGTTGATAATTTATTCTTGTTAAATAACTTATTGACACACAACTCTACAAAAGACATTTCTTTTCTCATTTCTGTGTAATACAAGTTGTAGTTTTTTACTTGAATGACCACCTAAAACTTTTAAAACAGGAGTGAAGAACCTCTGTCATGAACCAGCTTGTGCCATAGATTTAATTTTACCTGACTTTGGAGCTGTTGTTTTGGCCATGGCTGATGAAATTTAAAGAATTAACCTTTTTTAATGCCTCCCTTGTGTTAATTGTAGGTTATTAAGCAGTCTGGACCTAAAGATAAAGAAAAGATAGTGTTGGCTATGAAGGAGTCACATCTGCTGAGGGAGGCAGAGGCATGAAGTCTTCATAGGTTACTTTGGGAGTACAGAGATGTGCTTTGGTGATTCAGTCACATTTTAAGAATAAGAGATATAGAGAAGGTGTGGACTTCTTAATTGAAATTTCATCAGTCCTGCTTTTGAAACTTTTATGGATATTTTCTTTCTCTTTTGGTACATCTATGTTGACTGTGCTTGCTTTTCTCTCAGTGGTTTTAAGGACTTCTGGGAGGAAAAACCCTGCAAGGAGATGTGGGTTCTGTCCCTGTGTTGGGAGGATACCCTGAAGAAGGTAATGGCAACTCACTCCAGTATTTTTCCCTGCAAAATCCCAAGGACAGAAAAGCCTGGAGGACTACAGTTCATGACATCACAAAGAGGCAGGCATGACTTAGCAACTAAATCACCTCTACCACCAGTGAATTTAATGGGTAGAATACAAACTTGGAAACTAGGAGATAGGTTCTGTACTAAATATTTGATGTATGGAAACATCTTGGGTCATTCAGTATCACATCTTTTTGCATAGCCTTTTCTGTCATAATTTTTATCTATTTAATGATCATCAGGCTATCAATGCGAATAATTCTGCTTTTCCTAAAACTTTGCCTCTGTTTTGAATCTGGGCCTTCCAGTATTGCCTTGGCTTTCCTCTGGAGGATTCTTCACCATTTAGGAGATAAAAATCAAGGAGATAAAGGAAAGTCCTAGTTTTGAAGGAGAGAAGTGCTGGGAAATGCTTACTGGAAGAAGGGAGGTTGTTTCAGTGTATGTTGATAATTTATTCTTGTTAAATAACTTATTGACACACAACTCTACAAAAGACATTTCTTTTCTCATTTCTGTGTAATACAAGTTGTAGTTTTTTACTTGAATGACCACCTAAAACTTTTAAAACAGGAGTGAAGAACCTCTGTCATGAACCAGCTTGTGCCATAGATTTAATTTTACCTGACTTTGGAGCTGTTGTTTTGGCCATGGCTGATGAAATTTAAAGAATTAACCTTTTTTAATGCCTCCCTTGTGTTAATTGTAGGTTATTAAGCAGTCTGGACCTAAAGATAAAGAAAAGATAGTGTTGGCTATGAAGGAGTCACATCTGCTGAGGGAGGCAGAGGCATGAAGTCTTCATAGGTTACTTTGGGAGTACAGAGATGTGCTTTGGTGATTCAGTCACATTTTAAGAATAAGAGATATAGAGAAGGTGTGGACTTCTTAATTGAAATTTCATCAGTCCTGCTTTTTGAAACTTTTATGGATATTTTCTTTCTCTTTTTTGGTACATCTATGTTGACTGTGCTTGCTTTTTCTCTGCAAGGAATTTTTTTCTTAGATGAATCCATTCTGATTTGTGTAGACCGTTTTATGTGTGAATATTCATCTTTTTTTATATCTTCTATACTTTTTCAGCATTCATTTTGTGGCTGACTTGCATATTACTTCTCATATTTGGCTTTGTAATTACATATATCATTAGAATCTTTTTTTTTCTGGTCATTGAGCACTAAAATATTTAATACATATATTCTAAGCATGATGGCCATTATGTTTGCTATCCCTTTAATAACATTTAAAGATTTGAGGATTAGGTTTCTTTGTTGTTACTTGTAACTTGGTTGAAAGTTATGAAATAGAAGACACAGCAAGATGAAGGAATACTATTCTGAGACTTTTCATCTGAAAAATAGTTGATACTGTTTTCTAATCTATCATTATTTCCAGATTGATGAACAGAAATGCAAAACTAAAATTTTGATTTAAAAAATTTGCCAATAAATTGCTCTGAACTAAAGAGAAGCCTTCTCTAGTTTTGTAAATTGAAGAAATTTTAGGAGACACCTAAGTTACATAAAATATAATGGTTATATTATAGTGAAATGTTTATTATAAATATAGAAGAAAAATAGTAACTTTTAGAAAATTCTTTTATTTCCATTTTCAATTACAGAGCTAACTTTTATACTATTTCAAACTTATATTTTAAAGAACAAAAGCAGTTTGTTCCATTCGCTTTAAAACTCACCTAGTTAAGTGGGATGAGTTCCAAAATTTTATACATTAATTTGTTTTCATATGACCAAGTGGTGAGATGAAAATTCCATTAACTCAACTATGTGTCTTTGACCCTCTGAGAGGGTCCAGTGTTCATGAATCTGTGTTTCTGTTCCTCTTGAAGCTTACAGTTTTTCTTTTCCAGAAGATCATCAAAATGAGTAATCAAGTAAAACAAGCTGTCAACTTCTTGACAGCTTTGTTGTGAGCTGCCAACAGAATGTGACTTTGAAATGGTCCACCTTTGAGGACTTCTTAATTGCTCTTTTTGGTACTTTCTTTTTGGTACATCTATGTTGACTGTGCTTGCTTTTTCTCTGCAAGGAATTTTTTTCTTAGATGAATCCATTCTGATTTGTGTAGACCGTTTTATGTGTGAATATTCATCTTTTTTTATATCTTCTATACTTTTTCAGCATTCATTTTGTGGCTGACTTGCATATTACTTCTCATATTTGGCTTTGTAATTACATATATCATTAGAATCTTTTTTTTTCTGGTCATTGAGCACTAAAATATTTAATACATATATTCTAAGCATGATGGCCATTATGTTTGCTATCCCTTTAATAACATTTAAAGATTTGAGGATTAGGTTTCTTTGTTGTTACTTGTAACTTGGTTGAAAGTTATGAAATAGAAGACACAGCAAGATGAAGGAATACTATTCTGAGACTTTTCATCTGAAAAATAGTTGATACTGTTTTCTAATCTATCATTATTTCCAGATTGATGAACAGAAATGCAAAACTAAAATTTTGATTTAAAAAATTTGCCAATAAATTGCTCTGAACTAAAGAGAAGCCTTCTCTAGTTTTGTAAATTGAAGAAATTTTAGGAGACACCTAAGTTACATAAAATATAATGGTTATATTATAGTGAAATGTTTATTATAAATATAGAAGAAAAATAGTAACTTTTAGAAAATTCTTTTATTTCCATTTTCAATTACAGAGCTAACTTTTATACTATTTCAAACTTATATTTTAAAGAACAAAAGCAGTTTGTTCCATTCGCTTTAAAACTCACCTAGTTAAGTGGGATGAGTTCCAAAATTTTATACATTAATTTGTTTTCATATGACCAAGTGGTGAGATGAAAATTCCATTAACTCAACTATGTGTCTTTGACCCTCTGAGAGGGTCCAGTGTTCATGAATCTGTGTTTCTGTTCCTCTTGAAGCTTACAGTTTTTCTTTTCCAGAAGATCATCAAAATGAGTAATCAAGTAAAACAAGCTGTCAACTTCTTGACAGCTTTGTTGTGAGCTGCCAACAGAATGTGACTTTGAAATGGTCCACCTTTGAGGACTTTGGTGCTTTCACCTCTAAAATATCAGGGTTTTACTTGATGACCTCTAAAAGGTTTCCTCCCCCTATTTATGGTTTTGTTTATGATATGATACAAACTCTGTAAAGAACTGAAAATGATGCTTGAATTTTCCTTACATATACTGAGATAGAATTCAAATAGTTAAAATCAAGAGCTGCTTTTATCAGAATTAACTCTTTTCTCAGTTTAATATTCCTTTATTTTATGTGATTCAAAACTTATATTTGTCTACTTCACAGCAGAGCAGCTAGATTAGAAAATGAGTTACCTACTTCATTTTCATGACAAGTCATTATTTTTTGCCTGGAGAGGGGAATAGCAACCCTTTCCAGTATTTTTGCCTGGAAAATCCCATGGATGGAGGAGCCTGGCGGGCTAGAGTCTGTGGGGTTGCAATGAGTTGGACATGACTGAGCAACTGACACACATACACACACACACAATTACTTTTTGTTTCTTTCCTTGCATTTATCTATTAATTATAATGAAAACCAAGATTTTATACAATAGCCTAATTACTTAACAGTTTGGAAATTAGTTTTGTGTTTTTTTGTAACAGAGAATCTAGGCAATTAATGATGTATATTAAAGCATATGTGACAAGTGTTTATTTCATAGTTATGTTATTAACTGAAAAATGTGATCGTGTGATTTCGTTTAAACACTTATTTAGTCATGCTTGATCTTCTATCCTACAGTTTCTTAGTGTCTTTGGTTAATACATTCCTAAAATTGTTTTTCTAATATAATAGTTTTAATAGTAGCTACTTGTTTTTCATGATAATATATGATATTTTCATTTAGTATTTAAAAAAAACATGGCTTGTAATTTTTCCTCTTTTGTGTTAAAGGCCATTGTAAATATTGTGTATGTACATTTTTAGGTGTCAGCAACAACTCAGAGTTCTGCCACATGGTATATCCTAAATGTATTTTTCAGTGTGGCTTTAAAATGAGTTTTAATGTTGTGTCGATTTTTTTTCTCTCCTGTAAGTCTTATTTTGGGAGTTTAGAATAGTGAAAATTTGTGTAAAAGCTGCGTTATTGTGCATGTATTTCTGCTTCCTGTTTAATATTTAGTAGACAGTAATTGGTAATGCTGGAGAATGAGTGGGCCAGTGAATGGGGATAGAAGATGTTTTAGAAAAATGGTTTTACTGTGAAAAGATGATTTGTGCTTGAATTTTCCTTACATATACTGAGATAGAATTCAAATAGTTAAAATCAAGAGCTGCTTTTATCAGAATTAACTCTTTTCTCAGTTTAATATTCCTTTATTTTATGTGATTCAAAACTTATATTTGTCTACTTCACAGCAGAGCAGCTAGATTAGAAAATGAGTTACCTACTTCATTTTCATGACAAGTCATTATTTTTTGCCTGGAGAGGGGAATAGCAACCCTTTCCAGTATTTTTGCCTGGAAAATCCCATGGATGGAGGAGCCTGGCGGGCTAGAGTCTGTGGGGTTGCAATGAGTTGGACATGACTGAGCAACTGACACACATACACACACACACAATTACTTTTTGTTTCTTTCCTTGCATTTATCTATTAATTATAATGAAAACCAAGATTTTATACAATAGCCTAATTACTTAACAGTTTGGAAATTAGTTTTGTGTTTTTTTGTAACAGAGAATCTAGGCAATTAATGATGTATATTAAAGCATATGTGACAAGTGTTTATTTCATAGTTATGTTATTAACTGAAAAATGTGATCGTGTGATTTCGTTTAAACACTTATTTAGTCATGCTTGATCTTCTATCCTACAGTTTCTTAGTGTCTTTGGTTAATACATTCCTAAAATTGTTTTTCTAATATAATAGTTTTAATAGTAGCTACTTGTTTTTCATGATAATATATGATATTTTCATTTAGTATTTAAAAAAAACATGGCTTGTAATTTTTCCTCTTTTGTGTTAAAGGCCATTGTAAATATTGTGTATGTACATTTTTAGGTGTCAGCAACAACTCAGAGTTCTGCCACATGGTATATCCTAAATGTATTTTTCAGTGTGGCTTTAAAATGAGTTTTAATGTTGTGTCGATTTTTTTTCTCTCCTGTAAGTCTTATTTTGGGGAGTTTAGAATAGTGAAAATTTGTGTAAAAGCTGCGTTATTGTGCATGTATTTCTGCTTCCTGTTTAATATTTAGTAGACAGTAATTGGTAATGCTGGAGAATGAGTGGGCCAGTGAATGGGGATAGAAGATGTTTTAGAAAAATGGTTTTACTGTGATGAATTTATTCAAGTGATGATTTGTGCTTTTAACCACTTTAAAATTAAACAGTTTCAGTTACTTCCAGTTCTTTTGGTCAGGATTAAATATAGTATCTACTCTTACTAATTAATTTCAGATATATTATCTATCCTAGAGCAATTCATCCGCTATCCTAGAATGATACGTATTCTATCCAAGACCTGATAGTGAGTTACCTCTTAGTAGAGTACAGTTGCTTCTGGAGATTTAAAACAAAATAAACTGTACTTTCCCCAACTAGTTAGAATCTCTGAATTGCCAAAATTTTAATAACAACTTGAATTTTCTTGCCCTTAAGTTGGTAATATTTGATTGGATCTTATTAGTTACATGTGGGCCATTACTTACAGCAAGTGACATTTGCATTATAAAAATGACCTGTGTATTGACTTTTATATTTACTATTTTTCCTATTTTAAGAAAATGATATTTTTGGCTAACTATATATCTTTATGCATTGCTGTTAGTAAATATATACCACATTGATAATGATTTCTTCTATAAAGGTATTTATAACTTTCAGTTAAAAAAGCATACTGAATGCAATCATTAGAAAACATCTGTTTAATTGTATTGCCTGATAATTTGATAAGTGTACTCTGAACTTCCTCATTTCTTACATAGTATATTTTAAACAGTATAAGTTGATTTTTATACACAAAGTAATCAAGAATAAATGAGCTTGAATAAATAAAAATTATAACAAAAATAGTTTCTTTTAGTATTTAAAAAGAATTGCTTGTAATTTTTCCTCTTTTGTGTTAAAGGCCATTGTAAATATTGTGTATGTACATTTTTAGGTGTCAGCAACAACTCAGAGTTCTGCCACATGGTATATCCTAAATGTATTTTTCAGTGTGGCTTTAAAATGAGTTTTAATGTTGTGTCGATTTTTTTTCTCTCCTGTAAGTCTTATTTTGGGGAGTTTAGAATAGTGAAAATTTGTGTAAAAGCTGCGTTATTGTGCATGTATTTCTGCTTCCTGTTTAATATTTAGTAGACAGTAATTGGTAATGCTGGAGAATGAGTGGGCCAGTGAATGGGGATAGAAGATGTTTTAGAAAAATGGTTTTACTGTGATGAATTTATTCAAGTGATGATTTGTGCTTTTAACCACTTTAAAATTAAACAGTTTCAGTTACTTCCAGTTCTTTTGGTCAGGATTAAATATAGTATCTACTCTTACTAATTAATTTCAGATATATTATCTATCCTAGAGCAATTCATCCGCTATCCTAGAATGATACGTATTCTATCCAAGACCTGATAGTGAGTTACCTCTTAGTAGAGTACAGTTGCTTCTGGAGATTTAAAACAAAATAAACTGTACTTTCCCCAACTAGTTAGAATCTCTGAATTGCCAAAATTTTAATAACAACTTGAATTTTCTTGCCCTTAAGTTGGTAATATTTGATTGGATCTTATTAGTTACATGTGGGCCATTACTTACAGCAAGTGACATTTGCATTATAAAAATGACCTGTGTATTGACTTTTATATTTACTATTTTTCCTATTTTAAGAAAATGATATTTTTGGCTAACTATATATCTTTATGCATTGCTGTTAGTAAATATATACCACATTGATAATGATTTCTTCTATAAAGGTATTTATAACTTTCAGTTAAAAAAGCATACTGAATGCAATCATTAGAAAACATCTGTTTAATTGTATTGCCTGATAATTTGATAAGTGTACTCTGAACTTCCTCATTTCTTACATAGTATATTTTAAACAGTATAAGTTGATTTTTATACACAAAGTAATCAAGAATAAATGAGCTTGAATAAATAAAAATTATAAACTAGGGTATACAACTCCAGTTTCTTTTATACAGTAGTTACCTGGTGACCTTTACTTTTTCTTTTGTGTATTTTGATTTTCTTTTGTTATATTTTCTAAGGATGTTATTTCTGGAAATGCTTTCCTTTTTTTATTTTGCTTTTACTTCTTGCTTTTTCTTGTAATCCTCTTTTATAGGTGAATTTTCATAAGACTGCAAGCCCATGAAATTAATTTTTCTCTAAAATTTTTTATTATAACATACATATTCCAGTTTGCTTGTTTACTGGCCTAATTAGGGAGTAAAAAAATTTGCAGCTGATGTGTCTAAGTGTGTATAGATTCTATTCCTTCTGCTGCTGTGTTAATTTTGGTCCAAAGGTGAACAAATATGTTGTGACAGATTTATGAAAATACAGTTTCCCCCTGCTATCCAAAGTAGAGCTGTTCCTATGAACCTTTTGTAAGCCAAAATAGCATAAAGCAAAGAGACTTAGGACACATCTTGCTCACACGTACACAAGGTAAATCAAGGCAAAGCACAAATGCTCACCAACACAGTTCTAAGATCCTGAAGGCTTGATGCTGAGATACTGTTGTTCTGGGGCAAGGAGCTTCTCTGTGCCAGTCTGGATGTTCAGGCTGTGTGCTGTCTTTATAGTGGAATTGCTACAGAACAAATTTGCCTTTTTCCATAGAAGGGAAAATCCTCTTTGGATTTCTTTTGGTTAGCAGAAACAGATATTAATGTATGGTGTAAAGTGAACTTTCAAAAAGTGGGGGGTACCTGTATTGGATAACATGGGACACAGAATTTAAAAAGTTGCAGCTGAGCCATTATGAGTCTTTGGTTTAAAATTGTATTCTGTGCTGTAAAGTTATAATTATTACCAAAAGCAACATAATTCAGAGAAATGTCTATTAATTTGAATGTCTCACTTGTGTGTTTAAGTGTCTTCATCTATTTTCTTGAGAGATCACATATCGTTTCCTAAAGTGATTCCTAGGTCTGAAATTTTAGGTAGACCAATTATAGAAATAATGAAGATACCAGACCACTGAAAAGATCTTTCTCTTAAGAACTAGGGAGAAAGGGGAAATACCGAGCAAAAACAGGATTTCTTACCCTGCGAAAGCACTCTCTTAGCTTCTGAGGGGTATTTATAAATATGATATAGTTTGGTTGTTTTCCTTCTTTATTTCTTATATTTTTTCTATGATTTACTGACTTAAGATTTTTAAGTTCTGGTATTGAAATACATCTAGGATAACTGACTGTAGGCTCTGTTCTTTTTACAGTTACCAGTTTCTTGTTTATGCATCAGTGTTTTATTGTAAATCTTACTTTTGCTGATTTTAAGAAAAAATGTTTGTACTTTTATTTATTTATTTAATTATTTATGCTTTTTGTGGTTTATGCCACAAGCAGGGCGTGGCACATTAGTGAACATGATTTGAGGAGGATGATTAGCAGCCTTTCTCATCAGTTCTCTTAAGGCCTTGGCAAGCACGTTGAGGTCAGCCAGTCTTTGATTTAAATTGGTAAGATAAGGTAAATTTCATTGCTTTGCGATTTTGTCTTGAGTTTTTAGGCAGTATTGATTTTTATTTTCAGTTGTTTAGTCTGATGTTCTATTTTAAAAGCTTTTATATGACAAGAATTTCTACAGCCAACTAGCAAATGTTTATATTTAGATATCAGGTATGAATAAATTGAAACCAAGTAATAAATTCCAAGTGTCACTGACTTGCTTATTTAGTTATAGTTATCCTAGAGTTCTTTAAATATATAGTTCATCAACTTTCAGGGAATTTGTGTACATTCTAAAGCCCTACTATAAAAATCTAATTTAGAAAACAGATGAAAAGATGTTTAACTTCCCCTCAGCTCAGTTTCTTACTGGGGAGAGGTAACACTGTCTCATATTGATGGAGCAGGCTGATCTAAGTAGAATATTAATCCTGCCATTATCTTTTCTATTTCATTTTCACTAATGATGGGCTATGCACTATAGTTCCTGTCATTCCCTGAAGGATATGAGGTGGTTTATTAAAAATAAATGAAAGTGAAAAAAAATGGTAAAAATATAAAAGTATTTAAATCTTAAAAAGTGAAGGAATTAAGGCAATGGGAAATTATAAATAGGGAAAGAAACCTAAGCAAAACTAAACAATATATTGGTTAGGGATGAAGGAATATATGGCAAAACTAAAGGAAAGCAAGAGCAAGGAAATGGTAAACACTTAAAAAATTAGGATATTAATTACTTTAAGAATTAAGAGGGGAATCTGAAAGGGTTGCAAGAGAGAATTTCTGTGTTGAAGTGTTCTGTTTCTAAACTTGTGTGATGAGTGCATGGTTTTATTTTTAAAATAATGTTGCCTGAACAAGGACCTACTGTACAGTACAGGGAACTCTGCTTAATGTTATGTGGAAGCCTGGATGGGAGGAGAGTTTTGGGGAGAATGGATACATTTATATGTATGCTGAGTCCCTTTCCTGTTCACCTAAAACTATCACAGCATTGTTAAAAGAGCTGTATCCCAATACAAAACTAAAAGTTTAAAAATTATTTTGACTGTACATCTGTAGTTTATACCTTCATACATTACTTATAAAATATAACATACTTTATAATTACATAAGTAATGTGGCAAAGAATGAAAGACAACCACCCAGTAGTAAAAACCTGAGTAATTTTGTCAAAACCAGAATGAGTGTCATTCTACTTTAGAGATTGTCATACTAACATACAGGTGACCCTGGAACAACATGGGTTTGAATTGTGTGGGTCTGCTCTTGCGGAGTTTTTCCGTAGTAATGTTACGGTACTACAAGGTCTGAGGTTGATTGAATCTGCAGATGTAGAGGACTGACTATAAGGTATATGCCGATTTTCAACTGGGCAGAGGCTCAGCACAGAACCCCTGTTTTGCCTGTAATTCAAGGCAAAATAGGAAAGTTATGTAGTATTCAGACAAAATAATTTTATTCTGCTCAGGCTATACCTGGAATGTTTTGTTTGTGTTTCGGCACCAGCATTTAATTAAACCTTGACAACTGAGGAAGACTTGGAAACTCTGTAATAAGTTAAAAGGAAAAAAAGGTTTAACAAAAAAAAAGTGTTTTGAGGTCTGTATAGTCTGTAAATACAATACAGTGTTTATAGGAAGATAAGATTGCTGTGTTCAAACGCATGAACGGCTGACAGATGGAAGAGAAACTTCAGTATGGTGCTCTAGGAATTGGAATTACGTCTAATGGAGGCAAGTTTCAGAGATAGTTATAGAAAAATTAAAAAAAAAAAATAACACTTAAAAATTAGGATATTAATTACTTTAAGAATTAAGAGGGGAATCTGAAAGGGTTGCAAGAGAGAATTTCTGTGTTGAAGTGTTCTGTTTCTAAACTTGTGTGATGAGTGCATGGTTTTATTTTTAAAATAATGTTGCCTGAACAAGGACCTACTGTACAGTACAGGGAACTCTGCTTAATGTTATGTGGAAGCCTGGATGGGAGGAGAGTTTTGGGGAGAATGGATACATTTATATGTATGCTGAGTCCCTTTCCTGTTCACCTAAAACTATCACAGCATTGTTAAAAGAGCTGTATCCCAATACAAAACTAAAAGTTTAAAAATTATTTTGACTGTACATCTGTAGTTTATACCTTCATACATTACTTATAAAAATATAACATACTTTATAATTACATAAGTAATGTGGCAAAGAATGAAAGACAACCACCCAGTAGTAAAAACCTGAGTAATTTTGTCAAAACCAGAATGAGTGTCATTCTACTTTAGAGATTGTCATACTAACATACAGGTGACCCTGGAACAACATGGGTTTGAATTGTGTGGGTCTGCTCTTGCGGAGTTTTTCCGTAGTAATGTTACGGTACTACAAGGTCTGAGGTTGATTGAATCTGCAGATGTAGAGGACTGACTATAAGGTATATGCCGATTTTCAACTGGGCAGAGGCTCAGCACAGAACCCCTGTTTTGCCTGTAATTCAAGGCAAAATAGGAAAGTTATGTAGTATTCAGACAAAATAATTTTATTCTGCTCAGGCTATACCTGGAATGTTTTGTTTGTGTTTCGGCACCAGCATTTAATTAAACCTTGACAACTGAGGAAGACTTGGAAACTCTGTAATAAGTTAGGACAGTGAACAACAAAAGTGTTGAGGTCTGTTTAGTCTGTAAATACAATACAGTGTTTATAGGAAGATAAGATTGCTGTGTTCAAACGCATGAACGGCTGACAGATGGAAGAGAAACTTCAGTATGGTGCTCTAGGAATTGGAATTACGTCTAATGGAGGCAAGTTTCAGGAAGATAGATTATGATTGAATATAACATGGGGCCATGTTACACATATGTACAAAAAGGAAAAAACTTTAATTTTTTAACATTTAGTTTAAAATGGTTTAAGAATTTATTGAAATATAGTTGACTTGTGATATTATGTTAGTCTCAGGTGTTCAGTATAGTAATTTAATATTGTAGACTATACTGCATATCAAACTGTTATAAAATACTGCTGTATTCCCTGTGCTATGCATCACATTTTTTTAACTTACATTATACCTAATAGCTTGTGCCTCTTAAATCTGTTTATGTTGTTAAATAAATATATGGAGGGAGGCAGGATTCTTTACTGGGCTATTTTTTTTTCTTTTAATTTTTGGTCTCTTTTATTTATTTATTTTTAAAAATTTCGTTCATCTTTATTCTTTGGCTTGTGTGGACGTCCGATTGCAGTGGCCTTCAACCTTGCAGAGCACCGGCTCTGGGCACGTGCACTCCAGAGCGCTGGCTCGTAATTGGACACACCAGTGGAGCCACTCTGCAGCACATGGGATCTTCCTGGGCCAGGGATCGAACTGGTGCCCCTTGCACTGCAAGGTGGACTCTTTACCCACTGGACCACTAGAGAAACCCTTTACTGGGCAATTCTGGGCAAATCAGAATTACCTTAATATTACTTGGAGTATATTAGCCTTGTTGTTTTTGATGTCTTCTGAAAAATTTACCTTTTTTGCAGACTTTGAGTTAAGAAAGTTTATTATTAGAATTCTCTTTCCTATCATATGAGTAACCTTTGTTATTACTCTCCAGTCCTGCAGGTTTGTTGTTTTTATTTTCTGTTTGTTAGCTGGCAGCTGGCTGACTGTTGTATGCGTGTTTAGTTCAGTCCTGTCCAGCTCTTTTGACGCAGTCCTCAGGAAAAAAACTTGCTGAAACTCTGTAATAAGTTAGGACAGTGAACAACAAAAGTGTTGAGGTCTGTTTAGTCTGTAAATACAATACAGTGTTTATAGGAAGATAAGATTGCTGTGTTCAAACGCATGAACGGCTGACAGATGGAAGAGAAACTTCAGTATGGTGCTCTAGGAATTGGAATTACGTCTAATGGAGGCAAGTTTCAGGAAGATAGATTATGATTGAATATAACATGGGGCCATGTTACACATATGTACAAAAAGGAAAAAACTTTAATTTTTTAACATTTAGTTTAAAATGGTTTAAGAATTTATTGAAATATAGTTGACTTGTGATATTATGTTAGTCTCAGGTGTTCAGTATAGTAATTTAATATTGTAGACTATACTGCATATCAAACTGTTATAAAATACTGCTGTATTCCCTGTGCTATGCATCACATTTTTTTAACTTACATTATACCTAATAGCTTGTGCCTCTTAAATCTGTTTATGTTGTTAAATAAATATATGGAGGGAGGCAGGATTCTTTACTGGGCTATTTTTTTTTCTTTTAATTTTTGGTCTCTTTTATTTATTTATTTTTAAAAATTTCGTTCATCTTTATTCTTTGGCTTGTGTGGACGTCCGATTGCAGTGGCCTTCAACCTTGCAGAGCACCGGCTCTGGGCACGTGCACTCCAGAGCGCTGGCTCGTAATTGGACACACCAGTGGAGCCACTCTGCAGCACATGGGATCTTCCTGGGCCAGGGATCGAACTGGTGCCCCTTGCACTGCAAGGTGGACTCTTTACCCACTGGACCACTAGAGAAACCCTTTACTGGGCAATTCTGGGCAAATCAGAATTACCTTAATATTACTTGGAGTATATTAGCCTTGTTGTTTTTGATGTCTTCTGAAAAATTTACCTTTTTTGCAGACTTTGAGTTAAGAAAGTTTATTATTAGAATTCTCTTTCCTATCATATGAGTAACCTTTTGTTATTACTCTCCAGTCCTGCAGGTTTGTTGTTTTTATTTTCTGTTTGTTAGCTGGCAGCTGGCTGACTGTTGTATGCGTGTTTAGTCGCTCAGTCCTGTCCAGCTCTTTTTGACCGCATGGAGTATAACCCATCAGGTTCCTCTACATTGGATTTTTCCAGGCAGTAATACTGGAGCAGATTTCCATTTCCTGCTGCAGGTGACCCAGGGATCGAACCCACATCTCTTGCGTCTCCTGCATTGGCAGGTGGTTTCTTTACCACTGCACCACCTATTAATACGAATGTTCATGGAACAGATATTTACTGAGCACTGTGCTGTGTATGAAGTCCTGAGGATCGCTGTAGTGAATCACAGTTGCTGCCTTCATAGAGTTTACATGTGAAGATTTCTGTAGTTATATTTTTGTTTTTTATTTTACTGTGATCAGAAAGTAGATTATGGATCATTTCGGTCCTTTATCATCTGTTTTTTAATGATCAGTTGAAATAAATAATTCATGCCTGACTAAAAAGAGTTTGTTTCCATTGTTAATTGTAGTGTACTGGTTTGTTAGGATTTCTCTGGCAAAGTACCACAATCTGTTTGGATTGAGCAACAGAAAGTTATTTCCCCACATTTCTGGATGCTTAGAAATAAAAAATCAAGGTGTTGGTTCCTTCTAAAGCTGGTAGGGGAGAATTCCATTGCCTCTTTTAGCTTCTAGTGTCTGCCAGCAGTCCTTTAATTTGTTGGCTTATAGGTGCATCACTGTAGCCTCTGCCTTTGTTGGATATGGTTATCTTCTATGTCTTCACGTGGGAGTCTCCTCTTTGTGTTTCTCTATTCCTGTCAGGATATTAAGCATACTAGATTAAGGACGCCCACTATGAGCTTCCTCAATGACTCAGCTGATAAGGAATCTGCGGGCAGTGCAGGAGACATGGGAGATGCAGGTTTGATCCCTGAGTTGGAAAGATCCATGGAGGAGTAAAATGCAGCCCATCCGGTATTGTATGAAAAAGTCCATGGACAGAGGAGTCTTTCAGGATACAGTCCATGGGATCATAGAAGATTCAGACACTAGTGAGCCACTAAGCACACACTACTCCAGTATGACCTCATCTTAACAAATGACATTTATAATTAGGTACTTCCAATTAAGGTCACATTATGAGATGTTAGGGATTAAGACTCCAGTATGTCATTTGGGGGCACAAAATCAATTCATAAATTAGACCAACTTTTCTAATCATATGTAAATTTCTTTATCTTTCATTTTTTGGTCTGCTTTTGCTGTTACTGTGAGAGGATTATGAAAATCACCCCCTGTGACTGCAAATTTATCTTTTGCTTTTGCTTCTGTGTTTTATAATTTGAGGGTGTGTATTAGGTGCATAGAAATCTAGATGCACTTTTTCTGGTGAAGTGTACCTTTTATTATTGTGTCATTTTATTTCTATCATGTGATGGTGTTGTTCATTAGCTAAGTTGTGTCTGACTCTGTGATCCTGTGGACTGCAGCACTTCAGACTTCCCTGTCCTTCACTGTGTCCCAGAGTTTGCTCAAACTCATATCCATTGAGTCAGTGATACCATCCAACCATTTTCCGGTTATTCACACATAAATCAAGGTGTTGGTTTTTCCTTTTTTTTTTTAGGATTTCTCTGGCAAAGTACCACAATCTGTTTGGATTGAGCAACAGAAAGTTAGTTCCCCACATTTCTGGATGCTTAGAAATAAAAAATCAAGGTGTTGGTTCCTTCTAAAGCTGGTAGGGGAGAATTCCATTGCCTCTTTTAGCTTCTAGTGTCTGCCAGCAGTCCTTTAATTTGTTGGCTTATAGGTGCATCACTGTAGCCTCTGCCTTTGTTGGATATGGTTATCTTCTATGTCTTCACGTGGGAGTCTCCTCTTTGTGTTTCTCTATTCCTGTCAGGATATTAAGCATACTAGATTAAGGACGCCCACTATGAGCTTCCTCAATGACTCAGCTGATAAGGAATCTGCGGGCAGTGCAGGAGACATGGGAGATGCAGGTTTGATCCCTGAGTTGGAAAGATCCATGGAGGAGTAAAATGCAGCCCATCCGGTATTGTATGAAAAAGTCCATGGACAGAGGAGTCTTTCAGGATACAGTCCATGGGATCATAGAAGATTCAGACACTAGTGAGCCACTAAGCACACACTACTCCAGTATGACCTCATCTTAACAAATGACATTTATAATTAGGTACTTCCAATTAAGGTCACATTATGAGATGTTAGGGATTAAGACTCCAGTATGTCATTTGGGGGCACAAAATCAATTCATAAATTAGACCAACTTTTCTAATCATATGTAAATTTCTTTATCTTTCATTTTTTTTGGTCTGCTTTTGCTGTTACTGTGAGAGGATTATGAAAATCACCCCCTGTGACTGCAAATTTATCTTTTGCTTTTGCTTCTGTGTTTTATAATTTGAGGGTGTGTATTAGGTGCATAGAAATCTAGATGCACTTTTTCTGGTGAAGTGTACCTTTTATTATTGTGTCATTTTATTTCTATCATGTGATGGTGTTGTTCATTAGCTAAGTTGTGTCTGACTCTGTGATCCTGTGGACTGCAGCACTTCAGACTTCCCTGTCCTTCACTGTGTCCCAGAGTTTGCTCAAACTCATATCCATTGAGTCAGTGATACCATCCAACCATCTCCGGTTATCCCCTTCTCCTGCTGCCTTCGTATTTTTCAACATTTTCAGTGAGTTGACTCTCACATCAGGTAGCCGAAGTATTGGAGCTTCAGTTTCAGCATCAGTCCTTCCAGTGAATATTCAGGGTTGATTTTCTTTAGGATTGACTGGTTTGATCTCCTTGATGTTCAAAGGATTCTCAGGAGTCTTCTTTAGCACCACAAATCAGAAGCATCATTCTTCAACACTTAGCCTTCTTTATGGTCCAACTCTCATTCCATACACTACTACTTGAAAAACCATAGCTTTAATTATATGGACCTTGGTTTGGCAAAGTGATGTCTTTGCTTTTTAATACATTGTCTAGCTTTATCATAGCTTTTCTTCCAATGGACAAGTGTCTTTTAGTTTCATGGCTGCAGTCACCAGCTGCAGTGATTTTGAAGCCCAAGAAAATAAAATCTGCCACTGTTTCCACTTTTTCTCCTTCTATTTGCCATGAAGTTATGGGACCGGATGCCATAATATGTGTTTTTGAATGTTGAATTTTAAGCCAGCTTTTTCACTCTCCTCTTTCACCCTCATCAAGAAGCTCTTTAGTTCCTCTTCACTGGGTGCCATCATCTGCATATCTGAGGTTATTGATATTTCTCCCGGCAATCTTGATTTTTATCATGCATTCCTGCCTTTAAAAGTACATTTTCTGATATTAACATAGATTTACAAGCTTTTTGTTGATTAAGGTTTCGTGCATGTATTTTTTTCCATTATGAACTTTTACTTTCCCTGTATCTTTCATTTTTTTGGTCTGCTGTGTACGGGGCTTTTTTTTTTTTTATAATTTGAGGGTGTGTATTAGGTGCATAGAAATCTAGATGCACTTTTTCTGGTGAAGTGTACCTTTTATTATTGTGTCATTTTATTTCTATCATGTGATGGTGTTGTTCATTAGCTAAGTTGTGTCTGACTCTGTGATCCTGTGGACTGCAGCACTTCAGACTTCCCTGTCCTTCACTGTGTCCCAGAGTTTGCTCAAACTCATATCCATTGAGTCAGTGATACCATCCAACCATCTCCGGTTATCCCCTTCTCCTGCTGCCTTCGTATTTTTCAACATTTTCAGTGAGTTGACTCTCACATCAGGTAGCCGAAGTATTGGAGCTTCAGTTTCAGCATCAGTCCTTCCAGTGAATATTCAGGGTTGATTTTCTTTAGGATTGACTGGTTTGATCTCCTTGATGTTCAAAGGATTCTCAGGAGTCTTCTTTAGCACCACAAATCAGAAGCATCATTCTTCAACACTTAGCCTTCTTTATGGTCCAACTCTCATTCCATACACTACTACTTGAAAAACCATAGCTTTAATTATATGGACCTTGGTTTGGCAAAGTGATGTCTTTGCTTTTTAATACATTGTCTAGCTTTATCATAGCTTTTCTTCCAATGGACAAGTGTCTTTTAGTTTCATGGCTGCAGTCACCAGCTGCAGTGATTTTGAAGCCCAAGAAAATAAAATCTGCCACTGTTTCCACTTTTTCTCCTTCTATTTGCCATGAAGTTATGGGACCGGATGCCATAATATGTGTTTTTGAATGTTGAATTTTAAGCCAGCTTTTTCACTCTCCTCTTTCACCCTCATCAAGAAGCTCTTTAGTTCCTCTTCACTGGGTGCCATCATCTGCATATCTGAGGTTATTGATATTTCTCCCGGCAATCTTGATTTTTATCATGCATTCCTGCCTTTAAAAGTACATTTTCTGATATTAACATAGATTTACAAGCTTTTTGTTGATTAAGGTTTCGTGCATGTATTTTTTTCCATTATGAACTTTTACTTTCCCTGTATCTTAGTCTTAAGGTGACCCTGTGTAGAGTTAGGTGGTGATTTTGTTGGTGCCATTTGGATTTGTTGAAAGACTGTTTTAAGTGTTTGCTCAGCTTGCTTTGAGTATACTTACAGACATGTTAAGAATTAAGTCTTGCCCTTTGCCTCGTGTTCCTTGTTCTGAGTCCTTTTGTCTTTCTCTCGTCTTCCTTGCCTTCTTGATGGGTTATTTATTTGCTCTTTTCTGTTGTCATCTTTTAGTTGTATTAGTCATAGAGTCTTTACCCTGTAGAGTCCAACATGTATTCTTGGTTTTTTGTTTGTTTTTTGGCTATACTGCCTGGCATGCAGGACCTTCATTCCCTGACCAAAGATTGAACCCCCCTGTGGTGTAAGTGCAGAGTCTTAACCATTGGACCACCAGGGAAGCCCCCAACCTGTATTCTTTTGGTGGAGGGCACTTCTTTTGGTCTCTCATTTATCTATTTTCATCCATCTTTGTTCTGTGGCCCGTGTGGGCCTCCCATCACAATGGGTTCTGTTGTCGCAGAGCACCGGCTCTGGGCGCATGTGCTCCAGAGCTCCGGCTCGGTAGTTGGACACATCGGTCCAGCCGCTCTGTGGCACGTGGGATCTTCCCAGGCCAGGGATCAAACTGGAGCTCCTTGCACTGCAAGGTGGTGTCCTTACCTAATGGACCACCAGGGAAGTCCCTAACATGTATTCTTAACTTACTGAAATCTAAATTAATTATTGCTTTAATTCCATTCAAGACAATACAAGGACCTTAATACACTGTAACTTTTTAAATGGTCTCCTCCAGTTTTGTGTAGTGTCTTTATATTTCCGTATATTTTAAACTTATGTTTTAACTCCCCCATACCTAATTATGGTTTTTATTTAATGTAGATTTGTATTCATTTACTCTTTATGTATCATTTTTTTTGCTCATTATTTCCTCCTATTTTACCCAGCATCAACTGTTGATTATTTCTTTATTCTGCTCGAAGAAGATTCATTTGTGTTTTCTTTGGCTTCCTTGGTAGCTCAGATGGTAAAAAAAAAAAAAAAAAAAAAAAATCCGCTTGCAGTGTGGGAGACCTAGGTTTGATTCCTGGGTTGGGAAGATCTCCTGGAGAATGGAAAGGCTACCCACACCAGTATTCTTGCCAGAATTCCGTGGCTTGTCCGTGGGTCTGAAAGGGTTGGACACAACTGAGCGTCTTTTACTTTTACTTTTGGCGTGAATATGCCTATGACAAGTTACCTCAGCTTATTTGCCCGTCTGTGTCTTTAATTCACCTGCCTTTTGAAAAGGGTATTTTTACTATTATCAGCAGTTCCTTTCCATTAATTCTTTGAGGTTATTATTTCCACTCACTCTTTTCTGGCTTCTGTTGTTTCTGTTGAGAAGTCAGTTGAAATTTACTAATTACTCCTTTATTGTAATCTTCTCCATCTACTTTTAATATTTTCTCTTTCTCCTGTGATTTTCAGGATGGTACTATGCTAGACTATGTGTAATTTTTTTTAGTTTT
This sequence comes from Tragulus kanchil, assembly GCA_022376925.1. Classification (NCBI taxonomy): domain Eukaryota; kingdom Metazoa; phylum Chordata; class Mammalia; order Artiodactyla; family Tragulidae; genus Tragulus; species Tragulus kanchil. The sequence continues at coordinate 48,182,556 of JAIOJX010000025.1, forward strand.
TATCCTAATTGGGATTTTCACCACTTCTAAAATCTGTGAGGAAATGTTTTTCACTTTTAAATCTTTATTCTGCTTTGTTCTGTGGCCCGTGTGGGCCTCCCATCACAATGGGTTCTGTTGTCGCAGAGCACCGGCTCTGGGCGCATGTGCTCCAGAGCTCCGGCTCGGTAGTTGGACACATCGGTCCAGCCGCTCTGTGGCACGTGGGATCTTCCCAGGCCAGGGATCAAACTGGAGCTCCTTGCACTGCAAGGTGGTGTCCTTACCTAATGGACCACCAGGGAAGTCCCTAACATGTATTCTTAACTTACTGAAATCTAAATTAATTATTGCTTTAATTCCATTCAAGACAATACAAGGACCTTAATACACTGTAACTTTTTAAATGGTCTCCTCCAGTTTTGTGTAGTATCTTTATATTTCCGTATATTTTAAACTTATGTTTTAACTCCCCCATACCTAATTATGGTTTTTATTTAATGTAGATTTGTATTCATTTACTCTTTATGTATCATTTTTTTTGCTCATTATTTCCTCCTATTTTACCCAGCATCAACTGTTGATTATTTCTTTATTCTGCTCGAAGAAGATTCATTTGTGTTTTCTTTGGCTTCCTTGGTAGCTCAGATGGTAAAAAAAAAAAAAAAAAAAAAAAATCCGCTTGCAGTGTGGGAGACCTAGGTTTGATTCCTGGGTTGGGAAGATCTCCTGGAGAATGGAAAGGCTACCCACACCAGTATTCTTGCCAGAATTCCGTGGCTTGTCCGTGGGTCTGAAAGGGTTGGACACAACTGAGCGTCTTTTACTTTTACTTTTGGCGTGAATATGCCTATGACAAGTTACCTCAGCTTATTTGCCCGTCTGTGTCTTTAATTCACCTGCCTTTTGAAAAGGGTATTTTTACTATTATCAGCAGTTCCTTTCCATTAATTCTTTGAGGTTATTATTTCCACTCACTCTTTTCTGGCTTCTGTTGTTTCTGTTGAGAAGTCAGTTGAAATTTACTAATTACTCCTTTATTGTAATCTTCTCCATCTACTTTTAATATTTTCTCTTTCTCCTGTGATTTTCAGGATGGTACTATGCTAGACTATGTGTAATTTTTTTTAGTTTTTATCCTAATTGGGATTTTCACCACTTCTAAAATCTGTGAGGAAATGTTTTTCACTTGTTTTAGAAAGTTCTAAGTTATTCTGCTTTCGTATATTGCTTTTGTCCCATTTTCTCTGTTTTTCTATACAAGTATTCCAGTTATGCATTGTTAGACCATTTTATTGTATCCCATTTATTTACCATGTTCTTTCTGTACTTTTCTTTTGTATATTTAGTCAACATATTTTCTTCAGACTTGTCTTTTGGCTCATGAATTTTCATCTGTGTCTAACATGAAAAAATAATTATTTGAATTTATTTCTCAGTTCTAACATTTCATTTGATTTTTCTGTTGTGATTTATACTTTTCTTTCAAAATTTTCAGTCTTTTTATTTCCTTGAGTATGATAATCATAATTATTTTGATACCTACTTCTGAAAACTTTGTCTTCATTCTCTACAGTTCTGTTATTGTTGGCTTCTGTTTCTTGTGGTTTCAGGTCACATTGTTTTATCTTTTTGTATGGTTGGTTCTTTTTGATTGAATACCAGGTATTATATATGAAAAAATGTGATCATCTGAAGACTAATTTGCTTGTTTCAAAAATATGACCAAAGGACTGGCAGTCCCAGATTGTCTTAGTCCTGGCAGGGATTGAGAAGATTTGAATTTAGTCATCCAAGTTAAAATTGGTTTGCGTCTAGTTCAGTTTTATTCAGTGTTCTAGACATACTCTTCAATTCCAGTTTTTGTCCTCCTAGCCTCCGTGGGTCTGAAAGGGTTGGACACAACTGAGCGTCTTTACTTTTACTTTTGGCGTGAATATGCCTATGACAAGTTACCTCAGCTTATTTGCCCGTCTGTGTCTTTAATTCACCTGCCTTTTGAAAAGGGTATTTTTACTATTATCAGCAGTTCCTTTCCATTAATTCTTTGAGGTTATTATTTCCACTCACTCTTTTCTGGCTTCTGTTGTTTCTGTTGAGAAGTCAGTTGAAATTTACTAATTACTCCTTTATTGTAATCTTCTCCATCTACTTTTAATATTTTCTCTTTCTCCTGTGATTTTCAGGATGGTACTATGCTAGACTATGTGTAATTTTTTTTAGTTTTTATCCTAATTGGGATTTTCACCACTTCTAAAATCTGTGAGGAAATGTTTTTCACTTGTTTTAGAAAGTTCTAAGTTATTCTGCTTTCGTATATTGCTTTTGTCCCATTTTCTCTGTTTTTCTATACAAGTATTCCAGTTATGCATTGTTAGACCATTTTATTGTATCCCATTTATTTACCATGTTCTTTCTGTACTTTTCTTTTGTATATTTAGTCAACATATTTTCTTCAGACTTGTCTTTTGGCTCATGAATTTTCATCTGTGTCTAACATGAAAAAATAATTATTTGAATTTATTTCTCAGTTCTAACATTTCATTTGATTTTTCTGTTGTGATTTATACTTTTCTTTCAAAATTTTCAGTCTTTTTATTTCCTTGAGTATGATAATCATAATTATTTTGATACCTACTTCTGAAAACTTTGTCTTCATTCTCTACAGTTCTGTTATTGTTGGCTTCTGTTTCTTGTGGTTTCAGGTCACATTGTTTTATCTTTTTGTATGGTTGGTTCTTTTTGATTGAATACCAGGTATTATATATGAAAAAATGTGATCATCTGAAGACTAATTTGCTTGTTTCAAAAATATGACCAAAGGACTGGCAGTCCCAGATTGTCTTAGTCCTGGCAGGGATTGAGAAGATTTGAATTTAGTCATCCAAGTTAAAATTGGTTTGCGTCTAGTTCAGTTTTATTCAGTGTTCTAGACATACTCTTCAATTCCAGTTTTTGTCCTCCTAGCCTCAGAAAGTTTGTCTGTTTCTTTTGGGGGTGGGGCACTTCAATTGATCTTTCATTTGTCTGTTTTCATCCGTCTTTGTTATTTGACCTGTGTGGGCCTCCCACTGCTGTGGCCTCTGTCACTGCAGAGCACTGGCTCTGGGTGCATGCACTCCAGAGCTCTGGCTTGGTAGTTGGACACATCGGTCCAGCTGGTCTGCGGCACAGGGAATCTTCCCAGGCCATGGATCAAACTGGCACCCCTTACGCTGCAAGGTGGTGTCCTTACCCACTGGACCACCAGGGAAGCCCAGTTTGTCTGTTTCTTACCATCTTCATTTGCCTCTCAGATCTCTCTTTAGAACTGGCCAGTCAGTTTAGGTGAAACATACCTTCAGAGAATGTGCACCTCTCTTTTGAGTTTCTTCTTGTCTAGGATCACAGCCTCACAGTTCTTTAGTCTTGACCATTCTCAGTGCTTTCAGATAGGTTTTCTTTTATTAATTGTCTGGGTGTTCTAGTTCTCACTGGAGAGGGGTTGACTAAATACCTAATTTATTACTTTTTTCTGCTGAATTATCTTTAAGATCACTATTTAAAACCTATAGTTTTATGTGGTTTATTAGACATTTTTCACTTGTTTGTACTCTAATGGAGAGATTCACCAAAATGGATGGACATTCAAAAGTTGTGCTGTATATGGTTAAGTTAGTCTTCAAGTAGGTAAAGTTTAGCTGTTAATAAGCGAAATATCTGAGAACATGCATGTCTGTGAACAACAAAACTCTGTAAAAGTTAAAAGTAAAATAAAGGTTTAAAAAAAAAAAAAAATAAGCGAAATATTTTTTAAGGTTTGCATTATTTTGGCAATTTATTTCCTTTTAAGACAGAAAGGATATTGATCAGATTCGCTTAAGTTCTTTGGCTATCCATTTACCAACAATTGGGAAGTCTCATTTGTTTTTAAAATCTGTTTCTTATTTTATTAATAGAGTAGTGCTTCTAGGAAAAGCCAGCTAATAAGGACTTAATTTGTGTAGAAAAGATATGTTTATTCTGTTAATATATTAACCATAGTTTTCATTCTGAAAGCAAAACAGTGTTCTCTTTGTTCATCTTTTTAGAGCTTCAGAAATAACTATTTATCACTTGTTTTTTTCCCTCTCAATTTATTTTCTTATTTACTGATCAAATTATTTTAATTAAAGTTATCAAGGATTCCATCACTTCCAAGATAAGGATAACATCAGTCTAAACATTCAATTCTTTTCTGTCTTCACTGCTTACAGACAGGGAACACAGTCTCTTCAGCCTGGATCTTTGTAGAAGAATTTGGAGAAAATAATCAGGTAAGAAAAAGTCTCTAAGGAATATTAAGTGATATTCTTAGTTTTCAGAAAGCTAATTATAAATTATTATTCTTACAGGTTTAAAATGGGACAATTTCTTCTTAAAACTATCCAATTTTAAATATTTTAAATTAAATTTCTACAATTTGAAATGTTATTGAACTTTTTCTGCTGAATTATCTTTAAGATCACTATTTAAAACCTATAGTTTTATGTGGTTTATTAGACATTTTCCACTTGTTTGTACTCTAATGGAGAGATTCACCAAAATGGATGGACATTCAAAAGTTGTGCTGTATATGGTTAAGTTAGTCTTCAAGTAGGTAAAGTTTAGCTGTTAATAAGCGAAATATCTGAGAACATGCATGTCTGTGAACAACAAAACTCTGTAAAAGTTAAAAGTAAAATAAAGGTTTAAAAAAAAAAAAAAATAAGCGAAATATTTTTTAAGGTTTGCATTATTTTGGCAATTTATTTCCTTTTAAGACAGAAAGGATATTGATCAGATTCGCTTAAGTTCTTTGGCTATCCATTTACCAACAATTGGGAAGTCTCATTTGTTTTTAAAATCTGTTTCTTATTTTATTAATAGAGTAGTGCTTCTAGGAAAAGCCAGCTAATAAGGACTTAATTTGTGTAGAAAAGATATGTTTATTCTGTTAATATATTAACCATAGTTTTCATTCTGAAAGCAAAACAGTGTTCTCTTTGTTCATCTTTTTAGAGCTTCAGAAATAACTATTTATCACTTGTTTTTTTCCCTCTCAATTTATTTTCTTATTTACTGATCAAATTATTTTAATTAAAGTTATCAAGGATTCCATCACTTCCAAGATAAGGATAACATCAGTCTAAACATTCAATTCTTTTCTGTCTTCACTGCTTACAGACAGGGAACACAGTCTCTTCAGCCTGGATCTTTGTAGAAGAATTTGGAGAAAATAATCAGGTAAGAAAAAGTCTCTAAGGAATATTAAGTGATATTCTTAGTTTTCAGAAAGCTAATTATAAATTATTATTCTTACAGGTTTAAAATGGGACAATTTCTTCTTAAAACTATCCAATTTTAAATATTTTAAATTAAATTTCTACAATTTGAAATGTTATTGAACTTTTTTACTATTATAGCTTTGTTGATTTTAGACACACTAGGCAAAGTTTTAAAAAGTTAACCTAGTTTCCATATTTCAGGTTTTCTCAATACTTGTAACATGCTATTGTGTACATTGTGAACCACCACGATGACAGACAGTATTTTAAGGTAGATGTTGTTGAAATGAGTGTGTTATATTATCTGAGATCCTTCAGACTAACTTGAAAATGGAACTCTAATTTTTTCAAATTTATTAAATCAAATTTATTGTTGATACAGTTTAGAATAAAGGCTACATTTATTAAAATTCCCTGTTTATTTTTTCCAACATGGTACTGAGAATAAGTTTTAGTAGAAGATTAAAGGTAGTTTATAGTTTGAGTAAAGATTATTAGTATCTAAAATCATTTTTTACATATGGAGGCAAAAAATGTTGTAGTTCACTGGAAAGCAGTCCATATGTTCTTGAGTAAGTTACTTTACCTTTCTGTACCTCAGTTTCCTTCTTGTTAAAGAGAAAAATGATAGTACTTACCTTGTAAGGCTATTGTAAGGAATAAATCTTGCTGATCTTATATAGTTATTTTTGGCACATAGGGCTTAATAAATACTAAATGTAACTCATACTTCAGGTACTGTTCCTGGTGTTCTTGGAGCAAGAATACTTGTGTGGTTTGTCATTCTGTCCCTCAGTAGGCTGTTTTTGTTTTTTTTTTTTTTTTTAAAGATTTATTTATTTATTTACTTTGGGCGGGGGTTGGGTTGGGGAGGGAGGGGAGTGGGCGGGCCACTTCTATTGATCTTTCATTTATCTATTTTCATCCATCTTTGTTCTTTGGCCCGTGTGGGCCTCCCATCGCGGTGGCCTCTGTTGTCGCAGAGCGCTGGCTCTGGGCGCATGCGCTCCAGAGCTCCAGCTCGGTGATTGGACACATCAGTCCAGCTGCTCCGTGGCACGTGGGATCTTCCCAGGCCAGGGATCGAACCGGCGCCCCTTGCCCTGCAAGGCGGTGTCCTTACCCACTGGACCACCACGGGAAGCCCAGTAGACCGTGTTTTGTCAGAACTCTTCACTATGACCTACTCATCTTGGGTAGTCTTGTATGGCATGGCTCATAGCTTCATTAAGTTACACAGGCTCCTTTGCCATGATAAGGGTGTGATTCATGAAAGGATCACACTTCTTTAATTTAAAAGTTAACCTAGTTTCCATATTTCAGGTTTTCTCAATACTTGTAACATGCTATTGTGTACATTGTGAACCACCACGATGACAGACAGTATTTTAAGGTAGATGTTGTTGAAATGAGTGTGTTATATTATCTGAGATCCTTCAGACTAACTTGAAAATGGAACTCTAATTTTTTCAAATTTATTAAATCAAATTTATTGTTGATACAGTTTAGAATAAAGGCTACATTTATTAAAATTCCCTGTTTATTTTTTCCAACATGGTACTGAGAATAAGTTTTAGTAGAAGATTAAAGGTAGTTTATAGTTTGAGTAAAGATTATTAGTATCTAAAATCATTTTTTACATATGGAGGCAAAAAATGTTGTAGTTCACTGGAAAGCAGTCCATATGTTCTTGAGTAAGTTACTTTACCTTTCTGTACCTCAGTTTCCTTCTTGTTAAAGAGAAAAATGATAGTACTTACCTTGTAAGGCTATTGTAAGGAATAAATCTTGCTGATCTTATATAGTTATTTTTGGCACATAGGGCTTAATAAATACTAAATGTAACTCATACTTCAGGTACTGTTCCTGGTGTTCTTGGAGCAAGAATACTTGTGTGGTTTGTCATTCTGTCCCTCAGTAGGCTGTTTTTGTTTTTTTTTTTTTTTTTAAAGATTTATTTATTTATTTACTTTTGGCGGGGGGTGGGTTGGGGGGGGGGGGGGAGTGGGCGGGCCACTTCTATTGATCTTTCATTTATCTATTTTCATCCATCTTTGTTCTTTGGCCCGTGTGGGCCTCCCATCGCGGTGGCCTCTGTTGTCGCAGAGCGCTGGCTCTGGGCGCATGCGCTCCAGAGCTCCAGCTCGGTGATTGGACACATCAGTCCAGCTGCTCCGTGGCACGTGGGATCTTCCCAGGCCAGGGATCGAACCGGCGCCCCTTGCCCTGCAAGGCGGTGTCCTTACCCACTGGACCACCACGGGAAGCCCAGTAGACCGTGTTTTGTCAGAACTCTTCACTATGACCTACTCATCTTGGGTAGTCTTGTATGGCATGGCTCATAGCTTCATTAAGTTACACAGGCTCCTTTGCCATGATAAGGGTGTGATTCATGAAAGGATCACACTTCTTTAATGGTTTGTAGAAGCAAGAATTCAAGAGATACCTGGAATAACAAGCACATTTGGCCTTGGAGCACAAAATGAAGCAGGACAAAGGCTAAGAGTTTTGTCAGGAGAGCACACTGGTCATAGCAAACACCTTTCAAACAACGAAGAGATGACTACACATGGACATCACCAGATGGTCATTTGAAAATAAATCGATTATATTCTTTGCAGCTGAAGATGGATAAGCTCTATACCATCAGCAAAAACAAGACCTGTAGCTGACTATGACTCAGATCATGAATGCCTTATTGCAAAATACAGCCTTAAATTTAAGAAAGTAGGGGAAACCACTAGGTCATTCAGGTATGACCTAAATCAAATCCCTTATGATTATACAGTGGAAATGACAAAAAGATTTAAGGAATTAGATCTGGTAAACAGAGTGTCTAAAGAGCTATGGACAGAAGTTCGTAACATTGTACGGGAGATGGTGGTAACCAAAACCATCTGCAAGAAAAAGAAGTTCAAGAAGGAAAGTGATTGTCTGAAGAGGCTTTACAGTAGCCGAGAAAAGAAGAGAAAGAAGCAAAAGGCAGTGGAGAAAGGGAAATGTATAACTCACTGAAAATAACAAGCATAGATAAAAAGACCTTCTTAAATGAACAATACAAAGAAAGAGAAGAAAACAATAGAAAAATGTCAAGAAAACTGGAGATATTAAGGGAACACTTTATGCAAGGATGGTCATGATAAAGGAAAGAATAAGTTAAGAACCTAACAGAAGCAGAAGAGATTAAGAAAAGGTAGCAAGAATATACAGATGAACTATATAAGAAAGGTCTTAGTGACCCAGATATCTAACCATGATGGTGTAGTCACTGACTCAGAGCCAGACATCCCTGGAGTGTGAACTCAAGTGGGCCTTAGAAAGCCCACTATGAGCAAAGCTAGTGGAGGTGATGGAATTCCAGATGAGCTATTTCAGATCTTAAACGATGGTAAGTGCTACACTCAATATGCCAGCAAATCTGGAAAACATAGCTGTGGTCTCAGGACAGGAAAAGGTCAGTTTTCATTCTAGTACCAAAGAAAGGCAATGCCAAAGAATGTTCAGACTACTATGCAATTATGGTCATTTCATATACAAGAGAGGTAGTGCTCAAAATCTTTGAAGCTAGATTTCAGGAGTATGTGAGTTCCAGATGTACAGGCTAGGTTTGGAAAAGGCATAGAAACCAGAGATTCAATTGCCAACATTCATAGGATCATAGAGAAAGTGAGAAAATTCCAGAAAAAAAATCTGTTTCATTGACTGTGTCTGTAGCCTTTCACTGTATGGATCACAACAAAATAGAAAATTCTGAAAGCGATAGGAATACCAGTCCACCTCACCTCTCTCCTGAGAGACCTGTATGCAGATTATGAAGCAACAGAACTGAACATGGAAAAACTGACTTGATTCACAATTGGAAAAGGAGTATGGCAGTGCTGTATATTATCATCTTGCTTATTTATATGCAGAATACATCATGCAAAATAATCAGGCTGGATGAATCAAAAGCTGAAGTCAAGATTGACAAGAAAATTATCAACAACCTCAGAAAGTGAATCTTTCAACCTCAGATAAAAGCACGCTCATGACAGAAAGTGAAGAGTAACTCAGGAGCCTCTTGATGAGGGCTAGAGAGGAGAGTGAAATAGCTATCTTAAAACTCAACATTCAAAAAAGCTAAGATCATAACATCTGGTCCCCTCATTTCTTGGGACATAGAAGAGGAAAAATTGGAAATGGATACAGATATTATTTTCTTGGGCTCCAAAATTCCTGTGGATGATGACTGCAACCATGAAATTAAAAGGGCTTCCCTGGTGGTCCAGTGGGTAAAGCGTCTGCCTTGCAGTACAAGGGGCACCAGATCGATCCCCGACCCAGGAAGATCCCACATGCCGCAGAGCAGCTGGACAAATGTGTCCAATTACGAGCCAGCACTCTGGAGCACATGCACCCAGAGCAGGTGCTCTGCAACAAGAGAGGCCACTGGAATGGGAGGCCCACACAGACCAAATAATAAAGATGAATGAAAATAAATAAAACAATAAAAGAGGCCAAAATTAAAAAAAAAAAAAAAGATGCTTAGTCCTTGGAAGGAAAGCTATGACACACTCAGACAGTGTATTAAAAAGCAAACACATCGTTTTACTGACAGGTCCATATGGTCAATATAGATGTTAAGAGTTCAACCATAAAGCAGTGTGATCACCAAGATATGGTGCTTTTGAATTATGATGCTGGAGAAGACTCTTGAAAGTCCCGGCTAGGTTTGGAAAAGGCATAGAAACCAGAGATTCAATTGCCAACATTCATAGGATCATAGAGAAAGTGAGAAAATTCCAGAAAAAAAATCTGTTTCATTGACTGTGTCTGTAGCCTTTCACTGTATGGATCACAACAAAATAGAAAATTCTGAAAGCGATAGGAATACCAGTCCACCTCACCTCTCTCCTGAGAGACCTGTATGCAGATTATGAAGCAACAGAACTGAACATGGAAAAACTGACTTGATTCACAATTGGAAAAGGAGTATGGCAGTGCTGTATATTATCATCTTGCTTATTTATATGCAGAATACATCATGCAAAATAATCAGGCTGGATGAATCAAAAGCTGAAGTCAAGATTGACAAGAAAATTATCAACAACCTCAGAAAGTGAATCTTTCAACCTCAGATAAAAGCACGCTCATGACAGAAAGTGAAGAGTAACTCAGGAGCCTCTTGATGAGGGCTAGAGAGGAGAGTGAAATAGCTATCTTAAAACTCAACATTCAAAAAAGCTAAGATCATAACATCTGGTCCCCTCATTTCTTGGGACATAGAAGAGGAAAAATTGGAAATGGATACAGATATTATTTTCTTGGGCTCCAAAATTCCTGTGGATGATGACTGCAACCATGAAATTAAAAGGGCTTCCCTGGTGGTCCAGTGGGTAAAGCGTCTGCCTTGCAGTACAAGGGGCACCAGATCGATCCCCGACCCAGGAAGATCCCACATGCCGCAGAGCAGCTGGACAAATGTGTCCAATTACGAGCCAGCACTCTGGAGCACATGCACCCAGAGCAGGTGCTCTGCAACAAGAGAGGCCACTGGAATGGGAGGCCCACACAGACCAAATAATAAAGATGAATGAAAATAAATAAAACAATAAAAGAGGCCAAAATTAAAAAAAAAAAAAAAGATGCTTAGTCCTTGGAAGGAAAGCTATGACACACTCAGACAGTGTATTAAAAAGCAAACACATCGTTTTACTGACAGGTCCATATGGTCAATATAGATGTTAAGAGTTCAACCATAAAGCAGTGTGATCACCAAGATATGGTGCTTTTGAATTATGATGCTGGAGAAGACTCTTGAAAGTCCCTTGGCCTGCAAGGAGATCAAACCAGTCAATCCTAAAGGAAATCAGTGATGACAATGTAGCTCAGGCTCCAGTATTTGGTCACCTCATGCAAAGAGCTGACTCATTGGAAAAGACTCTGATTCTGGGAAAGACTGAAGATAAAAGGATAAGGTTCAGCAGAGGATGAGATAGGATCACCGACATGAGTGGACATGAATTTGACCAAACTGAGAAGATAGTGAAGGAGAGAGGAACCTAGTGTGCTAAAGTCCATGAGGTCATAAAGAATCAGACAGGACTTAGCAAATAAACAACATACCTCAGACACAAGAAATATATTTATTATGCTTGAGACTTAAAATGTTATTTGCATAGGTTTTAATCTTAGTTAAAAATTGAAATGTGATGGTATTCTCAGAATTGCCTTCCGTACAATTTTTTTATAGTTCAAATTTTAACTTACGAGGACTAATTTTACTGATGGAAATGAAACTTGAACGGACTTGCCATCTTTCCTAGAGCTGCATCTTCACTTTTCCTCAGATAGTTTTTCTAGTGAGCTACAATTTTCAAGCTATATTGAAACCTAGTTTGATATGTGTGGTGTTGCTTCAATCATGTCCAGCTCTTATGTGACCTTAGGATCTCTAGCCTCCCAGGCTTCTCTGACCCTGGAATTCAGGCAGGAATACTAGAATGTGTTGTCATGCCCTCTTCCAGGGAATCTTCCCAGCCCAGGAATCGAACCTATGGCAGGGGGATTCTTTACCACTAGTGCCACCTAGGAAACCTAGTTTACTATAACTCAGATCGTAATTTTCCCTCTCACGGTTTGTTCTTTTATTTCTGTTTTTCCAAACAGTATATAAACTTGCATTAAAAGGGAAAAAAAAGGAATTTGAGATAATCTCTTAACACAAAGGTAGCATACTGGAAGCTGTAGATAGGATTTGTTTGGTCTCTCCAGTTTTTTTTGAAAGGAAATCAACTAGGTTTCACCTCAGTACAAATTGGACACCTGTTATTTTACATTTGGTCCTTTTTTAGTTCTTTTGTTTGTTACATCTTGGCCCCTGAAGGCGTTTGAGTTTGTAATTTCTGTGTTTAACATATTTTAAGAATTTTTTTGATTTGTTTTTTGATGTCTTCCCATCATACAGTATCTCTAATAGAAGTTCTTCCTAAACTGATTCACAAAGTTGTTCAGTAAAATAACTATTTCTGTGGTCAAGTTTGTGGTCATGAATTGTATATATTCTCCTTGGAAGTTATAATGCATTGCAGTTAACATCCTGAATAACTGTAGTAGCAGTTTGTTTAGCTGTTAAAACCCATCTTTCCTAAAATTTTCCTAAGATGTTTTTTTGGCCTAAGTGCTTCTTATTTTGATAAGGTACTTGAATGGTGTGGTATGTAGCTTGGGAAACTTAAACTAGTCTAGAGAAACACTTGAGATTTCTTTATAACATTTTTTGAGGTATAATTAAGATACAATAAAATGCACGTATTTAAAGTGTATACTTTGGTCAGTGTTACTTTATAAATCTGTGAAATGACACCACAATCAAGAGAATAAACATTTCCATCACCTCTACTGTAATCCATTCCTCCTCTGGGTCCTCAGTGCCTGGTAGCCACTGAACTGATTTCTGTCACTGTAGTGTTATTACTTTGCATTTTCAAGGATTTCAAACCTTTTTTTAAGGTTTAAATTATAATTTTTAGATAATTTAGAATGAAACAGTTGTATCTTCTTAAAAATAAAAATACAGGTAATTGACAAAATACATGTTTATAATATGTGATATCAAAGTTTCAGAGGAAGAATTTAATACCCACATCTTCAAAGTTATATGGACAAATGCACTGTAAATTTAAAAAATAATTTACTTGAAAACAGCAATAGATAATTTCTCCCCAAAATTGAATCTAATCGAACCTATGGCAGGGGATTCTTTACCACTAGTGCCACCTAGGAAACCTAGTTTACTATAACTCAGATCGTAATTTTCCCTCTCACGGTTTGTTCTTTTATTTCTGTTTTTCCAAACAGTATATAAACTTGCATTAAAAGGGAAAAAAAAGGAATTTGAGATAATCTCTTAACACAAAGGTAGCATACTGGAAGCTGTAGATAGGATTTGTTTGGTCTCTCCAGTTTTTTTTGAAAGGAAATCAACTAGGTTTCACCTCAGTACAAATTGGACACCTGTTATTTTACATTTGGTCCTTTTTTAGTTCTTTTGTTTGTTACATCTTGGCCCCTGAAGGCGTTTGAGTTTGTAATTTCTGTGTTTAACATATTTTAAGAATTTTTTTGATTTGTTTTTTGATGTCTTCCCATCATACAGTATCTCTAATAGAAGTTCTTCCTAAACTGATTCACAAAGTTGTTCAGTAAAATAACTATTTCTGTGGTCAAGTTTGTGGTCATGAATTGTATATATTCTCCTTGGAAGTTATAATGCATTGCAGTTAACATCCTGAATAACTGTAGTAGCAGTTTGTTTAGCTGTTAAAACCCATCTTTCCTAAAATTTTCCTAAGATGTTTTTTTGGCCTAAGTGCTTCTTATTTTGATAAGGTACTTGAATGGTGTGGTATGTAGCTTGGGAAACTTAAACTAGTCTAGAGAAACACTTGAGATTTCTTTATAACATTTTTTGAGGTATAATTAAGATACAATAAAATGCACGTATTTAAAGTGTATACTTTGGTCAGTGTTACTTTATAAATCTGTGAAATGACACCACAATCAAGAGAATAAACATTTCCATCACCTCTACTGTAATCCATTCCTCCTCTGGGTCCTCAGTGCCTGGTAGCCACTGAACTGATTTCTGTCACTGTAGTGTTATTACTTTGCATTTTCAAGGATTTCAAACCTTTTTTTAAGGTTTAAATTATAATTTTTAGATAATTTAGAATGAAACAGTTGTATCTTCTTAAAAATAAAAATACAGGTAATTGACAAAATACATGTTTATAATATGTGATATCAAAGTTTCAGAGGAAGAATTTAATACCCACATCTTCAAAGTTATATGGACAAATGCACTGTAAATTTAAAAAATAATTTACTTGAAAACAGCAATAGATAATTTCTCCCCAAAATTGAATCTGAAAAATATAATCTAAGAAAATCAGAGAACTAATTAACTAGAAATGTGTAAATAAACAATTATAGGCAGTAACATTGTTATCCAGCCACATATTACTGAGATTATCATATTCAAATCCTCCTATAAATCAGCTTAAAAGAGAAATCCTGACCTGAGTTACTCTGTGTGCCTTTTGTTGGAGAAAAACATTGGTCATTGCACGTGTACTTTTTGCCCTGATAGGGTAAAATTAAGTAGAAAATAAAAATCCTTAAAAAGATTTAACTGTAGTGGGGAAAGTGAGATAAAAAATAACAATAAATTTGATAATCCTAGTGTATTCCAGTCAAAAGTATCACTTAAACATTTATAGTTAATTATTTTTAAACACTTCATAGATTATAAGTTGCTTAATAATTACCAATGCTTAAATGCTGAAAATGCTTTCCTCTGCCTTACAGTTGGCTCTTGGTCTTCTATACTAGTATAGAAGTACAGCATAATAAATGATAAATGTTAATTGTATTCTACATATATGATTTTAATGTTTTTGAAACTAACTTTTTATACCCTAGGTATGTGTAATAAATACTGTTACACAAAACTTAATTTTAAAGATGAAATTCACTGGCTGAGTAAAAGAAAGTTGATGAGTTACTTTAGTTTATGGCTATTAGAATTTTTTGTTAAGGGAAATAACTTGTTAACAGCAAAACTTAATTTTTAAAGGATTTGTAAAACTTTATAAATCTGTGAAATGACACCACAATCAAGAGAATAAACATTTCCATCACCTCTACTGTAATCCATTCCTCCTCTGGGTCCTCAGTGCCTGGTAGCCACTGAACTGATTTCTGTCACTGTAGTGTTATTACTTTGCATTTTCAAGGATTTCAAACCTTTTTTTAAGGTTTAAATTATAATTTTTAGATAATTTAGAATGAAACAGTTGTATCTTCTTAAAAATAAAAATACAGGTAATTGACAAAATACATGTTTATAATATGTGATATCAAAGTTTCAGAGGAAGAATTTAATACCCACATCTTCAAAGTTATATGGACAAATGCACTGTAAATTTAAAAAATAATTTACTTGAAAACAGCAATAGATAATTTCTCCCCAAAATTGAATCTGAAAAATATAATCTAAGAAAATCAGAGAACTAATTAACTAGAAATGTGTAAATAAACAATTATAGGCAGTAACATTGTTATCCAGCCACATATTACTGAGATTATCATATTCAAATCCTCCTATAAATCAGCTTAAAAGAGAAATCCTGACCTGAGTTACTCTGTGTGCCTTTTGTTGGAGAAAAACATTGGTCATTGCACGTGTACTTTTTGCCCTGATAGGGTAAAATTAAGTAGAAAATAAAAATCCTTAAAAAGATTTAACTGTAGTGGGGAAAGTGAGATAAAAAATAACAATAAATTTGATAATCCTAGTGTATTCCAGTCAAAAGTATCACTTAAACATTTATAGTTAATTATTTTTAAACACTTCATAGATTATAAGTTGCTTAATAATTACCAATGCTTAAATGCTGAAAATGCTTTCCTCTGCCTTACAGTTGGCTCTTGGTCTTCTATACTAGTATAGAAGTACAGCATAATAAATGATAAATGTTAATTGTATTCTACATATATGATTTTAATGTTTTTGAAACTAACTTTTTATACCCTAGGTATGTGTAATAAATACTGTTACACAAAACTTAATTTTAAAGATGAAATTCACTGGCTGAGTAAAAGAAAGTTGATGAGTTACTTTAGTTTATGGCTATTAGAATGTTAGAACTTGAAATAATAAAGTGGTAAAATGAATTTTTTTCAAAATTTTAACAAAGATCTCATAGAAATCTAGCTTAAAATACATATTAAACGTGAAAATTTTTTCCATAGGTCAAAATGTCAGGTGCGTCACACTCATACGTTGCTGGTAGTGTTAAAATGGTATAGCCGTCTTGGGGAATAGTTGGCAATATGTCAAAAAGTTAAACATAGAGTTTACCATAGGACCCAACAATGACATTCCTAGTTACTGACTCTAGAGAATTGAAGGTATATGTCCACACAAAATCGTGTGCACATTATTCCTTAGCAGCATTATTCCTAACAGACAATAAGTGAATGTCCATTGACTAATGAATGGATTATAGAAATGCATTATTTCCTTACAATAGAGATTAAAAAAAGAAATGAAGTTCTGATACATACTGCATGAATGAACTTTGAAAATGCTAAGAAGTCAGTTGAGAAAGACCACCTATATTATGTAATTTCATGTATATGAAAAATCTATAATAGATCTCTAAGAGAAAAACGAGTGGGTGCTGGGGCTGGAGGAGGTGGAATGGGGAATGACTGCTGCCAAGCACATAGAGTTTGTGCTGAGGATCAAGAAAATATTCTGGATAGTGGTGTTGGGTGTATAACCTTCTGAATGTACTAGCACCCCCTTTAATTGTACATTTTAAAAAGGTGCATCAGAAAAAGGAGGTAGAACTCACAGAGCTAACAAGGAGAAAGAGAAAACCAGTTAGGAGGAATTTACATTTTAAAAGGTGCATCAGAAAAAGGAGGTTTTAGAGACACTTCATAGATTATAAGTTGCTTAATAATTACCAATGCTTAAATGCTGAAAATGCTTTCCTCTGCCTTACAGTTGGCTCTTGGTCTTCTATACTAGTATAGAAGTACAGCATAATAAATGATAAATGTTAATTGTATTCTACATATATGATTTTAATGTTTTTGAAACTAACTTTTTATACCCTAGGTATGTGTAATAAATACTGTTACACAAAACTTAATTTTAAAGATGAAATTCACTGGCTGAGTAAAAGAAAGTTGATGAGTTACTTTAGTTTATGGCTATTAGAATGTTAGAACTTGAAATAATAAAGTGGTAAAATGAATTTTTTTCAAAATTTTAACAAAGATCTCATAGAAATCTAGCTTAAAATACATATTAAACGTGAAAATTTTTTCCATAGGTCAAAATGTCAGGTGCGTCACACTCATACGTTGCTGGTAGTGTTAAAATGGTATAGCCGTCTTGGGGAATAGTTGGCAATATGTCAAAAAGTTAAACATAGAGTTTACCATAGGACCCAACAATGACATTCCTAGTTACTGACTCTAGAGAATTGAAGGTATATGTCCACACAAAATCGTGTGCACATTATTCCTTAGCAGCATTATTCCTAACAGACAATAAGTGAATGTCCATTGACTAATGAATGGATTATAGAAATGCATTATTTCCTTACAATAGAGATTAAAAAAAGAAATGAAGTTCTGATACATACTGCATGAATGAACTTTGAAAATGCTAAGAAGTCAGTTGAGAAAGACCACCTATATTATGTAATTTCATGTATATGAAAAATCTATAATAGATCTCTAAGAGAAAAACGAGTGGGTGCTGGGGCTGGAGGAGGTGGAATGGGGAATGACTGCTGCCAAGCACATAGAGTTTGTGCTGAGGATCAAGAAAATATTCTGGATAGTGGTGTTGGGTGTATAACCTTCTGAATGTACTAGCACCCCCTTTAATTGTACATTTTAAAAAGGTGCATCAGAAAAAGGAGGTAGAACTCACAGAGCTAACAAGGAGAAAGAGAAAACCAGTTAGGAGGAATTTACTTTCTAAAGAAAAATTAATTTAAAAGATGTCTGATTAGAAACAGAAAAAGATTAATACGAGCAGATCGTTTCACAGAGCACACTTTTAAGTCTGTATAGAGGATTTCTCCCTCTTTATATGAAGGAAAAGCAGTGAGAGGTTCTGTGATGTTCAGTCAGGATGTGTAAGAAGAGTTAGAAACAAAAAAGCAATGGGGCTTCCCTTGTGGCTCAGTGGATAAGAACCCGTCTGCCAGTGCAAGAGACACAGGTTCAATCCCTGATCTGGGAAGATCTCACATACCACAGAGCAGCTAAACCCAGACATCAACAAAGACCCAGCACAGCCAGAAATAAATAAAGTTTTTTTTTTTTTAAAAAAAAAGCAATACACAGAGAATACGTCAATAGATACCCATTGCTTAGTGTTCACTGAGAAACATTTTGCTGATATTTGGCTCTTGTGCTGGACAGAGAAGGGCAGGAGACCGAATTACAATCACTGCACAGGTGGGACTGGCGAGCAGGTGGTGAATGTGCTGCCAGACTCTGTACTTGCTTCCAGGTCACATCAGCCACAGATATCGCGCACTGTCCTGCTCATTCCAGACGCAGCTTCAGAATCCTCTGGAATTAAAAGTCCTTTTAGTGATCACTGCTTGATTTAAATCAGCACTTAGTGGATGTGATTAAAATGCTATCTCTAATAATTATCTTAAAGCATTGTATTCGAGCAGGTTACTCTCATACATTTTTTATGTGCAAAAGGGCTTTTTCTTTACAAGAAATACTACGTAGAAGTTTAGCGTTTAAAACAAGTGAATGCAGAGCTGCGTGGGTTGGAAGTGCAAAGTGTGGGTGTGGGTAGGTGTAAGAAGAAGCCAGGTACCTTAGAGCACTCCCTGTTTCTCTCCCCCTGTTGACAGCCACCTTTTGGAACACTTCTCTCTCAACCCAGTTTGGGAAAGATTGTCAGAGTAAAAGAGCTTGATCAAGTGGAAATAGTACTTTGCCAGCAATTAGAAGGCCTGATTTTTAACTTGTTCTTTCCATGTTAACCACGGGATACGGAAAAGTCACTCAAGTCAGCTGTCCTTTGTAATATTCTTCAATGCAAGAGGTGTTTTGAAGTAAAGACTTCTGAGAACTCAGCCTATTCCTATTTAATATTTTGATTTAGAGAATGTAATTAGTCAGAAACTTTGTTGATACCAACAATAAGAAGACAAAACCAATAAGAATGCTTTTATTAAAAAAAGAAATCTTTTAAGGTTTGAACTAGATGCTTTACTAAAATGGTCACTAAACACATTATTAGACATAGGAGAAATAAAGATTAAAACCAAAATGAGATACCATCTCACGTCACTGGAATAGTGATGATTAAAAACTTAGGCAGTAACAAATGTTAGGGTGTGGAGCAATTGAACTCTCATATTTTATTGATGTGAGTGTAAAAATAGTCACAGTGTCCATGTTGAGCAGTATCTATCTCTACCCTACCACCTAGCAATTCTACTCTTAGTTATTTACCCCAAATAAATAAAACTATGTATTCACAAAAAAACTTGTATAGCAGTGTGTATAACAGCTTTATCCATAATGGACAAAGTTACAAACAACTCAAATCTTTATCAACAGGTAAATGGATAATGAAACTGTGATATATCATACAGTGGAATACTACTCAACAGTAGGAAGGAACAAACTACTGATATATGCAACATGAATGTATCTAGACACCTTAAGAATACATTTTACATGAAGTCCAAAAACAGGCAAAAGTAAGCTATAGTGACAGAAATTAGAAAGTGGTTGCCTCCAGCAGAAGGGCTCTTGACTAGAGTGGATAATGGGATCTTCTAGGTTGGTGGATATATTTTATATCTTGTATTGGGTGTTGGTTATATAGGTTTTTACAGGTTACCAAAACTCACTGTAATGAACACATAAGGTGTATGCATTTTATTGTATATAAAAGTATTAAGACAGTTGAATAGTTCTCAGTGTAAAACTTAAATTCTAAAATTGACTCTTCATCAAATGTTCCCTTAAGAGGAAGGGAAGGGAGTACATATCCCAATCTGAGGCAGAAGCAAAGATGTCATGGCAGGAGGGTAAGCCAGCAATTAGAAGGCCTGATTTTTAACTTGTTCTTTCCATGTTAACCACGGATACGGAAAAGTCACTCAAGTCAGCTGTCCTTTGTAATATTCTTCAATGCAAGAGGTGTTTTGAAGTAAAGACTTCTGAGAACTCAGCCTATTCCTATTTAATATTTTGATTTAGAGAATGTAATTAGTCAGAAACTTTGTTGATACCAACAATAAGAAGACAAAACCAATAAGAATGCTTTTATTAAAAAAAGAAATCTTTTAAGGTTTGAACTAGATGCTTTACTAAAATGGTCACTAAACACATTATTAGACATAGGAGAAATAAAGATTAAAACCAAAATGAGATACCATCTCACGTCACTGGAATAGTGATGATTAAAAACTTAGGCAGTAACAAATGTTAGGGTGTGGAGCAATTGAACTCTCATATTTTATTGATGTGAGTGTAAAAATAGTCACAGTGTCCATGTTGAGCAGTATCTATCTCTACCCTACCACCTAGCAATTCTACTCTTAGTTATTTACCCCAAATAAATAAAACTATGTATTCACAAAAAAACTTGTATAGCAGTGTGTATAACAGCTTTATCCATAATGGACAAAGTTACAAACAACTCAAATCTTTATCAACAGGTAAATGGATAATGAAACTGTGATATATCATACAGTGGAATACTACTCAACAGTAGGAAGGAACAAACTACTGATATATGCAACATGAATGTATCTAGACACCTTAAGAATACATTTTACATGAAGTCCAAAAACAGGCAAAAGTAAGCTATAGTGACAGAAATTAGAAAGTGGTTGCCTCCAGCAGAAGGGCTCTTGACTAGAGTGGATAATGGGATCTTCTAGGTTGGTGGATATATTTTATATCTTGTATTGGGTGTTGGTTATATAGGTTTTTACAGGTTACCAAAACTCACTGTAATGAACACATAAGGTGTATGCATTTTATTGTATATAAAAAGTATTAAGACAGTTGAATAGTTCTCAGTGTAAAACTTAAATTCTAAAATTGACTCTTCATCAAATGTTCCCTTAAGAGGAAGGGGGAAGGGGAGTACATATCCCAATCTGAGGCAGAAGCAAAGGATGTACATTAGGAAGAAAAAGCAGGGGTAGGCAAGTAAGTGTATATTAGGAATTTTACTTCACTAGTTAATTTGTTGTTTGGTAGAAATCATTGCTGTTTCTGAGTTTTATTGTCTTGTGTTGTATATAAATTATATGTTGGAAGAAACACAGTTCATCTAGGTTTATCTCATAGATATTACCTTGTTTGCTATGTATTTTGTTTTCTAATCACCCAGATTCTTTTTCTGAATATATTTAGTTTTAGTACGCAAAGATAATTATTTTTGAAATGCTTATAAATATCTGAGGCTGTTTCCTAATTTTTGTTATATTAGGGAGAATTTTTTTTCTTGATTTATCCTCTGTGAATAAAGTAATCAAAGTGAACTTTTAATTTTATATTTTAGTCTTCTTAAAAACCTGAGACTATAATAGTCATTAGTATATTTTTAAATTGAAGGTTTGCAGTAGGGGTGTATCAGAAGGCATATTTTCAGACCTAATAAGCACTCTGTGAGTAGCCGTGTGTCTTTATCTTCTTTGTGAAATCTTCTGAAGATCTCCCTTTTATCCATATTCCATGAATAGACTGACTTAGATCTTGAGTGGGTATAAACCTGAAGTGAAAGTGATTTCTCTGAAAACTAGGTTTCCCCACATGTGAACTGTAACTATTTAAAGATCTGTTCATGTCAATCATGTTGTCTATGACCACGTTGTTAAAATTTGAAAACATTATTTATATGTACATGGCTAATAAGGAATTGATTGTATTTGTGTGATAATCTTTAGAATGAAAGGAGAGAATCAGAACTTTTTTTTAAAAAAGCAGCTATTTGGATTATCAGAAATACTAGGTTTCTATTTATACTGAATACTATAACACTTCAGACAAAGAGGATATTTTAAGAGAAGAAAACAAAAATTCTGTAGTACCTGGAATTATTCTACTTTGGATTTTAGAAAAGCAACTGGTATCAGAGTAATTTCTCATCTAGTTTCAAAATACTGAAAATATTTTGAACTGGATGCCTTGAATGTATTTATGTCTTCTTGGAACAGACTGCTTTTATTGATTTTATGGTGCCTTTAAGAAAATCAAAATTGTTATAAAATTATTCTTATTAGAGTTTTACAGTGCTAGAAGTTAAACTTATATGTAACTGATTTTAATTTTTTTTTCCATTTTTTTCTTAACTAGGTCCTTTCTGATGTTGCTGGAGCTTATTCTCCTGCAGTTGATCTCATCCCTGTTGGCTTAATATTAAGTTCCATGACAGCACTAGGTTAATGTTCATTTCTAGGCCTCATTTACAGTACCAGAAAAATATAGAGAAAGCTTTACCTGTACATTAGATGACCTAATTTCTTCCATTCCTAGAAATACCATACCTTTTATAAATAATCAGTTTATAGTCAATTTCATACTCTTTGACTTACTGTACCCTAAAGAACATAGTTGAGTTTTTGGAAAGTACAAGATTTACACATTTGGTCTTTTATGCTCACACACATCTATAAACATAATTAATGAAGCCATAAATTACTGATACATAAGATAAATGTAGTATTCCAAATACTGGTTTTCAAATAATTTGGTTTAATTTTTGAATTTTTTCAAAACTGTAAGTTTATAATGGTTTCTTGAAGTTCATTTTATGATGAAGATTCATTCTACTGTTTTATGGTATTGGTAGGATTTTCATGTTAAGTTGGTTTATTGTGTTGTGTAGATGTTTATATAATGAAATATTAAAAAGTTTTTACAATTCAGGCACAAATGCTTCTGCTGGTTTGATAGCTAACACAATTTCAAAAAGAAACAAATATGAGTTCAGTGTTTTGTATCTTTAGAATGAAAGGAGAGAATCAGAACTTTTAAAAAGCAGCTATTTGGATTATCAGAAATACTAGGTTTCTATTTATACTGAATACTATAACACTTCAGACAAAGAGGATATTTTAAGAGAAGAAAACAAAAATTCTGTAGTACCTGGAATTATTCTACTTTGGATTTTAGAAAAGCAACTGGTATCAGAGTAATTTCTCATCTAGTTTCAAAATACTGAAAATATTTTGAACTGGATGCCTTGAATGTATTTATGTCTTCTTGGAACAGACTGCTTTTATTGATTTTATGGTGCCTTTAAGAAAATCAAAATTGTTATAAAATTATTCTTATTAGAGTTTTACAGTGCTAGAAGTTAAACTTATATGTAACTGATTTTAATTTTTTTTTCCATTTTTTTCTTAACTAGGTCCTTTCTGATGTTGCTGGAGCTTATTCTCCTGCAGTTGATCTCATCCCTGTTGGCTTAATATTAAGTTCCATGACAGCACTAGGTTAATGTTCATTTCTAGGCCTCATTTACAGTACCAGAAAAATATAGAGAAAGCTTTACCTGTACATTAGATGACCTAATTTCTTCCATTCCTAGAAATACCATACCTTTTATAAATAATCAGTTTATAGTCAATTTCATACTCTTTGACTTACTGTACCCTAAAGAACATAGTTGAGTTTTTGGAAAGTACAAGATTTACACATTTGGTCTTTTATGCTCACACACATCTATAAACATAATTAATGAAGCCATAAATTACTGATACATAAGATAAATGTAGCATTCCAAATACTGGTTTTCAAATAATTTGGTTTAATTTTTGAATTTTTTCAAAACTGTAAGTTTATAATGGTTTCTTGAAGTTCATTTTATGATGAAGATTCATTCTACTGTTTTATGGTATTGGTAGGATTTTCATGTTAAGTTGGTTTATTGTGTTGTGTAGATGTTTATATAATGAAATATTAAAAAGTTTTTACAATTCAGGCACAAATGCTTCTGCTGGTTTGATAGCTAACACAATTTCAAAAAGAAACAAATATGAGTTCAGTGTTTTGTATCTTTTCTTCATGGATGACTGACCCCTTAGTGTCAATACCATATTTAAAAGGAGCTTCATTGTGGATAGAGCAAGAGAAATCAGAGGTTCTCATTTTCAGTGATCATAAAGACACAAAACAATGAATAGATAGCCAAGAATGCATTCTAGTAAGATCTCTGAAACATTGTGTTAGTGAAAGTTTACCTAATACTGGCTGATGAAATGTCAGGATTTGCAATGCAGTGAATACTGAAAGTGTTTGCCAGCAATATAAAAATATCAGAATTTTGAAAGTTTTAGAACATTATGTTCAAATGTGATTTTAATTTTAATGCTTTGTCTCTTTGAATTAAATTTGTAACCATGAAGATGTGCAGCATAATTGTTATGTATTTATTTACAGACTACAATTTCCGTCGCAGCTCAGTAAATAGTCTTTCCCCTGTTAGTGCTACCCTATCTTCTGGGAACCCCAGCGTGCTTCCTTACACTTCAAGGCCTTACTCTTATCCGAGCTACCCCTTGTCACCAACGATACCTCTTGCTAACGGCAGCCATGTTGGACAGCGACTCTATATCTCCAATCAGGCCTCATTCTTCTGAAGAAAATGTTGTAAGGAGGAGTATGAAAGTTTCTTTGTAAAGCATGCACATTAAAATACTGTTTTACTTTAGAATCGGGTTTCTACATTTGGTTTTAAGATGATAAATTATATATTTCAACATAGTAAACATCAGTCACAATTCAAAATAACCTTCAGTTGTGAAACTTGTAAAAATGCTAAGTTTTCAAAGTTATTCAGTAATTTCTCTTGATAAAGGTATAACAAACTACTGGGTTTTTTTTTTTAAGCTTTTGGGATTTTAAATAACTTCTGATTCTTGAGTGGTCAGTAGAATGCAGAAGCTTACATTAAATTTTTTCATTGTAACTGTACTAGAGTTTCACAGCATTAAAGCACTTGCAGACAGTTATTACGCTAAATTTGATTATCAAGGATCACTATCTGTATCAGAGAGTAGATCAATTATATAACCAGAAACATCTAACTATTATGTAGAAAGAAATGAAGAGCAAAAAGATTAAGATGCAAATTTTATGCAGTACTAAAGAAAAAGCAATCTACCATTGTGGTCCTTGAAATAGCTATAAATATGTTATTTATTGTAGAAATTATAATTTTGCTGTTAATGTACTTAAGGTTTTTATAGTTACTTTTCATTTGTTTTTTGATATTCAATGTATAGTTGTTTGAATAAGGAGTGTTATGGTTTTTTAATGTTGAAATCATGTGTTGTTGAATTTTTGTACTTGAATTCAAATTCTTTGACATTAAATATACGCTGTTTCTAATATGCATGTATTTCACTTGTTTATTAGTATGTACGAAAAAATTAGCTCTCACAATCTCCTGACCTTCTGAAAGCAATTTCCTCTACTTTATAGCCTCAGTGTCTTCATTGAGAGCAAAGCAAAGGATACTGCAGAAAGAAAATAGTTTTGTGAAACACAGTAACAAAGTCCTTTTTAGGGACCAGTAGAAATATTTTTTATTGATGAAGCCAGTGGTGTTCCCCCCTCTTATGAATAATTAATTAATCTAGGCCATTTGGTCTGTTAAATTGTGTACATCTGTAAACTGCTTCTAATGATGGTTTAGATAAAAGACAAGTATCTTTGCACTCTTTAGATATCAGGCTTCAGCTTTGGTGATCAACTCATCATATGGAATATAGAGGAGAGAAAGTTGCTTAGTAGTCTCCAACTGTTCATGACAGCATGCACTGTAGCCTGCCAGGATCCTGTCTCCCGTGGAATCTCTAGGCAGTTCTACTGGAGCAGGGCAGCTGTTCCCTTCTCTAGGAGATCTTCCCAACCCAGCGATTGAACACAGGTCTCCCACATTGCAGGCAGATTCTTTACCATCTGAACCACCAGGGAAGCCCATGGAATATACCATTTTGATAAATAGAATATTAAAAAGCTGCATAATTTCTTTTTTATGGAGTTTTCCATTTTTAATGTTTGGTTAAGCAAAACACATCTTTTGCAAACAAACCCAGCACAAGGCCAACAAAAAGGAATAAAAGCAAGAAAAACAAAAAGCCTAGGGTTGCCCCTTAGCCTGACATCAGGATCAGGTCTGCCCTTTTCTTAAGGAAGTGGGGCTTTTTTTCCCTTGGGCATCAGCCTAGGTCCCTGTTCCTAAGCATCAGAATTGGATATAAAAAGAGAAACCAGCCCTGAAATGTTTAAGCATCATTGCGTATCCCATTGGTTTATGGACTCCCAAGTGCGTGGGGACTCCTCTGAAGTGCCATCTGCACAGGCCCAGGCAGACTGGTGGTGAGGAGTTTTCTCCTCCTCCCAGGAAATGGCTTACATCTCTGACAGTGCCAATGGACTCATGGTCCTGCTTGTGACAATCAGCAAGGTTGGCTGTAACTTCTGACTGGTGGTGCTTGGAGTGTCATTGTGCAGAGGTGGGGAGTTCCCTGTGGTGCCAAGCAGGTCTGGTGTAGAAAATGGTGCAGAAGAGACTGGCCACTTGCTGAGAGGGTATAATACAGTAGCTGCATGGTGGCCTCTGTTACTCTGTAAAAAATGGCCTTGTTGAAATGAAGATACATGAGCAGAAAAAGTGCGGATGTTTACGTCACTCCAGTCACAGTGGGGAGAAAGCTTCAGCTTCATCCTGTTAAGCTTGCTTGACATGCAAGTCCCAGGCTGGCTCTGCTGCTGGAGGGGAGACTGGCTGGAGTGGGGGTGGGGGCAGCTCTCAGACCTGCCAACACCACTGATCTGTAAGGCCTGGACAGGCCACCCCTGCCTTCCTCCTGCCTTGAGACAACCACAGCCACTTTGGTGACAGGCGAAGTAGTGTAACACTTCTTTTCTCTTTCAAAGTTAGGGGGAGAAAAGTGGCCTACAGCCATTTAAAGAGGTAGGGGCCAGGTCAATTCTCAGTTGATCTGTAAAGGAAACTACAGAGAGGTGACAAACCCAGGTTCTAAGAAGAATGCACATAACTCCCAACTCGAGGGCTCTGCTTCTGGTCACTGCAGGGCTTCTATTGATTCGAGCCGCTCCAAATCTCCGAACGTCTAGCTTCACACTCCTTGCCTTGCTCAGTGCTGTGCTGCAAAACCATTTTAATGTTTGGTTAAGCAAAACACATCTTTTGCAAACAAACCCAGCACAAGGCCAACAAAAAGGAATAAAAGCAAGAAAAACAAAAAGCCTAGGGTTGCCCCTTAGCCTGACATCAGGATCAGGTCTGCCCTTTTCTTAAGGAAGTGGGGCTTTTTTTCCCTTGGGCATCAGCCTAGGTCCCTGTTCCTAAGCATCAGAATTGGATATAAAAAGAGAAACCAGCCCTGAAATGTTTAAGCATCATTGCGTATCCCATTGGTTTATGGACTCCCAAGTGCGTGGGGACTCCTCTGAAGTGCCATCTGCACAGGCCCAGGCAGACTGGTGGTGAGGAGTTTTCTCCTCCTCCCAGGAAATGGCTTACATCTCTGACAGTGCCAATGGACTCATGGTCCTGCTTGTGACAATCAGCAAGGTTGGCTGTAACTTCTGACTGGTGGTGCTTGGAGTGTCATTGTGCAGAGGTGGGGAGTTCCCTGTGGTGCCAAGCAGGTCTGGTGTAGAAAATGGTGCAGAAGAGACTGGCCACTTGCTGAGAGGGTATAATACAGTAGCTGCATGGTGGCCTCTGTTACTCTGTAAAAAATGGCCTTGTTGAAATGAAGATACATGAGCAGAAAAAGTGCGGATGTTTACGTCACTCCAGTCACAGTGGGGAGAAAGCTTCAGCTTCATCCTGTTAAGCTTGCTTGACATGCAAGTCCCAGGCTGGCTCTGCTGCTGGAGGGGAGACTGGCTGGAGTGGGGGTGGGGGCAGCTCTCAGACCTGCCAACACCACTGATCTGTAAGGCCTGGACAGGCCACCCCTGCCTTCCTCCTGCCTTGAGACAACCACAGCCACTTTGGTGACAGGCGAAGTAGTGTAACACTTCTTTTCTCTTTCAAAGTTAGGGGGAGAAAAGTGGCCTACAGCCATTTAAAGAGGTAGGGGCCAGGTCAATTCTCAGTTGATCTGTAAAGGAAACTACAGAGAGGTGACAAACCCAGGTTCTAAGAAGAATGCACATAACTCCCAACTCGAGGGCTCTGCTTCTGGTCACTGCAGGGCTTCTATTGATTCGAGCCGCTCCAAATCTCCGAAGGTTTAGCTTCACAATACTTGCCTTGCTCAGTGCTGTCTCAAACTAATGGAAATTGATGTTGAAGACAGTCCTATTTTTTCCTGATTTTGCCAGGGGTGGGTCAACTAGGAAAACTGCCGTTTTGTCTGCTTGTGCCCGCAGAGCTCTTAAACCAGTGTAGTAAAGCAGCAGGGACAATGCTGGGTGAGGGACAGGTTGCCCATACCAGCCCCAGCCTGGCTGGGTCACATCCTGTTAGGTGTCTAGCTCCCTTGTCACGCTAGAATATGGAAGAATTCATCCACCCAGCATGGAATATTAAGAGAACTTTTATTAGAAAACTTCAGGGATGGTCATAAACCACTCTTAAAAATGGGGTCAGAGTGGCAGTGAGGATTGGAGACAGCAGTCTGTATGGCTGCTGCGGTTTGGGAGATGGTTTCCCGGGAGGCCTTCCTGCTCTTAAGTCCCTTGAACCAGTCAATGGGCGTGGCCTGGGCTGTGTGTTCTGACTCCCTGGCTGCCAGGAAAGGGGGAGCGGAGGCAGCATCTCCGGGTGAGTCAGAGCAGCAGTGACCTCCAGCAGAGCCTCTGTCAGGTGCTCATGCAAATGGGGAAAAGAAGCTAAGACCCACCTTTTTTTCTCCTCTTTTAAATAAAACAAAGGTCTTCACATTTCTTCGACTAAAGCTTTTTTTAAAGCAGAATTTGTTGGAGAATAAATTAGTCTTTTTTCATCCTCTGAGGCAGGTTCATTCCATTTAACCATATGTAATGCTTTCTTCAGGTCGTTGCCTTACATTTTCTACTTTAAATGAGCATAAGCATTATACTTAATTAGCATTAATTTTTTTCTGACATCTAATTTTAAATTTAGCTACTGTGATCATAGGTTCTATCACTCCTTCAGCAAACATAATATTTATTTTGTCAGGTACTGTGGAAATACCCTTGGAATGCAGAGGTGGCTCAGATTCCAAACCAGAAGATAAACAGTTCAGTTTTTCATAGGAACATTTGGAATGGCCCAAATCATAATAATTACAAATTTTGACATAAGTTTTTCACTTAAAACATTGCATGTTTGACCTTTGAGCAATATAGGTTTGAACTATGTGGATCCAGTTATATGTGGATTTTTTTTTCAATAAATACATACTGCAGTAGTACATCATCTATGGTTCAATTAATACACCAGTATGGGACCATGGATACTGGAAGGTGGGTACCCCTAACCTCTGTGTTCTTCAGGGATCAACTGTATATTGCCAGTAATGCAGAGGGCTTACTGATCACATAGTGTATTTGGAGATCCATAGTTATATGGTAGGAAACATACAAGCTTTGGCATCAGGTTTCATTACCAGTTCCACCAAGTAACAGCTCTTAGAACTTGTACACGATTTTTAATCTCTTGGAGCTGTACTTTAAAATATATAATCATGATATAAATAAACCATACAGTGTTAAAGGTAAAACACTTGCCATTTAGAAAGCACTCAAGTGTTAGCCTATATCGTTCAGGGGTAATTGTATGACGAATATAGTAGCCGTTTATTTGTACCGATTTTTCATTCCTTCAACCAGAAATTCATAAACAAGTGCATTCATATCTAGCACTGTTTCTTTTTTTCTAACAGCAAAAACATTTTTATTGGTGTATAGCCAATTGACAATTTCGTGGTAGTTTCAGATGAACAGTGAAGCGTATCAGCCATACATAAACATGTATCCATTCACCTCTAAATCCCCCTCCCATCCAGGCTAGTACGTAACATTGAGCAGAGTTCCATGTGCTTTACAATAGATTTTTGTTGTTTATCCATTTTCTATGATGTTATGATTGAGTAGTTAATTTTGTTTATATACCATATGAAATTGAACTTGTGTACATACCTGTTAATTACTTGCTGCTTTAATTTTTATAGCATGGGCTCTGTAATAAGATATTGATCACAAGCCATCATTGGTACATTTCTTAGGTGTATCATTCAGCTCATTAGGGAAACACTTCTAAAGACAGCCCTTTATTAAATTCTTCATGCAAGGAGCTATGGCTGAGACGTGAAGTATACGAGTACTAAGTAACTATGATCCCTCGGCTTGCACAAAACCCTGGTAAGCAGAAAGATCAGAAAAGTTATGAAGAAATTTTGAACTTACCTCTCTTCTCTAGTTTTTCTTCTACAGTATTAGAGTGGGGAAGTTTCCCTAACTATGACTCAAAATCTAGAAGCCATAATAGAAGTTGATGAATCCAATATAAAAAGAAAAACATGTGTGGTAAGAAAGTGCCAGGTGTTATGTCAAAGGACAAATGATAAAACTTGAACAATAACTGTGAATTATTTCACAAAGTGCTAAGCTCTACTACTTCCAAATATCAATGGAAACAGCATCCATTCAAGAGGAAGATGGACAAAATGTATGAATGCAGTTTACAGATGGTGCTTAAATGTGTGAAAATATTTTATCTTATTCATAGGAAAAAATGAAAACTTTATTTAGATTTGCAGAAATTCAAAAGATTGATAAACCTTTGCAAGCAATGAATTAAATGAGCATTCTCATACATTGCTGGTGAGATTATAAACTGGTGTAATTCATATTAGGCAGCTATTATCCCAAATTACAAAACTTAAATCTTTTCATCCAGCAGTCCTACTTCTGGGATACACTTGCTTGTATGTGTGAAATGGTATGTGTGAAACTATTCATCAAAATAGTTTGTAATAGAAATACCCATCATTAGGGGGCTGATTAAATTGTACATTTATTGGTGTATAGTAAAAGGTTATGCAAAGGAAAATAAGAATAGTCTTTATTTCTAATATAGAAAGAGATATGAAAAAGCAAGGTTTAAAAATATGTGGGTAAAATACTATGTTGTATATTGGGTAAAAAGGGAGAAAATATTTGTATATGCTTAAATTTGTACACCATACTGTGAAAGGATTACAAAAAAAACTAAATAATTATGAGGAAAGCATATGAGATCACCTTTCACCTTGGAGTGAGTTCCCTTCATTCCAGATGCAGTGCAATGATATGTCAGTCTCTTTAACTATCTCTATCTATTCTGTATTTTATCTAAATTTATTTTAAATTAATTTCTATTAGTCCATTTACACTTAAGGTAATTATTGATACAAATGATCCTATTGTCATCTTAAATGGTATGAATGGTTAGTTTTTCTTCTTCAGTGTTATTCTCGGTTGTAGATGTTTCTCTTTTCAGCGCTTTAAATGTGTCTTGCCATTCTCTTCTGGCCTGCAAAGTTTCTGTTGAGAAGTCAACAGTTAAACGTATAGGATTTCCCTTGTATGTTACCTGTTGTTTTTCCCTTGCTTCTCTAAGTATTCTGTCTTTCTGTTTAGTCTGTGTTAGCTTGATTAATGTGTGTCTTGGCATGTTTCTCTTAGCATTTATACTATATGGGACTCTTTGTGCTTCTTGAACCTTATTGACTATTTCTTTCCCATGCTGGGGAAGTTTTCTGCTATAATCTCTTCAAAATTTTTTTCATATCCTTTCTTTTTCTCTTCTTCTTCTGGGATTCCTATTATTCGAATGTTGGTGTGTTTGATATTGTTCCAGAGGTCTCTGAAACTGTCCTCAGTTCTTTTCATTTTTTGCTCTTTTTTCTGTTCTTCAGCCATTATTTCCACCATTCTGTTTTCCAGCTCACTTATCCATTCTTCTGACTCAGATACTCTACTATTGAGTCCTTCCATAGTATTTTTAAGTTCATCAATTGAGCTGTTTGTCTCTTTTAGTTTTTTCTTAATTTCTTAAATGTATTTCTCCAGTGTGTCAATTCTCTCTGTTATTCTATTTTCAGAGTTTTGAATCATCCTTACTATCACTCTTCTGAATTCTTTTTCTGATAGTTTCTATTTCTTCTTCGGTCATTTGGGTCTGTATGTTTATAGTTTGTGCCTTCATTTGTGTGATGTTTCCCTGTCTTTCCATTATTGTGTGTTTTTTGATGTTCTATGTTTGAGTCTTGGCCTCAGTGTTTTCTCTCGGGATTCCTAGGATTGATCTTTGGCCAGTGTGTGGAGATCCCACCTCGCGCTGTGCCTCTCAGCCTCTCCAGGCCAATGCTGGCTCCGCCTCTCCGCTGCGTGGTCTGCTGGCTCCCTATTTTAAATTAATTTAAATGAAAAGATACATAACTGTTCTCAGAAACAAAATTAAGACCTTTAGAGAACAACAATCCAAACTAGTTTCTTTACTGAGTGATCAGAAGTTAATGGGTTTTGAGTTGGGATCTCAGGCAAAATAAACCTATGTGGTAAAAGCAGCAGTGTAATCAGCAGTTTTGACTCAATGGGTCCAATGTTCTTAAAATGTGTCACTAATAGAGACTAACCTGCATGAATTGGGTGCTACTTTATCACCATGTAGGAGTACAACAGGAGCACTATCAGATGGAAATGGCATATTGCTGTCTGAAGGACTCTTTGTGCCATACTCCCGTTCTTTGCTCAATCTCTTATATCATGGGGGATCCCTTAAACCAATTGACTAAGGGAAAAAAACTGAGACCTAGTATCCTAAAGATAATGGGACTCACTAAAACCCAAATCTCTTTACACATTCTCTAGAAACTATACAGATCGAAAGCAAGGCCACGTCTTTATCACTAGAGAACACCACATTTTGCGAACTACCTATAAGTAAAAATAAGTATGAATAATAAATTTCAGTCCTTTTTATTACTATTATTATTATTGAGATATATTTCACATATAATACTATATTAGTCTCAGGTATGTAGCATAATGATTCAATACTCATATATATAAATCAATCTTGACACTTGTCACAACACATAGGTAGACAATATTTTTCTTGTAATAATAACTTTTAAGGGGGCTTCCCTGGTGGTCCAGTGGGTAAGGACACCACCTTGCAGTGCAAGGGGCGCCGGTTCGATCCCTGGCCTGGGAAGATCCCACGTGCCGCGGAGCAGGCTGGACTGATGTGTCCAATTACTGAGCTGGAGCTCTGGAGTGCATGCGCCCAGAGCTGGTGCTCTGTGACGACAGAGGCCACCGCGATGGGAGGTCTACATGGGCCAAAGAACAAAGATGGACGAAAATGGACAAATGAAAGACCAATAGAAGTAGCCTGCCTGCTCTCCTCCCTCCCCACCTCCCCCCAATAAATAACATAAATAAATCTTAAAAAAAATAACTTTTAAGATCTATTTTTTAGTCATTTTCAAATGTACAATATTACTATAGTCATCATTCTATGCATTATATCTCATTACTTATTTCCTTTATAGATGGAAGCTTGTATTTTTTACCCCCTTTAATCATTTTGCCAACCCTCAGCCCCTTGAATCAGAACTCTTACCTATGAGTTGAGATTTTTTTGTTTCATTGTTCTTAGGTTCCACACATGAGATCATACAGTATTTGTCTTCCTCTAACTTACTTCATTTAGTATAATGACTTCAAGGTCCATCCATGCTGTCACAAATGGTAAAATTTCCTTTATTACGGCTAAATAATTTTCCATTATATATACATACACCATATTTTCTTACCAATTCATCCATCTTGTATACTTATGGTATTTTCCTGACCTGGGTTCTGAAATAATGCCACAGTGAATATGGGTGTAGGTATCTTTCTCAGATAGTCATTTTTGTTTTCTTTCAGATCAATATCCAGAAGTGGAATTGCTGGATTATACAGTAGTTGTATACATACATATATATATCTACCACATATATATATATTTTGAGAAATATTCATATTGTTTTGGATAGTGGCTTTTTGGATAAAAAATCTTATCTAAAGCTCTAACTATGACAAACTATTTGGTCATGATCAGTTGTAAAATACTTTGCAAGTCATTTGTTATTAATAATAAAGTAGTGAAGTAAATATTTCATTTTTTCTTCTTCTTCTTCAATAAAAGGCAATGTTGAGAGAACTTTGTAGAGAAGAATGCAAACTAAATCCACTGACCTCTCTTTGACTTTTGAACTGTCTTGAGTTGTCCAATTCCACTTGAGTTGCTTCTCTCTGGCCTTTTAAATTTCCCAGTACAATCACTGAAATAGTACATAATGATTAATTATCTTAGGTGCCACATAAATAATTCTGGATAATATGCTGCATGAACTAGGGGAGATTATTCTCTTAAGCAGACAGGAGGGCACAGTTTTCTAGGGAGAAAAACAAGTGATACATTGTGAGATAGCATTGCATGGGTAGAGTATTTCCTGTACTAAATTCCTTTTCACTTGAAATATCTAGAATGGTTTCCGTGTCCTGTGCGAGCAGGAAGTATATCCCTTGCTGTCTGGCTCCCTGCTATGGAGCACCCATCTCTACTAAGTTTCTGATTACCTTAATCACTTAGTATTTAAAATTTTGATCTTTGTGGAGAAATAAGCTATACGTTTTTCATTTTAATGGATCATGTGAGATAATGATATTTCTTTTCCAAAATTTTAAGTAGTTTTTCTAGATATATTTGATGTTTTATCTACATTGACCTATACAAGTTTCAATCTTATAGATGAACAAATAAAATGTTAAAAGTTGAATACATAGATAGGTATACTCTAATATAGGAGAATAACCCCAGGAATAAATGTGCCTCATATCAGCATGACATCATATGAATCAGTCATAAGCTACCTCACCTTTTCTGTATTTCCTTAAATAGTACTGCACAGTAACAATCAGAGAATATTTGGCTATTCTAAGGACACACCAGAAGGAGGAATGTTGTCCTCTTTGAGATGTTGTTTGAGATGTATGGGAAGGAGAAAACAAATGAGCATGTTCTTTTCTCCCTAATTTGCAAAATTTATACAAGAGAATGTGTGAGTTCCTCCAAATTGCCTTTTCTCAGAAGTCTTTTTCAGGTAGGGCTTACGTATTCTGCCCAACCAAAAGAATGACTGTTCCAGATATCTCTCTTTCTGTAACTACATATGAACTTACCTGAGTTTTCCTGCCGGGGGAAACATTCTCCAGTTTATGAGTGAAAAAAGATTAAAACCTGTAACAGCAAACTGGCTTTAGTAAAGATTGTAAGTGCTTTTTAAAGATAAAAGTTACAAATATGTTCGCTCAATTCCTGTTCTATTTTCCCTGGGTAGAGGATAATTATATTCTCATTTTTTTTTTTTTAATTTTATTTATTTATCTTTTGGGGGGTGGGGAGGGAGGGGGATGGACGGGCCACTTCTATTGGTCTTTCATCTCTCCATTTTCATCCGTCTTTGTTCTTTGGCTCCTGTGGGCCTCCCATCGCGGTGGCCTCTGTCATCGCAGAGCACCGGCTCTGGGCGCACGCACGCCAGAGCTCCGGCTCGGTAATTGGACACATCTGTACAGCCGCTCCGCAGTACGTGGGATCTTCCCAGGCCAGGGATCGAATCGGCTCTCCTTGGGATCAAACCGGCGCCCCTTGCACTGTAAGGTGGTGTCCTTACCCACTGGACCACCAGGGGAAGCCCTCTCATATATTTTTTAATAGACTGTGTGCTACCTTAAGTAAATCTCAGCTGACCATTGTATAACATTTATTGTATATACAGTTCTTGGCTGATGCACATAATCTAAAAGCATACCTGGCCACCTACTCTACTTAGTTTGTTTATCTGCAAAGCTAGAAAATTCTAGCAGGTCACGGGAGAAAGCTAAAGGAACAAGAGGGATATTTAAGAATGAATAAAATGAGAACTGCCATTCCTTCAGTTTGCTGAATGCCTCTCATGTGTGAGACACTGTGCTATGCGCTAGGGATACAAAAGTGAAAACAACTACATTTCTGAGTTTGAGTTCCAAGAGAAAAGACATAACTTTTGGCAATAAAGTAGTTGAAGACTTTTTTCAATCTGATTTTGAAGACTTGTTTTTCAGGTAGATAAATGAAGCATGTTGTTGTCATCTTGCTTTATCTTTTGGCCTAGAGAGAAATTACTTACTTTCTCCATTTTTAACCTGTCTTCAACCACTTAATGCTTCCCTGATGGCTCAAGGAGTAAAGAATCTGCCTGCCATGCCTGCAATGCAGGAGACACAGGTTCAATCCCTGAGTCAAAAAGATCCCCTGGAGAAAAAAATGACAACCCACTCCAGTATTCTTGCCTGAGAAATCCCATAGACTGAAAGGTTACAGTGCATGGGTCCCAAAGAGTCAGATACAACTATGTTCACTCACGGAACTGCCTAATGACAGCACTCAGACGCCTTTGCCAGATCCTCCCTTTTTTTGACGTTCCTGCATCATTTGATGCTATTTTCTTAGAAAGCTTTACTAGTATGTGATTTGACAAGCATTTCCACAGTATTATTTTCTTTAATTCTCCCTCAAACCCTGTAATGTTAGCTATAAACTCTCATGAGACCAGATTGTATTATATGCCCTTGCATTCTATTAGAAGCATATACCTGTATTCTTTTCAAATGTCATCCTTTTATTTAAGCTTGTTTACTCAAAGTTAAGTGTCTTACAAGCAAAGGAACCCTGTAAAAGGCAATTGGAAAAGTAGGTATACAGACAGCAACAGCAGAATTTAGACCTGGGTGCACATGGAAGTGCTGGACAAGGTTGGGACAATCAGGGCGGGCTCTGGAAGATCATTATAGAAACACCATCAAACCAACACTCACTTAATTAACAGTTATTTAGAAACTTAAACATGTTATTGTAAGTGTTGTGCATAGTTGAGTCCTCGCTCCCAAGGAAATAGACAATAAACAAATCCAAGTGCTGATAATGTAGAACGATAGACTTTCTTGACCAGAGAAAGTCTTTAATACAGAAACACATCCAAAATCAAGTGCTCTCTATCAAGCTCATGGTCTGTCACCTATGCTTTTCTTTGGCGTCGAATTCATTTTTCCCCCTTTTCCATGGATGTGCTTTCATTATTTAACACAGTCAATAAATTCTTATAGAGTGATACTACCTGCATGCTGGGTACTGTTCTGCATTCTTCTAGATATAGGCAAATGGTAAGCATTCCAGTTTTGCTGGAGCTTATCTTCTAGTTGGGGAGAGAGACCAATAATAACAACCCAAATGTACTGCCTGATAAGTGCTATGAAGAAAAAAAGGTAAGGAAAAGGGACTGATTTTTTTTTTTTTTAATTCCGCAGAAAGGCTTGGGATCTTAGCTCTCCCACTGGGCCCTCGGCGTGAAAGCACAGAGTCTCAAACACTGAACTGCCAAGGAATTCTCCAGACTGGCCTTTTTATATCGGGAAAGTAACATTCAATAATAGACTCTGGGACTAGAGTTGCCCCGAATGGCCGCTCTGCTCCACCTGCTCTGCTCAGACCCGAGATTTTAAGCTCCTGTGCTTCCCGCCTTGCCACGAACCCCTCAACACCCCTAGCTTATCTCTATGGATCATTATGCTTGTTATCCGTTTGCCTTTTCAGCTAAAAATTCACTCCCCATGCTCAGCTTTAACAATGACCTCACTGGAGCAGGGACCTAGTGTGTCTTTTCCACACCCCATCCACAATTCCTTAATACACACTACTAAAAAGTTATCTAATAAATGCTATCTAGAAAAAATGTAATGTATTGTGCCTTAAGCACATGATACAAATACATATACTGTAAATTCTCTTAAGGCTCAACTCACACATCACTTTCTGCAAAAGCCCTTCCTAATTCCAAGTTGGAATTGATTTCTCTCCTCAGTTTATCATGAGCATGTCTGTTTCACTGCTAAACTCTTCCTATTGGTGTGGAGCCAGCCATGAACATACCAGTCTTCATTTATAAGATTCTGTGCCTTCTACTGCTGAGCACAACCCCTACTGCATAGAAAATGCTCAAGAAAGATTTGTTAATTTAGCTGGAAAGTGACTCAAATCTCAGAGTGAAGAATCGGGGTACTTACCAGGTAGACTGGAGAACAGACTCGGAGTCCCTCTTCAGGGCTTTGTGGAGAGCTTGCTAATCACTACCACACATTTTGCAGATAAGTTATCACTGTGAGTCTGATTGCCTTTTCCCCCTGTCCTTGATTTTTATTTTTATATTATCTGATTCTAAGAAATCTACTTTTGGTAAATTCTCTCAATCTTCGTGAACACGTTAAAATACAAATAAGTTTTGGAAAAAAATTATATGGACAACTTTTCTACTAAATATATAGCACTGTGAGAGGGAGGCATTATAAAGGAAAATGGTTGGTCCAAGGTTCTTAAAGCTGTAGGAACAGGCTCTCAGAATGGGGCTTGAGAAATCTTCAGAAGAAAAGTAAGCCTATCATATACATTTTTCAAGTGTGAAATCTGTGAGGATAGTTCTAGCAGTATTTTGCAGAACTCCTCTTTGATATTTATGCCGCTTAAGTTTCTGAAGATGTCATCCTGAGCTTTGTTCTGAGAGCTGTGGATGGGACAGAAATCCATGAATCCAATGTAGACAAGCAATGAAGGAATTAAGTTCAACTGACTTCTGTAACAAATAAAACTAAAGTTATTCTAATCAGAAAATATATATTTAAGGAAGTTCAGGTTTTCATGTGGGCTTCCCTGGTGGCTTGGGTTGTAAAGAATCCTCCTTCAATGTGGGAGACCTGTGTTTCCCTGGGGTGGGAAAGGGTATCCACTCCAGTATTCTTGCCTGGAGAGAGGAGCCTGATGGGCTAAAGTCAGTCATGTCACAAGTTTGCATGTAAATTTAGTGATATTATTGGGCTCCAGTAAGCATAAAAATTTTCATTAAATCAAATTTGATTAACATGATTTCTTTTATATGTCTTCTCAAGTTGATAGTTTTTTTTTTTTTTTTTTCAAGAAAGCAGATGAAATCCTGACAGTTGGTCTGAAATTTCAAACCAATAGCTATTATATTACAGATGTGAGTGAACCTTTATCTATCTAATGGTAGTAAATAATGTTTCTTTTTCTCTTTTTTTGGTCACTTCTACTGGTCTTTCATTTATTCATTTTCATCCATCTTTGTTCTTTTGGCCTGTGTGGGCCTCCCATCACAGTGGCCTCTCTCGCTGCAGAGCACTGGCTCTGGGCGCACGCACTCCAGAGCTCTGGCTGGGTAGTTGGACACATTGGTTCAGGTGCTCCGTGGCACAACTTATTCAAAAGCAGAGACATCACTTTGCCAACAGAAATCCTGATAGTCAAAGCTGTGGATTTCCCAGCAGTCATGTATGGATTTGAGAGCTGGACCTTAAAGAAGACTGTGCACCAAAGAATTGATGCCTTTGAACTGTGGTGTTGGAGAAGACTCTTGAGAGTCCCTTGAATTGCAAGGAGACCAAACAAGTCAACCCTAAAGGAAATCAACCCTAAATACTCACTGGAAGGACTGATGCTGAAGCTGAAGTTTCAGTACTTTGGCCACGTGATGTGAAGAGCCAACTCAATGAAAAAGACCCTGATGCTGTGAAAAATAGAAGGCTGACGGAGAAGAGGATGACAAAGAACAGAATCATTGCATCACATCAGTGAGTCAGTGGACATTAGTTTGAGCAAACTCCAGGAGATGGTGAAGGACAGGGAAGCCTGATGTGCCTCTTTGGGATCACAAAGAGTTAGACACTACTGAATGACTGAACTGAACTGAACTGAGTGAGTGTGTGCCTGTATGTATTTGTCAGGGATGGGTCAGACAACTTGTATTTTTAGGGTACAAGTCATTGTAGTGTGAGAAGACAGTTTTATACTTGAAGGGAAATATTATCATCCAGAGACTCTGGACTTTAAGCTGGATGCAATAAATGGATGGGATTTTGGCTTTCATCATAAGCATGTTATTTACATGAAAAGAAAGATTGAAAGAATATTTGGTGAGCAGAAGGTTAGACTGTGATAAGTTTGACTAGTCATTTTTCAAACATATGTTCTATTCTACCTGGGAATATATTCCAGATTACATTTCCTAGCTTCCTACTATGGACCAAATTTTTGCCCTCTCAAGTTCATATGCTGAGGTCCTAACCTCCAATATGATTGTGTGGGCAGGTAGGGTCTTTAGGAGGTAATTAAGATTAAATGATTCATAATAAACTCTATTCTGTTAGGTTGGTGTCCTTGTAAGAAGAGGGAGATTTCTCTCTCTCCCTCTCCCTCTTCCTCTCCCTCACTCTACCAAGTGACAACACAGTGAGTAGGTGGCCATCAACAAGCCAACACGTGAGTTCTCACCAGATGTTTCTAATGGATTTCTCAGGCTTCAGAATTATGAGAAGTAAATTTCTGTTGTTTAAGCCCCTTGGTCTATGGCATTTTGTTATGGCAGCCTGAGAAAACTAATTCACTCCTTTAGATGTGGTTGTATGAATGTGGTTGCTCACATTTAATAGAATGTGAACATGATAGGGTGAATAGGCAGACTTGGTAAAGAGGCCAGCAGTTTCCAAGGAGGAGTAGGAAAAGAGGGAACAAACACTTTCTAGGCTAAATGTCTGCCATGGTAAGGCTCTACTCTGAAAGTAATGTTAGTGTTTTATGGATGCAAACTATTTTGCATTGGAATGTCTTATGTAGTCTTGATATCCTGAGACCATCTTCTGGCTAATCTTTTGTTAATGTGGGAATGAATCTAGTAAGACTTTCACAACCTCAACAATCTTGTAAACAAGGAGGTGAAAAAGTACAAAATGCCTTGCCTAAACTGGCTGCTTGGGGTACTCTCTTACCCTCTTCCAGTGCCTTTTGCTGGAAGCTTTTTCTGTTCCTTTTTCCTTTAATAAATTTTTTCCTGCATGAAGTTTTAAGTGACCAAAGCCATGTCTTTTGATCCTGAAGTGAAGGTTTCTCCTTCGGAGGTCACGAATCTAACACTTTTCACTGTAAGCTATATATTGTCATCTATCAAACAGAAGTGACAAACATCATTTTCAGAAATGGTCATAAAATCATTTTTGCCTTATTTTCCATGCACTTTTTCTTTGTAAAGGCTCAATGAAGTCATCCTCAATGACCTGGAAAACCAAGTGTTAAAGATGGCAAAGTCATAAAGATGGAAGCCCTGAGTCTCTTGATCACTGGTGGCAGAGTGGCCTACTGATCAGAAATCCTCATTTTAGACTACATATGTGCAAGAAATAGATTTTTTGTGCTAAGCTAATATTTCAAGGGGTTATTTATTATAGCAGCTGTATAATCCTATCTAATATAATAGGAATGTCATAAGAAAATGTGGTGGGGAAGAGAGACTTATGGGGAGAAATACACTGGTTTTATGTTTTTGATATTCAATAGATAGTTAGCAATTCAGACCAGTAAGCAAGAACAAAATGAGTCCATTTGGACTGTTATAACAAACAAAACCTCATACATTGGGTGGCTTCACAACTGTAGAAATTCTTTGCTTACAGTTCTGGAGGCCAGAAGTCCAAGATCAGGCTGCCAACTTGGTTGGGTAAGGCCTTCCTCTGGGTCAGAGGCCTGTTATATCATTACATGGCAGATAACGGGAAGGGAGCTTTGTGGGATCTCTTTTAAACGAGGTCCCTCATGACCTAACCATCTCCCAAAGGCCCTAACTCCTAACATTGTCACATTGGACATTAAGATTTCAATATTTGAATTTTGGGAGACACAAATATTGAGACCATAGCACTGTTCAAGGACACAAGCTTAAGGGAAGTCTACATTTAAAGAGGTAGAAACTTAAGGAAGACACATTGAACAAGAGTGAGAAGCAGCAGACAAAGAGATAGAAGTCAACCAACAAGGTAAAAATTTCAGGAGACAAGGAGGAAAGACATTTAGGAACAAAGTGGAGAATATGTCAGTTCCCAGGGAGAGGAGAATTTTTTTCTTGCAGAGGTGAATCTGTGGAGGAGACCACTGTTTCAAGAAGTTTGACAATGGAGAAAATGATGCATAAGGAGGAGCATCTTTGCGAAAAAGGTTGCTGAGGATATGTTTGGTTTTGTTTATTAAGGGAGAAGAGACTTAGACATTTTTGTTAGGGAGAAGGGATTATGGTGAGAAAATAGGATCAATATTGTGAGAGAGAAAAGGAGTAGCAGAGAAAGTCAGATTTTGGAAGACATAGAATTACCTGTAGAATTGCTGATGAATGCTTTCTTAAATAGCGGCATCCTGGGTAGTTCAGTGGTAAAGAATCCACCTGTGGATGAAGGAGATGCAGGTTCAATCCCTGGGTAGAGAAGATCCGCTGGAGTAGAAGTCTAAACCCACTCCAGTATTCTTGCCTAGGAAATCACGTGGACAAAGAAGTCTGTTGGGCTATAGTCCATGGGGGTCACAAGAAAGTCAGACATTGTTGTGTGGTGTGCTCAGTGAAGCACCCAATGCAGCTCATGGTAGATGGAAAAGAGGTTTATTAGGCTGGCGCCAGCAACCACCCACGAGGAACAAGGTTTCCTGCGAGGGCGCCAACTTGAGGCGATGGGCGATTTTTAAGGGCTGGTCGAATCAATGGTGCAAGACCCTCCCCTTTGATTGGAATTGGTACTTGCACATCTGCACATTCTATTGTCTCAAGCAAAGATTAGTCCTACTGGAAAGGCCAGGGAACAGTGATCAAGAAAAACATACAATCACCATAACAACCTAGGGGTACCATGATATCCCAGGGACTTTCTATAACAGTTTTGGATTCCTGCTCAACATGATAGTCTACGGGGTAATTTTGTGAGTCACAGACAGTTTCAGTATAGGTTACAATCAATAAAGATTAATAGAAAATAATCAATGCTATCAGAAAGCAATTTAGTCTATGAGGTGAGTCACTAACAGGTATCTCAGAAAACAAGGGATGAATCATTAGGTAGATCTAGTAAATCATTTTGCGTTCCCTTTTACAACATGACTTAGCCACAGGTCAACAACAAATTTCTTAATGACTTTACAGTTTCTAAACTTATACATCAGCAGAAAGGTACATGTCATAATACTTACCAATCTTTAATTTCATTCTATCTCATTCAAATATGAACAGATGAATCTTTTCTTGCTTATTTTACTGATCAAATAATGAGTTTCTATGAGCCAAAAATACACTTTGTAATGATTTTTGTACTAACTGCTATGTTCTTATTTAAAGGTTTTTTTTTTTTTTCTTTTTTGTCAACGAACTTAGGGGAATGTGTATTTAGGTCTAGAACTTAACATATTTAGGTCTAGAACTTTACATTTTTCAAAAAGAGTAACTCAAGTTGTTATACTTTCAGACTTGGGATCAATCTGTTACATATGCTCTAACAAAGGCAAGAAAAAAGAGTAACTGTAACATGCCACTGTCTATTGACAAGACAAAAAGGGAAAATAGTGAGGCAGGGAGGAAGAGAAAGAAAGAGATTTCCAGAGATTTCCACATAGGCACTCTATTGTTCTAAAATTTGTACAACACCTATTTTTGAGGAAAAAATTAGCATGCATTGGATTTGTATACCTACAATAACTTATCTGGCTCTGTAAAAAGGTGTGAAAATAAGATAGTCATTGTAGTGATTTGGTGTGAAAATTATGTAAAAAAAAATAATATCATACATGAGACCTCTTAATACAGAGACTAGGTGCTGAAGAGGAGCGATAGACAT
Organism: Tragulus kanchil; assembly: GCA_022376925.1. Taxonomy (NCBI): domain Eukaryota; kingdom Metazoa; phylum Chordata; class Mammalia; order Artiodactyla; family Tragulidae; genus Tragulus; species Tragulus kanchil. Next base: position 48,226,181 of record JAIOJX010000025.1, read on the forward strand.
TAATTTCTCTTCCATTTCTTTTATAATCATTCTTTGTGCTTTCCTCAGTCCATTACTTAATATTTGCCAGTGTTCTGCATGTTAACTGGGTTTCCTTGGTGGCTCAGATGGTAAAGCCCTTGCCTATAATGCAGGAGACCTGAGTTCATTATTGCTCTTAACTAATAATGTCAAATGAAAAATTATTATTCATTTAAATATATATGTATTCTAATTGCTCTGACTTCTAAAGATACACTTAAAATTAATTTCATTGTAAAAATAATATATATCAGTCTTAATATATCACTGAATCAGCTATGATAGGACGGAAAAAGGACTATTTTTTAAAACTGAAACAGCTTCATTATGATAGTTATATATTATGATAATCAAATAGTTCAGTTCCAGAGCAATAAAATTCAGTCTCACAGATGATAGACTACCTGCTGTTCAGGGACAATAGGTTTTTTTCTTGATGTTTTGAGTTTTCAGGTAGGGATTAGGTACAGACTTTCAAAATGCTTTTAGATCTTTGCAGTTAAAAACTTCTATCTCTATCTTCATGGTTATCTCTATTTCTAGCTTCAATTTTACCTTCATTACCATCTCTATGTCTAGGTCTTCCTATTATACATTGTGGGACTCACAGGATTGGCTTGAAAGGAGACACAGAGACACGGCCAATGTCCAGAGGACAATAACCCCAAACAATAGGCTTAGTCCACACTTACTGAGGGATAGGCAAGAATTGTGTTACCAGGGATGTGCTGGCAAGCAGGGGAGGTTGGTGACAGATAAGAATCTTTACTAGTTTGTTAACTTTTTTGCTATCAGAAACCTCTACTTCTAAGCAACTCATTTCTGTGACATTTTTCTGGTGCCTTGAGTAAACATAGCTATTTGCCATGCATTCTTTCCTAGTTACATCCTGACCCCTAGTATCCCCTCTCCCTGACCTTCTAGAGAGAGTGGGCCTCACTGATTTCAGTGTCTCTACACTGTGGTTCCCTTGGCTAGTTTTCTTTTGGTTTTTCTCTACAATACATGTCTCTTATCTATGCGTGTGTGTGTGCTAAGTTGCTTCAATCATGTCCAACTCTTTGAGACCCCATGGGCTGAAACCAGCGAGGTTCCTCTGTCTACAGGGATTTTTCAACCAAGGATACTGGAGTGGGTTGCCATGCCCACCTCCAGTATATCTTCCCAACCCAGGGATGGAACCTGTGTCTCTTATGTCTCCTTCATTGGCAGGCAGGTTCCTTACCACTAGTGTCACCTGGGAAGCCCTATCTTATGTATATGTCATTTAATAGTATATTGCCATGTAATATATGAAATATGACAGTACATTTCAGTAAGTGGAAATATAAGCAGATAATTATATTAAAAATGGAACAAATTAGAAAATTTCATTTTTCACTGAATCAGAGCAAAACTTTTTAAAACTGAAACAGCTTCATTATGATAGTTATATATTATGATAATCAAATAGTTCAGTTCCAGAGCAATAAAATTCAGTCTCACAGATGATAGACTACCTGCTGTTCAGGGACAATAGGTTTTTTTCTTGATGTTTTGAGTTTTCAGGTAGGGATTAGGTACAGACTTTCAAAATGCTTTTAGATCTTTGCAGTTAAAAACTTCTATCTCTATCTTCATGGTTATCTCTATTTCTAGCTTCAATTTTACCTTCATTACCATCTCTATGTCTAGGTCTTCCTATTATACATTGTGGGACTCACAGGATTGGCTTGAAAGGAGACACAGAGACACGGCCAATGTCCAGAGGACAATAACCCCAAACAATAGGCTTAGTCCACACTTACTGAGGGATAGGCAAGAATTGTGTTACCAGGGATGTGCTGGCAAGCAGGGGAGGTTGGTGACAGATAAGAATCTTTACTAGTTTGTTAACTTTTTTGCTATCAGAAACCTCTACTTCTAAGCAACTCATTTCTGTGACATTTTTCTGGTGCCTTGAGTAAACATAGCTATTTGCCATGCATTCTTTCCTAGTTACATCCTGACCCCTAGTATCCCCTCTCCCTGACCTTCTAGAGAGAGTGGGCCTCACTGATTTCAGTGTCTCTACACTGTGGTTCCCTTGGCTAGTTTTCTTTTGGTTTTTCTCTACAATACATGTCTCTTATCTATGCGTGTGTGTGTGCTAAGTTGCTTCAATCATGTCCAACTCTTTGAGACCCCATGGGCTGAAACCAGCGAGGTTCCTCTGTCTACAGGGATTTTTCAACCAAGGATACTGGAGTGGGTTGCCATGCCCACCTCCAGTATATCTTCCCAACCCAGGGATGGAACCTGTGTCTCTTATGTCTCCTTCATTGGCAGGCAGGTTCCTTACCACTAGTGTCACCTGGGAAGCCCTATCTTATGTATATGTCATTTAATAGTATATTGCCATGTAATATATGAAATATGACAGTACATTTCAGTAAGTGGAAATATAAGCAGATAATTATATTAAGAACAAGTCTGAGCTAACATTAACCTTTTCAGAATGATATGTACTTCTTTGGTAAGAAAGGAAAAAAAAAAAAAACAAGAAAAATGGCCACATTAGTAAAATTTAATTTAATAAATAACATATGGGCAAAAGCTAAGGTCACAGTCAATTTAATGGTTCTTTTGCATTAGAATATGTCCACTTAAAAATAAGTTTAAATGGACTGCTTTAGTTTAATTTGAAAGAAATATATGGCACCAAATCTATGTTCTGACATTTTCATGTAAAATTCTTTCATTAATTTGTACTCTAATCAGTATTCAAAGGCATTAGCACTTGTTTAGCATTTGGAAATTCACTGAAATTTCCTTAATACCTTGCAACATTTCTACTTCAGTCTTGAAAACAGTAGCTATATGCTTTTTTTTCTGAATACTTGCCTTAATGACTATCTAGATATCCACTCTAATGAATGTACGAAGTCTCTCTAGCATTCTTATTTCTTTACTTTGACCTCATACTGATGGTTGCTGATATAACATATGGCTTGGTTATATGTCCAAAAGGCACACTATTTACAAGCATTATTTATCAAGCATTTATGGTAAAGGTACCTCTGGTAATACTGCCTGTTTTGTCTCTGTGAACTTTTTGTTTTTTTTTTAAGATTTATTTATTTATTTTGTGGGTGGGTGGGTGGGGTGGGGAGGGAGGGGAGCAGGCGGGCCACTTCTATTGGTCTTTCATTTGTCTATTTTCATCCATCTTTGTTCTTTGGCCCGTGTGGGCCTCCCATCACGGTGGCCTCTGTTGTCGCAGAGCACCGGCTCTGGGCGCATGCGCTCCAGAGCTCCGGCTCGGTAATTGGACACATCGGTCCAGCCTCTCCGCGGCACATGGGATCTTCCCAGGCCAGGGATCGAACCAGCGCCCCTTGCACTGCAAGGCGGTGTCCTTACCCACTGGACCACCAGGGAAGCCCTCTGTGAACATTTTAAGGTTCCCTTTTCAATCTCAGTTTATAGTTAGTTGTAGGTTTAGGGAAATTCAATCAAGCTAATATCTGAATGGGACTAGCCTTCCTGGGGAGCAGTTTAAAACAGACGCTGATAATTACTTTTGAGTCTTATAGTTGAGAACTATGCAAGGTTCCTCTGCATTTGGTTTTTAATCCTGACACTGTGGACAGAGCAACAGAGAAAGGATACATACAGTGAAGTTATTTGCAAAATCTAAAACCAATAATATTTAGAATAAGTAAGAATCTCCTTCAAATCACTCATAACAAGAGATCAAATATAATATTAATAGGCAAATAACAGAAGGTGAACTCCCAAAGAGAAATTCTCACATAAGATCCATAAATGAACATGTAAACACAGTAGCCTTTATAATAGCATGGAGCTGGGGTAATCTAATATCTACCAGGGAAAAAAGTGGATGGGGAATTAAAACAGTGGGGGTGCCCTTTAGGAACTCCTGTGTAGCAGTTTGAAACTAGATTTTTACAATAAAAATGAATTATAAAAATTATGCAAGAATCACTACATAATATATGTTCTATCACACTTATGAAAACTTAAAATATGTCCTCAGAGAACAATAATACCTATCTTTCAAGAGGTGGGAAAGGAAGGTAAATGGGAGTTCAATTATTATATCGAGTAACCCTGAAGCCTTAATAAAATAAGTACATAATTCTGAGTTCATTCTGTTCCACTTTTGGATGAACAGGTTAAATTTGGGGCATAAAATTTGGGACATAAAACTTGGAGCATATGGAACACAATTTGCTCATCAACTAAATCAGAAATCAGTCTTTCAATAATCCCAAACTGAACTGTGGTATTATAGATGAATCTGTAACTGGAAGTATAGAAACTTGAAGGCATTGTTGGTAAAAATATGGGTAGTGGCAATGGTGATCACAGGAACACTGCAATTCTATTAATCATCCTCACCAGTTGTGTGGAGCGGTAGTTGACTTCTCTGTAACTTTATCTGTAAACCCTGGTCAAATTCAAGAGGTACAACAAAGTTGTTTTTCTTAAACCCCTCCATAATCTGATAAAGGAGTCCTGGACCACAGGAAGCCCTCTGTGAACATTTTAAGGTTCCCTTTTCAATCTCAGTTTATAGTTAGTTGTAGGTTTAGGGAAATTCAATCAAGCTAATATCTGAATGGGACTAGCCTTCCTGGGGAGCAGTTTAAAACAGACGCTGATAATTACTTTTGAGTCTTATAGTTGAGAACTATGCAAGGTTCCTCTGCATTTGGTTTTTAATCCTGACACTGTGGACAGAGCAACAGAGAAAGGATACATACAGTGAAGTTATTTGCAAAATCTAAAACCAATAATATTTAGAATAAGTAAGAATCTCCTTCAAATCACTGAGAACAAGAGATCAAAAAGAATATTAATAGGCAAATAACAGAAGGTGAACTCCCAAAGAGAAATTCTCACATAAGATCCATAAATGAACATGTAAACACAGTAGCCTTTATAATAGCATGGAGCTGGGGTAATCTAATATCTACCAGGGAAAAAAGTGGATGGGGAATTAAAACAGTGGGGGTGCCCTTTAGGAACTCCTGTGTAGCAGTTTGAAACTAGATTTTTACAATAAAAATGAATTATAAAAATTATGCAAGAATCACTACATAATATATGTTCTATCACACTTATGAAAACTTAAAATATGTCCTCAGAGAACAATAATACCTATCTTTCAAGAGGTGGGAAAGGAAGGTAAATGGGAGTTCAATTATTATATCGAGTAACCCTGAAGCCTTAATAAAATAAGTACATAATTCTGAGTTCATTCTGTTCCACTTTTGGATGAACAGGTTAAATTTGGGGCATAAAATTTGGGACATAAAACTTGGAGCATATGGAACACAATTTGCTCATCAACTAAATCAGAAATCAGTCTTTCAATAATCCCAAACTGAACTGTGGTATTATAGATGAATCTGTAACTGGAAGTATAGAAACTTGAAGGCATTGTTGGTAAAAATATGGGTAGTGGCAATGGTGATCACAGGAACACTGCAATTCTATTAATCATCCTCACCAGTTGTGTGGAGCGGTAGTTGACTTCTCTGTAACTTTATCTGTAAACCCTGGTCAAATTCAAGAGGTACAACAAAGTTGTTTTTCTTAAACCCCTCCATAATCTGATAAAGGAGTGACAGTCAAAAATGCACAAAAAACTTTAAAAATCCAAAAAATAAGCAAAAACAACGTACAGAAATGGGCCAAAGACCTTAACAGACCAGAAGTTATATGAATGGCAAATGAGGATATGAAAGAACGTTCAGCATTGTATGTCATTAGGGAAATGCGAATTAAAATGAGATACTACTGCACACCTATTATGCCCAAATCTGGAATACTGATGACACCAAATGCTGGCAAGGATGTGAAGCAGGAGAAATGATCTCAATCATTTCTGGTGGAAATACAAAATGGTACAGTCACTTTAGAGGACAGTTGGCATTTTCTCACCAAACAAAACATAACATAACAAAACATACTCTTGCTATGAAATTCAGGAATCACACTCCTTAAAATGTAACCAAAAGATCTGGAAACTTACGTCTACACAAAAGCCTATACATGGATTTTATAGCAGTGTTATTCATAATTGCCAAAACTTCAAAGTAATAAAATGCCCTTCAATAGGTGAATAGAAAAATGAATAAACTGTGGAACATCAGACAATGGAATATTATTCAACACTAAAATGAACCATCAAGCCATAGAAAGACAGGGAAACCTTAAATAAATATTATTATGTGAAAGAAGCTAATCTGAAAAGACCACATACTGTATAATTCCAACTATATGGCATTCTGAAAAAGATAGAATTGTGGAGATAAAAACAAGAACAGTAGTTGCAGAGTTTGGTAGGATGATAAATAGGTGAAGCACAGAGGATTTTTAAGGCAGTGAAAATACTCTTTATTATATCATGTGGTGGATGCATATCATCATGCATTCATCTAAACTTATAGGATGTTCAATAGCAAGAATGAAACTTAATGATAACTATAGACTTTGGGTGATCATGATGCATAAATATAGGTTCATCAATTGTAACAAATGTATAGCTCTAGTAGAGGGTATTGATAATGGGAGAGTGTGAGTGGGGGTACATGGGAAATTTCTGTGCCTTTTTAATAACTTTGCTGTCAACCTAAAACTACTCTAAAAATGAAGTCTTGAAAAATAACTTAAGATGTAGATAATGAAATATAAAGTTAAAGAAAAGTAAAGAGAAAAAGAAATTGTACTAATTGTCCTTGTCAAATGGTCCAAAATAGTGATAAAGAGAAATGCTTTTGCAGAACCAGGACAGAAAGCACATCATGAATAGAAGAGAAAAGAAAAATAGATTTACCCATCAGAAACAATGCAATCAGGGAAACAGTGCAGCAATATCTTAATAATATGGAAAGAAAATAACTGTCAACCTAAAATTCTATAGCCAGAAAAAATATCTTTCGCTAATACAACCAAATAAGATTTGAAAACTCCTCTATCTTTCTTGAGTCTCCCTTTTGGATACCTTCCTGATTCTCAGACTGTCAATTTGCACATGAATATAACTACCTGGGTATTTTACTTTTTGCATTTACCCAACAATGTATAACCTAAATGCATCTTTAGATGACTCATCCCTCAGAACAATGGGAGGCTACTTAGTTTTTATTTGCATAATTGAAATAGCCTACTACCAATCATTCTTCTTCAAAATAAGGGAATGTATGTTCTAAGGGCATATACAGTCTCTATTTAAGAAACTAGCAAGTGTTTCTTAATTTTTAACTGGAAGCCTTCTTAGATTCAAAAGCAAGCTTTTTTCTTTTCTCTCTTATCTTTCTTTTATTTTATTAATTTTTTTATCTTAAGCAGACCCCTTGGTTCCCTTGCCTATAGTTCCGTACATTGTGCTTTTGCATTATTGCAGTGTTTCTCTCCGTCCATTTTTCTGTCCAATTTCTATGACCAGACATGTTCTAGCATTTGACTTCCTACTACCATGTTATTGCCTACTTTTAAATAATTGATTCACGTGGACTAGTTGTCTTTATGTAGATCTTAATTTCTCAAAGCTTTTTAAGTTATAAGGGAGAGAGTATGCTTGATAGACTGGGAAGTAAAAGAGCCCAATGCAAATCTTTCTACCCCTGTGGAACTGGGTGAGCTACATTCCAATAGACATGCTTGTTTTCCTTAATACTTCAATTACTTATAATGAATGCATTCATTTTGTAAAACCAAAGATCGCATATCATTCTGCAAAGAACTCAAAATAGCACTTTATATGTTTTCTTAGTTCTGTCAGATTCTGTGAGACCTCCTGGATTTTAATCCACCAGGCTCCTCTGTCATGGGCTTTTCCAGGCAAGAATACTGGGTTGCCATTTCCTTCTCCAGGAAATTCTCTCCACCCAGGGATTGAACCTGTGTCTCCCATGTCTCCTACACTGGCAGGCAGATTCTTTACCTCTGTGCCACATGGGGAACCTAAAGTAGCATTAACATTACTCTTTAGTCTGAATGCATAATTTGTCTTTTCTTTCTCTGTCTCTAATTTTATTTACTTATACTGTTTACTTTTTAATAATGTCATGTTTTGAGGTAGGAAATTTCTAAGGTCATTGAAATTTGATTTTGCATTTATTTTTTTCTGTTTTGATGAGACCCATTAAATTCTGGAAAAGGATTCTATGCTTTCATTTCACAGGGTCACTTCCAATGACTAGTCTCATTTTTCTCTTCTCTCTTTGCTTCTCGGGCTTCAGACTGGCAGCATAATGGTGTGTGTAATGTTTTTTTATGTTGAAAGCAAGTGACTAGAGGCAACTTGTAGCTTTTTATTTAAATTAACGAACATCTTGTGAATGCAGGAACCCTCAAGGAACAGATTTTCACTATGAATTTCATATTAGACATCCTTGGATTAATCATTAGCTGCTAGTTGGTAAGTAATGTATGTTTATGAATATTATATTATAACTAGCCAGCAGTTAATTGAATATAATTTTATAGATTATTTAGGGGATAGAGAGAAAGAATAATTCATGCCTTACTTTCACTATGTTTTATTGATGTTTCTGTCTGCCTTATTTATCTATAAACTTTCTGATATGCTCATTGCCCAGCACAATGCCTGGTAAATTGTTGTTTGTTGTTTAATTGCTAAATCTTGCCTTATTCATGAACCCTTAAAAACAAAATCCCTTCATTTGTCAAAAAAACAAAAACCAAAAAGCAAACAAACAAAACAGCATTGGCCCTGTTCTTACTGTCCCTTGCCTCCATCAAATTGAATCATCATTCTTTCTTATTTCTGTTAACAATGGCAATTTCTGTTAACTGTTCATAAATCAACCCTCACTTGCACTCATCTCTCAAATATACCTCTACTCATTGCAACACTGAAAAAGGAGATAGGAAGATGGCATTTTCACTTGCTCTGTCAATTGAAACAACTGTAAATGAGTCCTGTTGGTCACTAGTGCTCCGTTCTTTGGCAATGCTTTTGTTTTTTTTAACTAGAGGATAAATGCTTAACATTGCTGTGTTGGTTTTTGCCATACAACAACATGAATCAGCCACAAGTATACCTACGTCCTCTCCTTGAACCTCTCCCCACTAGCTTGCACCCCCTCCCACCGCTCTAGGTTCCCACAGAGCGTGGGGCTGAGATCCCTGTATCATATAGCAAATTGCTGCTGGCTGTTTGTTTTACATATGATAATGTACATGTTTCAACGCTATTCTCAAAATTCATCCTACCCTCTCCTTCCCAAGCTGTATCCACAAGTCTATTCTCTATGTCTATGTCTCTATTACTACCCTGCAATAGGTTTATCAGTACCATTTTTCTAGATTTATATATATATATATGTACATATATATATATATATATAGTATACAATAATTAGTACAGAATAAGTTGCTTTTCTCTTTCTGACTTACTTCACTCTGTACAATAGGCTCTAGGTTCATCAGTCTCACTAGAACTGACTCAAATTTGTTTCTTTCTATGACTAATATTTCATTGCCACACTTTCTTTTGGAGGGGGGTGGGTTGGGGAGGGAGAGGTGAGGGAGGGCCACTTCTGTTGGTCTTTCATTTATCTATTTTCATCCATCTTTGTTCTTTGGCCCATGCGGGACTCCCATCGCAGTGGCCTCTGTTGTTGCAGAGCACCGGCTCTTGGCACATGCTCTCCAGAACTCTGGGTCAGTAATTGGACACATTGGTCCAGCCGCTCCGCGGCACGTGGATCTTCCCAGGGCAGGGATCGAACCGGCACCCCCTGCACTGCAAGGTGGTGTCCTTACCCACTGGATCACCAGGGAAGCCTCACACTTTCTTTATTCATTCATCTATTGATGGATAACGAAGTCGCTTTCATGTCCGAGCTATTGTAAATGGTGTTGCAGTGAACATTGGGGTACGTGTGTCTTTTTGAATTATGGTTTTCTCAGAATACATGCCAAGTAGTGGGGTTTCTGGGTCACATGGTAGTTTTATTCCTAGTTTTTAAAGAAATCTCCATACTGTTCTTCACAGTACTTGTGTCAATTTACATTCCTACCAACTGTGTAAGAGAGTTCCCTTTCCTCACATCCTCTCTAGTACTTATTGTTTTTGGATTTTTTTCATGATGGCCATATTGACTGACGTGAGGTGATGCTTCAGTGTAGTTTTGATTTCCATTTCTCTAATAATGAGTGATGCTGAACATTTTAAAATGTATTTAATGGGCATCTGCACATCTTCTTTGGAGAAATAGCTGTTTAAATTTTCTGCCCATTTTTTGAGTCAGTTGTCTGTTTTTCTGTAATCGAGCAGCATGAGTTGCTTATATATTTAGGAGATTAATCCTTTGTCAGTTGCTTCATTTCCAATTATTTTCTCCCATTCTGAGGATTTTCATCTTATAGACCATAATTTTCATTGCTGTACAGAAGTTTTTAATTAGGTTTCATTTATTTATTTTTGTGTTTGTTTCCATTACTCTAGGAGGTGGGTCATAGAGGATATTCGTCAGATTTATGTTTCCTCTAAGAGTTTCATAGTTTCTTACCTTTAGGTCTTTAATCTATTTTGAGTTCATTTTTGTGTATGGTGTTAGGAAGTGTTATAATTTCATTATTTTACACACAGCTATCTTGTTTTCCCAGCACCACTTATTGAAGAGACTGTCTTTTCTCCATTATATATTCTTACCTTCTTAGCCAAATATAAGGTGCCCATAAGTGTATGGGTTTATCTCTGGGCTTTCCATCTTGTTCCATTGGTCTGAATTTCTTTTTCTGTAGTACAGTTTTTAAATGTGAAGTGTTGCGTGAATGAGTTCTGATCACATTTGTCTCGGACAAGAAGCAAGTGCATCAAAAAGGGCACCATAGACTCAGATCTGATGCTCCAGTCAATCCCTAATCATCATCAATTCTCTGTTTCTATCCCTGACCTTTTAGTTAGGTTTGAATTATCTATTTTCAAATACCTATTGAAAACAATTCTTGTGGAAGAAAACAGTATTTGTTCACTTGAACTTTTGACTATGTATCTATAGGAAATGTTTTACCCAGAGGCCTTGGCTTAACTAACTCACCAACTCTGGCTTTATTGACCTAATTAGGTAGCATCTTTTGTATATATATGTCTTGAATTCACATGTTAATCAAAATGCATTAAGATCCTTAAGAAATTATTAAACTTCATGATAATAAAAACTAATCTCAAAATACATACTAATATGAATATATCATTGATTCAATGAACATTTATTCTATTTGCAATATATTCTAAGTTCTATAATAAGTGTAGGAGATACAAGACTAACTGTATTTTGACCTTTATTATATAAATTATATTCAGACCTCCATAAAGCTATTTTCTTTCAATTAAAAAACAAAAACAATTCTGGAGAAAGAGAGAAGTACTATAAAAAGCAAGGAGGAGTAAGTTAATAGACTCTGCGTATTCACTGATACTAATGATCAGTGAAAATTTAATTTCACGAGCCTAGTAAAATTAGCATTCTCATTTTTAGCCTGGGCATCTATGTGAGGAAATAAGTCTAAGGAGAAAATTACTTGTTTGTGTATTTATCTCTAAAGAAGTTCCACTAGTGGCTTTGGGGATGATATGAACATTAAATAATGAAAAATATTTGTCAGATATCTATAAGAAGGTAGTAACATTTTTTGGAAATGAGCTGCAAATCATATAATTTCATTATTTTACACACAGCTATCTTGTTTTCCCAGCACCACTTATTGAAGAGACTGTCTTTTCTCCATTATATATTCTTACCTTCTTAGCCAAATATAAGGTGCCCATAAGTGTATGGGTTTATCTCTGGGCTTTCCATCTTGTTCCATTGGTCTGAATTTCTTTTTCTGTAGTACAGTTTTTAAATGTGAAGTGTTGCGTGAATGAGTTCTGATCACATTTGTCTCGGACAAGAAGCAAGTGCATCAAAAAGGGCACCATAGACTCAGATCTGATGCTCCAGTCAATCCCTAATCATCATCAATTCTCTGTTTCTATCCCTGACCTTTTAGTTAGGTTTGAATTATCTATTTTCAAATACCTATTGAAAACAATTCTTGTGGAAGAAAACAGTATTTGTTCACTTGAACTTTTGACTATGTATCTATAGGAAATGTTTTACCCAGAGGCCTTGGCTTAACTAACTCACCAACTCTGGCTTTATTGACCTAATTAGGTAGCATCTTTTGTATATATATGTCTTGAATTCACATGTTAATCAAAATGCATTAAGATCCTTAAGAAATTATTAAACTTCATGATAATAAAAACTAATCTCAAAATACATACTAATATGAATATATCATTGATTCAATGAACATTTATTCTATTTGCAATATATTCTAAGTTCTATAATAAGTGTAGGAGATACAAGACTAACTGTATTTTGACCTTTATTATATAAATTATATTCAGACCTCCATAAAGCTATTTTCTTTCAATTAAAAAACAAAAACAATTCTGGAGAAAGAGAGAAGTACTATAAAAAGCAAGGAGGAGTAAGTTAATAGACTCTGCGTATTCACTGATACTAATGATCAGTGAAAATTTAATTTCACGAGCCTAGTAAAATTAGCATTCTCATTTTTAGCCTGGGCATCTATGTGAGGAAATAAGTCTAAGGAGAAAATTACTTGTTTGTGTATTTATCTCTAAAGAAGTTCCACTAGTGGCTTTGGGGATGATATGAACATTAAATAATGAAAAATATTTGTCAGATATCTATAAGAAGGTAGTAACATTTTTTGGAAATGAGCTGCAAATCATATAATTTCCAGGATGCCAGAATCATTTATCATATACTTACTCTATAACTCCACTTGGCTATTTAATAGCTCATTAAAACTTAGACTATTCAGTGGAATTCTTTTCTTTTTTATTTTGACCTCTTATTGTTTTATTTATTTATTTTCATCCATCTTTATTCTTTGGCCTGTGTGTGTGGGCCTCCCATAGCAGTGGCCTCTCTCACAGCAGAGCACCGGCTCTGGGTACATGCATTCCAGAGTGCTGGCTCGTAATTGGACATACCTGCCCAGCTGCTCCACAGTACACGGGATCTTCCCAGGTCAGGGATTGAACCATTGCCCCCTTGCACTGCAAGGCAGACTCTCTATCCACAGGACCACCAGGGAAGTCAGAATTGTTAATTTTTCCTCATTCTGAAATTGTTGTTAGGCCAAATCCCCCTACATATATCCCCCACACAAAGCATCATAGATATTCCATATCTGATCATTCCTCATCATGCCCATTGCTTCTACCCAAATCCAAGCCAACATATGAGCATAGCTTTCTAATTGCTTCAATTCCTACTTTTCCCTAAATCTATTCTCTCTCCTTACAACATTCAATGTGCTCTTTTAAAATAGTATGTAGACTACATATACTGTGCTTAAAATTTTTAGTGGCCCCTGGCATTAGAATGGAACAAATTTATTACCTTGACCAACATGGGGCCATACATAACTTGGGCTCCAAAAACATTGTAGACTCTGACTGAAGCCATGAAATTAAAAAGATTCTTTCTACCTGGAAGAATAGCTATAACAAACCTAGACAGTGTATTAAAAAGCAGACAATAGTTGTGCATGGATGTAGAACAGTTGGACCACAAGGAAAGCTGAGTGTGGAAGAAATGATGCTTTTGAACTGTGGTGCTGGAGAAGACTACTGAGTGTACTTTTGGAGCGTAAAATTAGCATTCTAATTGTTAGCCTGGGCATCTATGTGAGGAAATAAGTCTAAGGAGAAAATTACTTGTTTGTGTATTTATCTCTAAAGAAGTTCCACTAGTGGCTTTGGGGATGATATGAACATTAAATAATGAAAAATATTTGTCAGATATCTATAAGAAGGTAGTAACATTTTTTGGAAATGAGCTGCAAATCATATAATTTCCAGGATGCCAGAATCATTTATCATATACTTACTCTATAACTCCACTTGGCTATTTAATAGCTCATTAAAACTTAGACTATTCAGTGGAATTCTTTTCTTTTTTATTTTGACCTCTTATTGTTTTATTTATTTATTTTCATCCATCTTTATTCTTTGGCCTGTGTGTGTGGGCCTCCCATAGCAGTGGCCTCTCTCACAGCAGAGCACCGGCTCTGGGTACATGCATTCCAGAGTGCTGGCTCGTAATTGGACATACCTGCCCAGCTGCTCCACAGTACACGGGATCTTCCCAGGTCAGGGATTGAACCATTGCCCCCTTGCACTGCAAGGCAGACTCTCTATCCACAGGACCACCAGGGAAGTCAGAATTGTTAATTTTTCCTCATTCTGAAATTGTTGTTAGGCCAAATCCCCCTACATATATCCCCCACACAAAGCATCATAGATATTCCATATCTGATCATTCCTCATCATGCCCATTGCTTCTACCCAAATCCAAGCCAACATATGAGCATAGCTTTCTAATTGCTTCAATTCCTACTTTTCCCTAAATCTATTCTCTCTCCTTACAACATTCAATGTGCTCTTTTAAAATAGTATGTAGACTACATATACTGTGCTTAAAATTTTTAGGGGCCCCCTGGCATTAGAATGGAACAAATTTATTACCTTGACCAACATGGGGCCATACATAACTTGGGCTCCAAAAACATTGTAGACTCTGACTGAAGCCATGAAATTAAAAAGATTCTTTCTACCTGGAAGAATAGCTATAACAAACCTAGACAGTGTATTAAAAAGCAGACAATAGTTGTGCATGGATGTAGAACAGTTGGACCACAAGGAAAGCTGAGTGTGGAAGAAATGATGCTTTTGAACTGTGGTGCTGGAGAAGACTACTGAGTGTACTTTGGACAGTGAAGAGATCAAATCAGTCTATCCTAATGGAAATCAACCCTGAAAATTCATTGGAAAGACTAGTGCTGAGTCTGAAACTCCAGCATTTTGGCCACCTGATGCAAAGAGCTGACTTATTGGAAAAGACCCTGATGGAAGACTGAGGGTAAGGGAAGAAGGGGATGAGAGGATGAGATGGTTGGATGGCATCACTGACTCAATGGACATGAGTTCGAGCAAACTCCAGGAATAGTGAAGGACAGGCAAGACTGGTGTTCTGTAGTTCACGGGGCTGCAAAGAGTTGGACATGATTTAGCAACTGAACAATGACAACAACAACAATGTGGAATTGATGTCCTCCAGATTGCTGCTTTGTTCATTTTCTTGTCTGACTTTGCACTGATTTTGGCAATCTTAACTGACATTGTCAGCTATTTATTATAACTATCAGGCAATCACTCTCCCTTACATCTCCTTTAATTTTCTCTGTAGTGTTGGTTACTATGAACCTATTCTCTTTATTTGTTTACTTGCTTATTTTGTTTTCCTTAAGTAGAATGAGCTGCATAATAGTTTTGATTTTCTGTGTACTATTCTCTGCCATACGCTGACACCTGGAACAAAATATGGCATACAATGGTGTTCTTAGTGAATGTTTGTTGGGTAATCTCAGCATATTCAAAATAGGAAAGCATTATGTCGATGATGAGGTAATTCATCTAATGATATAAACAGAGTATTCACCATTATTGCACTGTATTCATTAACCAAATCACATGCTTTAAATTTATTTTTAGGTAGTCTTATCATACATGAGAAGTATTTTAAAATATATGATAGAAGAAAATATAGGAAGAAGAAAGAAGATTTTGGATGACTTTTCCCCTTCTGTATTTTTTATAATTAAATATTAAGCAATAACTCTATATAAATGGGTATCTATAAAACAGGTTATTAGTGTCTAAAAATATCTTATACATATTTTTAGGGCAAAGTTTTATTCTACTGATCCATTGTTAGTCTTCTGTACCTGGTGGTTCTGCATCCAGTGATTCAACTAACTACAGATAGAACCTATTTGGGAAAAATTTCCAGAAAGTTCCAAAAAGCAAAAATTGAATTTGCTGCATGCTCAAAACTACATAGCATTTATATTGTCTTTATACTGATTTACATGACATTTACATTGTGTTAGGCATTATGAATAACCTAGAGATGGTTTAAAGAATACCACAGAATGTGCTTATGTTACCTTCAAATCAATGCCATTTTATACAAGGGACTTGAGCATCTGTGGATTTTGATATTTGTAGGGGTTCTGGAACCAATTTTCCATGGATACCAAGGAGAGATTGTATTCCTTTCTTTTTATAAGACTGTATATCATCAGATCAAATCTACATAATTCTAATGTTGCTGGGATGGAGAAAGAAAGGCAACCCACTGCAGTACTCTGGGAAATCTGAAGGACAGAGAAGCCTGTTGGGCTATAGTCCATGGGGTTACTAAAGACTCAGACATGATCTAACAACTAAATGAGCAATGGTGTTGGAAGCACTGGTTTAATTGCTTTTAAGAATATTTTAGTTAATTTAAGGGAGCAGAAGTAGGTAATATAACAACTAATAACTTTGATATTCAGTTATGCTGCAAGTTTTGTAGACCGGAGTTGCATTTACCAAATAGGTCACCTTAACCTAAGTCAAAAAAATAAAATTTGGTGGTAAGACATCTATTATCAATTTTAAAAATTGACAAATCCTTCCAAGTTTTAGCAAGCAATGTTTTAGTTGACATTATATTTTATAAACATACAATACTATTAAATGTCTTCATATTTAGAACTCAGGTGCTGCACTAAAGAAATTTAATCAAGGCTCTAATCAGTCATATATTTATCATGTTGAGTTCCTTTTTGGCAGTGATTTTCCTATAGGGAAGCTGTAGGGCAGAGAACAGGGAAAACAACAAAAATCAGCCAGAGGACCTAAGGAAACCTAAAGAAAGCCAGAGAACCTAAAGAAAACTCTGAAAACTCTGGAAGGGATGGACGAGGCTCTAGGAGAGTATCTCTTTTTTTTTAATTTTTTAAAAATTTATTTATTTATTTATTTTTTACATGTATGCTACCAGATCATTCATATGCATATCCCTGGAACCTCCCCCCACCCACTTCCCCCCCTCCCATCCCTCCAGACCATCGCCCCAAGTGGTTGTAGGTACTCCTATTCCCCTAGCACAATGACAATAGCTATCTTTTCCACACATGACAGTATAGGTTTCCATGTTACTCTCTCCATGACTCCCTCCCACTGTTCGATCTCCACAATGTCTTAATGTTACCTTCAAATCAATGCCATTTTATACAAGGGACTTGAGCATCTGTGGATTTTGATATTTGTAGGGGTTCTGGAACCAATTTTCCATGGATACCAAGGAGAGATTGTATTCCTTTCTTTTTATAAGACTGTATATCATCAGATCAAATCTACATAATTCTAATGTTGCTGGGATGGAGAAAGAAAGGCAACCCACTGCAGTACTCTGGGAAATCTGAAGGACAGAGAAGCCTGTTGGGCTATAGTCCATGGGGTTACTAAAGACTCAGACATGATCTAACAACTAAATGAGCAATGGTGTTGGAAGCACTGGTTTAATTGCTTTTAAGAATATTTTAGTTAATTTAAGGGAGCAGAAGTAGGTAATATAACAACTAATAACTTTGATATTCAGTTATGCTGCAAGTTTTGTAGACCGGAGTTGCATTTACCAAATAGGTCACCTTAACCTAAGTCAAAAAAATAAAATTTGGTGGTAAGACATCTATTATCAATTTTAAAAATTGACAAATCCTTCCAAGTTTTAGCAAGCAATGTTTTAGTTGACATTATATTTTATAAACATACAATACTATTAAATGTCTTCATATTTAGAACTCAGGTGCTGCACTAAAGAAATTTAATCAAGGCTCTAATCAGTCATATATTTATCATGTTGAGTTCCTTTTTGGCAGTGATTTTCCTATAGGGAAGCTGTAGGGCAGAGAACAGGGAAAACAACAAAAATCAGCCAGAGGACCTAAGGAAACCTAAAGAAAGCCAGAGAACCTAAAGAAAACTCTGAAAACTCTGGAAGGGATGGACGAGGCTCTAGGAGAGTATCTCTTTTTTTTTAATTTTTTAAAAATTTATTTATTTATTTATTTTTTACATGTATGCTACCAGATCATTCATATGCATATCCCTGGAACCTCCCCCCACCCACTTCCCCCCCTCCCATCCCTCCAGACCATCGCCCCAAGTGGTTGTAGGTACTCCTATTCCCCTAGCACAATGACAATAGCTATCTTTTCCACACATGACAGTATAGGTTTCCATGTTACTCTCTCCATGACTCCCTCCCACTGTTCGATCTCCACAATGTCTTTATGTCTATTCTCTGTTTTTCCATGAGTTCACTGCGTGTGTTATCATGACCATCTTACTAGATCCCAAATATATGAGTTAGTATACTATACTTGTCTTTCTCTTTTTGACTTACTTCACTGTTTATGATAGGTTCTAGAGCCAGCCACCTCATTAGGACTGAGTCTTCTGCATTTCTTTTAACAGCTGAGTAGTATTCCATTGTATATATGTACCAGAGCTTCTGGATCCATTCATTTGTCCATGGACATCTAGGTTGCTTCCATGTTCTGGCTATTGTATAGAGAGCTGCAATGAACATTGGGGTACAGGTGCCTCTTTCATTTTTGATTTCATCAGGATATAGGCCTAAGAGTGGGATTGCTGGGTCGTAGGGTGTTTCTATTTTTAGTTTCTTAAGGAATCTCCATACTGTCTTCCATAGAGGCTGTATCAATTTACATTCCCACCAACAATGCAAGAGGGTTCCCTTTTCTCCGCACCCTCTCCAGCATTTGTTGTCTGTCGATTTGTTGATGATGGCCATTCTGACAGGCGTGAGGTGGTATCTCATTGTGGTTTTAATTTGCATTTCTCTGATGATAAGCGAGGTTGAGCATCGTTTCATGTATTTTTGGGCCATCTGTATGTCCTCTTTGGAGAGACGTCTCTTTAGATCTTTTTCCCATTTTTTGATTGGGCTGCTCATTTTCCCTGTGCTGAGTTGTCTGAGTTGCTTGTAGATTTTGGAGATGAATTCTTTGTCTGTTGTTTCATTTGCTATGATTTTCTCCCACTCTGTGGGGTGTCTGTTCAACTTTTTGGTGATTTCTTTTGCTGTACAAAAGCTTTTAAGTTTCAGGAGGTCGCACGTGTTGACTTTTCTTTTCAGTTCCACTATTTTAGTAGGTGGGTCAGAGAAGATCTTGCTTTGATTGATGTCCTTGAGGGTTTTGCCTATATTCTCCTCTAAGAGTTTGATGGTTTCTGGTCTTACATTTAGGTCTTTAATCCATTTTGAGTTGATCTTTGTGTATGGGGTCAGGGAATGTTCCAAATTCATTTTTTTTCATGTAGCTGTCCAATTTTCCCAGCACCATTTGTTGAAGAGGCTGTCTTTCTCCCATTTTATAGTTTCTCCTCCTCTGTCAAAGATAAGGTACCCATAGGTGCGTGGGTTGATCTCTGGGTTCTCAATCTTGTTCCATTGATCTATAGTTCTGTTTTTGTGCCAGTACCATACTGTCTTGATAACTGTTGCTTTGTAGTAGAGTCTGAAGTTAGGGAGGCTGATCCCTCCAACTCCATTCTTATTCCTCAGGATTGCTTTGGCTATTCGAGGTCTTCTGTGTTTCCATATGAACTGTGTTATTATTTGGTCTAGTTCTGTGAAAAATGTCAATGGTAGTTGAATAGGTTTTGCATTGAATCTGTAGATGATATTTGGTAGTATGGTCATTTTCATAATATTGATTCTTCCGATTCAGGAACATGGAATATCAGGAGAGTATCTCTTGACTTGAGAATAAAATACAACAGCAATAACAGTAATCCAAGGCAGCAAATTGTACCCATCACAAATTGTGTATGGAGAAGTTTCATGAGATTTCACAGGAAACGATTTCATTTTTAGCTGTGGAAAGGAGATAGAATCTGAGAGACTTAACAGGAAAATCAATTAGTAATTTGTTCCCACAGAGACAGAGAAGAGGGGAAATTCCAGGTGAGAAGAGCTAGAAATCAAATGTAATACTCTTGCTTCTATTTTTTCTTTTTTGCAGCATTAATTGCATTATTAAAACAGGATGGCATAGGAGTGAAATGAGGTTATCACCAGCTCCCCAACAGATTCCCTCTTTGTCTGTCCAACTTTTGTAGATTTTGGAGATGAATTCTTTGTCTGTTGTTTCATTTGCTATGATTTTCTCCCACTCTGTGGGGTGTCTGTTCAACTTTTTGGTGATTTCTTTTGCTGTACAAAAGCTTTTAAGTTTCAGGAGGTCGCACGTGTTGACTTTTCTTTTCAGTTCCACTATTTTAGTAGGTGGGTCAGAGAAGATCTTGCTTTGATTGATGTCCTTGAGGGTTTTGCCTATATTCTCCTCTAAGAGTTTGATGGTTTCTGGTCTTACATTTAGGTCTTTAATCCATTTTGAGTTGATCTTTGTGTATGGGGTCAGGGAATGTTCCAAATTCATTTTTTTTCATGTAGCTGTCCAATTTTCCCAGCACCATTTGTTGAAGAGGCTGTCTTTCTCCCATTTTATAGTTTCTCCTCCTCTGTCAAAAATAAGGTACCCATAGGTGCGTGGGTTGATCTCTGGGTTCTCAATCTTGTTCCATTGATCTATAGTTCTGTTTTTGTGCCAGTACCATACTGTCTTGATAACTGTTGCTTTGTAGTAGAGTCTGAAGTTAGGGAGGCTGATCCCTCCAACTCCATTCTTATTCCTCAGGATTGCTTTGGCTATTCGAGGTCTTCTGTGTTTCCATATGAACTGTGTTATTATTTGGTCTAGTTCTGTGAAAAATGTCAATGGTAGTTGAATAGGTTTTGCATTGAATCTGTAGATGATATTTGGTAGTATGGTCATTTTCATAATATTGATTCTTCCGATTCAGGAACATGGAATATCAGGAGAGTATCTCTTGACTTGAGAATAAAATACAACAGCAATAACAGTAATCCAAGGCAGCAAATTGTACCCATCACAAATTGTGTATGGAGAAGTTTCATGAGATTTCACAGGAAACGATTTCATTTTTAGCTGTGGAAAGGAGATAGAATCTGAGAGACTTAACAGGAAAATCAATTAGTAATTTGTTCCCACAGAGACAGAGAAGAGGGGAAATTCCAGGTGAGAAGAGCTAGAAATCAAATGTAATACTCTTGCTTCTATTTTTTCTTTTTTGCAGCATTAATTGCATTATTAAAACAGGATGGCATAGGAGTGAAATGAGGTTATCACCAGCTCCCCAACAGATTCACCAGAAACTAATCAAGATATGGAACAAGTCCTATAATCTAAAACAAAGACCTGGGTACAAATATGGTAGAGGTATGTAGTAGGATAAGGCTTTGACATACTCCTCTCTATAACAGAAATAAAAGGCATATGTTTTTAGGTGAACATTTACAGATTTGTTATTTCAGAGAAAAGTGGAATTTTTCAAAGCACTGATGATTAAAATAAAACTATATATATATATATATATATATATGTATATATATATATACACACATATACATAAATACATATATATATATATTCTTTTGCTTCTGCAGGTGGCCTGGCACCACCTGTACCTGACCAGATAAAAATGCTCAGATGAAAATGCTGTTTCTGCAGTCTCCATCACTGTTCTGGCCATGGCTGAGGTTAATGGTAAAGTTGACAAAGATTAGGTATTTTAGTTCAAGTGGAAAGTTGTTCCACATGCAGTTCAATAGTTCTGTCTGAGAAATTGAACTGAAATTTTGGAAAGGACAAACTTTCTGATAAAGTGCTCAGTGTTGCTGACCTCTTCCAATGAAGAATGGTCGCTGATCCTGGGGTGGTAGTTAAGTTTTCCACTTCTTTCTGCTTTCCAGGAGAACTAACTAGAGAGATATGAAATTCTCAGCACTGTATGCAACATTTTCTTTCTTTTCTTTTTCATTTTTAAAAGTCAGTGTGACCCCCATAGTTTTGAATACAATTAGATTTTGAGTTTACTTTAAGAATGAGAGTATTAAAACAAAATTTACCTGCACACCTTATTGTCTATGTATTTATCAATGCCCCTAGAAGTACATTATTGGAATTTACATGTGAAATTCATGTTCTGGATCTTTTTTTTCTCCAATAATCATTTCTGCATTGAAAAGTTTTCAGATATGTTCCATCTCTAAAGAAGGCAAGCATGAAGACAATTTTTTGAAAACTAACAGGTTAATGGAGACAAAAGCCATTCTTTTGGGTGTGCAATTCAATTAGTAATTTGTTCCCACAGAGACAGAGAAGAGGGAAATTCCAGGTAAACTAAAATGTAATACTCTTGCTTCTATTTTTTCTTTTTTGCAGCATTAATTGCATTATTAAAACAGGATGGCATAGGAGTGAAATGAGGTTATCACCAGCTCCCCAACAGATTCACCAGAAACTAATCAAGATATGGAACAAGTCCTATAATCTAAAACAAAGACCTGGGTACAAATATGGTAGAGGTATGTAGTAGGATAAGGCTTTGACATACTCCTCTCTATAACAGAAATAAAAGGCATATGTTTTTAGGTGAACATTTACAGATTTGTTATTTCAGAGAAAAGTGGAATTTTTCAAAGCACTGATGATTAAAATAAAACTATATATATATATATATATATATATGTATATATATATATACACACATATACATAAATACATATATATATATATTCTTTTGCTTCTGCAGGTGGCCTGGCACCACCTGTACCTGACCAGATAAAAATGCTCAGATGAAAATGCTGTTTCTGCAGTCTCCATCACTGTTCTGGCCATGGCTGAGGTTAATGGTAAAGTTGACAAAGATTAGGTATTTTAGTTCAAGTGGAAAGTTGTTCCACATGCAGTTCAATAGTTCTGTCTGAGAAATTGAACTGAAATTTTGGAAAGGACAAACTTTCTGATAAAGTGCTCAGTGTTGCTGACCTCTTCCAATGAAGAATGGTCGCTGATCCTGGGGTGGTAGTTAAGTTTTCCACTTCTTTCTGCTTTCCAGGAGAACTAACTAGAGAGATATGAAATTCTCAGCACTGTATGCAACATTTTCTTTCTTTTCTTTTTCATTTTTAAAAGTCAGTGTGACCCCCATAGTTTTGAATACAATTAGATTTTGAGTTTACTTTAAGAATGAGAGTATTAAAACAAAATTTACCTGCACACCTTATTGTCTATGTATTTATCAATGCCCCTAGAAGTACATTATTGGAATTTACATGTGAAATTCATGTTCTGGATCTTTTTTTTCTCCAATAATCATTTCTGCATTGAAAAGTTTTCAGATATGTTCCATCTCTAAAGAAGGCAAGCATGAAGACAATTTTTTGAAAACTAACAGGTTAATGGAGACAAAAGCCATTCTTTTGGGTGTGCAATTCAGGGATTTTAATTTATTCACAGATTGTGCATCGATCGTCATTAATTCTAGAACATTTTCATCACATCAAAAAAGAAATCTTGCACCCATCACAACTCAGTCCCCATTCCTCCCTCCAGCCTCTGACAACCACTGTCTACTTTCTGGATTTATATTTTTGCTTCTTCTGAAGATTTCTTATAAATAATATAACATGTATTATATGTGTCTGGCTTCTTTCAGTTAGCATGTTTCAAGGTTTATTGATGTAGCATTTGTAAGAAATTCATTTCTTTTTATAACAATAGTATCCCATTGTGTGATATCAATATTATTGTGTAATAGCAATAATATCCCAAATGCAATATATTATGTTACATTTGGTGTATCCATTAATCAATTGATGAACAATTGAGCTTTCTTACCTTTTGGATGTTTTAAGTAAGGCTGTTATGAACATTCACGTACAAATCTTTATTTGGACATATTCTTTTAATTCTTTATCTGGAAGTGAATTGATTTTTAATGTTACTAGTCATTGTTTGGGCTTCCCAGGTGGCTTTAGTGGTAAAGAACCCAACTGCAAATGCAGAGGTCATAAGCGATGCAATTTCACTTCATGGGTCGGGGAGATGCCTTGGAAGAGGGCGTGGCAACTCACGCCAATATTCTTACCTGGAAAACTCCATGGGCAGGGAAATTTGGTGGGCTAGAGTTTATGAGGTTTCAAAGAATTAGACACAACTGAGCACACACGCTCTGCATGCATGCTCCACATCTCTGTGTGTATATATATTCCCTGGTGGCTCACTCAGATGGTAAAGAGTCTGCCTGGAATGAGGGAGACCCGGATTTGATGTCTGGGTCAGAAAATCCTCTGGACAAAAGAATACCCATTCTAGTATTCTTGCTTGGAAAATTCTGCAGACAGAGGTGCCTTTTGGGCTATAGTTCATTGGTTCACAAAGAGTCGGACATGACTGAGCAACTAACATATACACAGCATATATATGTGTTATTGGTTCTGTTTTCTAGGGAACTTTAATACAACTATCTAGATACTTATCCCACTTACTTTCCTCTCACTGCTAGGCCAAGCAAAGAGTGGACATGAGTGAAGATGAGGAGCATAGAGTGGGGTCTTATACCTCTCGTTGGTCTCCTGTTGCGGTTCTTTGGTGTTAATCTGAGGTGGAGGCTGGGTTGAGTTGGAGACATATATTGGTCAAAAGGTATTGGAGAGAGAAATTTAGCAGAGGGAGATGTCTCAAGTTTGTGATGCCTCTGTAGAAAGTTGATTATCAGATTTTTATCTTTCATTTGTTAGTGTGTTTTATTTATTAATTTGTTTCACTTCCTGGTTACCTCACACTGTGGGGGGTTGCAAACATGTCCTCAGTCCAGATGCGAAGAGTACATCCAGGTGGACACAAACAGCTGGACTTTGGCTACCTCTCAGCCTAAAGGTGCACACTCCAAGGCCTTGGAAGTGGGCTCTGGACCATAATACAGATAGTTCTGCACCCAGAGAACCTAAGGCAAACTGTAGAAGGGGTGGGTGAGACTCTAGGTGAGCGTCTCCACTAGTCCCTGAGGAGCTTCCATGAGGAGGAGGATCATAGCCCTGGGAAGCTTGTACCTGGAGTGTAGATTTCCTTGCATGGGACACAGGTGAGTGCAGACACTGTCACAAGGCACAAGGGAAGTGTTGATGAGGACACTTAGCAAAAAATATATATATTTTTTGGTTTATATATATGTATATAAACCAAAAACGTGTCAGGGAAAAGTTCTGAGAAGAAATAATATCTGAGCTAAAATGTTGAAGGGAAGGGTGGCCAGATAAACAAAGGTGGACAGGTCATAAGCTGAGCAATCAGCAGGGGCTCCTTGCAGAGGTGACAGGGCACAATGTCACCAAGTGAAGAACTAGGCGGGCAGCACACTCACCTTTGCCAGTGGGAGTCTATAGGAGCAAACACCTAGCAATGGTGTGGTATTTGAATTTATAAATTTTGAATCTTTAGGCATGTGGTACATGGGATTCATTCTTGCCCCAAACTCCTCTAGCTTGAGTTTAATCTACATTGGTCCTGCAACTTATGACTGGTGCTAAGCAAAATATACACAGCATATATATGTTATTGGTTCTGTTTTCTAGGAACTTTAATACAACTATCTAGATACTTATCCAAACTTTCCTCTCACTGCTAGGCCAAGCAAAGAGTGGACATGAGTGAAGATGAGGAGCATAGAGTGGGGTCTTATACCTCTCGTTGGTCTCCTGTTGCGGTTCTTTGGTGTTAATCTGAGGTGGAGGCTGGGTTGAGTTGGAGACATATATTGGTCAAAAGGTATTGGAGAGAGAAATTTAGCAGAGGGAGATGTCTCAAGTTTGTGATGCCTCTGTAGAAAGTTGATTATCAGATTTTTATCTTTCATTTGTTAGTGTGTTTTATTTATTAATTTGTTTCACTTCCTGGTTACCTCACACTGTGGGGGGTTGCAAACATGTCCTCAGTCCAGATGCGAAGAGTACATCCAGGTGGACACAAACAGCTGGACTTTGGCTACCTCTCAGCCTAAAGGTGCACACTCCAAGGCCTTGGAAGTGGGCTCTGGACCATAATACAGATAGTTCTGCACCCAGAGAACCTAAGGCAAACTGTAGAAGGGGTGGGTGAGACTCTAGGTGAGCGTCTCCACTAGTCCCTGAGGAGCTTCCATGAGGAGGAGGATCATAGCCCTGGGAAGCTTGTACCTGGAGTGTAGATTTCCTTGCATGGGACACAGGTGAGTGCAGACACTGTCACAAGGCACAAGGGAAGTGTTGATGAGGACACTTAGCAAAAAATATATATTTTTGGTTTATATATATGTATATAAACCAAAAACGTGTCAGGGAAAAGTTCTGAGAAGAAATAATATCTGAGCTAAAATGTTGAAGGGAAGGGTGGCCAGATAAACAAAGGTGGACAGGTCATAAGCTGAGCAATCAGCAGGGGCTCCTTGCAGAGGTGACAGGGCACAATGTCACCAAGTGAAGAACTAGGCGGGCAGCACACTCACCTTTGCCAGTGGGAGTCTATAGGAGCAAACACCTAGCAATGGTGTGGTATTTGAATTTATAAATTTTGAATCTTTAGGCATGTGGTACATGGGATTCATTCTTGCCCCAAACTCCCCTCTAGCTTGAGTTTAATCTACAGGTTGTAGGGATCCTGACAAGCCTTCACTTCTGAACCTGCCTGTAGTTTAGACTGTGATCTATTCAGCAATTTTGGGGCCCAAAACATCTTCCACTCAAGGTTTCTGCTCCAGGCCACTCTCCTGACTCCAGAGCACTCAGGAACTCTTTTGCTCTCCGAGCCCTGGCAGTGGTTTCCTGTTAACAGTCTTGGCGATAGTCAGCATAGGCCTTCAGTTCTACCCGAACCTTCTTGCAACATGTGGTCCTATTATTATGTCTCCTCTTTTCTTTCTTTCCAAGATATTTCTGACACTATCTATCCTTTCTTCCACCCATTCTATTGGGTGTTTAACAGTGGCTATATGCTCACACTATCTTTACTGAAATGAGAATATCCTATAAATTTAACAAGTGTATGGATTTGGGCTTTTATCACTTTTGGTCACTGATATAGCCCAAGCCATTACAACAAAGCCTTGCACTTGGATGAAGAACAAATGATGAGATGTCTTTTCTTCTTTGCCTGACGTGACAGTTTTAATTAGGCTTTAAAACTTGTGGGTACACTTCAGTTACTGAAAACACTGTTTACCTATGGAATGGGTTAGATGCCCATTCTGGTTTGACCCTGCACTTAGCACACACCTCAGTCATTTGTCTTTAGACTGACTTGTTGAATCTCCTGCTGTTTTAGGCCCATAAACTTGGAGCTTTTATGTTTATCTCTGTATTTTCAGTTTGTATTATCACAGTTCTTGGAACACACTGAGTAAATACTAAATGTTTGTAAATGGATGCTTTACCATGATACTGTCTCTGAACTTCAGGACAAAACTCCACATACAATCAACCTGGGGCTTCCCTGGTAGCTCAGTGGTAAAGAGTTCGCCTGCCAATACAGGAGACACGGGTTCGATATCTGATCCTGGAAGATCCCATATGCTGTGCAGCAACTAAGCCCATGAGCCACAACTATTGAACCTGCCCTCTAGAGCCTTGGAGCTGCAACTATTGAGCCCATGTGCCCTAGAGCCTGAGTTCCACAAGAGAAGTCACTGCAACAAGAAGCTGGCTCTCGTCATCTAGAGAGTAGCCCCCACTCCCTGAAACTAGGGAAGAGACTGCAGCAGCAGTGAAAACCCAGACTAGCCAAAAATAAGTAAATAAATAAAATAAATAAAATAAAAATCAACTTTGGGTGTGTCAAAGGTACCCAGTCATGCTCTTTCCCTAGATTTTCACATGGCTACTCTACCAAGTGTTACCTCCTATTGCCCTGTAAAAAATAGCCCCTCTTCAAATTACTCTGTTTTATTGCAGTTATCTTGACATAAAATTTTACTGACTTCCAAGAATCTAAAAATGACCCCGGCATATACTTGACACTCAATAAGTGTTGGTTAATCAGTGAATAGCAATCACAGTTCTCTACACACCTGCTTATGGCTTCTATTGCTTCCTATCAGAGTGAATGCCACTAACTTTCACCACCTTACTTAAATTAGAAATCCAGTAGTCATTCTTTCTTATGGTTTATTTTTAAAGTTTAAGTTAAGGTATAACTAAAATTTTATAGAATGCTAAACCATTATATATTCAGTTCAGTGAACTTTGAGAATTATTTACCCATATACCAATTGTCCAAAACAAGATAGAGAACATTTCCATCACTTAGACATTGTCTGTTGTGCTCTTTCAGAGTCAGCTCACTCCCCAGGATGAACAATGTTCTCACTTCTGACACAGCACAGATTCATTCTGCCTATGCTTTTTATTTTTTATTTTTAAAAATATTTATTTATTTATTTATTTTGGTGGGGTGGGGTGGGGAGGTAGGGGGGCAGGCGGGCCATTTCTATTGGTCTTTCATTTGTCCATTTTCATCCATCTTTGTTCTTTGGCCCGTGTGGGCCTCCCATCACGGTGGCCTCTGTTGTCGCAGAGCATGGGTTCTGGGCGCATGCGCTCCAGAGCTCCGGCTCGGTATTTGGACACATCAGTCCAGCCGCTCAGCGGCACGAGGGATCTTCCGAGGCCAGGGATCGAACTGGTACCCCTTGCACTGCAAGGTGGTGTCCTTACCCACTGGACCACCAGGGAAGGCCTGCCTATACTTTTTAAACTTCATTTAAATGAAATCATACAGCATGCACTTTGATGTCTGGCTTCTTTTGCTTAACTTTTTTTTTCTTTTGCTTAACACATTTCATTGCATGTCGCTATATGTGTTAGCAATTTGTCCATTTTTACTGCTGAGCAATATTCCTTTACATGAATATATCATTATTTGTTTATCCATTCCCTATGACTGGTACTGAGCTTGTTTCTAGTTTGGGGTTATTATGAGTAAGACTTTTGTGGACATTCTTATGCAGTCTCTTGGTCTGGTCCCTGAGACCAGTCTCAAGTTCAATAGTTCATTAGAAGGATGCATAGAACTCAGCAATGGTTCTGCACATGGAAAAAATAGCCCCTCTTCAAATTACTCTGTTTTATTGCAGTTATCTTGACATAAAATTTTACTGACTTCCAAGAATCTAAAATGACCCGGCATATACTTGACACTCAATAAGTGTTGGTTAATCAGTGAATAGCAATCACAGTTCTCTACACACCTGCTTATGGCTTCTATTGCTTCCTATCAGAGTGAATGCCACTAACTTTCACCACCTTACTTAAATTAGAAATCCAGTAGTCATTCTTTCTTATGGTTTATTTTTAAAGTTTAAGTTAAGGTATAACTAAAATTTTATAGAATGCTAAACCATTATATATTCAGTTCAGTGAACTTTGAGAATTATTTACCCATATACCAATTGTCCAAAACAAGATAGAGAACATTTCCATCACTTAGACATTGTCTGTTGTGCTCTTTCAGAGTCAGCTCACTCCCCAGGATGAACAATGTTCTCACTTCTGACACAGCACAGATTCATTCTGCCTATGCTTTTTATTTTTTATTTTTAAAAATATTTATTTATTTATTTATTTTGGTGGGGGTGGGGTGGGGAGGTAGGGGGGCAGGCGGGCCATTTCTATTGGTCTTTCATTTGTCCATTTTCATCCATCTTTGTTCTTTGGCCCGTGTGGGCCTCCCATCACGGTGGCCTCTGTTGTCGCAGAGCATGGGTTCTGGGCGCATGCGCTCCAGAGCTCCGGCTCGGTATTTGGACACATCAGTCCAGCCGCTCAGCGGCACGAGGGATCTTCCGAGGCCAGGATCGAACTGGTACCCCTTGCACTGCAAGGTGGTGTCCTTACCCACTGGACCACCAGGGAAGGCCTGCCTATACTTTTTAAACTTCATTTAAATGAAATCATACAGCATGCACTTTGATGTCTGGCTTCTTTTGCTTAACTTTTTTTTTCTTTTGCTTAACACATTTCATTGCATGTCGCTATATGTGTTAGCAATTTGTCCATTTTTACTGCTGAGCAATATTCCTTTACATGAATATATCATTATTTGTTTATCCATTCCCTATGACTGGTACTGAGCTTGTTTCTAGTTTGGGGTTATTATGAGTAAGACTTTTGTGGACATTCTTATGCAGTCTCTTGGTCTGGTCCCTGAGACCAGTCTCAAGTTCAATAGTTCATTAGAAGGATGCATAGAACTCAGCAATGGTTCTGCACATGGATATGATTTATAGTGGTTTAGAGATTAAAATTATCCATGGGAAAAGGCTCTTACAGCAGAGTCCAGGAGAGATTAGATGTGACTTTCAGTCATTTTTTCTCAGTGGAATCAAACTATAGTGCTTAGGCACTGATATATGATAATGCCTACAAAATAGTTCTAATCGGTGAAGTTCATTTGATCCTTGGTGTCAGGTATTTTTATCAGTGGTTAGCCATGTAGACACATGTGACTGCTCACAATGGTGGCTTTGGTTTCCAACCCTTCCAGAGACTGAGCTGTGTGACCCCGACCCCACAAATCACAAGGCCTCACATGTAAATCATTATCTGGCATGACTCAAGGCAAGCAAAGACTCTCCTACCAGACAGTATATTCCAAAGGCTAAAGATTGTGACCTGACCCAGAGTTAGGGGCAAAGAATCAAACCTGTCTTTGGACAAGATCAGTCCCTTAATGCAGAGTTTAACTGCTATGTCACAGTAGGTTTATATTCAACTTTATAAGAAACTAGAAAATGGTTCTCCAAGTGGCTATACCTTTCTACATTCCCACCAGTAGTGTATGAGGATTCTAGTTATTTCATGTCTGTACGAGCATTCAGTATTATCAGTCTTTTTGATTTCAGCCATTCTTAGTGGATACGATAGAATTTAATTGTGGTTTTAATTTTCATTTTTTCCTGAAAATAATATGAGTATGTTTTAATGGTCACATCTTTTAGTACAAGTCAGTGGACATTTTTGTATATCTTCTCAGAAGTCATTCCTGACACTTCTCTGCCTTTACATTCTATATCCAATCCTTTGTCAAGTCTCCTGAATTTTGTCTCCTAAATAGCTCTAAAAACTTTGCTTTTATCCATATCTACCACCACTACCCTAAATTGTGCCCCTTGGATTTTTCTCCTGGGCTTCTCTGGTGGCTCTTTAGTGCTTACATATGTCCTTTGTGTTCACTCTCTGGTCCTTTCTCTATTACAGCTGAAATGATCTGTTTAAAACTCAATTTCTGTTATTTTATAATCTTTCCGAAACATACCAAAATAAAAGCAAAACAAGCACAAACCAAACCAACTTCTTCTTTGTCTTACCATTTCTCTTAGAATAAAGCATTTCCTAGCATGATGGATAAAAATCTTGTCATCTCAAGTCCTCATACACTCTCCAGTGCTCTTTTCTATCCTTTTTGCCCTTGCTTTCTCTACTTCAGTCTTGACTTTCTTTCTATCCCTTTCTTTCACCTCTGGCTCTCCCCCACCATAGAGTTTACATTTATGCTATTGCTTAGGCCTGTAAATTCACCTTCCCTCACTTGTTCAGTAAGTTAATTTATTTCCATCTTTCATAGTTCAACTCAGATCTCACTGGCTCAAAGAAGCCTTCCACAGCTCCTGTTTCTTAGGTCCATTTCCTTGGCGACAGATATTCCCAGCTTTTATGTAGCTATTGTGAAGAAGGTTTATTAGAATTGTAATTTTAAGCTTATTTGTGTGATCTTGTCTTCTCTCCTAGTGCCAATATAGAAGGACTCCGTGGTATACTGGAACCATCTCTAAGAACATTTCATGGGCTTCTTTTCCTAACTCCACCATCAGAGACAGCACACTGACAGCCTGAAGCTAGCCTGGGTGCATACACTTACACCATAGAAATTGGCAAGTGTAATAAACTAAGGCCTTTTTCCCCTTCCTCAAGAGCTGGTGGTTTAAATGTTTACCAAGACACTACTGGAACAACCAGGTATTTTTTCTCCATCATTTTCTCCTCACCAAATAAGAAAGTCTTTGGCCACAGTAATTGATCAACCAATATGTGTTAAATAAGTGAATAGTTTAGTACCTGGGCTCTCCAATTCCCTTTGGATAGCTTTTGCTCTATCTCAGATAACTCTCATTAATGTTTTGAAAGGGGAGGTGGCATTAGACAGTGGTCTGTTTATTACTTTTGACTGGGTTGCAGCCAGTCAAATCATATAAAAATGCTAATTTTATAATTATAATCATTGCTTTTTTTGGATGATCTGTGGATTAGGTTTTTTCCCCTTTCCCATGCCCCAAATTCACTGGCTTTTCAAAGGCCACCTTGTGTTTCAGAGCAGATTGAATGACCCAGCATGAGACAAATGGGAACTAAGAGGAGAGGGCAACAGAGAGGATTTATAAAAGTCTACGTAGAGTATATGTATGAAGAGAAACCACTTAAAGTTCCATTTTTCCTCTCTTGACTCAAGCTCTTCTGGAATTATTTTCTTGAACGTATGGAATTTATTGTGGAGAAGAGCTCAGGGCTCAGTTTAAGTTGTTAGGCATGTTAATTACTGCCTGTGGAGATACAACATGATATAATTTTTTCAAGTTTTAGTCATTCCATGTTGCTATTATAATTTCTGCCATGACATCATGTGGTAGCATATCAGTATGACAATTGCATAGTTATTTGTAATAGTTCATATTTTTCTTTAAATTGAGAAACTTTTAAAAACCTAAATTTATTTTCAAAGACATTTTGTTTCATACTTTAAAATGTTTCATTCCCCCAAGTTCACATTAAACTAACACACAGCACAGAGAAGATATACACCAAAAATCATTGCATGTACTGACAATAGTATCCCTAGCACACTTTGGGAAAAAATTAATAACACAGAACATGGATTTTGGAATTATCTACATTTGGTTTGGTAGATTAGATCTCCTAGGGGGTCAAGTTTCCTCTCTGGGACTCAGATTATTTATCTGTAAATAATCTGTAAAGTGTAGCAACTTGACTTCCAGGGGAGGACAGTAAGCCAGATGATGTGTAGAATGGGATGATCAAGGGGTAGATTTCATAGGAGATGCTCATAGATTTCTTTCTTTTTTCTTTTCTTTATTTTAAAAACATTTTTATTTCTTGGTCTCTTTTATTGATTTCTTATTTATTTATTTCCATCCATCTTTGTTCCTTGGCCTATGTGGACATCCCATCCATGCAGTACATGCAGGGGCCTCTCTCACTGCAGAGCACTGGCTCTGGGTGCATGTGTTCCAGAGTGCTGGCTCATAATTGGACACACTGATCCAACCACTCCACAGTGCAAGGGATCTTCCTGAACCAGGGATCAAACCATTGCCTCTTGTACTGCAAAGCAGACTCTTTACCCAGTGGACCACCAGGGAAGCCCTATTTCTTTTTTCATATACTACTTGTCTTTATTACTTTACTGATTCGATCATACCTTTCTGACGCTTACTGAAGCATATATTTACTGGGATGCAGTTTTTACATAGTAAAATGCATAAATCTTAATTGTGTACATATCAGCATTTACTTATTATTAGTTCTAGATTTAATGTTTAAACTGAATGTCTGAACAGCTGATGTCTCATATCATGCTTGATATTTACTAAATGTTACATCTGAGAAGCATCACAACTTCTGTGAGTTTCCTTATTCATACCAAGAATGTTGTATGCATCTGAGTTAACAGTACTGAATATTTACAGCTGTGAAGTACTGCTTAAGCATTCCTGTAAGTAATATTCTTTCCATTAATCTTATTATCAATATGAAGAGTGAGGTTTTCTAACTTGTAAAAATATTTCACTTGTTATGCATACTTTGCTCAGAAATGAATAGAAGCCTTGCTCCATACGAATCACTTAGCAATCAGCAACTCGCAATTCAAAATCAGCAAATCTCTGAGGGCAGATTCAGAAGTGTGAAACATTCATGCAAGAGTTGCTGACTTGTGTTTCAGCCTCAAACTGCAGTAAATTAGCACTTAGCCATCTTTGCCATATTTCCACAGCTGAGTCTTGAGTCATGATCAATCAAAAGCATAGATCAGGAACCATGATAAAAGGAATCATGCTTCGATACTAGATTGCCTAATACCAGCTCAATCCAGGCATCTGCAAAATTGAATTGTTTGCCTGCTGTGAACTTGGTCATTCTGGCATCACCTCTGCCAAACCTTCCCTAACACCACCAGTCCTTCCTGATCTTTCTCCTCTGAGTCCTGCATTTGTGGACTTGCTGATCTGTTACCGCCATCACAATGAACCCTTCTCATGTGACCACATCCTTCATGAGGGCAGTGTGTTTCCTTCATCAGGAAGCATATATTTTTGTTATTATTTTGTTAGGGATCATTTCTTGTTTTTGTAAATTCTTCTCCTTAATGGCCACAAAGAAATATGATCTAACCACTGGAGATTTGGGGAAAAAAATCCTACTTAACATAAAGAACCATCTTATAGGTAGAAATGTCTACTGATTAGATGGTTGTCCCAAGAGAGTGAGTATCCTCTGAAGACATTGATTGTCCAATTATCTGATAGGATGATGTAGATGGAGAATAAAAAAGTTTGGATGAGCAGTTAGGCTAGTTGAGCTGCAAGATTCTTTATACATAGATTTTATAACTCTACATATTCCAAAATACTTTGAATGATTACCAGTGCAAGAGATAAACAGTAGAGTTGGAGAAAAAAAACCCTACAAACTTAATAATTAGTAAATAGGCATTTGTAAAAACCAGCTTTCTTCACCAACATACTAATAACACATATAGTTAACTAGTGCTGTATTACTTATTTGATTGAAAATATTTCAGTATAGGTAGTGGAACATTATGACTGGCATTATTAGTCAGGTTAAGCCACAACCCAACTGTTCAAGAATATGCACTAGATGAACTAGCATTTCTAATCAGTAAACCTGTATTTCAGAGGCAGCATTAACATCAATAAATGTTTCTGCTACCCAGAGGGGCAGAGGACTTGTGGAGACTGTGAACCCTGGAATCACACTGCTCTTGTGGGGATCCTGGCTCTGTTATTTACTAATTATAACATCTCAGGACTTAAAGTTACCTGCACTTCAATTTCTGGGTTTGTAAACTGAGTACACTAGTGACTACCTTATGGACTGTTAGGGGATTAAATGTTAACCTTGCAGTAAATTAGCACTTAGCCATCTTTGCCATATTTCCACAGCTGAGTCTTGAGTCATGATCAATCAAAAGCATAGATCAGGAACCATGATAAAAGGAATCATGCTTCGATACTAGATTGCCTAATACCAGCTCAATCCAGGCATCTGCAAAATTGAATTGTTTGCCTGCTGTGAACTTGGTCATTCTGGCATCACCTCTGCCAAACCTTCCCTAACACCACCAGTCCTTCCTGATCTTTCTCCTCTGAGTCCTGCATTTGTGGACTTGCTGATCTGTTACCGCCATCACAATGAACCCTTCTCATGTGACCACATCCTTCATGAGGGCAGTGTGTTTCCTTCATCAGGAAGCATATATTTTTGTTATTATTTTGTTAGGGATCATTTCTTGTTTTTGTAAATTCTTCTCCTTAATGGCCACAAAGAAATATGATCTAACCACTGGAGATTTGGGGAAAAAAATCCTACTTAACATAAAGAACCATCTTATAGGTAGAAATGTCTACTGATTAGATGGTTGTCCCAAGAGAGTGAGTATCCTCTGAAGACATTGATTGTCCAATTATCTGATAGGATGATGTAGATGGAGAATAAAAAAGTTTGGATGAGCAGTTAGGCTAGTTGAGCTGCAAGATTCTTTATACATAGATTTTATAACTCTACATATTCCAAAATACTTTGAATGATTACCAGTGCAAGAGATAAACAGTAGAGTTGGAGAAAAAAACCCTACAAACTTAATAATTAGTAAATAGGCATTTGTAAAAACCAGCTTTCTTCACCAACATACTAATAACACATATAGTTAACTAGTGCTGTATTACTTATTTGATTGAAAATATTTCAGTATAGGTAGTGGAACATTATGACTGGCATTATTAGTCAGGTTAAGCCACAACCCAACTGTTCAAGAATATGCACTAGATGAACTAGCATTTCTAATCAGTAAACCTGTATTTCAGAGGCAGCATTAACATCAATAAATGTTTCTGCTACCCAGAGGGGCAGAGGACTTGTGGAGACTGTGAACCCTGGAATCACACTGCTCTTGTGGGGATCCTGGCTCTGTTATTTACTAATTATAACATCTCAGGACTTAAAGTTACCTGCACTTCAATTTCTGGGTTTGTAAACTGAGTACACTAGTGACTACCTTATGGACTGTTAGGGGATTAAATGTTAACATGGATATAGTTTTTAGTGTAGTATATACCACAGAGTAAGTGCTATATAAGTGCTAAACAAATAAAATCAATTTACATCAGATTCCTTGCTTAACAACATTCTAAATGTCTGAAATGAATTCTCAATGGTGAAATTAAAGGTAACTCAAATTGTGCAGATTTGTTAGCACAACCTAAAGACAATCCTGCTCTGGCCTGAGTAAGATATATGAGCAAGGATCAGAATCTTGCTGCTGAAATAAATATTATCATTTTGCTTTAATTAGACATTTAATGTATGATGGTGATTGGAACAATAAAAACATAAAAACTGACATTTATGGAGTTTGCAAACAGGTTATATGAACATTTGTTTGCCTACCTGCTAATGACTATTGTATGGTAAATATATTTATATGACAGAATTTGTTCTGAGGCGTGCCCATTGGACAGTTTGTGGGCAGAAGCCAACTTTCACCCATATTAAACAAAAATTTGTAGGATTCTGTACAAATTCTGTCTATCCTAAGAATTACAGTTGACAAAACTGAATTAAATTCACTTCACAAGAAAAGGAGACTAGACTAGGGTATATCAAGATATGGGCTTCCCAGGTGGTGCAGTGGTAAAGAAGCCCTTTTGGAAAATGGCAAGCATAAAGGTAGAAATGCCAGCTTTGGACCCTTGAGAGAGTTGGGGCTGAAAATTCAGATTTGCAGAAACAGAAGTGTTGATGCCGTGGCATCAAGGGGACCCCATGCTACTGCTTGGATGCAAAGAACTGTGACAGAACCTTGGAGGATGGTGGCGTTGAGAGGGCAGGGAGAGAGATGGGCCGGGCTGCAGTGATCAGAAGACAGGAAGAGAAACAGGGAACTCAGAGAGAGAAGTCAAGGGATGCTATCGGTGCTTAGTGATGCATTCCTGCTGTGGGTGGCTCTGGAAACTGCAAAGATTCGGGGAGTGTCTCTGTGTTTGCAGAGAGGCTAGGGAGGGCAGTGAATAAACTGTGAGAGGCAGCAGGAGGATAGGAGATACATCAGACTTGCCTACCAGTTTACTAACTCCATGGATGCATCCACCTGGAAAATATCGATGATTCACTGAGATAATGATTTTCCTTGTTTCCCTTTTTATCACTTCCTGTAGTTCCTCTTCCTCGCTTTATCATTAAATTAAATCACAAAATAATAGAAACTGTGTGTATCTTCTTCACTACAGAAGTCCCATTGCCATGGGACTCCCTACAATTTTCCAATATGAAAATTATTATAAAGACATGTGCACAAGAAGGATAGATGAAAAGACTCATCAAAATGAATGTGTAATTGCATTTCTTACAATAATGTCTTCTAATCAATGGTAAATGTTTTCATTTAAAGTATTTGGAATTAAAAATAATTGATTTAATCTATGTTGTGTATTTTTTTTTCTTCAGGCTCTGATACCCATATTAATAATTTTCTTTTAATTGTTTTAACAGAATGTGAAGGACAATACTCTAGTGGATGGAGTCATTGATCTATCCAACAGTTATTTCCCAAAAGCCTTTCATGTGCTGGCTAGTGTCTCAGGTACCAGAAATACATAAATGAATAAAAAATATCCTTGGCTTCAGGAAGTTTGCATTCTGGATATTCTGAAAAAGTCACACAGATGACAAATTTTGATTTACTTTATTAGCTTTGTTGCTTAAGTAAGTTTTTAAATCTGTCTGCTTCAGTTTCCTTTATCTGTGAAAATACTTTTTGTTGTTTAACTGCTAATAGAGCACAGTGAAATACTCAACAAATATGTTAAGGTCAGGGGATGATGTATGCAGAAACTAGAAAGCAATATATCTAATTAATTCATGAATTAGTGTGAATTGGACCACTTTGGAAGCCATCTGACCTGTGTCTTTTACAGTGCTGCTTGCTCTTGGAGGAAGAGAGATGGGCCGGGGGGGGGCCTGCAGTGATCAGAAGACAGGAAGAGAAACAGGGAACTCAGAGAGAGAAGTCAAGGGATGCTATCGGTGCTTAGTGATGCATTCCTGCTGTGGGTGGCTCTGGAAACTGCAAAGATTCGGGGAGTGTCTCTGTGTTTGCAGAGAGGCTAGGGAGGGCAGTGAATAAACTGTGAGAGGCAGCAGGAGGATAGGAGATACATCAGACTTGCCTACCAGTTTACTAACTCCATGGATGCATCCACCTGGAAAATATCGATGATTCACTGAGATAATGATTTTCCTTGTTTCCCTTTTTATCACTTCCTGTAGTTCCTCTTCCTCGCTTTATCATTAAATTAAATCACAAAATAATAGAAACTGTGTGTATCTTCTTCACCAAGCAGAAGTCCCATTGCCATGGGACTCCCTACAATTTTCCAATATGAAAATTATTATAAAGACATGTGCACAAGAAGGATAGATGAAAAGACTCATCAAAATGAATGTGTAATTGCATTTCTTACAATAATGTCTTCTAATCAATGGTAAATGTTTTCATTTAAAGTATTTGGAATTAAAAATAATTGATTTAATCTATGTTGTGTATTTTTTTTTCTTCAGGCTCTGATACCCATATTAATAATTTTCTTTTAATTGTTTTAACAGAATGTGAAGGACAATACTCTAGTGGATGGAGTCATTGATCTATCCAACAGTTATTTCCCAAAAGCCTTTCATGTGCTGGCTAGTGTCTCAGGTACCAGAAATACATAAATGAATAAAAAATATCCTTGGCTTCAGGAAGTTTGCATTCTGGATATTCTGAAAAAGTCACACAGATGACAAATTTTGATTTACTTTATTAGCTTTGTTGCTTAAGTAAGTTTTTAAATCTGTCTGCTTCAGTTTCCTTTATCTGTGAAAATACTTTTTGTTGTTTAACTGCTAATAGAGCACAGTGAAATACTCAACAAATATGTTAAGGTCAGGGGATGATGTATGCAGAAACTAGAAAGCAATATATCTAATTAATTCATGAATTAGTGTGAATTGGACCACTTTGGAAGCCATCTGACCTGTGTCTTTTACAGTGCTGCTTGCTCTTGGAGGAGGCACTATCATGTCTGATGGATAAACTCTGTTTCTGGTGCCATTGCTGGGTATTCATCAGCTTTACAAATCTCACCTTCAGGATCCTCCCTCATTGATAGTTTATTGGGTTTACTTGGTTTATACTCAGCATAAAGAGCCTCAGTGAATTTTTAAATGCTTGACTCTGACTTATATAATGCTTTTGAAAAGCTAAAATTCCTTTTTAACATTTGTAAAAAAATTTTGTTATCATTATGTTTAATTTCTGTTGGAACAAAATAAGTGGAACTTTAATGCCACCTTACTCTGCAAAGCTAATCAGACCCTGGTTAATTTATGATGACTTGAATGTGCATGCTTAGCTGAGATCCTAAAGATATATAGATCAATAAGAGGGAGATCATTATTACAATGTCCTGATATATGTTTGGTAAGGGGTAGGAGAGTTAGATATCGGAACTCCTTTGGCAGAATGATCACTTAGGAGCAGCCAGGTCAGTGAAAACAATTATAGGATTCTTTCCAGTCTTTGTTAATAACATTTGCATTAGCTTTAATAAAAATGTTTTTTTTCCATAATGAAATTAGACCCAGATAAATGATATAGTGAAGCTTGAATATGATGTATAAAGGTAGTGTAATATAGTAGTCATGTGGCCAGTAGAAAATCAGCATCAACATCAGGGCAGCATAAGCCCACATCTTCTTGTGCAAAAAAAGTATTGGAAGCATATATGTCAGAAAGGTACATATTTGAACAACAAAAAAACACTAATTAAAAAGAATGCATACACCCTAATATTTATAGCAGTATTTACAACTGCCAAAATATGGTAGCAACCTAAGTGTCCATCAGCAGATGAAAGGCAAAAAAAAAGACGTGATCCATGTGTTTGACTGTGTGGATCACAACGAACTGTGGAAAATTCTTAAAGAGATGGTAATATCAGACAGACAACTTTGATTACCTCCTGAGGAACATGTATGCAGGTCAAGAGGCAACAGTTAGAAGTGTTCATGAAAAAATGCACTGGTTTGCAA
Source organism: Tragulus kanchil (assembly GCA_022376925.1). Lineage (NCBI taxonomy): Eukaryota > Metazoa > Chordata > Mammalia > Artiodactyla > Tragulidae > Tragulus > Tragulus kanchil. The sequence goes on from JAIOJX010000025.1 coordinate 48,266,503, forward strand.
TTGAAAAAGGAGTACATCAAGGCTGTGTATTGTCACCCTGTTATTTAACTTATATGCAGAGTACAGCAGGTGAAATGCTGTTCTGGATGGAGCACAAATTGGAATCAAGATTGCTGGGAGAAATAGAAATAATCTCAGACATACAGATGGCAACACCCTGATGGGGGAAAGTGAAGAGGAACTAAAGAACCTCACCTTGGGCTTACTTGGTGGTCCAGTGGGTAAGGACACCACCTTGCAGTGCAAGGGGCGCCGGTTTGATCCCTAGGAAGATCTCATGTGCTGTGGAGCAGCTGGACAGATGTGTCCAATTACCGAGCTGGAGCTTGGAGTGCATGCGCCCAGAGCTGGTGCTCTGTGACGACAGAGGCCACTGCGAAGGGAGGCCCACATGGGCCAAAGAACAAAGATGGATGAAAATAGACAAATGGAAGACCAATAGAAGTGGCCTGCCTGCTCCCCTCCCTCCCCACGCCCCCCCCCAAAATAAATAAATAAATCTTTAAAAAAAAAAAAAAGAACCTCACCTTGATGAAGATGAAAGAGGAGAGTGAAAAAGCTGTCTTAAAATTTAATGTTAAAGAAACTAAGATCATGGTGTCTGTTCCCATCACTTAATGACAAATAGATGAGGAAAAAGTGGAAACAGTTAACGATTTTCTTTTCTTGGGCTCAAAAATCACTTTAGACGGTGTTGCAGCCATGGTTACTCCTTGGAAAAAAAGCTATGACAAACCCACACAGCATATTAAAATGTAGAGACATAACTTTTCTAACAAAAGTCCATATGGTCAAAGCAATAGCTTTTCTAGTAGTCATTACAGATGCAAGAATTGGACCATAAAGAAGGCTATTATTGTGGTTCGATCACTAAGTCCTGTCCAACCCTTTGTGACCCATGGACTGCATCATGCCAGTCTTCCTATCTTTCACTATCTTCCTGAGCTTGCTCAAACTCATGTCTGTTGAGCCAGAGATGCCATTCAACTGTCTCATCCTCTGTCACTTCCTTCTCTTCCTACTCTCAATCTTTCCCACACTTTGATTACCTCCTGAGGAACATGTATGCAGGTCAAGAGGCAACAGTTAGAAGTGTTCATGAAAAAATGCACTGGTTTGCAATTGAAAAAGGAGTACATCAAGGCTGTGTATTGTCACCCTGTTATTTAACTTATATGCAGAGTACAGCAGGTGAAATGCTGTTCTGGATGGAGCACAAATTGGAATCAAGATTGCTGGGAGAAATAGAAATAATCTCAGACATACAGATGGCAACACCCTGATGGGGGAAAGTGAAGAGGAACTAAAGAACCTCACCTTGGGCTTACTTGGTGGTCCAGTGGGTAAGGACACCACCTTGCAGTGCAAGGGGCGCCGGTTTGATCCCTAGGAAGATCTCATGTGCTGTGGAGCAGCTGGACAGATGTGTCCAATTACCGAGCTGGAGCTTGGAGTGCATGCGCCCAGAGCTGGTGCTCTGTGACGACAGAGGCCACTGCGAAGGGAGGCCCACATGGGCCAAAGAACAAAGATGGATGAAAATAGACAAATGGAAGACCAATAGAAGTGGCCTGCCTGCTCCCCTCCCTCCCCACGCCACCCCCCAAAATAAATAAATAAATCTTTAAAAAAAAAAAAAAGAACCTCACCTTGATGAAGATGAAAGAGGAGAGTGAAAAAGCTGTCTTAAAATTTAATGTTAAAGAAACTAAGATCATGGTGTCTGTTCCCATCACTTAATGACAAATAGATGAGGAAAAAGTGGAAACAGTTAACGATTTTCTTTTCTTGGGCTCAAAAATCACTTTAGACGGTGTTGCAGCCATGGTTACTCCTTGGAAAAAAAGCTATGACAAACCCACACAGCATATTAAAATGTAGAGACATAACTTTTCTAACAAAAGTCCATATGGTCAAAGCAATAGCTTTTCTAGTAGTCATTACAGATGCAAGAATTGGACCATAAAGAAGGCTATTATTGTGGTTCGATCACTAAGTCCTGTCCAACCCTTTGTGACCCATGGACTGCATCATGCCAGTCTTCCCTATCTTTCACTATCTTCCTGAGCTTGCTCAAACTCATGTCTGTTGAGCCAGAGATGCCATTCAACTGTCTCATCCTCTGTCACTTCCTTCTCTTCCTACTCTCAATCTTTCCCACAATCTGGGTCTTTTAATGAGTCAACATTTCATATAGGTAGCCAAAGTATTGGAGCTTCAGCTTCAGCATCAGCCCTTCCAATGAATACTCAGGGTTGATTTCCTTATGATTGACTGGTTTGCTCTTCTTGCAGTCAAGGGACTCTCAAGAGGCTTCTCCAATACTACAGTTTGAAAGTATAAATTCTTTGACTTGAGAGTCCTTGGACAGTAAGGAGATCACACAAGTCAATTGTAAAGGAAATTAACCTTGAATATTCATTGAAAAAGCTGGTGCTGAAGCTGAAGCTCCAGTACTTTGGCCACCTGATGGAAAGAGCCAACTCATTGAAAATGACCCTGATGCTGGGAAAGATTAAGAGCAGAAGGAGAAGGGAGTGACAGAGGATGAGGTGGTTGGATGGCATCATTGACTCATTGGATGTGAGTTTGAGCAAACTCAGGAAGATAGTGAAGAATGGAGAATCCTGGAACACTGCAGTTCATGGTGTTACAAGGAGTCAGACATGGCTGAGTGACTGAACAACAATAATAGCACCTATACACAGTGAAAAAATATGCTGTGCTTAGTCATGTCTGACTCTTTGCAACTGCATGAATTGCAGCCCACTAGGATCCTCTGCCCATGGGAATTCGCCAGGCAAGAAAACTGAAATGGGTTGCTATGCCCTCCTCTAGGGAGTCCTCCAACTCAGGGATTGAGCCCAAGTCTCCTGCATTGCAGGAGTATTCTTTATTATCTCTGCCACCAGGGAAGCTACAAAAAAAAAAAAGGAAACTACTCAGCTATAAAAAAAAAAGAATGAGGGAGAGGTCCCAAGATGGTGGAGGAATACAATGGGGATACCACTTTCTTCCTCATAAATACATCAAAAGATCATCTGAATATGGAGTAATTTCCACAAAACGACTTCTGATCACTGGTGGAAAACTTCAGGCATCCAGAAAGAAACCCAATTTCTTCAAAGGAGGCAGAGAGAGAGAGAGAGAGAGAGAGGAAAAAGAGATAAAGAACTTAGCTATGGGGCTTCCCCTGGTGGTTCATTGGGTAAGGACACCGCCTTTCCATGCAAGGGACGCCGGTTCGATCCCTGGCCTGGGAAGATCCCACGTGCCATGGAGCGGCTGGACCGATGTGTCCTATTACCGAGCCGGAGCTCTGGCGTGCATGCGCCCAGAGCCGGTGCTCTGCGACGACAGTGACCACAGTGATGGGAGGCCCACAGGAGCCAAAGAACAAAGATGGATGAAAATAGAGAAATGAAAGACCAATAGAAGTGGCCCACCCGCTCCCCTCCCTCCCCAACCCGACCCCCGCCCAATAAATAAATAAATAAATAAATAAATAAATAAATCTTAAAAAAAAAAAAGAACTTAGCAATGAAGACCCATCCTGGGAAGGGAGACCTGAAGGAGGAGAAGTTTGCACACAATAGGAAACCTTCTCATTGGTGGGATCAATGGGAAGCTTTGGAATCCCAAGGGGCAATATAACTGGGAAAAGAATCACCATGGAATTCTCACAGAAGGGCAATCACCAGCAGAAAAGTGACTCTCATGATTGTGTCTGCCTGCATCAAGTAGGAACTGGCCCCTTAAGTGCAGGCTTCATCATTGGTTGGGCTTAAACACAATAGGATAATCTGAGGAGACTAATGTGATATAGCAACCCAAACCATGGGACCACCAAAGAAATAAAACCAAAGGACCTTTTTGGTGGGAAGGCTCTGAGACTACATGGTGACCCCTGACTTGCTCACAAGACAAAGGATTCCACCCTCATGAATGCCTAAGGAGAGCAAGCCAGCTGCCATTTATGGCCCTCTCTGGCCAGAATCAGAAAAGCAGGTGTATGACAGTGATACTACCTTGGCCCCAAAGACTGCAACTCTTGTCAAGCTGTGAGTAGGCTGCCAGTCGCTAACCATGTCTTCCTGGGATTCTGGACAGTTCACATAAGCCAGTAGTGTCACAGCCTGAGACCAGCTCCACTGAGGAGGCATATGGCACAATGGGAACTGTTCACCCATGGCACACCTGGGAAACCAAGTGACTGCATCTGGGAAGGTGTACGAGATCCACAGACCACCTCTGTCTGTAAGCTAGTGGCACGCCCTGGATACAGAGAAGTTCAGACCTCAGAAGTGCATGAAACGCAGGCTCCACAGGAAACAGTGCCCTCATGGAGCACCCGGAAGCCTGAGCACTGTGGACCAGGGAAGTACATGCCGCCTTGAACTTGTGGCAACCCCTATGTGGTCCATCCACTGTGACTTCTCCCTACACATGCCAGTGGTACTTGTCTGGAGGGTTCCTACCCCTCCATAACACAACTGAGCAAGCCAGCCTAAGTAAGTGGCCACCCTCGCCCTCTTGTGTCAGGCCAGAGATTAGACACAGAAGCGACCTGCAAAGAGAGGAAACCAAAATAAGTGAAGAATGGGGAACTGCACCAGAAGTGATAGGTACAACAGATTAAAAGCCTGCAGTTAAGCTGAGACTATGTATTTGAGGGGCAGTTACACACTTTGAGAAAAAGTACAGACTGGAACAAGCAACTATCTGACACTGCACTGACCCCACACTGCCCACAACAGCTCCAAAGAAACTCCTAGATGTATTTTTATTATTATCATTTTAAAATTTTTAGAAGTTTTAGTTCTCTATTATTTCTTTAACTTTCATTTTTACAGCCAACTATTATCTTTCAAAAAAAACCCTTACTTTTTTGAAGAAAATTCCATGTATGTACATACAATGTATATATACATATTTTTAATTTTGTGATTGATTTTTTTGTATTTTTTCGATAACAAATTTGGGAGACTAATTTTTATTTCAGGTTTTCAATCCTACAAGGTTTTTTTATATGTTATTAATTTTGTCCCTTTAAAGCTCTAATTTTTAATATCCATTTTCACTTAGGGATTTGGTTACTGGCTTGATCCTTATCTTCTCCTGACACTCTCTTTTCTCCTCCTGGTCACTTCTATTTCCCTCCTCACTATTCTCTTCCATATATAACTGCAAATCTCTCTAGGTGTTCTTGGCCTTTGAGAGTTGTTTCACCATTAACCTAGGGTTTATGTCTTCTGTGCTGTGTGGATGGAGAAGTCTTGAGGCTACTGTAAGAAGCAGATCCAAAGTCAGAGGCAGGAGGCTCAACTCTAGAACTTTAGATCATCATAGAGCTCCTGACCCCAGGGAATATTAAAAGACAAGAGAATACCAAAAAGCTTTCACACCTACAAGGAAAGCACCACCTAAGAGTCAGCAAGAACCAGTGCAAGAACCCCCATTCTAATCCTCCAGTAAAATAGGAACTCAACCCTGAACATTAAAATACAGATTGTCCAAAGCAATATCAAAACCACAGACATCCCAAAATTCACTACTGGACCCTTTGTTGCACTCCAGAGAGTAGAGATACAGCTCCACATACCAGAACATAGACACAAGTTCCCCCAACCAGGAAACCCTTACAAGGATACCACTGGCCCAACTCCACCCACAGAAAGCGGACTTCACAATTAGGAGGAACTATGACTCCCCAGGCTGCAGAATGGGGACCCCAAACACTGCAATTCAAACAAAATGAAAAGGCAGAGAAATAACCAGCAGGTGAAGGAACATGATGAAAATCTTTTAGCAAATCAAAGAGGAGGAGATAGGGACTCTACCTGAAAAATGATTCAGAATGATGGTAGTAAAGATGACCCAAAATCTTGAAAATAAAATGGAGTTACAGAGAAATAGACTAGAGACATGGATTGATAAGATTCAAGAAATGTTTACAAGTACTTAGAAGAAATAAAGATGAGTCAACCAATAATGAACAATGCAATAACTGAAATAAAAAACACTCTGTAGGGAACCAATAGTAGAGTAACTGAGGCAGAAGAAAGGATAAGCGAGTTGGAAGATAGAATGGTAGGAATAAATGAAGCAGGACAGAAAAAAGAATTAAAAGGAAAAGGGACACCCTTTTAATTGCCCTCTGGGACAATTTTAAACACCCCAACATACAAATCATAAATGTCTCAGAAGAAGACTAAAAAAAGGGAGGGGAAATGGTAAAATACTAAAGAAGTTAATAATTGAAAATTTTCCTAAAATAGGGAGGGAAATAGCCATCCAAGTCCAAGAAACACAGAAAGTCTAAAATAGGGTAAACCCAAGGCAGAACATGCCAAGACAAGTATTAATCAAAGTAACAAAAATTAAACACAATATGCAAATATTAAAAGTAACAAGGGAAAAGTAACAAACAATGGGATCCCCATAAGGATACCAACTAATCTTTCAATAGAAAGTCTTCAGGTCAGAAGGGAATGGTAGGATATATTTAATGTTATGAAAGAGAAAAACCTACAACCAAGATTACTCTGCCCAGCAAGAATCTCATTCAGTTTCAAAGGAGAAATGAAAAACTTTACACAGAAGCAAAATCTGAGGGAATTCAGCACCAACAAACCAGCTCTTCAACAAATGCTACCTCTAGACAGGAAGCCCAGAAAAGGCTTACAAAAAATGAACCCCAAATAGTAAAGTAAATGGTAATGGGATCATACTTATCAATAATCCAGCATCCCAAAATTCACTACTGGACCCTTTGTTGCACTCCAGAGAGTAGAGATACAGCTCCACATGAACATAGACACAAGTTCCCCCAACCAGGAAACCCTTACAAGGATACCACTGGCCCAACTCCACCCACAGAAAGCGGACTTCACAATTAGGAGGAACTATGACTCCCCAGGCTGCAGAATGGGGACCCCAAACACTGCAATTCAAACAAAATGAAAAGGCAGAGAAATAACCAGCAGGTGAAGGAACATGATGAAAATCTTTTAGCAAATCAAAGAGGAGGAGATAGGGACTCTACCTGAAAAATGATTCAGAATGATGGTAGTAAAGATGACCCAAAATCTTGAAAATAAAATGGAGTTACAGAGAAATAGACTAGAGACATGGATTGATAAGATTCAAGAAATGTTTACAAGTACTTAGAAGAAATAAAGATGAGTCAACCAATAATGAACAATGCAATAACTGAAATAAAAAACACTCTGTAGGGAACCAATAGTAGAGTAACTGAGGCAGAAGAAAGGATAAGCGAGTTGGAAGATAGAATGGTAGGAATAAATGAAGCAGGACAGAAAAAAGAATTAAAAGGAAAAGGGACACCCTTTTAATTGCCCTCTGGGACAATTTTAAACACCCCAACATACAAATCATAAATGTCTCAGAAGAAGACTAAAAAAAGGGAGGGGAAATGGTAAAATACTAAAGAAGTTAATAATTGAAAATTTTCCTAAAATAGGGAGGGAAATAGCCATCCAAGTCCAAGAAACACAGAAAGTCTAAAATAGGGTAAACCCAAGGCAGAACATGCCAAGACAAGTATTAATCAAAGTAACAAAAATTAAACACAATATGCAAATATTAAAAGTAACAAGGGAAAAGTAACAAACAATGGGATCCCCATAAGGATACCAACTAATCTTTCAATAGAAAGTCTTCAGGTCAGAAGGGAATGGTAGGATATATTTAATGTTATGAAAGAGAAAAACCTACAACCAAGATTACTCTGCCCAGCAAGAATCTCATTCAGTTTCAAAGGAGAAATGAAAAACTTTACACAGAAGCAAAATCTGAGGGAATTCAGCACCAACAAACCAGCTCTTCAACAAATGCTACCTCTAGACAGGAAGCCCAGAAAAGGCTTACAAAAAATGAACCCCAAATAGTAAAGTAAATGGTAATGGGATCATACTTATCAATAATCACCTTAAATGTAAATGGTTAAATGCTCCAACCAAAGACAAACACTGGTTGAATGGATATAAAAACAAAAACCCTATATATGCTGCCTACAAGAGATCCACCTCAAACCTAGGGACACACACAAACTGAAAGTGAAGAGCTGGAAAAAGATATTTCATGAATATGGAAACCAAAATAAGGTGGAAATGGCAATATCAGACAAAAAAAACTTTAAAATAAGTACCATTATAAGAGACCATTATATGATCCTACATAAGGATCAATGGGTAAATCCAAGAAGAGATACAAACTATATATATACACATATACATATGTATGTACACATACATATACATATCTACATACATATGTACATATACATATACATATCTACACACATATGTACATATACATATACATATGTGTGTATGTGTGTGTGTATATATATATATATATATATATATATATATATACACATATATACATATATACATATACAGAAGCACCTCAATAGATTCAATAGATAAGGAAAATGCTAACAAATATGAAAGGCAAAATTAACAGCAACACAATAATAGTGGGAGACTTTAATACCCCACTCACACCTATGGATAGATCAACTAAACAGAAAATTAACAAGGAAACACAAACTTTAAATGATACAATAGACCAGTTAGACCTAATTGATATCTATAGGACATTTCACCCCAAAACAATGGAGTTCACTTTCTTGTCAAGTACACACAGAACAGTCTCCAGGATAGATCACATGGTGGGACACGAATCTAGACTTGGTAAATTTAAAAACAATTGAAATAATCTCAAGCATTTTCTCTAACCACAATGTGGTAAGATTAGATATCAACTACAGCAAAAAAAAAAAAAAAAAGAAAATACAAAACATCATAAACATATGGAAACATATGAAGGCAAAGAAACATGCTTCTGGATAACCCATTGGCACATGAAGAAATCAAAAAGGGGATCAAAATATTTATAGAAACAAGTGATAATGAAAACCCAACAACACAAAATCTATGGGATTCAGTAAAAGTCATGATAAGAGAGAAGTTATAGCAATATAAGCCCATGTCAAGAAACAAGAGAAACATCAGATAAATAATCTAACTTTTCACTTAAAGCAGCAAGAAAAAGAAGAACAAAAGCTCCCAAATTTAGTAAGAGGAAAGAAATAAAAATCAGAGCAGAAATAAATGAAAAAGAAATGAAGGAGACTATAGAGAAGATCAACAAAACTAAAAGCTGGTTCTTTGAGAAGATAAACAAAAGAGTCAAACAGCTAGACTCATCAAGAAATACAAAGGGAGAATACTCAAATAAATAAAATTAGAAATGAAAAGGAGGAAATCACAAGAGACAACACAGAAATACATATGTTCATAAAAGACTACTATGAACAACTATATACCAATAAAATAGACAATTTGGAAGAAATGGACAAATTCTTAGAAAAGTATAACCTTTCAACCTTTCAAAACTGAACCAGGTAGAAACTGAAAATTTGAACAGACAAATAACAACCATGGAAATCAAAACTGTAATAAAAAATCTTCCAACAAACAAAAGCCCAAGATCAGATGGATTCACAGGTGAATTCTACCAAAAATTTAGAGAAGGACTAACACCTATCCTACTCAAACTCTTCCAGAAAATTGCAGAGAAAGGAAAACTTTCAAACTCATTCTACTTGGCCACCATCACCCTGATACCAAAACCAGACAAAGATAACACAAAACAAGAAAACTATAGGCCAATATCACTGATAAACATAGATGTAAAAATCCTCAACAAATTTATAGCAAACAGAATCCAACAACCTATAAAAAAATCATACATAATGACCAAGTGGGCTTTATTCCAGGGATGCCAGGATTCTTCAATATTTGTAAAACAATCAATGTGATACAACATATAAACCTGAAAAATTAAAAAATACACATTATTATCTCAATAAATGTAAAGAAAGTCTTTGATAAAATTCAATACCCATTTATGATAAAACTCTCCTGAAAGTAGGCACAGAAGGAACATACCTCAACATAATAAAGCCATATATGACAAAATCACAGAAAACATTACCTTCAATGGCAAAACATTGAAAGAATTCCCACTACAATCAGGAACAAGACAAGGGTGCCCACTCTCACCACTACTATTCAACATAATTTTGGAAGTTCTAGCCACAGCAATCAGGGAAGAAAAAGAAATAAAAGAAATTCAGATTGAAAAAAGAAGAAGTAAAATTCTTACTGTTTTGAGAGGACATGATCTTTTAATAGAAAACCGTAACGATGCCATCAGAAAATTGTTAATTAATGAATATAGTAAATTTGCAGGAGAGAAAATTAATGCACAGACACCTCTTACATTCTTATACACTAACAATGAAAAATCAGAAAGTAAAATTAAGGAAATAATCCCATTCACCTGTGCAATGAAAAGAATAAAATACTTAGGAATAAATTTACCTAAAGAAACAAAAGATCTTTATATAGAAAACTATAAAACATTGATGAACAAAACCAAAGATGACACAAATAGATTGAGAAATATGCCATTTTCATGGATTGGAAGAAGCAATACAGTGAAAATGAGTATATTATGCAAAGCAATCTATAGATTCAACACCATACCTATCAAACAGCCAACAGTATTTTTTATAGAAATAGAACAAATAATTTCACAATTTATATGGAAACACAAATGACCTCGAATAGTCAAAGCAGTCCATACAACCTAAATTGCAGAGAAAGGAAAACTTTCAAACTCATTCTACTTGGCCACCATCACCCTGATACCAAAACCAGACAAAGATAACACAAAACAAGAAAACTATAGGCCAATATCACTGATAAACATAGATGTAAAAATCCTCAACAAATTTATAGCAAACAGAATCCAACAACCTATAAAAAAATCATACATAATGACCAAGTGGGCTTTATTCCAGGGATGCCAGGATTCTTCAATATTTGTAAAACAATCAATGTGATACAACATATAAACCTGAAAAATTAAAAAATACACATTATTATCTCAATAAATGTAAAGAAAGTCTTTGATAAAATTCAATACCCATTTATGATAAAACTCTCCTGAAAGTAGGCACAGAAGGAACATACCTCAACATAATAAAGCCATATATGACAAAATCACAGAAAACATTACCTTCAATGGCAAAACATTGAAAGAATTCCCACTACAATCAGGAACAAGACAAGGGTGCCCACTCTCACCACTACTATTCAACATAATTTTGGAAGTTCTAGCCACAGCAATCAGGGAAGAAAAAGAAATAAAAGAAATTCAGATTGAAAAAAGAAGAAGTAAAATTCTTACTGTTTTGAGAGGACATGATCTTTTAATAGAAAACCGTAACGATGCCATCAGAAAATTGTTAATTAATGAATATAGTAAATTTGCAGGAGAGAAAATTAATGCACAGACACCTCTTACATTCTTATACACTAACAATGAAAAATCAGAAAGTAAAATTAAGGAAATAATCCCATTCACCTGTGCAATGAAAAGAATAAAATACTTAGGAATAAATTTACCTAAAGAAACAAAAGATCTTTATATAGAAAACTATAAAACATTGATGAACAAAACCAAAGATGACACAAATAGATTGAGAAATATGCCATTTTCATGGATTGGAAGAAGCAATACAGTGAAAATGAGTATATTATGCAAAGCAATCTATAGATTCAACACCATACCTATCAAACAGCCAACAGTATTTTTTATAGAAATAGAACAAATAATTTCACAATTTATATGGAAACACAAATGACCTCGAATAGTCAAAGCAGTCTTGAGAAAGAAGGCAATTGAAGGATTCAACCTTTCTGACTTCAGGCTATTCTACATAATTTACAGTCTTCAAGACCATATGGTAATGGCACAGACAGAAATATGAATCTGTGGAACGAAATATAGAGTGTCCAGAAATAAATCCATGCACCTACGGACATTCTATCTTTGACAAAGGAGGCAAAAATATACAATGGAGAAAAGACAGTCTCTTCACACTGTGTGCATTGAGATCCGGGAGAGGAGAATAGCTATCCCGCATGAGACTGAGCCAGACTCGCCTTTGAGTATTCAGAAGTCTCCAGCAGAGCTGGGGGTAGATGGTGGCCTGCAGCAGGGTCGAGGACACTGTGGAAGTGCTTCTCATAGAGCATATGGAACAAATCCTTTGTGAGAGAGGCGCTATTACCCCAACTGTAGTTTGGCTGCAGGTCAAACTACAGGGAGGGAATTTAGCTCCACCTAGCAACAAAACTGTCTGGATTAATGATTAAGAAACTACCAGGGCCAGCCAGCGCAGGCCTTTTAATTCTGGAACAGGTGGAAATAAACAAGCAATAAAAGAGGCCTTCAGATCCAACCATTGCCAGAGGCAAGAAAAAGACTGATAATTCCTGTATAGGCATCAAGAGACAGAAGAACATAAACATTCACTATTTTCACTGTTTTGACTGGAGTTGGAGTTACTGCTGGATTTTTTTTTTAATTTTTATTTTGTCTTATTTTTTATTCTTTTTATTGCCTTTTTTCACTCTTTTTTTCTTTTTTCTCATCCCCTTAGCTTCTCCCCCTGCCTGCCACTTGTTTTTTTTTTTTTTTCTCTTTCTTTTCTTTCCTGAATTGAACTCTAGATTGAAGCTACCAATCTTACCAGTAAGACTGAGTATATTCAAGTTAACAATGTCACATTATATTTTGGTATATACTTCTCATTCCACATTGGCCTTTTATGATTCTCTGGGGTTTTGTTTGTTTTTATTGTTTTTGCTTTGTTTTTGTATATTTTTCTATATACTTATCTTTGTTTCAATTTTTAAATTTGTTATATGTGTTACTACTTCCTCTACAACTATTTCTTTGCTTCCTCTGATGCTTTTTTCTTACAGCACTAAACTCTAATATATACAAATCTTTATCTCCCTATATTTAACTTTGCATTATTATTCTATATTTCTCTTCTATCCTCACTCTCTCTTTTTCCCTTTCCCCACCATATTTCCTAGTCTGTTTTGTTCTCATTGCCTTATCCCCAGTTGGGAACCTGTTCTAGCATTATTCTCCAATTGGTGCTCTAGTTAGTTTGGTTATTAACTGGTAGATATCATTCTTGATTTTCTGTATTTGCCATGTTAACGTATTGCACTGTATTTTTTTTGGTATGTATGGATTATGTTATGGCTATATATGTTTGCATATATAATTCAGTATGCTAGATAGTATTTGCATGATATTTTAATTGACAGCTATCAGAGATATACCTTCTGTTTCTCATTCACATATGTATATTTTAATACCATTTAATGCCATAACAAACCAGCCGTGAAATCATCATTCCCTGGTCAGACAACAAACCCAGGGGCTTTAGAGAGGGAGCACTGACTCCAGAATCCTACAATACCAGAGAACACCTAACACTAGAGAGCATTAAACACTGAGAATTCTATTAAAGCAAGCATTTGTATGCAAGCTCTGACATCACCCAACCACCAGCATCACCCAGAATAAGATGCCTCATCCAAACAACAAACACTGACAGACATAACTCAAAGTCTGGGAAAAGGAAACCCAAAGCATAGTTAGGTAAACAATTAATAATAACAATGAAATGGCAGAGAAATACCACACAAGTGAAGGAACTATCTACAAACATACAAGTTCAAATAGATGAAGTGGAATTAGATAAACTTTCTGAAAGCAAATTCAGAAGAATGATAGTAGAGATGATCCAAAACACTGAAAACAGACTTAGAGAAATTGCAAGACACAACTAACACACTGAATATTTGGTATATACTTCCATCCTGGCCTTTTATGTCTCTGGGGTTTTGTTTGTTTTTATTGTTTTTGCTTTGTTTTTGTATATTTTTCTATATACTTATCTTTGTTTCAATTTTTAAATTTGTTATATGTGTTACTACTTCCTCTACAACTATTTCTTTGCTTCCTCTGATGCTTTTTTCTTACAGCACTAAACTCTAATATATACAAATCTTTATCTCCCTATATTTAACTTTGCATTATTATTCTATATTTCTCTTCTATCCTCACTCTCTCTTTTTCCCTTTCCCCACCATATTTCCTAGTCTGTTTTGTTCTCATTGCCTTATCCCCAGTTGGGAACCTGTTCTAGCATTATTCTCCAATTGGTGCTCTAGTTAGTTTGGTTATTAACTGGTAGATATCATTCTTGATTTTCTGTATTTGCCATGTTAACGTATTGCACTGTATTTTTTGTTGGAATGTATGGATTATGTTATGGCTATATATGTTTGCATATATAATTCAGTATGCTAGATAGTATTTGCATGATATTTTAATTGACAGCTATCAGAGATATACCTTCTGTTTCTCATTCACATATGTATATTTTAATACCATTTAATGCCATAACAAACCAGCCGTGAAATCATCATTCCCTGGTCAGACAACAAACCCAGGGGCTTTAGAGAGGGAGCACTGACTCCAGAATCCTACAATACCAGAGAACACCTAACACTAGAGAGCATTAAACACTGAGAATTCTATTAAAGCAAGCATTTGTATGCAAGCTCTGACATCACCCAACCACCAGCATCACCCAGAATAAGATGCCTCATCCAAACAACAAACACTGACAGACATAACTCAAAGTCTGGGAAAAGGAAACCCAAAGCATAGTTAGGTAAACAATTAATAATAACAATGAAATGGCAGAGAAATACCACACAAGTGAAGGAACTATCTACAAACATACAAGTTCAAATAGATGAAGTGGAATTAGATAAACTTTCTGAAAGCAAATTCAGAAGAATGATAGTAGAGATGATCCAAAACACTGAAAACAGACTTAGAGAAATTGCAAGACACAACTAACACACTGAATAAAGAAATATAAGAACTTAAAAAACAGCAAACAGAGAAAATAACTCAATTGCTGAACTTTAAAACACTATTGAAGGAATCAAGAGCAGAGTATCTGAGACAGAAGACCGGATAAGTGAGCTGGAAGATAGAATGGTTAGAAGTAACTGCTGAAGAACTGAATCAAGCTCAAAGAATGAAAAGAGCAGAGGATAGCCTCAGAGACCTCTGGGATAATATTGAATGCACCAATATTAGAATTATAAGGGTTCCCGAAGAAGAAGAAAAAAGGAAAGGATATGAGAAAAATTTTGAAGAAATTATAGTTGAAAATTTCCCCAGCATGGGAAAAGAAATAGTCAATCAGGTCCAAGAAGCGCAAAGAGTACCATACAGAATAAACCCAAGAAGAAACACACCAAGACACATATTAATGAAGCTAACATAAATTAAACACAAAGACAGAATTCTAAAAGCAGCAAGGGAAAAGCAACTAGTGACATAGAAGGAAACCCCATATGCTTAACAGCTGATCTTTCAACAGAAGTTCTGCAGGCCATAAGGGAATGGCAAGACACATTTAAGGTGCTGAAACAGAATCATCTGCAACCAAGAATACTCTTCCCTTCAAGGATCTCATTCAAAATGGATGGAGAAATTAAAAGCTTTACAGATAAGCAAAAATTAAAAGAGTTTAGTAACACCAAACCAGCCTTACAACCAGTGTTAAGGGGACTTATATAGACAACAAGTATAAGAGAAGAAAAAGATCTACAAATCAAAGACATCATGACATCTAAGAAGATGACAATAGGATTATTTGTACCAATGATCACTTTAAACATAAATGGACTGAATGCCCCAACCAAAAGACACAGACTGACTGAATGGATTCAAAAACAAGACCCATATATATGCTGTTTACAAGAAACCAACTTCAGACCTAGAGACACTCACAGACTGAAAGTGGGAGGCTGGAAAAAGATATTCCATGCAAATGGAAATCAAAAGAAAGCTGGAGTAGCAATCCTCATATCAGATAAAATAGACCTTAACATAAAAAATATTATAAGAGACAAGGCAGGACACTACATAATGATTAAGAGGAAGACATAGCAATCATACATATCTATGCACCCAACACAGGAACACTTCAATACATAAGACACTTTCAGACATAAAAGAAGAAATTGACAATAACACAGTAATACTAGGAGACTTTAACACCCTCTCATACCAATGGACAGATCATCAAAACAGAAAATTAACAAAGAAACACAAGTCTTAAATGACACACTGGAAGAGATGGACCTCATTGAGATCTTTAGGACCTTCCATCCAAAACCAGAAGAATACACTTTCTTCTCAAGTGCTCATGGAACATTCTCCAGGATAAACCACATCTTGGGCCACATATCCAATCTCAGTAAATTCAAGAAAATTGAAATTATATCAGCCACCTTCTCTGACCACAATGCAATGAGACTAGGATCAACTGCAGGGGGGGAAAAAAAAGCTAAAATGCAAGCACATGGAGATTAAACAACACATATCTAAAACACAAACTGATTACTGAGCAAATCAAGGAGAAATAAAAAAATTCCTAGAAGAAAAGGAGAATGAATACATGACAGTGCAAAACCTATGTGATATTGCAAAAGCAGTCCTAAGAGGGAAGTTTATAGCAACACATCCTACCTCAAGAAACATGAAAAATATCAAACAGATGACCTAACCATACGCTTAAAACAATTGGAGAAAGATGAAGAAAAACACCCCAAAGTTAGCAGAAAAAGAGAAATCATAAAGATCAGAGCAGAAATAAATGAAAAAGAAATGAAGGAAACAATAGTAAAGATAATTAAACAAAAACCTAGTTCTTTGAAAAGATAAACAAATTGACAAACCACTGGCCAGACTCATCAAGAAAAACAGAGGGAAGAACCAGATCAACAAAATCAAAAATGAAAAAGGAGAGATTACAACAGATAATGCAGAAATCCAAAGGATTCTAAGAGATTATTATGAACAACTATGTGGCAACAAAGTGGACAATCTGGAAGAAATGGACAGTTTCTTGGAGGAGATTAACCTCCCAAGACTGCACCAGGAAGAAATAGAAACTATGAATAACCCACTCACAAGCTCAGAAATCTAATTTGTGATTAAAAAATCTACCCAAAAATAAAAGTCCAGGGCCAGATGGCTTCACAGGTGAATTCCATCAAACATTTAAAGAAGAACTAATACCTGTCTTTCTAAAACTCTTCCAAAAAATAGCACAGAAAGGAACACTTCCAAACACATTCTTCGAGGCCACCATCACCCTGATACCAAAGTCAGGCAAACACAACACAAAAAAGAAAATTATAGGCCAATTTCACTGATTAATTTAGATGCCAAAATCCTTAACAAAATCTTAGCAAACAGAATTGAACAACTCATCAAAAATCTCATACTTCATGACCAAGTTGTGTTCATCTCAGGCATGCAAGGATTCTTCAATATCCACAAATCAATCAATGTGATGCACCATATCAACAAATTGAGAGACCAAAATCACATAATAATTTCAACAGATACGGAAAAGCCTTCGACAAAATACAACACCCATTTATGATAAAAACTCTTCAAAAAATGGCCATAGAAGGATCCTACCTCAACATAGTGAAAGCCATATATGAGAAGCCTACAATGAACATTATTCTCAATGGTGAAAAACTAAAAGCATTCCCTCTAAGATCAGAAATAGGACAAGGGTCTCTAATCTAATTCAGCATACCACTGTATGTTCTAGCAACAGCAAGAAGAGAAGAAAAAGAAATAAAAGTAATCCAGATTGGAAAAGAAGATGTAAAGTTCTCTGTTTTTGCAGATGACATGATATTGTACATAAAAAACCCCAAAGACACTGTTAGAAATCTACTAGAGCTAATAAATGAATTCAGCAAAGTCACAGGATACAAAATCAATACACAGAAATCATTGACATTCCTATATACAAACAATGAAAAATCAGAAAATGAAATCAAAGATGCAATCCCCCTCACCACTGCAACCAAAAGAATCAAATATCTAGGAATAAACCTACCCAAAGAAACAAAAGAACTGTACACAGAAAATTACAAGACACTCATGAGATACATTAAAGAAGACTTAAACAGACGGAGAGATATCCCATGTTCCTGGATCAAAGGAAATGACCATACAATTTGACTGCACCAGGAAGAAATAGAAACTATGAATAACCCACTCACAAGCTCAGAAATCTAATTTGTGATTAAAAAATCTACCCAAAAATAAAAGTCCAGGGCCAGATGGCTTCACAGGTGAATTCCATCAAACATTTAAAGAAGAACTAATACCTGTCTTTCTAAAACTCTTCCAAAAAATAGCACAGAAAGGAACACTTCCAAACACATTCTTCGAGGCCACCATCACCCTGATACCAAAGTCAGGCAAACACAACACAAAAAAGAAAATTATAGGCCAATTTCACTGATTAATTTAGATGCCAAAATCCTTAACAAAATCTTAGCAAACAGAATTGAACAACTCATCAAAAATCTCATACTTCATGACCAAGTTGTGTTCATCTCAGGCATGCAAGGATTCTTCAATATCCACAAATCAATCAATGTGATGCACCATATCAACAAATTGAGAGACCAAAATCACATAATAATTTCAACAGATACGGAAAAGCCTTCGACAAAATACAACACCCATTTATGATAAAACTCTTCAAAAAATGGCCATAGAAGGATCCTACCTCAACATAGTGAAAGCCATATATGAGAAGCCTACAATGAACATTATTCTCAATGGTGAAAAACTAAAAGCATTCCCTCTAAGATCAGAAATAGGACAAGGGTCTCTAATCTAATTCAGCATACCACTGTATGTTCTAGCAACAGCAAGAAGAAGAAAAAGAAATAAAAGTAATCCAGATTGGAAAAGAAGATGTAAAGTTCTCTGTTTTTGCAGATGACATGATATTGTACATAAAAAACCCCAAAGACACTGTTAGAAATCTACTAGAGCTAATAAATGAATTCAGCAAAGTCACAGGATACAAAATCAATACACAGAAATCATTGACATTCCTATATACAAACAATGAAAAATCAGAAAATGAAATCAAAGATGCAATCCCCCTCACCACTGCAACCAAAAGAATCAAATATCTAGGAATAAACCTACCCAAAGAAACAAAAGAACTGTACACAGAAAATTACAAGACACTCATGAGATACATTAAAGAAGACTTAAACAGACGGAGAGATATCCCATGTTCCTGGATCGGAAGAATCAATATTGTGAAAATGACCATACTACCAAATATCATCTACAGATTCAATGTGATCCCTATTAAATTACCAGTGAGATTCTTCACAGAACTAGACCAAAGAATAACACAGCTCATATGGAAACACAAAAGACCTCGAATAGCCAAAGCAATCCTGAGAAAGAAAAACGGAGCTGGAGGGATCAGCCTCCCTAACTTCAAACTCTACTACAAAGCAACAGTCATCAAGACAGTATGATACTGGCACAAAACCAGAAATATCGACCAATGGAAGAAGATAAGAGAACCCAGAGACAAAACCATGCACCTATGGGTACCTTATTTTTGACAAAAGAGGCAAAACTATAAAATGGGACAAAGCTTCTTCACCAAAATGTTACTGGGAAAATTGGACAGCTACGCACAAAAAAATGAATTTGGAACATTTCCTGAGACCATACACAAAGATCAACTCACAATGGATTAAAGACCTAAATGTAAGACCAGAAACCCTAAAACTCTTAGAGGAGATTATAGGCAAAACACTCAAGGACATCAATTAAAGCAAGATCTTCTATGACCCACCTACTAGAATAGCAGAAGTAAAAACAGAAATTAACATGTGGGACCTAATGAAACTTAAAAGCTTTTGTACAGCAAAAGAAACTACAAAAATGCTGAACAGACAACCCACAGAATGGGAGACAATCATAGCAAATGAAACAACAAAGAATTCATCTCCAAAATCTACAAGCAACTCAGACAACTCAACATTGGTAAAAGTGAACAACCCAATCAAAAAATGGGAAAAGGACCTAAACAGACACCTCTCCAAAGAAGACAGACAGATGGCCAAAAAACACTTGAAACGATGGTCAACTTCACTTATAATTAGAGAAATGCAAATGAAAACTACCATGAGATATCACCTCACACCCGTCAGAATGGCCATCATCCACAAATCGACAGACAAAAGAATCAAATATCTAGGAATAAACCTACCCAAAGAAACAAAAGAACTGTACACAGAAAATTACAAGACACTCATGAGATACATTAAAGAAGACTTAAACAGACGGAGAGATATCCCATGTTCCTGGATCGGAAGAATCAATATTGTGAAAATGACCATACTACCAAATATCATCTACAGATTCAATGTGATCCCTATTAAATTACCAGTGAGATTCTTCACAGAACTAGACCAAAGAATAACACAGCTCATATGGAAACACAAAAGACCTCGAATAGCCAAAGCAATCCTGAGAAAGAAAAACGGAGCTGGAGGGATCAGCCTCCCTAACTTCAAACTCTACTACAAAGCAACAGTCATCAAGACAGTATGATACTGGCACAAAACCAGAAATATCGACCAATGGAAGAAGATAAGAGAACCCAGAGACAAAACCATGCACCTATGGGTACCTTATTTTTGACAAAAGAGGCAAAACTATAAAATGGGACAAAGCTTCTTCACCAAAATGTTACTGGGAAAATTGGACAGCTACGCACAAAAAAATGAATTTGGAACATTTCCTGAGACCATACACAAAGATCAACTCACAATGGATTAAAGACCTAAATGTAAGACCAGAAACCCTAAAACTCTTAGAGGAGATTATAGGCAAAACACTCAAGGACATCAATTAAAGCAAGATCTTCTATGACCCACCTACTAGAATAGCAGAAGTAAAAACAGAAATTAACATGTGGGACCTAATGAAACTTAAAAGCTTTTGTACAGCAAAAGAAACTACAAAAATGCTGAACAGACAACCCACAGAATGGGAGACAATCATAGCAAATGAAACAACAAAGAATTCATCTCCAAAATCTACAAGCAACTCAGACAACTCAACATTGGTAAAAGTGAACAACCCAATCAAAAAATGGGAAAAGGACCTAAACAGACACCTCTCCAAAGAAGACAGACAGATGGCCAAAAAACACTTGAAACGATGGTCAACTTCACTTATAATTAGAGAAATGCAAATGAAAACTACCATGAGATATCACCTCACACCCGTCAGAATGGCCATCACCCACAAATCGACAGACAATAAATGCTGAAGTGGATGCAGAGAAAAGGGAACACTCTTACACTGCTGGTGGGAGTATTAATTGATACATCCACTGTGGAAGACAGTATGGAGATTCCTTTAAAAATTAAAAATAGAAGCACCATACGACCCAGCAATCCCACTATTAGGCTTATATCCTGATAAAATCAAAACTGAAAGAAGCACCTGTACCCCGATGCTCATTGCAGCTCTCTGTACAATAGCTAGAACATGGAAGCAACCTAGATGCCCATTGATGAATGAATGGATCCAGAAGCTCTGGTACATATATACAATGGAATACTACTCAGCTGTAAAAAGAAATGCAGAAGACTCAGTCCTAATGAGGTGGATGAATCTAGAACCCATTATAAAAAGTGAAGTAAGTCAAAAAAAAGAAAGACAAGTACGGTATACTAATGCATATATATGGAATCTAGTTGGATGTTAATGCTAACACATACAGTGAAGTGATGAAAAAACAGACATGGAGAATAGACATATGGACGTTGTGGGGAATGAACAGCGGGTGTTAGGTGTAAAGGAAGTAGCATGAAAACCCATACTATCATATGTGAAAAAAATAGCTATTGTCATTTCTCTATGAGAAAAGGGGATCTTGCAGGGTCTCTGTGCGACGGCCTGGAAGGGTGTAATGGGGGGATATACATACGACTAATCTGGGATCACACATATCTGTAAACAACAAAACTCTGTAAAAGTAAAAAGTAGAATAAAAATTAAAACAACAACAACAACAATGGTCTCTTCAACAAGTGGTTCTTGGAAAATTGGTCAACAACATGCCAAAAAATGAAACTAGAACACTATGTGACACCATACAGGAAAATAAACTCAAAATGGATTAAAGATTTAAATATAAGATCAGAAACTGTAAAATTCTTAGAGCAAAACATAGGCAGAACACTCTCTGACATAAATCATAGCAAGATCCTCTATGACCAACCTCCAAGAGTAATGGAATTAAAAACAAAAATAAGCAAATAGGACCTAATTAAAGTTAAAATCTTGTGCAAAATGAAAGAAATTATAAACAAAGTGAAAAGACAGCCCTTAGAATGGAGAAAATAATAGCAAATGAACCAACTGACAAAGAGCTAAACTCTAAAATATATAAGCAGCTCATGCATCTCAATACCAGAAAAATGAACAACCCAATTAAAAAGCAGGCAAAAGAACTAAACAGGCATTTCTCCAAAGAGACATTACAGATGTCTAATAAACTCAGGAAAAGATGCTCAATATCACTCATTTTAGAGAAATGCAAATCAAAACCACAATGAGGTATCATCTCATGCCAGTCAGAATGGCTGTCATCAAAAAGTCTAGAACAATAAATACTGAAGAGGAAATGGAGAAAAGGGAACCTTCTTACACTGTTGGTGGAAATGCAAACTAGTGCAGCTACTATGGACAAGACTGTGGAGATTCCTTTAAAATTTGTGAATAGAACTGCCATATGACACAGCAATCCCACTGCTGGGCATATATCCTGAGGAAACCAGGATTGAAGAGACATATGGGGCTTCCCTAGTGGTCCAGTGGATAAGGACACCGCCTTGCAGTGCAAGGGGTGCTGGTTCAATTCCTGGCCTGGGAAGATCCCACATGTCCCAGACTGGCTGAACCAATGTGTCCAACTACCGAGGCGGAGCTCTGGAGTACATGTGCTCAGAGCCGGTGCTCTGAGATGAGAAAGGCCACTACGATGATAGGCCCACACATGTCAAAGAACAAAGATAAATAAATGAAAGAGCAGTAGAAGTGGCTAAAAAAAAAAGAGACATATGTACCCTAATGTTCATTGCAGCCCTATTTACAATAGCTAGGACACGGAAACAATCTAATCTCCATTGACAGATGAATGGATAAGGAAGTTGTGGCATATGTACATATTGGAATATTACTCAGCTATATAAAGGAACACATTTGAATCAGTTCTAACGAGATGAATGAACGTGGAGCCTATTATACCAAGTGAAATACCTTGGAAAGATAAAGACAAATACTTTACACTAATGCATATGTGTGGAATTTAGAAAGATTGTAACAATGATCCTACATGCAGGGCAGCAAAAGAGGCATAGATACAAAGAACAGACTTTTGGACTCTTTGGAAGAAGGTGAGGGTGGGTTGACTGGAAAGAACAGCATTGGAAAAAGAATAGCAATAATTCTCTAAAATATATAAGCAGCTCATGCATCTCAATACCAGAAAAATGAACAACCCAATTAAAAAGCAGGCAAAAGAACTAAACAGGCATTTCTCCAAAGAGACATTACAGATGTCTAATAAACTCAGGAAAAGATGCTCAATATCACTCATTTTAGAGAAATGCAAATCAAAACCACAATGAGGTATCATCTCATGCCAGTCAGAATGGCTGTCATCAAAAAGTCTAGAACAATAAATACTGAAGAGGAAATGGAGAAAAGGGAACCTTCTTACACTGTTGGTGGAAATGCAAACTAGTGCAGCTACTATGGACAAGACTGTGGAGATTCCTTTAAAATTTGTGAATAGAACTGCCATATGACACAGCAATCCCACTGCTGGGCATATATCCTGAGGAAACCAGGATTGAAGAGACATATGGGGCTTCCCTAGTGGTCCAGTGGATAAGGACACCGCCTTGCAGTGCAAGGGGTGCTGGTTCAATTCCTGGCCTGGGAAGATCCCACATGTCCCAGACTGGCTGAACCAATGTGTCCAACTACCGAGGCGGAGCTCTGGAGTACATGTGCTCAGAGCCGGTGCTCTGAGATGAGAAAGGCCACTACGATGATAGGCCCACACATGTCAAAGAACAAAGATAAATAAATGAAAGAGCAGTAGAAGTGGCTAAAAAAAAAAGAGACATATGTACCCTAATGTTCATTGCAGCCCTATTTACAATAGCTAGGACACGGAAACAATCTAATCTCCATTGACAGATGAATGGATAAGGAAGTTGTGGCATATGTACATATTGGAATATTACTCAGCTATATAAAGGAACACATTTGAATCAGTTCTAACGAGATGAATGAACGTGGAGCCTATTATACCAAGTGAAATACCTTGGAAAGATAAAGACAAATACTTTACACTAATGCATATGTGTGGAATTTAGAAAGATTGTAACAATGATCCTACATGCAGGGCAGCAAAAGAGGCATAGATACAAAGAACAGACTTTTGGACTCTTTGGAAGAAGGTGAGGGTGGGTTGACTGGAAAGAACAGCATTGAATATACTCCCATATGTAAAATAGATGACCAGTGCAAGTTCAATGCATAAAGCAGGGCATCCAAAGCCAGTACTCTGGGACAACCCAGAGGGATAGGGTAAGGAGGGAGGTGGGAGGTGGGAAGGGAGTTCAGGATGGGGAGACACATGTATACCTGTGGCTGATTCATGTTGATGTATGGCAGAAACCATCACAATATCATAGAGTAATTATCCCACATTAAAATAAATGAATTAAAAACAAACAAAAAAGAATAAAATTTTGCCATTCACAACAATAGGACTTGGAGGGCATTATGCTATGTGAAATAAGTCAGACAGATAAAGACAAATACTGTATGATAGCTTATATAATAGGGAATCTAAAAAATGCAACAGACTTGTAAATAGCACAGAAAAGAAGCAGACTTACAGATAGAGATAGTCATCAGTAGGGAGAGGGAAGGGGAATTATAGGAGTAAGGGATTAAGCAGTACAAACTCATAGGTATAAAATAAGCTACAGAGGTATATTGTACAACACAGGGAATATAGCTAATATTTTATAATAAATGTAAATATAATATAACCTTTAAAAATTTTAATTACTATGCAGTATACCTATAACTTATATAATATTATGAATAATCTATACTTCAATAAAAATAATAAAAAAGAATATATGGAAAAAATCCAGTGTCTAGAACTTTTTTCAAATGAGTCTAGTATAAGATATCTGTGTTCTGATGATTTACTATAATATATAAAAATTTTGATATATTGACAGATTTTCAAATACTGTAAAGAAAAAATACAAAGTGTAAGAAAGAGAAATAAATCCATCTAGTTTAAAGTTCTACCACCCTGAGGCAATTACCATTAACATTTTATGCCTATATGCCACATACCTTAAATTTTTACTTTAATGTTATATGAAACATGCTGGTTTTGAATGTAGCATCTTAAATCTTCTATTTTTTATGTCCTCTTTTCACTTTGTCATTTTTACCTTCTATGTGTTCATCTCCCCATATCCATCCAGTGCATATAATCACATCTAAACACACATTATAGGGCAGTTTTTAAGTCATTGTTTTGCAAAAGTAGAATTCATTATACATATCTCTCTCCCTATTGCTTTTGTAAGTTAACAATAAGTTGCAGAGATTCCTTCAAGTTCATAGGTATGGACTGAATCATTCTTTTAAAAAGCAGCATACTCTTTCATGTCATAGGTATACCACAAGACATTCAGTCTTCATCCCCTTAAAGCATATCCATTTGTTTTAGGTTTTGTCCCTGTGAACAAGGCTGCAATCCATTTTTCTTGTTCAAATATATTTACAATTTGTGCTTTTCTGTCCAAGGAATGATTTTCAGACTTGAAATTGGCTATGCCACTAAGGATTTGGATGGAGAAGTAATTCAGCAAAATTGAATTTGATTTCTGGAAGAGAGGTATGAGTAATAAAATTAGAGACAAAAAAGGTCAAGTAAAGATTAGTTGGTTGCTGTCACACTCTGAACATCAGATGTGCTCTGAAGATGTATGTTGATGAAAAAAATGAATGAGAGAAGAGTAATTGCAGAATTTCTTCCTTCCCCTTATTATTGTCAATTCATTTCAGCGAAGTGAGAAAAACAGATTGCTCTGGTTTTTCTGTTGTATAAACTCCATTCCATTTGTCTATGGAGTTTAGTGATATGAGGATGACCAGACCATTAATTCATTACTATTTCATGTTACACTTTACATTAAAGAATCTGCCCACAGCGATCTAATCTCAGCATTGGGAAAATCCCCTGGAGAAGGAAATGGCAACCTACCTTGGAGATTCCACGGACAGAGAAGCCTGGTGGTCTATATTTCTTGGATTCCAAAGAATCAGACTCAACTGAGAGACTAACACTTACATATGGAAAGGTTTATTCATGTTATGATAACATACCTGAATTACTCAGGAGGTCAGTGTGTCCAGGTCCTCCCAGACACTGTGTCCTCAGGCACTAGCATTCTTTCAGCTAGATCCCCTCAGGATGCCTATCACTCTGGGCTACTTAGTCATATATTCTCACCAAAGATCTTTTTTCTTTTACTTATGTTCTGTTCCAGTCCTGATTGTAAACTTGCCAGCTGTTAGATGTTAGTACATTGAAGGCTTTAGTTGTCTGATGGCCACTTTCCACATTTTCACTTCAAATATTTGCACTTTTTATATCAATACATAAATCTCTCTTCCTTGGTATTTACATACCAAATCCAGATTTGGACTAATTAATTTGGATGTGTTACTCATAAAATGAAAGAACATTCTAGTTCTAGAATGAAATACATTTAGATTCTTACAACTGAGAAAGTCAAGGCTCATTTTCAGAAAGTCCCTGAATGGCTGAACAATTTAATTCAGTCTTAAAATCCCCTTAAAGCATATCCATTTGTTTTAGGTTTTGTCCCTGTGAACAAGGCTGCAATCCATTTTTCTTGTTCAAATATATTTACAATTTGTGCTTTTCTGTCCAAGGAATGATTTTCAGACTTGAAATTGGCTATGCCACTAAGGATTTGGATGGAGAAGTAATTCAGCAAAATTGAATTTGATTTCTGGAAGAGAGGTATGAGTAATAAAATTAGAGACAAAAAAGGTCAAGTAAAGATTAGTTGGTTGCTGTCACACTCTGAACATCAGATGTGCTCTGAAGATGTATGTTGATGAAAAAAATGAATGAGAGAAGAGTAATTGCAGAATTTCTTCCTTCCCCTTATTATTGTCAATTCATTTCAGCGAAGTGAGAAAAACAGATTGCTCTGGTTTTTCTGTTGTATAAACTCCATTCCATTTGTCTATGGAGTTTAGTGATATGAGGATGACCAGACCATTAATTCATTACTATTTCATGTTACACTTTACATTAAAGAATCTGCCCACAGCGATCTAATCTCAGCATTGGGAAAATCCCCTGGAGAAGGAAATGGCAACCTACCTTGGAGATTCCACGGACAGAGAAGCCTGGTGGTCTATATTTCTTGGATTCCAAAGAATCAGACTCAACTGAGAGACTAACACTTACATATGGAAAGGTTTATTCATGTTATGATAACATACCTGAATTACTCAGGAGGTCAGTGTGTCCAGGTCCTCCCAGACACTGTGTCCTCAGGCACTAGCATTCTTTCAGCTAGATCCCCTCAGGATGCCTATCACTCTGGGCTACTTAGTCATATATTCTCACCAAAGATCTTTTTTCTTTTACTTATGTTCTGTTCCAGTCCTGATTGTAAACTTGCCAGCTGTTAGATGTTAGTACATTGAAGGCTTTAGTTGTCTGATGGCCACTTTCCACATTTTCACTTCAAATATTTGCACTTTTTATATCAATACATAAATCTCTCTTCCTTGGTATTTACATACCAAATCCAGATTTGGACTAATTAATTTGGATGTGTTACTCATAAAATGAAAGAACATTCTAGTTCTAGAATGAAATACATTTAGATTCTTACAACTGAGAAAGTCAAGGCTCATTTTTTCAGTCACTAATTTCTAAGAGTCCCTTGATGTGTGAACTGGAAAACTTGAACAATTTAATTACCCGTGAATTAGGTGACACAAAATGCAGTAGAATTTCATTTCAAAAAAGAATCAAGATTAGTATACATTTCCATAATATTTTAAAATATTCATGAATGACTTTAACTGTGATCGTATTTGGTAAATTTGTCTGTGTATTCCCTGAGTGTATAAAAAATAGTGCACTGAGATTACAGTGAACATTAAAAAAAATATTTTCCTGAGGTGATTTTTTTGATTTTACTGTGCTTCAGGAAGTGATAAGACCACTAGCTCTGTATAACTCAAAAAGAGGCCTCTCCTAGTTTTGTCTTCAGTTAACCTTCAAGCACCCTTCAGAGTCTGTAAGTCACAGATCTCCTATCTAAAGCTGAGACTGAGAGTCCTAAGGGACATGAAGGAAATTAAGTTAAAATGACAAAACAGGGGAAATTCCTTTTAAATGATAGAGAGTCAAAAGGGAGAAGATGAAAAGAAAATGGGAGAATAACTACAATAATCAGAACAACAAATATATATTGAGTGCTTACCATGATAGCAATTTACATACCTTTTTCATGTATCCATATTAGGATGTGTGGGCTTTCCTGGTTGCTCAGTGGTAAAGAATATGCTTGCCAAGGCAGGAGATGCAAGAGATATAGGTTTGATGCTTAGGTCAGGTACATTCCTTGGAATAGGAAATGGCAATATACTCCAGTATTCTTGCCAAGGAAATACCATGGACAGAGGAGCTTGGTGGGCTACAGTTTATGGCGTCACAAGTGTCAGACATGACTTAGCAACTAAACAATACAAAGTTTGCAAAATTGTTTTATTATTGCCAGCTTAATGTTGTACAGAGCTTTAGTTGTCTGATGGCCACTTTCCACATTTTCACTTCAAATATTTGCACTTTTATATCAATACATAAATCTCTCTTCCTTGGTATTTACATACCAAATCCAGATTTGGACTAATTAATTTGGATGTGTTACTCATAGAATGAAAGAAGATTCTAGTTGTAGGATGAAGTGGATTTAGAGTCTTACAGCGGAGAAAGTCAAGGCTGAGTTTTTCAGTCACTAATTTCTAAGAGTCCCTTGATGTGTGAACTGGAAAACTTGAACAATTTAATTACCCGTGAATTAGGTGACACAAAATGCAGTAGAATTTCATTTCAAAAAAGAATCAAGATTAGTATACATTTCCATAATATTTTAAAATATTCATGAATGACTTTAACTGTGATCGTATTTGGTAAATTTGTCTGTGTATTCCCTGAGTGTATAAAAAATAGTGCACTGAGATTACAGTGAACATTAAAAAAAATATTTTCCTGAGGTGATTTTTTTGATTTTACTGTGCTTCAGGAAGTGATAAGACCACTAGCTCTGTATAACTCAAAAAGAGGCCTCTCCTAGTTTTGTCTTCAGTTAACCTTCAAGCACCCTTCAGAGTCTGTAAGTCACAGATCTCCTATCTAAAGCTGAGACTGAGAGTCCTAAGGGACATGAAGGAAATTAAGTTAAAATGACAAAACAGGGGAAATTCCTTTTAAATGATAGAGAGTCAAAAGGGAGAAGATGAAAAGAAAATGGGAGAATAACTACAATAATCAGAACAACAAATATATATTGAGTGCTTACCATGATAGCAATTTACATACCTTTTTCATGTATCCATATTAGGATGTGTGGGCTTTCCTGGTTGCTCAGTGGTAAAGAATATGCTTGCCAAGGCAGGAGATGCAAGAGATATAGGTTTGATGCTTAGGTCAGGTACATTCCTTGGAATAGGAAATGGCAATATACTCCAGTATTCTTGCCAAGGAAATACCATGGACAGAGGAGCTTGGTGGGCTACAGTTTATGGCGTCACAAGTGTCAGACATGACTTAGCAACTAAACAATACAAAGTTTGCAAAATTGTTTTATTATTGCCATTTACATGAGGAAATTGAGGCTCTGATATGCACATTTCCCAGGTTACTGAATTACAATTGTGGATTGGAACTTGGGTGTGTCTGCCCCAAAAGTCAAGTTTCTGCTCTGTGGACTCCAACTCCCAGCTAAGAGGACTGACCATACAGGCCACTGAATACAAGAAGTTGCTGTAGCCTCCTGTTTTGGTTTGGTCTGGAGTCCTGGAACCAACCCTAAAGATGGATACTATATCACTGTTTTCCTCACTCATCACGGCCTGTGACCTTTGCATGCTGGTGCAGGTAGACAACCTCTGTTTCTGTAGCCAGTCATCTGCCCTCACCCCTTACCCTTTTCATTTCTAAGATGCAGATACCTGGCAGGGCTGTCTTTCAGATGGGGCCTCAGTTGGCTCTGGTTAATTCTTATGCATGCTCTGTGTCAACTCCAAATTGACACTTACCAATTACATTGCCAATAACTGAAAAACAAGCTCATTTGCCATCTACCTTTGCAGAGACTGAACCTTGTGCTTTTGGAAGCTATTGACCATCAACACCTCCTGAGGTAGTACAGGGTGGAGTGAGGCACTCTGTGCTCCAGGGAGGCTGGTTGGACAGGTCTTTAGATAGGTGGATATTTTTAGAAACAGATTTTATGATCTCAATCCTTGCATATCCGCATATCTAGAAAAGCACTAAATTCCTTCATGGTGACATCAGATCCTCGTGACTAACTAAAAACTCTTTGTAAAGTGACTGCTTAATGGTACTTAACTCCCTCTTCATCAAAACCTTATATATTGACCTTTCTTCCACTAACTCTTTGGTCTCTCAGAGCTATCTGTGATGCTGTGTCCTGGTCTGCAGGCCTCATTTTGTTCCAAATAAAACTTAACTTGAAACTCTCAAGTTGTTCATCCTTTTTTGGTCAACGTCTGCCTTCCCCAGTTTGTTAGGTCAGGTCAGGAATAGGAAATGGCAATATACTCCAGTATTCTTGCCAAGGAAATACCATGGACAGAGGAGCTTGGTGGGCTACAGTTTATGGCGTCACAAGTGTCAGACATGACTTAGCAACTAAACAATACAAAGTTTGCAAAATTGTTTTATTATTGCCATTTACATGAGGAAATTGAGGCTCTGATATGCACATTTCCCAGGTTACTGAATTACAATTGTGGATTGGAACTTGGGTGTGTCTGCCCCAAAAGTCAAGTTTCTGCTCTGTGGACTCCAACTCCCAGCTAAGAGGACTGACCATACAGGCCACTGAATACAAGAAGTTGCTGTAGCCTCCTGTTTTGGTTTGGTCTGGAGTCCTGGAACCAACCCTAAAGATGGATACTATATCACTGTTTTCCTCACTCATCACGGCCTGTGACCTTTGCATGCTGGTGCAGGTAGACAACCTCTGTTTCTGTAGCCAGTCATCTGCCCTCACCCCTTACCCTTTTCATTTCTAAGATGCAGATACCTGGCAGGGCTGTCTTTCAGATGGGGCCTCAGTTGGCTCTGGTTAATTCTTATGCATGCTCTGTGTCAACTCCAAATTGACACTTACCAATTACATTGCCAATAACTGAAAAACAAGCTCATTTGCCATCTACCTTTGCAGAGACTGAACCTTGTGCTTTTGGAAGCTATTGACCATCAACACCTCCTGAGGTAGTACAGGGTGGAGTGAGGCACTCTGTGCTCCAGGGAGGCTGGTTGGACAGGTCTTTAGATAGGTGGATATTTTTAGAAACAGATTTTATGATCTCAATCCTTGCATATCCGCATATCTAGAAAAGCACTAAATTCCTTCATGGTGACATCAGATCCTCGTGACTAACTAAAAACTCTTTGTAAAGTGACTGCTTAATGGTACTTAACTCCCTCTTCATCAAAACCTTATATATTGACCTTTCTTCCACTAACTCTTTGGTCTCTCAGAGCTATCTGTGATGCTGTGTCCTGGTCTGCAGGCCTCATTTTGTTCCAAATAAAACTTAACTTGAAACTCTCAAGTTGTTCATCCTTTTTTGGTCAACGTCTGCCTTCCCCCAGTTTGTTCCAGTCTTCCCCACACTCTGCCTGGGTGTTATGCCCCTCGACATATTCTTATCTCAAAGACTAATGATAGGATTCCTTAGAGCTAGTGTTGGACAATTTGTGGAATGGAGGATGTCATGGGGGAGTGCAGGAGGCCAGCTGGTCCAGGTACCTTGAGAGCCATACTTCATGCACAGGAAGAAAGACTTGTCCTATGGGCATAAGTCAGGACCATTTAGGCTGGCCTCCCAGCTCTAGAGCTGAATATTTATCTTCTTGATGGGAGAAAATATCTAATATAATTTAAATATGAAGCATAAATAGAAGGCTTGAGAATTCCTGACTCCTCTATTGTCTGCAGCTTATTTGAAAGTACTGAGGTCAAAGATTGTAGTCTGACTGCTGCTTCAGTAAACAAAGAATGCTGCCATCATAAAGCCATTAGCCAGTGTAGGCAGGATGGTATGCCCTGAGGGTATTCAGGATGGAGAAAATCTGATACTGGCTCTAGGTAGTTAAAATGTATATCAAAGGAATGATTCATTAAGTCCAGATACGTATATCTCTCCATGCACAGAAAAGCATTAAGATTATTTCATAAACTTGAAATGGCTGATTTTTGTGATTAGCAGTAATCTCTTGAGTTTAACTACTTTGTTTTCTTCTCATCAAAAACTCTTAAGTATCCTGGTTCCTCCCTTAGGTCTTCAGAACAGTCTCTCAGCGCTCTCTGAGAGGCTGACACCCCAGGCTGCAACTGAAAGCTATGAGTTAACTGAACTCTGAACTTACTGCAAATGAGCAAGGAGGTAAAACCAGATTCCTTTGTTGCTTTGACAGCATTGTATTTCTTTCCAAGAAGGCCTACTTAGGAAGCACCAAGCCTAAGAACAAATAAGCTCTACTTGTTTGGGCCGGTGACCTATAATGCCTATTCCCTTTAAAATTATAGTTTTGAAGTGAAGCTTTGTTCATTGAGTGACAGACCTATTGTTGCCATTTGCCTGTGACTGAGCACTGGAGCATCTGCTCCATGTCCTTGTTGATGCCCATTAGTGACAAACACACTGAAGTAGTTTCAAGGACTTGTGAATGAGAAACACTGGCTGCTATGTCAGTGAACAAAGGATGCTGCAGTCTTCAAGCCATGACCCCCAATGGTGAATCCTGAGGAGACTCAGGATGGAAATAAGATTCCCGCCATCAAGCAGTCAACCAGTGCATCCACCCCCAACCATGTGCTCTGAGAAGACTTAGGATGAGAAAGCACAGGATGCTTGAACCAGACAGCTGAGATGCATATCAAAGGAATGATTTCAGTGAGCCCAGACTTTTGCCTTTTTTCATGCATAGAAAAGCACTAAATGCACTAACTTAGGATATCTGGTTTTCTTTAATTAAAAATGATTTTGAAGGGTGCTCTGACTACCCTGGTCTTTGTTGCAAAAACTATATATCCTAGTTCTTCCCTTACCTCTTAGGAATAGTCACTTAGAGTGGGCTGAGAGAATGCCTCCCGGACTTGAAGGCCTCAGAAAGTCTGCTAACTAGCACATAAGTAAGTTGTGGATTTTTTCAGTTGTCAGATATCTGATTTTGAAAATTACATCCTGAACTGAGTTTCTAAATTATGTGAAAAATATTTTATAACTGAAAATAATAAATTGATGTTTTAAATGAAAATCATAGGTAGGATATATTATAAATGTTTTTTCCCCAGTATTTACTAGTTGATGAATATTATTTTAAAAAGGTTTGTCTAAACACAGGAAAATTCACTCACTATAATTTCTAGCTATGACAAGTCTTAAAAGGCCTTTCAGCATCCACATCCTCTTGTTCAATAGTCCTGAAAATAGAAGACCTCATTAGTCCTTGTGGCCACAGTGCCTTTCAGCCAACCCATCACTTTAATGGCACAGGGGAAAAAACAGTTACAAAACTAAAAGGATACAAAGCAGAGTTGGTTCAAAATATCTAACTCTTCAGTGTTCCAGCTCTATCCCAACTCAGTCACAATCTGTTAGTGGAAATCAAATCTGTCTCAGTCACAACCAGCTTAGTGGAAATCAAATCTTCCCATGAAGCAAATGTCTGATATTTTGCTTAGGAAGGGTAACAAATACACTAGGGAAAATTGAAAGTATTATTGTAAAAGGGCTTACATCTGCTTTCATTTGGATAATTACCTTTTACTTGGCTCTTCTTAGCTTGGCTTTCAGAGTTGGTTGTTTTAGAACATCGCATCAGAAAAAAAGGGCTTTTTAAATTTTTCTGTTTTACTTTTATTGAGTTAAAATATCTTTTTGCGTTTAGTTTAAGCCATGACCCCAATGGTGAATCCTGAGGAGACTCAGGATGGAAATAAGATTCCCGCCATCAAGCAGTCAACCAGTGCATCCACCCCCAACCATGTGCTCTGAGAAGACTTAGGATGAGAAAGCACAGGATGCTTGAACCAGACAGCTGAGATGCATATCAAAGGAATGATTTCAGTGAGCCCAGACTTTTGCCTTTTTTCATGCATAGAAAAGCACTAAATGCACTAACTTAGGATATCTGGTTTTCTTTAATTAAAAATGATTTTGAAGGGTGCTCTGACTACCCTGGTCTTTGTTGCAAAAACTATATATCCTAGTTCTTCCCTTACCTCTTAGGAATAGTCACTTAGAGTGGGCTGAGAGAATGCCTCCCGGACTTGAAGGCCTCAGAAAGTCTGCTAACTAGCACATAAGTAAGTTGTGGATTTTTTCAGTTGTCAGATATCTGATTTTGAAAATTACATCCTGAACTGAGTTTCTAAATTATGTGAAAAATATTTTATAACTGAAAATAATAAATTGATGTTTTAAATGAAAATCATAGGTAGGATATATTATAAATGTTTTTTCCCCAGTATTTACTAGTTGATGAATATTATTTTAAAAAGGTTTGTCTAAACACAGGAAAATTCACTCACTATAATTTCTAGCTATGACAAGTCTTAAAAGGCCTTTCAGCATCCACATCCTCTTGTTCAATAGTCCTGAAAATAGAAGACCTCATTAGTCCTTGTGGCCACAGTGCCTTTCAGCCAACCCATCACTTTAATGGCACAGGGAACAAACAGTTACAAAACTAAAAGGATACAAAGCAGAGTTGGTTCAAAATATCTAACTCTTCAGTGTTCCAGCTCTATCCCAACTCAGTCACAATCTGTTAGTGGAAATCAAATCTGTCTCAGTCACAACCAGCTTAGTGGAAATCAAATCTTCCCATGAAGCAAATGTCTGATATTTTGCTTAGGAAGGGTAACAAATACACTAGGGAAAATTGAAAGTATTATTGTAAAAGGGCTTACATCTGCTTTCATTTGGATAATTACCTTTTACTTGGCTCTTCTTAGCTTGGCTTTCAGAGTTGGTTGTTTTAGAACATCGCATCAGAAAAAAAGGGCTTTTTAAATTTTTCTGTTTTACTTTTATTGAGTTAAAATATCTTTGTTGGCAGCTCTTAGATTGTCAAATTTCTTTCAAATTCTTCCTTTTGTTCATCCATTCTTAAAAATTTTCCACAGAGTTCAGTGATCAGGACCCCCTTTACAGGAATGGGCATACTCTTAAGTGAGGACTGGTGACAATCTGTTTCCAGTGACCGGCTTCCTCTCTATCAGAGATATCTTCTGATGAGTCATTCCTGCTTATGAAATATTTGGAACAGTTCTCCTTCCCTAAATCATCTTTC
The DNA here is from genome assembly GCA_022376925.1 of Tragulus kanchil. Lineage (NCBI taxonomy): Eukaryota > Metazoa > Chordata > Mammalia > Artiodactyla > Tragulidae > Tragulus > Tragulus kanchil. Next base: position 48,302,135 of record JAIOJX010000025.1, read on the forward strand.
AGTCTCTCTGGTCCTTGAGGCAGATTGCTCCTTTTAGGAAGTTGATACATCATTTTTTCATAGGCAGATGTACTTAAATATTTATTAATAATGCATTTTGCTATTCTAAGTTCTCATTTGTTTCTGACATCTAAGCTTGCATTTTCTTAAAAAAGTTGTAACCTCAAAAAAAATAAATTAAAAAAAAAGAAAACAAAAAAACAAAAAAACAAAAAAGAAAAAAAAAGTTGCAGCCTCAGGACAAATGAATATTTAGCAAAAAAAAAAAAAAAAAATTCTTACAGAGTATAATTCTCCTAACAAGCATGAATAAAGAGCTTCTGGGGACTTCCATGGTTGTCCAGTGGTTGAGAATCCACCTGCCAATGCAGGAGACACAGATCCAATGCCTGTTCTGGGAAGATCCCACATACTGTGTAATAACCAACCTTGAGAGCTGCAGCTACTGAAGCCTGTGCTCCTAGAGCTCATGCTCCAAAACAAGAGAAGCCACTGTGATCAGAAACCTGCACATTGCAATGAAGACCCAGCACAGCCCCAAAACAAAGCCTCTGATGGGAAAGGCAGAATTGGAAAGGGAATAAGAGTCAAACCTTAGTAAGGTCTGCTAGACTCTGGCTTGACCAGGGGTGTAAGTGGGGTGGGGGATGGGTAGGCAGTGTTTGATAGAACTCTCTAGGAAAACTTTGGGAAACCCAGAGTAGAACAACTTGTGTCTTGCTTTCTGCTTGCAGATTTGAGAGATGGTCAGTCCCACCCTGAGCTCCTGTGCCACTAGGGCCTCAGAAAGAGAATAGAGGTGTGTGTGTGTGGAGCTGGGGGTGTAGCAGACCAGGCTGAGGCATCCTCAGAGAGAGCTCTGTCCACAATAAGCGTCCACCCATGTGATGGAGAGAGTGCCCACTCACCTTCCCTGAGAGAGGCCCACAAGCTTGAGTGGACCTTGCCTGTGTCAGAGAGAATGGATTCAGAGTCAGAACAAGAAAGAGTTCTGTGACAGACCCCCATGGAGATGTGAATAGCCCAGCATGTACCAAGTAAGAGAGGTGACACCATATAAGGACTGAAAGGGACCATGTCTCACCAGATGTCAGGAGGATCATTTTCCCTCAATTAAGCCAACTCTGTGAGAGAAGAAAATACTGGATTTTACTGAGATTATTCCTAAAAAACAAGTTTATACTTAAGACTTGCAATTCCAAGTCAGCTTAGTTATTTAGAAGTCATGACGTTACTAAACAAAGCTTCAGGTGAGTTGTAGGAAAGTAAAGTTCTGTTTTGCACACCCAAGTTTGTGACCTGAGTAGGTCTGTTAGTCACTGGATTATACACTGACTTCCTGGGTTGTTTTCCTAAATATGGCAGGCAATTAAAGTGTCTGTTTTCTTTGGTAGTCATATTTATTTGGCAGTCATATTTATTTATTGTTGAATCTATGACTGTTTTAGCTTGTATGTTTGACTTTTAATGAGCTTGACATGTCTGAATCCAAGCTAGAGAGAGGTACCCACTCTCAGGGTACTGGAAACCATGAATGGTAGAATCTGCATGGCTGAGGACCAAATCTGATGTAGTAACCTCTCTTGACGAGGCTCTCCTCAGGTCATATTAGTGTGAACACTTTGATGAAGGCCCTGAAACCTAGAGCACAGAGGCCACATCTTACATTTTTGTCAAGTATTCAGACTGGTTCATGTGCACATAAGTTCTCAATAAATGTTGAAAAATTTGAGCCAAACCAAATGTATTCTTCCTCCTCTTGATTCCTAGTGTCTTTCCCAGTCTGACTGACTTAACCTTTCCTTCCTAGATAGCACGTTTTCCTCTGGGAAGGGTGGTGCCCCTAGGAAGGTTTTCTGTACTGCTGCTTCTAGAGGCACGGGATCAGGCACTCAAGTCCAAATGTCCCCTCCTTCCCAGAAAAGGCCTGAGTACAGAGGAGGACAACTCTGGAGGAGAGGAGAGGCGGGAAAAACCAAATGGGCCCATGCAACCCAACTGCAGAGCAAATCATTTGGGAAGGGCTTATCTGAAAGTCATTCATACCTCAATAGCTCTCCGTGGAAGAGAAAAAATTCACCAGTCTTGGGTATGTTTCTCCACAAAGAGGAGTCTGTCTTGGTGACAGAATGCTGGAGGATGTTCTTACTGGATCACTTCAAACTCATCTGCTGTCCCTAGCCTGTGAGCATTAGAGGTTGACATGGGGGTTCTTGACAGCGGACAACTTGTCCCCAGAGGACATCTGGTAATAACTGGAGACATTTCGTCTGTCATAGCTGTGGGGAAAAATACTACTGGGCTCTAATGAATAGAGACCAGGAGCATGTTGCCCCCTTGCAAAGAATTATATGGTCCAGAGTATCAACAGTATTGCTATTAAGAAACTCTGGGTAAACAGTTTAAATTAAATTCTACTAAAAATACAAAATTCAAAAAACTTTACTAGTGTGTGTTAGCTACACCTCAGGCATAACAACCATAGCAAGATTACCACACTGAATGGACAATATTTTAAACATCACTTGATAAGTAATTTATAAAATCTGAGCCTTGTAGAAGTGGTGAAAGAGAGGATAAGCAGTGACATTGGCACCCAGCAAGTGTGAACCCCTGCATATCACAATGGGCTGCTCTACTGGGAACCATGGAGGTGAAGCCTGTAGACTGGGCTGTACTGCAGGGGATGCAGTGCAGCATAGCCCACATACTCCCTCCAACCCCCAAACCCCACCCCCAACTTAAACACTGCCAGAGGCTGTGCTGAACACTCTCTGAGTCCCTCCCCAGACACTTCCCTTTGCTGAGAGAGCAGCCTCATCCAAGGCCCCAAGACATGTCCTCAATCAGCTAGAGACTAATGACTGGTCCAAGAAGGAATGTAAAGGTTTGACTCCTTACCTCAATTTGAGGCTATGACAAAAGGCTCCCCTAGCCTCTGGGCTCCCAGTGCGATCACCTGGGGCATTTGTGTGTCTGCAGGTTTGTCTGCTCCTCCCTCTGCTGGGTTCTCAGTCCTCGCTCCTCCACAGACCTTGGTGTTGAGGTTCCTCCTCAGTGAAATGCTCAGAGTCTGTTTCCAAGGGAACCCACACTGGGACTTGCACAGATATGATAGCTGGGGCAAATTTAACAGCACTATGTAAAGACCTTTTTAGGACATATTAAAGTTTCAGAATAGTACACAACAAACCAGTTGATAATTCATATGAGAACATTTTGTGTCCCTGCGTCTCCAGAGGATTGGAGGGATAGAGAAAGAAAAAATGCTTTCAATAGATACAAAGATACTCCTTGAAACGTATGATGATTGACTGGAAGTTGAATGTTAGTAAACCATATGATGCCATTGAACCAGTCTTTTTAAAAGTCTTGGCTTGTGGGTTTTTTTTTTTTTTTTTTGACTTGTTTTCCTACAATTATCATATGCCATGTACTGAAGCTGACTTGGTGGACTATGACATGGGAAGAACTGTAGTACAGTCCCAAATCAACTTACAATTCTGTGTTCCAAGAAGCCTACCACTTCCCCTTCAAATGAGAAGAAAAATAACTTATGCAGAGCAGACAATAGGTGTATGGGTTGAATGGGGAACTGAAAATGAAAGTACAGATTGAATTATACCTCATTAATGCTGCTTACTTTTTTTTTATTTATTTATTTATTAATTATTTTTGTACATGTATGTTCCCAGATCATTCATATGCATATCCCTTGACCCTCTGCTTACTTTTATAGTGCTTATTCTTTAGGCATTATAAGCCACTGTTGGCATTCAGTCAGAAGGCAGTGTATTACACACCTATCTCTGTTTCAACCTAATTGAAGGCTATTTTATTCTTCCTCTTGTTGTGGATGTTGTGTGTCTCTTTAACATCCACTAATATTCTCATCCAATAATGTTAACTCCATCTCCAGCCTGGTTTGGTGCAAATCCAGAAGGCGATCCTTTTTTCCTGGCACAGTTTTGGTCACCTGAGGGGCTCCTTACCTCAATTTGAGGCTATGACAAAAGGCTCCCCTAGCCTCTGGGCTCCCAGTGCGATCACCTGGGGCATTTGTGTGTCTGCAGGTTTGTCTGCTCCTCCCTCTGCTGGGTTCTCAGTCCTCGCTCCTCCACAGACCTTGGTGTTGAGGTTCCTCCTCAGTGAAATGCTCAGAGTCTGTTTCCAAGGGAACCCACACTGGGACTTGCACAGATATGATAGCTGGGGCAAATTTAACAGCACTATGTAAAGACCTTTTTAGGACATATTAAAGTTTCAGAATAGTACACAACAAACCAGTTGATAATTCATATGAGAACATTTTGTGTCCCTGCGTCTCCAGAGGATTGGAGGGATAGAGAAAGAAAAAATGCTTTCAATAGATACAAAGATACTCCTTGAAACGTATGATGATTGACTGGAAGTTGAATGTTAGTAAACCATATGATGCCATTGAACCAGTCTTTTTAAAAGTCTTGGCTTGTGGGTTTTTTTTTTTTTTTTTTTGACTTGTTTTCCTACAATTATCATATGCCATGTACTGAAGCTGACTTGGTGGACTATGACATGGGAAGAACTGTAGTACAGTCCCAAATCAACTTACAATTCTGTGTTCCAAGAAGCCTACCACTTCCCCTTCAAATGAGAAGAAAAATAACTTATGCAGAGCAGACAATAGGTGTATGGGTTGAATGGGGAACTGAAAATGAAAGTACAGATTGAATTATACCTCATTAATGCTGCTTACTTTTTTTTATTTATTTATTTATTAATTATTTTTGTACATGTATGTTCCCAGATCATTCATATGCATATCCCTTGACCCTCTGCTTACTTTTATAGTGCTTATTCTTTAGGCATTATAAGCCACTGTTGGCATTCAGTCAGAAGGCAGTGTATTACACACCTATCTCTGTTTCAACCTAATTGAAGGCTATTTTATTCTTCCTCTTGTTGTGGATGTTGTGTGTCTCTTTAACATCCACTAATATTCTCATCCAATAATGTTAACTCCATCTCCAGCCTGGTTTGGTGCAAATCCAGAAGGCAATCCTTTTTTCCTGGCACAGTTTTGGTCATTTACAACAAAGCTAGTCAGTGCACGGCATACTTCCAGGTACAAGTGAGTCTGGGGTGGTTCAGTCATAGAAACATGAGGAATTCATGATTGTAGAACTTAAACTGTGTGTCCTACTGGTACAGTGAGGGAACATCAGGAGTTTTCCTATGGTTGTGGTGAGGTCACTTCAGGATGGCCCTGACTATAAGGAAGCGCATAGTATCCTTGAGACATCATGTGTATTAACCAACCACAAGGCTCATCCATATGATGATGGAGAAACCCTACATAGTCAGCATAAACAAGACATGGAGCTGACTGTGGCTCAGATCATGAGCTCATTATTGCAAAATCCAGGCTTAAATTGAAGAAAGAAAGTAGAGAAAATCATTAGGTCATACAGAGTTTCAGAGAATAGCAAGGAGAGATAGCTAAAAGAACAATGCAAACAAATAGAGGAAAACAATAGAATTCTCCAGAAAAGACAAGAGATCTCTTCAGGAAAACTGGAGATATCAAGGGAAAATTTCATGTGAGGATGAGCAAGATAAAGAACAGAAATGGTAAGGATCTAACAGAAGTAAAAACAATTAAAAAGAGGTGTCAAGAATAAACAGATGAACTATAAAAGAAAGGTCTTAATGACCCAGATAACCATGATGTTACTCATCTAAAGCCAGATATCCTGGAGTGTGACATTTAGTGGGTCTTAGGAAGTATTATTGTGAACAAAGCTAGTCCTGGAGTTGATGGAATTCCTGTTGAACTATTTAAAATCCTAAAAGATGATATTGCTAAAGTGCTGTACTCAATATGGCAGCAAATTTGGAAAACTCAGCAGTGGCCACTGGAAAAGGTCAATTTTTATACCTATCTCAAAGAAGACCAATGCCAAAGCATGTTCAAATTACTGCACAATTTCACTCATTTTATATGCTAGCAAGGTTATGCTCAAAATTCCTCAAGCTAGGTTCCTGCAGTACATAAACTGAGAACTTCTAGATGCACAAGTTGGGGTTTGAAGAGACAGAGGAAACAGAGATCAAATTGTCAACATTTCTAGATTATGGAGAAAGCAAGAGAGTTCTAGAAAATCACTTACTCTTGTTTCATTGACTACAGTAAAACCTTTGTGTAGATCACAACAAACTCGAAAACTCTTAAAGAGATGAGCATACCAGAACACCTTCCATGTCTCCTGAGCAACATGCGTAGAACAAGAAGCAACAGTTAGAACGTTACATGGAATAAGTGGTTCAAAATTGGCAGAGATGTACAACAGGGCTGTCCACTGTCACCCTTTCTTAGAAGAGTACATCATGTGGCAGGGGAAATGTAACAAAAAAAGGGCTCATCATATGATGATGGAGAAACCCTACAAGCATAAACAAGACATGGAGCTGACTGTGGCTCAGATCATGAGCTCATTATTGCAAAATCCAGGCTTAAATTGAAGAAAGAAAGTAGAGAAAATCATTAGGTCATACAGAGTTTCAGAGAATAGCAAGGAGAGATAGCTAAAAGAACAATGCAAACAAATAGAGGAAAACAATAGAATTCTCCAGAAAAGACAAGAGATCTCTTCAGGAAAACTGGAGATATCAAGGGAAAATTTCATGTGAGGATGAGCAAGATAAAGAACAGAAATGGTAAGGATCTAACAGAAGTAAAAACAATTAAAAAGAGGTGTCAAGAATAAACAGATGAACTATAAAAGAAAGGTCTTAATGACCCAGATAACCATGATGTTACTCATCTAAAGCCAGATATCCTGGAGTGTGACATTTAGTGGGTCTTAGGAAGTATTATTGTGAACAAAGCTAGTCCTGGAGTTGATGGAATTCCTGTTGAACTATTTAAAATCCTAAAAGATGATATTGCTAAAGTGCTGTACTCAATATGGCAGCAAATTTGGAAAACTCAGCAGTGGCCACTGGAAAAGGTCAATTTTTATACCTATCTCAAAGAAGACCAATGCCAAAGCATGTTCAAATTACTGCACAATTTCACTCATTTTATATGCTAGCAAGGTTATGCTCAAAATTCCTCAAGCTAGGTTCCTGCAGTACATAAACTGAGAACTTCTAGATGCACAAGTTGGGGTTTGAAGAGACAGAGGAAACAGAGATCAAATTGTCAACATTTCTAGATTATGGAGAAAGCAAGAGAGTTCTAGAAAATCACTTACTCTTGTTTCATTGACTACAGTAAAACCTTTGTGTAGATCACAACAAACTCGAAAACTCTTAAAGAGATGAGCATATCAGAACACCTTCCATGTCTCCTGAGCAACATGCGTAGAACAAGAAGCAACAGTTAGAACGTTACATGGAATAAGTGGTTCAAAATTGGCAGAGATGTACAACAGGGCTGTCCACTGTCACCCCCCTAATTTAGCTTAGAAGAGTACATCATGTGAAATGCCAGGCTGGATGAATCACAAGCTGGAATTAAGATTGCAAAGAGAAATAACAATGACCTCAGTTATGCCGTGTCTCTCTAAGGCAGAAAGTAAAGGGGAATTAAAGAGCCTTTTGATGAGAGTGAACAAAGAAAGTGAAAAAGTTGGCTTAAAACTCAACATCCAAAAAACGAAGATAATGGCATCTGGTGGCATCACTTCATGGCAAATAGAAGAGGAAAAAGTGGAAACAGGGACAAACTTTATTTTCTTAGATTCTGAAATCACAAGGGATGTTGATTGTAGCCATGAAATTGCAAGATGCTTGCTCCTTGGAGGAAAAGCTATGATAAATCTAGATGACATATTAAAAAATTGAGACATTGCTTTACTGAAAAAATTTGTATAGTAAAAGCTATGGTTTTTCTAGTAGTTTCATACAGGTGTGAGAGTTGGACCATAAAGAAGGCTGAACACTGAAGAAGAGATACTTCCAAAACATGGTGTTGGAGATGACTCTTGAGTCTCTTGGGCAAAGAGGTCAAACCAATCAACCCTAAAGGAAATATACCCTGAGCATTCATTGGAAAGACTGATGCTGAAACTACCATATTTTGGCCACCTGATGTGAAGTACTGACTCATTGTAAAAGATCTTGGTGCTGGGTAACACTGAAGGCAATAGAAAGTGCGTGGCAGAGGATCAAATGGTTAGGTAGCATCATTGACTCAGTGGATATGGATTTGATCAAATTCTGTGAGATAGTGCAGGATAGAAGAGCTTTGAGTGCTGCAGTCCATGGGATCCCAAAGATTTGGACATGACTTAGCAATGAGCAACAACAGCAAAACCTTTGTGTAGATCACAACAAACTCGAAAACTCTTAAAGAGATGAGCATACCAGAACACCTTCCATGTCTCCTGAGCAACATGCGAGAACAAGAAGGAACAGTTAGAACGTTACATGGAATAAGTGGTTCAAAATTGGCAGAGATGTACAACAGGGCTGTCCACTGTCACCCCCCTAATTTAGCTTAGAAGAGTACATCATGTGAAATGCCAGGCTGGATGAATCACAAGCTGGAATTAAGATTGCAAAGAGAAATAACAATGACCTCAGTTATGCCGTGTCTCTCTAAGGCAGAAAGTAAAGGGGAATTAAAGAGCCTTTTGATGAGAGTGAACAAAGAAAGTGAAAAAGTTGGCTTAAAACTCAACATCCAAAAAACGAAGATAATGGCATCTGGTGGCATCACTTCATGGCAAATAGAAGAGGAAAAAGTGGAAACAGGGACAAACTTTATTTTCTTAGATTCTGAAATCACAAGGGATGTTGATTGTAGCCATGAAATTGCAAGATGCTTGCTCCTTGGAGGAAAAGCTATGATAAATCTAGATGACATATTAAAAAATTGAGACATTGCTTTACTGAAAAAATTTGTATAGTAAAAGCTATGGTTTTTCTAGTAGTTTCATACAGGTGTGAGAGTTGGACCATAAAGAAGGCTGAACACTGAAGAAGAGATACTTCCAAAACATGGTGTTGGAGATGACTCTTGAGTCTCTTGGGCAAAGAGGTCAAACCAATCAACCCTAAAGGAAATATACCCTGAGCATTCATTGGAAAGACTGATGCTGAAACTACCATATTTTGGCCACCTGATGTGAAGTACTGACTCATTGTAAAAGATCTTGGTGCTGGGTAACACTGAAGGCAATAGAAAGTGCGTGGCAGAGGATCAAATGGTTAGGTAGCATCATTGACTCAGTGGATATGGATTTGATCAAATTCTGTGAGATAGTGCAGGATAGAAGAGCTTTGAGTGCTGCAGTCCATGGGATCCCAAAGATTTGGACATGACTTAGCAATGAGCAACAACAGCAAATGGATATTTGCCTCTGTGCATACCAGATTTCATGAACTCCTCATTATGGATGAGTGCCAGTTTGGACTCACATATCATTGGTAAGACTGCCAGAAAGAGAAAGGAAGATGCCTCAAATTGTGTAGTGCACAGGGTTGAAGATGTTGTATGGAAACAAAATCCTCATTCTGAAAAAGATGACAGGTACTTCGAAAACTCAGAAGGAACTTGTTTTTGGTTAATATGCTCAAGCAAGGATCAACCAAAATATAACTATTTGTGAGAAAACGATCCAACTTTACAGGTTTAATGGTAAACTTTCTTGTCTTAATAAAGCTTTTGGACAATGCTTTAAACACAAAAGCCTTGTGTAAGTGGGTTTTGGTGGCAAAATAGGAAATAGTTTTCAGCTTTACATCTTGGTTGACATGGTAGAGAATAAGATTAAAGCAATCCATAAGTTAAAACAGGAGCTCAGATTCAGAGTTTATCTGAATCCCCAAACTCCCATCCCTCTTATTTTATTTGATCAGCTAGAGAGGATTTTTTTTGGGGGGGAGGGAACAGATGAAACCATTTGAGTTGCAAACAGGAGGGAAAAATACAGTATACATGCTTCTAAGTTTGTATGGATGCCAAATAAAATAATCTAAATCTAGTCTGAGATAGATCAAGGGTAGTTCTATTTTTGATTTCAAATTAAAGTTGGCAGGAAATAGTTTTTTATAATTAAAAAAGCAATTTTGAGTTTAAATATTTTCATCAGTCACGTTGATGTTTTAACCTACCTCTCATGTCACTTTAGGGATGGATACCGTTGCCTGCCTTATTCTGGTTCAAATTCTAGAAGAAGCACATTTACCTATGCTCTCACATTGGCTGCAAACCTGTTCCTTGTGTTTCATATTTAGGAAAGTGTGCATCTTTTTGTGAACCTAATACTTTGAGTCTGAGGTTACTCTGTATGAGAAGTAACTGAATTTGTTCTGAAAGTATAAAAGCACTAGGTCTTAGCTCGAACAAAAATTCAGGGAAGGAAAATGTCAGAGATAAGATGTAGCTTTTCAAGTTTATTTTCAGATTTGATATAGAAAAGAGAAACAGGTGTAATATGCTCTGTATTACTGGTATTGTATGATTTACTTTTCATAGGAAAATACAAATGAAATTGAAGTTGAAAATTATTTATTGACCAAGTTTAAACTTAGACCTTGTGGCAGGAGATAAGGGAAATAGGAAGTGCTGTCTCCAGCCATACATAGCCACGGCTGAAAGAGTCCTCAATCTCTGTCCCAGTCGGGCTTGTGCCAGCATATTGCAGGCTTGGCATGAGTCATAAGCTGACACTAGGAGTTTACCATCCTGTCACCAAAGCTGCCCTGAAGCTGCTTCTGCTTCTCTCTTCACCCTAGCTCCTCTTGTCCTCTTCTTGGTTCACAGACTACTGGACTGACTGGGGGAAAGCAAGAGGTAGGTGAGAGAGCGAGAGGTAGGTGAGAGAGTGAAATCAAACAGGAGTTGATGAAATCATGACACACCCATACGATAGATTCCAGGGAGTCACTGAAAATCACAGTTGAGTTTGATATGGGGAAGACATAATAAATTAAAAAGGCTGCAGGTAATACTACAGTACATTTATGTCCAAAGCCAATATATTAATTCAATTTAAGAATGCACAGGAAGAAACAGTATCAAATGATTAGCACCCATTTTCTCTGAAATGTTGAGTTTAGGTATATTCTTAATCAGATTCTTTCTTTTGGTTTTATTATTTCTGAAGATTTCTTCCTTGGGATAAGATGGAATATAGATATTAGAAAAAATGGGTATATGCCATTTGTTAGAATAAAGGATAACAAAGGTAACTGTGGAATATTTGATGGCAGTTAGCCTTAGATGCATCTAGGTTAAAGAACAGAAGTAGGGCTCCCCTGGTAGCTCAGTGGTAAAGAGTTCGCCTGCCAATGCAGGAGACATGGGTTCAATCCCTGATCTGGGAAGATCCCACATGCTGCAGAGTAACTAAGCCCAAGTGTCACAACTATGGAGCCTGTGCTCTAGTGCCTCAGAGCAGCAACTATGGAAGCCCTTGTGCCCTAGAGCCCGAGTTCCACAACAAGAAGCCTGCTCACCTCAACTACAGAGTAGACCCCACTCCCTGAAACTAGAGAAGAGCCTGTAGTAGCACTGAAAACCCAGAATGGCCAAAAATAAATAAATAAGAATTATTTTAAAAAAAAGAGAAGTAAATTAAAAATGATGATTAGGGTAGACATGCAAAATATGGAATAAGAGATCAAGGTCTCCTGTGGTTCTGGGAGCTCTTGGGATTAAAAGGACACTTCATGGGCAGAGGGCTCAGAGCCATAGTCCTTTGGCAGACTCAGGAATACTCAGATACAGTCCATTTCTTTAAACACACTGCATAAGGAAAGCTGAAGTCATGATGCCAATTGATCATATGAGAGAATAGTGTGTACGTGTGAGCTCAGCTATGTCCGAGTCTTTGAGACTCCATGGACTGTAGCCAGTCAGGCTCTTCTGTCCATGGGATTTTCCAGGCAGGAATACTGAGGTGGGTTGTCATTTCATCCTCCAGGGGATTTTTCTGACCCAGGAATCAAACCCGTGTCTCTTTCATTCACTGCATTGGCAGGCAGATTCTTTACCATTGAGCCACCTGGAAATCATGAACAAACGGAGGTGGGGCTATGCACAACTTAATACTATGATCATTTTGATTAAAGCTATACCATCATGTCAAGGCTCTGGGGTATCCCCTCAACTTTGGGTACTATCTTGCATCTTTCTATTCCATTCAAGGCTGGGGCTTATTCACAGAGTGACTAGGCACAAACTTGAATGGGGCTGGGATACTGGGATTTGTGATTATTCTATTATATATTATAGAATATATCTCTTACTGAGAGTTACAGCTTTGATAATAAAATGTAAGAAGCCTGAAACCACCACATTTGCAACAAATGGATCATAGGAATAATTTCATTATGACCATATTCAGTCCATGAATACTCTTACCTTATTACCATTCTGGGATTTAATAAATTCAGATAGGGCTCCCCTGGTAGCTCAGTGGTAAACAGTTCACCTGCCAATGTATGAGACATGGGTTTGATCCTTGATCTGGGAAGATTTCACATGCTGCAGAGTAACTAAGCCCATGAGCCACAACTATGGAGCCTGTGCTCTAGTGCCTCAGAGCAGCAACTATGGAAGCCCTTGTGCCCTAGAGCCCGAGTTCCACAACAAGAAGCCTGCTCACCTCAACTACAGAGTAGACCCCACTCCCTGAAACTAGAGAAGAGCCTGTAGTAGCACTGAAAACCCAGAATGGCCAAAAATAAATAAATAAGAATTATTTTAAAAAAAAAAGAAGTAAATTAAAAATGATGATTAGGGTAGACATGCAAAATATGGAATAAGAGATCAAGGTCTCCTGTGGTTCTGGGAGCTCTTGGGATTAAAAGGACACTTCATGGGCAGAGGGCTCAGAGCCATAGTCCTTTGGCAGACTCAGGAATACTCAGATACAGTCCATTTCTTTAAACACACTGCATAAGGAAAGCTGAAGTCATGATGCCAATTGATCATATGAGAGAATAGTGTGTACGTGTGAGCTCAGCTATGTCCGAGTCTTTGAGACTCCATGGACTGTAGCCAGTCAGGCTCTTCTGTCCATGGGATTTTCCAGGCAGGAATACTGAGGTGGGTTGTCATTTCATCCTCCAGGGGATTTTTCTGACCCAGGAATCAAACCCGTGTCTCTTTCATTCACTGCATTGGCAGGCAGATTCTTTACCATTGAGCCACCTGGAAATCATGAACAAACGGAGGTGGGGCTATGCACAACTTAATACTATGATCATTTTGATTAAAGCTATACCATCATGTCAAGGCTCTGGGGTATCCCCTCAACTTTGGGTACTATCTTGCATCTTTCTATTCCATTCAAGGCTGGGGCTTATTCACAGAGTGACTAGGCACAAACTTGAATGGGGCTGGGATACTGGGATTTGTGATTATTCTATTATATATTATAGAATATATCTCTTACTGAGAGTTACAGCTTTGATAATAAAATGTAAGAAGCCTGAAACCACCACATTTGCAACAAATGGATCATAGGAATAATTTCATTATGACCATATTCAGTCCATGAATACTCTTACCTTATTACCATTCTGGGATTTAATAAATTCAGATATAAGATTAGGTGTTTAGATTTATTTTAAAAAATACAGCTGTAATCAAGTATTACTGTTCTAAGTAAGTTCTGAAAATACACTAGGAAAAGAAAATTTAATCAAGAAAGAGCAACAAGCCCCATGTTAAATATTTTCCTTATGGTTTTGCTAAATTCCTCAAGGTTGTCTCATTACTATGACTCAGGCATTGACAATGTCTAGGTGTTTCCAGGAGTGTTAACAGGAACTGTGAGAGTCAGTGGATTATCTACTTGGGTAATGTGGCAATGAGTTGTTGTTCTGGGAACAATCATTAACTGAATGAATGACTATTTAGTTTCATATTTATTGCTTGCCTACTATGTGTTAAGCAGGAGATGATAACATAATGAAAAGACAGGGAACCTTGTCTAAAGGACACGTTTGTGCTTACTCTTAAATGTACTTTTACCTAATTGAGATCAGTAGGTATATATTTCTGTGTTCTACTAATTTTTTCTAGATTTACGGTTGTATTTGTGGATGAAGCTCAGTCACTATTTCAAAAAAAGGTGCACTGCTTTGAGTGATTTTGATGGCTTACCCACCTCCCTTGTACAGCGTGCACCCCAACTGCTGAGGCCTGGCTGCTAACAGTTCACAGCTGCTCCCTTCCCCTGATCATCACCTGTGGCCAAATGGGAGCCAAGTCAACCGAGTGTTGCTGGTGTTTTAGTTGCTAAGTTGTGTCTGACTCTTGCAATCCCATGGAATATAGCTTGGCAGGCTCCTCTGTCCATAGGATTCTCCAGGCAAGAATACTGGAGTGGGTAGCCACTCCCTTCTCTAGAGGATCTTCCCCACCCAGCAAATGAACCCAGGTCTCCTGCATTGCAGGCAGATTCTTTTCTTTTCTTTTTTAAAAAATTTTATTTATTTATTTATTTTTGGATATCCTGGGCTTTCAGTGCTGCCACAGGGTCTTCTCTAGTTTCAGGGAGTGGGGGCTACTCTCCAGTAGAGGTGAGCAGACTTCTTGTTGTGGTAACTCCTCTTGTTGTGGAACTTGGGCTCTAGGGCACACAGGATTCAGTAGCTGTGGCACATGGGCTCAATAGTTGTATCTCTGAGGCTCTAGAACACAGGCTCAATAGTTGTGGCTCACAGGCTTAGTAGCTCTGCAGTACATGGGATCTTCCCAGGATCAGGGATCAAACCCGTGTCTCCTGCATTGGCAGGTGAACTGTTCACCACTGAGTCATCAGGGAAGCCTGCAGGCAGTTTCTTTACCTACTGATCTATGAGGGAACTGAGTGGTAATCCACCTATTTTCCCCTCTGCTGTCTTGCCTGCCCAGTGATTGACTGACACAAAGATACAGAAAACTGCCTTCTTGCATTCAGAAGTGACTACCCCTGTGGTCCCCTTTCAAGATCTCCTGTTGGTGGAATGCCCCTGCTTCCCTCGGGCTCCTCCTGAGAGTATTCCCTTCATACTCTTTTTTCATAAAAATCCCCACCCCAGTTTCCAACCAAGCACTGAAATATGTACAAATAATATATTAAAAATGTATACATACACAAGTTTTGGATTCCCAAGTAGAGACATTTGGGTGTATATTTCAGGCATGTAAAAACAGTGCTTTTTCTGTTCTTGTTGCTTTTGCCTAACTTGAATATTTGAAGCTGAGGATTCAGTCCAAACATTATTTGTGCTGAAAATGTACTCAACTATTGAATCATTGTTGATTTGCTGTCTATGAAACTATCCTACAGAGGTAGATTTCAATTAGATTGGAGAATTATGGAGAGATGAGTTTTTTAAATTCTGGAAAGAGTTTATTTTGACATTTCTAACTGGAGTTTCAGTCTCCTCTTGGCATGGTAAACATATGCCTCTAATTTGCTCGAATAGTTTCTTTATCAATTATCTTGCCTTTTAGGCATTCTCAAGCTGAGAGTCTCAGGGACAGATGAAGCAGCTTCTGTCTAAAACAGCAGGAATCTGCACCCAGAAGCCAACCTCTTCTCTCTGCTCCTGTGGATTATTAGGGTTATATTTTGCTGATTTTCTTTACTGTCCTCTATACTTGGAAAAACCTCTCTCTTCATTATGAGATTTCACCTCCTTTTCTCCTTCCTTTTCCACTTGTGGAGAGACGGTGAGTAAAGAATGCCAGCTCTGGGGTCTGACTGCCTGAGTTGAATGCTTCTTCCAACGCTCTGGCTCTTAGAGCAAGTCCCTGAATCACCATGAATTGGCTTTCCTTGTCTGTAAAAACATTTTATGTAAGGATGTGATGAGTTAATACATGTAAGACATTTATAGTGCCTGACACTTGGCAGTTGCTCATAAATGTTAGTTGACATTTATTAATAGCCTTGTAATTAATCTGACTCTACCCAAGTCATTCGAAGGGCCACAAAGATGGGATTAACTCTTGGCTGCACAGGGGAGAAAAGACAGCTCCTGGGGAACTCAGAGGCCCCACATTTGGAGGGGACCTCATTTTCCCATCCTCTTCTTTGCCTCTAAATTTCATGCTGTCCCATGCCCACCTTCGTCTGAGGAAGAATCTCCCAAAGCACGTGTCTTGACTCCACAGCTCAGGTCCTGTGTGGGACTCCCAGGGGCCATGACATTTTTTTTTTTTTTTTGGCCACTTCTATTGGTCTTTCATTTATCTATTTACATCCATCTTTGTTCTCTGGCCTGTGTGGGCCTCCCATTGCAGTGGCCTCTCTCGCTGAAGAGCACTGGCTCCGGGTGCATGTGCTCCAGAGCTCCTGCTTGGTAGTTGGACACATCGGTCCAGCCACTCCACAGCACTTGGGATCTTCCCATGCCAGGAATCAAACCTGTGCCCCTTGCACTGCAAGGCGGTGTCCTTGCCCACTGGATCACCAGGGAAGCCCCTGACATGTTCTATGAGGTGTGTTCTTCACAATTCCAACCCCAGCCCTCAAGCCCTTGACACATTGACTCTAAATGGGGACAGAGACCTCTTTACATTTGGAAAAATATTCTTTTTTTGTTTATGGCAACTAAGTCAACTAAGTTTTGTCTTGACTAGTGATACTTACTAAACTGTTTAGGTACCAGATTATTTTCAGGTTGAATATTTCCCTCTATCCTTAATTTGAGTCTAAATTTAAGCATGATTTACCTCAAAACTGAGAAAATAGTTTTAAGAAACAGAAAATATCATATAGTTGAAGAGAACCAGAACATTTACGCAAATAAGTATTTCAATTAACATATGCTCTATAAAAAAGAGAATACTTCATAGCTAATAAGCAAAATAGGTTATTTTCCTTTCCCCTTTCTTTGTAAATAAACCCTTTTTTTTCCCTCTGATAATAAAAGCTATGCATTGGCATTGAAGGCAATTTAGAAAACAGAATAAAGAAGAGACGTTAATTACCCACAATCGCATGATGACATGTAGTGGGACACTTTTAATACTTTTGTAACTTCATTGAATTAGGAAAAAACACTATTATTTCATTTCTTTTCTGAACTTCCATTGTGTATAAGTTAATTCCTATTATTTTTAAAGCAATATAAAATATAGCTGAAGTGTGCGAAAAACTTAAAAGTTTAAAATTGTTGTGTAGATGGGGGTAATTATTAAATACAAACCAATGTGCTTTAAAGAGTTTTCAAAATCTTTGTTCTGGAAGGAAGAATAAAGGGAAAGGACACTGTGCCCTAATCTCCTTTTTTAAATAAGAACACCAGCCAGATTCGATTAGGATTTACCCCAGAGACCTCATTTAACCTTAAATACCTCTTTATAGGCCTTGTCTCCAAATATAGTCACATTCTGACTTATTGGGGTTTAGGATTTCAACAATGCAACTCAGGACAAAACTGCTGATTAAAACAAGATGTTGCATTTCTAGATTTCAAGAATATGAATCTCTTTCCTCCTCAGTTAGAAAGAATTGAAGGTCTTGCAAGGCACCCTTGTTGTAGCTCTCTGATCTTGAAAGGCTTGGATCACAGTCTGGATTTGTGTATGTGTGAGTTTTCTCTTTTGGATCAAATATACTGTGTTTATTGAAGGTTTCCCCAAAAAATGACAATGGATATTTCCTCTTGTAATCCTTCTTGTCAAAATTGTAATTAATTTTGGAGTCATATTTACTCATACCAATCATTTTATTATTTTAATAACGAGAAGAGAAACCAAGGCCCAGGGATTTTATATGCTTTGTTCAAGATCACATGCTTCCTTAGTTCTCTCTTTTGTTGAATTGTCCTGTCAATGATACCTGCATTGGCCTCTCTATTTTTCTGAGAAAGTTACACAGATTCTGATCTTTCTGATAGTGCATGTGAGTAGATTTTCCTGGAAATGAGATGTGGATCTTCTATCTCCTGTCGTCATAATTTTTTAAGATTAACTTTGTCAATATCCATTCTACTATACCTTGACAATTTCATTTTCTGAGAATTTGGCATTGCCTTGTATGATCTAAAGCTGATGGGTGCATTTAGAGTTATAATTTTGAGAACAATCATGGGGACATTTATATTCAAGCAGTTTCTTTGTGAAATGCGTCCCTGACATTGCTGGGTTCCAGCCAGAGTTAAATAGATTACTATGCAACAGAATTTAACAAACTCCCAGGCAAAGAGTCAGCATCTAATTGAACTAATGAAACAGTATAGTTGGGTGAGAAATACACTGACCATCATCTAATTGAACTAATGAAACAGTGCAGATAAATGAGAAATATATTTACCATGCCAAAAATGTCAGCATAATCTCTGAACAGAATTCCGGAAAGCTCAAAATACTCCAAAATTTCCAAAGTTATTCAGGGAAAGCTCATTAGTCTTGGGCTCAGCACTGTAGAGTTAAAGTCAATTATCATTACTAAAATAATTTAATCGGGACAACATTGACTCAATTCCTGCAGTTTGGCTCTCACTTTATTATTGTCTTTTTATTGCTAAAACCAATCTTGAAAGAAAAGATGTTAGGTTACCTAGAGTATAGTTGAGTTTACCATGGACTTCTGGTAACTGTTTTTTGGGTATCTAGAAATAGACATTATCTTTTTCTTTTTTATTGCAGTATAATTAACATACAAAATTATATCAGTTATAGGTGAACAAAACAGTGGTCCAACATTTATATACATGATGAATTGATTACATGATGATTCTAGTAATCTGTCACTGCAAAGTTATTGCGATATTATTGACTATACTCCCTATATGACATCATATTTACTCATACCAATCATTTTATTATTTTAATAACGAGAAGAGAAACCAAGGCCCAGGGATTTTATATGCTTTGTTCAAGATCACATGCTTCCTTAGTTCTCTTTTGTTGAATTGTCCTGTCAATGATACCTGCATTGGCCTCTCTATTTTTCTGAGAAAGTTACACAGATTCTGATCTTTCTGATAGTGCATGTGAGTAGATTTTCCTGGAAATGAGATGTGGATCTTCTATCTCCTGTCGTCATAATTTTTTAAGATTAACTTTGTCAATATCCATTCTACTATACCTTGACAATTTCATTTTCTGAGAATTTGGCATTGCCTTGTATGATCTAAAGCTGATGGGTGCATTTAGAGTTATAATTTTGAGAACAATCATGGGGACATTTATATTCAAGCAGTTTCTTTGTGAAATGCGTCCCTGACATTGCTGGGTTCCAGCCAGAGTTAAATAGATTACTATGCAACAGAATTTAACAAACTCCCAGGCAAAGAGTCAGCATCTAATTGAACTAATGAAACAGTATAGTTGGGTGAGAAATACACTGACCATCATCTAATTGAACTAATGAAACAGTGCAGATAAATGAGAAATATATTTACCATGCCAAAAATGTCAGCATAATCTCTGAACAGAATTCCGGAAAGCTCAAAATACTCCAAAATTTCCAAAGTTATTCAGGGAAAGCTCATTAGTCTTGGGCTCAGCACTGTAGAGTTAAAGTCAATTATCATTACTAAAATAATTTAATCGGGACAACATTGACTCAATTCCTGCAGTTTGGCTCTCACTTTATTATTGTCTTTTTATTGCTAAAACCAATCTTGAAAGAAAAGATGTTAGGTTACCTAGAGTATAGTTGAGTTTACCATGGACTTCTGGTAACTGTTTTTTGGGTATCTAGAAATAGACATTATCTTTTTCTTTTTTATTGCAGTATAATTAACATACAAAATTATATCAGTTATAGGTGAACAAAACAGTGGTCCAACATTTATATACATGATGAATTGATTACATGATGATTCTAGTAATCTGTCACTGCAAAGTTATTGCGATATTATTGACTATACTCCCTATGCTGCACATGACATTCCTGTGAATTATTGTAACTGCAAGTGTGTGCTCTTAATTCTCTTCACCTATTTTGCCCAACCCTGCACCTCCTCCACTCTAGTTACCACCAGTTTGTTCTCTGTATTTATAAGTCTGTTTCCATTTGTCTTGTACGTTGTTGGTAGTTCCTTCCCAGTATATCTTACTATTTGTGTGCATATGTACAGAATGGATAATTTCTGTGCACCTGCATGCTAAATTGCTTCAGTCATGTTTCACTCTTTGTGACCCTATGAGTTATAGATCCCCAGAATTTCCATGAGATTCTCTAGGCAAGAATACTGAAGTTGGTTGCCATACCTTCCTCCAGCAGATTTTACTGACCCTGGAAAAAACTTGTATCCCTTACATCTCCTGCATTGGCAGGTGAGTTCTTTACCACTAGCATCCCCTGGATAATTTTTAGGACTTATGAATTAAGGAGAGACATCTAGACTTCAGAAAAAGATTATCCATGAAAATTAAAATCAAAGATACATCAATAGCCTATAAAGCCTTGAGTCAGAAGTAGTTTGGGGGAATATGAAAGAAGGTGGTTGAGTGAAAGTTATTGGTGAGTTCCTAGATTTACTCAGGCATGAGTAGGACCTGAAGATAGAAGAAATTAGCTCTGGTAAGTAGCTAGGAAATTCATTTGGGGGAGCTAAACCTGGAGTGAGAGCAGAGTAGCTTTAAAATGGGAATACAAGTTCCTTGGGAACAGAGGGGGAGAAAATTCTTGCCATTGGTTAAGGAACTTTGTTTCTAGTTTTCCCTACAGTTGTAATGGAAAAACAAAAAGAAACCACTTTTTTTTTTTTTTTTTAGGTAAGAAATGAATTTATTCAGATTCAGAGAAAGCACATTCCATAGACAGAGTATGGGCCATTGGAGAGCGAATTCAGAGACCCCGAAAACATGGCGTTCCTAGCTTTTATAGGATGGGTAACTCCATACACTAATGAGTGGGAGGATTATTCCAGCTCCCTTATAGAAGTGGTGGGCCTGTCATGGCTCCTCTGGGAGTCACTTAGCTTGCTGAGGATCAAGGTCTGGTCTGCCATCTTGGACTCATTTGATTCTAATGGGTTTATGCTGTGTCTTTGGGCCTTTATTGTGCCCAACCCTGCACCTCCTCCACTCTAGTTACCACCAGTTTGTTCTCTGTATTTATAAGTCTGTTTCCATTTGTCTTGTACGTTGTTGGTAGTTCCTTCCCAGTATATCTTACTATTTGTGTGCATATGTACAGAATGGATAATTTCTGTGCACCTGCATGCTAAATTGCTTCAGTCATGTTTCACTCTTTGTGACCCTATGAGTTATAGATCCCCAGAATTTCCATGAGATTCTCTAGGCAAGAATACTGAAGTTGGTTGCCATACCTTCCTCCAGCAGATTTTACTGACCCTGGAAAAAACTTGTATCCCTTACATCTCCTGCATTGGCAGGTGAGTTCTTTACCACTAGCATCCCCTGGATAATTTTTAGGACTTATGAATTAAGGAGAGACATCTAGACTTCAGAAAAAGATTATCCATGAAAATTAAAATCAAAGATACATCAATAGCCTATAAAGCCTTGAGTCAGAAGTAGTTTGGGGGAATATGAAAGAAGGTGGTTGAGTGAAAGTTATTGGTGAGTTCCTAGATTTACTCAGGCATGAGTAGGACCTGAAGATAGAAGAAATTAGCTCTGGTAAGTAGCTAGGAAATTCATTTGGGGGAGCTAAACCTGGAGTGAGAGCAGAGTAGCTTTAAAATGGGAATACAAGTTCCTTGGGAACAGAGGGGGAGAAAATTCTTGCCATTGGTTAAGGAACTTTGTTTCTAGTTTTCCCTACAGTTGTAATGGAAAAACAAAAAGAAACCACTTTTTTTTTTTTTTTTTAGGTAAGAAATGAATTTATTCAGATTCAGAGAAAGCACATTCCATAGACAGAGTATGGGCCATTGGAGAGCGAATTCAGAGACCCCGAAAACATGGCGTTCCTAGCTTTTATAGGATGGGTAACTCCATACACTAATGAGTGGGAGGATTATTCCAGCTCCCTTATAGAAGTGGTGGGACTGTCATGGCTCCTCTGGGGAGTCACTTAGCTTGCTGAGGATCAAGGTCTGGTCTGCCATCTTGGACTCATTTGATTCTAATGGGTTTATGCTGTGTCTTTGGGCTATGTCATTCTTTTCAAAAATTGTGCCCTGCCCCTTTCCCTCCTAACCCTTACATTCCCCCTTCCCATATTCTTATGGGAGGCAGAAAGGCAAAGGTCCGTCTTCTGGGCTTCCCTGGTGGTCCAGTGGGTAAGGACACTGTCTTGCAGTGCAAGGGGTGCTGGTTGGATCCCTGGCCTGGAAGGATCCCACGTGCTGTGGAGTGGCTGGACCGATGTGGCCAATTCCGGAGCCAGAGCTCTGGAGCACATGCGCCCAGAGCAGGTGCTCTGTGACAACAGAGGCCACTGTGATGGGAGGCCCACATGGGCCAAAGAACAAAGATGGATGAAAATAAATAAATGAAAGACCAATAGAAGTGGCCCGCCCACCCCTTCCCTCCCCAACCCCCTCCCTGCCTCAAAAAAAAAAAATTTTAAAAAAAAGTCCGTCTTCTGTAATTGCTACAAGGCTGAGCATGGGCATTGACCCTGCCTATCAGGGAGTAAAAATCTCTTGAGTACCTGATCTAGGGACCCCAGGAGCAGAGCAGCTCCTAATTTTAATCCATATAGGCTAAAATTTTTACATAGCATCATCTTGATGTAGAATGGTTGTTTGTAATTGGTTCTTTAGCCTTCCTATGGATCTTCTTGATGATTAGGCACGTTTTGTACTAACACCAGGGTATAAATATATCTATAAATGACAAAAGACTTAAAAGGCATGGTTAAACATCTGATTATAGTGTATGATAAAGGTGGGTTACAATAACCAGAATTACAAACAAACAATTGCATTTAACTTAACATACTAAATAATCTTACCTTTTTTTTTTTTGCCGTACCACAGGGACCCCATAAAACATCCCAAAGTTACTTTTTAGTCAGATAAAGTCATAAGTCACTGTGAGACAACACTAATTTTCTAACTGAAACTGTATAAAGATCCCTACAGTAAGTACAAATCACTTGAAGGCAAAGAAATTTACCACAATTTGTCAAAGCATAATCTGTTTGTCAAAACCAGAATTTTAGGAATACTTTGGAGGGAGAGACCAAATCTAGTCTGGTCTTAACCCATCTCTATTGAAATCCATTACCCAACTCAACTAAGTCATGATCACGAATAACTCTTTGTCTATATTAATCACGCCAACAAACTTAAACTACTTTTAATACCAGTCATCAGTTTTGTCTTGAATATAGTCCAGATAACATTAGCCTGAAAGTCATTTTGGCCAGATTATTCTGTAAACATGTGTCACATGGTTTGGTAAACTGGGGTACCATTTTTTTCATCCCAAAACAATATTTGCAGTAAATTCTCAGGTACTTTAAATCTATAATGGGTACTTTCATATAAAGCCTTGATTGCTTTCTATTGTTGAGCTTGTGGAATTATAATCCTTTTACCTAACATACACTATCTTTGACTTAGTAACCACCTAATTTTAGCATAATTTTCTTTCTTGGTATACCAGGGCTGTGATATTCCTTTTGTCAAGTCTAGAACTTTTAAAACTGCCTGTATTTTATCTGTTGGCATGGAAGTTGTTTTCTTTGATTTTAGGCCATCTTGTTGATTTCCCTTTCTAATTTCAGACACGGGAATCTGAGACTGATGTCTCTTACAGTGAACAATGGCTATTTCTTGAGCACCTTGTTTAGTAACCATTGGTTGGACATCTTTGGTCAGGCCTTCAGCCTCAATATTCCACATTTTAGGTTATCTTAAGGCTTCTAGCTCAACCTAAGATTCAATCTGTCCCTTTTGCTTTTTGTTAGAATCATTTGGCAGTGAGGGTGGTTCCATTTCTCCTCCACAGACAGAGTGGCCCCTAACTCAGTTACTAAGTTTCTTCCCATTAAAGGGATTTTACAATTAGGCACAAACAGAAATGACTGTAAAAACAGCTGTCCATTAGCATTGCACAAAACAGGCTCCAGGATAGTGTGTCCCTGTTTCTTTCTTGACAACCCCATTACATATTCCTTATGACTGTTAAGGTTTCCAATCCTTTGGGTTAAGACTGAACAGGTTGCACCAGTGCCTACAAGAAATTCTATCAAATGGCCAGCCACATCAATGACCACTCGAGGTTGGACGTTAGTTATGTAGATAGTATTTTTAGGCAGAGCCACTTGGGCCTTGGGCCACATTGGTCTTCTGATGGCAAAACCATAATGGCTGAGGCCCCCTGCCATCACTCTCTGGCATCTGGGGCATTCCCTCTGTCAATGCCCTGACTGTTTGCAAAGGTTCACCCCCGTGCCCCTTTGTTAAACTACTTTTAATATTTTTCATGTCCAGATAACATTAGCCTGAAAGTCATTTTGGCCAGATTATTCTGTAAACATGTGTCACATGGTTTGGTAAACTGGGGTACCATTTTTTTCATCCCAAAACAATATTTGCAGTAAATTCTCAGGTACTTTAAATCTATAATGGGTACTTTCATATAAAGCCTTGATTGCTTTCTATTGTTGAGCTTGTGGAATTATAATCCTTTTACCTAACATACACTATCTTTGACTTAGTAACCACCTAATTTTAGCATAATTTTCTTTCTTGGTATACCAGGGCTGTGATATTCCTTTTGTCAAGTCTAGAACTTTTAAAACTGCCTGTATTTTATCTGTTGGCATGGAAGTTGTTTTCTTTGATTTTAGGCCATCTTGTTGATTTCCCTTTCTAATTTCAGACACGGGAATCTGAGACTGATGTCTCTTACAGTGAACAATGGCTATTTCTTGAGCACCTTGTTTAGTAACCATTGGTTGGACATCTTTGGTCAGGCCTTCAGCCTCAATATTCCACATTTTAGGTTATCTTAAGGCTTCTAGCTCAACCTAAGATTCAATCTGTCCCTTTTGCTTTTTGTTAGAATCATTTGGCAGTGAGGGTGGTTCCATTTCTCCTCCACAGACAGAGTGGCCCCTAACTCAGTTACTAAGTTTCTTCCCATTAAAGGGATTTTACAATTAGGCACAAACAGAAATGACTGTAAAAACAGCTGTCCATTAGCATTGCACAAAACAGGCTCCAGGATAGTGTGTCCCTGTTTCTTTCTTGACAACCCCATTACATATTCCTTATGACTGTTAAGGTTTCCAATCCTTTGGGTTAAGACTGAACAGGTTGCACCAGTGCCTACAAGAAATTCTATCAAATGGCCAGCCACATCAATGACCACTCGAGGTTGGACGTTAGTTATGTAGATAGTATTTTTAGGCAGAGCCACTTGGGCCTTGGGCCACATTGGTCTTCTGATGGCAAAACCATAATGGCTGAGGGCCCCCCTGCCATCACTCTCTGGCATCTGGGGCATTCCCTCTGTCAATGCCCTGACTGTTTGCAAAGGTCACATTGACAGCAGTCCTTCTTCCAGTGCCCCTTTTGTCCACACAGGTTACACTGGCCTTGTATGGGTACCCACGGGCCTAGTGGTCTTCTGGGACTAGATTGGCCCAGAGAGGCAGCCTCCTAGTTGGTTGTTTTCTTGAGCAGACAAAGCCATTGTAATCATTTGGGTCTTTTGTATGTTTCTCTGGGTGCACTCAGCCTTTTCAGCCATATCTGTATTATTAAAAACCGAATAAGCCAATTGGAGTAAATCATTCATTGGGGTCTGAGGACCAGCACTTGTTTTCTAAATTTTGTGCCTGATGTCTGGGGCAGACTGGGCTATGAAATACATAGCCAAAAGGGCCTGTCACTCTGGGGAGGAGGGATCCATGTTTGTATATTTCCTAAAAGCCTCCAGTAATCTACCTTGAAAGCCTGCAGGATTTTCATCCTGTGCCTCTTGGACCTCTTTCACCTTTTCATAATTAACAGGTTTCATTCTAAATTTTTTCATGCCCTCTATTAAACAGTTAATCATATGATCCCATCTGTCTCTATCAGCAGAGTTCTGCTGGTAATTCCATTTCCGGTTTGTCTCAGGAACAGCCTCATTCCCCACCCTGTGCACTGCATGATCTTGTCTCAGCTGTTAGTTGATTGACTTGACCTCTGGCCGCTAGTATTACACCCAGTATTACATCAGTATTACATCCTCCAGGGTGCAGCAGTGGGATAGTGCAATCTGTAAGTCTTTTCAAGTGAGATCAGAAGACCTCACTAGTCTGACAAATTCTTTTGTAAAACATTCAGGATCCTCAGAAAAACTTTCCAACTTGTCTTCTGCCATACTTAGATCAGACATTGAGAAAGGTACATGGACTCTTGTTTTTTTTTTTTTTTAAAGATTTATTTATTTATTTACTTTTGGGCGGGGGTCGGGTTGGGGAGGGAGGGGAGTGGGCGGGCCACTTCTATTGGTCTTTCATTTCTCTATTTTCATTCGTCTTCGTTCTTTGGCTCCTGTGGGCCTCCCATCGTGGTGGCGTCTGTTGTTGCAGAGCACTGGCTCTGGGTGCACACGCTCCGGAGTTCCGGCTTGGTGATTGGACACATCAGTCCAGCCACTCCACGGCACATGGGATCTTCCCAGGCCAGGGCTCAAACCAGCGCCCCTTGCACTGCAAGGCAGTGTCCTTACCCACTGGACCACCAAGGGAAGCCCTCTTGTTTTTTGATTTTTTTACCATGAACCTTTTTCAGAGGCAAAACTGTAGGGGCAGTTGGTTGGTAACTTATATTATCGCCAATGCTAGCTGAGCTAAAGATGGGCCCCTTGGGTAACTCAGGGCACAAAGCAGTTCCTGAGTATGGGTGGGACTTCTTCTCTTTCCTAGCTGTGTCATGCCCAGAGACAATGGTGCCTCCCAGTAGGTGGGGAGTAGCTCCAGCAGCTCCTAGCAGAGAATTTAACATGTGAATGGCCCCATAGGGTCCATCAGTTACATTTCCTAACAGAGCTACACACATCTTAAATTCTTTTTGAATCTCGTTGTCTAGATAGAAGACCATGAAAATTTGAACATATGGAAGTTCCCTCCACCTAAACTTCCTTTTACAATATAAATCTAATAGTAATATCATATCATAATTCAGGCACCAATTTAGTGGCCATTTTTCTGGCTTCCTAACTCAGATTGTGGCCAAACATGATTACATAACCTAATAAGTTTCTTTCTTTTTTTTCAATTCCAGTAGTTTGAATCTTTCCCAGTCCTGGAGGATATGACCCGGAGGGTATTGCAAACCACTCTTAATAATATAGAAAATTAACAATTATATCATTTGTGGGGGAGAAGATTTTACCTTATATACACTAAAATATAATAATTTTTCTGAGATAATTGTGGAGGACGCATTTCAAAAAACCATAGAATGACAAAAATTGCAAAGCACACTAAAATTTCAAGATGTATATTTAAATTTTTTCTGAAGTTTTGCCTAAAGCATAAAAATATCCAATGACTTTATGTCATTCTACTGTTTGAAATTCTTAGAACCTGGAAGTTCACACATTACTCACACTTTACTCACACATTAGTATGTTGGGTGGAAAACACTAGACTGGGTGTAGCTCTAGATAAGAATTTGCAGACCAAAACTGACCAAGGTAATCTGTGGAACTAGATATCTAGTAACTTAGTGGAGACTTTGGAAAGCATTGCCAAGTAGACCTCAGATAGTGCCCTATTTTTCTATTCTGTTCCCCATCAGTTTTACTCCTCAAGTTTAATAATGTTCTCCTTGGGAGTACTCACAATGGCTTGGGGTGATGGTCCAGAGGGGTGGGATGGGGAGAACGGGGTGGGGTGGGGGTGGGGACCAGGGATATGTATATGACTGATCTGGGAACATACATGCCTGTAAACAACAAAACTGTAAAACTCTGTAAAACCTTTAAGATAAAGAATAAAAAAAATCCTGCTCTCCTTGGGCACGAGAGAGTCTGTCTCTTTATTATTTTCATCCGATCTCACCTTAATCTAATCTTTGTGTTCCCTCACTATAATTTAAAAGACAATCATGATGAAGAAGGATTTGTAAACTATGTCATAAAAGGAAATTGTAACCTGACTTTATTATTAGAAGCTTTAGGCAATACATAGAAATGAGCTTCAAACAACCAAGGGGATGACACATAGCACAGGGAGCAGATGCATTTTCTTTTGGACAAAAGATGAAACCAAGATCACTTGATAGAAAATTTAGTGATGTTGACTTTTGTCAGTTTATATATATTTTGTAAAACAAGGGAAGTTATTTCAGGGAAGATTATTGACCTATTTCTAAGTGAGTTTAGTGATAGACTAGATTCCTAAGGAATATTGTAGGGGAAATTCTCTTTTAAATGGGAGTATTGAACTGAGGATCAAATAAAGCTTTTCCAGCTCTAAGATTCTCTGAGAGTTGAGTATCAGTAAGGACTCAGATATGATTAAGCTGTATTTTCCATGGTCCCAGTAAACAGTTTGATAACCCTAGGGGTGAAGCTAGAGAAAACTGTTGGTGAGACTGGCTTCGGGTGGAAATTGTCATGTCTGAGGAGGAAGGGCATAGCATTATGGAATGCTATAGGGAACGTGGCTTAGCGATTGAACCCAGAGGTGAGGCCCGATGGGAGGGGAGTGAAGTCAGGAGATTGATGGATTGGAGGATATTTTGAGGATTCTACCTCTTTCAGTTTCAATAACCTTGAGCTTCCTGGGAGGAAAAAAAAGACATTACTTGTTGAGTTAATAACAGTTAAGGATTGAGTTTTTTATTATTGCAATGAGTGTAGTTGCATAGCGCTGTTTGGCAGGGATTTATAAAGGTGAAAAACAGGTAGATTCTTAGAACTTCTTCATTCAAGGATGGGGAGTGTGTCTCAGATATCTTAGTTGATCCACATGTCATAAATGTTTTTGCCCATTTCACCAATAACAGCTAATTTCTAAGATGAGTAACAAGGCCATACATTTTAGTTAGGAAGGAATGTGTCTGATATTCAGTATGATAATTGCCAAAGTGTCAATAGTTGATTAGCACAGGATAAAAGAAATAATTATAATGGCAACTTCTAGAGTATGGACCTTTTTGATATGTTAGTTGACCACTCTGTGCAGTGTGTTCTTCACTAGGGCAACTGCCTCTAGACTTAAACTTTGTTTTAACCAACTTCTGGAAATATATTATCATGTAGTCCATGTTGAAGTATTTAGAAGTCCATTAGAGTCACTCATATCAACTTCAAACCTTACAAGTGGTTCTCTGGAGACTATTGTTGGAGGTTAAGGATATAGCTTAAGGTGCTCTTCCTGTATTTTTTTCCCATCAATGTAAGAGGAAGGGACAAACTCGGATTTCTAAACTGTGGAGATTATGTTCTCATTCAGAGGACCTTGCTGTATTCCTCCATCTAACCATTTATCTGTAGAGTTTGGGGAGTGTAGGAGGGAGGATTATGGCCATACAACTTTTGGTGGAATATCATCAGCAAATAAATTACAGAGGGTAATTGAAATCCACAAGGTAAATGGAACTTGCAAAGTAAAGTGATCACTAATTTTGTCTGTACTTGCAGCCATGCTTTCCTAAGACAGCTGTTTTCTGGCTCAGCATCTGGGCTTATTCTCAGAATGTTAGCTCTCCATGCAGTCGCACTGCTTGTGCAGTGAAGTCTGCCCTTAGGATAAAGAAAAGGAGAAAAAGAAGAAATAAAAAGAAACCCTCCATTCTCCCCAACACTGTGGGAAACAAGAGCCTAATTCCCCATTTCCCTTGCTAGAGTGAAAGTTTCCTCTTAGATTTTGGGTGTGTGCTACAAGACTGGCAGTAGTACTGCTGCCACAGCACTGCCATTTTGAGATTGGGGTTAGCCTTAGGGAAGGTCAGGTGATGAAACGAGAGAGGAAAAAGGGGGAGTCTCTGCATGCCCATTAGCATGCAGAGGACTTTGTTGCTGATTCTCTAGCTAGAGATAGTGTTTTCCTGGAGTTTCCACTGTTTCAGCCTGTTGCACAGTTCCAGGACTTGGTCCACTTTGGGATGAAAACCTAGAGATAAATGAGGATATATACTTCTGGTCATTTTTTGTGTTTTGATTTTTCTTCTTAGTTGTTTTTCTACTGTTTAATTTTCAGAGTTTTCAGGTAGTTGATTTTTTGTTCTCTTGGAATGCATGGTTCTACTCTGTTAGGAGAGAGAGTTCATACTAGACTTAGTCAGGCTTCCCAGGTGGTGCTCATGGTAAAGAATCTACCTGTCAATGTCATAGATATGAGTTGTAGGTTTGATCCCTGGGTGGGGAAATTTCCCTGGAGGAGGGCACATGACACACTCCAGTATTCTTGCCTGAAAAATTCCATCGATAGAAGAACCTGTTGGGCTATATTCCATAGGGTCGCAAAGAATTGGACACAGCTCAAGTGACTTAGCATGGCATGGCAGGTTTACTCCATCTTGGTTGGTACTGGAAATCAGCAATTTTTTCTAAAAGGTAAATTGTTACAGTAGAACCAGTACTGTAAATCCTGAGAGTTGTTCCCTGTCCCCACTTTTTTTTTTTGTTATGTAGGTTTCTGATTTGAAGCTTTGACTATAAGGTATCTATTTCAAAGTCTCTCTTTCCTCTGTTTCTGGAATACAGTGCCAGTCATAGGACTGGTAATGAGCTGGGCCACCTCCCCCAGTGATGTTCCTTTGTTTTAGAGATCTTGATTGATTTGGATAGCTGAAATTTGTGCAACTTTTTAAAAAATTCTCTTTCAGAGTTTTAAATCCCCACTCTTATGTTTTAAGTTCACCAATAAAGAATGAATTCTTGAATTCCTTGTCCCCACTTTGACCACAACAAAAGCAGAGACCCAGACTTTTATGCACTCCCTCTCTCACTTTCTACCTGTATCCTCCTCACTGTGTGATGCCAGATGTGCTGTGTTACTTCTTGATTTTGTGAAAAAAAAAAAGTTTAATTTTTTTCATGGGTTTCTGATCATTGTTTCTAAATGGTGCCTTGCAATTATAATAAGAAACACAAGGGATGGTTCAGCCACAACATTGCTTATTGACAGGCTGAGACCAGCTTTCCCCACCATTCTGGGTTGCTATTACGATTGTTGGTAATTATTCCTATTTTAGTGATCAAGACTATACCTTAATTCAGATGCAAAGTGTCACCCTTGGAGTTGAAATTCATATATCAGCAGTAAACTAAGTTTTACGAACTTCTACAGACAGCCAGAAGGGTGATGATTAAAACACTGGTGATTATATTCAGTTGTTTTGACTTGAATCCTGCTTCTTCCATTTGCTAGTTCTTTATCCTGGGAAATTCATTTAACTCTTTTAAATCTCAGTTTTCATAATTTCAAGGTGAAAGTGAAGTTATCAGTGATAATCAACCCTATGAAATTTGTTTTAAATTAGTACAACAAATGCAGTATAAATGGATTTCCCAGGTGGTACAGTGGTAAAGAATCAGTCTGCCAATGCAGGAGATACAAGAGGCTGGGATTCAATCCCGGCGTGAGAAAGACCTCCTGGAGGAGGAAATGGAATCCACTCCAGTATTCTTGCCTGGAAAATTTCATGGACAGAGGAGCCTAATTGGTTACAGTCCAGGGAGTCACAAAGAATCAGACATGACTGAGCACACAGTCACCAAAGCGTTAAGAATAATACCTGGAATATTGTAAATTTGGCCATTACCCCTAACATCCTTAGATATCTGTTGAAGACATTTCTTTCCACCATTAGTGTTCTAGTTCAACTTTCAACAGAAAGTTGAAATACTTGAAAACAGTATTATTCAAGGTTCTGAGAACTAGAAAGCAAGCTGTAAAAGCTGTTCAGAGGACAATGCAGTAAGAATTGGAATATCTCCTACCATATATATTAATTAACAAGGATTTCAAGGTCATCAGCGATTTCTGCCCTCCAGTCTACTTAGGAAGGAGGAGAATCCCTGTGATTGGCCATCAGGCTGCAGCCATTCCTTATTGGGAACCCTGAGGAAGTCAGAATGTGATAAACACAGAGTACTGTCGCTGGATAGCTGAAGTGTGTATGAAAGGAATGATTTCAGTGAGTTCAGACTCTAGCATCTTCCCATACTTAGAGAAGCACTAAATTCCCTAACTTAAGATATTTAGTTTTCTTTGAAAAAAGAAACTTAAAGTATCAGTCACTCAGTCATGTCCTGACTCTTTGCAACCCTGTGGACTGTAATCTACCAGGCTCCCCTGTCCATGAAATTCTCCAGGCAAGAATACTGGAGTGGATTGCCATTCCCTTCTCCAGAGGATCTTGCCCACCCAGGGATCAAAGCTAGGTGTTCCACATTGTAGGCAGATTCTTTACCACTGAGCCAACAAGGAAGCTGGTTTTCTTCAAGTCACAAAATACTTTTGATGTACTGACTAGTGACCCATTGTTACAGACTTCTATATAACCTGACTTCTCCTCCCACCTCCTTGGAGCAGTTGTTTCAGGGTTTTCTGAAATGCTGTCTCCTCAGCTTGAAGTCCTAAAAATTCCCACTGAATAAAATAACTCTCAACTTTCAGACTGTGACTATTTTTTTAAGTCAACTGTAGGAGGACTTAAATAATTTTTGCAGCATTTCAAACTCCCTTTTGTGGTTTAGAAAAGAGTTACAGTAGGTAAGTCATAATTTAGACGTAGGCAGAAGGCAAGGGCTTTCTTTCAGTGGTTTTCAGATGTATGGTGCTGCATAGACCCTGATTCTGTAGGCCTAGGGATCTACAGTTTTAACATATATATCCTCATTTTAATAGATAATTCTAGGCACAAACTATAATCCATACCATGTCTATAGCAGTGTGATAAAAATTGGCAATATACTGAGTTGTATTTGAAGTTGAATTGATTCTTCATTTTGTTTTGTTAATGGCATCACATCATATCTCAGAGTACAAGAAATGACCCAAACAGCCCTGCATTCCTGTTAGATTTTCCCATCAACTCTCTGTACCATGTTTAGTGGGAAAAATGTCTCCATAGTAAATGACAAACTTTTAGAGCTCATTCTCTTTGATTTGGGAGCAATATACCTTTTGCTTCAAATTGCACATCCATTGCTGTTATTAGCAGTCTCTCAGTTCTTGTTTCGTATCCCATTGGGACTTCACTCCATCATTGCAAGTGTTGCTTGAGATTCTGATGTGACTAATCACCTCCCTGTATAAATTTGCTCTTCATCTTTTGTTCTGATTTAAAGCACAGAGTATAGACCAAGAGTCAGGAAGACCTATCTGGTGTCTCAATCACCGTTAAGGTGACTTTTGTTCTTAAGTCACTGGCTTAAGGTGAGTCAAGGTGATATGAGTTGCCATTTTACAAAAGGACATTATTAATCATTTATAGAATGGTATTCTTTTTATTTTTGAGTTGTGCAGTTCTTTATTAGCAACTAACATAGAACATGTCTCTTGTACAACATGGGTTGTAATTAACTAGAACTGAAGTTCAGGGTTTTCCCTGAGAAGCTGTTCTTCAAGTCACAAAATACGCTGCAGCCCATTGTTACAGACTTCTATATAACCTGACTTCTCCTCCCACCTCCTTGGAGCAGTTGTTTCAGGGTTTTCTGAAATGCTGTCTCCTCAGCTTGAAGTCCTAAAAATTCCCACTGAATAAAATAACTCTCAACTTTCAGACTGTGACTATTTTTTTAAGTCAACTGTAGGAGGACTTAAATAATTTTTGCAGCATTTCAAACTCCCTTTTGTGGTTTAGAAAAGAGTTACAGTAGGTAAGTCATAATTTAGACGTAGGCAGAAGGCAAGGGCTTTCTTTCAGTGGTTTTCAGATGTATGGTGCTGCATAGACCCTGATTCTGTAGGCCTAGGGATCTACAGTTTTAACATATATATCCTCATTTTAATAGATAATTCTAGGCACAAACTATAATCCATACCATGTCTATAGCAGTGTGATAAAAATTGGCAATATACTGAGTTGTATTTGAAGTTGAATTGATTCTTCATTTTGTTTTGTTAATGGCATCACATCATATCTCAGAGTACAAGAAATGACCCAAACAGCCCTGCATTCCTGTTAGATTTTCCCATCAACTCTCTGTACCATGTTTAGTGGGAAAAATGTCTCCATAGTAAATGACAAACTTTTAGAGCTCATTCTCTTTGATTTGGGAGCAATATACCTTTTGCTTCAAATTGCACATCCATTGCTGTTATTAGCAGTCTCTCAGTTCTTGTTTCGTATCCCATTGGGACTTCACTCCATCATTGCAAGTGTTGCTTGAGATTCTGATGTGACTAATCACCTCCCTGTATAAATTTGCTCTTCATCTTTTGTTCTGATTTAAAGCACAGAGTATAGACCAAGAGTCAGGAAGACCTATCTGGTGTCTCAATCACCGTTAAGGTGACTTTTGTTCTTAAGTCACTGGCTTAAGGTGAGTCAAGGTGATATGAGTTGCCATTTTACAAAAGGACATTATTAATCATTTATAGAATGGTATTCTTTTTATTTTTTTGAGTTGTGCAGTTCTTTATTAGCAACTAACATAGAACATGTCTCTTGTACAACATGGGTTGTAATTAACTAGAACTGAAGAATTTTTTATTCTAATACAGATCATTTATAAATGCACTTTATTTATTTAAAAGCTTCCACCCTTTTTGTTTGTGTACAAGCTGCAAAAACTATTCTGAAAGCAGAGTACATGTGCACAAGTCTGCAAAGAGTGTAAATTTAGGATATGATAAATGCTTTACAAGTTACTTTCAAATAACTGACTGGCACAACTGTGCCTTCACAATGCCTTTTTTTTTGAGCAAAATATTTTGATCCCAGCCTTTCTTCCACTGCTTTAAACTATAAAGCAGTTTTCTTTTTTTTTTTAATGATTTGAAATAAAGGAAGGACTACACTTACTAAAAAAGAAGAGAAGAAAGTTCTATTAATTTCAGAGTTCCCCCAAATCAGAATCGGTATGGTGGTGAGGGTTAATCTGGTTTACTATTTTCTTTTTATCAAGTCTACCCCAGAAGGACAGAGGAGCCTGGCATGCTGCAGTACATGGAGTCACAAAGAAACAAACATGACTTCTGAATAACAACAACAACCCTGCTTTTACTCCTTTTTTATCTCTAGCCCTAAAGTGGGAATAAAAAGATTGCAATTATGATAATAAACTGAAAGCACTTCCAGGATATCACACATTTGCTGCTGGATAGTAAATATAGCTTAATTTCTAGATCTAAGAATTTTTCATTATGTTAGGATTATCTTAGGTTTAATAGTTAGATAGCAAGATTGTTAGGAATTTTCAAGTAAATTCTATTTTGAGGACTATATTTAGTTTTCATGCTTTTAGATTAATGAACTCTCTCTAAATCTCTTTTCTAATACTTCTAAAGTCTCCTTGCATCATAAATATAGTTGCTAAGACATCCCACCTAAACATAACATATCATAAACTTCTCGAAGAGGGCACTATCTTCTTTCCCTGGCAACCTTAGCAAATGGTGTGTTCTCAGTGCAGGCACATGTAGGAAGGTTGAATCGATAACTAGAATCCTTGCACCCTCTAAAATTTTGCAGACAATATGCCTCTATGGAACTCAGAAAGCACTTGGAAGGTTGAGTCATCTCTGTTTTGTTGAAGGAGCTCATTTTGAGAGCAAGGGGTTTAAGTATTTCATCCCTAATTCATAAAGCAAAGATTCAGAATAGGGGAATGGAAACTTCAGTGTTTGGGTAAGAAGACAGAAGACAAGTTAACTACTTTTTCCTCCTTCCTAAATGGCACATATGAGGTGGAAGTAGCTAACATTATAAAAGCAGTTAAGAAAATAGCTTGTAGGAAGTCAGGGGAATTATAATAATGAGGGGGAAAAGCATTTATTCTAGCTTAAGTCTCAGAAAACATTTTGAGATTTAATTTCACTCTACATTTTTGGACTGCTTTAAACTATAAAGCAGTTTTCTTTTTTTTTTTAATGATTTGAAATAAAGGAAGGACTACACTTACTAAAAAAGAAGAGAAGAAAGTTCTATTAATTTCAGAGTTCCCCCA
This sequence comes from Tragulus kanchil, assembly GCA_022376925.1. Taxonomy (NCBI): domain Eukaryota; kingdom Metazoa; phylum Chordata; class Mammalia; order Artiodactyla; family Tragulidae; genus Tragulus; species Tragulus kanchil. The sequence goes on from JAIOJX010000025.1 coordinate 48,338,076, forward strand.
AATCAGAATCGGTATGGTGGTGAGGGTTAATCTGGTTTACTATTTTCTTTTTATCAAGTCTACCCCAGAAGGACAGAGGAGCCTGGCATGCTGCAGTACATGGAGTCACAAAGAAACAAACATGACTTCTGAATAACAACAACAACCCTGCTTTTACTCCTTTTTTATCTCTAGCCCTAAAGTGGGAATAAAAAGATTGCAATTATGATAATAAACTGAAAGCACTTCCAGGATATCACACATTTGCTGCTGGATAGTAAATATAGCTTAATTTCTAGATCTAAGAATTTTTCATTATGTTAGGATTATCTTAGGTTTAATAGTTAGATAGCAAGATTGTTAGGAATTTTCAAGTAAATTCTATTTTGAGGACTATATTTAGTTTTCATGCTTTTAGATTAATGAACTCTCTCTAAATCTCTTTTCTAATACTTCTAAAGTCTCCTTGCATCATAAATATAGTTGCTAAGACATCCCACCTAAACATAACATATCATAAACTTCTCGAAGAGGGCACTATCTTCTTTCCCTGGCAACCTTAGCAAATGGTGTGTTCTCAGTGCAGGCACATGTAGGAAGGTTGAATCGATAACTAGAATCCTTGCACCCTCTAAAATTTTGCAGACAATATGCCTCTATGGAACTCAGAAAGCACTTGGAAGGTTGAGTCATCTCTGTTTTGTTGAAGGAGCTCATTTTGAGAGCAAGGGGTTTAAGTATTTCATCCCTAATTCATAAAGCAAAGATTCAGAATAGGGGAATGGAAACTTCAGTGTTTGGGTAAGAAGACAGAAGACAAGTTAACTACTTTTTCCTCCTTCCTAAATGGCACATATGAGGTGGAAGTAGCTAACATTATAAAAGCAGTTAAGAAAATAGCTTGTAGGAAGTCAGGGGAATTATAATAATGAGGGGGAAAAGCATTTATTCTAGCTTATAAGTCTCAGAAAACATTTTGAGATTTAATTTCACTTACTGGATTTTAATATAAGCTATTTTTATGGAAAAATTCTTATATTGACACTGCTATCAGGAATCAACTAAGAACTCATTGATACTATGTTTAGGCATTTGGGTAATTAAGTGTAATTTTACAGCATTGAATTTCGGTTCTTTTTTGTGAGTGGTTATTCTTTGGTTTGGATGGCTAGTTTTGAGTTGCACAAGAAAATGAAAGTTCTAAACTGGAGGAATCTTCAGTGTGTTTTAAGAATGCATTGGATGGACACTAGCTGATGATTCATTGATTCCAGAAATATCTAATATCCTGAAACATTCAGATATAAATAGAATATTTTTTTCTGGTCATTTAAACTGTCCATTTGTCTCCTACAAAATAAAGTAAAATTTAATAAGTTAGGTGTGAACTCATATTTCAACGAAGCAATATTGCCCAAGATTTCTGCATATACAATGTGTTGATATTAAGATAGCTCAATCTATTAATTTAAGCAATGATTACCATATATTTCCATACCACATAGTACCCTTCAAAAGCTGAGTATTACTATTGATATTTCACTAGTGACGAACAGCATATTATGTTTAAAAATGTGGCACAGGACTTCTGGTTTCTAGTCCAGGGTGTAAGGAGCTTAGAAGTCTGAACTCTGTCTTAATTGTTCAGTCTGTCCCCAGCTGAACAAACTGAAAAATCAATAATTCTTGTTAGATTCAGAAAAAAAGTGAAGTCACAGGGCAAATGATGGTCCCTGAAGAGATAGATAATCACAGCTTATTGGAGCATAAATTGTGAACATAAACCTTTGCATAAACCAGTGTTTTGGTAGGAAAACTTGAACTATAATTGCCAAGTTGTTACAGGCGCAGTAGGGACAAGTTTGAGAGTTAAAAACTCCAGGGAAGCATAATCATAAGGTTCCTATATTTTGTGATTTCCACCATTAAGAGTTCAACCTGGTTCTCATAGTAAACTTTGAAGAAAAATGTCTTGGTGCTTCTGGAAGGAAGAGTGGGAAAACTATGCAGAAAGCATTTATTCTAGCTTATAAGCCCAGAAAACATTTTGAGATTTAATTTCACTTACTGGATTTTAATATAAGCTATTTTTATGGAAAAATTCTTATATTGACACTGCTATCAGGAATCAACTAAGAACTCATTGATACTATGTTTAGGCATTTGGGTAATTAAGTGTAATTTTACAGCATTGAATTTCGGTTCTTTTTTGTGAGTGGTTATTCTTTGGTTTGGATGGCTAGTTTTGAGTTGCACAAGAAAATGAAAGTTCTAAACTGGAGGAATCTTCAGTGTGTTTTAAGAATGCATTGGATGGACACTAGCTGATGATTCATTGATTCCAGAAATATCTAATATCCTGAAACATTCAGATATAAATAGAATATTTTTTTCTGGTCATTTAAACTGTCCATTTGTCTCCTACAAAATAAAGTAAAATTTAATAAGTTAGGTGTGAACTCATATTTCAACGAAGCAATATTGCCCAAGATTTCTGCATATACAATGTGTTGATATTAAGATAGCTCAATCTATTAATTTAAGCAATGATTACCATATATTTCCATACCACATAGTACCCTTCAAAAGCTGAGTATTACTATTGATATTTCACTAGTGACGAACAGCATATTATGTTTAAAAATGTGGCACAGGACTTCTGGTTTCTAGTCCAGGGTGTAAGGAGCTTAGAAGTCTGAACTCTGTCTTAATTGTTCAGTCTGTCCCCAGCTGAACAAACTGAAAAATCAATAATTCTTGTTAGATTCAGAAAAAAAGTGAAGTCACAGGGCAAATGATGGTCCCTGAAGAGATAGATAATCACAGCTTATTGGAGCATAAATTGTGAACATAAACCTTTGCATAAACCAGTGTTTTGGTAGGAAAACTTGAACTATAATTGCCAAGTTGTTACAGGCGCAGTAGGGACAAGTTTGAGAGTTAAAAACTCCAGGGAAGCATAATCATAAGGTTCCTATATTTTGTGATTTCCACCATTAAGAGTTCAACCTGGTTCTCATAGTAAACTTTGAAGAAAAATGTCTTGGTGCTTCTGGAAGGAAGAGTGGGAAAAACTATGCAGAAACATACTAGAACATTTTGATTTTCTTTAAAGGTCTGCTTTCAGGTAAAACAATTTTATCAGTGAAAAACTGGTAAGGTTTTAACAAAGACTATCCTAACTTGGGGAAAAAATGTCCAACTCCAATCCCCTCTAGCCATCCAATTCATAAGGGAGAAAAACTGAGAAGAAATTGTGAAATTCACAATTTAGGGCCACAGATGCTCACCAGCCAGGGAATCTACACTGGGAAGAAGATCCCCCAGAACATTTGGTTTTGAAGGTCAGCAGGATTTGATCATGGAACTTTATCAGTATCTGTAGCAGTTCAGTTGCTCAGTTGTGTTTGACTCTTTGTGACCCCAGGACTGCAGCATGCCAGGTTTCTCTGTCTTTCACCATCTCCCAGAGCTTGTTCAAACTCATGTCCGTTGGAGTCAGATTTGCCATCCAATCATCTTGTCCTCTTTCATGCCCTTCTCCTTCTGCCTTCTATTTTCCCCAGCATCAGGATCTTGTCAAATGAGTCAGCTCTTTGCATCAAGTGGTCAATGTATTGGAGCTTCAGCAACAGCCCTTCCAATGAATATTCAGGGTTGATTGTCCTTAGGACTGACTGGTTTGATCTCATACTCCAAGGGACTCTCAAGAGTCTTCTCCAACACCACAGTTCAAAGACATCAATTCTTACCTGCTCAGCCTTCTTTATTGTCCAACTCTCGCATCCATCCATGACTACTGGGAAAATCATAGCTTTAACTATATGAACTTTTGTTGACAAAGTAGAAGTCTGAACCCTATCTTAATTGTTCAGTCGGCACCCAGCCGAACACACTGAAAAATCAATAATTCTTGTTAGATTCAGAAAAAAAGTGAAGTCACAGGGCAAATGATGGTCCCTGAAGAGATAGATAATCACAGCTTATTGGAGCATAAATTGTGAACATAAACCTTTGCATAAACCAGTGTTTTGGTAGGAAAACTTGAACTATAATTGCCAAGTTGTTACAGGCGCAGTAGGGACAAGTTTGAGAGTTAAAAACTCCAGGGAAGCATAATCATAAGGTTCCTATATTTTGTGATTTCCACCATTAAGAGTTCAACCTGGTTCTCATAGTAAACTTTGAAGAAAAATGTCTTGGTGCTTCTGGAAGGAAGAGTGGGAAAAACTATGCAGAAACATACTAGAACATTTTGATTTTCTTTAAAGGTCTGCTTTCAGGTAAAACAATTTTATCAGTGAAAAACTGGTAAGGTTTTAACAAAGACTATCTAACTTGGGGAAAAATGTCCAACTCCAATCCTCTAGCCATCCAATTCAGCAGGGCGAAAAACTGAGAAGAAATTGTGAAATTCACAATTTAGGGCCACAGATGCTCACCAGCCAGGGAATCTACACTGGGAAGAAGATCCCCCAGAACATTTGGTTTTGAAGGTCAGCAGGATTTGATCATGGAACTTTATCAGTATCTGTAGCAGTTCAGTTGCTCAGTTGTGTTTGACTCTTTGTGACCCCAGGACTGCAGCATGCCAGGTTTCTCTGTCTTTCACCATCTCCCAGAGCTTGTTCAAACTCATGTCCGTTGGAGTCAGATTTGCCATCCAATCATCTTGTCCTCTTTCATGCCCTTCTCCTTCTGCCTTCTATTTTCCCCAGCATCAGGATCTTGTCAAATGAGTCAGCTCTTTGCATCAAGTGGTCAATGTATTGGAGCTTCAGCAACAGCCCTTCCAATGAATATTCAGGGTTGATTGTCCTTAGGACTGACTGGTTTGATCTCATACTCCAAGGGACTCTCAAGAGTCTTCTCCAACACCACAGTTCAAAGACATCAATTCTTACCTGCTCAGCCTTCTTTATTGTCCAACTCTCGCATCCATCCATGACTACTGGGAAAATCATAGCTTTAACTATATGAACTTTTGTTGACAAAGTAATGTCTCTGTTTTTTTATATGCTGTCTAGGTTTTTCATAATCTTTCTTCCAAGGAGCAAGTTTCTTTTAATTTCATAGCTGCAGTCACCATCCACAGTGATTTTGGAGCCCAAGAAAATAAAATATGTCACTGTTTTCATTGTTTGCTCATTTTCTTGCCATGAAGTGATGGGACCAGATGCTATGATCTTTGTTTTTTGAATGTTGAGTTTTAGACCAGCTCTTTTACTTTCCTCTTTTACCTTCATCAAGAAACTCTTTAGTTCCTCTCATTTTCTGCCATAAGGGTGGTGTCATCTGCGTATCTGAGGTTATTGATGTTTTTCCTGGCACTCTTGATTCCAGCTTATGCATTGTCCAGGCTGGCATTTCATATGATGTACTCTGCATATAAGTTAAATAAGCTGAGTGACAATTTACAGACTTGACATACTCCTTTCCCAATTTGGAACCAGTCTGTTGTTTCATGTCTAGTTCTAACTGTTGCTTCTTGTCCTGCATAAAGATTTTGCAGGAGGCAGATAAGGTGGTCTGGTATTCCCATCTCTTTATGAATTTTCTACAGGTTGTAGGGACTCACACAATCATAAGGCTTTTATTTTCTGGAATTTCCTTAGGTCTTTCTATGATCCAACAAATGTTGACAATCTCTGGTTTCCTTTAGGTCTTTCTATGAATCAGCCTGCATCAAGTGGTCAATGTATTGGAGTTTTAAAAGCCGTTGGAGTCAGATTTGCCATCCAATCATCTTGTCCTCTTTCATGCCCTTCTCCTTCTGCCTTCTATTTTCCCCAGCATCAGGATCTTGTCAAATGAGTCAGCTCTTTGCATCAAGTGGTCAATGTATTGGAGCTTCAGCAACAGCCCTTCCAATGAATATTCAGGGTTGATTGTCCTTAGGACTGACTGGTTTGATCTCATACTCCAAGGGACTCTCAAGAGTCTTCTCCAACACCACAGTTCAAAGACATCAATTCTTACCTGCTCAGCCTTCTTTATTGTCCAACTCTCGCATCCATCCATGACTACTGGGAAAATCATAGCTTTAACTATATGAACTTTTGTTGACAAAGTAATGTCTCTGTTTTTTTATATGCTGTCTAGGTTTTTCATAATCTTTCTTCCAAGGAGCAAGTTTCTTTTAATTTCATAGCTGCAGTCACCATCCACAGTGATTTTGGAGCCCAAGAAAATAAAATATGTCACTGTTTTCATTGTTTGCTCATTTTCTTGCCATGAAGTGATGGGACCAGATGCTATGATCTTTGTTTTTTGAATGTTGAGTTTTAGACCAGCTCTTTTACTTTCCTCTTTTACCTTCATCAAGAAACTCTTTAGTTCCTCTCATTTTCTGCCATAAGGGTGGTGTCATCTGCGTATCTGAGGTTATTGATGTTTTTCCTGGCACTCTTGATTCCAGCTTATGCATTGTCCAGGCTGGCATTTCATATGATGTACTCTGCATATAAGTTAAATAAGCTGAGTGACAATTTACAGACTTGACATACTCCTTTCCCAATTTGGAACCAGTCTGTTGTTTCATGTCTAGTTCTAACTGTTGCTTCTTGTCCTGCATAAAGATTTTGCAGGAGGCAGATAAGGTGGTCTGGTATTCCCATCTCTTGAAGAATTTTCTACAGTTTGTTGGGATCCACACAGTCAAAAGGCTTATATTTTTCTGGAATTTCCTTAGGTCTTTCTATGATCCAACAAATGTTGACAGTTTGATCTCTGGTTCCTCTGCTTTTACTAGGTCCCTCTTGTACATCTGAAAATTCTTGGTTCACATACTATTGAAGCCTATCTTGCAGGATTTTGTTAGCATGTCAAATGAGGGCAATGGTTGTGATAGTTAGAACCTTTTTTTGTCATTGCCCTTCTTTGTTATTGGAATGAAAACTGAAGTTTTTCAGTCCTGAGGCCACTACTCAGTTTTCCATATTTGCTGCACATTGAGCGCTTTAACAGCGTCATGTTTTAGGATTTGAAATAACTCAGTTGGAATTCCATCAGCTCCACTAACTTTTTTTCATAGTAATGTTTCCCAGGAACTCCATAGAACTGGGAGAAACACTCTACTTTTGGAGAGCACACACAAGGACTCCTGCATACAAGGACCCAGGGCAAAAGCAGTGACTTTATAGGAGCCTGGACTATATTTACCTGTTGACCTTGCAAGGTCTCCTGAGGAAGGTGCTGACTGTAGCTCACTCTAGGGACACAGACACTGGAAGAAGATGCATCAGGGGGTATTCACTGGTGTAAGCTCTTCTGGAAAGAGTCACACATGATTCGAGCAACTTAGCTTGTGTGCATGCAGGACTGTCTTCTGAATTTCACTACAGTTATCTCAGTGTGTAATTACATGGTCACTCTTTTTTTTTTTAATGTTGATTTCTTTTATTGTTTTTTTATTTATCCATTTTTATCCATCTTTATTTGTTGGCCTGTGTCCATGGTCACTCTGACATGTATGAATGACATTTTCTGCAAATGTAAACTCAGTGCTTACTGAACAAAATTGCTTTTTAGGCACTCCATAAATTTTTGTCAGGTAAATCAATGACTAATGAATTGCTGTGAAGAGGTTTGAGTAGTTTCTGTGAGACAGATTAGACACAAGGGAAATAATGCATTTACCTGATGATTCTTCTCCAGTGTACTCTTTATTTTTCTCCACCCTCCTACAAGTTTTGCCAGTTTCCTACAAGTTTCACAAGGGATTGCCTATTTATTATTAGATGGAAATGTTTAATGATGTTGGTCGATACTTAAAATGAAATTTAGCATGAAAAATATATCTGTTTTTATTTTGCTTTGTTAAGAATCACTTATACTCAGATCTTAGATCAAATATTTTGGTTTGTGTTTCCTTTGAGAACAATGATCTATCTAATCTTTATAATGAAAATATTATAACTGTTTAGTATTATGCTCAGTTAATTCACACTTTATAGATAACTCCTAGTTTCTAGCCATCTTTTAAATATAATGTTTTTCTCTTATATTAATTAGTTTCATAGTTTTGCAGATAATTACAAAATTCTCATTGAAGATTAGTTTTGCATATTAGTGAATTTCCCTAGATTTTTATCTTGGGCATCTTTCAAAGTTGTTCTCTCTTCTTATTTCTTTTGACCTGGATTTTGTTATTAATTTGTTCAGTGATTTTTCTTGCTGAGTCATATATTCTGCAGTTGGAGTCTCATGCATTTTTTTTAAAAGTCCTTGGCTATAATGAGATGTTACATCCCATTAAGAAGAATTATTTTTGGTAACATCTATTATTTATTCCTTTTTGAAAATGATTAAATGTGCCAGTCCTTTTTTTTTTTCACCCCAGTATGATACATTCCTTAAGCAAGTGGTAGTTTTTATTATATTTGTAGTTCTAGTCCTACAGAATTATAAAACTCGGGGCTTCCCTGGTGGTCTAGTGGGTAAGGACACCACCTTGCAGTGCAAGGAGTGCCGGTTCAATCTCTGGCCTAGGAAGATCCCATGTGCCACGGAACGGCTGAACCGATGTGTCCAATTACTGAGCCAGAGCTCTGGAGTGCGTGCGCCCAGAGCCGGTGCTCTGTGACAACACAGGCCACCACAACGGGAGGCCCTCAGGGGCCAAAGAACAAAGATGGATGAAAATAGATAAATGAAAGACCAATAGAAGTGGCCCACCCACCCCCCTCCCTCCCCAACCTGCTCCCCCCTCCCCAAATAAAAGAATTATAAAACTCTTGGGGCCTCTTGAGAGTATTAAGATGTTACTGTGATGAACCACACAGTCCCAACTGAGGGCAACAAGGCCAGGTCTCAAGTGCCCATTTTCATACTTAGTAGTTATTTGAGCTTAGGCAGTCTCTCAGTATTCTGAGTTCTGGTCTTCTAATCTATAATAAATGATGATTAGTCACAAAACTGAGTGTAGGTTAAATGAGACAGTACTTCACAATGCTGCTAGAACATGTCTGTGGTTTGTGAATCTTATTTTTTCATAGGATAGCTGATGAAGCTTAGGTCCAGACAAATCTTTAAACCTGTGTAAATACACAGAAAGAGTTGCAGGCCCGGGTTTTCTACACTGAATGTTCCCATTACACAATATTTAATTGATAAGTAATTTTAATTTTCACTTTTAATGAAGAAACAATTATAGAATATGTTGATAAATGCTATGTTGGTTGAATAGAAAACTCTGTATGATCTAATATAGTGATTTCCACTGGTACTTGAATGTCCCTGCACATTAGAATCATTTGGGAAACTCTAAAAATATCATAACACCCAGGTTATACCCCATTTCAATTAAATCACAATATCTGAGGCTGGGATCTAAGCATGCACTTTTATGACTTCCTATAAAATTGTATACATAAAATTTGCCAAAATTCTGCTGAGATGCTCCAAACCATCTTTAGGTCAGTTTTTAAAGATCTGTTCTTCTGCTACCAGATCAGATATCCTTTGGATTGTGTTAAGTGCCTCTTTCTTTCTGGGTTGTTTTCTGACATACTTTCTCTTCTCCCTATTGAAATGTATCCCAGACCTCACATCTTTATGTGACTTCATCCTTGTCACTAATCTGAATGCTGCTGCATCAGAAAGAGGTCAATATCTTATTTGCAAGCATCTCCAGATGTCTCTCAACAGCACACCCTGCAAAGATAACAGAGAAGAGCTCTTCTTTCAATAAGGACTCATTATCCACATTTAATTCAAAAAGCTTTAATGACCTTTATTTTAATCCCTTAATTAAATTTGTCCCTCTGGTATAAATCCAGACTTTCTTGAGCAAGTGGTATAAATCCAAAATTTCTGCAGCACTACCCCTTGCAGATTTAGCCAGAGATGTGTGTTGACATGCCAGACTGTTTAGAAAGAATAGGACGATTATCTTGAAGAGTCCACTTCAGCTTTCTTTATAAATAAAAATAGGATTTTTATTTTGAAGTGGTTTTCCTACCCTAACTCAGAATTTCCTGTGAGACAAAGGTCCTCAACCTGCTGGGATCTAATGCCTAATGGTCTGAGGTGGAGTTGATATAATAGTAATAGAAATAAAATGCACAATAAATGTAACGTTCTTTAATCATTGGGAAAACGTGCCTCTCACCCTTAGTCCATAGAAAAAGTGTCTTCCACAAAACTGGTGTTGTTGTTGTTCAGTCTCTCAGCTGTGTCAGAGTTTGCAACCCCATGGGCTGCAGCATGACAGGCTTCTCTGTCCTTCACCATCTCCCAAAGCTTGGTCAAACTCATGTCCATTGAGTTGGTGATACCATCCAAGTATCTTATCCTCTGTCATTCCTTTCTCTTCCTGCATTCAGTCTTTCACCAGGGACTTTTTCAATGAATCAGTTCTTTGCATCAGGTGGCCAAAGTATTGGAGCTTCAGTTTCAGCATCAGTCCTTCATGGTTGATTTCCTTCAGAATCCTTCAGTGTCAGTGAACATTCAGGGTTGATTTCCTTCAGGATAGACTGGTCTGACTTCACTGCTGTCCAAGGTATTCTCAAGAGTCTTCTACAACACCACAGTATGAAAGCATGAATTCTTTGTGCTCAGCCTTCTTTATGCTCCAATTCTCATATCCATACATGACTACTGAAAAAAACAATAGCTTTGACTACATGGACCTTTGTCAGCAAAGCGACATCTCTGCTTTTTAATACTCTGTCTTCAATGGTCCCAATTTCCTTACTTGTATCCTTTTTCCTTGTTCTTAAATTTTTCCCCTTTAAAATTTTTGATTTATTATTGGTGCTTATTTGCATATTTTTGATCTCCACAGAAATCTTATTAGTAAATTTCAAAAACCCTTAAATCAAAACTTTTTAATTTCTAATCTTTAAAAAGATCAGGTTTTCTTTTTACCCTTAAATTCCCCTTAACCCTTAAAAATTTAACTATTTTCGAAGAATCTCGTTTACCTTGTTTAAAAATTTTTAAAGAATGTTTCTACCCAATAAAACTTTTTGAAAAAAATAATTATTTTTAATTTCTCATACCTGTAAAATTTTGGAAAAAAATTTCAACTTTTTAATTAAGTTGGGGTTTAAATTTCTAATTAATAAAAGGGGAATTAAACTCCATACCTTGGTTATAAATGTTTAAAATTTGGGCCCCTAAAAGGGTAAAATAAAATTGTGTCAATTGAACATTTTTTAAACTTTAAAGTTAAAAGATTAGTCATTTTTTTAAACAAAGGAATATTCAGTTTTTTATTTTTCTTTTAAAAGGGGGTTAAATGCAGTTCTTTCAAGGGGAGACCACTTAACTATATCGTTTTAAAATTTCTAGCCCTTCATTTTATATTAATTTAAATTTATATTCAATTAGTTAAATATTTGGCCTAAAACTATTTTAATCTTGTCTAGCTGTTATCTACACAATTAATATCTGTATTTCAATGTTCTTAAAGAAATAGATTTTCAAATTTTTCTTTATGTAACTTATTTAAGTATAACACTTAACTATTTAATGCTATTATTTTGTTGATAATAGAATTCCTGAACTTTTATTCCGTAATTATGATGACTATCTTAATTTAAAGTTGTTTAACAATTTATATTATATTATAATATTAATTCATTTATTCTTATAAAAATTTTAATATTAATTTAAATATATATTATATAATTTGTAAAAAATTAAATGATATCTAAAATTAATTAATCTATTAAATAAAATTTTGAAATAATTTAATTTAACCCTAAAATAATTAATTAATATAATATGTTTCAAATTTTAAATTTTTTTTTAATATTTATTATATTTATAAGTATCAATTCATCTTATATTCATTCTTTAATAATAAAATTCTTTTAATATTATTCTTAATCTTAAATTAAAATTATCTAATTATTAATGAATAATTTTTTTTGCCTTATATAAATTGAACTAATTTCACATATTATGTTAATTATTTGATTATTTTTAAAATGAATAACTCAGATTATGATTCTTAGAATGAAATAGATTTTATCTTTATTCCAATATTATTTATTTACATTTATATCTGTATTCATATAAAATATGTGAATAGTATAAATATGATTCAAAAAAATTAAAATTTATAAATTATAAAATTTTATAATATACTTCATCTAGCATATAATTTCATTTAATTTATATGAATTATTTTTATAATAAGTATTATAGTTTACTAATCAATTATTATAAATAATGACTTATGTTGTTATTTATAATTTCATTATTAATATATTATTAAAAATATATAACATTAATTCTAACATTCAATCTAAATCTATATTCATATGTTTGATTATTTGAGCAATTACATTTATAGCTTAGTCACTATGACTTTTAGAATCTCTGATTATCTAGCAAATGCAGGTATATTCGTATTTGTCATAGTATTCTCAGATTCTCATTGAAAGATTTCTTTAATCATTATGCAGTATATAAGATGAAGCTTATTTACTAGTCTTATTCAACTTCATTAAATATTTCATGACTTTTTATCAATTAAGATTTAATATTGACCATATCTTTTGTAGTATTATCCATCTGATACTAATTATAAAATGTTGACTAATGACTTTGAGAAGGATATTACATAGCTTTCTTAATATCATAGTTATTTTCATTATCTACCATAGATAGATTTATAATCATGCTGAATCATATACCTAGTATCTATGGAGTGATAATAGTAGTTGACTTATGTCCTATTTATCATTCCGGAATATACTATCATGAAATAGTTTTTAATGTTATATGTTTTACAACTTTTCATTTCATTTACTTATAGAGGATCAGATAGTTCATCTTATTTACTCAAAGCATTCATCTTATGAGTATATAATAATGTATCTTAAACTATTCATTATTCTTTGATCATTACATTTCTTATCTCATCGGATAACATTGGATATTTATTTTTTATTATATAAATAAGATGATAATGCAAATTTTACAGTTGCATATTTCTTGTATGTAGAGTATGTTCATGTATATATATCTTATTAATTTATACCCAAGTATTAGCATATCTGTAGCTAGTTATACTCATATATCCATAATATATATAAAATTCCAGTTCAATTGAATTTCTATTATAATCTTCAATTTGTATTACTTAATGAAAAATAAATGTAATATCATTATAGCATAATATAATTATGTTACTTGATATAATGTCCATTAATTTGTATATAGAAATCTTTTATAACCTGTACTTAAAGTATTTGATATGAGAAAATGACTTATCTACATATGCATTAAATCTGATTAGTTCAGTTTATTAATGGGATATCACTATAGAAAATGTCAAATATATTATCCTTATAATATAAAGAACTTATATACATATATATATCTATGAAATATGATATATATTACTAAATAAGACTAAATGTAACATGATCTATATAAAATTACAGATTACTAATTTTTATAAATAATGACAATATTAAAAAATAATTATATTATTATCTATATTATAATAATAATGATTTTTCATTACTATAAACTTATATACCATATTTTAAAGATAAAACATTATCCTAAGCATGATATTAATAAAATTGAATATGTAAAAATTATATATATTCTATGATATAAAATGTGATTATCATATCATTATGTATTTAAACCATATTTATATTACATTATTCATATTCAATGCATAATATTTAATATAAATTATTTTGATAGATCTTATTATAAATATATAATTAAATTTAAATCTTTTAGTTCATTATATACTATATTTATTATATATTTACTGATATATAATAATATCTTTATGTAATTATATATCATGTTACTAAATATGTATTATAGTTCATGATATAAATAGTAAATTATTATATATGAATAATCAATATAATAATATATAAATATATAAATATAATTATATAATAATATTGATATATATAATGTTATAGTTAATAATATAAATATTATATGTCATTAATAATATATGTATAATAATTATATTAATAAATATATATTTTATTATATATAATATATATTAATATAAGTTATAATATACTTATCTTTTATATTATATATATAATATATATAATAATATATAATATATAACATTTTTATATAATATATAATTATGTATAATATTATATACATGAATATAATATATTACATATATAACATAATATATGTATTATATGTATATTAAACATATTATATATATAAATATTATATTATATATATATTATAATATCAATATATATATATATATATAATGATATATAATTATGAATTTATATATACATAATATAATATAAATATAAATTATAAATATATTATATATTCTATATTTTAGAATAGATAATACATATAATTATATTTGATATTATATATATATATATGAAATTATATATATATAAAATATTATATATATTATATATAAAATTAAAATAAATATATAATGTATCATATATATAATAAATATAATTATAGAATTATAATTATATATTTATAATATGATTAATTAAATAATATCATAATATATATAATATATATAATCATATATTATATTATGTATTTTTATTAATGATAATATACATAATATATATATATATATATATTAATATTATATATAGATGTAATATGATTATAATGTATATATAAAAATATTTATATAATTAATTATAATTATGAATAATATATAATATATATTTTATAATATTATTAATTATATATATTATATGTAATTATATTTGTAAAATATTTTAAAGTATTATAATTATGTATATATTTGTTAAATATATTTAATGTATATGATAATATAATTACATTAATATTATATAAATAATTTTAAGATAAAATGATTAAATATATAATATTAATATTGTTATTATGATATTATATTATTGATATATATTGTTATATGTAGATATATATATATTATATATGAGTATATATTATGGATATAAGTTATTTTAGTTTTAATACAGTTTTAATAGATATTTGGTTGCCTTCCGATATTTTCTGTATGCCTTTGGCATGCATCCTTACTGAGAATTCTTTAACAGTGAACTTAGTTTTTTTTTAGAATAACTGATGTTTTTGCTGTGTCTCATCATTGACAGTATGAATTTCAGCTTATAGTTAGCCTCATGGAGATCATGGTTTGAGCAAATCACATAATCTATTGTCTTTTGTCACTAAGGCAATGTATGATAGAACCCATTGAAGCCAGATCTGTCTCCTTGATGATAAAACAGTCCTAAAGTTATGGTTCCTCAGGCTGGTTGGACTTATTTTTTAAGAATTATTCTTAGCAAAATGGTTGAACCCATGTTGAACATATTATTAATATATTTTTGTTGATATTATATTAATATGCTTTCTAAAACACATGATCCTGAGTTTATCCCACCTTAAACTTAATTAAACTTCTGACCCTGTTTTCCTCTCTAGCTACCACCTAGTCTCCTTTTATGTTCTGCATTTTTCAAAGTTTATATACTTTCTATAGTTCTATTTACTTTTTGACTCACTCCTCCCTAAAAACACCTCCTGCCTCTCAACTGAAACTGCCTCCTTTAGGGCCAACGTGCCTGTCTCAGGATCACTATATCCTGGAGAATAGGTTCTGTTCTACATAATTTCAGAGGGATAAGAGATATGGGTTCAATCCTGGGCCATGAAGATCCTTTGGAAGAGGGCATGGCAACCTGCCCCAGTATTCTTGCCTTAAGAATCTCATGGACAGAGGAGACTGGTGGGCTCCAGTTCATAGGGTTCCCAAACAATCGGATATGACCAAGTGACTAAGCACTCACACATGCATCTTCTGGTTGCCCACACCTGGAAACATCCCAGGAATTTCATATTCATCTATCCTAAACTGAAAATAGCAATCATCGTTCTCCCAAGAAAAACCCTGGCAGTTTTTCCTGATCCATTTTTATTCTTCAACTTTACATTAAGTCTTGCTGATTTTATGTCTACATGTCTTCAAATGTCTTATTACCAGTGTTCTTGTTGGTGTTCTCATCATTTTTTCCCTGGCCTAATGTAATGGTTTGCTGCTTTTGCATCCCCATCTGACCTCTGCAGGGTAATATGAAATGGTAATTTTCCACCACTTATACCGTAAAGCTCAACTCTGTCATGCTGCATAAAACATTCCCACTATCACGTACACCCAGCCTCTCTAGTTCAATGGTTCACTGCAACATTTTGTGTGCAAAATAATCATGTTCATTTGCAGCTGGCTAAAATTCAAACTCTTGTTACTGATCTCCCACAGCCTGATTTGGTGGGACTGGATCTAGACTTGAGAGTCTAATTTTTTTCAAGTTCTCTAGGTGATTCTGATATATGTGGCTCTTCCACATTTTGAGAAAGCTCTCTCACCTTCATAGATTGTTTCTTTATTTGCTCCACTTTTGTCTCTAGAAACACATCATCCTGCATTTATTATCTTGCATTTGCCATTTATATAGAAGTCTTCCTTCAATAGGCCATAATAAGATGATTTGGGCCCTAAGACAAAGTCAGAAATGCAATGAAGAGGATCCTGAGTGTGGCTCAGCAAGAATGGCCTTCCATGGGGGTGGGCGCACCCTTGGTTCATCCTCCAGGCTCATGGCATAAAAGACATTGTGTTTATCAGGATATGATCATAAAAACAGAAAGCATGCTGGGTGTTCCAAAATACAAGGGATACCATACAGAGAATGGATTACATAAAGCGTTGAAGGACTGAGAGCAAAGAAAAGCACCGAGGTAATCAGACATTTGTGAAAGAAGGAAGCAGCTACCAGTTCTAGGGTTGAGGTAACTTAGAAATAACTGCAAAAGAGGCTACAAATGTAGTTGAAAGACCCAAGCCCCGTATAAAAACATTGAATAGAACAGGAAGGTGGGAGTAGGATCTGAGGACAATGGGCACAATCCAGTGAAATCCACTCACCAGTGAGCATTTTGCTGCTTGGCCTGGATATTCTTAGTGACAGCCAGTGTCAGTGCACCTCCCTGAGTGACAGGTACTGGAAGCCATGGCCACATTCAGACATTGTGGACAACATGGGATAGAGATAGGCAACTTTCCAGAAAAAGAATTCAGAATAATGATAGTGAAGTGATTCAGGATCTCGGGGAAAAAATGGAATCAACAACTGAGAAGATGAAAGAAATGTTTATCAAAACCTAGAAGAACTAAAGAACAAGCAGAGGTGAATAATACATTAGAAGGAATCAGTAGCAGAATAATGAAGCAGAAGAACAGATAAATGACCTAGAGGACAGAATCGTGGAAATCACTGCTGCAGAACAGAATATAGAAAAAAGAATGAAAAGAAATGAAGAAAGCCTAAGAGACTTCTGGGACAACATTAAACATATCAACATTCACATGATAGAGGTCCCAGAAGGAGAAGAGAGAAAGAAAGGGCCTTAGAAAATATTTGAAGAGATAATAGCCAAAAATTTCCCTAACAGGGGAAAGGAAATAGTCAACAAAGTCCAGGAAGCACAGGAAGTCCAAAACAGGATAAACTCAAGGAGAAAACACCAAGACACATAGCAATCTAACTGACAAAAATTAAAGATAGAGATAAAAATGCTTAAAGTAGCAAGGGGAAAGTGAGAAATATACAAGGGAATTTCCACCAGGTTATCAACTAATTTCTCAACAGAAGCTCTACAATCTAGAAGGCATGATGCATTTAAAGTGATGAAAGGGAAGGACCTACAACCAACAGTATTCTAACCAGCAAGATCCTTCTTCAGATTTGATGGAGAAATCAAAACTTTCTAGACAAACAAAAGAGAATTCAGCACCACCAAACCAGTATGATATCAAATGCTAAAGGAACTTCTCTGGGCAGGAAACCAGAGAAGGAAAAGACCTACCGACAGAAAATAAACCCCGAGCAAATAAAAAAAAAAAAAAAATGGTAACAGGTTCACACATATCAATAATTATCTTAAATGTAAATAGATTAAATGCACCAACCAAAAGACATAGACTAGTAAAGCAGATAAAAACATGTGCGTGTATGCACTTCTTTTCAACATATCATTCTTCTTGACCTCCCAAATTGCGTGTAGTTATTTTATATTGTTAGGTTAATCATGTTCTTATTATGGCTCACAATTTTAATTATCTTTTATTTTTAGTCTGGTTATTGATTGTCAAAACTCATAAACATTTTTTACTGTTGTGACTATGCAATATTACTCACTTACTGCCATTGTATCATCATTGGTTAACAAAAAAATAGAATTCTACATCACCAACATTACCATTCAATAGAAAAATCTGTAATCACTTCTTAAAATCCAGACGCATATCAGAATTACCTTAGAAGTTTTGGAAAAAGTGTTCTGGTAGTGCTTTTTTTTCCCCTCCAGATCTCCAGATATTTTTCTAATGAGCAGCCATGTTTAAAAACACCTGGACTATATGAGGATCTTTTATTTTTATTTAGTTTGTTTCACATTTTCTATTTCATATTCAGTGCTTTCATTTCATTTTGTTTATATTTTACAGTTTCTCAATCTCTTTTTATTTTGATATTCTTTCTTAAGACTTAGTCAGGCATAGTAGAAAAGCTTCAGTATACACATATATAAATTGTATGTGTAATATATATATTTTAGAAAACATAAACTTTTGCCTAACTAAAAATTTATGACATTTTGATTCCACTTATTTGACTTAGTGCAAATAGAACGCTAGCTTTCTAATTAAAAAAAAAAAACATAAACAACAAACAACCAATAAAGCTTTATTGTATAGTACAGAGAATTATAATCAATATCTTATATTAACTTGTAATGGAAAATAATTTCAAGAATAATACATTCATATATGCAAAACTGAGTCACAAAATTAAAGAATTTTACCTTTTGAAATTTAGTAATGTTTACCCTTTTGCCAGTTTTTCTAAATGTCCTATGAAAATCTTATAAGAATATATGACCCAGAGATAAACCCACGTACCTATGGATACCTTATTCTTTTGACAGAGGAGGCAAAAATCTAAAATGGGACAAAGACAGCCTCTTCAACAAATGGTGCTGGGAAAATTGAACAGCTACATGCAGAAAAATGAAGTTGGAACATTCCCTGACACCATACACAAAGATCAACTCAAAATGGATTAAAGACCTAAATGGAAGACCAGAAACCCTAAAACTCTTAGAGGAGAATATAGGCAAAACACACAAGGACATAAAGAAAAGCAAGATCATCTATGACCCACCTACTAGAACAGTGGAACTAAAAACAAAAATTAACATGTGGGGCCTAATGAAACTTAAAAGCTTTTGTACAGCAAAAGAAATTACAAAAAAGATGAATAGATAGCCCACAGAATGGGAGAAGATCATGGCGAATGAAACAACAGACAAACAATTAATCTACAAGCAACTCAGACCATTCAGCACTGGAAAAATAAACTGCCCAATCAAAAAATGGGAAAAAGACCTAAAAAGATGTCTCACCAAAGAAGCCATACAGATGGCCAAAGAGCACATGAAAAGATGCTCAACCTCGCTTATTATTAGAGAAATGCAAATCAAAACTGCAATGACATATCACCTCACGCCCGTCAGAATGGCCATCATCCCCAAATCTACAGACAATAAATGCTGGAGAGGGTGAACATGCTGGAGAGAAAAGGGAACACTCTTGCATTGCTGGTGGGAATGTAAATTGACACAGACACTATGGAGGACAGTATGGAGATTCCTCAAAAAACTAAAAATAGAGGCATCCTACGACCCAGCACTCCCACTATTAGGCCTATACCCTGATGAAATCAAAAGTGAAAGAAGCACCTGTACCCCGATGTTCATTGCAGCTCTCTATACAATAGCTAGAACATGGAAGCAACCTAGATGTCCATCGATGAATGAATGGATAAAGAAGCTCCGGTACATTTATACAATGGAGCACTTCTCAGCTGTGAAAAGAAATGCAGAAGAATCAGTCCTAATGAGGTGGCTGGATCTAGAACCTATTATACAAAATGAAGTATGTCAAAAAGAGAAAGACAAGTACAGTTCACTAATGCATATATATGGAATCTAGTAGGATGGCAATAATAACACACGCAGTGAAGGGATGGAGAAACAGGAATAGAGAACAGACATATGGACATTGTGGGGAATGAACAGAGGGTGGGAGGCATAGAGGGAATAACATGGAGACTTATACTATCATATGTGTAAATGATACCTACTGCCATTGCTCTGCAGGAATAGGAGATCTTGGTGGGATGGGATGAGGGGGTACTGGGAGGGGGAAGGGGGCCAGGGATATGTATATGACTGACCTGGGAGCATACATGTCTGTGAACAGCAAAACTCTGTAAAAATTCAAAAAAAATTTTTTAAACATATTTTGTAGGATATAATATTAATAATTAATATAAATATAAGTCTATTATATGTAAATTATTAATGACGCTACTCAAGATGCCCCTATTCTTTTTTTTAGCACTTGATTAATATTCTCAGAGAAATGGTCTTATATCTAACTGTGATTATATATTTTTTCTTTTCCCTTATATTTCTTCTGATTTTTGCTTTAAGTTTCTTTGTGTCTTTGTTGCTAGGTATGTAATTTTTAATGATGTCTATCTTCTTTAGAATTGTGCCTTTTATCATTAAAACTATTCCTTTTTCTTTCTCTTAAACATAATTTTAAAAACGAAACAGATGTTTAGCTAGGATTTTTGAAGTCATTTTCAATGAAGGAACTACTGATACTTACAGAGGGGTGGGCAAGATAAAGGAAACCCAGGAGGGTGAATCTCATGCGTCTTTGGACTAGAATGCAGAAAGCCATCAGTCCCTGAAATAAAGGGGAGTGGAAGGCACAGTATTCTTGGACCATCAGAGCCAGAGGAGGTGTTGCTCAGTCTGAGCTGTAGTAAGTGAAGGTTCCTGCAAACAAAAGGAGCAAGAGGGAGATTCACCCCAAATTCTTGCTCCTCCTTCCTTCCCTTCTCCTGATAGGGTTTCCCATTGGCCAGAATCCAGGTTTGGGAACCTGGGTGATGCAGTCTGTACAAGTCAGCAGAGAAACAGGACAGAAAAATACAGAGAAAGAGGGCAATTGGCGAGTATGTCAGATGTTTTGCAAAGCGGATATTATCACCAACTTACAGATAAGGAAACTGAGGCACAGAGAGGTGAAGGTCACACAGGTGGTAGGTCACTGACATGGGCCTTCAGACTCCTGGTGGCCAAGCTTTTCCAGTTCAGTCAGTTGCTTCATGTAACACATGGCCCCTCCTCTTAACGAGGCTGTGTTTTCCAGAGAGTAGCATTCAGTAACAGACATGGAGGGTGTTCAACGAAATGTCATTGATTTTATGTCATAATTTCAGACAACAGTCTTCATTTTTTACTGCTTAAGTTGTTCTAAAAATATTGAGATATAATTGATATAAAACATTATATTAGTTTCAGGTGTACAACGCAATGATCCAATATATGCACATATTTTGAAATGATTTCCATAATAAGTCTAGTAAACCTCTGTGATCAAACATATTAATAGTACCTTTTTTTTTTTCTTGAGATGCAGGCTATTAAGATCTATTCTCTTAACCTTCAGATATGCTACACAGGAGTGGTAGGGTTTTCTATTACAGTGGTCTGTGGTCTCTTCTAACATTATGGTGTATTAATTTTATTTTTAATTGAAATATAGTTGATTTGCAATGTTGTATTAATTTCCAGTGTACAGTACAGTGATTCAATCATACATCATATATGTGTGTGTGTGTGTGTATATATATATACATATATATATGTGTGTGTGTGTGTATATATATATACACATATATATATATATGTATATATAAAATATTTTTCTGATTCCTTCAGATTGCAGGGCCGCCCGCAGAGGAGAAATGGCAGCGGGATTGCCCGTGGCCAAGCCATGGGAAGATCTGAGAAGACTGAGCCTGCTGTCCGCCAACCCAGCCCTCCGAAGAGCGAAGGACAATCAGATGCGACAGGGGTTCCATCAAAGCAGTTCCGTTTTATTAGTGCAGACTTACAGCTTTTATAGGCAAATGAAGGGGGTTTGCAAGGGACTTGCTATAGTTACACCAATCAAGCTAAAGGTCAAGCAATCATGCGTCTACATCGCAACAGGAATCTATGGTGAGCGTGCATTGTCCACGAGCATGGAAACCAGGGGGACCAATCAGAAGTTTTGACAATCAACTTAGATCGCTCCCTCCTCTCTTCCTGTAGGCATCATCTTAGCTCCAAACTGTAAACACGTGCTTAAGCTTCCTTATGCTTGCAAAGGCCCTCTTTCATTTAGGGCCCCACACAGATTTTGAGTTATTAAAAGATTTTGAATATAATTCTGTGTCCTATACAGTAAGTCCTTATTCCTTATCTATTTTATATATAGTACTGTGTTTACATTCATCCCCAATCCTAATTCATCTTCCCCTCACCACACTATTATGATCTTTGGTAACCATGAGTTGTTTTCTATGTTTGTGAATCTATTTCTGTTTTGTAAATAGATTCATTCATTCATTTTTAAGATTCCACATTTAAGAATTACTATCGTATGATATTTGTCTTTTTTAAAATTTTGGCCTCTTTTGTTAATTTATTTTATTTTTTGTTCATCTATTTTTCATCCATCTTTATTCTTTGGCCTGTGTGGTCCTCCCATTGCATTGGCCTCTCTCGCTGCAGAGTGCTGGCTCTGGGCATATGCACTCTAGGGCGCTGGCTCCTAATTGGACACATGGGTCCAGCCACTCCATGACACATAGGATCCTCCCGGGCCAGGGATCAACGGTGCCCTTGCATTGCAAGGCGGATTCTTGACCCACTGGTCCACCAGGGAAGCCCAATATTTGTCTTTGACTTCACTTAATGTGATAATATCTAGGACCATCCATGTTGCTGCAAATGAAACTATTTCATTCATTTTGAGATTCAATAATATTCCAATATATATATTCTTATTTATTCATCTTTTGATGGGCATTTAGGTTGCTTTCATGTCTTGGCTATTGCAAAAAGTGTTGTTATGAACATTGGAGTGTATGTATCTTTTCAAATTAGAGTTTTGTCTAGATATATGCCCAGTAATAGGATTGCTGGCTCATATAAAACCTCTATTTTTAGTTTTTTAAGGAACCTCATACTGTTCTCCATAGTGGTTACACCAATTTACATTTCCACCAGTAGTGTAGGATGGTTCCATTTCCCTCACATGCTTGGCAGCATTTAATATTTGTAAGCCTTTCGATAACTACCATTTTGATTGGTTTGAGGTGATACCTCATTTTGGTCTTGATGTCCATTTTTCTAATAATTAGTGAGGTTGAACATTTTTTCCTGTGACTGTTGCCCATCCGTATGCCTTTTGGGGTATACAAGATTATTAACTATAGTCATTGTGCTGTACATTACATCCCCAGGACTTATTTTTTTTTACAAGTGGAAATTCATACCTTTTGACCTCCTTGAAGGAAGCTCAAGAGGAAGGGAATACGTGTATAGGCATGGCTGTTTCATGTACAGCACAGACTAGCCCAACATTGTAAAGCAATTAGCCTCCAATTAAAAAACAATTCATAGAATTGCTGAGGATCAGAAGAAACTGTGGAATACATTCACTAATTTTAAGCTTCTCTTCAAGCTCTCAGAGTGTATAACATGAATCTAAAGGTGCTTTATATTCTGTAAAGAAGTAATCAAATGTAAAGACTTTGGGGATAAAATGAGATACTACAGTATTTAAACCATTGCAATGTTCTGTCTGTGATTTTTAATGAGCAAAGCTTTATTTTAATTTTAAGACAGAAGCAGAGGAATTAAGTATATGAGAGCAGGTATTTAGTAGGATGTTAGAGTTGATTCAACAGGGATTTTTGTCATAGCAGTTTCGCCTCCCCATATTAATGTTACATGAAGTTACTTTTTGGATTCTGTGCACTTGACACATTGAAGAACCTGAGAAAGGCAGAAAGGATGACTTGTACCTTTCAGGAAGACAATGACTAACCGGCACACTCTGTCCTTGGAAAGCCATATGTAGTGCTCCAGTTCCAGTCCACAGTGCTCAAGTGGAAAAGTGGTTCTTCAGTTCCCAGAAGACACAAACAAGATGCCAATGCTGCTGTGTCAGGCAGTGAAGTAAAGAAAGAAGATGAATTTCAAAAGACTAATTTCAAATGTAATTTCTTATTTTAAAAAATTATTTTGGGGCTGTAGGTTTACCTAGCATATGAGAATTGAAGAGTTTGAATGATGTTGGAAGATTAGAAAGGCTCCTGCTCTGTGTTGCTGGTGATTTTGTTATCTGGGAGAAAGCTGGAGATGGAAGGAAATCAATGGGGATTCGGGGCTATCCAGAAAACTCCCAAGTAAAAAGAATCTTAAAGAATAAACTCTTGTAGATTGGAGGCCTGATCTATGAAGTCACTATTTGGCTTCATTCAACATATCAAGTGCACTTAGTCCAAAATCCTTCACGGTGAGAATCTGTTTCATCAGACATGAACACTTTGTCGCATGTGAAGGACAGAATAAGATTAAAGGAGTTACAGTTTGTGCAAAGAAATGGTGGGAAATAGTAGAAATTGTGAAGGAAAGGGGTTATAGAACAACTGGAGAAGGAAAGGTCACAATTTCAACTGTCTGTTGGGCTCTAATCAGGAGAAGCGACCCATTCTAAAAAGAGGATGGGGGACAAGACAGTATGGTACTGGCACAAAAACAGAACTATAGATCAATGGAACAAGATTGAGAACCCAGAGATCAACCCACGCACCTATGGGCACCTTATTTTTGACAAAGGAGGAGAAACTATAAAATGGGAGAAAGACAGCTTCTTCAACAAATGGTGCTGGGAAAATTGGACAGCTACATGCAAAAAAATGAAGTTGGAACATTCCCTGACCCCATACACAAAGATCAACTCAAAATGGATTAAAGACCTAAATGTAAGACCAGAAACAGTCAAACTCTTAGAGGAGAATATAGGCAAAACCCTCAAGGACATCAATCAAAGCAAGATCTTCTCTGACCCACCTACTAAAATAGTGGAACTGAAAAGAAAAGTCAACACGTGCGACCTCCTGAAACTTAAAAGCTTTTGTACAGCAAAAGAAATCACCAAAAAGTTGAACAGACACCCCACAGAGTGGGAGAAAATCATAGCAAATGAAACAACAGACAAAGAATTCATCTCCAAAATCTACAAGCAACTCAGACAACTCAGCACAGGGAAAATGAGCAGCCCAATCAAAAAATGGGAAAAAGATCTAAAGAGACGCCTCTCCAAAGAGGACATACAGATGGCCCAAAAATACATGAAACGATGCTCAACCTCGCTTATCATCAGAGAAATGCAAATTAAAACCACAATGAGATACCACCTCACACCTGTCAGAATGGCCATCATCAACAAATCGACAGACAACAAATGCTGGAGAGGGTGCGGAGAAAAGGGAACCCTCTTGCATTGTTGGTGGGAATGTAAATTGATACAACCTCTATGCAAGACAATATGGAGATTCCTTAAAAAACTAAAAATAGAAGCACCCTATGACCCAGCAATCCCACTATTAGGCCTATATCCTGATGAAATCAAAACTGAAAGAGGCACCTGTACCCCAATGTTCATTGCAGCTCTCTATACAATAGCCAGAACATGGAAGCAACCTAGATGTCCATGGACAAATGAATGGATCCAGAAGCTCTGGTACATATATACAATGGAATACTACTCAGCTGTTAAAAGAAATGCAGAAGACTCAGTCCTAATGAGGTGGCTGGCTCTAGAACCTATCATAAACAGTGAAGTAAGTCAAAAAGAGAAAGACAAGTATAGTATACTAACTCATATATATGGGATCTAGTAAGATGGTCATGATAACACACGCAGTGAACTCATGGAAAAACAGAGAATAGACATAAAGACATTGTGGAGATCGAACAGTGGGAGGGAGGCATGGAGGGAGTAACATGGAAACCTATACTGTCATGTGTGGAAAAGATAGCTATTGCCATTGTGCTAGGGGAGTAGGAGTACCTACAACCACTTGGGGCGATGGTCTGGAGGGATGGGAGGAGGGGAACTGGGTGGGGGGAGGGTCCAGGGATATGCATATGAATGATCTGGGAACATACATGTAAAAAATAAAAATAAAAAAAACAAAAATAATTAAAAAAACAAAAAAAGAGGATGGGGGAAACCTGCATTAGAGTCAGACTTATAGGAATTTATATCTAGCAGCAAGTGACTATGGAGTCTTGGGAAGGCTATTTCCTTTCTGATATTCAACATCCTTACATGTAAATGGGAATCATTATGGATGAAGTAATTTAATGAAACAATATATGTACAGTTTTCATAGATAACTCTCAATAAAAAGTAAAATAGCTTCATTTATCACTTTTTGTTTTCTTCCACAGTGGAGGGCAGAATTAGGTCAACAGATAGAATTTACAGGGAGTTTTGGTTCAATATAAAGACCATTGTAATGATTATTAGCTGTGTATAAATAGGAATTTCTAACTGTATCTGCAACTTGCCCAAATGAAATAAAAAGGGAAATGACATGTGCACATTTCCTCCCTCTATGTTTGTCAATATCAGTCAAAAAATGTTTATCAGTGTCCAACCCTGTTAAAGAACTATAGAGTATATAATCTAATCATTAAAAGGTATTGTTCATGATCTCAAAAATTTGTTAGCCTCAAAGCATCCTAAAAATATTAACTGATAAAGCAGTATTTCAGTAGGAACATAGTAGCATCTATCCAAATGTTCAGCAAGCTAAAAATGCTATTATTGAATATATATCTTCTAGGACACTGAGTCTGTGGCTGAATCATCACGATAAGCAACATTTTAATTTACATTAAAAAAATCAGAGTTCAAATTTCAACCACAAAATCCTAAAACCACTTTTCTATATTATGTATACTCCAGGGGTCTCATCAACTGGGATCCTAAAATTTAATTCTTTATTCCATTTTATCAACCATTAAAAGGTAAAAATATTTATAAAACTTTTTTACAGTAAAAATTATTTTGAGTAAAGTGTGCCAGTGTTTATTTTCTTTTTTCTTAGATATATTTCCTTTAGGATGGACTCAATGTCGATGAGTCACTCTCAAAAGAGAAATATATACTTTATACATTATCCATTAGTCCCTTGCCATCATATCAAAACTTCACAGCATTTTTTTTCATCTTTTTCAAGTGTTTTCTCAAATGTTCAAATCTCAATGGAGGATTACTTTGACCAAACTATTTAAAGTTCCTAGCCCTCCTAATCACACTTAGCTTTCCTTTCCCCCCTTCTTTATTACCTTCCAATACGTGATATATTTTTCTTATTTAATATATTAATTGCTTCCTGTTCATGTCCCTCTGGAGAATATAAACATCTTCACATTAGTCTGTGCAACAGAAGCAAAAGTGAATGGATGCCATTGCATCAAACTAATAAACCTCTGTGCAGCAAAGGGAACAATTTAACGAGCAACTGAGTGAAAAGGCAACCAGTGGAATGGAAAAAAATACATTTGCAAACCATACATCTGAAGAGACGTTAATATCCAAAAATATAAGGGACTCATATAACTCAGTAGAAAACAAGACAAAACAAAACCCAAATCCTAAATAAACTGATTGAAAAATGGGCAAAGAATCTGAATAGATGTGTTCAAAAAAAGGTACAGAAATGGCCAACAGACATATGAAAAAGAAAATGTAAATTAAAACCACAAAATCACCTCATGGTTGTTAGAATGGCTATTGTCAAAAGACAAGAGATTACAAACATTGATGAGAATGAGGAAAATAAAAAGTCCTTTGCACTGTTGGTGATAATGTAAATTGGTACAACTGTTACAAAAAGCAATATGGAAATCTTCAAAAAATAAAACTCCCAGTTGATCCAGCAATCTTAACCAAAGGACATAAAATCAAGACCTTGGAG
This sequence comes from Tragulus kanchil, assembly GCA_022376925.1. Classification (NCBI taxonomy): domain Eukaryota; kingdom Metazoa; phylum Chordata; class Mammalia; order Artiodactyla; family Tragulidae; genus Tragulus; species Tragulus kanchil. The sequence goes on from JAIOJX010000025.1 coordinate 48,366,002, forward strand.
AGATATCTGCACTCCCAGCGTTATTCCAGCATTATTCAAAATAACCATGATGTGAAAATAGCCTAATGGTCCACAATGAATGGAAGCGTATTTACACAGACTGAAATAGTACTCAGTTTTAAAAACAAGGAAATCTGGACATTTGAGACAATGTGGATGAATATGGAAAACATTATGCTAAGTGAAATAAGCTAGACATGGAAAGACAAATACTGTATGATCTCACTTTTTTGTGAAATCTAAAATAGGCAAGCTGATAAAAGCAGAAAGTAGAATGGAGAGTTCTAGGGAATGAAGGAAGGGCAAGTGGGGAGATGTTGATCAAAGGGGTCCATGTTTCATTTATGCAAGATGAATAAGTTCTGGAGATCTAATGTATCAATGTGACTGTGATTAACAATACTGTATTGTACACAATAATCCCTCTGTGATATTCACAAGGAATTGGCTCTAAGATCCTCAACAGATACCAAAATCTGTGGATGCTCAAGTCCTTTATACAAAATGACATACTACAGCTGACCTCTGGGCAATGTGTGTCTGAACTGTGCAGGGTCACATATGTGTAGATTATTTTCAATAAATATATAGAGTTGTACTACATAGTCTGCAGTTGATTGAGTCTGTGGTTTAGAACCATGGATATGGAGAATCAATTATAAAGTTATACAAAATTTTGAGTGTACGTATATGTGTGAGGGTGTTTAGTATCCCCTAACTCTCTCATTGTTCAAATGTATTTGTATATAACCTAGGCACATCCTCCTGCATACTTTAAATCATCTCTAATTACTTATAATACCTAACACAATGTAAATGGCATAGGAATAGCTGTAATACAATGCATAGCAAATTGAGATTTGCTTTCTGTAACTTTCTAGGTTTTTTTTTATTATTATTATTATTATTATTATTATTATTATTATTTTTGATCTGTAGTTGGTAGAGTGACACATATGAAACTTGCTGATTTAGAGGGCTGGGTATACTTGAAATTTTTTTTAGAGGGTAGATCTTTAGTGCTATCATCATACAAAAAGCAAAGAAGAAAGAAAATAATAACCATGTGAGGAGACAAATTTATTAATTAGTTCATGATGATAGGGGCAGAATAGAATAGTTAGGTAGTTGTGGAGTCCTAGTAGGGGACTGTAGGTGGAAAAGTAAAGCCTAGAAAAAGTTGGGAGGCCAGTAAGTTAATGATAACTCAAGAATGCTGCTGCTTATTCAATAAAGCAGGAAGAGCTAGGGAAGGAGGAGCTAATAGTCTATACCTTGTGTCTGTATCTGCATCTACTTGAAGAAGGCAGTCTTCTACCCTCCTATATATACGTTGCTGCCCACCAAAGAGGAGGAGCAGAGCTTTCCTGCCTTCCCGCTTGTACCTCTTACAAGTGCCCTAACCTAATAAACCCTCTTCTTGCCTATCACTCTGTCTCTCACTGAATTCCTTCTGCGTTGGGGCATGAAGAACCTGAGCCTCATTGGGTCCAGACATTGGGTGAGTGCTGGATTAAGTCCTGACCGCATGGATTCAAGTCCCAGACAGGGTTTTGGCTGGGGTTGAGCCTCAACCACGTGAGTTCAAGTCCCAAGCAGGGTTTTGGCTAGGTTTAAGCCCCAGCCACATTGGTTAGAGTCCCAAACAGGGTTCGATCAGGTGTGGGTCCTGGGTTTAAGTCTTAAATCGAGGTAGAACATTTTCAATGATAATTATATCACAATGTATAAATATATCAAAATATCAAGTTTATAACTTAAGTATATACAAATTTTGCTTGTCAAAAAGTGGATCTAAACCCTGGTTAAAGGTCTAGTTTGTCCAGCTGAGTTTCCACTGTGATAGCCTGGCACAATGCTAACCGTATAGAACGTTGGCTGAATATCTCTGAATATCTCTTTCCAGTGGTATTCTCTAAAAATCTGACACTTTTACAGATAAAAGTTTTCTGAAGATTGGGCAATTAAAACCCAATCCCTGGGAGACAGAGTTGAAATATTTTCTTTGTGCTTTCATGCTTTCTGATTTTTTGCCTTATTATATTGAATTCATATTACCGCTTTACTTGTTACTTTGCATATTTTTGCCTATTATTTTGTATGCTCCTTGAAAAAAAAACCTGTTTTTTATTCTTATATCAGAAGCGGTTAGCACAAATAAGTATTTGAAAATATTTCTGTGTATATTAATATCTTACAGATAGTTGTGATGAAGGGATTACAATTTTGTATTGAGCAATGATTTTTCTTTAATGCTACCAACAAGCACTTGCTGGCTAATATTGACTTAAGTCAGTGGCTTTAAGACTTTTCTAACTGTAACCCACAAGTAAAATTACTTTGTATGTTAATATCCAGTTCATAAATCATTCATAGACATTACTAATATAAAAATGTTATGTAGAAAGGTTATAATTAGAAAAAGTGTATTGCATTCAGGAAGCAATTACATAGGAACATTTAAACTGTGAACTTTCAAATGTGAATGTGTATTGCTCATCCAAACTATGGGCCAGAGAGTTACAGTGACTTTCAAGAAATATGACTTATATCACTTTTCATCAGAATTTAAAATGATTGATGAAACAGGAACAACCTTGTGACAAATTTGGAAGGACTGTAGTATCTCAGTTCAGTTCAGTCATATCTAACTATTTGAGGCCCCATGGACTGCAGTATGTCGGGCTTCCCTGTCCTTCATATCTCCCAGAGCTTGCTAAAACTGTGTCCATTGAGCTGGTGATGACGTCTAACCATCTTGTCCTTTGTTGTTCCCTTCTCCTCTGCCTTCCATCTTTCCCTGCATCAGGGCCTTTTCCAATGAGTGAGTTCTTTACATCACGTTGCTGAAATATTGGAGTTTGAGTTTCAGCATCAGTCCTTCCCATGAATATTCAGGGTTTATTTCCTTCAGGACTGATTAGTTTGCTCTCCTTTCAGCCCAAGGGACTCTCAAGAGTCTTATCTAACACGACAATTCAAAGATACCAATTTTTCAGTGTTCAGCCTTCTTCTTTTCCAAATTTGCTGGCATATTGAGTAGCACTTGCATAGCATCATCTTTTAATATTTGAAACAGCTTGGTTGGTATTCCATCATCTCCACTAGCTTTATTTATACTGATGTTTCCTGATCCTTGACTTCACACTCTAAGATGTCTGGTTTTAGATGAATGATTACAACATTGTGGTTATCTGGATCATTGAGATCTTTTTTACTGTAGTTCTTTTGTGCATTCTTGCAACCTCTTCTTAATATCTTCTGCTTTTATAAGGTTCATACTGTCCTTTATTGTGCCCACCTAGCATGAAATATTCCCTTGGCATCTCTGATTCTCTTGAAGAGATCTCTGGTCTTTCCCATTCTATTGTTTTCCTCTGTTTCTTTGCATTGTCTACTTAGGAAGGCTGTCTTAACTATCCATGCTATTCTTTGGAACTCTGCATTGAGATGGTTATAACCATTTTTTTTTTATTTGCCTTCCACTCCTCTTATTTTCTCAACTATTTGTAAGTCCTCCTCAGAAACCATTTTCCCTTTTTGAAATTTTCTTTGGGATGGTTTTGATCACTGACTCCTGTAAAATGTTATGAACCTCTGTCCAAAGTTCTTCAGGTACTCTGTCTATCAGATCTAATCCCTTTAAATTATTTGACACTTCCACTGTATAATCAATAGGGATTCAATTTAGGTCATATCTGAATGGCCTAGTGGTTTTCCCTACTTTCTTCAATTTAAGTCTGAATTTTGCAATAAGGAGTTCATGATTTGAACCACATTCAGCTTCCAGTCTTGTTTTTGCTGACTATGCAGAGCTTCTACATCTTCAGCTGCAAAGAATATAGACCATCTGATTTTGGCATTGACCAAAATTTTCTAGTTATCAGATTTTGCAGGATAGCAATGAACGTACACTACAGGGATGATATTTTTCAAACTGCTGGTCATGATGTCCATTGTGAGGAATGTTATTTATTTAGTGATCCAGCCAAATATTTAATGAAATCAAGTGAAATAGGATATTCCAGATTGAAAAACAAGCAGTAAGTGTATAAGTTATTTTACAAAACTCTTTTATATTTTTCAAACTGTAACTGACATATAATATTGTATTTGTTTCAGGTGTATGACTTAATGATTCTATATATGTACATATAGCAAAATAATCACTATGGTCAGTCTAGATAATATCCGTCCCCACATATAATTAAAATATTTTATTTCTCATAGTGAAAAATTTAATATCTACTCTCATAGCTATTTTCAAATACAGTAAGCTCCCTACATGAGAGCATGTTTGTTAAGTCCAATTTGTTCATAAGTCCAACAAACATAGCCTAAGCCCCAACTAACACAATCAGTAATGTCACACTGTGTTGTGATAGGTTTATAATACTTTTCAAAGATATTATACACAAAAACAAGCACAAGAATAGATATGTTTTGTCTTATAGTACAGAACTTCAAAGTATACAGTAGTACAAGTACAACAGCAGGCGTGCAGAGGCTGGCATCAAGTGAAAACGCAATAAAAGTTACTAACTTGAGACAAAAGAGGTGGGGATGTTAGAGTTAAAGGATCATCAGTAATAGGAGATGGAGGGCAAGCTGCAATTTCACTCATGCCTAACACTAATGGGACAGGTTCTTGTTCCTTACTGGGATCAATTCTATCTACATTCTTGAGAAAAAGATCCAATGATGTCTTAGTAGTCATTCTTTTTTCTTTTTATCCTAATTATAGGTGACATGATAGCATAGGATTGCATCCTGAACAGCTTCTGTAACTTTCATGTACCATTCTACATCTGAGTCCTGTTCCTCAAAAACTAACCATGCTTCCTCAAATATAGAAAATCCCCTTGCCATTTCCTACATTGTGAGTCTCTTCAGTTTTTCTTCCTCTTGTCTCTCTTTGTCCTTTCTCTGGGCCTCTAATTCCATCGTGTTCTCATTAGGAAGCCTCTCATGCTCCACAGCAAGGAGTGTAGTGAATTCATCCTCTTATAGGTCTAGCTCCAACTTCTCACTGAGGGTCACTAAGCTGCTGAAGACCTATTTGGATCACTTAATCACCTTCTCAAATCCATGAAATTTGTGAACAAACTGCAGGCAAAGAGTCTTTAAAACCCCATTCATGGTGAGTGCCATAACTTCTCACCAAGCAAAGTCACTGTTTTCATGGCCTTTCTTAACAACCATCAACAAGAACTAGATGTATCCCCTAAAAAAGATAACCGAGATTCAAGGGCAAAGGAGAAGCCACAGCAAGACAGTAGAAGGGGCACAATCATGTTTTAAAAAAAGAAAGAAAGAAACTCATACCCACTAGAGATGCTGGGAGGATTCAAACAAAACATTGTGTGCATGATGACCCAGGGAAAGAAGCAGCGACTTCCACAAGGGACTGAGCCAGAACTGCCTTTGAGTGTCTGAGTGTTTGATGTGGAGGCACTGGTCAGCAACGGCCTGCAGCAACCCTGATAGGCTCAGCGTGTGCCTTAAGCTCCCTTGGGGAAATTATTTTTAGCCAGACTATAGAACCACTGAGCAGGACTAGTGAAACAGACTCTGGAAAGAACAAACAAAACCAGGACCCAGGAGAAAGGAGCGGTGACCCCACAAGAGACTGAGCCAGCCTTGCCTCTGAATATTTGGAAGTCTCTGGAAGAGGCATGGGTCAAGAGTGTCCTGGTACAAGGTCACAGATATTGGAAACAGCAGTTCTGGAACATTATGCTAGAATAAGTCCTTTTGGAGAAGGTTGCCAAACTACAGGGATGGAACTCAACCCCATCCATCATGAGTTATTCAAGTAAAGATTTACAAACTAGGATGCCTTTGCCCGCAGAAACAAAAGGCAGTTTCCCCCCACAGCCAGTCTTTCCCATAAAAAAACTTTCACAAGACTCTTAATCTCACCCATCACAGGGCAGACAGAATGAAAATCACAGTCCCAGAAAACTAACCAAACTGATCACATGGGTCACAGCCTTGTCTAAATCAATGGAACTATGAGCCATGCCTTGTATGGCCACCCAAGACAGATGCGTCATGGTGGAGAGTTCTGACAAAACATGGTCCACTGGAGAAGAGAATGGAAAACCACTTCAGCTTTATTGCCTGGAGAACCCCATGAACAGGGTGAAAAGGGAAAGAGATATGACATTGAGAGATTAACTATACACATCAGTGGCTGCCCACTATGCTACTGGAGTGGAAAAATAGCTCCAGAAGGAATGAAAAGGCTGAGCCACAGCAGAAACAATGCCAGCTGTGGATATATGTCTGGTGGTAAAAGTAAAGTCCCATGCTGTAAAGAACAATATTGCATAGGAACCTGGAATGGTGTGCCCATGAATCAAGGTTAAATTGGAAGTGGTCACACAGGAGATTGTAAGAGTGAACATTGACATTTTAGGAATCAGTGAACTAAAATGGACAGGAATTGGCAAATTTGATTCAGATGACCATTATATCTACTACTGGGCAAGAGTCCCTTAGAAGAAATGGAGTAGCCTTCATAGTCAACAAAAGAGTTTGAAATGCAATATTTGGGTGCAGTCTCAAAAAATGACAGAATGATCTGTTTGTTTCCAAGGCAAATCATTCAGTATCGGTAATCGAAGTCTATGTCCCAACCACTAATGTTAAAGAAGCTGAAGTTGGATGGTTCTATGAAGATCTACAAGATCTACTAGAACAAACACCAAAAAGATGTCCTTTTCATAACTGGGGATTGAAATGTAAAAGTAGGAAGTCAAGAGATGCCTGGAATGACAGGCAAGTTTGGCCCTACAGTACAAAATGAACAAGGGCAAAGGATAACCAAGTTTTGCCAAGAGAACACACTGGTCATAGGAGAACATCCTCTTCCAACAACACAAGAGATGACTCCACACATGGACACCACCAGATGGTCAATGCCAAAATCAGATGGTCTATATTCTTTGCAGCTGAAGATGTAGAAGCTCTGCATAGTCAGCAAAAACAAGACTGGAAGCTGAATGTGGTTCAAATCATGAACTCCTTATTGCAAAATTCAGACTTAAATTGAAGAAAGTAGGGAAAACCACTAGGCCATTCAGATATGACCTAAATTGAATCCCTATTGATTATACAGTGGAAGTGTCAAATAATTTAAAGGGATTAGATCTGATAGACAGAGTACCTGAAGAACTTTGGACAGAGGTTCATAACATTTTACAGGAGTCAGTGATCAAAACCATCCCAAAGAAAATTTCAAAAAGGGAAAATGGTTTCTGAGGAGGACTTACAAATAGTTGAGAAAATAAGAGGAGTGGAAGGCAAATAAAAAAAAAATGGTTATAACCATCTCAATGCAGAGTTCCAAAGAATAGCATGGATAGTTAAGACAGCCTTCCTAAGTAGACAATGCAAAGAAACAGAGGAAAACAATAGAATGGGAAAGACCAGAGATCTCTTCAAGAGAATCAGAGATGCCAAGGGAATATTTCATGCTAGGTGGGCACAATAAAGGACAGTATGAACCTTATAAAAGCAGAAGATATTAAGAAGAGGTTGCAAGAATGCACAAAAGAACTACAGTAAAAAAGATCTCAATGATCCAGATAACCACAATGTTGTAATCATTCATCTAAAACCAGACATCTTAGAGTGTGAAGTCAAGGATCAGGAAACATCAGTATAAATAAAGCTAGTGGAGATGATGGAATACCAACCAAGCTGTTTCAAATATTAAAAGATGATGCTATGCAAGTGCTACTCAATATGCCAGCAAATTTGGAAAAGAAGAAGGCTGAACACTGAAAAATTGGTATCTTTGAATTGTCGTGTTAGATAAGACTCTTGAGAGTCCCTTGGGCTGAAAGGAGAGCAAACTAATCAGTCCTGAAGGAAATAAACCCTGAATATTCATGGGAAGGACTGATGCTGAAACTCAAACTCCAATATTTCAGCAACGTGATGTAAAGAACTCACTCATTGGAAAAGGCCCTGATGCAGGGAAAGATGGAAGGCAGAGGAGAAGGGAACAACAAAGGACAAGATGGTTAGACGTCATCACCAGCTCAATGGACACAGTTTTAGCAAGCTCTGGGAGATATGAAGGACAGGGAAGCCCGACATACTGCAGTCCATGGGGCCTCAAATAGTTAGATATGACTGAACTGAACTGAGATACTACAGTCCTTCCAAATTTGTCACAAGGTTGTTCCTGTTTCATCAATCATTTTTAAATTCTGATGAAAAGTGATATAAGTCATATTTCTTGAAAGTCACTGTAACTCTCTGGCCCATAGTTTGGATGAGCAATACACATTCACATTTGAAAGTTCACAGTTTAAATGTTCCTATGTAATTGCTTCCTGAATGCAATACACTTTTTCTAATTATAACCTTTCTACATAACATTTTTATATTAGTAATGTCTATGAATGATTTATGAACTGGATATTAACATACAAAGTAATTTTACTTGTGGGTTACAGTTAGAAAAGTCTTAAAGCCACTGACTTAAGTCAATATTAGCCAGCAAGTGCTTGTTGGTAGCATTAAAGAAAAATCATTGCTCAATACAAAATTGTAATCCCTTCATCACAACTATCTGTAAGATATTAATATACACAGAAATATTTTCAAATACTTATTTGTGCTAACCGCTTCTGATATAAGAATAAAAAACAGGTTTTTTTTTCAAGGAGCATACAAAATAATAGGCAAAAATATGCAAAGTAACAAGTAAAGCGGTAATATGAATTCAATATAATAAGGCAAAAAATCAGAAAGCATGAAAGCACAAAGAAAATATTTCAACTCTGTCTCCCAGGGATTGGGTTTTAATTGCCCAATCTTCAGAAAACTTTTATCTGTAAAAGTGTCAGATTTTTAGAGAATACCACTGGAAAGAGATATTCAGAGATATTCAGCCAACGTTCTATACGGTTAGCATTGTGCCAGGCTATCACAGTGGAAACTCAGCTGGACAAACTAGACCTTTAACCAGGGTTTAGATCCACTTTTTGACAAGCAAAATTTGTATATACTTAAGTTATAAACTTGATATTTTGATATATTTATACATTGTGATATAATTATCATTGAAAATGTTCTACCTCGATTTAAGACTTAAACCCAGGACCCACACCTGATCGAACCCTGTTTGGGACTCTAACCAATGTGGCTGGGGCTTAAACCTAGCCAAAACCCTGCTTGGGACTTGAACTCACGTGGTTGAGGCTCAACCCCAGCCAAAACCCTGTCTGGGACTTGAATCCATGCGGTCAGGACTTAATCCAGCACTCACCCAATGTCTGGACCCAATGAGGCTCAGGTTCTTCATGCCCCAACGCAGAAGGAATTCAGTGAGAGACAGAGTGATAGGCAAGAAGAGGGGTGATTAGGTTAGGGCACTTGTAGGAGGGACAAGCGGGAAGGCAGGAAAGCTCTGCTCCTCCTCTTTGGTGGGCAGCAACGTATATATAGGAGGGTAGAAGACTGCCTTCTTCAAGTAGATGCAGATACAGACACAAGGTATAGACTATTAGCTCCTCCTTCCCTAGCTCTTCCTGCTTTATTGAATAAGCAGCAGCATTCTTGAGTTATCATTAACTTACTGGCCTCCCAACTTTTTCTAGGCTTTACTTTTCCACCTACAGTCCCCTACTAGGACTCCACAACTACCTAACTATTCTATTCTGCCCCTATCATCATGAACTAATTAATAAATTTGTCTCCTCACATGGTTATTATTTTCTTTCTTCTTTGCTTTTTGTATGATGATAGCACTAAAGATCTACCCTCTAAAAAAAATTTCAAGTATACCCAGCCCTCTAAATCAGCAAGTTTCATATGTGTCACTCTACCAACTACAGATCAAAAATAATAATAATAATAATAATAATAATAATAATAATAAAAAAAAACCTAGAAAGTTACAGAAAGCAAATCTCAATTTGCTATGCATTGTATTACAGCTATTCCTATGCCATTTACATTGTGTTAGGTATTATAAGTAATTAGAGATGATTTAAAGTATGCAGGAGGATGTGCCTAGGTTATATACAAATACATTTGAACAATGAGAGAGTTAGGGGATACTAAACACCCTCACACATATACGTACACTCAAAATTTTGTATAACTTTATAATTGATTCTCCATATCCATGGTTCTAAACCACAGACTCAATCAACTGCAGACTATGTAGTACAACTCTATATATTTATTGAAAATAATCTACACATATGTGACCCTGCACAGTTCAGACACACATTGCCCAGAGGTCAGCTGTAGTATGTCATTTTGTATAAAGGACTTGAGCATCCACAGATTTTGGTATCTGTTGAGGATCTTAGAGCCAATTCCTTGTGAATATCACAGAGGGATTATTGTGTACAATACAGTATTGTTAATCACAGTCACATTGATACATTAGATCTCCAGAACTTATTCATCTTGCATAAATGAAACATGGACCCTTTGATCAACATCTCCCCACTTGCCCTTCCTTCATTCCCTAGAACTCTCCATTCTACTTTCTGCTTTTATCAGCTTGCCTATTTTAGATTTCACAAAAAAGTGAGATCATACAGTATTTGTCTTTCCATGTCTAGCTTATTTCACTTAGCATAATGTTTTCCATATTCATCCACATTGTCTCAAATGTCCAGATTTCCTTGTTTTTAAAACTGAGTACTATTTCAGTCTGTGTAAATACGCTTCCATTCATTGTGGACCATTAGGCTATTTTCACATCATGGTTATTTTGAATAATGCTGGAATAACGCTGGGAGTGCAGATATCTCCAAGGTCTTGATTTTATGTCCTTTGGTTAAGATTGCTGGATCAACTGGGAGTTTTATTTTTTGAAGATTTCCATATTGCTTTTTGTAACAGTTGTACCAATTTACATTATCACCAACAGTGCAAAGGACTTTTTATTTTCCTCATTCTCATCAATGTTTGTAATCTCTTGTCTTTTGACAATAGCCATTCTAACAACCATGAGGTGATTTTGTGGTTTTAATTTACATTTTCTTTTTCATATGTCTGTTGGCCATTTCTGTACCTTTTTTTGAACACATCTATTCAGATTCTTTGCCCATTTTTCAATCAGTTTATTTAGGATTTGGGTTTTGTTTTGTCTTGTTTTCTACTGAGCTATATGAGTCCCTTATATTTTTGGATATTAACGTCTCTTCAGATGTATGGTTTGCAAATGTATTTTTTTCCATTCCACTGGTTGCCTTTTCACTCAGTTGCTCGTTAAATTGTTCCCTTTGCTGCACAGAGGTTTATTAGTTTGATGCAATGGCATCCATTCACTTTTGCTTCTGTTGCACAGACTAATGTGAAGATGTTTATATTCTCCAGAGGGACATGAACAGGAAGCAATTAATATATTAAATAAGAAAAATATATCACGTATTGGAAGGTAATAAAGAAGGGGGGAAAGGAAAGCTAAGTGTGATTAGGAGGGCTAGGAACTTTAAATAGTTTGGTCAAAGTAATCCTCCATTGAGATTTGAACATTTGAGAAAACACTTGAAAAAGATGAAAAAAAATGCTGTGAAGTTTTGATATGATGGCAAGGGACTAATGGATAATGTACAAAAGTATATATTTCTCTTTTGAGAGTGACTCATCGACATTGAGTCCATCCTAAAGGAAATATATCTAAGAAAAAAGAAAATAAACACTGGCACACTTTACTCAAAATAATTTTTACTGTAAAAAAGTTTTATAAATATTTTTACCTTTTAATGGTTGATAAAATGGAATAAAGAATTAAATTTTAGGATCCCAGTTGATGAGACCCCTGGAGTATACATAATATAGAAAAGTGGTTTTAGGATTTTGTGGTTGAAATTTGAACTCTGATTTTTTTAATGTAAATTAAAATGTTGCTTATCGTGATGATTCAGCCACAGACTCAGTGTCCTAGAAGATATATATTCAATAATAGCATTTTTAGCTTGCTGAACATTTGGATAGATGCTACTATGTTCCTACTGAAATACTGCTTTATCAGTTAATATTTTTAGGATGCTTTGAGGCTAACAAATTTTTGAGATCATGAACAATACCTTTTAATGATTAGATTATATACTCTATAGTTCTTTAACAGGGTTGGACACTGATAAACATTTTTTGACTGATATTGACAAACATAGAGGGAGGGAAATGTGCACATGTCATTTCCCTTTTTATTTCATTTGGGCAAGTTGCAGATACAGTTAGAAATTCCTATTTATACACAGCTAATAATCATTACAATGGTCTTTATATTGAACCAAAACTCCCTGTAAATTCTATCTGTTGACCTAATTCTGCCCTCCACTGTGGAAGAAAACAAAAAGTGATAAATGAAGCTATTTTACTTTTTATTGAGAGTTATCTATGAAAACTGTACATATATTGTTTCATTAAATTACTTCATCCATAATGATTCCCATTTACATGTAAGGATGTTGAATATCAGAAAGGAAATAGCCTTCCCAAGACTCCATAGTCACTTGCTGCTAGATATAAATTCCTATAAGTCTGACTCTAATGCAGGTTTCCCCCATCCTCTTTTTTTGTTTTTTTAATTATTTTTGTTTTTTTTATTTTTATTTTTTACATGTATGTTCCCAGATCATTCATATGCATATCCCTGGACCCTCCCCCCACCCAGTTCCCCTCCTCCCATCCCTCCAGACCATCGCCCCAAGTGGTTGTAGGTACTCCTACTCCCCTAGCACAATGGCAATAGCTATCTTTTCCACACATGACAGTATAGGTTTCCATGTTACTCCCTCCATGCCTCCCTCCCACTGTTCGATCTCCACAATGTCTTTATGTCTATTCTCTGTTTTTCCATGAGTTCACTGCGTGTGTTATCATGACCATCTTACTAGATCCCATATATATGAGTTAGTATACTATACTTGTCTTTCTCTTTTTGACTTACTTCACTGTTTATGATAGGTTCTAGAGCCAGCCACCTCATTAGGACTGAGTCTTCTGCATTTCTTTTAACAGCTGAGTAGTATTCCATTGTATATATGTACCAGAGCTTCTGGATCCATTCATTTGTCCATGGACATCTAGGTTGCTTCCATGTTCTGGCTATTGTATAGAGAGCTGCAATGAACATTGGGGTACAGGTGCCTCTTTCAGTTTTGATTTCATCAGGATATAGGCCTAATAGTGGGATTGCTGGGTCATAGGGTGCTTCTATTTTTAGTTTTTTAAGGAATCTCCATATTGTCTTGCATAGAGGTTGTATCAATTTACATTCCCACCAACAATGCAAGAGGGTTCCCTTTTCTCCGCACCCTCTCCAGCATTTGTTGTCTGTCGATTTGTTGATGATGGCCATTCTGACAGGTGTGAGGTGGTATCTCATTGTGGTTTTAATTTGCATTTCTCTGATGATAAGCGAGGTTGAGCATCGTTTCATGTATTTTTGGGCCATCTGTATGTCCTCTTTGGAGAGGCGTCTCTTTAGATCTTTTTCCCATTTTTTGATTGGGCTGCTCATTTTCCCTGTGCTGAGTTGTCTGAGTTGCTTGTAGATTTTGGAGATGAATTCTTTGTCTGTTGTTTCATTTGCTATGATTTTCTCCCACTCTGTGGGGTGTCTGTTCAACTTTTTGGTGATTTCTTTTGCTGTACAAAAGCTTTTAAGTTTCAGGAGGTCGCACGTGTTGACTTTTCTTTTCAGTTCCACTATTTTAGTAGGTGGGTCAGAGAAGATCTTGCTTTGATTGATGTCCTTGAGGGTTTTGCCTATATTCTCCTCTAAGAGTTTGACTGTTTCTGGTCTTACATTTAGGTCTTTAATCCATTTTGAGTTGATCTTTGTGTATGGGGTCAGGGAATGTTCCAACTTCATTTTTTTGCATGTAGCTGTCCAATTTTCCCAGCACCATTTGTTGAAGAAGCTGTCTTTCTCCCATTTTATAGTTTCTCCTCCTTTGTCAAAAATAAGGTGCCCATAGGTGCGTGGGTTGATCTCTGGGTTCTCAATCTTGTTCCATTGATCTATAGTTCTGTTTTTGTGCCAGTACCATACTGTCTTGTCCCCCATCCTCTTTTTAGAATGGGTCGCTTCTCCTGATTAGAGCCCAACAGACAGTTGAAATTGTGACCTTTCCTTCTCCAGTTGTTCTATAACCCCTTTCCTTCACAATTTCTACTATTTCCCACCATTTCTTTGCACAAACTGTAACTCCTTTAATCTTATTCTGTCCTTCACATGCGACAAAGTGTTCATGTCTGATGAAACAGATTCTCACCGTGAAGGATTTTGGACTAAGTGCACTTGATATGTTGAATGAAGCCAAATAGTGACTTCATAGATCAGGCCTCCAATCTACAAGAGTTTATTCTTTAAGATTCTTTTTACTTGGGAGTTTTCTGGATAGCCCCGAATCCCCATTGATTTCCTTCCATCTCCAGCTTTCTCCCAGATAACAAAATCACCAGCAACACAGAGCAGGAGCCTTTCTAATCTTCCAACATCATTCAAACTCTTCAATTCTCATATGCTAGGTAAACCTACAGCCCCAAAATAATTTTTTAAAATAAGAAATTACATTTGAAATTAGTCTTTTGAAATTCATCTTCTTTCTTTACTTCACTGCCTGACACAGCAGCATTGGCATCTTGTTTGTGTCTTCTGGGAACTGAAGAACCACTTTTCCACTTGAGCACTGTGGACTGGAACTGGAGCACTACATATGGCTTTCCAAGGACAGAGTGTGCCGGTTAGTCATTGTCTTCCTGAAAGGTACAAGTCATCCTTTCTGCCTTTCTCAGGTTCTTCAATGTGTCAAGTGCACAGAATCCAAAAAGTAACTTCATGTAACATTAATATGGGGGGAGGCGAAAACTGCTATGACAAAAATCCCTGTTGAATCAACTCTAACATCCTACTAAATACCTGCTCTCATATACTTAATTCCTCTGCTTCTGTCTTAAAATTAAAATAAAGCTTTGCTCATTAAAAATCACAGACAGAACATTGCAATGGTTTAAATACTGTAGTATCTCATTTTATCCCCAAAGTCTTTACATTTGATTACTTCTTTACAGAATATAAAGCACCTTTAGATTCATGTTATACACTCTGAGAGCTTGAAGAGAAGCTTAAAATTAGTGAATGTATTCCACAGTTTCTTCTGATCCTCAGCAATTCTATGAATTGTTTTTTAATTGGAGGCTAATTGCTTTACAATGTTGGGCTAGTCTGTGCTGTACATGAAACAGCCATGCCTATACACGTATTCCCTTCCTCTTGAGCTTCCTTCAAGGAGGTCAAAAGGTATGAATTTCCACTTGTAAAAAAAAATAAGTCCTGGGGATGTAATGTACAGCACAATGACTATAGTTAATAATCTTGTATACCCCAAAAGGCATACGGATGGGCAACAGTCACAGGAAAAAATGTTCAACCTCACTAATTATTAGAAAAATGGACATCAAGACCAAAATGAGGTATCACCTCAAACCAATCAAAATGGTAGTTATCGAAAGGCTTACAAATATTAAATGCTGCCAAGCATGTGAGGGAAATGGAACCATCCTACACTACTGGTGGAAATGTAAATTGGTGTAACCACTATGGAGAACAGTATGAGGTTCCTTAAAAAACTAAAAATAGAGGTTTTATATGAGCCAGCAATCCTATTACTGGGCATATATCTAGACAAAACTCTAATTTGAAAAGATACATACACTCCAATGTTCATAACAACACTTTTTGCAATAGCCAAGACATGAAAGCAACCTAAATGCCCATCAAAAGATGAATAAATAAGAATATATATATTGGAATATTATTGAATCTCAAAATGAATGAAATAGTTTCATTTGCAGCAACATGGATGGTCCTAGATATTATCACATTAAGTGAAGTCAAAGACAAATATTGGGCTTCCCTGGTGGACCAGTGGGTCAAGAATCCGCCTTGCAATGCAAGGGGCACCCGTTTGATCCCTGGCCCGGGAGGATCCTATGTGTCATGGAGTGGCTGGACCCATGTGTCCAATTAGGAGCCAGCGCCCTAGAGTGCATATGCCCAGAGCCAGCACTCTGCAGCGAGAGAGGCCAATGCAATGGGAGGACCACACAGGCCAAAGAATAAAGATGGATGAAAAATAGATGAACAAAAAATAAAATAAATTAACAAAAGAGGCCAAAATTTTAAAAAAGACAAATATCATACGATAGTAATTCTTAAATGTGGAATCTTAAAAATGAATGAATGAATTTATTTACAAAACAGAAATAGATTCACAAACATAGAAAACAACTCATGGTTACCAAAGATCATAATAGTGTGGTGAGGGGAAGATGAATTAGGATTGGGGATGAATGTAAACACAGTACTATATATAAAATAGATAAGGAATAAGGACTTACTGTATAGGACACAGAATTATATTCAAAATCTTTTAATAACTCAAAATCTGTGTGGGGCCCTAAATGAAAGAGGGCCTTTGCAAGCATAAGGAAGCTTAAGCACGTGTTTACAGTTTGGAGCTAAGATGATGCCTACAGGAAGAGAGGAGGGAGCGATCTAAGTTGATTGTCAAAACTTCTGATTGGTCCCCCTGGTTTCCATGCTCGTGGACAATGCACGCTCACCATAGATTCCTGTTGCGATGTAGACGCATGATTGCTTGACCTTTAGCTTGATTGGTGTAACTATAGCAAGTCCCTTGCAAACCCCCTTCATTTGCCTATAAAAGCTGTAAGTCTGCACTAATAAAACGGAACTGCTTTGATGGAACCCCTGTCGCATCTGATTGTCCTTCGCTCTTCGGAGGGCTGGGTTGGCGGACAGCAGGCTCAGTCTTCTCAGATCTTCCCATGGCTTGGCCACGGGCAATCCCGCTGCCATTTCTCCTCTGCGGGCGGCCCTGCAATCTGAAGGAATCAGAAAAATATTTTATATATACATATATATATATATGTGTATATATATATACACACACACACACATATATATATGTATATATATATATACACACACACACACACATATATGATGTATGATTGAATCACTGTACTGTACACTGGAAATTAATACAACATTGCAAATCAACTATATTTCAATTAAAAATAAAATTAATACACCATAATGTTAGAAGAGACCACAGACCACTGTAATAGAAAAAACTAACACTCCTGTGTAGCATATCTGAAGGTTAAGAGAATAGATCTTAATAGCCTGCATCTCAAGAAAAAAAAAAAGGTACTATTAATATGTTTGATCACAGAGGTTTACTAGACTTATTATGGAAATCATTTCAAAATATGTGCATATATTGGATCATTGCGTTGTACACCTGAAACTAATATAATGTTTTATATCAATTATATCTCAATATTTTTAGAACAACTTAAGCAGTAAAAAATGAAGACTGTTGTCTGAAATTATGACATAAAATCAATGACATTTCGTTGAACACCCTCCATGTCTGTTACTGAATGCTACTCTCTGGAAAACACAGCCTCGTTAAGAGGAGGGGCCATGTGTTACATGAAGCAACTGACTGAACTGGAAAAGCTTGGCCACCAGGAGTCTGAAGGCCCATGTCAGTGACCTACCACCTGTGTGACCTTCACCTCTCTGTGCCTCAGTTTCCTTATCTGTAAGTTGGTGATAATATCCGCTTTGCAAAACATCTGACATACTCGCCAATTGCCCTCTTTCTCTGTATTTTTCTGTCCTGTTTCTCTGCTGACTTGTACAGACTGCATCACCCAGGTTCCCAAACCTGGATTCTGGCCAATGGGAAACCCTATCAGGAGAAGGGAAGGAAGGAGGAGCAAGAATTTGGGGTGAATCTCCCTCTTGCTCCTTTTGTTTGCAGGAACCTTCACTTACTACAGCTCAGACTGAGCAACACCTCCTCTGGCTCTGATGGTCCAAGAATACTGTGCCTTCCACTCCCCTTTATTTCAGGGACTGATGGCTTTCTGCATTCTAGTCCAAAGACGCATGAGATTCACCCTCCTGGGTTTCCTTTATCTTGCCCACCCCTCTGTAAGTATCAGTAGTTCCTTCATTGAAAATGACTTCAAAAATCCTAGCTAAACATCTGTTTCGTTTTAAAATTATGTTTAAGAGAAAGAAAAGGAATAGTTTTAATGATAAAAGGCACAATTCTAAAGAAGATAGACATCATTAAAAATTACATACCTAGCAACAAAGACACAAAGAAACTTAAAGCAAAAATCAGAAGAAATATAAGGGAAAAGAAAAAATATATAATCACAGTTAGATATAAGACCATTTCTCTGAGAATATTAATCAAGTGCTAAAAAAAAGAATAGGGGCATCTTGAGTAGCGTCATTAATAATTTACATATAATAGACTTATATTTATATTAATTATTAATATTATATCCTACAAAATATGTTTAAAAAATTTTTTTTGAATTTTTACAGAGTTTTGCTGTTCACAGACATGTATGCTCCCAGGTCAGTCATATACATATCCCTGGCCCCCCTTCCCCCTCCCAGTACCCCCTCATCCCATCCCACCAAGATCTCCTATTCCTGCAGAGCAATGGCAGTAGGTATCATTTACACATATGATAGTATAAGTCTCCATGTTATTCCCTCTATGCCTCCCACCCTCTGTTCATTCCCCACAATGTCCATATGTCTGTTCTCTATTCCTGTTTCTCCATCCCTTCACTGCGTGTGTTATTATTGCCATCCTACTAGATTCCATATATATGCATTAGTGAACTGTACTTGTCTTTCTCTTTTTGACATACTTCATTTTGTATAATAGGTTCTAGATCCAGCCACCTCATTAGGACTGATTCTTCTGCATTTCTTTTCACAGCTGAGAAGTGCTCCATTGTATAAATGTACCGGAGCTTCTTTATCCATTCATTCATCGATGGACATCTAGGTTGCTTCCATGTTCTAGCTATTGTATAGAGAGCTGCAATGAACATCGGGGTACAGGTGCTTCTTTCACTTTTGATTTCATCAGGGTATAGGCCTAATAGTGGGAGTGCTGGGTCGTAGGATGCCTCTATTTTTAGTTTTTTGAGGAATCTCCATACTGTCCTCCATAGTGTCTGTGTCAATTTACATTCCCACCAGCAATGCAAGAGTGTTCCCTTTTCTCTCCAGCATGTTCACCCTCTCCAGCATTTATTGTCTGTAGATTTGGGGATGATGGCCATTCTGACGGGCGTGAGGTGATATGTCATTGCAGTTTTGATTTGCATTTCTCTAATAATAAGCGAGGTTGAGCATCTTTTCATGTGCTCTTTGGCCATCTGTATGGCTTCTTTGGTGAGACATCTTTTAGGTCTTTTTCCCATTTTTTGATTGGGCAGTTTATTTTTCCAGTGCTGAATGGTCTGAGTTGCTTGTAGATTAATTGTTTGTCTGTTGTTTCATTCGCCATGATCTTCTCCCATTCTGTGGGCTATCTATTCATCTTTTTTGTAATTTCTTTTGCTGTACAAAAGCTTTTAAGTTTCATTAGGCCCCACATGTTAATTTTTGTTTTTAGTTCCACTGTTCTAGTAGGTGGGTCATAGATGATCTTGCTTTTCTTTATGTCCTTGTGTGTTTTGCCTATATTCTCCTCTAAGAGTTTTAGGGTTTCTGGTCTTCCATTTAGGTCTTTAATCCATTTTGAGTTGATCTTTGTGTATGGTGTCAGGGAATGTTCCAACTTCATTTTTCTGCATGTAGCTGTTCAATTTTCCCAGCACCATTTGTTGAAGAGGCTGTCTTTGTCCCATTTTAGATTTTTGCCTCCTCTGTCAAAAGAATAAGGTATCCATAGGTACGTGGGTTTATCTCTGGGTCATATATTCTTATAAGATTTTCATAGGACATTTAGAAAAACTGGCAAAAGGGTAAACATTACTAAATTTCAAAAGGTAAAATTCTTTAATTTTGTGACTCAGTTTTGCATATATGAATGTATTATTCTTGAAATTATTTTCCATTACAAGTTAATATAAGATATTGATTATAATTCTCTGTACTATACAATAAAGCTTTATTGGTTGTTTGTTGTTTATGTTTTTTTTTTTTAATTAGAAAGCTAGCGTTCTATTTGCACTAAGTCAAATAAGTGGAATCAAAATGTCATAAATTTTTAGTTAGGCAAAAATTATGTTTTCTAAAATATATATATTACACATACAATTTATATATGTGTATACTGAAGCTTTTCTACTATGCCTGACTAAGTCTTAAGAAAGAATATCAAAATAAAAAGAGATTGAGAAACTGTAAAATATAAACAAAATGAAATGAAAGCACTGAATATGAAATAGAAAATGTGAAACAAACTAAATAAAAATAAAAGATCCTCATATAGTCCAGGTGTTTTTAAACATGGCTGCTCATTAGAAAAATATCTGGAGATCTGGAGGGGAAAAAAAAGCACTACCAGAACACTTTTTCCAAAACTTCTAAGGTAATTCTGATATGCGTCTGGATTTTAAGAAGTGATTACAGATTTTTCTATTGAATGGTAATGTTGGTGATGTAGAATTCTATTTTTTTGTTAACCAATGATGATACAATGGCAGTAAGTGAGTAATATTGCATAGTCACAACAGTAAAAAATGTTTATGAGTTTTGACAATCAATAACCAGACTAAAAATAAAAGATAATTAAAATTGTGAGCCATAATAAGAACATGATTAACCTAACAATATAAAATAACTACACGCAATTTGGGAGGTCAAGAAGAATGATATGTTGAAAAGAAGTGCATACACGCACATGTTTTTATCTGCTTTACTAGTCTATGTCTTTTGGTTGGTGCATTTAATCTATTTACATTTAAGATAATTATTGATATGTGTGAACCTGTTACCATTTTTTTTTTTTTTTTATTTGCTCGGGGTTTATTTTCTGTCGGTAGGTCTTTTCCTTCTCTGGTTTCCTGCCCAGAGAAGTTCCTTTAGCATTTGATATCATACTGGTTTGGTGGTGCTGAATTCTCTTTTGTTTGTCTAGAAAGTTTTGATTTCTCCATCAAATCTGAAGAAGGATCTTGCTGGTTAGAATACTGTTGGTTGTAGGTCCTTCCCTTTCATCACTTTAAATGCATCATGCCTTCTAGATTGTAGAGCTTCTGTTGAGAAATTAGTTGATAACCTGGTGGAAATTCCCTTGTATATTTCTCACTTTCCCCTTGCTACTTTAAGCATTTTTATCTCTATCTTTAATTTTTGTCAGTTAGATTGCTATGTGTCTTGGTGTTTTCTCCTTGAGTTTATCCTGTTTTGGACTTCCTGTGCTTCCTGGACTTTGTTGACTATTTCCTTTCCCCTGTTAGGGAAATTTTTGGCTATTATCTCTTCAAATATTTTCTAAGGCCCTTTCTTTCTCTCTTCTCCTTCTGGGACCTCTATCATGTGAATGTTGATATGTTTAATGTTGTCCCAGAAGTCTCTTAGGCTTTCTTCATTTCTTTTCATTCTTTTTTCTATATTCTGTTCTGCAGCAGTGATTTCCACGATTCTGTCCTCTAGGTCATTTATCTGTTCTTCTGCTTCATTATTCTGCTACTGATTCCTTCTAATGTATTATTCACCTCTGCTTGTTCTTTAGTTCTTCTAGGTTTTGATAAACATTTCTTTCATCTTCTCAGTTGTTGATTCCATTTTTTCCCCGAGATCCTGAATCACTTCACTATCATTATTCTGAATTCTTTTTCTGGAAAGTTGCCTATCTCTATCCCATGTTGTCCACAATGTCTGAATGTGGCCATGGCTTCCAGTACCTGTCACTCAGGGAGGTGCACTGACACTGGCTGTCACTAAGAATATCCAGGCCAAGCAGCAAAATGCTCACTGGTGAGTGGATTTCACTGGATTGTGCCCATTGTCCTCAGATCCTACTCCCACCTTCCTGTTCTATTCAATGTTTTTATACGGGGCTTGGGTCTTTCAACTACATTTGTAGCCTCTTTTGCAGTTATTTCTAAGTTACCTCAACCCTAGAACTGGTAGCTGCTTCCTTCTTTCACAAATGTCTGATTACCTCGGTGCTTTTCTTTGCTCTCAGTCCTTCAACGTTTATGTAATCCATTCTCTGTATGGTATCCCTTGTATTTTGGAACACCCAGCATGCTTTCTGTTTTTATGATCATATCCTGATAAACACAATGTCTTTTATGCCATGAGCCTGGAGGATGAACCAAGGGTGCGCCCACCCCCATGGAAGGCCATTCTTGCTGAGCCACACTCAGGATCCTCTTCATTGCATTTCTGACTTTGTCTTAGGGCCCAAATCATCTTATTATGGCCTATTGAAGGAAGACTTCTATATAAATGGCAAATGCAAGATAATAAATGCAGGATGATGTGTTTCTAGAGCAAAAAGTGTGACAAATAAAGAAACAATCTATGAAGGTGAGAGAGCTTTCTCAAAATGTGGAAGAGCCACATATATCAGAATCACCTAGAGAACTTGAAAAAAATTAGACTCTCAAGTCTAGATCCAGTCCCACCAAATCAGGCTGTGGGAGATCAGTAACAAGAGTTTGAATTTTAGCCAGCTGCAAATGAACATGATTATTTTGCACACAAAATGTTGCAGTGAACCATTGAACTAGAGAGGCTGGGTGTACGTGATAGTGGGAATGTTTTATGCAGCATGACAGAGTTGAGCTTTACGGTATAAGTGGTGGAAAATTACCATTTCATATTACCCTGCAGAGGTCAGATGGGGATGCAAAAGCAGCAAACCATTACATTAGGCCAGGGAAAAAATGATGAGAACACCAACAAGAACACTGGTAATAAGACATTTGAAGACATGTAGACATAAAATCAGCAAGACTTAATGTAAAGTTGAAGAATAAAAATGGATCAGGAAAAACTGCCAGGGTTTTTCTTGGGAGAACGATGATTGCTATTTTCAGTTTAGGATAGATGAATATGAAATTCCTGGGATGTTTCCAGGTGTGGGCAACCAGAAGATGCATGTGTGAGTGCTTAGTCACTTGGTCATATCCGATTGTTTGGGAACCCTATGAACTGGAGCCCACCAGTCTCCTCTGTCCATGAGATTCTTAAGGCAAGAATACTGGGGCAGGTTGCCATGCCCTCTTCCAAAGGATCTTCATGGCCCAGGATTGAACCCATATCTCTTATCCCTCTGAAATTATGTAGAACAGAACCTATTCTCCAGGATATAGTGATCCTGAGACAGGCACGTTGGCCCTAAAGGAGGCAGTTTCAGTTGAGAGGCAGGAGGTGTTTTTAGGGAGGAGTGAGTCAAAAAGTAAATAGAACTATAGAAAGTATATAAACTTTGAAAAATGCAGAACATAAAAGGAGACTAGGTGGTAGCTAGAGAGGAAAACAGGGTCAGAAGTTTAATTAAGTTTAAGGTGGGATAAACTCAGGATCATGTGTTTTAGAAAGCATATTAATATAATATCAACAAAAATATATTAATAATATGTTCAACATGGGTTCAACCATTTTGCTAAGAATAATTCTTAAAAAATAAGTCCAACCAGCCTGAGGAACCATAACTTTAGGACTGTTTTATCATCAAGGAGACAGATCTGGCTTCAATGGGTTCTATCATACATTGCCTTAGTGACAAAAGACAATAGATTATGTGATTTGCTCAAACCATGATCTCCATGAGGCTAACTATAAGCTGAAATTCATACTGTCAATGATGAGACACAGCAAAAACATCAGTTATTCTAAAAAAAAACTAAGTTCACTGTTAAAGAATTCTCAGTAAGGATGCATGCCAAAGGCATACAGAAAATATCGGAAGGCAACCAAATATCTATTAAAACTGTTACTTAAATAATTATATCCATAAAATGCAAGACTATCAGTATCACATTAATATTATTCATATCCTCAATAATATAAATAATTAATAGTAATCAATATCACTAATCAACATTACTGTTATAACATTATTTATATATTTAAAAATCATATATTACATATGAATATGATTTAATATGCTTATATGCATATTAACAATTATGTGTTATATAATCATTATAATATTCAATTTTATATCTAAATTTTATATCTTAATACATATAATAAATGTTCTAAAATAATCATTAAATATATTTAATCATATATTCATTAATTAATACATATATTAATAATAATATCTATAATAAAATAATACATAAATATATAATATCTATAAATAATTATATATATAATATTAATCATATATATATATATTATAATTGTTCATAATATATTATATATTAAATTAATATTAAATAATTTATATAATTTGTATAATATTCATATATTATATAATATTTATATATACATATTATAAGCATAATATTACATATTTTATATTTAATAATATTGTATATTAATTATATTATATATATATATGTTTGATATTAATTTATATGATATATATAAATTATATAAATCATAACATTAATATGTATATATATGCAATATTATTATTATATAATATTATAATGATATCATAATATATATATAATTAATCATATTATATATATGTATATATACATTATAATTGTTCATATTTATATAAATATATTCTATATATATATAATTATATATAATTATATACTTAAATTAATTATATTATTATATATATATATATATAATGTACAGTTATATTATCATATACTATTATAATATAGTCATATATATAATATTTTCTTGATATATATATATATTATATGTATATTTATTATTATAGAAATTTATATATATTAATTATATTATATATTTATTATTGTTACATATATTATAATATACATAAATATATAGATTAATGTAATTATATATATAATATGTATATAAATACTAATATTTATATGAACTATGTATAAATATATATCACTATATACATATATACATATAATTATATGTAATATATTATCTATTATATATTTATTTACATTATTATATATTCAATATAAAATATATTATGTATATTATAAATATGTATCATATTATTATAATATATATTATACATAATATATAATATATGTATGTATTTAAATCTATATATATATATATTAATCTATTAGAAATTAATATATATATCATTAATATAAGTTATATGATTATATTATAAATTATATATATATATATATACTAATTATTATAATTTAAATATATATATATTTAATATAATATAGAATATATATACTATATAATATATATACATTATATATACACATATATAAGATATAGTATATAATTATTATAATAAGTATAATAAATTATATTAAGTAATTATAATAGTAATTAGTTTGTATATATATTTAGTTACATATAAATATTAATAATATTATGTAATATTACTATTGTAATATAATTAACTATTGTATATATATTATTTTAAATCATTGTCTAATGATAATAATATAATACAAATATATAATATGATTAAGAATATCATAATATTCTAAAATTATAGTATATATATATAAAATAATATCAAAATCTTTAGTTACATATAGTATCATAAATATTATCATAATGACTGGTAGTATTACAGTATTCTATGACTAAATCCCTGATCAAAAATTGGAGATATATATGGATCATTAAAGATAATGATATCTAAATAAACTTTATATTTCTACTAGAACATATATAATTTACTTACATATTTAAATTTATTAAGATCAGTACTATATAAATGAATAATATTTTATAATTAAGTATAGTAAATGTATTTGTAAATATTATTATTAATTTTATAATATAGTAATAATTAATTATATTTAAATACTTTTATTATGTTACAAATATTCATATATTTTGTATATTATTATAATAGATTTATTCATTATTTGTCTTTAATAGATTAGAGTAAGTATATGATAGACTGTATCAAGGTCTTTATCATGATTTCAGTCAATAATATGGATAGGTTGATTATCATATATAGGTGATATCTCCATAAAACTAACTTACATCCACATACTCATGATATGCAGATGAAGACCTGTTTCAGCTCATAATACTTGAATAACATGTTATAAAGATATCTATTAGTAAATATGAAAATTACATACTAAGAAATGTTTATAAGTTCATATAAGCATATTATTATTCTATCATTACAGTATAATCAAATTGAAGATTCATTAAAGAATTAATGTATGAGAATTTTATGAGATAGAATTATTAGTTATAGCTTAAGTTGTATGACTTTGTAGTATACATGAAATACATGAATTCTATAATAAATTACTGTAAAACTGTTCATATTTATATCATCTTTTTGTTTTACTAATAGTAATAAAATAAGTATAGACCTGCTTATTCATGTGATACATAGAATAATGTCAAGTATCAAACAGGACCTAAGCAACTCAGCTATCTTTATAATCCACTTGTAGAGTGGTTCTCTAATATATATTAAGATATATACAATATTATGGCATGAAAGTGAAGAGGAACTAAAGGCCCATATGAAGGTGATCAAGATGGAAATGAATAATTGCTTAAAATCAACATTCACTAAGGTATGAACCAGTCCATATTAAATATATGGAAACAAGTGAAAACATGACAGACTCTATTGTTCTAGGGCTCAAAATACTAGATGATATTGCAGCATAAATTAAGTATGCTGCTCCTTGGAATAAATAGGTATGCAAACTAGACATGATGTATTAAAAGAATGTCCTTATGTGACAATAGTCATTAGTAAAGCTATTTTTTTCAGTAGTCATGTATGGTATAGAATTGATAAAGATAGCTGACATCTTAATATGTACATGATTTACTGTAATTGATTTTGTACCCATGACTTGCTGAATTCTTGTTTAGCTTATAGACATTGAATATGTTTGGGGTTATTCATATGTATAATATCATGTCTTCTATAATAGATTTACTCATTATCACAATCTGAATCCCTTTATTTCTTTCTCTTCAATATTTGATAATCTTTGTAGAACTTCAGACTATGTGAAAATAGTGTGAAATGATACACCTTGTCTACTGATCTTTAAGGTGCTTATAACAGTTTTCACCATTAGGATAACTGGCATATGAGGCTTCTCATATATGACTTTCACTATGTTGAGGTAGTTTTTAGCATTTTTGTAAGTAGGTATTTTTGTTATCATAAATGCATGTTGATTTCTTCAAAGATTTGCATCTTTGAATTATCATGTAGTTTTTGTCTCTCAATTTGTTGATATGGTAGTAATCAGCATTGATTGATTTGAATATTGAAGAATCTATGAATCATGTCCTGATGTGATAAGAATTGTACATGATTTGCTTCTCAATTTAGGTCTTATTACATGTAATGTTTTATCACAATATTGTTTATTTGGTATAAGTTAGGTAATTCGTTCATCTTTTGAATTATCAAATTGTATTTTATAGTCTAATCATTAGGAATCATGATGAATCAGCAATTATCTGAATTTACTTTTTAAATGAATTTAAAATTAAAAATAAAAATTAATTTTTAAATATTAAATTTAAAATTAAAATTTAAATTACATAGTAATTATTTTTTATATTTAGGTATAGTTACCAAAAGTGTTTGGTAATTAAAATTTTCTAGAAAATGTACTATATCTGGATTTTTAAAAATTTAATATATTTAGTATAAATTAATTTCTTATATTTAATTATTTTTCTAATTTTAATATTATTTTATTATTGTTTTATTAAATTTTTGAATAAATTTTTAAAATTTCCATAAATTGAATTTTAGTAATTTCCAAAAAATTTAAAAATATGTTAATATAAATTTATGTTTTAAAATTTTTTAATTTTAATCAAATTTAATAAATAAAACTATTAATTTTATATGGTTTTTTTTAATTTTTATAGTTAATACATTCAAATTGGAATACTTTTGGGATAGTTTAAAGGTCTCAAGAAAATACAATGGAGACATTTTACAACCAAAGGGGAAAACTAAATATTTGTTGAAAAGTTCCAATCGATATGTTCAGTTTAAATTGTTGAAAAAGGAATCTAACAAATTAAAGAGTCCTTTAAAAAAATTAATCAATATTGTTTAAAATTAAATTAATTAAAAAAAATGCAATTTTACTGAATTTTTTTATTGGGACTTTTAATTTTTTAATTAAATTTTAGAATAAATTTTTTTTTAAAAATTCCTGTAAAATTTTGTTCTTTTCTTAATTAATAGTTTTTTTTATTTTAAAATTTATTTAAAAAAAATTGATAAAATTTTAAAATTTAGAATTTTTTCCTTAGACTTTTATTTTTTGGTTCATTTGGAAATTTCCTTGGCCCTAGAGTTTTTATAAAGTTTTGGTTTTCCAAATTATACAAGTGAATTTTATCTATTTCCCCCTGGAAAAGGACAATTTTTATTTAAATTTTTGGAAATCCGGGTGTCTCTTTTAATAAAAATCAAATTTGAAAGAAAAATTTAAAATTTTAAAGCAAAGTTTTGTGAAATTTTGTAACAAATATTTTTTTCTTTTCCGTTAAAGGGGAAATTGGGTTAGAAGTTAAGGATTCTGGAATTTTTTGTCTCTCAATTTGTTGATATGGTGTATCACATTGATTGATTTGCAGATATTGAAGAATCCTTGTATGACTGGGATGAACCTGACTTGGTCATGATGTATGAATTTTTTGATGTGATGTTGAATTCTGTTTGCTAGGATTTTGTTGAGAATTTTGGCATCTAAATTCATCAGTGAAATTGGTCTAAAATATCGTCGTTTTTGCTGTCTTTGCCTGGTTTTGGTTTCAGGGTGATGTTGGCCTCGTAGAATGTGTTTGGAAGTGTACCTTCCTGTGCAATTTTTTTTTTTAAGAATACAAAGTAAACTGTTATTTTATTGTGAAATTTTCATAGATGGAAAATTAAACAATATTTATTCTATCCATTTCATTTTACAATAACCTTACCACTTATTTTTGCACCATGTATCTCAATCGCCTGTTTAGTGATATAAAGAAATCTCTAATTTTTGGCTTTTTTTAATTTAAATTTTATCACTGAATTAAAAATCTCACCATAGAATGTTGCCAATAGTCACATCCTACACCCTTAAGTAAAGAATATTTTGGTTACTATTTCAATCCAAAGGAAGTAATCTTTGGCTTCTATCACCTTAAAATGCCAGTGTTAGAAAAAAAACAAACCCTAGGATCTTTAAGGTCCTAATTAACAAAATTTTCACATGAGCAAATTTAGACTGAAATAAAATTTTCTCTCATCATCCCCACCCAGCATTCATGTTTTCAGTTTATTTTAAGGACATATTTTCTACAGTTAGGGCAAATACTAAATTTCCTGCTTTCTATTTCAATGCTTTTAACTTTCCTTCAACCAAAGGTATACAATTGTGGAGGGTACAAGAGCTGACATCTCACTCCACACACGGAGGAAACAGTATTAGCACATGTGTTAGTCTAATCATCTTTCAGGCAAGTCAGGAAAGGTGTGCTGTTCTCAACCTCTATTACGTAAGAATCAAAATGTTGATCAATGAAGCCATTTCAAATGGTTTTAGAGAAAGATCAGAGATAATAGGCTAGGTATCATACATCCTAAACTTATTTTCATACAATTTAATCTCCCTGAACCAGTAAGCTTGGTTTAATCCCTATGCCACACAGAAGCCTCCTTAGGTCATTTACTGGGTATGTTATCTGGAAACATATTGGACACTGCTCTAAGGTAGGTCTACAGTGCCCTGTTTGCACACACAAATGGCTGTTTTGAGTATAATGCAAGGTTCTATTTCCCTTTAGCCATAAGAATTAAAACAATACTTATCACCATACAGTTTATTACTTCCAATAAATACAATATTTATTAAACATGTCTTCAGTTGTTTTGTTACATAGTGTGCAACAAATTACAATATTCTGCAGCCACACATTATATACAGAGTATGAAGAAACTATTTATAAGATAGTGTAATCTTTTCATCTATAACTTTACAAAGAAGAACTAACAAATCAGATCTGACATGTAACATCTCACTAAACTTTGTGCATGGAAAGTGACAGACACTGGTTGTGCTGTTTGATACAAAATGGCTGAACTTCATCTTCAGAAGACTAAACCTGACATCTAAACATGCCAATATATACATCAAAACAAAATATATTCTAACCAACCATGGGGAACAGTTTGCTATCAGGAAAGCAACAAAGATTACACACATTGTTTTATAAACCAGCACACAAAGGTTTAAAACAGTTCTGAAAATGAAGTTAGTTGTCTTGAGTCAAGGGAATAAACAAAAAGTCAGTATTGAGCATTTACAATCTCTGACCTTTGTGAAGACAGTAAGAATCTGTTGTAGTGCAGCTAGATACAGTACACTGAAATAAAATTTTCTCTCATCATCCCCACCCAGCATTCATGTTTTCAGTTTATTTTAAGGACATATTTTCTACAGTTAGGGCAAATACTAAATTTCCTGCTTTCTATTTCAATGCTTTTAACTTTCCTTCAACCAAAGGTATACAATTGTGGAGGGTACAAGAGCTGACATCTCACTCCACACACGGAGGAAACAGTATTAGCACATGTGTTAGTCTAATCATCTTTCAGGCAAGTCAGGAAAGGTGTGCTGTTCTCAACCTCTATTACGTAAGAATCAAAATGTTGATCAATGAAGCCATTTCAAATGGTTTTAGAGAAAGATCAGAGATAATAGGCTAGGTATCATACATCCTAAACTTATTTTCATACAATTTAATCTCCCTGAACCAGTAAGCTTGGTTTAATCCCTATGCCACACAGAAGCCTCCTTAGGTCATTTACTGGGTATGTTATCTGGAAACATATTGGACACTGCTCTAAGGTAGGTCTACAGTGCCCTGTTTGCACACACAAATGGCTGTTTTGAGTATAATGCAAGGTTCTATTTCCCTTTAGCCATAAGAATTAAAACAATACTTATCACCATACAGTTTATTACTTCCAATAAATACAATATTTATTAAACATGTCTTCAGTTGTTTTGTTACATAGTGTGCAACAAATTACAATATTCTGCAGCCACACATTATATACAGAGTATGAAGAAACTATTTATAAGATAGTGTAATCTTTTCATCTATAACTTTACAAAGAAGAACTAACAAATCAGATCTGACATGTAACATCTCACTAAACTTTGTGCATGGAAAGTGACAGACACTGGTTGTGCTGTTTGATACAAAATGGCTGAACTTCATCTTCAGAAGACTAAACCTGACATCTAAACATGCCAATATATACATCAAAACAAAATATATTCTAACCAACCATGGGGAACAGTTTGCTATCAGGAAAGCAACAAAGATTACACACATTGTTTTATAAACCAGCACACAAAGGTTTAAAACAGTTCTGAAAATGAAGTTAGTTGTCTTGAGTCAAGGGAATAAACAAAAAGTCAGTATTGAGCATTTACAATCTCTGACCTTTGTGAAGACAGTAAGAATCTGTTGTAGTGCAGCTAGATACAGTACAATTCAGGCAATTTTAGTTTTTTTTCAGTTGGGTTCAGATTGCAAATTCATTACTGTGAGAAAAGGACGAAGGCAAATTTTAGCAGCAACCTCCACCTGACTGCTTGACCAGAGTGCTCTGAATTTTAGCATTAGACTTTTCGGCAGCACCAACTGTTGCTCCAGGAACCATTCACTTTTTAATCTCAGCTGCCATCGTCATGAAAGACTGTTCTACATGCGCTGCATTCTTAGCACGGGTTTCCAAAAATATAATTCCAAGGGAATCAGCAAATTCTTTTGCTGTTGTGTGGTCTACTAGTTTCTTTGTGGTTTCCTACCAACAACTTGACGTTTTCAGGGGCATAACGATCTATTTCCTGCAGCCACTGTTTAACATTATTGAAGGACTCCTGATCTGTCATATCATACACGACTCTAATGCCATGGGCTCCTCTGTAATAACTGGAGGTGATTGTTTGAAATCTCTCTTGGCCCGCTGTGTCCCATATTTGAAGTTTGATTGTTTTCCCATCTAACTCTAAAGTTCTTATTTTGAAATCCACACCAATTGTGTTGATGTAGCTTTCTGTATATGTATCATCTGCAAACCTAAGAAGGAGGCAAGACTTTCCAACCTCAGAGTCGCCAATCAGAAGTAACTTGAATAAATAATCATATTTGAGATTCATGCTGGACGTGTCACTGCAGCTGCTGCTGCCTCCACCACCGCCCTTGTTGCTGCAACCATCGCTCTGACTCTCCTTGCCATGGGTAGTTGAAGGAGAGGAATGAGATAGGCTGTTCTGGGAGAGCAAATGTCTTTCCCCTACTACGTCTCCTTAGAACACATTCAGTAGCTGCCACCACTCGGTGATTGCTTCCACCCAAAATGGCCACCGGCGAACCAAGAAATAGAAAAGCCTTAGACCAGGGGCCTTTACACAGCCCAAAGGGCCCCTGTGCAATTTTAAAGCACAAGATTACACACATTGTTTTATAAACAAAAGCACACAAAAGGTTTAAAACAGTTCTGAAAATGAAGTTAGTTGTCTTGAGTCAAGGGAATAAACAAAAAGTCAGTATTGAGCATTTACAATCTCTGACCTTTGTGAAGACAGTAAGAATCTGTTGTAGTGCAGCTAGATACAGTACAATTCAGGCAATTTTAGTTTTTTTTCAGTTGGGTTCAGATTGCAAATTCATTACTGTGAGAAAAGGACGAAGGCAAATTTTAGCAGCAACCTCCACCTGACTGCTTGACCAGAGTGCTCTGAATTTTAGCATTAGACTTTTCGGCAGCACCAACTGTTGCTCCAGGAACCATTCACTTTTTAATCTCAGCTGCCATCGTCATGAAAGACTGTTCTACATGCGCTGCATTCTTAGCACGGGTTTCCAAAAATATAATTCCAAGGGAATCAGCAAATTCTTTTGCTGTTGTGTGGTCTACTAGTTTCTTTGTGGTTTCCTACCAACAACTTGACGTTTTCAGGGGCATAACGATCTATTTCCTGCAGCCACTGTTTAACATTATTGAAGGACTCCTGATCTGTCATATCATACACGACTCTAATGCCATGGGCTCCTCTGTAATAACTGGAGGTGATTGTTTGAAATCTCTCTTGGCCCGCTGTGTCCCATATTTGAAGTTTGATTGTTTTCCCATCTAACTCTAAAGTTCTTATTTTGAAATCCACACCAATTGTGTTGATGTAGCTTTCTGTATATGTATCATCTGCAAACCTAAGAAGGAGGCAAGACTTTCCAACCTCAGAGTCGCCAATCAGAAGTAACTTGAATAAATAATCATATTTGAGATTCATGCTGGACGTGTCACTGCAGCTGCTGCTGCCTCCACCACCGCCCTTGTTGCTGCAACCATCGCTCTGACTCTCCTTGCCATGGGTAGTTGAAGGAGAGGAATGAGATAGGCTGTTCTGGGAGAGCAAATGTCTTTCCCCTACTACGTCTCCTTAGAACACATTCAGTAGCTGCCACCACTCGGTGATTGCTTCCACCCAAAATGGCCACCGGCGAACCAAGAAATAGAAAAGCCTTAGACCAGGGGCCTTTACACAGCCCAAAGGGCCCCTGTGCAATTTTAAAGAGTTTTAGAAGGACAAGCATTAGCTCTTCTTTAAATGTTTGGTAGAATTCACCTGTGAAGCCATCTGGCTCTGGGATTTATTTTTGGGTAGATTTTTAATCACAAATTCAATTTCTGAGCTTGTGAGTGGGTTGTTCATAGTTTCTATTTCTTCCTGGTGCAGTCTTGGAAGATTAATCTTTTCCAAGAATCTGTCCATATCTTCCATGTTGTCGTTGCCACATAGTTGTTCATAATAGTCTCTTATAATCCTTTGTATTGCTGCATTATCTGTTGTAATCTCTCCTTTTTCATTTTTGATTTTGTTGATGTGGTTCTTCTCTCTTTGTTTCTTGATGAGTCTGGACAGCAGTTTGTCAATTTTGTTTATCATTTTTAAGAACCAGCTTTTGGTTTTGTTTATCTTTACTATTCTTTCTTTCATTTCTTTTTCATGTATTTATGCTCTGATCTTCATGATTTCTCTTCTTCTGCTAGCTTTGGGCTTTTTATGTTGTTGTTCTTCTTTTTCCAGCTGCTTTAAATATAGAGTTAGGTCATCTGTTGGATATTTTTCTTGTTTCTTGAGGTAGGATTGTATTGCTATAAACTTCCCTCTTAGGACTGCTTTTACGGTATCCCATAGGTTTTGCACTGTCGTGTCTTCATTTTCATTTTCCTCTAAGAATTTTTTTTATTTCTCCTTTGATTTACTTGATAATCAGTTTGTGTTTTGTGTATGTATTGTTTAATCTCCATGTGCTTGTGTTTTTAGCGTTTTTTTTTTTTTTCCTGCAATTGATCTCTAGTCTCATTGTATTGTGGTCAGTGAAGATGGCTGATATAATTTCAATTTCCTTGAATTTGCTGAGGTTGAATTTGCGGCCCAAGATGTGGTCTATCCTAATCTGAGAACATACATATCTGTAAACAACAAAACTCTGTAAAAGTTAAAATAAAATAAAAGTTTTAAAAATTTTTAAAAGGTGGAAGAACCAAAAGATATGGTCTATCTTGTGGAATGTTCCATGAGCACTTGAGAAGAAAGTGTATTCCAATGGGCCCCGGGGTAGAACCAGAGGGCCTTTACACAGCCCAAAGGGCCCCTGTGCAATTTTAAAGAGTTTTAGAAGGACAAGCATTAGCTCTTCTTTAAATGTTTGGTAGAATTCACCTGTGAAGCCATCTGGCTCTGGGATTTATTTTTGGGTAGATTTTTAATCACAAATTCAATTTCTGAGCTTGTGAGTGGGTTGTTCATAGTTTCTATTTCTTCCTGGTGCAGTCTTGGAAGATTAATCTTTTCCAAGAATCTGTCCATATCTTCCATGTTGTCGTTGCCACATAGTTGTTCATAATAGTCTCTTATAATCCTTTGTATTGCTGCATTATCTGTTGTAATCTCTCCTTTTTCATTTTTGATTTTGTTGATGTGGTTCTTCTCTCTTTGTTTCTTGATGAGTCTGGACAGCAGTTTGTCAATTTTGTTTATCATTTTTAAGAACCAGCTTTTGGTTTTGTTTATCTTTACTATTCTTTCTTTCATTTCTTTTTCATGTATTTATGCTCTGATCTTCATGATTTCTCTTCTTCTGCTAGCTTTGGGCTTTTTATGTTGTTGTTCTTCTTTTTCCAGCTGCTTTAAATATAGAGTTAGGTCATCTGTTGGATATTTTTCTTGTTTCTTGAGGTAGGATTGTATTGCTATAAACTTCCCTCTTAGGACTGCTTTTACGGTATCCCATAGGTTTTGCACTGTCGTGTCTTCATTTTCATTTTCCTCTAAGAATTTTTTTTATTTCTCCTTTGATTTACTTGATAATCAGTTTGTGTTTTGTGTATGTATTGTTTAATCTCCATGTGCTTGTGTTTTTAGCGTTTTTTTTTTTTTTCCTGCAATTGATCTCTAGTCTCATTGTATTGTGGTCAGTGAAGATGGCTGATATAATTTCAATTTCCTTGAATTTGCTGAGGTTGAATTTGCGGCCCAAGATGTGGTCTATCCTAATCTGAGAACATACATATCTGTAAACAACAAAACTCTGTAAAAGTTAAAATAAAATAAAAGTTTTAAAAAAATTTTTAAAAAGGTGGAAGAACCAAAAAGATATGGTCTATCTTGTGGAATGTTCCATGAGCACTTGAGAAGAAAGTGTATTCTTTTGCTTTTGGATGGGGGGATCCTAAAGATATTCAAGAGGTTCATCTCTTCTAATGTGTCATTTAAGGCTTGTGTTTCTTTATTGATTTTCTGTTTTGATCATCTGTCCACTGGTGTGAGAAGAGTGTTAAAGTCTCCCGCTATTAGTGTGGATTTCTTCTTTTATGTCTGAATGTGTTTGTCTTATGTATTGGGATGCTCCTGTGTTGGGTGTGTAGATATTTATGATTGTTATGTCTTCCTCTTGGATAGATATCTTGATCATTAGGTAGTGTCCTGCCTTATCTCTTGTAATCTTCTTTATTTTAAAGTCTATTTTGTCTGATATGAGGATTGTTACTCCAGATTTCATTTGATTTCCATTTGCATGGAATATCTTTTTCCATCCTTTCACTTTCAGTCTATGTGTGTCTTTAGGTCTGAAGTGGTTTTCTTGTAAACAGCATATGTATGGGTCTTGCTTTTGTATCCATTCAGCCTTGCTAGTATCACTTTTCTGAATTCTCTTTCAGATAGTTTGTCTATCTCCTCTTTTGTTATTTGCAATTGTGTTTCTCTGATTTGTTCCTTCATTGGTGCAGTGCATCTCTGTCTTTCATTATTATATTAATTTTTGTTTGTTTTTGTGTGCGTGTATGATTAGGTCTTTTTTCCAGGTTTGTGGTTGAGTTCTCCCTTCCTTTTGGTTTCTGTCTTTGTAGAAGTGTTTGGTGGTTTGTGTCTTAGGTGGTGTTGGGTCTTGTTTGCAGGTGAATAATCTCTAGCGTTTTGTGTTCCTTGATAGCGTTGGGTCCTGGAGTCAGGGTTTCCACTCTGAGCTTCCTTGGTTTGATCTCTGGCCAGGCAGTGTATGCTGTATGTCTGATTTGTTATGGCATTCAGTGGCAATAGTTCAAATACAAACATATGAGTGACAAAAGGTGCATCCTTGGTAGATGACAGTCATGAAGTCATGCAAATATTTCCTAACATAATGGAAAAACATACCTACATACACATCATGAAATACAACTGAACAGTCTTAAAGGGACAAAGTATAGGAAATTTTTCTGGCAAATGGAGAAATCAAAGTTGATACCTGACCATTAAGTTCTAAGTTAATTAAAACATTGCCTGGAAAAACAAATCCAGAGCAAGGTCCTGGCTGGGGATATTGCAATGAAATACTGATGCTGAGGCTCCCATACTTTGATCACCTGATGCAAAAGTTGACTTATTGGAAAAGACCTTGAGGCTGGGAAAGATTGAAGGCAATAGGAGAAAGGGATGGCAGAGGATGAGATGGCTGGATGGCATCACTGACTCAAAGGTCATGAGATCGAGCAAACTCTGGAGATGACAAAAAAGGGAAGGATGACGACATTGCTCTGTGTATTTTGTCTTCCTCTTGGATAGATATCTTGATCATTAGGTAGTGTCCTGCCTTATCTCTTGTAATCTTCTTTATTTTAAAGTCTATTTTGTCTGATATGAGGATTGTTACTCCAGATTTCATTTGATTTCCATTTGCATGGAATATCTTTTTCCATCCTTTCACTTTCAGTCTATGTGTGTCTTTAGGTCTGAAGTGGTTTTCTTGTAAACAGCATATGTATGGGTCTTGCTTTTGTATCCATTCAGCCTTGCTAGTATCACTTTTCTGAATTCTCTTTCAGATAGTTTGTCTATCTCCTCTTTTGTTATTTGCAATTGTGTTTCTCTGATTTGTTCCTTCATTGGTGCAGTGCATCTCTGTCTTTCATTATTATATTAATTTTTGTTTGTTTTTGTGTGCGTGTATGATTAGGTCTTTTTTCCAGGTTTGTGGTTGAGTTCTCCCTTCCTTTTGGTTTCTGTCTTTGTAGAAGTGTTTGGTGGTTTGTGTCTTAGGTGGTGTTGGGTCTTGTTTGCAGGTGAATAATCTCTAGCGTTTTGTGTTCCTTGATAGCGTTGGGTCCTGGAGTCAGGGTTTCCACTCTGAGCTTCCTTGGTTTGATCTCTGGCCAGGCAGTGTATGCTGTATGTCTGATTTGTTATGGCATTCAGTGGCAATAGTTCAAATACAAACATATGAGTGACAAAAGGTGCATCCTTGGTAGATGACAGTCATGAAGTCATGCAAATATTTCCTAACATAATGGAAA
Source organism: Tragulus kanchil (assembly GCA_022376925.1). Lineage (NCBI taxonomy): Eukaryota > Metazoa > Chordata > Mammalia > Artiodactyla > Tragulidae > Tragulus > Tragulus kanchil. The sequence goes on from JAIOJX010000025.1 coordinate 48,403,804, forward strand.
AACATACCTACATACACATCATGAAATACAACTGAACAGTCTTAAAGGGACAAAGTATAGGAAATTTTTCTGGCAAATGGAGAAATCAAAGTTGATACCTGACCATTAAGTTCTAAGTTAATTAAAACATTGCCTGGAAAAACAAATCCAGAGCAAGGTCCTGGCTGGGGATATTGCAATGAAATACTGATGCTGAGGCTCCCATACTTTGATCACCTGATGCAAAAAGTTGACTTATTGGAAAAGACCTTGAGGCTGGGAAAGATTGAAGGCAATAGGAGAAAGGGATGGCAGAGGATGAGATGGCTGGATGGCATCACTGACTCAAAGGTCATGAGATCGAGCAAACTCTGGAGATAAGAAGAACAAAGAAGTATATTTATATGTTTGAAGTTTCTGTTTATGGTGATTTATGTTTTAACGACATTGTTTTTAATGAAAGATGTAAGAGTCCCAAGATAGAGGAAATAAATAGCATTTAAAATTTAAACTTTAATGAAAATCTCAAGGGCAGATTTTATGAATTGCAGACATGTTTTTGTAGTTGAGCTTCTTTTCACATGGGAACTCTTGTGATAGGGTCCTTGTTGTGTACAATGGGAGATTTATTCATTGATGTAAAGATGGCTAATAATTCTCTCAAGCTTTATTGGGAATGGTGGAAGTGAGAAATCACTTTGAGGATGCCTTTGAACTGAGGAATGGAAGAAGGACAGTTAGTGCAAGGTTCTCAGTCTGAAGGAGTATATTGAGAAATGGAAATAGATCAAAAAAGAAAAAAAAAGACTTGATAAAGCAGTCTTTTGTAGGCGGTCGCTTGCCTTCTTCTATTCTGGAGAACATGCCTTTATAATTGTCATTTTGCTTGTCAATGCCCAGGAAAACTCCTACTTGAATTTATTTCTGAATCAGTATTTTGAACAGTTAATAGACTATGATGATTATATAAATCTTTTATGGTTCTGGTGTCCCTTCATTATTTCTTTTCACTGAGAAATTGGTGAGTCTTTACTGGGTGAATTTGGTAAGAATTTCTCTTTCCTGCTCTGTTCTCTATTAAACATTGAAGTCATGCAAATATTTCCTAACATAATGGAAAAACATACCTACATACACATCATGAAATACAACTGAACAGTCTTAAAGGGACAAAGTATAGGAAATTTTTCTGGCAAATGGAGAAATCAAAGTTGATACCTGACCATTAAGTTCTAAGTTAATTAAAACATTGCCTGGAAAAACAAATCCAGAGCAAGGTCCTGGCTGGGGATATTGCAATGAAATACTGATGCTGAGGCTCCCATACTTTGATCACCTGATGCAAAAAGTTGACTTATTGGAAAAGACCTTGAGGCTGGGAAAGATTGAAGGCAATAGGAGAAAGGGATGGCAGAGGATGAGATGGCTGGATGGCATCACTGACTCAAAGGTCATGAGATCGAGCAAACTCTGGAGATAAGAAGAACAAAGAAGTATATTTATATGTTTGAAGTTTCTGTTTATGGTGATTTATGTTTTAACGACATTGTTTTTAATGAAAGATGTAAGAGTCCCAAGATAGAGGAAATAAATAGCATTTAAAATTTAAACTTTAATGAAAATCTCAAGGGCAGATTTTATGAATTGCAGACATGTTTTTGTAGTTGAGCTTCTTTTCACATGGGAACTCTTGTGATAGGGTCCTTGTTGTGTACAATGGGAGATTTATTCATTGATGTAAAGATGGCTAATAATTCTCTCAAGCTTTATTGGGAATGGTGGAAGTGAGAAATCACTTTGAGGATGCCTTTGAACTGAGGAATGGAAGAAGGACAGTTAGTGCAAGGTTCTCAGTCTGAAGGAGTATATTGAGAAATGGAAATAGATCAAAAAAGAAAAAAAAAGACTTGATAAAGCAGTCTTTTGTAGGCGGTCGCTTGCCTTCTTCTATTCTGGAGAACATGCCTTTATAATTGTCATTTTGCTTGTCAATGCCCAGGAAAACTCCTACTTGAATTTATTTCTGAATCAGTATTTTGAACAGTTAATAGACTATGATGATTATATAAATCTTTTATGGTTCTGGTGTCCCTTCATTATTTCTTTTCACTGAGAAATTGGTGAGTCTTTACTGGGTGAATTTGGTAAGAATTTCTCTTTCCTGCTCTGTTCTCTATTCTAGTCTGCTTTTGTTATTCTGTTTCTCTAATCATTTTCCTCTTTGTGTTGTACTGTCCTTGAACCATGCCTGTTTGCCATGGAAATGATTGCTGCTTGACATTAGGGCTTGTAGTAGCTATTTCAGAGAATTTGAGTTCTCAGGAAGCATCTGCAACAGTTTAAAGGGTAGGGTCTGGATCAGAGCTCTTAAGGTTAGTTGTTCCTGTTGAGCAGTTTGGAGGTGGTTTCAGGATCTATTTGGTTAAAATATTTAAAACCTTAAAAAATGGACTTACAAATATGAAACAACAATAGCAATATGAAAGTTGATAGTTATTTATAAAATAAAATTATAAAAATCTCCTGGCATTTTAAGTTATGTGATACCATTTTATGTGTGATATGGTTACATTAATATTTTAATATGTTTGATATAATGCAGTTAGTCAAGATTCCTGTATCTCTGCCTCAGAGCTTTCTCCAAACTTAGGGAGACAGATTAGCTCTTGCCTACAGTTGAACTTGGAATGGTAGGGAAGTCAGGGCAACCCTGGGGCAATTCTCAGCCTCTTGTCCTCAGGTGGAAAATGCAGGAAGAAGTCTGTATGCTTCTCTGAAGTCTTGTGGAAGCAAACCCTTTGCCTATGGCACAACTTGATCATACAATCTTGCACTGGCCTTTTCCTCTTTCTCTGTTACTCTCTCAACTCCCTTAGCCCTACTTCCTTAGGTCACCAAGTAAATATCTGAGGGTAAGTCTCAAGCTTTTCTTCCACAGAAACACAAATGACCATACCTAGGAAACATCTTTCTATTTATACAAAGAGCTATAGCGCTTTTCTTCTTCTGTTCTTGAAGTTTCAAAAATTTGTGCAGGTAGAGGTTTCATTGATAGAATCTATTTTGACGTCTTTCCTGTAAAGAGAGCTTCTTTTCTGTGAAGAGTTTTCACATTGATATACGACTAGAGACCTAAATGTTCATCTGGGCAGAGGTCCACAGATTCCAAATCTTTCCTGGGTGTCATTTCCCACAGCCCCTAGACCTGTCTGTATTTTCCTGAGGTTTTATTGAATGACAGGTCACCTACACTGTAGGCAAATTTCAAATAAGTTGGGAATATGAGATATGAAGATACAGGAGTGGTAATACTGAGTAATGGGCTGTCATGAAATAGGAAGGTATGTACTGTGTATTCTTTAGTCATATTTAAAATAATGTGTGGGGCTTCCCAGGTGTTTCAGTGGTAAAGAATCCAATCTGCCAAGGCAGGAGATGCAAGAGACCCAAGTTCCATCCCTGGATTGGGAAAATTCCCTGAAGAAGAAAATGACAGCTCTTTTCAGTATTTTTGCCTGGGAAATCCCATGGACAGAGGAGTAATCCTGATTATTACAGAGTTGGACTTGACAACAACTGAGTACTACATAGAAAATATTACACAGCCCAGTGAAGCCTGGCTTGCTGCATGAGGACTGGAGGTCAAAGGGAGTATTCAGGGATTGCTTTCAGAATCTACGGTGTAATTTGGGGAGCTGTCCCAGAGTGGTGGAGGCTAGGGAGCATTGAATCTGGGAGGTAAAGCATGTCAAAATTCTTCAGTATTTGACATGATGAAATATGCAATGCAAGATAGAAAGAAAGAAAGAAAACTAAGGAAAATGGTGATAGTACTAATAACCATTTAGAAGATGGTGGCAGGAACGATAAGTTTAACTTCTTTTTTTTTTTTTTTTTAGCCTTGTCTATTGCTCTTTCATTTATTTATTTTCATCTATCTTTGTTCTTTGGTCTGTGTGGGCCTTCCATCACAGTGGCCTCTCTTGCTGCAGAGCACAGGTTCTGGGTGCATGTGCTCCATAGCTCTGGCTTGGTAGTTGGAAACATTGACCCAGCTGCTCCGTGGCACGTGGGATCTTCCCAGGCCAGGGATCGAACCAACAACCCTTGCACTGCCAGGTGGTGTCCTTACCCACTGGACTACCAGAGAAGCCCAAGTTTAACTTCTAATGTGATACTTTTTTATGCTTTTGAGACGTCTACTGAGGCATAAATAGTGTAAGTTTGAAAATGTGAACTTTTGTGTTCTATTCATAGTTCAGTTCTACTGTAAATAATGACTTTCAATTAAGTCATTAATCTCTCTGCCCATCAGATAAAAGAGTGAGTAATAACTATACTCCAGAATAGCTTTAAGGATTAATGGAGCTCATTCTTGCTATATAAAACACCAAAATTATAGCCATTGCAACCATCCAGATGGAAACATTAGGGGACAGTTGGGGAATGTGGCACTGGCAAGAGAAAGATATCATATCTAGACTATAGATTTGATATTTTCCTTTTTATAGGTGCAGAGACAAGCATTAGCTGAAACTTAGGAGAAAATTTTAGCATAGTTTTGATACATTTTATATGAATGAATAAAAGGAGGCTAAGTGACTTGGGTGGTAGATGGAAGAAGACCCATAAAAGTGAGAGAAAAACTTTCTTTAGAGAAAATCAGGAGGATCTTTCTCTGAAAGTCAGATATTTGGTGTAAGATAATAATAGTTGCTAAGGTCTTAACTGCACACCAGGCTTCACAGATGTTAATTTATCTACAGCCTATGTCATAAGCATTACCTTAACAGGAGAAAACTGAAATATAGAAAATTTATGCAGCTGATAAGTTTGCTCTTGATCACTATACTATCTAGTCTAGCCAGCAAATATAAATAATAAAAATTTAGATGATTTCCATGCCATTTTATATCCATTAGGACAAAATAGTACTGGTCCATTTGAGACAGAAAATAGAACATTAATATTATTAATATTTTTCCATATAGCAATTGCTCTATCATCATTCATTCTACCTAAATAGTGAAACTTGAAATAGTGTGAGAAAGAAGAGTGCAGAGTCTCTGTTTCAAAATCAGATTTGATTATTGGCTTGATCTTTAATAAAACACTCCTGTTTGTTAAACACTGTCAGGCATCCTGCACAGACTAGTCACACTAGCATAAAGCTTTGTGTTATAAAAGACACTCTAACTAATGTGGATAAGGGTATCAATACAACTCATATGCAGGTGGAACTGATAGCTACAATGTAGGCTGTATGTTTATGGTACTCATATGCATGTGGAACAGGTTGCTACAATGTAGGCTGTGTGATTAAGATGCAGATTCTGATCCAGGAAGTATTACGTGAGACCTAAATTCTGTCTTTCTGATAAGTGCCAGGTGACACTCATGCTTCTGGTCAGTTGACCATATTTTGAAGTTTCAAGTCATGAGGCAACATTTATAGTGTGAACTAATTTTTGCTAGGGTGCAAATTGTAAAGGGTCTTTCAAAGTTTTATTGTAGTTTCTCTACATAAGAAAAACAATCCTTAAGAATGGTTTTGCACAAGCATAAACCACCCTTGTGTAAGAAAAGGTTGTGCTCAATCAATTAAGACAAATCATTTTCCTCAGGCTTCCCTGATAGTCTGGTGGGTGGAAGGTCCACCTTGTAGTACAAGGTGCAGAGACAAGCATTAGCTGAAACTTAGGAGAAAATTTTAGCATAGTTTTGATACATTTTATATGAATGAATAAAAGGAGGCTAAGTGACTTGGGTGGTAGATGGAAGAAGACCCATAAAAGTGAGAGAAAAACTTTCTTTAGAGAAAATCAGGAGGATCTTTCTCTGAAAGTCAGATATTTGGTGTAAGATAATAATAGTTGCTAAGGTCTTAACTGCACACCAGGCTTCACAGATGTTAATTTATCTACAGCCTATGTCATAAGCATTACCTTAACAGGAGAAAACTGAAATATAGAAAATTTATGCAGCTGATAAGTTTGCTCTTGATCACTATACTATCTAGTCTAGCCAGCAAATATAAATAATAAAAATTTAGATGATTTCCATGCCATTTTATATCCATTAGGACAAAATAGTACTGGTCCATTTGAGACAGAAAATAGAACATTAATATTATTAATATTTTTCCATATAGCAATTGCTCTATCATCATTCATTCTACCTAAATAGTGAAACTTGAAATAGTGTGAGAAAGAAGAGTGCAGAGTCTCTGTTTCAAAATCAGATTTGATTATTGGCTTGATCTTTAATAAAACACTCCTGTTTGTTAAACACTGTCAGGCATCCTGCACAGACTAGTCACACTAGCATAAAGCTTTGTGTTATAAAAGACACTCTAACTAATGTGGATAAGGGTATCAATACAACTCATATGCAGGTGGAACTGATAGCTACAATGTAGGCTGTATGTTTATGGTACTCATATGCATGTGGAACAGGTTGCTACAATGTAGGCTGTGTGATTAAGATGCAGATTCTGATCCAGGAAGTATTACGTGAGACCTAAATTCTGTCTTTCTGATAAGTGCCAGGTGACACTCATGCTTCTGGTCAGTTGACCATATTTTGAAGTTTCAAGTCATGAGGCAACATTTATAGTGTGAACTAATTTTTGCTAGGGTGCAAATTGTAAAGGGTCTTTCAAAGTTTTATTGTAGTTTCTCTACATAAGAAAAACAATCCTTAAGAATGGTTTTGCACAAGCATAAACCACCCTTGTGTAAGAAAAGGTTGTGCTCAATCAATTAAGACAAATCATTTTCCTCAGGCTTCCCTGATAGTCTGGTGGGTGGAAGGTCCACCTTGTAGTACAAGGGGCAATGGTTTGATCCCTGGCCTGGGAAGATGCCACACGCTGTGGAGCGACTGGACCAGAGTGTCCAATTACGAGCCAACACTCTGGAGCTCATGCACCCAGAGCCAGTGTTCTGCAGTGGGAGGGTCTGCTGCAATGGGAGACTCACACAGGCTGAGGAGTAAAGATGGATGAGGATGAATGGATGGGAAATCAATGAAGGAGGCCAGAAATTAGAGGAAAGGGAGCTAAGATGGCGGCGTAGAAGGACGTGTACTCATCTCTCCTGCAAAATTGCCTGAATTGCAACGAGTTCCTGGGAAACCATCGACAAGAGGAGGTTGGATCTGATCACAGAGAGGATACTCCACATCGAAGAACAAAGGAGAAGCCGCATCAAGATGGTAGGAAGGAGGCAATCGCACTTTTAAAAGTCAAACCTCATACCCGCCAGAGAGGCTGGGTGGGCCAAAGGTGCAAAGCCTGTTGCAGATCAAGACCCGAGAAAGGAGCAGTGACACACACAAGGAACTGAGCCAGACCTGCTTTGGAGGATCCAAATGCCCCCTTGAGCTAGAAGTGCCCTTGAGCAGGCCTCGGAAGGACAGCACTCAGTTTCCTTTGGAGGAGGTTACTATTAACCTGATCACAGAGCCGCCGAGGAGGACTGGAAAGTCTGTGTGCACTGTGACCCGGGAGAGGGGAATAGCGATCCTGCATGAGACTGAGCAAGACTCACCTCTGAGTGGTCTGACGTCTCCTGTGGTGGTGGGGGTCGACGGTGGCCTGCAGCAGGGTCTGGGTCACTGCGGAAGTGCTTCCCATAGAGCGTGTGGGAATAAATCCTTTGTGAGACAGACGCCATTTTCCCTACTGTAGTTTGGCTGCTGGTCAAACTGCAGGGCTGCTGGTCAAGCTACAGGGAGGGAATTTAGCTCCACCCAGCAAGAAAAGGGATTTGGATTAAGAAACTCCCAGGGCCAGCCTGGGCGGGCCTTTTAGTTCTGGAATAGGCCGAAATAAACAAGCAGTCAAAGAGGTCTTCAGATCCAACCATTGCCAGAGGCAAGAAAAAGACTGCTAATTCCTGAATAGTCAGCAAGAGACAGAACATAAACACTATTTTCACGTTTTGGCTGAAGCTGGAGTTACTGCTGGATTTCTAAAATTTCATTTTATTCCCTATTCTTTTTTATTGCTTTTTTCTGGTATTGTGTTGCTTTGCTTCAATTGTTTTTTTCCCTTTTTTCCAAACCCACTCAGTGCACCCCCTTTTTTTTTTCTGTTTTTTTTTTTTTTTTGGGTGTGTGAGAGTGGGTGTGTTCATTTCCTTCACTGAACTCTATTGAAGCCACTAATCTTATCAGTAAGACTGAATATATTCAAATTTACATAATTTTTTTTTTCTTTTTCCTTTTAAACTACACATTTTATTTTGGTATAAACTTCTGGTTCCCCATTGGCCTTTTAAGGTTCTGTGGGGGTTTTGTTTGTTTTTATTATTTTTGCTTTGTTTTTCTATATTTTTCTATATACTTACCTCTGTTTTAATTTTTTAAATTTTTCATTCATACTACTACTTCCTCTATAATTCTTTGCTTTCTCTGAAGCTCCTTTCCTATAGCACTAAACTCTAATGCATACAAATCTTTATCTCCCTATATTTAACTTTGCAGAATTATTCTATATTTCTCTTCTATCCTCCCTTTCTCTTTTTGCCTTTTCCCACCGTATTTCTTAGTCTGTTCTGTCCTCATTGCCTTATCCCCAATGTGGACCCTGCTATAGCATTATTCTCCAATTGGTGCTCTACTTAGTTTGGTTATTAACTTGTGGATATCATTCTTGGTTTTCTCTATTCGCCCTGCTAACATATTGTACTGTATTTTTGGTTGGAATGCTCGGGTTATGTTACAGCTGTATATGTTTATATGTATAATTTAATATGCTGGATAGTATTTGCATAATATTTTAATTGCCATTTGTCAAAGGTATATCTTCTGTTTCTCATTTGTGTATATATGTTTTAATATCATTTAATGCCATAACAAACCAGCCGTGAAATCTTCATTCCCTGGTCAGGCAACAACCCCTGGGGCTTTAGGGAGGGAGCACTGACTCCAAAACTCTACAATACTAGAGAACGCCTAACACTAGAGGGCAGTATACAAGTGAGAATGCCAACAAAGGTAATCATTTGTATGCAAATCCTGACATCACCCAACCACCAGCATCACCCAGAATAAGAAGCCCCATCCAAACAACAAGCACCAACAGACGTAACTCAAAGTCTGGGAAAAGGAAATCCCAGAGTCAGTTAAAAAATTAATAATAACAATGAGATGGCAGAGAAATACCACACAAGTGAAGGAACAATCTACAAACACATAAGATCAAATCAATGAAGAGAATTTGGACAAACTTTATGAAAGTGAATTCAGAAGAATGATAGTAAAGATGATCAAAGACACTGAAAAGAGAATGTTAGAGAAATTGCAAGACACAACTAGCAACTGAATAAAGAAATACAAGAACTTACCAAAGAAGTAACAGAGATAAAAAAACTCAATTGCTGAACTTAAAAGCACTTGATTCCTTAGAAGGAATCAAGAGCAGAGTATCTGAGACAGAAGACTGGATAAGAGAGTAGGAAGTTAGAATGGTGGAAGTAACTGCTGAAAAACAGAATCTAGCTCAAAGAATGAAAAGAGCAGAGGACAGCCTCAGAGACTTCTGGGATAATATCAAATGCACCAATATTCGAATTATAGGGGTTCCAGAAGAAGAAGAAAAAAAGAAATGCTATGAGAAAATTTTTGAAGAGATTATAGTTGAAAATTTCCCCAACATGGGAAAAGAAATAGTCAAGTCCAAGAAGCACAAAGAGTACCATACAGAATCAATCTGAGAAGAAACATATCCAAGACACATATTAATGAAGTTAACACAAATTAAACACAAGGACAGAATTCTCAAAGTAGCAAGGGAAAAGCAACTAGTGACATACAAGGGAAAACCCATACGTTTAACAGCTGATCTTTCAACAGAAACTCTGCAGGCCAGAAGGGATGCATAACAAACCATTGTCCTTCTGTTTCTCATTTGTGTATATATGTTTTAATATCATTTTATTCCATAACAATCCAGCCATGAATTCTTCATTCCTGGTCAGGCAACAACCCCTGGGGCTTTAGGGAGAGAGCACACACTCCAAAACTCTACAATACTAGAGAACGCCTAACACTAGAGGGCAGTATACAAGTGAGAATGCCAACAAAGGTAATCATTTGTATGCAAATCCTGACATCACCCAACCACCAGCATCACCCAGAATAAGAAGCCCCATCCAAACAACAAGCACCAACAGACGTAACTCAAAGTCTGGGAAAAGGAAATCCCAGAGTCAGTTAAAAAATTAATAATAACAATGAGATGGCAGAGAAATACCACACAAGTGAAGGAACAATCTACAAACACATAAGATCAAATCAATGAAGAGAATTTGGACAAACTTTATGAAAGTGAATTCAGAAGAATGATAGTAAAGATGATCAAAGACACTGAAAAGAGAATGTTAGAGAAATTGCAAGACACAACTAGCAACTGAATAAAGAAATACAAGAACTTACCAAAGAAGTAACAGAGATAAAAAAACTCAATTGCTGAACTTAAAAGCACTTGATTCCTTAGAAGGAATCAAGAGCAGAGTATCTGAGACAGAAGACTGGATAAGAGAGTAGGAAGTTAGAATGGTGGAAGTAACTGCTGAAAAACAGAATCTAGCTCAAAGAATGAAAAGAGCAGAGGACAGCCTCAGAGACTTCTGGGATAATATCAAATGCACCAATATTCGAATTATAGGGGTTCCAGAAGAAGAAGAAAAAAAGAAATGCTATGAGAAAATTTTTGAAGAGATTATAGTTGAAAATTTCCCCAACATGGGAAAAGAAATAGTCAAGTCCAAGAAGCACAAAGAGTACCATACAGAATCAATCTGAGAAGAAACATATCCAAGACACATATTAATGAAGTTAACACAAATTAAACACAAGGACAGAATTCTCAAAGTAGCAAGGGAAAAGCAACTAGTGACATACAAGGGAAAACCCATACGTTTAACAGCTGATCTTTCAACAGAAACTCTGCAGGCCAGAAGGGAATGGCAGGACACATTTAAACAGCTAAAAGAGAATAGTCTGCAGCCAAGAATCCTCTACCCTGCAAGGATCTCATTCAAGGAAGGAAGGAACCTAGATGCCCATCGATGAACGAATGGATCCAAAAGCTCTGGTACATATATACAATGGAATACTACACAGTTGTAAAGAGAAATGCAGAAGAATCAGCCCTAATGAGGTGGTTGGATCTAGAATGTATCATCAAAAGTGAAGTCAGTCAGAAAGAGAAGGACAAATACAGTATATTAACACATATATATGGAATCTAGTAGGACGGTGATGATGGCACACGCAGTGAAGCGACGGAAAGACAGACATGGACAGTGGATATATGGACATTGTGGGGAAGGAACAGAGGGTGGGAGGTGTAAAGGAAGTAGCATGAAGGCCTGTACTATCATAAGTGAAGAAAATAGCTCTAGTCATTGCTCTGTGAGAAAAAGGGATCCTTCAGGGGTTCTGTGTGATGGTTGGGAGGGGAGGGAAGGGGGGGAAATACATATGACTAATCTGGGAACATACATATCTATAAACAACAAAACTCTGTAAAAGTAAAAGCAAAATAAAGATTTAAAAAAAAAAAAGAAATTAGAGGAAAAAAGTCAGTAAAAGAGGCCAAAATTCTAAAAAAAAGACAAAGAATTTTCCTCTTTTTTCCCACAAAATGGATCATTTGCCATGTATATATTTGCTATATTCACTGGATAAAGTTATAGATAATGGGCAAAAGTTGGGTGGTAGGTGTCACTGTCTAGCACTGCAGATGGTTTGGAGAAAATCAATGCTAAATAAAAGAGCATAGATTTCTTACTTGGATTATATTCTGACTTTGGAAAGTATTAATATTATGTGGAACTCACAATGGTGATTTTTGTTTAGGAGACAATGCTTTCTAAAATTTAAATATGTAAATTGCACTTTATAGGGGGTAGGCAGAGTCTTTATGGTGTTAGAGAAAGTAAAGATTATACTATGATAGGAGAATGGAAAGTCTAGGGAATATAGTAAAAACCTATTTTGCTTTCTAGTGACTCGGAAGGATATGAGAGTAACATCTATGCAAGAATATTTAGCGAATAATTTTCTTGATTGTAGTTTAACATTTTGTTCTTCAGTTCCATTGCTCATCTGTGTCCAACTTATTGCAACCCTATGGACTGTAGCATGCCAAGTTTCCCTGTCCTTCATCATCTCCTGGAGCTTGCTAAAACTCATGCCCATTAATTCAGTGATTCCTTCCAATGTCTCATTCTCTGTCATCCCCTTCTCCATCTGCATTCTATTTTTCCCAATATCAGGGTCTTTTCCAATGAATAATCTCTTTACATCAGGTGACCAAAGCATTGGAACCTCAGCTTTAGCATCAGTCCTTCCAAAGAATATTCAGTGTTGAATTCCTTTAGGATTGAGTGGCTTGACCCCCTTGCAGCTAAAGAGACTCTAGAGTCTTGTGCAACACCATAGTTCAAAAGATCAGTTCTTTGGTGCTCAGCCTTCTTTATGGTCCAGCCCCGACATTGTGGGGAAGGAACAGAGGGTGGAGGTGTAAAGGAAGTAGCATGAAGGCCTGTACTATCATAAGTGAAGAAAATAGCTCTAGTCATTGCTCTGTGAGAAAAAGGGATCCTTCAGGGGTTCTGTGTGATGGTTGGGAGGGGAGGGAAGGGGGGGAAATACATATGACTAATCTGGGAACATACATATCTATAAACAACAAAACTCTGTAAAAGTAAAAGCAAAATAAAGATTTAAAAAAAAAAAAGAAATTAGAGGAAAAAAGTCAGTAAAAGAGGCCAAAATTCTAAAAAAAAGACAAAGAATTTTCCTCTTTTTTCCCACAAAATGGATCATTTGCCATGTATATATTTGCTATATTCACTGGATAAAGTTATAGATAATGGGCAAAAGTTGGGTGGTAGGTGTCACTGTCTAGCACTGCAGATGGTTTGGAGAAAATCAATGCTAAATAAAAGAGCATAGATTTCTTACTTGGATTATATTCTGACTTTGGAAAGTATTAATATTATGTGGAACTCACAATGGTGATTTTTGTTTAGGAGACAATGCTTTCTAAAATTTAAATATGTAAATTGCACTTTATAGGGGGTAGGCAGAGTCTTTATGGTGTTAGAGAAAGTAAAGATTATACTATGATAGGAGAATGGAAAGTCTAGGGAATATAGTAAAAACCTATTTTGCTTTCTAGTGACTCGGAAGGATATGAGAGTAACATCTATGCAAGAATATTTAGCGAATAATTTTCTTGATTGTAGTTTAACATTTTGTTCTTCAGTTCCATTGCTCATCTGTGTCCAACTTATTGCAACCCTATGGACTGTAGCATGCCAAGTTTCCCTGTCCTTCATCATCTCCTGGAGCTTGCTAAAACTCATGCCCATTAATTCAGTGATTCCTTCCAATGTCTCATTCTCTGTCATCCCCTTCTCCATCTGCATTCTATTTTTCCCAATATCAGGGTCTTTTCCAATGAATAATCTCTTTACATCAGGTGACCAAAGCATTGGAACCTCAGCTTTAGCATCAGTCCTTCCAAAGAATATTCAGTGTTGAATTCCTTTAGGATTGAGTGGCTTGACCCCCTTGCAGCTAAAGAGACTCTAGAGTCTTGTGCAACACCATAGTTCAAAAAGATCAGTTCTTTGGTGCTCAGCCTTCTTTATGGTCCAGCTCTCACATCCATACTTGACTACTGGGAAAACCATAGCTTTGACTATACAGACATTTGTCAAGAAAGTGATGTCTCTGCTTTTTAATACACTGTCTAGATTTGTCATAACTTTTCTTTCAAGGAGTAAATGTCTTAATTTCATTCCTGCAGTCACCATCAACAGAGATTTCGGCCCCAAAAGAAATAAAGTCTGTCACGGTTTACATTGTTTGCTTATATATGTGTCATGAAGTGATGGGACTGGATGCCATGATACTTCTTTTTGAATGTTGAATTTTTCAACAGGTTTTTCACTCTCCTCTTTCACCTTCATCAAGAGGCTCTTTAGTTTCTCTTCACTTTCTGCTGTAAGGATGGTGTCATCTGCATATCTGAGGTTATCGATATTTCTCCCAGCAATATTGATTCCAGCTTGTGCTTCATCCTGACCAGCATTTCACTGGATGTACTCTGCTTAGTTATAAGTTAAATAAGCAGGGTGACAATCTACGGCCTTGATGTTTCTTTCTCAATTTGGAACCAGTCCATTATTCCATGTCCCACCAGGCTCCTCTGTCCATGGGATTCTCCAGGCAAGAATACTGGAGGGGTTTGCCATTCCCTTCTATAGGGTATCTTCTCAACCCAGGGATCGAACCCAGGCCTCCCACATGGCAGATTCTTTACTGTCGGATACATCAGAGTATTATTTTATTCTTAGACAATTAAAATTTTAGCTTGATCTTTTGAAAGTAGGAAATTATTGTTTTGTCCTCTTATAGATTTAGGTAGTGAGTTCAGTTAAATTTGAATAAAGAATTTTCAGAGTTACTATGTGTAAGATATGCAGCTATAATTAAGTACTGAAATGTGGAGAATGAACTCACTATAACCATATTTGTAATATTATTATATTTTAAAGCATATGTTGTATGTACACAGGTGGTTATCATTTTCTGTATATTTGAAATATTCCATAGTCAATGAAAAATTATTCCTACTTTTCATGGAATTTACTATATGGAATAATAATCCATAAAATGTGACTACAATAAAGTAGCTTTTTGCTTTCTGAAGTGGAGACAAATCCAAAGTTAAGATCATTGTGTTTTAGGTTTGAGTATTCAATTTTTAAGCAGGTATAGGTACTTTTGATAAGGCCTGATACTTCTTATATGAGACGAGTTAGACTTGGTTTGGGATATAAAGCATATATCATTAATTAGTTATGAATTTTAGATTATTTTAAGCTTATGACAGTCATGTATCCAAGAAAACACTACTATGTAACCGTTTTCTTATATCATAGTGTTAACAAAGTTTAGAACATCTAAACTTTTGTGTTGCTGATTGCCCAAGACTGAAGGATTAATCAGAACAAGGACATTTTTGTACTAAAATTGGGACAGGCAAACTGAACACGTTGATGACTCTACTGTTAGATACCATTTTAAAGTGGTAAAAATAAATTTAGTATTTTGATTTTACTGATTATTGATGTTAATTAACACTATTTGTGCATCCCAGGCTTGGGAGAAGTAGTTTGTCCACTTATGCAACTACACGAGTAAAACAGCATTGTGAGGGAATGATGTGCCATGATTCATTTAAAAAACCAGAAATGTATCAAAGATGAATCAGATTTTGAGATATGTCTATATAACCTGCCAACAGGCAATGTGCAATGAACTGGTTAGCCTTCATCAAGTAAAGATTTTGTAATTAACCTTTTGTGCATCTTCTACTAACAATTGAACTCTTGATGTGAACTAAGAAAAGTAACAGCCTGAAAAAGGCAGAAAAACTGATGAGAATGTGGAATTAAAGGTATTTTTGCTGAGATACATACTTCGTTGCATTGAAGGCAGAAGGAAAAACTGTAAAGTAGTAAAAAGTCAAATATATTTGTCTTTAAAAGCAAATAAAAGTCAAGCACCTTAATTATACTTGTTTGAACTTAGAATCATTTTTCCAGGGTGAAGAAGAAATCAGGAAAAGTCTTCATGATACAATGTGTGCTAGCTTAGAGTTTCAGTTTAGTTTGCTTTGTTTTATCAGCTTTTCAGGTAGGTGATATAGTTTTAATTTTATGTTTTAATAAGGTACCAAGAACAAAATGAACTTTGTGTATATATATATGTATTCAAAAGTCTATCAAATTCCTAGCCAGTGTTTTTGGTAAGGTAGGTATAGGGCAGTATTTACAACTAAAATAGGGACCTGCTAAGTACAAGTGATTAATTGCACTCAAGCTTATCTTTTCCCAAGGATAGAGAAATAAAGAGAGAGGAAGTACAGTTTAGAGAGAATGACTATATTCCCTGCAAATAATATAATATAAACCTTTGGAAATACAGAAATGTGAGAAACAGCTGCTCCACATTCTTAGTATTCTGTTTAAACAATTAATTCTGCTTACTAAAGAGAATATTTTCGGCTAAAATAATGAACATTGCTGTTGGAATTAGTTGTTAGTTTGCCTCTATTTAAGTAAAATAAATATTCTAAGGTTTAACCATTGAGGTCTGAAGACAGCTTTCTTCCCCCAACACTTCATCTCAGCAGTCACCCATCAGCTGGAGAGGGTATCAAGAAACCTTAAGTCATTTAGTTATGTAGCCCATCTTGTGGTAATGAACTTCAACTACAGAATACATGGGGTGCCAGCCAGCAGCTGATAGTTAAAAATTTGCCTCTTAAGCTGGAATGAAACTTGGGCCATGGTTCTTTAGTTCATTCATTCAGAGGGAAGAACCACAACAGAGGAGAACCTCAGCAAGGAGACAAGGAGACCCCATCTTCCATGAGCTTCTGTAAATCATGTGCAACTCAGCAACCAGTAGTGAGGGGTTTACCTTGTCACATTAAAACGTATTTTTGTTTGAGAAAAAAACAGCCTAAACTGATGAGAATGTGGAATTAAAGGTATTTTGCTGAGATACATACTTCGTTGCATTGAAGGCAGAAGGAAAAACTGTAAAGTAGTAAAAAGTCAAATATATTTGTCTTTAAAAGCAAATAAAAGTCAAGCACCTTAATTATACTTGTTTGAACTTAGAATCATTTTTCCAGGGTGAAGAAGAAATCAGGAAAAGTCTTCATGATACAATGTGTGCTAGCTTAGAGTTTCAGTTTAGTTTGCTTTGTTTTATCAGCTTTTCAGGTAGGTGATATAGTTTTAATTTTATGTTTTAATAAGGTACCAAGAACAAAATGAACTTTGTGTATATATATATGTATTCAAAAGTCTATCAAATTCCTAGCCAGTGTTTTTGGTAAGGTAGGTATAGGGCAGTATTTACAACTAAAATAGGGACCTGCTAAGTACAAGTGATTAATTGCACTCAAGCTTATCTTTTCCCAAGGATAGAGAAATAAAGAGAGAGGAAGTACAGTTTAGAGAGAATGACTATATTCCCTGCAAATAATATAATATAAACCTTTGGAAATACAGAAATGTGAGAAACAGCTGCTCCACATTCTTAGTATTCTGTTTAAACAATTAATTCTGCTTACTAAAGAGAATATTTTCGGCTAAAATAATGAACATTGCTGTTGGAATTAGTTGTTAGTTTGCCTCTATTTAAGTAAAATAAATATTCTAAGGTTTAACCATTGAGGTCTGAAGACAGCTTTCTTCCCCCAACACTTCATCTCAGCAGTCACCCATCAGCTGGAGAGGGTATCAAGAAACCTTAAGTCATTTAGTTATGTAGCCCATCTTGTGGTAATGAACTTCAACTACAGAATACATGGGGTGCCAGCCAGCAGCTGATAGTTAAAAATTTGCCTCTTAAGCTGGAATGAAACTTGGGCCATGGTTCTTTAGTTCATTCATTCAGAGGGAAGAACCACAACAGAGGAGAACCTCAGCAAGGAGACAAGGAGACCCCATCTTCCATGAGCTTCTGTAAATCATGTGCAACTCAGCCTTAAACACCTGAGTAGTCTAAAGAGGGTGGCAGTTCTGACCTTGTCATGCTTATTGGAAAGAGCAGAAATTATTACTGAAAGAGCAGAGGGAGTGGCAGATGCCTGGTCCTGTCAACATAGAATAATGGCTGAACCAGACCCCTGACAAGCTGAGCAATGACCTGATTTTCCTCCACTGAAAACTCTGCTGCAGAGACAGCACAGCAGAGATTTTGGTGGAGAGGGACTTGGGTCCAGAGGATGCAGGTTTGAAGAAATTCCTCATTAGGGACTGTTGGTAATACTTGACCAACTGAAGGGCTGTGGTACATTGTGAGACTATGGGTTGGTACTACTTTTCTGTATTGCATGACAGGATAACATGCTCTGTTCCCTTTCTCCTTTTTATGTCTTTGCTTCTCTTCCTCATTTTTAATGGAAAATGGGGTAATTTTAGCATAATTGTATATTGGAATTTCTATGAAAGACAATATCAGTAAGAGAATTTTTTACTTGATTGAGACCGTGGAGCATGGCTCCCATGGATTGGCATATGACCCTGTAAAAATAGCAAAAATCATGTTTCTCACCAGGAGTGTTGATGCAAGTGTGGCTTCAGTTGCATCTGACTCTGTGAGCCTATGGACTGCAGCCTGCCAATCTCCTCTGTCCATAGGATTCTCCAGACAAAAATACTAGAGTGAGTTGCCATGCTCTTGAGGGATTTTCCCGACCAAGGGATCAAACCTGAGTCTCTTGAAGTGTTAATGATTAACTACTATTTTCAACTGGTGATGTGGCACACTTGTTGCCTCTCAGAGACTGCAGCGCACTAATGAAAGTTACAGAACGTTTTTCCCTCCTCTCCCTTCCTATGAAGTTCTCTCCTCTGCTACACTGTGCTTTGCATTCTGAGGAGAGGTATCTGTGTCCTGTAATGTCTAATGGGGAATTTCCTGTGCTTTGGAATATAAATGGTAATAAAAAGAATCATGATGTCTATGAGCAGCTCAGGCCTTTCTGACATGTATTATATTTCAATATGATAGAAATTCTATTAATAGTGAAGGTTTGTTTTAACATGAAAAGGATCACAGGAAATAAAAGGCAAAACAAATACAATACATTTCAATTTAACTACCACCACATTTTCAAAATCATATTTTCATGATACATTTTCAAATTATCAGTTCAATTTTAATGTACTCCCCAAATTAGGACTGGTTCGACACACATTTTTCAAACAGAATTTCTTTATTTTCCTACATAAATCCACTCCCTCCTTCTGAGCCTAAGAAATGCTTCCTTGCCTTCCTCAAGTATCTGTAGTGAATTAGTATGTTGCTTGCTGTCCATTCAGTGGTGAGAGAGCTCCCCACAGGCACACAGTTTTTGCACAAGGATGGCTCTGAAATCACATCCTCTAAGGGTGGGCTGTTACCAATTGCTACTTTAGGTCTGCCCACTTGGTATGATTCCCCGGTAAGAGAGGCAGTGAAAGCATCCTTTTGTGCATTAGTCTTAGAAGGGCACCAGCCGTTGTTCCATGTTTAGCATTTAATAAAGTCTTTGACTAATGACAGCAAAGCTGTAGTGCTGCTTGCTAAACTCGAGACCGTGGAGCATGGCTCCCATGGATTGGCATATGACCCTGTAAAAATAGCAAAAATCATGTTTCTCACCAGGAGTGTTGATGCAAGTGTGGCTTCAGTTGCATCTGACTCTGTGAGCCTATGGACTGCAGCCTGCCAATCTCCTCTGTCCATAGGATTCTCCAGACAAAAATACTAGAGTGAGTTGCCATGCTCTTGAGGGATTTTCCCGACCAAGGGATCAAACCTGAGTCTCTTGAAGTGTTAATGATTAACTACTATTTTCAACTGGTGATGTGGCACACTTGTTGCCTCTCAGAGACTGCAGCGCACTAATGAAAGTTACAGAACGTTTTTCCCTCCTCTCCCTTCCTATGAAGTTCTCTCCTCTGCTACACTGTGCTTTGCATTCTGAGGAGAGGGTATCTGTGTCCTGTAATGTCTAATGGGGAATTTCCTGTGCTTTGGAATATAAATGGTAATAAAAAGAATCATGATGTCTATGAGCAGCTCAGGCCTTTCTGACATGTATTATATTTCAATATGATAGAAATTCTATTAATAGTGAAGGTTTGTTTTAACATGAAAAGGATCACAGGAAATAAAAGGCAAAACAAATACAATACATTTCAATTTAACTACCACCACATTTTCAAAATCATATTTTCATGATACATTTTCAAATTATCAGTTCAATTTTAATGTACTCCCCAAATTAGGACTGGTTCGACACACATTTTTCAAACAGAATTTCTTTATTTTCCTACATAAATCCACTCCCTCCTTCTGAGCCTAAGAAATGCTTCCTTGCCTTCCTCAAGTATCTGTAGTGAATTAGTATGTTGCTTGCTGTCCATTCAGTGGTGAGAGAGCTCCCCACAGGCACACAGTTTTTGCACAAGGATGGCTCTGAAATCACATCCTCTAAGGGTGGGCTGTTACCAATTGCTACTTTAGGTCTGCCCACTTGGTATGATTCCCCGGTAAGAGAGGCAGTGAAAGCATCCTTTTGTGCATTAGTCTTAGAAGGGCACCAGCCGTTGTTCCATGTTTAGCATTTTTAATAAAGTCTTTGACTAATGACAGCAAAGCTGTAGTGCTGCTTGCTAAACTCAGATTTGGAAGACGGGGCTGATTAAAGGGTCTGATATTCCCTACCACGTGTCCTTTCTACAGTTTTTGAAAGTTCCCAACCACAGTTCTTCTGCATTTGTTTGCATAGCTGGGAAATGTGGTGGTATCTCTTTCTTCCTTCAGCTTATAGTGAACAGAAAATGTCCTGTTCTGTGGAGCTAGAGCTTGGTGGTTAAGCAAGTGAATTCAGACTGCCTGGGTCTGTTTTCTAGTTTTACAACTCAAATGACTGTGAGGCCCTGTGATGTACTGCATGTTTCTTGCCTCAGAGATTTAATCATTTAATCATATGCATGATAAAACACCTCTTTATTGCTGTGAGGATTAAATAGAATAACTTTACAAAGTACCTGATCCACATAATAAAAAACATTTCTATCTTTCTCTTTGTTTTTGATACTTCTTGTGGATGTCTGTTCTGTTGTTTCTGCATTCTCCTTCCTGCAGTCTCTTCAGGCAGTTATAGGAGTGCTATAATAGAGCCTCAGAAAGCCCTAAGCAAAGAGGAAATAGCCAGGATAAAGAACAAGTACATATTTGTGCAAAGTTGAAGTTCTACCAAAATGAGATCTAGAATGTCTTCACAGTCATCCATTATACTTGAGTGGACACTTGGAAGGTACTCCTGTAAGGAGTGTCGCCACAGCAAGGGACACGTGGCTCCCAAATCTGTGTGAGGCTCAGAACTACCTGGGAAAATTTAAAATTTCTTGAGACTGAGTCGGTAGGCCTGAAACTGAGATGACTCAGTTGCCTTCTAAGGAATAAACAAACCCTCGTCCCTCCTCCAATTGGTTTTATGCCCCACCTTTTCTTTAAAGAAAAGTGTTAGCTTCCTAAGTTGCCTCTGAGCTTCAAAGAGTCAAATTAATCAGAGAAGTGAGAAAATACAGAAACAAAGGAAAGCATCCAAACAAGGAAAAATAATAATAGTTTAGCCAACAAGTCAAGCACAATTGCAAAGGTCTGCCCACTTGGTATGATTCCCGGTAAGAGAGGCAGTGAAAGCATCCTTTTGTGCATTAGTCTTAGAAGGGCACCAGCCGTTGTTCCATGTTTAGCATTTTTAATAAAGTCTTTGACTAATGACAGCAAAGCTGTAGTGCTGCTTGCTAAACTCAGATTTGGAAGACGGGGCTGATTAAAGGGTCTGATATTCCCTACCACGTGTCCTTTCTACAGTTTTTGAAAGTTCCCAACCACAGTTCTTCTGCATTTGTTTGCATAGCTGGGAAATGTGGTGGTATCTCTTTCTTCCTTCAGCTTATAGTGAACAGAAAATGTCCTGTTCTGTGGAGCTAGAGCTTGGTGGTTAAGCAAGTGAATTCAGACTGCCTGGGTCTGTTTTCTAGTTTTACAACTCAAATGACTGTGAGGCCCTGTGATGTACTGCATGTTTCTTGCCTCAGAGATTTAATCATTTAATCATATGCATGATAAAACACCTCTTTATTGCTGTGAGGATTAAATAGAATAACTTTACAAAGTACCTGATCCACATAATAAAAAACATTTCTATCTTTCTCTTTGTTTTTGATACTTCTTGTGGATGTCTGTTCTGTTGTTTCTGCATTCTCCTTCCTGCAGTCTCTTCAGGCAGTTATAGGAGTGCTATAATAGAGCCTCAGAAAGCCCTAAGCAAAGAGGAAATAGCCAGGATAAAGAACAAGTACATATTTGTGCAAAGTTGAAGTTCTACCAAAATGAGATCTAGAATGTCTTCACAGTCATCCATTATACTTGAGTGGACACTTGGAAGGTACTCCTGTAAGGAGTGTCGCCACAGCAAGGGACACGTGGCTCCCAAATCTGTGTGAGGCTCAGAACTACCTGGGAAAATTTAAAATTTCTTGAGACTGAGTCGGTAGGCCTGAAACTGAGATGACTCAGTTGCCTTCTAAGGAATAAACAAACCCTCGTCCCTCCTCCAATTGGTTTTATGCCCCACCTTTTCTTTAAAGAAAAGTGTTAGCTTCCTAAGTTGCCTCTGAGCTTCAAAGAGTCAAATTAATCAGAGAAGTGAGAAAATACAGAAACAAAGGAAAGCATCCAAACAAGGAAAAATAATAATAGTTTAGCCATACAACAAAGTCAAGCACATTTATTTACTCCTCAAGGACCATAGAAAATATCTTGAGCCATGTCCTTGAACTGTTTTGCAGAAACTAAACCCCTACTTGGAAAATTCTGAAAGAGATGGAAAGGCCAAACTGCCCTACCTGCCTCCTGCAAAACCTGTATGCAGGGAAAGCAGCAAAAGTTAGAACCGGGCGTGACACAACAGACTGGTTCCAAATTGGGAAAGGAGTATGTCAAGCCTGTATATTGTCATCCTGTTTACTTATTTACCTTGTATGCAGAGTACATTATTCAAAATGCTGGTCTGGATGAAGAACAAGCCAGAATCGAGATTGCTGGGAGAAATATCACTTCCCTCAGGTATGCAGATGACACCGTCCTTATGGCAAAAAGTGAAGAGGATCTAAAGAACTTCTTGAAGAAGGTGAATGAAGAGTGAGAAAGCTGGCCTAAAACTCAACATTCAAAAAACGAAGATCATGGCCTCTGGTCCCATTGCTTCGTGGCAAATAGGTAAACAATGGAAATGGGGACAGTCTTTATTTTCCTGGGCTCCAAAATCACTGCAGATGGTCACTGAGGCTATGAAATTAAAAGAAACTTGCTCCTTGGAAGAAAAATTATGAAAAACCTAGACAGCATATTAAAAAGCAAAGACATTATTTTGCCAACAAAAGTTTGTATATGGCTTCTCTGGTGGTCCAGTGGGTAAGGACACCGCCTTGCAGTGCAAGGGGCACTGGTTCGATCCCTGGCCTGGGAAGATCCCATGTGCCACGGAGTGGCTGGACCGATGTGTCCAATTACCGACCCAGAGCTCTGGAACGCATGCGCCCAGAGCTGGTGCTCTGCGACAACAAACGCCACAGTGATGGGAGGCCCACACGGGCCAAAGAACAAAGATGGATGAAACTAGACAAATGAAAGACCAGTGGAAGTGGCCAGCCCACCCCCCTCCCTCACCACCCCCGCCAAAATAAATAAATAAATAAATGTTAAAAAAAAAAGTTTGTATAGTCGAAGATATGGTTTTCCCAGTAGTCACGTATGGATGCAAGAGTTGGACCATAAAGAAGGCTGAGTGTAGAAGAATTGATGCCTTTGAATTGTGGTGTTGTAAAAGACTCTTGAGAGTCCCTTGAACTTCCAGGAGATCAAACCAGTCAATCCTAAAGGAAATTAGCTTTGAATATTCACGGAAAGGATTGATATGAAGCTGAAGCTCCAATACTTTGGCCACCTGATGGGAAGACATTATTTATTGGAAAGAACCCTGATGCTGCAAAAAACAGAAGGCAGGAGAAGGGATTGACAGAGGATGAGATGGTTGGATGGCATCACTGAGTCAATGGATGTGAATTTAAACAGGCTCCAGGAGATGATGAAGGACAGACAAGCCTGGCCTGTGCAACCAATGGGGTAACAAATAGTTGGACATGACTGAGGGACTGAACTTAATTGACCGAAAACCCCTACCAGGTGGAGAAATTTACTGCATTCTGAGCACCAGAGGTAGACTGCAGGCTGGTTGAAACCAGAAAGCTGATGATTGAGATTTCCATAGCCTCACCGTTACCTCATCATAAACCAATCAGAATTGTACACTAGCTGATCATGCACACTGCCTTTAACCACCCTTCCCTGAAAGCTACTGGGGAGCTTGGTCTTTTGGGTACAAACTGCCTACAATAAATGCTGTACTTTCTTTCACTACAACTAGGTATCAGTAGATTGATTTTGCTGTGTGTCAGCTGAGGGGACCCAAGTTCAGTTTAGTAACAGATATGGGGTGGTCATAGGAATTTGAATTTCTAAAGTGTTTCTCACTTGATCTTGTTTAGAAATCCTTTCCTAAACAAGTGCTAATAATAGAATTTTGGAATGAACATAAGGATCATGATGAGAATGGCATAGTATTTATACACACATTAAAAAAAGATCTGAATGTTTTGTATTAGCGTTCATTTATAGAGAACAGTCTAACTGTGGTCTTAAATGATCTTGATTTGGGCATCAATTTGTAGAACCATGTCTAAGAAAAGGTCCTTATACTGGG
This sequence comes from Tragulus kanchil, assembly GCA_022376925.1. NCBI lineage: Eukaryota > Metazoa > Chordata > Mammalia > Artiodactyla > Tragulidae > Tragulus > Tragulus kanchil. The sequence continues at coordinate 48,428,213 of JAIOJX010000025.1, forward strand.
GACCAAAGAGTGGGAGGTGAAAACAGGGATGCAATATATTGCATTATCTCTTTTATTACTGAAACTTCCTTGTCCAATGTACATTACTTGATTGGCGTGATTCACTTTGGGAAGGAAATTACAAATCAGAATATACCAAAAGGTTTGTGTTTTGGGAAAATGGTCAACCACAATTGAGGCTATCATTATCCATCAGCAACTTATCCAACATGTATTGCTCTGTGAATATCATTTCTCTCTGCTTGTAGTCTGGACAAAAGAGAAGTAGAGGCTTTGCACCAGACCAAATATTGATTGGCAGTTTTATTTTCTTTGTGACTAATGCACAAACAAACTTTGAAATTAGGGAGAATGAAGAGATTTAAGGAAAACATTCCTTAATATTCACCCTTACCAGGTCTTGAAATAGATACCTATGCTGAAAGAAAGGTTTGGCTCTTCCTGAATAATTGCTCCAGTCTTCATCAATTCTGCTAGCCTAGATAATAATGAAAGCAGCAATATAGGACCTAAATGATTCCTGACTGCCTTGGAGTCTCTTTCTATTTCTCAATTTATCTTCAAATCATCAGTTTGATTAATTTAGTGACAGTGGGATCTGGTGCTGCTTCTCTCCCTGGAGGAGTGGCACAGAAGGTCACGTGGCTCAGCCTCCTCCAAGTTCTCTTAGATGTCTGTTTTCACAAAGTCCCAGGGCAATTGTTATAATCTGTCTTCTCCTCCTCTGTAGGACCTTCATTGCCACATTGCCCTTCCATTACTTCTTTCTTTTCTCTCCAAACTCTGAATCCCTACACCTGACAGTTGCTGTTGCACAACTTCGCCTCCACCCACCTCTCTGTAAGTCGCCTTTGATCTCCAGCATTACTTTTTTCCCATTATCTAAGGGAATGAATAAAAGCATCTGTCCACATCTTTAATAAAATTGGTATTATTCAGTCATTAAGTCACGTCTGACTCTTTGTGACCCCATGGGCTGTAGCATGGCAGCCTCCTCTGTTCTCCACTGTTTCTTGGTGTTGGCTTAAATTCAGTCAGTCAGTGATGCTATCTTATAGAGAACAGTCTAACTGTGGTCTTAAATGATCTTGATTTGGGCATCAATTTGTAGAACCATGTCTAAGAAAAGGTCCTTATACTGGGGACCAAAGAGTGGGAGGTGAAAACAGGGATGCAATATATTGCATTATCTCTTTTATTACTGAAACTTCCTTGTCCAATGTACATTACTTGATTGGCGTGATTCACTTTGGGAAGGAAATTACAAATCAGAATATACCAAAAGGTTTGTGTTTTGGGAAAATGGTCAACCACAATTGAGGCTATCATTATCCATCAGCAACTTATCCAACATGTATTGCTCTGTGAATATCATTTCTCTCTGCTTGTAGTCTGGACAAAAGAGAAGTAGAGGCTTTGCACCAGACCAAATATTGATTGGCAGTTTTATTTTCTTTGTGACTAATGCACAAACAAACTTTGAAATTAGGGAGAATGAAGAGATTTAAGGAAAACATTCCTTAATATTCACCCTTACCAGGTCTTGAAATAGATACCTATGCTGAAAGAAAGGTTTGGCTCTTCCTGAATAATTGCTCCAGTCTTCATCAATTCTGCTAGCCTAGATAATAATGAAAGCAGCAATATAGGACCTAAATGATTCCTGACTGCCTTGGAGTCTCTTTCTATTTCTCAATTTATCTTCAAATCATCAGTTTGATTAATTTAGTGACAGTGGGATCTGGTGCTGCTTCTCTCCCTGGAGGAGTGGCACAGAAGGTCACGTGGCTCAGCCTCCTCCAAGTTCTCTTAGATGTCTGTTTTCACAAAGTCCCAGGGCAATTGTTATAATCTGTCTTCTCCTCCTCTGTAGGACCTTCATTGCCACATTGCCCTTCCATTACTTCTTTCTTTTCTCTCCAAACTCTGAATCCCTACACCTGACAGTTGCTGTTGCACAACTTCGCCTCCACCCACCTCTCTGTAAGTCGCCTTTGATCTCCAGCATTACTTTTTTCCCATTATCTAAGGGAATGAATAAAAGCATCTGTCCACATCTTTAATAAAATTGGTATTATTCAGTCATTAAGTCACGTCTGACTCTTTGTGACCCCATGGGCTGTAGCATGGCAGCCTCCTCTGTTCTCCACTGTTTCTTGGTGTTGGCTTAAATTCACGTCCATGGAGTCAGTGATGCTATCTTATCATCTTATCCCCCTTTCTCCTTTTGCCTTCAAGCTTTCAAAGGACAATTTGCCTTTAGGATTGACTTGTTTGATCTCCTTGCAGTCCAAGGGATTGTCAAGAATCTTCTTCATTACCACAGTTCAAAAGCATCAGTTTTTTGATGCTCAGCTTTCTTTATGGACCAACTCACACATCCATGACTACTGGAAAAAATATAGCTTTGAGTATATGGATCCTTGTTGGCAAAGTGAGGTCTCTACCTTTAAAATTCTTTAAATAAAGTACTATAGGACTTCCCAAGTGATGCAGTGGTAAAGAATCTACCTGCCAATACAGGAGACCCAAGAGATGCAGGTTTGATCCCTGGGTTGGGAAGATGCCCTGGAGGAAGAAATGGCAACCCACTTCAGCATTCTCACCTAGAAAATTGACAGAGGCATCTGGAAAGCTCCAGTCCATGGGGTTGCAAAGAGTCGAACATGACTGAGTGACTGAGGAAACACACACAATAAAGTACTATAACTATTATTGCCATTGCCACTTTTATTATTACTACTGTTACTACTGCTATTGCCATTATCACCAATGACATTGGTGATAGGAAAATAATTCCAACTAGTTTATATTGTGCACTTACTACTACAAACCCACTTTCCCCACAGATAGGAAAAAAAAAAAAAAAAAAACTTCAGTGATTTGCTGATAGTCATCTATTACTTACTAAGTGGAAGCAGAATTTTAGTATATGTGAGCTTTGTACCTTTTATAGTAATTCCCCTACATATGAGTCTTCAATCAAGTTGTGAACTTTCAAAGATGAGAATGTGCATTCCATCAATATTACATGAGAAGGAAACTGCAACTTGCCCTCCATCCACATTGCTGATGATCCTTCAGTTCTACCATCTCCTACCTCCCTGCCCTCCTCCAGTCAGTCTTCTTGCCTATTCACTTGAACCAGCCCCTTTATGCCAGTTGCTATACTGTACTACTGTACTTTTCAAGGTACTGTATTATAAGATTAAAAATGTTTATTTTTTGTGTTTGTTTTTATGTATTATTTGTGTGAAAAGTATTATAAGTCTATTACAGTAAAATACTATAAAGCTGATTGTGTTTGTTGGGTACCTAGGCTAACTTTTTTGTACTTACCAATAAATGAGACTTATAAATGTGCTCTCAGAATATAACTCATTCATACATAGGAGTCTTGCTGTACTTCTTATGTTATAACATTATTTAAAGGCATCAGCAAGGTGCATTTTCCTTTTATGTGCTAATTAAAGTATATTTTCAGTCATTGATATTGGCTTTTTCTGGGTTATTTTGACATAAAGAGTACACAGAATATCCGATGTAATTGTTTCTAGCAGAAAGAACTGAAATGAAAGCAAGTAAAAAACAAACAGAGTGGAACTGAAAAAAATGTACCTGTATCCATGACCAATGGCACATTGAAAACAGTTTAGGACAACCGACTGTGTGCACAACTGATAAACAGGATTGTTTATGCCATTTGTGTGTTTTGCTCACTTCATTTCTCAGTCACTTCAGTTGTGTTAACTCTTTGTGATTCTATGGACTGAAGCCCACCAGGAACTTCTGTCCATGGGACTCTCCAAGAAAGAATACTGGAGTGGGTTGCCATGTCCTCCTCCCAGAAAGGGAAAGGAAAATCTTAAAAATAGCCAGGCAGTGGGGAGATCAGGAGGATAGGAGGCAGATTTCTTCCAAAGAAGCAACAATATAACTGACAGCTGACTTCTCAGAACCAGAAACAATGAAAGGCATAAGGAAATGGAATAACATTTCTGTAATGCAGAAAGAAAATACCTGCTGATCTACTTGAAGATAAAATAACATTTTGGGGCTAACAAGCTGAGAAAAATTGCCATTTGTGGATCAAAAGTAGAGAAAATTCTAAAGAATGTTATCTGGGAAATGATTAGATAATTTGCAGATACAGGAAGAAATGAAAGACAACAAAAGGATAAATATGTGACTAAATCTAAATTAACATTTATTATATGACTATATAACAATAGACAGTAACAAACTATAGAATAAATTTCATTGAAATATAAAAATTTGAAAGATACTGTTTATAATAAGTGTATCATAAGCAACAGATGTATAAGAATCTAATAGGATATGAGAATACTTCACTCAGAAAACTAGAAAACAATGTTGAGAAAAGTGTATATGTATAATTTTAGAAATTTAAAGGTAGTCACCAGAAGAACTAAGAAAGATTAAGTGAATTAAAAATTATTCCCTCTGGGGAATGAGATCAAGGGAGGAAATATGTGATCTAGGGGCCATACTTTCTGCTAAAAGCCTTTTTTTGCCATTGGAGTTTCTAAATATATGAATGTATTGCTTTTCTAAAAATAATTATGTTTTTTAAACACAGAAGTTAAAATTTTTAAATTTGAAGCTCCTGAACCCCTATCATTTAACAACCTAACTCAACCTCTGACTTGACCTGTTTCCTCAAAGCTCTTTTCTATTTATGCTATTTCTGTTTATCATTTCTTATTTTATTTTTTATTTGAATTAAAACTCATTGAAAGTCCAGATCCTTTCTTATCTTCCATACCCAGCCTAAGGGCCTAGCATGAATTACAAGTGCTGTACACAAGAGTTGCTTCTTGACTGACACTGATATATCCCCAGAGGTCAAGGATCTGAAAAGCTAAGAGTATTTCATGACTACATAAAAATTGAATGAGAACATTTCTGGACATGAGTTTTAGACAGAGAAAAGATGAATTCAAGAAGTTTTCTGGGGCAAGGAAACCTATGCTTGTTTAGAAATATTTGGTAGCTTTTCAGTATCCATAAGCTATATGACCAGTATAATTTCATAAAATATCAGGAGGATAGGAGGCAGATTTCTTCCAAAGAAGCAACAATATAACTGACAGCTGACTTCTCAGAACCAGAAACAATGAAAGGCATAAGGAAATGGAATAACATTTCTGTAATGCAGAAAGAAAATACCTGCTGATCTACTTGAAGATAAAATAACATTTTGGGGCTAACAAGCTGAGAAAAATTGCCATTTGTGGATCAAAAGTAGAGAAAATTCTAAAGAATGTTATCTGGGAAATGATTAGATAATTTGCAGATACAGGAAGAAATGAAAGACAACAAAAGGATAAATATGTGACTAAATCTAAATTAACATTTATTATATGACTATATAACAATAGACAGTAACAAACTATAGAATAAATTTCATTGAAATATAAAAATTTGAAAGATACTGTTTATAATAAGTGTATCATAAGCAACAGATGTATAAGAATCTAATAGGATATGAGAATACTTCACTCAGAAAACTAGAAAACAATGTTGAGAAAAGTGTATATGTATAATTTTAGAAATTTAAAGGTAGTCACCAGAAGAACTAAGAAAGATTAAGTGAATTAAAAATTATTCCCTCTGGGGAATGAGATCAAGGGAGGAAATATGTGATCTAGGGGCCATACTTTCTGCTAAAAGCCTTTTTTTGCCATTGGAGTTTCTAAATATATGAATGTATTGCTTTTCTAAAAATAATTATGTTTTTTAAACACAGAAGTTAAAATTTTTAAATTTGAAGCTCCTGAACCCCTATCATTTAACAACCTAACTCAACCTCTGACTTGACCTGTTTCCTCAAAGCTCTTTTCTATTTATGCTATTTCTGTTTATCATTTCTTATTTTATTTTTTATTTGAATTAAAACTCATTGAAAGTCCAGATCCTTTCTTATCTTCCATACCCAGCCTAAGGGCCTAGCATGAATTACAAGTGCTGTACACAAGAGTTGCTTCTTGACTGACACTGATATATCCCCAGAGGTCAAGGATCTGAAAAGCTAAGAGTATTTCATGACTACATAAAAATTGAATGAGAACATTTCTGGACATGAGTTTTAGACAGAGAAAAGATGAATTCAAGAAGTTTTCTGGGGCAAGGAAACCTATGCTTGTTTAGAAATATTTGGTAGCTTTTCAGTATCCATAAGCTATATGAACAGTATAATTTTAACAATAAAGAAATTCAGAGATGCTTCTCTCAATGACTAAGCTCAGTCCTGAACTGAGGATTTAGTTTGGAAAGGGACTTTTTTACTCCTATTTTCTGTCTCTCATTTTTTACTCCTCATTTTCACCCCTTCTTGGTCTTCCAGAGTCAAAGACGGAGAGAACAGACTAGAGGGAAAATAGTAAATGCCTGTAATGTGGCTTGTGCTGTGGTTACTGGTGCCTCTGTGGCTGGTTTCCAAATGCTGACCCTCTCTTCCTGATGCTCCAGGATTTTACCCTTAATCATTTCCTTTCTACTTAAAGAAATTCATGTAGCTAGTATTTAAAGGTTTGTCTGTTAATGGCAGATTCTCCTAGTTTTTCTCTTTTGAGAATGTCTTTGCTTCCACCTCGTTTCTGAAGCAGTTTCACTGTTTTTCAACTCTTGGAAAATGTAAAACTTCCTTTTGTCCTCCATGGTGCCCCATGAGAAATCTGCTGCTAGTATCTTTTTATTTTTTCATTTTTGTGATCAGTGTATAGTTTCTTTCTGAATGTTTTTAGTATTTTTGTTTTGTTTTTAGTTCTCATAAGTTTAATTATGATATTTTTGGTGTAACTGTCTTTGGGTTTATCCTGATTGTAGTTTTATTAGCTTCTTGAATCAGTAGGTTTATGTATTTCATCAAATTTGGGAAGTTTTCTGCTGCATTTCTTAGAATACCCTTTTGGTTCTACCCTTCTTTCACTGGGACTTCTATGAGACAAATGCGTGTGTGTGTCTGTGTGTGTGTGTGTGTGTCTGTGTGTGTGTGTGTGTGTGTGCGTGTGATTGTCCTACCCATCCCCAAAGCTCAATATTTTTAAGTGTATATTCTTTCTGTTAAGATTGACAAATTCTATCAATCTGTCCTCAAGTTCACTGATTCCATCCTCTGTCAACTCCATTCTACCACTGAATCTATTATCAAATAATCACTTTGTAAGTTATATTTTGGAAAAAAAGTAAAAAATCTGATGCTGGAAAAGATTGAAGGCAAAAGGAGAAGAGGGAAGCAGAGGATGAGATAATTAGATAGCATCACTGACTCAATTAACATGAATTTGAGCAAACTCCAGGAGACAACAAAGGTCAGGGAAGCCTGACATGCTAAAGTCCATGCTCACCTTCCTTTTGCCATCTTTCAAAATTCTCTTTCATGTGCCTCTTGCATTATCTCTAAGGTTTATAATTGTGCTTAGAAGAGTGGGGCAAGGAGAAATGAGTCTAAGCCACCTTGACCTAACTCTCTCTTACAGAGTGATCTGGTGACGCCCTTGGGGTCTTCATAGAAAGATCCACAAGGATGTGCTTACTCCTCATCTAATTGATCTCTTGAGAATTTACCTGTTTCTGCCTGTAACAGCATTTCCTTCAGCCTCCTTTTCTGATGTCCTGTGACCCTGGAAGGCAGTCCCTCAATACAACTCATGTGTGCCTACCTGCTAGGACAACCATACTTGAAAAATTCACACATACTTCAGCCACAAGATGGAAGGACAGTCAACTCCCACTGCTTCCTCTGCTCCTTGCCACACAATTTCTAGTGGCTCAAGAAAGCCCTCTGTCTCAGCTTTCCCCACCCTGGGTTTCCAAATACTTCTAAACTCCTAGGACCAAAGACAGTTTCTTTAGGAACTCTCTCATTGTACCCCATGGGGAGGTCTAAGGAGCTCAGCAAACGTTAGGCAGGAGTGAGAGCCAATCTCATCTTGTGAAAGTACTGCTCATCTCCACGTGTGACTCTTTTGGTGATGCTATCATTTGTTTGTGATGACATGGCAGAGGAATCAATTCCTTCCAGGCTAAATTGCTGGCAGCACTTACAAATTCCTGCCAATGACATTAACTTCTTATTGAGCTCTTTCTTTTATACAGGTTGGCTGATTTTTTTTATATTTAATGAGTTATGCCTGGATGGGCCTAACTTTCCCTTTAGAATGTACAGCTAATTGTTTAGTTTTTGTCAGCTTTTGTAGAAATTTGAGCCAATAGAAAGAATCTCATTTAATCTTCTTACATGGATTTGGCTGATTTTTCATATTTTGGAAAAAAAGTAAAAAATCTGATGCTGGAAAAGATTGAAGGCAAAAGGAGAAGAGGGAAGCAGAGGATGAGATAATTAGATAGCATCACTGACTCAATTAACATGAATTTGAGCAAACTCCAGGAGACAACAAAGGTCAGGGAAGCCTGACATGCTAAAGTCCATGCTCACCTTCCTTTTGCCATCTTTCAAAATTCTCTTTCATGTGCCTCTTGCATTATCTCTAAGGTTTATAATTGTGCTTAGAAGAGTGGGGCAAGGAGAAATGAGTCTAAGCCACCTTGACCTAACTCTCTCTTACAGAGTGATCTGGTGACGCCCTTGGGGTCTTCATAGAAAGATCCACAAGGATGTGCTTACTCCTCATCTAATTGATCTCTTGAGAATTTACCTGTTTCTGCCTGTAACAGCATTTCCTTCAGCCTCCTTTTCTGATGTCCTGTGACCCTGGAAGGCAGTCCCTCAATACAACTCATGTGTGCCTACCTGCTAGGACAACCATACTTGAAAAATTCACACATACTTCAGCCACAAGATGGAAGGACAGTCAACTCCCACTGCTTCCTCTGCTCCTTGCCACACAATTTCTAGTGGCTCAAGAAAGCCCTCTGTCTCAGCTTTCCCCACCCTGGGTTTCCAAATACTTCTAAACTCCTAGGACCAAAGACAGTTTCTTTAGGAACTCTCTCATTGTACCCCATGGGGAGGTCTAAGGAGCTCAGCAAACGTTAGGCAGGAGTGAGAGCCAATCTCATCTTGTGAAAGTACTGCTCATCTCCACGTGTGACTCTTTTGGTGATGCTATCATTTGTTTGTGATGACATGGCAGAGGAATCAATTCCTTCCAGGCTAAATTGCTGGCAGCACTTACAAATTCCTGCCAATGACATTAACTTCTTATTGAGCTCTTTCTTTTATACAGGTTGGCTGATTTTTTTTATATTTAATGAGTTATGCCTGGATGGGCCTAACTTTCCCTTTAGAATGTACAGCTAATTGTTTAGTTTTTGTCAGCTTTTGTAGAAATTTGAGCCAATAGAAAGAATCTCATTTAATCTTCTTACATGGATTTTGATATTTCTATCATATAAGCAAGGAAATATTAATAATGACATTCTACTTCTAATATCTTTAAAGCTGAAAAATGTAAAATATACCCAGGGGACATTTGTACTTATAGATCATGTTAAAATATCTTAATTATATTCAGAATTGATATTACTTGCTAATTTGTTTGGTTTGATATTTATAAATTTTTGAAAAGTTTGCCAGTATTTGTCAATGGTCTCTTACAAATTTGAAAAATTTTCAGAATAACAAAATAAATATTCAGATGTGACTAAATCAAAAGTAATGCTTTTACAAGGCTCAAAAAATTAAGGTTGCAGAAACTGTTTTCTAACATTTTATTTAATTACATATTTCTGGTATAATGTGTCAACATTTGCGTTCCTATATAAATGTCCAGGACTGAACAAAACCAATGGCCATGAGACATGGTACCATTTTTCTACCTAGACTCAGCAATTGTAGTGGTTGAATTAATTTGGGGTGGGGAGGGGGACCTGTCAGGTTCCAAATGAAAGTTATTTCATCTCTAGATATTTGGTACAACTTTCTCCTGCTTGTGAATCTCCCATTGTCCTGGTATTAACTCCCATCTGATGTCAGAACCTTGCCCCACATAAGTTTATCCTATATAGGCAGCTCCAGAAACTCACACTGTACAGTACTTACCTGCTTACTTCCTTGTCCTTAGGTCCTTGACTAAGTTGGCACTTCTTGAACTGCTTTACCAGTCAAATAATAAACTCTTTATTAGAAATAGCATGAGAATTGTTCTTGGTTCTCTTCTTCGTACAAAAAGTACTTACCTTTTCCCTGTGAAAGTACTGCTCATCTCCACGTGTGACTCTTTTGGTGATGCTATCATTTGTTTGTGATGACATGGCAGAGGAATCAATTCCTTCCAGGCTAAATTGCTGGCAGCACTTACAAATTCCTGCCAATGACATTAACTTCTTATTGAGCTCTTTCTTTTATACAGGTTGGCTGATTTTTTTTATATTTAATGAGTTATGCCTGGATGGGCCTAACTTTCCCTTTAGAATGTACAGCTAATTGTTTAGTTTTTGTCAGCTTTTGTAGAAATTTGAGCCAATAGAAAGAATCTCATTTAATCTTCTTACATGGATTTTGATATTTCTATCATATAAGCAAGGAAATATTAATAATGACATTCTACTTCTAATATCTTTAAAGCTGAAAAATGTAAAATATACCCAGGGGACATTTGTACTTATAGATCATGTTAAAATATCTTAATTATATTCAGAATTGATATTACTTGCTAATTTGTTTGGTTTGATATTTATAAATTTTTGAAAAGTTTGCCAGTATTTGTCAATGGTCTCTTACAAATTTGAAAAATTTTCAGAATAACAAAATAAATATTCAGATGTGACTAAATCAAAAGTAATGCTTTTACAAGGCTCAAAAAATTAAGGTTGCAGAAACTGTTTTCTAACATTTTATTTAATTACATATTTCTGGTATAATGTGTCAACATTTGCGTTCCTATATAAATGTCCAGGACTGAACAAAACCAATGGCCATGAGACATGGTACCATTTTTCTACCTAGACTCAGCAATTGTAGTGGTTGAATTAATTTGGGGTGGGGAGGGGGACCTGTCAGGTTCCAAATGAAAGTTATTTCATCTCTAGATATTTGGTACAACTTTCTCCTGCTTGTGAATCTCCCATTGTCCTGGTATTAACTCCCATCTGATGTCAGAACCTTGCCCCACATAAGTTTATCCTATATAGGCAGCTCCAGAAACTCACACTGTACAGTACTTACCTGCTTACTTCCTTGTCCTTAGGTCCTTGACTAAGTTGGCACTTCTTGAACTGCTTTACCAGTCAAATAATAAACTCTTTATTAGAAATAGCATGAGAATTGTTCTTGGTTCTCTTCTGTCTTTCCAGAATACAAAAAAGAATATTCCTTATACAGCATGTAGGGAATTAATGCTATTGTTTTGAATAATTACTGTCATACATATGAGAGCCAGAGGCATCAAGGAAGTTGCCAATATAGACTGGAAAACAAATGTAGTTGTGCCCTTAATAAATCTTATGTGAAGTCCGTGAAGGAATGTATGCTTTTGGTCCAGGCAGCAGGATTTTACAAATTAAGGAAACCACATGAATTATCAATGAAACAATAAATTCAATTAGTAAAATTAGAAATGTGATTTTTTTAAGTAGAGATAAAAGATACTGACATAAAGCAAAATTTATACCAAACCACCTCCCCCAAACTCTGCTGTGAGGTTTAACATCAATCAAGGAAGAGTTGCAAACTTTGCATATATCAATGAGGTTCTCCCATGAACAAGATTCCATTTTAAATGCACCAGTAAGGTAAACATAATTATTCATATATAGCTTTATTAAGGCTAAGAGAGTTCTGTGTTTCACTTATTATTTTTGGCTCAGTTGGTTCTTTACATAGTACACCTCAAGACATTCCCTTGACGTGCTCCCCTTTCCAACAACCTAGGAAATCAACCACTTTCCCAGATTCGTAGAGTTATCATACATTCAAATCCTCAAAGACTGAGGAGGGAGCACCCTGAGCTTGCATGCAAGTCCGTCATATTGCACAAAGTAAAATATATGTCTGGAGCCCCCACGGGAAAATCCTTTCTGCTTTGTAGCTGCTGATCACATGCATTTTTGAAAATTGTTGTTTGGCTTAACCTTTTGTGATGGACTTAGCCATTAGTCAATTTGGGGTGATTTCCTTTACTATGGCATGTGAGGTGACTTTCTTTACCTTTTTAGTGGACAATAGCTTCTCCTCATGCTCTTCAACCTTTTGAATGATGGTCACAGATCTGATGATATACTTTGTAACACTGTCTTCCACCTCACTAGTGACTTTTTCTACCATTTTGGTCACCACCACTTTCTCCTTAGTTTTATCACCTCCCTTCTTTTCATCTACTGGGTGCAGATCTAGCCTGTTTGGTAAGGACCTCTTTCTCGTCTTCTCCCCAGCTGCCTTTCTGCTTTATTTTATGCTCTTCCTCCTCCTTTTCTTCCACCTCCCCATTGATGGCTATTTCTTCCTTCCTGGCTTCCTTCAAACCTCCTCTTACTTCCACGTTCTCCTCCTGCTTCTCGTCTTTGCAATCCTTCTATGGGCTCATCTTTCCTAGTTTGGTGGCCAACTCCTCCTTCACAGGCAATTCAGCGTTCTGCTTCTCTGGCACGTCCTTTGGTATCTCCTCCTTTTTCCCTTTCTTCTCCTTGGGAGATTCTTTGGCTTCTTCTTTTTTTTTTTTTTTCTTACTCTACTTTCTCTTCCTTCTCTTTTCTGTTCTCTTTTCATGGCTCCAGCTTCTGCTTTGGATTTTACCTCCTCCACTGGAGACTTGGCTGCTGGGGACTTTGCCTCTGGAGATTTTTCCACTGGGGACTTTCCTCTTGAGGACTTGGCCTCTGGGGACTTTGTCATTGGGAACTTGGCTTTCTCTATCTTCTCTACTTTGGCTTCAGATCCTCCTTGGGAGCCACCTATTCACCCTTTTCCTCTTTCACTTTGGTAGCAGCTTCCTCTCCTTCCCCTTCAGCCTCTATTTCTCCTTCCTCTTCCTCTTTTTCATTTTACCCTTCTTTCTCAGATCCTCCTTCCTTGCCTTGGTCTGACTTAGTGGCCTCCTCCTCTTCCTCTTCCTTTTCTCCTTCTTCCTCTCCTTTAAGTCCAGGGGCAGTAGCTTTCACAGGAAACTTTCTTTCAGTGACATCTTCTTCTTCAGATTCTTCTTTCTCTTCCTTTCCTTTGGCCTTTTCTTCTTTGAGCTCTTCTTTCATGGAAATGGCCAGCTCCTCAGCACTGGCTGTCAGAGATTCTTCCATTTCTGGCTTCTCATCTTCCATCTTGGTTTCCTCTATGATTGCCTTGTCAAACTTGTGCTGTACCTTTAGCTTTGGAATCTCCCCCTTGATTTTCTGAATCTTACTGGATATAGTGATGAAGAGCTGTCAGTGTGTATACAGTGGGCCAGTCATGCTCCCAGCAAATGTGCTGAATATGGTCTCTTCCCCCTCCCAGAGTTTCCTATAGGCAGTGATCTCTATATTCAGAGCCATCTTGACATTGAGGAGATCCTGGTATTCTCACAAATGATGAGCCATTTCCTACTTGGTGCCTAGAAGCTCATTTTCCAGCTGCTGGATTGTTTCATGGTGTCTGCTAAGGCTGTGGTTGTGGTGCTTCTCAATGTTGCTGAGCTGCTGCTCCAGAGACTCCTTGGTGCTATGCATCGACTCTAGCTCAATGCTCTTGGACTGCAGCTGGCACCTGCAGTCGGTGATCTCTTCCTTGGTGGAGCAGAAGACCTCTTTTTTTCTGCTCGGCCGCCTCAGTGAGCTTGGTGTAGAGGTACTTAAACCACTCTTTGGCCTGGTGCATGTCCTGGTTGGAGTTCCACTGGAGCTGGGAGTGGATCTCCTTCAGTACTGACCAAATGTCTATCTTCCGGTAGTCTTTGCGCTTCACCGTGATGTGTGAGACTTGCATCTATGCCAACAGGTTGGTTACCTCTTCTTCGTGATGGCTTTGCAGGAAGGCCATCTCATCCTATGGCGACTGCACCTTCTTGTCCAACTCCACCTTGACTAGAGATGACTCCTCAATATCCCTGTGCAGTGCGTGGATGGCCGCCTGTGTGTCATCTTGCAGCTGTATCTCCTCCTTGAAGTTCTCCTTGAACCAGTGGATGTCCTCTTTCAGGTGGCCCCAGTCCAGCTGTACTTGGGTCTTCTCGTGGTTCACCAACTTGAGTGTGGCAAGCAGCTCGCAGATATCCTGACCCTAAACATTGCCAGCTGGGCGTGTGAGTCCTGCTGGTGCCACAGAGCCTGGATCTCTACTGTGATCTCCTTGTTACTGCTCCAGGTAGTGCACCTTCTTGATGTAGCCCGTGTAGTGGTAGTTCAGCCCCTGCAGTTACTCTTTCTCATTGGAGCTGGACAACTTGTAGTTGTCCCTTGGCTTGGAACTGCCATTGAACAAAGACTAGGACTCACTGAAGTCGAGGCTGCTCTTGGCTGGGCTGAGCATGGATGAGTTGAAGGTGAGGTGCCAGGCAGGCACGCAGTACTTGGAGGAAGACATGGTGCAGGGCAAGCAGCTGGACCACAACAGCGAGCTTTAGCCACTAGACTGGGAGCCACTGATGTGGCTGACACTCCAGTGGTTCTTGGTTACTTACTGGTAGGCGGATGGGTTGCCCAGTGAGTCCAACATGTGATTCATCTTGGAGGCCTCTGGGTTGTGTGGCTGTCACAGCCTCATTGTAGTTTAGGTTTGTGTTTCTCTAATAATGAGCGATGTTGAGCATGTTTTCATGCCTTTGTTGGCCATCTGTATGTCTTCTTTGGAAAGATGTCTGTTTAGGTCTTTTTCCCTCTTTTTGATTTTCTTTTTTTTTTTTTTGGTTTTGAGCTGTATGAGCTGCTTGTATATTTTGGAAATTAATCCTTTGTCAGTTGTTGAATTTGCTGTTATCTTCTCCCATTCTGAGGGTTGTCTTTTCACCTTGTTTATAGTTTTTTTGCTATTCAAAAGCTTTTAAGTTTAATTCAATCCCACATGTCTATTTTTATGTTTATTTTCACTACTTTAGGAGATAGGTCATAGGAAATCATGCTTTGATTTATATCAAGTGTTCTGCCTATGATGTCCTCTAAAAATGCTACGGTTTCTGGTCTTACAGTTAAGTCTTTAATCCATTTTGAGTTCATCTTTGTGTACAGTGTTAGAAAGTGGTCCAACTTCATTATTTTACATATGGCTGTCCAGTTTTCCCAGCACCAATTATTGAAGAGGTTGTCTTTGCCCCATTGTATATTCTTGCCTCCGTTGTCAAAAATAAGGTACCCATACCTGCATGGGTTTATCTCTGGGCTCTTTATCTTGTTCCATTGGTCTATATTTCTGTTTTTGTGCCAGTACCACACTGTCTTGATGGCTGTCACTTTGTAGTATAGTCTGAAGTCAGAAAGGTTGATTTCTCCAGCTTTGTTTTTGTTTATCAAGACTGCTTTGGTTATTTGGGGTCTTTCATGTTTACATATGAATTGTGATAATTTTTATTCTAGTTCTGTGAAAAATGCCATTGGTAATTTGATAGGGATTGAATCTGTAGATGATATTTGGTAGTATGGGTCATTTTCATGATATTCATTCTTCCAACTCAGGAATATGGAGTATCTCTCCATCTGTTTATGTTATCTTTGATTTTCTTAATCAGTATCTTATAATTTTCTGTCTATAGTCTATAGTTCTTTTTCTCTCTCAAAACTTTTTTCTCTCTTTCAAAACTACAATGAGATATCACCTCACACCAGTCAGAAAGTCTACAAACAGGAAATGCTGGAGAGGGTGTGGTAGGCTTAGTCCTAGATATTTTATTCTTTTTGTTGCCGTGGTGAATGGGATTCATTCCTTGATTTCTCTTTTTGATTTTTCATTGTTACTATATGTGAACGCAAGTGACTTCAATGTATTGATTTTATATCTGGTAACATGGCTAAATTTACTGGTTAGCTCTAGTAATTTTCTAATAGTATCTTTGAGGTTTTAGTCTTATATCATCTGCAAACAGTGAGAGTTATACTTCTTTTCCAATCTGGGTTCCTTTTATTTCTTTTTCTTCTCTAATTGCTATAGCTAGGACTTCCGAGACTATGTTTAATAATAGTGGTGGCAGTGGACACCCCTGTCTTGTTCCTGATCTTACAGGGAATGCTTTCAGTTTTTCACCATTGAGAATTATGTTTACTGTGGGCTTATCATATATGACTTTCCCTGTTTTGAGTTAGGATCTTTCTATGGCCATTTCTTGAAGAGGTTGTCTTTGCCCCATTGTATATTCTTGCCTCCGTTGTCAAAAATAAGGTACCCATACCTGCATGGGTTTATCTCTGGGCTCTTTATCTTGTTCCATTGGTCTATATTTCTGTTTTTGTGCCAGTACCACACTGTCTTGATGGCTGTCACTTTGTAGTATAGTCTGAAGTCAGAAAGGTTGATTTCTCCAGCTTTGTTTTTGTTTATCAAGACTGCTTTGGTTATTTGGGGTCTTTCATGTTTACATATGAATTGTGATAATTTTTATTCTAGTTCTGTGAAAAATGCCATTGGTAATTTGATAGGGATTGAATCTGTAGATGATATTTGGTAGTATGGGTCATTTTCATGATATTCATTCTTCCAACTCAGGAATATGGAGTATCTCTCCATCTGTTTATGTTATCTTTGATTTTCTTAATCAGTATCTTATAATTTTCTGTCTATAGTCTATAGTTCTTTTCTCTCTCAAAACTTTTTTCTCTCTTTCAAAACTACAATGAGATATCACCTCACACCAGTCAGAAAGTCTACAAACAGGAAATGCTGGAGAGGGTGTGGTAGGCTTAGTCCTAGATATTTTATTCTTTTTGTTGCCGTGGTGAATGGGATTCATTCCTTGATTTCTCTTTTTGATTTTTCATTGTTACTATATGTGAACGCAAGTGACTTCAATGTATTGATTTTATATCTGGTAACATGGCTAAATTTACTGGTTAGCTCTAGTAATTTTCTAATAGTATCTTTGAGGTTTTAGTCTTATATCATCTGCAAACAGTGAGAGTTATACTTCTTTTCCAATCTGGGTTCCTTTTATTTCTTTTTCTTCTCTAATTGCTATAGCTAGGACTTCCGAGACTATGTTTAATAATAGTGGTGGCAGTGGACACCCCTGTCTTGTTCCTGATCTTACAGGGAATGCTTTCAGTTTTTCACCATTGAGAATTATGTTTACTGTGGGCTTATCATATATGACTTTCCCTGTTTTGAGTTAGGATCTTTCTATGGCCATTTCTTGAAGAGTTTTTTTTGTTGTTGTTTTTTATCATAAATGGGTGCTGGATTTTTGTCAAAAGTTTTTTCTGCATCTATTGAGATTATCATATGATTTTTATCTTTCAATTTGTTGATATGGTGTATCACATTGATTGGTTTGCATATATTGAAGAATCCTTGCATGCCTGGAATCAAACCAACTCAGTCATGGTTTTGAACTTTTTCATGTGTTGTTTAGCTCTGAATGCTAGAATTTTGTTGAGGATTTCTGCCTGTTTCTTTTTTAGGGTGTTGTCTTTTTTTTTTCTGGTTTTGGTGTCAGGGTGATGGTGGCTTTGTAGAATGAGTTTGGAAATGTTCCTTCCTGTGCAATTTTTTGAAAGAGTTTTAGAAAAATAGGCATTAGTTCATCTCTAAATGTTTGATAGAATTCACCTGTGAAGTCACCTGGCCCTGGCTTTTGTTTTTTTGCAAGACTTTTCATCACAGTTTCGATGTTAGTGCTTGTAATTGGATTGTTCATAGTTTCTATTTCTTCTTGATTTAGTCTTGGAATTAGAACTTATCTAAGAATCTGTCCATTTCTTCCAGGTTGTCCATTTTATTGTGATATAATTTTTCATAATAGTGTCTTTGTATTTTTGCATTATCTGTTGTAACCTCTCCTTTTTTTAGTTTTGTTGATTTAATTCTTCTTTTTTCTTGATGAATCTGGTTAAATGTTCTGTCAATTCTGTTTGTCTTTTCAAAGAACCAGATTTTGATTGTATTAATGTTTAGTGTTGTTTCTTGCATTTCTCTTTCATATATTTCTGCTCTGATATTCATGATGTCTTTTCTTCCACTAGCTTTGATTTTCTTTTCTTTTTTCTTCTTTTTCCAGTTGTTTGAAGTATAAAGTTAGGTTGAATAATAGATGTTTTTCTTGTTTTGTGAGATAGAACTGTATTGCTATCAAATTCCCTCTTAGAACTGCCTTTGCGGCATCCCATAGGTTTTGATTTGCCCTGTTTTCATTGTCATTTTTTTCTAGAAATTTCTTTCTGTTTTGATTTTGTTGGTAATCTATTCTTTTATCTTACAGGGAATGCTTTCAGTTTTTCACCATTGAGAATTATGTTTACTGTGGGCTTATCATATATGACTTTCCCTGTTTTGAGTTAGGATCTTTCTATGGCCATTTCTTGAAGAGTTTTTTGTTGTTGTTTTTTATCATAAATGGGTGCTGGATTTTTGTCAAAAGTTTTTTCTGCATCTATTGAGATTATCATATGATTTTTATCTTTCAATTTGTTGATATGGTGTATCACATTGATTGGTTTGCATATATTGAAGAATCCTTGCATGCCTGGAATCAAACCAACTCAGTCATGGTTTTGAACTTTTTCATGTGTTGTTTAGCTCTGAATGCTAGAATTTTGTTGAGGATTTCTGCCTGTTTCTTTTTTAGGGTGTTGTCTTTTTTTTTTCTGGTTTTGGTGTCAGGGTGATGGTGGCTTTGTAGAATGAGTTTGGAAATGTTCCTTCCTGTGCAATTTTTTGAAAGAGTTTTAGAAAAATAGGCATTAGTTCATCTCTAAATGTTTGATAGAATTCACCTGTGAAGTCACCTGGCCCTGGCTTTTGTTTTTTTGCAAGACTTTTCATCACAGTTTCGATGTTAGTGCTTGTAATTGGATTGTTCATAGTTTCTATTTCTTCTTGATTTAGTCTTGGAATTAGAACTTATCTAAGAATCTGTCCATTTCTTCCAGGTTGTCCATTTTATTGTGATATAATTTTTCATAATAGTGTCTTTGTATTTTTGCATTATCTGTTGTAACCTCTCCTTTTTTTAGTTTTGTTGATTTAATTCTTCTTTTTTCTTGATGAATCTGGTTAAATGTTCTGTCAATTCTGTTTGTCTTTTCAAAGAACCAGATTTTGATTGTATTAATGTTTAGTGTTGTTTCTTGCATTTCTCTTTCATATATTTCTGCTCTGATATTCATGATGTCTTTTCTTCCACTAGCTTTGATTTTCTTTTCTTTTTTCTTCTTTTTCCAGTTGTTTGAAGTATAAAGTTAGGTTGAATAATAGATGTTTTTCTTGTTTTGTGAGATAGAACTGTATTGCTATCAAATTCCCTCTTAGAACTGCCTTTGCGGCATCCCATAGGTTTTGATTTGCCCTGTTTTCATTGTCATTTTTTTCTAGAAATTTCTTTCTGTTTTGATTTTGTTGGTAATCTATTCATTATTTAGTAATATACTGCTTAATATCCATATGCAGTCTCAGCATTGTGGTTGGAAAAGATGCTTCATATGATTTCAGTGTTCTTAAATTTACTGAGGTTTTATTTGTGACCAAGATCAGCACTATCGTGGAGAATGTTTTATATACACTTGAGAAGGAAGTGTATTCTTCTATATTTGTGTAGAATTTCCTGAGGATATTAATAAGATTCATATCATCTAATGTGTCTTTTAAGGCTCATGTTTCCTGAGTAAGTTTCCGTTTTGATGGTCTATCCATTGGTGTAAGTGGGGTATTAAAATCTCCTACTATTGTGTTACTGTCAATTTCTCCTATGCTTGATAGTGTTTTTCTTATGTATTGAGGTACTCTTATGTTGAGTGCATAGATATGATTGTTTTGTCTTCCTCTTGGATTGATCTCTTGATCATTATGTAGCATTCTTTTTATTTATTTATTTATTTATTTATTTATTTATTGTTGTACATGTATGTTCCCAGATCAATCAGATGCATATCCCTTGACCCTCCCCCCACCCAGGTCCGCCATCCCTCCAGACCATTGCTCCAAGTGGTTGTAGGTACTCCTATTCCCCTAGCACAATGACAATAGCTATCTTTTCTACACATGACAGTATAGGTTCCCATGTTACTCCCTCCCATTGTTCGGTCTCCACAATGTCTTTATGTCTATTCTCTGTTTTTTCATGAGTTCACTGTGTGTGTTATCATGACCATCTTACTATATCCCATATATATGAGTTAGTATACTATACTTGTCTTTCTCTTTTTGACTTACTTCACTTTTTATGATAGGTTCTAAAGCCAGCCACCTCATTAGGACTGAGTCTTCTGCATTTCTTTTAACAGCTGAGTAGTATTCCATTGTATATATGTACCAGAGCTTCTGGATCCATTCATTTGTCGATGGACATCTAGGTTGCTTCCATGTTCTGGCTATTGTATAGAGAGCTGCAATGAACATTGGGGTACAGGTGCCTCTTTCAGTTTTGATTTCATCAGGATATAGGCCTAATAGTGGGATTGCTGGGTCATAGGGTGCTTCTATTTTTAGTTTTTTAAGGAATCTCCATATTGTCTTCCATAGAGGTTGTATTAATTTACATTCCACCAACAATGCAAGAGGGTTCCTTTTCTCCACACCTCTCCAGCATTTGTTGTCTGTCGATTTGTTGATGATGGCCATTCTGACAGGTGTGAGGTGGTATCTCATTGTGGTTTTAATTTGCATTTCTCTGATGATAAGCGAGGTTGAGCATCGTTTCATGTATTTTTGGACCATTTGTATGTCCTCTTTGGAGAGGCGTCTCTTTAGATCTTTTTCCCATTTTGACTCTCATTTTCCCTGTCAGCACTATCGTGGAGAATGTTTTATATACACTTGAGAAGGAAGTGTATTCTTCTATATTTGTGTAGAATTTCCTGAGGATATTAATAAGATTCATATCATCTAATGTGTCTTTTAAGGCTCATGTTTCCTGAGTAAGTTTCCGTTTTGATGGTCTATCCATTGGTGTAAGTGGGGTATTAAAATCTCCTACTATTGTGTTACTGTCAATTTCTCCTATGCTTGATAGTGTTTTTCTTATGTATTGAGGTACTCTTATGTTGAGTGCATAGATATGATTGTTTTGTCTTCCTCTTGGATTGATCTCTTGATCATTATGTAGCATTCTTTTTATTTATTTATTTATTTATTTATTTATTTATTGTTGTACATGTATGTTCCCAGATCAATCAGATGCATATCCCTTGACCCTCCCCCCACCCAGGTCCCCCCCCATCCCTCCAGACCATTGCTCCAAGTGGTTGTAGGTACTCCTATTCCCCTAGCACAATGACAATAGCTATCTTTTCTACACATGACAGTATAGGTTCCCATGTTACTCCCTCCCATTGTTCGGTCTCCACAATGTCTTTATGTCTATTCTCTGTTTTTTCATGAGTTCACTGTGTGTGTTATCATGACCATCTTACTAGATCCCATATATATGAGTTAGTATACTATACTTGTCTTTCTCTTTTTGACTTACTTCACTTTTTATGATAGGTTCTAAAGCCAGCCACCTCATTAGGACTGAGTCTTCTGCATTTCTTTTAACAGCTGAGTAGTATTCCATTGTATATATGTACCAGAGCTTCTGGATCCATTCATTTGTCGATGGACATCTAGGTTGCTTCCATGTTCTGGCTATTGTATAGAGAGCTGCAATGAACATTGGGGTACAGGTGCCTCTTTCAGTTTTGATTTCATCAGGATATAGGCCTAATAGTGGGATTGCTGGGTCATAGGGTGCTTCTATTTTTAGTTTTTTAAGGAATCTCCATATTGTCTTCCATAGAGGTTGTATTAATTTACATTCCCACCAACAATGCAAGAGGGTTCCCTTTTCTCCACACCCTCTCCAGCATTTGTTGTCTGTCGATTTGTTGATGATGGCCATTCTGACAGGTGTGAGGTGGTATCTCATTGTGGTTTTAATTTGCATTTCTCTGATGATAAGCGAGGTTGAGCATCGTTTCATGTATTTTTGGACCATTTGTATGTCCTCTTTGGAGAGGCGTCTCTTTAGATCTTTTTCCCATTTTTTGATTGAGCTGCTCATTTTCCCTGTGCTGAGTTGTCTGAGTTGCTTGTAGATTTTGGAGATGAATTCTTTGTCTGTTGTTTCATTTGCTATGATTTTCTCCCACTCTGTGGGGTGTCTGTTGAACTTTTTTGTAATTTCTTTTGCTGTACAAAAACTTTTAAGTTTCATGAGGTCCCATATGTTCATTTTTCTTTTCAGTTCTGCTATTTTAGTTGGTGGGTCAGAGAAGATCTTGCTTTGATTGATGTCCTTGAGGGTTTTGCCTATATTCTCCTCTAAGAGTTTGATGGTTTCTGGTCTTACATTTAGGTCTTTAATCCATTTTGAGTTGATCTTAGTGTATGGGGTCAGGGAATGTTCCAATTTCATTTTTTTGCATGTATCTGTCCAATTCTCCCAGCACCACTTGTTAAAGAGGCTGTCTTTGTCCCATTTTATAGTTTCTCCTCCTTTGTCAAAAATAAGGTACCCATAGGTGCGTGGGTTGATCTCTGGGTTCTCAATCTTGTTCCATTGATCTATAGTTCTGTTTTTGTGCCAGTACCATACTGTCTTGATAACTGTTGCTTTGTAGTAGAGTCTGAAGTTAGGGAGGCTGATCCCTCCAACTCCATTTTTCTTCCTCAGGATTGCTTTGGCTATTCGAGGTCTTCTGTGTTTCCATATGAACTGTGTTATTATTTGGTCTAGTTCTGTGAAAAATGTCAGTGGTAGTTGAATAGGTATTGCATTGAATCTGTAGATGATATTTGGAAGTATGGTCATTTTCACAATATTGATTCTTCCAATCCAGGAACATGGAATATCTCTCCATCTGTTTAAGTCTTCTTTAATGTCTCTCATGAGTGTCTTGTAATTTTCTGTGTACAATTCTTTTGTTACTTTGGGTAGGTTTATTCCTAGATATTTGATTCTTTTGGTTGCAATGGTGAAGGGGATTGCCTCTTTGATTTCATTTTCTGATTTTTCATTGTTTGTGTATAGGAATGCCAGTGACTTCTGTGTGTTGACTTTATATCCTGCGACTTTGCTGAATTCATTGATTGGTTCTAGTAGCTTTGTAACCGTGTCTTTGGGATTTTCTATGTATAATATCATGTCGTCTGCAAAAAGAGCTTGACTTCTTCCTTTCCAATCTGGATTCCTTTGATTTCCTTCTCTTGTCTTATTGCTGTTGCTAGGACTTCCAGGACTATGTTGAATAGCAGTGGTGAAAGTGGGCACCCCTGTCTTGTTCCTGATCTTAGAGGGAATGCTTTCAGTTTTTCACCATTAACAATAATGTTCGCTGCAGAGAAGATCTTGCTTTGATTGATGTCCTTGAGGGTTTTGCCTATATTCTCCTCTAAGAGTTTGATGGTTTCTGGTCTTACATTTAGGTCTTTAATCCATTTTGAGTTGATCTTAGTGTATGGGGTCAGGGAATGTTCCAATTTCATTTTTTTGCATGTATCTGTCCAATTCTCCCAGCACCACTTGTTAAAGAGGCTGTCTTTGTCCCATTTTATAGTTTCTCCTCCTTTGTCAAAAATAAGGTACCCATAGGTGCGTGGGTTGATCTCTGGGTTCTCAATCTTGTTCCATTGATCTATAGTTCTGTTTTGTGCCAGTACCATACTGTCTTGATAACTGTTGCTTTGTAGTAGAGTCTGAAGTTAGGGAGGCTGATCCCTCCAACTCCATTTTTCTTCCTCAGGATTGCTTTGGCTATTCGAGGTCTTCTGTGTTTCCATATGAACTGTGTTATTATTTGGTCTAGTTCTGTGAAAAATGTCAGTGGTAGTTGAATAGGTATTGCATTGAATCTGTAGATGATATTTGGAAGTATGGTCATTTTCACAATATTGATTCTTCCAATCCAGGAACATGGAATATCTCTCCATCTGTTTAAGTCTTCTTTAATGTCTCTCATGAGTGTCTTGTAATTTTCTGTGTACAATTCTTTTGTTACTTTGGGTAGGTTTATTCCTAGATATTTGATTCTTTTGGTTGCAATGGTGAAGGGGATTGCCTCTTTGATTTCATTTTCTGATTTTTCATTGTTTGTGTATAGGAAT
This sequence comes from Tragulus kanchil, assembly GCA_022376925.1. Lineage (NCBI taxonomy): Eukaryota > Metazoa > Chordata > Mammalia > Artiodactyla > Tragulidae > Tragulus > Tragulus kanchil. Next base: position 48,452,328 of record JAIOJX010000025.1, read on the forward strand.
GCCAGTGACTTCTGTGTGTTGACTTTATATCCTGCGACTTTGCTGAATTCATTGATTGGTTCTAGTAGCTTTGTAACCGTGTCTTTGGGATTTTCTATGTATAATATCATGTCGTCTGCAAAAAGAGAGAGCTTGACTTCTTCCTTTCCAATCTGGATTCCTTTGATTTCCTTCTCTTGTCTTATTGCTGTTGCTAGGACTTCCAGGACTATGTTGAATAGCAGTGGTGAAAGTGGGCACCCCTGTCTTGTTCCTGATCTTAGAGGGAATGCTTTCAGTTTTTCACCATTAACAATAATGTTCGCTGTAGGTTTCTCATAGATGGGTTTTATTATGTTGAGATAGGTTCCTTCTATGCCCATTTTCTGAAGAGTTTTGATCATAAATGGATGTTGTACTTTTTCGAAGGCTTTTTCTGCATCTATTGAGATGATCATGTGATTTTTCTCTTTCAACTTGTTGATATGGTGTATCACGTTGATTGATTTGCGGATGTTGAAGAAGCCTTGCATGCCTGGGATGAACCCGACTTGATCATGATGTATGAGTTTTTTGACATGTCGTTGAATTCTGTTTGCTAGGATTTTGTTGAGGATCTTGGCGTCTAAGTTCATCAGTGAAATTGGCCTATAGTTTTCCTTTTTTGTGTTGTCTTTGCCTGGTTTGGGTATCAGGGTGATGGTGGCCTCGTAGAATGTGTTTGGGAGTTTTCCTTCCTGTGCAATTTTTTGGAAGAGTTTTAGAAGGACAGGCATTAGCTCTTCTTTAAATGTTTGGTAGAATTCGGCTGTGAAGCCATCTGGTCCTGGGCTTTTATTTTTGGGTAGATTTTTAATCACAAAGTTGATTTCTGAGCTTGTGATTGGGTTGTTCAAAGTTTCTGTTTCTTCCAGGCTCAGTCTTGGGAGATTAATCCTGTCCAAGAAACTGTCCATTTCTTCCAAGTTGTCCAGTTTGTTGCCATAGAGTTGCTCATAATAGTCTCTTAGAATCCTTTGGATTTCTGCATTATCTGTTGTAATTTTCTGTGTACAATTCTTTTGTTTCTTTGGGTAGGTTTATTCCTAGATATTTGATTCTTTTGGTTGCAATGGTGAAGGGGATTGCCTCTTTGATTTCATTTTCTGATTTTTCATTGTTTGTGTATAGGAATGCCAGTGACTTCTGTGTGTTGACTTTATATCCTGCGACTTTGCTGAATTCATTGATTGGTTCTAGTAGCTTTGTAACCGTGTCTTTGGGATTTTCTATGTATAATATCATGTCGTCTGCAAAAAGAGAGAGCTTGACTTCTTCCTTTCCAATCTGGATTCCTTTGATTTCCTTCTCTTGTCTTATTGCTGTTGCTAGGACTTCCAGGACTATGTTGAATAGCAGTGGTGAAAGTGGGCACCCCTGTCTTGTTCCTGATCTTAGAGGGAATGCTTTCAGTTTTTCACCATTAACAATAATGTTCGCTGTAGGTTTCTCATAGATGGGTTTTATTATGTTGAGATAGGTTCCTTCTATGCCCATTTTCTGAAGAGTTTTGATCATAAATGGATGTTGTACTTTGTCGAAGGCTTTTTCTGCATCTATTGAGATGATCATGTGATTTTTCTCTTTCAACTTGTTGATATGGTGTATCACGTTGATTGATTTGCGGATGTTGAAGAAGCCTTGCATGCCTGGGATGAACCCGACTTGATCATGATGTATGAGTTTTTTGACATGTCGTTGAATTCTGTTTGCTAGGATTTTGTTGAGGATCTTGGCGTCTAAGTTCATCAGTGAAATTGGCCTATAGTTTTCCTTTTTTGTGTTGTCTTTGCCTGGTTTGGGTATCAGGGTGATGGTGGCCTCGTAGAATGTGTTTGGGAGTTTTCCTTCCTGTGCAATTTTTTGGAAGAGTTTTAGAAGGACAGGCATTAGCTCTTCTTTAAATGTTTGGTAGAATTCGGCTGTGAAGCCATCTGGTCCTGGGCTTTTATTTTTGGGTAGATTTTTAATCACAAAGTTGATTTCTGAGCTTGTGATTGGGTTGTTCAAAGTTTCTGTTTCTTCCAGGCTCAGTCTTGGGAGATTAATCCTCTCCAAGAAACTGTCCATTTCTTCCAAGTTGTCCAGTTTGTTGCCATAGAGTTGCTCATAATAGTCTCTTAGAATCCTGTGGATTTCTGCATTATCTGTTGTAATCTCTCCTTTTTCGTTTTTGATTTTGTTGATCTGGTTCTTCTCTCTCTTTTTCTTAATGAGTCTGGCCAGTGGCTTGTCAATTTTGTTTACCTTTTCAAAGAACCAGCTTTTTGTTTTATTTATCTTAACTATTGTTTCTTTTGTTTCTTTCTCATTTATTTCTGCTCTGATCTTTATGATTTCTCTTCTTCTGCTGGCTCTGGGATGTTTTTGTTCTTCTTTCTCCAACTGTTTTAAGCGGAGGGTTAGGTCATCTGCTTCATATTTTCCTAGTTTCTTGAGGTGGGATTGTATTTCTATAAATTTCCCTCTTAGAACTGCTTTTGCTGTATCCCATAGGTTTTGCACTGTCGTGTGTTCATTGTCATTTTCTTCTAGGAATTGTTTAATTTCTCCTTTGATTTCCTCAATGATCAGTTGGTTTTTTAGGTATGTATTGTTTAATCTCCATGTGTTTCTGTTTTTAGGAGTTTTTTTCTGGTAGTTGATCTCCAGTCTCATTACATTGTGGTCGGAGAAGATGGTTGATATAATTTCGGTTTTCTTGAACTGACTGAGGTTAGATTTGTGGCCCAAGATGTGGTCTATCCTGGAGAATGTTCCGTGAGCGCTTGAGAAGAAAGTGTATTCTTCTGCTTTTGGATGGAACGTCCTAAAGATATCGATGAGGTCCATCTTTTCCAGTGTGGCATTTAAGGCTTGTGTTTCTTTATTAATTTGCTGTTTTGTTGATCTGTCCATTGTTGTGAGAGGAGTATTAAAGTCTCCTACTATTATTGTGTTATTGTTGATTTCTTCTTTTATGTCTGAAAGTACCTGTCTTATGTATTGAGGTGCCCCTGTGTTGGGTGCGTAGATATTCATGACTGTTATGTCTTCCTCTTGGATAGATCCCTTAATCATGATGTAGTGACCTGCCTTGTCTCTTAGAATCTTCTTTACTTTAAAGTCTATTTTGTCTGATATAAGGATTGCTACTCCAGCTTTCTTTTGATTTCCATTTGCATGAAATATCTTTTTCCAGCCTTTCACTTTCAGTCTATGAGTGTCTCTAGGTCTGAAGTGGGTCTCTTGTAAACAGCATATATATGGGTCTTGCTTCTGGATCCATTCAGCCAGCCTGTGTCGTTTGGTTGGAGCATTTAGTCCATTTACATTCAAAGTAATTATTGATACGAATGTTCCTATTGTCATCTTCTTAGACATTTTGGGTTTGATTTGTAAGGCTTCTCCTACTCTTGTATTTATTGGCTATATCAGGTCCTTTAACACTTGTTGTAGGGCTGGTTTTGTGGTACAGAATTCTTTGAGTTTTTGCTTGTCTGTGAAGCTTTTGACTTCACCATCGATTTTGAATGAGATTCTTGCTGGGTAGAGAATTCGTGGTTGCAGGTTATTCTCTTTTAGCCGTTTAAATGTATCTTGCCATTCTCTTCTGGCCTGTAGGGTTTCTGTTGAGAGATCCGCAGTTAAACGTATGGGGTTTCCTTTATATGTTATTTGTTGTTTGCTCCTAGCTGCTTTTAGTAATCTGTCTTTATATTTAGTCTGCGTTAGTTTGATTAGTATGTGCCTTGGTGTGTTTCTTCTGGGGTTTCTCCTGTATGGAACTCTTTGTGCTTCTTGCAATTGGTTGACTATTTCCTTTCCCATGCTGGGGAAGTTTTCAACTATAACCTCTTCAAGAATTTTTTCATAGTCTTTCTTCTCTTCTTCTTCTTCTGGAACTCCTATAATTTTAATGTTGGTGCGTTTAATATTGTCCCATAGGTCTCTGAGGCTATCCTCAGTTCTTTTAATTCTTTGGGCTTTGTTCTGTTCTTCAGCACTTATTTCCACCATTCTGTCTTCCAGCTCACTTATCCGTTCTTCAGCCTCTGATACTCTACTGTTGAGACCTTCTATAGTATTTTTGAGTTCAGCAATTGAGTTGGTGGTCTCTATTTGCTTATTTTTCATTTCCTGCATGTCTTTTCTCAATGCACTAATTTCCTCTAATATTCTGTTTTCGGTGTTTTGCATCCTCATTAGTATAGTTTTTCTGAATTCTCTTTCAGGTAGCCCCTTTTTGCATTTTCTCCTTAGTCTATGAGTGTCTCTAGGTCTGAAGTGGGTCTCTTGTAAACAGCATATATATGGGTCTTGCTTCTGGATCCATTCAGCCAGCCTGTGTCGTTTGGTTGGAGCATTTAGTCCATTTACATTCAAAGTAATTATTGATACGAATGTTCCTATTGTCATCTTCTTAGACATTTTGGGTTTGATTTGTAAGGCTTCTCCTACTCTTGTATTTATTGGCTATATCAGGTCCTTTAACACTTGTTGTAGGGCTGGTTTTGTGGTACAGAATTCTTTGAGTTTTTGCTTGTCTGTGAAGCTTTTGACTTCACCATCGATTTTGAATGAGATTCTTGCTGGGTAGAGAATTCGTGGTTGCAGGTTATTCTCTTTTAGCCGTTTAAATGTATCTTGCCATTCTCTTCTGGCCTGTAGGGTTTCTGTTGAGAGATCCGCAGTTAAACGTATGGGGTTTCCTTTATATGTTATTTGTTGTTTGCTCCTAGCTGCTTTTAGTAATCTGTCTTTATATTTAGTCTGCGTTAGTTTGATTAGTATGTGCCTTGGTGTGTTTCTTCTGGGGTTTCTCCTGTATGGAACTCTTTGTGCTTCTTGCAATTGGTTGACTATTTCCTTTCCCATGCTGGGGAAGTTTTCAACTATAACCTCTTCAAGAATTTTTTCATAGTCTTTCTTCTCTTCTTCTTCTTCTGGAACTCCTATAATTTTAATGTTGGTGCGTTTAATATTGTCCCATAGGTCTCTGAGGCTATCCTCAGTTCTTTTAATTCTTTGGGCTTTGTTCTGTTCTTCAGCACTTATTTCCACCATTCTGTCTTCCAGCTCACTTATCCGTTCTTCAGCCTCTGATACTCTACTGTTGAGACCTTCTATAGTATTTTTGAGTTCAGCAATTGAGTTGGTGGTCTCTATTTGCTTATTTTTCATTTCCTGCATGTCTTTTCTCAATGCACTAATTTCCTCTAATATTCTGTTTTCGGTGTTTTGCATCCTCATTAGTATAGTTTTTCTGAATTCTCTTTCAGGTAGCTTGTCTATCTCCTCCTCTGTCATTTGAAGCAGTGTTTCTCTAGCTTGGTCCTTCATTTGTACAGTGTTTCTCTGACGTTTCATTATTAGGTTAATTTTTCTTTCTTTGTGTGTGTCTGTGTATATGGAGTTCTTATTCCCACCAGGCTTCTTGGTTGAATTCTCCCTTCCTTTGGGTTTTTATCCTTGTAGAAGGGTTCAGTGGCTTGTGTCTTGGGTGGTGATAGACCTTGTTTACAGGTGAATAATCTGTAGTGTTGTATGTTCTTTGATAATCAGTGTGGGGTCTTGGAATCCGGGCTTCCGCTTCGAGGATCCTTGGTTTGATGATTGGTCAGGGAGTGTAGGCTCTATGTCTGGTTTGCTATGGTGTTCTGTGATACTAGTTCACACACTAGCATCTGAGGAACAAGAGGTGCATCCCTGATGGGTGACAGTCATAAAAGCATGCAGATGTTTTCTAACATAATCATAAGATACACATACATATACAGCAATCCCCACAACTGACCAGTTTTACAGAGATAAGGCGCAGGAAATCTTTCTAGCAACTCATGCAATCACAGATGATACTTGCCCGTTAAGCTTTGAATTAATTAAAATAGTGCCTGAATAATAGATCTAGCACAAGGTCCTGGCTTGGATAATTACAATGAAAGCAATTTTAAATTAGGACATGTGCTCGGGGTGACAAGGAGGAGAGTCTATAAGTAATAAAAAGGAAAAGATTTGTCTTGGAAGTATTTTATAGGATTAGGTAGCAAAGATTAGTGTGTGTACTGTTTAGTGCATTTGGAAGTGAATAGTGCAGACGGAAAGATAGGAAATAATTTGTCTAGAGGATATTGATAGCTAGGATCTGTCTTCAGCTTTTCCCTTTTAGCTCACTTATCCGTTCTTCAGCCTCTTACTCGTTGTGACCTTCTATAGTATTTTTGAGTTCAGCAATTGAGTTGGTGGTCTCTATTTGCTTATTTTTCATTTCCTGCATGTCTTTTCTCAATGCACTAATTTCCTCTAATATTCTGTTTTCGGTGTTTTGCATCCTCATTAGTATAGTTTTTCTGAATTCTCTTTCAGGTAGCTTGTCTATCTCCTCCTCTGTCATTTGAAGCAGTGTTTCTCTAGCTTGGTCCTTCATTTGTACAGTGTTTCTCTGACGTTTCATTATTAGGTTAATTTTTCTTTCTTTGTGTGTGTCTGTGTATATGGAGTTCTTATTCCCACCAGGCTTCTTGGTTGAATTCTCCCTTCCTTTGGGTTTTTATCCTTGTAGAAGGGTTCAGTGGCTTGTGTCTTGGGTGGTGATAGACCTTGTTTACAGGTGAATAATCTGTAGTGTTGTATGTTCTTTGATAATCAGTGTGGGGTCTTGGAATCCGGGCTTCCGCTTCGAGGATCCTTGGTTTGATGATTGGTCAGGGAGTGTAGGCTCTATGTCTGGTTTGCTATGGTGTTCTGTGATACTAGTTCACACACTAGCATCTGAGGAACAAGAGGTGCATCCCTGATGGGTGACAGTCATAAAAGCATGCAGATGTTTTCTAACATAATCATAAGATACACATACATATACAGCAATCCCCACAACTGACCAGTTTTACAGAGATAAGGCGCAGGAAATCTTTCTAGCAACTCATGCAATCACAGATGATACTTGCCCGTTAAGCTTTGAATTAATTAAAATAGTGCCTGAATAATAGATCTAGCACAAGGTCCTGGCTTGGATAATTACAATGAAAGCAATTTTAAATTAGGACATGTGCTCGGGGTGACAAGGAGGAGAGTCTATAAGTAATAAAAAGGAAAAGATTTGTCTTGGAAGTATTTTATAGGATTAGGTAGCAAAGATTAGTGTGTGTACTGTTTAGTGCATTTGGAAGTGAATAGTGCAGACGGAAAGATAGGAAATAATTTGTCTAGAGGATATTGATAGCTAGGAAGATGTTTTACATTTAGAACATAGAGAAAGAAAGCAGTGGGAAAGAGGAAAGAGAAAAGGGAATTAGAGGTTTTCAAGAATTAAAATTAAAGTTAAAAAAATATAATAAAAGTCAAAAGAAGGTTAAAAATTAAAAAGAGCAAAAAAAAAAAGAAAAAAAATTAATGAGACCGAAAAACAAAGAAAAAACACATAGAATAAATCAAACAAATGAAAACTACAAAAAAAAAAAAAAAAAACAAACATAAAAAAAAACCCAATAAACAAAGAAACTAATAAACCCCAAACCAATCAATTGAATAAGCAAAATAGTCCACCACAAACAAGCAGAAAAAAATGAAAAAAAGAAAAAAAAAAAAAGTTAAATACTGTCCTTGGTTTTTATCTTCATATCTGCCTGTTGGAAACCAATCTGCTCTTGATGGTGGTGTCTTGATGGCGTGGTCTTTCCCTTACAGTGCCGGTTGCTGTGGTTTCTGTTTTTGTGTTCAGCAAAATGAGGGCTTTGCTGCCATACTGGGTGCTGGCCGGGACGGTGGGCTGATCCCAGTCAGTCGGGCGGAGGCCGCGGCGCGCGCAGTCCCGTGTTGGAGGGGGGCGCCCCGGCTCGACCGCGCGCCCGCCTGTAGTCTCCAATTCCTGCTCTTTACCCGGCTTCCTCCGCTGCTGCTGCAGCTCTAGAGGAGCGCGGGCTCCTCCACCACTGCCGGTTATGTGTCTAAGTACCAAAGGCGGACGCGAGCTTTCCCGTCCAACTCGTGCCCAGTCCCTGGTCAGCAACCCGTGGACGACTTCCTCTCTCCATTCAGCAAGCCCTCCAGTTGGAGTGGCTGAACTTACCCGGCCCTCGCGGCGTCCGCGGCTCCTCGCGGCTTCCGCCTTCCGGCGGCTCCTCGCGGCGGGCGGGTTCCGGCGGCTCCTCGCGGCGGGCGGGTTCCGGCGGCTCCTCGCGGCGGGCCGCATTCTTTTTTATCTCTTAAAATATTCTTCATTTTAAGGTTTATTTTGTCTGATATAAGGATTGCTAGTCCACGTTTCTTTTATTTGCATTTGCACGGAATATATTTTTCTATTCTCTTACTTTCAGTATAAGTCTGATGTGCGTTTCTTGTAAACAGGACATATACAGGTCTTGTTTGTGTATCCATTCAGTCAAGCTGTGTTGTTTGGTTGACACATTCAATCCATTTACAGTTGAAGCAATTTTTCATACATATTTTCCTATTGCCATCTTCTTAAATGTTTGGGGTTTGTTTTGTAGATCTTTTTCTTCTCTTGTCTTTGTTGACTATATGAGTCCCTTTAATATTTGCTGTAAGACTGGCGGTACTAAATTCTCTTACTATTGCCTGTCTGTAAAACTTTTGATTGCTCCATAGGTTTTGATTGAGATCCTTTCTATGTAGAGTAATCTTGGTTGTAGATTTTTCCGTTTCAGTACTTTAAATATGTCCTGTCGTTCCCTTCTTGCCTGCAGAGTTTCTGCTGAAAGATCAGGTGTTAATAGTATGGGGTTTCCCTTGTATGTCACTTGTTGTTTTCCCTTGCTGCTTTTAATAGATTTTCCTTGTGTTCAATCTTTGTTAACTTAATTAGTATGTGTCTTAGCATGTTTCTCCTAGAGTTTATCATGTATGGGAAAGTTCATTCTTCTTGAAATTGATTGACTATTTCCTTTCCCACGTGGGGGAATTTTTCAACTGTAATTTCTTCAAATATTTTCTTATACTCTTTCATTTTTGTCTACTTGTAAGAACCCTATATTTTGAATGTTGGTTCATTCACCATTTTCCAAGAGGTCTCTTAGACTATTCTCAATTTTTTTCATTCTTTTTACTTTATTCTGTTCTTCAGCAGTTATTTCCTCATTCTCTCTTCCAGCTCACTTATCTGTTCTTCCTTAATACTGTACTATTGATTTTTAACTTCAGTAATTGTGTTATTTGTCTCTGTTTGTTTATTCTTAATTTTTTCTATATCTTTGTTCAATATGTCAATTGATTTTTACATTTTCTCCATGCTATTTTCAATGTTTTGTATCAGCTTTACTGTAATTATTTTGAATTCTCTTTCAAATAGATTGCCTAATTCCTCTTCATTTATTTGGACTTGTGTGTTTCTAGGTTGTCCTTTTGTGTAGTTTTTTTTCTCTGGCTTCTTTCCTAGATTTTGAGTTGAATTTCCCTCATGCACGGAATATATTTTTCTATTCTCTTACTTTCAGTATAAGTCTGATGTGCGTTTCTTGTAAACAGGACATATACAGGTCTTGTTTGTGTATCCATTCAGTCAAGCTGTGTTGTTTGGTTGACACATTCAATCCATTTACAGTTGAAGCAATTTTTCATACATATTTTCCTATTGCCATCTTCTTAAATGTTTGGGGTTTGTTTTGTAGATCTTTTTCTTCTCTTGTCTTTGTTGACTATATGAGTCCCTTTAATATTTGCTGTAAGACTGGCGGTACTAAATTCTCTTACTATTGCCTGTCTGTAAAACTTTTGATTGCTCCATAGGTTTTGATTGAGATCCTTTCTATGTAGAGTAATCTTGGTTGTAGATTTTTCCGTTTCAGTACTTTAAATATGTCCTGTCGTTCCCTTCTTGCCTGCAGAGTTTCTGCTGAAAGATCAGGTGTTAATAGTATGGGGTTTCCCTTGTATGTCACTTGTTGTTTTCCCTTGCTGCTTTTAATAGATTTTCCTTGTGTTCAATCTTTGTTAACTTAATTAGTATGTGTCTTAGCATGTTTCTCCTAGAGTTTATCATGTATGGGAAAGTTCATTCTTCTTGAAATTGATTGACTATTTCCTTTCCCACGTGGGGGAATTTTTCAACTGTAATTTCTTCAAATATTTTCTTATACTCTTTCATTTTTCTCTACTTGTAAGAACCCTATATTTTGAATGTTGGTTCATTCACCATTTTCCAAGAGGTCTCTTAGACTATTCTCAATTTTTTTCATTCTTTTTACTTTATTCTGTTCTTCAGCAGTTATTTCCTCATTCTCTCTTCCAGCTCACTTATCTGTTCTTCCTTAATACTGTACTATTGATTTTTAACTTCAGTAATTGTGTTATTTGTCTCTGTTTGTTTATTCTTAATTTTTTCTATATCTTTGTTCAATATGTCAATTGATTTTTACATTTTCTCCATGCTATTTTCAATGTTTTGTATCAGCTTTACTGTAATTATTTTGAATTCTCTTTCAAATAGATTGCCTAATTCCTCTTCATTTATTTGGACTTGTGTGTTTCTAGGTTGTCCTTTTGTGTAGTATTTCTCTGCATTTTCATTATTAATTTTCTAACATTTTGTGTTAGAGGTCTTCTTTCCTAGATTTTGAGGTTGAATCTTTCTTCTTTCAGGTGTCTTCCCTCATATGGCTGTTCTGGTAGTTTGTGTAAACTTTGCGGAGGGTGTGGGTGGAGGTGAATTTTTATTTTTTTTTATTTTTCACTCTGATGGGAAAACTTCAGTTAGGTGGTAATCCTGTCTGCTGATAATTGGGTTTATATTTCAGTCTTTTTTTTTTTTTCTTTTGAATGTTTTATTATTAAACATTTTGCCTGTATATCCATGATTCATACTGTATTATTATTTTTTAAATTCTTTAAGATTTTACAGAGTTTTGTTGTTCACCAACATGTATGTTCCCAGAACATTCATATGCATATCTCTGGACCCTCCTCCCACCCACTTCCTTCCCTCCTACCCCTCCAGACCATCGCCCCAAGTGATTGTAGGTACTCCTATTCCCTTAGCGCAATGACCATAGCTATTTTTTCCACACATGACAGTATAGGTTTCCATGCTACTGGCTCCATGCCTCCCCCTCCCTATTTCTTCCTCACAATGTCCATATGTCTATGCTCTGTCTGTTTTTCCATGAGTTCACTGTGTGTTATCAAGATCATTCTGCTAGATTCCATATATATGTGTTAGCATGCTGTATTTGTCTTTGTCTTTTTGACTTACTTCACTTTTTATGATAGGTTCTAGAGCTAGCCACCTCATTGGGACTGAGTCTTCTGCATTTCTTTTAACAGCAGAGTAGTATCCCATTGTATATATGTAACAGAGCTTCTGGATCCATTCATTTGTCCTTATATCCCATTGTATATATGTAACAGAGCTTCTGGATCCATTCATTTGTCCATGGACGTCTAGGTTGCTTCCATGTTCTGGCTACAGTATAGAGAGCTGCAATGAGCACTGGGGTACAGGTACCTCTTTCAGTTTTGATTTCATCAGGATATAGGCCTAAAAGTGGGATTGCTGGGTCATAGGGTGCTTCTATTTTTAGATTTTTACGGAATCTCCATATTGTCTTCCATAGAGGTTGTATCAGTTTACATTCCCACCAGCAATGTAAGAGGGTTCCCTTTTCTCCACAGCCTCTCCAGCAATTATTGTCTGTCGATTTGTGGATGGTGGCCATTCTGACGGGTGTGAGGTGATATCTCATTGCGGTTTTAATTTGCATTTCTCTAATTATAAGAAAGGTTGAGCATCGTTTCATGTGCTTTTGGGCCATCTGTATGCCCTCTTTGGAGAGGCGTCTCTTTAGATCTTTTTCCCATTTTTTGATTGGGTTGTTCGTTTTTCCTTTGCTGAGCTATCTGAGTTGCTTGTAGATTTTGGAGATGAATTCTTTGTCTGTTATTTCATTTGCTATGATTTTCTCCCAATCTGTGGGGTGTCTGTTTAAGTTTTTGGTGATTTCTTTTGCTGTACAAAAACTTTTTGGGCCTTTTTATTTTTTTAGTTTGCTATTTTATGGTTTGCTCCCATATTTTTGTGGGTTGTCTTTCCCAAACCCACTCCTCTTCCTCCAGACCATCGCCCCAAGTGATTGTAGGTACTCCTATTCCCTTAGCGCAATGACCATAGCTATTTTTTCCACACATGACAGTATAGGTTTCCATGCTACTGGCTCCATGCCTCCCCCTCCCTATTTCTTCCTCACAATGTCCATATGTCTATGCTCTGTCTGTTTTTCCATGAGTTCACTGTGTGTTATCAAGATCATTCTGCTAGATTCCATATATATGTGTTAGCATGCTGTATTTGTCTTTGTCTTTTTGACTTACTTCACTTTTTATGATAGGTTCTAGAGCTAGCCACCTCATTGGGACTGAGTCTTCTGCATTTCTTTTAACAGCAGAGTAGTATCCCATTGTATATATGTAACAGAGCTTCTGGATCCATTCATTTGTCCTTATATCCCATTGTATATATGTAACAGAGCTTCTGGATCCATTCATTTGTCCATGGACGTCTAGGTTGCTTCCATGTTCTGGCTACAGTATAGAGAGCTGCAATGAGCACTGGGGTACAGGTACCTCTTTCAGTTTTGATTTCATCAGGATATAGGCCTAAAAGTGGGATTGCTGGGTCATAGGGTGCTTCTATTTTTAGATTTTTACGGAATCTCCATATTGTCTTCCATAGAGGTTGTATCAGTTTACATTCCCACCAGCAATGTAAGAGGGTTCCCTTTTCTCCACAGCCTCTCCAGCAATTATTGTCTGTCGATTTGTGGATGGTGGCCATTCTGACGGGTGTGAGGTGATATCTCATTGCGGTTTTAATTTGCATTTCTCTAATTATAAGAAAGGTTGAGCATCGTTTCATGTGCTTTTGGGCCATCTGTATGCCCTCTTTGGAGAGGCGTCTCTTTAGATCTTTTTCCCATTTTTTGATTGGGTTGTTCGTTTTTCCTTTGCTGAGCTATCTGAGTTGCTTGTAGATTTTGGAGATGAATTCTTTGTCTGTTATTTCATTTGCTATGATTTTCTCCCAATCTGTGGGGTGTCTGTTTAAGTTTTTGGTGATTTCTTTTGCTGTACAAAAACTTTTAAGTTTCATGAGGTCCCATATGTTCATTTTTCTTTTCAGTTCTGCTATTTTAGTACGTGGGTCAGAGAAGATCTTGCTTTGATTGATGTCCTTGAGGGTTTTGCCTATATTCTCCTCTAAGAGTTTGATGGTTTCTGGTCTTACATTTAGGTCTTTAATCCATTTTGAGTTGATCTTTGTGTATGGGGTCAGGGAATGTTCCAACTTCATTTTTTTGCATGTAGCTGTCCAATTTTCCCAGAACCATTGTTGAAGAGGCTGTCTTTGTCCCATTTTATAGTTTCACCTCCTTTGTCAAAAATAAGGTACCCATAGGTGTGTGGGTTTATCTCTGGGTTCTCAATCTTGTTCCATTGGTCTATAGTTCTGTTTTTGTGCCAGTACCATACTGTCTTGATGACTGTTGCTTTGTAGTAGAGTCTGAAGTTAGGGAGGCTGATCCCTCCAGCTCCGTTTTTCTTTCTCAGGATTGCTTTGGCTATTCGAGGTCTTCTGTGTTTCCATATGAACTGTGTTATTCTTTGATCGGGTTCTGTGAAAAATGTAAATGGTAGTTGAACAGGTATTGCATTGAATGTGTAGGTGATATTTGGTAGTATGGTCATTTTCACAATATTGATTCTTCCAACCCAGGAACATGGAATATCTCTCCATCTGTTTAAGTCTTCTTTAATGTCTCTCATGAGTGTCTTGTAATTTTCTGTGTACAATTCTTTTGTTCCTTTGGGTAGGTTTATTCCTAGATATTTGATTCTTTTGGTTGCAATGGTTAAGGGGATTGCCTCTTTGATTTTGTTTTCTGATTTTTCATTGTTTGTGTATAGGAATGCCAGTGATTTCTGTGTGTTGACTTTGTATCCTGCGACTTTGCTGAATTCGTTGACTAGCTCTAGTAGTTTTGTAATAGTGTCTTTGGGGCCATCTGTATGTCCTCTTTGGAGAGGCGTCTCTTTAGATCTTTTTCCCATTTTTTGATTGGGTTGTTCGTTTTTCCTTTGCTGAGCTATCTGAGTTGCTTGTAGATTTTGGAGATGAATTCTTTGTCTGTTATTTCATTTGCTATGATTTTCTCCCAATCTGTGGGGTGTCTGTTTAAGTTTTTGGTGATTTCTTTTGCTGTACAAAAACTTTTAAGTTTCATGAGGTCCCATATGTTCATTTTTCTTTTCAGTTCTGCTATTTTAGTACGTGGGTCAGAGAAGATCTTGCTTTGATTGATGTCCTTGAGGGTTTTGCCTATATTCTCCTCTAAGAGTTTGATGGTTTCTGGTCTTACATTTAGGTCTTTAATCCATTTTGAGTTGATCTTTGTGTATGGGGTCAGGGAATGTTCCAACTTCATTTTTTTGCATGTAGCTGTCCAATTTTCCCAGAACCATTGTTGAAGAGGCTGTCTTTGTCCCATTTTATATTTTCACCTCCTTTGTCAAAAATAAGGTACCCATAGGTGTGTGGGTTTATCTCTGGGTTCTCAATCTTGTTCCATTGGTCTATAGTTCTGTTTTTGTGCCAGTCCCATACTGTCTTGATGACTGTTGCTTTGTAGTAGAGTCTGAAGTTAGGGAGGCTGATCCCTCCAGCTCCGTTTTCTTTCTCAGAATTCTTTGGCTATTCGAGGTCTTCTGTGTTTCCATATGAACTGTGTTATTCTTTGATCGGGTTCTGTGAAAAATGTAAATGGTAGTTGAACAGGTATTGCATTGAATGTGTAGGTGATATTTGGTAGTATGGTCATTTTCACAATATTGATTCTTCCAACCCAGGAACATGGAATATCTCTCCATCTGTTTAAGTCTTCTTTAATGTCTCTCATGAGTGTCTTGTAATTTTCTGTGTACAATTCTTTTGTTCCTTTGGGTAGGTTTATTCCTAGATATTTGATTCTTTTGGTTGCAATGGTTAAGGGGATTGCCTCTTTGATTTTGTTTTCTGATTTTTCATTGTTTGTGTATAAAAATGCCAGTGATTTTTCTGTGTTGACTTTGTATCCTGCGACTTTACTGAATTCATTGATTAGCTCTAGCAGTTTTGTCATAGTGTCTTTGGGATTTTCTATGTATAGTATCATGCTGTCTGCAAAAAGAGAGAGCTTGACTTCTTCCTTTCCAATCTGGATTCCTTTGATTTCCTTCTCTTGTCTTATTGCTGTTGCTAGGACTTCCAGGACTATGTTGAATAGCAGTGGTGAAAGTGGGCACCCCTGTCTTGTTCCTGATCTTAGAGGGAATGCTTTCAGTTTTTCACCATTAACAATAATGTTCGCTGTAGGTTTCTCATAGATGGGTTTTATTATGTTGAGATAGGTTCCTTCTATGCCCATTTTCTGAAGAGTTTTGATCATAAATGGATGTTGTACTTTGTCGAAGGCTTTTTCTGCATCTATTGAGATGATCATGTGATTTTTGTCTTTCAACTTGTTGATATGGTGTATCACGTTGATTGATTTGCGGATGTTGAAGAAGTCTTGCATGCCTGGGATGAACCCGACTTGATCATGATGTATGAGTTTTTTGACATGTCGTTGAATTCTGTTTGCTAGGATTTTGTTGAGGATCTTGGCGTCTAAGTTTATCAGTGAAATTGGCCTATAGTTTTCCTTTTTTGTTTTGTCTTTGCCTGGTTTGGATATCAGGGTGATGGTGGCCTTGTAGAATGTGTTTGGAAGTTTTCCTTCCTGTGCAATTGTTTGGAAGAGTTTTAGAAGGACAGGCATTAGCTCTTCTTTAAATGTTAGGTAGAATTCGGCTGTGAAGCCATCTGGCCCTGGGCTTTTATTTTGGGGTAGATTTTTGATCACAAATTCGATTTCTGAGCTTGTGATTGTATTGTTCAAAGTTTCTGTTTCTTCCTGGCTCAGTCTTGGGAGATTGATCTTCCCCAAGAAACTGTCCATTTCTTCCAGGTTGTCCAGTTTGTTGACATATTTTTGTTCATGACAGTCTCTTATGATCCTTTGGATTTCTGCATTATCTGTTGTAATCTCTCCTTTTTCGTTTTCAATTTTGTTAATCTGGTTCTTCTCTCTCTTTTTCTTAATGAATCTGGCCAGTGGCTTGTCAATTTTGTTTGCCTTTTCAAAGAACCACCTTTTTGTTTTATTTATCTTTCCTATTGTTTCTTTCATTTCTTTCTCATTTATTTCTACTCTGATCCTTACGATTTCTCTTCTACTCCTGGCTTTGGGGTGTTTTTGTTCTTCTTTCTCCAATTCTTTTAAGCAGAGGGTTCAGTCATCTGCTTTGTATTTTCTTAGTTTCTTTAGATGGGATTGTATTGCTATAAATTTCCCTCTTAGAACTGCTTTTGCAGTATCTCATAGGTTTTTCACGGTCATGTGTTCATTGTCATTTTCTTCTAGGAATTGTTTAATTTCTTCTTTGATTTCCTCAGTGATCAGTTGGTTTTTTAGGTATGTGTTGTTTAATCCCCATGTGTTTGTGTTTTTAGTGTTTTTTTTTCCTGTAGTTGCTCTCTAGTCTAATTGCATTGTGGTCCGAGAAGATGGGTGATATAATTTTGGTTTTCTTGAATTGACTGAGGTTAGATTTGTGGCCCAAGATGTGGTCTATCCTGGAGAATGTTCCATGAGCACTAGAGAAGAAAGTGTATTCTTCTGCTTTTGTATGAAATGTCCTAAAGATATCGATGGGGTCCGTCTTTCCTAGTGTGACATGTAAGGCTTGTGTTTCTTTATTAATTTGCTGTTTTGATGATCTGTCCATTGTTGTGAGAGGAGTATTAAAGTCTCCTACTATTACTGTGTTATATTTCATTTTTTCCTTTTTGTTTAAAAGTACCTGTCTTATGTATTGAGTTGCCCCTGTGTTGGGTGCATAGATATTCATGACTAGTATGTCTTGCTCTTGGATAGATTCCTTAATCATGATGTAGTGACCTGCCTTGTCTCTTAGAATCTTCTTTACTTTAAAGCCTATTTTGTCTGATATGAGGATTGCTACTCCAGATTTCTTTTGATTTCCATTTGCATGGAATATCTTTTTCCAGCCTCTCACTTTCAGTCTATGAGTGTCTCTAGGTCTGAAGTGGCTCTCTTGTAAACAGCATATATATGGGTCATGTTTCTGGATCCATTCAGCCATTCTGTGTCATTTGGTTGGAGCATTTAATCCATTTACATTCAAAGTAATTATTGATACGAATGTTCCTATTGTCATCTTCTTAGACATTTTGGGTTTGATTTGTAAGGCTTCTCCTACTCTGTTTATTGGCTATATCAGGTCCTTTAACACTTGTTGTAGGGCTGGTTTTGTGGTACAGAATTCTTTGAGTTTTTGCTTGTCTGTGAAGGTTTTGACTTCTCCATCAATTCTGAATGAGATTCTTGCTGGATAGAGAATTCTTGGTTGGAGGTTATTCCCTTTTGCCCATTTAAATGTGTCTTGCCATTCTCTTCTGGCCTGCAGGGTTTCTGTTGAGAGATCTGCAATTAGACATATGGGTTTTCCTTTATATGTTATTTGTTGTTTGTTCCGAACTGCTTTTAGTAATCTGTCTTTATATTTAGTCTGCGTTAGTTTAATTAGAATGTGCCTTGGTGTTTTTCTTCTGGGGTTTCTCCTGTATGGAACTCTTTGTGCTTCTTGCAATTGGTTGACTATTTCCTTTCCCATGTTGGGGAAATTTTCAACTATAACCTCTTCAAGAATTTTTTCGTAGCCTTTCTTTCCCTCTTCTTCCTCTGGAACTCCTATAATTCTAATGTTGGTGCGTTTGATATTGCCCCATAGGTCTCTAAGGCTATCCTCCGTTCTTTTATTTCTTTCAGCTTTGTTCTGTTCTTCAGCACTTATTTCCACCAGTCTGTCTTCCAGTTCACTTATCCGTTCTTCAGCCTCTGATACTCTTCTGCTGAGACCTTCTATAGTATTTTTGAGTTCAGCAATTGAGTTGGTGGTCTCCATTTGCTTATTTTTCATTTCTTGCATGTCTCTTCTCAAGGCACTAATTTCCTCTAATATTCTGTTTTCGGTGTTTTGCATCCTCATTAGTATAATTTTTCTGAATTCTCTTTCAGATAGTTTGTCTATCTCCTCCTCTGTCATTTGAAGTGGTGTTTCTCTAGTTTGGTCCTTCATTTGTGCAGTGTTTCTCTGACGTTTCATTAGTAGGTTATTTTTTGTTTCTTTGTGTGTGTGTCTGTGTGTGTGGAGTTCTTTTTCCCACCAGGCTTCTTGGTTGAATTGTCCCTTCATTTGGGTTTCTGTCCTTCTAGAAGGGTTCAGTGGTTTGTGTCTTGGATGGTGTTAGGTCTTGTTTACAGATGAATAATCTCTAGTGTTGTATGTTCTTTGGTAGTGTAGGGTCTTGGAATCAGGGCATCTGCTCCGAGGATCCTTGGTTTGATGATTGGTCAGGGGATGTAGGCTCAATGTCTGGTTTGCTATGGTGTTCCGTGATACTAGTTCACATACTAGCATCTGAGGAACAAGAGGTGCATCTCTGATGGGTGACAGTCATGAAAGCATGCAGATGTTTTCTAACATAATCGTAAGATATACATACATACACAGCAATTTAGTAATCTGTCTATTTATTTAGTTTTTTTGTTATTTGTTGTTTGTTCGAACTGCTTTTAGTAATCTGTCTTTATATTTAGTCTGCGTTAGTTTAATTAGAATGTGCCTTGGTGTTTTTCTTCTGGGGTTTCTCCTGTATGGAACTCTTTGTGCTTCTTGCAATTGGTTGACTATTTCCTTTCCCATGTTGGGGAAATTTTCAACTATAACCTCTTCAAGAATTTTTTCGTAGCCTTTCTTTCCCTCTTCTTCCTCTGGAACTCCTATAATTCTAATGTTGGTGCGTTTGATATTGCCCCATAGGTCTCTAAGGCTATCCTCCGTTCTTTTATTTCTTTCAGCTTTGTTCTGTTCTTCAGCACTTATTTCCACCAGTCTGTCTTCCAGTTCACTTATCCGTTCTTCAGCCTCTGATACTCTTCTGCTGAGACCTTCTATAGTATTTTTGAGTTCAGCAATTGAGTTGGTGGTCTCCATTTGCTTATTTTTCATTTCTTGCATGTCTCTTCTCAAGGCACTAATTTCCTCTAATATTCTGTTTTCGGTGTTTTGCATCCTCATTAGTATAATTTTTCTGAATTCTCTTTCAGATAGTTTGTCTATCTCCTCCTCTGTCATTTGAAGTGGTGTTTCTCTAGTTTGGTCCTTCATTTGTGCAGTGTTTCTCTGACGTTTCATTAGTAGGTTATTTTTTGTTTCTTTGTGTGTGTGTCTGTGTGTGTGGAGTTCTTTTTCCCACCAGGCTTCTTGGTTGAATTGTCCCTTCATTTGGGTTTCTGTCCTTCTAGAAGGGTTCAGTGGTTTGTGTCTTGGATGGTGTTAGGTCTTGTTTACAGATGAATAATCTCTAGTGTTGTATGTTCTTTGGTAGTGTAGGGTCTTGGAATCAGGGCATCTGCTCCGAGGATCCTTGGTTTGATGATTGGTCAGGGGATGTAGGCTCAATGTCTGGTTTGCTATGGTGTTCCGTGATACTAGTTCACATACTAGCATCTGAGGAACAAGAGGTGCATCTCTGATGGGTGACAGTCATGAAAGCATGCAGATGTTTTCTAACATAATCGTAAGATATACATACATACACAGCAATCCCCACAACTGGCCAGTTTTACAGAGATAAAACACAGGAAATCTTTCGGGCAAATCACGCAATCATAGATGATACTTGCCCTTTAAGCTTTGAATTAATTATAATAGTGCCTGAATAAATAGATCCAGTGTAAGGTCCTGGCTTGGATATTTACAATGAGAGCAATTTTTAACTAGGACATGTGTTGGGGGTGACGAGGAGAGTGTATAGGTAATGAGAAGGAATAGATTCGTCTTGGAAGGATTTCATAGGGTTAGGTAGCAAAGATTAGTGTGTTTATTGTTTCGTGTATTTTGAAGAGAATAGTGGAGACAAGAAGATAGGAAATAATTTATCTAGAGTATATTGGTAGATAGGAAAATGTTTTACATTTAGAACATAGAGGGAGAAAGCAGTGGGAAACAGGAACGAGAATTAGAGGTTTCCAAGAATTAAAACTATAATTAAAAAAACAATAAAAAATACAACAAAATAAAAGTCTAAAAAGAAATTAAAAATTGAAAAGGGCAGAAAAAATTAATAAGAGACCAAAAAAACAAACAAAAAACACGAAAAAACAAAACAAACAAAAATAAAAAAAGACAAAGAAAAAAATACAGAATAAACAAACTAATAAATGACAAACCAGACCAATCAATTGAATAAGCAAAATACTCCACCACAAATAAACAACCAAAAAATAGGAAAAAAGCTAAATAGTGTCCCTGGTTTTTATCTTCTCATCTGCCTGTTGGAAACCAATCTGCTCTTGATGGTGGTGTCTTGATGGCGGCAGTCTTTCCCTTATAGTGCCTGTTGCTATGGTTTCTGTTTTTGTTTTCAGCAAAATGAGGGCTTTACTGCCATACTGGGTGCTGGCCGGGACGGTGGCCTAATCCCAGTCTGTCAGGCGGTGCGTGCAGTCCTGTGTTGAAGGGGGCACCCCGGCTCTACCGCACACCCGCCAGTAGTCTCCAATTCCTGGTCTTTCCCCGGTTTCCTCTGCTGCTGCTGAAGCTCTAGGGGTGCAAGCAGGCTCCTCCGCAGCTGGCACATGTGCACTGCCGGTTACTTGTCTAAGCCCCAAAGGCGGGCACAAGCTTTCCCATCCAGCTCGTGCCCGATCTCTGGTCAGCAACCCATGGGCTACTTCCCCTCTCCGTTCAGCAAGCCCTCCAGTTGGAGTGGTTGAACTTACCCGTGACGCGGCGCTTTTGCGGCTTCTCGCGGTGAGTTCTGGTGGTTTCTCACGGCAGGTTCCGGCGACTTCTCATTCCAGGTTCCAGTGGCTTCTCGCTCCTATATTTCAGTCTTGTTTGTTGCTTGGATGAGGTGTCCAGCTTCGCTTTTATTTGCAGCTGTGTCGGGTATAGGTAATGGAAAATTTCAATAGGGTTAGGTAGCAAAGATTAGTGTGTTTATTGTTTCGTGTATTTTGAAGAGAATAGTGGAGACAAGAAGATAGGAAATAATTTATCTAGAGTATATTGGTAGATAGGAAAATGTTTTACATTTAGAACATAGAGGGAGAAAGCAGTGGGAAACAGGAACGAGAATTAGAGGTTTCCAAGAATTAAAACTATAATTAAAAAAACAATAAAAAATACAACAAAATAAAAGTCTAAAAAGAAATTAAAAATTGAAAAGGGCAGAAAAAATTAATAAGAGACCAAAAAAACAAACAAAAAACACGAAAAAACAAAACAAACAAAAATAAAAAAAGACAAAGAAAAAAATACAGAATAAACAAACTAATAAATGACAAACCAGACCAATCAATTGAATAAGCAAAATACTCCACCACAAATAAACAACCAAAAAATAGGAAAAAAGCTAAATAGTGTCCCTGGTTTTTATCTTCTCATCTGCCTGTTGGAAACCAATCTGCTCTTGATGGTGGTGTCTTGATGGCGGCAGTCTTTCCCTTATAGTGCCTGTTGCTATGGTTTCTGTTTTTGTTTTCAGCAAAATGAGGGCTTTACTGCCATACTGGGTGCTGGCCGGGACGGTGGCCTAATCCCAGTCTGTCAGGCGGTGCGTGCAGTCCTGTGTTGAAGGTGGCACCCGGCTCTACCGCACACCCGCCAGTAGTCTCCAATTCCTGGTCTTTCCCGGTTTCCTCTGCTGCTGCTGAAGCTCTAGGGGTGCAAGCAGGCTCCTCCGCAGCTGGCACATGTGCACTGCCGGTTACTTGTCTAAGCCCCAAAGGCGGGCACAAGCTTTCCCATCCAGCTCGTGCCCGATCTCTGGTCAGCAACCCATGGGCTACTTCCCCTCTCCGTTCAGCAAGCCCTCCAGTTGGAGTGGTTGAACTTACCCGTGACGCGGCGCTTTTGCGGCTTCTCGCGGTGAGTTCTGGTGGTTTCTCACGGCAGGTTCCGGCGACTTCTCATTCCAGGTTCCAGTGGCTTCTCGCTCCTATATTTCAGTCTTGTTTGTTGCTTGGATGAGGTGTCCAGCACAGGTTGTCACTGGTGGTTGTGTGATGTAAGGTCTTGTATAAAGTGTTTGCCTTTGTGGGAGTTCTTGCTGCTTAATACTCCCTTGAATTAGGCATTCTTGAAGCAGTGCTACCTCTTTGAAGTCCCAGGGCTTGATCTCTGGCTGGAGAATGGAGATTCCATGGCTGTTTTTTTTTTTTTTTTTTTTAATAGCGTTAAGTAGTATTAAAACAAATACATGGAAATGAGGAACAAAAGGTGCAACCCTGAAAAATGGTAATTAAAATATCATGCAAGTATTATCTAACACAATGGAATATGCACACATACACATACATCTATAACAAAACCCAAAATGTGCAAAAAATATATGTATAAAGTGCAATGGATTGACCAAGTAACAGAGGAAACCAAACATGGTATCTACCAGTTAAAACTCAAGCTAAGTAAAGAACAGACTAGGAAAAAAAAATAGAGCCAGGTCCCAATGGGGAATAAAGCAATGAAAACAAAGCAAACTAAGAAATATGATGAGGAAAAGAAAGAGAAAGGGAATATAGGAAATGAAGATAGAATAGTATTGCAAAGTACTTATCTACCTCTACTTTGCAATACTTTGCAATACTTTGCAAAGTAGAGGTAGATAAGGAAGATTTGTATTTATTAAAGTGTAGTGCAACTAGAGGAGAGGGGCCAAGATGGTGGAGGAATGAGAGGAGTATTTCACCAGCTTCCCAGTAGAATCACTAAAACAAATCAAGTAATAAAACACCACCAACAAACCAGCCTCTAGACGACAAAAGAAGTCCTCAGGTCTACAAGAGATGGAGAGCGAGCAGCCTGAACTTTCCCAGAGCTCCCATCTGGAACTCCCATCCCTCAGCTCCCACATCGAACTGGGCAGAGAGAGCACTGGGAAGTGCACCTGGATGATGGAAAGCAGCATTCAGTGTGAGAATCCTGCTGGGGACAGTACTGTGACAGGGATGCTGGGGGCATGAGCTTGATACGGAATGCAAGGTGGCGTGTGAAATAGAACAGGGAAATCCCCTTCGGGTCGAAGTCCAGAAACCCAGCTTGAGCCGGATGGGGAATCTCCTGCCCACGATTGAGGCAAGGAGTGAGACTTAGTCCCCCATCCAGCAGAGCTGGGACATACGCGTGCTGGCAGCTCGAATGAGCATGCACAGCCCCAGAGGTGTAGCAAAGAAGCTGGGCATCTGGGAGAAGCCCTAGTCCCACCAGCAGTAGAGTCATGGCAGAAATCCTGGGAGAAGAGCAAGGATTGAAGGCTACCACAGGGTATGTATTAGAACCGGGGAGCCCCCTCCAGCACTGGGTCCAGAGGTGTAAACCCCGCCCGATGGACTGTGGACCGCCCACCATGCCTGCCTCTATTAGCATCAGGGGCGGGGACACAGGGGCAGCTGAGCCCCATCTACAGACACACGGTGGAGAAACCAGAGCAACCAGTTCTGCAAGGGTCCAGGTTACAAACTTACCTGACCCTCACTGAAACCTAAGACATAAGCAGCCACACAGCTCCCACACCCGACACCCACCAATAAAGACTCTGGAAATCTGGGACAACATCAATAGCAAACTGGTGGAAGGCTCACACGCAAATGAGAAGATAAAAACCAGGGACAGTAATTTCTTTAAATTTCTTTAAAAATTTAAAATTATTATTATTATTTTGCCACAGCTTCCTCTCTATGTGATATACCTGTAAAATCCTTTCATATCTGCTACTATTCTCCCCATAAATCTTTCCTATCTTTCTGTCCCTACTATTCTCTTCCAGCTGTGCTAAACTCTACTACACACCTACCTAACCCAAAACCTGTGAAAAATTTTTTAAAACCTGAAAAAAAATCTAGACTACAAAAGAAGTCCTCAGGTCTACAAGGGATGCAGAGCTAGCAGCCTGAACTTTCCCAGAGCTCCCATCTGGAACTCCCATCCCTCAGCTCCCACATCGAACTGGGCAGAGAGAGCACTGGGAAGTGCACCTGGATGATGGAAAGCAGCATTCAGTGTGAGAATCCTGCTGGGGACAGTACTGTGACAGGGATGCTGGGGGCATGAGCTTGATACGGAATGCAAGGTGGCGTGTGAAATAGAACAGGGAAATCCCTCGGTCGAAGTCCAGAAACCCAGCTTGAGCCGGATGGGGAATCTCCTGCCCACGATTGAGGCAAGGAGTGAGACTTAGTCCCCCATCCAGCAGAGCTGGGACATACGCGTGCTGGCAGCTCGAATGAGCATGCACAGCCCCAGAGGTGTAGCAAAGAAGCTGGGCATCTGGGAGAAGCCCTAGTCCCACCAGCAGTAGAGTCATGGCAGAAATCCTGGGAGAAGAGCAAGGATTGAAGGCTACCACAGGGTATGTATTAGAACCGGGGAGCCCCCTCCAGCACTGGGTCCAGAGGTGTAAACCCCGCCCGATGGACTGTGGACCGCCCACCATGCCTGCCTCTATTAGCATCAGGGGCGGGGACACAGGGGCAGCTGAGCCCCATCTACAGACACACGGTGGAGAAACCAGAGCAACCAGTTCTGCAAGGGTCCAGGTTACAAACTTACCTGACCCTCACTGAAACCTAAGACATAAGCAGCCACACAGCTCCCACACCCGACACCCACCAATAAAGACTCTGGAAATCTGGGACAACATCAATAGCAAACTGGTGGAAGGCTCACACGCAAATGAGAAGATAAAAACCAGGGACAGTAATTTCTTTAAATTTCTTTAAAAATTTAAAATTATTATTATTATTTTGCCACAGCTTCCTCTCTATGTGATATACCTGTAAAATCCTTTCATATCTGCTACTATTCTCCCCATAAATCTTTCCTATCTTTCTGTCCCTACTATTCTCTTCCAGCTGTGCTAAACTCTACTACACACTAATCTTTGTTACCTAACCCTACAAAATCCTTGCAACATGAATCTATTCTTTCTCATTACCTATACAATCTTCTCTTCTCACCCTGAACACACGTCTTAGTTAAAAACTGCTTTCATTGTAATATTCCAAGCTGGAACCTTTCTCTGGATCTGTTTTTCTAGGCAGGATTTTAATTAGCTTAGAGCTTAATGATCAGATACCAAATTAGATTGAGCCATTGGCCAGAAAAATTTCCTAGGCTTTATCCCTGGAAGGCTGTTCAGTTGTGGTTATTGATATATATGTGTATATATATGTATATATAATTGCATGATTTTATGACTGTCATCTATCAGGGATGTACCTCTTGTTCCTCATATGCTTATATTTAAACTAATACCACTGAACGCCACAGCGAACCAGACATAGAGGCACTTCCTGACCAGAGATCAAACCAAGGAACCTTGGAGTGGAAATCCTGACTCCACGACCCTACAGTATCAAAGAATATAGAGATTATTCACCTGCAAATAAGACCAACACCACCTAAGACACAAACCACTGAACCTTTCTACAAGGACAGAAACCAAAAGGAAGGGAGAATTCAACCATGAAACCTGGGAGAAAGACCTCAATAACACACAAAAGGAAATAAGAATTAACATAAAAATGAAAAGATAGAGAAATACCACATAAATGAAGGAACAAATCAGAGAAACACTGTGGGGCTCTGAATTGAAAGAGGACTGTTTTAAGCATAAAGCAGCTTAAGCACATGTTTGCAGTTTGGAGCTAAGATGGCGCCTACAGGGAGGGGTGTGGGAGTGAAAAGAAGCTTAAGCACATTGTTTCAGCTTGGAGCTAAGATGGCGCCTACAGGAAGGGACATGGAAATGAAGGGAAGCTTAAGTGCATTGTTTAAAGGAGCTTAAGCACATGTTTGCAGCTAAGATGGCGCCTACAGGAAGAGACAGGGCGTGATCTAAATTGTTAATTGATGGTCAAAATTTCTGATTGGTTCCCCTGGTTTCCGCGTTCGTGAATGATTGCTTGGCCTTTAGCTTGATTGGTGTAATCTAGAGGAAGTCCCATGCAAAACCCCCTTCACTTGCCTATAAAAGCTGTGGATCTTCATTAATAAAGCGGAACTACTTCGATGGAACCCCTTTCGCGTCTGATTGTCCCTTGCCTTCAGCCAAGGGGCTGCGGGGCGGACAGTTCAAGATTCGCCTTTCTCCGAGATCTCCCGGTTCCGCCGGGAGTAATCCCTGCTGCCTTCCCTTTCTGCGGAAGGTCCCCGCAAAACACAATTACAATTGACAGAAGATGAGACAGACAAATTATCTGAAAGAAAATTCAGAAGAGCGATACTAGCGAGGATCCAAAACTCAGAAAACAGAATATTAGAGGAAACTAGTGCGCTGAGAAGAGACATGCAAGAAATTAAAAATAAACAAATAGAGACAAACAACTCAATTGCTGAACTTAAGAATACTATAGAAGGACTCAAAAGAACAGTATCAGAGTCAGAAGAATGGATATGTAATTTAGAAGACAGAATGATGGACCTAACTGCTGAAGAACAGAACAAGGCACAAAGAATCAAAAGAATTTAGGATATCCTCAGAGACCTATGGGGCAATATCAAACGCACCAACATTAGAATTGTAGGGGTCCCAGAAGAAGAGAGAAAGAAAGGCTATGAAAAAATTCTCGAACAGATTATAGTTGAACACATCCCCAGCATGGGAAGATTATAGTCAACCAAGTCCAAGAAGCACAAAGAGTTCCATACAGATTAAACCCCAGAAGAAACACACAAAGGCACATTCTAATCAACCTAACACAGACTAAATATAAAGACAGAATACTTAAAGCAGCGAGAAACGAACAACAAATAACATATAAAGGAAACCCCATGAGTTTAACTGCTGATCTTTCACAGAAACCCTCTAGGCCAGAAGAAAATGGCAGGACACATTTAAATGGTCAAAAAAAGAAAAACCAACAACCAAGAATTCTCTACTGGCCAATGATCTCATTCAGAATCAATGGAGAAATCAAAAACTTCACAGACAAACAAAAGCTAAAAGAATTTTGTACCAAGAAACCAACCTTATAACACATGTGAAACGGCCTGATATAGCCAATAAATACAAGAGTAGGAGAAGCCCTACAAATCAAACCACAAATATCTAAGAAGATGACAATAGGAACATTCATATCAATAATTACTTAGAATGTAAACAGACTAAATGCTCCAAGCAAAAGAAACAGACTGGCTGCATGAATACAAAACAAGACCCATATACATGCTGTTTACAAAAAAAACCAATTTAAGAAATAGACTGAAAGTGAAAGGATGGAAAAATATATTCCATGCAAATGGAAATCAAAAGAAACCTGGAGTAGCAATCTTCATATCAGACAAAATAGACTGCAAAATAAAGAAGATTAAAAGAGACAAGGCAGGACACTATATAATGATTAAGACATCTATCCAAGAAGAAGACATAACAATCATAAATATCTACACCCAACATAGGAGCATCCCAATACATAAGACAAACATATTCAGACATAAAAGAAAAAATCCACAATAACACAATACTGGTAAGAGTCTTTAACACTCCTCTCACAGCAATGGACAGATCATCCAAACAGAAAATTAATAAAGAAACACAAGCCTTAAATGACACACTAGAAGAGATGATCCTCATTGATATCCTTAGGACCTCCCATCCAAAAGCAAAAGAATACACTTTCTTTTCAAGTGCTTATGGAACATTCTCCAGGATAGATCACATCTTGGGTCAAAAATTCAACTGCAGTAAATTCAAGAAAATTGAAATTATATCAACCATCTTCTCTTAGCACAGTGAGACTAGAGATCAACTGTAGGAAAAAAAACGCTAAAAGCACAAGTACATGGAGATTAAACAATACATACATAAAACACAAACTGATTAGCAAGAAAACCAAAGGAGAAATTTAAAAATTCCTAGAAGCAAATGAGAATGAAGACATGACAGTGCAAAACCTATGGGACACTGCAAAAGCAGTTCTAAGAGGGAAGTTTATAACAATACAATCATACCTCAAGAAACTAGAAAAATATCAAGCAGATGACCTAACTCTACACTTAATTGGAGAAAGAAGAAGAAAAACACCCAAAAGATAGCAGAAGAAGAGAAATTATGAAGATCAGAGCAGAAATAAATGAAAAAGAAATGAAGGAAATAATAGTAAAGATAATTAAACAAAAAGCTAGTTCTTTGGAAAGGTAAACAAAATCGACAAACAGCTGGCCAGACTCATGAAGAAAAAAGGAGAGAAGAACCAGATCAACAAAATCAAAACTGAAAAAGGAGAGATTACAGCAGATATGCAGAAATCCAAAGGATTATATGAGACTATTATGAACAACTCTATGACAACCATCTGGACAACCTGGAAGAAATGGACAGTTTCTTGGAGAAGATTAATCTTCCAAGACTGAACCAGGAGGAAATAGAAACTATGAATAACCCACTCACAAGCTCAGAAATCAAATTTCTGATCAAAAATCTATCCAAAAATAAAAGCCCATGGCTACATGGCTTCACAGGTGAATTCTATGAAAGACTTACAGAAGAGTTAATGTTTGCCCTTCTAAAACTCTTCCAAACAATTGCACAGGAAGGAACACTTCCAAACACATTCTATGAGGCCGCCATCACCCTGATACCAAACCCAGGCAAAGACAGCACAAGAACAGAATATTATCGACCAATTTCACTGATGAATTTGGATGCCAAAATCCTCAACAAAATCCTAGCAAACAGAATTCAACAACTCATCAAAAAACTCATACATCATGACCAAGTTGGGTTCATCCCAGACATCCAAGGATTCTTCAGTATTTGCAAATCGATCAATGTGATATACCATATCAACAAATTGAGAGACAAAAATCACATGATAATCTCAATAGATGCAGAAAAAGCATTTGACAAAATCCAACACCCATTTATGATAGCAACTTTTCAAGAAATGGGCATAGAAGGAACCTACCACAACATAATGAAAATCATCTATGAGAAGCCCACAGCAAATGTTATCCTCAATGGTGAAAAACTGAAAACATTCTCCCTAAGATTGGGAAAAAGACAGGGGTTTCTACTTTCACCATTATTATTCAACATAGTCCTGGAAGTTCTAGCAACTAGAAAATATCAAGCAGATGACCTAACTCTACACTTAATTGGAGAAAGAAGAAGAAAAACACCCAAAAGATAGCAGAAGAAGAGAAATTATGAAGATCAGAGCAGAAATAAATGAAAAAGAAATGAAGGAAATAATAGTAAAGATAATTAAACAAAAAGCTAGTTCTTTGGAAAGGTAAACAAAATCGACAAACAGCTGGCCAGACTCATGAAGAAAAAAGGAGAGAAGAACCAGATCAACAAAATCAAAACTGAAAAAGGAGAGATTACAGCAGATATGCAGAAATCCAAAGGATTATATGAGACTATTATGAACAACTCTATGACAACCATCTGGACAACCTGGAAGAAATGGACAGTTTCTTGGAGAAGATTAATCTTCCAAGACTGAACCAGGAGGAAATAGAAACTATGAATAACCCACTCACAAGCTCAGAAATCAAATTTCTGATCAAAAATCTATCCAAAAATAAAAGCCCATGGCTACATGGCTTCACAGGTGAATTCTATGAAAGACTTACAGAAGAGTTAATGTTTGCCCTTCTAAAACTCTTCCAAACAATTGCACAGGAAGGAACACTTCCAAACACATTCTATGAGGCCGCCATCACCCTGATACCAAACCCAGGCAAAGACAGCACAAGAACAGAATATTATCGACCAATTTCACTGATGAATTTGGATGCCAAAATCCTCAACAAAATCCTAGCAAACAGAATTCAACAACTCATCAAAAAACTCATACATCATGACCAAGTTGGGTTCATCCCAGACATCCAAGGATTCTTCAGTATTTGCAAATCGATCAATGTGATATACCATATCAACAAATTGAGAGACAAAAATCACATGATAATCTCAATAGATGCAGAAAAAGCATTTGACAAAATCCAACACCCATTTATGATAGCAACTTTTCAAGAAATGGGCATAGAAGGAACCTACCACAACATAATGAAAATCATCTATGAGAAGCCCACAGCAAATGTTATCCTCAATGGTGAAAAACTGAAAACATTCTCCCTAAGATTGGGAAAAAGACAGGGGTTTCTACTTTCACCATTATTATTCAACATAGTCCTGGAAGTTCTAGCAACAGCAATAAGAGAAGAGAAAGAAATCAAAGGAATCCAGATTGGAAAAAAAGAAGTAAAACTCTCTCTATTTGCAGATGACATGATATTGTACATAGAAAACCCCAAAGATAGTACTAGAAAACTACTAGAGCTAGTCAACGAATTCAGCAAAGTCGCGGGATACAAAATCAATACACAGAAATCACTGGCATTCCTATACACAACAATGAAAAATCAGAAAACGAAATCAAAGATGCAGTTCCATTCACCATTGCAACAAAAAGAATCAAATATCTAGGAATAAACCTACTCAAAGAAACAAAAGAATTGTACACAGAAAATTACAAGATACTCATGAAAGAAATTAAAGAAGACTTAAACAGATGGAAAGATATTCCATGTTCCTGGGTCAGAAGAACGAATATTGTGAAAATGACCGTACTACCAAATATCACCTACACATTCAAAGTGATCCCTATCAAATGACGAATGACATTCTTCACAGAACTAGACCAAAGAATAACACAGTTCATATGGAAACACAAAAGACCTCAAACAGCCAAAGCAATCCTGAGGAAGAAGAATGGAGCTGGAGGGATCAGCCTCCCTCACTTCAGACTCTACTACAAAGCAACAGTCATCAAGACAGTATGGTATGGTCACAAAAACAGAAATATAGACCAAGGGAACAAGATAGAGAATCCAGTGATAAGCCCACGCACCTATGGGTACCTTATTTTTGACAAAGGAGGTGAAACTATAAAATGGGACAAAGACAGCCTCTTCAGCAAATGGTGTTGGGAAAATTGGACAGCTGCATGCAAAAAAATGAAGTTGGAACATTCCCTGACCCCATACACAAAGATCAACTCAAAATGGATTAAAGACCTAAGTGGAAGACCAGAAACCCTAAAACTCTTAAAGGAGAATATAGGAAAAACACTCAAGGACATAAATCAAAGCAAGAGCTTCCATGACCCGCCTAGTAGAATAGCAGAACTAAAAACAAAAATTAGCGTGTAAGACCTAATGAAACTTCAAAGCTTTTGTACAGCAAAAGAAACTACAAAAAAGGTGAACAGACAATCCACAGAATGGGAGAAAATCATGGTAAATGAAGCAACAGACAAAGAATTAATCTCCATAATCTACAAGCAACTCAGACCACTCAGCACCAGAAAAATGAACAACCCAATGAAAAAGTGGGAAAGGGACCTTAATAGACATCTCACCAAAGAGGACATACAGATGGCCAAAAAACACATGAAACGATGCTCAACCTCGCTTATTATTAGAGAAATGCAAATCAAAACTGCAATGACATATCACCTCACACCCATCAGAATGGCCATCATCCCCAAATCTACAGACAATAAATGCTGGAGAGGGTGAACATGCTGGAGAGAAAAGGGAACACTCTTGCATTGCTGGTGGGAATGTAAATTGACACAGACACTATGGAGGACAGTATGGAGATTCCTCAAAAAACTAAAAATAGAGGCACCCTACGACCCAGCACTCCCACTATTAGGCCTATACCCTGATGAAATCAAAAGTGAAAGAAGCACCTGTACCCCGATGTTCATTGCAGCTCTCTATACAATAGCTAGAACATGGAAGCAACCTAGATGTCCATCGATGAATGAATGGATAAAGAAGCTCCGGTACATTTATACAATGGAGCACTTCTCAGCTGTGAAAAGAAATGCAGAAGAATCAGTCCTAATGAGGTGGCTGGATCTAGAACCTATTATACAAAATGAAGTATGTCAAAAAGAGAAAGACAAGTACAGTGTACTAATGCATATATATATACATATGGAATCTAGTAAGATGTTAAAGATAATACATGCAGTGAAGCATTGAAGAAAAAGACATAAGGAAAATACATATGGACATTGTGGGGAATGAACAGTGGGTGGGAGGCATAGAGGGAGGCACAGAGGGAGTAACATGGAAACCTATACTATCATATGTGAAAAATATAGCTATTATCATTGCACTGTGGGAATAGGGGATCCTGCAGTGGCATGGTGTGATAGTTGGAGGGGTGGGATATGGGTGACTGGGAGCTGGGATTAGAGGGGAGTCAGCCAGGGATACACATATGAGTGGTCTGGGAACATATGTGTTTGTGAACAACAAAACTCTGTACAAATTTTAAAAAAAAATTAACAAAAAAGTTTACTGCAACTAGAAAACAACCTTGGTCAGAGTAAACAAGAAATAGTTGTCAGAAAACAATAGTAGATATATACAAATTAAAGATTAAAAAAAGAGATAGAAAAATAGAAACAAAACAAAACAAAAACAAAATCCCTGCAGAACTACAAACAGCCAATGTAGTAGCAGAAGTTTATAACCAAAATAAAAAGTGTATGAGAGTGATGTGGGAAAAAAAGCCTTTAAAGAAGACCTTAAGCCATATTAGCTATTGACACCTAAGCCATGAGCTTTATTTATGCAAATACTAAAAATCCTCAAAGTATAACCAATGCTAGTAGAGGTAATGAACTTCCAGCTGATATTTTAAATCCTAAAAGATGATGCTGTTAAAGTGTTGCACTCAATAAGTTCAAAAATTTGAAAAACTCAACAGTGGCCACAGGACTGGGAAAAATCAGTTTTTGTTACAGTCTCAATGAAGGGTAATCCCAAAGAATGTTCAAATTACTGTATAATTATTTTTATTTTACATGCTAGTTAGATAATGCTCAATGTCTTTTAAGCTAGGATTCAACAGTACCTGAACTGAGAACTTCCTGATGGATAAGCTGTATTTAAAAAAGACAGAAGAACCAGAGATCCAATTGTCAACAAATTGTCACTGGATTGCACAGAAAACAAAGAATTTTCAGAAAATCATCTGATTCTTCATTGACTAAGCTAAAGCTTTTGTGTGGATCACAACAAATTGTGAAATATTCTTCAAGAGTTTAGAATACCAAGCCACCTTATCTGGCTTCTGAGAAATCTGTATGTAGATCAAGAAGAAACAGAGTCAGACATGTAACAACAAAGAGGTTCAAAATTGGCAAAGGAGTACAACGAAGCTGCACATTGTCACCTTACTTATTTACCTTCTATGCAGAGTGCATCATGCAAAATGCCGGGCTAGATGAATCACAAGCTGTAATCAAGATTGCTAGGAGAAATCTCAGCAACCTCAGATATGCAGATGATACCACTCTAATGGCAAAAAGTGAAGAGGAACTAAAGAGCTTCTTGATGAGGATGAAAGAGGACAGTGAAAAAGAAGGCTTAAAATTCAACATTAAAAAAATTAAGGTCATGGCATCCAGTCCCATTGCTTCATAGAAAACAGATGGAAAAAAAATGGAAATAGTGACAGACTTAATTTTCTTGGCCTCCAAAATCACTGCAGATAGTGACTGCAGCCACAAAATTAAAAGATGCTTGCTCCTTGGAAGAAAAGCTAGGACAAACCTAGACAGTGTATTCAAAAATGGAGATATCACTTTGCCGACAAAGACCCGTCAAGTCAAAGTTATAGTTTTCCCAGTAGTCATGTATGGATGTGAGAGTTGGACCATAAAGAAGGCTGAACAGTGCATTTAGAAAAAAAGTATAACCAATGCTAGTAGAGGTAATGAATTTCAGTGTTTTCTGATTTTAAAGTGTTGCACTCAATAAGTTCAAAAATTTGAAAAACTCAACAGTGGCCACAGGACTGGGAAAAATCAGTTTTTGTTACAGTCTCAATGAAGGGTAATCCCAAAGAATGTTCAAATTACTGTATAATTATTTTTATTTTACATGCTAGTTAGATAATGCTCAATGTCTTTTAAGCTAGGATTCAACAGTACCTGAACTGAGAACTTCCTGATGGATAAGCTGTATTTAAAAAAGACAGAAGAACCAGAGATCCAATTGTCAACAAATTGTCACTGGATTGCACAGAAAACAAAGAATTTTCAGAAAATCATCTGATTCTTCATTGACTAAGCTAAAGCTTTTGTGTGGATCACAACAAATTGTGAAATATTCTTCAAGAGTTTAGAATACCAAGCCACCTTATCTGGCTTCTGAGAAATCTGTATGTAGATCAAGAAGAAACAGAGTCAGACATGTAACAACAAAGAGGTTCAAAATTGGCAAAGGAGTACAACGAAGCTGCACATTGTCACCTTACTTATTTACCTTCTATGCAGAGTGCATCATGCAAAATGCCGGGCTAGATGAATCACAAGCTGTAATCAAGATTGCTAGGAGAAATCTCAGCAACCTCAGATATGCAGATGATACCACTCTAATGGCAAAAAGTGAAGAGGAACTAAAGAGCTTCTTGATGAGGATGAAAGAGGACAGTGAAAAAGAAGGCTTAAAATTCAACATTAAAAAAATTAAGGTCATGGCATCCAGTCCCATTGCTTCATAGAAAACAGATGGAAAAAAAATGGAAATAGTGACAGACTTAATTTTCTTGGCCTCCAAAATCACTGCAGATAGTGACTGCAGCCACAAAATTAAAAGATGCTTGCTCCTTGGAAGAAAAGCTAGGACAAACCTAGACAGTGTATTCAAAAATGGAGATATCACTTTGCCGACAAAGACCCGTCAAGTCAAAGTTATAGTTTTCCCAGTAGTCATGTATGGATGTGAGAGTTGGACCATAAAGAAGGCTGAGCACCAAAGAATTAATGCTTTCCAAGTGTGGTTCTGGGGAAGACTCTCGAGAATAAATTGGACAGAAGGAGGTCAACCAATCAATCCTAAAGGAAATCAACTCTGAATATTCATTGGAAGAACTGATGCTGGAGCTGAAGCATCAATGCTTTGGTCACATGATGTCAGAGTAAACGGACTGGAAAAGACATAAGATTGTTGCATCCAGTCAGATCATTTCATGGCAAATAAAAGGGGAAAAAATGGAAACAGTGACATATTTTTTCTTCTTCAGCTGAAAAATAACTGAGGATGGTAACTGCAGTCATGAAATTAATAACATTTTCTGCTTGTAAGAAAAGCTATGACAAACATAGACAGTATATTAAAAAGCAGTGACATCACTTTGCTGACAAACATCCATATAGGTAAAGCTATGGTTTTTCCAGTAGTCATATATGGATGTGAGAGTTGAACCATAAAGAAGACTGAGCACTG
This sequence comes from Tragulus kanchil, assembly GCA_022376925.1. Lineage (NCBI taxonomy): Eukaryota > Metazoa > Chordata > Mammalia > Artiodactyla > Tragulidae > Tragulus > Tragulus kanchil. The sequence continues at coordinate 48,487,758 of JAIOJX010000025.1, forward strand.
AAGAATTAATGCTTTCCAAGTGTGGTTCTGGGAAGACTCTCGAGAATAAATTGGACAGAAGGAGGTCAACCAATCAATCCTAAAGGAAATCAACTCTGAATATTCATTGGAAGAACTGATGCTGGAGCTGAAGCATCAATGCTTTGGTCACATGATGTCAGAGTAAACGGACTGGAAAAGACATAAGATTGTTGCATCCAGTCAGATCATTTCATGGCAAATAAAAGGGGAAAAAATGGAAACAGTGACATATTTTTTCTTCTTCAGCTGAAAAATAACTGAGGATGGTAACTGCAGTCATGAAATTAATAACATTTTCTGCTTGTAAGAAAAGCTATGACAAACATAGACAGTATATTAAAAAGCAGTGACATCACTTTGCTGACAAACATCCATATAGGTAAAGCTATGGTTTTTCCAGTAGTCATATATGGATGTGAGAGTTGAACCATAAAGAAGACTGAGCACTGAAGAATGATATTGTTGAATTGTGGTGCTTGAGAAGACTCTTTAGAGTCCCTTGAACAGCAAGAAAATTAAACCAATCAATTCTAAAGAAAATGAACCCTAAACATTCATGAGAAGTTGTGATGCTGAAACTGAAGTGCCAGTATTTTGACTGCCAGATACAAAGAGCCTACTAATTGAAAAGTACCCTAATGCTTGGACATATTGAGGACAGGAGAAGGGGATGACAGAGGTTGAGATGGGTAGACAGCATCACTGACTCAATGGATATTAATTTGAGCAAAATCTGAGAGATAGTGAAGGAGAGGGAAGCCTGGTATGCTTCAGTCCATGGAGATGCAGAGTTGGACAGACTTGGAGACTGAACAACAACAAAAATATATAAGCAAAAATATAAGTATCTTTATACTCTTTGTACTATTCAACCAAGTTGGGAATGGAGTCTCATGGAAAAGAGAGACTATGACCTTATTTTATCTCAGTGTGCCACTTAAGAGGTTAATGGAATTGGCTGCTGTATCATGTGAGTGTTTTTCCTCTACTCGTTTACTTTGGAGCAAGGAAAAATGTGGTCCTCTTCTCTTGTCTGATTGAGAGAGGAGGGACAAGCCATGCTCCTTCCTTATAGACTCACTATCTATTGAATGATACTTCTATTTCCTGCTTCCGTAGTCTTTCCTTACAAGGATGAGGGTGATATTAGGTGTGGCAGAATCAGTGCCCCAATTATTTGTCCTATATCTAATATAAGGAGTGGTTTACATATTGAAGTCATCATATTTGTGGCCCGACTGCCAATGACAAGGTCATGAATAAGTTCTACACAACATCTGTTCCAAGGGTTACTGAAAAAATATTAATCCAGTGGTTTCTGTAGGTTGGGCTCCTATTTTATTTATTTTTTATTTTTTATTTTTTTTGGGGGGGCTCCTATTTTAGCAGTAGAGATGGAGAGAATGAACTGACTGGAGCTATGTTCATAAGGTAGAATCACAACAGTGAGTGAGTTTCTGAGGGTGGAAGAGTGAAAGAGAAGGCAGTCTCAAAGAAAACTTTTCAGGTTTTTGTCTTGAATAAATTAATGCCATGACCTTCTAAGAGGGAAGGATGCTAGTGGGACAAAGACTACAAATTCAATTTCAACAAGCTTGACATACTTTGTGGGGTGTGCAAGCAGATATGACAATAGGATAGTCCCTTGAACAGCAAGAAAATTAAACCAATCAATTCTAAAGAAAATGAACCCTAAACATTCATGAGAAGTTGTGATGCTGAAACTGAAGTGCCAGTATTTTGACTGCCAGATACAAAGAGCCTACTAATTGAAAAGTACCCTAATGCTTGGACATATTGAGGACAGGAGAAGGGGATGACAGAGGTTGAGATGGGTAGACAGCATCACTGACTCAATGGATATTAATTTGAGCAAAATCTGAGAGATAGTGAAGGAGAGGGAAGCCTGGTATGCTTCAGTCCATGGAGATGCAGAGTTGGACAGACTTGGAGACTGAACAACAACAAAAATATATAAGCAAAAATATAAGTATCTTTATACTCTTTGTACTATTCAACCAAGTTGGGAATGGAGTCTCATGGAAAAGAGAGACTATGACCTTATTTTATCTCAGTGTGCCACTTAAGAGGTTAATGGAATTGGCTGCTGTATCATGTGAGTGTTTTTCCTCTACTCGTTTACTTTGGAGCAAGGAAAAATGTGGTCCTCTTCTCTTGTCTGATTGAGAGAGGAGGGACAAGCCATGCTCCTTCCTTATAGACTCACTATCTATTGAATGATACTTCTATTTCCTGCTTCCGTAGTCTTTCCTTACAAGGATGAGGGTGATATTAGGTGTGGCAGAATCAGTGCCCCAATTATTTGTCCTATATCTAATATAAGGAGTGGTTTACATATTGAAGTCATCATATTTGTGGCCCGACTGCCAATGACAAGGTCATGAATAAGTTCTACACAACATCTGTTCCAAGGGTTACTGAAAAAATATTAATCCAGTGGTTTCTGTAGGTTGGGCTCCTATTTTATTTATTTTTTATTTTTTATTTTTTTTGGGGGGGCTCCTATTTTAGCAGTAGAGATGGAGAGAATGAACTGACTGGAGCTATGTTCATAAGGTAGAATCACAACAGTGAGTGAGTTTCTGAGGGTGGAAGAGTGAAAGAGAAGGCAGTCTCAAAGAAAACTTTTCAGGTTTTTGTCTTGAATAAATTAATGCCATGACCTTCTAAGAGGGAAGGATGCTAGTGGGACAAAGACTACAAATTCAATTTCAACAAGCTTGACATACTTTGTGGGGTGTGCAAGCAGATATGACAATAGGATAGTCAAGTTGGAAAGAGAGACTGGGCTGGAACTCTAATCTTGGAAGTTTTAGGTATTACAACTGAGTGGATGAGACTATCTCAAGAAAGAAGTAAAAGTGTGAAAGAGGAGGGTGACTGATTTCATTGTTGTTTTTATTTGAAATAGAACAAATTCATTATGTCAGCATGTCAAGGGGAGCAACTCATAATGAGGGAGAAGTTGAAGATAGAGTGGCCAAGCGAGATCTCTGGAAAGGAAGAAGAATTTGGATTTAGAACATGTGAGGAAGGACTGGCTCTTGGTTGACTGATAAAGTTTTTTGTTTGTTTGTTTTAATTATAAGTGGAAGCAAAAGGAAAGCTTGGGTATAGATACAGGTTTATTGGCAGGCAGTTGTAAGAAGTTGAAGAAGTTCTCATCTTATGATTGGAAGTTAGTAAGGTCTATGAGTCTCATGTCTCTTTGATGCCTATGAATCGTGTTTCACAGATTTCTGAAGCTGTTAAACAAGCACAATTTATATTTAGAGAACCCTTTTGAGTGAAAACGTTATCAACAGTTCTCCTTTCTAAATTATCCCTTAGAAGTTTGTGTTTCTTGTGAAGGAGGCTGAGACTAATACAAACCTTTATATATACCAAGAATGAAAAGAAAAAAAATCAAATGTTGAAAAGCTTCATAGTACTTAACACTTTGAAACTAAAATTCGAGAATCAAAAACATCTATTTTCTGAGGAAGATAAAATGATGCACCTAATAATAATTACCAGTAGATTTTATTTTAAATCACAGCTAATACTTATTGAAAAAAGGATCAACCTTTCATGTTGTTATTCAGTCACTAAGCTGTGTCCAACTCTTTGTGACCCTGTGGATTGCAGGATAGCTATCCTAGGCTTCCCTGTCCTCCACTATCTCCTGAAGTTGCTCAAGTTCATGTCCATTGAGTTGGTGGTGTTATCTACCTTTCATACCTCCTATTGAATTATTTTTAAAGCCATCTATTCTGAGAATACTGACAAATAACTAGCGAGCTTCTCACTCTTAAGACTGAGATACAAAAGGCGACTATGAAATTGTTAGAAATGCACAGAAAAAGGACTAGGATATTAATTAAAGGCAATGAGTCATCTGGAGGGAAGTGCTTTTCTCCGTGATGCTGGGCCTGGAGGCAGAAGGCTCACAGGCAAGACTGGTGATAAACAGAAAGAAGTAAAAGTGTGAAAGAGGAGGGTGACTGATTTCATTGTTGTTTTTATTTGAAATAGAACAAATTCATTATGTCAGCATGTCAAGGGGAGCAACTCATAATGAGGGAGAAGTTGAAGATAGAGTGGCCAAGCGAGATCTCTGGAAAGGAAGAAGAATTTGGATTTAGAACATGTGAGGAAGGACTGGCTCTTGGTTGACTGATAAAGTTTTTTGTTTGTTTGTTTTAATTATAAGTGGAAGCAAAAGGAAAGCTTGGGTATAGATACAGGTTTATTGGCAGGCAGTTGTAAGAAGTTGAAGAAGTTCTCATCTTATGATTGGAAGTTAGTAAGGTCTATGAGTCTCATGTCTCTTTGATGCCTATGAATCGTGTTTCACAGATTTCTGAAGCTGTTAAACAAGCACAATTTATATTTAGAGAACCCTTTTGAGTGAAAACGTTATCAACAGTTCTCCTTTCTAAATTATCCCTTAGAAGTTTGTGTTTCTTGTGAAGGAGGCTGAGACTAATACAAACCTTTATATATACCAAGAATGAAAAGAAAAAAAATCAAATGTTGAAAAGCTTCATAGTACTTAACACTTTGAAACTAAAATTCGAGAATCAAAAACATCTATTTTCTGAGGAAGATAAAATGATGCACCTAATAATAATTACCAGTAGATTTTATTTTAAATCACAGCTAATACTTATTGAAAAAAGGATCAACCTTTCATGTTGTTATTCAGTCACTAAGCTGTGTCCAACTCTTTGTGACCCTGTGGATTGCAGGATAGCTATCCTAGGCTTCCCTGTCCTCCACTATCTCCTGAAGTTGCTCAAGTTCATGTCCATTGAGTTGGTGGTGTTATCTACCTTTCATACCTCCTATTGAATTATTTTTAAAGCCATCTATTCTGAGAATACTGACAAATAACTAGCGAGCTTCTCACTCTTAAGACTGAGATACAAAAGGCGTACGACTATGAAATTGTTAGAAATGCACAGAAAAAGGACTAGGATATTAATTAAAGGCAATGAGTCATCTGGAGGGAAGTGCTTTTCTCCGTGATGCTGGGCCTGGAGGCAGAAGGCTCACAGGCAAGACTGGTGATAAACTTGGAAAATAGCAGCATGAAAGCCTCAGCTGCCATCCTCATTCCCAGCACGTTCAGCACCATCCAGTGGAGCAGCATTTCACCGTGGATGATGGATGTGCTACCAATTGGGCCACTTAGCATTAGCATTAAAAAGATTAGGCATTTAATATTAGTAGTGAAGAGAAGGGGAAGGTTGAGGGGAGAGAAGGACAATTGCTTCACATTTCAGTCTATGTTTCCAAAGCGCATTTCCTCTGAAAAGATTCTTGATCATTTTCTTATTGAGTTCACAGCCAGGTGCTGGATCTTCTGGATCTGATCAACGCACTTGGGATTGTCTGTCTGTGTGCGTCTAACCCTATTGAGTTTACGACCTTTTGGGCAAAGAAGGCTTATATAGTAAAAGAACTAAGGAAAAGTTGAAGGCCACAGCTAAGTAAGTATTAAGTTGTGAGTAGCTGACTACATGCTTTAAGAAACCAGTAAAGGGCTTCCCTGGTGGTCCAGTGGGTAAGGACACCACCTTGCAGTGCAAGGGGCACCGGTTCAATCCCTGGCCTAGGAAGATCCCACATGCCACGGAGTGGGCTAGACCGATGTGTCCAATTATCGAGCCAGAGCTCTGGAGCGTGTGTGTCCAGAGCCGGTGCTCTGCGACAACTGAGGCCACCGTGATGGGAGGCCCACATGGGTCAAAGAACAAAGATGGATGAAAACAGATAAATGAAAGACCAATAGAAGTGGCCCACCTGCTCCCCTCCCTCCCCAACCCGCTCCCACTAAAAAAAAAATTTAAAAAAAAAAAGAAACCAGTAAAAAAGCTAAATAAAGGGAGATTTTCTGGAAACTGTCTACTTAATAAATAGTCACAACCTAAAAGGTGAGAATTGTGCTTTATATGGTGGGAATTTTTAGGACCTCAAGCATGGAGACAGCATCTCAAGTGACCCTGAAAGAATGGCTCTGAATAAACTAGGGGGAGGAGCCTGGTTACATGGAAGTTTTACAAAAAAGAGCAGGTAGTGTAAACATCAAAAAATTGTTGCCAACTAAAGAAAACAAGATATCCTAAGTTAAGGAATTTAACGCTTTCTATATATGGGAAGATGCAAGAGTCTGGGCTCACTGTAATTACTCCTTTCATATGCCTCTCAGCTATCCTGGGCCATTTCCTGTGTTTTTCACATCCTGAGCTTCCTTGGGTTCACCCTAGAGAGTGGCTGCAGCCTGACGACTGCCAGATCACAGGTATTCTCCTTCCCCAGTGCCCTTCAGGCTCATGTTGGAAGGCTGTAATCACTGATGAGTGTTATATCCTTATTTACTGATGTGGCAGGAAATGCTCCATTTCTCAAAGGAGTAAGTCTTGAAAATGGGGGCAGGAATGAGATGATTAGAAAGGAGAGAAGCATTTCAGGCTTCTCTCAGGAGGAATGTTGTGACTAAAGTTTCCCAGGACAGGCATTAGGAAGTACCTGGTGATAGGCTCCCTGCAAGGGGGCTAGGGATCAGGGTGCGGTGAAGGAAAAGAGGGTTAGAAGGCTCTGGAGCAGCTCACTATTACTAGAATGCTAGCACAGGCAAGCCCAGTTTCTGGTTCTCTCCTGCCCTTTATGATGGATTCATTCAGAAATTAGCAAGTCTAGACTAGAATTCAGTTTCTTCTCATTGATTTGTTGTTCATCATTCACTTTATGAATAAAAAATAAAGAGATTCTAGAATATTGTTTGCTCAGTTTGTCCATGTTTTAAGGCAGGCCGTTGATCAGAGCCTCTCTCTAAAAATTAAGTAGAGAGGAAAACAGGTGAGCTGCACTGGGTGCTGTAACTATACTGGGTAGCTGTGGTCTGTGCTTACTGTGTGAAGAGTTGTGCTCCAGAAACATCTGGGGTTATGTATTAGTTCTTAGATCAAACAGGGCAGTTGTATCTGGGTGTCTCAATAAGTCACATTCTTCTGGAACCCTGTAGTTCTCAATATTTAATCTGTGACACGTGGGGAATAAGAAATTGCTTTCAAGAGTACTTCAGACTGCCAAAGTTGACTTTCAGGCACACTCCACTGCAATGAATTTACCAGTGCAAATTGGCCAACTACCTCTGTTGACATGATCTACTCTTCTATCAGAGCAAAGCCCAATCTATTTCCTTACTTTTTTATTGTTTTGTAATAACTTTGTCTTACCATGCTGTTTGACTACTTCTTTCAGCATAGGTTCTTTGTATTCTATATTTTATAATATTATATGTATTCCTATAATCTTCTTTGGAAGGAAGTAAAATATAAATACATAGTGCTTTTATTTTGGGTTAAATAAGATACTATGATGGAATAAACCTAGGAGAATCCATTTAGGATATTTGTCTGCCAAGTGGTGCATGCTCAGTTACTTCAGCCGTGTCCGATAACCTGACAGGCTCTTTTGTCCATGGGGATTCTTCAGGCAAGAATACTGGAGTGGGTTGCCATCTCTCCTTTAGGGGATCTTCCCAACCCAGGGATTGATCCCACGTCTCCTGTGTCTCCCTCATTGGCAGGTGAGTTCTTTACCCACTGAGCCATGTGCAGTATATTTTGAAGTCTTTCCTAGAATAGTAACTTGCATCTTTGTGAGGCACTTCAGTGTTTGTGCTCAGTGTTGGGAATTTCTTTTGTTTATTGCAGGTTCACAGGTTACTTTTTTTTTTTTTTTTTGACAAATTACCTTTAAACAGGAGCTCCTCTTTTATTCTGTCTTGAGGGTGTCCTCTTCCCCTTGATTCCAGCTCTCAGTGTCCTAGTTCACCTTCAAAGTCACCAGTGGCAGACAGTCCCACTTCATTAGGCAAGTCCTTCAGGGCTATTGCTCTGGGCTGTGTTGGGCGTGAGGCCTCAAGGGGAGGGTAAAGTCTTGGTGTGGATGCACTGGGTGCTGTAACTATACTGGGTAGCTGTGGTCTGTGCTTACTGTGTGAAGAGTTGTGCTCCAGAAACATCTGGGGTTATGTATTAGTTCTTAGATCAAACAGGGCAGTTGTATCTGGGTGTCTCAATAAGTCACATTCTTCTGGAACCCTGTAGTTCTCAATATTTAATCTGTGACACGTGGGGAATAAGAAATTGCTTTCAAGAGTACTTCAGACTGCCAAAGTTGACTTTCAGGCACACTCCACTGCAATGAATTTACCAGTGCAAATTGGCCAACTACCTCTGTTGACATGATCTACTCTTCTATCAGAGCAAAGCCCAATCTATTTCCTTACTTTTTTATTGTTTTGTAATAACTTTGTCTTACCATGCTGTTTGACTACTTCTTTCAGCATAGGTTCTTTGTATTCTATATTTTATAATATTATATGTATTCCTATAATCTTCTTTGGAAGGAAGTAAAATATAAATACATAGTGCTTTTATTTTGGGTTAAATAAGATACTATGATGGAATAAACCTAGGAGAATCCATTTAGGATATTTGTCTGCCAAGTGGTGCATGCTCAGTTACTTCAGCCGTGTCCGATAACCTGACAGGCTCTTTTGTCCATGGGGATTCTTCAGGCAAGAATACTGGAGTGGGTTGCCATCTCTCCTTTAGGGGATCTTCCCAACCCAGGGATTGATCCCACGTCTCCTGTGTCTCCCTCATTGGCAGGTGAGTTCTTTACCCACTGAGCCATGTGCAGTATATTTTGAAGTCTTTCCTAGAATAGTAACTTGCATCTTTGTGAGGCACTTCAGTGTTTGTGCTCAGTGTTGGGAATTTCTTTTGTTTATTGCAGGTTCACAGGTTACTTTTTTTTTTTTTTTTTGACAAATTACCTTTAAACAGGAGCTCCTCTTTTATTCTGTCTTGAGGGTGTCCTCTTCCCCTTGATTCCAGCTCTCAGTGTCCTAGTTCACCTTCAAAGTCACCAGTGGCAGACAGTCCCACTTCATTAGGCAAGTCCTTCAGGGCTATTGCTCTGGGCTGTGTTGGGCGTGAGGCCTCAAGGGGAGGGTAAAGTCTTGGTGTGGATGAACTCAAACCTGAGGACTGCCAATCCCATTCACTGGATGCTTCACAGATTGCCAGGAGGAATCCTGAGGTTTGGGGAGGAAGTCACTTCCGAGCCAGTGGGATTCCACTGAACTGTCAGCAGGTCACCACAGTGCTGGAGCTAATTGTGTCAGGGTTCTGGGCCTTTCCAAGGTGTCCTTCTCAGGTTCATGCATTCCAGTCCTGGGGTCTGGTATGAGATCAGTCCGGAATGGTATCAGATATGTTCCCATCTCCTAATCTCCTTTCCAGCCCTTTTGTGTTTTCACACTATTCCTCTTCAGATTTCTATCTTAAAGTATGCAAAATGCACCCTGTCTTTATAGTAAAGCAGGACCAATTTCTTAGAAACTCTCCAGTGAGATGAGAAGCTTTCATTACATCTGGGTGAATCATTCTTTCTCAGTGAATAAGAGAACAGATTTCCTGAGGAAGCAAATCAACAACAGGCCTTTACAAGTGATGCTGTTTTGAAGTTCTGACTCCCAGGGAAAAGAAGTGAAATTGAATATCACTCTGATTTTGTTATAATAACGCATCATAAGCTTATAAATGATTGTTAGAAAAACATACCACAGTTCCCTCTTTTGTCTAGGCACAGTAGACACAGCTATTTTATCCTTTTAAAAATTAGATATTCTTCATACTTGGTTATCTTTATTATTTTTCCTGTGCATGCATGCATGCTCAGTTGCTTTTGCTGTGTCTGACTCTTTGCGATACTATAAACTGTAGCCCACCAGGGTCCACTGACCATGGGACTCTCCATGCAAGAATACTGGAGTGTGTTGCCATGCCTTCCTCCAGGGGATCTTCCTGACCCAGGGATCAAACCTGAGTTTCCTGTGCCTTCTGCACTGCAGGTAGACTCTTTACCCCTGAGCCATCAGGGAAGCCCATTTTTCTTATAACTGCCTCCAATTCCTCGTATCCTTCTTTAAAACTAGACCTATTGGTCAGCACTCTGTGAAAGCTCTGTTTGATGCAAGGTCATGTCAGGGTTTTAAATACCATTTTTGTAATTACTTATCCTTTGCAAAAATTTATCCTTTGCAAAAATTATCCTTGCCTACATGATAAACCAGGAAAGAGATGAATTTTTTTTAGTCTCAGTTGTAGAGAGAAACACAAAAGGAAATGGTTGGAGGTGGATTTTGATGGCCCAACTAAGAGTGCTTCAAAAAGGAGACATTCCAAATTCGTTATTTGTGGTAGACCCTATACAGCAGCTTATGCTGACTTGGCCTTGCTGTTGAAGAATCCCTCTAATTATGAGTCAGGTCTGTCTGTACTACTGAAGATGAAAATGCCAGATGTCCACAGTTCCAGAATTCCTTGTACCTAAGGTGTGAAATATGTCTAAGAGAAAGAGAGAATAAGAAACTGAAACTGTATCCAGTTCTACTTGAAGTCAGCATTATTAAACCTGTTCACTTATTAAACCTGTTCAGTTATATGGGTCAGTATATATAAACCACTCTGCTTTTTCCCCTTACGATAATTTGGGTTGAATTTTCTGATACTTGAAACAAAACTTATCCTAGTCAATACATACTTACAGTATAATTTTTTTCAGGATAAAACAACAGAAGTTACGTTTTTTATTTGTGGGGGGAATAGGTTGGGGAGGGAGGGGCTGGCGGGACACTTCTTTTGGTCTTTCATCTGTCTATTTTCATCCGTCTTTGTTCGTTGACCCGTGTGGGCCTCCCATCCCGGTGGCCTCTGTTGTCGCAGAGCACCGGCTCTGGGCGCACGCGCTCCAGAGCTCTGGCTCGGTAATTGGACACATAGGTCCAGCCACTCCGCAGCACGTGGGATCTTCCTAGGCCAGGGATCGAACCTGTGCCCCTTGCACTGCAAGGTGGTGTCCTTACCCACTGGACCACCAGGGAAGTCCTCATTTGGTTTTTAACAACTTCCTCACTTTGCTAAACTAGTTAAAATCCCAAATGTAAGACACCTTTTCATTACTTCCTTCTCTCACCTTATCTGTGTATGGGTTCTGTGTTATCTTAAAAACCGTTAGCCCATAAAATAAATCATGGATGGACATAAAATTGCATTTAAAATAGTTATACAACGTTTTTCTCCCTTCCTACCCTCATAGTTAATACTTTCATGTATTTATATTGTTTCAGAGAGTATTTGAAGGATATTGTGATCAGCTCCAGGATGTCCCCCCAAGGATTTCATTTCCTGATTTTCATGTGTCTGTACTTTTTCCTCACAATTGCTCTTACACACACACATAAAAGATCATGTCATTTACAAAACAAGATCAAAAAAGACTAGAGCTTTATTCTAGGCATTTGTACCCTCCTTCACTCTCTCTACCTCTGGGGAAATCTAATTGCCACATTCTAAGCAGCTCATGAAGATGCGCAGGTTGTGAGGAGCTGAGATCTCCAGCCAGCAGTGAGCTTGGATGAGGAATCTGCAGTCTTAATGGAATCTAAGCTATTTGCAGCACTAGTTGACATGTGAACATTGAACCAGAACTATCAGCTGGTCCCAGATTCTTGACCCATGGAAACAAATTATTAAACCTGTTCAGTTATATGGGTCAGTATATATAAACCACTCTGCTTTTTCCCCTTACGATAATTTGGGTTGAATTTTCTGATACTTGAAACAAAACTTATCCTAGTCAATACATACTTACAGTATAATTTTTTTCAGGATAAAACAACAGAAGTTACGTTTTTTATTTGTGGGGGGAATAGGTTGGGGAGGGAGGGGGGGCTGGCGGGACACTTCTTTTGGTCTTTCATCTGTCTATTTTCATCCGTCTTTGTTCGTTGACCCGTGTGGGCCTCCCATCCCGGTGGCCTCTGTTGTCGCAGAGCACCGGCTCTGGGCGCACGCGCTCCAGAGCTCTGGCTCGGTAATTGGACACATAGGTCCAGCCACTCCGCAGCACGTGGGATCTTCCTAGGCCAGGGATCGAACCTGTGCCCCTTGCACTGCAAGGTGGTGTCCTTACCCACTGGACCACCAGGGAAGTCCTCATTTGGTTTTTAACAACTTCCTCACTTTGCTAAACTAGTTAAAATCCCAAATGTAAGACACCTTTTCATTACTTCCTTCTCTCACCTTATCTGTGTATGGGTTCTGTGTTATCTTAAAATCCGTTAGCCCATAAAATAAATCATGGATGGACATAAAATTGCATTTAAAATAGTTATACAACGTTTTTCTCCCTTCCTACCCTCATAGTTAATACTTTCATGTATTTATATTGTTTCAGAGAGTATTTGAAGGATATTGTGATCAGCTCCAGGATGTCCCCCCAAGGATTTCATTTCCTGATTTTCATGTGTCTGTACTTTTTCCTCACAATTGCTCTTACACACACACATAAAAGATCATGTCATTTACAAAACAAGATCAAAAGACTAGAGCTTTATTCTAGGCATTTGTACCCTCCTTCACTCTCTCTACCTCTGGGGAAATCTAATTGCCACATTCTAAGCAGCTCATGAAGATGCGCAGGTTGTGAGGAGCTGAGATCTCCAGCCAGCAGTGAGCTTGGATGAGGAATCTGCAGTCTTAATGGAATCTAAGCTATTTGCAGCACTAGTTGACATGTGAACATTGAACCAGAACTATCAGCTGGTCCCAGATTCTTGACCCATGGAAACTGTAAAAAAATAGTTTATTTGCTCCAAGCTACTGAGTTTTGGGGTGATTTGCTGCATAGCAACAGATGACCAATGTAGATTGCTTAGCTTGACAATACAAGATCAAAAAATTAAATAAATTCATGTAGGAGAAGGGAGGAACAGAGGAAAGTTAGAATACAGAAGACATAAGGGAGACAAGAGTGGAGTTTGAATATAAAACCCATGCTGCGGGCTTCCCCTGGTGGTCCAGTGGGTAAAGACACCGCCTTGCAGTGCAAGGGGCCCCGGTTCGATCCCTGGCCTGGGAAGATCCCACGTGCCGCGGTGCGGCTGGACTGATGTGTCCAATTACTGAGCCGGAGCTCTGGGGCACATGCGCCCAGAGCCGGCGTTCTGCGATGACAGAGGCCACCGCAATGGGAGGCCCACAGGAGCCAAAGAACAAAGACGGATGAAAATAGACAAATGAAAGACCAATAGAAGTGGTCCGCCCGTCCCCCTCCTCCCCCCACCCCCCAAAAGATAAATAAAGAAATCTTTGAAAAAAAAAAACAAATTCACAGAAGTAAAATTATTTATTCATATTTATCTAAGGTCTAATAATCCTCCATTTTGTAGGAAATAAAATGTTTCCCTTCAAAAATTGGATAGACTTAATTCTAGACCTAACAAAGAGTCTGAGTATGCAAAGTTCACAGTATAAAGACATTGGTGAGACTCAGATTGTTCTTTCTCGGCACACTTTAAAAATTTGAATTTTAAATTAATTGTTTAATGTGAGAATGTATTTGTAAGAGTCAGTGCCCCAAGGATTTCATTTCCTGATTTTCATGTGTCTGTACTTTTTCCTCACAATTGCTCTTACACACACACATAAAAGATCATGTCATTTACAAAACAAGATCAAAAAAGACTAGAGCTTTATTCTAGGCATTTGTACCCTCCTTCACTCTCTCTACCTCTGGGGAAATCTAATTGCCACATTCTAAGCAGCTCATGAAGATGCGCAGGTTGTGAGGAGCTGAGATCTCCAGCCAGCAGTGAGCTTGGATGAGGAATCTGCAGTCTTAATGGAATCTAAGCTATTTGCAGCACTAGTTGACATGTGAACATTGAACCAGAACTATCAGCTGGTCCCAGATTCTTGACCCATGGAAACTGTAAAAAAATAGTTTATTTGCTCCAAGCTACTGAGTTTTGGGGTGATTTGCTGCATAGCAACAGATGACCAATGTAGATTGCTTAGCTTGACAATACAAGATCAAAAAATTAAATAAATTCATGTAGGAGAAGGGAGGAACAGAGGAAAGTTAGAATACAGAAGACATAAGGGAGACAAGAGTGGAGTTTGAATATAAAACCCATGCTGCGGGCTTCCCCTGGTGGTCCAGTGGGTAAAGACACCGCCTTGCAGTGCAAGGGGCCCCGGTTCGATCCCTGGCCTGGGAAGATCCCACGTGCCGCGGTGCGGCTGGACTGATGTGTCCAATTACTGAGCCGGAGCTCTGGGGCACATGCGCCCAGAGCCGGCGTTCTGCGATGACAGAGGCCACCGCAATGGGAGGCCCACAGGAGCCAAAGAACAAAGACGGATGAAAATAGACAAATGAAAGACCAATAGAAGTGGTCCGCCCGTCCCCCTCCTCCCCCCACCCCCCAAAAGATAAATAAAGAAATCTTTGAAAAAAAAAAACAAATTCACAGAAGTAAAATTATTTATTCATATTTATCTAAGGTCTAATAATCCTCCATTTTGTAGGAAATAAAATGTTTCCCTTCAAAAATTGGATAGACTTAATTCTAGACCTAACAAAGAGTCTGAGTATGCAAAGTTCACAGTATAAAGACATTGGTGAGACTCAGATTGTTCTTTCTCGGGCACACTTTAAAAATTTGAATTTTAAATTAATTGTTTAATGTGAGAATGTATTTGTAAGAGTCAGTGAGAAGTGGAACCTTTGGTTATGGAATAGCTAGATTTAGTTTGCAAAACCTTGGAAGATAAACACCCCAAATGTTCCAGAAAATGTTCCAGATCTGCCTTCATTTATGCATAAGACAGGTAAAAAAAAATCAAAATAAACAAAGAAACCAACTAGCTAATAACTTCCCATATGAATTTGTGAGATCTGAGTTTTTTTAAGGATAATATAGATTGATACATAAAATTAGATATGGTAAAATTTGGAGCATTGTAATTATGAAAATGAACTTGCAACAGTGTTGCAGTGTTGTACTGAAGTTGCCTGGTGCCAACAAATTTCCCAGCTCTGTGATCAGTGATATCAATATAATAGCTTGGAATAATTCAGGTGTTAAAACTCACTGGTTACTCATGGAAAAACAGACAGAGCATAGACATATGGACATCGTGGGGAAGAAATAGGGAGGGGGAGGCAGTAACATGGAAACCTATACTGTCATGTGTGGAAAAGATAGCTATTGTCATTGTGCTAAGGGAATAGGAGTACCTACAATCACTTGGGGCGATGGTCTGGAGGGGTGGGGGGGGGGAGAACTGAGGGGGGGGGAGGGTCCAGGGATATGCACATGAATGATCTGGGAACATACATGTTGGTGAACAACAAAACTCTGTAAAATCTTAAAATAAAGAATTAAAAAAAAAAAAACTCACTGGTTGAAAGGCTCCCCAGGGCTCCCCTGGTGGTCCAGTGGGTAAGGACACCGCCTTGCAGTGCAAGGGGCACAGGTTTGATCCCTGGCCTGGGAAGATCCCGTGTGCTGTGGAGTGGCTGGGCTGATGTGTCCAACTACTGAGCCAGAGCTCTGGAGCACATGCGCCAGAGCCGGTGTTCTGAGACGGGTGAGGCTACTGTGATGGGAGGCCCACACGGGCCAAAGAATTGGGATGGATGAAAATAAATAAATGAAAGACCAATAAAAGAGGCCAAAATTAAAAACAAAAGCAAAAACAAAAAAACTCACTGGTTGCATTTCTCAAATAGAATGTTGAGCAAAGGAATAGGAGTGCATTCATTTTAAAACACAAAAAAGTCAAACTGACATATATTTGTAGAGGTGAAGATAAATGATTACCTTTGGGGGTAAGAGTGGTGAGTAGGAGGAGCATGAAATGAGCTTTGAGGTTGTTGGTAAGATTCTATTTCTCAATTTAAGTACCAGCAAGATGGATGGGTCCACTATTTGAAAATTCATATATATGCACTGCTGTGAGTTGTATGTGCTTCCTTGTGTATTATGTTGTTCAGTCACTAAGTCTTGTCCAACTCTGAGATCCCTATGTATTGCAGCATGCCAGGCTTCCTTGTGTTTCACCGTCTTCTGAAGTTTGCTCAAACTCATGTCCATTGAGTTGGTGATGCCATCCAACCATCACATCCCTTCTCCTCCTGCCCTCAATCTTTCCCTGCATTAGGGTTTTTCCAATGAGTTATCTCTTTGCATCAGGTGGCCAAAATATTGGAGCTTCAACTTCAGCATCAATCCTCCCAATGAATATTCAGGGTTGGTTTCCTTTAAAATTGACTGGTTTAATCTCCTTGCAGTCCAAAGAACTCTCAAGAGTTTTCTCCAGCACCACAATGTGAAAGCATCAATTTTCTTCATTGCTCAGCCTTCTTTTATTATCCAGCTCTCACATCTGTACATGAATAGTGGAAAAAAAAAAACCCATAGATTTGACTATACAGATCTTTGCCGTAAAAATCATGTCTCTGTTTTTTAATGCCCTGTCTCATTTTGTCATAGCTTTTCTTCCAAGGAGCAAGAGTTTCCTAATTTGGCGACTGCATTCACCATCCACAGTGATTTTGGAGTCCAAGAAAATAAAATCTGTCAAGTTAAAAATAACAGAAAGTAAGAAACAAGCTTTTAAGTTAAAAATGAGTCAACAAGATGAAATGCTACAAGATCAAAAACAAAGAAGAAAGAAATAAAATAGAAAGCATTGAGATTCAATAAAATCAAAAGTCTTGCAGAAATTGGGTGTCACCATGTTTTCCATATTGTAGGTGTCATTAAGTATATATTCAAGCAATGGACAAATGATGTTTCTTTTAAAATTAGTCAAGTCTTAAATGCTTTATTTCAAAACACTCCTACTGATGCTCTTCTCAATTGTTTTAGCAACATAAAACATTTTCTAATTTATTATTAGATGATGATCAATTCTCTTGTTGTACCTGACTTCTGCAACCACACCTTTCTAGTATAGAGCATGTGACAGGCAACTGGAATAATGGGAAATAACTTGACATATAATACTTCAAAGAATGAGATAGCAATTCCTCTGTTCACAAATAAAAACATTCAGAAAATCTCTTTTATATTTACTTAGTCCACTCTAACACATACACAAATTACTGATGATGTTGTTGGCTATGGGCAGATCTGATTAAAAAAAAATTCCTATGAATGGGCTTTATTTGTTTTTCCAGAAGTTCGGTAATTCAGCTTTAAAACAAGAGTAGCTTTTGTGGACTGTGTAACCCTCCTAGAAATCATCAGTTAACATGTCTAGAAGCTTTTATTTTATTCAGCAAACAAAATAAAATTATTTATTCATATAAAAATATGGTATAATGTAGCACAAGGAAATAAGATCTTAACAGCACCTGACACACAGCAGATATCACACATATCTTTGCTCTTTTTCTTAATACTCACCATTCTTCAAACATCACAAGCATTTTTAATCTTCTAGGCTTCTGTTTATGCCATTTAGCTGCAAAATGTTATTCTGTGCTTCAATATGCCTCCTAGGTGACTCAGTGGAAAAAAATTCACATGCCAAGCAGGAGATATGGGTTTGATTCCTGGGTTTGGAAGATTCTCTGGAGCAGGAAATGTAAACCCACTCTAGTATTCTTGCGTGGGAAATCCCATGCACAGAAGAGCCTGGTGGGCTACAGTCCATGGTGTCGAAGGTAGTCAGACACAACTTGGCAACTAAATAGCAGCTGCACACTTCTATTAATACTTCATATAACTATTTTATTAGTTCACTGATTTCTCTCTCATATGCCTAAGAATTTTTTTTGTCCATTGTTCTTAAATTGTGCACCAGTGCATCTTGGGACACCACAGGTTGTGCACGGTGGAACTGAAGGGTATTTTTACACTTTGAGAGAAATACAGCAACATCTGTGGATCCCACATTGAGTACTGTATGGTTCCTAGTCTGACTGTGCTGCCCACTTTTCAATAACATTATATCTTTGTGAAGCTGGGGTTTAGTGGTTTCTGTAATAAAAGACAAGCAACGTATGAAAATTAATGTGGAATAGAAAATAAGGATGTTAGTCTCCCTCTTGATTCCAGTGTTGAGAAGTGCACAATACTTACCATGTTCCTGCTTCTCATTATATGTAATGATGGCTTTGACTGAAATAAAAATATTACATTTACCTTTCAAATGATATGTATTATTTTTCAAACAGTTCCTAAACTCTAGGATATAAAAATTATTCAGCTGTTGAATCTAAATACCTCTTAGCTATTTCTGTTCACTTGGTTGGGATATGAAAAATTACTGAGGTGCTAAATGCACTGTGAACCAAGAAAACTTAAAAATCTGTGCTCCAATTTCAAACTTTTAGGTCAAATTCACAAAATTGCATGTACTTGAGTATACCTCTACTTCTCCAAATTGTTAAAAATCTGTAAAGGTGATCATTTTTAAGTTGAATGCAGTCTGATAAACATAGCACATCAATAAGGCCTCTTTCTTTTCATCTGTCACTGTCCTCCACACCTCCCTCCTCCATGTCCCACTCTCTCTGTCTCTTTTTGGTCTATGTGAGTTTCCTTTTATGCTGATTAGCATAGCTGAATAAAAGATTTGGTCATTTCCTCTTTTACTAGTAAAAGGGATTATCTAGATGTACCTCCCCATATGTTGATTAGAGGTGAGAGCCTTATTAAATTAAGGAAAGTTTGTATTTATCATCTTCCCCTGGTGAATTCTACCTTTTTATTTACCATATCCCTGATGAATATCAATTATCACTGAGTACTTCATTTTGGTACAAGATAACCCTCAAATAATTGGCTTGTTATGGGCAACAAACAGACTTCAGTTGTTGCTTTACAGCAATTATTTTATTAAACTTATGCATCTGACCAAAAATCCTTTTAGCATTTATCCACAACAAAGGTAACAATGCCACGCGTTTTCTCTTTTTTACCTTCAAAATGACAACGAGGGTAAAGAAAAGACAGTTTAGAATACTCCTCCCCATCTTGTGCTCCCCTTTTTCTGAAGGAGCTACAACTTGATTCTTTTGCTTTTTCCATCCCTTCAAGACCTATAGAATAGAATCCTCAACCCAAGTCTATACCTGAATGCACTGGTTCCTCTAAGCAGAACATATCTTTGCTCCCTGGTCATTCATGTGTCTGTTCTATCACTAACTATACCATGCTTCACACACATCATTCTCTCTCTGTCCACCCTAGTCACCATCACTTCCTCTAAACCCCTTAGAAAGGGGAATGAAGAAGTAAGATCAACATAGTCTTTTCACAAGACATCAGTGTGTCCTAGTAGACTGGTTTAGGAGAAAATTGAAACATGACCATGGAATTATGTGGGGAAGAGTCCAGGAAAGATACAGGAATGCTTCATAGGGAGCTGCAGCTTCAACATCATTCTATCTTGGGACTTGACTGAAAGCAATTGCACTACATATCTCCAAATGGAAGGCCTCTGGTTTCCTACAATGAAATCTTCTGGCTAGCTTTCAATGATCTATTACTCTTGTTGCAAAGTTCAGCAAGTCATTCGTTTTCCTGGCACATCTGGACAGTAACTTGTAATGACTGTGTCATCTTTCTCACAATAAGAAGCTTAGTGCAAATGATAAAGAGTTAAGGAAGTATCGTTTCCTCTTTTACTAGTAAAAGGGATTATCTAGATGTACCTCCCCATATGTTGATTAGAGGTGAGAGCCTTATTAAATTAAGGAAAGTTTGTATTTATCATCTTCCCCTGGTGAATTCTACCTTTTTATTTACCATATCCCTGATGAATATCAATTATCACTGAGTACTTCATTTTGGTACAAGATAACCCTCAAATAATTGGCTTGTTATGGGCAACAAACAGACTTCAGTTGTTGCTTTACAGCAATTATTTTATTAAACTTATGCATCTGACCAAAAATCCTTTTAGCATTTATCCACAACAAAGGTAACAATGCCACGCGTTTTCTCTTTTTTACCTTCAAAATGACAACGAGGGTAAAGAAAAGACAGTTTAGAATACTCCTCCCCATCTTGTGCTCCCCTTTTTCTGAAGGAGCTACAACTTGATTCTTTTGCTTTTTCCATCCCTTCAAGACCTATAGAATAGAATCCTCAACCCAAGTCTATACCTGAATGCACTGGTTCCTCTAAGCAGAACATATCTTTGCTCCCTGGTCATTCATGTGTCTGTTCTATCACTAACTATACCATGCTTCACACACATCATTCTCTCTCTGTCCACCCTAGTCACCATCACTTCCTCTAAACCCCTTAGAAAGGGGAATGAAGAAGTAAGATCAACATAGTCTTTTCACAAGACATCAGTGTGTCCTAGTAGACTGGTTTAGGAGAAAATTGAAACATGACCATGGAATTATGTGGGGAAGAGTCCAGGAAAGATACAGGAATGCTTCATAGGGAGCTGCAGCTTCAACATCATTCTATCTTGGGACTTGACTGAAAGCAATTGCACTACATATCTCCAAATGGAAGGCCTCTGGTTTCCTACAATGAAATCTTCTGGCTAGCTTTCAATGATCTATTACTCTTGTTGCAAAGTTCAGCAAGTCATTCGTTTTCCTGGCACATCTGGACAGTAACTTGTAATGACTGTGTCATCTTTCTCACAATAAGAAGCTTAGTGCAAATGATAAGAGAGATTAAGGAAGTATCGTCCCTTCAGAAAAACTGTATAATGAATTTCAAATAGTTTTTCAAGTTAACTGATAACTTCTGCTCCTTGAGTATTCTTATTCCCCAACAGCCAAGACACAAAATGAATAAGCATCATATGTTTTTGCTTAAATTTTGTTTTAACAAATGATCTGAAATGTATAATCAGATAAATGGTCCAAATGATAATATGCTTATGTTTTTATGGCATGTATTGTACAACTATATTGGGTTTTCTTCTCTTATTTTTTTACCCACAGCATTCATCTTATCCTCTATGAGTATATCCAGCATCCAAGGAGATCATATTTCAACAAGCCTGGTGTATATTCCATCTGCTTTCCCATAAGCACAAACACAGGCAACCAGGGTATGTTGAAGAGATATTGATATATTTATTGGAGTTTCTCTTGTCTCCCCTCTTTCTCAGTCTTTTCTTATCTTTCCCTTCTGACATGGTCAATACAGGAAAGGAGAATTGATCAGTGCTACCTTTTTGTTATATTCATTTTTTTCCATTCCAAAACAATTATTGGCTCGAATATTCAAATTTCTTATCTTTCTTCCTACCTATCTTTCTCTCTCTAAGCTTATTTCATGCCCTTTTTACTCCTTGCCTCCCTTTCCTTCCTCCTTGCATCCTTCCTTCCTTTCTTTCCTCTGCCTTAGTTATTATTCTGAGCAATATAGTAATATTATTGCTTTATAGTCATAGTACACTTAAAAGAATATATAACTTCTTTGTGACCCATCCCTCCTATTTGTTATGCTTTAGATTTCTTGTATGGAGATAGTAGTAGGGTATTTGGAACTAATCAAAACAGAGAGATTTTAGGCAATATATACTAAGGTACAAATTCATTCTTATGCTGATCCAGAAGTTTAGAAGTAATGAGTTCATATACAATATACCACATATCTTTCATGCCAAACAGCTAAGAGAATAACATAACTGCTCTCTCAAATTTTATAATCTATTTTAATTATGTTTTGGTTATATTTTTTAAATATTTTATACAATTATGTGACCTTATTTTAGGCCAAGATTTTTCCTAGTTTTGTTCTGAGAATATATATATATGTATATCAGCATTTTCCATGTCACTGAAGTTTCAAAAATAATAATTGTGTAATTTGTCTGTGTGTTAATGCCAAATTTCTGTCGTGAGAGAGACTATATCAACATTTTTGCCAAAATCTTAGCCATTTTATAGTCAAAATGTTATGGAAATTGAGCGCAAATGTCTGACACAGTTTGTGTAATCAAAGTCTTTAGTAGTAGGTTTTCTACAGCAATTATTCACAGAATAGGGTCAGTATAGGTTTGACATTTTTAATTCAAATGTGGGCTACTAAGAAATGGTTGGATTGTAAAAGCAAAAGTTGACGTGATACCAAATTATGGTTTACTCTTTGAAACTAAGTTTTGTGTTTTTTTTTTTTTTTTAGTCTGCATTCTTTCTGTAATTTTCCCAGTTTGCTTTTCTCTTATACATACACCTGAGGACAAGCATCACATTTGGAGAAGTAATTAAGAGAAAAATTAAAAAACAAGATCTGACAAAGGCACATGTACCAAGTAGTGAAGGCCCATTAGACAAGGCTGTGGGGTTCTTGTGATCAAAAGGTCTTGGTTAAGGTGGAATCAGGAAAATATGAGAGGTCACAGAGCACTGAGAGAGGTAGGGTGGGAACATGAGTGTCCTTTTCGGGAAGCATGGGCTACTTTAACATTATGCTACCTTGGGTTGGATGAAATCTGGCCAACAAAACACCCTCCGTTATGCCTGCTTATAAGACTTTTGATTTTAGCTTTCCTTTTCCTAGTCAGAAATTATTTATTTCCATAGAAGCACAAGTAAGAAGAGCATCAAAAAAGCAGCCTGTCTGCTTCTGCTTCCATTTAAATGGAAAGAGGATTTACTTCCGGCAAAACCCTCAGCTTTAATAAGCAATGTTTTCACATGCATCCTTCAAAATTGACCCTCTCATTTTACAAAGTAGTTACTGGTAGCTAAAAATTTGAAACATAACAAGGCAATTTTATACCCAGAGCAAATTATAAGGCCTGCACTTAAGCTAAAATAGGCTTCTGATCTTGAAACACATGCTGGTCTCAGCTACTATTTCAAGATAATGTGCACCTATTCCATCTCAGGGACAGCTCGCATCCCTTCTTTCCTGGAGAGACCACCATGGTCTGTGGGGCATAGTTAGGGAGGAAGTAGCTTGATGTTCTGAGGTGTGTGTGTGTGTGTGTATGTATATATACATATATACAAGTGTACGTTTCCAAGTATCCCATGGAACTTTTCTACTGTTTCTGAATGTTCTGGGTACACTCTGCTATATATTTAAATATTAACTGAGTGTAAATGTTAAGCAAGACATATGGCAAAAATGTAAGAGCTTCACTTTTTTTTTTTTAAATTTTGCCCTCTTTTATTGGATTTTTATTTATTTGTTTTCATTTGTCTTAATTCTTTGGCCTGTGTGGGCCTCCCTGGTTGCAGAGCACCTGCTCTGGGCACATGCTCTCCAGAGGGCTGGCTCATAATTAGACACACTGGTCCAGGTACTCTGCACATGTGAGATTTTCCCAGGCCAGGGATCAAACTTGAGGAAGTCTTTACATTCTGGCATGCACAGTGCTAAATAAACAAAATGTTTGCTGTATATCAATAAAGTAAAAAATTGATTTGCATTATGAACTAAAATTAAAAATCACTCAGTTCATGTCTCATTCTTAAAAAGATATTTTGCTGAGCACTTTGAAATTCTTTTCTAAGTTTTTCACACTTCTTGAATATTTTTAAGTTACAGAAATGAAAGAATTTAATTTATAGAAATATTAAACAAAAAAGCAATATTAAGTGTGACATATCGGTAGTTCTTTTACATTAGCTGGAGAAATCTGATAGTCAATTGAGGTGTTAACATTTTTAAGAAGCTGGAATCATTGTAAGGAATAAATCTATTTGAGCAATTGTCTCCAAAAAAGGATTTTTGTTTTCCGAACGGCAAAGTGAAACTGAAAGGCTTTTTCCCTCCTCCTTCCTGTGCAATACTCAGGGCTCACCTCTGAGGAAAAGGCAGCATGTGAAAGGAAGTGGGTACCTGGCATTTTGCAGGACACAGGCACAGACGGTAGGGGAGAGATGCCTCTTCTCAGACCCCTGTGCTGCCCTCATTTTTGGCCAGAAGCGAGACCAAAGTTCCATTAAGTCGCAATCTTAAGTTATTATATCCCAAGATTGAAGGGTTTTCAAAATTTTTGTCATCATCCAAATGAAGTGTCAGATTGTTTGTGCTGTGGAAATAAAGTCTGAAGGACAAGAATCTTTTGTGGCCCTGAGATTACCATTTATACCATCACCTACACTGGTTCTCAGGTCTTTGGATTCTGACTGATTATACCAGCACCTCTACTGTGGCTCCAGCTCACAGATGGCAGATCAGATCATGGGACTTCACAGCCTCTATATAAGTGAACAAATTCTCATAACTTTCTTTAGATAGGGATACAATAAAAGGACAAAGTAGGTAATTCCATAGATAATTTTCCTGAAGTATTGTAAATTAAAACCAAAAACAAACACTGGAAATTCCTGTTAGTTAATGATCACTCATGAAAGCAGTCTTACTTAGCAATGAAACCATGCAAGAGAAGTATGATACATTCTCCCAAACAATAAAACAATGGTGGCATGAGACCCACATCCTGCCCAGTTGAGCTCAGTAAGTTAATGACCCCTAGGGCATGATCTCTCTACACATAAAAAAAAAACAGCAGTTTATGGAACATTGACATTTGAAAGTGAAAGACCCTCATTGTACTGAGCCCTGAAATAATTTTTGCATAGTGCCTTGACAGTCCTGACTTGACCTCCACCTGACATAGAGGAGGAACCGATGATGAAAGCATGATGCTTACTCAAGAAAGAGAAAGAAGACGTCTTTTCTCACTCTCTGCTTTTCCTTTGACTATACGAGTGTAGCCCACTAAGTTCGTGGGGCATGGCACCCTCTAACCTACCTTCTTGTAAGCCTCACAAGCGCCCTATTCTAATAAGTTATGTCTTATCTATCATATTGCCTCTTGCTGAATTCTTTTTGTGCTGAGACATAAAGACCTATAGCTCCTCAGAGTCCCTCTGAAACACATATTGGGGTTTCATTTTTATATACATTATGCATATATATATATTTATAAATTTTTGTCTATCTATCTAAGTCAGGAGTTCACAGAGAATACATATATGTATATACATATATATATATATATATATATATTTGGGTGTATATATACTGGTTCTGCTTCTAACTCTGATTAAAACACTATTTTTAAGTCCCCCCTCATTCATAAATCATCTTTAGGTACATTTTTTTTTAAAGATTTATTTATTTATTTATTTTGAGCGGGGGTCGGGTTGGGGTGGGAGGGGAACAGGTGGGCCACTTCTTTTGGTCTTTCATTTGTCTATTTTCATCCGTCTTTGTTCTTTGGACCCTGTGGGCCTCCCATCGTGGTGGCTTCTGTCGTCGCAGAGCACCGGCTCTGGGCGCATGCGCTCCAGAGCTCCGGCTAAGTAATTGGACACATCAGTCCAGCCGCTCCGCGGCACGTGGGATCTTCCCAGGCCAGGGCTCGAACCAGCGCCCCTTGCACTGCAAGGCGGTGTCCTTACCCACTGGACCACCAGAGGAAGCCCTAGGTACATGTTTTACATGAGTCTCTTTCAACTCTGGCTTTCTTTCCCTTTTCCTGGCCCTTTGTGTGCAAGAACAATGACTAGCATTAAGTAGTCTCTCACATATAATAGGTGCTTAATAAATGAATATCTGAATTGAATGCCTCAAATATACTGGAGATTTTCTCTCTCAATATCAAGAACTGGTCAGGTCCCTCAGCAGATACTCAGTTGGCTACAGAAAACAAGGACCTGACCCAGGTTGGTGCAGTTGTATGAGCTTCCTGGAGCAAGTTATACATTTATGCCCTCTCAGACAATTATTTTGTTTTCCTTTGTACCAGAATTGGATTGCAATGTGATTTTCCTCTACCACTCCCCGTAGATTTAGGAGGGCCTTATTTCAGCAGGGAGATAAATTGTTCCACTTCCAGAGAGAGATGAGGTCCCCACTAGTAGCCATTTTTCTTCCAAAGTATTTTTCTGCTTTTGATGATCATGGCATTAACAGAACATATTGGGAAGATTATCTTTTAATTAAAACCCCATTGTGTCTCTGATGAGACTCCCTCATAAAGCTTGAGAAATGGCAATGGAAATTGTGAAATGCTGGCTCTTAAGGGCAGTCTTTTTACTGAAAAGGCATTGTGGGGATTTGACAACAATGACAGCTGCTGGTTTCCCCCAAGCAGGAGTACAGCAGAGCAAGAAGGCAGCCACCCAGACAAGTGACAACCATCATCTTTTTATCATTAGTACTCTCATAGTTTATTTTATGCTTATAAATGTTTCTAGAATTCAGATAAAAAAGATGGAGTGCCAAATATTTAATGTATAAGATACAAATAAAATTATACTGACAAGATAACAAAAGATACATCTTAAATGCTGAAGGCTAACCTGAGCAATGATCTGCAGCAAAAGTACAAAGCAAACAGAGTATTTCTATAAGCTATCATCTTTGAAAAAAAGCTTACTTTTCTATGGACAGTTTTTATCCAAAGATGGATGTCAGTACTTCAGCTTGATCCCATCCATTTCACTGTGTTCTATGCCACCTGTTTTTTAACTTATGTCTTCATCTAGACCAGGTTCTCTAATTTTTAACTTATTCATTAGTGGTAACCTGCAGGTCAGAGGGCTGTCAATGTACTGAACTGTTCAATCCAAGGGTGGTGTTAAAGCGTCACATCACAGGTTAACTCCACTCAGTTCATTGGAACTGCATGGTATGCTAGGCTGAAAAAGACTTATAGGTCATCTCTGGACCTAGCCAGAAAGAATGACATGATTAATCAGAAGTGTCTGCCTCAGAAGAGGAAGGACTGTGGTAACACTCTGGGAAAGCAATTCCCTCACACTGAAGACCTTACTCATGAAACTTTCTGTCTGAAACCCTCAAAATCCATTATTTTTTCCTTGCATCTTTCAACATAGGGAGAGTGTACCAAATGAATAAAACTGAAAGTGAGAATCTTGTTATAAAAATATTCATATATCCATGTGGCAAAAATTTGGACAGTATAAGATGAAAAGCAAAAGTTGCTCTCCTTTCTTCCTCCACATATGACTCCTATAAACTCTCTTTAAAGCAAACGTTAACCAGTTTTGCATACTTTTACAGAAAAATGCTGAAATAGGATTCAACTAAAAAACTTATTCATTGGGCATATTGCAAACTTCTGTGAGCTATAGAAATAAATAATACTGCTCCTGCCCTCAGGAAGCACACAATCTAGACGACAAAAATAACATGGTGTGGGGTGTGGAGGACAGCCAAGAGGGTGCAGGGAAGCAGCATTTGAGCTTGGATAAGTCTGAAGCCACTCCAGTGCTCATGTTGCTATGGCAATTCTGCCTTCACAGTCTAATGTGTTGACTTTAATGTAGAAAATTATATCTTTCTCTCCTCCATTTTCTGCCACAGGCGAATTAAGGTAGCCAAAACTATCTAACAGGAGGCTCTAAGCCTAAGAACACAGGACATCTGGGCAGTGGAGGTGGGAGGGAGGGCAGAGGGGAAGATATCCTTGGTCCCTTGGAGGTTATTTAACTCTCTATTTAGGGATAACTGTCTGAGGTATGAGGCCTCAGATTTAATATATGCTTGTGGAGTCTCTGGAATTCCTGTGGATGCTTCATTGAAAGTATCCCTCTACAGAACCCTCTCCTCCCATCATGTGGAATGTCCTCCTTTTTCCAGATCCAAATCGCTAAGATTTCTGTCAGATCCTGACAGTGACAATTGTGCTCACAGTCTGGGTCTTTCTGAGAAACCTGTAGGCCTTGGCATACCCAAATTTGTTCCTCTTCCAGACCAAGGAACCTCCAGTCTTCACTTCCTTAAATTAGCTGACTCTTGCTGGAGGAGAGTTAGTTGTGTAGCAAGGTCATACACTGTCATCATGAGAATCTTCATGCCTTTGTAAAGTTCAGAGGCATCATCACACATAAGTACCAGAAATTACAGTCAAGTTCAATCTCGGTCAAGTTCAGGTACTTTTTTCCTCTTTCTTCTTTCTGTTTAACCACATAACACATTTGAAGCTCTGACTTTTCAGAAGTCTCTTTAGACTTAAGGAACAGAAGGCCCCTTCTGTAAGCACTTGCAGAAGTCTAGTGTTGGTACATCTTCTGGTTCTGAAAAGGGCCACCTTTAATGCCATCTCCGTAAAGCCCAACAGGGAAGTTTACCCTACAACTGGACTGGAAGAAATATGTGGATGTGAGGGTTGGACCATAAGGAAGTCTGAGCACTGAATAATTGATGATTTTAAACTGTGGTGTTAGACAAGACCCTTGGGTTGCAAGATCATCAAACCAGTCAGTCTTGCTGCTGCTGCTTAATCACTTCAGTCATGTCCAACTCTATGTGACTCCATGGACTGCAGCCCATCAGGTTCCTCCAGACAAGAATACAGGAGTGGGTCACCCCCCTTTCAGGGGGATCTTCCCAACCCAGGGATGGAATCCAGGTATCCTGCATTGCAGGTAGATTCCTCACCACTGAGCAAGGGAAGCCATATATATATTTGAGACC
Source organism: Tragulus kanchil (assembly GCA_022376925.1). NCBI lineage: Eukaryota > Metazoa > Chordata > Mammalia > Artiodactyla > Tragulidae > Tragulus > Tragulus kanchil. The sequence goes on from JAIOJX010000025.1 coordinate 48,516,106, forward strand.
CAGGGGCCTATCAAAGGAGGCTCTAAGCCTAAGAACACAGGACATCTGGGCAGTGGAGGTGGGAGGGAGGGCAGAGGGGAAGATATCCTTGGTCCCTTGGAGGTTATTTAACTCTCTATTTAGGGATAACTGTCTGAGGTATGAGGCCTCAGATTTAATATATGCTTGTGGAGTCTCTGGAATTCCTGTGGATGCTTCATTGAAAGTATCCCTCTACAGAACCCTCTCCTCCCATCATGTGGAATGTCCTCCTTTTTCCAGATCCAAATCGCTAAGATTTCTGTCAGATCCTGACAGTGACAATTGTGCTCACAGTCTGGGTCTTTCTGAGAAACCTGTAGGCCTTGGCATACCCAAATTTGTTCCTCTTCCAGACCAAGGAACCTCCAGTCTTCACTTCCTTAAATTAGCTGACTCTTGCTGGAGGAGAGTTAGTTGTGTAGCAAGGTCATACACTGTCATCATGAGAATCTTCATGCCTTTGTAAAGTTCAGAGGCATCATCACACATAAGTACCAGAAATTACAGTCAAGTTCAATCTCGGTCAAGTTCAGGTACTTTTTTCCTCTTTCTTCTTTCTGTTTAACCACATAACACATTTGAAGCTCTGACTTTTCAGAAGTCTCTTTAGACTTAAGGAACAGAAGGCCCCTTCTGTAAGCACTTGCAGAAGTCTAGTGTTGGTACATCTTCTGGTTCTGAAAAGGGCCACCTTTAATGCCATCTCCGTAAAGCCCAACAGGGAAGTTTACCCTACAACTGGACTGGAAGAAATATGTGGATGTGAGGGTTGGACCATAAGGAAGTCTGAGCACTGAATAATTGATGATTTTAAACTGTGGTGTTAGACAAGACCCTTGGGTTGCAAGATCATCAAACCAGTCAGTCTTGCTGCTGCTGCTTAATCACTTCAGTCATGTCCAACTCTATGTGACTCCATGGACTGCAGCCCATCAGGTTCCTCCAGACAAGAATACAGGAGTGGGTCACCCCCCTTTCAGGGGGATCTTCCCAACCCAGGGATGGAATCCAGGTATCCTGCATTGCAGGTAGATTCCTCACCACTGAGCAAGGGAAGCCATATATATATTTGAGACCCCATGGTCTGTAGCTCATCAGGCTTCTCCATCCATGGAATTTTTCAGGCAAGAATACTGAAGTGGGTTGTCATTTCCTTCTCCAAGTCAATCCTAAAGGAAATCAATCCTAAATATTCATTGGAAGGACTGACGCTGAAGTTGAAGTTCCAATACTTTGGCCACCTGATGCAGAGTCAACTCATTGGAAAAGACCCTGTTGCTGAGAAAGACTGAAGGCAGGAGGAGAAACGAGTGACAGAGGATGCGAGGGTTGGATGGCATCACTGACTTAATGGACATGAGTTTGAGCAAACTGGGAGATGGCAAAGGACAGGGAAGCCTGGGTACTACAGTCCATGGGGTCGCAAAAAGTCAGATGCAACTTTGCCACTGAACAGCAAAAGGACATTTGGTTCATTAATTCATTAAGAATAAACACCACACAAGTTGAAAATTTCTCTGTCTTTGCCATAAGAACACGCAAAATCCTCATCAGTTCCTCAGTAATGGTCTAGTATAAATAAAATTCACAGTGTCTTCATTTTAAGTTCTATTTGCTTAGGGATTTTGTTAGCTCACCTATGTTGAAGTCTTCCTATGAGAATCAGTCAATATTGAGACAGAGATATGTATTTTATAGATATTCTACTCTGAAAACCCCCCTAAAGCTCCCACCATAAGGGAACTCCAGCTCCACTCATCTTTTTTTTCTAGATGAATGCTTCAAATGTGTAATACTTACTGTCCCTCTAGAGTAGATCTAGGGTCTTATTAAGGTGAAGAAGAAAGAATGTGTAATACTTACTGCATAAGGAAGTCTGAGCACTGAATAATTGATGATTTTAAACTGTGGTGTTAGACAAGACCCTTGGGTTGCAAGATCATCAAACCAGTCAGTCTTGCTGCTGCTGCTTAATCACTTCAGTCATGTCCAACTCTATGTGACTCCATGGACTGCAGCCCATCAGGTTCCTCCAGACAAGAATACAGGAGTGGGTCACCCCCCTTTCAGGGGGATCTTCCCAACCCAGGGATGGAATCCAGGTATCCTGCATTGCAGGTAGATTCCTCACCACTGAGCAAGGGAAGCCATATATATATTTGAGACCCCATGGTCTGTAGCTCATCAGGCTTCTCCATCCATGGAATTTTTCAGGCAAGAATACTGAAGTGGGTTGTCATTTCCTTCTCCAAGTCAATCCTAAAGGAAATCAATCCTAAATATTCATTGGAAGGACTGACGCTGAAGTTGAAGTTCCAATACTTTGGCCACCTGATGCAGAGTCAACTCATTGGAAAAGACCCTGTTGCTGAGAAAGACTGAAGGCAGGAGGAGAAACGAGTGACAGAGGATGCGAGGGTTGGATGGCATCACTGACTTAATGGACATGAGTTTGAGCAAACTGGGAGATGGCAAAGGACAGGGAAGCCTGGGTACTACAGTCCATGGGGTCGCAAAAAGTCAGATGCAACTTTGCCACTGAACAGCAAAAGGACATTTGGTTCATTAATTCATTAAGAATAAACACCACACAAGTTGAAAATTTCTCTGTCTTTGCCATAAGAACACGCAAAATCCTCATCAGTTCCTCAGTAATGGTCTAGTATAAATAAAATTCACAGTGTCTTCATTTTAAGTTCTATTTGCTTAGGGATTTTGTTAGCTCACCTATGTTGAAGTCTTCCTATGAGAATCAGTCAATATTGAGACAGAGATATGTATTTTATAGATATTCTACTCTGAAAACCCCCCTAAAGCTCCCACCATAAGGGAACTCCAGCTCCACTCATCTTTTTTTTCTAGATGAATGCTTCAAATGTGTAATACTTACTGTCCCTCTAGAGTAGATCTAGGGTCTTATTAAGGTGAAGAAGAAAGAAGTTTGCAAAATTAGAGCCCCGGGTACCCATTAGAGAATGCTTTATGTGCAGGGATAAGTCTTAAAGATGTGCCACACTCTTCACTGGCTCTCTATGTTTTCACATTATGTTACTGAGGCATTCCAGAAGGGATGGACTTAAATAAGGCTATAGGATCATGGCCCAAACTTGTATTCAACTGCCTTCTTATCTTACAGGCACCTCTATTTTGAATATTCACCTCTGGATTAATGGTCTTTTCCTACACCCTCAGATATGTTGTAATGCCTCAAGGCCTTCCCACATAATGTTTTAAACCTCCCTGTTTTCCTCTCAGTTGTGAGAAGACTTAAAATTCAGGTTTAAAGTCAGTTCCTAAGGAGGAGGTTGTCTGACGTTGCTGACTAAGCTAGATGATCTAGCTAAAGTTCTCAAAGCTTCATGTACATTTCCTGTATAGTCCACATCACAGTTTTCAACATATATTGTGTTATTATTTAATTAATGTCTGCTTTAAAAATTGACAGTAAAGTCTTTGAAGGCAAGGTCATATCTACCTAATTCAACAGATAATATTGGTTGTACAACTCAGTAATGGCTACAGTTCCTTCAGTTCTTTCTTTTTTTTGGTGACTTCTCTGTAGGGTTGACCCTATCTGTGACTCTTTCTGCTAACCCCTAGATGGCACTTGGTGTGGAGGTTGATATATGAAATTGAATTAAATGAATTGCTATGCAAACAAATAGATCTTAATCATTTTTTGCAAGTTTACAGAAGCTTAACTAACTAAACTATGTTTGGATGGATTGAAAACTGTTGACCTTTCTATAATCTTCCCAATGATTTCCATATACTTGCAGTCACTTTCTCTGATCTAGTCACATATTTGAATCTCATCTTATGAGAATCAGTCAATATTGAGACAGAGATATGTATTTTATAGATATTCTACTCTGAAAACCCCCCTAAAGCTCCCACCATAAGGGAACTCCAGCTCCACTCATCTTTTTTTTCTAGATGAATGCTTCAAATGTGTAATACTTACTGTCCCTCTAGAGTAGATCTAGGGTCTTATTAAGGTGAAGAAGAAAGAAGTTTGCAAAATTAGAGCCCCGGGTACCCATTAGAGAATGCTTTATGTGCAGGGATAAGTCTTAAAGATGTGCCACACTCTTCACTGGCTCTCTATGTTTTCACATTATGTTACTGAGGCATTCCAGAAGGGATGGACTTAAATAAGGCTATAGGATCATGGCCCAAACTTGTATTCAACTGCCTTCTTATCTTACAGGCACCTCTATTTTGAATATTCACCTCTGGATTAATGGTCTTTTCCTACACCCTCAGATATGTTGTAATGCCTCAAGGCCTTCCCACATAATGTTTTAAACCTCCCTGTTTTCCTCTCAGTTGTGAGAAGACTTAAAATTCAGGTTTAAAGTCAGTTCCTAAGGAGGAGGTTGTCTGACGTTGCTGACTAAGCTAGATGATCTAGCTAAAGTTCTCAAAGCTTCATGTACATTTCCTGTATAGTCCACATCACAGTTTTCAACATATATTGTGTTATTATTTAATTAATGTCTGCTTTAAAAATTGACAGTAAAGTCTTTGAAGGCAAGGTCATATCTACCTAATTCAACAGATAATATTGGTTGTACAACTCAGTAATGGCTACAGTTCCTTCAGTTCTTTCTTTTTTTTGGTGACTTCTCTGTAGGGTTGACCCTATCTGTGACTCTTTCTGCTAACCCCTAGATGGCACTTGGTGTGGAGGTTGATATATGAAATTGAATTAAATGAATTGCTATGCAAACAAATAGATCTTAATCATTTTTTGCAAGTTTACAGAAGCTTAACTAACTAAACTATGTTTGGATGGATTGAAAACTGTTGACCTTTCTATAATCTTCCCAATGATTTCCATATACTTGCAGTCACTTTCTCTGATCTAGTCACATATTTGAATCTCATCTTATGATGAACCAAATAGTTCTGTACCACATTTTCCATTCTGTACCTCATTTGGCCAAACTGCAAGCATGAAATACTGTTCAAAAGTGCAGTGGGGTGAAAATGCACCTGTGGATCCATGAAAATTTACAACCATGTCTACAGCATGATTCAAACTAAGTATATTACTCTATCAGATCACAGCATTATTTGAGTCAGTGCCATTTCTTTGACATTCAGTCTTATCCAGCATTACAAATTTCTTAAGGGAACAAACTGCTTAGTCTCTTTGTAGGCTATGAGCAAGAGGAAATCATCCTGAGCCTACATGAAATAGTATTATTTAAAGTCTAGTGAAAAAGACTGTCAATTCTTACATATTTATAAAGTTGACAATGATGCCAGTTGCAAGTTATGTCTGGTGAAGCATTGTATGCTACCTACAGCTTCTGAAATTTGGAATTTAGCCCAACCATATGCAAATTATTACAAATTAGAATTATCTCACTTAGGTTTCTTTTGTCTTAGTTTAATTGTAAAAGAAGTAACACAAATTTTTAAAGTAAAAGTTTTGCCATATTTGCATTTGTTTTTGTTAAACAATAAAAATATACATTAAAGATAAAGTTGAAATCCTATTTTACTTCCTCAAATTCCCCATTATGAACACTTTGTTTCTCTGAGTTAATCACTACCAGGAATTTGCAATGTATTTTTCCACTCCAGTTGAAATTGTCTTAAATACTTGTACATGGTATTGTTTTAAATGGATTTAAAATTCCACCTGATATGTTTCATATTATTCATTCTATTTTTCAACTTGCTTTTTACATTCTGCAGCATTCATTCATCCACCAAATATGTTGTTTGGGACTACAGTGTTCTGTGCACTTTCAGGTGCTAAGGTTAAAGGTTAATAAGAACTAACCTGCCCTTATGGAGTTTAAATGAATTGCTATGTATCTTAATCATTTTTGCAAGTTTACAGAAGCTTAACTAACTAAACTATGTTTGGATGGATTGAAAACTGTTGACCTTTCTATAATCTTCCCAATGATTTCCATATACTTGCAGTCACTTTCTCTGATCTAGTCACATATTTGAATCTCATCTTATGATGAACCAAATAGTTCTGTACCACATTTTCCATTCTGTACCTCATTTGGCCAAACTGCAAGCATGAAATACTGTTCAAAAGTGCAGTGGGGTGAAAATGCACCTGTGGATCCATGAAAATTTACAACCATGTCTACAGCATGATTCAAACTAAGTATATTACTCTATCAGATCACAGCATTATTTGAGTCAGTGCCATTTCTTTGACATTCAGTCTTATCCAGCATTACAAATTTCTTAAGGGAACAAACTGCTTAGTCTCTTTGTAGGCTATGAGCAAGAGGAAATCATCCTGAGCCTACATGAAATAGTATTATTTAAAGTCTAGTGAAAAAGACTGTCAATTCTTACATATTTATAAAGTTGACAATGATGCCAGTTGCAAGTTATGTCTGGTGAAGCATTGTATGCTACCTACAGCTTCTGAAATTTGGAATTTAGCCCAACCATATGCAAATTATTACAAATTAGAATTATCTCACTTAGGTTTCTTTTGTCTTAGTTTAATTGTAAAAGAAGTAACACAAATTTTTAAAGTAAAAGTTTTGCCATATTTGCATTTGTTTTTGTTAAACAATAAAAATATACATTAAAGATAAAGTTGAAATCCTATTTTACTTCCTCAAATTCCCCATTATGAACACTTTGTTTCTCTGAGTTAATCACTACCAGGAATTTGCAATGTATTTTTCCACTCCAGTTGAAATTGTCTTAAATACTTGTACATGGTATTGTTTTAAATGGATTTAAAATTCCACCTGATATGTTTCATATTATTCATTCTATTTTTCAACTTGCTTTTTACATTCTGCAGCATTCATTCATCCACCAAATATGTTGTTTGGGACTACAGTGTTCTGTGCACTTTCAGGTGCTAAGGTTAAAGGTTAATAAGAACTAACCTGCCCTTATGGAGTTTATGTATTAATTGTAAAGAGTCAAATAAATGAAGTAAAATATGTACTATGTCAGATGGTGATAATGGTATGGGAAAGAAAGGAAAAGGGAATGCAGAGGGATAGAGTTAGGGGTCTGGGCAAATGAGGCGAGTCCTGAGGATGTCAAGGGCTGTAGGAACAGAGAAGCTGAGCATTGCTTGGAAGTGAAAAACTGGGAAGGAGACTCACCCAGAGAACATAGGGCTCTGAGGTTTCCTCCTGACTACACCAAAGGGAGGTGTTATTAAGATCTATCTGTTGATATGTATGAACCTTGTTCATAGCTTTGAACTATGGTACAACATTCCATCTCAAAGATAAACCACAATTTATTTATTTCTTAATAGATAACCATTTGGCTGTTTCCATCTCTTTGTTTCTATTGTAGCACCGCTCTGAAGATTCTTGTCTACTTTTTCTTGTATTCATGTTCAAGACTTTCCTCAGGCCTAGAAGTGCAATGGCTGGTATTTGCTGGTATTTTTGCCATGCTTACTTTCAGTTTGATCTACACTGCTAAATCCTTCCCCAATATACTTATTCACATTCTCCTAGTCATGCATGAGTTAACATATACAAGCACAGGCAGTAGTTTCCTTACAGTCTTACCACCACTAAACAAGGTCACACAGTGTAATTTTTGAGCTTCAAATGGGTACACAATAGGAGGTTGTTGCTTGAATTTGGTTTCTCTAAGTACTAATGAAGTTAAGTATTTTTTATTATTTATTGGCCATTATGAACACTTTGTTTCTCTGAGTTAATCACTACCAGGAATTTGCAATGTATTTTTCCACTCCAGTTGAAATTGTCTTAAATACTTGTACATGGTATTGTTTTAAATGGATTTAAAATTCCACCTGATATGTTTCATATTATTCATTCTATTTTTCAACTTGCTTTTTACATTCTGCAGCATTCATTCATCCACCAAATATGTTGTTTGGGACTACAGTGTTCTGTGCACTTTCAGGTGCTAAGGTTAAAGGTTAATAAGAACTAACCTGCCCTTATGGAGTTTATGTATTAATTGTAAAGAGTCAAATAAATGAAGTAAAATATGTACTATGTCAGATGGTGATAATGGTATGGGAAAGAAAGGAAAAGGGAATGCAGAGGGATAGAGTTAGGGGTCTGGGCAAATGAGGCGAGTCCTGAGGATGTCAAGGGCTGTAGGAACAGAGAAGCTGAGCATTGCTTGGAAGTGAAAAACTGGGAAGGAGACTCACCCAGAGAACATAGGGCTCTGAGGTTTCCTCCTGACTACACCAAAGGGAGGTGTTATTAAGATCTATCTGTTGATATGTATGAACCTTGTTCATAGCTTTGAACTATGGTACAACATTCCATCTCAAAGATAAACCACAATTTATTTATTTCTTAATAGATAACCATTTGGCTGTTTCCATCTCTTTGTTTCTATTGTAGCACCGCTCTGAAGATTCTTGTCTACTTTTTCTTGTATTCATGTTCAAGACTTTCCTCAGGCCTAGAAGTGCAATGGCTGGTATTTGCTGGTATTTTTGCCATGCTTACTTTCAGTTTGATCTACACTGCTAAATCCTTCCCCAATATACTTATTCACATTCTCCTAGTCATGCATGAGTTAACATATACAAGCACAGGCAGTAGTTTCCTTACAGTCTTACCACCACTAAACAAGGTCACACAGTGTAATTTTTGAGCTTCAAATGGGTACACAATAGGAGGTTGTTGCTTGAATTTGGTTTCTCTAAGTACTAATGAAGTTAAGTATTTTTTATTATTTATTGGCCATTACACTAATTGTTGCAGAAATTACCTTTCATATGTTTGCTTATTTGTATCCATATTGTTTGTCTTCTGAATGATTTGCATCATTTTTTATATATCCTGGGTATGAAATCTTTTAATACACTCTGCACACTTCTCCAAGATTGTTCACAATTCCTTATTTTTATTTACTTTGTTCTTAATTATATCCAGATTTTAATTTTTTATATAGTCAATCCACTATATTTATTTTATAGTTAGAATTTTCAGTGTCTTAAGAAACTCTTTAGGACTTCCCTGGTGGCCCAGTGGGTAAGGATACCACCTTGCAGCCCAAGGGACACCGGTTTGATCCCTGGGCTGGGAAGATCCCATGTGCTGCAGAGCAGCTGGACCAATGTGTCTTACTGCTGAGCTAGAGTTCTGGAGCACATGCTCCCAGAGCTGGTGCTCTGTGACAAGCAAGGCCACTGCGATGGGAGGCCCACACAGGCCAAAGAACAAAGATGGATGAAAATAAATAAATGAAAGACCAATAAAAGAGGCCAAAAACAAACAAACAAACAAAAAAAGAAGAAATTCTTTAATATCCTTCAATTTCACAAATATTCTTATTTAGCTAGCTTGCATCTCTCTGTCATTCAAGAGAGCTTAGCAGATTACACTGGAGGACTGCAATCACCGATGACTATAATGTCCTTGTTTACTAATATGGCGAGAAATACTCCATTTTTCATTGCTAATTTCCATTTCAGAATCAGTTTTCCAGAGAATCCAATCTGTGGCAATTGGCACAAGAAGTGGTCCTAATAAACAGATTTTAAAATGGATTTTGGAGCTAAATCACCCACTACCTCACTGGCAATGATGCTGCATATCATAGATGAAACAAAAATATACTTTGACTGCCTAGTGACTTTTAAAACTTTCACTGGAGGAAATTAAGATGGCATACAGCTAGAATAAAATGCACTGGTGGGTGTAATATGTCAAGTCATTGAGAGGATCAGAAGTAATAAAGATTTTTTTTTTTTTAGTAGTAATAGTAAAGATTTATAAGAAGTTTGGAATTGGACAGTGTTGAGAATTTAGCTAAACTACTTCACAATATTGTTGACTCAGCATGCCTTTTGTGTGGCCAAGATGGCTGTAGGAGCTTTAAACCTGAACTGACACTACCCCTTCCCATGAGTTCCTGCCCTACATAATAGCTCACAGAGTCACAAATAAATGCAAGTTCCTAATATGAGTCTTTGTGATAACCATTCTCTACTTAAGCCTTTGTGATAACCATTGTCTCTTTATGCCCAGGTCCTTCCACTTGCATCTGCCTTAGATAATAACCTCAAGATACCTACCAAAATCCCGACTGGTTTTGGTTCAAATTGACCTATCGTGATTTATCTTGAGAACTCCAAGCCAATCTGTCAATAGACCCTAGTAAATGCATGTGCTTCTGCCACCGCTATTCCACTGCCTGTGCCCTGCTTTGGCATTGCTGATGCTGTGCTCCACCTCCAGGACTCATGAATAATAGGCTTCTCCATTTCACTTTTCCTTGCAATCCTTTTAAAATCCTGGCTCATCATCCCATATACCTCTGTGTTCTACTTAACAAATGTTAGTTTATCAAAATTGCAACACATAGCTGTTGCTGAAGACTTTTGATGCATTAGAAAATGACAAAGAAAAGTTGAAGACAATCACCAATTTCTGGCTTTGTGGTAGCCAGAGGATATCCTTGGTAAAATATAAAGAGATTCTCACCTTTTGCCATTGGAGAGCAGGCCCACAGTTTATACATAAGAATAGTGAATCTCCAGAGAACAAGATGGTGGAGGAGTAGGTGGACATGGAGTGCATCTCTCTCAATGGATACATCAGAGATATACCTTCATGCACAGAAGTGGTTGGAGGATACCAGAAGAGAGCAGGCAGGAGTACCCAACCACTGGACAAGAATATACAGAACCATGCAAAAGCCAGTAGGGCAGAGAAAGTAGAGGTGGAAAGAGAAGATTTAGTAGGACTGGCCCTGCCCTTGGCAGGTGGGGGAACTCAAGAAGGTGTCCGATCCCACTTCAGGCCAATTGTTTCAGACAGAGGAGAAACATTTGAGACTGAGAGTGAAGCAGCTAATTTGTGACAGTTTGAATGGAATGAGAATCACACAAGATAGTCTCTCCTGCAGGCATATCTACCTCATATAGGGACGTGGGTCCTCTGGAAGGCACAGGGGTGGGAGCTGGAGCATGGGGATTGTGGAGCAATCCTAGAGCAAGGTCAGCTGTTGACTGCTGGGAGGAAATTGGGGTGAGAAATGCCTTTGGAGGAAAACCAGGCAGCCATGGAGGCAAGGCCATGTTACTGAGTCTGGGGGGTTTCCCCCCACAAAATAGAGAGGCTGGCCCTTCGAGTGCCTGTACCAAAATCCCGACTGGTTTTGGTTCAAATTGACCTATCGTGATTTATCTTGAGAACTCCAAGCCAATCTGTCAATAGACCCTAGTAAATGCATGTGCTTCTGCCACCGCTATTCCACTGCCTGTGCCCTGCTTTGGCATTGCTGATGCTGTGCTCCACCTCCAGGACTCATGAATAATAGGCTTCTCCATTTCACTTTTCCTTGCAATCCTTTTAAAATCCTGGCTCATCATCCCATATACCTCTGTGTTCTACTTAACAAATGTTAGTTTATCAAAATTGCAACACATAGCTGTTGCTGAAGACTTTTGATGCATTAGAAAATGACAAAGAAAAGTTGAAGACAATCACCAATTTCTGGCTTTGTGGTAGCCAGAGGATATCCTTGGTAAAATATAAAGAGATTCTCACCTTTTGCCATTGGAGAGCAGGCCCACAGTTTATACATAAGAATAGTGAATCTCCAGAGAACAAGATGGTGGAGGAGTAGGTGGACATGGAGTGCATCTCTCTCAATGGATACATCAGAGATATACCTTCATGCACAGAAGTGGTTGGAGGATACCAGAAGAGAGCAGGCAGGAGTACCCAACCACTGGACAAGAATATACAGAACCATGCAAAAGCCAGTAGGGCAGAGAAAGTAGAGGTGGAAAGAGAAGATTTAGTAGGACTGGCCCTGCCCTTGGCAGGTGGGGGAACTCAAGAAGGTGTCCGATCCCACTTCAGGCCAATTGTTTCAGACAGAGGAGAAACATTTGAGACTGAGAGTGAAGCAGCTAATTTGTGACAGTTTGAATGGAATGAGAATCACACAAGATAGTCTCTCCTGCAGGCATATCTACCTCATATAGGGACGTGGGTCCTCTGGAAGGCACAGGGGTGGGAGCTGGAGCATGGGGATTGTGGAGCAATCCTAGGGCAAGGTCTGCTATTGACTGCAGGAGACAGCCCAAGGCGATGTGAGGGAGGAGACTGGGGGGGGGGGGGGCGGGAAATGCCTTTGGAGGAAAACCAGGCAGCCATGGAGACAAGGCCATGTTACTGAGTCATGCATAGGAGGTGCAGCCATCACTATAGCCTCTCTTTCCAAACACACCAACACTGACAGCTGAACAATAGAGAGGCTGGCCCTTCGAGTGCCTGACACACTGAAAAACACAGAACTCCATCCAAGAGAGCCCTTTTAGTTCCTGTTGTGCCAAACAGCAAAGTAGGACCCCAGCCAGGGGAGCACTTTTGGTACCTGTACAGGCAGAGCAACAGAAAAGGACCAGCCAGAGGCCTTCTGATCACCAGTTGCCAGAGGCTAGAAAAAGACACTGATAGGCCCATAGCTCCTGAGGCTGAGGTAGTTTGTGTCCTGGCACCATTGGTGCTGACAGGGTCCTTGAAAACCAAGCTGCGGCATCTCCTTCACCTCATTCCTCACTAGTGCAGAGCTGGCACAGGCAAGAAAAGCAATTATAGTGCTATATCTTCTGTGACAATAGCTGCTAGTTCTCCTGAGTAGCCAACACTGCCGGGGTCCCTGCGATCCAAGAAACCACACTACCTCCATGAATGATCCCCACTGGGATAGAGCTGCCAGAGCCTAGAAAAAGTCTTGCATTTGTGCACATAGAGACACTTCAGTAGTGTCAGCCTCTGTGAACCTTTTGACTGTGGCCTGCTAGGCTTCTCTGTCCAGGGGACTCTACAAGTAGGAAATCTGGGGTGGGTTGCCATTCCCTTATAGAGCATCACATTTCCAGCTACCCTAGTCACCAGTTACCCTGAATACCTAGTTCTGCCAGAGTCCCTGCCACTTAAGCAGCTGTACTACCTCCACACCTGGTCTTCACTAGGGCAGATTCAGGTTCTATAGGGCAGTCTCAGAAGCAACCCTTTTGTCCCTTTTAATCACACAAGATAGTCTCTCCTGCAGGCATATCTACCTCATATAGGGACGTGGGTCCTCTGGAAGGCACAGGGGTGGGAGCTGGAGCATGGGGATTGTGGAGCAATCCTAGGGCAAGGTCTGCTATTGACTGCAGGAGACAGCCCAAGGCGATGTGAGGGAGGAGACTGGGGGGGGGGGGTGGCGGGAAATGCCTTTGGAGGAAAACCAGGCAGCCATGGAGACAAGGCCATGTTACTGAGTCATGCATAGGAGGTGCAGCCATCACTATAGCCTCTCTTTCCAAACACACCAACACTGACAGCTGAACAATAGAGAGGCTGGCCCTTCGAGTGCCTGACACACTGAAAAACACAGAACTCCATCCAAGAGAGCCCTTTTAGTTCCTGTTGTGCCAAACAGCAAAGTAGGACCCCAGCCAGGGGAGCACTTTTGGTACCTGTACAGGCAGAGCAACAGAAAAGGACCAGCCAGAGGCCTTCTGATCACCAGTTGCCAGAGGCTAGAAAAAGACACTGATAGGCCCATAGCTCCTGAGGCTGAGGTAGTTTGTGTCCTGGCACCATTGGTGCTGACAGGGTCCTTGAAAACCAAGCTGCGGCATCTCCTTCACCTCATTCCTCACTAGTGCAGAGCTGGCACAGGCAAGAAAAGCAATTATAGTGCTATATCTTCTGTGACAATAGCTGCTAGTTCTCCTGAGTAGCCAACACTGCCGGGGTCCCTGCGATCCAAGAAACCACACTACCTCCATGAATGATCCCCACTGGGATAGAGCTGCCAGAGCCTAGAAAAAGTCTTGCATTTGTGCACATAGAGACACTTCAGTAGTGTCAGCCTCTGTGAACCTTTTGACTGTGGCCTGCTAGGCTTCTCTGTCCAGGGGACTCTACAAGTAGGAAATCTGGGGTGGGTTGCCATTCCCTTATAGAGCATCACATTTCCAGCTACCCTAGTCACCAGTTACCCTGAATACCTAGTTCTGCCAGAGTCCCTGCCACTTAAGCAGCTGTACTACCTCCACACCTGGTCTTCACTAGGGCAGATTCAGGTTCTATAGGGCAGTCTCAGAAGCAAACCCTGGTGGTCCACTCATATGAGAAAAAATCAAAATTGAAATGCAAGGGCAATGTGACTACAGAAGAGGACAGAAAACCTTTAATTTTGCATGATTTTTTGTGACAGTTGTTAAAGGTGCCCTTTTGTTTTTCATTTTTTGTGTATATGTTTTAATACCATCTACTGCTATAACAAACCATCTCCATTCTCCAGTCAGAGATAAAACCCTGGGACTTTGATGTGGGAGCACAGATACCACGCCTACATGATCAGAGAGTTCCTAGCACAGTGGAACCCCCAGAAAGGCAAGCACTTGTATACAAGTCCTGGCATCACCCAACCGCCTGTAGCACTCTGTGCAGGATACCTCTTTTAAACAACAAACAAACCCAATCATTAGCAGACAGGATTGCTACCTAACTCAATCCTGCCCATCAAAGGGAAGAAAAAGGAAAAAGACCTGCTCCAACACCATACACGAAGCGTACACAAACCAACGGAGCAACATTGCGAGGGCAGAAACCAAAAGGAAGCATAAATTCAGTCTTGAAGCCTGGGAAATGGAGAACTCAAACATAATAAGTTAAAAAATTAATAATAATAATGAAAAGGCAGAGAAATACTGCAAAACTGAAGTAACAACCTATAAATACACAGTACAAACAAATGAAGAGGAATTAGTCAAACTATCTGAAAGTGAATTCAGAATAATGTTAGTAGATTCAAAACCTCAAAAAAAGAATGGGGCAAATGCAAGAATCAATTAACACATTGAACAAAGACCTAGAAGAAATTCAGAATAAGCAAACAGAAACAAACAACTAAATTGCCGAACTTAAAAATATTCTAGAAAGAATCAAGTGACAGAAGGACAGATACATGAGCTGGAAGATAGAATGGTGGAAATAACTACTGAAGAATAGAATAAAATACAAGGAAGGAAAAAAAAAATGAGGATAGTCTCAGAGACCTCTAGGATAATATCAAACACAATAGCATTCGAATTATAGGGGTTCCAGAAGAAGAAGGAGAAAAGAAATGGTAACAAAAGGTATGAGAAACTATTTGAAGAGATTATAGTTGAAAACTTCTACACCATGGGAAAGGAAATAGTGGATCAAGTCCAAGAAGCACACAGCACCTCATACAGGATAAACCTTAGGAGAAACATGATAAGACACATATTAATTAAACTAACAAAGATTAAACACAACAAATAAATATTAAAAGCAGCAAGGGGAAATCAATAAGTAACATAAAAGAGAAACCTCATACGTTTAACAGCTGATCTTTCAGTAGAACCTCTGCAGGCTTGAAGAGAATGACAGGACATATTGAAAGCACTGAAATGGAAAAATCTACACCCAAATTACTCTACCCAGCAAAGATCTCATTCAAAATTGACGGAGTCATCAAAAGTTTTACAGACAAGCAAAAATTAAGAGAAAATAGTACCACCAAACCAGACTTATGACTAATGTTAAAGGGATTATATACTAAGAAAATACAGGAGAAGAAAAAGACCTATAAAAGCAAACCCCAAACAATTAAGAATAGGAACATATACATCAATAATCACTTTAAATGTAAATGGGTAGAATGCTTCAGCCAAAAGACACAGACTGGCTGAATGGATACAAAAATAAGACAAATACATATGCTGTTAATGAGAAACCAACTTGAAGCCTAAAGACACATACAGATTAAAAGTGTGATGATGGAAAAATATATTCCATGCAAATGGTAATCAAAACAAACCTGGAGCAGCAATCCTCATATCAGACAAAATAGACCATAAAATAGATTATAAGAGATAAGAAAGGACACTACATAATGTTCAAGGGATCTATCCAAAAGGAAGACATAACAATTATAAATATCTATGTACCCAACATAGGAGCACCCCAACACATAAGGCAAACACTAACAGACATAAAAGGAGAAATTGACAGTAACACAATAATAGTAGGAGTCTTTAACGCCTCCATTACACCAATGGGCAGATTATCAAAACAGAAAATTAATAAGTTAACATATCCTTAAATTACACATTACAGTAGATGGATCTCAATGATAGCCTCAGGGCATTCTATCCAAATGCAGAAGAATACACTTTCTTCTCACACATGGAACATTCTCCAGTATAGACCATTATCTTGGAACACAAATACAACCACAGTAAATTTAAGAATATTGAAATCATGTCAGTCATCTTTTCTGACCACAAATCTATAAGACTAGATATCAATTGCAAGAAAAAAACTGTAAAAACATGAACATATGGACATTAAAAAATATGTTTCTAAATAATGAACAGGTTACTGAAGAATTCAAAGGTAAATAAAGAAAAAAACTCTAGAAACAAATGACAATGAAAAAACAACTCAAAACCTATGGGATTTAGAAAAAGCAGTTCTAAGAGGGAAATTTATAGCTATACAGTCCTATGTCTAGAAAGACGAATGCATTGAGTAGACAATATAACTATACTTAAGACAACTACAGAAGAAATGCCAAAAAAAGGTCAGCAAAAAATGACTTCATAAAGATTAGAGCAGAAATAAATGAAAAGGAAATGAAAGAAACAATAGTAAAGAATAATAAATCTAAAAGTTGGTTCTTTGAATAGATAAATAAAACTGACAAACTTTTAGTCAGACACACTAAGAAAAAAGAAAGAATCAAATAAACAAAATTAGAAATGAAAAGGGAGAGTTTACAACAGACAATGCAGAAATAAAAAGGATTATATGAGATTATTATGAGAAACTATGCTGCAATAAAATGGACAACCTGAAAGAAATGGACAGATTCTGAGAAAAGTTCTAATCCCAAGTCTGAATCGGGAAGAAACAGAAACTATGAACAATACAATTACAAGCATTGAAATCAAAACTGTGATCAAAAGTCTACCAAAAAACAAAAGCCTAGGGACAGATGGCTTTACAGGTGAATTCTACCAAATATTTAGAGAAGAACTAATGCCTATCCTTCTAAAACTCCTTCAAAAAATTGCACAGGAAGGAACACTTTCAAACACATTCTACAAGGCCACCATCACCCTGATAAGAAAACCAGGCAAAGGCAATACAAAAACAGAAAATTACAGGACACTATCACTGATGAACATAGATGCGAATAGCCTCAACAAAGCTCTAGCAAACAGAATTCAATAGCACACTAAAAAACTCATACACTATCATCAAGTTGGGTTGATTTCAGGCATGCAAGGGTTCTTCATTATCTACAAAACAATGAATGTGGTGTACCATATGAGCAAATTGAAAGAAAAAGGTCACATGATAATCTCAATAGATGCAGCAAAAGCATCTGACAAAATCTAGCACTCATTTATGATAAAGAAAATGGCTATAGAAGAAGCCTACCTCAGCGTAGCTAAAGCCATATATTACAAGCCCACAGCAAGCATTATTTTCAATGGTGAAAAACTGAAATCATTCCATCCAAGATCAAGAACAAGACAGGGGTATCCACTCTCACCACTATTATTTGACATATTCTTGGAAGTTCTATGTACAGCAATTAGAGAAGAGAAAAATAAAAGAAATCCAGATTAGAAAAGAAGAAACTCTCATTGTTTGGAGATGGCATGATTCTATACATAGAAAACCCTAAAGATATTATCAGAAAATTTCTAGACCTAATCAGTGAATTTAGCAAAGTCACAGGATACAAAATAAATATACAGAAATCACTCACCTTCCTATATACTAACAATGACAAAATCAGAAAGAGAAATCAAGGAAGCAATCCTGTTCACTATTGCAAGAAAAAGAATAAACTTACATAAGGAGACAAAAGAACTGTATACAGAAAATTATAAGACACTGATGAAAGAAATTATAGAAGACATAAACATATGGAGAGATATTCCATGTTCCTGGGTTGGAAGAATGAGTATCATGAAAATGACTATACTACCAAATGTAATCTACAGATTCAATGTGGTCCCTGTCAAATTACCAATGGCATGTTTCACAAAATTAGGCCAAAAAATATCACATTTCATATGAAAACAAAAAGGGCCACAAATAGCCAAAGCAGTCTTGCAAAAGAAGAGTGGAGCTGGAGAAGTCAACTTCCTGACTTCAGACTATACTACAAAGCGACAGTCATCAAGACAGTATGTAACTGGCACAAAAACAGAAATATAGACCAATAGAATAAGATAGAGAGCTCAGAGATAAACCCCCACACTTATGCATACCTTATTTTTGACAAAGGAGGCAAGAATACACAATGGGGCAAAGATGGCCTCTTCAATAAGTAGTGCTGGAAAACTGGACAGCTACATGTAAAAGAATGAAGTTGGACTACTTCCTAACACTATACACAAAGACAAACTTGATGGAGAAGGGAATGGCAACCCACTCCAGTATTCTTGCCTGGAAAAGCATCTGACAAATGAAAGATAAAGAAAATGGCTATAGAAGAAGCCTACCTCAGCGTAGCTAAAGCCATATATTACAAGCCCACAGCAAGCATTATTTTCAATGGTGAAAAACTGAAATCATTCCATCCAAGATCAAGAACAAGACAGGTGTATCCACTCTCACCACTATTATTTGACATATTCTTGGAAGTTCTATGTACAGCAATTAGAGAAGAGAAAAATAAAAGAAATCCAGATTAGAAAAGAAGAAACTCTCATTGTTTGGAGATGGCATGATTCTATACATAGAAAACCCTAAAGATATTATCAGAAAATTTCTAGACCTAATCAGTGAATTTAGCAAAGTCACAGGATACAAAATAAATATACAGAAATCACTCACCTTCCTATATACTAACAATGACAAAATCAGAAAGAGAAATCAAGGAAGCAATCCTGTTCACTATTGCAAGAAAAAGAATAAACTTACATAAGGAGACAAAAGAACTGTATACAGAAAATTATAAGACACTGATGAAAGAAATTATAGAAGACATAAACATATGGAGAGATATTCCATGTTCCTGGGTTGGAAGAATGAGTATCATGAAAATGACTATACTACCAAATGTAATCTACAGATTCAATGTGGTCCCTGTCAAATTACCAATGGCATGTTTCACAAAATTAGGCCAAAAAATATCACATTTCATATGAAAACAAAAAGGGCCACAAATAGCCAAAGCAGTCTTGCAAAAGAAGAGTGGAGCTGGAGAAGTCAACTTCCTGACTTCAGACTATACTACAAAGCGACAGTCATCAAGACAGTATGTAACTGGCACAAAAACAGAAATATAGACCAATAGAATAAGATAGAGAGCTCAGAGATAAACCCCCACACTTATGCATACCTTATTTTTGACAAAGGAGGCAAGAATACGCAATGGGGCAAAGATGGCCTCTTCAATAAGTAGTGCTGGAAAACTGGACAGCTACATGTAAAAGAATGAAGTTGGACTACTTCCTAACACTATACACAAAGACAAACTTGATGGAGAAGGGAATGGCAACCCACTCCAGTATTCTTGCCTGGAAAATCTCATGGGACTGAGGATCCTGGTGGACGGACTATCATTCATGGGGTTGCAAAAATTTGGACACAACTTAGCAGCTAAATGACTACAACAGTTAGAAAGAAAAAAATAGATAAACTTGAAATGTATTAAAGACCTAAATGTAAGACCAGAAGCTATGAATCTCTTAGAGGAAAACTTAGAACACTTGAGGACATAAATCAAAGCAATATTCTCTATGACCCACCTCCTGGAGTAATGGAAATAAAAAGAAAAATAAACAAGTGAGAACTATTTAAAGTTAAGAGTTTTTTCACAGCAAGGAAACTATGAACAAGGTAAAAAGACAGCCATCAGAATGGGAGAAAATAATCACAAATGAAACAACTGAAAAAGGATTAATTTCTAAAATACGCAAACAGCTCAGACAACGCAATATATGCATATATAAATAACCCAGTCAACAAGTGGGGAAATAAAAAATTAAACAGACCTCTCTCCAAAGAAGACATGCAGATGGACAACAAACACATGGGAAAATGCTCAACATCACTCATTGTTAGAGAAATGAAAATCAAAACTGCAATGAGATGTCATCTCACACTTGTCAGAATGGCCATCACCAAAAAATCCCAAAACAATGAATGCTGGATAGGGTGTGAAGAAAAGGGAACCCTCTTGCACTGTTTGAGGGAATGTAAATTGATGCAGCCACTATGGAAGACAGTATGGAGATTCCTTAAAAAGCTAGGAATAAAACCACCATATGTTCCAGCAGTCCTACTACTAGGGATATACCCTGAGTAAGCCAAAATTGAAAAAGACACATGTACCCCATTGTTCATTCCAGCACTTTTTGCAATAGCTAGAACATGGAAGCAACCTAAATGTCCATCAACAGATGAATGGATAAAGAAGCTGTGGTACACATATACAATGGAATATTACTCAACCATATAAAGGAATGTGTTTGTGTCAGTTCTAATGAGGTGAATGAACCTAGAGTCTACTATACAGAGCAAAGTATGTCAAAAAGAGAATGATAAATATAATATACTAATGTATATATATGGAATTTAGAAAGATGGTAGTGAGAAATAGAGAAACAGACATAGAGAACAGACTTATGGAAATAGGGGGCGGAGAGAGTGAGATGTATAGAAAGAGTAACATGGCAACTTACATTGCCATATGTGAAAAAGATGTCAAATGGGAAGTTGCTGTAAGACTCAGGGAAGTCAAACAGGGGCCCTGTAACAACCTGGAGGGGTGGGATGGGAATGGAGGGGAAGTTCAAGTGGGAGATGACATATGTATACCTATGGCTGATTCATGTTGATGTTTGTCAGCAAACAATAAAGCTAGCTGTAAAACAATTATCTTTCAATTAACATTTAAAAAAAAGAATAGTGAAGCTCAAAAAAAATTGAATTCTTAGGCCTGAAAATCCTGCTAAACCAAATTCAGGGGAGTATTTGGGAAGATGGGTCTCTAAGACTTGGGTTAATGCAGTCAGAAATCTAATCCTTAGATTCTCCTGAACAGTTCAGACTTAAATAATTCACCCCTTGTTGCTAGTCTAGTACTTCCTATTTATATTAAGATTATGTGGAGGCCTTTTCATCTAAAGACAACAATTGCCCTCCTTAAGATCTCCCTGGATCCTCATCCTTTGACTATCATATCAATCGCTAGGGTTAAATCATATCATGATCTGGCCATGGAAGTACTGAGACTGCTGAAGGAAGGACAGGACCACACCTGAGATCTATAAGATCAACATATTCCAACAGGAGATGGAAATTTGTGTTTTGTACTATAATATCTTTATGGTTCTAGATTAAAGAATATGTAATATAAGGTCAGATAAGGGAGAGTTAGGTGTAACTGGAAGACAGTATGGAGTTTCCCTTTAAAAAAGCTAGGAATAAAACCACCATATGTTCCAGCAGTCCTACTACTAGGATATACCCTGAGTAAGCCAAAATTGAAAAGACACATGTACCCCATTGTTCATTCCAGCACTTTTTGCAATAGCTAGAACATGGAAGCAACCTAAATGTCCATCAACAGATGAATGGATAAAGAAGCTGTGGTACACATATACAATGGAATATTACTCAACCATATAAAGGAATGTGTTTGTGTCAGTTCTAATGAGGTGAATGAACCTAGAGTCTACTATACAGAGCAAAGTATGTCAAAAAGAGAATGATAAATATAATATACTAATGTATATATATGGAATTTAGAAAGATGGTAGTGAGAAATAGAGAAACAGACATAGAGAACAGACTTATGGAAATAGGGGGCGGAGAGAGTGAGATGTATAGAAAGAGTAACATGGCAACTTACATTGCCATATGTGAAAAAGATGTCAAATGGGAAGTTGCTGTAAGACTCAGGGAAGTCAAACAGGGGCCCTGTAACAACCTGGAGGGGTGGGATGGGAATGGAGGGAAGTTCAAGTGGGAGATGACATATGTATACCTATGGCTGATTCATGTTGATGTTTGTCAGCAAACAATAAAGCTAGCTGTAAAACAATTATCTTTCAATTAACATTTAAAAAAAAGAATAGTGAAGCTCAAAAAAAATTGAATTCTTAGGCCTGAAAATCCTGCTAAACCAAATTCAGGGGAGTATTTGGGAAGATGGGTCTCTAAGACTTGGGTTAATGCAGTCAGAAATCTAATCCTTAGATTCTCCTGAACAGTTCAGACTTAAATAATTCACCCCTTGTTGCTAGTCTAGTACTTCCTATTTATATTAAGATTATGTGGAGGCCTTTTCATCTAAAGACAACAATTGCCCTCCTTAAGATCTCCCTGGATCCTCATCCTTTGACTATCATATCAATCGCTAGGGTTAAATCATATCATGATCTGGCCATGGAAGTACTGAGACTGCTGAAGGAAGGACAGGACCACACCTGAGATCTATAAGATCAACATATTCCAACAGGAGATGGAAATTTGTGTTTTGTACTATAATATCTTTATGGTTCTAGATTAAAGAATATGTAATATAAGGTCAGATAAGGGAGAGTTAGGTGTAACTAACATGTCAGCTTCAGACAATCCCCTTAAGTATGGGACATTATGCTCTAAGATATGGTGTAATCAAGCAGAACCCTATAAGACCTTCTCAGAATATACCTGCACCCATGTCCTCAACCTGCCTTCTGTCTTTTGGAACAAGAAGATTGATGATGCTGTCTCAACTAGCTCAGTGCCAATCATTTAGAAGAATGTCCATGAACTTATCATGCCCTGCTCCCTGAACACTGTAAGACTCCTCACTACCTGCTCCAGGATGGGTCACAGTCTTGAGAACATTAGCCTGCGGTTATCTCCTTTGGCTGAGAAGGCAATAAAGCTATTTTTTTCTGTATCACCCAAACTCTGTTTCCAAGTTTCCATTCAGCACTGGTGAACAGAGGCTGAGTTTTAGCAACAATGTTATATTAACTAAATCCGTGAATAGAGTACTCATTATTGTTAACAGAGAAAATATATGCTCTAGAAATCCAGCCTTAAATGTATGAACAACCTCTTGCCTTCCCTGTAACAGTCCACTTACACAATTTGGGCTTTTGTTCCTGGATCTCTAGGCTCTTCAGGCTAAACATCTTATTTCACAAAGAGAGAATACTTCTACCAGGGCATACAGCAAAAGTGCATTAGACTTTAAGGTGTGTGTGATATCTGATTATCTGGGTTTTATACTGTGAGGTATATAAAGGTAGGTAAAATAAAAGACATTTAGGTGTGCAGTCATCTATCCTAATCCAAGTTCAGACTTAAATAATTCACCTTGTTGCTAGTCTAGTACTTCCTATTTATATTAAGATTATGTGGAGGCCTTTTCATCTAAAGACAACAATTGCCCTCCTTAAGATCTCCCTGGATCCTCATCCTTTGACTATCATATCAATCGCTAGGGTTAAATCATATCATGATCTGGCCATGGAAGTACTGAGACTGCTGAAGGAAGGACAGGACCACACCTGAGATCTATAAGATCAACATATTCCAACAGGAGATGGAAATTTGTGTTTTGTACTATAATATCTTTATGGTTCTAGATTAAAGAATATGTAATATAAGGTCAGATAAGGGAGAGTTAGGTGTAACTAACATGTCAGCTTCAGACAATCCCCTTAAGTATGGGACATTATGCTCTAAGATATGGTGTAATCAAGCAGAACCCTATAAGACCTTCTCAGAATATACCTGCACCCATGTCCTCAACCTGCCTTCTGTCTTTTGGAACAAGAAGATTGATGATGCTGTCTCAACTAGCTCAGTGCCAATCATTTAGAAGAATGTCCATGAACTTATCATGCCCTGCTCCCTGAACACTGTAAGACTCCTCACTACCTGCTCCAGGATGGGTCACAGTCTTGAGAACATTAGCCTGCGGTTATCTCCTTTGGCTGAGAAGGCAATAAAGCTATTTTTTTCTGTATCACCCAAACTCTGTTTCCAAGTTTCCATTCAGCACTGGTGAACAGAGGCTGAGTTTTAGCAACAATGTTATATTAACTAAATCCGTGAATAGAGTACTCATTATTGTTAACAGAGAAAATATATGCTCTAGAAATCCAGCCTTAAATGTATGAACAACCTCTTGCCTTCCCTGTAACAGTCCACTTACACAATTTGGGCTTTTGTTCCTGGATCTCTAGGCTCTTCAGGCTAAACATCTTATTTCACAAAGAGAGAATACTTCTACCAGGGCATACAGCAAAAGTGCATTAGACTTTAAGGTGTGTGTGATATCTGATTATCTGGGTTTTTTTATACTGTGAGGTATATAAAGGTAGGTAAAATAAAAAGAGTTATCATTTTGGCAAAGATGTTTGACACTTACCTTAGGAGAACCTAGCACTGCTATTATGTAAGTAGGAGTGCGGAAGACTCTATTTGGCACACAGGTGATTAACTGAAGAATCTCTTGGTACTCCCTGACAATATTAATCACAAATAGAAAAATCATAGTCTAAGGAAGGCATGGTCACTAGTGGATTAGAGCACTTGGAAATGAGGGTCTATATTACTCCACCAGGTGGTACTAGCTCAGAGTGGAGGGAATAAAGAAAGAGTACTAGAGGGGGGAGATGATGAGTACTTTGTGACCATTAGACAAAGTGCAGAAGTGGAGGACATCCTCAAAAATGTCATTTTTATAAGTGTTGCAAGAAGTGATCGACAAGAATCCTCGAGTTCTACCCAATGGGATGAACTTATCCAATTAGATCTGAGCAGTGTGAGGGATAGACTGCAGTGCATACTATAATATACTTTGCAAATCTCCCTTAAACCATAAGATGAGCATTTCTGGAAGTTATGGCTGATGAAATTTCATAGCTGGATCCCTCCATAGGAATTGTCCTCAGTCAGAAGGTGCAGCTCCCTAGAAGGTTCCTCCCATTCCTGGGGACAGCTTGTTGATATCTTTGAAGAGTCCTCTCTGTTTCTTGTGAGATGAGCTGAAACCTGTTGCAACTGAAACACAGTTTAATTTTCTTTGTCCAACTCTGGTTTTGTTATGCTTGTAAACTCTCCAATAAACCTCCTGCACAGATTTGAAAGCTGTTTTCTGGGGAAGTTGATCCACAAGAAGATCTTAATTTAGCACTGGTGAACAGAGGCTGAGTTTTAGCAACAATGTTATATTAACTAAATCCGTGAATAGAGTACTCATTATTGTTAACAGAGAAAATATATGCTCTAGAAATCCAGCCTTAAATGTATGAACAACCTCTTGCCTTCCCTGTAACAGTCCACTTACACAATTTGGGCTTTTGTTCCTGGATCTCTAGGCTCTTCAGGCTAAACATCTTATTTCACAAAGAGAGAATACTTCTACCAGGGCATACAGCAAAAGTGCATTAGACTTTAAGGTGTGTGTGATATCTGATTATCTGGGTTTTTTTATACTGTGAGGTATATAAAGGTAGGTAAAATAAAAAGAGTTATCATTTTGGCAAAGATGTTTGACACTTACCTTAGGAGAACCTAGCACTGCTATTATGTAAGTAGGAGTGCGGAAGACTCTATTTGGCACACAGGTGATTAACTGAAGAATCTCTTGGTACTCCCTGACAATATTAATCACAAATAGAAAAATCATAGTCTAAGGAAGGCATGGTCACTAGTGGATTAGAGCACTTGGAAATGAGGGTCTATATTACTCCACCAGGTGGTACTAGCTCAGAGTGGAGGGAATAAAGAAAGAGTACTAGAGGGGGGAGATGATGAGTACTTTGTGACCATTAGACAAAGTGCAGAAGTGGAGGACATCCTCAAAAATGTCATTTTTATAAGTGTTGCAAGAAGTGATCGACAAGAATCCTCGAGTTCTACCCAATGGGATGAACTTATCCAATTAGATCTGAGCAGTGTGAGGGATAGACTGCAGTGCATACTATAATATACTTTGCAAATCTCCCTTAAACCATAAGATGAGCATTTCTGGAAGTTATGGCTGATGAAATTTCATAGCTGGATCCCTCCATAGGAATTGTCCTCAGTCAGAAGGTGCAGCTCCCTAGAAGGTTCCTCCCATTCCTGGGGACAGCTTGTTGATATCTTTGAAGAGTCCTCTCTGTTTCTTGTGAGATGAGCTGAAACCTGTTGCAACTGAAACACAGTTTAATTTTTCTTTGTCCAACTCTGGTTTTGTTATGCTTGTAAAAACTCTCCAATAAACCTCCTGCATACAGATTTGAAAGCTGTTTTCTGGGGAAGTTGATCCACAAGAAGATCTTAATTTAGCATTTATTTTTGTAATGTATGTTAAATGGATATAATCTTATTTCGTACAGAAAGTTTAGTGCTCCAAAGATATTGAAAGTTGTAAAGACCCATTAATATGTAATGCCAACATTATTATGCATTAAGTTGTTATATACATATTTTCCCCCAGTTTTCTTTTATGATTTATCTCTTTGATCTCGCATCAATGTCATTGTTTTAGTTATTAATATTATATATTTATAATAAATATCTGTCAGGGCACAAGATCTCTCTTTGTTTATTCATTTTGAATTTATCTTAGGTCTTCTTAGACTATAATTATGCCATTTGAATTTTAAAATCCTGATTTCAAGTTCATAAAAATATTGTTTGGATTTGAATTATGAATGAATGGAATTTATACCAAATCAACATGTTAAAATTTGACAACTTTTATAAAAATCATTCTACTATATTGTTATACATACACATATGTATACAAAAATTTTCTACCACGCTTGAAAAAGGCTTGATAAAGAACATAAAGAAGATATGGAGAAAGTGGAAAATATAATTCTTGGTTGGAGGTTATTCTCTTTTAGCCATTTAAATGCATCTTGCCATTCTCTTCTGGCCTGCAGAGTTTCTGCTGAAAGATCCGCAGTTAGACGTATGGGGTTTCCTTTATATGTTATTTGTTGTTTGTTCCGAACTGCTTTTAGTATTCTGTCTTTATATTTAGTCTGCATTAGTTTGATTAGAATGTGCCTTGGTGTGTTTCTTCTGGGGTTTCTCCTGTATGGAACTCTTTGTGCTTCTTGGACTTGGTTGACTATTTCCTTTCCCATGTTGGGGAAGTTTTCAACTATAACCTCTTCAAGAAGTTTTTCGTAGCCTTTCTTTCCCTCTTCTTCCTCTGGAACTCCTATAATTCTAATGTCGGTGCATTTGATATTGCCCCATAGGTCTCTGATGCCATCCTCAGTTCTTTTAATTCTTTCGGCTTTGTTCTGTTCTTCAGCACTTATTTCCACCAGTCTGTCTTCCAGCTCGCTTATCCATTTTTCAGCCTCTGATACTCTACTGTTGAGACCTTCTATAGTATTTTTGAGTGCAGCAATTGAGTTGGTGGTCTCCATTTGCTTATTTTTCATTTCTTCCATGTCTTTTCTCAAGGCACTAATTTCCTCTAATATTCTGTTTTCAGTGTTTTGAATCCTCATTAGTATAGCTTTTCTGAATTCTCTTTCAGATAATTTGTCTATCTCCTCCTCTGTCATTTGAAGCTGTGATTCTCTAGCTTGGTCCTTCATTTGTGCAGTGTTTCTCTGTCGTTTCATTATTAGGTTACTTTTTGTTTCTTTGTGTGTGTCTGTGTGTGTGGAGTTCTTTTTCCCACCAGGCTTCTTGGTTGAATTCTCCCTTCCTTTGGGTTTCTGTCCTTCTAGAAGGGTTCAATGGTTTGTGTCTTGGGTGGTGTAGAGTGTTGTTTACAAGTGAACAATCTCTAGTGTTGTATGTTCTTTGATAGTGTGGGGTCTTGGAATCAGGGCTTCCTTCCGAGGATCCTTGGTTTGATGATTGGTCAGGGGATGTAGGCTCAATGTCTGGTTTGCTATGGTGTTCCGTGATATTAGTTCAAATACTAGCATCTGAGGAGCAAGAGGTGCATCCCTGATGGGTGACAGTCATAAAAGCATGCAGATGGTTTCTAACATTCTCTTCTGGCCTGCAGGTTTCTGTGAAAGATCCAGTTAGCGTATGGGGTTTCCTTTATATGTTATTTGTTGTTTGTTCCGAACTGCTTTTAGTATTCTGTCTTTATATTTAGTCTGCATTAGTTTGATTAGAATGTGCCTTGGTGTGTTTCTTCTGGGGTTTCTCCTGTATGGAACTCTTTGTGCTTCTTGGACTTGGTTGACTATTTCCTTTCCCATGTTGGGGAAGTTTTCAACTATAACCTCTTCAAGAAGTTTTTCGTAGCCTTTCTTTCCCTCTTCTTCCTCTGGAACTCCTATAATTCTAATGTCGGTGCATTTGATATTGCCCCATAGGTCTCTGATGCCATCCTCAGTTCTTTTAATTCTTTCGGCTTTGTTCTGTTCTTCAGCACTTATTTCCACCAGTCTGTCTTCCAGCTCGCTTATCCATTTTTCAGCCTCTGATACTCTACTGTTGAGACCTTCTATAGTATTTTTGAGTGCAGCAATTGAGTTGGTGGTCTCCATTTGCTTATTTTTCATTTCTTCCATGTCTTTTCTCAAGGCACTAATTTCCTCTAATATTCTGTTTTCAGTGTTTTGAATCCTCATTAGTATAGCTTTTCTGAATTCTCTTTCAGATAATTTGTCTATCTCCTCCTCTGTCATTTGAAGCTGTGATTCTCTAGCTTGGTCCTTCATTTGTGCAGTGTTTCTCTGTCGTTTCATTATTAGGTTACTTTTTGTTTCTTTGTGTGTGTCTGTGTGTGTGGAGTTCTTTTTCCCACCAGGCTTCTTGGTTGAATTCTCCCTTCCTTTGGGTTTCTGTCCTTCTAGAAGGGTTCAATGGTTTGTGTCTTGGGTGGTGTAGAGTGTTGTTTACAAGTGAACAATCTCTAGTGTTGTATGTTCTTTGATAGTGTGGGGTCTTGGAATCAGGGCTTCCTTCCG
Organism: Tragulus kanchil; assembly: GCA_022376925.1. Lineage (NCBI taxonomy): Eukaryota > Metazoa > Chordata > Mammalia > Artiodactyla > Tragulidae > Tragulus > Tragulus kanchil. The sequence continues at coordinate 48,545,045 of JAIOJX010000025.1, forward strand.
AGGATCCTTGGTTTGATGATTGGTCAGGGGATGTAGGCTCAATGTCTGGTTTGCTATGGTGTTCCGTGATATTAGTTCAAATACTAGCATCTGAGGAACAAGAGGTGCGTCCCTGATGGGTGACAGTCATAAAAGCATGCAGATGTTTTCTAACATCATCATAAGATATACATACATACACAGCAATAACCACATCTAACCAGTCTTACAGTGATAAAGCATAGGAAATTCTTCTGGCAAACGATGCAGTCAAAGATGATACTTGCCCATTAAGCTCTGAATTAATTAAAACAGTGCCTGGAAAAATAGATCTGGGATAAGGTCGCAGCTTGGACTATTTCATTGAAAGCAATTTTTAGCTAAGACATGTGTTGGGGGTGAGGAGGTGGAGAATGTACGGGTAATAAGAAGGAATAGATTCGACTTGGAAGGATTTTATAGGGCTATGTAGCCAAGATTAGTCTGTTGTATTGTTTAGTGCAGCTGGAAGAGAATAGTGGAGACAGGAAGGTAGGAAATATTTATCTAAAGGATAGTGGTAGATAAGAGAATGTTTTAGATTTAGAACATAGAGGGAGGAAGCAATGGCAAAGAGGAAAGAAAATTAGAAATTCAAGAATTAAAATTTAAAAAAATTAAAAATTCAAATTCAAAAAGAAAAGAAATTAAAAATTAAAATGGGAAGAAAAACCTAATAAGAAAAGGAAAAAAAACCCATAAAAACCAAACCTGACTGATCAAACAAATAAACAGAACCGTCCACAACAAATAAACAAACAAAAAAAGCTAAATACTGTCCCTGGTTTTTATCCTCTCATCTGTCTGGTGGAAGCCAATCTGCTCTCGATGGTGTTGTCTTGATGATGTAGCCTTTCCCTTATGGCACCGGTTGCTGTGGTTTCTTTTCAGTCAAATAAGTCATTGCTGCAAGCTCAGGTGATGGCCCGGACGGGGTGCTGATCCCAGTCCATCGGGCAGGGGGCCGTGTTGGAGGGAGACGCCCAGGCTCTGCCGTGCACCCGCCAGTAGCCTCCAATACCTGCCTTTCTCCCGGCTTCCTCTGCTGCGGACGTAGCTATGGGGGTGCATGGGCTCCTCCGCCACTGGCATGCCCGCACTGCCAGTTTGCACACATCCAAGTCCCAAAGGCAGGCACAAGCTTCCCCGTCTGGCTCGAGCCCAGTCCCTGGTCAGCAATCCGTGGGCGACCTCCCCTTCAGCTAGTCCCCCACTAGGAGTGTTTGAACTTATCCGGTGCCAGGCAGAAAGTCGCGATTTTCGCACTGGGTGCTCTCTCTCCCGGATCCAGGTCTCTAGGCAGCACTCCGCGCGTTCTGCCTGGCCCTGGTCCTGTATCCTATCTTCGCAGTGTCTTAATTTCTGCCGATGATCCGGGCAGATTCTTGGAATTTTCACACTGATCACTGCCCTCTCTCCCCCACACTGATCACTGCCCTCTCTCCCCCGAGGCTCCGCTCAGGCCCCCTTTTAGGGCACTTGCTGGCTCGCTCTCTATTGGTGCGGTCCGGCGTGAGGGTTAGGATAGAGGGTTCTTAGAACCATAGCTCCGGGAAATTTCTGGCTGTTCACTCTTCTACTCTCGCGGACCTATGGAATTCTTCTGTCGTCTAGCGGCTGGTTTGTTGGTGGTGGTTCATTTCTTGATTAGTTCTGGTGATTCTGTTGGGGAGCTGGTGAAATCTTCCTTTCATTCCTCCGCCATCTTGGCTCCGCCCTCAGTTCTCTTAATTTTTGCTCCTCTGGAAAGTTTTTGATTTCTCTGTCAAATCTAAATGAGAGTCTTGCTGGGTAGATGCTATGCTTAGTTGTAGGTGCTATGCTTTCATCACCTAAATATGCCATGCCATTCCCTCTGGCCTACAGATTTCTGCTGAGGAATCAGTTAATAGCGTGATGGTAGCTCCCTCATATGTTATTTGTTTTTCCCTTGTTGCTTTTAATATTTTGTCTTTGTCTTTAATTTCTGTAAGTTTGACTGTGATATATCTTGGTGTCATCCTGCCTGGGGCTGTCTGCACTCCTCCACTTGGCTGACTATTTCTCTTCAAATATTTCCTCTGGCCCTTTCTGTCTTCTCCTTCTGGGACCTCTAAAATGTGAATGTTGGTGTGCTTTAATGTTATCCCAGAATGCTCTTTAAGTCCTCATTTTTTTTTTTCTATAGTCTTTTCTGTGGCAATGATTTGCACCATTCTGTCCTCTAGGTCACATATCCATTCTTCTGCAACAGTTACTCTGCTGTTGATTCCTTCCAGTGTGTTTTTCATCTCTGTTTGTTTGTTCTCTAGTTCTTGTAGGTCATTGGTAAATATTTCTTGCATCTTCTCCATTCTTCTTCAAGATCCTGGATTATCTTCACTATCATCATTGTGAATTCTTCTTCTGAAATGTTGCCTGTCCCCAGTTCATTTATTGCTTTATGAGGGTTTCATATTGTCCCTTCATCTGGGACACAACACTTTGCTTTTTCATCATGATTAAATTTCTATAATGTGGTTTTTGTTTTGTGGTTCCTTCTATCTAAGGGACTGTGGTTCTTACTGCTTCTATCTGCCTGCTGGTGGATGAGACTAAGAAACTTCTGTAAGCCTCCTGATGGGAGAGACAGTAGGAAAAACTGGGTCTTGCTCCAGTGGCAGGGCCTTGCTCAGTAAATCCCTAATGATGGCCTGATGGGTGGGGTGGTGCTCCCTCCCTGTTGTTTGGCCTGAGGAAACTCAGCCTTGGTCTATGGGCTCTATAATAGGGCTAACAATGACCTTCAAGAGGAGCTATACCAAGGGGGCACATTCCAAGACCCCTGCTGCCAGGGACCTCATCCCTGCGGTGAGTCCCTACTGACCCATACCTCCACAGGAGACCCTCCACAGGATACCCTCCAACACTACCTCTTCGATGCTCTCACAGGAGGAGATGAGTGCATGTTCCTCTACTCCATCATCTTGAATCATAAGTCAAAAACTGACAACATTTAATATGAGTTTTCTTATCCATTAAAATTTTACAAATATATAGTTTCCTTTTACGCTCTCCATTTGGTATTTATTTTATATTTTTATTTTGTGATATCCCTACTTCACTTAATGCTGCTATTAGTTAGCAGTGCCATTTCTTTTTCTTTCTTTCTGGATTTTTAACTTGAGGGTTCTATTCAAGATCTTTACTTTGAATATCTACCTTTTGAAGGTCCATAGAGTAGAGCAAGGTGACAACTCTGTATTTTTCAGATATCTTATTTTCTTCTCTAGTGAAGAGAAGTCAAATTCTAGAGAATAGTAAAGTTCAAATCAGGCTGGTAGGATGGTGGGATACATAAAGCAGCATAAGTTAGGCTCAGAGAGATTAAAATGCTGGATCACAAAATATCTTTCAGCAGCTGTACTGAATGTAAAAAGGTTGTATACCTTACAGCCATCTTGTTTCTTGAATTCTTTGCTGTATTGATTTGATAGCAGCGCATTTTTTATTTTGCAAAAAGTGTTTACTTAGCAAAGAAAAAATATGTAAAACCTAATAGGTGTCACCTGCAGCAAAATAAAAGATTTCTTCAGAGATCTTAGCTTCTTTAAAATTACAAGGAACCTAATATTGTTTTAAAATTGACATTTGTGGAGAAAATCACTTCTATCACTCTTTTTGATTTGATATTAAAATCCTTCAAAGCACTGGGCATTGGCATGTAAAACAGCTGGGCCAAGATTTGGTGGTAGAAGTGGCAGGAAATAAAAAGAGATGTTTTTTGTTAAGTACACTGTCATAGAATTAACACGTGGAATTTAAACACAAATTTAGAGTACATATGCTGAGGTAAATACTGAGTCATTATTGACATGATGACTCAGAAAATATTTTATTATTTTCTTCCTTGAAATGAGAAAATGTCTAGGATTTTGAAAACAATTTTGAAGTTCATGGCTGTGTAAATCTGATTTTATAATTTACTTGGAATTCCACTTCTGATTATGATAGAGTATAAGCATTTGTGCTTACTTTTCCACCGGGGGGGAAAAAAAACCTAAAAATCTGGGTACTATATGTAACAACTTTCTCACACATCAAACAAATAGCAGTTCAAACTGATCTCTGAGAAAAGTGGAAAAAAGATAAATCCTATCATTTTATTGTCCTAGATTTTTTCATGGAAAAAAGTACTGGACAGAAGCACAAAGAGGGAAACTGGTAATCTTGCTTAGGTGAAGAGAAAGAAGTAGGAGTCGAAGGACTTTGCAGTAGCTAGAATTTTGGGGGCAAGAAAAATTTCAGGGCAAGAGTACTTCAGAGGAACAAGCTTTGGAAAAAAAACTCCAGACATGAACATGGGCATTCAATTAAATCCTTAGACTAAGAGCATTTTGCACATGCACTCATCATTAGACCAGGGAAACAAAGGCTACTAAGGAATAAAAAATTACTCAGGAATATAAGGCCTACATGTGTAGATGACATAGCTATCCACAGCTAATTTATCATTGCAATCATAGTTACGGAAATGCAAGAGAATGAGGTCTTTCATTGAGATATAGTGTACAATTAATTTGTTGTTAATCAATGATTTCTGTGGGAGTAAAAAGATGTTGTGAAAACAAAAAGTTAACAAAACTCCAGGGGCTTTCTATAATATATTTATGTTATAATTTTCCTTGAATGATAATACTATTTTAACTAAAACTAAACCTTTTAAACAGGTATTTCACTATTATTTGAATATGAGTTTGATTTTTAATCTGAAAAGTACACAATCTTTGAAACATATTTTGTTAACACATTTTACTTGTAATTAAACTAGGAAAGCTGAGCTACTCTTAATTTATCAGATTTTTTAGTCTTAAAAGATTTCAAATCAATAACAATTTTCTATCTCAAGAATCTAGATAAAGAAGAGACAAAATTTGAATCTATGGATGAGCAGATGAGCAAATATAGTATATTTATACAATGGAATATTATTCAATAATAACAATGAATGAAATATTTAAAAACTAGTAATAGCTAGATGCAATATTAGAGTGCTTACTTTTCACGGGGAATTAAACCATAAAATTTTTTCTGGGATTATGATAGAGTATAAGCATTTGTGCTTACTTTTCCACCGGGGAAAAAACCTAAAAATCTGGGTACTATATGTAACAACTTTCTCACACATCAAACAAATAGCAGTTCAAACTGATCTCTGAGAAAAGTGGAAAAAAGATAAATCCTATCATTTTATTGTCCTAGATTTTTTCATGGAAAAAAGTACTGGACAGAAGCACAAAGAGGGAAACTGGTAATCTTGCTTAGGTGAAGAGAAAGAAGTAGGAGTCGAAGGACTTTGCAGTAGCTAGAATTTTGGGGGCAAGAAAAATTTCAGGGCAAGAGTACTTCAGAGGAACAAGCTTTGGAAAAAGAACTCCAGACATGAACATGGGCATTCAATTAAATCCTTAGACTAAGAGCATTTTGCACATGCACTCATCATTAGACCAGGGAAACAAAGGCTACTAAGGAATAAAAAATTACTCAGGAATATAAGGCCTACATGTGTAGATGACATAGCTATCCACAGCTAATTTATCATTGCAATCATAGTTACGGAAATGCAAGAGAATGAGGTCTTTCATTGAGATATAGTGTACAATTAATTTGTTGTTAATCAATGATTTCTGTGGGAGTAAAAAGATGTTGTGAAAACAAAAAGTTAACAAAACTCCAGGGGCTTTCTATAATATATTTATGTTATAATTTTCCTTGAATGATAATACTATTTTAACTAAAACTAAACCTTTTAAACAGGTATTTCACTATTATTTGAATATGAGTTTGATTTTTTTAATCTGAAAAGTACACAATCTTTGAAACATATTTTGTTAACACATTTTACTTGTAATTAAACTAGGAAAGCTGAGCTACTCTTAATTTATCAGATTTTTTAGTCTTAAAAGATTTCAAATCAATAACAATTTTCTATCTCAAGAATCTAGATAAAGAAGAGACAAAATTTGAATCTATGGATGAGCAGATGAGCAAATATAGTATATTTATACAATGGAATATTATTCAATAATAACAATGAATGAAATATTAATAAATGAGATGGCATAGTTAACCCTTGAAAGCATTAAGAGATCATGCATAGTCCTAAAAGAACACTATTGCATGTATCCATTTGAATGAAATGCTGAGAAATAGATAAATAAATAGAAATTAAAAAGTAGATTTGTGGTTGCTTAGGAGTGGGAGTAGGGGAAAGTATGTTGTGACTGCTAGTGGGTCTGAGGTTTATTTTCAGGCGAGTATGCTATATATCAATAAATTCATTGCAAAAATAAAATTCAGGCTTTGTTCTTGGGGTTCAGATTCAGGGCTGAGGTAGACTCACAGATCATTCATGTACCATGGGAAGTGTGAGCTACCAACCATGCTGTTAGATGTTCAAAAGACTGCTGGCAAAATGAAAATACGGTATCTGTGAAGAGTACAACAATAAACATCTGCTCTCTAACAGACAGTAAATTAAAAAGCAGAGACATTACTTTGCCAACGAAGGTCCATATTGTCAAAGCTATGGTTTTCACAGTAAGCATATATGGACGTGAGAGTCAGACCATAAAGAAGGCTGAGCATTGACGAAGTGATGGTGCTGGAGGAAACCTTGAGAATCCCTTGGACCTGAAGGAGATCAAACCAGTCAATGCAAAAGGAAATCAACCCTGAATATTCTTCGGAAGTACTGATGCTGAAACTGAAGCTGAATCTCCAATACTTTGGCCACCCGATGTGAAGAGCCAACTCATTAGAAAAGACTGTGATGCTGGGAAATATTGAGGGCAGGAGGAGAAGGGGACAACAGAGGATGGGGTAATTGGATGGCATCACTAACTCAATGGACATGAATATGAGCAAACTCCAGGAGACAGTGGAGAACAGAGGAGCTTGGCATGCTGTAGTCCATGGGATCACAAAGAGTTGGATACCACTTACCAACCAAATAATAACTCCTGCAGATATGGGGCTTTCCAGGTGGTTCAGTAGTAAAGAATCCACGTGACAATGCAGGAGACTCAGGCAAGGCTTGTTCAGTTCCTGGGTTGAGAAGGTTCCCTGGAGAAGGAAATGGTAAGCCACTCCAGTACTCTTGCCTGGAGAATCCCATGAACAGAGGAGTCTGGTGGGTGCATAGCTTTGCAAAGAGTCAGACATGACTCAGTGACTGAGCTCTCCCACAGATGTGGGTTAAATCATCACAGGTTACTATCTGTCTTGTGGACTCTCAAAGACTGACACCTAATTATGAGAATTTTAGCAGCAAGAAAGTGGAAAATAGCTGATAAGTCGCTGAAAATGGGCAATGGGAAGGGATTCCTAGCAGAGACACTTAGCGAAAAGGACTCTGTGCTGATGGGGGTACCTGAGACCAATTATTCTAGACCAACACGGACTCCATCTGTCCCTTTACTTAGATATCAGGGTAATATAATAGCTTATATATATTAGGCATTTATTTTGTAACTGGCAATGTTCTGAGTGCTTTTTAGTGTAGTAACTTCTTCCTTAAAAATGAGATTGATGCAATTATTATTTCAATACAAAAAAAAAAAAAAAGAAATTGAGGCACAGAGCAATTATCGTGTTCCAAGTCACAGAGTTAATGCAATAAAGAGCCAGAATTTAAACTATGTAGTTTTGTTTCAGAGTCTTTTAACTACCTAACATGTTGCTGCTCCAATGCTACCTGGTAATAACCAGTCAAGGTAGACTTTGGAAGGGGAGGATGTTAAGGACCTTATCTGTGGCTTCTGGAGGCCATGTCAAGGCTGTGTGGAGCTTGGAAATAAGCATTGGACTTGGATTTGTATCATCTTGAGATTAACCACAACAGTGGCTCAACTTTTAAGTTCTCATGATTCCTGGAGGCACTTGGGTTTATATGCAATCTGGGAAAGAAAAATCATCCTTTAAACCAGTCCTTAGTGATGAGAGATCTTCAATGCAATCCTAGGATAGTTATTGCTTAGGTCCCATAGTAACTAAGTCCAGTTTTAGGTAGTTAACATTTAAATATAGTTCTTTATAGAAAATTGTTACTACGTTTTGTGACAAAAGAAATTTGGCAGAATAAAAGTTAGTTTGGAGTATGGCTCAGCACATGTTTCTGAGGAAAGTCTGGTGGGGGGGGGGTAAGCCACTCCAGTACTCTTGCCTGGAGAATCCCATGAACAGAGGAGTCTGGTGGGTGCATAGCTTTGCAAAGAGTCAGACATGACTCAGTGACTGAGCTCTCCCACAGATGTGGGTTAAATCATCACAGGTTACTATCTGTCTTGTGGACTCTCAAAGACTGACACCTAATTATGAGAATTTTAGCAGCAAGAAAGTGGAAAATAGCTGATAAGTCGCTGAAAATGGGCAATGGGAAGGGATTCCTAGCAGAGACACTTAGCGAAAAGGACTCTGTGCTGATGGGGGTACCTGAGACCAATTATTCTAGACCAACACGGACTCCATCTGTCCCTTTACTTAGATATCAGGGTAATATAATAGCTTATATATATTAGGCATTTATTTTGTAACTGGCAATGTTCTGAGTGCTTTTTAGTGTAGTAACTTCTTCCTTAAAAATGAGATTGATGCAATTATTATTTCAATACAAAAAAAAAAAAAAAGAAATTGAGGCACAGAGCAATTATCGTGTTCCAAGTCACAGAGTTAATGCAATAAAGAGCCAGAATTTAAACTATGTAGTTTTGTTTCAGAGTCTTTTAACTACCTAACATGTTGCTGCTCCAATGCTACCTGGTAATAACCAGTCAAGGTAGACTTTGGAAGGGGAGGATGTTAAGGACCTTATCTGTGGCTTCTGGAGGCCATGTCAAGGCTGTGTGGAGCTTGGAAATAAGCATTGGACTTGGATTTGTATCATCTTGAGATTAACCACAACAGTGGCTCAACTTTTAAGTTCTCATGATTCCTGGAGGCACTTGGGTTTATATGCAATCTGGGAAAGAAAAATCATCCTTTAAACCAGTCCTTAGTGATGAGAGATCTTCAATGCAATCCTAGGATAGTTATTGCTTAGGTCCCATAGTAACTAAGTCCAGTTTTAGGTAGTTAACATTTAAATATAGTTCTTTATAGAAAATTGTTACTACGTTTTGTGACAAAAGAAATTTGGCAGAATAAAAGTTAGTTTGGAGTATGGCTCAGCACATGTTTCTGAAGTCTGACTGTGGCAGCAGCTATGGCATGGGGAACAGGCTCTGAAAAGTTCACTTACCTGTAAGGCTCCCTTCGAATTATGATGTCACTTTTTAGTCATGTGGGGGCCATTTTTTATGTCTGTGTTATGTTCAGTTCAGTGGCAAGAGGGAAGAGGAGAAAGGATTTGATTTTGATTTCAGCTTGCTATGATTAGTGGGTGGAGGACTTTTTCTGAATGTGCCATTACTATGGTTGGCAGATGTCTTCTTAACATTTGCACTGGAATTTAGAAATTTTGTAAAGTATATTCAGTGACTTTTTGGTAGCTGCAGGATTTCATGGCTTCTGAATGTGCCAATTTAACATTTGTTGCCTTGTTTTGAAAAGGCAGCAAAAATGGCTCTGAGGATCATTTTGAAGGAGAGTTGTTTTGGAACGCAGTGACAAACTTATAAGCTAAGGGTCATAATTGTTACCAGTGGATCATTACTTGTTTTTTCTTCTCCTGAGAAGACCAGATTATGCATATTTGGGCAGACTTTAATGCTGATGATTTAACCAATGAGACATGGACATGCTATTATTTCTGCATTCAGAAGCTCTGAAACATAAGTGAAACTAGGCTGAGCAAGAAGCCTAGGACCAGAGGTCTTAGCACCATTTTAATCTAATGGATGTCTCTACCCAGTCTCTTTCTATTTGTTTTATACTGGTATAACAGAAACCTGCAGATAGATCTCTGGGTCTCATTGAGGAAATTATTTTTCAGGATATTTTTAAAAATGAGGTTTTATATTTTCTTCTTTGGTTAGATTCATAAACCAACAGGTGGGGATAGTTTAAAAGCAGTATGTGACCCTCTCTGCTGCTCTCCTAGGGGAACCTAACAGGTTTCTCTTTCCCTTTCTCTTTCTTCTGAATGTATAATTAAGCATCTAAGAGGATTTGTGTTCCTTTGGTTACTACATTTTTATACTGCTTTGCATATAAAAGATTTTCTCTTAAAAGAAGAGTCCTGGGGCTTCCCTGATGGTCCAGTGAGTAAGGACACCGCCTTGCATTGCAAGGAACGCCGATTCGATCCCTGGCCTGGGAAGATCCCACGTGCCGTGGAGCGACCGGACCAATGTGTCCAAATACTGGGTTGGAGCTCTGGAGCACATGCGCCCAGAGCCGCTGCTCTGCAGCAACAAAGGCCACTGTGATGGGAGGCCCACACAGGCCAAAGAACAAAGATAAATAAATGAAAGACCAACTGAAGTGACCCCCACCCCCGCCAAAAAAAGAGGAGTCCTACATTATTCATCATACCTGAGTCACATGCTTCCACTCTGCTTTCACCAAAAGGTCTTATTTTGACAGTGTCTGATATTAGCTCCTGTGTGTGTCTGTGTGTGTTAAGTTGCTTTAGTTGTGTAGGACTCTGCGAGTCCATGGACTCTACTCTACTAGGCTCTTCTGTCCATGAGATTCTCCAGAAAAGAATACTGAAGTGGGTTGCCATACCCTCTGCCAGGAAATCTTCCTAACCTGGAGATTGACCCTGCATTTCCTGCATTAGCAAGTGGATTCTTTACCACTAGTGCCACCTGGAAAGCCCCATTTATATATAAATAATTGCTTCTCTACATGACTAGTTCTTTGCCAAAGTTCTCTAGGATGAAGGCTGAGTAATAGCTCAAGACTTGGATATTCCTGATCATAAGATTCTCAAAGTAAAATAAAAAAATTTTTTAGAGCTTAAAACAGAGTGTTTATCTGACTAGTGCAAAACTCTATTAGAATCAGAGGCACAGTGACTTGGTGATCCTGATTCTATTCTATTCCAAGCTCTGCCCTTACTCCTTTACTGACATTGGCCCTCAATTTCCTCATTTGTAAAAATAAAGGAGAACTAGATCCTTTCAGGTTCACTGTTAATCTTTAAAATTTTCTGATACTAAAAGTGCTTTTCTAATGAACTTACAGAGTTCAATTATGTAGAACATTTATTTTTAATATTTTTTTCTGAATTCCCTTCTGAATCTTAGTCTGTCTCTCTCTCTCTCTACCATCCTACCCTATACCATACACATATTAACTATTGATGAATTAAATACATTTTCTGTGAATGGATAAAAATTTTACATGATATAAAATGTCTGAGGAAATGGAAGAAAATATACAGAGATAAACAGGTCTCATCATACTTAGGAGGGCTTTTAAAAAGCAGCTTCAACCCAAACATCCTAGTGGCAGAAAAAGTAGATGAAGCAGTTTTTATATGCCTCATTTATAGCCTTTTCACATAACCAAGGCTATCATGTTTTTAAAGAGAATACACCATGCTAAACTCTGAAAAGAGCTTAATGTTTCTGTGAATAACATACATAATTAAAATGAAGATTCAATCAATGACTTAATCTGGGCCATTGTTTTATGAAAAAGCTCAGAAAAAAGAGTTTATTTAAGACACTTGTGGAGAGGATAGTAAATAATAAAATTACAGCTCAGCTTTGGAGCAGTGGTTATACAGTCACAGAGGACAGTTTCTGAGTCCAAGCTGGATGAAAAGTTCTGAAATTACCAGTCAAATGGATAAGAAAAGAATGGAATGGAGAAACAGAGAGCAAAATCTGAGATACAAGGTGTAATATCTCAGGATGAAGCTTATGAAACTCAACCTCAATAACACCTAGTCAAAGAGGAGAACTTGATGCTGTGTGGCATCTGTGAAAGAACAGAGCAACCCAAGGGATGAAGATATAAAACCTGCTCTGTGCAGGCCTCTGGTGTAGTCTCTTTTGTGCTTAACCGTGGAACTTTCAAGGGGCCTCCCAGGTGATGCCAGTGGTAAAGAATCTGCCTGCCAATGCAGGAGATGCCAGAGATGTGGGTTCAATCCCTGGGTCAGGGAGAGCCCCTGAATAAGGAAACGGCAACCCACTCCAGTATTCTTGCCTGGAAAATTCCATGACGAGAAGAGGCTGGCAGGCTACAGTCCATGGGATTCCAAAACACTCGGACATAACTGAACATGAGTCTGCCCCCAGAAACTGGAAATTTCAGGTGTTAGAATGGGGAGTGTTTTTTGTGCTGATATTCAATATTATCTTCATGTCCTTGAGGAAATACCTTTTGTTCTTTGATTTATTTGATATCCTTGTTTGATTTCAGTTTACAGTCTCTGTTGAGTTCTTGGTGCTTTGTACCTTTTTGTGCATTGCCTTATGTGGAGAAAAGAGGGAAAAGGACAGAAAGAAGGGATGAAGAACAAACTAAGCTCATCACCAACTTTTGTCATTCCAGATGAAATTCTATTTTATGCAAGAATTGCTTGGCATATATTATTCATGGAATTACCCAATGAAAACAGTGAAATGTCAAATACAAAGTAATCACTTTTATTCACTCATTGACTTTGTCTCCCACTTTTTTCATGTGAATAACATCTAATTAAAATGAAGATTCAATCAATGACTTAATCTGGGCCATTGTTTTATGAAAAAGCTCAGAAAAAAGAGTTTATTTAAGACACTTGTGGAGAGGATAGTAAATAATAAAATTACAGCTCAGCTTTGGAGCAGTGGTTATACAGTCACAGAGGACAGTTTCTGAGTCCAAGCTGGATGAAAAGTTCTGAAATTACCAGTCAAATGGATAAGAAAAGAATGGAATGGAGAAACAGAGAGCAAAATCTGAGATACAAGGTGTAATATCTCAGGATGAAGCTTATGAAACTCAACCTCAATAACACCTAGTCAAAGAGGAGAACTTGATGCTGTGTGGCATCTGTGAAAGAACAGAGCAACCCAAGGGATGAAGATATAAAACCTGCTCTGTGCAGGCCTCTGGTGTAGTCTCTTTTGTGCTTAACCGTGGAACTTTCAAGGGGCCTCCCAGGTGATGCCAGTGGTAAAGAATCTGCCTGCCAATGCAGGAGATGCCAGAGATGTGGGTTCAATCCCTGGGTCAGGGAGAGCCCCTGAATAAGGAAACGGCAACCCACTCCAGTATTCTTGCCTGGAAAATTCCATGACGAGAAGAGGCTGGCAGGCTACAGTCCATGGGATTCCAAAACACTCGGACATAACTGAACATGAGTCTGCCCCCAGAAACTGGAAATTTCAGGTGTTAGAATGGGGAGTGTTTTTTGTGCTGATATTCAATATTATCTTCATGTCCTTGAGGAAATACCTTTTGTTCTTTGATTTATTTGATATCCTTGTTTGATTTCAGTTTACAGTCTCTGTTGAGTTCTTGGTGCTTTGTACCTTTTTGTGCATTGCCTTATGTGGAGAAAAGAGGGAAAAGGACAGAAAGAAGGGATGAAGAACAAACTAAGCTCATCACCAACTTTTGTCATTCCAGATGAAATTCTATTTTATGCAAGAATTGCTTGGCATATATTATTCATGGAATTACCCAATGAAAACAGTGAAATGTCAAATACAAAGTAATCACTTTTATTCACTCATTGACTTTGTCTCCCAATTCTTAGTATTATTTGGAGAATTTAGGAGAGTTTTAACGAAAGCCAGTATAGTGTCAAATTTTTTTAACCAACTTTTTATTTGTACTGTTAGGATACCACCCTCCATGTATCTTTCAATGTTCCTGTGTGTCTTATGACAGACACACTAATTGCCTTCTTATTCTAATCTGCCTTTTAATGTTTATATTTCAATCAGTCTTGTAAAGATAGTGTCTTTCACCAAGACAAAAAAACCCCATGCCTACTAACAACTAAAAAAAAAAATTGTCTCGCTAAGTGAACGACGAACACACATTACAACCAATTAAAGAAGATTAAGTTTCTTCTGGGATCAGTGGTAACAAATTCACCTGCCAGTGCAGGAGTCTGGTTCCTGGATTGGGAAGATCCACTGGACAAAGTAATGGCAGGCTGTTCTAGTATTCTTTCCTTGGAAATTCCATGAACAGAGGAGCCTGGCAGTCCATAGGTTTTCTGAGTCAGACATGATTTTGTGACTGAACATCAACAAAGTTCTTCTGATTTAATGAAAACCACTGTGTGTGTAGCCATATTTCAAGGCTTATTCATGTCTCCATGTGGAATTAAGGACAAGGGGAAAATGCAAATGTGCTGATTCTCATGCCCTTTGCTATGCTGTGAGTAATAACGTCCTTTGTCTTTGACCCAGGAATCTGGTGCCTTTTGCCAGCATTCATGGACTGCTAATGAGCTGTGGTTTACTCATCTTTTAAATAAGGTAACATTTCAGAAAATTTAAAGTTCTTGATAAGGTGGTGTGAGGATGAGATATTGACTGAGATACATAACTAAAACAATCCCAATCTTCTCCTCTTCCCTTTCACTTCAATAAGTAGAAGTTAGGCCAGGAAAATAATGTGATTCAGTGATTTCTATGAGCTTAAAAAATGTCTTCTAGAAGCAAAAGTTGGACTGCAAGGAAATCAAACCAATCAATCCTGAAGGAAGTCAAATCTGAATATTCTTTGGAAGGACTGATGCTTTGGCCAACTGATGTGAAGATATGACTCATTGGAAAAGACCCTGATGATGTGGTTGGATGGCATCACTGAATCAATAGACATGAGTTTAAGTAAGCTCTGGGAGATGGCGAAGGACAGGGAAGCCTGGCATGCCACAGTCCATGGGATTGCAAAAGTTGAACACGACTGAGTGACTGAACTGAACTGAGAAGCAAAAGTAAAATTTAGATTTGTAAACTGTTTAGATTTACATCACTTTCTTTTGTAATTATTGCGTATGAAATGGGCTTTGTGTGGATATGAGTCACCAATATTGAAAGTCGAAACTGGTAGAACTCACAAATTCAGAAAATATTTTAGTCTCAGGGAGAATCTGAGTAGCAACATAAATAAATTAAAGAAATTCTCTAAAGTAAATCCTCACCTAAATCTCAGTTTTGTCTGCCTTATGATAGCTAAACATATGCTGATGTTCATTAAAGTGAATTAGGTAATAATCATTTTGTTTAACACACAGCCAGTACACAGCTAAAAATATACAAAATTTGTTATCTTGATTGATGAGAAAATTGCTTTCTGGAGACAGAGAGAGAAAGAAGCAGTACTGTGTAAGGACTGCAGAAGGCTGAGAAAATGCAACTTTGAGGAAGCACTTCAGGACAGACATGATTTGACAACAGAATAATCAAGTTTCCCAAAGAACACAAAACTCCTCTAAACCATTATTATTGCTTAACCACAGGATGAAGAGAATGATGCTGTAGACAAACCCTATTTATGTATATGAATATGCCTACATTTCACTCACACTTACAAAGCTAAACTCAGTCATGTTATCTAGGCCTGTGGTTGACAAAGATAGGCTTATGTTCAGCCAGCTGGACTTGCCAGACCTGTTGTTGAGGACTTACACTCTTCCTGGCAAAGCCTTCTTTTTATTTGCAAACTTGGGCTTTTGATAGGAGACTGGCTATCTTCAGTCAGGAAAGGTTTGTACAGGCTTCATTCCTAGCACCTAGTTGATACATCCCAAATAGGGATAAAGAGATAAAGTAGATAATTAAAGAGCTAATCCCAATAAGGGATTGTAAGTAAAGAAAAAAGTATGAGAAACACTTGTAAGTTAACGATCCCTCAAGGAAGCAAGTTTTCACAACCACAAAGCCAAAGAGACTTGCTGAGCAATGAACCATGTGACAGAAGCATGAGGCATGCACCTAAACAATAAAACAAGGATGACATGAGACCTATATCCTGTACATTGAGCCCAGTAAGTTAATGATTTCTAGGACAGGGTCCTCTGGGAATATTAAAAAAAAATAAGGAAAAGGTGATATTGTACTGAAACCTGAATTGATTTGCCATTTTTAGCATATGTTACTGCCTCTTTGTTCATTTCTGCTCTATCCTGACAGTACCAGCTTGATTTTGTAGGGACAAGAAAATTCCTCTGTTCAATACCTACTCAAAATGAGAAAGAAGGTGGTCTTTTTTACCTCCCCTCTTTTCCTTTGATTATACAACTATAGCCCACTAAGTTCTCAAAGCATGGCACCCTTTCACCTGCCCATTTATAAGTCTCACATGTGTCCTACTCTAATAAATCACTTCTTATCTATTGTTCTGTCTCTTGCTGAAGCTTTTCCAAAGCCACCTATTGGTTTCAGATGGTGACTCAGATGGAACTGTTTTCTTGATTGATGAGAAAATTGCTTTCTGGAGACAGAGAGAGAAAGAAGCAGTACTGTGTAAGGACTGCAGAAGGCTGAGAAAATGCAACTTTGAGGAAGCACTTCAGGACAGACATGATTTGACAACAGAATAATCAAGTTTCCCAAAGAACACAAAACTCCTCTAAACCATTATTATTGCTTAACCACAGGATGAAGAGAATGATGCTGTAGACAAACCCTATTTATGTATATGAATATGCCTACATTTCACTCACACTTACAAAGCTAAACTCAGTCATGTTATCTAGGCCTGTGGTTGACAAAGATAGGCTTATGTTCAGCCAGCTGGACTTGCCAGACCTGTTGTTGAGGACTTACACTCTTCCTGGCAAAGCCTTCTTTTATTTGCAAACTTGGGCTTTTGATAGGAGACTGGCTATCTTCAGTCAGGAAAGGTTTGTACAGGCTTCATTCCTAGCACCTAGTTGATACATCCCAAATAGGGATAAAGAGATAAAGTAGATAATTAAAGAGCTAATCCCAATAAGGGATTGTAAGTAAAGAAAAAAGTATGAGAAACACTTGTAAGTTAACGATCCCTCAAGGAAGCAAGTTTTCACAACCACAAAGCCAAAGAGACTTGCTGAGCAATGAACCATGTGACAGAAGCATGAGGCATGCACCTAAACAATAAAACAAGGATGACATGAGACCTATATCCTGTACATTGAGCCCAGTAAGTTAATGATTTCTAGGACAGGGTCCTCTGGGAATATTAAAAAAAAATAAGGAAAAGGTGATATTGTACTGAAACCTGAATTGATTTGCCATTTTTAGCATATGTTACTGCCTCTTTGTTCATTTCTGCTCTATCCTGACAGTACCAGCTTGATTTTGTAGGGACAAGAAAATTCCTCTGTTCAATACCTACTCAAAATGAGAAAGAAGGTGGTCTTTTTTACCTCCCCTCTTTTCCTTTGATTATACAACTATAGCCCACTAAGTTCTCAAAGCATGGCACCCTTTCACCTGCCCATTTATAAGTCTCACATGTGTCCTACTCTAATAAATCACTTCTTATCTATTGTTCTGTCTCTTGCTGAAGCTTTTCCAAAGCCACCTATTGGTTTCAGATGGTGACTCAGATGGAACTGTAGTAAGATATGAAGATCAAAGTTGGATCCTAGTAAGGCTGTGGGATACCACAGCAGTTACAGAAAGGATATTCTACCTACAGCTACCTATTTTAAACAGGCTGATCAATCCCAAATGCTTTGGGGCTCTGAGTTGGTACTTAGATACAGACCCAAGAAATGATGATATGGGCATCTAAAGACAGAACCAGAGGGTAATTTTGATTGCCATAGAATGAAGGCATAGATATTTACAGACATGGAAGGGATCTTATTGCTGATGTGGGGGACAAAGTAAATGGTACGTAAAAAGGAAGAAATTTTACTGTTTGAGTTGCTTCTGATGAGACTTGGACTTGACCATTTATACACTTCCTCATTGAAAGACTTTTCTTCTCCATCTATGTTTATTCCTGTTAAAACTCAAATCTTTAAACTTAACTATCCCAAATATTATGCATAGACTGGTATCTTTTACATTGCAATGCCTGTTTTATGAATAAGTTTTAAAATGAACCAACAAGATCTATGTTCCTCTTGACATGTGTATGTCTCATGTGTCTCTGTCTTTAGATAGTGTTGCTGAGGTTATTTGGTGAATGAGTTCAATTCAATTAGTTTTAATAGAAGGCAAGTGCTTGAAAATGGTTCAAGATGATGGAGTAGAAGAACATGCCCTCATCTCTCCCTGCAAGAGCACCAAAATTGTAGCTAGCTGTTTAAGAACCATCAACAGGAGGATATTGGAATCCATGAAAAAAGTAAACGCCTCATCCTCAGACAAAGGAGAAGATGCAACAAGATAGTAAGAGAGGTACAATAACAATAAAATCAAATCCCATATCCACAGGGTGGGCAACCCACAAACTCAAGAACAAGAATACCAAAGAAATTCTTCCACTGTTGTGAAGGTTCTGAGCCCCACATTAGTCTTCCCAGCCTGAGGATCCTGCAAAGGCACTAGGAATCCCCAGGGAATGTGACTTTGAAAGTAAGAGGAATTTAATTATAGGACTTCCACAGGAGAAGGGAAAACAGAGATTCCACTCTTTGAAGACACAAACAAAATCTTGTCCACAGCAGGACCCAGGTGAAAGGTGTACTGACCTTGAAGAAGACTGAACCAGACATACCTACTAGTCTTAGAGGATCTGCTGTGGAGGTGTGAGTCACCAGTAGCTAGCCACAGGGATGACGGCACTGGCAGCAGCAGTCCTGGGAGGTGCTTCTTGGCTTAAGCCCTCTTGGAAGTCATCACTTGCCCCCATAGAGCCTATAGGCTCCAGACTGGGTCATGTCAGGCTAAACAACTAACAGGGACGGAACACAGCCCCACTCACCATCAAACAATTAGATCCAAGTTTTACTGAGTGTGGCGATGGTGTTAATTCAGTTGCTAAGTCATGTCCGACTCTTGAGACCCCATGGATTGTAGCCTGCCAGGCTCCTCAGTCCATGAGATGACCCAGGCAAGAATACTGGATTGGGTTTCCATTTATTTTTCCAGGGAATCTCCCCAATACAGGACAAACCAGGGTCTCACTCATTGCAGGCAGGTTCTTTACCAACTGAGCTATGAGGGAAGCCAGAAAAGAAATTTTTAAATACAAAATTTATCTAAATAAATTAACTCTTCTTAACATGAAGACACAGCTTCTGTAATTATTCTCCCATAATTGTTCTCTCATAATTATTCTTCTCATAATTATTCAAGAAAGCAAACTCCTGGTTTCTTATAAGTCACTGAGCTTCATAATGACTTAAATCAATTCATGAAGGGAAAAATAAGACTCTCTCAGTATATGTCCATATCAGAGCACAGAAATACTTTTTTTTCTTTAAAAATACACATATGAATTCACAGAACTGAGATTTTAAAAATTTTATTTATTTTATTTATTTTTGGCTATTCTGGGTTTTCATTGCTGCTGCAGGCTCTTCTCTAGTTGCAGGGAGTGGGGGCTACTCTCTCATTGAGGTGAGCAGGCTTCTCATTGCAGTGATGTCTCTGGTGGAACTCGAGTTCTAGGGCACACGGGCTTCAGCAGTTATGGCACATGGGCTCAATAGTTGCAACTCCAAGTCTAGGGCACACGGGCTTCAGTAGTTGTGGCACATGGGCTCAATAGTTGCAACTCCAAGTCTCTAGAGTACAGGCTCCATAGTTGTGGCTCATGGGCTTAGTTGCTCTGCAGCATGTGGGATCATCCTGGATTAGGCATCGAACTTGTGTCTCCTGCATTGGCAGACGAACTCTTTACCACTGAGCTACCAAGGAAGCCCCAGAACTGAGATTTTAAGAGAAGATGACATGAGTACGCATGACCCTGATCAACAGAAAAAGACCCAGATTTCCCAACTGCCAGATCCTCCCACCAGAAAACTTACACAAACCTCTTAGCCTCATCCCGGGGAAAACCTCACGTGGCGATCAGCAAACAACTAAAAACCCCTCACCATCAAACAATTAGATCCAAGTTTTACTGAGTGTGGCGATGGTGTTAATTCAGTTGCTAAGTCATGTCCGACTCTTGAGACCCCATGGATTGTAGCCTGCCAGGCTCCTCAGTCCATGAGATGACCCAGGCAAGAATACTGGATTGGGTTTCCATTTATTTTTCCAGGGAATCTCCCCAATACAGGACAAACCAGGGTCTCACTCATTGCAGGCAGGTTCTTTACCAACTGAGCTATGAGGGAAGCCAGAAAAGAAATTTTTAAATACAAAATTTATCTAAATAAATTAACTCTTCTTAACATGAAGACACAGCTTCTGTAATTATTCTCCCATAATTGTTCTCTCATAATTATTCTTCTCATAATTATTCAAGAAAGCAAACTCCTGGTTTCTTATAAGTCACTGAGCTTCATAATGACTTAAATCAATTCATGAAGGGAAAAATAAGACTCTCTCAGTATATGTCCATATCAGAGCACAGAAATACTTTTTTTTCTTTAAAAATACACATATGAATTCACAGAACTGAGATTTTAAAAATTTTATTTATTTTATTTATTTTTGGCTATTCTGGGTTTTCACTGCTGTTGCAGGCTCTTCTCTAGTTGCAGGGAGTGGGGGTTACTCTCTCATTGAGGTGAGCAGGCTTCTCATTGCAGTGATGTCTCTGGTGGAACTCGAGTTCTAGGGCACACGGGCTTCAGCAGTTATGGCACATGGGCTCAATAGTTGCAACTCCAAGTCTAGGGCACACGGGCTTCAGTAGTTGTGGCACATGGGCTCAATAGTTGCAACTCCAAGTCTCTAGAGTACAGGCTCCATAGTTGTGGCTCATGGGCTTAGTTGCTCTGCAGCATGTGGGATCATCCTGGATTAGGCATCGAACTTGTGTCTCCTGCATTGGCAGACGAACTCTTTACCACTGAGCTACCAAGGAAGCCCCAGAACTGAGATTTTAAGAGAAGATGACATGAGTACGCATGACCCTGATCAACAGAAAAAGACCCAGATTTCCCAACTGCCAGATCCTCCCACCAGAAAACTTACACAAACCTCTTAGCCTCATCCACCAGAGGGCAGACAGAAGAAGCAAACACTACAATCCTACAGTTAGAGAGAGAGAGAGAGAGAGAAGTACATAAGAAAAAGAAAAAGTTAATGAAAATGTGGGTTATGTCTCAGAGGAATGGACAGGATAAAAATCCAGAAAAAAAGAAAAAGAAAGAAAGAAAGAAACAGCTAAATGAAGTAAAGATAGGAAAACTTCCAGAAAAAAGAATTAAGAATACTGATAGTGAAGATGATCCAGGATCTCCAAAAAAGAATGGAGAAGATACAAGAAATGTTTCTCCAAAGACCTAGAAAAATTAAAGAACAAACAGAAGTGGACAATGCACAAGAAGGTATCAATAGCAGAATGACTGAGGCAAAAGAACAGATAACTGACCTGAAAGATAGAATGTTGGAAATCACTGCTGCAAATATATATATATATATATATATATATATATATATATATATATATATATATATATAATTAAAAATATATACATATATTGAAAAAAGCATGAAGACAGCCTAATGATGCAACATTGAAAGCACTAACTAAGCATCAATCTGCAGGGGTGGGAAGGGGGAAAAGGGAGGGAAGGCTCAGGTGGGTCAGGAATATATCTATGACTGTTTGGGGATTATGTACAGCTGTAAACAAGAAAACTGTAAAAATATATAAGAATAACTTCTCTGTATACCTGAAGCTAATGCAACAGTGTAAAACAAATATACCCCAATAAAAAATTAATAATAAACAAACAAAAAAAAAACATGTTTGCAGTAACATTTGCATTATAAGGTTCCTAGAAGGATAAGAGAGAAAGAACCTGAGAAAATAATTGAAAACATAATACCTGAAATCTTCACTAATATGGGAAGAGAAATAGGCAACCAAGTCCAGGAAGTGCAGAGTTCCAGGCAGGGTAAACCAAAGGAGAAACGCTCTGAGACACATAGTGATCAAACTAACAAAAATTAATCATAAAGTGTTTTTTTTTTTTTTTTTTTAAAGATTTATTTATTTATTTTGGGCCAGGGTCGGGTTGGGGAGGGAGGGGAGCGGGCGGGCCAGTTCTTTTGGTCTTTCATTTCTCTATTTTCATCCGTCTTTGTTCTTTGGATCCTGTGGGCCTCCCATCGCGGTGGCGTCTGTCGCTGCAGAGTGCTGGCTCTGGGCGCATGTGCGCCAGAGCTCCAGCTTCGTGATTGGACACATCGGTCCAGCCGCTCCGCGGCATGTGGGATCTTCCCAGGCCAGGGATCGAACAGGCGCCCCTTGCACTGCAAGGCAGTGTCCTTACCCACTGGACCACCAGGGGAAGTCCAACCATAAAGTTTTTATATTAAAAGCAACAAGGGAAAAACGACAACATTACAAGGGAACTCCCACAAGATTACAGTTAATTTCTCAACAGACACTTTACAATCCAAAAAGGAATGTTACGATATCTTTAAAGTGATGAAAAGGAAGAACTTAACAACCAAAAATGCCCTTCTGAGTAAGACCCTCATTCAGATTTGATGGAGAAATCAATAGCTTTCCAGACAAACAGAAGTTAAGAGAATTCAACATCACCAAAGTAGCTTTCACAACAAATGCTAAAGGAACTTCTCTAGGCAGAAAACAAAAAAAAAAATATTAAGAACATAGTAATAGGATTATACATGTGGATAATTATCTTAAATGTAAATAGATCAAATGCACCAACCAGAAGACATAGACTGGCTAGGTGGGTGAAAGATATGCATGTATGCTTTTCCACATCAGTCTACTTAACCACCAAATTTTTTTTGCAACAAATATACAGCTGTAAACAAGAAAACTGTAAAAATATATAAGAATAACTTCTCTGTATACCTGAAGCTAATGCAACAGTGTAAAACAAATATACCCCAATAAAAAATTAATAATAAATAAAAAAAAAACATGTTTGCAGTAACATTTGCATTATAAGGTTCCTAGAAGGATAAGAGAGAAAGAACCTGAGAAAATAATTGAAAACATAATACCTGAAATCTTCACTAATATGGGAAGAGAAATAGGCAACCAAGTCCAGGAAGTGCAGAGTTCCAGGCAGGGTAAACCAAAGGAGAAACGCTCTGAGACACATAGTGATCAAACTAACAAAAATTAATCATAAAGTGTTTTTTTTTTTTTTTTTTTAAAGATTTATTTATTTATTTTGGGCCAGGGTCGGGTTGGGGGGGGGGGGGGGGGGGCGGGCCAGTTCTTTTGGTCTTTCATTTCTCTATTTTCATCCGTCTTTGTTCTTTGGATCCTGTGGGCCTCCCATCGCGGTGGCGTCTGTCGCTGCAGAGTGCTGGCTCTGGGCGCATGTGCGCCAGAGCTCCAGCTTCGTGATTGGACACATCGGTCCAGCCGCTCCGCGGCATGTGGGATCTTCCCAGGCCAGGGATCGAACAGGCGCCCCTTGCACTGCAAGGCAGTGTCCTTACCCACTGGACCACCAGGGGAAGTCCAACCATAAAGTTTTTATATTAAAAGCAACAAGGGAAAAACGACAACATTACAAGGGAACTCCCACAAGATTACAGTTAATTTCTCAACAGACACTTTACAATCCAAAAAGGAATGTTACGATATCTTTAAAGTGATGAAAAGGAAGAACTTAACAACCAAAAATGCCCTTCTGAGTAAGACCCTCATTCAGATTTGATGGAGAAATCAATAGCTTTCCAGACAAACAGAAGTTAAGAGAATTCAACATCACCAAAGTAGCTTTCACAACAAATGCTAAAGGAACTTCTCTAGGCAGAAAACACAAGAGAAGGAAAGATGTATAAAAAATAAACCTCTATTAAGAACATAGTAATAGGATTATACATGTGGATAATTATCTTAAATGTAAATAGATCAAATGCACCAACCAGAAGACATAGACTGGCTAGGTGGGTGAAAGATATGCATGTATGCTTTTCCACATCAGTCTACTTAACCACCAAATTGTATGTAATTATTCTATATTGTTAAGTTAATCATGTTTCCATTATTCCTTGCAATTGTAATTATCTATTTGTGTGTAGCTATTGACTGTGAAAACTGATAAAGACATTTTACTATGGTGATTATGCAACTATTACTCATTTAATAACATTGTATTATGATCAGTTAACAGAAAATAATAGAATTCTATATCACTAAAACTAATAGAAAAACCTGTAACCATTTTTAAAATCCAGATGCCATCAGAATTATCTTGGAAATTTTTGAATAATACAGACATTCAGGTGCTGTTTTTCTCCAAAGCTCCAAATGTGATTCTAAAAAGCAACCATGTTTAAATACAACCAGCCTGTATGATGATCTTTTACTTTTACTTAATTTTTACACTTTTTCTGTTTCATATTCAGTGCTCTCATTTCATTCAGTTTATGTTTTCCAATTTCTCCATCTCTCATTTTTGCTGTTCTTTCTCAAGATTTTATTAATTATAGTAGAAAAACTTTTGTATAATAAAATACATTTTAGAAAAAAGATGCAAATTCTATTCAAACTCTCATAGACTATAAAACAGGAAACAATGGAAAATATCCAGGGATATAGAATGAGATGTACAAATTTCACAGTATAAAGGTATTGCAACCATTCAGAGTCCATTCTCTGATCACTGTGGAATTATGTTAGAAATCAATACCAAAAGATACTTGAAAATAGCCCATATATTTTTAAGTACAATGTGACACTAAGAGAGATCTTTGAGACTTAGCCTCAATTGAAAAAAAAAAAAAGAAAACCTGAAAAAAACACATAGGCTGATTGTATAGAACAACGCATTTAAATAAGAAATTAGTATCAAACTAGAAATTTATTTCAAAATACTTTTAAAACCCCATTTATTTGGAAATTAAATGTCCAGTTTTAAATGATGCATGTATCTAAGAAGCCATAACAAAGGAAATATTTGTAACAGAATTAAAAATGGAAAGAAAATTTATCAGAATTCATTGCATGCAGTTGAAGCTGCTCAGTGCAACTAAATACAATATTGAAACTTAAGTGAGGTATGAAAATGAATAATCCATCCTAAGTTGCTTAGGTCATGCCTCATTCTTTGCAATGCTATGGACTGTAGCCTGCCAGGCTCCTCTGTCCATGGGACTGTCTAGGCAAGAATACTGGAGTGGGTTGCCATTTCCTACTGCAAAGGTATAAAAATGAATAATGGACACTAACATAACAGATAACAGTTTGAGAAATTCTAAGAAAATCTGTACTTTAGTTAAAAATATTATATCATATGTCAATCTCCTGCATTTTATTTACAACATAGTATATCTTCATACTCTCAGAATTGGATTTGAAGTTTCAAACCTCATTAAAATTAAAAGAAATCACTAAGATAGTAAGCCTTCTAGACTTGTAACGGTAATACTAGGTGCCAGAATAAATGGAACTATATCAAAGTTTGGATTGAAAAGAACTCTAGCATTCTATTTTTACTTAATCAAACAAGCAGAATCAAAATGTCATAAAGTTTTTAGCTAGACAAAATAAAACTCACTTTTCAAATAGTTCTTTGTTTCTATGTTATGTTATTGTAAAGCTTGAGCTATTAAGAAGGTATTCTAAGCTTGTTTCTGAATCTGATCAGTCTAGTCTATCTTTGTATGAAGACTAGATGCCCATAATCTATATCCAGAGGATTGTACATTCTAGAAAAAGTTATTTAAAAAAAATACTATATCCAACCTAGATGAAAAGATTTATCATCAAGTATTCTTTTTTTTTTTAATTTTTTTTTGGGGGGGTGGGTTGGGGAGGGAGGGGGGCAGGCCACTTCTATTGGTCTTTCACTTATCTATTTTCATCCATCTTTGTTCTTTTGGCCCCTGTGGGCCTCCCATCTCAGTGGCCTCTGTTGTCGCAGGGCATCAGTTCTGGGCACATGCGCTCCAGAGTTCTGGCTTGTAATTGGACACATAGGTCCAGCCGCTCCATGGCACATGGGATCTTCCCAGGCCAGGGATAGAACCAGCACCCCTTGCACTGCAAGGCAGTGTCCTTACCCACTGGACCACCAGGGAAACCCTATTATTAGGTATTCAAGTACATCATGTACAAGGAAAACTGAAAGTAATCAACTGCCAAGAGTTAAGGTAATTTCCACTCAATTATTAGAATCACCCTGTGAAGAACTCCCTGAGCCCTGATGTCAGTAATTTCCTCCTTCTGACCCTTACAAGTACTGACCATTTATTTCCAATTTGCAGTCAGACCAGTTCTTGTCAGCAGCACTAGGGATGCCTTCTGTATTATTCCTTTGCAATAAGTTCTTAGGCCTTATCTGATTGGAAGACTACTTTGGAGGAGGGACAAGTACAAATCTTGGTTAAACTGCACAGTGGATTTTGACATTGGAAAAAGCTTTAGGGTAACTACTGTTCTAGTGCAAGTGAATGTATGAATGGAGGTGGCTGCTGTGACAAGGGATATATCACAGGCAGGAGCTGGTGCTCCAGCTGAGGCTATTGTCCCAGGAGGAAACATAGACAAGGGTGTGAAGAGACCTTCGTTCCCTCCAGGAGCACCTTTGTACCACGAGTCACCCACGAGGGTCATTATCAACCTAGCTAGCTTCCACAGTGGTGTAACTCACTAACCAACAACCCCTACTATTCTGCCTCCAGGTAAAATTTCTGATAAAAAATCAAGGAACAGTAAGAGAGTATCTATTTTTTCCTCCAATGTCCAATCTAAGTCAGGCAGAAGGTAAGTGGGAAGCTTTCCTGAGGATTCTAAACTTTTCACAAATCAGTTACCTGGTTGATCAGATCTTTTGATCTTACTTGGATGGATTTATAGATCTTATCCCAGTGCTGAGAAAGAAAAGGACATAATGACCAAGTGGCAGCCTGAGCTGCCAAATAGGGACTAGTTGAAAATCCTGCAGTTTTTCAAGTGAAATTAATGGAAAGCTTTTAAAAATATATGACTGTGGATCCCACCTCCCCAGACGGACAGGTCTTTTTGACTATGTATTTCATATCCCAGTCTGTCTCAGACATTAGGTGCAAAATTCAAAGAGTAGTTGCTGGACCTCAAACCCCTATGAATGATTTACTCCAATTGGAGCAAATAACACATATAACAAATAACACAGATATGTTGTCAGAGCATCGGTTCTGGGCACATGCCCAGATATCAATAACACAGATATGGTCAAAAAAGGCTGAATGTACCCAGAGACGATAGCAGTGGACAACAAATGATAGTTTGCCCACTCAGAGACCACTGAAGGGAAGACTAGCATTTTCAGGCCAATATGACTGTGGAAGACCACAAGGCCCAAGGGTACCTAGGCAAAACCAGTGGACCCTGTGTGGACAAAAGGTGCACCAGAGGAAAGATGGAGACCAATCGACACTTTGCAAGAAGCCAAGGCATTGGTAGAGGGAATGCCCCAGATGACAGTGAGAAATGGGGACCTCTCAGCCATTGATGGTTTTACAATTAGAAGACTGATTCAGCCCAAAGCCAGAAGTGGCTCTGCCTAAAAATATTGTCCACATAACTAGTGTTGAGCCTCAGGTGGTCACTGAAGTGGTGGGCCACGTGATAGAATTTCTTATGGACACCAGTGAAACACTTTCAACTGTAACCCATGGAACTGGAAGCTTTAGCAACCATAAGAAATATGAAAGGGAATGTCAGGAATGAAAAGGGGCACACTTTTCTGGAACCCTTATGTGCAACATCTATGGCCAGTAATTTCTACATTATTTTCAGTTTGTGTCTGATCCCATTTTTTTTAATGAAAAGGACCTCCAATGTCCAATCTAAGTCAGGCAGAAGGTAAGTGGGAAGCTTTCCTGAGGATTCTAAACTTTTCACAAATCAGTTACCTGGTTGATCAGATCTTTTGATCTTACTTGGATGGATTTATAGATCTTATCCCAGTGCTGAGAAAGAAAAGGACATAATGACCAAGTGGCAGCCTGAGCTGCCAAATAGGGACTAGTTGAAAATCCTGCAGTTTTTCAAGTGAAATTAATGGAAAGCTTTTAAAAATATATGACTGTGGATCCCACCTCCCCAGACGGACAGGTCTTTTTGACTATGTATTTCATATCCCAGTCTGTCTCAGACATTAGGTGCAAAATTCAAAGAGTAGTTGCTGGACCTCAAACCCCTATGAATGATTTACTCCAATTGGAGCAAATAACACATATAACAAATAACACAGATATGTTGTCGCAGAGCATCGGTTCTGGGCACATGCCCAGATATCAATAACACAGATATGGTCAAAAAAGGCTGAATGTACCCAGAGACGATAGCAGTGGACAACAAATGATAGTTTGCCCACTCAGAGACCACTGAAGGGAAGACTAGCATTTTCAGGCCAATATGACTGTGGAAGACCACAAGGCCCAAGGGTACCTAGGCAAAACCAGTGGACCCT
Source organism: Tragulus kanchil (assembly GCA_022376925.1). Lineage (NCBI taxonomy): Eukaryota > Metazoa > Chordata > Mammalia > Artiodactyla > Tragulidae > Tragulus > Tragulus kanchil. Next base: position 48,573,441 of record JAIOJX010000025.1, read on the forward strand.
GTGTGGACAAAAGGTGCACCAGAGGAAAGATGGAGACCAATCGACACTTTGCAAGAAGCCAAGGCATTGGTAGAGGGAATGCCCCAGATGACAGTGAGAAATGGGGACCTCTCAGCCATTGATGGTTTTACAATTAGAAGACTGATTCAGCCCAAAGCCAGAAGTGGCTCTGCCTAAAAATATTGTCCACATAACTAGTGTTGAGCCTCAGGTGGTCACTGAAGTGGTGGGCCACGTGATAGAATTTCTTATGGACACCAGTGAAACACTTTCAACTGTAACCCATGGAACTGGAAGCTTTAGCAACCATAAGAAATATGAAAGGGAATGTCAGGAATGAAAAGGGGCACACTTTTCTGGAACCCCTTATGTGCAACATCTATGGCCAGTAATTTCTACATTATTTTCAGTTTGTGTCTGATTGCCCTATTTTTTTTTTAATGAAAAGGACTTATTAACTAAATTAAGGTCCACTTTCTTGTCTCACAAGGGATAAGGAAGTCACCATTGTCACCAAGTTATATTAACAGTAAATAAAGAACAGATGAAATCTATAACTTAGACAGAAGACTCAGTAAACCCTGAAGTAAGAAACATTCAGAGTCTGAGTCTGCTCAAAAATTTAGAAAAAACAAAAAAAAATGAAAAATGATGAAGACTAAGGCCTTAAGTGACTCTTCCAATTTTGAAAACTATTTTGGGAAAAATTGTTTGGATCTTCAAAATCATGGTTATATTTTCTTTTAATGACTCTTCTAATATTTATTACTGCTTTTTTTTTCATTTATATCTTTTGTAAACTTATCCTCTGAAGCTTAACATCCAAGGGACTAAAAGGATGATACTAAGCAATGTGACATTGGTTTTCAGTTCTCCTAAGAGAGAAGGGACAGTCACCCAAGTGCTTTATTCCTTTTCCAGGCAAGCCCACATTGCATGTTATCCGGAAGTAGTTACTGACTAGTCATTGCTCCTTACATTCCTTTGAAAACTAAAAGGAACCCTGGTGGTTTAGTGGTAAAGAATCCACCTGCCAATGCAGGAGACATGGATTTGAACCTTGGTCTGGGAAGATTCCAAATGCTGCAGAACAACTAAACCTGTGTGTCACAACTATTGAGCTTGTGTTTTAGAGCCTGGGAGTCATAACTACTGATCCAATGTGCCACAACTACTGAAACCTGAGCACCCTAGAGCCCTATAACAAGAGAAACACCACAATGAGAAATCCTAGATCTCTACAGCAAGAGAAACCACCACAAGGAGAAACCTGTGCACCACAACAAAATGTACCCCCATTCACTGCAATAAGAGAAAGCCAGCACAGCAACAAAAACCCAGAACGACCATAAGAGAAAAACAAAAATGATGGGCTCTATCAAAATGAAACAGTATGAACCAATCTGCACATAATGCTCCTTGACTTTCATCCTTTTCTCTTTTCTGTGGTTCAATGGTCTCGTAAATTATATTCTAATTAAAGTTATTATAAAGCAATGGCCATATTTTCCTGTGTTTTACTTTTCTAATCCTTACTTAACAGAATGTTTTAACTGAACTATACCCAAATAGTACGATTTCAGGTTATAGACCAAGAAAAACAACTTTGTAAACAGGAGAGTGCCACTTCAAAGAATGCTAAATGAGGTAAAGACTAATTCTACTTGAGAAGAAAATTAAAGCACTCAGAATCAAGGTCAAAAAAATGTAAATATGTTTTCTCAGGCAGACTCTGAGAGCACATTACTTATTTTACTTTCTCCTTCACCAAGTAAGGAAATTTGCCGATTTGTTTTAATTTTCAACTTAAGTCTTATGTATATATTAAAATGGCTACACTGCCATCCTCTTTGAGGATGTGATATGATTACCATGAAATGGTGTCCTGTTGACTGAATAGCCTTTATTTTTCTGTTTTTTGCAGTTGATTTCTCTGCACCCATTTACAATTTATAGTAAAAATATAGATGATGTGTTGAGCCTACGGAATCCTCCTATCACTGGAGAGAGACATTAGAAGTCAAGGACATTAGTTTAAGAAATTAAACTTCCACAGTCCCTTTGTTTCTCAAAGTTGTTTCTGGCACAGGACAGGATCAGATTTTCCACTGACACAGTAGAAGACCAAGGAAAGATCTGTTTATATTTTCTCTATTTACCAAGGTCATTTTCTAGACTCTTGGTATCTAACTTGTATTATTCTGTAAGCAGACCAAATGTTAATCAAATAATAGTTTATACAATGACATATATTAGGATAGACATGGAAGAGAGGAAGTTGATACCAAAAACGTAGCTACAAAGTTGGTTATTACAGCTATAAAAGTCATCGGGGTAATACATAGGGCCCAAAATGCTGAAGGCAAAGCTGTGGAACACTGCACATGGATCAATTAACCAATTACATTTATATGATAGACTTTTGATTATTAGGGTTTCTTCTCTAACATCCCAGAATCTTGAAACATGGTTTGGAACTAAGGTTCCAATGAAATGAGATGTCTTTTGATTGACATGATTAGTGATCACATAATACAAAATTAGAGAACACTAGGATAAGAAACAAAGTTGGATGAAATTCAATACAGCCTATAGTGGAAATAATATTAAATGTGTAACCTACTGGTAAGACCAGGATAGCATGCACCTGTTGCTTTCCTTCATGCGTTTTCATGTCCTTTTTTTTTTTTTTCCTGTTATCTGTGCACTGTTTCACAGTGCTCCACAATAAAATAGACTTCAGATAAGATAAATTTGGAAATCTGCATATTACAAACTTTTTCCACAGCTTTTTGACCATAAAACACTTTTATCATAAAACATTTCTATGAAAAGTAAAGTGGGAAATCATCTTGGTTAAAGTAGAAATCAAGAGTTACAGATTTAAAATTTTCTTTTTTCTTGCTTTGCTGGATTTTTGGTCAAAATATTAAAGGTTACATTTTCTCTGTTGGTAATATTAGAACCTCAGGGTAGTGTTAACCACTGAGTGTCTCCTTCTTTCCAAGTTCCTTCAAGTCTCATAGTTTTTCTGTCTTGAGAACTTTCTCCTCTCCTCCTTGCTCAGCCCTCTTGCCTACAGCTTCACTAGAGTAGGAAGTGAGACACCAGAGAGTCTTGTGTCTCCTCAGTGCCTTTAATCCAGGGATGAAAGTTGGCTTCAGAGATCTGCATGTAAGTAGTATAGGTATTTTAATAATAATAATAATAATAATAATAATAATATTTCTTATTATTACATATATTATTATAGTGTCTATCATTCATTTATTCATCTATACATTTATTAATTTATCTATAAATTCTCTCTTGTTTTTATAATTTCTTCTGTTATTTGTCTTTTGTCCAACTCTACCTATTGCCTTTTGCAACTTTCAAGTCACAATATTGTAAAATTTCTGTTTATAAGTATGAACAAGTTAAGGTACTGCTCACTCCAGTAATAGGCAAACCTTCAAATCTTATACAGAGATACACTACAAAGATTTCTGTTTCATCATTAGTTCATGAACCAAGTTCAAGGTACTGCTCACTTATGTTCTTAACATCCCAGAATCTTGAAACATGGTTTGGAACTAAGGTTCCAATGAAATGAGATGTCTTTTGATTGACATGATTAGTGATCACATAATACAAAATTAGAGAACACTAGGATAAGAAACAAAGTTGGATGAAATTCAATACAGCCTATAGTGGAAATAATATTAAATGTGTAACCTACTGGTAAGACCAGGATAGCATGCACCTGTTGCTTTCCTTCATGCGTTTTCATGTCCTTTTTTTTTTTTTTCCTGTTATCTGTGCACTGTTTCACAGTGCTCCACAATAAAATAGACTTCAGATAAGATAAATTTGGAAATCTGCATATTACAAACTTTTTCCACAGCTTTTTGACCATAAAACACTTTTATCATAAAACATTTCTATGAAAAGTAAAGTGGGAAATCATCTTGGTTAAAGTAGAAATCAAGAGTTACAGATTTAAAATTTTCTTTTTTCTTGCTTTGCTGGATTTTTGGTCAAAATATTAAAGGTTACATTTTCTCTGTTGGTAATATTAGAACCTCAGGGTAGTGTTAACCACTGAGTGTCTCCTTCTTTCCAAGTTCCTTCAAGTCTCATAGTTTTTCTGTCTTGAGAACTTTCTCCTCTCCTCCTTGCTCAGCCCTCTTGCCTACAGCTTCACTAGAGTAGGAAGTGAGACACCAGAGAGTCTTGTGTCTCCTCAGTGCCTTTAATCCAGGGATGAAAGTTGGCTTCAGAGATCTGCATGTAAGTAGTATAGGTATTTTAATAATAATAATAATAATAATAATAATAATATTTCTTATTATTACATATATTATTATAGTGTCTATCATTCATTTATTCATCTATACATTTATTAATTTATCTATAAATTCTCTCTTGTTTTTATAATTTCTTCTGTTATTTGTCTTTTGTCCAACTCTACCTATTGCCTTTTGCAACTTTCAAGTCACAATATTGTAAAATTTCTGTTTATAAGTATGAACAAGTTAAGGTACTGCTCACTCCAGTAATAGGCAAACCTTCAAATCTTATACAGAGATACACTACAAGATTGTTTCTCTGTTCATGAAGTTCAAAGTAGTTTTTATGATTCAGGCTCCTTCCATTTCATGCTGTATAATCTTCATTTGGATTCCAAAGTCTCTGCCGAGGTGAAAAAGCATAGAGGATCACACTTGGGAGGTTTTATAGGCCAGAGTGAATGAGACACAAATCACTTATGTTCTTGTCCTATGAGCTACATTGCAGTCACATAGACCACACAACAGTAAGATGGGGAAGACAGCCAAACTATTTATTTATGAAAGACTAAGAGCAATCAAAACACTGACAATGAGAATTTAGCTTCAGGAGGAATTCAGTACAGTTCAATTGCTCAGTTGTGTCTGATTCTTTGCAGCCCCAAGAACTGCAGCACTCCAGCCTTCCCTGTCCTTCACCATCAGGGTCTTTTCCAAAGAGTTAGCCGCTCACATCAGATGACCAAAGTGTTGGAGTTTCAGTTTCAGCATCAGTCCTTCCAGTGAATATTAAGGGATGATTTCTTTCAAGATGACTGGTTTGATCTCCTTGTTGTCCAAGGGCCTCTCAAGAGCCTTCTCCAACAACACAGTTTAAAGGCATCAATTCTTCATTGCTCAGCATTCTTTACAGTCCAGCTTTGACATCCATACATGTCTACTAGGAAAATCATAGTTCTCACTATATGGACTTTGGTTGGTAAAGTGATGCCTCTGCTTTTGAATAGTCTGTCTGGGTTTGTTATAGCTTTTCTTCCCAGAAGCAAGTGTCTTTTAATTTCATGGCTGCAGTCAGAGCTTGCGGTGATTTGGGGGCCCAAGAAAATAAAGGAGGACTTGGAAGTCTGCATTTCAATTGTTTTGGGAGAAATTTCAAGTTGTTAACTGAATTTAAATGAAAGGTGAAATACTGCACTTTACCAATATTTTTACATATGTCTCTAACCACAGAGATTCTTAACCCAAATAATTTACAAAAAAACAAGTGTTACATGTAACAAAAAATGTGCTATGTGATCAGAGAAGATGGTTGATGTAATTTAAATTTTCTTGCATTTACTGAGGTTTTATTTGTGGCCCAAGATATGGTCTATCCTGGAGAATGTTCCATGCACACTTGAGAAGAAGGTGTATTCTTCTGCTTTGGGGTGGAAGCTCCTAAGGCAGTAAGATCCATTTCTTCTAGTGTGACATTTAAGACTTGTGTTTCCTTGCTAATTTTCTGTTTTGATGATTTGTCCACTGGTATAAAAGGGGCATTAATGTCTGCTACCATTATGATGCTACTGTCAATTTCTTCTTTTAAGTCTGAAAGTCTTTGCATTATCTATTGGAGTGATCTTGTGCTGGTTGCATAGATATTTATGATTGTTATGTCTTCCTCTTAGGTCAATCCCTTGATCATTATGTAGTGTCCTGCTTTGTCTTTTATAATCTTTATGTTAAGGTCCATCTTGTCTGATATGGGGATTGCTGGTCTGGCTTTCTTTTGATTCCCATTTGCATGGAATATATTTTTCCAATCTCTCACTTTCAGTCTGTAAGTGCCTTTAGGTCTGAAGTGGGTTTATTATAGGCAACATATATATGGGTCTTGTTTTTGTATCCATTCAGCCAGTCTGTGTCTTTTGGTTGGGGCATTTAGTCATTTGCATTTAAGGTAACTGTTGATACAAATTATCCTATTGTCATCTTCTTAAATTGTGTGATTGGTTTTTTTTGTAGGTCTTTTTCTTCTCCTGTATTTGTTGTCTATATAAGCCCTTTTTATACTTGCAAGACTGGTTTGGTGCTACTGAATTCTTTTAGTTTTTGCTTGTCTGTAAAGCTTTTGATATCTCCATTAATTCTGAATGAGATCCTTTACAGGTACAGTATTCTTGGTTGTAAATTATTCTCTTTTGGTGCTTTAAATGCATTTCGTCATTCTCTTCTGGCCTTTAGAGTTTCTGTTGAGAGGTCAGCAGTTAAGCATATAACATTTCCTTGTATGTTACTTGTTTATCACTTGCTGCTTTAAGTATACTTTCTTTGTGTTTAGTCTGTGTTAGCTTGATTGGTATGTGTCTTGGCATGTTTCTCCTAGGGTTTATCCTCTATAGGACTCTGTGATTCTTGCATTTACTGAGGTTTTATTTGTGGCCCAAGATATGGTCTATCCTGGAGAATGTTCCATGCACACTTGAGAAGAAGGTGTATTCTTCTGCTTTGGGGTGGAAGCTCCTAAGGCAGTAAGATCCATTTCTTCTAGTGTGACATTTAAGACTTGTGTTTCCTTGCTAATTTTCTGTTTTGATGATTTGTCCACTGGTATAAAAGGGGCATTAATGTCTGCTACCATTATGATGCTACTGTCAATTTCTTCTTTTAAGTCTGAAAGTCTTTGCATTATCTATTGGAGTGATCTTGTGCTGGTTGCATAGATATTTATGATTGTTATGTCTTCCTCTTAGGTCAATCCCTTGATCATTATGTAGTGTCCTGCTTTGTCTTTTATAATCTTTATGTTAAGGTCCATCTTGTCTGATATGGGGATTGCTGGTCTGGCTTTCTTTTGATTCCCATTTGCATGGAATATATTTTTCCAATCTCTCACTTTCAGTCTGTAAGTGCCTTTAGGTCTGAAGTGGGTTTATTATAGGCAACATATATATGGGTCTTGTTTTTGTATCCATTCAGCCAGTCTGTGTCTTTTGGTTGGGGCATTTAGTCATTTGCATTTAAGGTAACTGTTGATACAAATTATCCTATTGTCATCTTCTTAAATTGTGTGATTGGTTTTTGTAGGTCTTTTTCTTCTCCTGTATTTGTTGTCTATATAAGCCCTTTTTATACTTGCAAGACTGGTTTGGTGCTACTGAATTCTTTTAGTTTTTGCTTGTCTGTAAAGCTTTTGATATCTCCATTAATTCTGAATGAGATCCTTTACAGGTACAGTATTCTTGGTTGTAAATTATTCTCTTTTGGTGCTTTAAATGCATTTCGTCATTCTCTTCTGGCCTTTAGAGTTTCTGTTGAGAGGTCAGCAGTTAAGCATATAACATTTCCTTGTATGTTACTTGTTTATCACTTGCTGCTTTAAGTATACTTTCTTTGTGTTTAGTCTGTGTTAGCTTGATTGGTATGTGTCTTGGCATGTTTCTCCTAGGGTTTATCCTCTATAGGACTCTGTGATTCTTGGATCGATTGGTCTTTTACTTTCCCATGCTAGGGAAGTTTTCAACTTCAATCTCTTCAAAAATTTTCTCATATTCTTTATTTTTCTCTTCTTCTTTTGGGATCCCTATTATTCAAATGTTGATGTGTTCGATATTATCCCAGAGGTCTCTGAGACTATCCTCAGTTCTTTTCATTCTTTGTTCTTTTTTTCTGTTCTTCAGTAGTTATTCCCACCATTCTATCTTCCAGCTCATTTATCCATTTGCCTGTCTTAGATACTCTACTATTGAGTCCCTCCATAGCATTTTTAAGTTCAGCAATTGAGTTGTTTGTCTCTTTTTGTTGTCTTTTAATTTCTTGTAAATGTTTCTCCAGTGCATCAATTCTATTATTCTGTTTTCGGAGTTTTGGATCATCCTTAGTATTGCTCTTTTGAGTTCTCTTTCTAATAGTCGGTCTATTTCTTTTAGATCATTTGGGTTTGTATGTTTTTATTGTTTTTGTTTTTGTTTTTTAATTTTAAATTCTTTATTTTAAAGATTTTACAGAGTTTTGTTGTTCACCGACATATATGTTCCCAGGTCGTTCATATGCATATCCCTGATCCCCCCACACACACCCAGTTCCTCCCATCCTACCCCTCCGGACCATCGCCTGAAGCCATTATAAGCACTCCTATTCCCTTAGCACAATGACAATAACTATTTTTTCCACACATGACAATATAGGTTTCCATGTTACTCCGTTTATGCCTCCCCCTCACTGTTTGTTCCCCAGAATGTCCCTATGTCTATGCTCTGTCTGTTTTTCTATGAGTTCACTGCATGTGTTATCATAACCATCTTACTAGATTCCATATATATGAGTTAGTACACTGTACTTGTCTTTCGCTTTTTGACTTACTTCACATTTTATGATAGGTGCTAGAGCTAGCCACCTCACTAGGACTGAGTCTTCTGCATTTCTTTTAACAGCTGAGTAGTATTCCATTGTATATATGTACCAGAGCTTCTGGATCCATTCATTCGTCGAATGGACATCTAGGTTGTTTCCATGTTCTGGCTATTGTATAGAGAGCTGCAATGAACATTGGGGTACAGGTGCCTCTTTCAGTTTTGATTTCATCAGGATATAGGCCTAATAGTGGGATTACTGGGTCATAGGGTGCTTCTATTTTTAGTTTTTTAAGAAATCTCCATATTGTCTTCCATAGAGGCTGTATCAATTTACATTCCCACCAGCAGTGCAAGAGGGTTCCCTTTTCTCCGCACCCTCTCCAGCATTTGTTGTCTGTCGATTTGTTGATGATGGCCATTCTGATGGGTGTGAGGTGATAACTAATTGTTGCTTTAATTTGCATTTCTCTAATAATAAGCGAGGTTGAGCATCATTTCATGTGTTTCTGGGCCATCTGTATGTTCGCTTTGGAGAGACATCTCTTTAGATCTTTTTCCCATTTTTTGATTGGGCTGCTCGTTTTTCTGGTGCTGAGTGGTGAGTTGCTTGTAGATTTTGGAGATTAATTCTTTGTCTGTTATTTCATTTGCTATGATTTTCTCCCACTCTGTGGGGTGTCTGTTGAGCTTTTTTGTAATTTCTTTTGCTGTACAAAAGCTTTTAAGTTTCATGAGGTCCCACGTGTTCACTTTTCTTTTCAGTTCCGCTGTTTTAGTAGGTGGGCCAGAGAAGATCTTGCTTTGATTGATGTCCTTAAGGTTTTGCCTATATTGTCCTCTAAGAGTCTGATGGTTTCTGGCCTTACATTTAGGTCTTTAATCCATGTTGAGTTGATCTTTGTGTATGGGGTCAGGGAATGTTCCAACTTCATTTGTGTAGTTCAATAACTATTTTTTCCACACATGACAATATAGGTTTCCATGTTACTCCGTTTATGCCTCCCCCTCACTGTTTGTTCCCCAGAATGTCCCTATGTCTATGCTCTGTCTGTTTTTCTATGAGTTCACTGCATGTGTTATCATAACCATCTTACTAGATTCCATATATATGAGTTAGTACACTGTACTTGTCTTTCGCTTTTTGACTTACTTCACATTTTATGATAGGTGCTAGAGCTAGCCACCTCACTAGGACTGAGTCTTCTGCATTTCTTTTAACAGCTGAGTAGTATTCCATTGTATATATGTACCAGAGCTTCTGGATCCATTCATTCGTCGAATGGACATCTAGGTTGTTTCCATGTTCTGGCTATTGTATAGAGAGCTGCAATGAACATTGGGGTACAGGTGCCTCTTTCAGTTTTGATTTCATCAGGATATAGGCCTAATAGTGGGATTACTGGGTCATAGGGTGCTTCTATTTTTAGTTTTTAAGGAATATCCATATTGTCTTCCATAGAGGCTGTATCAATTTACATTCCCACCAGCAGTGCAAGAGGGTTCCCTTTTCTCCGCACCCTCTCCAGCATTTGTTGTCTGTCGATTTGTTGATGATGGCCATTCTGATGGGTGTGAGGTGATAACTAATTGTTGCTTTAATTTGCATTTCTCTAATAATAAGCGAGGTTGAGCATCATTTCATGTGTTTCTGGGCCATCTGTATGTTCGCTTTGGAGAGACATCTCTTTAGATCTTTTTCCCATTTTTTGATTGGGCTGCTCGTTTTTCTGGTGCTGAGTGGTGAGTTGCTTGTAGATTTTGGAGATTAATTCTTTGTCTGTTATTTCATTTGCTATGATTTTCTCCCACTCTGTGGGGTGTCTGTTGAGCTTTTTTGTAATTTCTTTTGCTGTACAAAAGCTTTTAAGTTTCATGAGGTCCCACGTGTTCACTTTTCTTTTCAGTTCCGCTGTTTTAGTAGGTGGGCCAGAGAAGATCTTGCTTTGATTGATGTCCTTAAGGTTTTGCCTATATTGTCCTCTAAGAGTCTGATGGTTTCTGGCCTTACATTTAGGTCTTTAATCCATGTTGAGTTGATCTTTGTGTATGGGGTCAGGGAATGTTCCAACTTCATTTTTTGCATGTAGATATCCAATTTTCCCAGAACCATTTGTTGAAGAGGCTGTCTTTGTCCCATTTTATAGTTTCGCCTCCTTTGTCAAAAATAAGGTACCCATAGGTGCGTGAGTTGATCTCTGGGTTCTTGATCTTGTTCCATTGGTCTATAGTTCTGTTTTTGTGCCAGTACCATACTGTCTTGATGACTGTTGCTTTGTAGTAGAGTCTGAAGTTAGGGAGGCTGATCCCTCCAGCTCCGTTTTTCTTTCTCAGGATTGCTTTGGCTGTTTGAGGTCTTTTGTGCTTCCATATGAGCTGTGTTATTCTTTGGTCTGGTTCTGTGAAAAATGTCAATGGTAGTTGAATAGGTATTGCATTGAATCTGTAGATGATATTTGGTAGTATGGTCATTTTCACAATATTGATTCTTCCATCCCAGGAACATGGAATATCTCTCCATCTGTTTAAGTCTTCTTTAATGTCTCTCATGAGTGTCTTGTAATTTTCTGTGTACAATTCTTTTGTTTCTTTGGGTAGGTTTATTCCTAGATATTTGATTCTTTTGGTTGCAATTGTGAAGGGGATTGCCTCTTTGAATTCATTTTCTGATTTTTCATTGTTTGTGTATAAGAATGCCAGTGATTTCTGTGTGTTGACTTTGTATCCTGCGACTTTGCTGAATTCATCGATTAGCTCTAGTAGCTTTGTAATAGAGTCTTTCGGATTTTCTATGTATAATATCATGTCATCTGCAAAAAGAGAGAGCTTGACTTCTTGCTTTCCAATCTGGATTCCTTTTAGTTCTTTCTCTTCTCTTATTGCTGTTGCTAGCACTTCCAGGACTATGCTGAATAGTAGTGGTGAAAGTGGACACCCCTGTCTTGTTCCTGATCTTAGAGGGAATGCTTTCAGTTTTTCACCGTTGAGGATAATGTTCGCTGTAGGCTTCACATATATGGCTTTCACTATGTTGAGATAGGTTCCTTCTATGCCCATTTTCTGAAGAGTTTTTATCATGAATGAGTGTTGTACTTTTTCGAAGGCTTTTTCTGCATCTATTGAGATGATCATGTGATTTTTGTCTTTCAGTTTGTTGATATGGTGTATCACATTGATTGATTTGAGTATATTGAGGAATCCTTGCATGCCTGGGATGAACACGACTTGATCATGATGTATGAGTTTTTTGATGTGTCGTTGAATTCTGTTTGCTAGGATTTTGTTGAGGATCTTGGCATCAAAGTTCAGCAGGGAAATTGGCCTATAGTTTTCCTTTTTTGTTTTGTCTTTGCCTGGTTTGGGTATCAGGGTGATGGTGGCCTTGTAGAATATGTTTGGCAGTATTCCTTCTTGTACAGTTTCTTGAAAGAGTTTTAGAAGGCCAGGCATTAGCTCTTCTCTGGTAGAATTCACCTGGGAAGCTGTCTGGCCTTGAGCTTTTATTTTGGGGGAGATTTTTGATCACGGATTCAATTTCTGAGCTTGTAATTGGATTGTTCATAATTTCTACTTATTCCTGGTTGAGTCTTGGGAGATTAATCTTCTCTAAGAAACTGTCCATTTCTTACCTTTTAATGTCTTGTTTAATTTTCTGTGTACAATTCTTTTGTTTCTTTGGGTAGGTTTATTCCTAGATATTTGATTCTTTTGGTTGCAATTGTGAAGGGGATTGCCTCTTTGAATTCATTTTCTGATTTTTCATTGTTTGTGTATAAGAATGCCAGTGATTTCTGTGTGTTGACTTTGTATCCTGCGACTTTGCTGAATTCATCGATTAGCTCTAGTAGCTTTGTAATAGAGTCTTTCGGATTTTCTATGTATAATATCATGTCATCTGCAAAAAGAGAGAGCTTGACTTCTTGCTTTCCAATCTGGATTCCTTTTAGTTCTTTCTCTTCTCTTATTGCTGTTGCTAGCACTTCCAGGACTATGCTGAATAGTAGTGGTGAAAGTGGACACCCCTGTCTTGTTCCTGATCTTAGAGGGAATGCTTTCAGTTTTTCACCGTTGAGGATAATGTTCGCTGTAGGCTTCACATATATGGCTTTCACTATGTTGAGATAGGTTCCTTCTATGCCCATTTTCTGAAGAGTTTTTATCATGAATGAGTGTTGTACTTTTTCGAAGGCTTTTTCTGCATCTATTGAGATGATCATGTGATTTTTGTCTTTCAGTTTGTTGATATGGTGTATCACATTGATTGATTTGAGTATATTGAGGAATCCTTGCATGCCTGGGATGAACACGACTTGATCATGATGTATGAGTTTTTTGATGTGTCGTTGAATTCTGTTTGCTAGGATTTTGTTGAGGATCTTGGCATCAAAGTTCAGCAGGGAAATTGGCCTATAGTTTTCCTTTTTTGTTTTGTCTTTGCCTGGTTTGGGTATCAGGGTGATGGTGGCCTCGTAGAATGTGTTTGGAAGTTTTCCTTCCTGTGCAATTTTTTGGAAGAGTTTTAGAAGGACAGGCATTAGCTCTTCTTTAAATGTTTGGTAGAATTCGGCTGTGAAGCCATCTGGCCCTGGGCTTTTATTTTGGGGTAGATTTTTGATCACAAATTCAATTTCTGAGCTTGTGATTGTATTGTTCAAAGTTTCTGTTTCTTCCTGGCTCTGTCTTGGGAGATTGATCTTCCCCAAGAACCTGTCCATTTCTTCCAGGTGGTCCAGTTTGTTGACAAATTTTTTTCATGACAGTCTCTTATGATCCTTTGGATTTCTGCATGATCTGTTATAATCTCTCCTTTTTCATTTTTAATTTTAGTGATCTGGTTCTTCTCTCTCTTTTTCTTGATGAGCCTGGCCAGTGGCTTGTCAATTTTGTTTACCTTTTCAAAGAACCATCTTTTTGTTTTATTTATCTTTACTATTGTTTCTTTCATTTCTTTCTCATTTCTTTCTACTCTGATCCTTCTAATTTCTCTTCTTCTGCTGGCTTTGGGGTGTTTTTGTTCTTCTTTCTCCAATTGTTTTAAGCGGAGGGTTAGGTCATCTGCTTCATACTTTCCTAGTTTCTTGACCTGGGTTTGTATTGCTATAAATTTCCCTCTTAGAACTGCTTTTGCAGTATCTCATAGGTTTTGCACTGTCATGTGTTCATTGTCTTTTTCTTCTAGAAATTTTTTAATTTCTCCTTTGATTTCCTCAGTGATCAGTTGATTTTTTAGGTATGTGTTGTTTAATCGCCATATGTTTGTGTTTTTAGCGGTATTTTTCCTGTAGTTGCTCTCTAGTCTAATTGCATTGTGGTCCGAAAAGATGGGTGATATAATTTTGGTTTTCTTGAATTGACTGAGGTTAGATTTGTGTCCCAAGATGTGGTCTATCCTGGAGAATGTTCCATGAGCACTTGAGAAGAAAGTGTATTCTTCTGCTTTTGGATGAAATGTCCTAAAGATATCGATGGGGTCCATCTTTTCTAGTGTGGCATTTAAGGCTTGTGTTTCTTTATTAATTTTCTGTTTTGATGATCTGTCCATTGGTGTGAGAGGAGTGTTAAAGTCTCCTACTATTACTGTGTTATTATTGATTTCTTCTTTTAAGTCTGAAAGTATCTCTCTTATGCATTGGGGTGCCCCTGTGTTGGGTGCGTAGATATTCATGACTGTTATGTCTTCCTCTTGGATGGATCCCTTAATCATGATGTAGTGACCTGCCTTATCTCTTAAAATCTTCTTTACTTTAAAATCTATTTTGTCTGATATGAGGATTGCTACTCCAGCTTTCTTTTGATTTCCATTTGCGTGGAATATCTTTTTCCAGCCTCTCACTTTCAGTCTATGAGTGTCTCTAGGTCTGAAGTGGGTCTCTTGTAAACAGTATATATATGGGTCATGTTTCTGAATCCATTCAACCAGCCTGTGTCATTTGGTTGGAGCATTTAGTCCATTTACATTCAAAGTAATTATTGATACGAATGTTCCTATTGTCATCTTCTTAGACATTTGGGGTTTGATTTGTAGGACTTCTCCTACTCTTGTATGTATTGGCTATATCAGGCCCTTTAACACTTGTTGTAGGGCTGGTTTTGTGGTACAGAATTCTTTGAGTTTTTGCTTGTCTGTGAAGGTTTTGACTTCACCATCAATTCTGAATGAGATTCTTGCTGGGTAGAGAATTCTTGGTTGGAGGTTATTCTCTTTTAGCTGTTTAAATGCGTCTTGCCATAATCTTCTGGCCTGCAGGGTGTCTGCTGAAAGATTTGCAGTAGACATATAGGGTTTCCTTCATATGTTATTTGTTGTTTGTTCTGAACTGCTTTTAGTATTCTGTCTTTATATTTAGTCTGTGTTATTTGGATTAGAATGTGCCTTGGTGTGTTTCTTCTGGGGTTTCTCCTGTATGGAACTCTTTGTGCTTCTTGCAATTGGTTGACTATTTCCTTTCCCATGTTGGGGTAGTTTTCAACTATAACCTCTTCAAGAATTTTTCCGTTGCCTTTCTTTCCCTCTTCTTCCTCTGGAACTCCTATAATTCTAATGTCGGTGCATTTGATATTGTCCCATAGGTCTCTAAGGCTATCCTCAGTTCTTTTAATTCTTTGGACTTTGTTCTGTTCTTCAGCATTTAATTCCACCATTCTATCTTCCAGCTCACTTATCTGTTCTTCAGCCTCTGATACTCTACTGTTGAGACCTTCTGTAGTATTTTTGAGTTCAGCAATTGAGTTGGTGGTCTCTATTTGCTTATTTTTCATTTCTTCCATGTCTTTTCTCAAGGCACTAATTTCCTCTAACATTCTGTTCGGTGTTTTGAATCCTCATTAGTATAGCTTTTTGGATTCTCTTTCAGATAATTTGTCTATCTCCTCCTCTGTCATTTGAAGCTGTGTTTCTCTAGCTTGGTCCTTCATTTGTGCAGTGTTTCTCTGTCATTTCATTATTAGGCTTATTTTTGTTTCTTTGTGTGTGTCTGTGTGTGTGTTGTTCTTTTTCCCACCAGGCCTCTTTGTTGAACTCTCCCTTCCTTTGGGTTTCTGTCCTTCTAGAAGTGTTCAATTGTTTGTGACTTGGTTGGTGTTATGTCTTGTTTACAAGTGAATAATCTCTAGTGTTGCATGTTCTTTGACAGTGTGGGGTCTTGGAATCAGGGCTTCCACTCAGAGGATCCTTGGTTTGATGATTGGTCAAGGGGTGTAGGCTCAATGTCTGGTTTGCTATGGTGTTCAGTGATATTAGTTCAAATACTAGCATCTGAGGAACAAGAGGTGCATCCTTGATGGATGACAACCATAAAAGCATGCAGATGTTTTCTAACATAATTGTAAGCTAAAGATTCATACACAGCAATACCCACAACTGACCAGTGTTACAGAGATAAAGCATAGGAAATCTTTCTGGCAAACCATGCAATCAAAGATGATACTTGCCCGTTAAGCTCTGAATTAATTAAAGCCTTGCCTGGAAAAATAGATCCAGGGCAAGGTCCTGGCTTGGATAATTACAATGAGAACAATTTTTAACTAGGACATGTGTTGGCGATGAGAAGGAGGAGAGTGTATGGGTAATGAGAAGGAATAGATTCATCTTGGAAAAGTTTTATAGTGTTATGTAGCAGAGCTTAGTGTGTTGTAATGTTTAGTGCAGCTAGAAGCGAATAGTGGAGACAGGAAGATAGGATATATTTATCTAGAGCATATTGGTAGATAGGAAAGTGTTTTACATTTAGAACATATAGAAAAAGCAGTGGGAAAGAGGAAAGAGAATTGGAAGTTTCCAAGAATTAAAATTAAAAATAAAATAAAATAAAATAAAAGTCAAAAACAGAAATTAAAAATTAAAAAGGGAAGAAAAAATTAATAAGAGACCAAAAAACAAACAAACAAAAAAACAGAATAAACAAACAAAACTCCAAACCAGACCAATCAATCGAATAAACAAAATAATCCACAACAAATAAACAAGCAAAAAAAGCTAAATACTGTCCCTGTATCTTCTCATCTGCCTGTTGGAAACCAATCTGCTCTTGATGGTGTTGTCTTGATGGTGTAGACTTTCCCTTATAGCGCCAGTTGCTATGGTTTCTGTTTTTGTTCTGAGCAAAACGAAGGCTTCGCTGTGAGCTTGGGTGCTGGCCATGGCCGAGGGCTGATCCCTGCACAGTACCGCGTTGTAGGGGTGCACCCGGGCTCTACCGCGCACCCGCCGGTAGCATCCAATACCTGCTCTTCCTCCGGCTTCCTCCACTGCTGCAGCCCTAGGGGTGTGCGGGCTCCTCCGCCGCTGGCACACGCACACTGCTGGTTATGCATCCAAGTCCCAAAGGCGGGCGTGAGCTTTCCCATCTGTCTCGAGCCCGGTCCCTGGTCAGCAACCCGTGGGCGACTTCCCCTCTCCGTTCAGCAAGCCCTCCACTAGGAGTGTTTGAACTTACCAGGCGCCTGGTGGAGGATGTAGGCTTTCGTCCGGCGGTGCGTCTGTGGCTTTCGTCTGGTGGATAGTCGCGATTTTCGTTTCTGCCGGTGATCGGGTCAGAATTTTCACGCTGAGTGCGGCCTTCTCTACCTCCCCTCACCCCAACGCTCTTCTCAGGCTCTCTCCTAGAGCACTTCCTAGCACGCTTTCCGCCAGTCTGATGTGAGGTTTGGGAGAGGGTGCTCAGAACAGGAGCTCCAGGAAAGTTCTGGCTGTTCACTCTTCGACCCTTGCAGACCTAAGGATTTCTTCTGTTGTTTAGTGGCTGGTTTGTTGTTGGTGTTTCAATTCTTGATTAGTTCTGGTGATTCCGTTGGGGAGCTGGTGAAATCTTCCCCTCATTCCTCCGCCATCTTGGTCCCCCCTCCGGATTTATATGTTTATAGTTTGTTCCTTCATTTGTGTGATGCTTCTCTATCTTTTCATTATTATTGTTGCTTTTGATATTTTTATGTTTGAGTCTTGGAGTCAGTGTTTTCTCTCCAAGGTTCCTGTTTTTGACCTTTGGCCCAGGTATGGAGATTGCATGTCTGATTTGTTTATGCCATTCAGTGGTATTAGGCCATATATAAACATACGAGGGACAAAAGGCACATCCCTGATAGATGGAAATTATAGAATTGTGCCCTTATTATCAAACATAATGGAAAGGCACATATACATGCTTATCTATAATAAAATACAGACACTTTAAAAAGGATAATGTGCAGGAAATCATTCTGGCAAATGACACAACCAAAGCTAATACACAGATGCTAAGATCTAAGCTAATTAAAATATATCCTGGCTAAGAAAACTAGAACAATATACCAGCTGGAGATACAGTAATAAGAGTAATTATTAGCTAGCAAATATAATGGGGAAGTGAAGGAGAATGGATAGGTAATGAGGAGATACAGAATCGTGCTGCAGGGTTATGCAAGGATAGATAGTGAAGATTTACATATTTTAGGATTAGTATAGCAGGGAGAAAGCAGTACAGAAAGCAATAGTTATAAAGAGAATAGCAGTAGATATTATAACTGTTAAAGTGAAGAGAGTAGAAACTATGGTCAATTTTTTAAACAGTAGAAAACAGGACAAAAGCAGCAGACCAAAAGAAGAAAAAAAAACAAACAAAACAAAAGAAAAAAAAAAAAAAGAAAGAAACCTGTTTCTGGTTCTCAGTTGTGAGCTGATAAGCTCATCTCTGTGTGTATCATCTGTTGGGGTTTGTTTCTGAAGCCACCCTAGAAACGTTGAGTCTGTCTTATCAGAGGGCAGCTGTGGGGGTATAGCAGCTGCTTATATTTCAGGTTTCAGTGAAAGCCAGGTTTCTTATTTGTAGGTGGGATGAGGGGGTGGTGGTCCTTGCAGAATCAGTTGCTCTAGTTTCTCCCTGTGCCAGGATGCTCTTAGCACTCCTTGTGGTGCATGCAGTGTGCTGCCTGCCCCCTGCCAGGTTGCACTGCCTGCTATGTAAACTTGATTCCAGGTAAGTAGGAAGATAGATAATGGAGCAAATGCCCTTCCGCCATCTTGGTCCCCCCTCCGGATTTATATGTTTATAGTTTGTTCCTTCATTTGTGTGATGCTTCTCTATCTTTTCATTATTATTGTTGCTTTTGATATTTTTATGTTTGAGTCTTGGAGTCAGTGTTTTCTCTCCAAGGTTCCTGTTTTTGACCTTTGGCCCAGGTATGGAGATTGCATGTCTGATTTGTTTATGCCATTCAGTGGTATTAGGCCATATATAAACATACGAGGGACAAAAGGCACATCCCTGATAGATGGAAATTATAGAATTGTGCCCTTATTATCAAACATAATGGAAAGGCACATATACATGCTTATCTATAATAAAATACAGACACTTTAAAAAGGATAATGTGCAGGAAATCATTCTGGCAAATGACACAACCAAAGCTAATACACAGATGCTAAGATCTAAGCTAATTAAAATATATCCTGGCTAAGAAAACTAGAACAATATACCAGCTGGAGATACAGTAATAAGAGTAATTATTAGCTAGCAAATATAATGGGGAAGTGAAGGAGAATGGATAGGTAATGAGGAGATACAGAATCGTGCTGCAGGGTTATGCAAGGATAGATAGTGAAGATTTACATATTTTAGGATTAGTATAGCAGGGAGAAAGCAGTACAGAAAGCAATAGTTATAAAGAGAATAGCAGTAGATATTATAACTGTTAAAGTGAAGAGAGTAGAAACTATGGTCAATTTTTTAAACAGTAGAAAACAGGACAAAAGCAGCAGACCAAAAGAAGCAAAAAAAACAAACAAAACAAAAGAAAAAAAAAAAAAAGAAAGAAACCTGTTTCTGGTTCTCAGTTGTGAGCTGATAAGCTCATCTCTGTGTGTATCATCTGTTGGGGTTTGTTTCTGAAGCCACCCTAGAAACGTTGAGTCTGTCTTATCAGAGGGCAGCTGTGGGGGTATAGCAGCTGCTTATATTTCAGGTTTCAGTGAAAGCCAGGTTTCTTATTTGTAGGTGGGATGAGGGGGTGGTGGTCCTTGCAGAATCAGTTGCTCTAGTTTCTCCCTGTGCCAGGATGCTCTTAGCACTCCTTGTGGTGCATGCAGTGTGCTGCCTGCCCCCTGCCAGGTTGCACTGCCTGCTATGTAAACTTGATTCCAGGTAAGTAGGAAGATAGATAATGGAGCAAATGCAAATATTCATGAAACATACACAATTCTACAATGAGAATAATTCTACAATGAGAATGAGAATAATATGACTTGTGTTTCATTAAATATTTAATGCCAGTTTAGACTTAAAAGTCTTATCATTTTTGTTACAAAACCTAACATAAAAATGATACAAAAAAAAAAGATTTAATGACCTGGAAAACCATGATGGTATGATCACTCTCCTAGAACCAGACATCCTGGATTGTGAAATCAAGTGACCCTTAGGAAGCATCACTACAAAGAAACTAGTGGAGGTGATGGAATTCCAAATGAGCAATTACAAATCCTAAAAGGTGATGCTGTTAAAGTGTTACACTCAATATGCCAGCAAGACTGTCCTACCAGATTCCATATATGTGTGTTAGTATACTGTATTTGTCTTTCTCTTTTTGACTTACTTCACTTTTTATGATAGGTTCTAGAGCCAGCCACTTCATTAGGACTGAGTCTTCTGCATTTCTTTTAACAGCTGAGTAGTATTCCATTGTATATATGTACCAGAACTTCTGTATCCATTCATTCATCGATGGACATCTAGGTTGCTTCCATGTTCTGGCTATTGTATAGAGGGCTGCAATGAACACTGGGGTACAGGTGCTTCTTTCAGTTTTGATTTCATCAGGATATAGGTCTGGTAGGACAGTCTTGATAACACACTCAGGGAACTCATGGAAAAACAGACAGAGCATAGACATAGGGACATTGTGGGGAAGAAATAGAGTGGGGGAGGCATGGAGGGAGTAACATGGAAACCTATACTGTCATGTGTGGAAAAGATAGCTATTGTCATTGTGCTAAGGGAATAGGAGTGCTTACAATGGCACGGGGCGATGGTACAGAGGGGTGGGATGGGGGGAGCTTGGGGGATGGGGACCAGGGATATGCATATGACTGATCTGGGAACATACATGTCTGTGAACAACAAAACTCTGTAAAACCTTTAAAATAAATATTAAAAAGAAAATATGCCAGCAAATTTGGAAAACTAAGCAATGGTCACAGGACTGCAACAAGTCAGTTTTTATTCCAATCCCAAAGAAGGACAATGCCAAAGAAAGTTCAAGTGACGGAACAATTGCACTCATTTCACATGCCAGCAAAATAATACTCAAAATCCTTTAAGCTAGGCCTTAATAGTTTGTAAACTAAAAACTTCCAGATGTACAAACTGGATGTAGAAAAGGCAGAGGAATCAGAGATCAAACTGCCAACATCTGTTGCATCATAGAAAAAGTTGGAGAATTCCAGAAAAACATCTACTTTTGCTTCGTTGACTATGCTAAAGCTTTTGACTATGTGTATCACAACAAACTGTGGAAAATTCTTAAAGATGCGAATATCAAACCACCTTACTTACCTTCTGAGAAACCTGTATTAAACAGAACAAAAACCAACAGTTAGAACCAGACATAGAACAACATACTGGTTCCAAATTGGAAAAGAATGTATAATATCACATTGCTCATTTAACTTATATGCAGAGTACATCATGCAAAATGCTGGTCTGGATGAAGCACATGCTCGAATCAGGATTATGGGAGAAATACCAATATCCTCAGGTATGCAGATGATACTACCCTTATGGCATAAAGCAAAGAGTCATAAAAGGACCTCTTGATGCAGGTGAAAAAGGAGAGTGAAAAAGCTGGCCTAAAACTCAACCATGGCATATGGTCCCATTACTTCATGATAAATAGATGGGCAAAAGCAAAGTTAGAACTCCAAAATTACTGCAGACCATGATTGAAGACCTGAAATCAAAGACGCTACTACTTGGAAGAAAGCTATGACAAACCGATGGGTGTCTTACAGGATATAGGTCTGGTAGGACAGTCTTGATAACACACTCAGGGAACTCATGGAAAACAGACAGAGCATAGACATAGGGACATTGTGGGAAGAAATAGAGTGGGGAGGCATGGAGGAGTAACATGGAAACCTATACTGTCATGTGTGGAAAAGATAGCTATTGTCATTGTGCTAAGGGAATAGGAGTGCTTACAATGGCACGGCGATGGTACAGAGGGTGGGATGGGGAGCTTGGGGGATGGGGACCAGGGATATGCATATGACTGATCTGGGAACATACATGTCTGTGAACAACAAAACTCTGTAAAACCTTTAAAATAAATATTAAAAAGAAAATATGCCAGCAAATTTGGAA
Source organism: Tragulus kanchil (assembly GCA_022376925.1). Lineage (NCBI taxonomy): Eukaryota > Metazoa > Chordata > Mammalia > Artiodactyla > Tragulidae > Tragulus > Tragulus kanchil. Next base: position 48,595,374 of record JAIOJX010000025.1, read on the forward strand.
AACTAAGCAATGGTCACAGGACTGCAACAAGTCAGTTTTTATTCCAATCCCAAAGAAGGACAATGCCAAAGAAAGTTCAAGTGACGGAACAATTGCACTCATTTCACATGCCAGCAAAATAATACTCAAAATCCTTTAAGCTAGGCCTTAATAGTTTGTAAACTAAAAACTTCCAGATGTACAAACTGGATGTAGAAAAGGCAGAGGAATCAGAGATCAAACTGCCAACATCTGTTGCATCATAGAAAAAGTTGGAGAATTCCAGAAAAACATCTACTTTTGCTTCGTTGACTATGCTAAAGCTTTTGACTATGTGTATCACAACAAACTGTGGAAAATTCTTAAAGATGCGAATATCAAACCACCTTACTTACCTTCTGAGAAACCTGTATTAAACAGAACAAAAACCAACAGTTAGAACCAGACATAGAACAACATACTGGTTCCAAATTGGAAAAGAATGTATAATATCACATTGCTCATTTAACTTATATGCAGAGTACATCATGCAAAATGCTGGTCTGGATGAAGCACATGCTCGAATCAGGATTATGGGAGAAATACCAATATCCTCAGGTATGCAGATGATACTACCCTTATGGCATAAAGCAAAGAGTCATAAAAGGACCTCTTGATGCAGGTGAAAAAGGAGAGTGAAAAAGCTGGCCTAAAACTCAACATGAAAAAATGAAGATCATGGCATATGGTCCCATTACTTCATGATAAATAGATGGGCAAACAATGAAAACAGTGACAGACTTTATTTTCTTGAACTCCAAAATTACTGCAGACCATGATTGAAGACCTGAAATCAAAGACGCTTACTACTTGGAAGAAAGCTATGACAAACCTAGACAGCATATTAAAAAACAGAGACATCACTTTGTCTACAAAGGCCCATGTAGTCAAAGCTATGGTTTTCCCAGTGGTCATGTATGGATGTGAGAACTGGGCTATAAGGAAGTCTGAACACCAAAGAATTGATGTGTTTGAACTATGGTGTTAGATAAGACTCTTGAGAGTCTCTTGGACTGCAAGGATATCAAACCAGTCAATCGTAAAGGAAATCAATCCTTTATATTCATTGGAAGGAATGATGCCGAAGCTGAAGTTCGAATACATTGGCCACCTGTTGTGAAAAGATGACTCTGGAAATGAGTCTGATGTTGGGAAAAATAGAAGGCAGAGCAAGAAGGTAATGACAGAGGATGAGATAGTTGGATGGCATCACTGAATCAATGGCCATGAGTTTCAACAAGATCTGGGAAATGGTGAAGGACAGGGAAGGTGGGGGTGCTACAATCTGTGGAGTCACAAAAAGTCAGATGTGACTGAAAGACTGAACTGAATTGAATTTCTAAACCAACTCCCTGAGAGCAATAAATTAAAAAACTTCAATAACTTTCAAAATTTCTAAATGTGGCATTCCATTTGCTATTCATGTTATATTGCCTTCCTAGGAGACAGTTTCATAATGAGCCCCAAATATTTAATATTCTTATTTTAAAAGTTTTCAAAGTCATTTGAATGTTTAAAACTTTCTCTGATCAAAGAAACAAAAGAAAAATCTGATAAATATCTTCATTAAACAAAAGATACACAGAATAACATGTTCTCATTTAACTTATATGCAGAGTACATCATGCAAAATGCTGGTCTGGATGAAGCACATGCTCGAATCAGGATTATGGGAGAAATACCAATATCCTCAGGTATGCAGATGATACTACCCTTATGGCATAAAGCAAAGAGTCATAAAAGGACCTCTTGATGCAGGTGAAAAAGGAGAGTGAAAAAGCTGGCCTAAAACTCAACATGAAAAAATGAAGATCATGGCATATGGTCCCATTACTTCATGATAAATAGATGGGCAAACAATGAAAACAGTGACAGACTTTATTTTCTTGAACTCCAAAATTACTGCAGACCATGATTGAAGACCTGAAATCAAAGACGCTTACTACTTGGAAGAAAGCTATGACAAACCTAGACAGCATATTAAAAAACAGAGACATCACTTTGTCTACAAAGGCCCATGTAGTCAAAGCTATGGTTTTCCCAGTGGTCATGTATGGATGTGAGAACTGGGCTATAAGGAAGTCTGAACACCAAAGAATTGATGTGTTTGAACTATGGTGTTAGATAAGACTCTTGAGAGTCTCTTGGACTGCAAGGATATCAAACCAGTCAATCGTAAAGGAAATCAATCCTTTATATTCATTGGAAGGAATGATGCCGAAGCTGAAGTTCGAATACATTGGCCACCTGTTGTGAAAAGATGACTCTGGAAATGAGTCTGATGTTGGGAAAAATAGAAGGCAGAGCAAGAAGGTAATGACAGAGGATGAGATAGTTGGATGGCATCACTGAATCAATGGCCATGAGTTTCAACAAGATCTGGGAAATGGTGAAGGACAGGGAAGGTGGGGGTGCTACAATCTGTGGAGTCACAAAAAGTCAGATGTGACTGAAAGACTGAACTGAATTGAATTTCTAAACCAACTCCCTGAGAGCAATAAATTAAAAAACTTCAATAACTTTCAAAATTTCTAAATGTGGCATTCCATTTGCTATTCATGTTATATTGCCTTCCTAGGAGACAGTTTCATAATGAGCCCCAAATATTTAATATTCTTATTTTAAAAAGTTTTCAAAGTCATTTGAATGTTTAAAACTTTCTCTGATCAAAGAAACAAAAGAAAAATCTGATAAATATCTTCATTAAACAAAAGATACACAGAATAACATGTTCTCTTACCTCACTGTAACCAATATTATTAAATAACAGTAATTAAGTTAAAAATTGAGGTTTCAGTGTTTAAGAAAATATATCTTTTACTCAAGGTTCAGATTGATTTTTAATAGCTATTCTTCACTTTGATTTCTCCATTCTGCTTTCAACAGAATTTATTGTTCAAGTATACATATTGCTTTTAAAAAATATTGGTACACACAGAAGTTCTGCCTGACATTTTCCTTGGTATTTCTTCTATCTTCTCTTTCTCCCAAATTTCTACCAAATCCTTCCAAATTCCTTTCAAATTTATTTTCCCAATAAATTTTCCTCCAGCAAATATCTTTATATTCTATGCTCAAACATAAAGTTTAAAAAATAATTATAACAAAAACAGACTATGTGTGATTCCCTGCAGTATATTGACTAAATTGGGCTTTGCTGTTTTCATTTTTTTCTTATTGTGTTTATTACTTTGGCCAAACATTTTATTTTCAAATCTTTTAGTTTTTGCACTTTTTATCACTATGTTTGTCCATTTGACTGGACAGTCTTAGAAATATTTAAGCTCATATTATACTGTTGGTACCCCATGCTCCTACCAGTCACTCTGTGGCTTTTGCACAAGCAAGACAGGTATTACCAATAATTTAAATATACTGTTAGTTGACCAGTGCTATCATTAAGAAACTTACCCTCAGATTTGACTACTATTACTGATTAATTTTTTAGAACAGGTTTACATTTTCTGTGTGGTCCATATAGAAAAAAATAAATTGTTGTGAGCAGGCTAATCTTTCAAAGAGTTGGAGAAAGAACCAGCTCATGTAATTCTTCGTTTCATGACCAGAAAGAAAGGACTGTAATACTCATATCAGACCGCATATTATTGAGAACAAAGGCTATAAATAAATAAAAGGACAGTACATAATGATAAAAAGATTAATATAAGAAAAGGATAATATTTATTTGAAATTTGAGTAAAGCCTGTGTATTTTCTATGCATTTTATATGCATTTCCTCTGCTTCTTCTTGCTAGATAGATTTTTTAAGACAAGATCAAAATTTGATATTTTTATCACAAATTCTGAGCATAGGTATAATGGTAATGATCATTTATATAATGATAGTTCCCTAAACAGCACATATAAATTAGGGATTCAATTTTCAGATAATATTTGACCTATCAGAAGAGCACAGATACTGCTATTCTTACTTATCTTTAAATATCCAAAAGGAAATGGAGTTTACCAGTGCATGGATATCCCTTAAGAAATAATTGGCTAAATTGAGATATGACAAGTGTTTATATGGGAGAGTTTTTAAGTGCTGTGAATGAAAAAGAAAATGATACAGTATCCAACTATAGCAGTAATCCATGAGAGAAAAAAAATTAACCTCCCAATAAATTTTCCTCCAGCAAATATCTTTATATTCTATGCTCAAACATAAAGTTTAAAAATAATTATAACAAAACAGACTATGTGTGATTCCTGCAGTATATTGACTAAATTGGGCTTTGCTGTTTTCATTTTTTTCTTATTGTGTTTATTACTTTGGCCAAACATTTTATTTTCAAATCTTTTAGTTTTTGCACTTTTTATCACTATGTTTGTCCATTTGACTGGACAGTCTTAGAAATATTTAAGCTCATATTATACTGTTGGTACCCCATGCTCCTACCAGTCACTCTGTGGCTTTTGCACAAGCAAGACAGGTATTACCAATAATTTAAATATACTGTTAGTTGACCAGTGCTATCATTAAGAAACTTACCCTCAGATTTGACTACTATTACTGATTAATTTTTTAGAACAGGTTTACATTTTCTGTGTGGTCCATATAGAAAAAAATAAATTGTTGTGAGCAGGCTAATCTTTCAAAGAGTTGGAGAAAGAACCAGCTCATGTAATTCTTCGTTTCATGACCAGAAAGAAAGGACTGTAATACTCATATCAGACCGCATATTATTGAGAACAAAGGCTATAAATAAATAAAAGGACAGTACATAATGATAAAAAGATTAATATAAGAAAAGGATAATATTTATTTGAAATTTGAGTAAAGCCTGTGTATTTTCTATGCATTTTATATGCATTTCCTCTGCTTCTTCTTGCTAGATAGATTTTTTAAGACAAGATCAAAATTTGATATTTTTATCACAAATTCTGAGCATAGGTATAATGGTAATGATCATTTATATAATGATAGTTCCCCTAAACAGCACATATAAATTAGGGATTCAATTTTCAGATAATATTTGACCTATCAGAAGAGCACAGATACTGCTATTCTTACTTATCTTTAAATATCCAAAAGGAAATGGAGTTTACCAGTGCATGGATATCCCTTAAGAAATAATTGGCTAAATTGAGATATGACAAGTGTTTATATGGGAGAGTTTTTAAGTGCTGTGAATGAAAAAGAAAATGATACAGTATCCAACTATAGCAGTAATCCATGAGAGAAAAATTAATGAAAGCATTTTTAAAATCTAAATTCTCTTAGAGAATGTGGAATTCCCTTTGTAATGAGCAAAGGTAACACTATTAACTTAACATTTAATAATATTCATAATGCAGTGCTCATTTATCAACTGTAGTCAGCATTCTATAAAAGTGTTCTGAAATGATCAGAATATATTGATTACATCAGTAAAAACAAATTTGGCAAAAATAAAGTATAATTTAGATCAATTTGCATGTAATTAAGTTTAAGGGAGGTTTCACCAAATGCACATTTACAAATCATTTGTGCACTCATTCATTTATTATGCAGAGACTTTTTTACATGAGGTTGATGTTCTAAGCTTTCTTTATCTATGAACACCCACCATATTCCAGAAACTGTGCCAATGGTAGCTGTTACAGAGCAGTGTATATGAAGGAAATAACTAGCCTGTTCTGGACCTTCAGTTCTCTGCCCAAATGTTCCCTCCTCAGGCTTCCCCTGACTGCCCCATCTAAGTTAGTTTCCACAGTAATTTTTATGTCAGTGTTTTTATGTTTCCATTGTAGGACTTATCACTACTAGTTTATTTGTTTGTCTACTTATATATTAGAGCTCTGTCCTTCACAACGTAAGGTTTATGAAGGTTTACATATCTTGTGTATTAGCTGCTCAACTATTACATGAGAGACATTCATTACTTAAGGTAGTATGATGATGCTTAAGGCAAATAGGAGCTTTTCTCTTATCGACATAAAGTAGTTAGAGTGAAACAATCAGCCAGTCTACAGGAACTAAATTATGTACACATATCTATATGCATGAGTACATATTAATACATTTTATAGATATATATTAGCACATGATAGTGGTACATATAAACACATGTGATAGAGTTATAGATTGAACATATGTGTCCCTCTCCAATTTCATATGTTGAAATTTAATCCTTTGGGAGGTGCTTGGCTCATGATAGAAGACATGAAAGTATTAGTTGCTTCATGTCTGACTCTTTGCAACACCATGGACTGTATGTAGCCCTCCACGCTCTGCTGTCCATGGAATTCTCCAGGCAAGAATACTGAAGTAGGTAGATATTCCCTTCTTCTGGGGATCTTCCCAACATGTTATAGAAGTGGATATTAAGAGCTGAAAAAGCATGAGAGTTGAATCAACTAACTTTATTTAAGAATGAGTAAATGATGTTGGATTTGGGTCTTATATGACAAATTAACATTTTACAGGCCAAAAAATATTCAATGTAGAACACAAAACTTAAGGTAATCTATATGGCTAAAAGTGTGACAAAAACTATAAAATAAAGAACTTGTAGACCTAGCATCTTAAGTCTGAATGAAAGGCCAACACAGTCCTGCTTGTGAATAGGATCTCTTCCAAACTGCCTTTGGTCTGCAAACTTGGAACAACTTATTTGACTATGGTCTTTGGTTTCTCTTCAAGACTGATTTTTAGATTTTCTGCGTTTGGCCATCTCAGGTAAACATTCCTCTTGAACTTCTCCACCCCTGAGAGACCTTTACCTCTTTTTCATATTTCTCACCTGTTTAGCAGACTCTGGTAAAATTTTTCTTCTTTGTAGTGGAATTTGACATTGTGCTTGTGTAGAATATTAGCTGTTTTCAGTTGCCTTTAAAGTTTTAGGTTTCCTTATTATGGAAATAATAAATTAATTCTCTTTTTCTCACACCATGTCCAACACTTTGCAACCCCATGGACTAGCCATGGAATTCTCCAGGCAAGAATACTGGAGTGGGTTGTCATGTCCTCCTCTATGGGATCTTCCCAACCCAGGGATCAAACCCAGGTCTCCTGCACTGCAGGCAGATTCTGTACCATCTGAGCCACCAGGGAAGACCAGGTACACAGAAGTGGCTAGCTTATCCCTTCTTCAGAGAGTCTTCCCGACCCGAGAATTGAGCCAGGGTCACCTGCACTGCAAGTAGATTCTTTACCAGCTGAACTATTTAAGGGCTATTTATGGACAGAGAACCCTGACAGGGGTTCACAAAGAGACATGAGATCACAAAGAGACATAACTGAATGATAAATACTTTGACTTTTTCACTTCAGTTTAAGTGTGCAGTTATTTTTTAAATAGAAGACATCACTACTTACAACTTTCAACTCTGTTCAACAGACATCTGATGAATATAGAAGACCATCATGATTTTTCAGGATACAGTGACACCAAGTATACTTATCTTCAAGTTCTTAGCTAAGTTCGCATATTGCTTCCACATTCTCAGCTACATTATTATTCTATAATGAAATAAAATTATAAAATTGAATTCCCTATTTGCTTATTCTAGGTTTGCCACCAAGAAAGTTATTCAAGATGCATATCAAAGTTCCTGGAATGAGATGATTTGGTATGAAATATGATCTGAGGATCAGGAGGGATTTACCAATATCTATGTTACTGTCAGGTTAATGGAGAAGCTTTTGTGAGTTCCTGCAGGTCGAGAGCTGGAGGCAGGAGAAATCATAGCTGCATGGTCAAATATATCATCAACCCCTCCTTCCTCTGAATGTCAGTGGTCTCCTTGGCAACGCATTTTCTCTCTTGACTTTGGAAATTGTTATTGAGTGGAAACAATTTGGGTTGTTATAGCAATGAAGATGACTAAAACCAAGGCCAAGATATAATTGTTTTTCTCCACAGTAGGAAAAGAGCTCAACCATGAATGTGCATTAATCATTAGTTGAATATTTCCCTTATACTAGGTTTCATAGGAGCCCCCATGCTGAAGTCCCATAAGCTGTATTTTAAAATACCTTGGAAATACAAATGACTTTTGCCAGGAAATGGACAATTCAAAATTCATTATAGGAACCAATTCTAGGAAAAAGTAATCAAGAAGTAAATATGGTTTACTTTCTACTTTGTTTCCAGTTAAACTGAAGAAACTATGAACATATAAAGCTAGAAATCAAACTCAGGTCTCCTGCATTGTGAGTGAATTCTTTACTATCTTAGCTACAAGGGAAGCCCGAGTGTACTGGAGTGGGTAGTCTATCTCTTCTCCAGAGGAGACTTCCTGACCCAGGAAACAAATTGGTGTGTTTCCTGTGTTGCAGGTGGATTCTTTGCCAGCTGAGCTACAAGAGAATCCCAATAAAAGCATTAGTTACCCCTTAGAAAATGGGAGAGTGAAGCACCACAATTATGTCACATTTTTAAGAGGACACAAGTTTGGGGAGACACTATAAATATTAAAATTTAGTTAATGATAAAAAATGTACTGAGTCAACAAAAAGTTTCATGGTATTTCAGAAGTAAAAGGAGGGAATGTATTCAAGTAAATGATCATATTGCTTCCACATTCTCAGCTACATTATTATTCTATAATGAAATAAAATTATAAAATTGAATTCCCTATTTGCTTATTCTGGGTTTGCCACCAAGAAAGTTATTCAAGATGCATATCAAAGTTCCTGGAATGAGATGATTTGGTATGAAATATGATCTGAGGATCAGGAGGGATTTACCAATATCTATGTTACTGTCAGGTTAATGGAGAAGCTTTTGTGAGTTCCTGCAGGTCGAGAGCTGGAGGCAGGAGAAATCATAGCTGCATGGTCAAATATATCATCAACCCCTCCTTCCTCTGAATGTCAGTGGTCTCCTTGGCAACGCATTTTCTCTCTTGACTTTGGAAATTGTTATTGAGTGGAAACAATTTGGGTTGTTATAGCAATGAAGATGACTAAAACCAAGGCCAAGATATAATTGTTTTTCTCCACAGTAGGAAAAGAGCTCAACCATGAATGTGCATTAATCATTAGTTGAATATTTCCCTTATACTAGGTTTCATAGGAGCCCCCATGCTGAAGTCCCATAAGCTGTATTTTAAAATACCTTGGAAATACAAATGACTTTTGCCAGGAAATGGACAATTCAAAATTCATTATAGGAACCAATTCTAGGAAAAAGTAATCAAGAAGTAAATATGGTTTACTTTCTACTTTGTTTCCAGTTAAACTGAAGAAACTATGAACATATAAAGCTAGAAATCAAACTCAGGTCTCCTGCATTGTGAGTGAATTCTTTACTATCTTAGCTACAAGGGAAGCCCGAGTGTACTGGAGTGGGTAGTCTATCTCTTCTCCAGAGGAGACTTCCTGACCCAGGAAACAAATTGGTGTGTTTCCTGTGTTGCAGGTGGATTCTTTGCCAGCTGAGCTACAAGAGAATCCCAATAAAAGCATTAGTTACCCCTTAGAAAATGGGAGAGTGAAGCACCACAATTATGTCACATTTTTAAGAGGACACAAGTTTGGGGAGACACTATAAATATTAAAATTTAGTTAATGATAAAAAATGTACTGAGTCAACAAAAAGTTTCATGGTATTTCAGAAGTAAAAGGAGGGAATGTATTCAAGTAAATGATCATTTATATAATCCTTATCAGCTATGATTGCAAATGAAGTGATGCCAGTATTTCCCTGGCCTCTGAATTCACCTAGTAATACAGCATTTTTATCATCATTTAAAAATCTCTCATCCTCAGAGACACTGCTGAGCATCTCTGGGGATGTCACACATGAGACCATAAATGTGTTGTATACCATACTCTGCTCTGACAGTTTCCAGATGCCCATTTCCTTCTAAAAGCCATGAGGGCTTCTCACAACTACCACATCTGTTAGCATCTGCCTGAGAATGCTGTCTGTATTAAGAGTTCTACTTTATGATGCTCCAAATAGCCCTGTGTGCACTGGGGTTCTGAATCATGACACCTTGTGAGAACAACAAGGTTCCGACATCTTGCAAAATACCTGTGTAAATTGCTATTTCAGATTCTGTGTCCAGGCTTTCTTGCATAAATTCAGGCACAATTTTGTGAGGACTAATAAAATTTTTGCGATGCCATGCTGCTTGATGGCTCTTGCTTTCTTGAGTATCTTGATGGGAGTGAAAGAGGAGAGTGAAAAGGTAACTAAGATCATGGCATTTGGTCCCATCACTTAGTGCAAATAGAAGGGGAGAAAGTGAAACCTGTGACAAGTTTTCTCTTCTTGGTTTCCAAAATCACTCTAGATGGTGACTGCAGTTATGAAATTAAAAGATGTTTGTTTCTTGGAAGGAAAGGTATGAAAATCCTAAAGAAAATTAAAAAACAGACACATCACTTTGCTGACAAAGGTCCACATAGTCAAAGCTGTGGCTTTTCCCAGGTATGTGCAGATGTGAGAGTTGGACCATTAGAGAAGGCTGAGCACTGAGAAAATTATGCTTTCAAATTGTGGTGCTGGAGGAGACTCTCGAGAGTATCTTTGACTGCCAAGAGATTAAACCAATCAAGCCTAAAAAAATCAACCTGGTGTATTCATTGGAAGGACTGATGCTGAAGCTCCAATGCTTTGGTCACCTAATGTGAAGAGCTGACTCATTGGAAAAGATCCTGATGCTAGGAAAGATTAAATAATAAAGGAGAAGGGTTGGCAGAAGGTGAGATGGTTAGTCAACAAAAGTTTCATGGTATTTCAGAAGTAAAAGGAGGGAATGTATTCAAGTAAATGATCATTTATATAATCCTTATCAGCTATGATTGCAAATGAAGTGATGCCAGTATTTCCTGGCCTCTGAATTCACCTAGTAATACAGCATTTTTATCATCATTTAAAAATCTCTCATCCTCAGAGACACTGCTGAGCATCTCTGGGGATGTCACACATGAGACCATAAATGTGTTGTATACCATACTCTGCTCTGACAGTTTCCAGATGCCCATTTCCTTCTAAAAGCCATGAGGGCTTCTCACAACTACCACATCTGTTAGCATCTGCCTGAGAATGCTGTCTGTATTAAGAGTTCTACTTTATGATGCTCCAAATAGCCCTGTGTGCACTGGGGTTCTGAATCATGACACCTTGTGAGAACAACAAGGTTCCGACATCTTGCAAAATACCTGTGTAAATTGCTATTTCAGATTCTGTGTCCAGGCTTTCTTGCATAAATTCAGGCACAATTTTGTGAGGACTAATAAAATTTTTGCGATGCCATGCTGCTTGATGGCTCTTGCTTTCTTGAGTATCTTGATGGGAGTGAAAGAGGAGAGTGAAAAGGTAACTAAGATCATGGCATTTGGTCCCATCACTTAGTGCAAATAGAAGGGGAGAAAGTGAAACCTGTGACAAGTTTTCTCTTCTTGGTTTCCAAAATCACTCTAGATGGTGACTGCAGTTATGAAATTAAAAGATGTTTGTTTCTTGGAAGGAAAGGTATGAAAATCCTAAAGAAAATTAAAAAACAGACACATCACTTTGCTGACAAAGGTCCACATAGTCAAAGCTGTGGCTTTTCCCAGGTATGTGCAGATGTGAGAGTTGGACCATTAGAGAAGGCTGAGCACTGAGAAAATTATGCTTTCAAATTGTGGTGCTGGAGGAGACTCTCGAGAGTATCTTTGACTGCCAAGAGATTAAACCAATCAAGCCTAAAAAAATCAACCTGGTGTATTCATTGGAAGGACTGATGCTGAAGCTCCAATGCTTTGGTCACCTAATGTGAAGAGCTGACTCATTGGAAAAGATCCTGATGCTAGGAAAGATTAAATAATAAAGGAGAAGGGTTGGCAGAAGGTGAGATGGTTAGACAGCATCATCAACTCAATGTCATGCATTTGAGCAAACTCCGGGAGATGGTGAAGGAAGGGGAGCCTGTTTGTGGTGCAGTTCATGGGTTTGCAATGAGTCAGACATGACTGAGTGCTTGAACAACAACAGTAAATACTTCAATTCCTAAATCTCTTTCCTCCAGTCACTCATGAGTGACAGCTTTTCCTTCATTTTCAGTTCTATTTATTTGATTCCATTAGAAATTTCTTTAGAGGAGTCAAGATGGCGGAGGAATGAGGGGAAGATTTCACCAGCTCCCCAACAGAATCACCAGAACTAATCAAGAAAAGAACCACCACCAACAAACCAGCCGCTAGACGACAGAAGAATTCCGTAGGTCCGCGAAAGTAGAAGAGTCAATAGCCAAAAATTTCCCGGAGCTAGGGTTCTAAGAATCCTTTATCCTAACCCCCACGCAGGACCGCACCGACGGAGAGTGCGCCAGCAAGTGCCCTAAAAGGGGGCCTAAGCAGAGCCTCGGGGGAGAAAGGGCAGCACTCAGCGTGAAAACTCCAAGAATCCGCCCGGATCGACGGCAGAAATTAAGACACTGCGAAGATAGGATACCGGAGCAGGGCCGAGCAGAATGCACTTGCTGCCTAGCGAACTGAGGCCAGAAGGAAAGCGGAGAGCGCTGCTTAGAGACTGACCGGGAGACTCGAGGGAGCGCCCAGTGTGAGGATCGTGCCGCTCGGCCACCGGTTGAAAATTGCAACTTTCCGCCTGGCACCGGGTAAGTTCAAACACTCCTAGTGGGGGACTGGCTGAAGGGGAAGTCGCCCACAGATTGCTGACCAGGGACCGGGCTCGAGCCAGACAGGGAACCTTGTGCCTGCCTTTGGGACTTGGAGGTGCAACCAGCAGGGCGCGCGCGCCAGTGGCGGAGGAGCCCCTGCACCCCCATAGCTGCACCCGCAGCGGAGGAAGTCGGGAGAAGGGCAGATATCAGAGGCTACCGGCAGGTGTGCTGCAGAGCCAGGACACCCCCGCCCAACACGGGATTGCGCGTGCGCCACGGCCTGCCGCCAGACCGACTGGGATCAGCCCGCGCTCCCGCCCATCCCGGGACAGTGAGCGCACCGCGGTCCCCCGCCCAATGGACAGAGATCAGCCTGCTGGCCCAGTCAGCACCTGAGCTTGCAGATTGGTGCCATAAGGAAAAGGCTGCATCATCAAGACAATACCATCTAGAGCACACTGGCTTCCAGACAGATGAGAGGATAAAAACCAGGGACAGTATTTAGCTTTTTTGTTTATCTGTTGCGGACGGTTCTGCTTATTCGTTTGATTGGTCAGGTTTGGGTTTTTTTTTTCTCTCTCTCTCTCTTTTGTCTCTTCTTATTAATTTTCTCTTCCCTTTTTTAATTTTTAATTTTTTTGATTTTTAATTATTAATTTTTTATCATTAATTTTTTTAAAAAATTTTAATTCTTGAACTTCTGATTTTCTTTCCTCTTTCCCACTCCTTCCTCCCTCTATGTTGTAAATCTAAAACATTCTCTTATATACCACTACCCCCTAGATAAATATTTCCTACCTTCCTGTCTCCACTATTCTCTTCCAGCTGCACTAAACAATACAACACACTAATCTTGGCTACATAACCCTATAAAATCCTTCCAAGTCGAATCTATTCCTTCTCATTATCCATACACTTTCCACCTCCTCACCCCCAACACATGTCTTAGTTAAAAATTGCTTTCAATGACAAAATAGTCCAAGCCAGGAACTTACCCAAGATCTATTTTTCCAGGCACTATTTTAATTAACTCAGAGCTTAACGGGCAAGTACCATCTTTGATTGTATCATTTGCCAGGAAAATTTCCTATGCTTTGTCACTGTAAGACTGGTTAGATGTGGTTATTGCTGTGGATGTATGTATATCTTATGACTAGGTTAGAAAACCTCTGCATGCTTTTATGACTGTCACCCATTAGGGACACAACTCTTGCTCCTCAGATGTTAGTATTTGAGCTAATATCACGGAACACCATAGCAAACCAGGCATAGAGCCTACACCCCCTGACCAATCATCAAACGAAGGATCCTTAGACTAGAAGTCCTGATTCCAAGAACCCACACTATCAAAGAACATACAACACTAGAGATGAAACGACAGAGAAATACTGCACAAATGAAGGACCAAGCTAGAGAATCACAGTCTCAAATAACAGAGGAGGAGATAGACAAATTATCTGAAAGAGAATTCAGAAAATCTATACTAATGAGGATGCAAAACACCGAAAACCGAATATTAGAGGAAATTAGTGCATTGAGAAAAGACATGCAGGAAATGAAAAATAAGCAAATGGAGACACCCAACTCAATTGCTGAACTCAAAAATACGATAGAAGGCCTCAATAGTAGACTATCTGAGGCTGAAGAACGGATAAGCGTGCTGGAAGATAGACTGATGGAAATAACTGGTGAGGAACAGAACAAAGCCGAAAGAATTAAAAGAACTGAGGATAGCCTCAGGGACCTATGGGACAACATCAAACGCACCAACATGAGAATTATAGCAGTCCCAGAGGAAGAAGAAGGGAAGAAAGGTTACGAAAAAATTCTTGAAGAAGTTATTGTAGAAAACTTCCCTAGCATGGGAAAGGAAATAGTCAGCCATGTCCAAGAAGCACAAAGAGTTCCATACAGGATAAACCCCAGAAGAAACACACCAAGGCACATTCTAATCAAACTAATGCAGACTAAATATAAAGACAGATTACTAAAAGCAGCTAGAAGCAAACAACAAATAACATATAAAGGAAACCCCATACGTCTAACTGCGGATCTCTCAACAGAAACCCTGCAGGCCAGAAGCGAATGGCAGGACACATTTAAATGGCTAAAAGAGAATAAACTGCAACCACGAATTCTCTACCCAGCAAAAATCTCATTCAGAATCGATGGAGAAGTCAAAAGCTTCACAGACAGACAAAAACTCAAAGAATTCTGTACCACAAAACCATCCCTACAACAAGTGTTAAAGGGCCTGATATAGCCAATAAATACAAGAGTAGAAGAAGTCCTACAAATCAAACCCCAAATGTCTAAGAAGATGACAATAGGAATATTTGTATCAATAATTACTTTGAACGTAAATGGATTAAATGCTCCAACCAAACGACACAGGTTGGCTGAATGGATCAAGAAACATGACCCATATATATGTTGTTTACAAGAGACCCACTTCAGGCCTAGAGACACTCATAGACTGAAAGTGAGAGGCTGGAAAAAGATATTCCATGCAAATGGAAATCAAAAGAAAACTGGAGCAGCAATCCTCATATCAGACAAAATAGATTTTAAAGTAAAGAAGATTTTAAGAGACAAGGCAGGTCATTACATCATGATTAAAGGATCCATCCAAGAGGAAGACATAACAGTCATGAATATCTACGCACTCAACACAGGGACACCTAAATACATAAGAGAGATACTTTCAGACTTAAAAGAAGAAATCAATAATAACACAATAATAGTAGGAGACTTTAACACTCCTCTCACACCAATGGATAGATCATCTAAACAGAAAATTAACAAAGAAACACAAGCCTTAAATGCCACACTAGAAAAGATGGACCCCATCGATATCTTTGGATGTTCCACCCAAAAGCAGAAGAATAAACTTTCTTCTCAAGTGCTCATGGAACATTCTCCAGGATAGACCACATCTTGGGCCACAAATCTAACCTCAGTCAATTCAAGAAAACCAAAATAATATCACCCATCTTTTCGGACCACAATGCAATTAGACTAGAGAGCAACTACAGGAAAAAAAACCCTCTAAAAATACAAACACATGGCGATTAAACAACACATACATAAAAAACCAACTGATCACTGAGGAAATCAAAGGAGAAATTAAAAAATTTCTAGAGGAAAATGACAATGAATACATGACCGTGCAAAACTTATGGGATACCGCAAAAGCAGTTCTATGGGGGAAACTTATAGCAATACAATCCCACCTCAAGAAACTAGGAAAATATGAAGCAGATGACTTAACCCTCCGCTTAAAACAATTGGAAAAAGAAGAACAGAAACATCACAAAGCCAGCAGAAGACAAGAAATTATAAAGACTAGAGTCAAAATAAATGAGAAAGAAACAAAAGAAACAATAGTAAAGATAAATAAAACAAAAAGCTGGTTCTTTGAAAAGGTAAAAAAATTGACAAGCCTCTGGGGCCGGGGGGGAACCAGATCAATCAAAGAAAAGAGAAAAAGGAACCAAGATCAAGAGACATATGACATATTCAAACAAAGGTCATTAATCATATATACAAGAGACCCATTCCCTAAGAGTAAAAGGGAACAGTATTCCATGCAAATGGAAATCAAAAGAAAACTGGAGCAGATCCTCATATCAGACAAAATAGATTTTAAAGTAAAGAAGATTTTAAGAGACAAGGCAGGTCATTACATCATGATTAAAGGATCCATCCAAGAGGAAGACATAACAGTCATGAATATCTACGCACTCAACACAGGGACACCTAAATACATAAGAGAGATACTTTCAGACTTAAAAGAAGAAATCAATAATAACACAATAATAGTAGGAGACTTTAACACTCCTCTCACACCAATGGATAGATCATCTAAACAGAAAATTAACAAAGAAACACAAGCCTTAAATGCCACACTAGAAAAGATGGACCCCATCGATATCTTTGGATGTTCCACCCAAAAGCAGAAGAATAAACTTTCTTCTCAAGTGCTCATGGAACATTCTCCAGGATAGACCACATCTTGGGCCACAAATCTAACCTCAGTCAATTCAAGAAAACCAAAATAATATCACCCATCTTTTCGGACCACAATGCAATTAGACTAGAGAGCAACTACAGGAAAAAAACCCTCTAAAAATACAAACACATGGCGATTAAACAACACATACATAAAAAACCAACTGATCACTGAGGAAATCAAAGGAGAAATTAAAAAATTTCTAGAGGAAAATGACAATGAATACATGACCGTGCAAAACTTATGGGATACCGCAAAAGCAGTTCTATGGGGGAAACTTATAGCAATACAATCCCACCTCAAGAAACTAGGAAAATATGAAGCAGATGACTTAACCCTCCGCTTAAAACAATTGGAAAAAGAAGAACAGAAACATCACAAAGCCAGCAGAAGACAAGAAATTATAAAGACTAGAGTCAAAATAAATGAGAAAGAAACAAAAGAAACAATAGTAAAGATAAATAAAACAAAAAGCTGGTTCTTTGAAAAGGTAAAAAAAAATTGACAAGCCTCTGGCGAGACTCATCAAGAAAAAGAGGGAGAGGAACCAGATCAACAAAATCAAAAACGAAAAAGGAGAGATTACAACAGATAATGCAGAAATCCAAAGGATTCTAAGAGACTATTATGAACAGCTATATGGCAACAAACTGGACAACCTGGAAGAAATGGACAGTTTCTTGGAGAGGATTAATCTCCCAAGACAGAGCCAGGAAGATACAGAAACTTTGAACAATACAATCACAAGCTCAGAAATCGAATTTGTGATTAAAATCTACCCCAAAATAAAAGCCCAGGGCCAGATGGCTTCACAGCCGAATTCTACCAAACATTTAAAGAAGAGCTAATGCCTGTCCTTCTAAAACTCTTCCAAAAAAATTGCACAGGAAGGAAAACTTCCAAACACATTCTACGAGGCCGCCATCACCCTGATACCCAAACCAGGCAAAGACAAAACAAAAAAGGAAAACTATAGGCCAATTTCCCTGCTGAACTTTGATGCCAAGATCCTCAACAAAATCCTAGCAAACAGAATTCAACGACACATCAAAAAACTCATACATCATGATCAAGTCGTGTTCATCCCAGGCATGCAAGGATTCCTCAATATACTCAAATCAATCAATGTGATACACCATATCAACAAACTGAAAGACAAAAATCACATGATCATCTCAATAGATGCAGAAAAAGCCTTCGAAAAAGTACAACACTCATTCATGATAAAAACTCTTCAGAAAATGGGCATAGAAGGAACCTATCTCAACATAGTGAAAGCCATATATGTGAAGCCTACAGCGAACATTATCCTCAACGGTGAAAAACTGAAAGCATTCCCTCTAAGATCAGGAACAAGACAGGGGTGTCCACTTTCACCACTACTATTCAGCATAGTCCTGGAAGTGCTAGCAACAGCAATAAGAGAAGAGAAAGAACTAAAAGGAATCCAGATTGGAAAGCAAGAAGTCAAGCTCTCTCTTTTTGCAGATGACATGATATTATACATAGAAAATCCGAAAGACTCTATTACAAAGCTACTAGAGCTAATCGATGAATTCAGCAAAGTCGCAGGATACAAAGTCAACACACAGAAATCACTGGCATTCTTATACACAAACAATGAAAAATCAGAAAATGAATTCAAAGAGGCAATCCCCTTCACAATTGCAAAAAGGAGAGATTACAACAGATAATGCAGAAATCCAAAGGATTCTAAGAGACTATTATGAACAGCTATATGGCAACAAACTGGACAACCTGGAAGAAATGGACAGTGTCGTGGAGAGGATTAATCTCCCAAGACAGAGCCAGGAAGATACAGAAACTTTGAACAATACAATCACAAGCTCAGAAATCGAATTTGTGATTAAAATCTACCCCAAAATAAAAGCCCAGGGCCAGATGGCTTCACAGCCGAATTCTACCAAACATTTAAAGAAGAGCTAATGCCTGTCCTTCTAAAACTCTTCCAAAAAAATTGCACAGGAAGGAAAACTTCCAAACACATTCTACGAGGCCGCCATCACCCTGATACCCAAACCAGGCAAAGACAAAACAAAAAAGGAAAACTATAGGCCAATTTCCCTGCTGAACTTTGATGCCAAGATCCTCAACAAAATCCTAGCAAACAGAATTCAACGACACATCAAAAAACTCATACATCATGATCAAGTCGTGTTCATCCCAGGCATGCAAGGATTCCTCAATATACTCAAATCAATCAATGTGATACACCATATCAACAAACTGAAAGACAAAAATCACATGATCATCTCAATAGATGCAGAAAAAGCCTTCGAAAAAGTACAACACTCATTCATGATAAAAACTCTTCAGAAAATGGGCATAGAAGGAACCTATCTCAACATAGTGAAAGCCATATATGTGAAGCCTACAGCGAACATTATCCTCAACGGTGAAAAACTGAAAGCATTCCCTCTAAGATCAGGAACAAGACAGGGGTGTCCACTTTCACCACTACTATTCAGCATAGTCCTGGAAGTGCTAGCAACAGCAATAAGAGAAGAGAAAGAACTAAAAGGAATCCAGATTGGAAAGCAAGAAGTCAAGCTCTCTCTTTTTGCAGATGACATGATATTATACATAGAAAATCCGAAAGACTCTATTACAAAGCTACTAGAGCTAATCGATGAATTCAGCAAAGTCGCAGGATACAAAGTCAACACACAGAAATCACTGGCATTCTTATACACAAACAATGAAAAATCAGAAAATGAATTCAAAGAGGCAATCCCCTTCACAATTGCAACCAAAAGAATCAAATATCTAGGAATAAACCTACCCAAAGAAACAAAAGAATTGTACACAGAAAATTACAAGACACTCATGAGAGACATTAAAGAAGACTTAAACAGATGGAGAGATATTCCATGTTCCTGGGATGGAAGAATCAATATTGTGAAAATGACCATACTACCAAATATCATCTACAGATTCAATGCAATACCTATCCAACTACCATTGACATTTTTCACAGAACCAGATCAAAGGATAACACAGTTCATATGGAAACATAAAAGACCTCAAACAGCCAAAGCAATCCTGAGAAAGAAAAACGGAGCTGGAGGGATCAGCCTCCCTAACTTCAGACTCTACTACAAAGCAACAGTCATCAAGACAGTATGGTACTGGCACAAAAACAGAACTATAGACCAATGGAACAAGATCAAGAACCCAGAGATCAACTCACGCACCTATGGGTACCTTATTTTTGACAAAGGAGGCGAAACTATAAAATGGGACAAAGACAGCCTCTTCAACAAATGGTTCTGGGAAAATTGGACAGCTACATGCACAAAATGAAGTTGGAACATTCCCTGACCCCATAAACAAAGATCAACTCAACATGGATTAAAGACCTAAATGTAAGGCCAGAAATCATCAAACTCTTAGAGCACAATATAGGCAAAACCGTCAAGGACATCAATCAAAGCAAGATCTTCTCTGACCCACCTACTAGAATAGTGGAACTGAAAAGAAAAGTGAACACGTGGGACCTCATGAAACTTAAAAGTTTTTGTACAGCAAAAGAAATTACAGAAAAAGCTGAACAGATACTCCACAGAGTGGGAGAAAATCATAGCAAATGAAACAACAGACAAAGAATTCGTCTCCAAAATCTACAAGCAACTCAGACCACTCAGCACCAGAAAAATGAACAACCCAATCAAAAAATGGGAAAAAGATCTAAAGAGATGCCTCTCCAATGACGACATACAGATGGCCCAAAAGCACATGAAATGATGCTCAACCTCGCTTATCATTAGAGAAATGCAAATCAAAACTACAAAGAGATACCACCTCACACCCATCAGAGTGGCCATCATCAATAAATTGACAGACAACAAATGCTGGAGAGGGTGTGGATAAAAGGGAACCCTCTTGCATTGCTGGTGGGAATGTAAACTGATACAACCTCTATGAAAGACAGTATGGAGGTTCCTTAAAAAACTCAAAATAGAAGCACCCTATGACCCAGCAATCCCACTATTAGGCCTATATCCTGATGAAATCAAAACTGAAAGAAGCACCTGTACCCCAATGTTCATTGCAGCTCTCTATACAATAGCCAGAACATGGAAGCAACCTAGATGTCCATCGACAAATGAATGAATCCAGAAGCTCTGGTACATATATACAATGGAATACTACTCAGCTGTTAAAAGAAATGCAGAAGACTCAGTCCTAGTGAGGTGGCTAGCTCTAGCACCTATCATAAAAAGTGAAGTAAGTGAAAAAAAGAAAGACAAGTATAGTATACTAACTCATATATATGGGATCTAGTAAGATGGTCATGATAACACACGCAGTGAACTCATGAAAAACAGAGAATAGACATAAGGACATTGTGGAGACCAAACAGTGAGAGCGAGGCTTGGAGACAGTAACATGGAAACCTATACTGTCATGTGTGGAAAAGATAGCTATTGTCATTGCGCTAAGGGAATAGGAGTACCTACAATCACTTGGGGCGATGGTTGGAGGGGTGGGGGGGGGGAAGTGGGTGGGGGGAGGTTCCAGGGATATGCATATGAATGATCTGGGAACATACATGTTGGTGAACAACATAACTCTGTAAAATCTTTAAAATAAAGATTAAACATAAAAAAGCCAAAAAAAAAAAAAAAAAAAGAATTCAAAGCAAAAAAAAAAAAAAAAAAAAAAGATCAAGGCAGCAGACACGGCCAGACTGGGGTGTAGGAGACTGAGCTGGACACGTGAGGAAGGGCTCTGGCTCACTGGGAAATGGTGATTGATTTGTGCTTCTGACAGCTCCATGAGTTGCCTCCAGGAGGCTACTCCTACCAGCACTTTGCACTTCATGGCATTAGATGAAAGGACAGCTGCTTCTTGGGTTCTAATGTTTCTGTTCTCTTCTCTTTTCCTTCCAACAAGTTCAATCTCATTCCTTCCAGCAGTTTCCCTTCCACTTCTCAGGAGATTGAAGACTGTCCTGGCCAAGACCAGAAACCTCCGTAAAGGGAGACAAGCGTGATCTATATCTCTTCCCACCGCAGCCCTGATGCCCCTGCTCCCTGCCCCTTCCAGCAAGGGAATTCCTGACAAGAATTTTGAATGTAGAGGTCTTCACTCCCCTGCCCATCCACAGCCTATCTTGTCCTTCCATCCTTTAATCTACTCTCCCACAGGAGTCAGAATATCTTTTATTTTCTATTATTTATAACATCAGATTTGGGCCCTCTGCTCTTTCTTCCCCATTAACTTGAGTGACCTTTGCAAGAGACACAGATGCCCCACAAGGATGGTTGGACAAGGACTTCTATTTTTATTACACAAAAATATTTTTTTAAGTAAAATTTTAAACTAACAATTGAAAAATAAAGGAATGGAAACACTAGGTGTGTGATTAAAGGAATGATGTGAAATTTCTGACTGTTAAAGCAAGGTTAATGTGGGCCTTCCCTTCCTTGGTAGACATGTGGATAAACTGTCCACCTTGCAGTGCAAAAGGCACCAGTTTGATCCCCGGCCTGCGATGATCTCATGGGCTGTGGAGCAGCTGGACTGGAGTGTCCAATTACAAGCCAGCACTCTGGAGCGCATGCACCCAGACCCAGTGCTCTGCAACTAAAGAGATCACTGCGATGGGAGGCCCACACAGGTCAAAGAACAATGATGGATGAAAATAAATAAATAAATAAATTTTTAAAAAGACCAAAATTCAAAAAAAAGGATAATGGATTAATTGAAAGGACAAGATCAAAATACTATATTCTTTAAATTCCCCTGGGTACGTTTAAAAGAGTTATACAAGAAGTTATTTAGAGATATCAATACTTAAAATGTGCCAGAAATTACATCATTTATAATTATTTAAATTCATAATAAAAATTTGGATGTGAACTTTTAAATGGGTGATGCAGAACTCTTCTTCAAAATTCTTTTAGAGTGTTTGAGAAGAGAGAGTTTGAAGGCTTCAAACCTGAGTAGAATCACACCAAGACACATGTTAATCAAACTAATTAAAATTAAACCAAAAGGACAAATATTAAAAACAGTAACGGAAAAGCAACAAATAACACACAAGGAAATCCCCATAAATTTAACAGCTACTCTTTCAACAGAAACTTGGAAGTCCAGACAAAAGTGGTAGGATATACGGAAAGTAATGAAAGGGAAAAAAAACCCCAAAACCCTTCAATCAGGTTTGCTCTATCCAACAGAAATCCCATTTAAATTCAAAGGAGAAATCAAAAGGTTTACGACAAGCAAAATTTAAGAGAATTCAGCACCACCAAAACAGCTTTACAACTAATGCTAAAGGGACTTACCTAGACAGGAAATACAAGAGAAATAAAAGGCCTACAAAAACAAACCTAAAGCTAACAGGGTAACAGAAAGATACATATTAATTACCTTAAATGTAAATATATAAAAGGCTCCCACCAAAAGACATAGACTAGCTGACTGGATACAAATCAAGCCCCTATATATGCTATCTGCAAGAGACCCTCTTCAGACCAAGGGACACACAGAGACTGAAAGTGAGGGACTGCAAAAGATACTTCATTCAGATAGTAATCAAATGAAAGCAGTAGCAGCAATACTCATATCAGACAAAATAGAATTTAAAATAAAAATCATTACAAGAGACAGGAAGGACACTGTATAAATATCAAGGGATCAACCCAAGAAGAACACATAACAATCATAAATATATATCCAATCAACATAGGTGCACCTCAATAGACAAGGCATATGCTGAAAAGGAGTAAGAAAACTCTTTTATATAGTTCTTGTTTGTATTTCTTCCACTCATCCTGAATATATTCTGTTTCTGTTAGGTTCATTACTGCTTATGTCTTTTATTGTGCCCATCATTGCATGAAATGTTACCTTGGTATTTCTAATTTTCCTGAAGAGATCTCTAGTCTTTCCCATTATATTGTTTTCCTCTATTTCTTTGCATTGTTCATTTAAAAAGTCTTTTTTATCTCTCTTTGCTATTATTCTCTGGAACTCTGTATTCAGATGGGTATATCTTTCCTTTTCTCCTTTGCTTTTGCTTCTTTCCTTTCCTTAGGTATTTGTGCCTTCTCAGACAATCATTTTGAGTTTCTGCATTTCATTTTCTTGAGGATGGTTTTGATCACTGCCTCCTGTACAATGTTACAAATCTCATACAAAAAAAAGATCGTAAAGACCTGGATAACCAAGATGGTGTGATCAGTCACCTTAGAGCAACATCTAGCTGTGATTTATGTCACAGAGTGTTTTGCCTATGGTTTCTTCTAAGAGTTTTGTAGTTTCTGGTCTTACAGGTAGGTCCTTAATCCATTTTGTGTGGATTGAATCAAAAAGTGGGGCAAAAGGCTTAAAGAGACATTTCTCTGAAGAAGGCGTACAGATCAGTAATAAACACATGAAGAGACATTCAACATTGCTCATTATTAGAGGAAAGTAAATCAAAATTACAATAAGGTATCACTTCACACTGGTCAGAATGGCCATTATCAAGAAATATACAAACAGTAAATGCTGGAATAGGTTTGGAGAAAAGGGAACCCTCTTGCTCTGCTGATAGAAATGCAAACTGATACAGCCGCTATGGAGAATAGTATGGAGATTCCTTAAAAACTAGGAATAAAACTAACATGCATGCATGCCAAGTAACTTTAGTCCTGTCTGACTCATTGAGATCCTATGTGCTGTAGCCTGACAGACTTCTTGGTCCATAGGATTTTGCAGGCAAGAACAGTGGAGTGGGTTTCCATTCCCTTCTCCAGGGGAATCTTCCCAATCCAGGGATTGAATCCTCATCCCCTGCATTGCAGGTGGACTCCTTACCATCTGAGCTAGCAGGGAAGTCCCTGAAACATATACATAACCATGTGTAAAATTAAATAGCCAGTGGCAATTTCCTGTCTGATCCAGGGAGCTCTAAAGGATGCTCTCTGTTAAACTAGAGGGATAGGATGGGTGGAAGGGAACATACGTAAACATGTGATTGATTCATGTTGATATATGGCAGAAATCAATACAATACTATGAACTATTATTCAACAATTAAAAATAAATTTAAATGAGAAAAAAACAAGTTAAATCTTCAAAATCTACAACATTGACTATCAATGCTGGCTCTGCATTAGAATCACTTGGGGGCATTTAAAAAACATTGGCAACTTAAACATTCTTTTAAGGTGGATCCTGGGTGAGAAACCAGTATTGTGAATCACAGATGTAGAAGTAATAGTCTGGCTAACATTGTTGTTACTGGGGTTGCATTTAAAGATAGCTTCTCCTTTGCACACTGTGGCATCTACTAAGTTTGGTAAGGAAGCACATTGCTCCCTGCTTTACAAAATATTTAGAAAATGATAGTAATCAAAAGTAAGATACAATTGTTGTATCATAATTTTACTTATTTTTCACACTTTAAAAAATTTTATATAAAAAATTCATTTGTTTTAAAAAGCATTAACAAGACAGAAAGGAAAACAGAAAGATATGGAACAGAAGACATGCCCCTTAGTAGTGTTGGTGAGAAGGTGAAATTTTTGCTTTGCTGAAACTGAATGTTTAAGTGTTATAAATGAAAAGGAAAAACCAAAATAAAGATCCCCCAAAGCCTATGACTGTTCTATCACCCACACCACACTGACAACAAGAGCACCAGGAAAAGAGCCATAGAAGACAAGAAAACCTAAGAATGGAGCCAAGTCTGGATGGGAGTGATTTCCCCTGTGGATGTACACTTAGAGTCACAGAGAGAAAGAGGCTCCTTTTTGCCAGAAAAAGAATGGGAAGCAGTGTGAGTAGGCATAGGGTCAAACTTTGCATGTTTCCATTCCTTCTCCCAGGGCAGAAGAACAGTGGAGTGGGTTTCCATTCCCTTCTCCAGGAATCTTCCCAATCCAGGGATTGAATCCTCATCCCCTGCATTGCAGGTGGACTCCTTACCATCTGAGCTAGCAGGGAAGTCCCTGAAACATATACATAACCATGTGTAAAATTAAATAGCCAGTGGCAATTTCCTGTCTGATCCAGGGAGCTCTAAAGGATGCTCTCTGTTAAACTAGAGGGATAGGATGGGTGGAAGGGAACATACGTAAACATGTGATTGATTCATGTTGATATATGGCAGAAATCAATACAATACTATGAACTATTATTCAACAATTAAAAATAAATTTAAATGAGAAAAAAACAAGTTAAATCTTCAAAATCTACAACATTGACTATCAATGCTGGCTCTGCATTAGAATCACTTGGGGGCATTTAAAAAACATTGGCAACTTAAACATTCTTTTAAGGTGGATCCTGGGTGAGAAACCAGTATTGTGAATCACAGATGTAGAAGTAATAGTCTGGCTAACATTGTTGTTACTGGGGGTTGCATTTAAAGATAGCTTCTCCTTTGCACACTGTGGCATCTACTAAGTTTGGTAAGGAAGCACATTGCTCCCTGCTTTACAAAATATTTAGAAAATGATAGTAATCAAAAGTAAGATACAATTGTTGTATCATAATTTTACTTATTTTTCACACTTTAAAAAATTTTATATAAAAAATTCATTTGTTTTAAAAAGCATTAACAAGACAGAAAGGAAAACAGAAAGATATGGAACAGAAGACATGCCCCTTAGTAGTGTTGGTGAGAAGGTGAAATTTTTGCTTTGCTGAAACTGAATGTTTAAGTGTTATAAATGAAAAGGAAAAACCAAAATAAAGATCCCCCAAAGCCTATGACTGTTCTATCACCCACACCACACTGACAACAAGAGCACCAGGAAAAGAGCCATAGAAGACAAGAAAACCTAAGAATGGAGCCAAGTCTGGATGGGAGTGATTTCCCCTGTGGATGTACACTTAGAGTCACAGAGAGAAAGAGGCTCCTTTTTGCCAGAAAAAGAATGGGAAGCAGTGTGAGTAGGCATAGGGATGAGTACAGATAATGTATGGGGCATGTGTGCTGGTTGTGCACTTTTCTCAATGTATAAGGGAAAGGAAAGAGAGGAGAATAAAGATTTCTGTTGAATTCGAACAGAGCTTTTAGAGGAGAAGTAAAAGGCAAATAAGGGAAAGGGTCAAAAAAAGAAAAAAAAAGAATCACATAGCAGCTGATTCCTCTTGCCCAACCTGAAAATATACACTAAACTAAAAGAAGAAGGTATGGGTGAAGGGCAGAGGCAGATATGGATATGACTTCCCTATAATCCCTTCAAAGATGACAATGATCCTGGGCAACTAAGGAGTAAGAGTCATGACACTCACTCCTCCCAACAACCTCATTTGGAGCTTTGTCAGAACAAGAATTTTGCAAAATCCCTACATATACAGTTGAACAAAACCTTCTATGGCTAAAATGAGAGGCTATTCCATTTCCCAATGGAGAGACTGAGGTTCCCTAGGTCACTTCTCATCTTTCTGCTATTTAGGGTCAACAGTAGGTGAGAATGCAACAAAATATAATCTGTAAAATCATGAGAAATCAAACTGTAGTGGCAAAGAAAGGCACATGGAAGGGAAGGAGGAGATGCACCCCAACCCAAAGGCACAAAGGAAAGGCAAAGCTAGGGGGCAAGCCTAGGGGTAGGAGTGTGTACATCAAGTCCTTTAGTAGGTCAACCAGCCCAGAGAAGAGGCAGGCATCAGGATAGGACTACAAGGGTGAGGAAAAGAGAAATGTGGGTGGAGGAAGCCAGCTTTGAAACTTCTTTCCAGTTTTCAACTAAATGAAACATGTACATTCCTACTAGCTCCTCCTAGAAGCTCTTTTCCTCCCAACAAAACACATTTCTGCTCTTTCTCACCCAAAAATGTCTTCCTTGACACATTCTGCTCTTTCTACAGCCTTCTGCAAATGACCAGGCCAAGTCAGCAGACATTGTCACAGAATGGGAGAGGAGGGTTCACGACAGCCTCAATAAGGGCCAGTCACAGTGGACCAAGGTTGGCAGGAGGCTTGGAGAAGAGATAGGGTCTGTAGGTCCTTGATGGTCCATCCTAGAAATGAGGAGGGCAAGGTGTCTTATTCTCAGCTCTCTTCCCTTTCACTTATATATTGAGAAAAACGCACAACCTACCACCCCCTTCCTCTTCCTCTATGCATTATCCTTATTTATCCCTTTGTCTAATCAAATTAATTCCCATTGCTTTACTATCAAAAATGTAGCCTCTTCCTCTCTGTGACTCTAAGCATACATGCACAGTGGAAATCAACCCCCATCCAGACCTGGCTCCAATCTGAGTTTCTCCTGTCTTCTGCTCTAGGGCCCTTGCCAAGTGGTATGTGGCAATGTTGCCAGCTTTTTTTGCTTCAGAAATAGTCATTAGGGATAAAGGAAAACCTCATATTTTCCATTCTCAAAAATACAAACAAAACAAACAAACAAAAACTCCCAAAAACAGAAAACCCCAACAAGGTCCTTTCCCTACTGGGAAAAACTTTTTGGATTCAATATTCATTGGAGCTTTGTCAGAACAAGAATTTTGCAAAATCCCTACATATACAGTTGAACAAAACCTTCTATGGCTAAAATGAGAGGCATCCCAAAAACCCAAATCTTTCTGCTATTTAGGGTCAACAGTAGGTGAGAATGCAACAAAATATAATCTGTAAAATCATGAGAAATCAAACTGTAGTGGCAAAGAAAGGCACATGGAAGGGAAGGAGGAGATGCACCCCAACCCAAAGGCACAAAGGAAAGGCAAAGCTAGGGGGCAAGCCTAGGGGTAGGAGTGTGTACATCAAGTCCTTTAGTAGGTCAACCAGCCCAGAGAAGAGGCAGGCATCAGGATAGGACTACAAGGGTGAGGAAAAGAGAAATGTGGGTGGAGGAAGCCAGCTTTGAAACTTCTTTCCAGTTTTCAACTAAATGAAACATGTACATTCCTACTAGCTCCTCCTAGAAGCTCTTTTCCTCCCAACAAAACACATTTCTGCTCTTTCTCACCCAAAAATGTCTTCCTTGACACATTCTGCTCTTTCTACAGCCTTCTGCAAATGACCAGGCCAAGTCAGCAGACATTGTCACAGAATGGGAGAGGAGGGTTCACGACAGCCTCAATAAGGGCCAGTCACAGTGGACCAAGGTTGGCAGGAGGCTTGGAGAAGAGATAGGGTCTGTAGGTCCTTGATGGTCCATCCTAGAAATGAGGAGGGCAAGGTGTCTTATTCTCAGCTCTCTTCCCTTTCACTTATATATTGAGAAAAACGCACAACCTACCACCCCCTTCCTCTTCCTCTATGCATTATCCTTATTTATCCCTTTGTCTAATCAAATTAATTCCCATTGCTTTACTATCAAAAATGTAGCCTCTTCCTCTCTGTGACTCTAAGCATACATGCACAGTGGAAATCAACCCCCATCCAGACCTGGCTCCAATCTGAGTTTCTCCTGTCTTCTGCTCTAGGGCCCTTGCCAAGTGGTATGTGGCAATGTTGCCAGCTTTTTTTGCTTCAGAAATAGTCATTAGGGATAAAGGAAAACCTCATATTTTCCATTCTCAAAAATACAAACAAAACAAACAAACAAAAACTCCCAAAAACAGAAAACCCCAACAAGGTCCTTTCCCTACTGGGAAAGAAAAATTCTTGATTAAGAATCATTGGTGGGAAGATGAGAGTATTCATAAAATCCATTTATTTTTATTAAGTACGGTATATAATAGGTTCTAGGGATTAAAGGATGAAAATAAAAATATCATTTATCTGAGAACAGATAAAATAACATTAAACAACACTATGTAGTGTAATCAAAGTACTTCAATGAGAAGCCTGAGAATTTCATGGGCATTCAAAGGAGGGCACTGCATTGTGCCACAGGAAACTGGGTTCCCTAAAAAAAAAAAAAAAAAAAAATGAATCATTGGAAGCATCTGGTTCAAGTTGGCAGAGTAGAAGGACATGCACTCATCTTCTGTGAGATCATCAAAATTGCAACTAACTGTTGAACAACCATTGACAGGAGGACTCTGGACTCTCCCCCCAAAAAAGACACCCTGTGTCCAAAGACAAAGAAGAAGGTGCAGTGAGATAGTAGGAGGGACACAATCATGATAAAATCAAATCCCATACCCATCAGGTGGGTGACTCACAGACTAGAGAACAATAATACTAAAGAAATTCTACTGTGAAGTCACTGCTGTGAAGGTTCTGAACCCCATGTCAGGCTTACCAGCCTATGGATCTGACAAAGGGGTCAGATCCCCAGGGAATATGGCCTTGAGGGTCAGCAGGATTTGATTACAAGACTTCCACAGGACTGGGGGAAACAGAGACTCTAGAGGGAACAAACTGAATTTTCCCCTCACCAAGAACCAGAGGAGATGAGCACAAGAAACTGAGCCCAAACTACCTGCTAGCATTACACAACCCCCAGTAGAAGCACAGGTCAACAGGGCTTACCACAGGGATGGGGGTGCTGGCTGCAGTAGCCTGGGAAAGTCCACCTTGGTGTAAATGAAGGTTCCCATTAACCCAGACATAGAGTGCGTACACTCCAGGTCTGGGCTGCCTCAGGCCAAACAACTACCAGGGAGGGAGTGCAACACCACCCGTTAGAAGATAATTGTATTAAAGATTTACTGAGCAAGGCCCTGCCTGCTAGTTTTTCCCATCACCAGTCCCTCCCATCAAGAAGGTTAAGCCTGTTAGCCTCATTTGTCAGAAGGCAGGACGAAGAAGCAAGAAGAATCATAGTCTCACAGCAACAAAAACAATCATATTACAGAAAGTTAAACAGCATGAAAAAGAAGAAAGTTATGTCCAAAATGAAGGGACAAGACAAAACCCCAGAAAAAAAAGCTCAGTTTACTTTCATTTATTTCAGTTTCTAAACTGAAAAAAAAAGTTTAAAAAACATCTCATTATTAACTGTTGATTGTAGCACCATTCTTTAGAGTTTTTCAACTAAGACTTAGATTTTAGTCTATTTAATAACACACTAAGTAATATGCCATCTTTAATGAATATTGTAAACTTTGGATGTTTTAAATCCAAAATGGAAATTTTGTATTTATTTTCTGCACTTGCTAATTTTTTGGAAATACTTAATTTTATACATAAAGATTTTTTTTCTAACTCAGCTGTACTGCAGACAAAAAATGCTCATATTCATCTAGTTTAAACAAATAAAATATTAGTGGTTAGAAGAATATAACATATGTACTATTACAAAAAATGTCCTGTAATTAGAAATGACTATTGATAACTTTTCAAGGAGACAGCAGGACAAACAGTAACTCTTTGGCTTTTCAGTTATACCATAATACTGGAGTATTTATTAAGACGAGGATGTTTAAGAAAGAGGGCAATCAAAGAACATTACTCCTATAGACTGAGATATCAGTGTTACTGATTGTATATTTTTAAACATTGATTAAAGTGACCATCTCAAGAAGATTTTTGATGGTGTGAACTTTTTTGTGTATAATGTTGAAAAGTAATGAATGTAAAAAAAAGCCAGACCAACTGAGACTTAAAATTTATATTGACTCATATTCTCTACCATCTCCTTTTTTTGACATTTAGTTTTTTAATCTTGTTTTCTTAATATCATTTATGCTTGCATGTAACTATTTCATTGCTGACTATAGAAAAAGAACACATGCAGAGTTCTAAGTGTGATCTCAATCTCATCTAGTACATGAAACTTCACCAATTTTTCAGTGCAGATACAGTTAATTGTTTCCTCTTCAATTCTCCTGCACTACTCAATTCATTATTTATTCTAGAACTGATTGTGATATAGCTTTTGGTTTAGGTGCATGTCTCTGCCTCTTAGAACATACACTATTTGAAGAGGGCATTCCTGGTTCAGATGGCAAAGAACCTACCTTGCAACGCAGGAGACCTGGATTCAATCCCTAGGTTGGGACGATGCCCCAGAGGAGTGCATAGAAACCCACTCCAGTATTCTTGCCTGAAGAATGCCCAAGGATAGAGGAGACTTGGACATGACTGAGTGATTAAGCATAGAATATTCATCTTTGTGCACCTAGAACCTGGAATAGTATCAGAAGCAAGGTCATTGACTCAAATGAAAACTAATTATTACACATAAATATTCTGCAGCATCCTCCCCTCAAATACACAAAAGAAGGCACCAGATGTTTTTAGCTTATTTTCTCTAAGGCCTTGAGCTCTATTGTTTTTCCAGGAGAAGCTATCTAGTTTTTAACAGAGAAATAAAGAGGTCCTGATGCTAAAGTCACTTGATATACTAGGCTGACGACTATTGTACAGATTTAATATGTTCAAACTATATTATTAAACTGACTTCATAAATTCTTTCTCAGGAAAGTTAGACCAATCTAGGATGACTGCTTCTCAGCTGACACCGTCTACCAAACTACAGAAACTAGAGTGGCCTTTTTGTCTCTGGATGGTGCAAGGTGTAGCCATAGCATAGCACTGGTTTCCTAATTTATTTTTGCCATGTAAACTGGGGAAAAAGCCAGGTGGAGGGCTTCAGGATGCAGTTTAGTTGACAAAAGTGTCAGGGAGTTAAATGATCTCTAATCCCTGGATTGGATAGTTAACTCATAATTCATTATTGTCCCTTACTATATTCTAAGGACTGTGAAAGATGCTGGATGATGGTGACATATTTTCTTTACATTTTCACCCTTTTATTGGGAGTTTCTTGTATATTCCTCTTGGGTCTTGCCTCAGCTCAATTCCTTCTTTTGAATTGATTATAATGAAATAATGCCATTTTAATTTATATTCATTTTTCTTTCTTTGAAAATTAAGACATGATCAAAATGACACACTGGAAAGTCACTGTTTCTAGGATTTTGAAAATAATTATTATTTATTCTAGAACTGATTGTGATATAGCTTTTGGTTTAGGTGCATGTCTCTGCCTCTTAGAACATACACTATTTGAAGAGGGCATTCCTGGTTCAGATGGCAAAGAACCTACCTTGCAACGCAGGAGACCTGGATTCAATCCCTAGGTTGGGACGATGCCCCAGAGGAGTGCATAGAAACCCACTCCAGTATTCTTGCCTGAAGAATGCCCAAGGATAGAGGAGACTTGGACATGACTGAGTGATTAAGCATAGAATATTCATCTTTGTGCACCTAGAACCTGGAATAGTATCAGAAGCAAGGTCATTGACTCAAATGAAAACTAATTATTACACATAAATATTCTGCAGCATCCTCCCCTCAAATACACACAAAGAAGGCACCAGATGTTTTTAGCTTATTTTCTCTAAGGCCTTGAGCTCTATTGTTTTTCCAGGAGAAGCTATCTAGTTTTTAACAGAGAAATAAAGAGGTCCTGATGCTAAAGTCACTTGATATACTAGGCTGACGACTATTGTACAGATTTAATATGTTCAAACTATATTATTAAACTGACTTCATAAATTCTTTCTCAGGAAAGTTAGACCAATCTAGGATGACTGCTTCTCAGCTGACACCGTCTACCAAACTACAGAAACTAGAGTGGCCTTTTTGTCTCTGGATGGTGCAAGGTGTAGCCATAGCATAGCACTGGTTTCCTAATTTATTTTTGCCATGTAAACTGGGGAAAAAGCCAGGTGGAGGGCTTCAGGATGCAGTTTAGTTGACAAAAGTGTCAGGGAGTTAAATGATCTCTAATCCCTGGATTGGATAGTTAACTCATAATTCATTATTGTCCCTTACTATATTCTAAGGACTGTGAAAGATGCTGGATGATGGTGACATATTTTCTTTACATTTTCACCCTTTTATTGGGAGTTTCTTGTATATTCCTCTTGGGTCTTGCCTCAGCTCAATTCCTTCTTTTGAATTGATTATAATGAAATAATGCCATTTTAATTTATATTCATTTTTCTTTCTTTGAAAATTAAGACATGATCAAAATGACACACTGGAAAGTCACTGTTTCCCCTAGGATTTTGAAAATAATTATATTATTTAGTCATGTGAGGCTCTTATGCTTAAATATTTGACAATTATTTCATTCACAAGCCCATTTCTCTTCTCAGCAAGACTGCTTTCCAGTGCTTTCCTATCTCATTCTTTCCAAATTTTGTCACTAACCTCCTTATTAACCATAGTCATTTACCTCACATTTGTGGGTACTCAATACATACTTGTGTGAAAAAATCCCCAAATTTGATTTTTATTGGTTGAGTATTAGGTAAAAGTAGGAAGGGGTAGGTTAGTGTTTATAAATGTATAGATAGAAAATTCCTTGAAGGCATGGAGGGATTCTCCCTAAAGTAGACTTAGGCATCTTTGACATCAAGATTTAAACATTTAAAGATAATCAAAGACTTGAGAGTACACAGCTACCAGTCTCTTCAGAAGAATCCCACTGAACAGGGAAAGGGAGAAATCCTACAGCTATAGTCTTCTTGAATGGAGGAAACCATTGATATCAGTAGTGTTTAGAATTTTAAGCTATTTTTAAGGATGACTGACTAATATAAAATATTTCAGAAAGGTGGCCCATCAGAATGCGAACTGCTGTGTCAGGGTGCATGATAGGATTTCGGTGTGTAAAGGTCAAGATAGCCTAGGGAGGGACATACTGTCAGACCTATGTGTCTCCATCTGATACATATTGCACATAAGTTGTTCATGGTCAGTTACATTGAATGTTTTTCAAACTGTGCTGACTTTCAAACCATCCTGACTCTCTGTTTTTCTGAATTTAAATTTTAAATTTCAGGATTTGTACTCTGGGCACTCATGTGGTTTGGATTTGATCTTACTCTGATAGCTAACTTATTTCTTCTTTCCTTTTATTCCTAGTCTTCTCATAGTTAAAAGTAGGTTTCTGCAAAAATTGTCACCATACTTTATCATCCTTTGCTAGTGCCTTCCCACACTGACTCTGGGTTTGCTCATGAGACTTAGACCAATGGAGCATTAGCAAATTTGAAGAAAGCATATGTTGATAGTATTAGCACATTAGGGTTTGCCCTTTTCTTGCTCTGGAACTCTGCTTCTGTGTGTGGGAAATCATGCCCCAGGTAACTGTCAGACGTGAAAGACCAACCTTGGTCATACACCACCAATCACTTTGCCAGTTGAATGCAATGTTTCACAGAACTTGGTAGGGATCAGCTTATTTTCAGGGTTTCATAGATTGCCAGCCCAGACCAAAGAATCACTGAGTGACTCACAAAATAGTGAACTGAAGAAAGTATTTTAAATGACTACATTTGGTGGTGATTTCTTTTTGTAGCAAAAGTTAACTGATAAAGTGATATAAGTATCACTTGGAGTGCTTCCATAAGAACAAAACAAAATATGACAGTAACTTTGAAAACATTCAGTGGGCAGAGGTCTTAAGACATTTTGTGAAATCTGGGAAATCAGCAGGCAAACTATTAGCAGAGGATGGAAGATTGTGACACCAGTTATGATACACTATAAAACAACTTGTAAAATTACTGCCTGCACTAATTTAGGAGATAAAAATGTAGAGCAAGCAAGATGCTTTTCAAGAAGACTGTTTAAAATATCATTGGCTTTTTTTTAGCTGTCTGTAGTGAGTTAAGGGAAAGAGAGATCAGACTAAAGAAGGAATTTATCAGTTTGTGAGAAGAATTTATATAGCATATAGAAAAAGCAGGGTGGTCTGGATACCTGTTTCACATTTGCAGTCTCTCTAGCAAGTGAAAGAGCTTCAAAATAAATGAAAACCTGAGGATGGTTTTAAAATTCAAGACATTTCTAGTAAAGCACGGCTTCTATAGCACATCAATTCAGGTATTTGGTTCTAACACCCTTTGTTAAGACTTAAGAAAAATGTAAGGTGATATCTAGTAGTTTCTCTCAGCTAGACAAAAAGGCTTCAAAAACTCTAAACATTATTAATTCATAACAGTTTAATAAGCTGCCCAGAGGAGAGATACCTGTCTTAAAAAGAATTGTGGTATAACTTCTGTTAACAGAGGCATAGAAAGCACAGAGATTTTTGGAAGGACCTATATCAGCAAAAGGGCTGCTAACTCTGACTATGAGAAAAAGAGGTCTCAGGACTTCCATGTTTCTATTGGAAGCATACTTAGAAAGCTATTCAAAGAGTCATTTATTTTTTATGGAAAAAGGAGGATATTCAGAGAAAGGAGCTGAAAACCCAGAGGGTGGAGCTAAGAATCACTGAGAAGGGACGCTTGCAAAGCGGCTGCTGAAATACCTGTTCCACCACCCATGCCTCCTGATGGTTCCTGCCACACTGTGGTGGGGCTTGGCCTGTGACTTACTTCAGTGACTAAGACATTAGCAAATGTAACCTCAGTAGAGACTTGGAAGTGCCTGTGCTTTGGGGCTTGTCCATTTCCTGATCCTGGCTCTCTGCTTCCTCCATGTGAGGAAATTGGGCTAGCTGATCCAATGAGTAAAACTTGACCCAGTGACCCATCACCCTATCTTCCTCAGCCAAACACTTGACATCTGAGTGAGGCTTTCCTTAGAATGCTGACTCACGGTCATCTTTCTAAGCCATTCACAAAGTTGAGAGCTAATAAATGATTACTGTTTAAAGCACTAAATTTGAGGATAGGTCATTATACATAATAAGCTAAGTGATGCACACCTTTACTAAAACATTTATTGCATTTTATTTACTTATACGCTTAGCTGTCTGTACCTATTACTGTACTGTAATCACCATGCTATAATAGATCATATCTTGCATGGGGACACGCTAAATCACTTCAAGAGTGTCCAACTCTTTGCAACCTTATGAACCAACTGTAGCCCATCAGGCTCCTCTGTCCATGGCAACAGTTTTCAGGCAACAATACTGGAGTGAGCTGCCATGCCCCTCTCCTGGGATCGAATGAACCCACATATCATATATCTCTTACATTTGCAGGTTTTTTTTTTTTTTTTTTTAACACTGCTAGTGTCATCTGAGAAGCCCAGGGATCGAACAAACCCATGTATCTTGTATCTCCTGCATTTGCAGGTTTTTTTTTTTTTTTTAATTTTACACTACTAGTGTCATCTGAGAAGCCCATACCATACCTTAGTCACTTCTTCATCCCTATAACTGATATAGGGTCCGGGAGATGATTAGAAAGGAAAATATGATTACCTTTGAAAATTAGAAAATTAATGATATAATTTTCTTTAATTAAAATACTAAGCACTTTGAGCATACATAAAAGGTGCTCAATAAATTTTTTAAAACACACTATGTATTTAACATTCTTTACTTGTTGGCAAAACTAATAATTCTCCTTCATGTCTATTTTTCTCAACTCTAAAATGGTTATTGAATTCACACATTAATTCATGTAAAATGTGTGTGCTATGTCGCTTCAGTTATGTCCAACTCTGGGCGACCCTCTGGACTGTAGCCTGCCAGTCTCCTCCGTACATGGGTTTCTCCAGGGAAAAATAATGATGTAATGGGTTGCCATGCCCTACTCCAGGGGATCATCCCAAACTGAGGATCGAACCTGACTCTCCTGCATTGCAGGAAGATTCTTTACCATCTGGACCACTAGGGAAGCCCATAAAATGTATTAACATCTAATATATTTCTGACATATGGCATGCTAGCATTCTAAAAAGAGGAACAGGATTTAAGACAAATCCAAATACAAATGCAGAAGTCAATATTACAAATGCAATAAGGAGTATGTATACTCAAAACAATGACCAGCACACAGAGCACATCTAGCCCAAGAGGGAGCGTAAAAATAGACCTCAACAGTGCTCAATGTTGCATTACGAGGCACTAATTTTGGGGAAGCAAATGGGAGAGGTAAAATGGTCCTAGCAAAAGAAGCAGACCAAATAGATTCAGAGTGACAGGAAAATGCATGTCACATGGGGGCATAAGGTATTTTGTGTGACTGGATGATGGTGAGGGGGCCAGAAGAAATATCAATAACCTCAGGTATGCAGATGACACCACTTTTATGGAAGAAAGTGAAGAGGAACTGAAGGGCGTCTTGATGAAGGTGAAGGAGGAGAGTGAAAAGCTGGCCTAAAACTCAACATTCAAAAAACAAAGATCATGGCATTGGGTCCCATTACTTCACGGCAAATAGATGGGGGACAAATGGAAACAATGGAAAATTTGGGCTTCAAAATCACTGTGGATGGTGACTGCAGCCATGAAATTAAAAACCACTTGTTCCTTGGAAGAAAAGTTATGACAAACCTAGACAGCGTGTTAAAAAACAGAGATATCACCTTGCTGACAAGGGTCCATATAGTTAAAGCTATGGTTTTCCCGCTAGTCATGTATGATTGTGAAAGTTGGACCATAAAGAAGACTGAGCTCTGAAGACTAAATACCTTTGAACTGTGGTATTGGAGAAGACTCATGAGAGTCCCTTGGACAGCAAGGAGATCAAACCAGTCAATCCTAAAAGAAATCAACCTTGAATGTTCTTTGGAAGGACTGATGCTGAAGTTGAAGCTCTGATAGTTTGACCACCTGATGCTAAGAGATGACTCATTAGAAAATACCCTGATGCTGGGAAAAATAGAAGGCAGATTTGAGAAGAAAAATCCAGGGATCATCCCAAACTGAGGATCGAACCTGACTCTCCTGCATTGCAGGAAGATTCTTTACCATCTGGACCACTAGGGAAGCCCATAAAATGTATTAACATCTAATATATTTCTGACATATGGCATGCTAGCATTCTAAAAAGAGGAACAGGATTTAAGACAAATCCAAATACAAATGCAGAAGTCAATATTACAAATGCAATAAGGAGTATGTATACTCAAAACAATGACCAGCACACAGAGCACATCTAGCCCAAGAGGGAGCGTAAAAATAGACCTCAACAGTGCTCAATGTTGCATTACGAGGCACTAATTTTGGGGAAGCAAATGGGAGAGGTAAAATGGTCCTAGCAAAAGAAGCAGACCAAATAGATTCAGAGTGACAGGAAAATGCATGTCACATGGGGGCATAAGGTATTTTGTGTGACTGGATGATGGTGAGGGGGCCAGAAGAAATATCAATAACCTCAGGTATGCAGATGACACCACTTTTATGGAAGAAAGTGAAGAGGAACTGAAGGGCGTCTTGATGAAGGTGAAGGAGGAGAGTGAAAAGCTGGCCTAAAACTCAACATTCAAAAAACAAAGATCATGGCATTGGGTCCCATTACTTCACGGCAAATAGATGGGGGACAAATGGAAACAATGGAAAATTTGGGCTTCAAAATCACTGTGGATGGTGACTGCAGCCATGAAATTAAAAACCACTTGTTCCTTGGAAGAAAAGTTATGACAAACCTAGACAGCGTGTTAAAAAACAGAGATATCACCTTGCTGACAAGGGTCCATATAGTTAAAGCTATGGTTTTCCCGCTAGTCATGTATGATTGTGAAAGTTGGACCATAAAGAAGACTGAGCTCTGAAGACTAAATACCTTTGAACTGTGGTATTGGAGAAGACTCATGAGAGTCCCTTGGACAGCAAGGAGATCAAACCAGTCAATCCTAAAAGAAATCAACCTTGAATGTTCTTTGGAAGGACTGATGCTGAAGTTGAAGCTCTGATAGTTTGACCACCTGATGCTAAGAGATGACTCATTAGAAAATACCCTGATGCTGGGAAAAATAGAAGGCAGATGGAGAAGAGGTTGACAGAGGACAAGGTAGTTGGATGGCATCACTGACTCAATGGATATGAGTTTGAACAAGCTCTGGGATATGGTGAAGGACAGGGAATCCTGCCATGCCACAGTCCATGGGTTTGCAGACAGTTGGACAAGACTGATTGAACTGAATTGAACTGAACTGAGGGGGCAAATGCAGCACTTGCCTAGAGAGGCAAGGACAGGTTGTGACAAACTTTGTTCCTGACACTAATGCTCTTTGGAAATGTCCCAAGAGTGGCTTACTTGGAGGGTAACAAGCAAGGGTGGACTACAATAGAATATTTGTATTTGACCAAACTGATTCAAAGTAGTAAAATATGGTATGGTCATATTGTTTTCCATTTATCCAAATGTAAATGCTAGGATATGTGGTAGGAGTATTTGGGCTTTGTGACCTTTTCTGAATGTGAAACAAAGGCCAAAACTTTTTATGCATGCACATAAATTGTTCATTATTCAAGTACTGTTCATCATGAATCCTAAGTTCCTTGGAAGAAAGAAATGTAGTTCTGTTGATGAATTACCCTTGTCAAATGTTTAATATTATGGTATGCACCTAGTCATTTTCAATTTAACTTAATCGATGCTCATGAAATAAATGTTTAGTACATTTATATTTTAAAAGCTAATTATTTTTTTTGCTGACTTTCCAGTCATGGAGGATGTTTAAGATGGCACAGATTTTTAGAATTTCAATTGTGAGAGGAAATTCTTTAATTTTAAACTGCATTCAAAGGAAACATAACCTCTCTTAAAAATTACTTCCAGAATTCACACTTGAGGAAATTTATTGTACTTTGGTTTTGCAGTGTGGTTGCCTTGTTTAATCACAGTCTTCACTCTCTTCCATGTTGTATTTTTTCCCTTTAAGAATTCAGTCTTGGGCTTCCCTGGTGGAACAACGACTTTTTCATGAGAGTCCCTTGGACAGCAAGGAGATCAAACCAGTCAATCCTAAAAGAAATCAACCTTGAATGTTCTTTGGAAGGACTGATGCTGAAGTTGAAGCTCTGATAGTTTGACCACCTGATGCTAAGAGATGACTCATTAGAAAATACCCTGATGCTGGGAAAAATAGAAGGCAGATGGAGAAGAGGTTGACAGAGGACAAGGTAGTTGGATGGCATCACTGACTCAATGGATATGAGTTTGAACAAGCTCTGGGATATGGTGAAGGACAGGGAATCCTGCCATGCCACAGTCCATGGGTTTGCAGACAGTTGGACAAGACTGATTGAACTGAATTGAACTGAACTGAGGGGGCAAATGCAGCACTTGCCTAGAGAGGCAAGGACAGGTTGTGACAAACTTTGTTCCTGACACTAATGCTCTTTGGAAATGTCCCAAGAGTGGCTTACTTGGAGGGTAACAAGCAAGGGTGGACTACAATAGAATATTTGTATTTGACCAAACTGATTCAAAGTAGTAAAATATGGTATGGTCATATTGTTTTCCATTTATCCAAATGTAAATGCTAGGATATGTGGTAGGAGTATTTGGGCTTTGTGACCTTTTCTGAATGTGAAACAAAGGCCAAAACTTTTTATGCATGCACATAAATTGTTCATTATTCAAGTACTGTTCATCATGAATCCTAAGTTCCTTGGAAGAAAGAAATGTAGTTCTGTTGATGAATTACCCTTGTCAAATGTTTAATATTATGGTATGCACCTAGTCATTTTCAATTTAACTTAATCGATGCTCATGAAATAAATGTTTAGTACATTTATATTTTAAAAGCTAATTATTTTTTTTGCTGACTTTCCAGTCATGGAGGATGTTTAAGATGGCACAGATTTTTAGAATTTCAATTGTGAGAGGAAATTCTTTAATTTTAAACTGCATTCAAAGGAAACATAACCTCTCTTAAAAATTACTTCCAGAATTCACACTTGAGGAAATTTATTGTACTTTGGTTTTGCAGTGTGGTTGCCTTGTTTAATCACAGTCTTCACTCTCTTCCATGTTGTATTTTTTTTTCCCTTTAAGAATTCAGTCTTGGGCTTCCCTGGTGGTCCAGTGGGTAAGGACACCGCCTTGCAGTGAAAGGAGCGCCAGTTCGATCCTTGGCCTGAGAAGATCCCACGTGCCGCAGAGTGGCTGGACTGATGTGTCCAATTACCAAGCTGGAGCTCTGGAGTGCATGCGCCCAGAGCCAGTGCTCTGCGACAACAGAGGCCAGCGCGATGGGAGGCCCACACGGGCCAAAGAACAAAGATGGATGAAAATGGACAAATGAAAGACCAATAGAAGTGGCCCGTCTGCTCCCCTCCCTCCCCACCCCATCCCCACCAAAATAAATAAATAAATAAATCTTTTAAAAAAAATCAGTCTTAAATATGCTAAATGAAATTGATCCAACTGAGAGGTTGAATAAGATGGCATAAGGTCTCTATTGCTATAGTTAGATAAAGAGAGCACTCATCTCTTGTGCATGACGATAGACCACACTCCACACAGAACTGATTTCAAAGGAGGTTGCAAAACTTTTCTCTGTGAATGGGAATCCCTAGGCGTTAATAACCTTTGAAATAGATACTGCTGGTAAACAAATCCACAGATGTCTCTTCTCCTTTAAGAAGAAAGCCATTCTTTCCCTCTTGCCCAATTTAATAAACTTAAGTTTACATGATTCAAATCACATTATCTGAAGTACTGCTATATACTGCCAGGTATAAAATGGACATAACTCAGGCAATTGTCACCACCTTGGGGTCAATCTTACACTTACCAGATGCCATGCATCTACCTCCAATATTCAGGAATCTACAGAAGGAAAAGAGATAAATTTTCAGGTAATGAGGAAGAAAATATTTGCACTATCAAAGAAGCAACTTGTTAGCAGAAATGTGGTGCCCTGGTGACATGAAAACAGCAGAAACTACACACAAAGGGTCAGAAGTTCTGTGTGATTCTTAGAGTTAGAATAAAGAAAATTTAATTTTTCTTGATTCAGTGTATTGAGGTAAAATAAGCAGGAAATGTTTTTACATCCTGTGATAGCTATTATACCTACTATATTCAGAAGGATGCCAGAATGCATACATGAAGAAACACATTTATTAGGTCAGAGCTATTGGCAGAGTTTAGATCTTTAAGTTTACTTGATAAGGCTATTAGAATATGCAATCATTGATAAAAATTTCTTTATTTTCCTTTTTAATGTCTGTTCATTTGAGCTTCATGAACTTTGAATTTCTATTAGCTATATAACCATTTACTTATTTATTTTTAATTTATTTTTTAACTGGATGAAGATTCCCTCATCAGGTCATCAGCCCAGCCAGGCTGACCTCCCTGTGTTATAAAGCAACTTCTCACCAGCTACTTTTTTACTAGTTGCTTTACGTATAAGGTTAGGTTATTTGGTGTTTCTCTTGTTTCTTGATATAAGCTTGTTTTGCTAGAAACTTCCCTCTTAGAGTTGCTTTTACTGCATCCCATAAATTTTGAGTTGTCATATTTTCATTGTCATTTGTTTCTAGGTATTTTTTGATTTTCTCTTTGAGTTTTTCATTGACAGCATAGCTATTCAGAAGCATATTGTTTAGTTTCCATATGTTTGTGTTTTTGCAGATTTTTTTTTCTTTTCCTGTAGTTGATATCTAATCTTCTAGTGCTGTGGTCAGAAAAGATGCTTGAAACGATTTCAATTTTTTCTTTTTAAATTTACCAAAGCTTAATTTGAGACCCAAGATGTAATCTCTCCTGGAGAATATTCCATGTTCACCTGAGAAAAAAATGAAATCTTCTGTTTTGGAATGAAATGTCCTTTAGATAGCAATTAGACATGTAAAGATATCAATAGATATCTCTGGTTTAATGTATTGCTTAAAACTTGTGTTTCCTTATACATTTTTTGTCTGGATTATGTATTCATTGGTGTGAATTGGGTGTAAAAATCCCCAACTATTATTGTGTTGTTGTCGATTTCCTCATTAGCAGTTGTTAGTGTTTGCCTTATGACTTGAGGTGGTCCTTTGTGGGTACATATATATTTATAATTTTTATATCTTTTTCTTGCATTGGTCCCTTGATCACTATGTAGACTCCTTCTTTGTTTCTTAGAATGGTCTTTATTTTAAAGTCTATTTTACATGATATAAATATTGCTACTCACACTTTCCTATGATTTCCATCTGTATGGAATATCTTTCAAGTCCCTCACTTTCAGTCTGTATGTATCCCTAGGTCTGAAGTGGATCTCTTGTAGACAGCATATTGGCTGTATCCACTAAATCAGTTTGTGTCTTTTGGTTGGCGCATTCAATCCATTTACATTTAAGGTAATTATTGATATGCATTATTACCATTTACTTTATTGTTTTTAGGTTTTTATTTTTCTTTTTTTGTAGGCCTTTTCTTTCTCTTGTGTTTCTCATCTAGAGAAACTCCTTCAGAATTTGTTGTGAAGGTAGTTTGGTGGTGCTGAATTCTCTCCTTGGTAAAATCTAAATGAGAATCTTGCTGGATAAATAATATATTTTGTAATTTTTGTTTTTTATTTTTCCTTTTATCACTTTAACCATATCCTGCAACTCCCTTCTAGCCTGGAGAGCTTCTGTTGAAAGATGAGCTGTTAGCCTTATGGGGATTCCTCTTGTATGCTTTTTGTTGATTTCCCTTTGCTATTTTTTAATATGTTTTCTTTGTGTCTAATTTTTTTAGTTTGATTAATATGCATCTTGGCATGTTTCTCTTTGGGTTTACCCTGTATGGAACTCTCTGGACTTCCTGGACTTGATGGCTCTTTCCTTTCCTATGTTGATGGCATTTTCTACTATAAGTTCCTCAAATATTTTCTCACCCACTTTCTTTTCCTCTTCTGGGTTCCTATAATTCAAATGTTGGTGCACTTAATTTTGCCCCCGAGGTCTCTGAAGCTGTCCTCATTTCTTTTCTTTTTTTTTCTCATTATTCTGCTATGCTTCACTTATGTCTACCATTCTGTCTTCCAGTTCACTTAATCGTTCTTCTATCTCAGTTATTTTGTTACCAGTTCTCTCTAGTGTATTTGTAAACTGAATTATTGTGCTGTTCATTGCTGACCATCTATTGTCTGTCTTTTTTTTTTTTTTTGGTTTCTGTTTAGCATTTTTTGTACCTTTTCGATCTGTTCCTCCATTCTATTTATCCATGCTTCCATTTTATTTCCAAGATTTTGAGTCATCTTTACTATCATATTCTGAATTATTTTTCAGAGAGACTGCCTCTTTCCTCTTCATTTTTCAGTCCTGTGGATTTTTACCATGCTCCTTCAATGACTGCATGTTTCTCTGTCTTTTCATTTTATTTAATGTGTTGTGTTTGGAGTCTCCTTTCTTCAGACTCAAAGTGATGGTTCTTATTTGTAGAGTCTGCCCACCAATGATGGGACTGGAACAGAGTCTTGTGAAGGTTTTCTGTTTGGTAAATGGAGCTGGATCTTGTCCCTCTGACAGGCAGTACCATGCCTGGTAGTGTGTTTTGGGTTGTCTGTGGGCTTGGTAAGGTTTTGGGCAGCCTGTCTGCTAATGGCAGGGGTTTGGTGGTGCTGAAGTCTCTCCTTGGTAAAATCTAAATGAGAATCTTGCTGGATAAATAATATATTTTGTAATTTTTGTTTTTTATTTTTCCTTTTATCACTTTAACCATATCCTGCAA
This sequence comes from Tragulus kanchil, assembly GCA_022376925.1. NCBI lineage: Eukaryota > Metazoa > Chordata > Mammalia > Artiodactyla > Tragulidae > Tragulus > Tragulus kanchil. The sequence goes on from JAIOJX010000025.1 coordinate 48,640,171, forward strand.
CTCCCTTCTAGCCTGGAGAGCTTCTGTTGAAAGATGAGCTGTTAGCCTTATGGGGATTCCTCTTGTATGCTTTTTGTTGATTTCCCTTTGCTATTTTTTAATATGTTTTCTTTGTGTCTAATTTTTTTAGTTTGATTAATATGCATCTTGGCATGTTTCTCTTTTGGTTTACCCTGTATGGAACTCTCTGGACTTCCTGGACTTGATGGCTCTTTCCTTTCCTATGTTGATGGCATTTTCTACTATAAGTTCCTCAAATATTTTCTCACCCACTTTCTTTTCCTCTTCTGGGTTCCTATAATTCAAATGTTGGTGCACTTAATTTTGCCCCCGAGGTCTCTGAAGCTGTCCTCATTTCTTTTCTTTTTTTTTCTCATTATTCTGCTATGCTTCACTTATGTCTACCATTCTGTCTTCCAGTTCACTTAATCGTTCTTCTATCTCAGTTATTTTGTTACCAGTTCTCTCTAGTGTATTTGTAAACTGAATTATTGTGCTGTTCATTGCTGACCATCTATTGTCTGTCTTTTTTTTTTTTGGTTTCTGTTTAGCATTTTTTGTACCTTTTCGATCTGTTCCTCCATTCTATTTATCCATGCTTCCATTTTATTTCCAAGATTTTGAGTCATCTTTACTATCATATTCTGAATTATTTTTCAGAGAGACTGCCTCTTTCCTCTTCATTTTTCAGTCCTGTGGATTTTTACCATGCTCCTTCAATGACTGCATGTTTCTCTGTCTTTTCATTTTATTTAATGTGTTGTGTTTGGAGTCTCCTTTCTTCAGACTCAAAGTGATGGTTCTTATTTGTAGAGTCTGCCCACCAATGATGGGACTGGAACAGAGTCTTGTGAAGGTTTTCTGTTTGGTAAATGGAGCTGGATCTTGTCCCTCTGACAGGCAGTACCATGCCTGGTAGTGTGTTTTGGGTTGTCTGTGGGCTTGGTAAGGTTTTGGGCAGCCTGTCTGCTAATGGGCAGGGTTGTGTTTCTGTTTAGCTAAAGGTTTAGTGTGAGGTGTCCAACACTGGAAATTGCTGGCCTTTCAGTGGGGCCTGGTCTTACTGCTGATATGGAAGCCTTTGGGAGAGCTCTTGCTGATTAATGTTCCATTGGGTTTGGAGTTCTCTGATGGTCCAAAATCCTGGACTCAGGTCTCCCACCTAGGAGGCTCAGGCCCAACCCCTTACTGTAACACCAAAACTCCACAAGCCCCACAGCACAAAATACAAAACCCCAAGACAAATGATGAAAACAGCACTCAACAGCTAAGAACACTTACTCAACAGCCAAGAACACTCAAAGAAACTTATATTCTTTCCAAGAGAGAAAAGAAGAAAGAAAAAAGAAAGGAAAAAGAAAGGAAAAAGAAAAAAATGACTAAAAATGAGAATCAAGGAGAGAGCAGTCAAGCCAATGAAAACACCCATAAGTAAAAGTCTAAAACCTAGACTAGAAAAATTGCAACATCAAAAGCCTGGAAGAAAATGAAATATAACTAAAGAGTACTGTAAAACAGGACACAATAAAATAAATTTATTCTAAAATAAATTTCTTTAAAAAGGAAAAAGTAAGTTAAAATTCAAAAATAAAAGGAATAATAAAAAACACTAAAAATATATAAAAATAATATTGTATGTAGAGAAAGAGTGGTAGTAAGAAGAATGTCCTCCTGAGTCCTCCATTGTCCTTTCACCACAGTGAGCACAAGCCAATCTACCTATTTAAAAAGTCCTCCAATATTTCTAGGAAGGTCTCTAGATCTGCTTTTGGTGCTATGTGGTCAGCTCAGACTCAGATCTGTTCTTACACCAACTTGTACTTGCTCCCAAAGTCCATGATTGCCTTTTCCAAAGTGTACCATCTCAGAATAATTGTGAAAATTCAATCTGTGGCACCTGCAACTGCAAGAGTGAATTCCCTTCCTCTTTTTTGCTTCTACAGCCCTTGGTGCTCTACTTTGGTTTTAGCTCTAACTATATTTGTAGGCCACCTTCTGGTGTTTGTTTCTCACCTAGACCAGAAGCAGAGAAAGTAGTGGTGTATAAGGACTTACTTGGTCAGCTGGGCTTATGAGATTGAGGGGTATGGAAATCATAATTGGGGAATGCCTGCTGTGGCTGAAGTCTGATGAAGTTGCCACAGTTTGAGGTGGGTCATCTGCTTTTCCAGGTGAATTGGCCCCAGGTTATAGGAAAGAAAAATAATGGAACAAGGATGGATTTTGACTCAGTAACAAACAGTGTTTGTCACAGCCCTCTTATGGCAGGTTCCAAAGTCTGCTCTAACACAAAAATATTTGCTGTTTTAGTTTCCAAGGTAACCATCATGAGCTACCATAACCTAGGAGACTTAAAGTAACAAAACTTTATTTTCTCATCGTTCTGAAAGCTAAAAGTCTGAAATAAAGATGTTGAGAGAGCCATACTTTCTCTAAAATCTGCGTGGGATTCCTTCATGGCAACTTCCTATCTTTTTGTGTTTGCTGGAAGTCCTCGAGATTCCTTATTTTATAGATACATCATTCCAATCCCTATCTCCATTATTGCATGACTGACTATTCCCTGTATTCTCTTTTCCATAAAGACATCAGTCATATTAGATAAAAGCCTGGCCTAATGACTTCATCTTAACTTGATTACAACTGCAAAGATGCAGTTTCCATATAAGGTCACAATTAGAGACGACTGATGATAAGAATTCAATCTACAGTTTTTGGAGGAGGGACACAATTCAACCCATAACACCTAGTCATAACGGCGCTCTTTTAGGGATACCAGTACTATAATGTTGTCTCTTGTGAGCCTTTCACTGTGAAACAAGGTCTGGAGTCTCTACCACATAAGACAACAGGGTCTAACAAGATTTAAAGACTTGGGGACTATTTGGGTAATCTTGAGAAAGTCACTTACTTTCTGTGATTCTATCAGTTTCCTGAACACATAAGAACTTCCCAATGTGATACTGTGAATCAAAGACATTACTTCTCTGGTCAAAGACGAACTCTCTCCGGAGATGAGTTTATGTGCCTACTATCACCTGATTGCAATTAAATAGTAGATAATTTAATTTGCCTCTTTTTAGTATCATGCTAATGAAACACTGATTATAAGCTATTTCCATGTGATGGGTTTATAAATGAACTCCCTCTCCATAATGTTCTTATATTTCAAAATATAATTGTAAATATTGGCTGTAAGATGTTATGAAAAAATAGAGATTTTGATTGTTTTTCTAATTTCTAGATTCTCAATTTTAGGACTTCATGATCTACCTTCTATTAAGGCAGGCTCTGGAAAGCAATGTGGCATTCTTGTTTTCTTTAACATATAATGTTTTTGCTTGATTGGAAATTTGCAACTTGAGGTGCTTATGGCTTAATAGCAGAGACATGTTTATTGATTGGGATGTCAAATTATGAAAATAATAGGAAAGTATAGAGGTGAATGAAGTCAAGTGGAGCTTGTGAAGAAAGCAACTTTACCTCCAGTTACAGGAGAGGGATAGTTTCAGAAAAAAAGGAATTTCTCAAATTCCATTGGCCTTCTTAACAAAGGTTGCAGAAGCCAAGTGTGTGAGTAGATAAGCTTAGCACAACTCCAGCTGAGCTGACATAAGGCTAGAAGGAGAAGGCTTAATCTTCTCACCCTTCTAGCAGAGTCAGAAGGATTCAGAGACTCATGTGAGAAGGTGAGAGTTGGCTCTGATACTGGAACAGGACTCTTGCTTTAGTGAGGATAGCAATTAATATTTGTGTCTACTTTAACCTGTTTCTCACCTTCTTCTAAGAGAACATACCTTCCTGTGTGTGTGTGTGTGTCTGCATGTGTGTGTGTTTCTAGTCATCTTTACTCAGCAAGGTACAGTTTTATATGTATCTAGTATTTCTTTTGAAAGATATAAAATTAGTGTATGTTCAATTTGATTCCTGACACATCAATCACATTAGAACAAACTCACATTTTAAAAACAAACATAAAGGAGGGATCAAGGGTATACCTATGACTGATTTGGATCTATGTATAACTGTAAACAGCAAAACTCTGTAAAAGTAAAATAAAATAATTATATAAAAATGCCGTTAATAATACATTTGGTGAAATGCATATTATAGAAGTCAAGATTTCAAAAAGAAATAAAAACAATTTGATACCATTTCACCAACAGTCAAAAATAAATAAATAAAAGCAAGTGTAATACCAATACTGATTATATTTCTAGAATAACATATATTTTCTGTCCATCTAACTAAAGGTGTTTCATGGCAATATAGTCGATATAGCTCCCCATTCAAAGATAAAACAACTTTAAAAACAGATATTTCCCTCTAAATTTACATGAAATCCATCAAACTAATAAATTACATGTATATTCTGAGATACAATTTTATATAGCTGTATAGCACTACTATGATATGCTGCTCTTTTCAGTAAAAATATTATTCTACAGAGTATTCTACAAAGCCAGCTTAAATCAAAATTTACAATGCTGTCATTGTATATTTAAAATTCATCCTTGTGTGAAATTGCTTTTTTCTCAAGGCAATCACATGACAAAAAGATTAGAAAATCAGTTGTTAGATGACATAGTCGAAAATTAGTTTACATTCCCCTACCTTCCTCTACAATGCTGATTTCCACACATTTCTAATTCAACTAGAAAAATGCTCCCTAATACACATTTAGGGTGAATGTTGCAAATAGCAAATTTTGGAGGTTTGTTTTAGTTTTTGATTTAGTACTCTGTAACTATTAGTCTTTATTTTTATTTATTTATTTATTTATTTATTGCCACTTCTATTGATCTTTCATTCATTTATCTTTGTTCTTTGGCCTTTGTGGGCCTCCCATCACAGTGGCCTCTCTCTTCTCAGAACACTGGCTCTGGACGCATGCCCTCCAGAGCTCCAGCTCAGTAGTTGGACACATCAGTCCAGCTGCTCCGCAGCACATGGGATCTTCCCAGGCCGGGGATCGAACCGGCGCTCCTTGCACTGCAAGGCAGTGTACTTACCCACTGGACCACCTGGGAAAACCTGGTCCTTATTTTTTAATTTTTATTTCAAATTGGCATATAGTTTATTAACAATGCTGTGGTTGTTTCAGGTGTATAGAAAATTACTTTAGTTATACATATACATATATCAATTCTTTTCCAAATTCTTTTTCCTCTAGGTTATTATAGAATATCGTACAGAGTTTCCTGTGCTATATTAATAGGTCCTTGATTATTATTTTAAATACAGTAGTGTGTACATGTCAGTTCCAAGTTCCCAGTTATCCCTCTCTCAGCCCATAACCATAAGTTCATTCTCTAACTATGAGGCTGTTTCTGTTTTGCAGATAAATTCATTTGTATACTTAGGTTCTGCATGTAAGCCATGCCCTATGATATTTGTCTTTTTGTGTCTGATTGACTTCAGTTGGTATGAAAATCTTAAGTCTCATCCATGTTGCTGAAAATTACATTATTTCATTTTTAATGGCTGGCCTTTATTCCATTGTATATACACATACTCCATCTTTATCCATTCCTCTTTCAATGGCTATTTAGATGGTTTTCATGTCTTGGCTATTAAACAGTGTTGTAAAGAATATTGGGGTTCACATATTATTTTGAACCGTATTATTCTTTGGATATTTGCACAGGAGTGGGATTATTAGATCATATGGAAGCACTATTTTTTACTTTTTAAAGGAATTGCAAAACTGTTCACCATATTGGCTGTTCCAAGTTATATTCATGCAAATAGTGGAAAGCTTCCTTTTTTCACACCCTTTCCAGAATTTATTGTCTGTAGATTTTTTGATTATGACTATTCTGACTGGTGTGAAGTGATATCTGATTGTAGTTTCAACTTGTATTTTTCTAATAGATAGCAATATAGAGCATTTTTTCATGTGCCTCCTAGTTATCTGGATGTTTTCTTGGTGGGGGTGGGTATATCTGTTTAAATTTTCTGCTTAGCCCATGCCAGGTTGGATAAGTTAAAAGATCTAATTAAAATAGAGACATAAACAACCTCAGATATGCAGATGATATCAGTCTTATGGCAGAAAGCAGAGATGAAATAAAGAACCTCTTGGTGAGGGTGAAGGAGAGTGGGAGAGTGAAAGAGTTGGCATAAAACTAAATATTAAAAAAAAAAACCCTAAGATCATAGCGTTCAGTCACATCACTTAATGGCAAATAGAAGGGGAAAAGGTGGAAGCAATGACAGATTTCCTCTGTCACTTGGGTTCTAAAATCACTGTGGATGGTGACTGCAGCCACGAAATCAGAAGACAATTGCTTCTTGGCAGGGAAGCTACGACAAACCTAGATAGTTATAAAGCAGAGATATTAGTCTGCCAGCAAACGTATGTATAGTCAAGGTTATGGTCTTCCCAATGGTTGTGTACATTTGTGAGAGCTAGACCTTAATAAAGAAGACAGAAAGTCAAATAATTGATGCCTTTGAACTGTGGTGTTGGAGAAGACTGCTGAAAGCCCCTTGGACAGCAAAAAATATCAAACCGGTGAACCTTAAGGGAAATCAACCCTGAGTACTTGTTGGAAGGATAATGCTGAAGCTCCAGTGTTTTGGTTAGTGTTCATTTTTTTGGTCTCTTTGCTATTCCATTGTATATACACATACTCCATCTTTATCCATTCCTCTTTCAATGGCTATTTAGATGGTTTTCATGTCTTGGCTATTAAACAGTGTTGTAAAGAATATTGGGGTTCACATATTATTTTGAACCGTATTATTCTTTGGATATTTGCACAGGAGTGGGATTATTAGATCATATGGAAGCACTATTTTTTACTTTTTAAAGGAATTGCAAAACTGTTCACCATATTGGCTGTTCCAAGTTATATTCATGCAAATAGTGGAAAGCTTCCTTTTTTCACACCCTTTCCAGAATTTATTGTCTGTAGATTTTTTGATTATGACTATTCTGACTGGTGTGAAGTGATATCTGATTGTAGTTTCAACTTGTTTTTTCTAATAGATAGCAATATAGAGCATTTTTTCATGTGCCTCCTAGTTATCTGGATGTTTTCTTGGTGGGGGTGGGTATATCTGTTTAAATTTTCTGCTTAGCCCATGCCAGGTTGGATAAGTTAAAAGATCTAATTAAAATAGAGACATAAACAACCTCAGATATGCAGATGATATCAGTCTTATGGCAGAAAGCAGAGATGAAATAAAGAACCTCTTGGTGAGGGTGAAGGAGAGTGGGAGAGTGAAAGAGTTGGCATAAAACTAAATATTAAAAAAAAAAACCCTAAGATCATAGCGTTCAGTCACATCACTTAATGGCAAATAGAAGGGGAAAAGGTGGAAGCAATGACAGATTTCCTCTGTCACTTGGGTTCTAAAATCACTGTGGATGGTGACTGCAGCCACGAAATCAGAAGACAATTGCTTCTTGGCAGGGAAGCTACGACAAACCTAGATAGTTATAAAGCAGAGATATTAGTCTGCCAGCAAACGTATGTATAGTCAAGGTTATGGTCTTCCCAATGGTTGTGTACATTTGTGAGAGCTAGACCTTAATAAAGAAGACAGAAAGTCAAATAATTGATGCCTTTGAACTGTGGTGTTGGAGAAGACTGCTGAAAGCCCCTTGGACAGCAAAAAATATCAAACCGGTGAACCTTAAGGGAAATCAACCCTGAGTACTTGTTGGAAGGATAATGCTGAAGCTCCAGTGTTTTGGTTAGTGTTTCATTTTGTCTGTGGTCTCTTTGCTGTGGAAAAGCTCTTGAGTTCAATTAGGCCCCATTTGTTTGCTTGTTTGTTTAGTTATTTAGCTAGTTATTTCCATGACTTTATGAGAGATCTTGAAAAAGACATTGCTGGCACTTAAGTCAAAGAGTCTTCTGCTTATATTTTCCTCTAAGAGTTTATGGTATCCAGTCGTACATTTAGGTTTTTAATTCATTGTGAGTTTATTTTTGTCTATCGTGACAAAGAATGTCCTATTTCCTTTATTGTACAGTCTTGGTTTCTTTGTCATAGATTGGTTGATCACAGGTGAATTGGTTTATATCTAGGCTTTCTATCCTGTTCCATTGACCTATATTTCTGTTTTTGTGTTAGTACCATAGTGTTTTGATGACTGCAGCCTTAAAGTATACTCTAAAGTCAAGGATTCTGATTCTTCCAGCTTCAGTTTTTTCTCAAGATTAATTTGGCTATTCAAGGTCATTAATGTCTCCATACAAATTTGAAGATTTTTTTGCTCTAGTTCTGTGAAAAAATTGCCATTGGTAATTTGATAGTCATTGCATCAAATCTGTAGGTTGCCTTGACCAGTATAGTCATTTTGACAACATTGATTTTTCCAATCCAATGACATGATATATGTCTTCATCTGCTTGTGTCATCTCCTATTTCTTTCATCAGTGTAGTAAAGTCTTTGGAATATAGGTCTTTTATCTCCTTAAGTAGATGTCTTCTCAGATATTTTAATTTTTTAATATGATGATAAATGGGATTGTTTGTTTAATTTCTCTTTCTGATCTTTCATTATTAGTGTATAGAAATGCAACAAATTTCTGTGTAATAATTTTAATCTGGAAACTTTACCAAATTCATTAATTAGGTCCAGTATTTTTCTGGTGGCATTTTTAGGATTTTCTATTCACAGTACCATGTCATCTGCAAACAATGACATTTTTATTTCTTCTTTTCCAATTTGGATTCCTTTTATTTCTTTTTCTTCTCTGGTTTCTATGGTGAGGACTTCCAAAACTATGTTGAATAACAGAGGCAAGAATGGACATCTTTGTTTTGTTCTTTATCTTAGAAGAAATGCTTTCAGTTTTTAACCACTGAGAATGTTTTCTGTGGGTTTCTTTTACTGGCCTTTGCTATGTTGAGATAGTGTTTCTGCATGCCCACTTTCTGGAGAGTTTTTATCATAAACCGGTGTTGGATTTTGTCAAAAGCATCTATTGAGATGATCATATGATTTTTATTCTTAGTTTGTCAACATGGTGCATCACAATGATTCATTTGTATATATTGAAAAATTCTTGCATCCCTGAGTAAATCTCACTTAATAATGATGTATGATCATTTAAATGTGTTGTTGTGTTAAGACTGTTGTGAATATTGCATCTATGTTCATCAATGGTATTGGCATGTAATTATTTTTTTGTGATATCTTTGTCTGGTTTTGGTATCAGGGTGATGGTGGCCTCATAAAATGAGTTTGGGGGTATTTCTTCTCCTACAACTTTTTGGAAGAGTTTCAAAAGGTTAGGTGCTAACTCTTCTCTAAATGCTCAATAACATTTGCTTGTGTAACCATCTGTCCTGGCTCTTTGTTAGTTAGGAGTTTTAGTCACAGTTTCAAATTTAGTACTTAAATATTTAGTAAATGTCTGTTCACAGTTACTATTTTTTCTGACTTCACTCTTGGGAGATTGTACCTTTTTAAGAATTTGTGTTTCTTTCTGGTAGTCCATTTTATTAGTATATAATTGCTTATAGCAGTCTCTTACACTGTCTTCATATTTCTGGGTTGTTATTTGCAATTTCTTCTTTTTCATTTTGTTAATCTGAACCCTCTCCCTATTTTTCTTGATGAGTCTGGCTAAAGTTTTTCCATTTTTTTTATCTTTTCAAAAAACCAGCTTTTAGTTTCATTGGTCTTTTCTATTGTTTTTCATTTCTATTTCATGTATTTCCACTCTGATCTTTATGATTCTTCTACTAGTTTGGGGTTTTATTTGTTATTCTTTCTCAAGTTTCTTTAGGCATAAGCTTAGGTTTTTTGTGATTTTTCTTACTTCTTGAGGTAAGACGTATTGCTATAAACTTCCCTTTTATAACTGTCTTTCCACTGTCTCATATGTTTTGAATTATTGTGCTTTGGTTTTCATTTGTCTCTAGGTATTTTTTTGTGCTATATTCTTCCAAAACTATGTTGAATAACAGAGGCAAGAATGGACATCTTTGTTTTGTTCTTTATCTTAGAAGAAATGCTTTCAGTTTTTAACCACTGAGAATGTTTTCTGTGGGTTTCTTTTACTGGCCTTTGCTATGTTGAGATAGTGTTTCTGCATGCCCACTTTCTGGAGAGTTTTTATCATAAACCGGTGTTGGATTTTGTCAAAAGCATCTATTGAGATGATCATATGATTTTTATTCTTAGTTTGTCAACATGGTGCATCACAATGATTCATTTGTATATATTGAAAAATTCTTGCATCCCTGAGTAAATCTCACTTAATAATGATGTATGATCATTTAAATGTGTTGTTGTGTTAAGACTGTTGTGAATATTGCATCTATGTTCATCAATGGTATTGGCATGTAATTATTTTTTTGTGATATCTTTGTCTGGTTTTGGTATCAGGGTGATGGTGGCCTCATAAAATGAGTTTGGGGGTATTTCTTCTCCTACAACTTTTTGGAAGAGTTTCAAAAGGTTAGGTGCTAACTCTTCTCTAAATGCTCAATAACATTTGCTTGTGTAACCATCTGTCCTGGCTCTTTGTTAGTTAGGAGTTTTAGTCACAGTTTCAAATTTAGTACTTAAATATTTAGTAAATGTCTGTTCACAGTTACTATTTTTTCTGACTTCACTCTTGGGAGATTGTACCTTTTTAAGAATTTGTGTTTCTTTCTGGTAGTCCATTTTATTAGTATATAATTGCTTATAGCAGTCTCTTACACTGTCTTCATATTTCTGGGTTGTTATTTGCAATTTCTTCTTTTTCATTTTGTTAATCTGAACCCTCTCCCTATTTTTCTTGATGAGTCTGGCTAAAGTTTTTCCATTTTTTTTATCTTTTCAAAAAACCAGCTTTTAGTTTCATTGGTCTTTTCTATTGTTTTTCATTTCTATTTCATGTATTTCCACTCTGATCTTTATGATTCTTCTACTAGTTTGGGGTTTTATTTGTTATTCTTTCTCAAGTTTCTTTAGGCATAAGCTTAGGTTTTTTGTGATTTTTCTTACTTCTTGAGGTAAGACGTATTGCTATAAACTTCCCTTTTATAACTGTCTTTCCACTGTCTCATATGTTTTGAATTATTGTGCTTTGGTTTTCATTTGTCTCTAGGTTTTTTTTTAATTTTATTTTTCTTTGGTTTCTTCAGTGATCTACGGGTTATTTAGTAGCATGTTGTTTAGCCTCCTTGTGCTAATTTATTTTACAGATTTTTCTTATAATTTATTTCTAATCTAATAGTGTTGTGTTTGGAAAGAAAGCTTGGTATGATTTCAATTTTCTTAAATTAACCAAGACTCACTTTGTAACCAGTATGTGACCTATGCTGGAGAATATTCCATTAGAACTTAAGAAGAATGTGCATTGTGATGCTTTTGGATACAATGCTCTATAAATATCGGTTAAATCCATCTGTTCTAAACTGTCATTTAAAGCCTGTTCTTCCTTATTTTTTTCTTTACTGGATGAATGTGGGATTTTAAAGTGTGCTATTTTCAATTTCTATTTTTAAGGCATTATCATTTGCCTTATATATTGAGGTGCTCCTATGCAAGCTGCATATGTATTTACAATTGTTATATCTTCTTGGGTTGATCACTTGATCATTGTATACTGTCCTTCATTGTCTCTTGTAACTGTTTTTATTTTCTCTGATAATATTGCTATGTCAGCTTTCTTTTGATATCCATTTCCATGGACTAACTTTTTTCATTCTCTCACTTTCAACCTGAATGTGTCGCTAGATCTGACTTGGGTCTCTTGTAGACAGCATATATATAGGCCTTCTTTTTGTATGCATTCAACCAGTCTGTGTTTTTTGGTGGGAGCCTTTAATCTATTTACACTTAGGTAGTTATCAATATGTATGTTTTTATTGCCAATTTTTTAGTTATTTTGGATATTTTTGTCAGTCTTTCTTCTTTCCTTCCTCCTTTGTTTTCTTCTGTTTGATCTGATGAATTACTTTATGGTTGTGTTTGGATTCCTTTTTCTTTTTTGTGTGCTTATCTATTGCAAATTTTCAATTTGTGACTGCCATGAGGATATAACAGTTTGTATATAAACAAGATTATATTAAGTTGCTGGTCTTTTAACTGCAAATGCATTTGTCCTGTATTTGTGTTCTCTACCTCTCACAATTGCCAGCTTTGATATATTTGTGTGCAAATTATTTTCCACCTCTATTTTTGTCTTTACTGATGAGCTTTACAATATTTTCTTATTTCTAGTAGTGGCCTTTACTTTTCCTTTTCAGAGAAGATCCTTTAGTATTTGTTGGAAAGCTGCTCTCATGGTGCTGAATTTGTTTAGTTTGTCTTGTCTATAAATCTTTTGATTTCTTCAGAGACTCCAAATGAGGGTATTGCTAGACAGAGTATTCTTGAATATAGGCTCTTTCTTTTCATCACTTTAGATATATCATACCACTCCGTTATGGCCTGCAGAGTTTCTGCTGAGAAATCAGCTCATATCTTTATGGGAGTTCCCTTGTTATTTGCTCCATTTCCCTTGTTGCTTCTAAATATTTTTTCTTGATTTTTAATTTTTGCCAATTTGATTACTATGTGTTTTGGCATGTTCTTTTTTGGGAGCTATCTTGTATGAGATTCTCTGTACTTCTTGGTCTTGGGTGACTTTCTGTTCCAATGGTAGGAAATATTTCTGCTATTCTCTTCAAATATTTTCTCAGGTTCCTTTCTGTTTCTCTCTTCTCCTTCTAGGACCCCTATAATGCAAATGTTTGTGCATTTAATGTTATCCCAGAGGTCTCATATATTGTCTTCATTTCTTTTCATTCCTTTTCTTTATTCTATTTCATAGTAGTGATTTTCACGATTCTGTTTTCCAGGTCACTTAACCTTTCTTCTGCCTCAGTTACTGTGCTACTGATCCCTTTCAGCATACTTTTCATTTCAGTTATTCTATTGCTCATCTCTGTTTGTTCTTCTAGATCTTTGTTAGTCATTTGTTGTATCTTCTCAATGTGTGCTTCTATTCTTTTTCATAATCTTGGATCATCTTCAGTATCATTCCTCTGAATTCTTTGTCTGGTACATTTTCTATCTATAGTTCAGTAAGTTGTTGTTCTGGGGTCTCATCTTGTTCATTTGTCTGGGACATATTCCTCTGCTGTCTCATTTGTGATTATTGTCTTCTTGCTTCTGCTGTCTCTGCTCTGGTGGATGAGGCTCTCTAAGAGGTTTGTGTAGGCTTCCTGGTGAGAGGGCTTGGTTCCTGCACACTGCTGTGTGAAGCTGGGTCTTGTTCCTCTGGTGGTCAGTGCTGTTCTCAGGAAGACTTTAAGCATTCTCTCTGTTCATGATGGGTCTGTGTTCCCACCCTGTCAGTTGACTGGCCTAAGACATCCTTGCACTGGAGCATTGGCGCCTCCAGGCTGTTGCCTGGCACTAAGTCTTGGAGGCAGTAAATGGTGGCCCACAGGAGGGAACATGCCAATGAGTGCCTGCCAGAACTGATGCTGCCAGTGTCTTTGCTCCTGTAGTGAGCTACAGCTACTCCCCCACCCCTGCAAAAGATCCTCAGCTACTAGGATGTAGGTGTGGCCCAGTTTCTTATGAGGTCCCTTTCTTCCCCCCTGGGTCCTGGTGTATGCTAGGCCTTGTGTATATCCTCGAAGAGTGGAATTTTCCCCACTTTTGTGGAAGACCTGTGATCAAATCCCACTGGTTTTCAAAGTCAGATTCTCTGGGGTATCCTCTTTCTATTTCCAGAACCCAAAGCTAGTAGGCCTGATGTGGGACTCAGGACTTTTACTCCTGTGGGAGAACTTCTGTGGTATAATTATTTTCTGTTTGTGGGTCACTCACCCAGGAGATGTGAAGTTTGATTTTGTTATGATTGTGACCCTCCTACCATCTTGTTGTGGCTTCTTTGAGTTTGTCTGTAGAATGTTGTTTCTGGTAGGTTATAATATCTTTTTTACTGATAAATGTTCAGCATGTAGTTTTTATTTCTGGGCTAATCTCATGTTCTACCCTAGCATCTTGCTAACCAGTAGTATTCTTTAAGTGATTTTTTAAAATGAACGCTTTTATTTTATTCCTTCTCTCTTAGGAATGTGGCAAGCCTGAATAATGTGTATATTAGTCAGCTACAGCTGCTACAGCAAATTACTAGAGACTAGGTGGCTTAAAGAGCAGAAACTTTGTTCATGGTTCTGGAGGCCCAAAGTCCATAATGGTCTTGGCAGAAATTTTATTCTGAGGCCTCTCTCCTTTGCTTGTAGATGGTTACCTTCTCCCTGTGTCTTCATGTGGTCTTTCCTCTGTGAATCTGTGTCTTAATCTCTTCCTACAAGGAGATCAGTCACAGTGGATTAGGGCCCACCCTTATGACCTTGTTTACCTTAATTACCTCTGTAATTGTAAAGGACCTATTTACAAACACAGTCACATCCTGAGTACTGGGAATTAGAAAGTAACAGAATTCTAGAATTTGAGGACATTAGTCATAACAACACATTGAAGTGAAAAACATTTATATTTTTAAATTGTAATGACTCTGTCATATACTAAGTTGTCTCTATCAATACCAAGAAAATATCCTCTTAGTGACATCGCTTTATTTTTTGCACTTCTTTCCATAATATTCTTTTCAGTCTTTGAGAAACAATGCATATAGGTTTCCCTGGTGGTTCAGTGGGTAAGCACATCGCCTTGCAGTGCAAGGGGCGCCAGTTCGATCCCTGGCCTGGGAAGATCCCATGTGCTGCAGAGTGACTGGACTGATGTGTCCAACTACCGAGCTGGAGCCAGTGCTCTGCAGCGAGAGAGGTCACTGTGATGGGAGGCCCACACAGGCCAAAGAACAAAGATGGAAATGAAAGACCAATAGAAGTGGCCAAAAAAAAAGAAAAACAATGCATAGTCTGTATAGAGAGAGGCAAGGTCATCACTGGAAAGTTTACAGTACATTTAAAAGAAAATTATGATATAAGAAAAAAGAGATTAAAATTCTATGTTATACTTGCCCTTGAATGTCAAAAAGTATAACACCTAAAGATTTTTGTCTTTTCTAAGGAGTGTATGTCCTGTGATTACTTTCTTTCCTCCTGCCTTTACATTCAGTCTTAAGTTCAGGTCCTTTGCTTGCCAGTTCCTCTTTCTTCAAACTTCTCTGCTCTTATATAAAACTGTTTTGCATGGCCCAATTCTACTTTATCACACAAAGGTGGACCAATACTGCTCTTTTTGCCACAATGCCCATGAGTCATACATATCCAGAAGCAGCATAAGACTCCAGTCATTATAGTCAGTTAGGGGATAGCTAAGGGAAAGGGATTTGTTCAGTCCCATGTGCAGAGACATACACTGGTTCTGAAATCTAAATATCTTTTTGATAGGTAGGTGTGCTCTGAGAGTGTGTCTATTCTCCCAAAGGGGAGCATCCATTTATTATGCCCCTGGAAGTAGGATGAAATACTTTAAGATGAAGAGATCAGCAATGTCTATTCCACTACTATGCAGAAGAAAAAAAAAACAAAACCGTGTTTCTCCTTGTATTTCTTAAGAGGGAGAGTGACAGGGAGAGGGTGACAAAGGGTGACATGATAGGAAGAACAGTGCTCAGACATTCAAGTCTTGGACTGCTATCTCTGTGGCTCTAGGGTTCAGTTACACGTTAGCATTCAGTCCAAAAAGAAAATATCCTCTTAGTGACATCGCTTTATTTTTGCACTTCTTTCCATAATATTCTTTTCAGTCTTTGAGAAACAATGCATATAGGTTTCCCTGGTGGTTCAGTGGGTAAGCACATCGCCTTGCAGTGCAAGGGGCGCCAGTTCGATCCCTGGCCTGGGAAGATCCCATGTGCTGCAGAGTGACTGGACTGATGTGTCCAACTACCGAGCTGGAGCCAGTGCTCTGCAGCGAGAGAGGTCACTGTGATGGGAGGCCCACACAGGCCAAAGAACAAAGATGGAAATGAAAGACCAATAGAAGTGGCCAAAAAAAAAGAAAAACAATGCATAGTCTGTATAGAGAGAGGCAAGGTCATCACTGGAAAGTTTACAGTACATTTAAAAGAAAATTATGATATAAGAAAAAAGAGATTAAAATTCTATGTTATACTTGCCCTTGAATGTCAAAAAGTATAACACCTAAAGATTTTTGTCTTTTCTAAGGAGTGTATGTCCTGTGATTACTTTCTTTCCTCCTGCCTTTACATTCAGTCTTAAGTTCAGGTCCTTTGCTTGCCAGTTCCTCTTTCTTCAAACTTCTCTGCTCTTATATAAAACTGTTTTGCATGGCCCAATTCTACTTTATCACACAAAGGTGGACCAATACTGCTCTTTTTGCCACAATGCCCATGAGTCATACATATCCAGAAGCAGCATAAGACTCCAGTCATTATAGTCAGTTAGGGGATAGCTAAGGGAAAGGGATTTGTTCAGTCCCATGTGCAGAGACATACACTGGTTCTGAAATCTAAATATCTTTTTGATAGGTAGGTGTGCTCTGAGAGTGTGTCTATTCTCCCAAAGGGGAGCATCCATTTATTATGCCCCTGGAAGTAGGATGAAATACTTTAAGATGAAGAGATCAGCAATGTCTATTCCACTACTATGCAGAAGAAAAAAAAAACAAAACCGTGTTTCTCCTTGTATTTCTTAAGAGGGAGAGTGACAGGGAGAGGGTGACAAAGGGTGACATGATAGGAAGAACAGTGCTCAGACATTCAAGTCTTGGACTGCTATCTCTGTGGCTCTAGGAAAGGTTTCAGTTACACTGTTAGCATTCAGTCTTTCTCTGATAGAACCAAGCAGTTCGAATATATTACTTCTGTATGTTTAAATGTAAATTTCATGTAATTTATGATGACTAATGCTATGCAGTACTTCATGGTCTATAAAGCCTGTTTTAGGATACATGTAGGATTTTTAAGTGATTACAGGTATCTTTTTTTGTGCTAGTCACATCTTATCTTTTTACCATAGATTTAGTGATATTACATATTTAAATATCAAATAAGAACATATTTAAATATCAAAGATAACAAAGATATTTAAATATTAAGATAGAATATATTTAAATATCAAATAAGATAATAAATGGTTAAAAGTGCAATCCATATAAATAAATATCTTAAATAAAAATTAATAATAATCTCCTAAATTTTCTCTATACCTATAGCCTATGGTTATTAACTTCCAATGAGAAAATATAAATTCTAAAGACAAAAATAATTATCAAAGACATGGAAATATTTCATTATAAATGGTCCAACCTATTGTCACCTACAAAGTGTCTTTTACCAATTGTATTGCCAATGACTGAGCAATAAGACCATTTGACATCTGCCTCTGCAGAGATTGAACCCTGTGCTGTTGGGAGCTGCTGACATGCAACACATCCAGAGGCATTTCAGGGTGGAGTAAGGCACTCTGTGCTCCAGGGAGTCTGGTAGGACAGGTCTTTGGATAGGTGGATGTTTTTAGGAACAGATCTTATTATCTCAGTCCTTGTATTTCCTCATATCTAGAAAAGCATTGAATCTCTTTATGGTGACATCAGATCCTCATGATTAACCAAAACCCCTTTGTAAAATGATTGTTTAAAGGTATCGAACTCCCCATTCATCAAAACCATATATATTGAATGAAATACTTTAGATGACAGCAATGTCTATTCCACTATTATTATGCCCTGGAAGTAGGATGAAATACTTTAAGATGAAGAGATCAGCAATGTCTATTCCACTACTATGCAGAAGAAAAAACAGAACCGTGTTTCTCCTTGTATTTCTTAAGAGGGAGAGTGACAGGGAGAGGGTGACAAAGGGTGACATGATAGGAAGAACAGTGCTCAGACATTCAAGTCTTGGACTGCTATCTCTGTGGCTCTAGGAAAGGTTTCAGTTACACTGTTAGCATTCAGTCTTTCTCTGATAGAACCAAGCAGTTCGAATATATTACTTCTGTATGTTTAAATGTAAATTTCATGTAATTTATGATGACTAATGCTATGCAGTACTTCATGGTCTATAAAGCCTGTTTTAGGATACATGTAGGATTTTTAAGTGATTACAGGTATCTTTTTTTGTGCTAGTCACATCTTATCTTTTTACCATAGATTTAGTGATATTACATATTTAAATATCAAATAAGAACATATTTAAATATCAAAGATAACAAAGATATTTAAATATTAAGATAGAATATATTTAAATATCAAATAAGATAATAAATGGTTAAAAGTGCAATCCATATAAATAAATATCTTAAATAAAAATTAATAATAATCTCCTAAATTTTCTCTATACCTATAGCCTATGGTTATTAACTTCCAATGAGAAAATATAAATTCTAAAGACAAAAATAATTATCAAAGACATGGAAATATTTCATTATAAATGGTCCAACCTATTGTCACCTACAAAGTGTCTTTTACCAATTGTATTGCCAATGACTGAGCAATAAGACCATTTGACATCTGCCTCTGCAGAGATTGAACCCTGTGCTGTTGGGAGCTGCTGACATGCAACACATCCAGAGGCATTTCAGGGTGGAGTAAGGCACTCTGTGCTCCAGGGAGTCTGGTAGGACAGGTCTTTGGATAGGTGGATGTTTTTAGGAACAGATCTTATTATCTCAGTCCTTGTATTTCCTCATATCTAGAAAAGCATTGAATCTCTTTATGGTGACATCAGATCCTCATGATTAACCAAAACCCCTTTGTAAAATGATTGTTTAAAGGTATCGAACTCCCCATTCATCAAAACCATATATATTGACTTTCCCCCTACTACCTCTTTGGAGTAGTCTCTCAGAGCTATCTGAAATGCTGCCCCCTGGGTTGCAGTCCTAATTTTGCCCCCAGTAAAACTTAACTCTCAACTCTCAAGTTGTTCATCTTTTTTTTAGTTAATATTATTATGTATCCATAACACTTTTGATTCGTAAATACCTAATAACTTGACCTCAAGTTGTAAGTCAAAATTTGACAGAACTAAGGGAGAATACATATCAAAATTCACGATGGAGATTTTAATACACTTACCCAGTCTCTGATGGAATAAGAAGGCAAAACAAATAGTGAGTCAGAGTATAGAAAAAAAAAAATTAAGGGTACACTTCTTACTTGTTTGAAATCATGGCCCCAAATGCCATGATTTGGGGCACAAAGGAGACTTCTAGGATTCTAGTAAATGTTATATATGCAGACATGGGTAATGGTTATAGGAGTGTGTTTGTTCACTTTATGACAGTCATTGGTCTGTTTCCTTATAATTCATGTCTTTATAATGGATGCTATGCTTAAATTAAAAATTGATTTTTTTAAAAGGAAAGATTATCTTCAATACTTTCCTTTTCTTACAAAATTTGCTTACCCAAATACAAATTTTATTTCATTTAATTTTTTTGTCATATGGGAAGAAAGTAATATTCACTGAATGTATACTCTATACTTGGCATCTTGAACTGGGTCTTATTTTCCTTTGGCCAATGGTATTTGGATTCCAAATGTGAAATTTGAAAAGGAAGAAAATCCTTATATGTCAATTATAGTCTCACCACATTTCAGTTGTGAAAAATAATTTGGAGGAAAAATTTTCAATGAGTACCATTTTTTTTTTCATTGACAAATAGAAAGTTCAGAATATAGAAAACAAAACTTCAAAACTTTGAAAGTAAAGTGAAAGTCACTCACTCATGTCCAACTCTTTGAGACCCCCTTGGATGAGTCATGGAGTTCTCCAGACAAGAATTCTGGAGTGGGTAGTCCCTTCCTTTCTCCAGGGAATCTTGCCAACCCAGGGAAAGAACCCAGATTTCCTGCATTGCAGGCAGATTCTTTACCAGCTGAGCCACCATAGAAGTCCAAGAATACTGGAATGGGTAGCCTATCCCTTCTCCAGGAGGGCATCCTATATTGCAGGCAGATTCTTTACCAGTTGAGCTACCAGGGAAGTCCTCAAAAACACTGGTAACAATAAAAGTGAAATTTCCATGTCTATAGGAAAATTAAAATGAAATATTGTTAGTTCAATTTTTTTTGATTCAGTAATCTACAATAACAGTGACAATATAAACACTAGTGACTATTTTTTAAAAATGTGTAATATGCAATATACTCTAATATGTCATATATTCAACCCTGCATATTTACTGGAAGGACTGATGCTGAAGCTGAAGCACCAATACTCCAGTCACCTGATGCAAAAAGCAGAATCAGTGGAAAAGATTCCAGTGGTGCTGAGAAAGATTGAAAGCAACAAGAGAAGGGGGAAGCAGAGGTTGAGATGGTTAGATATCATCACCGACTCAATAGATGTGAATTTGAGCAAACTCCTGGAGGTACTGAAGGACAAGGAAGCCTGGAATGCTGCAGTCCCTGAATTTCAAAGAGTCAGACATAGCAACTGAACAACAAAAACAACAAATCTGCTCTATTAGTTATCTGTAGCAGATTAAAACAACACATACATATTACCTCAGTTTCTGGGAGATGCCACAGTTTGGGCATGCTTTTTGTTTGTTTGTTTGTTTGTTTTTTAATTTTGGCCTCTTTCATTGGTTGTTTTATTTATTTATTTTCATCCATCCTTATTCCTTGGCCTATGTGGGCCTCCCATTGCAGTGGCTTTCCTGTTGCAGAGCACTGGCTCTGGGGGCATGTGCCCGAGAGCACTAGCTTGTAATTAGACACACGGGTCCAGCCGTTCCGTAGCACGTGGGATCTTCCAGGGCCAGGGATTGAATTGGTGTCCCTTGCACTACGAGGCAGACTCTTTACCCACTGGACCACCAGGGAAGTCCCTGGGCACGTTTTTTTTCAGGTTTTTTTGCTTCAAGGACTCCAAGAGCTATCATCATGATATCAACCACGGATGTAGTCTCATCTGAGTATCAATTCAGGAAATACCTGATTCCTAACTCATGTATTTGTTGGCATCATCCAGTTCCCCATAGTCTGAGAAACTGATGGCCTGTTTTCTGCTGGCTTTTGGCCAGAAGTCACCTTCACTTCTTTGCTTTCTAGGCTTTTCCATTATTTTTTCCATTATTTTCATTATTTTCTCTCTCTAAAAAGTGATAAAAATAGCAGTAGCAACACTGCAGAATGTGGCCACTCTAATATGCCAAACTAAGGATCAAAGTGAAATACATGAAAAACTATGCCTAACTGAAAAGAAAGAGGCAAAATTGTCACAATTTACAGATGACATGATATTATAAATAGAAAACCCCAAAAGACTCCACAAAAAAAGAAAAACCATTGGAAATAATAAAGGAGCATGGCAAAGTTACAGAATATAAGATTACTATATAGAAATCTGTTGCTTTCTGATATAAAAACAATAAACTGTCAGAAAAGATAAATTTTAAAAATGTCATTTACAATCATAAGAAAAAGAATTGTTATAAGTTAAAATAAAAAATAAAATCTATACCTTATGGTCAAGGTATCAGTATTCTTTCTTAAGTAAAAAGTCATCCAGGGATGAAAAGATTATTTATTAACTAGGTTTAATCTTACTCTAAGGTTGAAAAGTAAACTAAAGATCTTCAATATCATGCTTTAAGCTGGCACATTAAAAACATGAGTAGAGAGAGTAATTTGTTAGACTAATATAATTTAAATCAATAAAAATTTGCATTATCCATAACCATCAACATTGTGTTAACTTATTTGATCAGTGAAACAGTATTGTGGGTTTTCTGGTTGCTCAGTGGTAAAGAATCCTCCTGTCAAGGCAGGAGACATAAGAGACACAGGTATGATCCCTGAATCAAGAAGATCACGTAGAGAAGGAAATGGTAATATATTCCAGTAATTTTGCCTGGGAAATCCCATGGACAAAGAAGCCTGGTGGGCTACAGTCCATGGGGTCACAAAAGAGTTGGACATGACCTAGCTTATAGCAACAACAAAATAGTATAAGAAATCTAACTTCAGATGAGCTAACACCAATTAGCATCAAAACAAATATAAATATGATAATTACATCAGAGAAAAGCTAGAACTGTGTTTCTAAATCAAACTTAAAAAATTTTATATATCTCAGGATTTACCTTCACTGCATGAACTTATATTTTTATATAAAAATATTTCTTAACTATCAGTGAAAGAAAAATTTTCCTTAAAATATAGCATATTATAATATGAAATGCTCAGTTTCTTTATTCTACAAACATTGGCTGATATGAGATTGATATTAGTCTTATTAGTCTCTAAAACAATTATAACATGGATCCTTTGATGAGAAGAACTTCAAAATTTAGTTAGTACCTAATGGAAAGAGGAGTCATTCAAAAGATAAAGTCTTTTTTTTTTTTTTTTTCAGTTACAAACACACAGGCACAAAACTCTCATCTCTGGGTAGAGTGAACACAAAAATAACAGAAATCCATTATTGCAGACCTCAAAAAGATGTTCTTCTTTCTAGTAGGCATCACATGATTCCTTAAGAAATTTCTGTGCACAAACAAATAATGGTAAAGTAAGAAGAAAATGAATTCCCTGTCTCTATCACACAACAGAGAATAGATTTCAGTCATCTTGGTAGACATCATTGAAGGGTCACATTATAAAACTGCTTTTCTGGTTATTACTGACATTCCTGAGCAATGACACTTGCTATATGCAAAGTGGAAAAAAGTTTTAAAATGTCTAGATCTGGAAACAAAAACAAAGAAAGAAATCAGCAAAAATAAAACCTGGAGAATCAGAGGTCCTGCAATATTGTTGTTGTTCAATTCCTCAGTCATGTCTAATTCTTTGCAACCTCATTGATATCAGCATTCTAGGCTTCCCTGTCCTTCTCTGTCTCCAGGAGTTTGCTCAAACTCATGTCGATTGAGTCAATGATTCCATTCAATCATTTCATCCCCTGTCACGCTTTCTTCTCGTGCCCTCTTTCCCACGCTTCGAAGGAAATGGTAATATATTCCAGTAATTTTGCCTGGGAAATCCCATGGACAAAGAAGCCTGGTGGGCTACAGTCCATGGGGTCACAAAAGAGTTGGACATGACCTAGCTTATAGCAACAACAAAATAGTATAAGAAATCTAACTTCAGATGAGCTAACACCAATTAGCATCAAAACAAATATAAATATGATAATTACATCAGAGAAAAGCTAGAACTGTGTTTCTAAATCAAACTTAAAAAGTTTTATATATCTCAGGATTTACCTTCACTGCATGAACTTATATTTTTATATAAAAATATTTCTTAACTATCAGTGAAAGAAAAATTTTCCTTAAAATATAGCATATTATAATATGAAATGCTCAGTTTCTTTATTCTACAAACATTGGCTGATATGAGATTGATATTAGTCTTATTAGTCTCTAAAACAATTATAACATGGATCCTTTGATGAGAAGAACTTCAAAATTTAGTTAGTACCTAATGGAAAGAGGAGTCATTCAAAAGATAAAGTCTTTTTTTTTTTTTTTTTCAGTTACAAACACACAGGCACAAAACTCTCATCTCTGGGTAGAGTGAACACAAAAATAACAGAAATCCATTATTGCAGACCTCAAAAAGATGTTCTTCTTTCTAGTAGGCATCACATGATTCCTTAAGAAATTTCTGTGCACAAACAAATAATGGTAAAGTAAGAAGAAAATGAATTCCCTGTCTCTATCACACAACAGAGAATAGATTTCAGTCATCTTGGTAGACATCATTGAAGGGTCACATTATAAAACTGCTTTTCTGGTTATTACTGACATTCCTGAGCAATGACACTTGCTATATGCAAAGTGGAAAAAAGTTTTAAAATGTCTAGATCTGGAAACAAAAACAAAGAAAGAAATCAGCAAAAATAAAACCTGGAGAATCAGAGGTCCTGCAATATTGTTGTTGTTCAATTCCTCAGTCATGTCTAATTCTTTGCAACCTCATTGATATCAGCATTCTAGGCTTCCCTGTCCTTCTCTGTCTCCAGGAGTTTGCTCAAACTCATGTCGATTGAGTCAATGATTCCATTCAATCATTTCATCCCCTGTCACGCTTTCTTCTCGTGCCCTCTTTCCCAGCGTCAGGATCTTTTCAAATGAGTCAGCTCTTTGCATGAGGTGACCAAAGTTTTGGAGGCTCAGCTTCAGCATCATTCCTTCCAATGAATATTCAGGGTTAATTTCCTTCAGAATTGACTGGTTTAATCTCCTTGCTGTCAAAAGGACAGTCAAGAGTCTTCTCTAGCACCACAGTTCGAAGGCATCAATTCTTCAGCACTCGACTTCCATTTTGGTACAACTTTCACATCCATATGACTACTGGGAAAGCCAGAGCTTTGACTATACAGACCTTTGTCAGCAAAGCTATTCCTCTGCTTTCTATTATGCTGTGTAGGTCTGTCACAGCTTTTCTTCCAAGGAGTAAGCGTCTTTTAATTTCATGGCTGCAGTCACTGTCTACAATGATTTTGGAGTCCAATAAAATAAAGTCTGACACTGTTTCAATTTTTTTTTCTAACTATTGGCCATGGTGTGATGGGACCAGGTACCATGATCTTAGTTTTGTAAATGTTGAGTTTTAAGCCAGCCTTTTCACTTTCCTCTTTCACCTTCATCAAGAGGCTCTTTAGCTCCTCTTCCCTTTCTGCCATTAGGGTGGTGTAATTTGCATATCTGAAGTTATTGATATTTCTCCTGGCAGTCTTGTTCCCAACTTGAGCTTTATCCAGCCCAGCATGTCACATGATGTACTCTGCTTATAAGTTAGAGTTAGGGTGAAGATATACAATCTAGATATACTCTTTTCCCAATTTGGAAACAGTCTGATATTCTTTTTCCAGTTCTAACTGTTGCTTCTTGAACTCTGTATAGGTTTCTCAGGTGTCAGGTAAGTTGGACTGGTATTTCCATCCTTTAAAGAGTATTGCAGTTTGTCGTCATTCACAGGACAAGGCGTTAGCATAGTTAATGAAGCAGAAGTAGATGCTCTTCTTGAATTCCCTTGTTTTTC
This sequence comes from Tragulus kanchil, assembly GCA_022376925.1. Taxonomy (NCBI): domain Eukaryota; kingdom Metazoa; phylum Chordata; class Mammalia; order Artiodactyla; family Tragulidae; genus Tragulus; species Tragulus kanchil. The sequence continues at coordinate 48,665,063 of JAIOJX010000025.1, forward strand.
CTATGGTTCAACAGATGTTGACAATTGTATCTCTGGTTCCTCTGCCTTTTCTAAATCCATCTGGTACATCTGGAAGTTTTTGGTTCATGTACTGTTGAAGACTCACTTGAAGGATTTTGAGCATGATCTTGCTTGCATGTGACATGAGCACAATTAATTGGTAGCCTGAACATTTTGGGGTATTGCTCTTATTTGGGATTGGAATGAAAAGTGATCTTTTCCAGTCTTGTGGCCATTGCTGTGTTTTCCAAATTTGCTGGCATATTTAATGTAGCACTTTAACAACATCACCTTTTAGGATTTAAAATACTTCAGGTGGAATTCCATTATATCCACTAATTGTGTTTATAGTGATGCTTCTTGAGCCCCATTTGACTTCACACTCCAAGATGTCTGGCTCTAAATATATGATCATACCATTGTGGTTCTCCAGGTCATTAAGACGTTTTTTTGTACAATTCTTGTGTGCATTGTTGACACCTCTTCTTAATATCTTCTTCTGTTAAGTCCATACCATTTCTGTCCTTTATTGTGAAAGTCAGAAAAGGTAAAGTTTTATGGCCTCTTAAAGTAATTTCAGAAAGAAGGAAAGAGAGGGAGATAGAAAAAGAAAGAGAGAAAGAGAGATGGAGAGAGAACTCTTAGTCAATGCAATGTGATTGGCTGCATTAAGTAAGTTCACTTGGACATCTTGGTGATACCTACACAATTACTAAAGTATATTTTTTTGAAAAACAAAATTAAATTAATAAAATGACTCACAGATATAATGATAAAGGAATATTAACGTGTGATTGCTAATTTAGTTATTAAAGCGCTAATGTCCTACAGATAAGTAAACCACAATATTTGAATAATCTTTATTATTGGAAAGAAATTATTTGCAACTCATTTGGACAAAAATATGCAAGCCCAAGTGTAATCTCACTAAGTGTGATGGCTTTAATCAGTTATAAACAGTGAGTTGAACAAAGAACATTCTCCTTGATAACAAAGCATACATTTGGTAGGTCTGGTAAACAATGCTACTCCGTATCACTGAAAAGACATGAATTCCTTGTTTTTCCTATGGTTCAACAGATGTTGACAATTGTATCTCTGGTTCCTCTGCCTTTTCTAAATCCATCTGGTACATCTGGAAGTTTTTGGTTCATGTACTGTTGAAGACTCACTTGAAGGATTTTGAGCATGATCTTGCTTGCATGTGACATGAGCACAATTAATTGGTAGCCTGAACATTTTGGGGTATTGCTCTTATTTGGGATTGGAATGAAAAGTGATCTTTTCCAGTCTTGTGGCCATTGCTGTGTTTTCCAAATTTGCTGGCATATTTAATGTAGCACTTTAACAACATCACCTTTTAGGATTTAAAATACTTCAGGTGGAATTCCATTATATCCACTAATTGTGTTTATAGTGATGCTTCTTGAGCCCCATTTGACTTCACACTCCAAGATGTCTGGCTCTAAATATATGATCATACCATTGTGGTTCTCCAGGTCATTAAGACGTTTTTTTGTACAATTCTTGTGTGCATTGTTGACACCTCTTCTTAATATCTTCTTCTGTTAAGTCCATACCATTTCTGTCCTTTATTGTGAAAGTCAGAAAAGGTAAAGTTTTATGGCCTCTTAAAGTAATTTCAGAAAGAAGGAAAGAGAGGGAGATAGAAAAAGAAAGAGAGAAAGAGAGATGGAGAGAGAACTCTTAGTCAATGCAATGTGATTGGCTGCATTAAGTAAGTTCACTTGGACATCTTGGTGATACCTACACAATTACTAAAGTATATTTTTTTGAAAAACAAAATTAAATTAATAAAATGACTCACAGATATAATGATAAAGGAATATTAACGTGTGATTGCTAATTTAGTTATTAAAGCGCTAATGTCCTACAGATAAGTAAACCACAATATTTGAATAATCTTTATTATTGGAAAGAAATTATTTGCAACTCATTTGGACAAAAATATGCAAGCCCAAGTGTAATCTCACTAAGTGTGATGGCTTTAATCAGTTATAAACAGTGAGTTGAACAAAGAACATTCTCCTTGATAACAAAGCATACATTTGGTAGGTCTGGTAAACAATGCTACTCCGTATCACTGAAAAGACATGACATTCACTTTTTTTGGGGGGGGGAGTCATATTTCAAAGTTGTAAATATTTTTTCATATTAATAATATATCCCATAGGCACACCAACTGCAACATTATTATTCTTTCAAAACAGATTTCTTTCCTTTTTTGACTTATTCTTTTGGTTTCTGGCATCAGTATACTGATGTTCAAAGCTTGATCATCCCTCCTCCTCCCTGACACCACCCTTACATACAAATAATCACCCGTGTTATGGAATTCATCTTTTGAAAACTTTCTAAATCTTTCCTCACATTTTTACCCCAGCCATATGTATATGTCCTAAAGTCTCTAAGTCAGAGTTTTCAAACCTGAATGAGTATCAGAATAATATGAAATGTGTCATGGCTGAACTCTAATATGGGCCCCAATCTTTCCTACATTCTGGTATTCAAATCCTTGTTTAATGCCTTACTCTTGAGTCTGGATACCATTTGAATGCTTCTAAAAAGTTAAAGAAGGCAAAGGTGATGGAGCTTTCTTCTTTAAAAGTAAAACTTCCTTCTTGTCAGCAGATGCATTCTCTTACTAGCTTTGATGAAGCTCTCTCCATGGAGAGAGGCCCCTATAGTGAGAAAGACATAAAGAAACTTTCCAGGAAACAGCAAGGGGTTGGACTCATTTCTACAACATGCAAGGCTTGAATCCTGCTAACAACTATCTGAATTTAAAAGTTGATCTTTTTCCAGTTGAGCCTCATATGAAACCTCAGCCCTTGCCAAGATCTTGACTGTAGCCTTGTGAGAGACATTGAAGCAAAAGACCTGGCTAAATAATATTCCAATTCTTGACTCACAGAATTTCTGAGATAATAAATGTCCATTGCGTTAACTGGAAAGTTTGCGGTAAAATATATAAATATATTTGTATAGAAATACATAAATATTAAGGTGATTTTTTAAAAACATAGATTATCAGGTTCCAGTCCCACATGATTCTTTACATTTGCAGTGGTTACCAGATATCTGTAGAGTACTTTAAAGCTATCTGTGTAATTTCTGCTTGTAGTCTGTCTAGATTGTGAATCACAGCTCTAAGTTGTATCTTTCCCTCCCCTCATAATTTATACATAGATAGAATGTCCTTACTTAAGAGTAAAAGATGACCACAGTGTTGGTGTGTTCTAAACCTTCCAATGACTACATATTACAAATACAATAAAATGTAACTACCTAGCAGAGAATACAGCGCTCTAAATTATCTGGCTGTGTGTCTCCCATAAAATCTCCCGGTCATGCAACAAAGTCATCCTAAACTATATGCAGCTGATCCTTCTTATAAACTCTTTGCATGTATTGTTAGTCTTATTTCAACTACTTAGAATCTTTGTCCTTTATTCCAGCTAGTAAGCAACTTATAAATTATTCATCTACAAGATACAAGTAAAATTTCACTTTCTCTATGAATCACATGTATATTTTAAGACTTATCTCTTGTGACATAATTCACTTTTATAATTTGTCTCTTGAGCAGTAAATCATGGTCTTTTGCATGGCCTAAACTCAGTTTCATCAATTTTTGTTTATAGTTGCATTGTTAAAGATTAGATATCCATTACATACATAGAGCAAATTCATGCCACAAAATTGTTGTTCCATAAGTACAGAATGAATTAAAAAAAATGTTCAGCTCTAGTTGCTCATAAAGTACTATACACACAATCTTGCTTTTGCCCTTATTCTTAACATATATAGTTTTTCCTAACACAGTATTTTATAAATCAAATAATAAGATTAGCTTTCATTTAAAAGAATTCTTGAGTAAATCTTTCATGAGCAACAAATCCTTTTGTGAGCATAAAGTTATTTTCTATATTTTTCTAAAGTTATATGGAGATGTCTTTAAAGCAGAGTTCATGTCTTATCAAGTTACATATATGAACAAATGGTCTTTTGCTCTCTTTTAATCTCTGAGTATACATCAGGGCTAAATATTTAGACTTTTTAATTTCCCAGAGGAGGAGAAGATGCAGTTAGGTTCATACAGAAATTGATATTTAAATGTTTTTTTGAAAATGCTTCAATGACAATGCAAGAATTCCATGGATAACATTTTAATTCAAAGAAAAATTTTATAATCTTTGTTTCAACTTACAAAAATGTCATCTTTCTGGTACTTCTAATGATAGGGGAATATGCTTTGAAAATTAAGGAAGGACACTAGTTCTTAGAGGTGAATTAGATGCCCATTTTCAAGTATTATTTTCTTTAAGTGAAAAGGTCAAGAACATGACTATTCAGATCTTTGAGCTTTAAAGAAAAATAGGTATTGAAAATATGTTTTTAATTTATAAAGTAGATTAAATAAAGCAGAGAAGACTCAAAAACAAACAGGTAACATCTTTCACTGCCACTTTTCTCTTACTTTTGGCCTTAACCTGCTTGTTTAGATAAAGCTAAATCAGGAGTGCTTAGCATATGTTTCTGTTACTGTCTTAGAGACTCTTATGTAGTTTTTAAATTAGCACTTGAAATTCATAGTATCTATACAAAAAATAAATCCAGTTTAGGAATTAGGAAAATATAAACATAATTACCCCAAAGCCTCCTGTAGTGACCTAAACCTGGGTAACCAAATATCAGTGGCAAGTTCCCTGAAAATTAGGTAAGTGTTTGTTCAGAATTTTAATATATGAGGTTATATTACCATGATGTATTAATATTGATAAAATGAATAGAAAAAGCAGGTGGTTCAATATACAAATGTCTTTTTATGGGAAAATTTGGCAAATTATTATTTCTTTTTTTTCTGTATTATCTTTCTAACTGTTACACAGAAATCATTAAAAATATTATTAATTGATTGACTAGAAATTTTCATTTCACAATCTTATTCCATTTTCAGAATTTAAATTTTATATATAAAACCAATGATTGTTTCTAATTATCACATAATTTTGTAGGTAGAAGGGACTTTAAAGTCATGTATTACAGCATTTCTTAACTGGGTAACTATATTTTCAGTTGGGACAGATAAAGCACCTTTGTTTTTATAGAAAACCTTAGAATGAGGGAAGAAAGGAACAAGACAAGGAGGCAAAGAAAGGAAGGTAGATACATCCCCTGAAAGAACCTAGGGGTTAACTGTGCTGAATACATCATTAGAGGCAGGTTCTTATGTGTAATCTTAATGAAATGGGCAAGAATTCCATGGATAACATTTTAATTCAAAGAAAAATTTTATAATCTTTGTTTCAACTTACAAAAATGTCATCTTTCTGGTACTTCTAATGATAGGGGAATATGCTTTGAAAATTAAGGAAGGACACTAGTTCTTAGAGGTGAATTAGATGCCCATTTTCAAGTATTATTTTCTTTAAGTGAAAAGGTCAAGAACATGACTATTCAGATCTTTGAGCTTTAAAGAAAAATAGGTATTGAAAATATGTTTTTAATTTATAAAGTAGATTAAATAAAGCAGAGAAGACTCAAAAACAAACAGGTAACATCTTTCACTGCCACTTTTCTCTTACTTTTGGCCTTAACCTGCTTGTTTAGATAAAGCTAAATCAGGAGTGCTTAGCATATGTTTCTGTTACTGTCTTAGAGACTCTTATGTAGTTTTTAAATTAGCACTTGAAATTCATAGTATCTATACAAAAAATAAATCCAGTTTAGGAATTAGGAAAATATAAACATAATTACCCCAAAGCCTCCTGTAGTGACCTAAACCTGGGTAACCAAATATCAGTGGCAAGTTCCCTGAAAATTAGGTAAGTGTTTGTTCAGAATTTTAATATATGAGGTTATATTACCATGATGTATTAATATTGATAAAATGAATAGAAAAAGCAGGTGGTTCAATATACAAATGTCTTTTTATGGGAAAATTTGGCAAATTATTATTTCTTTTTTTTCTGTATTATCTTTCTAACTGTTACACAGAAATCATTAAAAATATTATTAATTGATTGACTAGAAATTTTCATTTCACAATCTTATTCCATTTTCAGAATTTAAATTTTATATATAAAACCAATGATTGTTTCTAATTATCACATAATTTTGTAGGTAGAAGGGACTTTAAAGTCATGTATTACAGCATTTCTTAACTGGGTAACTATATTTTCAGTTGGGACAGATAAAGCACCTTTGTTTTTATAGAAAACCTTAGAATGAGGGAAGAAAGGAACAAGACAAGGAGGCAAAGAAAGGAAGGTAGATACATCCCCCTGAAAGAACTGGGGTAGGAAAAGGCATAGGGGTTTAAAACTGTGCTGAATACATCATTAGAGGCAGGTACTTATGTTTTCTTTTCCCATAACTAATTAGAAAACTTATTCATTCTTTAAGTCTTTGTTCAGATATTCTCTCTAGTAAAGCTATTATAGTTTTCTCTGAGAAAATTAACTATGCATGTCTCTAGATTTAATTTGTGGCATGTGGACTTCTGCCATACTTATTATTTTGCAACCCAGTTAATTTTTCACACAGTCAGCTCTTTAACTAGCTTATAAACCTTCTAGACAAGGACTGTAATTTTTTATCCTTTACTCTAGTGACTGGCACACAGAACATATTCAGTAAATCTTTTGGATCCCAACTACTAGTGTTCAAGACAGGATTAATGCTGCATTTAAGACAGATGGCAGATATGAATGCACTTGCTTTGCTTCATAACATGACATGTAGATAAAACCTGTAATTTTATATTTGAGGCCATATAGAAAGCTTGAGAGTTTGTACTTCCTAGAGCTTTTTAGCACTCCAAGAGGCTATCAATTCTCTTTGAAATTACATAAGAAGTGTGTAAGACTGCCACCTTCCTGATTTATGATGAACAAATATATATCACTTTCATGACTGACAGTTTTTATTATGAAGAATGAAATAAGTGTAAGAAATTTAAATTAATTTAAATTGTAGTCCATAATGCTATTATATAAAGCCTTGCTACCTAGAGTGATCCATGGACCAGCATTACCTGGAAGTTTGGAGAATGAAAATCTTCTTGGGCCCCACTCCAGATACATTGAATCTAATCTATGCTTTAATAAGCTTTCCACTTTAAAAATCATTTTGTAGAGATCATGAAACAAGTCTGTGCTTCTTAAGGATAAATGAAAGTTATTTGGACTTGACTAGATATTTTTTCCCAAAATAAGTACTAAGAGATTATAGGGTAAAATATAAAAGTGTATGTTTTTGAGAACTTATTTTTAAATGATATATTATCATTTATTTCAGTAACCTCAAGTAGGAAAGGGTTTTGTTATTATCAAAAAATTATTGAGTGCCCAAGAGTTGATACTTTCAAAAGGAAGGTAGATACATCCCCCTGAAAGAACTGGGGTAGGAAAAGGCATAGGGGTTTAAAACTGTGCTGAATACATCATTAGAGGCAGGTTCTTATGTTTTCTTTTCCCATAACTAATTAGAAAACTTATTCATTCTTTAAGTCTTTGTTCAGATATTCTCTCTAGTAAAGCTATTATAGTTTTCTCTGAGAAAATTAACTATGCATGTCTCTAGATTTAATTTGTGGCATGTGGACTTCTGCCATACTTATTATTTTGCAACCCAGTTAATTTTTCACACAGTCAGCTCTTTAACTAGCTTATAAACCTTCTAGACAAGGACTGTAATTTTTTATCCTTTACTCTAGTGACTGGCACACAGAACATATTCAGTAAATCTTTTGGATCCCAACTACTAGTGTTCAAGACAGGATTAATGCTGCATTTAAGACAGATGGCAGATATGAATGCACTTGCTTTGCTTCATAACATGACATGTAGATAAAACCTGTAATTTTATATTTGAGGCCATATAGAAAGCTTGAGAGTTTGTACTTCCTAGAGCTTTTTAGCACTCCAAGAGGCTATCAATTCTCTTTGAAATTACATAAGAAGTGTGTAAGACTGCCACCTTCCTGATTTATGATGAACAAATATATATCACTTTCATGACTGACAGTTTTTATTATGAAGAATGAAATAAGTGTAAGAAATTTAAATTAATTTAAATTGTAGTCCATAATGCTATTATATAAAGCCTTGCTACCTAGAGTGATCCATGGACCAGCATTACCTGGAAGTTTGGAGAATGAAAATCTTCTTGGGCCCCACTCCAGATACATTGAATCTAATCTATGCTTTAATAAGCTTTCCACTTTAAAAATCATTTTGTAGAGATCATGAAACAAGTCTGTGCTTCTTAAGGATAAATGAAAGTTATTTGGACTTGACTAGATATTTTTTCCCAAAATAAGTACTAAGAGATTATAGGGTAAAATATAAAAGTGTATGTTTTTGAGAACTTATTTTTAAATGATATATTATCATTTATTTCAGTAACCTCAAGTAGGAAAGGGTTTTAGTTCCTAAGTATATGAAAGACTATAATTGATTTTATAATATAAGTTATCTGAGTGCCCAAGAGTTGATACTTTCAAACTGTGGTGCTGGAGAAGATGATTGAGAGTCTCCTAGACAACAAAGAGATCAAACCAGTCAATCCTAAAGGAAGTCAACCCTGAATATTCATTGGAAGAACTAATACTGAAGCTGAAGCTCCAATACTTTGGCCACTTGATGCACAGATCCAATTCACTGGAGAAGACCCTGATGCTGGTAAATATTGAGGGCAAGAGGAGAAGAGGGCGGAAGAGAAGAGATGGTTGGAAGGCATTACTGACTCAATGGACAGGAGTTTGTACAAACTCCTAGAGACAGTGAAGGACAGGAAGCCTGGCATGCTGCAGTCCATGGGGTCACAAAGAGTCAGACACAGCTTAGTGAGTGAACATTAACTGAATAGGGTGAATTAGTGAAGACATTGTGAAAAAATCATACTAACTTTCTCGTAATATAACTTTCGATAATTTGTAATGTCCAATTTAATATTGATCTTAATATTTCTGCTAATTCTTTTAAAGAAATCTATTTCTATTCTTAAACTCCCCTGCACTTCTATAGATCTAAGATCTCTTAGTGTGTATTTGCATGAGACAAACACACTTATATTTGAAATACCTCTAATATTTCAAGAATAATTGGCAAATTTCTTTCATGTCTTACATTTTATTATTGTTTTCAAATATCCACCCATAATGCTATTATATAAAGCCTTGCTACCTAGAGTGATCCATGGACCAGCATTACCTGGAAGTTTGGAGAATGAAAATCTTCTTGGGCCCCACTCCAGATACATTGAATCTAATCTATGCTTTAATAAGCTTTCCACTTTAAAAATCATTTTGTAGAGATCATGAAACAAGTCTGTGCTTCTTAAGGATAAATGAAAGTTATTTGGACTTGACTAGATATTTTTTCCCAAAATAAGTACTAAGAGATTATAGGGTAAAATATAAAAGTGTATGTTTTTGAGAACTTATTTTTAAATGATATATTATCATTTATTTCAGTAACCTCAAGTAGGAAAGGGTTTTAGTTCCTAAGTATATGAAAGACTATAATTGATTTTATAATATAAGTTATCTGAGTGCCCAAGAGTTGATACTTTCAAACTGTGGTGCTGGAGAAGATGATTGAGAGTCTCCTAGACAACAAAGAGATCAAACCAGTCAATCCTAAAGGAAGTCAACCCTGAATATTCATTGGAAGAACTAATACTGAAGCTGAAGCTCCAATACTTTGGCCACTTGATGCACAGATCCAATTCACTGGAGAAGACCCTGATGCTGGTAAATATTGAGGGCAAGAGGAGAAGAGGGCGGAAGAGAAGAGATGGTTGGAAGGCATTACTGACTCAATGGACAGGAGTTTGTACAAACTCCTAGAGACAGTGAAGGACAGGAAGCCTGGCATGCTGCAGTCCATGGGGTCACAAAGAGTCAGACACAGCTTAGTGAGTGAACATTAACTGAATAGGGTGAATTAGTGAAGACATTGTGAAAAAATCATACTAACTTTCTCGTAATATAACTTTCGATAATTTGTAATGTCCAATTTAATATTGATCTTAATATTTCTGCTAATTCTTTTAAAGAAATCTATTTCTATTCTTAAACTCCCCTGCACTTCTATAGATCTAAGATCTCTTAGTGTGTATTTGCATGAGACAAACACACACTTATATTTGAAATACCTCTAATATTTCAAGAATAATTGGCAAATTTCTTTCATGTCTTACATTTTATTATTGTTTTCAAATATCCACCCATAAGTAACCAGGTATCTCATAAAGGTGTTAGGATACAGTATTCTTTTTTTAAAAAACAATTATTTTCTCTTTATTTGATTGTTTATTTACTTCACTACTTTTTATTTGTCCTCACATGTATCAGGCATCTACTTTGTACCAGGTGCTAAATATGTATATATACATATATATATATATTATTTATTTATTTACCTTAAAGTTTTTACAGAATTTTGTTTTTCACAGACATGTATGTTTGCGCATTAGTCATATGCATATCCCTGGGTCCCCTCCCCACTCCCAGACCTACCCATCCCACCCCTTCAGGCTGTTTGACCAAGCCCTTGTAGGAACTTCCATTCCCTTAGTGCAATGGTAATAGCTATCTTTTTCACATATGACAGTATAGGTTTCCATGTTATTCCCTCTATGCCTTCCAGCCCCTGTTTATTCTCCACACTGTTCATATGTCTGTTCTCTGTCTGTTTGTCCATGGGTTCACTGCATGTGTTATCATTACCGTCCTACAAGATTCCATATATGTGTTAGTATACTGTACCTGTCTTTCTATTTTTGACTTACTTCACTTTGTATGATAGGTTCTAGATCCAACCACCTCATTAGGACTGATTCTTCTGCATTTCTTTTTAGAGTTGAGAAGTACTGCATTGTATATATGTGCCAGAGTTTTTTAATCCATTCATTCGTTGATGGACATCTAGGTTGCTTACATGTTCTAACTATTATATAGAGAGCTGCAATGAACATTGGGATACAGGTAGCTCTTTCAATTTTAATTTCATCTGGGTATAAGCCTAATAGGGGGATTGCTGGGTCGTTGTGTGCTTCTATTTTTAGTTTTTTAAGGAATCTCCATACTCTTTTCCATAGCAGTTGTATCTATTTACATTTCCACCAGCAATGCAAGAGGGTTCCCCTTTCTCCGCACTCTCTCCAGCATTTATTGTCTGTTGATTTGTGGATGATGGCCATTCTGACAAGTGTGAGGTGATATCTCATTGTAGTTCTTTTTATATATATATAGCATTTATTTTATTTATTTATCCTTTGGGGGGTGGGGTGGGGTGGGAGGGGGACAGGCGGGCCACTTCTTTTGGTCTTTCATTTCTCTATTTTTCATCCATCTTTGTCCTTTGGCTCCTGTGGGCTTCCCATCGCGGTGGCCTCTGTCGTCGCAGAGTGCCAGCTCTGGGTGCATGCGCTCCAGAGCTCCAACTCAGTAATTGGACACATCAGTCTAGCGGCTCCACTGCACGTGGGATCTTCCCAGGCCAGGGATCAAGCCAGTGCCCCTTGCACTGCAAGGCGGTGTCCTTACCCACTGGACCATCAGGGAAGCTCTTCTTCCCATTTTTTGATTGGATTGTTCATTTTTCCTGTGCTGAGTTGCCTGACTTGCTTGTAGATTTTGAGGATTAGTTCTTTGTCTGTTATTTCATTTGCTATGATTTTCTCCCATTCTGTGGGGTGTCTGTTCACCTTTTTTGTAGTTTCTTTTATTGTACAGAAGCTTTGAACTTTCCTTAAGTCCCACATGTTCATTTTACTTTTTAGTTCCACTATTCTAGTAGGTGAATCATGAAAGATCTTGTTTTGATTTATGTCCTTGAGTGTTTTGCCTATATTCTTCTTTAAGAGTTTTAGGGTTTCTGGTCTTGCATTTAGTTCTTTAATCCATTTTGAGTTGATCTTTGTGTATGGTGTCAGGGAATGTTCCAACTTCATTATTTTGCATGTAGCTGACCAGTTTTCCTAGCACCATTTGTTGAAGAGGCTGTCTTTGTCCCATCTTATATTTTTGCCTCCTTTGTCAAAAATAAGGTACCCATAGGTGCATGGGTTTATCTCTGGGTTCTCCATCTTGTTCCATTGGTCTATATTTTTGATTTTGTGCCAGTGCCATACTGTGTTGATGACTGTTGCTTTGTAGTATAGTCTAAAGTTAGGGAGGCTGATTCCTCCAGCTCCGTTTTTCTTTCTAAGGATGGCTTTGTCTATTTGGAGTCTTTTGTGTTTCCATATGAACTGTGTTATTGTTTCGTCTAGTTCTGTGAGGAATGTCATTGGTAGTTTGATAGAGATCACATTGAATCTATAGATTACATTTGGTAGTATGGTCATTTTCACAATATTAATTCTTCTGACCCAGGAACATGGGATACCTCTCTATCTGTTTAAGTCTTCTTTAATTTCTCTCATGAGTGTCTTATAATTTTCTGTGTACAGTTCTCTTGTTTCTTTGGGTAGGTTTATCCCTAGATATTTTATTCTCTTCGTTTCATTGGTGAAGGGAATTGCTTCTTTGATTTCATTTTCTGATTTTTCATTGTTGTGCTGAGTTGCCTGACTTGCTTGTAGATTTTGAGGATTAGTTCTTTGTCTGTTATTTCATTTGCTATGATTTTCTCCCATTCTGTGGGGTGTCTGTTCACCTTTTTTGTAGTTTCTTTTATTGTACAGAAGCTTTGAACTTTCCTTAAGTCCCACATGTTCATTTTACTTTTTAGTTCCACTATTCTAGTAGGTGAATCATGAAAGATCTTGTTTTGATTTATGTCCTTGAGTGTTTTGCCTATATTCTTCTTTAAGAGTTTTAGGGTTTCTGGTCTTGCATTTAGTTCTTTAATCCATTTTGAGTTGATCTTTGTGTATGGTGTCAGGGAATGTTCCAACTTCATTATTTTGCATGTAGCTGACCAGTTTTCCTAGCACCATTTGTTGAAGAGGCTGTCTTTGTCCCATCTTATATTTTTGCCTCCTTTGTCAAAAATAAGGTACCCATAGGTGCATGGGTTTATCTCTGGGTTCTCCATCTTGTTCCATTGGTCTATATTTTTGATTTTGTGCCAGTGCCATACTGTGTTGATGACTGTTGCTTTGTAGTATAGTCTAAAGTTAGGGAGGCTGATTCCTCCAGCTCCGTTTTTCTTTCTAAGGATGGCTTTGTCTATTTGGAGTCTTTTGTGTTTCCATATGAACTGTGTTATTGTTTCGTCTAGTTCTGTGAGGAATGTCATTGGTAGTTTGATAGAGATCACATTGAATCTATAGATTACATTTGGTAGTATGGTCATTTTCACAATATTAATTCTTCTGACCCAGGAACATGGGATACCTCTCTATCTGTTTAAGTCTTCTTTAATTTCTCTCATGAGTGTCTTATAATTTTCTGTGTACAGTTCTCTTGTTTCTTTGGGTAGGTTTATCCCTAGATATTTTATTCTCTTCGTTTCATTGGTGAAGGGAATTGCTTCTTTGATTTCATTTTCTGATTTTTCATTGTTTGTATATAGGAATGCCAGTGACTTCTGTGTATTGATTTTGTATCCTGCACCTCTGCTGAATTTGTTGATTCGCTCTATAGTGTCTTTGTGCTTTTCTATGTATAAAATCATGTCATCTGCAAAAAAGAGAGAGCTTTACTTCTTCTTTTCCAATCAGGATTCCTTTTATTTCTTTCTCTTCTCTTATTGCTGTTGCTAGAACTTCCAGGACTATGCTGAATAATAGTGGTGAAAGTGGACACCCCTGTCTTGTTCCCGATCTTAGAGAGAATGCTTTCAGTTTTTCACCATTGAGGATAATGTTTGCTGTGGGTTTCTCATACATGGCTTTCACTATATTGAGGTAGGTTCCTTCTATGCACATTTTTGAATAGTTTTTTTAATCATAAATGGATGTTGTACTTTGTTGAAGGCTTTTTCTGCATTTATTGAGATGATCATGTGGTTTTTGTCTCTCGATTTGTTGATATGGTATATCACATTGATTGATTTGTGGATATTGAAGAAGCCTTGCATGCCTGGGATGAACCCAACTTGATCATGATGTATAAGTTTCTTGATGTGTTTTTGAATTCTGTTGCTAGGATTTTTTTGAGGATTTTGGCATATAAATTCATCAATGAAATTGGCCTATAATTTTCTTTTTTTGCATTGTCTTTGCCTGGCTTTGGTATCAGGGTGATGGTAGCCTTGTAGAATGTGTTTGGAAATGTTCCTTCCTGTGCAGTTTTTTGAAAGAGTTTTAGATGGACAGGCATTAGCTCTTCTTTAAATGTTTGGTAGAATTCACTTGTGAAGTCATCTGGCCCTGGGCTTTTATTTTTGGGTATATTATTGATCACAGTGTCGATTTCTGAGCTTGTGATTGGCTTGTTCATAGTTTCTATTTCTTCCTGGTTGAGTCTTGAGACATTAATCTTCTTTAAGAAACTGTCCATTTCTTCCAGGTTGTCCAGTTTGTTGCCATATACTATGTTCATGACAGTCTCTTATAATCCTTTGGATTTCTGCATTATCTGTTATAATCTGTCCTTTTTCATTTTGTTGATCTGATTCTTCTCTCATTTTTTCTTGATTCGCTCTATAGTGTCTTTGTGCTTTTCTATGTATAAAATCATGTCATCTGCAAAAAAGAGAGAGCTTTACTTCTTCTTTTCCAATCAGGATTCCTTTTATTTCTTTCTCTTCTCTTATTGCTGTTGCTAGAACTTCCAGGACTATGCTGAATAATAGTGGTGAAAGTGGACACCCCTGTCTTGTTCCCGATCTTAGAGAGAATGCTTTCAGTTTTTCACCATTGAGGATAATGTTTGCTGTGGGTTTCTCATACATGGCTTTCACTATATTGAGGTAGGTTCCTTCTATGCACATTTTTGAATAGTTTTTTTAATCATAAATGGATGTTGTACTTTGTTGAAGGCTTTTTCTGCATTTATTGAGATGATCATGTGGTTTTTGTCTCTCGATTTGTTGATATGGTATATCACATTGATTGATTTGTGGATATTGAAGAAGCCTTGCATGCCTGGGATGAACCCAACTTGATCATGATGTATAAGTTTCTTGATGTGTTTTTGAATTCTGTTGCTAGGATTTTTTTGAGGATTTTGGCATATAAATTCATCAATGAAATTGGCCTATAATTTTCTTTTTTTGCATTGTCTTTGCCTGGCTTTGGTATCAGGGTGATGGTAGCCTTGTAGAATGTGTTTGGAAATGTTCCTTCCTGTGCAGTTTTTTGAAAGAGTTTTAGATGGACAGGCATTAGCTCTTCTTTAAATGTTTGGTAGAATTCACTTGTGAAGTCATCTGGCCCTGGGCTTTTATTTTTGGGTATATTATTGATCACAGTGTCGATTTCTGAGCTTGTGATTGGCTTGTTCATAGTTTCTATTTCTTCCTGGTTGAGTCTTGAGACATTAATCTTCTTTAAGAAACTGTCCATTTCTTCCAGGTTGTCCAGTTTGTTGCCATATACTATGTTCATGACAGTCTCTTATAATCCTTTGGATTTCTGCATTATCTGTTATAATCTGTCCTTTTTCATTTTGTTGATCTGATTCTTCTCTCATTTTTTCTTGATGAGTCTTGTCAGTGGTTTGTCAATTTATCTTTTCGAAGACCCAGGTTTTTGCTTTATTTATCTTTACTATTGTTTCTTTAATTTCTTTTTCATTTATTTCTGCTCTGATCTTTATGATTTCTTTCTTCTGCTAACTTTGTGGTTTTCTTGTTCTTCTTTCTCCAGTTGTTTTAAGCATAGGGTTAGGTCGTCTGTTTGATATTTTTCTTGTTTCTTGAGGTAGGATTCTAATGCTATAAATTTCCTTCTTAGAAGTGCTTTTGCAGTATCCCATAGGTTTTACACGATCGTGTGTTCATAGTCATTTTCTTCTAGGAATTTTTAAATTTCTCCTTTGATTTGCTCGGTAATCCATTTGTTTTTTAGGTATGTGTTGTTTAATCTCCATGTGCTTGTGCTTTTAAAGGTTTTTTTTTTTTTTTTTTCTTGCAGTTGATCTCTAGTCTCATTGCATTGTGGTCAAAGGATATGGTTGATATAGTTTTAGTTTTCTTGAATTTACTAAGCTTTGATTTGTGACCCAAGATGTGGTCTATCCTGTGGAATGTTCCATGAGCACTTGAGAAGAAAGTGTATTCTTCTGCTTTTGGATGGAACGTCCTAAAGATATCAATGAGGCCCATCTCTTCTAGTATGTCATTTAAGACTTGTGTTTCTTAATTAATTTTCTGTTTTGATGATCTGTTGATTGGTGTGAGAGGAGTGTTAAAGTCTCCTACTATTATTGTGTTATTATCAATTTCCTCTTTTATGTCTGAAATTGTTTGTCTTATGTATTGGAATGCTTCTGTGTTGAGTATGTAGATATTCATGACTGTTATGTCTACCTCTTGGATAGATCCCTTGATCATTAGGTAGCATCCTGCCTTGTCTCTTATAATCCTCTTTATTTTAAAGTCTTTTCTGTCTGATATGAGGATTGCTACTCCAGCTTTCTCTTGATTTCCATTTTCATGGAATATGTTTTTCTATCCTCTCACTTTCAGTCTATGAGTGTCTACAGGTCTGAAGTGCATCTCTTGTAAACAGCATATATATGGGTCTTGCTTCTGTTTCCATTCAACAAGCCTGTGTCTTTTGGTTGGAGCATTTGGTCCATTTACATTCAAAGTAATTATTGATACAAATGTTCCTATTGTCATCTTCTTAGAAGTTTGGGATTTGCTTTGTAGGACTTCTCCTACTCTTGTATTTATTGGCTATATCAGGCCCTTTAACACTTATTGTAGGGCTGGTTTTGTGGTACAGAATTCTTTAATTTTTGCTTGTCTGTGAAGCTTTTGATTTCTCCATCAATTCTGAATGAGATCCTTGCTGGGAAGAGAATTCTTGGTTGGAGGTTATTCTCTTTTAGCCATTTAAATGTGTCCTGAAATTATTTCCACCATTCTGTCTTCCAGCTCACTTATCCATTCTTCTGCCTCAGATACTCTACTGTTGAGACCTTCTGTAGTAATTTTGAGTTCACGAATCGAGTTTTTTGTCTCTATTTGCTTATTTTTCATTTCTTGCATGTCTCTTCTCAGTGCACTAATTTCCTCTAATTTTCTGTTTTCGGTGTTTTGAATCCTCACTAGTATCACTCTTCTGAATTCTCTTTCAGATAGTTTGTCTATCTCCTCTTCTGTCATTTGGAGCTGTGTTTCTCTAGTCTGCTCCTTCGTTTGTGCAGTGTTTCTCTGTCGTTTCATTATTGTACTAATTTTTGTTTCTTTTTGTGTGTCTGTGTGTGTGGAGTTCTTTTTGCCCCATCAGGCTTCTTGGTTGAATTCTCCCTTCCTTTGGGTTTCTGTCCTTGTAGAAGGGTTCAGTGGTTTGTGTCTTGGGTGGTGTTAGATCTTGTTTGCAGGTGAATAATCTCTAGTGCTGCATGTTCTTTTATAGTGTGGGGTCTTGGAATCAGGGCTTCCTCTTCGAGGACCCTTGGTTTGATCTCTGGTCAGGGGGTGTAGGCTCTATGTCTGGTTTGCTATGGTGTTCAGTGGTATTAGTTCAAATATAAGCATATGAGGTACAAGAGGTGCATCCCTGATGGATGACAGTTATAAAATCATGCAAATATTTTCTAACATAGTGGAAAAATATACATACATACACATCAATAACCACAACTGAACAGTTTTTCATAGCAGGAAACATTTTTTCCCTTTATTGAGTGTCTACAGGTCTGAAGTGCATCTCTTGTAAACAGCATATATATGGGTCTTGCTTCTGTTTCCATTCAACAAGCCTGTGTCTTTTGGTTGGAGCATTTGGTCCATTTACATTCAAAGTAATTATTGATACAAATGTTCCTATTGTCATCTTCTTAGAAGTTTGGGATTTGCTTTGTAGGACTTCTCCTACTCTTGTATTTATTGGCTATATCAGGCCCTTTAACACTTATTGTAGGGCTGGTTTTGTGGTACAGAATTCTTTAATTTTTGCTTGTCTGTGAAGCTTTTGATTTCTCCATCAATTCTGAATGAGATCCTTGCTGGGAAGAGAATTCTTGGTTGGAGGTTATTCTCTTTTAGCCATTTAAATGTGTCCTGAAATTATTTCCACCATTCTGTCTTCCAGCTCACTTATCCATTCTTCTGCCTCAGATACTCTACTGTTGAGACCTTCTGTAGTAATTTTGAGTTCACGAATCGAGTTTTTTGTCTCTATTTGCTTATTTTTCATTTCTTGCATGTCTCTTCTCAGTGCACTAATTTCCTCTAATTTTCTGTTTTCGGTGTTTTGAATCCTCACTAGTATCACTCTTCTGAATTCTCTTTCAGATAGTTTGTCTATCTCCTCTTCTGTCATTTGGAGCTGTGTTTCTCTAGTCTGCTCCTTCGTTTGTGCAGTGTTTCTCTGTCGTTTCATTATTGTACTAATTTTTGTTTCTTTTTGTGTGTCTGTGTGTGTGGAGTTCTTTTTGCCCCATCAGGCTTCTTGGTTGAATTCTCCCTTCCTTTGGGTTTCTGTCCTTGTAGAAGGGTTCAGTGGTTTGTGTCTTGGGTGGTGTTAGATCTTGTTTGCAGGTGAATAATCTCTAGTGTTGCATGTTCTTTTATAGTGTGGGGTCTTGGAATCAGGGCTTCCTCTTCGAGGACCCTTGGTTTGATCTCTGGTCAGGGGGTGTAGGCTCTATGTCTGGTTTGCTATGGTGTTCAGTGGTATTAGTTCAAATATAAGCATATGAGGTACAAGAGGTGCATCCCTGATGGATGACAGTTATAAAATCATGCAAATATTTTCTAACATAGTGGAAAAATATACATACATACACATCAATAACCACAACTGAACAGTTTTTCAGGGATAAAGCATAGGAAATTTTTTCTGGCAAACGGTACAATCAAAGGTGGTACCTGACCATTAAGCTCTAAATTAATTAAAATACTGCCTGGAAAAATAGATCAAGGGCATAAAAGCTGTTTTTAACTAAGACATGTGTTGGGGGTGAGGAGAAGGAGAGTGTATGGGTAATGAGAAAGAATAGATATGTCTTGCAAGGATTTTGTAGGGTTAGGTAACAAAGATTGGTGTGTTGTATTGTTTAGTGCAGCTGGAAGAGAACAGTAGAGACAGGAAGATACAAAATATTTATATAGAGGATATTAGTAGATAGAAAAACATTTTACATTTAGAACATTTAGAGCAAGATTTTACATTTACATTTTTGCCACATGCTAGGAAGCAGTGGCAAAAAAGAAAGAAAATTAAAACTTTAAAAAATTGAAATTAAAAAGAAAATTAAAAAGAAATGACATAAAAACAAAACAAACCAAATAAGCGATTAAACAAAACAAAACAAAAAAACGTGTAAAAACTGTCCCTGGTTTTTATCTTCTCATCTGCGTATGGACCTTCCACCAGTTTGCTCTTGATGTTGTCCCAGGTTTCCCTAGTCTTTCCCTTGCAGAGCCATTTACTCTGGTTTCTGTTTTCACTTTCAGCAAAACAAAGGCTCTGCAGCCAGCTCAGGTGCTGGCCGGGGCGCATGCTGGTCCCAGTCTGCTGGGCGGGGGCCGTGAGTGTGAGGGGCCATGCTTGAGGGGGCTCCCAAGTTCCACTGAGCACTTGCTGGTAGCTTCCAATCCCTGCTCTTCTCACGGTTTCCTCTGCTGCAGCTCTCCACTGCCTGCAGAACGGTGGCCTCCTTCCTTCAGTTCTGGGGCTGCAGGGACTTTTCAGGCTGCTGGAGAGCAGGCACTGCTGAATACGGGACTAAGTGCCAAACGCGGAAGCGAGGTTCTCCATCCGGCTAGAGCCAGGTTTTGGGCCTGCACCCCGTGTGGGATTTCCCTGTTGCTTTCCGCACGCCTCCGCTAGCAGTGTCTTAGCTCACCTGGCGCCCAGAGACCCTGTACTGTCCCAGGGCGATTTTCACACTGAGCACTGCATTCTGTCCTCCAGGCACATTTCCCAGCTCTTTCTCCCGGAGCACTTCCCAGCACTCTCTCTGCCCGATCTGGTGTTGGGGTTGGGGTAACAGGGCTCTCAGAACATGAGCTCTGGGAAAGTTCTGGCTGCTCTCTCTCCTACCCTCATAGACCTAAGGAGTTCTTTTGTTGTCTAGTGGCTGGTTTGTTGGTGGCATTTCATTTCTTGATTAGTTCTGGTGATTCTATTGGGGATCTAGTGAAATCCTCCTCTTATTCCTCTGCCATCTTGGCCCCCTACCCAGGATACAGTGTTCTTGACTTCATCATCACAGCTGACTTCACATGTTCCATGATCTTGTCCTTATTCTTTAGAATCATCCCAATGGTTGAAGGAGTCGTATCATAAGAACAAGCAATTTGTTCATGTATCCAGTAAATAAGGACGTTGCAGTGCACACTACCTTATCATTTGATTATGGAGGGCCTTCAGTCTTTGAACCAGTATCACGGACATCTTCACACTAGGCACTTTCTGGGACATTCATGGATACTTTCTTCCTGTAAACCTCCTAATTCCCATTCCTGTAACTCATTCAAAAAAGATCATTAGAGGGGCTTCCCTGGTGACTCAGTGGTATGGAGTTCACCTGCCAACGCAGGTGACATGGATTCAATCCCTGATCTGGGAAGATCCTGCATGCTGCGGAGCAACTAAACTTGTGAGCCACAACTATTGAACCTTTGTGCTGCAACTACTGACGTCCATGTGCCCTGGAGCCCGAGTTCTAAATGAAAAGTCACTGCAGGAAGAAGCCTGCTCACCTCAACTAGAGAGTAACCCCAACTCCCTTCATCTAGAGAGAGCCTGTGGCAGCAGTGACAACTCAGAAGAGACAAACTAAATAAATAAATTTTAAAAAATCAATAGAAATTGTTCCACAAATAAAATGTAGATTAATGATTTTCACCATAGCAGGCACTGCTGAATACGGACTAAGTGCCAAACGCGGAAGCGAGGTTCTCCATCCGGCTAGAGCCAGGTTTTGGGCCTGCACCCCGTGTGGGATTTCCCTGTTGCTTTCCGCACGCCTCCGCTAGCAGTGTCTTAGCTCACCTGGCGCCCAGAGACCCTGTACTGTCCCAGGGCGATTTTCACACTGAGCACTGCATTCTGTCCTCCAGGCACATTTCCCAGCTCTTTCTCCCGGAGCACTTCCCAGCACTCTCTCTGCCCGATCTGGTGTTGGGGTTGGGGTAACAGGGCTCTCAGAACATGAGCTCTGGGAAAGTTCTGGCTGCTCTCTCTCCTACCCTCATAGACCTAAGGAGTTCTTTTGTTGTCTAGTGGCTGGTTTGTTGGTGGCATTTCATTTCTTGATTAGTTCTGGTGATTCTATTGGGGATCTAGTGAAATCCTCCTCTTATTCCTCTGCCATCTTGGCCCCCTACCCAGGATACAGTGTTCTTGACTTCATCATCACAGCTGACTTCACATGTTCCATGATCTTGTCCTTATTCTTTAGAATCATCCCAATGGTTGAAGGAGTCGTATCATAAGAACAAGCAATTTGTTCATGTATCCAGTAAATAAGGACGTTGCAGTGCACACTACCTTATCATTTGATTATGGAGGGCCTTCAGTCTTTGAACCAGTATCACGGACATCTTCACACTAGGCACTTTCTGGGACATTCATGGATACTTTCTTCCTGTAAACCTCCTAATTCCCATTCCTGTAACTCATTCAAAAAAGATCATTAGAGGGGCTTCCCTGGTGACTCAGTGGTATGGAGTTCACCTGCCAACGCAGGTGACATGGATTCAATCCCTGATCTGGGAAGATCCTGCATGCTGCGGAGCAACTAAACTTGTGAGCCACAACTATTGAACCTTTGTGCTGCAACTACTGACGTCCATGTGCCCTGGAGCCCGAGTTCTAAATGAAAAGTCACTGCAGGAAGAAGCCTGCTCACCTCAACTAGAGAGTAACCCCAACTCCCTTCATCTAGAGAGAGCCTGTGGCAGCAGTGACAACTCAGAAGAGACAAACTAAATAAATAAAAAATTTAAAAAATCATTAGAAATTGTCCACAAATATATGTAGATTAATGATTTTCACCATATCTTCTTCCAGAAAAACCAATGAAATCCAGATGCTTCATTTGAAATTGTGCCCAATTTGAGCAATTCATAGCTTTTCCTCTCAGTAACTTTGCCATAGAGAACTCCCACAAGAGTCTTTCTATGTGTTCTAAGGGAGAAGCCTCAGTGTGTCATTGTTGGAATAGCTCAGAGATGGTCCAAGCCAATTGCTTGTGAAATGTGTATATTCATTACTTGTTCACATCACAAGATTGCTCTTAATACATTTGTTTGATGATGGAGTGATAGGAAAACCCAAGTTTAGGGTTTTGTAGATTAATAAGAACCAAGGATTTCTTGGCGGGAAGTTCAGGTTGCATGTTCTCCTGGTTGTCTTGTGGTCAGATTGTCATGCTATTCTGAACTACTGTTAGAAACCAAGAGCTGGATCTCAAAATATTTTTTGATCTAAAAGACTTTGCTTTAAAACCAAAAGGACTATCATTGTAAACCTCTTGGGATCTGAAAAAGCAACTGCACAGCATAGAAACACTTAAAGCATCATTAGACATGTTGGATCAAAATTTCCAAGTGACATCAGTTTATGCTGTTCTGTGATCAGTTACATATATTTCTCTTTCCCTGAGCACCATTCAAATTTAATCTGGATTTCCAGATTATTAGTATTTTAGCTGGGGGGATATGACAAAAATGCAGTTCTCTGTTACCTCTAAAATCAAAAAATGCTCAGAAGTGATATGTCACTACTCCTGAATAATTTTTTTCTGTTTAATACAGACACTGTAAATGCCTGATGAAATTAGCCATTTTGGGTAAATTTTGAAAAAAGGCCTCATATGCTACAACTTAATCTGTCAATATAGCCCTCATTTCACAACAGGTATAGTTAATGTGGTAATGATGAGAGTTGCTAAGTAGACTAACTCCTACCATACATTCAGTAATTGAAGTAATTGCTACATTTTGCAGTCATAAGATGTTATCTAAATTTGGTAAATCAAGTTAGACAATTTAACTCTCACTAAGAATAATGAAACAAAGTAACTGTTGAGGCTTAAGAATTACTTTCTCTTTACTGAGGGAGTTATGGGTTTCTAAACTGATTCAGGTCCAAGAGTTGAGAAAGACTCCATGACTTTTCCTCAGTTCAGTCAGTTCACTCACTCACTGTCAGACTCTTTGCAACCCCATGGCTGCAGCACACCAGGCTTCCCTGTCCTTAACCTTCTCACAGGGCTTGCTAAAACTCATGTCCACTGAGTATATATATATGTTATTGTTGACCTTACTTTTATTTATCTATTTACTTATTTTTGACTGTTCTGGGTTTTCACTGCTGCCACAGACTCTTCTCTAGTTGCAGGGAGTGGGGGCTACTCTCTAGTTGAGGTGATCAGGCATCTTGTTGTGGTGACTTTTCTTGTTGTGGAACTCAGGCTCTAGGGCGCACAGATTTCAGTCGTTGTAGCACATGGGATCAAAAGTTGTGGCTCCAAGGCTCTAGAGTACAGGCTCAATAGTTGTGGCTCACGGGCTTAGTTGCTCCATAGCATGTGGGATCTTCCTGGATCAAGGATCGAACTCATGGCTCCTGTATTGGCAGGTGAACTCTTAGTTACTGAGCTACCTGGGAAGCCCATGTTAATTGATTTTTAATTTTCCATTATTTTTTCTACATGAAATCTGTTAATTCACACATCAAGCATCATTTGATGTGCAATGAAGGTTACTCTAGGATTTTTTGTTAGGGAGCGAAGAAATAGTCCTATTTCAACTTAAAACATAATTTATTAAAATAAATGGCAACATATATTTCCTTCCTGACTTATTATGTGTGCATACTTAGTCATTTCAGTCATGTCCAACTCTTTGAGACCATCTGGACTGTGTAGCCTACCTGGCTCCTCTGTCCATGGGATTCTCCAGGTAAGACTACTGGAGTGGGTTGCAGTGCCCTTCTCCAGGGAATTTTTCTGACCCAATGATCTAACCCTTGGGTTCTTTACCCACTAGTGCCACTGAGGGGTCTTGATTTATTACTTTCTTTCAAAAATGCAAGACTAACTTTGTAACACCATTCTAGCCTACAGTGATAGAAATTTTAAATTTCCACCTCAAACTTGGAAATATTTATTTTAAATTTATCTTTGATAAGTTTGTTATGCCATATCCTTAAAAAATGAAGTATCTATGGTCATTAACATGATGCTATAGAAAACTGTTTATGGCAGAGGAGGATACTCATGAGGAGTTATGGGTTTCTAAACTGATTCAGGTCCAAGAGTTGAGAAAGACTCCATGACTTTTCCTCAGTTCAGTCAGTTCACTCACTCACTGTCAGACTCTTTGCAACCCCATGGCTGCAGCACACCAGGCTTCCCTGTCCTTAACCTTCTCACAGGGCTTGCTAAAACTCATGTCCACTGAGTATATATATATGTTATTGTTGACCTTACTTTTATTTATCTATTTACTTATTTTTGACTGTTCTGGGTTTTCACTGCTGCCACAGACTCTTCTCTAGTTGCAGGGAGTGGGGGCTACTCTCTAGTTGAGGTGATCAGGCATCTTGTTGTGGTGACTTTTCTTGTTGTGGAACTCAGGCTCTAGGGCGCACAGATTTCAGTCGTTGTAGCACATGGGATCAAAAGTTGTGGCTCCAAGGCTCTAGAGTACAGGCTCAATAGTTGTGGCTCACGGGCTTAGTTGCTCCATAGCATGTGGGATCTTCCTGGATCAAGGATCGAACTCATGGCTCCTGTATTGGCAGGTGAACTCTTAGTTACTGAGCTACCTGGGAAGCCCATGTTAATTGATTTTTAATTTTCCATTATTTTTTCTACATGAAATCTGTTAATTCACACATCAAGCATCATTTGATGTGCAATGAAGGTTACTCTAGGATTTTTTGTTAGGGAGCGAAGAAATAGTCCTATTTCAACTTAAAACATAATTTATTAAAATAAATGGCAACATATATTTCCTTCCTGACTTATTATGTGTGCATACTTAGTCATTTCAGTCATGTCCAACTCTTTGAGACCATCTGGACTGTGTAGCCTACCTGGCTCCTCTGTCCATGGGATTCTCCAGGTAAGACTACTGGAGTGGGTTGCAGTGCCCTTCTCCAGGGAATTTTTCTGACCCAATGATCTAACCCTTGGGTTCTTTACCCACTAGTGCCACTGAGGGGTCTTGATTTATTACTTTCTTTCAAAAATGCAAGACTAACTTTGTAACACCATTCTAGCCTACAGTGATAGAAATTTTAAATTTCCACCTCAAACTTGGAAATATTTATTTTAAATTTATCTTTGATAAGTTTGTTATGCCATATCCTTAAAAAATGAAGTATCTATGGTCATTAACATGATGCTATAGAAAACTGTTTATGGCAGAGGAGGATACTCATGAAGTACTCTTGAGGGGAAAAACATATTATCACAGAATAAGCTATTATCAAGCACACACACACATAAAATGTTTAGCAAAATGTTAATGAAGTTTAAACCTACAGATTACTAACTGTGGATATGGTTGATTGCCTCCTCGGTATCCATTTCCCCTATTTCCCTT
This sequence comes from Tragulus kanchil, assembly GCA_022376925.1. Classification (NCBI taxonomy): domain Eukaryota; kingdom Metazoa; phylum Chordata; class Mammalia; order Artiodactyla; family Tragulidae; genus Tragulus; species Tragulus kanchil. The sequence goes on from JAIOJX010000025.1 coordinate 48,690,727, forward strand.
CAGAAGAGCTTGCCACTTTTTAAAAAATATCCCAAAGTTCCATTTATTCATACATTTCTGGGACAAATGACCATGTTCATAGCTTCAAAGCTTCAGATAGGAATGCTGCCTCCCTTGTAAGTAATGATTAAGGAGTGAGATCATCACTTAATTCTGGCAAACAGGATTTGTGGAGGAGTCCAATAAGAAAAGTTTTCTTATTTTAAAAAGAGATGAGGGGGGCTTCCCTGGTGGTTCAGTGGGTAAGGACACCGCCTTGCAGTGCAAGGGGGGCCGGTTCGATCCCTGGCCCGGGGAGATCCCACGTGCCGTGGAGTGGCTGGACTGGTGCGTCCAATTACCAAACTGGATCTCTGGGGAGCATGCGCCCAGAGCCGGTGCTCTGTGACAACAGAGACCACTGAGATGGGAGGCCCACAAGAGCCGACAAATGAAAGACCAAAAAAAGTAGCCCTGCTGCTCCCCTCCCCTCCCACTCCATCCCCCCAAAATAAATAAATAAATAAATCTTAAAAAAAAAAAAAAGAGATGAGGGGCTTCCCTGGTGGTCCAGTGGGTAAGGACACCGCCTTGCAGTGCAAGGAGCGCCGGTTCGATCCCTGGCCTGGGAAGATCTCACGTGCCGTGGAGCGGCTGGACTGATGTGTCCGATTACTGAGCCAGAGCTCTGGAGCGCATGTGCCCAGAGCTGGCGCTCGGCGACAACAAAGGCCACCGCGATGGGAGGCCCACAAGAGCCAAAGAACAAAGACAGATGAAAATAGACAAATGAAAGACCAATAGAAGTGGCCTGCCCACCCCCCTCCCTCGCCACCCCACCCCCAATAAATAAATAAATATATAAAGAGATGAGGAAGAACCTTTCCTGTCTTTCCACATGGCTATATCTGACTGTGACTCCCTGAGTTACTGATGCCATTATCTTGCCATAAAATTGATCATACAGATCAGAGGAAAAGAATCTAGATTTTTTAAAATTGAGGCATAATTGACATTTAACATATTATTAGTTACAGGAGCACAACATAATGAGGTAATCTGGGTGTTCCCTGGTGGTTCAGTGGGTAAAGAGTTGCAAGGAGCACCAGTTTGATCCCTGGCCCTTGAAGATCCCACATGCTGAGGAGTGGTGTGTTCAATTACAAGCAAGCGCTCTGGAGTGCATGTGTCCAGAGCCAGTGCTCTGCAACGAGAGAGGCCGCTACAATGGGAGGCACACACAGACTGAAGAATAAAGATGGATGAAAAATAAATAAAATAAAAATCAATAAAAATAGGCCAAAATTTAAAAAAATAATGAAGGAATCTGGATTTTTTAGAGGTACACCCTTTAAAATTTTTAAAATTATTTATTTATTTGACTGTACTTGGTATTACTTACTTTGGCATGAATTCTTAGCTGTGACATGTGGGATCTAGTTCCTCACCCAGGGATAAAACCTGGGCCCCTGCACTGGGAGAACAGAATGTTAACCACTAGATCACCTGGCAAGTTCCCAAGGAACCTGGGGTTTTAATGACATCAGTGAGTCACTGAATAAATCAGCCCTGAAACCTACCTATTCTGGACCTGTTATGTCAGGAATAAATATTTGTTAAATCAGGGCTTCTTTTTCTGGAGCTGAAACCCACAAACAGATATCATGTATAATTTTTAATTCTTCTTTTTTGTTTATATGAGTCTATTAACTTATTTTGCAGGAAAAGGTGTTTCTTTTGTAATGTGAAACAAAACACTAAAATTATTTCTATGAGGGGAAAATAATAAGAAATGATAACTTTTAATCTTCCCACATCAGTGAAATATCCTTTCCATTTCAAATCAGAAAATCAGCTATATTCCTTTCATCTTATTGGTACCTAAAATGGGGGGAAAAGATCTGGTTAACCAGAGCCACACATGAACATTCCATGTATTAGTTTCTCCCAGTACTCCAACTACATTGGAGAAACAAGTAAGGTGTGGGTCTGCATGACTAGTTACTGCCAAATGACAACTCTCAGATCATATTCAATAAGGTCTCCAAGCCCACATGAATCACTGAAACACAAGCTACCTTGTCAGGGGCTCTTTAGGTTCTGCCATTTATTACATGACTAGTATGTCAGGTACAATGCTACTCTCACATTTATTTACATAGTACAGTTTCTTTAAACAATTGCCTGCACTTATCAGTTCTAATTCCTAGCCCCTCATCATTTTTGGAGTCTGGTCCCACTACTCCACTCTTCCCAAGACCTCATAAGATTTTCTTACTAATAAGGTTCTCTTTTCAATGAACAATAGTCCCTTGATCAACACTGTCCAGTAGGAATTTCTGCATTGATGGAGATGTGTGTGCTGTCCAAAATGATAGATTCCGGCTATACTTGAGGTGTGGATTGTGAGACTGATTGCCTGGATTTGAAACTTTGTTTAAATTTAAATAGTCTCCTATGACTAGCAGCTATATCATGAACAGTGTAGCTCTAGATAATACGTGATCCATCCCAAGCCTATCCAACCTACAATGCCTTCCCTTTTCTAGATTTCTATAAACAGTGGCACACAAGGTATGTCACTTGGATGACTCACAGACTCCTGAAATTAACCATGTTACAATGGCCCAGTTCAAATCGGACTCAGCATTTTTACCCTCTAAGCCTTTTCTTCCTGAATTTCCTCATCTTGGAGAATGACATTATGAGGTGCCCAATGATAAAATCCCCTTCATCTCCCTAGCTTTAGATGCCAACCAATCACAAGTTCTGTGGAACAGGGCTCTCATTAGCCCACAGACTAGCTCTTGTCTCTCACTGTTGGCCACTTCTGTGACTCATCTTTATATTTTGTCTAGATTTTTACCAAAGACCTCTACCTGGATTTCATACCTCCAATCTCCATGCAATTCATTCTGCAAATTTTGTCAGATATTTCTTTCTTTTTACAGCTGTATGGAGATATAATTCACAAACCATGAAATTCCCTCAAAGACTTTTGAGTGCAACTATTATCACTATCAATTTTAGAACATTCTCATTACACTGTAAGACACCCTGCACCCCTTGGTCATCACTCACCCACAAATACTCCCAGCTCTCCAAGCCCAAGGTAGCCACTGACACATTTTCTATGTCTATATATTTGCATATGCCCTCAGTCACTTCAGTCGTGTCTAACATTTTGTGACCCTACGTACTGTAGCCCACAAGGCTCCTCTGTTCAGGCAAGAACACTGGAGTGGGCTTCCATGCTTTCCTCCAGGGGATTTTCCCAACCCAGGGATTGAACCTCTGTCACCTGCCTCTCCTGCATTGCAGGTAGATTCTTTACACACTGAACTGCCTGGGAAACCTATACATTTGCTTACTCCGGATATTTAATATAACTAGAATCATATAATATGCAGTTCTTTGTGACTAGCTTCTTTTACTTAGTATTTTTTCAAGGTTCATCCACACTGTACAATGGTCAGTATACTGTAACATAGATTTACTTATTTTTATCTCTGAATAATATTTCATTGGTGTGCTATAGTCCACAGGGTTGAAAAGAATCAGACACAACTTAGCAATTGAACAACAATAATATTTCATTGTGATACGGTAATATATGACTACATTTTGAAATAAATATTCACCAGTCAATGGATGCTAGTGTCATTTCCACCTTTTGGCTACTATGAATAATTCTGCTAAGAATGTTGACTCATAACTTTTTGTTTGAACACCTGTTTTCAATTCTTCGTGGCAATTCTTAGGAGTGAAATTGCTGGATCATATGGAACTCTATGTTTGATATTTTGAGGAACTTCCAGAGTGTTCTACAGAAGCCCAGAGATGAATAAGAATTTCTTCACATCCTTGTCAACACTTGATTATGGTTATTTATCCTAGTGAATGTAAAAGGGTATCCATTCTGGTTTTGACCCGCAGAGATCTCTTTAAAATGCAATTTTCACTGTATGTCTTAGTGACTTCAAAATCCTTAGCAATTTTTCATAGTTTTCAGAAAGCATCCAAACTTCTTTACTGAATGAAATGGAGAAAATGATAGCCTTTAGGATTCCTAGAGGCTGCTCATCAGGCTAGCAGATGGAGGAAGTTACCCTATAGGACTATGAACCCATCTATTTTAGGGTTTATCTGGGATTGAGGATGTCTAGGACATGCAATTTTCAGTGCTAAACACAGGAAGGACCCAGTGACATGGAGCCAACTGTTACTCCACTTTTCTTATAAGAAGTCAAAAGAATGGAGTTAGAGATAGTAAGCTGTGGTTGAGTGGTAAGTGTATTCTCATGTAGAAGATCCAGGCATTTGGGAAGGAAGTGGAGGATATGAACAAAAGAGCCAGCAGGATAGCGACAGGGTGCTGTGTGATGGACATTAACATTCCTTTGATTGAACACCCACATTCATTGCTTTTGTAGCAAGTCAACCCCGGCATATGTGACTTTAGTGGGGTTTCTTCATAGAAACTGGATCAAGGAAGAAGAAGAATCTAGCAAACTTATAAACCTGTTGTACATGGCCTTCAAATCTATCATAAAGAAAATATAATTCATAAATCAATATTTTTACTGATATATTATAATTTCAAAATGCGGCAAATTGATTCCAATTTGGAACATCATCTTTCAAAAACTTTTTTTGGAATGATGATATTTTGTCAAAAGAAAAATTAACAAAAGAACTGAAATAAAAGCTACATTTATTTAACATTTCTATATGTCAGGAGCTATACTAAACAACTTTATGTAAATTATCTCATCATATCCTCATAGCAATATCAAGAGTTAGGTACCACATTCAAAAACTGATATCTAGTTTTGATAAATTCTTCGTGGCAATTCTTAGGAGTGAAATTGCTGGATCATATGGAACTCTATGTTTGATATTTTGAGGAACTTCCAGAGTGTTCTACAGAAGCCCAGAGATGAATAAGAATTTCTTCACATCCTTGTCAACACTTGATTATGGTTATTTATCCTAGTGAATGTAAAAGGGTATCCATTCTGGTTTTGACCCGCAGAGATCTCTTTAAAATGCAATTTTCACTGTATGTCTTAGTGACTTCAAAATCCTTAGCAATTTTTCATAGTTTTCAGAAAGCATCCAAACTTCTTTACTGAATGAAATGGAGAAAATGATAGCCTTTAGGATTCCTAGAGGCTGCTCATCAGGCTAGCAGATGGAGGAAGTTACCCTATAGGACTATGAACCCATCTATTTTAGGGTTTATCTGGGATTGAGGATGTCTAGGACATGCAATTTTCAGTGCTAAACACAGGAAGGACCCAGTGACATGGAGCCAACTGTTACTCCACTTTTCTTATAAGAAGTCAAAAGAATGGAGTTAGAGATAGTAAGCTGTGGTTGAGTGGTAAGTGTATTCTCATGTAGAAGATCCAGGCATTTGGGAAGGAAGTGGAGGATATGAACAAAAGAGCCAGCAGGATAGCGACAGGGTGCTGTGTGATGGACATTAACATTCCTTTGATTGAACACCCACATTCATTGCTTTTGTAGCAAGTCAACCCCGGCATATGTGACTTTAGTGGGGTTTCTTCATAGAAACTGGATCAAGGAAGAAGAAGAATCTAGCAAACTTATAAACCTGTTGTACATGGCCTTCAAATCTATCATAAAGAAAATATAATTCATAAATCAATATTTTTACTGATATATTATAATTTCAAAATGCGGCAAATTGATTCCAATTTGGAACATCATCTTTCAAAAACTTTTTTTGGAATGATGATATTTTTGTCAAAAGAAAAAATTAACAAAAGAACTGAAATAAAAAGCTACATTTATTTAACATTTCTATATGTCAGGAGCTATACTAAACAACTTTATGTAAATTATCTCATCATATCCTCATAGCAATATCAAGAGTTAGGTACCACATCAACTTCAGTTTACAGATGAGAAATGATACTGGAAAAATAATAAACTTATGAATTTATAGATACAACAGCAGGAACCATACCTTGTGGGCTGAGAGTGTAGAAAAGACCACTCTGTATTGCCCTGGGGAACTAAATCCACAGGAAGAATCCACCAGAATGAACTGCTGGAATTCACCATCTTTGTATGGAGAGAGGTTTTGGTTGTCTCTGGCCATCAGTGAGAAAGTGAGCTATACCAACTGACAGTCATGTGACAGGGGATAAGGCTGTGGAGCAGCTTCAAGAGGAAGAGTGGAGGGAGAGAAAGAGACTGTTACTTTGTGAGTACCAAATGCTGGGATTCCAACCTACCTTTCCTCTCATGATGTAAGATCATGCATTTTCTTAACAGAATCAGTCATGTTCAACTCTCTGTGACCCCATGGACTGCACAAGCCAGGCTTCCCTGTCCTTCACCATCTCTTGGAGCTTGCTCACACTTATGCCAATTGACTCAGTGATGCCATCCAACCATCTCATTTTGTGTTGTCCTCTTTCTCCTTCTGCATTTTATCTTTCCCAGAATCAGAAAAAATCATCCAATGAGTCATCGTTTCATATCAGGTGGCCAAAGTATAGAAACTTCAGCTTCAGCATCAGTCCTTCCAATAAATATTCAAAGTTGATTGACTTTAAGATTGACTGGTTTGATTCCTCGCAGTCCAAGGGACTCTCAAGAGCCTTCCCCAACACCACAATTCAAAGGCATCAATTCTTCGGCTCTCAGCCTTCTTTATGGTCCAACTCTCACATTCATACATGACACAGCTGGTCATATATGGATCTGCTGATGTGTAAACCAAACAGATTTGACTCCAAAGAAAATTAACCGGTCTGAATTGTGATTTTACCAACTTGCTCACCCAGTGTCTGATTTTGTTTTAGTTTTCCACTTTCAGCCTAAACAGATGTACATTGGAATGAAAAGTAGCATTTTTCACTCCTGAGGCCAGTGCTTAGTTTTCCAAATTTGCTAGCATATTGAGTGTAGTACCATCTTTTAACAGCACCATCTTTTAACATCTGAAATAGCTCAGCTGGAATTCCATCACCTCCTCTAGCTTTGTTCATAGCAATGCTTCCTAGGGCTCACTTGACTTCACACTGTAAGATGTCTGGCTCTAGGTGAGTGATCACACCATTGTTGCCACCCAACTCATTAAGACCTTTTCTATATCGTTCTTCTGTGTATTCTTTCCACTTCTTCTTAATATCCTCAGCTTTTCTGTTAGATCCATATCATTTCTGTCCTTTCTTGTGCCTATATTTACATGAAGTTTTCCCTTGGTATCTCTAATTTTCTTGTAGAGATCTCTAGTTCATATTCTGTTGTTTTCATCTATTGGTTTGCATTGTTCACTTAGGATCAAGCAAAGGTAATTAACAGAACTGACATGTAGTGGGAGAAGACAAGATGCCTGTTTGATAGCAATTACTAATAACTTGCTGAGAGACTAATCTCACCCAGACATAACACAGTAGTGCCAGATACTATGTATATTATCCCATCTGTTAGCCTTTGCATCAGCTTTATAGGTGGAGTATTATTAACTCTATTTTCCAGATAAATCCCAGAGAACTTCCCCAAGCAAGTTGCCCCAAAATGGATGGTGAATAAATGGCATAGCAAGTATTTGAATCCAAGTAGGCTAATCCCAGCCCTTTCACACTTGACTGCTAGACAGCAACTCTCTCTGTATTTGATTGTATGAGTGATTATTTATTCAAGGCACAAGCAGGCATTAACTTTGGAAATAAGAACTTGTGTGAAGAGTGAAATCAAATGAGTAATGGACAGATTTGCATTCCTGCATTAGAGAGTATGGACTTCACCTAACAGTTCAGGGATACCTACTTTCTCATTAGTTAGAGAATATCTAGTCTTCTTGCTATGGAGAAGGATAACTTACACTAAGAAGAGGAGGTGAAAAAGTACAAAGATGTCTGCTCAGAATTCTAGGAGAACTGAGATCTAACAGGGCAAGATAGAGATGAAGTAAGGGGTGGGAAATTAAGAGAGATGGACAGGGTAGTTTCAAATAATTTGTGTAATGATAAGTTAACTGATTAACTTGAGAAACAGTTGGAAGACTACGTTTTCATATCTCTTAGAAATGTAAATATACAAGATACATTTAGTGTCATCTGTGTAGGAGGCACTGTGTTGAATGAAACTGTTACAATGGTAGCTAAATCAGACCCAGTGCTGCCCTCCAAATCGCAAGGTTCATTTTGGGAGATAAGTGTTTAGTCTGTCAGTTCAGTCGCTCAGTAGTGTCTGACACTTTGTGACTCCATGGACTGCAGTATGCCAGGCTTCCCTGTTCTTCACCATCGTCTGGAGTTTGCTCAAACTTATGTCCATTGATTCAGTGATGCCATTCAACCATCTTGTCCTTTGTCATCCCATTCTCTTTCTGCCTTCTATTTTCCCCATCATCAGGGTCTTTTCCAATGAGTCAGCTCTTCCTGTCAGGCAGCCAGAGTATTGAAGATTCAGCATCAGTCCTTCCAATGAATATTCAGGATTGGTTTCCTTTAGAATTGACTGGTTTAATCTCCTTGCAGTCCTACGGGACTCTCAAGAGCCTTCTCCAACACCACAGTTCAAAGGCATCAATTCTTCAGCACTCAGCTTTCTTTATGGTCCAGCTATTACATCCATACATGACTATTGGAAAAACCATAGCTTTGACTGTATAGATCTTTGTCAGCAAAGTGATATCTCTGTTTTCCAATATGCTGTCTAGGTTTCTCATAACTTTTCTTCCAAGGAAGAAAAAGTATACATAAGTAGTAAAAATAGGTGTCCATCAGATACTAAAATATCACATAGAAATGTACAATTCAAAGTATTACAAATGTCGAAGAGACAAAGGGTGTTAAGGCAAACCCCATTCTCTGATAGATAAATTTTGCCTGGTTAGTATGGTGAGAAACAGGTTCTCTCAGGAAGTGAGGGGTCTCTGGCTTCTAATTAGAAAGTAACTTAAGCAAAGAGATATGTTCCTAGGAATTTACAATAGGTATGTTTTTTATCTAGACATAATTTTATCTGTGGAAACAAAATGCATTATAACAGTAAATCTGCATGAATAATAGGAAGCAAAACAATACCCAGCAATTTCTGGAGAACATAAAAAGTCTAAATAATTCAGATGAAATGTTGTCTCTGTCATTCTTGCTTATTTATTTATTTGCCACTTTATTTATTGGCATATGAGAAGATGTCCCACCTAGAATAGTGCTTCTCAACAGTATATATATATATATAGGAGGCAAGAATATAAAATGGGACAAAGACAGCCTTTTCAATAAATGGTGTTGGGAAAATTGGACAGCTACATGCAAAAAAATTAAGTTGGAGCATTGCCATACACAAAGATAAACTCAAAATGGATTAAAGACCTAAAGGTAAGACCAGAAACCATAAAAGCCTTAGAACAGAATATAGACAAAACACTCAATGACATACATTAAAGCAAGATCTTCAATGTCCCACTCTCTAGAATAACAGAAATAAAAACAAAAATAAACGTGTGGGACCTAATGAAACTTAAAAGCTTTTGTACAGCAAAAGGTGAGCAGACATCCCACAGAATGAAAGAAAATAATAGCAAATGAAACAACTGGCAAAGAATTAATTTCCAAAATACACAGGACTAGACAACTCAACACCAAGAAAACAGACACTCCTTGCAGTCCTACGGGACTCTCAAGAGCCTTCTCCAACACCACAGTTCAAAGGCATCAATTCTTCAGCACTCAGCTTTCTTTATGGTCCAGCTATTACATCCATACATGACTATTGGAAAAACCATAGCTTTGACTGTATAGATCTTTGTCAGCAAAGTGATATCTCTGTTTTCCAATATGCTGTCTAGGTTTCTCATAACTTTTCTTCCAAGGAAGAAAAAGTATACATAAGTAGTAAAAATAGGTGTCCATCAGATACTAAAATATCACATAGAAATGTACAATTCAAAGTATTACAAATGTCGAAGAGACAAAGGGTGTTAAGGCAAACCCCATTCTCTGATAGATAAATTTTGCCTGGTTAGTATGGTGAGAAACAGGTTCTCTCAGGAAGTGAGGGGTCTCTGGCTTCTAATTAGAAAGTAACTTAAGCAAAGAGATATGTTCCTAGGAATTTACAATAGGTATGTTTTTTATCTAGACATAATTTTATCTGTGGAAACAAAATGCATTATAACAGTAAATCTGCATGAATAATAGGAAGCAAAACAATACCCAGCAATTTCTGGAGAACATAAAAAGTCTAAATAATTCAGATGAAATGTTGTCTCTGTCATTCTTGCTTATTTATTTATTTGCCACTTTATTTATTGGCATATGAGAAGATGTCCCACCTAGAATAGTGCTTCTCAACAGTATATATATATATATAGGAGGCAAGAATATAAAATGGGACAAAGACAGCCTTTTCAATAAATGGTGTTGGGAAAATTGGACAGCTACATGCAAAAAAATTAAGTTGGAGCATTGCCATACACAAAGATAAACTCAAAATGGATTAAAGACCTAAAGGTAAGACCAGAAACCATAAAAGCCTTAGAACAGAATATAGACAAAACACTCAATGACATACATTAAAGCAAGATCTTCAATGTCCCACTCTCTAGAATAACAGAAATAAAAACAAAAATAAACGTGTGGGACCTAATGAAACTTAAAAGCTTTTGTACAGCAAAAGGTGAGCAGACATCCCACAGAATGAAAGAAAATAATAGCAAATGAAACAACTGGCAAAGAATTAATTTCCAAAATACACAGGCAGCTCAGACAACTCAACACCAAGAAAACAGACAACCCTATCGAAAAATGGGAAAAAAACCTAAAGAGACATCTCTCCAAGGAAGTCATACAGATGGCCAAGAAGCACATGAAAAGATGCTGAACATTGCTCATTATTAGAGAAATGCAAGAAATACAATGAGATATCACCTTACACCAGTTAGAATGGCCATCATCCAAAAATCTACAGATAATAAATGCTGGAGAGGGTGTGGAGAGAAGGGAACACTCCTGCATTGCTGGTGGGAGTGTAAATTGATACAACCACTATGAAAGACAGCATGGAGATTCCTTAAAAAACTAAGAATAGAAGCACCATATGACCCAGCAATCCCACTCTTAGGCATAAACCCTGATGAAATCCAAATTGAAAGAAACATCTGTACTCCAATGTTCATTGCAGCTCTCTATACAATAGCTAGAACATGGAAGCAACCTAGATGCCCATCAAGGAATGAATGGATAAAGAAACTATGGTGCATATATCCAGTGAAATATTTTTCCGCTGTAAAAAGAAATGTAGAAGAATCAGTCGTAATGAGGTGGATGAGTCTAGAACCTATTATTCAAAGTGAAGTAAGTCAAAACGGAAAGGACAAATGCAATATACTAACACATATATATGGAATCTAGTAGGATGGTACCAATAAATACATATACAGAACAGTAATGGAGAAACAAATGAAAAGAACAGACCTACAGACACTGTGGGGAAGGAAGAGTGAGTGAGGAGTTTGGAAAGAGTAACATGGAAACATACATTATCATTCATAAAAGATATAAACATTGTAAATGCACTGTGGAATGTAGGGATCTTTCATGGGGCCTAGGCAACAACCAGGAGGGGCACGATGGGAGGGGCTGAGTGGGGCACATATGGCAGGTATGCTTATGATGGAATGGGGATAATATAGAGCTGTAAACAACAAAACTATGTACAAGCAAAATAAATATTTTAGAAAAAGAACAAATGAAAATAATTATAGGTTGGGTTCTGAGTGATATAATTTGGTGTAAGTTCTGTTAAGCTAGTAAAGTCATTTATGAAAGAATTTCCTATGAGCAAGGCACCATGACTATCTCTAGCTCATGATGAATAAATGAAATAGTTTATCGCAACAGAAAAAAAGAATATATATATATATATATATACATATATATATATATATATATACACACACATACATACATATATATATTCACATTACCTGGTGAGCTGTCAATTGCAGAATGCAATGCATCTCTTTTCTTTTGCCTCTAAGTCATCATTTGTTTTACATCCATCTTTTTTCTTTGGCATGTGTGGGCCTCCCACCGCAGCGGGCCCTCTTGCTGCAGAGCACCAACCCTGGGTGCACGTGCTCCAAAGTGCTGGCCCACAACCAGACACACCGGCCCAGTGGCTCTGCGGCATACTGGATCCTCCAGGGCCAGGGATTGGACTGGTGCCCCCCACACTGCAAGGCAGATTCTCCACCCACTGGACCACTAGGGAAGCCCTCTGAATGCATTTCTTACCCCAAGAGTCTCTTTGGCTACTTCAACTAGAATATATTCTTGGAATAGAATCTATGCTCTGTTAGGATAGACTTCACACAGTTTTGATGAAGGCAACCCTAACACCACAGTTTGACAAAAATAGCCTTAGTCCATATAATTCTATTCCACATTTGTATTTTATCCACCATGCTGATCTAGATATAATCTTAGTATTATATCTAAGTTACAACATACATTTCACTTAACAGAAGGCTATATTTATGTTTTCTATCTGCTTTCCCATGACAGGTAAACTTAATTGTGTGATTGGTGTCTACAAACAAAACAATTTATTCATCAGATTTCAGAGTGCTAGCAAACCAAGAGCAAGATGAATGAATCAGTCATAAGCCTTACTATAGTTATTTTTTATATTCTCACAAAATAGAAGAAATCAAAAAAGATGCCAGAGAACAGAATTATTACAATATTATAAGATAATATTTACTCAGTTATTAATGTAGATATTATAACTCAGTGATGATAAAGAAAATGCAGACTAAATCCCAGGAATTGAAATTTTTATTCAAGTTTTGGTCTAGATGTTAAATGATTAAATTGAGTGTCTTGACAATTTCCATGAATTCAATGAAAAATTCTTAATATATCACCCATGCATGATAATATTGTTTTTAGAAGGTTATTTCCCATAGAAAATGCTATGCTAGTTCTGAGTAAAGCCAAGAAGGTCTCTGTCCAGATTAGCTGAGTTATTTCCACCATGAAACACTTCCCTGACTCTTCCCCCTCTCCACACACACAACATTCATAAGCAAAAACTGAACATTCTATCCTTGTGACCTCAAATATAAACTGAGAAGTACTCTGTGAAGTATCTGGGCAGAAAAGCCTTTCTGTGTTCCCCATTCCTTAATTATAAGAAATAGACTGTGTTCAGCCTCCATGACCTTCCCAAAGTTCCAATGAGCAGGTTCAAACAGTTGCTAACCTCAGAAGGAAGGAATGCAGAGAGAAGGGAGGAATGGTTAAGAAACAGTAGTACAGATTTGGGACAGGGTCTTGGTTCCACTCAAAGGATATGCATAATAATATCTCTAAGCTGTTCTACAGGTACTGAAACCCCAACCAAGTGGGAAAGCTAACTATGTACTGCCCACAAACAAGTAGACCCCAGATGGGTTGATGATGTTGACTCACTTTCCTTACCACCAAGTCAGAAAATAGCCTTAGTCCATATAATTCTATTCCACATTTGTATTTTATCCACCATGCTGATCTAGATATAATCTTAGTATTATATCTAAGTTACAACATACATTTCACTTAACAGAAGGCTATATTTATGTTTTCTATCTGCTTTCCCATGACAGGTAAACTTAATTGTGTGATTGGTGTCTACAAACAAAACAATTTATTCATCAGATTTCAGAGTGCTAGCAAACCAAGAGCAAGATGAATGAATCAGTCATAAGCCTTACTATAGTTATTTTTTATATTCTCACAAAATAGAAGAAATCAAAAAAGATGCCAGAGAACAGAATTATTACAATATTATAAGATAATATTTACTCAGTTATTAATGTAGATATTATAACTCAGTGATGATAAAGAAAATGCAGACTAAATCCCAGGAATTGAAATTTTTATTCAAGTTTTGGTCTAGATGTTAAATGATTAAATTGAGTGTCTTGACAATTTCCATGAATTCAATGAAAAATTCTTAATATATCACCCATGCATGATAATATTGTTTTTAGAAGGTTATTTCCCATAGAAAATGCTATGCTAGTTCTGAGTAAAGCCAAGAAGGTCTCTGTCCAGATTAGCTGAGTTATTTCCACCATGAAACACTTCCCTGACTCTTCCCCCTCTCCACACACACAACATTCATAAGCAAAAACTGAACATTCTATCCTTGTGACCTCAAATATAAACTGAGAAGTACTCTGTGAAGTATCTGGGCAGAAAAGCCTTTCTGTGTTCCCCATTCCTTAATTATAAGAAATAGACTGTGTTCAGCCTCCATGACCTTCCCAAAGTTCCAATGAGCAGGTTCAAACAGTTGCTAACCTCAGAAGGGAAGGAATGCAGAGAGAAGGGAGGAATGGTTAAGAAACAGTAGTACAGATTTGGGACAGGGTCTTGGTTCCACTCAAAGGATATGCATAATAATATCTCTAAGCTGTTCTACAGGTACTGAAACCCCAACCAAGTGGGGAAAGCTAACTATGTACTGCCCACAAACAAGTAGACCCCAGATGGGTTGATGATGTTGACTCACTTTCCTTACCACCAAGTCAGAAAAATATCCACAAGCCAATCACCTGCTCTTTGAGCCATTACTATAAAACTTCCTTACTACTCCCCCAGGCTGGGACACACAGTTTTAAGGTATTAGCCCACTGTGACCTCCTGTGCCTGGCAAAGCACTAAAGTTATTCTTTCTACTTCACCTAAAACTCTGTCTCTGAGATTTAATTCAGTATCAGTGTACAGAGGCTAGATTTAGCATCAAAACCTATTGCGTCAGAGTCTACCTGAAAACCTCGATTTGCTTCTGGTACTTCTTTATTTAAAAATCTGCACACTTAGGCTAGAGACTACCAGGCCTTTATATCATTATGTTGCATAGACACCATCTAGCACAGTTTCTGTACCAAATTAAACACTTAGTAAAGATTTGTTGATAGGAGTTGTGAGTAATAAAATATTTATGTGGATTTTATATTATTCTTTTTTACTACAGAGAGTAAAGAGCCCTGAATTTAATCCTGCTTGCATTGCTCATTTTATGTTTTGAGATTTTTACTTTGAATAAGCCATTTCATCATCTCCAATGACATGTGAAAACTATATATAAATTTTTGAGTTTTCGTCTCTCAAAATAAATTAATAGTAACTTAGTACAAGAGCTTTGATTTTACTTGTCCTTTTCTGAGAAAAACTTAAAACTAAATTTGTTTTGAATGTATGATTCAAAAACTACATATTAAATTATGTTTCTATATGCTACAAGGATAAACACTTATTTAACAAAATTGATATTTCCAAAAGGGTGAATGTTTCCTCTTTAGCTATGGGCCTCCTGTGCATGTTTGAGATAATCCAATGAAAATTTGCATTGATTAAATTACAAATTCCACATAAAAATGTCCCTTCCTTTCTTCAATGTTAGAATTTCAACTGTGAATCATTTGCATTTAAATATCCTTCTAGATTTGGCCCTCCAGTTTCTACCTCCATTTGGATAATCGCCAAGAAATAAAAATCTCAGCAAAACGTTGCATATATTGCTTACAATCCTGCTTAATTACTTTGAATTTGTACTTGAAAATTCAACACAAAAATAAAAACCTGGGACCCACAGAAATACAAATCATAGCAAATCATACTTAGGCCCAGTTTAGGATTTAGCATACATTTCACTTTGAATGATTAACTGCTTTTCTTGAATGAGGCACCTGCCTACATAACACACTGCATACAAAGACTGTAAGAGAATTCAGACTGTCAGTTTTGTGAAATTCACTCTCTGGGTCATTTCTTGCTGGCTCATATTTATTGGTCCATTTGTTCCAAATGAACTAAGTTTGTAATGAGACAGAAGGAAGTAGAACAAGATCTTCTTTTCGTCAGAACAAATGTGATTAGACTGGTTAGTTAAAAGATAGACTCATTTCAAAGTTATGACACTTGTGGCTCCATTTACATAAACTAGTCTCTTTTTGTACATCTACTTGAAACAGCATCCTTTGTACTTGTTCAGATAAAAGTTTAACTCTCACTGTGCCTTTCCAGATCCAATCAGAAATATATCTACAGCTTACTGAGAATCAATAATATTACCAATTGGCTGTTAAGGTAACTAGGCTCCATAATTTTTATTTTAGGAGAATGTTACTGAAACTTTGAAAGGACTTATTAAGTCCTTTGTAAAAAGGACTTATTAAACCTAATTTATAGATAACTACACTTACGGAGCATTTACATAAAACAAACCAGAGTCAGTTGCAAATATACTAAGCACTACACCTAAGTTAATTATTATAGTTAATCTATTTCTATTACTAACATTTCCTAACTAGAGACTTGCTATTAGGCTTTGTTTTCTCAGTCTGAGAAGTAAAGTAAATTGTTTAATAAACACTAATAGGCTTCACTGAGCTTTTCTTCCTTGTCTGAGTTTAGAGAATTCTTTTGCATGGGCTTGCTGCCCTTTCTCTTTCTGTCCGGTGCTCTTCCTCCCTTCTTTGGACTAATGTCTTGCTTTAAGGAACTTACTTCTTTCTCCTTCTAGAATCAACTTCCACATTCTAGCTGCACTGTACTATTTTATTCTGTCTGTGTCTTAAGTAGGGTTGTATGTCTTGAGGATTATTTAATAATCTCTCAGGGAAAATGGACATCAAGATGAAAAAAAAAAAACAGCTTTTTTGACTTTCCCCCATGCATTGAGACATATTTGTTCTTTCTGGTGCTTTTACTAAAAAATTTAAAATTCAATTTTATTTGCACTGAGCACATTTCAAGTGCTCAATAGCCACATGTACTAGTGGCCACCTTACTGGACAGTGCAGATATAGAATATTTCCATCATTTCAGAAAGTTTTGTGGGCCAACATTGTTTTAAATAATGTATATTTCTTTCATTTACAATCATTATATATTACTTTCATAATCAAAATAACAATGAAATTGTTTACACCATAGAAGAAGTTTCCTTGCTCTTAAAATAAGCTTACACTGAAAGAAATGCATATCATGATTTACTTTATCTAGACAATATGATAAATTACTAGTGATCTTCTATCCTGATGTTATCTAACTTTTAAAAAATGAAACACTTCTGTGAAATACCTCATTCCCACTATCTAAAATACTAAATTGTTCAGTTTGCCCTGATGTCTTTTACTTCAGATGTCCTTTACTTCAGAATATCATTGAGAACATCTGTTCAACCAGAAGTGGGAAAGAAAATTACTTACTTAGCAATTAATGTCTGGCTGCATTTCTTTTATATTTATATGCACTTGGGAATGGTCTATAGGTAGGGAAATTTTAAGAGTCATTACTGGATATTTTAGGAGTTGGTCATATATCACATCAGAGGCCGATAACAGAAGCCCATGGGCCAGGCTGCAGATGATCTATCGATCAATTGATCAATCAATCTATCCTCATTTATTTTGGTCTGCACAGATCTGGGCAGAGGTGATGTTTTAAAAATTATTTTTTTTAATAAAAAATCTAGAAAAGGGCTTCCCTGGTGGTCCAGTGGGTAAAGAGTCCGCCTTGCAGTGCAAGGGGTACTGGTTGGATCCCTGGCCTGGGAAGATCCCACTTGCTGAGGAATGGCTGGGCCAGTGTGTCCAATTATGAGCCAGCACTCAGAGCCAGTGTTCTGCAATGAGAGAGGCCACTGCGATGGGAGGTCCACATATGCCAAAGAATAAAGATGGATGAAAAATAAAATGATAAAAGAAATCTAAAAGATTTCTAAGAATATGAATTTTGCTTCTCTTAAGGTATCAGATCTGACAATATTGAATCTTTACTTTTTTTTCAGCACAGCTCAGTGGAGTCTAAGAAGCATTCTCTTCCTTCAGAAGAGGAATGCACATTGGGTCTTCTGACACATGCTAGCCATCAACACTCCCTACTGTCTACTCCAGGCTAGCCTGCTGGTATATTGATGACATTGACCCTATCTACACAGGCAACTGAATTTGAGTCTGCTCCCTGTTTGAAGAGAAATCAGCACATATTATGGGTTGGATGTGAAATTGCCCAAGAAAGTAAATGATTTGACACAACAGAAATCAGGCAGTAACAATCCTGTTCCATCTCAATTTGTATTAATCAATATTTCACCACCACTTTCTCTCAGTGTCTTGATGAGGTTCATCAGAGTGGTTCATCATCACTGTACTACATAGTCTATGCACATTAAAAAGGTACAAATTAAATTTTAATGCACAAAAAAAGTTATGAGTTAATTGTTAAAACTGTCCTTGACCATGTGACACACAAAAAAGAAATTTCCAAGCAATTTCCAAAATTTAATTTCCACTGATCTGTTTCTCATGCAACTATGTACTGGAAGATATTAATCAAAGATGTCATGCAATCTCATCAGGAACAATGTCTGTGGAACTATGTGAATCCTCTAAGACACATATGTGCCTATAAGATAGTGAGACAATATTTGTATATACTTGCTAGGATGCTTTCCAAAAACAGTTGTAAACACAGGCAGTTATTTTTTGCAATCTCTGTTGGTGAAACCTATTGAGTTCACTTAAGCAATTACTTTGCAAGACAACACTCATCTGTTTTCCTGTATACTTGTTATTGCAATTATTGTTTTAAGTCACTCTTACTCTTCTAAGGCTACATTTCCTTGGCATGCAATTCATTCTTCACTGCTGAAAACATATTAAGAAGCATGGAATCTGTTGCAGAAAACACGTGTGTGTACAAACAAGGAATATTTCTCCAAAGTAAACAATTTACAAAATTAAGTGAAAGTGTGTAGGACATTTGGATATTTCCAGTTCTATGTATTTTTGTTTCTTGGTAATTGAAAAGCCCAAGATGCTTTGTTTTATCAGTAATTTCTGTGCTCCTGTGGGTGTAATCTACATCAACCAGATCAATTTCAGATTAGGCTGAGTAAAGATACTTTATATATGAAACACTATCAGGGTTTGGGCAAATCCTTGGAAACTGAAAACCCAGTACTCTTGAGAAGATGATTTAACTAATAGTTTCAAGAGTATTTTTTAGTCATTTAATCGTTTTTACATTTCAGAGAAATTTCGAGTGAAACAAAGTGACCATTCTCATTTCAGAAATGGAAAGACGTATGCAATAGAAGTTTCAATTTCGTTCGAAAGGCTCTGCTGCCCTCCCTAAAAATGATCAAGCGAATGAGGGATGGACTCAAAACTGCGAGAAAAAACGGTTCTAAATTAAGAGTTTCTGGGAGAAATACTGAGGAATTTGCGCATCTTTGCTGACTGACCACCAGCCTGTTTTGCTGTTGATGCTCTAACTCAGTCTGGCTGGCTGCAGCCAATTAGCAGAGCCCTGGCAGGAAGGAGACCGGTGAGAGGATTCTAAAGGCACGCTCGCACCCTGGCATGAGTAACATAGGTCCTGATCAAAGAGGGAAGGAACTACAAGTCAGCTAACAGGAGAGATCAAGATATAGGAGTTTTGTGACCGGTTGTCTTCCTCTTTCTATTCTAGCTTTTGCCCTGAGCAGAAGCGCAAACTACCCTTGCGGCTTTTAATCAGATGTCATGCAATCTCATCAGGAACAATGTCTGTGGAACTATGTGAATCCTCTAAGACACATATGTGCCTATAAGATAGTGAGACAATATTTGTATATACTTGCTAGGATGCTTTCCAAAAACAGTTGTAAACACAGGCAGTTATTTTTTGCAATCTCTGTTGGTGAAACCTATTGAGTTCACTTAAGCAATTACTTTGCAAGACAACACTCATCTGTTTTCCTGTATACTTGTTATTGCAATTATTGTTTTAAGTCACTCTTACTCTTCTAAGGCTACATTTCCTTGGCATGCAATTCATTCTTCACTGCTGAAAACATATTAAGAAGCATGGAATCTGTTGCCGAAAACAAGTGTGTGTACCCACAAGGAATATTTCTCCAAAGTAAACAATTTACAAAATTAAGTGAAAGTGTGTAGGACATTTGGATATTTCCAGTTCTATGTATTTTTGTTTCTTGGTAATTGAAAAGCCCAAGATGCTTTGTTTTATCAGTAATTTCTGTGCTCCTGTGGGTGTAATCTACATCAACCAGATCAATTTCAGATTAGGCTGAGTAAAGATACTTTATATATGAAACACTATCAGGGTTTGGGCAAATCCTTGGAAACTGAAAACCCAGTACTCTTGAGAAGATGATTTAACTAATAGTTTCAAGAGTATTTTTTAGTCATTTAATCGTTTTTACATTTCAGAGAAATTTCGAGTGAAACAAAGTGACCATTCTCATTTCAGAAATGGAAAGACGTATGCAATAGAAGTTTCAATTTCGTTCGAAAGGCTCTGCTGCCCTCCCTAAAAATGATCAAGCGAATGAGGGATGGACTCAAAACTGCGAGAAAAAACGGTTCTAAATTAAGAGTTTCTGGGAGAAATACTGAGGAATTTGCGCATCTTTGCTGACTGACCACCAGCCTGTTTTGCTGTTGATGCTCTAACTCAGTCTGGCTGGCTGCAGCCAATTAGCAGAGCCCTGGCAGGAAGGAGACCGGTGAGAGGATTCTAAAGGCACGCTCGCACCCTGGCATGAGTAACATAGGTCCTGATCAAAGAGGGAAGGAACTACAAGTCAGCTAACAGGAGAGATCAAGATATAGGAGTTTTTGTGACCGGTTGTCTTCCTCTTTCTATTCTAGCTTTTGCCCTGAGCAGAAGCGCAAACTACCCTGCTGCGGCTTTTGAATCTAAATGAGCATTATTTAACTCTTAAACCGTCAACCTACGCCTGGTCAGGAAATTGCTTCTCCTGGGTAGGGAAGATCTGAACTCGCATTGTCTTCCCTTTGGAGCGCAGCAATCTCCCCGATTTACACCAGCGCCCTGCGTTCCAGCCCTAGCTGAGGGCTGGTGCTCCACGAGCAATCGTGAGGCGGTTTTCCGCGATCCTGCGTGGGATCGAAATCCCCATCTGCGACTTCTGTTGGAGTTGTGGTATTTTCCCAGCTCCGCCACGTCGCTGGGCTTCTGCCTCCCAGGTCTGCCTGGAACCCGCTGCAGGTCTTCTCTCGCCCGCGTAGCCCGCGTCTGGACCTGCCTTCGCGCTCATCCTGGCCTTTCCCGGGCAGATGTGCTGAGCCCGGCCAGAGTCCCGGGATGTGTCCTGGCCGGGCCATCTCTCTCGGAACGGGAGGAGCAGAGAACACGTGAGGGATTCGCATAAGAGTGAGGAGGTAGGACTGGTGTGAACGCCCAGAGTATCAAATTTGGGGTGACTGGCGGTGATCAGGGAAGAAGAAACGTGGTTGCAGGCGGCGGTGGGGACTCACGAGGGGGCTCGCTGCCCTACAGGGCGATACACCTGTACTCTGTCTCCTGCTCCATCACACAGAGAATTCCCGTCCAGCATTCTCCAATGCGAAACCCTCATCCTCCGCTCTCCACCCCTGCTTGTTTTTCTTCGAGGAGGAGCTCGCCTGCCACCTCCGGAGCCTCGCGTCCCCACCCGCTCCTTGCCGCGCTGAGCCAGGCGGTGCGGTGCCCGCGCGCGGGGCCGCGGAAGTGGGCGGCGGATCTCCGCGGCGCCACCCTACCCGCGGCTCCGACTGTCAAGCGGGCGCAGTGCTCTCCGCGGCGCGCAGCTGCCCTGCCCTGCACCGTCGGAGCGGACTGGACGCGGCCTTCCTCTGGGAATCGCCCAGTGCACTCTCTGGATTAGCGGGCAGATCATCAGACTGACGGGCGGCCACACGTCTGGCTCCCAGCCCTCAACAGAGCGGTCAGTACTACGTGTAAGTCTTAACTCAGATTCATCTTCTGGGAATGAGAATACTCCAAAAGAAGCTTTCGGGTCCTTTGAACGGGGTGAGGAAGGTCCTCACGAGTGTAGGGGATTTTTTTTTTCTTCCTTTTAGGCAGAAGGTGTGCATTATGGGTGATACAATCCCTGTGTTCTACTTTCATTAGAATATTCCTTACCTATGGGAGTTTCTTGACTCTTTGATTCTTAGAGAGATGTGATTATCTTCCCAGAACAGCAGGCTCCTGCCGCTTTAAAAACCAAACACCTGTTTAGGTGGGAAGATCATACTGCATGATCCTAAGCTGTTCAATAATGGACACATTTATGTAAGCTTTCACTGGTTCTCCACCCTAAGGGCTCACCCTCTGGTAGGATTATATGGACAAAAAAGGAGACAAAAAGAAAAGCTTTAAGGCTTTTGGTAATTGGGACCCATCATGTAAACTAAATGACATGAAATGCACAGTAGTGGTTTCAAAGCTCAGAGGATCAAAAACACAGAAAAGGGACATTCTCAATTATCTTGGTGGATGTTTTCAGCTTTCTGCTTATCAGGCAAACAGTCATGTCTTACATGGAGCATTCTTGGATGTCACAGCCCTTCTCTAAGGACTAGTAAGTGTAAGGCATGTGGCATATTATCTGTGATTTTTCCTTAAGGAAAATTCTTGGATGGTTTTGTCGCTGATGATTGTGGAAAGAAATACTGTTGAAAAAAAAATTATAATATTGAGTCAAAACTTAAATTATTTTCCTACTTAATAATTTGAAATTCTTTGAATCTCTGGTGGGGTGGGGGGATCCTAAAGCCATCTTCCTACTCTACAAAGAAATAGTTCTAAAGCAGAATCTCCTAAGATTCACTTGTTCAAGGAAACAGTACTTCTCACAGCTCTCCTTTTTTTTAACCTGACTTCATGGAAAGGGTTTTTCCACCTTTCTACTCATCTTTCAATTTTTTGTGCTTTTGTGGGTTTTTACTCTGGCAACTCGCTTGTGTACTCTCACATCCTCTTCCACTTTTCTCGAAGTGTAATCATCAAATGATGCATCCTCTGAGACCTCACTGAATGCCAATAATGTGATTGAAAAAATCAATTACAATTCATAGGCTAAACCTTAGAAATCAATCACTATTCCTGTATAGAATATTTAAAGAAAGGAAAGAAAAGAATGATATTGAATATAAAAATCAAAATAAATTAATAAATCAGGTATGCTCCTAATAACCTTCTATCTCAGGCTTGCTCTCAATTTAGTTTGCTGCAAATCTCAAACTTAGACATTTTGGAGTCTGTTAATGATTTGTCAAGATTGACTAATTGTGCTCTGTAAAGTCTCTTTCTTACTCTAAGGGATATAGAAGGGTCCATCAAATAAAACAGTCCAAAAATGGAGTAATTAGTTTCCACTTTCCCTAATCACGAATGAATGGAAACAAGTGCAAAAAGGAGTTTGCTCCTTGAAACATTCTGTTTGAAATGTATGCAGAGGGAACTAGATCATATCAGTAAAACAAATGCATGAATACATGAAAATCTCTATCTCAGTGATAAGCAACTATTAGGGTGTGTGTGTGTGTGAAGCCCTTGGAGAGAGAAACTTTCCTTATGGTGTATACTGAACAATAAATTTTAATATTCTAATCAGGGATTGTATCTTGGAACAACTTCCCTGTAGAGGTGGTTACCCGATTAAGAACAAGAAAATAAGCTGAGAGATCCTAGGCAGGCAATTATCTTCAGTAAAGGAAAGGATCAAAATTGTTGTTTTCTATTTTTCTGGCCTCAATTATTCAGTAAAATTGTGTTTGCCTTTAGCTTCATATTTGTTAAGATTTAGACAATAGATAGAAACAGTCCAGGCTGTGTCCTGAAAGAGATTGCTACGGCAGTAAAGCTGAAAGAAAACAACTATGATGTGTCATATGCTCCTTGCAGCATTGGAAGTAAGCATAGGTTGTTGGAATAACTGAACAGGGCAGGCAGAGAGGCATGAGAAAGGCCAATGTGTTACTGGAGTTAGGAGTAGTTCAGTATGACAGAAGCATCAGATACATCCTAAAATGTCAGGAGAGATGAAGGCAGGATTGAGTTCAAGGAAAGTGCTGAATATCATTCAGTGGAGATGTGATCTTCTCATATATGTCAGTGGTATCAATCTGTGCATGCAACACCTGCAGTGGGAGAGCAATTTAGCAAAAGAATACATGTATAGGCACCTCAGCATTTCATGCAAAACAGAACCCATTCAGGATTGCAAAAGAGAAGGAATTCAGTGTTGAAAATTGGTCATACAAGTGATGAGGACCAAGCAGAGGATGTTGAGGCCACCCAGGGTTAGCAAGAACAAAGAATGATTACTACCTCCAGTTAGAGGGACACAGGGAGAAAATGGTGTGATGGAAGCCAGGGACCATGTGCCTCCACCGGAAACAAAATCACCTCAGGCCATTGCTGTGGGATCCAGCTACTTTAGGGATGAGTGGACAGGTACTTTGGACCCCAGGCAAAATAAAACCAATCCATTTGTGATATTCCTTTCACCCCTGAGTTTTCCTTGTTCTATATTTGTTTTTGTTTTTTTTAAATTGTAGATTCTTGAACTAGTTGATGAAAATGGGCCCATTAAGTGCAGAGGCTGATGAGAACCAGACTGTCGAAGAAATGAAAGTGAAGCATTTTGGTCCAGGGTACATTACTCCTACAGGGGAGCTGGCCTCTGACTCTGAGCCAGAGCTTATAGACAGCACCAAGTTGATTGAGGTACAGATCATCCTTATATTGGCCTATTGCTCCATCATCTTGCTTGGGGTGATTGGCAATTCCTTGGTGATCCATGTGGTGATCAAATTCAAGAGCATGAGAACAGTAACCAACTTCTTTATTGCCAATCTGGCTGTGGCGGATCTTCTGGTGAACACGCTGTGCTTGCCATTTACACTCACCTACACCTTAATGGGGGAATGGAAAATGGGTCCTGTCCTGTGCCACTTGGTACCCTATGCCCAGGGCCTGGCTAAAGCTGAAAGAAAACAACTATGATGTGTCATATGCTCCTTGCAGCATTGGAAGTAAGCATAGGTTGTTGGAATAACTGAACAGGGCAGGCAGAGAGGCATGAGAAAGGCCAATGTGTTACTGGAGTTAGGAGTAGTTCAGTATGACAGAAGCATCAGATACATCCTAAAATGTCAGGAGAGATGAAGGCAGGATTGAGTTCAAGGAAAGTGCTGAATATCATTCAGTGGAGATGTGATCTTCTCATATATGTCAGTGGTATCAATCTGTGCATGCAACACCTGCAGTGGGAGAGCAATTTAGCAAAAGAATACATGTATAGGCACCTCAGCATTTCATGCAAAACAGAACCCATTCAGGATTGCAAAAGAGAAGGAATTCAGTGTTGAAAATTGGTCATACAAGTGATGAGGACCAAGCAGAGGATGTTGAGGCCACCCAGGGTTAGCAAGAACAAAGAATGATTACTACCTCCAGTTAGAGGGACACAGGGAGAAAATGGTGTGATGGAAGCCAGGGACCATGTGCCTCCACCGGAAACAAAATCACCTCAGGCCATTGCTGTGGGATCCAGCTACTTTAGGGATGAGTGGACAGGTACTTTGGACCCCAGGCAAAATAAAACCAATCCATTTGTGATATTCCTTTCACCCCTGAGTTTTCCTTGTTCTATATTTGTTTTTGTTTTTTTTAAATTGTAGATTCTTGAACTAGTTGATGAAAATGGGCCCATTAAGTGCAGAGGCTGATGAGAACCAGACTGTCGAAGAAATGAAAGTGAAGCATTTTGGTCCAGGGTACATTACTCCTACAGGGGAGCTGGCCTCTGACTCTGAGCCAGAGCTTATAGACAGCACCAAGTTGATTGAGGTACAGATCATCCTTATATTGGCCTATTGCTCCATCATCTTGCTTGGGGTGATTGGCAATTCCTTGGTGATCCATGTGGTGATCAAATTCAAGAGCATGAGAACAGTAACCAACTTC
Source organism: Tragulus kanchil (assembly GCA_022376925.1). NCBI lineage: Eukaryota > Metazoa > Chordata > Mammalia > Artiodactyla > Tragulidae > Tragulus > Tragulus kanchil. Next base: position 48,716,520 of record JAIOJX010000025.1, read on the forward strand.
TTTATTGCCAATCTGGCTGTGGCGGATCTTCTGGTGAACACGCTGTGCTTGCCATTTACACTCACCTACACCTTAATGGGGGAATGGAAAATGGGTCCTGTCCTGTGCCACTTGGTACCCTATGCCCAGGGCCTGGCAGTACAAGTCTCCACCATCACCTTGACAGTGATTGCCCTGGACCGGCATCGCTGCATTGTCTACCACCTCGAGAGCAAGATTTCCAAGCAAATCAGCTTCTTGATTATTGGCTTGGCTTGGGGTGTCAGTGCCCTGCTAGCAAGCCCTCTGGCCATTTTCCGGGAGTATTCACTGATTGAGATTATTCCTGACTTTGAGATTGTGGCCTGCACTGAGAAGTGGCCAGGAGAAGAGAAGAGCATCTATGGCACTATCTACAGTCTTTCCTCGTTATTAATCCTGTACGTTTTGCCTCTGGGCATCATCTCTTTTTCCTACACTCGTATCTGGAGTAAACTTAGGAACCATGTCAGCCCCGGAGCTGCTAATGACCACTACCATCAGCGGAGGCAAAAAACCACCAAAATGCTGGTGTGTGTGGTGGTGGTGTTTGCAGTCAGCTGGTTGCCCCTCCATGCCTTCCAACTTGCTGTTGACATTGACAACCAAGTCTTGGACCTGAAGGAATACAAACTCATCTTCACTGTGTTCCACATCATTGCCATGTGCTCCACCTTTGCCAACCCTCTTCTCTATGGCTGGATGAACAGCAACTACAGAAAGGCTTTCCTTTCCGTGTTCCACTGTGAACAGAGGTTGGATGCCATTCATTCTGAGGTGTCTGTGGCATTCAAGGCTAAAAATAACCTGGCAGTCACAAAAAATAATGATCCAAATGATTCTTTCACAGAGGCTACCAATGTCTAAGACAACGGACTAAGACAAATGAAAATGTATGGATGAATTTTGACCAGAGCTGCAAACCTGGTTGAGGAGAGCATGCAGGTGTATCTATTTCCTACGCCAAGGAAGCATCTGAATGGAAGCACCTGTGGTGTAATTCATGGAGACCAGATTGAGAGGGTCTGGTAAAAACACTCAAATTCAAAGACAGGGGCAACAAAACAGTTTACTTATGGTTGCTTGCATGGAAGGTTGAATTAAGAGCAAAAGCAGAGAGAAACGGTTTTGAATGTTTCCAAGAGTGAAAGAAACATGAACAAGGAATTGACGTTATCAGCATTGCCGAAAGATGGTGGATGAAATAGTTGACTTTCAAATGACATTAGGGCATAGGTTGGGGATGACATATAATTCACTGCTCTCCCCTCATTTAATGAAAATGTTACCAACACCAATTTCGCTACCATAGACTTTTCTCTATTGTTTATTGCCTTTTCATTATTCTTCCTATGGACTAAAATCATCAGAGAATGCTGCAGGTAATATTAACAACCATTTGAATGACTTCAAGGAAATAAACTGGAAATTTTCTGTGTAATTAATGTTTTGGCAAATAATGGGAGAAATCTTTACCACTCGGCTAGTCAGTTGTTTTTTAAAGCCAAATGTGCAAATAACACAGTTTCTTCAACTTAGAATGAAAGGCTGAAATCTCAGTGAACTATGAACTGTAATTCAACTTCTCATTACAAGTCGTCTCTGCTTTATGTAGTTACTATTTGGATAACAAATAAGCATGCCACACATTTAATCATTGCTCATTGTTACAACTTTTTGAATACATATTAGTTCTATGTTGGAGCTGAGCTTGTCTTCACTGAAAGTTAAATCACATTAGGAAATAGTTCCGAGGCATTTTGTAACATTTTGTGCTTATTTGTAAGCAGTTTTTGCACAGGTCCATACATCTAATGTGTTCACTATAGTGTTATTATTTTTTAAAATGTCATACTACATGGACCAATTCATGATTTATAAAACAGTATAGTTTCATAAAAATGGAACCCATCTGGTAAGAACTACTCAAAATATTATATTTATTCTACTTGGGAAATGTACAATTTGGACAAATTTCAGCATAAATTATCCTTCTTTCAAAATAATTAGTTATATTTTTGGATAATTTAGGAATATATGCATAATACAATAAATAGTGGACCATAGATGCTATAGTATTTTAATAGTTTTCTGAATGCAAATTTCATTGTTCAACCAAGGATACTTAAAAATATTATATTTATGCAAAGTAAGATGTTAAAATAACTGTATTTTGGATGCTGTTATTGAAGTTTCATTGTAATCATATGTTTATAAGTATGACTGAATTTATTTCCTTAAATTTTAAGTAAATTTAGTATGACTGTTGCATTTAGCTATAAACATTAACTTTGCAAATGGGAGACATTTATTTTATAAATACTTTTAAAATTCATCCTATGGCTCAATTATTTTCATGCTAGAAATAAATGACTGATCTTGAAGTGGCCTGCACTTTTGGAACACTGAAAAAAAGTGGACTGTGCTTTTGAAATACTGAAAAAGAATGAAAACAATGGAAGTTAGGGTAAGTGTAAGACTGAATAAGAAATTGACAATGTATATCTATAATATATATTTGAAGAATTCATTTTTCTTTTGGATCTGGCATAACTGTCTAAGAAGCTTTTTGTCTTTTAAACAGCAGTGATTTGCCTAAGATATCTGCTTAGTTGCTTCAGTCATGTCTGACTCTTCGTAACCCTCTGTGGCCCTCTAGGCTCTTTTGTCTATGGGTTTCTCCAGGCAAGAACACTGGAGTGGGTTGCCACGTCCTCCTTCAGATCTTTCCAACCCAGGAATCGAATCCAGGTCTCCCTCATGGCGGGTGCATTCTTTATCATCTGAGTCACCAGGGAACCCTCGCTTAAGATGCTATATAGATAATTGTGGTTAGAGACTTTTTTTCCTCTTGGAGAATTGTTACACTGTAGGAAATGGGTGTGCTCCTGTGTCACCTGCTGTCATACTAAATTATTAGAATACAACTAATATATGTGATGCAATGAATTAACAATAAGATGCCTTTTATGTAGTGATTTTATCTGTTGAAATAAAAATAATTTGGAAAACTAGAGAAATGAGTGTTATTTTGTGTCAGCATTCCTGTCCAACATGAGATAGTCAGTCTTTCACACCCTAAACAAAGGGAAATAGTAGCAGGCCCTATGGTGCTGGCCAGAACATGCCACTTAGATGCACCCCCACCCCCCGCTTCCACTTCATCTTCCTCTATTGCCTGCCCTAGTCGTGATAGTGCTGTCTATGTGGTTCCCCCAGATGTCAGCATTTTGGATTATCTCTTGTCTGTTCTCTTTATCACACATGTCCAACAGTTCTCACGTTTTGTGTTAATTCCTAGATGTTTCTTAAATCGTTTCACTTTTCTCCATCTCTGTGCTCCCCACCACACTTTAGGTGATTATCTCCCCAAATCCCCATCTCTCTCATCTGGCTTAATGTAGCAACTTCTTAATTGTTCTTTCTGCATCTAATTGTCTTCCCTTTCAATCCAACTTTTACCCATAAGCCAAATGATTTTTTTCAAAAACTTAAATAATATCAAATCACTTTTCTCCTCATCACTCTTACTCCAAAGTATGTCTATGACATGAACAGCTGTATGGGACCTAGCTGTATCTATATGTTCTACCCCTTGTAAATTGTCTCTTTTTCCAATCTTTGTTGCATACGGAGCATATGAAGGCAGGGGTGCAACATTATTTTAATCATTGTGAAATCACAGGTATTTTCTGTTCCTGGCACCAAGTTAGTGCTCAGTAAATGTCCATTAAGGAAATTGAATTGATAAGTCAAGTAAATATAAAAGCAGATTTGGACATACATCCACAAGGATGTAAATGATAGGCTACATGACAGAAAATCCTTTTTACCACCAAAACCAATAAAAATGCATATTTGTTCAAGATCGGTCTTATTTTTTTGGCCGGTCATTAAGGTTAGACACTTGCACAGGTAAGAAGAGTTCTAGAGATAGACTACACTTATGGCTGACTCAAAATTATCTAGAACATTGTAAAAAGGAAGCATATAACGGGCCACAAAGTCTATTTATCAGGATTCAGATAGCTAGGGAGAAGCAATCAGATACTTCCAGCAAAAAGTCAGGAAACTAAAATACAGAAAACTAATATTGTGCCAAGCCATTGGAGGAACTGAAAAAGTAAATGTTAGGAAAAGCTTCCACTGGCACTGAGGAAACAAGGAGGTTCAAAATTGCAGGAAACTACAGGTAATACCACAGCAGCAGTGTGGACAACACACAGGAAAAAGCACAGACTTTTTTCTGAAAATATTATTGCCTCCTGCTAAAGCCACTCTCTTTCCCATCTCTTCTATAAGACTCAATTTTCTCTTCTGCTTTTCAGAATTCATGTGAGTATCTCTTATTTGCGAAATAACTCAAAACTTGTTTGCAAGTATTTGGGAAAATGTTGTTCTTAGGTTTCTAGCTCCTAAGATACAGGGGAGAGCTTTATAATGCTTAATTGCTTTACAGCAATCTTACTGTCTTAAGAATTGCCCAAATGGTGCAATTCCTAGTTTCAGCCACATTTTCTCCTCCTTTGTATTGGGTTCTTCAGAGTTGCAGTGATGCGAGTCAACTGTATCTTTTTTCTCTTAACTTCTCTCTAAAACTGACCTATTAGAACAGGTCAACTAAGGAGTAAACTATAAAACCATTAATTTCCTCTGGGAAACTGATTGGAAAGGAGGAAGAAAGAATTATACCAAAGCTCTGAAAACAGTTGAGTGAGCAAGAATATAATGTTTCATGGAGAAAGTAATCTTTAAAATTTTCAAGCTCATGAAATCATGTATTAAATTACAGGGTAACAAAAGATAAAATGTTTACTTTTCCTTAAGGAAAGAAAAGACCATAAGGAAACAAAAACTAGTGGAGAATGAAAATATATTCATGGTGTCTTATGACATTAACCAAAGGTAGGAATTTTATTTAACAAAAGATTGCTAAAGGTTGATTTGTGCAGATTTATAAAAGACATGTGTCTGTTAGACCACTCACTTTTCTCTGCCTCAGGGACGCTGGTCAGATGTCCATTGACTTTACAAGATTTCCTGTGTATGAAAGACTGTGAGTTATAACAATTCATATGTTACCTGTAACTCCAACTTTTTCTTGTTAATTTGTGAATGTGTAAGAGAATGGAAATAAATAGAAATGACTAATCCTGAATCTACTCTTCTTTACCAATTTTCAACATAAAAAATTGCTTGCAAAACATATCTGATCATGCTACAGGCGTGAGTTGTCACATTAAAATTTTAAAGTGCTGTATTTTCTTCAAAAGAAAAAGCAACTGGATATTTTAGATTTGTGTATGGCCTTGTCATAGGAAAGTAACATACACTGTAAAAAAATAGGTACATGTATGTGTACAAATACATATATTTAATTACAAACAAAGTCACCTTGATATACACTATTATCCAGTGCTGTACATTGCCTGAGAATAATCCATCCAACCATCTAATGGTGGTTATTAACCTTTTTTCATATGACATATTATTCCCACTGAGGCCCTGCAGTTGTATTTGCCAATGGGTTATGGGTGGGACAGGATGAGGAGATTGAGGAAATGCATTCTGGAATGTGAACAAAATGAATTTCAAAATAAATTTGAAAGTGATAATGCGTTTACAGCAATCTTACTGTCTTAAGAATTGCCCAAATGGTGCAATTCCTAGTTTCAGCCACATTTTCTCCTCCTTTGTATTGGGTTCTTCAGAGTTGCAGTGATGCGAGTTAACTGTATCTTTTTTCTCTTAACTACTCTCTAAAACTGACCTATTAGAACAGGTCAACTAAGGAGTAAACTATAAAACCATTAATTTCCTCTGGGAAACTGATTGGAAAGGAGGAAGAAAGAATTATACCAAAGCTCTGAAAACAGTTGAGTGAGCAAGAATATAATGTTTCATGGAGAAAGTAATCTTTAAAATTTTCAAGCTCATGAAATCATGTATTAAATTACAGGGTAACAAAAGATAAAATGTTTACTTTTCCTTAAGGAAAGAAAAGACCATAAGGAAACAAAAACTAGTGGAGAATGAAAATATATTCATGGTGTCTTATGACATTAACCAAAGGTAGGAATTTTATTTAACAAAAGATTGCTAAAGGTTGATTTGTGCAGATTTATAAAAGACATGTGTCTGTTAGACCACTCACTTTTCTCTGCCTCGGTACGCTGGTCAGATGTCCATTGACTTTACAAGATTTCCTGTGTATGAAAGACTGTGAGTTATAACAATTCATATGTTACCTGTAACTCCAACTTTTTCTTGTTAATTTGTGAATGTGTAAGAGAATGGAAATAAATAGAAATGACTAATCCTGAATCTACTCTTCTTTACCAATTTTCAACATAAAAAATTGCTTGCAAAACATATCTGATCATGCTACAGGCGTGAGTTGTCACATTAAAATTTTAAAGTGCTGTATTTTCTTCAAAAGAAAAAGCAACTGGATATTTTAGATTTGTGTATGGCCTTGTCATAGGAAAGTAACATACACTGTAAAAACATAGGTACATGTATGTGTACAAATACATATATTTAATTACAAACAAAGTCACCTTGATATACACTATTATCCAGTGCTGTACATTGCCTGAGAATAATCCATCCAACCATCTAATGGTGGTTATTAACCTTTTTTCATATGACATATTATTCCCACTGAGGCCCTGCAGTTGTATTTGCCAATGGGTTATGGGTGGGACAGGATGAGGAGATTGAGGAAATGCATTCTGGAATGTGAACAAAAATAATTTGAATATTAGCTGTTTTGCATATATTTGCATAAAAGCTCTATGTACAGTGTTATCAACCAGTTGATAATCAAAGATGACACATATGAAACTGGTGTTTATTATTTTGATCAACACATTTTAAGTGTCATTTATTAGGATAGAATAAACTACAGTCAGCCACTAAGGACATATAAATTTATTATGCAATTATGCCTGTTCTCTGATAGAAGCCTATCAGAGTCTTATTTTGAGAATGCAATTGAAGGAGAGGGAAAAGTGAATTCAACTAATATACTTAGAGTCAGGACTGCTGAGTACACTATGTATATTAAGTTGGAGCCAAATAGCATCAGTCAAAATAGATATGTGATAATATCTGGATCCCATCAGACTTGATCATATTGACAGATGCAACAAGAGGTTTTAGGGGAACAGAGATAATGTAATTTTAGATTCACTGAAGTAATAATGTGTTTGACACTGAAGGATTTCTTCTGCCTTCTTGTTTCAGGAAAAATAGTTTCCTGGAAGTAAAAGCTTCCTACTTACTACTATAAGGACAATTCCATATTTATGTTTTCTCCTGTTGTCTTCCTCTCCAATTCTGCTCTGTACTGACAGAGATCAGCTGGAAGGACAAGTGAGGTAAGCCCGGTTCCAAGGAGCATGTTATATAGTCTAAAATGCAAGGAAGAACAGTGGGTGAATCTTCACAAGAAAGTCTTAAAACTGGAGAACCCAGAGCAATAGCCAAGTTCAAGGAGTCATCTTAAAGAAGTCATGGAACTAAGTGTCACTATCTGGGCAAGGCCTGTACCAAACCAGGAAACAGAACAGTGAGAAGAGAGGGAAGCAGACAGGAGCCAAGAAATAGCTGCTCTACCGTGGAGAGCAAAGCTAAGTGAGGGGTCCTGGATCTAGTGCTGTACATTGCCTGAGAATAATCCATCCAACCATCTAATGGTGGTTATTAACCTTTTTTCATATGACATATTATTCCCACTGAGGCCCTGCAGTTGTATTTGCCAATGGGTTATGGGTGGGACAGGATGAGGAGATTGAGGAAATGCATTCTGGAATGTGAACAAAAATAATTTGAATATTAGCTGTTTTGCATATATTTGCATAAAAGCTCTATGTACGGTGTTATCAACCAGTTGATAATCAAAGATGACACATATGAAACTGGTGTTTATTATTTTGATCAACACATTTTAAGTGTCATTTATTAGGATAGAATAAACTACAGTCAGCCACTAAGGACATATAAATTTATTATGCAATTATGCCTGTTCTCTGATAGAAGCCTATCAGAGTCTTATTTTGAGAATGCAATTGAAGGAGAGGGAAAAGTGAATTCAACTAATATACTTAGAGTCAGGACTGCTGAGTACACTATGTATATTAAGTTGGAGCCAAATAGCATCAGTCAAAATAGATATGTGATAATATCTGGATCCCATCAGACTTGATCATATTGACAGATGCAACAAGAGGTTTTAGGGGAACAGAGATAATGTAATTTTAGATTCACTGAAGTAATAATGTGTTTGACACTGAAGGATTTCTTCTGCCTTCTTGTTTCAGGAAAAATAGTTTCCTGGAAGTAAAAGCTTCCTACTTACTACTATAAGGACAATTCCATATTTATGTTTTCTCCTGTTGTCTTCCTCTCCAATTCTGCTCTGTACTGACAGAGATCAGCTGGAAGGACAAGTGAGGTAAGCCCGGTTCCAAGGAGCATGTTATATAGTCTAAAATGCAAGGAAGAACAGTGGGTGAATCTTCACAAGAAAGTCTTAAAACTGGAGAACCCAGAGCAATAGCCAAGTTCAAGGAGTCATCTTAAAGAAGTCATGGAACTAAGTGTCACTATCTGGGCAAGGCCTGTACCAAACCAGGAAACAGAACAGTGAGAAGAGAGGGAAGCAGACAGGAGCCAAGAAATAGCTGCTCTACTGTGGAGAGCAAAGCTAAGTGAGGGGTCCTGGATCTAGGTAGAAAATCTTAGATAATCATCTAATTATGTAAACTGTGGACACTCATGACAGCTACAGTCACTTCTTTTAGTTAAAATTGTCTACAGGCTCATAAATTTCTAGGAGACATTATTTTAATTGAATTGTGGATTTTAAAAAAAAATTTATTTATTTATCTTTTGGAGGGTGGGGTGGGGAAGGAGGGGGATGGGCGGGCCACTTCCACCGGTCTTTCATTTCTCCATTTTCATCAGTCTTTGTTCTTTGGTTCCTGTGGGCCTCCCATTGCGGTGGCCACTGTTGTTGCAGAGCACCAGCTCTGGGCGCACGTGCGCCATAGCTCCGGCTGGGTAATTGGACACATTGGTCCAGCCGCTCCGCAGCACATGGGATCTTTCCAGGCCAGGAATCTAACCCGCGCCCCTTGCGCTGCAAGGCGGTGTCTTTACCCACTGGACCACCAGGGGAAGCCCTGACCTGTGGATTTTTTAGCCTTCTAGTTCATTCATTCAGCACATAATAAGCTTATTGAGACTAAAAACAATAACTTCTCATCTTAATTGCTTCCTGCTTTTCAAAAAGAATGCTCTCTGTGAAGAGAGGGAGATATGAAAGGGGAAGAGCACATAAAACATTCTAAGCCAGAACCCGCCGCCACGAGGAGCAGCCGGAACCCACCGCCGCGATGAGCCGTGGCGAAGGTAAGTTCAGCCACTCCAACTGGAGGGCTTGCAGAACTGAGAGGGGAAGTCGCCTACGGGTTGCTGACCAGGGACCGGGCGCAAGCTGGACGGGAAAGCTCGCGCCAGCCTTTGGGGCTTAAACACGTAACTGGCAGTGCACATGTGCCAGTGGCGGAGGAGCCCGCGCACCCCTAGAGCTGCAGCAGCAGCGGAGGAAGCCGGGAAAAGAGCAGGATTTGGAGACTGCTGGTGGGTTTGCGGGGCACACCCCATCCAACACGGGACTGCGCGCACCGCTGCCTCCGCCCAGCTGACTGGGATCAGCCCACGGTCCCGGCCAGCACCCAGTATGGCAGCAAAGCCCTCATTTTGCTGAACACAAAAACAAAAACCATAGCAACCGGCGCTATAAGGGAAAGACTACCGCCATCAAGACACCACCATCAAGAGCAGATTGGTTTCCAACAGGCAGATGAGAAGATAAAAACCAGGGACAGTATTTAACTTTTTTTATTATATTTTTCTTTTCTTCTGCTTGTTTATTTGTGGTGGACTATTTTGCTTATTCAATTAATTGGTCTGGTTTGGGGTTTATTAGTTTGTTTATAGTTTTTTTTTTGTTTTTTTTTTGTTGTTATTTTCATTTGTTTGTTTTGTTTTTTGTGTTTTTTCTTTGTTTTTTGGTCTCATTAAATTTTACTGCCCTTTTTAATTTTTAATTTCTTTTTTGACTTTATTTTATTGTATTTTTTTAATTTTAATTTTAATTCTTGAAAACATCTAATTCTCTTTCCTCTTTCCCACTGCTTTCTTCCTCTATGTTCTAAATGTAAAACATTTTCCTATATACCAATATCCTCTAGATAAATTATTTCGTATCTTCTTGGCTCCACTATTCTCTTCCAAATACACTAAACAATACACACACTAATCTTTGCTACCTAATCCTATAAAATACTTCCAAGACGAATCTTTTCCTTTTTATTACCTATAGACTCTCTTCCTCGTCACCCCCAACACATGTCCTAATTAAAAATTGCTCTCATTGTAATCATCCAAGCCAGGATCTTGCACTGAATCTATTTATTCAGGCACTATTTTAATTAAGTCAAAGTTTAACGGGCAAGTATCATCTATGATTGCATGATTTGCCAGAAAGATTTCCTGTGCCTTATCTCTGTAAAACTGGTCAGTTGTGGGGATTGCTGTGTATGTATGTATATCTTACGATTATGTTAGAAAACATCTGCATGCTTTTATGACTGTCACTCATCAGGGATGCACCTCTTGTTCCTCAGATGCTAGTATGTGAACTAATATCACGGAACACCATAGCAAACCAAACATAGAGCCTACACCCCTTGACCAATCATCAAACCAAGGATCCTCGGAGTAGAAGCCCTGATTCCCAGACCCCACACTATCAAAGAACATACAACACTAGACATTATTTACCTGTAAACAAGACCTAACACCACCCAAGACACAAACCACTGAACCCTTCTAGAAGGACAGAAACCCAAAGGAAGGGAGAATTCAACTAAGAAGCCTGGTGGGAATAAGAACTCCATACACACAGACACACACAAAGAAACAAAAATTAACCTAATAATGAAATGTCAGAGAAACACGGTACAAATGAAGGACCAAGCTAGAGAAACACTGCTTCAAATGACAGAGGAGGAGATAGACAAATTATCTGAAAGAGAATTCAGAAAAGCTATACTAATGCGGATGCAAAACACCGAAAACAGAATATTAGAGGAAATTAGTGCATTGAGAAGAGACATGCAAGAAAAGAAAAATAAGCAAATGGAGACAACTAACTAAATTGCTGAACTCAAAAATACTATAGAAGGTCTCAACAGTAGAGTATCAGAGGCTGAAGAACGGATAAGTGGGCTGGAAGACAGACTGGTGGAAATAAGTGCTGAAGAACAGAACAAAGCCAAAAGAATTAAAAGAACTGAGGATGGCAGCAGAGACCTATGGGGCAATATCAAATGCACCAACATTAGAATTATAGGAGTTCTAGAAGAAGAAGAGGAGAAGAAAGTCTATGAAAAAATTCTTGAAGAGGTTATAGTTGAAAACTTCCCCAACATGGGAAAGGAAATAGTCAACCAATTGCAAGAAGCACAAAGAGTTCCATAAAACCCCGGAAAAAAAAAAAACCCCAGAAGAACACAGGCTCTAGCATGATTTTCAGGCTTTTTGAAGTTTAGGCTCATCTATGATTGCATGATTTGCCAGAAAGATTTCCTGTGCCTTATCTCTGTAAAACTGGTCAGTTGTGGGGATTGCTGTGTATGTATGTATATCTTACGATTATGTTAGAAAACATCTGCATGCTTTTATGACTGTCACTCATCAGGGATGCACCTCTTGTTCCTCAGATGCTAGTATGTGAACTAATATCACGGAACACCATAGCAAACCAAACATAGAGCCTACACCCCTTGACCAATCATCAAACCAAGGATCCTCGGAGTAGAAGCCCTGATTCCCAGACCCCACACTATCAAAGAACATACAACACTAGACATTATTTACCTGTAAACAAGACCTAACACCACCCAAGACACAAACCACTGAACCCTTCTAGAAGGACAGAAACCCAAAGGAAGGGAGAATTCAACTAAGAAGCCTGGTGGGAATAAGAACTCCATACACACAGACACACACAAAGAAACAAAAATTAACCTAATAATGAAATGTCAGAGAAACACGGTACAAATGAAGGACCAAGCTAGAGAAACACTGCTTCAAATGACAGAGGAGGAGATAGACAAATTATCTGAAAGAGAATTCAGAAAAGCTATACTAATGCGGATGCAAAACACCGAAAACAGAATATTAGAGGAAATTAGTGCATTGAGAAGAGACATGCAAGAAAAGAAAAATAAGCAAATGGAGACAACTAACTAAATTGCTGAACTCAAAAATACTATAGAAGGTCTCAACAGTAGAGTATCAGAGGCTGAAGAACGGATAAGTGGGCTGGAAGACAGACTGGTGGAAATAAGTGCTGAAGAACAGAACAAAGCCAAAAGAATTAAAAGAACTGAGGATGGCAGCAGAGACCTATGGGGCAATATCAAATGCACCAACATTAGAATTATAGGAGTTCTAGAAGAAGAAGAGGAGAAGAAAGTCTATGAAAAAATTCTTGAAGAGGTTATAGTTGAAAACTTCCCCAACATGGGAAAGGAAATAGTCAACCAATTGCAAGAAGCACAAAGAGTTCCATACAGGAGAAACCCCAGAAGAAACACACCAAGGCACATTCTAATCAAACTAATGCAGACTAAATATAAAGACAGATTACTAAAAGCAGCTAGGAGCAAACAACAAATAACATATGAAGGAAACCCCATACGTTTAAATGCGGATCTCTCAACAGAAACCTTCAGGCCAGAAGAGAATGGCAAGATTCATTTAAACGGCTAAAAGAATAACCTCCAACCAAGAATTCTCTACCCAGCAAGAATCTCATTCAGAATTGATGATGAAGTCAAAAGCTTCACAGACAAGCAAAAACTAAAAGAATTCTGTACCACAAAACCAGTCCTACAACATGTGTTAAAGGACCTGATATAGCCAATAAATACAAGAGTAGGAGAAGCCTTACAAATCAAACCCCAAATTTCTAAGAAGATGACAATAGGAACATTCGTATCAATAATTACTTTGAACGTAAATGGACTAAATGCTCCAACCAAACGACACAGGCTGGCTGAATGGATCCAGAAGCAAGACCCATATATATGCTGTTTACAAGAGACCCACCTCAGACCTAGAGACACTCATAGACTGAAAGTGAGAGGCTGGAAAAAGATATTCCATGCAAATGGAAATCAAAAGAAAGCTGGAGTAGCAATCCTCATATCAGACAAAATAGGCTTTAAAGTAAAGAAGATTCTAAGAGACAAGGCAGGTCACTACATCATCATTAAGGGATCTATCCAAGAGCAAGACATAATAGTCATGAATATCTATGCACCCAACACAGGGGCAACTCAATACATAAGACAGGTACTTTTAAACAAAAAAGAAGAAATGAAATATAACACAGTAATAGTAGGAGACTTTAGCACTCCTCTCACAACAATGGACAGATCATCAAAACAGCAAATTAATAAAGAAACACAAACCTTAAGTGCCACACGAGAAAAGATGGACCTCATCGATATCTTTAGGACGTTCCATCCAAAAGCAGAAGAATACACTTTCTTCTCAAGTGCTTACCGAACATTCTCCAGGATAGACCACATATTGGGCCACAAATCTAACCTCAGTCAGTTCAAGAAAAGTCAGTTCAAGAAATCAAAGAAATCCAGATTGGAAAGTAAGAAGTCAAGCTCTCTGTTTTTGCAGACAACATGATATTATACATAGAAAATCCCAAAGACACGGTCACAAAGCTACTAGAGCTAACCGATGAATTCAGCAAAGTCGCAGAATACAAAGTCAACACACAGAAATCACTGTCATTCCTATACACAAACAATGAAAAATCAGAAAAGGAAATCAAAGAGGCAATCCCCTTCACCACTGCAACTAAAAGAATCAAATATCTAGGAATAAACCTACCCAAAAAAACAAAAGAATTGTACACAGAAAATTACAAGATACTCATGAAAGAAATTAAAGAAGACTTAAACAGATGGAGAGATATTCCATGTTCCTGGGTTGGAAGAATCAATATTGTGAAAATGACCATACTACCAAATATCATCTACAGATTCAATGCAATACCTATCCAACTACCATTGACATTTTTCACAGAACTAGATCAAAGAATAACACAGTTCATATGGAAACACACCTCGATAAAATAGACGAACTAATGTAACAAGGCTGGCTGAATGGATCCAGAAGCAAGACCCATATATATCTGTTTACAAGAGACCCACCTCAGACCTAGAGACACTCATAGACTGAAAGTGAGAGGCTGGAAAAAGATATTCCATGCAAATGGAAATCAAAAGAAAGCTGGAGTAGCAATCCTCATATCAGACAAAATAGGCTTTAAAGTAAAGAAGATTCTAAGAGACAAGGCAGGTCACTACATCATCATTAAGGGATCTATCCAAGAGCAAGACATAATAGTCATGAATATCTATGCACCCAACACAGGGGCAACTCAATACATAAGACAGGTACTTTTAAACAAAAAAGAAGAAATGAAATATAACACAGTAATAGTAGGAGACTTTAGCACTCCTCTCACAACAATGGACAGATCATCAAAACAGCAAATTAATAAAGAAACACAAACCTTAAGTGCCACACGAGAAAAGATGGACCTCATCGATATCTTTAGGACGTTCCATCCAAAAGCAGAAGAATACACTTTCTTCTCAAGTGCTTACCGAACATTCTCCAGGATAGACCACATATTGGGCCACAAATCTAACCTCAGTCAGTTCAAGAAAAGTCAGTTCAAGAAATCAAAGAAATCCAGATTGGAAAGTAAGAAGTCAAGCTCTCTGTTTTTGCAGACAACATGATATTATACATAGAAAATCCCAAAGACACGGTCACAAAGCTACTAGAGCTAACCGATGAATTCAGCAAAGTCGCAGAATACAAAGTCAACACACAGAAATCACTGTCATTCCTATACACAAACAATGAAAAATCAGAAAAGGAAATCAAAGAGGCAATCCCCTTCACCACTGCAACTAAAAGAATCAAATATCTAGGAATAAACCTACCCAAAAAAACAAAAGAATTGTACACAGAAAATTACAAGATACTCATGAAAGAAATTAAAGAAGACTTAAACAGATGGAGAGATATTCCATGTTCCTGGGTTGGAAGAATCAATATTGTGAAAATGACCATACTACCAAATATCATCTACAGATTCAATGCAATACCTATCCAACTACCATTGACATTTTTCACAGAACTAGATCAAAGAATAACACAGTTCATATGGAAACACAAAAGACCTCGAATAGCCAAAGAACTCCTGAGGAAGAAGAATGGAGTAGGAGGGATCAGCCTCCCTAACTTCAGACTCTACTACAAAGCAACAGTCATCAAGACAGTATGGTACTGGCACAAAAACAGAACTATAGACCAATGGAACAAGATAGAGAACCCAGAGATCAACTCACGCACCTATGGGTACCTTATTTTTGACAAAGGAGGAGAAACTATAAAATGGGACAAAGACAGCCTCTTCAACAAATGGTGCTGGGAAAATTGGACAGCTACATGCAAAAAAATGAAGTTGGAACATTCCCTGACACCATACACTAAGATCAACTCAACATGGATTAAAGACCTAAATGTAAGACCAGAAACCATCAAACTCTTAGAGGAGAATATAGGCAAAACCCTCAAGGACATCAATCAAAGCAAGATCTTCTCTGACCCACCTACTAGAATAGTGGAACTGAAAAGACAAATGAACACGTGGGACTTCATGAAACTTAAAAGTTTTTGTACAGCCAAAGAAATTACAAAAAAGCTGAACAGACACCCCACAGAGTGGGAGAAAATCATAGCAAATGAAACAACAGACAAAGAATTCATCTCCAAAATCTACAAGCAACTCAGACAACTCAGCACCAGAAAAATGAACAACCCAATCAAAAAATGGGGAAAAGATCTAAAGAGACGCCTCTCCAAAGAGGACATACAGATGGCCCAAAAGCGCATGAAATGATGCTCAACCTCGCTTATCATTAGAGAAATGCAAATTAAAACTGCAATGAGATACCACCTGACACCCGTCAGAATGGCTGTCATCCACAAATCGACAGACAATAAATGCTGGAGAGGGTGCGGAGAAAAGGGAACCCTCTTGCATTGAATAAACCTACCCAAAAAATCAAATATCTAGAATTGTACACAGAAAATTACAAGATACTCATGAAAGAAATTAAAGAAGACTTAAACAGATGGAGAGATATTCCATGTTCCTGGGTTGGAAGAATCAATATTGTGAAAATGACCATACTACCAAATATCATCTACAGATTCAATGCAATACCTATCCAACTACCATTGACATTTTTCACAGAACTAGATCAAAGAATAACACAGTTCATATGGAAACACAAAAGACCTCGAATAGCCAAAGAACTCCTGAGGAAGAAGAATGGAGTAGGAGGGATCAGCCTCCCTAACTTCAGACTCTACTACAAAGCAACAGTCATCAAGACAGTATGGTACTGGCACAAAAACAGAACTATAGACCAATGGAACAAGATAGAGAACCCAGAGATCAACTCACGCACCTATGGGTACCTTATTTTTGACAAAGGAGGAGAAACTATAAAATGGGACAAAGACAGCCTCTTCAACAAATGGTGCTGGGAAAATTGGACAGCTACATGCAAAAAAATGAAGTTGGAACATTCCCTGACACCATACACTAAGATCAACTCAACATGGATTAAAGACCTAAATGTAAGACCAGAAACCATCAAACTCTTAGAGGAGAATATAGGCAAAACCCTCAAGGACATCAATCAAAGCAAGATCTTCTCTGACCCACCTACTAGAATAGTGGAACTGAAAAGACAAATGAACACGTGGGACTTCATGAAACTTAAAAGTTTTTGTACAGCCAAAGAAATTACAAAAAAAAGCTGAACAGACAACCCACCGAGTGGGAGAAAATCATAGCAAATGAAACAACAGACAAAGAATTCATCTCCAAAATCTACAAGCAACTCAAACCACTCAGCACCAGAAAAATGAACAACCCAATCAAAAAATGGGAAAAAGATCTAAAGAGACGCCTCTCCAAAGAGGACATACAGATGGCCCAAAAGCGCATGAAATGATGCTCAACCTCGCTTATCATTAGAGAAATGCAAATTAAAACTGCAATGAGATACCACCTGACACCCGTCAGAATGGCTGTCATCCACAAATCGACAGACAATAAATGCTGGAGAGGGTGCGGAGAAAAGGGAACCCGCTTGCATTGCTGGTGGGAATGTAAATTGATACAACCTCTATGGAAGACAATATGGAGATTCCTTAAAAAACTAAAAACAGAAGCACCCTATGACCCAGAAATCCCACTATTAGGCCTATATCCTGATGAAATCAAAAATGAAAGAGGCATTTGTACCCCAATGTTCATTGCAGCTCTCTATACAATAGCCAGAACATGGAAGCAACCTACATGTCCATCGACAAATGAATGGATCCAGAAGCTCTGGTACATATATACAATGGAATACTACTCAGCTGTTAAAAGAAATGCAGAAGACTCAGTCCTAGTGAGGTGGCTGGCTCTAGAACCTATCATAAAACATGAAGTAAGTCAAAAAGAGAAAGACAAGTATAGTATACTAACTCATATATATGGGATCTAGTAAGATGGTCATGATAACACATGCAGTGAACTCATGAAAAAACAGAGAATAGACATAAAGACATTGAGGAGACCGAACAGTGGGAGGGAGGCATGGAGGGAGTAACATGGAAACCTATACGTCATGTGTGGAAGAGATAGCTATTGTCATTGTGCTAGGGGAATATGACTACCTACAACCACTTGGGGCAATGGTCTGGAGGGATGGGAGCAGGGGAAGTGGGTGAGGTAAGGGTCCAGGGATATGCATATGACTGATCTGGGAACCTACATGTTTATGAACAACAAATGAACACGTGGGACTTAACGAAACTTAAAAGCTTTTGTACAGCAAAAGAAATTACAAAAAAGCTGAACAGACAACCCGCAGAATGGGAGAAAATCATTGCAAATGAAACAACAGACAAAGAATTCATCTCCAAAATCTACAAGCAACTCAGACAACTCAGCACCAGAAAAATGAACAACCCAATCAAAAAATGGGAAAAAGATCTAAAGAGACGCCTCTCCAAAGAGGACATACAGATGGCCCAAAAGCGCATGAAATGATGCTCAACCTCGCTTATCATTAGAGAAATGCAAATTAAAACTGCAATGAGATACCACCTGACACCCGTCAGAATGGCTGTCATCCACAAATCGACAGACAATAAATGCTGGAGAGGGTGCGGAGAAAAGGGAACCCTCTTGCATTGCTGGTGGGAATGTAAATTGATACAACCTCTATGGAAGACAATATGGAGATTCCTTAAAAAACTAAAAACAGAAGCACCCTATGACCCAGAAATCCCACTATTAGGCCTATATCCTGATGAAATCAAAAATGAAAGAGGCATTTGTACCCCAATGTTCATTGCAGCTCTCTATACAATAGCCAGAACATGGAAGCAACCTACATGTCCATCGACAAATGAATGGATCCAGAAGCTCTGGTACATATATACAATGGAATACTACTCAGCTGTTAAAAGAAATGCAGAAGACTCAGTCCTAGTGAGGTGGCTGGCTCTAGAACCTATCATAAAACATGAAGTAAGTCAAAAAGAGAAAGACAAGTATAGTATACTAACTCATATATATGGGATCTAGTAAGATGGTCATGATAACACATGCAGTGAACTCATGAAAAAACAGAGAATAGACATAAAGACATTGAGGAGACCGAACAGTGGGAGGGAGGCATGGAGGGAGTAACATGGAAACCTATACGTCATGTGTGGAAGAGATAGCTATTGTCATTGTGCTAGGGGAATATGACTACCTACAACCACTTGGGGCAATGGTCTGGAGGGATGGGAGCAGGGGAAGTGGGTGAGGTAAGGGTCCAGGGATATGCATATGACTGATCTGGGAACCTACATGTTTATGAACAACAAAACTCTGTAAAATCTTCAAAGTAGAGGAAAAAACTAAAATTAAAAAAAAAAAAAAAACATTCTAAAGAAAAGGGGCAGAATTTGCACTGGTACTTTCCTGTTGGCCTATGTTGTGTAAATCAAATAGGTACAAACTCACAGGAAGATTCACTGAATCTTTCTGCAGCATTGCTGAACTTCCATACATCACTAGAACTTAATCCCTGCCATTTTAAATTTTAATAAAGTAAAATTTTTATTTAAATATACAAGTTTAGGTACATAATTCCATGCATTTTGATAAATGTAGGCATGTATATGGGCTTCCCAGATGGTGTTAGCAGTAAACAACTCGCTTACCAATGCAAGAGACATACAAGAGACGTTGGTTCAATCCATAAATCAGGAAAATATCCTGAAGGAGGGTATGGCAATCAAGCCAGTATTCTTGCCTGGAGAATCCCATGGACAGAGGAGCCTGGCAGGCTAGAATTCATAGAGTTGCAAAGAGTCGGACATGCCTGAGGTGACTTAGCATACACTCACTCATGCACATATACGACCACTTACCTCAATCAAGATAAAGATGATTCTACAATACTGTGAAAATGACTACAGTACCCAAAGCAATCTACAGATCTGGTGAAATCCCTTAGCAAATTTTCAGTACCATTTTCCACAAAACTAGAACAAAAATTTTTACAATATTTATGGAAACACAAAACACCCTTAATAGCCAAAGCAATATTGAGTAAACCTATCATAAAACATGAAGTAAGTCAAAAAGAGAAAGACAAGTATAGTATACTAACTCATATATATGGGATCTAGTAAGATGGTCATGATAACACATGCAGTGAACTCATGAAAAAACAGAGAATAGACATAAAGACATTGAGGAGACCGAACAGTGGGAGGGAGGCATGGAGGGAGTAACATGGAAACCTATACGTCATGTGTGGAAGAGATAGCTATTGTCATTGTGCTAGGGGAATATGACTACCTACAACCACTTGGGGCAATGGTCTGGAGGGATGGGAGCAGGGGAAGTGGGTGAGGTAAGGGTCCAGGGATATGCATATGACTGATCTGGGAACCTACATGTTTATGAACAACAAAACTCTGTAAAATCTTCAAAGTAGAGGAAAAAACTAAAATTAAAAAAAAAAAAAAAACATTCTAAAGAAAAGGGGCAGAATTTGCACTGGTACTTTCCTGTTGGCCTATGTTGTGTAAATCAAATAGGTACAAACTCACAGGAAGATTCACTGAATCTTTCTGCAGCATTGCTGAACTTCCATACATCACTAGAACTTAATCCCTGCCATTTTAAATTTTAATAAAGTAAAATTTTTATTTAAATATACAAGTTTAGGTACATAATTCCATGCATTTTGATAAATGTAGGCATGTATATGGGCTTCCCAGATGGTGTTAGCAGTAAACAACTCGCTTACCAATGCAAGAGACATACAAGAGACGTTGGTTCAATCCATAAATCAGGAAAATATCCTGAAGGAGGGTATGGCAATCAAGCCAGTATTCTTGCCTGGAGAATCCCATGGACAGAGGAGCCTGGCAGGCTAGAATTCATAGAGTTGCAAAGAGTCGGACATGCCTGAGGTGACTTAGCATACACTCACTCATGCACATATACGACCACTTACCTCAATCAAGATAAAGATGATTCTACAATACTGTGAAAATGACTACAGTACCCAAAGCAATCTACAGATCTGGTGAAATCCCTTAGCAAATTTTCAGTACCATTTTCCACAAAACTAGAACAAAAATTTTTACAATATTTATGGAAACACAAAACACCCTTAATAGCCAAAGCAATATTGAGAAAGGAAAACAGAGCTGGAAGAATCAACCTCCCTAACTTCAGACTATACTACAAAGCTACAGTAAACAGAACAACATTGTACTGGCACAAAAAGAAATATATATGTCAATGGAACAAGATAGAAAATGCAGAGATAAACCCATGCACCTATGGGCATTTTAATGTATGACTATGGAGGCAAAAAAATACAATGGAGAAAAAGACAGTCTCCTCAATAAGTGGTGACAGGATAAGTGGACAGCTAAATGTAAAAGAATGAAATTAGAGCACTTTCTAACACCATATACAAAACTTAGTCCTAATGGATTAAAAGACATAAATGTAAGCCTAGACACTCGAAAACTCTTAAAGGAAAGCATAGATAGAACACTCTCTGATATACATCATAGAGTTATAACAACCTCCTAGAAAAAAAGGAAATAAAAACAAAGATAAACAAGTGAGACCTAGTTAAAAGCTTTGGCACAGCAAACGAACAGGAAAAGATAGCTTTCAGAATGGAGGAACAAAATTGCAAATGAAACAACTGACAAAGGATTAGGCTCCAAAATATACAAGCTACTCATGCAGCTGTATATCAGAAAAACAAACAACCCAATCAAAAAGTGCGCAGAAAACCTAAAAAGACATTTCTCCAAAGAAGATATATAAAAGACCAATGAACACATGAAAAGATGCTCAACATTGCTTAGAGAAATGAAAATCAAAATTAGAATAAGATATCACCTCACACAGGTCAGAATGGCCATCATCATAAAATATATATTCAAATAATAAATGTTAGAGAGGATGTGGAGTAAAGGGAACTCTACTGCAATTTTTTCAGAATGTAAATTGATACAGCCACTATGGAGAACATTATAGAGATTCCTTAAAAAGTAACCTGAAAGAAAACTACTATATGACCCAGGAATACCACTACTCGGAATATACTGTGAGAAAATCATAATTTAAAAAGACATGTATTCCAATCTACAGATCTGGTGAAATCCCTTAGCAAATTTTCAGTACCATTTTCCACAAAACTAGAACAAAAATTTTTACAATATTTATGGAAACACAAAACACCCTTAATAGCCAAAGCAATATTGAGAAAGGAAAACAGAG
The DNA here is from genome assembly GCA_022376925.1 of Tragulus kanchil. Lineage (NCBI taxonomy): Eukaryota > Metazoa > Chordata > Mammalia > Artiodactyla > Tragulidae > Tragulus > Tragulus kanchil. The sequence continues at coordinate 48,738,595 of JAIOJX010000025.1, forward strand.
CTGGAAGAATCAACCTCCCTAACTTCAGACTATACTACAAAGCTACAGTAAACAGAACAACATTGTACTGGCACAAAAAGAAATATATATGTCAATGGAACAAGATAGAAAATGCAGAGATAAACCCATGCACCTATGGGCATTTTAATGTATGACTATGGAGGCAAAAATACAATGGAGAAAAAGACAGTCTCCTCAATAAGTGGTGACAGGATAAGTGGACAGCTAAATGTAAAAGAATGAAATTAGAGCACTTTCTAACACCATATACAAAACTTAGTCCTAATGGATTAAAAGACATAAATGTAAGCCTAGACACTCGAAAACTCTTAAAGGAAAGCATAGATAGAACACTCTCTGATATACATCATAGAGTTATAACAACCTCCTAGAAAAAAAGGAAATAAAAACAAAGATAAACAAGTGAGACCTAGTTAAAAGCTTTGGCACAGCAAACGAACAGGAAAAGATAGCTTTCAGAATGGAGGAACAAAATTGCAAATGAAACAACTGACAAAGGATTAGGCTCCAAAATATACAAGCTACTCATGCAGCTGTATATCAGAAAAACAAACAACCCAATCAAAAAGTGCGCAGAAAACCTAAAAAGACATTTCTCCAAAGAAGATATATAAAAGACCAATGAACACATGAAAAGATGCTCAACATTGCTTAGAGAAATGAAAATCAAAATTAGAATAAGATATCACCTCACACAGGTCAGAATGGCCATCATCATAAAATATATATTCAAATAATAAATGTTAGAGAGGATGTGGAGTAAAGGGAACTCTACTGCAATTTTTTCAGAATGTAAATTGATACAGCCACTATGGAGAACATTATAGAGATTCCTTAAAAAGTAACCTGAAAGAAAACTACTATATGACCCAGGAATACCACTACTCGGAATATACTGTGAGAAAATCATAATTTAAAAAGACATGTATTCCAATGCTAATTTCAGCTCTATTTGCAATAGTTTAAACATGGTAGCAACTTAGGTGTCAATCAACAGATGAATGGGTAAAGAAGCTGTGGTATAACAGATGTGTACAATGGAATATCACTTTGATATATACATTATTATATGATGTACAATGTTTAACTTAATTTCAGTAAAAGGAAAGAGAAATGGAAACCATCAAGAAGCAGCACAAACATCACCAAGCTGGGCCAACCAACCTCCATCCCGACTTAAACAGCATGCTTGGAAGCTCTTGTTAACAGCTATACCAAGTCCCAGTTGGGAAAATGTCCTGGGCAGTGTGTCCACATCACAGGTGAGACTTCAGATTGCAGTTTTGGGGATTCCTGTTTATAATCCTGGGATGCAAACTGATATAATTATACAGAAACTCAGCTCTGGTTTTATTTCAACCTTTTTATAGTGCTGTTTGTTTTATCTTGTGAGTCATAGGGCTTTGTTAAAGCCTGAGTAGTTGACCAGATCTCCAGAGGTTCAAGAATTCCCATTTCTGTTCTTATCTAAAGTGCTCCTTGACACTGTGCTTGTGGGCAGGCACAGATTCTGAGCAAAGTCCAGGCAGGTCAGAAGCCAGGTCAGAGGCCTGCCCTCCTGCCTCTGAAGTCTGAACAAGAACTTCCTCCATTTTGTTTTCTCTAACAATATCTAACATTTTCCCACAATATAATGATTTGAAGATTCATCCACGTTGCTGTATCATTCATTTATTTTTATTTTGTTACTGGGTCATATTCAAATGTATGAGTGTATTACAACTTACCCATTCTCTTCATGGTAGATATTTGGATTATTTAAGGGTTTTTGGCATTATAATTAAATATTTTATTGGTATTCTTTCCTAAGAACATGTATGGATATACATTTTTATGCCAGTTAGGAAAATACAAACAACCAAATTACTTGGTTAAGGAGTAGCTCTTAATATATACTGAACTTTATGTAAGAAACTTCCAAAGTAGTATTTTTTTTTTTTAAGATTTATTTATTTATTTATTTTGGTGGGGGTGGGGTGGGGAGGGAGGGGAGCAGGCGGGCCACTTCTATTGGTCTTTCATTTGTTCATTTTCATCCATCTTTGTTCTTTGGTCCATGTGGGCCTCCCATCACTGTGGCCTTGGTTGTCGCAGAGCACTGGCTCTGGGTGCATGCACTCCAGAGCTCCGACTTGGTAATTGGACACATCGGTCCAGTCGCTCCGCGGCACATGGGATCTTCCCAGGCCAAGGATCGAACCAGCGCCCCTTGCACTGCAAGGCGGTGTCCTTACCCACTGGATCACCAGGGAAGCCCCCAATGTAGTATTTTTAAAGAGGGTTTTAGACTCTTACTTGAAAAATATGAAAGATCTAGCTATTTCATTCTTTTGCAACATTTGATGTTGTCAGATATTTAGGGTTTTTTTCCTTTGTAATGGAAATCTTGTGTTTCTTTTCATTTTAAACTGAAAGATAATTTCTTTGCAATATTCTGTTAGTTTCTGCCATAAATCAACATGAATCAATCACAGATATACATATGTCCTCTGTCTTAAACCTCCCTCCACCTCCTTCTCCACCCCACCCTTCAATGTTGTCACAGAACCTCACATTTGAGCTCCCTAAGTCAAATAGCAAATCTCCACCGGTTATCTATTAATATTTTACATGTAGCAATGTATATGGCTTAATGTTACCCTTTCAAATCTTCCTTCTATCTTCTTGCCTCATCATGTCCACATGTTTCTTCTCTGTGTCTGTGTTTCCATTGCTGCCCTGTATATAGGTTCATCAGTATCATCTTTCGAGATTCTATATACATGTGTAAATATATATTTGTTTGTTTCTTTCTGAATTCACTCTGTAAAATAGGGTCTAAGTTAATCCACCTCATTAGAACTGAATCAAATGGACTCCTTTTCATGGTTGAATAATATTCCATTTTTATAGATGTTACAACTTCTTAGTATATTAATCTATTGATGGATGTCTAAGTTGCTTCCATGTCCTAGCTATTGTAAATAGAGCTGAAATTAGCATTGGGAAACATGTATCTATTTCACTTATGGTTTTCTCAGAGTTTATGCCCAATCATGAGATTCCTGGGTCATATAGTAGTTTTATTCCTAAGTTTTTAAGCTAACTTTAATCATCATGATTTTCATTTCCATTTATCTGATGACTAATGGTGTTGGTCATCTCTTCATATGCTTATTCAACATTCTTATATCTTCTTTGGCAAAGTATTTACTCATGTATATTGTATATTTTTAACAACTGGATTTATTTTTTGTTACGTTTTCTTGAATTGTGGATTCTTATAAATTCTGGATATATATTGACTATAATCTGGATATATTTTCCCAAGATACATGTATCACAAGTGATTTTCCACAAGAAAGGACAAAGGTTTTTAGTTCTGATGAAATTCAACTTATTCTTTTTCCTTTCAATTTTAGTAATTTTTTTCCCTCTCTGATAAATCTTTGCTTATCCTAGGCCAGTAAAGATATTCTGTTTTCCTAGAAGCTTTACAGTTTTAACGTTCACATTGATGAGTTATCTCAATTGTTTGTGTTTGGATTCAATATTCTGTTAGTTTCTGCCATAAATCAACATGAATCAATCACAGATATACATATGTCCTCTGTCTTAAACCTCCCTCCACCTCCTTCTCCACCCCACCCTTCAATGTTGTCACAGAACCTCACATTTGAGCTCCCTAAGTCAAATAGCAAATCTCCACCGGTTATCTATTAATATTTTACATGTAGCAATGTATATGGCTTAATGTTACCCTTTCAAATCTTCCTTCTATCTTCTTGCCTCATCATGTCCACATGTTTCTTCTCTGTGTCTGTGTTTCCATTGCTGCCCTGTATATAGGTTCATCAGTATCATCTTTCGAGATTCTATATACATGTGTAAATATATATTTGTTTGTTTCTTTCTGAATTCACTCTGTAAAATAGGGTCTAAGTTAATCCACCTCATTAGAACTGAATCAAATGGACTCCTTTTCATGGTTGAATAATATTCCATTTTTATAGATGTTACAACTTCTTAGTATATTAATCTATTGATGGATGTCTAAGTTGCTTCCATGTCCTAGCTATTGTAAATAGAGCTGAAATTAGCATTGGGAAACATGTATCTATTTCACTTATGGTTTTCTCAGAGTTTATGCCCAATCATGAGATTCCTGGGTCATATAGTAGTTTTATTCCTAAGTTTTTAAGCTAACTTTAATCATCATGATTTTCATTTCCATTTATCTGATGACTAATGGTGTTGGTCATCTCTTCATATGCTTATTCAACATTCTTATATCTTCTTTGGCAAAGTATTTACTCATGTATATTGTATATTTTTAACAACTGGATTTATTTTTTGTTACGTTTTCTTGAATTGTGGATTCTTATAAATTCTGGATATATATTGACTATAATCTGGATATATTTTCCCAAGATACATGTATCACAAGTGATTTTCCACAAGAAAGGACAAAGGTTTTTAGTTCTGATGAAATTCAACTTATTCTTTTTCCTTTCAATTTTAGTAATTTTTTTCCCTCTCTGATAAATCTTTGCTTATCCTAGGCCAGTAAAGATATTCTGTTTTCCTAGAAGCTTTACAGTTTTAACGTTCACATTGATGAGTTATCTCAATTGTTTGTGTTTGGATTCATTTATTTTTCATGTCTTTAATTCTTCTGATATCAATCATCAAAAATACTTGTATATCTGGCATTGATTAACACGGGCATCTTTGTTAAAGATCAATTGACTATAAATACTGAGAACAATTTCTGGCTAATTTATCAACCTGATCATTTTGTCTATCCTTAAATAAGTTCCACTCTCTTCAGATTACCATTTATTTTACCATTATCATTTAGTGTAAAATTATATCTGCCAAATTGTTATTTTTTTAAGTCTTATTTTGCATTGGAGTACAACTGATTGACAATGTTGTGACAGTTTCAGGTGGACTGCAAAAGAACTTATCCATAGATATACATGTATTCATTCTCCCACAAACTTCCCTCCTATCCAGTCTGCCACAAAACTTGGAAACGAATTCCATAGTAGGTTATCCATCTTAAATATGACAGTGGGACATTTCAATCCCACATTTCCTAATTATTTCTTCATTCCATCCTTTCCCCCCTCCCACTGCAACCGTAAAAAGCTCATTGTCTGTCCCTCTATTTCTGTTTTGTAAACAACAGTTTTATTTCTATTTACAATATTATTTTGGCTATTCTCAGACCTTTGCATTTCCATATAAATTTTAGAACCAACTTGCCAGTTTCTGTAGAAAAATAATTCCAGGATTATGACTTTCATTCTGTAGATCAATTTAGGGAGAGTTGACATCCTAACATTAAGTCTTTTAATAGGTGACTATATATATATATATATATATATATATATATATATATATATTGACTTCCCAAGAGATACTAGTGGTTAAAAAAAGAAAAAACACTTGCCAGTGTCAAAGACATAAGAGGCATGCATTGATCCATGGATGGGGAAAATCCCTTGTGTAAGGGCAGGCAACCCACTCCAGAATTTTTGCTAGAAAGGACAAAGGTTTTTAGTTCTGATGAAATTCAACTTATTCTTTTTCCTTTCAATTTTAGTAATTTTTTTCCCTCTCTGATAAATCTTTGCTTATCCTAGGCCAGTAAAGATATTCTGTTTTCCTAGAAGCTTTACAGTTTTAACGTTCACATTGATGAGTTATCTCAATTGTTTGTGTTTGGATTCATTTATTTTTCATGTCTTTAATTCTTCTGATATCAATCATCAAAAATACTTGTATATCTGGCATTGATTAACACGGGCATCTTTGTTAAAGATCAATTGACTATAAATACTGAGAACAATTTCTGGCTAATTTATCAACCTGATCATTTTGTCTATCCTTAAATAAGTTCCACTCTCTTCAGATTACCATTTATTTTACCATTATCATTTAGTGTAAAATTATATCTGCCAAATTGTTATTTTTTTAAGTCTTATTTTGCATTGGAGTACAACTGATTGACAATGTTGTGACAGTTTCAGGTGGACTGCAAAAGAACTTATCCATAGATATACATGTATTCATTCTCCCACAAACTTCCCTCCTATCCAGTCTGCCACAAAACTTGGAAACGAATTCCATAGTAGGTTATCCATCTTAAATATGACAGTGGGACATTTCAATCCCACATTTCCTAATTATTTCTTCATTCCATCCTTTCCCCCCTCCCACTGCAACCGTAAAAAGCTCATTGTCTGTCCCTCTATTTCTGTTTTGTAAACAACAGTTTTATTTCTATTTACAATATTATTTTGGCTATTCTCAGACCTTTGCATTTCCATATAAATTTTAGAACCAACTTGCCAGTTTCTGTAGAAAAATAATTCCAGGATTATGACTTTCATTCTGTAGATCAATTTAGGGAGAGTTGACATCCTAACATTAAGTCTTTTAATATATGACTATATATATATATATATATATATATATATATATATATATATATATATTGACTTCCCAAGAGATACTAGTGGTTAAAAAAAGAAAAAACACTTGCCAGTGTCAAAGACATAAGAGGCATGCATTGATCCATGGATGGGGAAAATCCCTTGTGTAAGGGCAGGCAACCCACTCCAGAATTTTTGCTAGAGAAAGCCATGGACAGAGAAGCCTGGTGGGCAACAGTCCATAGGGGTTGCAAAGAGTCAGACACTAGTGAAACCTTTTAGCACAACACAGCATGTAGTATATCTTTCAGTACATTATCTTTTAGTATGTGAAAACAATATATCATTTTTTGCATTCTTTAATTTATCTTAATATTTTATATTTCTTAGTGTAGCTATCTAATATAGCTTCTGTTAAAATGTATCATGACATAGCAATCATAAATATCTATGCAGCCAACACAGGAGCACCCCAATACATAAGACAAACACTTTCAGATGTAAAAGAAGAAATAGACAATAACACAATCATAGGAGGAGACTTTAACACTCCTCTCACATCAATGGACAGATCATCAAAACAGAAAATTAATAAAGAAACAAAAGCCTTAAATGACACACTAGAAGAAGTGGACCTCATGGACATCTTTAGGACCTTCCATCCAAAAGCAGAAGAATACACTTTTTTCTCAAGTGCTCATGGAACATTCTCTAGGAGGAATCACATCTTGGGCCACAAATACAACCTCAGTCAATTCAAGAAAACTGAAATTATCTCAACCATCTTCTCGGACCACAATGCAATGAAACTAGAGATCAAGTGCAGGAAAAAAAAGCTGTTAAAAACACAAGCACATGGAGATTAAACAACACATACCAAAAAAACAAATATTACCTAGCAAATCAAAGCAGGAATAAAGAAAATTATAGAGAAAAATGACAATGAACACACTAAAGTGCCAAACCTATACCACAAAAGCAGTCTTAAGAGGGAAGTTTATAGTAATACAATCCTACCTTAAGAAACAAGAAAAATATAAAAAACAGACAACCTAACTCTACACTTAAAAGAACTGGAGAAAGAAGAACAAAAAAATCCCCAAATTAACAACAGAACAGAAATAATAATATCAGAGCAGAAATAAATGGGAAAGAAATTAAGGAAACAATAGTAAAGATAAATAAAATGAAAAGTTGGTTCTTCAAAAAGATAAAATTGACAAACCACTGGCTAGACTCATTAAGAAAAAAAGACAGAAGAACCAGATCAACAAAATCGAAAATGAAAAAGGAGAGATTACAACAGATAATGCAGAAATCCAAAGGAGTATAAGAGACTATTATGAACAACTCTATGGTAAACAACTGGACAACCTGGAAGAAATGGACAGTTTCTTAGAGAAGATTAATCTCCCAAGACTCAACCAGGAAAAAATAGAAACTATGAACAACCCAATCACAAGCTCAAAAATCAACTTTGTGATCAAAAATCTACCCAAAAATAAAAGCCCAGGGCCAGATGGCTTCACAGGCGAATTTTACCAAACATTTAAAGAAGAGTTAATGCCTGTCCTTCTAAAACTCTTCCAAACAATTGCACAGGAAGGAACACTTCCAAACACATTCTATGAAACTGCTATCACCGTGATACCAAAGCCAGGCAAAGACAGCACAAAAAAAGAAAATTATATGTATTTTTTAATCAGCGTTTTTTTCTTTTCCCCATCATGCCTCTTTTATTTATATTTATTTTCATCTATTTTTTTCATTCTTTGGCATGTGTGGGCCTCCCATTGCAGTGGCCTCTAAGGTTGCAGAGCACCAGCTCTGGACACATGTGCTTCAGAGCGCTGAATCATAATTGAACACGCCAGTCCAGCCGCTCTGCACCATGTGAAATCTTCCCTGGCTAGGGATCAAATTGTTGCATTTTGCACTGCAAGGCAGACAGTTTATCCACTGGACCACCAGGGAAGCCCTTGTATATTTTAATGTTATGAATTATATTGAGTTTGTAATGTAACATCAACTTTAAATCCTTGTGAGTACTGTGTAAAAAGAAATAAAATGTCCAAGTAGAGAAATCTGTTAAGAAATCAATCTACTGAATGATGATAAGATCCTGACTCATGTAGTAGGTTTATCAGATAAAGGAATACATTAGAAGCACTTTAAAAATGGAATGGGAAAGAATTATTTTGTGTTGTATAACTTTCCTTCTGTTAACAATTCTTAGAGTTCCAATATCTAAAGATTATATACATTTTTAATTGAAAATTTAAAAAAGCAGTTTACCCATTTCTCACATTCCACTCGTCTCTACCTCTTGCAACCAAAAATCTATAAACTTGGCTTTTTGTTGTTGTTGGCCTTTTGGTTCACATGTGAAAAAGATTACAGCATTTATCTTCTCTGACTTATTTTACTTAGCATAATGCACTCAAGCCTCATCCATGTTATACAAATGGCAAGATTTTTTCATTCTTTTTTATGACTACATAATATTCAATTGCATATATTAATATATATACCACCATTTTTAAGTTCATTCATCCATCAGTGGATATTTACATTGCTCCCATCTCTTGCCAGAAACAGCAATAAACATAGCAGTGTATATTTCTTTTCTAGTTAGTGTTTTCATTTTAAGTAAATGCCTAGAAGTGGAACTGTTGAATCAATATGAGTAGTTCTAATTTTAATTTTTTGATAAAACCTCATACTATATTCTATAGTGGTGGCAGCAGTTTACAATCTCACCATGGGTTTCCTTTTCTCCACATCCTCACAAACACTTTTTATTTCTTGTGTATTGGATAGTAATCATTCTAATCTCATTTTGGTTTTAATTTGCATTTCCCTGGTGATCAGCAATATCGAGCATCTCTTTTATGTGTCTATTGGCCATATGTATGTCTACTTTGGAAAAATGTACACTCAGATCTTCTACTCAGTTTTTTAATAAGTTTTTTGCAACTGGGCTATGTGTGATTTGTCAAAGAGCGCTACAAGAACACGCCAGTCCAGCCGCTCTGCACCATGTGAAATCTTCCCTGGCTAGGGATCAAATTGTTGCATTTTGCACTGCAAGGCAGACAGTTTATCCACTGGACCACCAGGGAAGCCCTTGTATATTTTAATGTTATGAATTATATTGAGTTTGTAATGTAACATCAACTTTAAATCCTTGTGAGTACTGTGTAAAAAGAAATAAAATGTCCAAGTAGAGAAATCTGTTAAGAAATCAATCTACTGAATGATGATAAGATCCTGACTCATGTAGTAGGTTTATCAGATAAAGGAATACATTAGAAGCACTTTAAAAATGGAATGGGAAAGAATTATTTTGTGTTGTATAACTTTCCTTCTGTTAACAATTCTTAGAGTTCCAATATCTAAAGATTATATACATTTTTAATTGAAAATTTAAAAAAGCAGTTTACCCATTTCTCACATTCCACTCGTCTCTACCTCTTGCAACCAAAAATCTATAAACTTGGCTTTTTGTTGTTGTTGGCCTTTTGGTTCACATGTGAAAAAGATTACAGCATTTATCTTCTCTGACTTATTTTACTTAGCATAATGCACTCAAGCCTCATCCATGTTATACAAATGGCAAGATTTTTTCATTCTTTTTTATGACTACATAATATTCAATTGCATATATTAATATATATACCACCATTTTTAAGTTCATTCATCCATCAGTGGATATTTACATTGCTCCCATCTCTTGCCAGAAACAGCAATAAACATAGCAGTGTATATTTCTTTTCTAGTTAGTGTTTTCATTTTAAGTAAATGCCTAGAAGTGGAACTGTTGAATCAATATGAGTAGTTCTAATTTTAATTTTTTGATAAAACCTCATACTATATTCTATAGTGGTGGCAGCAGTTTACAATCTCACCATGGGTTTCCTTTTCTCCACATCCTCACAAACACTTTTTATTTCTTGTGTATTGGATAGTAATCATTCTAATCTCATTTTGGTTTTAATTTGCATTTCCCTGGTGATCAGCAATATCGAGCATCTCTTTTATGTGTCTATTGGCCATATGTATGTCTACTTTGGAAAAATGTACACTCAGATCTTCTACTCATTTTTTTAATAATTTTTTTTTGCAACTGGGCTATGTGTGATTTGTTTATACATTTTAGATATTAGTCTCTTAATATCCATATGATTTACAATTATTTTCTCCCACTCAGTAAGTTGCCTTTTCATTTTGTTGGTAGATACCTTTGCTGCATAGTTTTTTTAAAGTTATATGTAATTCCACTTCATTATTTATGCTTTTGTTCCTTTTGTTTTTGAGTGAGATTAAAAATTTAATCACTAAGATTAATGTCAAAGAGTTTACTGCCTATCTTTTGTTTTAGATTTTTTATGATTTCAGGTCATATTTCAAGTCTAATTTATTTCGAGTTAATTTTTGTGTATAATGTAAGATACTGCCTTTTGAGGTCTTTTCCCCCTTTCATCTAAGTTATCATAACATTTTGACTTTAAATTGATCCTATTTCCTTATAATTTCTTTTAGGTGTATATTGTCATCTAGTCTTCCATACTTGATATTGGTAGTTAGGTTTCCCTCTTCTTTATTTCCTTGATCATTCCCAAGAATATATCAATTTCATGTCTTTTAAAAAATCAACTTTTACCTTTGTTAATTTTTCTATTGTTAGGTATTTTCTAGTTCATTGATTCTTGACATTGTTTTTATTATTTCCTTTATTTGCTTTTAGTTTAGTGGAAAGTTTTTACACCTTCTAAAGTTTGAAGCTTAGATTTATTTTAAGTGTTTCTTATTTTGCAATGTAAGCATCTAGCATTTTAAATTTTCCTTATGGTGACTCAGATGGTAAAGAATCCTTCAGCAATTTGGGAGACCTGAGTTCAATCCCTATGTTGGGAAGATACTCTGGAAGGAAATGGTTACCCACTCCAGTATTCTTGCCTGGAGAATTCCATGGACAGAGAAGCCTGGTGGCCTATCGTCTATGAAATGTCAAATAGTTGTATGCAACTTAATGACTAACACTTTCACTTTCAAACCCTTTTCAGTTATATTCCTTTCCTAAATTTTGATAGCAGTATATTTCCTGTTATTCACTTAGTTTTCTTTTTTTTTATTTTTATTTTATGTTGGAACATCATTAAGAATATTGTGTTAGTTTCAGATGTACAGCAAAGTAGTTCTGCTGTACATATACATGTGGCTATTCATTCAAAAATTTTCCCATTTATTTTATTACAGAATACTGAGCAGAGTTCCCTGTGCTTACAGCAAGTTTTTATTGGTTATCTAGTTTAATTATAATAGTCTGTGCATGTCAATCCAAAAGTCACAATCTATTCCTCATCCCTAACCTTCCTCCCTGATAACCGTAAATTTATCATCTAAGTCTTGGAGTCTGTTCTGTTTTATAAATAAATTCATTTGTATCATTTTTCTTAAGATTCCACGTATAATGATATCATATGATATTAGTCTTACTTTGTCGGGCTTACTTTGCTTACTATGAAAGTTCCCAGATACATACATGTTGTTGCAGATGACAGTATTTCAGCCTATAGCTAAGTAATATCCCATTGTGTGCATATACCATGCATTCTTTATCCATTCACCTGTCAATGAACATTTAGTTGTTTCCATGTCTTGACTATTGTAAACAGTGCAACAGTGTACATTGGAGTGTGTGTATCCCTTCAAATCACCTTTTTCCTTGGATACATGCTCAAGAGTTGGATTGCTAATCATGCGGTCAATCGTTTTGCCTTTTCATACTGTTCATGTGGTTCTCAAGGCAAAAATGCTACAGTAGCATGCCATTCCCTTCTCCAGCGGGCCATATTTTATCAGAATTCTCCATCATGACCCATCCATCTTGGGTGGTCCTGCATGGCATAGCTCATAGTTCCAGTGAGTTACATAAAGCTGTGATCCATGTGGTCATTTTGGTTGGCCTTCTGTGATTATGGTTTTAATTCTGTCTACCTTCTGATGGGTAAGGATAAGAGGTGTGTGCAAGTTTCCTGATGAGAAAAATTATGTATGGCTGTTAACAACAAAACTCTGTAATAGTAAAATGAAATAATTATTTCCAGCTTGTACATCTGGAAATTCTCAGTTCATGTGCAGTTGAAGCCTAGGTTAGAGGATTTTAATCATTACTGTACTAGCATGTGAAATGAATGCAGTGGTGATGTAGTCTGAGCATTGTTTGGCATTGCCCTTCTTTGGTATCGGAATGAAAACTGACCTTTAGCATTCCTGAGTCTTCTCCAACGCCACAGTTCAAAGGCGTCAAATTTTCAGTACTCAGTCTTCTTATGGGCCAGCTCTCACATCCATACATGACACAGTTGGTCATCTATGAACCTGCTGAGTATAAGCCAGACAGATTTGACTCCAAAGAAAATTAACCAGTCTGAATTGTGATTTTACCAACTTGCTCATTTACTGCCTGATTTTGTATTTTGTGTCCCCCTTTCAGCCTAAACAGATTTATCTCTTTATTAAAAAAAAAACAAAAACAAAAAAACCCTGAACTTTCAAAATACAACTGATTAACTCAAAATAATTTGCTTTATGGTGCAAAGCATAAAGCAAATAATTTGCTTTATTTTCAAAGAAGTGCACATCTTCTTAGCAAAAATAAGTGGTGTTCTGGGTTATGTGTGTATTAGATTATATATTTATATTTGTACACCTGTTTCTGTGATAGAATATATGATTGCCAAAAGGTAATTAATATTGATAGATTTTATTTATTAGTCTAATATAAGGCAAGGAATAGAAAAGGGTAAGTTAAATCAATAGCAATGTTAAATTTTAAAGTTATGTAATCCTATAGAAAAGTCTGTGCTTCATCTCTACTGTAATTTTGTAGCAATGGTCCATCACCAATAAGTGAGATTTTCAGCTTTCAATCTGTTTGTCAACTATTTAAAGAAGAGAACAAAAATATAGGCTCAATAATTTATATTCTTAATTCTGAACTGACCAAAGCAAAAAAATATTCCATTTCCACTTTATTTGGAAAATACCAATCTTCATGCATTTTCAAAGACTCGAAAGTACATTTCAGGTCATTCAGAGAATTTGTTCTCCACGAGCATACTATTATGATCAGAGCTCCTTTCCTCGCACATGGAAACATAAAAGGGTCACCTATTACAAAAACTGGAACCACCACTAATTACCCCAGGTAGCAGCAATCAGAACATATAGGACTAGTTTTACCACCAGGCTTTATGGCACTGTATCTTCAATAATGTGGTTAGTGATTAAGCTGCATGAATTCCCATTAGAGTCATGTATCAGAAGCCAGAGTTACCTGGGCTGCAAGTCATTTTAAATTCACTTGTGGGGGAAGTAGCAATAAGTACACATTAGACCACATTGGGCTATTTTAGGTGTATTTTAGGATGAATGAAGCCACAGGGGTATCACATTAGCTCTAATGATAGGGCTTAGTTAAATAATCTAAATCCATATTTCTCAAATGATTACTCTTACACACTCATTTCATAAATGTTCATTGATTATTTTCCACCCACAAAAGGAACATTTTCTCCCTCTTTTCCTTTTACATACATATTCATAAACTTATGAAATTTGGTTGACAAACCATTGCTTCAGATTTCAAAGGGAGGTACCATGGTTGATAGAAAATACTGTATTTTGACAAAGATATTAAAAATATTCTTAAAGGACTTCTGACACCCTATGCCAGGTTGACCACAAGTTATCAACCTGAGTTTCTGGTGTCAATATAAAAGTATTAGATTATATATTTATATTTGTACACCTGTTTCTGTGATAGAATATATGATTGCCAAAAGGTAATTAATATTGATAGATTTTATTTATTAGTCTAATATAAGGCAAGGAATAGAAAAGGGTAAGTTAAATCAATAGCAATGTTAAATTTTAAAGTTATGTAATCCTATAGAAAAGTCTGTGCTTCATCTCTACTGTAATTTTGTAGCAATGGTCCATCACCAATAAGTGAGATTTTCAGCTTTCAATCTGTTTGTCAACTATTTAAAGAAGAGAACAAAAATATAGGCTCAATAATTTATATTCTTAATTCTGAACTGACCAAAGCAAAAAAATATTCCATTTCCACTTTATTTGGAAAATACCAATCTTCATGCATTTTCAAAGACTCGAAAGTACATTTCAGGTCATTCAGAGAATTTGTTCTCCACGAGCATACTATTATGATCAGAGCTCCTTTCCTCGCACATGGAAACATAAAAGGGTCACCTATTACAAAAACTGGAACCACCACTAATTACCCCAGGTAGCAGCAATCAGAACATATAGGACTAGTTTTACCACCAGGCTTTATGGCACTGTATCTTCAATAATGTGGTTAGTGATTAAGCTGCATGAATTCCCATTAGAGTCATGTATCAGAAGCCAGAGTTACCTGGGCTGCAAGTCATTTTAAATTCACTTGTGGGGGAAGTAGCAATAAGTACACATTAGACCACATTGGGCTATTTTAGGTGTATTTTAGGATGAATGAAGCCACAGGGGTATCACATTAGCTCTAATGATAGGGCTTAGTTAAATAATCTAAATCCATATTTCTCAAATGATTACTCTTACACACTCATTTCATAAATGTTCATTGATTATTTTCCACCCACAAAAGGAACATTTTCTCCCTCTTTTCCTTTTACATACATATTCATAAACTTATGAAATTTGGTTGACAAACCATTGCTTCAGATTTCAAAGGGAGGTACCATGGTTGATAGAAAATACTGTATTTTGACAAGGATATTAAAAATATTCTTAAAGGACTTCTGACACCCTATGCCAGGTTGACCACAAGTTATCAACCTGAGTTTCTGGTGTCAATATAAAAGACAATCTTCAGAAATGTAAGGCACTAGTAACCTTTAATACTTTCACTAGTAAAATCTGTTCACATAGTTACAGTTCATGTCCAGATTTCCCCACTAAGTCACCTAGAGTTGCAAAGGAAACATTTGAGTTAAGTGTTAACACTTTCAGCTCACACAGATGGTCCCTGTTCAGTGTAGACTTTGTAAAGCACATAATCCAACAAAGGAGACCTAAAGCAATGAAAACCAGTCCTTTATACGTAGAATGTGTGTGTGTGTGTGTGTGTGTGTGTGTGTGTGTGTGTGTGTGTATTTAATTTCTTGTGTTGAACCCAAAGCCCTTCAACCCTCCTAATCTGCTTTCAGAAAAGAGGCAGAAGTCTCTGGTCAAGGTAAGTCTCTGTCTACCATGCTAGCACGGTCAGCAGTGGTTACTCAGCTATCGCTCACAAAGCTAGGAAGGCCGGAGGCAGAGAGCTAATGTGAGACGTGATTTCCATTGCCTTTTTCTCCCAGTAACTCTTCTAGTTATCTAGTATAGAACTACCTGTGAGCTGTTTTAAATCACAGGCTAGGTGAGTTATTCCTGATTCACTAATAAAGAGCAAAGAAAACCATTTATCCTTGAGTAATCATTTTATCTTCCAATGCTTTTATAAATGCTTTTGTAAACCCATTTAAGACTTTGTTTAGAAAATATAACATAACCATTTAGAAATGTGTGGTCGGAGAGAAGTCCTGTTTGACTTGTTCTTTTCTTGCCAAACCTTTCTATCTTCACTCATCTCTCCTCCAATAAATGAGCATTCTATTTAGTCAATTTTATTTGGTTTTGATTTCTGCCTCTGCCACAAAAATCCTAGAGTGTTATTCTGTGCATCTTTCATGATAACTCATTTCTTAAATTGATTATTTTCCACCCACAAAAGGAACATTTTCTCCCTCTTTTCCTTTTACATACATATTCATAAACTTATGAAATTTGGTTGACAAACCATTGCTTCAGATTTCAAAGGGAGGTACCATGGTTGATAGAAAATACTGTATTTTGACAAGGATATTAAAAATATTCTTAAAGGACTTCTGACACCCTATGCCAGGTTGACCACAAGTTATCAACCTGAGTTTCTGGTGTCAATATAAAAGACAATCTTCAGAAATGTAAGGCACTAGTAACCTTTAATACTTTCACTAGTAAAATCTGTTCACATAGTTACAGTTCATGTCCAGATTTCCCCACTAAGTCACCTAGAGTTGCAAAGGAAACATTTGAGTTAAGTGTTAACACTTTCAGCTCACACAGATGGTCCCTGTTCAGTGTAGACTTTGTAAAGCACATAATCCAACAAAGGAGACCTAAAGCAATGAAAACCAGTCCTTTATACGTAGAATGTGTGTGTGTGTGTGTGTGTGTGTGTGTGTGTGTGTGTGTGTGTATTTAATTTCTTGTGTTGAACCCAAAGCCCTTCAACCCTCCTAATCTGCTTTCAGAAAAGAGGCAGAAGTCTCTGGTCAAGGTAAGTCTCTGTCTACCATGCTAGCACGGTCAGCAGTGGTTACTCAGCTATCGCTCACAAAGCTAGGAAGGCCGGAGGCAGAGAGCTAATGTGAGACGTGATTTCCCATTGCCTTTTTCTCCCAGTAACTCTTCTAGTTATCTAGTATAGAACTACCTGTGAGCTGTTTTAAATCACAGGCTAGGTGAGTTATTCCTGATTCACTAATAAAGAGCAAAGAAAACCATTTATCCTTGAGTAATCATTTTATCTTCCAATGCTTTTATAAATGCTTTTGTAAACCCATTTAAGACTTTGTTTAGAAAATATAACATAACCATTTAGAAATGTGTGGTCGGAGAGAAGTCCTGTTTGACTTGTTCTTTTCTTGCCAAACCTTTCTATCTTCACTCATCTCTCCTCCAATAAATGAGCATTCTATTTAGTCAATTTTATTTGGTTTTGATTTCTGCCTCTGCCACAAAAATCCTAGAGTGTTATTCTGTGCATCTTTCATGATAACTCATTTCTTAAATTGAGTTTGAGAATTTTTGAAAATAGTTAGTGTCTCTAAGAGTATTCAATGAGAATTTTCATATCTTAGTTTTATTATAAAATTAAAAAATAATATAAAGCATATCAGGGTCACTTTTTTTTAGTTTAATTTAATTTAATTTAATTTAATTTTTATTATTTTTTGATTTTTTAAAATTCTTTATTTTAAAGGTTTTACAGAGTTTTGTTGTTCACCAACATGCATGTTCCCAGATCAATCATATACATATCCCTGGTCCCCCCCACCTAGGTCCCCCCAGCCCACCCCTCCAGACCATCGCCCCAAGCCATTGTAAGCACTCCTATTCCCTTAGCACAATGACAATAGCTATCTTTTCCACACATGACAGTATAGGTTTCCATGTTACTAAAAGTTAGGGTCACTTTTAACCTAATAATACCAAAAATTTATTTGCATTTTCTTATAAAAATGTTGCATTTTTATGTTGCATGTTAAGACTAACTGATATCACAGTGTTCAATGTACAAATGATATCATCAAAGTTGCTCAAATAGAGATAAGTAGTAAGAGAATTTATCCTCATCCATTCTTGGCAGTCAAATTAATAATAAAGCAAGAATAAAACAAACCTTGTGTTGTAGCAGTCAGGACAATATCCATGTTGTGAGAAAATTATTTGGCTGATCCCATACTTATAGGTAGGAGGAATGCTAAAGCAGTTCATTAATAATACATATTAGAGAATGAAAATTTATTTCGCTCTTACTTTCAATAGTATTGTTTTATACACAATAGTTGATAATCTTGGTTTCCTTCCAGATATCTATCACAACTTCCCTTCCTCTTACAGAACTTGATCATTTAGCTACTTGTCCTGCTGCATGGTTGTGCATAGCTCCCACTTCTTGTCCCTTTTTTATCTATATAATACCCAGCACATATGCATTCATGCAAGAATTCAGTCATTGTTCTTTTCTTGCCAAACCTTTCTATCTTCACTCATCTCTCCTCCAATAAATGAGCATTCTATTTAGTCAATTTTATTTGGTTTTGATTTCTGCCTCTGCCACAAAAATCCTAGAGTGTTATTCTGTGCATCTTTCATGATAACTCATTTCTTAAATTGAGTTTGAGAATTTTTGAAAATAGTTAGTGTCTCTAAGAGTATTCAATGAGAATTTTCATATCTTAGTTTTATTATAAAATTAAAAAATAATATAAAGCATATCAGGGTCACTTTTTTTTAGTTTAATTTAATTTAATTTAATTTAATTTTTATTATTTTTGATTTTTAAAATTCTTTATTTTAAAGGTTTTACAGAGTTTTGTTGTTCACCAACATGCATGTTCCCAGATCAATCATATACATATCCCTGGTCCCCCCCACCTAGGTCCCCCCAGCCCACCCCTCCAGACCATCGCCCCAAGCCATTGTAAGCACTCCTATTCCCTTAGCACAATGACAATAGCTATCTTTTCCACACATGACAGTATAGGTTTCCATGTTACTAAAAGTTAGGGTCACTTTTAACCTAATAATACCAAAAATTTATTTGCATTTTCTTATAAAAATGTTGCATTTTTATGTTGCATGTTAAGACTAACTGATATCACAGTGTTCAATGTACAAATGATATCATCAAAGTTGCTCAAATAGAGATAAGTAGTAAGAGAATTTATCCTCATCCATTCTTGGCAGTCAAATTAATAATAAAGCAAGAATAAAACAAACCTTGTGTTGTAGCAGTCAGGACAATATCCATGTTGTGAGAAAATTATTTGGCTGATCCCATACTTATAGGTAGGAGGAATGCTAAAGCAGTTCATTAATAATACATATTAGAGAATGAAAATTTATTTCGCTCTTACTTTCAATAGTATTGTTTTATACACAATAGTTGATAATCTTGGTTTCCTTCCAGATATCTATCACAACTTCCCTTCCTCTTACAGAACTTGATCATTTAGCTACTTGTCCTGCTGCATGGTTGTGCATAGCTCCCACTTCTTGTCCCTTTTTTATCTATATAATACCCAGCACATATGCATTCATGCAAGAATTCAGTCATGTTTGACTCTTTACGACCCCATGGACCATAACCTGCCCGGCTCCTCTGCGCAGAAAATGCTCTGAAAAATTGGTAAAGTTCAAGTATGTATTTTGTATATCAATTACTATACTGAAAAGGCACTTAAAGTTTATTTCATGCTTTGTCCTGTTTTTGAAAAGAAAATTAATTAACTATCTTAACTGATTATCTAGTCTCAATCATGTGGG
Organism: Tragulus kanchil; assembly: GCA_022376925.1. Classification (NCBI taxonomy): domain Eukaryota; kingdom Metazoa; phylum Chordata; class Mammalia; order Artiodactyla; family Tragulidae; genus Tragulus; species Tragulus kanchil. The sequence continues at coordinate 48,758,196 of JAIOJX010000025.1, forward strand.
TATTTCTTTCAATTAGCATATTAACATGAATTGCAGTTTGAGACACATATTCATTCTGTAGCACTAACCAAGTTTCAAGTAAGTGCATAAAGCCACATGCATAGACCACGGTAACTTAATATTCTCATAAATGTTTTCCCTAAATTAATTTCTGGTACTTTGCCTTTGTTTTATACCAAGGGTTGATATTACAAATGCCCACATTTCTTTGCAACAAATGCTTGGATTATTTATGAGCTGTTACTCCCTCTCACATACCAGAGATTGTCCCAGAAGGCATTATTTAAACTTATTTTTAGGAAAAACTAGAAACCTGTGTTTAAATTCCAGCTTAGCTATAGTGAACTTATGCTTTGGTTTGATCACCTAAGGATGATATTTCTTACAGTATAGTTCTGTGTAGTAATTTATAACACTGACCCAGGCCTTGTTACTCTGCATGTTCTCTGGAAACTTAGAGTGATGTGTTATAACCCATGAGAAGGAGGGCCTACTAGCATCTCTTTTACCTAATTTATTTATTGTTGTTTAGTCATTAAGTCTTGTCTGATTCTTTGTGACCCTAGAGACGGTAGCCTGCCAGACTCCTCTATCCAGAGGATTTCCCAATCAAGGATACCGGAGGATTCCCAGGAGATCCTGAACTAAAACAAACCTTGTGTTGTAGCAGTCAGGACAATATCCAGGGAAAATATTGCTTTTGATCATTCTAGGCTTACTTCGTTTTTCCTGCTGCCTTCCAGATATCTATCACAACTTCCCTTCCTCTTACAGAACTTGATCATTTAGCTACTTGTCCTGCTGCATGGTTGTGCATAGCTCCCACTTCTTGTCCCTTTTTTATCTATATAATACCCAGCACATATGCATTCATGCAAGAATTCAGTCATGTTTGACTCTTTACGACCCCATGGACCATAACCTGCCCGGCTCCTCTGCGCAGAAAATGCTCTGAAAAATTGGTAAAGTTCAAGTATGTATTTTGTATATCAATTACTATACTGAAAAGGCACTTAAAGTTTATTTCATGCTTTGTCCTGTTTTTGAAAAGAAAATTAATTAACTATCTTAACTGATTATCTAGTCTCAATCATGTGGGTATTTCTTTCAATTAGCATATTAACATGAATTGCAGTTTGAGACACATATTCATTCTGTAGCACTAACCAAGTTTCAAGTAAGTGCATAAAGCCACATGCATAGACCACGGTAACTTAATATTCTCATAAATGTTTTCCCTAAATTAATTTCTGGTACTTTGCCTTTGTTTTATACCAAGGGTTGATATTACAAATGCCCACATTTCTTTGCAACAAATGCTTGGATTATTTATGAGCTGTTACTCCCTCTCACATACCAGAGATTGTCCCAGAAGGCATTATTTAAACTTATTTTTAGGAAAAACTAGAAACCTGTGTTTAAATTCCAGCTTAGCTATAGTGAACTTATGCTTTGGTTTGATCACCTAAGGATGATATTTCTTACAGTATAGTTCTGTGTAGTAATTTATAACACTGACCCAGGCCTTGTTACTCTGCATGTTCTCTGGAAACTTAGAGTGATGTGTTATAACCCATGAGAAGGGAGGTCCTACTAGCATCTCTTTTACCTAATTTATTTATTGTTGTTTAGTCATTAAGTCTTGTCTGATTCTTTGTGACCCTAGAGACGGTAGCCTGCCAGACTCCTCTATCCAGAGGATTTCCCAATCAAGGATACCGGAGTGTGTTTCCATTTCCTTATCCAGGAGATCTTCCTGAACTAAGCATTGAACCTGCATCTTCTGTATTTCAAGCAGTTGCTTCACTGCTGAGCTACCAGGAAGCTTGCCTAATGTATACCAGTTCCCTTCCAATGATCACAATATGTAAAACCGACATCTGTCCGTGAAGAAGATTTTCATTATTGTCTTTGCTTAGTGCTTGCTCTTGTTTGGATAATCTTAAAATGCCAGACAGATAAATAGATAAGTGTTAAAAGACATTTACTGAAGCTTCTTCTGGCGATTCTGTAAGATCCCTATTTTGATAAGTATTTTAAAGACAAAAATGAATTGGTCCACAAGAAGACCCCAGAGCTAAAAAACTGATGTGTTCAAACTGTATTAAAGGTCCATTTCATTCAAATTAGAACACTGAAGTTTGAATCTACTGTATTTTAATGCTATGCAACTTGTCTTACAATAGGAATCTTACTCGATTTGGAGAAAAATATTATACAAATCATATGGATTCCTGAAAAATTCAATGGGAAAAATGTTTGTCTTTATTCCCTAACTTCCTTGAGGTCATGGAATAAAATTTGAAGTATGACTTCATAAAATTATTTTGCCCACATTTATGAAAAAACTTTCATTTTTATTCTCACTTAATTTATCACAGTTGTCATAATCCATACCTGAAGATGTCAGACATTCCTTAAAACATTTTTTGACTGACTACATTGCTGAGAAGAGAGAACATCTAGCATCTGTTTCTTTTCAAACTATTTGATAAATCATGATATACTCTTTCTAAAATTTTATTGAAGTATAGTTGTTTTACCATGTGTTAATTTCTTCTGCACAGCCAAATGACTCATATATATATATGTATATATATATATATATATATATATATATATATATACTTTTCCTTTATGGTTTGTCACAATATCTCAAATATAGTTTCCTGTCATATCCATCAGGATTCTCTTGTTTATTCATTCTGTGTATGATACTTTGCTCCTGCTAATCTCAAACTCCCGATCCTTCTCCCCTCTGTCTTCCTTTTGGAAACCACTTGTCTGATCTCTATATCTGTGAGTCTGCTTTTGTTTCATAGATATGTTGATCTGTGTCATATTTTAGATTCTACATATAAATGATATCATGTGGTATCTCTCTCTTTCTGACTTACTTTACTTAGTATAGTAATCTCCTTGCTGTTGTTCTGTTGCTAAGTTCTGTCTGACTTTCTCAACCCCATAGACTGTAGCTCATGAGGTTCCTCTGTCCATGGGTTGCCATTTCCTTCTCCAGGGGAAAAAAATGGAAAGAGGATCAAGCCCATCTCTTGCATTGATAGGTGAATTCTTTACAACTGAGCATCCAGAGAAGCCCTTTTTTGCCCCATTAGGATTCCTCCAGTTTCTGTTCTTGTTCTTCAATGAATATAACTTTGTGAATCAATCACAGCTTTCTGAAAGCTTTCAGTTTTGATTTTCCTTAGCAACAAAATAGGTCCATCTCTGCTTCTGCAAATTTCATTATTTTTGGTGCTGTTTGCAGCTACTCTTTTTGGTGACTGAATAATATTCCACTGTGCATATGCATACATCGTATCTTCTTTAGACCATAATATACTCTTTTTTTTAAAAATTTTTTATTTATCTACCTTTTGGAGGGTGGGGTGGGGAGGGAGGGGGATGGGTGGGCCACTTCTATTGGTCCTTCATTTCTCTATTTTTCATCTGTTCTTTGGCTCCTGTGGGCCTCCCATCGCGGTGGCCACTGTCGTCGCAGAGCACCAGCTCTGGGTGCACGCGCACATTGGTCCAGCCGCTCCGTGGCACGTGGGATCCTCCCAGGCCAGGGCTTGAACCGGCGCCCCTTGCACTGCAAGGCGGTGTCTTTACCCACTGGACCACCAGGGGAAGCCGCCATAATATACTCTTAGTTCTTAAGATTTCAGAGCTCATTTTAGTTATGGAATTGTATTTGAATTTATTTCTTTTTAAATCTAGTTTGGCTATTGAAAACAAATAGTATGAACCATAAAAAGAACTCACCTCAGGTGGGAGGGATCAGGAATATACCTATGACTGTTTGGGGATTATGTATACTTTTAAACAAGAAAACTCTGTAGAAATGTGTAACAGTAATTTACTGTACACCTGAAGTTAATACAACATTGTAAAACAAATATACCACAATAATAATAACAAAAAAAGAACTCACCTCTATGCTCCAAGAGACATCCTAGACAATTTTGTCTTTACACTAAAACTTAATATACAAAAGATTTAAACTGACTTATAAAAATGTGTGAATTTTATGAGGACAAATCCAATAATTGAAGAAGTTAAGGGTGAGGAAACTTCTATTGAAAGAAATAAAAATGAGGGGCAAAGTTTTAACTCAAATATTTATGATATAAGGTCTAATCAAATTGCTAAAGTGGATCTAGAGATTTCTTTTAAACTCTAATTAGAGAGATTCATTTGTATTATAAAACATAATCTGTTCAAAATACTCTGTTTCAACAAAATTTAGGAAGATAAAACTCTACATTAGATTTTTTTAATTATTGATATTCAAATAAAGAATATCAAGTTTCATAAGAATAATGAGACTTACACTGTTTCTCTGCTAATCTATGTATGTAGATCTATGTTAGTATGGAAAGCACAACATGAGAACCTAGAAAAAGAAAATGGCCTAGATTCTATCTAGCTTTGAGGTTTCACTGCCTAACATTATTTAGCATCTATTGGTAATTCAACAAATATTTATTTAATGAATGAAAAAGTATAGAAATCAATGAATTGACAGGAATGAAAAAAATATGTCTGTGAGTATCCTTATGACTTCTTTGCATTTGTTGCTTTGTTGCTTTGTTGCCTTAGTGCTGAATGAGATTCAGAGGAAGATAAAAATGGGTAGAATTTTAGCTCCTGCTACTGCAAGGTCTCTTTAGACAAAGTCACATCTATAATTTAGAATCCATTGTTTGTCTTGCCGTACTAAACCAAATTCTGAATTACATAAGAATAGATTCAGCAACATATATAAAATAAAATTATGCTTAAAGTGACTGAACAAAATAGAGGGAATTTGCTCTTTCACATCTAGGAGCTTGAAATTTGGTAATTCATTGGAATCACAGTCTCATCAGCATCCCAGGCATAGTCTTGTGCTTGTGGTGACAAGATGTCTCTTCTCCCCATTCTTCTGGCATCACATCTGTTTCCTATAAGTAAGCAAGAAAGTATAGGCTAAGCCTGTACCTGTTTTACAGTCTTCCTAAAACCCCACAATGTACTGTTAGCTAAAAGTATGTCAAAAGCTACTTCTGCCTACAAAGGAAGATGAATAGTATAGTTTTTAGATGTTCAGATTATCATCTCAAGAAAAACAATAATTGTTGTTAGAAAAAGGGAAATTGGATACGAGATAGTAAACTGAAGACAGTTCTCTGCTTGGGTATGCACTTCGCTGTCTGGTAGGGCAATATAGTATAATACATGCTTCTTACTTGACCAAATAATTATAATTCTCCTACAAAGCACATTGTCAGGATGGTGCTTCCCTACCTCCTTAAAAATAGGTAGGGTCATTTCTCTTGGTTTAATCAATAGAATTCAGAAAATAGATATATTTTCCTTGAGAAAACAAATAACTGGTGTGCATTTGCCACCTGGTACAGAACTGGTAATGTTCTAGATGGTAGCTGCTTCACCAGACTGGATCCATATGTGATTTCAATGAGCAGTTCTTTACCCTATCTTGGTAGGCAAGGATCATGCAGTTTGTATACAATGTCAAGCTACAGTGATTCAAGTGTCACTTTTTACTGTCTTGTGATCTAGCCTTCCATGGCAGTTATTATAGCACTAGATCTTAGAGAGACTCTGGTAATTTTCATTTCCTTATCAATCTTTACATCATTTCCCCCTTCTATGTCATTTTCCCTTTCTCTTCTTTCCTTTCACTGATTCCCACACCAAAACCCCATCATCTTTCAGCGAGAACACTTCAGTTATTATCACTGAACTTGAAAGAATTACTTCCTCTGAGCTTTGAAATAAGACAGTGTAACCTAAAATGATTCTATCTTCTCCTAAGGACGCCTTAAAAGAGTAACCTTGACAAGTAAGCCAAGTGTTCTGTTCAGCATCACAAATTATCTTACAATAATTTTCCACTTTTCCTTCCAAGTTGTGGGTAAGATTAAAGATTAGTACAAAAAGAAGTCTCTTCTAGATAATTTTGTTGCATGATTAAACCTTATCATAACAGAGCAAGTAAATGATGATTTTAATTTAAATTTCTATGGTACCAGCCAGGAATGTGAAGGGTAAATAGGAAACTAGATGCCAGATCACAAGACATAAGATTTAAAATATAACTGAAATTATATAAAAAAGCATATTTCTTGAAGCTTCACACAGTTGATTTAGAGTAGGCTTAATTGGTTGTATATTGCTATATTTAGATATCATGAATATGGTATGTTTTTAGAGTAGAGACAAGTAACATCTTACATTGGTTTTTATGATTACAACCTACCGAGATGATAGAAATTATCTAAATTTGTCTTGCTTTAGAAGTGAGATATTGTGTCACAATTAGGTCACTGTGACCTGATTTATAATGAATATATTATGTGACATTAATAATAGAGAATGAGCAAGACAGTTGGATCTTAGAACTTATTTTTGGAAGTTTAATTATGCTAACGAAAGAGTGTTAGAAGATGAAGATTACAAGTTAAAGACCTTTATTCCCACCACTCTCTAACAGTGTATGGGTCTTTATAATCAAACATATGCTTTCCTCTGTCTTAGGCACTTCTCCATTGATATTCAGGAAGGTTCATTCATTTACTCAAGAAAAAAAAACACCCCTAAATTCTGAGTTAATTACTACTAGCAAAAATATGCATAATTATATTCGAAATAATCAGAAATTACAGTATTTGTAGTAGATATTTTTGTTTGTCTCTTGTTCCAAATGTCCATCTTTACTCTGAAGCTGATCCTCCCACATCTCATTAGTTCTATCATGGTCAATCCCGTGCTCAAGGGACAATTTACCTTGAGTTATAGATTTGGGGGCTATAACTTTTTTTTCATTTATTTGCATGAGGCATATTGGTCTCTAATATTCTTGTGTCTTGTGGTTTTTTAAGCTTTTTTGTTCTTATTTTTTTTCTTTCACTATTTTTTTATTTTGCTTTTATAGAGTTTTGTTGTTTACAGCTATATAATACCAAATCCATCATAGATGTATCTTTGACCCCTCCCACCTGAGTCCCCCTGTTACTCCCCTCATCCCACCTGTCCAGGTTGTTGCATAGGCCCCATGCAAAATGGCTTAGTTCTATAGTGCATTCACAATGGTTATCTCTTTTACATATGGTAGTGTAGATTTCCGTGTTACTCTTTCCATATATCTCACAAACTCTTCCCTCCCCGCAATGCCCATAGGTCTGTTATCTATGTCTGTTTCTCCATAGCTGCTCTGCATGTGTATTTATCAGTACCATCTTACTAGATTCCATATATATATGTGTTACTATACTGTATTTGTTCTCTTCTTTTTGACTTTCTTCACTTTGTATAATGGGTTCTAGATTCATCCTTCTCATTAAGACTGGTTCTTCTGCATTTCTTTTTGTGGCTGAGAAATATTCCATTGTATACATATACCAGAGCTTCTTTATCCATTCATTTGTTGATAGACATCTATATTGCTCCCATGTTCTAGCTTTTGTAAAAAGTGCTGCCATGAACATTGGGGTACAGTTGTCTCTTTCAATTTTGATTTCATCGGGGTATATGCCTAAGAGTGGGAGTGCGGGGTCATATGGCGTTTCTATTCCTAGTTTTTAAAGGAATCTCCATGCTGTCTTTCATAGTGGTTGTATCAATTTACATACCCACCAACAGTGCAAGAGTGTTCCCTTTTCTCTGCACCCTCTCTGGCATTTATTGTCTGTAGATATTTTGATGATTGCCTGGTGAGGTGATATCTGACTGTAGCTTTGATTTGCATTTCTCTCATAATGAGTGACATTGAGCATCATTTCATGTGCTTTTTGGCCATCTGTATGTCTTCTCTGGAGAGATATCTTTTCAGTTCTTTTTCCCATTTTTTGATTGGGTTGTTTGTTTTTTCTGTGTTGAGTTGATTCTTGTGTTTTTAAATGTCTGTCAGACTTTAGTATTAGTGTTATATTGGCCTCATAAAATGAAGTCTACCTCTTCTAATCATTTGTGCCAGATTAGTGCTATTTCCTCCTTAAATATTTTTTACATAATTCACCAATGAAATCCTCTGGGCCTGAAGTTCTCTTTTCTGAGACTTTGTTGAAAAATTAATTTCTGTAAGATATAGATCTAGCTCTTCCTAAATTGATTTGGTAAGTTGTACTTTCCAAAAATTTGTCTATTTGTTTGTATGTTGTCAGATTTGTTTGCATAGACTTTTCATAGTATTATTTTATAATCCTTTTAATGTCTTTGTTGATAAGCACTCCATTATAAGTCTTTTACTAAAACTGATTACTTTTTTTTTTTAAAGATTTATTTTTTAATTTATTTTGGTGGGAGTGGGGTGAGGAGGGAGGGGAGCAGGCCACTTCTATTGGTCTCTCATTTGTCCATTTTCATCCATCTTTTTTCTTTGGCCCGTGTGGGCCTCCCATCGCTGCGGCCTCTGTAGTGGCAGAGCACCGCCTCTGGGCGCATGTGCTCCAGAGCTCCAGCTCGGTAATTAGACACATCAGTCCAACTGCTCCGCGGCACGTGGGAGCTTCCCAGGCCACAGCTCGAACCGGCGCCCCTTGCACTGCAAGGCGGTGTCCTTACCCATTGGACCACCAGGGAAGCCCCTAAAACTCATTACTTTTTAATACTTTAACCTTCTAATTATTTGTACCCTTCGGGTTATGATCCATATTCCACTTCCTTTCTCATTTTATAAGCTATTTTAAAAAGGTCTAATTTGATTCCATAGTTTCAATAATCCTTCATAAATCTGAACATACATGAGAAATACCTGTCTACTTAAAAAACAAACAAACAAAAAACCCCTACATTCTGTAATTCTCTCCAAACTAATTAATGGTTTGGGAAACACCTAAACATTAGTGTACCCAACATCTTTTATAATGGCTTTAGTGAGCAGTTCTGGTTGGGAATCACTGCTTTAAATACTCAAGATCCTAAACTCAAACCTCTGCTAAATATACTTCAGAGAACCTGAAGCAAATTTTTTTCAATTGCCTAGTGGTTTGAGAAACATGAGTTCATTGACTTTCTTCTGTATTTCTCTTTTTTCTTTATAAATCAACACAATTGAGGCAAATTTATAAAAATTTACCTTACGTTTAATGCAGAAGCTAAAGAATTTTTAAAAATACATGCACTGTATGTAACTATCACCCTAATCAAAATACACTTCCTGTCATTTCAAAGAAATCCCTCCTGTTCTTTGCTTTCATATGAGTCAATACCAGCCGTAAAGACAACTGATTTGCTTTCTGCCAAATGTAGATTGGTTTTCCAATTCTAGAATTTCCTATTGATGATATCATGCATATTGTGAAAGTTTTTTTCTGAATTTTTTCCTCTCAGTATAATATCTTTTAAATGTAAGATTCATCCCTATTATTATGTATATCAATAGTTTGTTCATTTTCACTAATGAAAAAAGAATATGATATTCCCTTGTATGAAGATAGCCTATTTGGCTCATCTATTCACTAGTTGGAAAAACATTTTAGTTGTTTTCAGCTGTGGACTACTTTATCTCACATTGTTTATTTTTGCAGGAAGTCAAGCTTTTTAAACTGTGATCTTGCACTTTTTAAGACTGCTATATATCCAAACAAATTACAAACCCTAAACTCTTTTTACAATGTCAGATTAATGAAAACAAAAGCAAGGACTTGGAAAACAAATTGGTCCAGTGGGTAAAGAGTACACCTTGCAGTGCAAGGGGCACCAGTTCAGTCCCTGGCCCAGGAAGATCCCACATGCTACAGAGCAGCTGGAACGGAGTGTCCAATATCGAGCCAATACTCTGGAGTGCATGCACCCAGAGCCAGTGCTCTACAACGAGAGAGGTCACTGCAATGGGAGGCCCACACAGGTTAAAGAAAAATGATGGATGAAAATAAATAAATAAAAAATAAAACAATAAGAGGCCGAAATTTAAAAAAATGATTAGGCCTTGAAAAGAGTCAACAAAATAGGATAGACAGAACTCTGACTCTTCTCTCCCACATTAATCAGAAAAGCAACCAATCATTTGATGGCAGACTGATTATAGAGGCAGCATTGAAGATTTGTTGGCAGACACTTACCCTGGGCATAAGTTTGTATTTCCTATTTGCAATGCCACACCATTACCATCTTTTTTTAATTGCCTAGTGGTTTGAGAAACATGAGTTCATTGACTTTCTTCTGTATTTCTCTTTTTTCTTTATAAATCAACACAATTGAGGCAAATTTATAAAAATTTACCTTACGTTTAATGCAGAAGCTAAAGAATTTTTAAAAATACATGCACTGTATGTAACTATCACCCTAATCAAAATACACTTCCTGTCATTTCAAAGAAATCCCTCCTGTTCTTTGCTTTCATATGAGTCAATACCAGCCGTAAAGACAACTGATTTGCTTTCTGCCAAATGTAGATTGGTTTTCCAATTCTAGAATTTCCTATTGATGATATCATGCATATTGTGAAAGTTTTTTTCTGAATTTTTTCCTCTCAGTATAATATCTTTTAAATGTAAGATTCATCCCTATTATTATGTATATCAATAGTTTGTTCATTTTCACTAATGAAAAAAGAATATGATATTCCCTTGTATGAAGATAGCCTATTTGGCTCATCTATTCACTAGTTGGAAAAACATTTTAGTTGTTTTCAGCTGTGGACTACTTTATCTCACATTGTTTATTTTTGCAGGAAGTCAAGCTTTTTAAACTGTGATCTTGCACTTTTTAAGACTGCTATATATCCAAACAAATTACAAACCCTAAACTCTTTTTACAATGTCAGATTAATGAAAACAAAAGCAAGGACTTGGAAAACAAATTGGTCCAGTGGGTAAAGAGTACACCTTGCAGTGCAAGGGGCACCAGTTCAGTCCCTGGCCCAGGAAGATCCCACATGCTACAGAGCAGCTGGAACGGAGTGTCCAATATCGAGCCAATACTCTGGAGTGCATGCACCCAGAGCCAGTGCTCTACAACGAGAGAGGTCACTGCAATGGGAGGCCCACACAGGTTAAAGAAAAATGATGGATGAAAATAAATAAATAAAAAATAAAACAATAAGAGGCCGAAATTTAAAAAAATGATTAGGCCTTGAAAAGAGTCAACAAAATAGGATAGACAGAACTCTGACTCTTCTCTCCCACATTAATCAGAAAAGCAACCAATCATTTGATGGCAGACTGATTATAGAGGCAGCATTGAAGATTTGTTGGCAGACACTTACCCTGGGCATAAGTTTGTATTTCCTATTTGCAATGCCACACCATTACCATCTATGGAGTTACTGATGCAACAGTCAGCAAAGAAATAATTTTACAGTAAAATAAGTGAGGAAAAGCAAAAATAGGTGTGATTCATGAGAATCATAGGTATTGTCGCATACTCCAACAGCTGGCATGATACAATGGAGGAAAAACCTGATAATAACTCAGTCATGTTCCTACCTTGATGACAAACCCTGCAAGTATGCTGAGCTGTAAATAAAGTTCTGATGCATGTTTTGAGACAATAGCAGTATACAAAGTTTCAGGAAACAAAGAGTGCAAAAAGTGCTTTTATCATTCTATACAGTGTTTCTTAGTTTCCCTGGTGTCTCAGATAGGAAAGAATGCACCTGCAATGTGGGAAACCTAAGTTTGATCCCTGGGTCAGGAAGATGCCCTAGAGAAAGGAATGGTATCCACTTCAGTATTCTTTCCTGGAGACTCCCATGGACAGAGGAGCCTGGGATCACGAAGAGTCAGGCACAACTGAATGACCTAACATCAACTCCTCACACTTGCCAGAGATATCTGACAATCTTTGGAGATTTTTCTTTTTAATTTTCATAGCTCTAAAAGTGTTAAACTGGAATCTAGATATAGAAGGCAGAGATGCTGCTAAATATCTTACACTGCACAGGACAGCTGCCTATAATTGATAATAATCCATTCCAAAATGTCAATAGAGTGAAGACTGACAAACCCTGTCCAACAACTAATAACACAGTCATAAAATGTATGGTTACCATCAATGCAATGTTGGGTTCCAATATCGAGCCAATACTCTGGAGTGCATGCACCCAGAGCCAGTGCTCTACAACGAGAGGTCACTGCAATGGGAGGCCCACACAGGTTAAAGAAAAATGATGGATGAAAATAAATAAATAAAAAATAAAACAATAAGAGGCCGAAATTTAAAAAAATGATTAGGCCTTGAAAAGAGTCAACAAAATAGGATAGACAGAACTCTGACTCTTCTCTCCCACATTAATCAGAAAAGCAACCAATCATTTGATGGCAGACTGATTATAGAGGCAGCATTGAAGATTTGTTGGCAGACACTTACCCTGGGCATAAGTTTGTATTTCCTATTTGCAATGCCACACCATTACCATCTATGGAGTTACTGATGCAACAGTCAGCAAAGAAATAATTTTACAGTAAAATAAGTGAGGAAAAGCAAAAATAGGTGTGATTCATGAGAATCATAGGTATTGTCGCATACTCCAACAGCTGGCATGATACAATGGAGGAAAAACCTGATAATAACTCAGTCATGTTCCTACCTTGATGACAAACCCTGCAAGTATGCTGAGCTGTAAATAAAGTTCTGATGCATGTTTTGAGACAATAGCAGTATACAAAGTTTCAGGAAACAAAGAGTGCAAAAAAAGTGCTTTTTATCATTCTATACAGTGTTTCTTAGTTTCCCTGGTGTCTCAGATAGGAAAGAATGCACCTGCAATGTGGGAAACCTAAGTTTGATCCCTGGGTCAGGAAGATGCCCTAGAGAAAGGAATGGTATCCACTTCAGTATTCTTTCCTGGAGACTCCCATGGACAGAGGAGCCTGGGATCACGAAGAGTCAGGCACAACTGAATGACCTAACATCAACTCCTCACACTTGCCAGAGATATCTGACAATCTTTGGAGATTTTTCTTTTTAATTTTCATAGCTCTAAAAGTGTTAAACTGGAATCTAGATATAGAAGGCAGAGATGCTGCTAAATATCTTACACTGCACAGGACAGCTGCCTATAATTGATAATAATCCATTCCAAAATGTCAATAGAGTGAAGACTGACAAACCCTGTCCAACAACTAATAACACAGTCATAAAATGTATGGTTACCATCAATGCAATGTTGGGTTCTATTAATTAAGAGCTCTTAGGTTCCAAGGACAGAATTAATATCATCTATGGTCACATGATCAATTGTAGAGGTGAGAACTGTAGCAGCTATTCGTGGTTTATTCCTGTCTTTGTTATATACGTATTTGTTATATATGTATTTCCTCTCTTTGTATAACTAAGTATCTTGCATAGAGAGTGTTGGTATTAGTTAATAATTCAGTCTCTAGGTTGTAAAATATTCAGAATTGTGAGTAGCTAAAACAAGACATAGTGCAATGTAGACATGAATATTTGTGTCTTTTGGGATTTTATGTCGTTGGGGAGAGTACTTAAGCTTATCTTGGTTTGTATAAGAAATTTGCATCATTTTAAATGAAAGTATGATGTTTTCTTTTTGTTGTTTGGATGATTGACATGGGCATAAAGACAGGAATAGATACTGAGTAGAAATAAAATAGAGTAGATTGTGAAACTTTTTTAGTGGCAATTAAGTATAATTCCCACCTCCTTCTATCATTTCCTTTTACACAACCAAGGTCACAACCTTTCTTTACAGACTTATGCCAGTTGACTTTTCCACCTATATTCTTTTCACTCTAAGCTCTCTCTTGCAACTGTCTCTTGCTTATTCCATACTTCTACATCCTTGTACGTGGCGTTTTCTAGGATCTTCCACTTCAGTGTTTCAAATTTGTTTATATTAAACTGAATGTCACCACACCAGACTATGAATTCTTTAATCATAATTAATTATTTATTCTTCTATGTTCTCATGCATTTTATAAGTATCTACAGAATAACACTATAGTGTAGGATTTTCTTGATTTATATTAATCTCTTTACATTTAGATTATGAGATATTTCCTAGTGTTTCAGCAGTATCATAATCATGAAAGGGGTACAATAAATGCATTGTAAGTATAGGGAGCATTCAATAAATGTTTGATGAATTTATATTGAATATTGAAAAATGTTAAAGTATCTCTGTATTTTCTTAATAGGGAAAAAAAACAAAGTTGACTGAATAGAGATACATGTATTAATTTCATAATTAAAATTATTAATGATTTATAAACTGATTTAAAATATGTATACAGCAAAAAATTAATAAACAGAGAAACTTTACATCAAGGAATAGACATCGCCACTATGCAAAGTGTTTAAAATAAAAAATATGAGATATAGTCCCTGACTTTGAACAATATAGTTCAATTGGAGAACAAATAATTACACAATAGTTTAATATATCTTTTAAAATTTCAGTAAGAACAAATCCTCTGTATTTCCTAGGAAAGTTGTGCAAGTTGTGAAAGTTGTGTAACTTTCCTAGGAAAGTTTATATCAAAGAAGCAGTAGATTTTCCAGTCTGGTCTTGAGAGATACACAGGAGATCAAGAGAATTAGGAGAAGAGAGCAGGTTTTATGAACATTGTAAACACTATTTATATAAATGTAAAGAATCTTGCAAAGACATGTTCATCTAGACATGAGTGAGCATATTTCTGTGTGATGAAATAGGGAGCAGCAAAAGCTAACCCTGGATAGGCAGTTTAGTTCAGATAATGGAAGAGTCTTTACATTATGCTAAGTAATATGGGCTTTCCCTTGTAAGTAGTGAGGAGCCACTGAAGGTTTTTGATTAGAAAAATTACATTCATTCTTATACAAAATATAAACTGTGGAAAAAATTGGATAAAAATAGATGGACAATAACTGTGGTCCAGATGAGATCACTAGATAGTGAGGAGGAGACATATCAGGGCAGCATTTATCTGGTATAATTGCACGTCCAACTCACAGATATACAAAAAGAGGATAATTAAAGCAAAAGAACCCATGACAATCTTCATTAAATCTCTACATCCTGCTTCAAGGTAAAATTTCATTTTCTGAAACTTCTGTCTGGAATTTGAGCATTGTAGGGACATGTGATCAGTGCATGTTGATGTATATCATTTTCCAGTTATTAATTTTGAAATACTTTATACATATTCTTTGGAGACATTCATATGTAGACTTAAATTCTTTTGTGCTAGGACAGATCCTGTGAGAAAGAAGAAAGTTTGAAATCTAATGTCTTTGGTGAAAAATTGATATATATTTCTGCAAAGAAAGTAAATTATTTGAATTTTAGTACATATTTTCTATTTGGTTGGGTAAAACAACAAAAAAATGGGTAGAATTATGAGCACAGCTTATAAAAATTCTTCTGAAATTCTTTGGAGTTTAACTTTTTAGTAGACATGGTATATCTTTCCTAATAGTAAGTGTATTTTCTTAAAAATGGGCACTTGATATCCTAGTCTCTGGACTCAGGTTTGATGGGAGAGTGCTGTGGATAAAACACTAGTGTTGAATGTTTCTGTGAGTAAAACCATTAATTGTCAGCATGTAAGTGCAGCAAGGAGCCCATTGTCACTCCTATGTGTGCTTCTTGAAAAGGAATCATAATTCATAACAAAGGATTAAGCCTGAGCATATCTATTATGACTATAAAACATGAATATATCAACATTCTAGGTTATGTTTGGGCTTCCTGTTAACCTGTAGCCATTCTATAGATTAATTCCAAGTAAGGCAAGTAAGTTATAAGTAGTTCAGTAATTATTTATAAGTAATTCTTTACTGTTCCCAGGCTACTGTGGTAGGCTGAAATAAGATGACTCCCTATGATGGCCACCTCCTAGTATCTGTGACTCTGTGAAATCCCCTCCTCTTGAGGGTGGTAGAACTTGCTCATAGCCAAATAAAGTGTGGGAACAGTGGGTTTCCCTGGTGGCCCAGGAGGTGGAGCAGGGAGTGCAGGGAGCACCAGTTTGGTCCCTGGCCTGGGAAGATCCCACGTGCCGTGGAGTGGCTGGATCAGTGTGCCCAATTGTGAGCCAGTGCTCTGGAGCGCATGTGCCCAGAGCCAGTGCTCTGCAACAAGAGAGGCCATTGCAATGGAAGGCCCATACAAGTCAAAGAATAAAGATGGATGAAAATAAATAAATTAAAAACCATGAAAAGAGGCATATATATATATATATATATATATATATATATACACACACATATATACATACATACATATGTATGTATATGTGTATGTGTATATGGGAACAGTGATGAAATGTCACCCCTGACATTGATTTTACTATAGTATATAAGACTCTTTCTTGCTTTCAGACCTGTGCTAAGAATTCTCCTTGTTGGTTAAGCAAGCAGCCTTTGGTCAAGTACATGGCCTTGACGGGAAGACCACATAGCAAGGCACTGTGGGCAGCTTCTAGGAACCATATCTGATCTCTGGAGTTAAGGGAAACCGCTTAAAGTATCATCAATTCATAGCTAGCAAGCATCTGAGGCTATAAATCCTACAAGGAAAGGGAATGAATTCTGCCAATAATCTGAGTGAGCTTTGAAAGAGATCCTTCCCCAATAGAGCTTCCAGATGAGAATGCATCCTGTGCAGCACATTGATTGTGAGACCCTTAAATAAAGGACTCAAAATCTTACTAAGACTCTTAACTGTGAGTCAGTATGAAATAATATGTGCTGCATTAAACCACAAAATTTGTGATAATTTTTTGTGTGACAATAGGAAACTAACACATCTTCTAAACTCAATTTAACCCCCGTGGTTAGGACACATGCTTTAGTTATTTTTACCTGTAGCCATTCTATAGATTAATTCCAAGTAAGGCAAGTAAGTTATAAGTAGTTCAGTAATTATTTATAAGTAATTCTTTACTGTTCCCAGGCTACTGTGGTAGGCTGAAATAAGATGACTCCCTATGATGGCCACCTCCTAGTATCTGTGACTCTGTGAAATCCCCTCCTCTTGAGGGTGGTAGAACTTGCTCATAGCCAAATAAAGTGTGGGAACAGTGGGTTTCCCTGGTGGCCCAGGAGGTGGAGCAGGGAGTGCAGGGAGCACCAGTTTGGTCCCTGGCCTGGGAAGATCCCACGTGCCGTGGAGTGGCTGGATCAGTGTGCCCAATTGTGAGCCAGTGCTCTGGAGCGCATGTGCCCAGAGCCAGTGCTCTGCAACAAGAGAGGCCATTGCAATGGAAGGCCCATACAAGTCAAAGAATAAAGATGGATGAAAATAAATAAATTAAAAACCATGAAAAGAGGCATATATATATATATATATATATATATATATATATATATATATATATACACACACATATATACATACATACATATGTATGTATATGTGTATGTGTATATGGGAACAGTGATGAAATGTCACCCCTGACATTGATTTTACTATAGTATATAAGACTCTTTCTTGCTTTCAGACCTGTGCTAAGAATTCTCCTTGTTGGTTAAGCAAGCAGCCTTTGGTCAAGTACATGGCCTTGACGGGAAGACCACATAGCAAGGCACTGTGGGCAGCTTCTAGGAACCATATCTGATCTCTGGAGTTAAGGGAAACCGCTTAAAGTATCATCAATTCATAGCTAGCAAGCATCTGAGGCTATAAATCCTACAAGGAAAGGGAATGAATTCTGCCAATAATCTGAGTGAGCTTTGAAAGAGATCCTTCCCCAATAGAGCTTCCAGATGAGAATGCATCCTGTGCAGCACATTGATTGTGAGACCCTTAAATAAAGGACTCAAAATCTTACTAAGACTCTTAACTGTGAGTCAGTATGAAATAATATGTGCTGCATTAAACCACAAAATTTGTGATAATTTTTTGTGTGACAATAGGAAACTAACACATCTTCTAAACTCAATAACCGAATGCTTTGAGGAATGCCCTGGTTGTCCAGTGGTTAGGACACATGCTTCCAGTGCATGGGGTGTGATTGGCTCCCTGATTGGGGAACTAAGATCCCAGCAAGTCACAACGCATGGTCAAAAAAAAAAAGGCAGATTACTTTGCAGTTGAAGAAAGTCTGAGATGCTTGCTTCCTTATTTGGCATAATTAAGTTGAATGAATACTCTAAATAATTACCTAGTTGGAGAAAAGAGTACACGTCTAAGAAAGGGTGGGAAGACAAGAGGAAGAGGGTTAAAAAAATCATAGGAGAAGAGAAATTAAGTGGATAATTTGGGAGCAACTATTCAAATTTCAAGAGTTTACTCTAACTTAGAATTTATTCTTACTGGATTGAATCCTCTTTATTCCATGCTGAGCTCTAAAACTTACATGCCAAATGTAGACCACAGGGTTTAGGGGTTTTCTCATCCCTTTGCATGAATTATCAGACTTAGGTTGGTTCCTTGGGACACATGGACAACATGAACTCCTTCCTCATTTAGAAATTCTGGAAGGAAAAGAGAATAGGAGACTGTGGTTGAAGAAGGAGGGCTCAGTACTTACAGTTGCTTACTTAAAGTCTATCCATTTCCTGTCAGATTCTTTATGACAACTGGGATATTTCACACATGATGGTCCTTTCATGTATAGGAAAATGCTTAATATACACAGTTACCTGTCATATAGTATATGATAATGTAATACAATAAGAAATAAATATATATTTGGCTTTTGTGTCTGATTATTAGTACGTAACCTCTAAAACTCTCATGATTTTCTAAATGATTGGAGTGATAAGAACATATTTATAAAATAATATTTTGTCTTGACATCCTGTGCAGCACATTGGAAAGGGAATGAATTCTGCCAATAATCTGAGTGAGCTTTGAAAGAGATCCTTCCCCAATAGAGCTTCCAGATGAGAATGCATCCTGTGCAGCACATTGATTGTGAGACCCTTAAATAAAGGACTCAAAATCTTACTAAGACTCTTAACTGTGAGTCAGTATGAAATAATATGTGCTGCATTAAACCACAAAATTTGTGATAATTTTTTGTGTGACAATAGGAAACTAACACATCTTCTAAACTCAATAACCGAATGCTTTGAGGAATGCCCTGGTTGTCCAGTGGTTAGGACACATGCTTCCAGTGCATGGGGTGTGATTGGCTCCCTGATTGGGGAACTAAGATCCCAGCAAGTCACAACGCATGGTCAAAAAAAAAAAGGCAGATTACTTTGCAGTTGAAGAAAGTCTGAGATGCTTGCTTCCTTATTTGGCATAATTAAGTTGAATGAATACTCTAAATAATTACCTAGTTGGAGAAAAGAGTACACGTCTAAGAAAGGGTGGGAAGACAAGAGGAAGAGGGTTAAAAAAATCATAGGAGAAGAGAAATTAAGTGGATAATTTGGGAGCAACTATTCAAATTTCAAGAGTTTACTCTAACTTAGAATTTATTCTTACTGGATTGAATCCTCTTTATTCCATGCTGAGCTCTAAAACTTACATGCCAAATGTAGACCACAGGGTTTAGGGGTTTTCTCATCCCTTTGCATGAATTATCAGACTTAGGTTGGTTCCTTGGGACACATGGACAACATGAACTCCTTCCTCATTTAGAAATTCTGGAAGGGAAAAGAGAATAGGAGACTGTGGTTGAAGAAGGAGGGCTCAGTACTTACAGTTGCTTACTTAAAGTCTATCCATTTCCTGTCAGATTCTTTATGACAACTGGGATATTTCACACATGATGGTCCTTTCATGTATAGGAAAATGCTTAATATACACAGTTACCTGTCATATAGTATATGATAATGTAATACAATAAGAAATAAATATATATTTGGCTTTTGTGTCTGATTATTAGTACGTAACCTCTAAAACTCTCATGATTTTCTAAATGATTGGAGTGATAAGAACATATTTATAAAATAATATTTTGTCTTGAACTCTGGTTTCTATAGAAGAGATTTTAAGACCCTGGGATATCTCCATTGTAATAAGAATATATCTGTATGCTAATGATTTATGCAAAGGGGCTCTCAGATATCTTCAGAATAGGACTCCTTGCCAGAAAGACCAAGGAGGACTGAATCTTTCAGTTAATCACCAATGGACAATGTTAATCAACCATATCTTATGCAGTAAAGCTTCCATAAAAACCCAAAAGAACTGTGTTTGGAGAATTTCTAGGTTGGTGATAATATTCTCATGCTAGGGGAGTGGTGCACCCTATTCAACAGGGACAGAAACTTATCTTCAGAATTTCTGTGGACCTTGACCCATGTGCCTCTTTATCTGGGTGCTTATTTGTATCCTTCATCACTACAAAGCTATTTATATAATTAATAATAAACTGACAAACATAAAGTATAAGTAATGAGAATCTGGGAGCCCTTATGGCAAATTATCAAACCGAGGTAAGATGGTACAGGGGTCCCTAGTTTAGAGCCAATTGGTTAGAAATGTAAGTGAGAACCTGGGAGTTGGCACTGGCATCTGAAGTTGGGGGCAGTCTTGTCGGACTGTGTTCTTTACCTGTGATGTCTGTTTTAAATCTGGGTAGCTTGAGGATTAAATAAAATTATAGTACATCCAGTTGATATCTGTAGAGACTTAAAGAAAGACTTGTTTGGTGTGGAAAAGCCATGTATTGATGTCAGAAGTATGAGTAAAACCAGTTTATTAACATCTAATTTGGTACTTCCTAAATTCATACCTACAGTTTCCTCAGTCTCCCATGCATTTCCCTATGTAACCACTGGTCTTGCTTCTAAAGAAATTCTAGATAAAAGAGCAAAATTTTCTCTGTTCTTTTTACCTAAAAGGCATTTTCTGGTCTTGAGGACAATAAATTTTTATTGTTGGATGAGAGAGATAAGAAATAGGAGAAACATGCAACACAGGATATTTTTCCTCTACTGCCCCAGTGGGCAGCACTCCTTAACTGTTATGATTTTATTTTTACATGAAAAAGATCATTAATAATACATTTTTTTTCTAATACACATTTTAAGGGGAAAATGAGATACTTAAAAGTGTTGAGAATAAAATTTAGTTCTGAGCAAATATTCATAATTTCACCCCATCTTGATATTGCTATATTTTGACCAATGAGGAAGAAGTGAGTCTCTGGAATGTAGATTCTTAGAAATGAATTTTCATTTTAGACACCGTATGCATTATTGAGTCATATTTTTTGATTTGGAGAGGATTTGGGATCTGAGGGGTGAACAGGGTGTAATGTACTGAAGTTTCAGTTGAACACTTAGGTTCCCTCTTGATGTTCAGAGATTTCAGGTTTTGGTGATAAAATATAAATTTTAGTGACTGATAAGTGTACATATGGAATTCCAGACAACATAAACAGTTTGAGATAATAAACAAATTTGTTTGCTTTTCTTTTTAGAGAGAGAGCAAAAAAAAAAAAAAAACCTCCTAAATTGTCAAGACAGACATTTTGTTGCCATAACTAGTCTAAGAGACTCTCAAGAACCTTCTCCAGCACAATTAAAAAGCACCAGTTCTTCAGTGCTCAGCCTTCTTTATGATCCAATTCTCAATCCATGCATGACTACTGCAAAAACCATAACTTTGACTATATGGACCTTTATTGGTAAAGTGATTTCTCTAATTTTTAATACACTGTCTAAGTTTGTCACAACTTTTCTTCCAAGGAGCAAGCATCTTTTAATTTCATGACTGCAGTCAATATCTGCAGTGATTTTGGAGCCCAAGAAAATAAAGTCACTGCTTGTAATTTTTCCCCTCCTAATTGCCATAAAGTGATGGAACCAGATGCCATGATCTTAGTTCTTTTAACATTGAGTTTCTAGCCAGATTTTTCACTTTCCTCTTTCACTCTCATCAAAAGGCTTTTGGGTTCCTCTTCACTTTCTACCATTAGAGAGGTATCATCTGCATATCTGAGGTTGTTAACACTTCTCCTGGCAATCTTGATTCCCACTTGTTATTCATCCAACTCAGTATTTTGCATAAATATAGACTTTAGTTAATATAGTGAATAACAATGTATCAGTATTAGCTGATTGTGACAAATGTACAATACAGATGTAATACATGAAAAACAAAGAAAATTAGGAAAATTAAAAATTCTATTTATCTATAGCAGGCATATCTATCTTTTTGCTAAACAGAAGTTTTATTCATGAGTTGGAAAAGTAATTGTTATTGTCTACTGACTTTATAGGAAAATCAAAACCAAATGTTTCTGTGAAATGATGATCATGTTTGCCAAATTCTGAACATTTTGACTTTTATCTGGTATGAATGAACAAATTTTAAAGCCAATTGCTGATTGAAGTAGAAACATAAATTTTCCATTTCAAACTGATTCATGTTCATAATACCAGTTTTCTAGCTATGAATTCCAATCGCCCATTTACCCTTTTATATAAACTATCATTTCGTGATGGAAAAGGTCCAAACTACCAAAAGGATAAAAAAATGATAATTAAATTATTATAGAAAAATAATGATTTGTCCTGAGTAAAAAGTGTTCATGAGTACCCATTTTTTTAAATTGTTTTATTCAAGCTGTAAATTCACAGGCAGGCAGTTGTAAGAAATGGTACCCTTCAGTTTTCTCCAAAGAAAGTGTTCTGCATAACTGTACTGTAAATGACATTGATACAAGCCTTCAGTCTTATTCAGATTTTATCAGTTTTACATGCACTTGTATGTATCCTTGAGCTTAATTCTATTGCAAAACCATAACTTTGACTATATGGACCTTTATTGGTAAAGTGATTTCTCTAATTTTTAATACACTGTCTAAGTTTGTCACAACTTTTCTTCCAAGGAGCAAGCATCTTTTAATTTCATGACTGCAGTCAATATCTGCAGTGATTTTGGAGCCCAAGAAAATAAAGTCACTGCTTGTAATTTTTCCCCTCCTAATTGCCATAAAGTGATGGAACCAGATGCCATGATCTTAGTTCTTTTAACATTGAGTTTCTAGCCAGATTTTTCACTTTCCTCTTTCACTCTCATCAAAAGGCTTTTGGGTTCCTCTTCACTTTCTACCATTAGAGAGGTATCATCTGCATATCTGAGGTTGTTAACACTTCTCCTGGCAATCTTGATTCCCACTTGTTATTCATCCAACTCAGTATTTTGCATAAATATAGACTTTAGTTAATATAGTGAATAACAATGTATCAGTATTAGCTGATTGTGACAAATGTACAATACAGATGTAATACATGAAAAACAAAGAAAATTAGGAAAATTAAAAATTCTATTTATCTATAGCAGGCATATCTATCTTTTTGCTAAACAGAAGTTTTATTCATGAGTTGGAAAAGTAATTGTTATTGTCTACTGACTTTATAGGAAAATCAAAACCAAATGTTTCTGTGAAATGATGATCATGTTTGCCAAATTCTGAACATTTTGACTTTTATCTGGTATGAATGAACAAATTTTAAAGCCAATTGCTGATTGAAGTAGAAACATAAATTTTCCATTTCAAACTGATTCATGTTCATAATACCAGTTTTCTAGCTATGAATTCCAATCGCCCATTTACCCTTTTATATAAACTATCATTTCGTGATGGAAAAGGTCCAAACTACCAAAAGGATAAAAAAATGATAATTAAATTATTATAGAAAAATAATGATTTGTCCTGAGTAAAAAGTGTTCATGAGTACCCATTTTTTTAAATTGTTTTATTCAAGCTGTAAATTCACAGGCAGGCAGTTGTAAGAAATGGTACCCTTCAGTTTTCTCCAAAGAAAGTGTTCTGCATAACTGTACTGTAAATGACATTGATACAAGCCTTCAGTCTTATTCAGATTTTATCAGTTTTACATGCACTTGTATGTATCCTTGAGCTTAATTCTATTCAATTTTGTTACACATGTAGAGTCATTTAAACACCATCACAGTGTAGAGAAGGAAAACTTTTTCCATGAATCTCTTCACATTCTTGGTTGACTCTGCGAGTTTAACAGAGACAGATTAAAAGGACAAAAGAATACAAACTTTAATTTTTGCATCTACTGGGAAGACTTCATTAGAGAATGAAGATCTGAAGAAGTACAAGAAGACCTGAAGAGCAAGAAGTTTTTATGACTTTAAGACCGAAAACAAATTTATGATGAGTCAAAGGAATTTGATCTGGGAGTCATAAATAGTGAAGAAGTAACTAGGAAGACACAGATTAGTTTAATGAAGTTTCTTTGCACAGATTTATCAGGCCCCAATTCCCTATCTCTGTTGATAAGAATATCTTTACTTCTTGTAAAGAAGGTTACCTCATAATAAAAGAGTTTTCTCCTGTTTTTAAGGAAGAGCAAAGTTTCTGGTTTTGACACTTTTTCAAACTCTTTTATCTAAGATGCTAAATGTGTTGTATTGTGGGATAATGTGTCCTGAAGCCCATTAATAGTCAAGATCTACAACAATCCCATCAGCACAAGCCCCCACCAGTCACACACTCTTCTAGTTGTCCTCTTGCCCTCTCCTCAAACCCTGGAAACCACAATGTTTTTCCTATCCTTTTTATTTTTATTTTTTAATTTTGGCCTCTTTTACTGTTTTCTTATTTATTTATTTTCATCTATCTTTATTCTGTGAGGGCCTCCCATTGCAGTGACCTCTCACATTGCAGAGCACCAGCTCTGGGCCCATGTGCTCCACAGTGCTGGCTCATAATTGGGCACACCGGCTCAGCTGCTCTGCAGCACATGGGATCTTCCTGGGTCAGGGATCGAACCAGTGCCCCTTGCACTGCAAGGTGGACTCTTTATCCACCAGACCACCAGGAAAGCCCTAGTTTCTATCTTTATAATGTTTTCATTTCCAGAATATTTTATAGATAGAATCATATAGTATATGAGCTTTTGACAGTGACTTATTTTTTTACCCATTATAGTTCTCTTGAGAGCCATTCATGTAGTTGCGTGTATCACTAGCTTGTTTCTTTTTAGTACTGAGTGATTTTCCAGGATACAAATGTGTTTAATCATTCATTTATTAAAGGACATCTAAGCTTTTCAGTTTGTGGCCAGTATAAATAACACTGCTAAAAACATGTATGTATCTGTTTTTGTATGAACATATGTTTTTTTATTTCTATAGAATAATGTTGAAGACTACAATTGTTGGGAAGTCACCTAAGTGATACAAAATTTTTTCTCACAATGGTTGCATTACTTACATTTCTACCAGCAATATATGAATGATTTAGTATCTGTGCATTATCATCAGTATTTGATATTGTCACTTTTTTTATTTTAGCCTTTGTGATAAATGTGTATGAAAGTGTTAGTTGCTTGGTCATGTCTGACTCTTTCC
This sequence comes from Tragulus kanchil, assembly GCA_022376925.1. Lineage (NCBI taxonomy): Eukaryota > Metazoa > Chordata > Mammalia > Artiodactyla > Tragulidae > Tragulus > Tragulus kanchil. The sequence continues at coordinate 48,783,388 of JAIOJX010000025.1, forward strand.
AACTCCAAGGACTATAGCCCACCAGACTCCTCTGTCCATGGGATTCTCCTGATGAGAATACTGGAGTAGGTAGCCATTTTCTTCTCCAGGAAGTGTCCCCAATTCAAGGATCAAATCTGGGTCTCCCTCATTGCAGGCAGATTCTTCATCATTGGAGCCACTAGGGAAGCCCTCCAATAAGCCCATCCTAATGTTTAGAGATGTCTCATAATTGTGGCTTTAAGTTTGCATTTACCTATGATTAATGAATGATGTTGAATATCTATTCATTTTAGATATTTATTATTATCATTATAATCACTATTAAATAATCAAAATGGTTATTTATTATATCTTATTTTCAGTTAAATGTCTATTTATGCCTTTTGTCTATGTTTTAATTAGATTGCTTGCTTTATACTTGTTGAGTTTCTTTTTATGAACTGATATGAACTACCTATAGTCTTTACTTTACTAGAAATGAAATAATTGAATTATGAGATGGTCACAAAGCAGGAGTATTAGTTTCACAAATATACAGTAAAATTTCCACACTTTCATTCTAAAATTAATTGTTACCAAAGATTTTTTCTTTTTCTCTTTTTTGGTCACTTCTATTGATCTTTCATATATTTATCTTTGTTCTTTGGCCTGTGTGGGCCTACCGTCGCAGTGGCCTCTCTCATTGCAGAGCTCCAGCTCAGTAGTTGGGCACATCAGTCCAGTCGCTCCTTGGCACGTGGGATCTTCCCAGACCAGGGATCAAACCAGTGCCCCTTGCACTGCAAGGCGGTGTCCTTACCCACTGGACCACCAAGGAAGCCCTAATTGTTACCAAAGATTTTTGCTAAGGAAATGTAAATCTGCATTATTAAATTTGGGTGGAATAAGTGCTGTAATGAAAAATAAAGTAATGAAGGATGAGGGTTATTGTTGCAGGTATTGGAGTCAGAATTGGTTTCCTCCCTGAAACAACTCCACTGACTGTAGCATGCCAGGCTCCTCTGTCCTCCACATTCTCCGGGAGTTTGCTCAAATTGACATATACTGAGTCAGTGAAGCTGTCTAACCTTCTCATCCTCTGCCACTCCCTTCTCCTTTTGCCTTCAATCTTTCCCAGCATCAGGGCATTTTCCAATGGGTGAGCTCTTCACCTCAGGTGGTCAAAATATTGGAATTTCAGTTTAGGATCAGTCCTTCTCTTACTGAGTTCAAGCTCACTCTGCTTACCACATGTTAGGCCAATAAATCTGAAACAAGGTGTTGGGACAAGCAAAGCACTTTATTTGGGAGCAAGCTGATTGAGAAGATGGAAGGTTAGTGTTTCAAAAAAACCATCTAGTTGGGCCCTGGATGACAACTTCTTTTATGGATCAGAGATGAGGGGTAAGGAAACAAAGTAAACACACACACACACAAACCCAAAAATTTATTCAGTCCTTGCAAATGTCCCACAGAAGGGCAAGCTTTAGCAGGGAGCTGTGTTTGTTTCACTTGCTTAAAGTCTTTCCCAGGTGGGTTGACTCAGGTTATCTCCCTGAGGTAAGCTATTATTATGTATACCTACAATAACAAAAGCAGCAAAATGAGGTTTAAAGTCCCAGAAACAGATCCAATATGAATTCAAACTTAACTCTTCCTGGTTACACTTCTAATGCATATGCAGAGTTGATTTCAGTTAGAATTGACTTGTTTGATCTCCTTGCAGTTGAAGGTTGATCTTCACCAGTTAATTTGTTCTTTGGCCTGTGTGGGCCTACCGTCGCAGTGGCCTCTCTCATTGCAGAGCTCCAGCTCAGTAGTTGGGCACATCAGTCCAGTCGCTCCTTGGCACGTGGGATCTTCCCAGACCAGGGATCAAACCAGTGCCCCTTGCACTGCAAGGCGGTGTCCTTACCCACTGGACCACCAAGGAAGCCCTAATTGTTACCAAAGATTTTTGCTAAGGAAATGTAAATCTGCATTATTAAATTTGGGTGGAATAAGTGCTGTAATGAAAAATAAAGTAATGAAGGATGAGGGTTATTGTTGCAGGTATTGGAGTCAGAATTGGTTTCCTCCCTGAAACAACTCCACTGACTGTAGCATGCCAGGCTCCTCTGTCCTCCACATTCTCCGGGAGTTTGCTCAAATTGACATATACTGAGTCAGTGAAGCTGTCTAACCTTCTCATCCTCTGCCACTCCCTTCTCCTTTTGCCTTCAATCTTTCCCAGCATCAGGGCATTTTCCAATGGGTGAGCTCTTCACCTCAGGTGGTCAAAATATTGGAATTTCAGTTTAGGATCAGTCCTTCTCTTACTGAGTTCAAGCTCACTCTGCTTACCACATGTTAGGCCAATAAATCTGAAACAAGGTGTTGGGACAAGCAAAGCACTTTATTTGGGAGCAAGCTGATTGAGAAGATGGAAGGTTAGTGTTTCAAAAAAACCATCTAGTTGGGCCCTGGATGACAACTTCTTTTATGGATCAGAGATGAGGGGTAAGGAAACAAAGTAAACACACACACACACAAACCCAAAAATTTATTCAGTCCTTGCAAATGTCCCACAGAAGGGCAAGCTTTAGCAGGGAGCTGTGTTTGTTTCACTTGCTTAAAGTCTTTCCCAGGTGGGTTGACTCAGGTTATCTCCCTGAGGTAAGCTATTATTATGTATACCTACAATAACAAAAGCAGCAAAATGAGGTTTAAAGTCCCAGAAACAGATCCAATATGAATTCAAACTTAACTCTTCCTGGTTACACTTCTAATGCATATGCAGAGTTGATTTCAGTTAGAATTGACTTGTTTGATCTCCTTGCAGTTGAAGGGACTCTCAAGAATCTTCACCAGCACCACATTTCAAATGTATCAATTCTTCAGCACTTAGCCATTTTTTAAGAATCACCTCTCACATGCTTAAGTGACTACTGGAAAAAATCATAATTTTGACTATACATTTGTTGGTAAAGTGATGTGTCTGCCTTTTAATACACTGTCCAATTTCCTTCCAAAGAAGAATTGTCTTTTAATTTCATGGCTGCAGTCACTTTCCCCAGTAATTTTGGAGCCCAAGAAAGAAAATCTGTCACTGCTTCCACTTTTTCCACTGCTGTTTGATCTGAAGCTGTGGAACTAAATGCAGTGATCTGCATTTCTCCTCATTAGGGAGGATGCCCCACATCCTTTCTCTTCAGGTTGTCTGAGGTGTAAATGGTGTTCAGTTGTGGGTATACCTTGTGTTAAAATAAAATCTGTAAAGAATAAGTTTACACAGGAATCTGGAATATTAGGTCCATGAATCAAGATAAATCGGATATGGTCAAGCAGGAGATGGCAAAAGTGAACATTGACATCTTGGGAATCAGAAAGCAAAAATGAATGTGAAAGGGCAAATTTAATTCAGATGACCATTGTATCTACTACTGTGGGAAAGAATCCCTTAGAAGAAATCGAGTAGCCCTAATAGTCAGTGAAAGACTCCAAAATGCAGTTCTTGAGTGCAGACTCAGAAATAACAGGATGGTCTTGGTTTGTTTCCAAGGCAAACCATTCAGTATCACAGTAACACAAGTTTATGGTGAACCATTAATGACAAAAAACAGAAGTTGACTGGTTCTATGAAACACTAAAGACCTTCTAGAATTGACATCAAAAAAAGATGTCCTTTTCATCACAGAGGATTAGAATACAAAAGCAGATAATCAAGAGATACCTCAAATGGCTATGGAGAACAAAATGATGCAAGACAAATGCTATTACAGTTTGGTCAAGAGAACATAGTGGTCATAACAAACACCTTCTCCCAATAAGATAAGAGATGACTTTACACATGAACATCACCAAATGGTCAATAATGAAATCAGATTGATTATATTCTTTGCAGTCATAGACAGAGAAGCTCTATACAGTCAGGAAAAATAAATCCTGGAGTTGACTGTGGCTCATATCATGGCCTGCTTATTGAAAATTCAGTCATAAATAGAAAAAGGAGAGAAAACCACTAGGAAATTCAGGTATGACTTAAATCAAATCCCTTATACAGTAGAGGTTACAAAAAGATTCAAGGGATTAGATCTAGTAGACAGAGTGCCTGAAAAACTGTAGATAGAGGTTTGTACCATTGTACATGAAGCAGTGTCCAAAATTATCCCAATGAAAAATAAATGCAAAGGCAAAATGGTTGTCTAAGGAACCTTTACAAATAGCTTAGGAAAGCAAAGAAGGGAAAAACAAGGGGAAAAGGGATATATACCAATTGAATGCAGTGTTCTAAGGAATAACAAGGAAAGAAAAGAAGTCCTTAAATAAACAATGCAAAGAAGTAGAGAAAAACATAGAATGGGAAAGACTGAAATGGTGTTCAGTTGTGGGTATACCTTGTGTTAAAATAAAATCTGTAAAGAATAAGTTTACACAGGAATCTGGAATATTAGGTCCATGAATCAAGATAAATCGGATATGGTCAAGCAGGAGATGGCAAAAGTGAACATTGACATCTTGGGAATCAGAAAGCAAAAATGAATGTGAAAGGGCAAATTTAATTCAGATGACCATTGTATCTACTACTGTGGGAAAGAATCCCTTAGAAGAAATCGAGTAGCCCTAATAGTCAGTGAAAGACTCCAAAATGCAGTTCTTGAGTGCAGACTCAGAAATAACAGGATGGTCTTGGTTTGTTTCCAAGGCAAACCATTCAGTATCACAGTAACACAAGTTTATGGTGAACCATTAATGACAAAAAACAGAAGTTGACTGGTTCTATGAAACACTAAAGACCTTCTAGAATTGACATCAAAAAAAGATGTCCTTTTCATCACAGAGGATTAGAATACAAAAGCAGATAATCAAGAGATACCTCAAATGGCTATGGAGAACAAAATGATGCAAGACAAATGCTATTACAGTTTGGTCAAGAGAACATAGTGGTCATAACAAACACCTTCTCCCAATAAGATAAGAGATGACTTTACACATGAACATCACCAAATGGTCAATAATGAAATCAGATTGATTATATTCTTTGCAGTCATAGACAGAGAAGCTCTATACAGTCAGGAAAAATAAATCCTGGAGTTGACTGTGGCTCATATCATGGCCTGCTTATTGAAAATTCAGTCATAAATAGAAAAAGGAGAGAAAACCACTAGGAAATTCAGGTATGACTTAAATCAAATCCCTTATACAGTAGAGGTTACAAAAAGATTCAAGGGATTAGATCTAGTAGACAGAGTGCCTGAAAAACTGTAGATAGAGGTTTGTACCATTGTACATGAAGCAGTGTCCAAAATTATCCCAATGAAAAATAAATGCAAAGGCAAAATGGTTGTCTAAGGAACCTTTACAAATAGCTTAGGAAAGCAAAGAAGGGAAAAACAAGGGGAAAAGGGATATATACCAATTGAATGCAGTGTTCTAAGGAATAACAAGGAAAGAAAAGAAGTCCTTAAATAAACAATGCAAAGAAGTAGAGAAAAACATAGAATGGGAAAGACTGAAGATCTCTTCAAGAAAATTGGATATATCAAGGGAACACTTCATGCAAGAATCAGCATGATAAAGGACACAAATGATAAGAACCTTACAGCAGCAGAAGAGCTTGAGAAGAGGTGTCAAGACTACACAGAATATACAAAAAAAGTCTTAATGACCTAGATAATCAAGATGATGTGATAGATCAACTAAAGCCAGGTATTCTGGAGTGTGATGTTCAGTGCACCTTCAGAAGTATTGCTACAAAACTACTGGAGGGGATTGGATTGCAGTTAAACTATTTAAATTTTTAAAAGATGATGCTGTTAAAGTACTGCACTCAATATGTTTCAAAATTTTGGAGAAATTAGCACTGGCCATAAAAGTGGAAAAGACCAATTTTATTCAAATCCCAAAGAAGGGCAATGTTAAAGAATTTTCAAACTACCATACAATTGTGCTCATTCCATATGCTAAGGTTATGCTTAAAATCCCTCAAGGTATGTTTCAGGAGTAGCTGAACTGAGAACTTCCAGATGTACAAGCTGAGTTTCCAAGAGACAGGAACAAGAGATTCAATTGCCAACATTGTTGGATTATATAGAAAACAAGGAATTCCATAAAAACATCTACTTTTGCTTCATTGAAGTAGGTTAAACTCTTTGACTTTGTGGATCACAACAGACTATGGAAAAAAAAGGATGAGAATACCAGACCACCTTACCTGCTTCCTCAGAAACCTGTATGCAGGACAAGTAACTACAGTTGCAACTGGACATGGAGCAATGGACTAGTTCCAAATTGGGAAAGGAGTACATCAAGGCTATATATAGTCCCCCTGCTTATTTAACTTATATGCAGAGTACATCATGCAAAATGCTGGTATGGATAAAGCATAAGCTGAAATCAAAACTGCCAGAGAAATATTCATAACCTCAGATATATTAAATTGTGTTGCTGGGGAAGAATCTTGAGAGTCCCTTGGACTGCAAGGGGACCAAACCAGTCAATCCTAAAGTAAATCAACCCTAAATATTCACGGGAAGGAAAGATGCTGAAGCTAAAGCTCCAATACTTTGCCACGTGATACAGAGATATAACTCATTGGAAAAGACCCTGATGCTGGGGAAAATGGAAGTCAGAAGGAGAAGGGGAGGAAAGAGGAAAAGATGGTCGGATGGGATAACTGACTCAATGGACAAACAAGAGTTTGAGCAAGCTCCAGGAGATGGTGAAGGACAGGAAAGCCTGATGGGCTGCATTCATGGAGTCACAAAGAGGCAAACATGACTGCACAATTGAACCGATGCAGATGACACCAACATTAAGGCAGAAAGTGACGAGAAGCTAAAGAACCTCATGATTAAAGTGAAAGAGGAGTGTGAAAAAGCCGGCTTAGAACTCAGATTCAAAAAATTAAGATCATGGCATCCTGTCCCATCTGTTCAGTTTAATTGCTCAGTCAAGTTGGATTCTTTGAGACCCCAGGAACTGCAGCATGCTAGGTTTCCCTGTCCTTCACAATCTCCCAGAGTATGCTCAAACTACCATATAATTGTGCTCATTCCATATGCTAAGGTTATGCTTAAAATCCCTCAAGGTATGTTTCAGGAGTAGCTGAACTGAGAACTTCCAGATGTACAAGCTGAGTTTCCAAGAGACAGGAACAAGAGATTCAATTGCCAACATTGTTGGATTATATAGAAAACAAGGAATTCCATAAAAACATCTACTTTTGCTTCATTGAAGTAGGTTAAACTCTTTGACTTTGTGGATCACAACAGACTATGGAAAAAAAAGGATGAGAATACCAGACCACCTTACCTGCTTCCTCAGAAACCTGTATGCAGGACAAGTAACTACAGTTGCAACTGGACATGGAGCAATGGACTAGTTCCAAATTGGGAAAGGAGTACATCAAGGCTATATATAGTCCCCCTGCTTATTTAACTTATATGCAGAGTACATCATGCAAAATGCTGGTATGGATAAAGCATAAGCTGAAATCAAAACTGCCAGAGAAATATTCATAACCTCAGATATATTAAATTGTGTTGCTGGGGAAGAATCTTGAGAGTCCCTTGGACTGCAAGGGGACCAAACCAGTCAATCCTAAAGTAAATCAACCCTAAATATTCACGGGAAGGAAAGATGCTGAAGCTAAAGCTCCAATACTTTGCCACGTGATACAGAGATATAACTCATTGGAAAAGACCCTGATGCTGGGGAAAATGGAAGTCAGAAGGAGAAGGGGAGGAAAGAGGAAAAGATGGTCGGATGGGATAACTGACTCAATGGACAAACAAGAGTTTGAGCAAGCTCCAGGAGATGGTGAAGGACAGGAAAGCCTGATGGGCTGCATTCATGGAGTCACAAAGAGGCAAACATGACTGCACAATTGAACCGATGCAGATGACACCAACATTAAGGCAGAAAGTGACGAGAAGCTAAAGAACCTCATGATTAAAGTGAAAGAGGAGTGTGAAAAAGCCGGCTTAGAACTCAGATTCAAAAAATTAAGATCATGGCATCCTGTCCCATCTGTTCAGTTTAATTGCTCAGTCAAGTTGGATTCTTTGAGACCCCAGGAACTGCAGCATGCTAGGTTTCCCTGTCCTTCACAATCTCCCAGAGTATGCTCAAACTCATGCTCAATGATGCCATTCAACCGTTTTGTCCTCGGTCGTCCCTTCTCCTTTTGCCTTTTATTTTTTCCAGCACCAGGGTCTTTTCCAATGAGTCATCTCTTCACATCAGGTGGCTGAAGTATTAGAGCTTCAGCTTCAACATCATTCCTTCCAATGAGTATTTAGGACTGATTTCACTTAAGATTGACTGGTTTGGTCTCCTTTCAGTCCAAGGGGCTCTCAAGAGTTTTCTCCAACACCACAGTTCAAAGGCATCAATTCTTTGGTACTGGGCTTTAATTATGGTCCAACTCTCAAATCTATACATGACTACTGAAAAACCATAGCTTTTACTACATGGATTTTGTCCCATCACTTCATGGCAAATGGACGCAGAAACAATAGAAACAGTGACAGACTTTATTTTCTTGGGTTCCAAAATCACTGCAGTTGGTTTAGAGATGCTTGATTTTCAGATGTGACAACCTAGACAGTGTCAAAGGACAGAGACATCACTTTTCTGAGAAAAATCAAAGCTATGGTTTTTCCAGTTCAGCTATGGATGTCAGAGTTGGACCATAAAGAAGGCTGAACACCAAAGAACTGATGCTTTTTCCATTGTGGAACTGGAAAAGACTCTTGAAAGACCCTTGGACTGCAAGGAGATCAAACCAGTCAATCCTAAGTGAAATTAATCCTGAGTATTCATTGGAAGGACTGATGAAGTTGAAGCTCCATTATTTTGGCCACCTGATGTGAAGAACTGACTCATTGGAAATTACACTAATGCTGGGAAAAATTGAAGGCAAAAGAAGAAGTGGAGGCAGAGGATGAGATGTTTGTATAACATCACTGACTCTATTGACATATATTTGAGCCAGCTCTGGGAGATAGTGAAGAATAGGGAATCCTGGCATGCTACATTCCATGTGGTCACACAGAGTTGGACATGGCTTAAAAACTAATAAAAACTTCTGCCTAGATATTTACATCTCTGAGGCAAGATGGATCTTCCTGCAAAGGTATTAACTAGGAGAAACAAGACTTGTGATTGCCTGCCTTGTCCCTGACTTTTAACCCCCAAGGATCCTTTCTGAGCATGTCTAGTATTTCCTTTGCCCTAAGGAGGAGAATATGTGATCTGGTCTTTTAGTCAAACAAGGTTTAGCCCCTCTCTTTTCCTACCGTGAGTGTTATCTCAAGCTGTCTACAGAAGACAAAGACTGTGTACTTACTTGTTTTAGTTGTAACTTCCATTTTGGAAAGCAAGCAGGAAGCTGATTGTAAAGGCCTAATCTGGAACACACCTATGTCCTATTTCAGAAAATGCAAACAGGAGGCTAGTTTTAAATATTTCACTTGAAACCCACTTTTTTTTTCTGCCCTGAAATGTCAACAGGAGGCCAGTTACAAATACCTAGCCTGGCACCCATCTATCTCCTGCTTCAATTGAAAAGTGCATTTCTCACAGAGGTAAAAATTATTAAAAAAGGAAAAAAATTATTAGAGACACAGCACAACAAGTGAGAGAATACATGGAAGCAAGTGAGAGATACATGCCTGTATAGAAAGGGTGAGGGCATCCCCCTAATGAAGAGGATCACAGTAAGAGGTGGTAACATCATTTGTATAGGACAGTTTCGGGACTTTGCATGCATGCATGCTCAGTGGCTTCAGTCATACCCAACTGTGACACTATAGACTGTAACGCACCAGGCTCCTCTGTTCATGAAATTCTCCAGACAAGAATACTGGAGTGGATTGCCATGCCCTCCTCCAGGTGATATTTCTGACCCAGGGATCAAACTCAGGTCTCTTGCCTTGCAGATTCTTTATAGTTGAGCCACCAGGGAAGCCCAGGTCTTTGTTTACTATTGGGCGAGTATCTTGTTTCCTCTTCCACACCTGGTCTGCCCTAGAACCCACCCTAACATGCCTGTGTAGCTTTTTCCTAAGATGATTCCACCCCAAAGATGCATGGAGAAGTGGGGGGCAGGGGTTCAGGAAAGATCCACCCTGGCCCAATTACCTTCTTTTAGTGACAAGAAATCATACTCCGAGAAGCATATAGAACACTTAGTGTCATTCAGGAGCAGTTTCATGGATTGCAGTTGCTCACTTTTTGTTTTCATTTATTAAGATGTGAACCACTTGCTGTGGCCCAAATATGTCAGCTGGCAGAAAAGCGATTTTAAACAAATTCTGAGGAAAACACAAAAGAATCTTCACACATCTCTACCCATACATGCTACTGTTCCTCCACTCAATCAACCTCATCACATGCCTCTTCAGACACATTCTAGTCTTTTGAAACACTTTGTTTTTGCTCAGATTGCTGGTACTTTATAGAATAATTTATACATTACACTAGTTAATACAAGTATATGGTAGAAAATTCCAGAGATATAAAATGGCATATAGAATGAAATTATGTCCTTTTTTTTTTTTTTTTGACCACTCCTATTGGTCTTTCATTTATCTATTTTCATCCATCGTTGTTCTTTGGCCTGTGTGGACCTACCATCCCAGTGGCCTCTGTTACTGCAGAGCACTGGCTGTGGGAGCATGTGCTCCAGAGTTCTGGCTCGGTAGTTAGATGCATCAATCCAGCTACTTGGTGGCACGTGGGATCTTCCCAGGCCAGGGATTGACCCAGCACCCCTCGCCCTGCAAGGTGGTATCCTTACCACTGGACCACCAGGGAAGCCCAATTATGTCTTTTTTTTTTTAAATCTGTGTCCCTATCACTCACTTTCCCTTCCCAGAGATAATCATTGTCTCTAGTATTGGGGCATTCCTATGAATATGTAAATATATGAATATTTCTATAGATACATAAATATGTATCCATGTATAAATCTTTTGTCCCTACCAAATGTTAACATGTTCTGGATGCTATTCTATATCTTATCCTTTTGAACTTAAGTCTGTATTTAATATTAAATTTGATACTAATTTGTTAGATTAATAAATTATCTCTTCATCTGGGCTTTAGTATATTCAACTTTTAACTCAATCTGCCTTCTTCATTGAATTATATTTTATAAAATTAAAGATGCTTCGCCAAGGTATTCAGAGCCTATTTTTATGAAATCAGCAGTATTATTTCATATGACTCTACTTGTACTTTACTATTCACTACCTGCTTTCTTATTGTACCTTGGATGCTGAGGTCTGTTCTCACTCTGAGCTTGCTTTAGCAGTAGTCATCTCTCATCTCACTTTACTTACTCAGTTTACACTCACTCTACCTTGAGACCCAATTCAATTCTTGTTTCCTCTATGAAAACTTTGTAATTACTCCAACACACACTTATTTCTCCTTTAATCAAATTCCACACTAATGTTTCCATTTAGAGGGGGGTAATTTGACATAACTTATATTTCCTTTTATCTCTCCTCAATGAGATTCAACCTTTATTCAAAGAGTGTTATTGGTTATATTTGTCCTGGCAAATAGAACTACTGGCAGTTTCCATAAATCATGTAACCTCACTGGTTTTGTTTCCACATCTATAAAATGAGAATTTAAATCACTGTTTCCAGAGAAGCAATGTGATGCAGCAGCAATTTCAAGGAATTTAGAGTCCGATAGATTAAGATTGCATTTCTGAATTTGAAACTTATTCCACCTCTTGGACAATTTATGACATTCTTGCGAGCACTGGCTGTGGGAGCATGTGCTCCAGAGTTCTGGCTCGGTAGTTAGATGCATCAATCCAGCTACTTGGTGGCACGTGGGATCTTCCCAGGCCAGGGATTGACCCAGCACCCCTCGCCCTGCAAGGTGGTATCCTTACCACTGGACCACCAGGGAAGCCCAATTCTGTCTTTTTTTTAAATCTGTGTCCCTATCACTCACTTTCCCTTCCCAGAGATAATCATTGTCTCTAGTATTGGGGCATTCCTATGAATATGTAAATATATGAATATTTCTATAGATACATAAATATGTATCCATGTATAAATCTTTTGTCCCTACCAAATGTTAACATGTTCTGGATGCTATTCTATATCTTATCCTTTTGAACTTAAGTCTGTATTTAATATTAAATTTGATACTAATTTGTTAGATTAATAAATTATCTCTTCATCTGGGCTTTAGTATATTCAACTTTTAACTCAATCTGCCTTCTTCATTGAATTATATTTTATAAAATTAAAGATGCTTCGCCAAGGTATTCAGAGCCTATTTTTATGAAATCAGCAGTATTATTTCATATGACTCTACTTGTACTTTACTATTCACTACCTGCTTTCTTATTGTACCTTGGATGCTGAGGTCTGTTCTCACTCTGAGCTTGCTTTAGCAGTAGTCATCTCTCATCTCACTTTACTTACTCAGTTTACACTCACTCTACCTTGAGACCCAATTCAATTCTTGTTTCCTCTATGAAAACTTTGTAATTACTCCAACACACACTTATTTCTCCTTTAATCAAATTCCACACTAATGTTTCCATTTAGAGGGGGGTAATTTGACATAACTTATATTTCCTTTTATCTCTCCTCAATGAGATTCAACCTTTATTCAAAGAGTGTTATTGGTTATATTTGTCCTGGCAAATAGAACTACTGGCAGTTTCCATAAATCATGTAACCTCACTGGTTTTGTTTCCACATCTATAAAATGAGAATTTAAATCACTGTTTCCAGAGAAGCAATGTGATGCAGCAGCAATTTCAAGGAATTTAGAGTCCGATAGATTAAGATTGCATTTCTGAATTTGAAACTTATTCCACCTCTTGGACAATTTAGGACATTCTTCCTAAACTACTTCTTTTATCTTCAAGAAAAATCTAATGAAATAATTGATGCAATATATTGTTGTTCAATAACTACACACTTCTTAAAACATAAAAAATATTAGGTGATATTTATTAGAAGAAACCAGTAGTACTTTCACTGAGAATTGACTGTGTGTGCCAGGCATTCTAATGCCTAATCTAGTAGGCTTCAGAATACAAGGATTTAGTACTAGGACCCAGCACACTGAAGGTATCCAGAAAATATTTGTTTCAATGAAGAATAAAAAACAGTCCCTCATCTGCAAGATCTGTTAAGAAACAGACTTGTGACTTCTAATAGTCTATAAAAGCTAAACCCTTCCTAATTTATCACTAGACATTGCTTTAAAGTACAGCATTATATTTTGAGGAAATTATTACCCTTAATAACAAAAATAAAAAGTTTATAAAACTATGCAAATGCTACTTGGTCTTGTCTTATACAAATGAAAATTATCTCTCAGTTTCTTAAGTGAGGGTACATAATTAAGTGTCCACAGCACAATCACCAAAGCCCTGAGTAGGGCGTGTGGTTTCTATATTCAGGTAGCATCAAGGAGATCAGTGTGGCTGGAGAAGAGTAAGCTAAGGAAAGGCAAGTGTAAATTGTGGACAGAAAGAATGTGAGGAGGGAGATGTCTGACTATGCAGGATGCTGGATTTTACACTGAGAAAATTGGGGAAGCCACTGGAGGGTTACATTAGATGAGTGCATTAGATATACTTATTGCTGAAAGCTTGGCCTCTCTGCTTTAGTGTCAAATCAAATCTCAGAGACAGAGTTCTAGATAAGCCAGAAAAGGTTAGCTGTATTGCTTTGCCAGGCAAAAGGGGACACAATGGATTCCTGCCTCAAAAAAAGAAAACTATGTGTGCCAACTCCAGAGGACTGCATGAGGGGTTTTACAACAATGGTTCAAGAGTGGGGTCTCTTACAAGATTAGGGTGTGAGCAAGGCTTGCACTCCCTTAACTGCATCTCTTGGTCTCCTAATCTTGCTAAATGTCTCCGATCATTTTAATCTTACCACAAGTGATCTCTTCACTGATCCTCCCTAGATGAGCAACTGGTCTTTGGAACTCAGGGAAGGTCATGGAGATCTGAGTCTTGCCTACAAGGAACTGGGAGCAAACAAAAGCCTCTGTGACTTGGAATCCCACAGGACCTCGCTTGATTTCATACTAACTTACATATTAAAAGAATTCTTATGAATGTTCCTATTAAGAATAGACTTAGATGATGTAAGGGGAGAAACAGAGTGGATATTGTAATCCTCCAGGTGAGAGGTGATAGCGAATTGCATTAGGCTTATAGCAGTTGCTATGAAGTCATACTTAAGGATTCCCTGAGCTGTACTGAACTTTAAAGAGAATTCTTTCTGACTTCAGTCTCTCATCTCCTATTTTTGAGAGCATTTACCTTGAAAAATTTGTAAGGTTTTGTTTTATTTTCTCTCTCTCTCTTTTTTTTTTTTATTAGGGTTTGGTTGTTTTACAATGTTGCATTAGTTTCAGGTGTACAGTGAAATTATTGTTACATGTCCTTTACAGAGTTTTGTTGTTTACAGCTGTACATAATCCCAAAATGGTCATAGGTATATCTGCCCCTTTGAGATGTACATTTTTTTAAAATAAAACTTTATTTTGCAACCTGAGAAGGTCATTCTTAAACTTAATTTCTGTGCATTGGTGCCAAATCAGATCTCAGAGACAGAGTGTTGCAGGAGTAGAAAAGAAGAGTCTTACTGCTTTGCCATGCAAAGAGGGCACAGTGAGCTTGTGTCTCAAAAACTGTATGTCCCAATGTAAGGGGATTGCATGAGGGTTTTACAACAATGGTTCAAGAGTGGGGTCTCTTACAAGATTAGGGTGTGAGCAAGGCTTGCACTCCCTTAACTGCATCTCTTGGTCTCCTAATCTTGCTAAATGTCTCCGATCATTTTAATCTTACCACAAGTGATCTCTTCACTGATCCTCCCTAGATGAGCAACTGGTCTTTGGAACTCAGGGAAGGTCATGGAGATCTGAGTCTTGCCTACAAGGAACTGGGAGCAAACAAAAGCCTCTGTGACTTGGAATCCCACAGGACCTCGCTTGATTTCATACTAACTTACATATTAAAAGAATTCTTATGAATGTTCCTATTAAGAATAGACTTAGATGATGTAAGGGGAGAAACAGAGTGGATATTGTAATCCTCCAGGTGAGAGGTGATAGCGAATTGCATTAGGCTTATAGCAGTTGCTATGAAGTCATACTTAAGGATTCCCTGAGCTGTACTGAACTTTAAAGAGAATTCTTTCTGACTTCAGTCTCTCATCTCCTATTTTTGAGAGCATTTACCTTGAAAAATTTGTAAGGTTTTGTTTTATTTTCTCTCTCTCTCTTTTTTTTTTTTATTAGGGTTTGGTTGTTTTACAATGTTGCATTAGTTTCAGGTGTACAGTGAAATTATTGTTACATGTCCTTTACAGAGTTTTGTTGTTTACAGCTGTACATAATCCCAAAATGGTCATAGGTATATCTGCCCCTTTGAGATGTACATTTTTTTAAAATAAAAACTTTATTTTGCAACCTGAGAAGGTCATTCTTAAACTTAATTTCTGTGCATTGGTGCCAAATCAGATCTCAGAGACAGAGTGTTGCAGGAGTAGAAAAGAAGAGTCTTACTGCTTTGCCATGCAAAGAGGGCACAGTGAGCTTGTGTCTCAAAAACTGTATGTCCCAATTTAAGGGGGATTTGGTGAGGAGGTTTATAGTAATGGTTCAATGGTATTTGCTGATAAGGATCAGGGTGAGTTCATGGTCTTTAATCCTTTAATCTGTCCTCAAGTAATCTCTTTAAGATCTTCTGGAGTTTATCAAATTATAACATTCTCTTAAATGGAGAATACTAACAGCTTCCATTTGTTGGGGGTTTTAGTTCTGTAGGAAAGCTCAAAGATATTGTTGTGTGTATCATTTCAGGTGGAACAGGACCCTGCCCCAAGGCTACATCATTGTTTCTTGGCTGCTCCTTGCTTGTTTCTGCATCCTGTCATTTTCCTGATTACCAACCGTTTGAATCTGACCATTGGAACTCAGTGAAAGTCATGGAGGCTGGAGGCTGTTCCTTACAAGTAAGAAATGAGGGATAGAAAGGTTTTCATGCCCATTCAGTGTTTTACTTGGTTTCTTCTCCTGTCATAAAGATATGAAAAAGTTTACTCTTTTCCCAAGGCTAGTTAGCACACATCTGTGACCTACAATCTCATTCTCTCTTACTCCAGCTCTTAAATGCTCTCCAGCTCTTTCGGAGAATTTGAATTCCGATTGACCTCTCTCAGAGGCTCTTAGTAGCTTCCCTCTCTTAATGCAGTAACCTTAAATAAAGTTTTTCTTATTTTTTTAACTTTGTCTGGTGCATTTTTCTTTTCTTTAACACAATGGCACCATTGGATATATTTTGAACTGTCAACTACAAATTGGCGTTTGCCAATCACACTACCAATGACTTAACAAGGGCATTTGCCATCCTCCTTTGTGGAGATTGACTCCATTCTGACAGCTGCTGACCTTCAGCATCCCCTGAGGCAGTTCAGAGTGAAGTGAGGCACTCTGCTCCAGGGAATCTGGTGGGCAGGCCTTTAGGGAGGTAGACATTTTTAAGAACAGGTTTATTATCTCAATCCATGCATTTCCTCATATTTAGAAAAGCACTAAATCACTTCATGGAGACATCAAATCCTTGTGACTAACCACAAGCCTTTTATTATTGGTATTAAACTCTCCCTTCCTCAAAATCTTATATATCGATCTTCCTCCTGCTGCCCCTTTGGAGTAATCTCTCAGACCTATTTTAGGTGCTGTCTTCCAGGCTACAGTCCTAATGGTGCCCCAAATAAAACTTAACCCACAACTCTCAAGTTGTTTATCTTTTTTAGTCAACAGAACCTAGAATTATCTGAAGAAGGAGATGTGGAAGGTAAGAAAAAAACAGAATTAAACATGTCAAAGGAGTTGCTGGGTCCTTTTTTCCTTCAGTTCTTTTCACAAAAAGAATTGAAATGACAGACCAGGATAGCTTAAACAGGTAAGATTCACTGAGCAAGAAGTACCCTCTTGAGATGTAAGAGTGGATCAACTCCATAGGAGTTGCCTAGCCTTTTTTTGTTTTCTCTTTTTATTCTTTTGTTTCCTCCTCTTGCTGGTCCCACTGATAGATGATAGCAGGTAGTTTATGGTGAATGGGGTTGGATTTCATAACCTCTGAATGAGAAAATTTCAGTTTGGGATCAAAACACTTGGCTTCAGTCATTTAGAGCTGCATGTAGCAAAAGATATTTTTCTTTCCTTTTCTTTTCTTTTCTCTTCTTTTATTTCTTTAAAGTTTTTTTTGGGGGGGTGAGGAGGGACGGGGGCAGGCGAGCCACTTCTATTGGTCTCTCATTTATCTATTTTCATCCATCTTTGTTCTTTGGCCCCTGTGGGCCTCCCATCGCAGTGGCCTCTGTTGTCACAGAGCACCAGCTCTGGGCACATGCGCTCCAGAGCTCTGACTCAGTAATTGGACACATCAGTCCAGTCACTCTGCGGCACATGAGATCTTCGCAGGCCAGGGATCGAACCTACACCCCTTGCACTGCAAGGCAGTGTTCTTACCCACTGGGCCACCAGGGAAGCCCCCTATTTGTGTGATATTTTAATTGCCATTTGTCAAAGATGTACCTTCTGTTTCTCATTTGCAGATATATGTTTTAATACCATTTGAAGCCATAACAAACCAGCCATGAAATTTTCATTCCCTGGTAGGGCAACAAACCCAGGGATTTTATGGAGGGAGCAAGGACCCAAAAACTCTACAATACTAGTAAACACCTAACACTAGAGAATATTAAACAATCAGAACTCCAACAAAGGTATGCATACTTGTATACTTGTATGCAAGTCCTGACATCACCCAACCACCAGCATCACTCAGAATAAGAAGCCTCATCCAAACAACAAATACCGATAGACATAACTCACAGTCTGGGAAAAGGAAACCCCAAACATAGTTAGTTTAAAAATTAATAATAACAATGAAATGGCAGAGAAATATCACGCAAGTGCAGGGACAATCTAGAAACACACAAGTCCAAATAAACGAAGAGGAACTAGACAAACTTTCTGACAGCAAATTCAGAAGAATGATAGTAAAGATGATCCAAAACACTGAAAATAGAATTTTAGAGAAATTGCAAGAATCAACTAACACACTGAATAAAGAAATACAAGAACTTAAAAAACAGCAAACAGAGACAAACAACTCAATAGCTGCACTTTAAAACACTATTGAAGGAATCAAGAGCAGACTACATGAGACAGAAGACCGGTAAGTGAGCTGGAAGATAGAATGGTGGAAGTAACTGCTGAAAAACAGACTCTAGCTCAAAGAATGAAAAGAGCAGAGGATAGCTTCAGAGACCTCTGGGATAATATCAAATACACCAGTATTTGAATTATAGGGGTTCCATAAGAAGAAGAATAAAAGAAAGGATATGAGAAAATCTTTGAAAGTATTATACTTGAAAATTTTCCCAACATGGGAAAAGAAATAATCAGATCCAAGAAGCGCTAAGAGTACTATATAGAATAAACCCAAAAAGAAACACACCAAGACACATATTAATGAAGCTAACATCAATTAAACACAAAGACAGAATTCTAAAAGAAGCAAGGGAAAAGCAACTAGTGATATACAAGGGAAACCCCATATGTTTAACAGCTGATCTTTCAACAGAAACTCTGCAGGCCAGAAGGGAACGGCAGGACACATTTAAAGTGCTGAAACAGAATCATCTGCAACCAAGAATACTCTACCCTGCAAGGATCTCATTCAAAATGGATGGAGAATTCAAAAGCTTTACAGATAAGCAAAAATTAAAAGAATTTAGTAACACCAAACCAGCCTTACAACAAGTGTTAAAGGAACTTATATAGACAACAAGTTTAAGAGAAGACGAAGAAGATCTACAAAACAAAGCCATCATAATATCTGCAAAGATGACAATAGGATCATTTGTATCAATAATTACACTAAATGTAAATGGACTGAATGCCCCAACCAAAAGGCACAGACTGGTTGGATGGATTCAAAAACAAGACCCATACATGTGCTACCTTCAGGAAACTCACTTCAGACCTAGAGACACTCATAGACTGAAAGTGAGATGATTGAAAAAGATATTCCATGCAGATGGAAATCAAAGGAAAGCTGGAATAGCAATCCTCATAGCAGACAAAATAGATCTCAAAATGAAGAAGATTAGAAGACAGAAGGAAGGATCAACTAACACACTGAATAAAGAAATACAAGAACTTAAAAAACAGCAAACAGAGACAAACAACTCAATAGCTGCACTTTAAAACACTATTGAAGGAATCAAGAGCAGACTACATGAGACAGAAGACCGGTAAGTGAGCTGGAAGATAGAATGGTGGAAGTAACTGCTGAAAAACAGACTCTAGCTCAAAGAATGAAAAGAGCAGAGGATAGCTTCAGAGACCTCTGGGATAATATCAAATACACCAGTATTTGAATTATAGGGGTTCCATAAGAAGAAGAATAAAAGAAAGGATATGAGAAAATCTTTGAAAGTATTATACTTGAAAATTTTCCCAACATGGGAAAAGAAATAATCAGATCCAAGAAGCGCTAAGAGTACTATATAGAATAAACCCAAAAAGAAACACACCAAGACACATATTAATGAAGCTAACATCAATTAAACACAAAGACAGAATTCTAAAAGAAGCAAGGGAAAAGCAACTAGTGATATACAAGGGAAACCCCATATGTTTAACAGCTGATCTTTCAACAGAAACTCTGCAGGCCAGAAGGGAACGGCAGGACACATTTAAAGTGCTGAAACAGAATCATCTGCAACCAAGAATACTCTACCCTGCAAGGATCTCATTCAAAATGGATGGAGAATTCAAAAGCTTTACAGATAAGCAAAAATTAAAAGAATTTAGTAACACCAAACCAGCCTTACAACAAGTGTTAAAGGAACTTATATAGACAACAAGTTTAAGAGAAGACGAAGAAGATCTACAAAACAAAGCCATCATAATATCTGCAAAGATGACAATAGGATCATTTGTATCAATAATTACACTAAATGTAAATGGACTGAATGCCCCAACCAAAAGGCACAGACTGGTTGGATGGATTCAAAAACAAGACCCATACATGTGCTACCTTCAGGAAACTCACTTCAGACCTAGAGACACTCATAGACTGAAAGTGAGATGATTGAAAAAGATATTCCATGCAGATGGAAATCAAAGGAAAGCTGGAATAGCAATCCTCATAGCAGACAAAATAGATCTCAAAATGAAGAAGATTAGAAGACAGAAGGAAGGACACTACATAATGATCAAGGGATAGATCCAAGAGGAAGCCATAACAATCATAAGTATCTATGCACCCAACACAGGAGCACCCCACTACATAAGACAAACACTTTCAGACATAAAAGAAGAAATCGACAATAACACAATACTAGTAGGAGATTTTAACAGTCCTCTTACACCAATGGACAGATCATGAAAACAGAAAATTAACAAAGAAGCACAAGCCTTAAATGCCACACTAGAAGAGATGGACCTCATGGATATCTTTAGGACTTTCCGTCCAAAATCAGAAGGATATACTTTCTTCTCAAATGTTCATGGAAAATTCTCCAGGACACATCACATTTTGGGCCACAAATCAAACCTCAGTCAATTTAAGAAAACTGAAATTAGCTCAACCATCTTCTCTGACCAAAATGCAATGAGACTAGAGATCAACTGCAGGAAGAAAACCTCTAAAAGCACAAATACATGGAGATTAAACGACACATACTTGAAACACAAACTGATTACCAAGTAAATCAAAGGAGAAATAAAAGAAATTCCTAGAAAAGAATGACAGTGAACACACAACAGTGCAAAATCTGTGGGATACTGCAAAAGCAGTTCTAAGAGGGAAATTTATAGCAATACAATCTCATACATCAAGAAACAAGAAAAATATTAAACAGAGGACCTAACCTTACACTTAAAACACTTGGAGGAAGAAAAACAAAAACACTGCAAAGTTAGCAGAAGAAGAGAAATCATGAAGATCAGGGCAGAAATAAATGATAAAGAAATGAAAGAAGCAATAATAAAGATGAATAAAACAAGAAGCTGGTTCTTCAAAAAGATAAGCATAACTGACAAACTGCTGGCCAGACTCATCAAGAAAAAAAGAGAGAAGAACCAGATCACCAAAATCAAAAATGGGAAAGGAGAGATTATGACAGATAAGGCAGAAATCCAAAGGATTATAAGAGAATATTATGAACAACTATATGGCAATAAACTGGACAACCTGGAAGAAATGGACAGTTTCTTAGAGAAGATTAATCTCCCAAGACTCAACCAGGAAAAAATAGAAACTATGAACAAGCCAATCACAAGCTCAAAAATCGACCTTGTGATCAAAAATCTACCCAAAAATAAAAGCCCAGGGCCAGATGGCTTCACAGCCGGATTCTACCAAACATTTAAAGAGGAGCTAATGCCTGTCCTTCTAAAACTCTTCCAAAAAATTACATAGGAAGGAACACTTCCAAACACATTCTACGAGGCCACCATCACCCTGAAACCAAAACCAGGCAAAGACAAAACAAAAGAAAGAAAATTATAGGCCAATTTCACTGAGGAACTTAGATGCCAAGATCCTCAACAAAATCCGACAACAGAATTCAACAACACATCAAAAAACTCATACATCATGATCAAGGTGGGTTCATCCTAGCCATGCAAGGATTCTTCAATATCCACAAATCAATCAATCAATGTGATGCACCATATCAACAAATTGAGAGACAAAAAATCACATGATCATCTCAATAGATGCAGAAAAAGCCTTTGACAAAGTACAGCATCCATTTATATTAAAAACTCTTCAAAAAATGGGCATAGTAGGAACAAGACAAGGGTGTCCACTTTCACCACTTTTATTCAACATAGTCCTGAAAATTCTAGCAACAGCAATAAGAGAAGAGAAAGAAATAAAATGAATCCAGATTGGAAAACAAGGAGTAAAAATCTCTCTATTTGCAGATGACATGATATTATATATAGAAAATCCCAAAGACACTATTACAAAACTACTTGAGCTAATCAACAAATTCAGCAAAGTTGTGGGATACAAACTCAATACACAGAAATCACTGGCATGCCTATGTACAAACAATGAAAAATCAGAAAATGAAATCAAAGAGGTAATCCCCTTCACCACTGCAACCAAGAGAATAAAATATCTAGGAATAAACCTACCCAAAGAAACAAAAGAACTGTACACAGAAAACTCCAAAACACTCATGAAAGAAATTAAAGAAAACTTAAACAGATGGAGAGATATACCATGCTCCTGGGCTGGAAGAATCAATATTGTGAAAATGAGCATACTGCCAAATATCATCTATAGATTCAATGTGATCCCTATCAAATTACCAATAACATTCTTCACAGAACTAGACCAAAGAATAACAGTTTATATGGAAACACAAAAGGCCTCGAATAGCCAAAGAAATCCAGAGGAAGAAAAACGAAGCTGGAGGGATCGGCCTCCTTAACTTCAGACTATATGACAAAGCAACAGTCATCAAGACAGTATGGTACTGGCACAAAAACAGAACTATAGACCAATGAAAGAGAGATAAGAGAATCCTGAGATAAACCCACGCACCTATGGTACCTTATTTTTGACAAAGGAGGTGAACATATAAAATGGGACAAAGACAGTCTCTTCAGCAAATGGTGCTGGGAAAACTGGACAGTGACATGCAAAAAAATGAAGTTGGAACATTCCCTGACACCATACACAAAGATCAACTCAACATGGATTAAAGACCTAAATGTAAGACCAGAAACCATCAAACTCTTAGAGGACAATATAGGCAAAAACCTCAAGGACATCAATCAAAGCAAGATCTTCTCTGACCCACCTACTAGAATAGTGGAACTGAAAAGAAAAGTGAACACGTGGGCCCTCAAGAAACTTCAAACCTTTTATACAGCAAAAAAAATTACAAAAAAGGTAAACAAACAACACATAGAATGGGAGAAAATCATAGCAAATGAAATAACAGACAGAGAATTAATCTCTACAAGCAATTCAGACAACTCAACATCGGAAAAATGAACAACCCAATCAAAAAATGGGAAAAGGACCTAAATAGACACCTCTCCAAAGAGCACATACAGTTGGCCAAAAAACACATGAAATGATGCTCTACTTTGTTTATGATTAGAGAAATGCAAATCAAAACTACAATGAGATATCACCTCACACCCATCAGAATGGCCATCATCCACAAATGGACAGACAATAAATGTTGGAGAGGGTGCGGAGAAGAGGGAACACTCTTGCATTACTGGTGGGAATGTAAATTGATACAATGCAACTCTCTATACAATATCTAGAACATGGAAGCAACCTAGATGTTCATCGATGAATGAATGGACAAAGAAGCTCTGGTACATATATACAATGGAATACTTCTCAGCTATAAAAAGAAATGCAGAAATATCAGCCCTAATGCGGTGGCTGGATCTATAACCTATCATAAAAGGTGAAGTGAGTCAAAAAGAGAAGGACAAGTACAATATACTAACACATATATATGGAATCTAGAAGGATGGTAATAACACACGCAGTGAAGCGATGGAAAAACAGACATGGACAGTGGACATATGGACATTGTGGGGAATGAACAGTGGGTGAGAGACATAAAGGAAGTAACATGAAAACCTGTACTATCGTATGTGAAGAAAACACCTATAGTCATTGCACTGTGAGAAAACGGGATCTTGCAGCGGTGCTGTGCGATGGCTTGAAGGAGTGGGATGGGGGGATATACATATGACTAATCTGGGAACATACATATCTGTAAACAACAAAACTATGCGAAAGTTAAAAGTAAAATAAAAGTTAATAAAATAAAAAAGAAACGCGATAGTAATAAAGAGAAGTGGACAGATTGAAGACCATAAAAGCAGTAGAATGGTTGCTAGAGCTGCTCCAGGTCTTTTCTTAATGCCCTCAACCCTCAGTTTTGGTAGGAGTTAACATATATCTTCAAGCTAAAGTTCAAGTGGGAGACATGTGCATGCTGTGGCTGAGTCACAATGTTTTATGGCAGGAATCAATACAACATTGTGAAGGGATTACTCTTCAATTAAAATTTTTAAAAAGGGATCCAGAGGCACTAAAAGATCCTTCAAAGAAACAAACAAATAAGCAAACGAACAAAACTGAGAGGAACCAGCTGGGACAAAGAAGGAAACATATCTGAATTTCAACAGATGCTGAATCTCACTATATGTAATTTAATCAGTTCAGTGCAGTTGCTCAGTCACGTTTGAATCTTTGAGAGTTCATGGACTGCAGCATGTCAGGCTTCTCTGTCCTTCTCAGTCTCCTGGAGCTTGCTCAAATTCATGTCCATTGAGTCGGTGATCCTCTCCAGGCATCTTGTCCTCTGTTCATCCACTTCTCCAAGTCTTCTATTTTTTCCAGCATCAGGGCCTTTTCAAATGAGTCATCTCTCTGCACCAGGTGGCCAAAGTATTGGAGCTTTGGCTTCAGCATCAGTCTTCCCAATGAACATTCAGGGTTGACTTCCCATAGGATTAACTGGTTTCATTGCCGTGCAGTCCAAGATACTCTCAAGAGTCTTCTCCAACACCACAGACCAAAGGCATCAAATTCTTTGGCGCTCAGCCTTCTCTATGGGCCAGTTCTTACATCCATACATGACTAATGGGAAAATGATAGCTTTGAAAGTACAAACCTTTGCCAGCAAAGGGATGTCTCTGCTTTTTAATATGCTATCTATGTTTGTCACAGCTTTTCTTCCAAGGAGTGAGCATATTTTAATTTTATGGCTATAATCATCATCTGCAGTGATTTTGGAGCTCAAGAAAATAAATCTGTCACTGTTTCCATTGTTTGCCCATCTATTTGCCATGAAGTGATGGGACCAGATGTCATGATCTTCGTTTTTTGAATGTTTAGTTTTAGGCTAGCCTTTTTTCACCCTTCTCCCTCACATTCATCAAGAGGTTCTTTAGTTTCTCTTCACTTTCAGCTATAAGGGTGGTGTCATTTGCATACCTCAGGTTGTTGATATTTCTCCCAGAAATTGGCTTCAGTCTGTGTTTCATCCAGACTGGAATTATGCATGGTGTGCTCTGCATATTAGTTAAATAAGCAGGGTGACAACATAGAGCTTTGATGGACTCCTTTTCCAATTTGGAACACAGTAGACTAGTGCCTCAAGAACTGTCTTCTGTTCCCTGGTAAGTAGGGAGTGTTTATATAGTCAGGCAGGGGTATGTGATAAGGATTCAGGCAGTAACAGTTTTGCATTTTTCTTTCTTTTGTAAAGTTTCAGAAGAATGGGGTTGCTAACAAGATTAGAGTATGCCCAGGGTCTTAGGCGGTCTGGCCTCCTAATCTTGATGAGCCCCTCTGGTTCTTTTATTCTTGTTCAGGTGGCTGGTGCCCCTTTATTAGCAATTGTTCTGTCCTTTGGAACTCAGAGAAACTCACGGATGCTAGAGTCTTGTCTATATGACACGGGAGATGAAAAGGCCTCTATGCCAGGAGCCCCACAAAGCCCTACTCAGCATCATTTGCCTGTGAGCAGTAAAGTCATCTACTGACACCAGCTTTCAGTGACAGAAAGTGAAGCATTTATTTCAGGACACCAAGCAAGTAGTCCAGGGAAGCTAGTGGTTAAAAGACCCAAACTTCTTGAGGGATTTCAAGAGAAGTTTTTAAAGATTGGGGGGACTTTTTTCAGCTTGTGAACAGTCCAAGATACTCTCAAGAGTCTTCTCCAACACCACAGACCAAAGGCATCAAATTCTTTGGCGCTCAGCCTTCTCTATGGGCCAGTTCTTACATCCATACATGACTAATGGGAAAATGATAGCTTTGAAAGTACAAACCTTTGCCAGCAAAGGGATGTCTCTGCTTTTTAATATGCTATCTATGTTTGTCACAGCTTTTCTTCCAAGGAGTGAGCATATTTTAATTTTATGGCTATAATCATCATCTGCAGTGATTTTGGAGCTCAAGAAAATAAATCTGTCACTGTTTCCATTGTTTGCCCATCTATTTGCCATGAAGTGATGGGACCAGATGTCATGATCTTCGTTTTTTGAATGTTTAGTTTTAGGCTAGCCTTTTTTCACCCTTCTCCCTCACATTCATCAAGAGGTTCTTTAGTTTCTCTTCACTTTCAGCTATAAGGGTGGTGTCATTTGCATACCTCAGGTTGTTGATATTTCTCCCAGAAATTGGCTTCAGTCTGTGTTTCATCCAGACTGGAATTATGCATGGTGTGCTCTGCATATTAGTTAAATAAGCAGGGTGACAACATAGAGCTTTGATGGACTCCTTTTCCAATTTGGAACACAGTAGACTAGTGCCTCAAGAACTGTCTTCTGTTCCCTGGTAAGTAGGGAGTGTTTATATAGTCAGGCAGGGGTATGTGATAAGGATTCAGGCAGTAACAGTTTTGCATTTTTCTTTCTTTTGTAAAGTTTCAGAAGAATGGGGTTGCTAACAAGATTAGAGTATGCCCAGGGTCTTAGGCGGTCTGGCCTCCTAATCTTGATGAGCCCCTCTGGTTCTTTTATTCTTGTTCAGGTGGCTGGTGCCCCTTTATTAGCAATTGTTCTGTCCTTTGGAACTCAGAGAAACTCACGGATGCTAGAGTCTTGTCTATATGACACGGGAGATGAAAAGGCCTCTATGCCAGGAGCCCCACAAAGCCCTACTCAGCATCATTTGCCTGTGAGCAGTAAAGTCATCTACTGACACCAGCTTTCAGTGACAGAAAGTGAAGCATTTATTTCAGGACACCAAGCAAGTAGTCCAGGGAAGCTAGTGGTTAAAAGACCCAAACTTCTTGAGGGATTTCAAGAGAAGTTTTTAAAGATGGGGCTAGGGAGGAAGACTGTGGGGTCTGTGATCAGCTTGTGAACATTCTTCTTAGTGGTGAGGTAATAAAGGCTCAACATCACCAATCTTCTGATTCCAACTCATCTGATGTCTACATGCTCGTAGGCAGCAACAGTTAATTTCTCACACCTGGTAGAGGTTTCATTCTTTCCAAAACAGCTCAAAGGGTATGGATCAGAATATTGTATGTAGTCCTTGAGGAGGAAATAAAAGTCCTTGAGTTTGTTTAATGGATAAAGTATTGTTATTTTGTCTTGTTTGACTGTTTTCCTTTCATTGCACATTTTCTCACTTCTCTGATTAAATTTACTCATTAGAACTCAGGAAGTTTCAGTTTTTCTAAAGACCAGAGGCTGATGGATGACATAGGGTTGGGATCGGGGATGCTCTGTTTAGGGAAGGCCCCATAAGATCCTTCTTTATTATAAAACAACATATAATTTACTGTGGACATAAATATAAAATATACACAAAAGCTATTGTTACTACACAGTGTATTTCTGGTATTAATCCTCAGCACTTCATATTCCCAGCTTGCCCCTCAATTCCCAAACACAGATATAGAAAATCACTGGAAATGGGTGACCATCTGTCTCACTGATCCTGCCAACTACACCAATTGTTTTTCTGTATCTCACTGTTTGCATAATTCACTGACTCCATGGTAGACAAGGTGCAAGCTAAGAGGCTGGAAAAGAGGTGAGAAGCCATAGGAACTTCAGACATATTTTTTTCACAACAGCCATAGCAGCAGTCATAGCATAGCCTCCTCCTGTGGTTGATCTATTGTCAAGAAGAAGCAATCCTAAAATTTAGTCTAGCTGAGGAAACATTAAGATCATCTCGGTCAAAAGAGAGAGAGATAGAAATACATAGAAGTATAACATCATATAATGGTGCTAGGATGGATATGCTATTTTTATGATATATGTGATTTTGTCCCGATTAGTATCTAGAATAATTTCCCCTATTTCTGACTTCTAGAGAAATCACTTAGAATTAAGGGGAAACATCTCCTAACGACAAAAATGTAGCAACCAGCCTGGTGTTTACTAAATAACATGTTGCCATGCTAGGTCTTCCAGTTTAGCCCTGATCTCAGAGCTCTTCCGCCATTATTGTTAATGTTCATCATTAATCTGATCCATAATTTAGCATTAGCAATAGGTTACTATTGATCACCATCACCATTTTCCCCCATCCTAGCCTTCTAGACCCTCAAACTTGAAGACCTAATTATAAACATATGCTGGATAAAATGTCTATCCTCTCATTTTCTTGAGGGCAAAACAACCTGGATCACTTTAGCCTGTTCTCCCTTCACCTGTTCTAAATCCAGCATATTTTCCTTATAGTCTTAAACAGAAAGTGTTCATGCACTTTTTTCTGGACAATTATTTAATTTACCCTCCAAAGATAAGAAAGTCACTTTAGCGCCTCAGAAGTCATTTTTCCTCTCTCAAGAGGCTGATGGATAAATTTCGGGATGCTCTGTTTAGGGAAGGCCCCATAAGATCCTTCTTTATTATAAAACAACATATAATTTACTGTGGACATAAATATAAAATATACACAAAAGCTATTGTTACTACACAGTGTATTTCTGGTATTAATCCTCAGCACTTCATATTCCCAGCTTGCCCCTCAATTCCCAAACACAGATATAGAAAATCACTGGAAATGGGTGACCATCTGTCTCACTGATCCTGCCAACTACACCAATTGTTTTTCTGTATCTCACTGTTTGCATAATTCACTGACTCCATGGTAGACAAGGTGCAAGCTAAGAGGCTGGAAAAAGAGGTGAGAAGCCATAGGAACTTCAGACATATTTTTTTTTCACAACAGCCATAGCAGCAGTCATAGCATAGCCTCCTCCTGTGGTTGATCTATTGTCAAGAAGAAGCAATCCTAAAATTTAGTCTAGCTGAGGAAACATTAAGATCATCTCGGTCAAAAGAGAGAGAGATAGAAATACATAGAAGTATAACATCATATAATGGTGCTAGGATGGATATGCTATTTTTATGATATATGTGATTTTGTCCCGATTAGTATCTAGAATAATTTCCCCTATTTCTGACTTCTAGAGAAATCACTTAGAATTAAGGGGAAACATCTCCTAACGACAAAAATGTAGCAACCAGCCTGGTGTTTACTAAATAACATGTTGCCATGCTAGGTCTTCCAGTTTAGCCCTGATCTCAGAGCTCTTCCGCCATTATTGTTAATGTTCATCATTAATCTGATCCATAATTTAGCATTAGCAATAGGTTACTATTGATCACCATCACCATTTTCCCCCATCCTAGCCTTCTAGACCCTCAAACTTGAAGACCTAATTATAAACATATGCTGGATAAAATGTCTATCCTCTCATTTTCTTGAGGGCAAAACAACCTGGATCACTTTAGCCTGTTCTCCCTTCACCTGTTCTAAATCCAGCATATTTTCCTTATAGTCTTAAACAGAAAGTGTTCATGCACTTTTTTCTGGACAATTATTTAATTTACCCTCCAAAGATAAGAAAGTCACTTTAGCGCCTCAGAAGTCATTTTTCCTCTTGGACAATCAAGGAGATTTTTTCAGAAACTCCTCAGCTAAGGCACGAAAAGCAACTGACTAAAAAGCAAATTTAATCTCCAATGTGGCACCTCTAGTCCATTACACTAACCCTGTTCTTTTTAGGTTCTCAAAGAAAAAAAAAGTACAAAACTCTACATTTTTTTTTTTTTTTTTACTAATCTCTATATTTAACAGATAAGAAGACAGGTTTTGGTGTCTTATTCAAGCCACATAACTGTTAAGGGGAAGAGTTGAAAACTAACCTATCTCTCTGTGTGTGTTAAGTCGTTTCAGTCATATTCAACTTTTTGCAGCCCTACGGATTGTATCCCACGAGGCTCCTCTATCCATGGGATTATACAGGCAAGAATTATGGAGTGGGTTGTATGCCCTTCTCCAGAGAATCTTCCTGACCCACAGATTAAACCTTAGTTTCTATATAATAAACTTGCATTGGCAGGTGGGTTCTTTGCCACTAGTGCCACCTCAGAACGCCTACATCTACCTGGGAAAGCCTAGATCTTCCTAATTCCAAAACCTGTGTTTTCTGCATTTTTGTTTGCATCGCTACATACTACTACTAATTATGGTTTATTGATGATAAACCTGAATTCTATGGCTTTATTTTTTCATAGAAAATGTAGACATTTAGAATGATATCAAAAGGAAACATATAAAAATACTATTCTAGTTTGATGCAGTGTTTCTCCTGAAGTTCAATAATTATAGCAGAACTGTCTATTCAAATGTTCTTTTCAGGAATAGATCACTAGAAAAAAGGGCTAAATGGTATCAGTTATTCATTTTATTGAAACATTAAGAGGAACTACTTTACTAGTTTATTTGTGACTTTGTAAGCTGAATCAGTTTTATTCTCTTTGGAGATAAGAATATTGCAGAAAACAGAGAATACCATCAAACTTGAAGACCTAATTATAAACATATGCTGGATAAAATGTCTATCCTCTCATTTTCTTGAGGGCAAAACAACCTGGATCACTTTAGCCTGTTCTCCCTTCACCTGTTCTAAATCCAGCATATTTTCCTTATAGTCTTAAACAGAAAGTGTTCATGCACTTTTTTCTGGACAATTATTTAATTTACCCTCCAAAGATAAGAAAGTCACTTTAGCGCCTCAGAAGTCATTTTTCCTCTTGGACAATCAAGGAGATTTTTTCAGAAACTCCTCAGCTAAGGCACGAAAAGCAACTGACTAAAAAGCAAATTTAATCTCCAATGTGGCACCTCTAGTCCATTACACTAACCCTGTTCTTTTTAGGTTCTCAAAGAAAAAAAAAGTACAAAACTCTACATTTTTTTTTTTTTTTTTACTAATCTCTATATTTAACAGATAAGAAGACAGGTTTTGGTGTCTTATTCAAGCCACATAACTGTTAAGGGGAAGAGTTGAAAACTAACCTATCTCTCTGTGTGTGTTAAGTCGTTTCAGTCATATTCAACTTTTTGCAGCCCTACGGATTGTATCCCACGAGGCTCCTCTATCCATGGGATTATACAGGCAAGAATTATGGAGTGGGTTGTATGCCCTTCTCCAGAGAATCTTCCTGACCCACAGATTAAACCTTAGTTTCTATATAATAAACTTGCATTGGCAGGTGGGTTCTTTGCCACTAGTGCCACCTCAGAACGCCTACATCTACCTGGGAAAGCCTAGATCTTCCTAATTCCAAAACCTGTGTTTTCTGCATTTTTGTTTGCATCGCTACATACTACTACTAATTATGGTTTATTGATGATAAACCTGAATTCTATGGCTTTATTTTTTCATAGAAAATGTAGACATTTAGAATGATATCAAAAGGAAACATATAAAAATACTATTCTAGTTTGATGCAGTGTTTCTCCTGAAGTTCAATAATTATAGCAGAACTGTCTATTCAAATGTTCTTTTCAGGAATAGATCACTAGAAAAAAAGGCTAAATGGTATCAGTTATTCATTTTATTGAAACATTAAGAGGAACTACTTTACTAGTTTATTTGTGACTTTGTAAGCTGAATCAGTTTTATTCTCTTTGGAGATAAGAATATTGCAGAAAACAGAGAATACCATAGGGCAAATTCTAATTACTTCATAGAATATGAGCTACTTTACCTTGCTTTGATTGTTTGCTTAAGATATTTTTATTATTAAATAATTATAATTGAATATGCGGGAGTATATTTTCCTTTCATATTATTTCATAATTCATTTCTCTTCTCTTTTGTGTACTTACACTAAGAGGCTGATTCTAGCTCTTGGCTTGGTGAAGAATAGTTGGTGCATTCCTTTGAGAAATAGAGTCAAGCCGAATTGCACTTCTGTTCTGTCTTCCACCTTCTTTTTTTTTTTTTTTTTTTTTTGGCTTTTTTTTTTCTCTTTCTTTCTGTCTTCTGACTTCTTAACCTAGAATTTATTCTGAATATTTCATAGAATTAAGACTACATCTTCTACAGCAGAATGAGGTTTGAACTATGAAAAAGGCAAATCAGGTATTCCTGATCAGACACAGATGCATCTAAAGTGCTGGGCTATTGATGTGTTCCTGTTGGTGTTCTGTTCTGCTACCTCCATGGATCTACTGAGGCCACAAGGCCGCTTTGTCATTGG
This sequence comes from Tragulus kanchil, assembly GCA_022376925.1. Taxonomy (NCBI): domain Eukaryota; kingdom Metazoa; phylum Chordata; class Mammalia; order Artiodactyla; family Tragulidae; genus Tragulus; species Tragulus kanchil. Next base: position 48,815,437 of record JAIOJX010000025.1, read on the forward strand.
CTCATAATACTGCCACAGAGCAATAGCATTCTCTACCATGGAATGTACAAAACTCTCTAACTCAAGAAATATTTAAGGTGGATACTAGAGATATATATTTGAAAGTGTGGCCAGTGAGCAATAGAATTATATAATCTACCTGGGAAAGCCTAGATCTTCCTAATTCCAAAACCTGTGTTTTCTGCATTTTTGTTTGCATCGCTACATACTACTACTAATTATGGTTTATTGATGATAAACCTGAATTCTATGGCTTTATTTTTTCATAGAAAATGTAGACATTTAGAATGATATCAAAAGGAAACATATAAAAATACTATTCTAGTTTGATGCAGTGTTTCTCCTGAAGTTCAATAATTATAGCAGAACTGTCTATTCAAATGTTCTTTTCAGGAATAGATCACTAGAAAAAAAAAGGCTAAATGGTATCAGTTATTCATTTTATTGAAACATTAAGAGGAACTACTTTACTAGTTTATTTGTGACTTTGTAAGCTGAATCAGTTTTATTCTCTTTGGAGATAAGAATATTGCAGAAAACAGAGAATACCATAGGGCAAATTCTAATTACTTCATAGAATATGAGCTACTTTACCTTGCTTTGATTGTTTGCTTAAGATATTTTTATTATTAAATAATTATAATTGAATATGCGGGAGTATATTTTCCTTTCATATTATTTCATAATTCATTTCTCTTCTCTTTTGTGTACTTACACTAAGAGGCTGATTCTAGCTCTTGGCTTGGTGAAGAATAGTTGGTGCATTCCTTTGAGAAATAGAGTCAAGCCGAATTGCACTTCTGTTCTGTCTTCCACCTTCTTTTTTTTTTTTTTTTTTTTTGGCTTTTTTTTTTCTCTTTCTTTCTGTCTTCTGACTTCTTAACCTAGAATTTATTCTGAATATTTCATAGAATTAAGACTACATCTTCTACAGCAGAATGAGGTTTGAACTATGAAAAAGGCAAATCAGGTATTCCTGATCAGACACAGATGCATCTAAAGTGCTGGGCTATTGATGTGTTCCTGTTGGTGTTCTGTTCTGCTACCTCCATGGATCTACTGAGGCCACAAGGCCGCTTTGTCATTGGCTCATAATACTGCCACAGAGCAATAGCATTCTCTACCATGGAATGTACAAAACTCTCTAACTCAAGAAATATTTAAGGTGGATACTAGAGATATATATTTGAAAGTGTGGCCAGTGAGCAATAGAATTATATAATGTCACAAAGAGAAGGGACCATAAAAGACTACATTGTACAATCATTGTCAGACTTCAGAACTACTTAAAGTCACTGAGGGATGACTGTCAGGTAAGCAGATCTCTGTGTCATAGTAGCAATGCATTTCTTTGAATGGCTCCAGAATCTGCTTTTTGACAAACTTCCCAAGATATTTCTTAGTTACCTCTGAAATGCAATAGGATTTGACTGGATGGTTAAGTGGTGCAATACATCTCTTAGACAGTAGAATCTGAAAATGACAGCAAATAAGTCCTAAATGATCATTTTTGTCTCAATTATCTGGGTATAATCTTACCAGACTCAAACTCTTTTATGGATCAAAAACCTATTCTGTTTTCTTCTAAATGGATGGACTGCAATTTGATTTGATTTTGTGTCCAGCAGACATTCTGTGGCTGTGTCTCTGGGGAAGGACAAAAGAACATGAAACAAGGGTCATTCTAGAGGACAGCCTTTGCTGAGAATGATACTTTCATTCCTCTCTCTTGAGGCAGAGGTCATGGTCTTCACCAGTTATGGAAAGACCTGCTTCTAGAGTCACAACCCTCTCACCCCTCCTAACCCTTGACAGAGTGTACCCAAAAAGTGAAAATGCTATTTCTCTCATGATTCCACTGAAATGAAAAAGGATAACATTCTCCCAATTCCTGGTTAATTAATTTAGCCTAATGTGTCTGTTCCAGTGTCAAAGTACTGCAGTAATAGGCACCATGTAAACAAACAGATAGCTCAAGAGAGATCACTTTATTTAGATAATCAAATAACTCCTTGTTTCACTCAGGGTTAACAATGACTTCATTTAAACTATTACTATCTTTTTTGTTATAATAATTTTTAGTATTTAACACACAAATTTTAGTGTTTAATACACTGTAAGGAAGGCAGTGCTTAACAAAGTTTATAAGCCATGCTTTCAAGGTCTGACAAGGCAAGAGGTATTTGAAATGCAAACTTAGAGACTCCAAGAGTTTTAATTTGGTAATAAGGTTAATCAGGTTTTGCTTACAAAACTCTCTAACTCAAGAAATATTTAAGGTGGATACTAGAGATATATATTTGAAAGTGTGGCCAGTGAGCAATAGAATTATATAATGTCACAAAGAGAAGGGACCATAAAAGACTACATTGTACAATCATTGTCAGACTTCAGAACTACTTAAAGTCACTGAGGGATGACTGTCAGGTAAGCAGATCTCTGTGTCATAGTAGCAATGCATTTCTTTGAATGGCTCCAGAATCTGCTTTTTGACAAACTTCCCAAGATATTTCTTAGTTACCTCTGAAATGCAATAGGATTTGACTGGATGGTTAAGTGGTGCAATACATCTCTTAGACAGTAGAATCTGAAAATGACAGCAAATAAGTCCTAAATGATCATTTTTGTCTCAATTATCTGGGTATAATCTTACCAGACTCAAACTCTTTTATGGATCAAAAACCTATTCTGTTTTCTTCTAAATGGATGGACTGCAATTTGATTTGATTTTGTGTCCAGCAGACATTCTGTGGCTGTGTCTCTGGGGAAGGACAAAAGAACATGAAACAAGGGTCATTCTAGAGGACAGCCTTTGCTGAGAATGATACTTTCATTCCTCTCTCTTGAGGCAGAGGTCATGGTCTTCACCAGTTATGGAAAGACCTGCTTCTAGAGTCACAACCCTCTCACCCCTCCTAACCCTTGACAGAGTGTACCCAAAAAGTGAAAATGCTATTTCTCTCATGATTCCACTGAAATGAAAAAGGATAACATTCTCCCAATTCCTGGTTAATTAATTTAGCCTAATGTGTCTGTTCCAGTGTCAAAGTACTGCAGTAATAGGCACCATGTAAACAAACAGATAGCTCAAGAGAGATCACTTTATTTAGATAATCAAATAACTCCTTGTTTCACTCAGGGTTAACAATGACTTCATTTAAACTATTACTATCTTTTTTGTTATAATAATTTTTAGTATTTAACACACAAATTTTAGTGTTTAATACACTGTAAGGAAGGCAGTGCTTAACAAAGTTTATAAGCCATGCTTTCAAGGTCTGACAAGGCAAGAGGATCAGATTTGGGATTGAAATGCAAACTTAGAGACTCCAAGTTAGTTCTCTTTAAAGGATTTGATGGTATACATAATCAGTTTTCTAGATTCTTAGAGGTATGGGGGATATTCAAAGTTCTGGTTACAATCAAAGTGTTATTTGCCTCTAACCCTCACCTATATTTGCTAAGACTTTAAAATGACTCCTGTCTCTCAGATTTACGGAATCATGAGAACATCTGGTCAAGTACCATTTCATATGGAACTAAAGGAGAGCATTATTCCTAAGAGCAATAATACTTACCGAGACACAGAAGAATATAGAAAAAATCTTGATAGTGACGGAAAGCAGAAAGGAAAAAGGATTAGATGTGACAAAAAAAAAAAAAAAAAACAACTGAGAACATCAGGGTATTGCCCAATTCTCTATGAAATTCATTAAGATACAGTAGAAATATGAGATTCCCTGTGGCAAAGAATTCATCTGGAATATAGGAGACATGAGTTCAATCCCTAGGTCAGGAAGATACCTTGGAGAAGGAAATGACAACCCATTCCAGTGGGTTGCCTGGGAAATCCCAAGGACAGAAAAGGCTGGTGGGTTATAGTTCATGGGATCACAAAAGATGCAGACACAACTTAGCAACTAAACAACAATAACAACAAAGCAGAAACAGCTGAAGCTGTTTATACAACCAAATATAAAAATATTTTCATCTACAACAATCCTGAAAATCACTCCAGTTTCTAAAAGGCCATAAACAATTGACTGGTATATAAAGAAAGGGATAATTAGAAAGAAGGACCTGATATTTAGTCTATTTAGACAGGTGGCATCAGTACATATTTTCAGCTGGCCAAAGGATGTTATACAATAATTCATTGTTGCAACATATTTTCAGAAGTACTATCTAAAAATAAAGTTATGTACCAGAAGGAAGAAAAGTCTTAGCTTTAACTTGTGTTGACTCTTTTTCTTAGGTAAGTTACTTCCTGAGCCTCAGTGTTCCATTAAGCAAAATATGGATAAGAATAACACCTAACTCATAGGGTATTTGAGAGGATTAATTTTAAAATGCAGGTAAAACATATATATGTTTATATATATATACACACATATACATATATATATATATATATATATATATATATATATATATAATTGTAAATATTTGGCAAAAGGAGAAATAGATTTGATAGACATACACCAAACCTTTACTTGTTATTCATGCCAGGCACTGAATTCCTAGCATTGAAATGAATGGAAGGAATATGCAGTATCACTTCCACAATGAGCTGGTGAAATTCTCCCATGAATCTCCATACATTTTCTCTCTTCCTTCTGCCTGCTGAACTTAGGAGTCACTTGCTAAAGGATGACAGATCCTAGATTTCTGACTACAGGGACTGAGCACCACCAGCACCATCTCCACTCCCCTGACCCATGTCCAAAAATTTGAAGTGCATGAAAAATAAGCTTCTATTGCTTTAAGATCACTATAAATTTGGATACCACTTATCGTAGTAATTAATATTTCTTTGACTATCACTATCACATCAGTTTAGCACATTAACACATCAATCATTAATATGTTGGAAGATCAGCTTCTGATTTTTGTTGTATGTATGAATAACATGAGAGGCCATTGGTCAGAATTTTGCTTGGTTTCAAGTAGTAAAAAGCCTTTTTCTAGGAGTAGTAACATCTGAGGGGTTATTTTTCTTCAAGAATGGAGATTTAGGAGTAGTGGTTGCTACCTTCCTCTTTCTATTCTCCTGACTGCAAAACGACTGCTACAGCTCCCACTATCATGTCTATGTTTAGGGCAAGAAGGAGACAGAAAAGCTCACTGCAGCTGTCTCCTTTAATCAGGAAAGGCAAAGTATATAAACTTCTCAGGAGACCTCAGCTCAAGATTGGTAGAAGAGGGTCACCTAGTCACAGCTAGCCACAGGAAGAATGGAAAGTCAGTGTTTACAGGTTGCCTTGTTCCTCCAGACATAACTATCGTTCTGTTATCAAGGAAGAATTAAGGAAAAAATATTGGCTACATATGTGACAGTGTCTGTAACTTACAGGGCTAACAATGAACTCTAACCTTCTAACCTGCCTGATTTTCACCTCTTGAGTACTTGTCTCTACAGGGGAAACAGAAACTAAGAAAAAGTCAGGAGTGAGCCTATTTTTACCAAAGGCTGAAAGTTAACCAAAATAATCATATCTCTGAAAAGGTCATATATTGTCACATATTTATGATTTCTACTTCTTCCAGGGAAACCACTTATGCACCTGAAAACCAAGCTTTCATGGCTCAGTGGTAAAGAATCTGCCCACCAATGCAGGAGACATGCCCAACCCTGATCCAAGAAGATGACACACACTGCAGAGCAACTAAGCCTGAGTACCACAACTATTGAGTCTGTGCTCCAGGTCCCTGGTGTTGTGACTACTGAAGCCCTTGTGGCCTAGAGCCCACGCTCTGCTACAAGAGAAGCCAGCACAAGGAGAAGCCTCTTCCCAGCAACTAGAGAATTGCCCCTTGCTCACCACAGTTAGAGGAAAACCTGCACAGCAAGGAAGACCCAGCACAGCCAAATAAAACAAATATAGGAACAAAGTTAAAAATGAGTATAATGAGTAAATACTTTTGTTTCACTTTGCCCCTAAGTCATCGTTCATTTATTTTCATCCATATGTAGTCTTTCACATTAACACATCAATCATTAATATGTTGGAAGATCAGCTTCTGATTTTTGTTGTATGTATGAATAACATGAGAGGCCATTGGTCAGAATTTTGCTTGGTTTCAAGTAGTAAAAAGCCTTTTTCTAGGAGTAGTAACATCTGAGGGGTTATTTTTCTTCAAGAATGGAGATTTAGGAGTAGTGGTTGCTACCTTCCTCTTTCTATTCTCCTGACTGCAAAACGACTGCTACAGCTCCCACTATCATGTCTATGTTTAGGGCAAGAAGGAGACAGAAAAGCTCACTGCAGCTGTCTCCTTTAATCAGGAAAGGCAAAGTATATAAACTTCTCAGGAGACCTCAGCTCAAGATTGGTAGAAGAGGGTCACCTAGTCACAGCTAGCCACAGGAAGAATGGAAAGTCAGTGTTTACAGGTTGCCTTGTTCCTCCAGACATAACTATCGTTCTGTTATCAAGGAAGAATTAAGGAAAAAATATTGGCTACATATGTGACAGTGTCTGTAACTTACAGGGCTAACAATGAACTCTAACCTTCTAACCTGCCTGATTTTCACCTCTTGAGTACTTGTCTCTACAGGAAACAGAAACTAAGAAAAAGTCAGGAGTGAGCCTATTTTTACCAAAGGCTGAAAGTTAACCAAAATAATCATATCTCTGAAAAGGTCATATATTGTCACATATTTATGATTTCTACTTCTTCCAGGGAAACCACTTATGCACCTGAAAACCAAGCTTTCATGGCTCAGTGGTAAAGAATCTGCCCACCAATGCAGGAGACATGCCCAACCCTGATCCAAGAAGATGACACACACTGCAGAGCAACTAAGCCTGAGTACCACAACTATTGAGTCTGTGCTCCAGGTCCCTGGTGTTGTGACTACTGAAGCCCTTGTGGCCTAGAGCCCACGCTCTGCTACAAGAGAAGCCAGCACAAGGAGAAGCCTCTTCCCAGCAACTAGAGAATTGCCCCTTGCTCACCACAGTTAGAGGAAAACCTGCACAGCAAGGAAGACCCAGCACAGCCAAAAACAAACAAATATAGGAACAAAGTTAAAAAATGAGTATAATGAGTAAATACTTTTTTTGTTTCACTTTGCCCCTAAGTCATCGTTCATTTATTTTCATCCATATGTAGTCTTTGACCTGTGTGGGCCTCCCATTGCAGTGGCCTCTCTCCTTGCAGAGTGCTGGCTCTGGGCACGTGCGTTCTAGAGTACTGGCTCGTAATTGGAAACACCAGCCCAGCAGCTCCACGGCACGTGGGATCTTCCTGGACCAGGGATCACACCAGTGCCCCCTGAACTGCAAGATGGACTCTTTACCCACTGGACAGCCAGGGGAGCCCTGTAAGTGCTTTTTAAATGATGAGGAAAAGAAAAGTTTTCTAGATTAAAGATTCAAAGTCTCTCATAAACTGATTTATTTGATGTTTACATTTCAATTTAAGTTTAAATGTAATTAATCAGCTAATAATCTCCTTTTTGAGTTTAACAGTTAATGGCAATGAAAAACACATTGGCTTCTTTTTTGAGTTATTTTTTCTAGGAGTTTCTTTTTTATTTTATTTTATTTTATTTTAGTCCACTTTTATTGGCCTTTCATTTGTTTGTTTTCACCCATCTTTGTTCTCTGACCTGTGTGGGCCTCCAATCACAGTGGCCTCTGTCACTGCAGAGCACCAGCTCTGGGTGCATGAGCTCCTGAGCTCCAACTCGGAGCTGTGTGGTTGGACACATCGGTCCAGTCACTCTGCGGCAGGTGGAATCCTCCCAGGCCAGGGATCGAACCCACACCCCTTGCACTGCAAGGTGGTGTCCTTACCCACTGGACTACCAGGGAAGTCCTAGGAGTTTCTAATTAAGCAACTCTCTTGTATGAACAAATAAAACAGTTTTATCCAGTCAAAAACATGTGGAAATAGTTTCTATATGATATATTTATGACAGATTTCATTTGTTATTATGACTCATGAATGATAATTATTATTATTTATTTAAAAGTTAGCTTGTTCTTTCTTATTTTGGTGTGAGGGTAGTTTAAACCGAGACATTTAGCAACTAATGAGAATTTTGGTGTACTATATATGAACATCTAGTATTTTCTGTTTTTCTGTGTGAGCCCATGGACTGTAGCCTGCCAAGTTCCTCAGTACATGGGGTTCTCCAGACAAGCATACTGGAGTGTGTCACCACTTCCTTCTCCAGGGGATCTTTCTGGTCCAGGGATCAAACCCACACCTTCTGCATTGCAGGCAAATTCTTCACTGCTTCCCTGGTAACTCAGTGGTAAAGAACACACCTGTTGATGCAGGAAATACAGGTTCAATCCCTGGGTCAGAAAGATCCCCTGGAGAAGGAAATGGCAACCCACTCCAGTATTCTTCTTCTTTTGTTTTTTTTTTTCACTCCGGTATTCTTATCTGAGAAATCCCATGGACAAAGGAGACAGGTGGGTTACAGTCCATGGGTTCATAAAAGTGTCACGCATGACTTAATGACTAAAGAACAATAATGATAATTCTTATATATTCTATTTATCTTCTTGAAATGTATTTCAACATGAAAAGTAACTTTATGGATATATTTATTTAATATGTGTTTGCAGGGACCTTCTGCAGAAAGGGAAGGCAGCGGGATTACCCCCCGGCTGAACCAGGACATCTCGGAGAGAGGAGAGCATTTGCTGTTGGCCCTCCAGCCCGTCGGCATGCGCCGGGGACAATCAGACACAGCAAGGGTTCTGTCGAGGCAGTTCCACTTTATTAGCATAAACTAACAGTTTTTATAGGCAAAGGAAGAGGGCTTTGCAAGGGACTTCCTATAGTTACACCAATCAAACTAAAGGTCGAGCAGTTACGTATTTACATTGCAATAGGAACTCAGGGTGAGCATGCATTGTCCAGAGTGTGGTAACCAGGGAAATCAATCAGAAGTTTTGACAATGGACATTAGATCATGCCCTGTCTCTTCCTGTAGGCATCCTTTTAGCACCAAACTGCAAATATGTGCTCAAGCTTCCCTATGCTTGAAAAGGCCCTCTTTCCTTCAGGGCCCCACATGTGTTAAATAATTACATGCTAATATACAACAGATTATAATTATTTAAATGAATTTTCAAATAGAAGTGTTTGTTGCTTAGGGAATTTTATCAAAACTGTTGAAATTTTGTAAGTAGTCCAAATAAGCATTCATGATTGTCAAATTTGGGGACTTATTAATATTTATAAAGGACAGAAATGTGTAAAATTGACATGAAAGAACCTTTAAAACCATCAAATCATTTTTGATATACAGGAATTACATTTTAATATTATTACTTAAGATATTTTTTCTTCATTAGATTGTGCATGCTAAGGGGGAAAATACCAGATGGTCAAACACCAGATGGTCAATGTCAAAATCAGATCGATTATATTTTTTGCAGGCAAAGAGGGAAATTCTCTATACAGTAGCAAAAGCAAGACCTAGAGCTGACTATGGCTTAGATCATAAGCTCCTTATTGCAAAGTTAAGATTTAAATTAAAGAAAGTAGAGAAAAGCACTAGACCTTTCAGGAATGACCTAAGTCAATTCCCTTATGATGATACAGTAGAGGTGATGGATAGATTTAAAAGATTAGATCTTATAGACAGAATTCCCAGAGAATTGTGGATGGAGGGTCAAAACATTGCACAGGAGCAGTGATCAAAACCATCCCAAAGAAAATGAAATGCAAGAAGGTAAAGTGGTTGACTGAGGAGACTTCACAAATAAGAGAAAGAAGAAAAGCAAAAGCAAGGGAGCAAAGGAACGATATACCCAACTAAATGCAGACTTCCAGAGAAAAGAAAGGAGAAATAAAGAGGCATTCATAAATGAACAATGCAAAGAAATAAAAGAAAACAGCAAAATGGCAAAGACTAGAGATGGCTCTTGGAACTATCAAAGGAACATTTCATGCAAAGATATACATAATGAAGGATAGAAATTCTAAGGAACTAAAAGGAGCAGAATAGACTTAAAAGGAATGGAAAGATTACGTATTTACATTGCAATAGGAACTCAGGGTGAGCATGCATTGTCCAGAGTGTGGTAACCAGGGAAATCAATCAGAAGTTTTGACAATGGACATTAGATCATGCCCTGTCTCTTCCTGTAGGCATCCTTTTAGCACCAAACTGCAAATATGTGCTCAAGCTTCCCTATGCTTGAAAAGGCCCTCTTTCCTTCAGGGCCCCACATGTGTTAAATAATTACATGCTAATATACAACAGATTATAATTATTTAAATGAATTTTCAAATAGAAGTGTTTGTTGCTTAGGGAATTTTATCAAAACTGTTGAAATTTTGTAAGTAGTCCAAATAAGCATTCATGATTGTCAAATTTGGGGACTTATTAATATTTATAAAGGACAGAAATGTGTAAAATTGACATGAAAGAACCTTTAAAACCATCAAATCATTTTTGATATACAGGAATTACATTTTAATATTATTACTTAAGATATTTTTTCTTCATTAGATTGTGCATGCTAAGGGGGAAAATACCAGATGGTCAAACACCAGATGGTCAATGTCAAAATCAGATCGATTATATTTTTTGCAGGCAAAGAGGGAAAATCTCTATACAGTAGCAAAAGCAAGACCTAGAGCTGACTATGGCTTAGATCATAAGCTCCTTATTGCAAAGTTAAGATTTAAATTAAAGAAAGTAGAGAAAAGCACTAGACCTTTCAGGAATGACCTAAGTCAATTCCCTTATGATGATACAGTAGAGGTGATGGATAGATTTAAAAGATTAGATCTTATAGACAGAATTCCCAGAGAATTGTGGATGGAGGGTCAAAACATTGCACAGGAGCAGTGATCAAAACCATCCCAAAGAAAATGAAATGCAAGAAGGTAAAGTGGTTGACTGAGGAGACTTCACAAATAAGAGAAAGAAGAAAAGCAAAAGCAAGGGAGCAAAGGAACGATATACCCAACTAAATGCAGACTTCCAGAGAAAAGAAAGGAGAAATAAAGAGGCATTCATAAATGAACAATGCAAAGAAATAAAAGAAAACAGCAAAATGGCAAAGACTAGAGATGGCTCTTGGAACTATCAAAGGAACATTTCATGCAAAGATATACATAATGAAGGATAGAAATTCTAAGGAACTAAAAGGAGCAGAATAGACTTAAAAGGAATGGAAAGATAACATAGAAGAAATGTAGAAAAAAGATTTCAATAACACCAATAACCATGACGGTGTGATCACTTTTATAGGGCCAGATATCCTGGACTGTGAAGTCAAGTAAGCCTTAGGAAGCATTATTATAAACAATGTTAGTGGTGGTGATGGAATTCTAGCTGAGCTATTTCAAATTCTAAAAGATGATGCTGTTGAAGTGCTGCACTGAATATGCCAGCAAATTTGGAAAACTCATCAGTGGCCAAAGGACTGGAAAAGGTAACTTGTCATTCCAATCCCAAAGAAGAGCAATCCCAAAGAATATGCAGACTATCATATGATTCTATTCATTTCACATGATAGCAAGGTTATGCTCAAAATCCTTCATGCTAGGCTTTAGGAGAACTTGAACATGAACTGGGTTTTGAAGAGGCAGAAGAACAAGAGATCAAATTGCCATCATTTGCTGGATCATAGAGAAAGCAAAGGAGTTCCAGAAAAACATCTATTTCTGCTTCATTGACTATAGTAAAGCCTTTGACTTTATGAATCACAACAAACTGTGGAAAGCCCTTAAAGAATACCAGACTACCTCACCTATCTACTGAGAAACCTGACAGTGGGTCAAGAAGCAAGAGTTAGCACCATGTATGGAACAACTGATAGATTAAGGATTGAGAAGGGAGCATGACAGGGCTTTCTATTGTCACTCAGTTTATTTAACTTATACATTGAGCACATCGTGTGAAATGCCAGGCTGGATAGGTAACAAGTGGGAATTAAGATAGGCAAGAGAAACATCAACAACCTCAGATATTTGGATGATACCCTCCTACTGGAAGACAGTAAAGAGGAGCTAAGGAACCTCTTGATGAAGGAAGAGAGTGAAAAATCCAGCTGAAAACTAAATATTAAAAAACTAAAATCATGGCATCCAGTCCCCTAACTTCATTACAAATAGAAGTGAGAAAAAGTGGTAGCAGTGGCAGATTTTATTTTCTTGGGTTCCAAAATCATTGCAGATGGCAGCCATAGCCAGGAAATTAAAAGACACTTGCTTCTTGGAAGAAAAGTTATGCCAAATGTAGGCAGTGCATTAAAAAGCAGATACATTACTTTGCCCACAAAAGTCCATATAGTCAATGCTATGATCTTTCCAGCAGTCATGTATGAATTTGAGAGGTGAACCATAAAGAAGGCTGAGTGTCAATTAATTGATGCATTTGAACTGTGATGCTGAAGAGGACTCTTGAAAATCCCTTGGACTGCAATGAGATTGAACCAGTCAATGTTAAAGGAAATCAACCATGAATAGTCACTGGAAGAACTAGTGCTGATGCTGAAGCTGAAGCTCCAATACTTAGCCACTTGAGTCAATTCATTGGAAAAGATTCTGATGCTGGGAAAGATTGAATGCAAAAGTAGAAGGCAACAGCAGAGGATGAAATGGTTAGATAGCATCACTAAGTCAATGGACATGAGTTTGAGAAAACTCCAGGATATAGAGAAGGACAGGGAATCTTGGCATGCTGCAGTTCATGTGTTTACAAAGAGTCAGCACAAGTTAGCAACTGAATAGCCACAAGGAGGAAAATTCAAACATTATTTTTAGAATGGCATAGATAATTTTCATCTAAATTAAATGATTTTTGCAATATATCTTGCTTGTAAAAGCACACAAAGCATACTTCTTTTCTATTTCTGTTAAGCAATTATTTCAAAGAAGCTTCTTTAAAATATATTTCTTGAAATCAGATAAAACCAGTCTTATTTCCCTCTCACTTTTCTTTTCCTGGCTCTAGCAAAACCTATTCAAAAGACTGATTTATACTCATCTGACCCCACCCCCAACCATGTTCTTAGAAACAGGTCTTCACCCCCATCACTCTATTCACGTCTTATTTTTAAGTTACACTGACTTTCATTTTACAAAACAGATTATTTGTCAACATAGGTAACAAGTGGGAATTAAGATAGGCAAGAGAAACATCAACAACCTCAGATATTTGGATGATACCCTCCTACTGGAAGACAGTAAAGAGGAGCTAAGGAACCTCTTGATGAAGGAAGAGAGTGAAAAATCCAGCTGAAAACTAAATATTAAAAAACTAAAATCATGGCATCCAGTCCCCTAACTTCATTACAAATAGAAGTGAGAAAAAGTGGTAGCAGTGGCAGATTTTATTTTCTTGGGTTCCAAAATCATTGCAGATGGCAGCCATAGCCAGGAAATTAAAAGACACTTGCTTCTTGGAAGAAAAGTTATGCCAAATGTAGGCAGTGCATTAAAAAGCAGATACATTACTTTGCCCACAAAAGTCCATATAGTCAATGCTATGATCTTTCCAGCAGTCATGTATGAATTTGAGAGGTGAACCATAAAGAAGGCTGAGTGTCAATTAATTGATGCATTTGAACTGTGATGCTGAAGAGGACTCTTGAAAATCCCTTGGACTGCAATGAGATTGAACCAGTCAATGTTAAAGGAAATCAACCATGAATAGTCACTGGAAGAACTAGTGCTGATGCTGAAGCTGAAGCTCCAATACTTAGCCACTTGAGTCAATTCATTGGAAAAGATTCTGATGCTGGGAAAGATTGAATGCAAAAGTAGAAGGCAACAGCAGAGGATGAAATGGTTAGATAGCATCACTAAGTCAATGGACATGAGTTTGAGAAAACTCCAGGATATAGAGAAGGACAGGGAATCTTGGCATGCTGCAGTTCATGTGTTTACAAAGAGTCAGCACAAGTTAGCAACTGAATAGCCACAAGGAGGAAAATTCAAACATTATTTTTAGAATGGCATAGATAATTTTCATCTAAATTAAATGATTTTTGCAATATATCTTGCTTGTAAAAGCACACAAAGCATACTTCTTTTCTATTTCTGTTAAGCAATTATTTCAAAGAAGCTTCTTTAAAATATATTTCTTGAAATCAGATAAAACCAGTCTTATTTCCCTCTCACTTTTCTTTTCCTGGCTCTAGCAAAACCTATTCAAAAGACTGATTTATACTCATCTGACCCCACCCCCAACCATGTTCTTAGAAACAGGTCTTCACCCCCATCACTCTATTCACGTCTTATTTTTAAGTTACACTGACTTTCATTTTACAAAACAGATTATTTGTCAATCTCCTGTTCATTTGATCATTTAGATTTGACACTGTGCATCATTCCTTTTCTTGAAACACTTTATTTCCTTGATTTCCAGGAAAAGCATCTCTTGTGGATTTCTTCTTACCACACTAGCACATCTTTACCAGTCTCTTATGGTGTGCCACTTCTTCCTTCTGACCTCTCCTCAAAACCAAGTTTCTGTGGAAATTTTGTTTATTAATATACCTGTGGTAGAGTTAGAAAGCCAAATGTTTCTTTTGATCATGTCTGTTAAAATGGGAAACCTAGAGATAGAAATGGTTTCATGTTTTAAGAAAAATAAGAGCCATTATGTTTCTTGGTGAAAATTAAAATGTGCTTATTCTATTAATAAATCCAATTAGTCTGTACTGAAAGACTAGAAAATAAATGTGAGTTGAAGGCAAAGAGGAAAAAGTTGACAGCATATTTTCTATACAAGAGTGTGCTCCCTCTTCTACCCTGCTGTGGATAGCAGTATGGCAATAGCTCTCATAATTAAAATATCTTTCAATCCAGAAATTCCACTTGTCACTGATGCTACCATTATACATTTCCACATATACAAGATTCTTCCGTGCAATATTTCTATGAGCTATTTCAATGAGGGAAATGGCACCATTCTGGCCTGAATATGACAATGTGCTAACTAAAGACACAGACAGCAATTTTCCTGGAACAGCCTTTCAGATAAACCTTACTGACACAAATCTCAAGGTTTTTCAGAGACTCTATAAATAACTAAAATTGTTTTGTTTCATGGTGTATCCAGATCGTCCAAGGCAGAATATCCCAACTGGCCTTAGCACTGCCAGCAAGTCAGCAGCTTACCCAAGGAGAGGAAAACATAAAATATACATTGTCAGTATATTGTTTTCTTCCCTTTGCCTCTTTTTCCTCCTCTATAATTCCTGGTGGGCTTTTTTTCTTTCATTTTTAGATAAAATAAACCTGTTGATTATTTTCTCTTGTACGCAAATAAAATAGCATGTCAGTGTCAACACATGTCTGATCTAATTACTTGACACTATCATATCAAGGGATTGGAAAGCATTTCAAAAAGAAACTGTTTAAATAGGTTATTAAATATCCATAGCATGTAATGGCATGCATATATGCTCAGTCGCTCAATTGCATCCAACTCTTTGAGACCCTGTGGACTGTAACCTACCAGGTGCCTCTGTCCATGGGATTCTCCAGGCAGAAATACTGAAGCAGGTTGCTATTTCCTATCCAGGGAATCTTCCTGACCCAGGGATTGAACTTGCATTTCTTATGTCTCCTGCCTTGGCAGGCGGATTCTTTACCACTGAGCCACCTGAGAAACCCCAGTGTAAAGGCATGTAGCTATAAATAAGAACAGGGTGATTCTATATGCATTAATCTAGAAAGTTTTCCAAGATATAAGCAATGTGTGGAATAGTATATGTAGTATACTATCATTTGAAGAAGTTAAAATAACAAGCAAGTATATACATATTTAATATATACCACATCTTTGGAAAGACAAAAAATATTAGTAGTGACAGTTGCTTTCTGGAAAGGGATATGGAGGGTTGAGAACAATAAAGAGTGACTTATTTTTTCTGTATACTCGTTTTGTAACTTGTTAAATGGGTTCTCCTCTAGATTATAGCATGTGTAACTGTTTCCACACCATCTATACACAGTGCTGTGACACAAGTTGAAATGTCTACAATTCAACTCCATTCTCACACAATCTACTCAAGGATATCACTGGATTCCACAGGTAAAGGGCTCAGTTCCACAAGACTGCGTTGTGTTCATGCCCCAGTCACCCACCCCAGTTCAGATGCTAATCACAAGCTCAAGTTGTCACCTGTACTTTTGACCCAAGGGCCACAGACTGGAGATTCCCATCACTCCCATCTTGGGTTGGTTTAATTTGAAAGAGCTGCTCAGAGAACTCAGAGAAGTATTTTATTTTCTATGCCTTACTGTTTTACTTACTTACTAATATTTTACTTGGTTATTATACAAGTATATAATTAAGAAACAGATGGAAGAGATGCATAGGGAACAATATAGGTAAGAGCACAGAGCTTCCACACTCTCACCAAATTCCACATGTTCACCCACCCTGAAGCACTCTGAACTTGTTCTTTAATTTTTTATGGAGACTTCATTACATAAGCATTATTGTAATGCATTCATTATTAGCCATAGGCAAGTGATGCAACCTCCAATCCTTCCTTTCTCCCCAGAAATTAGCAGTGAAACTGAAAGTTCCAATTCTCCAATCACATGGTTGGGTCGCCTGGTGATCCACCCTCCTTCTTAAGCTACCTAAGGGCTTTCCAAAAGTGACCTCATTAACATAGCACAAGACATCTATATTGCTGTCATTACTTCTTCAAAAATACCAATGGTTTTAGGAACTCTGTGCCAGAAATAGGGATAAAGATCAAAAATACATATTCTTACCACTGAGCCACCTGAGAAACCCCAGTGTAAAGGCATGTAGCTATAAATAAGAACAGGGTGATTCTATATGCATTAATCTAGAAAGTTTTCCAAGATATAAGCAATGTGTGGAATAGTATATGTAGTATACTATCATTTGAAGAAGTTAAAATAACAAGCAAGTATATACATATTTAATATATACCACATCTTTGGAAAGACAAAAAATATTAGTAGTGACAGTTGCTTTCTGGAAAGGGATATGGAGGGTTGAGAACAATAAAGAGTGACTTATTTTTTCTGTATACTCGTTTTGTAACTTGTTAAATGGGTTCTCCTCTAGATTATAGCATGTGTAACTGTTTCCACACCATCTATACACAGTGCTGTGACACAAGTTGAAATGTCTACAATTCAACTCCATTCTCACACAATCTACTCAAGGATATCACTGGATTCCACAGGTAAAGGGCTCAGTTCCACAAGACTGCGTTGTGTTCATGCCCCAGTCACCCACCCCAGTTCAGATGCTAATCACAAGCTCAAGTTGTCACCTGTACTTTTGACCCAAGGGCCACAGACTGGAGATTCCCATCACTCCCATCTTGGGTTGGTTTAATTTGAAAGAGCTGCTCAGAGAACTCAGAGAAGTATTTTATTTTCTATGCCTTACTGTTTTACTTACTTACTAATATTTTACTTGGTTATTATACAAGTATATAATTAAGAAACAGATGGAAGAGATGCATAGGGAACAATATAGGTAAGAGCACAGAGCTTCCACACTCTCACCAAATTCCACATGTTCACCCACCCTGAAGCACTCTGAACTTGTTCTTTAATTTTTTATGGAGACTTCATTACATAAGCATTATTGTAATGCATTCATTATTAGCCATAGGCAAGTGATGCAACCTCCAATCCTTCCTTTCTCCCCAGAAATTAGCAGTGAAACTGAAAGTTCCAATTCTCCAATCACATGGTTGGGTCGCCTGGTGATCCACCCCTCTCCTTCTTAAGCTACCTAAGGGCTTTCCAAAAGTGACCTCATTAACATAGCACAAGACATCTATATTGCTGTCATTACTTCTTCAAAAATACCAATGGTTTTAGGAACTCTGTGCCAGAAATAGGGATAAAGATCAAAAATACATATGTGTGTTTGTGTGTGAGTTTGTGTGCCTATTCAGTCCTTTTTGACTCTTTGCCTCCCTGTGAACTATAACCCACCAGGCTCCCACTGTCCATGGAGTTTTCCAGGTAAGAATACTGGAGTGGGTTGCCATTTCCTCCTCCAGGACATCTTCCTGACCCAGGAATCGAACCTGCATCTCTTTTGTCTCCTGTATTGGCAGATGGATTTATTCTTTTTAACCACTGTGCCACCTGGGAAACCCATATACGCACATGCACACACACACACACACACACACACACACACATGAGTATTTTTCTCATTATAAATCACAGTAAATCATTTGAATTCAGTATTTTGTGAATCTATCAGCTGTTAGATATGGAATGGAATGTTAAGTTTGTATCTTTGTTTTTCTTGACAAACATTGATATTTCTATATTTATTTATTTATGTACTTTTAAAAGGTGTGGCTGTGCCGGGTCTTTGTTTAAATGTGTGGGCTTTCTCTGTTGCAGCATTCACAACTATTCAGAAATTGTAGTGCATGGACTTAGTCTCTCTAAGACATGTAGGATTTTAGTTCCCAGTGTAGGGATTGAAACCCAGTCCCCTGCATTGGAAAGCAATTCTCAACCTCTAGACAACAAGGGAAGTGAGCCCCCACACAAATATTTATTGATATACAAAATTGGAAAGTTATTGGAAGGAGTGGAGGAAAAAAAGCCACATGGGCCAATCAACTACCATTACCCATGGTCATGAAATACTGAAGTGAAAATGCTAATCTCTCAGTAGTGTCCACGTCAAGGACTGTAGCCTGCCAGGCTACTCTGTCCACAGAATTCTCCAGGCAAGAATACCGGAGTGCATAGCAATTCCCTTTGCCAGGGGATCTTCTCTGGCCCAGGAATGTTCTCCTCCTAGGGATCAAACCAGGTCTTGAGCATTACAGGAAGCTTCTTTACCATCTGACCCTAACCCTAAGAAGAGAACCATATGCTGATTAGTGCTGTTTGTCAGTCACTTGCTTTTTTATAAATGTAATTGCTACTCCTTGATGAAATGTTTAGATTTCCTTGCAAAAGAATGAACAGCTGTAAACACTTTATTAAGCACGTGTGTGTAATTCCCTGAAATATTTTTTCCCTGTGAGAAAGAGTCTGGGCCCTTATGGTCTTCAAAGCTCCCTCTGGTCTCGAATTACCCGCTGACGGCGGCTCCAGGTACCCTTGCCGCGCAGCCCAGCCCAGCCCAGGCCGGGCAAAAGAGGTTGAAGGGCAGGAGAGGAATGTGGACCTGAAGCGGTCAGGTCCTGGGGCAGGGGCTTGTGGCTTCGGAAGGGCAGGGACTGGATGGCACAGTTCTTGAGAGCTTTCAGCTCTAACGAAAGCGGCGGTAGCTCCGTGGCAGGTGCGGGATGCCCCAGGAGGAGGAAGCCTAAGGCCCCTGGGTGGCCTTTGTTATGCGGTATGCGAGAGGCGGATAGAAGCCATCACCCGTAAAAAGTCAGTTCCCAAGGGAGTGACTCCTGCGGGCGTCAAAGGCACCGCTGGCCTCTTCCTCCGGCGGTGAGGGAGGCTCTGGCAAACCTCGCGAGGAAAAGTGAAGGAACCAGAGCAAAGGGAGAGCGGGCAGGGGCATGGCCGGCAAACCTAGAGCTAGGAGGACCGCCTCAAGCAGCTGGGGGCGGGGTGTTGGGTGGAGGGCGATTCAGCACCGAGGACAGCAGCCGCGCAGCGCGGGCCGGCAGTGTCTGGGAGGCTAGGACGCCCCAAGACTCGATCTTTTCTGGCTTAGGAGGAAGAATAGTCAGTCCAGCCTGTGGTTGTTTCCCGTGGAGGCTGAGCCCTTGGACCCCTGATCGCAGCATAGTAGTCTTCCACACTGTCGAGGGTCGAGGAAGACAGCACGACTGGAGGGCAGAGCAGTGGCACTGGAGTGGACGCGGGCGGACCAGCGCGCAGGTGATGGATGCTGCCTCCCAGGCGCTTTGCTGCCGCCCTGCGGGTACCCGACCTGGTAGTAGGGAGCGTGGGGGCCGCACTGCCCATGGCTGGCTGGTTTGAATGAAAAGGTTTCATGATAAACGGCTTCTGTGGGCAGGCTTTTAGATTATTCAGCCTTTGTTACCCTTTTGACAGCTGTGTTCGCCATGTTTAATACTTAATATGTCCTAAAATGAGTGTTTCTGCTGTATACGCCGCAGAGCATAAACAGAGTGTTCGGGCTTCCAGGTACCTGAAGCCTAATGAGGTTCTAGTGAAACAAACCAGCGGCGTCTCTTCCTGGTGGGCATCCCGCGGCTTCCCCCGCCTCCCCAACCAAGCATCACCAAGGAGCAGCTGGAACACCAGCTGCACCCGCTGCCTGCATGCCTTTACCCCTGAACTCAGGTGAGAAGACTTTACCCACATTACGAGGCCAAGCATGAATTCCCTGCGGTCCAGAAGCAAGGACTCTGAGCTTTCACTGCCGGGCCAGTGTTCGTCCCCTAGTCAGGGAACTAAGATTCCACATGCTGTGCTGTGGAATCAACTAAAGAAGAAAACATCAAGGCTGAGAGACATTGTCAGTTGATGGTTTAAGTAATACACCCATCTCTGTTTCCACTTCTATTCCACTTGTACCTGGAAGTCAGTGCAGACCATTATTTCTACAAGTTATTTCTAAGTAGGTGGACCTATTACATTCCCCTAAAATAGATTTGAATATGTCCATAGCATCACTATAATCTAAAAAGAGAAGTCTTCCAGCACATTACTTACTTCTTTTTTATTTTGGATATCTCTAAACTTTATTTCATATAACCTTTTAAATGATATGAAATGAATTGTATTAAATATAAGAAACGCAACTAAATAGATGTTTAACCTAATGAATTTTTACAAATAAACATGCCCATTTAACTAAGACCAGATAAAGAAAGATATTCCCAGCGTTCCCTTCCAGCACTGCCACTCCAAACTTCAGCCCATGAGTTAACAGTAACTCATGCCTCCTTTAATTCCTTTTATGGCTTGGTGGTAAGATATTTCTGACAATACACTAACACCTCACAATCTAGTTTTTATTTAAAAGAGAGCAGACCAAGTTAACCCAACAAGTTAGTTCAGTTAGAATTTAGTGATTTTCAGAAACTAGATGGGGCTGGCCTGGTTTGAATGAAAAGGTTTCATGATAAACGGCTTCTGTGGGCAGGCTTTTAGATTATTCAGCCTTTGTTACCCTTTTGACAGCTGTGTTCGCCATGTTTAATACTTAATATGTCCTAAAATGAGTGTTTCTGCTGTATACGCCGCAGAGCATAAACAGAGTGTTCGGGCTTCCAGGTACCTGAAGCCTAATGAGGTTCTAGTGAAACAAACCAGCGGCGTCTCTTCCTGGTGGGCATCCCGCGGCTTCCCCCGCCTCCCCAACCAAGCATCACCAAGGAGCAGCTGGAACACCAGCTGCACCCGCTGCCTGCATGCCTTTACCCCTGAACTCAGGTGAGAAGACTTTACCCACATTACGAGGCCAAGCATGAATTCCCTGCGGTCCAGAAGCAAGGACTCTGAGCTTTCACTGCCGGGCCAGTGTTCGTCCCCTAGTCAGGGAACTAAGATTCCACATGCTGTGCTGTGGAATCAACTAAAGAAGAAAACATCAAGGCTGAGAGACATTGTCAGTTGATGGTTTAAGTAATACACCCATCTCTGTTTCCACTTCTATTCCACTTGTACCTGGAAGTCAGTGCAGACCATTATTTCTACAAGTTATTTCTAAGTAGGTGGACCTATTACATTCCCCTAAAATAGACTTGAATATGTCCATAGCATCACTATAATCTAAAAAGAGAAGTCTTCCAGCACATTACTTACTTCTTTTTTATTTTGGATATCTCTAAACTTTATTTCATATAACCTTTTAAATGATATGAAATGAATTGTATTAAATATAAGAAACGCAACTAAATAGATGTTTAACCTAATGAATTTTTACAAATAAACATGCCCATTTAACTAAGACCAGATAAAGAAAGATATTCCCAGCGTTCCCTTCCAGCACTGCCACTCCAAACTTCAGCCCATGAGTTAACAGTAACTCATGCCTCCTTTAATTCCTTTTTATGGCTTGGTGGTAAGATATTTCTGACAATACACTAACACCTCACAATCTAGTTTTTATTTAAAAAGAGAGCAGACCAAGTTAACCCAACAAGTGATAGTTCAGTTAGAATTTAGTGATTTTCACTATGTGATTTCTTAATGATTTCACATTATCTGTATTATTTTTGTTCTCTTTAGTATCATGAGTTCTCACTTATGATAGACATATATATTTACATATATAAATACCTTAAATTAAAAAATTTTACAAATGTTAGTTCAGTCAAAGACAAGTACCACAGGTTCAGAGGTAGATACATATATTTTTTAAAGCCAACATAAATATAATTTTTTCAAATGACTAAAGTTTAGGAACACTAGAACAATTAAAGGAGGTCAGGCACTGGACTCAGAGTGACTCAGACTGGAGTCCCAGTCCTAGCCTTTTACCAACTGCTCCCTCTGCAGGCATCTCATTTCTATGAACCTTAGTGTTCTCAACTAAGAAATGGGGTTGAAAGCTCCTGCCTGTGAAGGACATTGGTAACTATGAGATAGAGGAGAAAGGCTTAGTTCTTCTGTGTAACCCATGCTGTGTGCTACAATAAATACTCTTTTAAGATATTTAAGTATGCTCTCTAGATCCATAAAGGACCTTTTTTTACAATAACGTTTTCTTCTCTGAATAAATCATGATTGGGGTGTGTTGTATTCATGATGTATAATTACAAATGATCTCTGAATAACCTTGCCTTTGATTTTCTACCTCTGAGTACCAGTATTTCAAGTGGACTCTGTGCTGCAGAGAAATCAACTTAATGTGTCTGTCCCAGATCTTTAGAAAGATCTCAGTTAATATTTTGTTTGGTTTTCTTGCTAAAGGATATCTAGATTGTTGTAACTGAGAGTTGATATTTTGGCATAAATGTTTTATCTGAAGTAGTATGTTGTATCCAGAAGAGAACAAAAAAACAAAAAAAGTCTTAAGTGTTTCTATTATTTTCATTGTTGTCTCTTCTTTTAGTTGTTATCCTCATCCCTACTCAAGAGCATATGTTAACTTTAGAAATCCTGATGACATCCTTCTTTTCAGAGATCATTTTGTTAGGTGTATCTTCATTGACACTAAAAGGTTGGGTTATTGGATTTTTTAAAATCTTTACTATGATTTGTAAGTACATTAATTAAATTTTGCTGGATGTTTGTGAGTTTTAATTAAGCCAAATGCTAATCTATAGTGACTTCATAAATTTTTATTATGTTATTGTGATTTGGGCTTATGTTAAAAATTAAATTTACATATCAACCAAAGAATTCTAGCCATTTTATGTAGTAGTGACAACCTATTTATGTATTTTAATTAGACAGTGAAGTCTGTCTCACAAATGACTAAAGTACCACAGGTTCAGAGGTAGATACATATATTTTTTAAAGCCAACATAAATATAATTTTTTCAAATGACTAAAGTTTAGGAACACTAGAACAATTAAAGGAGGTCAGGCACTGGACTCAGAGTGACTCAGACTGGAGTCCCAGTCCTAGCCTTTTACCAACTGCTCCCTCTGCAGGCATCTCATTTCTATGAACCTTAGTGTTCTCAACTAAGAAATGGGGTTGAAAGCTCCTGCCTGTGAAGGACATTGGTAACTATGAGATAGAGGAGAAAGGCTTAGTTCTTCTGTGTAACCCATGCTGTGTGCTACAATAAATACTCTTTTAAGATATTTAAGTATGCTCTCTAGATCCATAAAGGACCTTTTTTTACAATAACGTTTTCTTCTCTGAATAAATCATGATTGGGGTGTGTTGTATTCATGATGTATAATTACAAATGATCTCTGAATAACCTTGCCTTTGATTTTCTACCTCTGAGTACCAGTATTTCAAGTGGACTCTGTGCTGCAGAGAAATCAACTTAATGTGTCTGTCCCAGATCTTTAGAAAGATCTCAGTTAATATTTTGTTTGGTTTTCTTGCTAAAGGATATCTAGATTGTTGTAACTGAGAGTTGATATTTTGGCATAAATGTTTTATCTGAAGTAGTATGTTGTATCCAGAAGAGAACAAAAAAACAAAAAAAGTCTTAAGTGTTTCTATTATTTTCATTGTTGTCTCTTCTTTTAGTTGTTATCCTCATCCCTACTCAAGAGCATATGTTAACTTTAGAAATCCTGATGACATCCTTCTTTTCAGAGATCATTTTGTTAGGTGTATCTTCATTGACACTAAAAGGTTGGGTTATTGGATTTTTAAAGTCTTTACTATGATTTCTAAGTACATTAATTAAATTTTGCTGGATGTTTGTGAGTTTTAATTAAGCCAAATGCTAATCTATAGTGACTTCATAAATTTTTATTATGTTATTGTGATTTGGGCTTATGTTAAAAATTAAATTTACATATCAACCAAAGAATTCTAGCCATTTTATGTAGTAGTGACAACCTATTTATGTATTTTAATTAGACAGTGAAGTCTGTCTCACAAATGAGCTTGAGAAAGTTTCTCATAAACTTTACTCTTTTATGTTCACCAAGTAAATTATTTTACCCTAGTGCTAGATACTGGGAATTTTGGATGAAGCATTAAAAATGAATAAGGCATTGTCCTTGTCTGTCTAAAAGCCTGCTCTACTCTTGGTTCTTGACTTCATTATTCTGAAGTGAAAGTGTTAGTTGCTTAGCTGTGTCTGACTCTTTCTGACCCCATGGACTGTAGCCTGCCAGTCTCCTCTATCCATAGAATTATCCAGGCAAGAATACTAGAGTGGGTAGCCATTTCTTTCTCCATGTTATTTTTCCAACCTAGGGATCAAATCCGGGTCTCCTGCATTGCAGGCAGATTCTTTACTGTCTGAGCCACCAGAGAAGTAGTCAATATGAAATAAATAAAAGTGATGATGTCCCTAACCAAGCCACTTATGGTCTAAGTCCTTCACGCTATTTGTAAGGCCCTAATACTTTTTGCCTAATGACCTAACACTTTCACTAACTAAAATACTGATGCTGTTCCTGACCAAGGTTTTGACACTGTCTGTAACTAAGATGCTGATATTCTCTTTCCCCAAACCCCAAGCGGGTCCTTATCTAAGGCCCTGACATCATCTTAACCTGCTTGAACTGTCTATCACTAAGGCCCAGTGCTGTCTATAACTAAAAGTTCTGATGCCATGTCTAAATACCTGACAATATCCATAACTAACAGCCTTAAAAATATTTAAGACCCTGATGCTATCCCCAGCTAAGGCTCTGATGCTGACCCTAATATCTAGGTCTGTCCGTCACTAATGCCTTGATGCATTCCATAACTTAAGATCTGACACTGTTTCTTAATAAATTTGTTTTTGCATTTTGTTAGGTTTTGACTTTGTTAAAAGTTTTACTATGATTTCTAAGTACATTAATTAAATTTTGCTGGATGTTTGTGAGTTTTAATTAAGCCAAATGCTAATCTATAGTGACTTCATAAATTTTTATTATGTTATTGTGATTTGGGCTTATGTTAAAAATTAAATTTACATATCAACCAAAGAATTCTAGCCATTTTATGTAGTAGTGACAACCTATTTATGTATTTTAATTAGACAGTGAAGTCTGTCTCACAAATGAGCTTGAGAAAGTTTCTCATAAACTTTACTCTTTTATGTTCACCAAGTAAATTATTTTACCCTAGTGCTAGATACTGGGAATTTTGGATGAAGCATTAAAAATGAATAAGGCATTGTCCTTGTCTGTCTAAAAGCCTGCTCTACTCTTGGTTCTTGACTTCATTATTCTGAAGTGAAAGTGTTAGTTGCTTAGCTGTGTCTGACTCTTTCTGACCCCATGGACTGTAGCCTGCCAGTCTCCTCTATCCATAGAATTATCCAGGCAAGAATACTAGAGTGGGTAGCCATTTCTTTCTCCATGTTATTTTTCCAACCTAGGGATCAAATCCGGGTCTCCTGCATTGCAGGCAGATTCTTTACTGTCTGAGCCACCAGAGAAGTAGTCAATATGAAATAAATAAAAGTGATGATGTCCCTAACCAAGCCACTTATGGTCTAAGTCCTTCACGCTATTTGTAAGGCCCTAATACTTTTTGCCTAATGACCTAACACTTTCACTAACTAAAATACTGATGCTGTTCCTGACCAAGGTTTTGACACTGTCTGTAACTAAGATGCTGATATTCTCTTTCCCCAAACCCCAAGCGGGTCCTTATCTAAGGCCCTGACATCATCTTAACCTGCTTGAACTGTCTATCACTAAGGCCCAGTGCTGTCTATAACTAAAAGTTCTGATGCCATGTCTAAATACCTGACAATATCCATAACTAACAGCCTTAAAAATATTTAAGACCCTGATGCTATCCCCAGCTAAGGCTCTGATGCTGACCCTAATATCTAGGTCTGTCCGTCACTAATGCCTTGATGCATTCCATAACTTAAGATCTGAAACTGTTTCTAATCAATGGCCTAACTCAATACATAACTTATACCAAAAATGTAGCCTCTCTACAGCATTGTTAATTGAATCCAAGAGACAGAGTTTTAGGAAGTAGAAAAGATTAATTTTATCATGTTCACAACCAGTTGGGAAAAGGGCAGACTGATGTCCTCAAAAATGTATGCCCCAATGGCAAATGATTCCATGAGGTATTTGTAGAGATAGAGTTGTCTTTTATTTGTTTGTTTGTTTGTTTTTAGAAGAATTAGGTTGTGTTCAGGACTTGCGATCTTTTAATATGGCCTCAAATGGTGTCTCTCTTTTTTTTTTCACATGTTTTACCTTTTATTTTTACAGAGTTTTGTTGTTTACAGACAAGTATGTTCCCATAATAGTCATATGTATATCCCTGGCCCCCTCTCTCCTCCAGCCCCCTCCTAGCCCCCCCCATCCCACCCCTCCAGGCCATCACACAGCGCCACTGCAGGATCCTGTGATTCCCACAATGCAATGAAAATACCTATCTTTTTCACATATGATAGTACAGTTTTCCAGATTATTCCCTCCATGCCTCCCACCCACTGTTCATTCTCCACAATGTCCATATGTCTGTTCTCTATGTCTGTTTCTCTATCGCTTCACTGTGTGTGCTACCATTACCCTCTTACTAGATTCCATATATATGTGTTTGTATATTGTACTTGCCTTTCTCTTTTTGACTTCCTTCATGTTTTATGATAGGTTCTAGATCCAGCCACCTCATTAGGGCTGATTCTTCTGCATTTCTTTCTACAGCTGAGTAGTATTCCATTGTATATATGTACCAGAGATTCTTTATCCATTGTATATATGTCATGTTCTAGCTATTGTATAGAGAGCTGCAAGATGCTGATATTCTCTTTCCCCAAACCCCAAGCGGGTCCTTATCTAAGGCCCTGACATCATCTTAACCTGCTTGAACTGTCTATCACTAAGGCCCAGTGCTGTCTATAACTAAAAGTTCTGATGCCATGTCTAAATACCTGACAATATCCATAACTAACAGCCTTAAAAATATTTAAGACCCTGATGCTATCCCCAGCTAAGGCTCTGATGCTGACCCTAATATCTAGGTCTGTCCGTCACTAATGCCTTGATGCATTCCATAACTTAAGATCTGAAACTGTTTCTAATCAATGGCCTAACTCAATACATAACTTATACCAAAAATGTAGCCTCTCTACAGCATTGTTAATTGAATCCAAGAGACAGAGTTTTAGGAAGTAGAAAAGATTAATTTTATCATGTTCACAACCAGTTGGGAAAAGGGCAGACTGATGTCCTCAAAAATGTATGCCCCAATGGCAAATGATTCCATGAGGTATTTGTAGAGATAGAGTTGTCTTTTATTTGTTTGTTTGTTTGTTTTTAGAAGAATTAGGTTGTGTTCAGGACTTGCGATCTTTTAATATGGCCTCAAATGGTGTCTCTCTTTTTTTTTTCACATGTTTTACCTTTTATTTTTACAGAGTTTTGTTGTTTACAGACAAGTATGTTCCCATAATAGTCATATGTATATCCCTGGCCCCCTCTCTCCTCCAGCCCCCTCCTAGCCCCCCCCATCCCACCCCTCCAGGCCATCACACAGCGCCACTGCAGGATCCTGTGATTCCCACAATGCAATGAAAATACCTATCTTTTTCACATATGATAGTACAGTTTTCCAGATTATTCCCTCCATGCCTCCCACCCACTGTTCATTCTCCACAATGTCCATATGTCTGTTCTCTATGTCTGTTTCTCTATCGCTTCACTGTGTGTGCTACCATTACCCTCTTACTAGATTCCATATATATGTGTTTGTATATTGTACTTGCCTTTCTCTTTTTGACTTCCTTCATGTTTTATGATAGGTTCTAGATCCAGCCACCTCATTAGGGCTGATTCTTCTGCATTTCTTTCTACAGCTGAGTAGTATTCCATTGTATATATGTACCAGAGATTCTTTATCCATTCATTCGTTGATGGACATCTAGGTTGCTCTCATGTTCTAGCTATTGTATAGAGAGCTGCAATGAACATTGGGGTACAGGTGCTTCCTTCAGTTTTGACTTCATCAGGTTATAAGAATAATAATGGGATTGCTGGGTTGTAGGGTGCTTCTGTTTTTAGTGTTTTAAGGAATCTCCATAGTGTCTTCCATAGAGACTGTATCAATTTACATTTCTACCAGCAATACAAGAGATACAAGAGTGTTCCCTTTTCTCTGCACCCTCTCCAGCATTTGTTGTCTGTCGATTTTTGGATGATGGCCATTCTGACGGGTGTGAGGTGATATCTCATTGTAGTTTTTTTTTTTTTTTTTAAGATTTATTTATTTATTTATTTTGGGCGGGGGTCGGGTTGGGGAGGGCGGGGAGGGGGCGGGCCACTTCTATTGGTCTTTCATTTCTCTATTTTCATCCGTCTTTGTTCTTTGGCTCCTGCGGGCCTCCCATTGCAGTGACGTCTGTCGTTGCATTGCCCCGGTTCTGGGCGCATGCGCTCCAGAGCTCCAGCTCGGTAATTGGACACATAAGTCCAGCCGCTCCACGGCACGTGGGATCTTCCCAGGCCAGGGATCGAACCGACGCCCCTTGCACTGCAAGGCGGTGTCCTTACCCACTGGACCACCAGCGGAAGCCCTTTAAAAAAAAAAAAAACATTTATTTATTTATTTATTTTAGCGGGGGTGGGGAGGGAGGGGGTGGGTGGGCCACTTCCACTGGTCTTTCATTTGTCTAGTTTCATCCATCTTTGTTCTTTGGCCTGTGTGGGCCTCCCATCACGGTGGCATCTGTAGTCGCAGAGCACCGGCTTTGGGCGCATGCACTCCAGAGTTCCGGCTTGGTAATTGGACACATCAATCCAGCCGCTCTGCAGCACGTGGAATCTTCCCAGGCCAGGGATCGAACCAGTGCCCCTTGCACTGTAAGGCGGTGTCTTTTCCCACTGGACCACCAGGTAAGCCCCTCATCGTAGTTTTGATGTGCATTTCTCTAATAATAATCAACGTTGAGCATCGTTCCATGTGTTTTTTGCCCATCTATATGTCCTCCTTGGAGAGATGTCTGTTTAGGTCCTTTTCCCACTTTTTGATTGGGTTCTTCATTTTTCTGGTGCTGAGTTTTATGAGTTGCTTGTAGATTTTGGAGATTAATTCTTTGTCTATTGTTTCATTTGCTATGATTTTCTCCCATTCTATGGGTTGTCTGTTCAGCTTCTTTGTAGTTTCTTTTGATGTACAAAAGTTTTTAAGTTTCATTAGGTCCTACATGTTAATTTTTGTTTGTAGTTCCACCATTATAGTAGACAGATCATGGAATATTTTGCTTTGGTTTATGTCCTTGAGTGTTTACCTATATTCTCCTCTAAGAGTTTTATGGTTTCTGGTCTTACATTTAGGTCTTTAATCCATTTTGATTTGATCTTTGTGTATGGTGTCAGAGAATGTTCCAATTTCATTTTTTTCCCTGTTGCTGTCCAATTTTCCCAACACCATTTGTTGAAGAGGCTGTCTTTGTCCCATTTTATAGTTTCGCCTCCTTTGTCAAAAATAAGGTACCTGTAGTTGTGTGGGTTTATCTCTGGGTTCTCTATCTTGTTTCATTTGTTGATATTTCTGTTTTTGTGCCAGTACCATACTGTCTTGATGACTGTGGCTTTGTAATATAGTCTAAAGTGAGGGAGGCTGATCCCTCCCGCTTTGTTTTTCCTTCTCAGGATTGCTTTGGCTATTCAGAGTCTTTTATGTTTCCCTGTGAACTGTGTTAGGAGGGAGGGGTGGGTGGGCACTTCCACTGGTCTTTCATTTGTCTAGTTTCATCCATCTTTGTTCTTTGGCCTGTGTGGGCCTCCCATCACGGTGGCATCTGTAGTCGCAGAGCACCGGCTTTGGGCGCATGCACTCCAGAGTTCCGGCTTGGTAATTGGACACATCAATCCAGCCGCTCTGCAGCACGTGGAATCTTCCCAGGCCAGGGATCGAACCAGTGCCCCTTGCACTGTAAGGCGGTGTCTTTTCCCACTGGACCACCAGGTAAGCCCCTCATCGTAGTTTTGATGTGCATTTCTCTAATAATAATCAACGTTGAGCATCGTTCCATGTGTTTTTTGCCCATCTATATGTCCTCCTTGGAGAGATGTCTGTTTAGGTCCTTTTCCCACTTTTTGATTGGGTTCTTCATTTTTCTGGTGCTGAGTTTTATGAGTTGCTTGTAGATTTTGGAGATTAATTCTTTGTCTATTGTTTCATTTGCTATGATTTTCTCCCATTCTATGGGTTGTCTGTTCAGCTTCTTTGTAGTTTCTTTTGATGTACAAAAGTTTTTAAGTTTCATTAGGTCCTACATGTTAATTTTTGTTTTTAGTTCCACCATTATAGTAGACAGATCATGGAATATTTTGCTTTGGTTTATGTCCTTGAGTGTTTACCTATATTCTCCTCTAAGAGTTTTATGGTTTCTGGTCTTACATTTAGGTCTTTAATCCATTTTGATTTGATCTTTGTGTATGGTGTCAGAGAATGTTCCAATTTCATTTTTTTCCATGTTGCTGTCCAATTTTCCCAACACCATTTGTTGAAGAGGCTGTCTTTGTCCCATTTTATAGTTTCGCCTCCTTTGTCAAAAATAAGGTACCTGTAGTTGTGTGGGTTTATCTCTGGGTTCTCTATCTTGTTTCATTTGTTGATATTTCTGTTTTTGTGCCAGTACCATACTGTCTTGATGACTGTGGCTTTGTAATATAGTCTAAAGTGAGGGAGGCTGATCCCTCCCGCTTTGTTTTTCCTTCTCAGGATTGCTTTGGCTATTCAGAGTCTTTTATGTTTCCCTGTGAACTGTGTTATTCTTTGGTCTATTTCTGTGAAGAATGTCATTGGTAGTTTGATAGGAAATGCATTGAATATGTAGGTGATATTTGGTAGTTTGGTCATATTCACAATATTGATTCTTCCGACCCAGGAACATGGAATATCTCTCCATCTCTTTAAGTCTTCTTTGATTTTTTTCATTAGTGTCTTGTAATTTTCAGTGTACATTTCTTTTGTTTCTTTGGGTAGGTTTATTCCTAGATATTTTATTCTTTTGGTTAAAATGGTGAATGGTACTGCATCTTTGATTTCATTTTCTGATTTTTCATTGCTTGTATATAGGCACGCCAGTGATTTCTGTGAATTGATTTTGTATCCCGCTCTGATCTTCATGATTTCTCTTCTGCTGTTAACTTTGGGCTTTTTTGTTCTTCTTTCTCCAGTTGTTTTAAGCATAGGGTTAGGTCGTCTGTTTGATATATTTCTTCTTTCTTGAGGTAGGATTGTATTGCTATAAATTTCCCTCTTAGAAATGCTTTTGTGATATCCCATAGGTGTTGCAGTGCCATGCATTCATTGCCATTTTCTCCTAGGAATTTTTTAATTTATCCTTTCATTTGCTTGATAATCAGTTTGTTTTTTAGGTATGTGTTGTTTAATCTCCCCGTGCTTGTGCTTTTACTGGGTTTTCCCTGCAGTTGATATCTAGTCTCATTGTGTTGCACTCAGAGAAGATGTTTGATATAATTTTAATTTTCTTGAATTGACTGAGGTTTGATTTATGGCCCATGATGTGGTCTATGTTGGAGAATGTTCCATGAGCACTTGAGAAGAAAGTGTATTCTTCTACTTTTGAATGGAAGGTCTTAAGGATATCCATGAGGTCTATTTTTTCTAGTGTGGCACTTAACGCTTGTGTTTCTTTATTAATTTTCTGTTTGGATGATCTGTCCATTGGTGTGAGAGGAGTTTTAAGGTCTCCTACTATGATTGTGTTATTGTTAATTTCTTCTTTTATGTCTGAACGTGTTTGTTTTATATATTGAGGTACTCCTGTGTTGGGTGCATAGATAATAATAATTGTTATGTCTTCCTCTTGGATAAATCCCTTGATCATTATGCAGTGTCCTGCCTTGTCTGTTATAATCTTTGATATTTTAAAGACTATTTTGTCTGATATGAGGATTGTTACTCCAGGTTTCTTTTGATTTCTATTCGCATGGAATATCTGTTTCCATCCTCTCACTTTCAGTCTATGTGTGTCTCTAGGTCTGAAGTGGGCTTCTTTTAAACAGCATATATATGGGTCTTGGTTTTATATCCATTCAGCCAACATGTGTCTTTTGGTTGGAACATTTAATTCGTTTACATTCAAAGTGATTATTTATATGAATGTTCCTTTTGTCTTCTTCTCAGATGTTTGGGGTTTGATTTGTACTACTTCTCCTACTCTTGTATTTAATAGCTATATCAGGCCCTTTAACACTTGTTGTAAGGCTAGCTTCATGGTACAGTATTCTTTTAGCTTTTGTTTTTCTGTGAAGCTTTTGACTTCTCCATCAATTCTGAATGAGGTCCTTGCTGCGTAGAGAATTCTTGGTTGCAGGTTATTCTCTCTTAGCCATTTAAATATGTCCTGCCATTCTCTTCTGGCCCACAGGATTTCTGTTGAAAGATCAGTGGTTAAACGTATGGGGTTTCCTTTGTAAGTTATTTGTTGTTTGCTCCTAGCTGCTTTTAATAATCTGTCTTTATATTTAGTCTGTGTTATCTTGGTTAGAATGTGCTTGGTGTGTTTCTTCTGGGGTTTATCCTGTATGGAACTCTTTATGCTTCTTGGACTTGGTTAACTATTTCCTTTCCCATGCTGGGAAGTTTCCCAACCTCAAATTTTTGATAGATGGAAGATTTCTTCTACTTTTGAATGGAAGGTCTTAAGGATATCCATGAGGTCTATTTTTTCTAGTGTGGCACTTAACGCTTGTGTTTCTTTATTAATTTTCTGTTTGGATGATCTGTCCATTGGTGTGAGAGGAGTTTTAAGGTCTCCTACTATGATTGTGTTATTGTTAATTTCTTCTTTTATGTCTGAACGTGTTTGTTTTATATATTGAGGTACTCCTGTGTTGGGTGCATAGATAATAATAATTGTTATGTCTTCCTCTTGGATAAATCCCTTGATCATTATGCAGTGTCCTGCCTTGTCTGTTATAATCTTTGATATTTTAAAGACTATTTTGTCTGATATGAGGATTGTTACTCCAGGTTTCTTTTGATTTCTATTCGCATGGAATATCTGTTTCCATCCTCTCACTTTCAGTCTATGTGTGTCTCTAGGTCTGAAGTGGGCTTCTTTTAAACAGCATATATATGGGTCTTGGTTTTATATCCATTCAGCCAACATGTGTCTTTTGGTTGGAACATTTAATTCGTTTACATTCAAAGTGATTATTTATATGAATGTTCCTTTTGTCTTCTTCTCAGATGTTTGGGGTTTGATTTGTACTACTTCTCCTACTCTTGTATTTAATAGCTATATCAGGCCCTTTAACACTTGTTGTAAGGCTAGCTTCATGGTACAGTATTCTTTTAGCTTTTGTTTTTCTGTGAAGCTTTTGACTTCTCCATCAATTCTGAATGAGGTCCTTGCTGCGTAGAGAATTCTTGGTTGCAGGTTATTCTCTCTTAGCCATTTAAATATGTCCTGCCATTCTCTTCTGGCCCACAGGATTTCTGTTGAAAGATCAGTGGTTAAACGTATGGGGTTTCCTTTGTAAGTTATTTGTTGTTTGCTCCTAGCTGCTTTTAATAATCTGTCTTTATATTTAGTCTGTGTTATCTTGGTTAGAATGTGCTTGGTGTGTTTCTTCTGGGGTTTATCCTGTATGGAACTCTTTATGCTTCTTGGACTTGGTTAACTATTTCCTTTCCCATGCTGGGGAAGTTTTCAACTCTAACCTCTTCAAGAATTTTTTGATAGCCTTTCTTTCCCTCTTCTGGGACCCTTATAATTCTAATGTTAGTGCATTTGATATTGTCCCATAGGTCTCTGAGGCTGTCCTCAGTTCTTTTGATTCTTTGAGCTTTGTTTTGTTCTTCAGCAATTATTTCCACCATTCTGTCTTCAAGTTCACTTATCCATCCTTCTGCCTCTGATACTCTACTGTTGAGTCCCTGTATAGTATTTTTGAGTTCAGCAATTGAGTTGTTTGTCTCTATTTGCTTATTTTTCATTTCTTGCATGTCTCTTCTCAGTGCACTAATTTCCTCTAATATTTGTTCTCAGAGTTTTGGAATCTCGGTAGTGTATCACTCTTCTGAATTCTGTTTCAGATAATTGGTCTATCTCCTATTCTGTCATTTGTAATTGTGTCTCTTTGATTTGTTCCTTCATTTGTGCAGTGTTTCTCGTTCTTTTCATTTTTATGTTAATTTTTATTTCTTTGTATGTGTGTGTGTGTTTGATTGAGGTCTTTTTTCCCTCTAGCTGTGTGGTTGAATTCTCCCTTCCTTTTGATTTCAGTGCTTGTAGAAGGGTTTGATGGTTTGATGGTTTGTGTCTTAGATGATGTTGGATCTTGTTTGCAGGTGAATAATCTGTAGTGTTGTGTGTTCTTTGATTGTGTAGGAGTGTGGAATCAGGGCTTGGAGTCAGGGATTCCACTCAGAGGATCCTTGGTTTGACCTCTGGCTGGGGAGTGTAAGCTCTATGTCTGGTTTGCTCTGGTGTTCAGTGATATTAGTTCAAATATAAGCATATGAGGGACAAAAGGTGCATCCCTAGATGACAGTCATAAAATCATGCAAATATATTCTAACATAATGGAAAAATATACAAACATATGCGTCAATAAACACAACTGAACAATCTTAAAGGGATAAAGTATAGATAATTTTTCTGGCAAACAGTGCAAGCAAAGTTGGTACCTGACCGTTAAGGTCTAAGTTAATTAAAATGCTGCCTGGAAAAACAGATCCAGAGTAAGGTTCTGGGTGGGAATATTACAATGAAAGCAGTTTTTAACTAAGACATGTGTTGGGTGTGAGAAGGAGGAGAGTGTATAGGTAACTAGAAGGAATAGATTCATGTTGTAAGGATTTTGTAGGGTTCGGTAACAAAGATTAGTATGTAGTAGAATTTAGTACAGATGGAAGAGAATAGTAGAGACAGCGAGATATGAAATATATAGAGAGATGATAGTAGTAGACATAAAAAGATTTTACAGTTAGAGCATAGAGAGAGAAGGCTGTGGCAATTTTTTTTAATTTAAAAAATTAGAAAACACTGTCCCTGGTTTTTATCTTCTCATCTGTATGTGAACCTTCCGCCAGTTTGCTCTTGATGCTGTCCCAGATTTCCCTAGTCTGTACTGGTGGAGGTTGGGTGTGAGGGCTGGGTGGCTGCTTATGTCTTAGGTTTCAGTGAGGGTCAGGTTTCAAGTTTGTAGCCTGGACCCTTGCAGAACTGGTTGCTCTGGTTTCTCCGCAGTGTGTCCATAGACAGCGCAGCTGACCTCTGCCTCTCTGCCTCTGATGCTGACTGCGGGCAGGTCTGGCAGGTGGTTCCATGTCGGTCGGGCGAGGGTTGAGCCTCTGGCCTCTGTTCTGGAGGGATTTCCCCAGTTCTCTTGCGTACCCCCTAGTAGCCTTCAATTCTGCTCTTCTCCCAGTGTTTCTGACTTGGCTCTGCTGCCAGTGGGACTGAGGTTTCTTTTGCCAGATTTTCGGCTTCTTTGCTGTAGATCTGGAGCTGCGCAGGCTCTTTCAAGCTGCCAGGGCACCTGTCTTAGCTTTCAGAGGCAGAACCAAGTCTCACTCCTTGCCTCAGTCATGGGCACGAGCTTCCCTGACCAGCTCGAGCCGGGCTTCTGGACTGTGAACCGCCAGGGATTTCCCTGTTTCATTTACCACACCCCTGCTAGCATTCAGTCTCAAGCTCACCTCTTGGTGCCCAGTGTCCCATCACAGTACTGTCCCTGGTGGGATTCTCAAGCTGAGCGCTGCTTTCTGTCATCCCAGTGCACTTCCCAGCACTCTCTCCTCCCAGTCTGGTGTGGGAGCTAGAGGAAGGGAACTCTGGGATGGGAGCTCTAGAAAGTTCAGGCTGCTCGCTTTATGTCCCTTGTAGACCTGAGGACTTCTTTTGCTGTCTAGAGCCTGCTTTGTTGGTGGTGTTTCATTTCTTGATTAGTTCTGGTGATTCTGTTGAGGAACTGGTGAAGTTCTCTTCTCATTCCTCCACCATCTTGGCCCCCTTCCCTCAGATGGTCTCTTAATCAGCTTCTCTGGAGTGCAGAATGCCAACATCTTCCATGTGTTGGAGTTTTAATTCTCTAAGGAACTCAAAGATATCATTATTTGTATCAATTAAGGCAGAACCATGGACTTACCTTGTTTCAGTGGTAAAGATTCTGCCTACAACGCAGGAGATGTGGAAGGAACCTTGAGTTCAATCCCTGGGTTAGGAAGATCCCCTGGAGAAGGAAATGGCAACCCACTGAAGTATTCTTGCCTGGGAAATCCCACATGAACCTGGCAAACTATAGTCCATGGGGTTGCAAATAGAAGA
This sequence comes from Tragulus kanchil, assembly GCA_022376925.1. Taxonomy (NCBI): domain Eukaryota; kingdom Metazoa; phylum Chordata; class Mammalia; order Artiodactyla; family Tragulidae; genus Tragulus; species Tragulus kanchil. The sequence goes on from JAIOJX010000025.1 coordinate 48,852,189, forward strand.
ACTATACAAAAAAGATCTTAATGACCCAGATGATCATGATGGTCTGATCAGTCACCTAGAGCCAGACATGTTAGACTGTGAAGTTAAGTTGACCCTAGTAAGCATTACTACAAACAAAGCTTGTGGAAGTGATGGAATTCCAGCAGAGCTATTTCCAATCCTAAAAGATGATGCTCTTAAAACACTATACTCAATATGTCAGGAAATTTGGAAAGCTCACCAGTGGCCTCAGAACTGGAAAATGTCAGTTTTCATTCCAATCTCAAAGAAAGACAATATCAAAGAATGTTCAAACTACTGCACAATTGCACTAATTTCACACAGTAGAAAGTAATGTTCAAAATCCTCCAATCTAGGGCTTCAACAGTACATGAACTGAGAACTTCCAGATGTACAAGCTGGATTAGAAAAGGCAGAGGAACCAGAGATTAAATTGCCAACATCCATTGGATCATAGAAAAAGCAAGAGAATTCCAGAAAACCATCTACTTCTGACTCATTGACTATACTAAAGCCTTTGACTGTGAAAAGGCTGGGCACCAAAGAATTGATGCCTTTGAACTGTGGTGTTGGAGAAGACTCTTGACAGTCCCTTAGACTGCAAGAAGATCCAACCAGTCAATCCTACAGGAAATCAACCTTGAATATTCTTTGGAAAGACTGATTATGAAACTGAAGCTCCAATACTTTGGCTACCTGATGTGAAGAAATGGCTAGAAAAAGGCATTGATGCTGGGAAAATAGAAAGGAGAAGGAGAAGGAGGTGACAGAGGATGAGATGGTTGATGGCATTTCCAATACAACAGCATGAGTTTGAGCAAACTCCAGCAGATGGTGAAGGACAAAGAAGCCTGGCATGCTCCCATGGGATCGCAAAGAGTCAGACATGAATGAGAGATTGAAATTACTGACTGATCATACTGTCTTGATTACTATAGCTCTGTAGTGTAGTTTGAAGTTGGGAAGCCTGATACCTCCACCTCCATTTTGCTTTCTCAAGAATACATTGGCTATTTTGGATTTTTTGTGTTTCCACACAAATTGTAGTTTTTTGTTTAATTCTGTGAAAAAGTGCCATTGACAAATTGATAGGAATTGCACTGTATCTGTAGATTGCTTTGGGTGGTAAATTAATTTCCATCATACTGATTTTTCCAACCCAAGAATATGGGATATTTCTCGGTCTGTTTTTTGTCTTCTTTGGTTTCTTTCATCAGTATTTTATAGTTTTCTGAGCACTAGTCTTTTGCTACTTTAGGTAGGTTTGTTGCTAAGTGTTTTATTCTTTTCATTGTAATGGTAAATGGAATTTCCTTAATTTATCTTTCTCCACCTTCATTGTTAGTGTATAGGAATGCAAGAGATTTATGTGCATTAATTTTGTATCTTGTAACTTTACCACATTCATTAAGTTCAATAGTTTTCTAGTGGCATCTTTAGGATTTTCTATGTATAGTATCACATCATCTTCAAACAGTGACAGTTTATCTTATTTCCCAATTTTTATTTCTTTTATTTTTTTTTTCTTCTCTGATTTATGTATCCAGGACTTCCAGAACTATGTTAAATAAGAGTGATAAAGGTGACATCCTTGTCTTGATACTGATCTTAGGAAATTCTTTTAGTTTTTCATCACTGAAAATGATGTTGACTCTGTTTGTTGTATATGACCTTTATTATGTCTATGCTCACTTTCTGTAGAGTTTTTTCTTTTTATCATAAATGGAGTTGAATTTTGTCAATGTATTTCTATTTTGTCAGTGTATTGCTATTTTGTCAATTTATTACTATAGTGTCACACTGATTGATTTGTGTGTATTGAAGATACTTTGCATTCCTGGTATAAATCTCACTTGATCATGGTGTATGATTCTTTTAATGTTTTTAATGTTGGATTCTTCTTAGTATTTTGTTGAGAATACTTGCATCTATGTTCATCAGTGAAATTGGTCTGCAGTTTTCTTTTTGTGTGTGTTATCTTTGTCTGGTTTAGATACCAGGGTGATGGTAACCCCACAGAACAAATTTGGGAGTGTTCTCCCCTCTGTAATTTTTTGGAAGAGTTTGAGAAGGATAGATTTTAGCTCTTCTCTAAACATTCAGTAGAATTCACCTGTGAAATGATCTGGCTCTCTGCTTTTGTTTGTTAAGATTTTAAATTGGAGTTTCAGTTTCATTACTTGTGATTGGTTTGCTTTTATTTTCTAATTGTCTTTGGTTCAGTATTCAAAGCTTGTACCTTTCCAAGAATATGTCTATTTCTTCCAGGTTGTCCAATCTGCTGGTATATAGTTGCTTATAGTAGTGTCTTATGATCCTTCATATTTGGTGTAGAGAGGGTTGGAGGAACTGATGCTGAAGCTGAAACACCAATACTTTGGTCACTTGATGCAAAGAAATGACTCATTGGAAAAGACCCTGATGATGGTGAAAATAGAAGGCAGAAGGAGAAGGGAACAACAGAGGACAAGATGGTTGGATGGCATCACTGACTCAATGGACTTGAGTTTGAGCAAGCTCTGGGAGATGGTGAAGGACAGGGAAACATGGCATTCCATAGTCCATGGAGTCACAAAGAGTCAACACAACTGAGAGACTGAACTAAACTGAACTGAAGGCAGCACCAAGATCCTGATTAAGGTTTCACTGTTTCTCCTGACTGTTCCTTCCTTGTCCCTGCATTCCTTCCCTTTCCTGATTGGCAACTGTTCAAATCTGTGCTTGGAGCTTGGAGACTGTAGGCCATTCCTAAAAAGAAATAACAGGACAGAAGCCCGATCTTTTGTTTTATATGACTCTTTTATTATTTGTCTATGCTCACTTTCTGTAGAGTTTTTTCTTTTTATCATAAATGGAGTTGAATTTTGTCAATGTATTTCTATTTTGTCAGTGTATTGCTATTTTGTCAATTTATTACTATAGTGTCACACTGATTGATTTGTGTGTATTGAAGATACTTTGCATTCCTGGTATAAATCTCACTTGATCATGGTGTATGATTCTTTTAATGTTTTTAATGTTGGATTCTTCTTAGTATTTTGTTGAGAATACTTGCATCTATGTTCATCAGTGAAATTGGTCTGCAGTTTTCTTTTTGTGTGTGTTATCTTTGTCTGGTTTAGATACCAGGGTGATGGTAACCCCACAGAACAAATTTGGGAGTGTTCTCCCCTCTGTAATTTTTTGGAAGAGTTTGAGAAGGATAGATTTTAGCTCTTCTCTAAACATTCAGTAGAATTCACCTGTGAAATGATCTGGCTCTCTGCTTTTGTTTGTTAAGATTTTAAATTGGAGTTTCAGTTTCATTACTTGTGATTGGTTTGCTTTTATTTTCTAATTGTCTTTGGTTCAGTATTCAAAGCTTGTACCTTTCCAAGAATATGTCTATTTCTTCCAGGTTGTCCAATCTGCTGGTATATAGTTGCTTATAGTAGTGTCTTATGATCCTTCATATTTGGTGTAGAGAGGGTTGGAGGAACTGATGCTGAAGCTGAAACACCAATACTTTGGTCACTTGATGCAAAGAAATGACTCATTGGAAAAGACCCTGATGATGGTGAAAATAGAAGGCAGAAGGAGAAGGGAACAACAGAGGACAAGATGGTTGGATGGCATCACTGACTCAATGGACTTGAGTTTGAGCAAGCTCTGGGAGATGGTGAAGGACAGGGAAACATGGCATTCCATAGTCCATGGAGTCACAAAGAGTCAACACAACTGAGAGACTGAACTAAACTGAACTGAAGGCAGCACCAAGATCCTGATTAAGGTTTCACTGTTTCTCCTGACTGTTCCTTCCTTGTCCCTGCATTCCTTCCCTTTCCTGATTGGCAACTGTTCAAATCTGTGCTTGGAGCTTGGAGACTGTAGGCCATTCCCTAAAAAGAAATAACAGGAGGCACAGAAAGACTTCCATGCCCAGGAAACCCTTAGTGTCCCTCTCAGTTTCACTTTCCCCTTCTCTTTGATACTCCTCAATCTGGAGATCAGATATTTTACAAGGAAAGGAATAATTATTTTGGATTGAGACATTAATCATAAGCTTGGCAGAGGAACTGTTTTAGTGAGACTTGTTTTTAATGCCCAGTTTCATTTTATCTTTCTCCACATCTTTCAGGGAATGGGGCCATGACTTCTCTGGCTACTTCCTACTGAACTGAAGCATGTGCTATGTGCTAAGGCACTTCAGGAGTATCTGACTCTTTGCCACCCTATGGACTGTAGCCTTCCAGGCTCCTCTTTCCAAGGGATCCTCCAGGCAAACATACTGGAGTGGGTTCCCATGCTCTCTCCAGGTGATCTTCCTGACTCAGAGATCCAACCCACGTCTCTTGTGTCTCCTTCATTGGCAGGCAGATTCTTTACCACTACTGCCACCTGGGAACCTCTGAAATGGGGTACATGCCTGCCTAAATTTGAGGTAATGATACCAAATTATTAATATTTGAGTTTTAAGTCCTGGATCTGAGTCTTGAATTGATGCAGCACGTGAGCCGGGTGCATAGAGAATAGTGGGTATGATGAGACTTTTAAGAAATACACGCAGACATACAGACAGAGAGAAAGGATGGGAATGACATTCATCAGTCAGACAGAGAGAAAGGATGGGAATGACATTCATCAGTCAGCTTTTATTCAGTACTGAAGCCTCCAGGTGTTTACAGAGAATGATATTAGTAGAAACTGGGAATCAGTTACAGACCTATTCAATGATCACCCTTTGTGACTCTAAGTCATTTACATTACCTTCCCAATGGACAGAGTGCATTACAGCTGGGGGGCAACAGTACCACCAAGAAATTAAGGAGTCTGCACAGATCCGGCATTCCAAAGTCCATAGCAGCCCCTCCGGCATTGCAAGCTCTGGGAGATGGTGAAGGACAGGGAAACATGGCATTCCATAGTCCATGGAGTCACAAAGAGTCAACACAACTGAGAGACTGAACTAAACTGAACTGAAGGCAGCACCAAGATCCTGATTAAGGTTTCACTGTTTCTCCTGACTGTTCCTTCCTTGTCCCTGCATTCCTTCCCTTTCCTGATTGGCAACTGTTCAAATCTGTGCTTGGAGCTTGGAGACTGTAGGCCATTCCCTAAAAAGAAATAACAGGAGGCACAGAAAGACTTCCATGCCCAGGAAACCCTTAGTGTCCCTCTCAGTTTCACTTTCCCCTTCTCTTTGATACTCCTCAATCTGGAGATCAGATATTTTACAAGGAAAGGAATAATTATTTTGGATTGAGACATTAATCATAAGCTTGGCAGAGGAACTGTTTTAGTGAGACTTGTTTTTAATGCCCAGTTTCATTTTATCTTTCTCCACATCTTTCAGGGAATGGGGCCATGACTTCTCTGGCTACTTCCTACTGAACTGAAGCATGTGCTATGTGCTAAGGCACTTCAGGAGTATCTGACTCTTTGCCACCCTATGGACTGTAGCCTTCCAGGCTCCTCTTTCCAAGGGATCCTCCAGGCAAACATACTGGAGTGGGTTCCCATGCTCTCTCCAGGTGATCTTCCTGACTCAGAGATCCAACCCACGTCTCTTGTGTCTCCTTCATTGGCAGGCAGATTCTTTACCACTACTGCCACCTGGGAACCTCTGAAATGGGGTACATGCCTGCCTAAATTTGAGGTAATGATACCAAATTATTAATATTTGAGTTTTAAGTCCTGGATCTGAGTCTTGAATTGATGCAGCACGTGAGCCGGGTGCATAGAGAATAGTGGGTATGATGAGACTTTTAAGAAATACACGCAGACATACAGACAGAGAGAAAGGATGGGAATGACATTCATCAGTCAGACAGAGAGAAAGGATGGGAATGACATTCATCAGTCAGCTTTTATTCAGTACTGAAGCCTCCAGGTGTTTACAGAGAATGATATTAGTAGAAACTGGGAATCAGTTACAGACCTATTCAATGATCACCCTTTGTGACTCTAAGTCATTTACATTACCTTCCCAATGGACAGAGTGCATTACAGCTGGGGGGCAACAGTACCACCAAGAAATTAAGGAGTCTGCACAGATCCGGCATTCCAAAGTCCATAGCAGATCTCCCACCTCTTGCTGTTCAGTATGACCCCAGCTAATGAGCTCATGTGAATTGAATCAGCTTGTTTTTCTGTTAGTTTTTTCATTTCTAAGATGTTTTTTCTCTCCTGGCTTGGCCAAAGCTGCAAAAACCTTCACTAGTTTGTTTCCCCATGTTTTATGATAAAGATCTCAATCTCTTGGTCTGCTGTTCTTGGTGCAACAAACACAGTTAATAGTAGGAAGAATGATTGGCAAAGAATGGATATATGTATATGTATGGCTGAACAGCTACACTCCAATAGAAAATAAAAAGTTTTTAAAATGGTAGTAGGAGTGATAACAAATTTTAATAGTAAAAATAGGAATTTATTTTTTTAATTTATTTTATCATTTATTCAGTAATTCAGGAGTATAAGTCTTAAAACTAGTCTGGAACCAGCATTTTGCAGAGACTTTGTAGCTTGTTGTCTAATTCTGCCTAAGTAGATTTTAACTTCTGATATATTAGCATATCCATAATAAGAGCTATTGATCATTATGCATATGTATTGACTTCCTATTAATATTTGATCTAATTTTTTGTTTAAAATTTAGCAGTTAAGAGTTTCTTGAAACCTAAAGCTGAGAATAATTAGTGATATCCCAAGTCTAACATAGCTCAAAAATAAAGGTTCAGCAATACAGGAATGCATCTAAAATCACACCTACAGGGTCACTAGTTTTTAACTTGGATGTCTGAACCATAGTTGATATATGATATACATGATCTACATTATGCATAGATATCTCTCCAAATAAAACATACAGATGGTCAATAGATGTATGAAAAGATACTCCACATCATTAATTGTTAGAGCAATGAAATTCAAAACTACAATGAGGTATCACCTCATACTAGTCAGAATGGGTATCAATAAAATTAAAAAATACAAATAAATAATAAATAAAAATACAAATAAAAATTCTGGAGAAATTGTGGAGAAAAGGACACCCTCCTACATTGTTGGTGGGAATTGGTGCAGTCACTGTGGAAAACAAACCATACAATGGAGGTTGCTTAAAAAACTAAGAGAGAGTTGCCATATGAACTGGTGTCATGGGCAGACTCTGGCTGTTCAGTATGACCCCAGCTAATGAGCTCATGTGAATTGAATCAGCTTGTTTTTCTGTTAGTTTTTTCATTTCTAAGATGTTTTTTCTCTCCTGGCTTGGCCAAAGCTGCAAAAACCTTCACTAGTTTGTTTCCCCATGTTTTATGATAAAGATCTCAATCTCTTGGTCTGCTGTTCTTGGTGCAACAAACACAGTTAATAGTAGGAAGAATGATTGGCAAAGAATGGATATATGTATATGTATGGCTGAACAGCTACACTCCAATAGAAAATAAAAAGTTTTTAAAATGGTAGTAGGAGTGATAACAAATTTTAATAGTAAAAATAGGAATTTATTTTTTTAATTTATTTTATCATTTATTCAGTAATTCAGGAGTATAAGTCTTAAAACTAGTCTGGAACCAGCATTTTGCAGAGACTTTGTAGCTTGTTGTCTAATTCTGCCTAAGTAGATTTTAACTTCTGATATATTAGCATATCCATAATAAGAGCTATTGATCATTATGCATATGTATTGACTTCCTATTAATATTTGATCTAATTTTTTGTTTAAAATTTAGCAGTTAAGAGTTTCTTGAAACCTAAAGCTGAGAATAATTAGTGATATCCCAAGTCTAACATAGCTCAAAAATAAAGGTTCAGCAATACAGGAATGCATCTAAAATCACACCTACAGGGTCACTAGTTTTTAACTTGGATGTCTGAACCATAGTTGATATATGATATACATGATCTACATTATGCATAGATATCTCTCCAAATAAAACATACAGATGGTCAATAGATGTATGAAAAGATACTCCACATCATTAATTGTTAGAGCAATGAAATTCAAAACTACAATGAGGTATCACCTCATACTAGTCAGAATGGGTATCAATAAAATTAAAAAATACAAATAAATAATAAATAAAAATACAAATAAAAAATTCTGGAGAAATTGTGGAGAAAAGGACACCCTCCTACATTGTTGGTGGGAATTGGTGCAGTCACTGTGGAAAACAAACCATACAATGGAGGTTGCTTAAAAAACTAAGAGAGAGTTGCCATATGAACTGGTGTCATGGGCAGACTCTGGAGAATTCCTAGGAATATATTGGGCTTTAGGATATAAAGAAACTAGTGAGGATGACTCAGATGATCCTCGAACCCCAGATGAGCTTTTGAAACCTAGGATTCGCCCCCTAGAGAGTGATATCAGCTCAGATGGGGAAGAAGAATGGGTAAACATGATGATACCTAAAGGAGGAGTGTATACTAATCCAAAAAGAAAAAGATTTATGTCTAAAAGAAGCTATAGTCAAGCAAGTCAGGACCTGTCTTCTAGCGATGAGAAATTTATGACTCACCCAAGGCCATTTCAGCAGAATTTCACCAGTAAGCAAAGTCAGCCTGACCCTGAGATCTGAAAAAGAATAAGCATTCTTCTGGTACAGTGTAATCCTGAGGAATAAACACCTTATGGCAGCATTCCATTTTTATTAGTTTTGCTTTCTTAAGAATAAGGTAGGGCTTCCCCTGGTGGTCCAGTGGGTAAGGACACCACCTTGCAGTGCAAGGGGTGCTGGTTCGATCTCTGGCCTGCGAAGATCCCACTTGCCACGGAGCGGCTGGACTGATGTGTCCAGTTACCGAGCCGGAGCTCTGGAGTGCTTGCGCTCAGAGCCAACGCTCTGTGACAACAGAGGCCACCGCGATGTGAGGCCCACAGGAGCCAAAGAACAAAAGACGGATGAAAACAGAGAAATGAAAGACCAATAGAGGTGGCCCGCCGTCCTCCTCCCTCCCCACCCCACCCCCCAAAAGAGATAAATAAAAAAAAATAAATGTTTAAAAAAAAAATAGAATAAGGTAGTTTAGTTCCTAGTTTGAGTAACCTACTCCGGTCTAGTTCAGCGGTAAAACATAAATGCTTCCCCTGATCCTTCCTTTTGAGTTCTGATTCCTGCAATGATTTATGAATATAAAACTATGTACTTTTGATAAGAGATAAGAGAGTGGCCTGTATCCCGATTGGTGAACTGGCGAACTCACCCATTTTCCAACTGGGAAGCCGGTGAGCCTTGTCCATTTTCTGGATGGAAGAGTGGCGAGGTGAGCCAAATGACGAAGGTTTTTCCTATAAAGGGGGGAGAGTAGATTGTGAGGTGAGACTGAAGTTCTCCAGCTCTGGGGTAAGAATCTTTGTTATTGTTGATTGAGTTCTGAACTCTTGAATTATTACTGATTGCGCGTTAACTACTAACCTTGTGTCCTTTATGTTAATAAATCTGATCTTGATTTGAACTCCACGCCTTTTACTGTTGAAGTTCTATTCTCTAAGGTTTGAGGGAACTACACTGTATAAATTGAAAGTTCTCTGAAAATAGAATAGAGGTGATTTAGTATTTCCTCGTGTTTATTTATCAGAGATAAGTAATTGTACAATGCCCGCAGCACTGGCAATCACACTAATGGGCATATATCCAAACAAAACTATAATTTGAAAAGGTACACTACTGTGTTCATAGCAGTACTGTTCGCAACAGCAGTAAGCAAAGTCAGCCTGACCCTGAGATCTGAAAAGAATAAGCATTCTTCTGGTACAGTGTAATCCTGAGGAATAAACACCTTATGGCAGCATTCCATTTTTATTAGTTTTGCTTTCTTAAGAATAAGGTAGGGCTTCCCCTGGTGGTCCAGTGGGTAAGGACACCACCTTGCAGTGCAAGGGGTGCTGGTTCGATCTCTGGCCTGCGAAGATCCCACTTGCCACGGAGCGGCTGGACTGATGTGTCCAGTTACCGAGCCGGAGCTCTGGAGTGCTTGCGCTCAGAGCCAACGCTCTGTGACAACAGAGGCCACCGCGATGTGAGGCCCACAGGAGCCAAAGAACAAAAGACGGATGAAAACAGAGAAATGAAAGACCAATAGAGGTGGCCCGCCCGTCCTCCTCCCTCCCCACCCCACCCCCCAAAAGAGATAAATAAAAAAAAATAAATGTTTAAAAAAAAAATAGAATAAGGTAGTTTAGTTCCTAGTTTGAGTAACCTACTCCGGTCTAGTTCAGCGGTAAAACATAAATGCTTCCCCTGATCCTTCCTTTTGAGTTCTGATTCCTGCAATGATTTATGAATATAAAACTATGTACTTTTGATAAGAGATAAGAGAGTGGCCTGTATCCCGATTGGTGAACTGGCGAACTCACCCATTTTCCAACTGGGAAGCCGGTGAGCCTTGTCCATTTTCTGGATGGAAGAGTGGCGAGGTGAGCCAAATGACGAAGGTTTTTCCTATAAAGGGGGGAGAGTAGATTGTGAGGTGAGACTGAAGTTCTCCAGCTCTGGGGTAAGAATCTTTGTTATTGTTGATTGAGTTCTGAACTCTTGAATTATTACTGATTGCGCGTTAACTACTAACCTTGTGTCCTTTATGTTAATAAATCTGATCTTGATTTGAACTCCACGCCTTTTACTGTTGAAGTTCTATTCTCTAAGGTTTGAGGGAACTACACTGTATAAATTGAAAGTTCTCTGAAAATAGAATAGAGGTGATTTAGTATTTCCTCGTGTTTATTTATCAGAGATAAGTAATTGTACAATGCCCGCAGCACTGGCAATCACACTAATGGGCATATATCCAAACAAAACTATAATTTGAAAAGGTACACTACTGTGTTCATAGCAGTACTGTTCGCAACAGCAGAGATATGAAAGTAACCTACCATCCCACCGTCTATGGATGTATAAAGATATTCATACATAAGGGGATGCTATTCAGCCACAAAAAAGAATGAAAAAATGCTATTTGAAGCAATACTGGTGAGCCTATACATTATACTAGCTCAAGAAAATCATACAGAGAAAAACAACACATGATACCACTCATATGTGGAACCTAAAATGAGATATAAATGGTCCTACAACAAAGCAGAAACAGACTCATGTATAGAAAACAGACTTGTAGTTGACAAGGATAATTGGAGAAAGGATGGATTGGGAGGTTTGGATTAGAAGATGTAAACTATTATGTACTGAATGGATAAAGAGCAAGGTCTTACAGTAGTGCACAGGGAACTATATTCAATATCCAATAATAAACTATAATGGAAAATTATGTGCAAAAGAGCACATACAGACATAACAGAATGATCTTGCTGTACACCAGAAATTAGCACCATTGTAATTAACTATGCTTCAATAAAATTAATTTTTAAAAACCTAAGTTGAGATTATACCATCAATTAGTTTGAATACACTTTAATAAGATAGATCTTATTTCTTCTGTTCTCTCATACTAGGATAGATATAAATTTACAAGGATTGCTCCAGTCTGAACTCATATTACACAGAACTTAGTTGAAGAAACCATTAATACCAAGTGCACCATTTGGATGTCCTGGCCCAATACCAAGCCTGTAAACCTTGTTATCAAACCTGCAGGATCCATCAAATTGGGAGATTCAAACTGAAATGGAGCCAAATATCCCATGATTTCGCCAAAACTAGTGATAAAACAATCAATTGGAAACAATATACAATCCATTGAATGTAGACAGAAACAACCATACCCTTCCACTTCCTTCTTTTTTGATGAAGATGTTATTTAAGGCAATGTCTCAGGCAATTTCAGGGAGTTAATTCCCTGGCTATCTCCCATATACACAGGAGGTACACACTTTATTGAACTTATTTGTGCAACTATGTGGACATAATTACTACCACAGAACTGTATACTTAAAATGAATTAAAAGGTCGATGTCATGTTTGTATTTTTATTGACAATGGGGAAAAAAGTGTAGTGATCATAATTGTTACAACATAAATAAACATTAAAAGCATCTTTATTGAAAAAAAAGGCCATACCAGAAAATACCACCCAGATCCCATATTCATCTGCCTGCTTTAAATCCATCAAACTTGTCCAAATAACTAGGAAAAGAAAACTGGATCAGGATGGAAAAAGACATTTTGTATAGTTGGGACAGAAGGTGAAAGTGGAAGCAGCCTGTGTATTAAATTCTCATTGAGGGACTATCTGCTAATTCCTCAGATATAAACGGTCCCACAACAAAGCAGAAAAAGGCTTATATATAGAAAACAGACTTGTAGTTGACAAGGATAATTGGAGAAAGGATGGATTGGGGGGGAAAAATGTAAACTATTATGTACTGAATGGATAAAGAGCAAGGTCTTACAGTAGTGCACAGGGAACTATATTCAATATCCAATAATAAACTATAATGGAAAATTATGTGCAAAAGAGCACATACAGACATAACAGAATGATCTTGCTGTACACCAGAAATTAGCACCATTGTAATTAACTATGCTTCAATAAAATTAATTTTTAAAAACCTAAGTTGAGATTATACCATCAATTAGTTTGAATACACTTTAATAAGATAGATCTTATTTCTTCTGTTCTCTCATACTAGGATAGATATAAATTTACAAGGATTGCTCCAGTCTGAACTCATATTACACAGAACTTAGTTGAAGAAACCATTAATACCAAGTGCACCATTTGGATGTCCTGGCCCAATACCAAGCCTGTAAACCTTGTTATCAAACCTGCAGGATCCATCAAATTGGGAGATTCAAACTGAAATGGAGCCAAATATCCCATGATTTCGCCAAAACTAGTGATAAAACAATCAATTGGAAACAATATACAATCCATTGAATGTAGACAGAAACAACCATACCCTTCCACTTCCTTCTTTTTTGATGAAGATGTTATTTAAGGCAATGTCTCAGGCAATTTCAGGGAGTTAATTCCCTGGCTATCTCCCATATACACAGGAGGTACACACTTTATTGAACTTATTTGTGCAACTATGTGGACATAATTACTACCACAGAACTGTATACTTAAAATGAATTAAAAGGTCGATGTCATGTTTGTATTTTTATTGACAATGGGGAAAAAAGTGTAGTGATCATAATTGTTACAACATAAATAAACATTAAAAGCATCTTTATTGAAAAAAAAGGCCATACCAGAAAATACCACCCAGATCCCATATTCATCTGCCTGCTTTAAATCCATCAAACTTGTCCAAATAACTAGGAAAAGAAAACTGGATCAGGATGGAAAAAGACATTTTTGTATAGTTGGGACAGAAGGTGAAAGTGGAAGCAGCCTGTGTATTAAATTCTCATTGAGGGACTATCTGCTAATTCCTCAGGAGAGTGTCCCACTTTTGGGTGACTCACAATGAATATTTTGTGTGAACTGGCAAATGTGAATATTTTTGCCATTATTGAAAGTTTTCTGTACATTTGAAATTACTGGAAAGTGAATTACTTTTCAAAAATCGCCTGAATTGCAATGAGTTTCTGAAAAACCATCGACAGGAGGAGGTTGGATCTAATCACAGAGAGGATACACCACATCAAGGAACAGAGGAGAAGCCACATCAAGATGGCAACAAACCACGGGGCTTTAGGGAGGGAGCACTGACTCCAAAACTCTACAATACTAGAGAATGCCTAACACTAGAGAGCAGTATACAAATGAGAATGCCTACAAAGGTAACCACTTTTATGCGAGTCCTGACATCACCCAACCACCAGCATCACCCAGAATAAGAAGCCCCATCCAAACAACAAACACCAACAGACATAACTCAAAGTCTGGGAAAAGGAAATCCCAAACAGAGTCAGATAAAAAATTAATAATAACAATGAAATGGCAGAGAAATACCACACAAGTGAAGGAACAATCTACAAACACACAAGATCAAATCAACGAAGAGGAATTGGACAAACTTTCTGAAAGTGATTTCAGAAGAATGATAGTAAAGATGATCAAAGACACTGAAAAGAGAATGTTAGAGAAATGGCAAGACAAAACTAACACACTGAATTAAGAAATACAAGAACTTACCAAAAAAGTAACAGAGACAAACAACTCAATTGCTGATCTGAAAAACACCATAGAAGGAATCAAGAGCAGAGTATCTGAGACAGAAGACCAGATAAGTGAGCTGGAAGACAGAATGGTGGAAGTAACTGCTGAAAAACAGAATCTAGCTCAAGGAATGAAAAGAGCAGAGGGAAGCCTCAGAGACCTCTGGGATAATATCAAACGCACCAGTATTCTAATTATAGGGCTTCCAGAAGAAGAAGAAAAAAAGGTTATGAGAAAAATTTTGAAGAGATTCTACTTGAAAAATTCCCCAACATGGGAAAAGAAATAGTCAATCAAGTCCAAAAAGCGCAAAGACTACCATACAGAATCAATCCTAGAAGAAACACACCAAGACATATATTAATGAAGCTAACACAAATGAAACACAAAGACAGAATTCTCAAAGCAGCAAGGGAAAAGCAACTAGTGACATACAAGGGAAAGCCCATCCGTTTAACAGCTGATCTTTCAACAGAAACTCTGCAGGCCAGAAGGGAATGGCAGGACACTTTTAAACGGCTGAAAGAGAATAATCTGCAACCAAGAATCCTCTACCATGCAAGGATCTCATTCAAAATGGATGGAAAAATGAAAAACTTTACAGATAAGCAAAAAATTAAAAGAATTTAGTCACACCAAACCAGCCTTACAACAAGTATTAAAGGAACTTATATAGACAACAAGTATAAGAGAAGGAGAAGATCTACAAAACAAACCCATCATAACATCTAAGAAGATGACAATAGGATCATTTGTATCAATAATTACTTTGAATGTAAACGGACTAAATGCTCCAACCAAAAGACACAGAATGGCTGACCCATACATATGCTGCCTCCAGGAAACTCATTTCAGACCTAGAGACACTCATAGACTGAAAGTGAGAGACTGGAAAAAGATATTCCATGCAGATGGAACATCTAAAACACGATCAAATCAACGAAGAGGAATTGGACAAACTTTCTGAAAGTGATTTCAGAAGAATGATAGTAAAGATGATCAAAGACACTGAAAAGAGAATGTTAGAGAAATGGCAAGACAAAACTAACACACTGAATTAAGAAATACAAGAACTTACCAAAAAAGTAACAGAGACAAACAACTCAATTGCTGATCTGAAAAACACCATAGAAGGAATCAAGAGCAGAGTATCTGAGACAGAAGACCAGATAAGTGAGCTGGAAGACAGAATGGTGGAAGTAACTGCTGAAAAACAGAATCTAGCTCAAGGAATGAAAAGAGCAGAGGGAAGCCTCAGAGACCTCTGGGATAATATCAAACGCACCAGTATTCTAATTATAGGGCTTCCAGAAGAAGAAGAAAAAAAGGTTATGAGAAAAATTTTGAAGAGATTCTACTTGAAAAATTCCCCAACATGGGAAAAGAAATAGTCAATCAAGTCCAAAAAGCGCAAAGACTACCATACAGAATCAATCCTAGAAGAAACACACCAAGACATATATTAATGAAGCTAACACAAATGAAACACAAAGACAGAATTCTCAAAGCAGCAAGGGAAAAGCAACTAGTGACATACAAGGGAAAGCCCATCCGTTTAACAGCTGATCTTTCAACAGAAACTCTGCAGGCCAGAAGGGAATGGCAGGACACTTTTAAACGGCTGAAAGAGAATAATCTGCAACCAAGAATCCTCTACCATGCAAGGATCTCATTCAAAATGGATGGAAAAATGAAAAACTTTACAGATAAGCAAAAAATTAAAAGAATTTAGTCACACCAAACCAGCCTTACAACAAGTATTAAAGGAACTTATATAGACAACAAGTATAAGAGAAGGAGAAGATCTACAAAACAAACCCATCATAACATCTAAGAAGATGACAATAGGATCATTTGTATCAATAATTACTTTGAATGTAAACGGACTAAATGCTCCAACCAAAAGACACAGAATGGCTGACCCATACATATGCTGCCTCCAGGAAACTCATTTCAGACCTAGAGACACTCATAGACTGAAAGTGAGAGACTGGAAAAAGATATTCCATGCAGATGGAAATCAAAGGAAAGCTGGAGTAGCAATCCTCATATCAGACAAAATAGACCTCGAAATAAAGAAGATTAGAAGAAACAAGGAAGGGCACTACATAATGATCAAGAGATCGATCCAAGAGGAAGACATAATAATCATAAATAACTATGCACCCAACGCAGGAGCACCCCACTACATAAGACAAACACTTTCAGACATAAAAGAAGACATCGACACTAACACAATCATAGTAGGAGACTTTAACACTCCTCTCACACCAATGGACAGATCATCCAAACAGAAAATTAATAAAGAAATACAAGCCTTAAATGCCACACTAGAAGAAATGGACTTTATTGATATTTTTAGGACTTTCCATTCAAAAGCAGAAGAATACACTTTCTTCTCAAGTGCTCACGGAACATTCTCTAGGATAAACCACATCTTGGGCCACAAATCTAACCTCAGTCAATTGAAGAAAACTGAAATTATACAACCATCTTCCTCGGACCACAATGCAATGAGACCGGAGATCAACTACAGGAAAAAACCGCTAAAACACAAACACATGGGGATTAAACAACACATACCTAAAAAACAAACTGATTATTGAGAAAATCAAAGGAGAAATTAAGAAATTCCTAGAAGAAAATGACAATGAACACAAGACAGTGCGAAACCTATGGGATACTGCAAAAGCAGTCCTAAGAGGGAAGTTTATAGCAATTCAATCCTACCTCAAGAAACTAGGAAAATCTCAAACAGATGGCCTAACCTTATGCTTAAAACAACTGGGGAAAGAAGAACAAAAACACCCCAAAGCCAGCTGAAGAAGGGAAATCACAAAGATCAGAGCAGAAATAAATGATAAAGAAATGAAAGAAACAATAGTAAAGATAAATAAAACAAAAAGCTAGTTCTTTGAAAAGGTCAATAAAATCGACACACCACTGGCACGACTCATCAAGAAAAAGAGAGAGAAGAACCAGATCAACAAAATCAAAAATGAAAAAGGAGAGATTACAACAGATAATGCAAAATCCAAAGGATTCTAAGAGACTATTATGAACAACTCTATGGCAACAAACTGGACCTCGAAATAAAGAAGATTAGAAGAAACAAGGAAGGGCACTACATAATGATCAAGAGATCGATCCAAGAGGAAGACATAATAATCATAAATAACTATGCACCCAACGCAGGAGCACCCCACTACATAAGACAAACACTTTCAGACATAAAAGAAGACATCGACACTAACACAATCATAGTAGGAGACTTTAACACTCCTCTCACACCAATGGACAGATCATCCAAACAGAAAATTAATAAAGAAATACAAGCCTTAAATGCCACACTAGAAGAAATGGACTTTATTGATATTTTTAGGACTTTCCATTCAAAAGCAGAAGAATACACTTTCTTCTCAAGTGCTCACGGAACATTCTCTAGGATAAACCACATCTTGGGCCACAAATCTAACCTCAGTCAATTGAAGAAAACTGAAATTATACAACCATCTTCCTCGGACCACAATGCAATGAGACCGGAGATCAACTACAGGAAAAAACCGCTAAAACACAAACACATGGGGATTAAACAACACATACCTAAAAAACAAACTGATTATTGAGAAAATCAAAGGAGAAATTAAGAAATTCCTAGAAGAAAATGACAATGAACACAAGACAGTGCGAAACCTATGGGATACTGCAAAAGCAGTCCTAAGAGGGAAGTTTATAGCAATTCAATCCTACCTCAAGAAACTAGGAAAATCTCAAACAGATGGCCTAACCTTATGCTTAAAACAACTGGGGAAAGAAGAACAAAAACACCCCAAAGCCAGCTGAAGAAGGGAAATCACAAAGATCAGAGCAGAAATAAATGATAAAGAAATGAAAGAAACAATAGTAAAGATAAATAAAACAAAAAGCTAGTTCTTTGAAAAGGTCAATAAAATCGACACACCACTGGCACGACTCATCAAGAAAAAGAGAGAGAAGAACCAGATCAACAAAATCAAAAATGAAAAAGGAGAGATTACAACAGATAATGCAAAAATCCAAAGGATTCTAAGAGACTATTATGAACAACTCTATGGCAACAAACTGGACAACCTGGAAGAAATGGACAGTTTCTTAGAGAAGATTAATCTCCCAAGACTCAACCAGGAAGAAATAGTAACTATGAACAACCCAATCACAAGCTCAGAAATCGACCTTGTGATCAAAAATCTACCCAAAAATAAAAGCCCAGGGCCAGATGGTTTCACAAGTGAATTCTACCAAACATTTAAAGAAGAGCTAATGCCTGTCCTTCTAAAACTCTTCCAAAGAATTGCCCAGCAAGGAACACTTCCAAACACATTCTACGAGGCCGCCATCACCCTGATACCAAAGCCAGGCAAAAACAACACAAAAAAAGAAAATTATAGGCCAATTTCACTGATGAATCTAGACGCCAAAATCCTCAACAAAATCCTAGTAAACAGAATTCAACAACACATCAAAAAGCTCATATATCACGATCAAGTTGGGTTCATCCCTGGCATGCAAGGATTCTTCAATATCCGCAAATCAAACAATGTGATACACTGTATCAACAAATTGAGAGACAAAAATCACATGATCATCTCAATAGATGCAGAAAAAGCCTTCGACTAAGTACAACGTCCATTTCTGATAAAAACTCTTCAAAAAATGGGCATAAAAGGAACTTATCTTAACATAGTGAAAGCCATATATGGGAAGCCCACAGCAAACATTATCCTCAATGGTAAAAAACTCAGAGCATTTCCTCTAATATCAGGAACAAGACAAGGGTGTCCACTTTCACCACTCTTATTCAACATATTCCTGGGAGTCCTAGCAACAGCGATAAGAAAAAAAAGAAAGAATTCAATCCTACCTCAAGAAACTAGGAAAATCTCAAACAGATGGCCTAACCTTATGCTTAAAACAACTGGGGAAAGAAGAACAAAAACACCCCAAAGCCAGCTGAAGAAGGGAAATCACAAAGATCAGAGCAGAAATAAATGATAAAGAAATGAAAGAAACAATAGTAAAGATAAATAAAACAAAAAGCTAGTTCTTTGAAAAGGTCAATAAAATCGACACACCACTGGCACGACTCATCAAGAAAAAGAGAGAGAAGAACCAGATCAACAAAATCAAAAATGAAAAAGGAGAGATTACAACAGATAATGAAAAAATCCAAAGGATTCTAAGAGACTATTATGAACAACTCTATGGCAACAAACTGGACAACCTGGAAGAAATGGACAGTTTCTTAGAGAAGATTAATCTCCCAAGACTCAACCAGGAAGAAATAGTAACTATGAACAACCCAATCACAAGCTCAGAAATCGACCTTGTGATCAAAAATCTACCCAAAAATAAAAGCCCAGGGCCAGATGGTTTCACAAGTGAATTCTACCAAACATTTAAAGAAGAGCTAATGCCTGTCCTTCTAAAACTCTTCCAAAGAATTGCCCAGCAAGGAACACTTCCAAACACATTCTACGAGGCCGCCATCACCCTGATACCAAAGCCAGGCAAAAACAACACAAAAAAAGAAAATTATAGGCCAATTTCACTGATGAATCTAGACGCCAAAATCCTCAACAAAATCCTAGTAAACAGAATTCAACAACACATCAAAAAGCTCATATATCACGATCAAGTTGGGTTCATCCCTGGCATGCAAGGATTCTTCAATATCCGCAAATCAAACAATGTGATACACTGTATCAACAAATTGAGAGACAAAAATCACATGATCATCTCAATAGATGCAGAAAAAGCCTTCGACTAAGTACAACGTCCATTTCTGATAAAAACTCTTCAAAAAATGGGCATAAAAGGAACTTATCTTAACATAGTGAAAGCCATATATGGGAAGCCCACAGCAAACATTATCCTCAATGGTAAAAAACTCAGAGCATTTCCTCTAATATCAGGAACAAGACAAGGGTGTCCACTTTCACCACTCTTATTCAACATATTCCTGGGAGTCCTAGCAACAGCGATAAGAGAAGAAAAAGAAATCAAAGGAATCCAGATTGGAAAGGAAGAAGTCAAACTCTCTTTATTTGCAGATGACAGGATATTATACATAGAAAATCCCAAAGACACTATTACACAACTACTAGAGTTAATCAGTGAATTCCTCAAAGTCGCAGGATACAAAATCAATATACAGAAATCACTGGCATTCCTATACACAAACAATGAAAAATCAGAAAGAGAAATCAAAGCAGCAATCCCCTTCACCATCGCAAGCAAAAGAATCAAATATCCAGGAATAACCCTACCCAAAGAAACAGAAGCACTGCACACAGAAAATTAGAAGACACTCATGAGAGACATTAAAGAAGACTTAAACAGATGGAGAGATATCCCATGTTCCTGGGTCGGAAGAATCAATATTTTGAAAATGACCATACTACCAAATGTCATCTATAGATTCAATGCGATCCCTATCAAACTACCAATGACATTCCTCACAGAACTAGACGAAACAATAACACAGTTCATATGGAAATACAAAAGACCTCGAATAGCCAAAGCAATCCTGAGGAAGAAGAATGGAGCTGGAGGGATCAGCCTCCCCAACTTCAGACTCTACTACAAAGCAACAGTCCTCAAGACAGTATGGTACTGGCACAAAAACAGAAATATTGACCAATGGAACAAGGCAGAGAACCCAGAGATAAACCTACATACCATAAAACAGATACCACGATCAAGTTGGGTTCATCCCTGGCATGCAAGGATTCTTCAATATCCGCAAATCAAACAATGTGATACACTGTATCAACAAATTGAGAGACAAAAATCACATGATCATCTCAATAGATGCAGAAAAAGCCTTCGACTAAGTACAACGTCCATTTCTGATAAAAACTCTTCAAAAAATGGGCATAAAAGGAACTTATCTTAACATAGTGAAAGCCATATATGGGAAGCCCACAGCAAACATTATCCTCAATGGTAAAAAACTCAGAGCATTTCCTCTAATATCAGGAACAAGACAAGGGTGTCCACTTTCACCACTCTTATTCAACATATTCCTGGGAGTCCTAGCAACAGCGATAAGAGAAGAAAAAGAAATCAAAGGAATCCAGATTGGAAAGGAAGAAGTCAAACTCTCTTTATTTGCAGATGACAGGATATTATACATAGAAAATCCCAAAGACACTATTACACAACTACTAGAGTTAATCAGTGAATTCCTCAAAGTCGCAGGATACAAAATCAATATACAGAAATCACTGGCATTCCTATACACAAACAATGAAAAATCAGAAAGAGAAATCAAAGCAGCAATCCCCTTCACCATCGCAAGCAAAAGAATCAAATATCCAGGAATAACCCTACCCAAAGAAACAGAAGCACTGCACACAGAAAATTAGAAGACACTCATGAGAGACATTAAAGAAGACTTAAACAGATGGAGAGATATCCCATGTTCCTGGGTCGGAAGAATCAATATTTTGAAAATGACCATACTACCAAATGTCATCTATAGATTCAATGCGATCCCTATCAAACTACCAATGACATTCCTCACAGAACTAGACGAAACAATAACACAGTTCATATGGAAATACAAAAGACCTCGAATAGCCAAAGCAATCCTGAGGAAGAAGAATGGAGCTGGAGGGATCAGCCTCCCCAACTTCAGACTCTACTACAAAGCAACAGTCCTCAAGACAGTATGGTACTGGCACAAAAACAGAAATATTGACCAATGGAACAAGGTAGAGAATCCAGAGATAAACCTACATACCTATGAGTACCTTATTTTTGACAAAGGAGGCGAACATATAAAATGGGGCAAAGACAGCCTCTTCAACAAGTGGTGCTGGGAAAATTGGACAGCTACATGCCAAACAATGAAGTTGGAACATTCCCTGACACCATGCACAAAGATCAACTGAAAAATGGATTAAAGACCTAAATGTAAGACCAGAAACCATCAAACTCTTAGAGAAGAATATAGGCAAAACACTTAAGGACATAAATCAAAGCAAGATCTTCTCTGACCCACCTACTAGAATAGCAGAACTAAAAAGACAAATGAACATGTGGGAACTAATGAAACTTAAAAGCTTTTGTACAGAGAAAGAAATCACAAAAAAGCTGAACAGACAGCCCACAGAATGGGAGAAAATCATAGCAAATGAAACAACAGACAAAGAATTCATCTCCAAAATCTACAAGCAACTCAGACAACTCAGGACCAGAAAAATGAACAACCCAATCAAAAAATGGGAAAGGGATGTAAACAGACACCTCTCCAACTATGACATACAGATGGCCCAAAAGCACATGAAACAATGCTCAACTTCGCTCATTATTAGAGAAATACAAATCAAAACTGCAATGAGATATCACCTCACACCAGTCAGAATGGCCATCAGCCACAAATCGACCGACAATAAATGCTGGAGAGGCTGCGGAGAAAAGGGAACACTCCTGCATTGCTGGTGGGAATGTCAATTGATACAGCCTCTATGGAAGACTGTCTGGAGATTTCTTAAAAAACTAAAAATAGAAGCACCATACGATCCAGCAATCCCACTCTTAGGCTTATGTCCTGATTAAATCAAATCTGAAAGAAGCACCTGTACCCCAATGTTCATTGCAGCTCTCTACACAATAACTAGCACAAGGAAGCAACCTAGATGCCCACCGATGAATGAATGGATGCAAAAGCTCTGGTACATATATAGAATGGAATACTACACAGCTGTAAAGAGAATGCAGAAGAATCAGCCCTCAAAAGAAAAAAACTCTAAAAAACCAACTTCAGACTCTACTACAAAGCAACAGTCCTCAAGACAGTATGGTACTGGCACAAAAACAGAAATATTGACCAATGGAACAAGGTAGAGAATCCAGAGATAAACCTACATACCTATGAGTACCTTATTTTTGACAAAGGAGGCGAACATATAAAATGGGGCAAAGACAGCCTCTTCAACAAGTGGTGCTGGGAAAATTGGACAGCTACATGCCAAACAATGAAGTTGGAACATTCCCTGACACCATGCACAAAGATCAACTGAAAAATGGATTAAAGACCTAAATGTAAGACCAGAAACCATCAAACTCTTAGAGAAGAATATAGGCAAAACACTTAAGGACATAAATCAAAGCAAGATCTTCTCTGACCCACCTACTAGAATAGCAGAACTAAAAAGACAAATGAACATGTGGGAACTAATGAAACTTAAAAGCTTTTGTACAGAGAAAGAAATCACAAAAAAAGCTGAACAGACAGCCCACAGAATGGGAGAAAATCATAGCAAATGAAACAACAGACAAAGAATTCATCTCCAAAATCTACAAGCAACTCAGACAACTCAGGACCAGAAAAATGAACAACCCAATCAAAAAATGGGAAAGGGATGTAAACAGACACCTCTCCAACTATGACATACAGATGGCCCAAAAGCACATGAAACAATGCTCAACTTCGCTCATTATTAGAGAAATACAAATCAAAACTGCAATGAGATATCACCTCACACCAGTCAGAATGGCCATCAGCCACAAATCGACCGACAATAAATGCTGGAGAGAGTGTTCAGAAAAGGGAACACTCCTGCATTGCTGGTGGGAATGTCAATTGATACAGCCTCTATGGAAGACTGTCTGGAGATTTCTTAAAAAACTAAAAATAGAAGCACCATACGATCCAGCAATCCCACTCTTAGGCTTATGTCCTGATTAAATCAAATCTGAAAGAAGCACCTGTACCCCAATGTTCATTGCAGCTCTCTACACAATAACTAGCACAAGGAAGCAACCTAGATGCCCACCGATGAATGAATGGATGCAAAAGCTCTGGTACATATATAGAATGGAATACTACACAGCTGTAAAGAGAAATGCAGAAGAATCAGCCCTCATGAGGTGGCTGGATCTAGAACATATAAAAAGCGAAGTCAGTCAGAAAGAGAAGGACAAATACAGTATATTAACACATATATATTGAATCTAGTAGGATAGTGATGATGGCACACGCAGTGAAGCGATGGAGAGATAGACATGGACAGTGGACATATGGACATTGTGGGGAAGGAACAGAGGGTGGGAGGCGTAAAGGAAGTAGCATGAAGGCCTGTACTATGAAGAAAATAGTTATAGTCATTGCTCTGTGAGAAAAGGGGATCCTTCAGGGGTGCTGTGTGATGGTCGGGATGGGTGGGATGGTGGGATATACATATGACTAATCTGGGAACATGTATATCTGTAAACAACAAAACTCTGTAAAAGTTAAAAGTAAAATAAAGTTTTTTTTTTTTTTTTTTAAAACAGCCATGTCAATACCATACAAGAAAATCAGATAAGATAGCCATTCAGCTTTGTGATAAGATTTACACAAACCAAGTTCAACCAAAGTTCGTGATTACTTTTAAAAAAATAATAAAAAATACACTCAATAAAGTTGCAAAAATAAATCAATATACACAAATCCATTTTGTTTCTGTACACTGATAACAAACCATCAGAAAGAAAACTTGGCAACAACCCAATTTATGAGTTCATTAAGAACAAACTGTCTAGGAATAAATTTAACCAAAGACATGGGAGACCTATAATCAGAAAACAATAGGGCATTGATAAAGAAAGAAACTGAAGATACAGTAGAAAAATATTCCTTGCTCATATGCATCAAAAAAATTATTATTAAAATGTTTATTTTACACAAAGCCATTAATAAAAGGCTCCAGGAAAACTAGATTCCACACTCCAAAGAACGACTGGTCACCATCTACTCTGCACATACAACTACCTAAAAATGCACAATATTCCATAAACTCTTTTTCTCCTGAGCCTCTTGAAATTGATGCTCACACACCCAGCAGTCAGCTGCACACAGGAAGCTTCTCCTCACTTTTTCATTTTTTCCTCTTGGGGCATCACCTCACCAGTGGGTCTTGAGAAAAACCAGCTCTTGTTAGTGTGGACACTGCCCTATTGTCCAGGAACCTAAGCCCTGATGGGTCCTGAGGAGACAAAACTGCCATCCTCTTGTCACAGAGCAAAATCTATGGGAAGGATGCACCTGTGCCCCAAAGGTCAGGATATGAGGTCATTGCCCCTAGTGGGATGTCAGAGAAGTGCAGGGAAACCAAATGGAGTAAAATAAATGTAGATACAAATTTTAAAACTTAAACCAATATTCATTCAAAATTGCCCATACACAAATATAAATTATCAACTATAAATATTCTAGAAGAAAATCTACATGATTTGGGATCCAGTGATGAGTTTTACAGCCACACAACACCAGGCTTCCCTGGTTGTCCAGTGGTCAAAATTTCACCTGCCAGTGCAGGAGACACAGTCTGATCCCTTATCCCAGAGGATCCCACATGCTGCAAGGCAACTAAAGTTGTGTGCCACAGCTGCTGAGCCCACAAGCCTAGAAACCTGTGCTCCACAAGAGAGGCCACCACAAGGAAAAGCCTGCACATGGCAACTAGAGTAGCCTTCCCCACAACTAGACAAAGCCCATGCAGAATAAGTGCCCAGTGCAGTCAAACATAAAAAAAAGTAAAAAAAATTTTTAATAAAAAGTCTGTCAACAAAAGAAAAAATAATGTGGATTTTATAAAATTAAAATGGGATGAGTCAAGTGTATACCTATGACTGAGTTGGGTTTATGTATAACTGTAAACAACAAAACTCTGTAAAGGAAAAATAAAAATAAAATTTAAAAAATTATATTCTATGAAAGGCCTTATTCAGAAAACCAGAAAAACAAAGCATATACTGGATGGGATTATTTCCAAAACACATATCTGGTAAAGGATTTGTACTCAAATTATACCAAACAGTCCCATTAAAATTTGGTAAAGATTGAAGCACACATCTGGTCAAAGAAGATAAAACAGAGTAAATAAGCATATAAGAATATACTCAAGATTTCTGGTGAATTGTTTCACCATCTACTCTGCACATACAACTACCTAAAAATGCACAATATTCCATAAACTCTTTTTCTCCTGAGCCT
Organism: Tragulus kanchil; assembly: GCA_022376925.1. Taxonomy (NCBI): domain Eukaryota; kingdom Metazoa; phylum Chordata; class Mammalia; order Artiodactyla; family Tragulidae; genus Tragulus; species Tragulus kanchil. The sequence goes on from JAIOJX010000025.1 coordinate 48,878,257, forward strand.
CTTGAAATTGATGCTCACACACCCAGCAGTCAGCTGCACACAGGAAGCTTCTCCTCACTTTTGATTTTTTCCTCTTGGGGCATCACCTCACCAGTGGGTCTTGAGAAAAACCAGCTCTTGTTAGTGTGGACACTGCCCTATTGTCCAGGAACCTAAGCCCTGATGGGTCCTGAGGAGACAAAACTGCCATCCTCTTGTCACAGAGCAAAATCTATGGGAAGGATGCACCTGTGCCCCAAAGGTCAGGATATGAGGTCATTGCCCCTAGTGGGATGTCAGAGAAGTGCAGGGAAACCAAATGGAGTAAAATAAATGTAGATACAAATTTTAAAACTTAAACCAATATTCATTCAAAATTGCCCATACACAAATATAAATTATCAACTATAAATATTCTAGAAGAAAATCTACATGATTTGGGATCCAGTGATGAGTTTTACAGCCACACAACACCAGGCTTCCCTGGTTGTCCAGTGGTCAAAATTTCACCTGCCAGTGCAGGAGACACAGTCTGATCCCTTATCCCAGAGGATCCCACATGCTGCAAGGCAACTAAAGTTGTGTGCCACAGCTGCTGAGCCCACAAGCCTAGAAACCTGTGCTCCACAAGAGAGGCCACCACAAGGAAAAGCCTGCACATGGCAACTAGAGTAGCCTTCCCCACAACTAGACAAAGCCCATGCAGAATAAGTGCCCAGTGCAGTCAAACATAAAAAAAAGTAAAAACAATTTTTAATAAAAAGTCTGTCAACAAAAGAAAAAATAATGTGGATTTTATAAAATTAAAATGGGATGAGTCAAGTGTATACCTATGACTGAGTTGGGTTTATGTATAACTGTAAACAACAAAACTCTGTAAAGGAAAAATAAAAATAAAATTTAAAAAATTATATTCTATGAAAGGCCTTATTCAGAAAACCAGAAAAACAAAGCATATACTGGATGGGATTATTTCCAAAACACATATCTGGTAAAGGATTTGTACTCAAATTATACCAAACAGTCCCATTAAAATTTGGTAAAGATTGAAGCACACATCTGGTCAAAGAAGATAAAACAGAGTAAATAAGCATATAAGAATATACTCAAGATTCTGGTGAATGCATGTACAACCAGCTTCAGAAGCCAGTTTGACAGTTTTTTCCAAATCTAAACAGCCTCACCTTAGGATTCAAGAAGCTTACCTCTTATATTTAGACAACTGCTTTGAAAAACTCTTTTTAAGAAAAACTAGAATCAGGTAGTGTACTATTCATAATGACTGAAAACAAAAATATCAGGATGTCCAGACATAGATGAATTTGTAAGAAACTTAGGTTACAAATTTTTCATCCCAAAATCTGCCCATTTGACAAAAGGATTATTTTGAGCTGATTAATTTTAAAAAGAACAGAGGAGAATCTTTGAAAAACAAATAGAAAGTGCCCTTTTTGAGATAAGTTTACATTTATTAAGAATATCTCTGGGCTTCCCCTGGTGGTCCAGTGGGTAAGGACACCGCCTTGCAGTGCAAGGGGCGCCAGTTCGAGCCCTGGCCTGGGAAGATCCCACGTGCCGCGGAGCGGCTGGACTGATGTGTCCAATCACCGAGTCGGAGCTCTGGAGCGCATGCGCCCAGAGCCGGTGCTCTGCAACGACAGACGCCACCGTGATGGGAGGCCCACAGGAGCCAGAGAACAAAGACGGATGAAAATGGAGAAATGAAAGACCAATAGAAGTGGCCCGCCCACTCCCCTCCCTCCCCAACCCGACCCCCGCCCAAAGTAAATAAATAAATAAATCTTTAAAAAAAGAATATCTCCATTTATAAGGGTGTGTCCCCCTCTGAATTGGATAATGACTAAATATCAAGAAAAGCAGTGCATCTGGATGTAAGTTCTGCCTAATCAACATATCCTTGTTTACTGTGCTTCGCCTAATAACCTCTTTTAAGTGACTTCTTCCATTTCCTAACATCCTTCTTTCATTATTAGTTGAAGATAGCGTTTAAGGTAAAGTCTTGGGCCATTTCAGTTTTCCCAGGTATCTTTCAAGTATACAGAAGGTATGCAATGCATATATTAAACTTCTGATTGTTTTTTTCTGGTTCATTTCCCTTTCATTACAAGAGGGATCTTAATGAAGAACATAGACGGATATAGAGAAAGTTATTTTCCTCTAAAATAATCTGATGCAACAGTATTCAGAGATATAAAGGAATGAATCATTGAAAAAAGAAAAATATAAAGGATGAGTCTAACCTTTAATAACCCTTACATTGCAAAGTGAAAGAATCCAATCTAAAGTGCTACACACTGTAGAACCTTGTTTATAAGACATCCTAGAAAGACAAAACAGAAATAATAAAAAATTTATAGAAGATGTGACTGAAATATTCTATATGACACTTTAGTGATGAATACCTGCCACTGTGCATTGACTAAACATAATGTTTTGTACAGCCCAACAAGTAAATTTTTATCTATTCAAATTTAGTTATTTAGGGTGTGGGAGTGTCGAAGACTGGAAGGCAGAATTTAGCTAAGAATCTAACTGACTAAGAAATGTATGACAAGACTCGAGACTTCCCTGGTTGTTCAGTGGTCATGACACCATGTTGTCAATGCAGGGAATGTGGATTTGATTCCTAGTTGAGGAAATAAAACCCCACATGCCATATAGCATGGCCAAGAGAATGAAAAAAAAAGAAAGAAAGAAAGAAATACTCACTCTTGGTGGTCAGACAAAATGGGCTGACCTAATTTAACTGCAGAAATAATGGAATCTGCAGGCCAACAAAATGTACAATTTTTATATAAACAGTGGACTCTGTGTTCTCTCCCATGGTGGGGGAGTAGTAGCTAACAGTTTTAAGACTACTGTATCAGTCATCAAATGGAACAAGCAGTGAATTCAATAAATGTTAAGTAGTAGAAGGGAGGTTTCTTACCACTAGAGTGGAAAGCTACAGGCAAACAAAGAGAGAAGGTTAAACTGTCTATGTCATAATCGATCAGATTGGAGACATCAGTACAAACTACATTTAGCCTAATATAGATACACATAGTTCCCCATGGAACTCTTTATAGTTGAAGATAGCGTTTAAGGTAAAGTCTTGGGCCATTTCAGTTTTCCCAGGTATCTTTCAAGTATACAGAAGGTATGCAATGCATATATTAAACTTCTGATTGTTTTTCTGGTTCATTTCCCTTTCATTACAAGAGGGATCTTAATGAAGAACATAGACGGATATAGAGAAAGTTATTTTCCTCTAAAATAATCTGATGCAACAGTATTCAGAGATATAAAGGAATGAATCATTGAAAAAAGAAAAATATAAAGGATGAGTCTAACCTTTAATAACCCTTACATTGCAAAGTGAAAGAATCCAATCTAAAGTGCTACACACTGTAGAACCTTGTTTATAAGACATCCTAGAAAGACAAAACAGAAATAATAAAAAATTTATAGAAGATGTGACTGAAATATTCTATATGACACTTTAGTGATGAATACCTGCCACTGTGCATTGACTAAACATAATGTTTTGTACAGCCCAACAAGTAAATTTTTATCTATTCAAATTTAGTTATTTAGGGTGTGGGAGTGTCGAAGACTGGAAGGCAGAATTTAGCTAAGAATCTAACTGACTAAGAAATGTATGACAAGACTCGAGACTTCCCTGGTTGTTCAGTGGTCATGACACCATGTTGTCAATGCAGGGAATGTGGATTTGATTCCTAGTTGAGGAAATAAAACCCCACATGCCATATAGCATGGCCAAGAGAATGAAAAAAAAAGAAAGAAAGAAAGAAATACTCACTCTTGGTGGTCAGACAAAATGGGCTGACCTAATTTAACTGCAGAAATAATGGAATCTGCAGGCCAACAAAATGTACAATTTTTATATAAACAGTGGACTCTGTGTTCTCTCCCATGGTGGGGGAGTAGTAGCTAACAGTTTTAAGACTACTGTATCAGTCATCAAATGGAACAAGCAGTGAATTCAATAAATGTTAAGTAGTAGAAGGGAGGTTTCTTACCACTAGAGTGGAAAGCTACAGGCAAACAAAGAGAGAAGGTTAAACTGTCTATGTCATAATCGATCAGATTGGAGACATCAGTACAAACTACATTTAGCCTAATATAGATACACATAGTTCCCCATGGAACTCTTTATAATTATGTGTGTATACATAGGCTGGGATACAGGTATATGTTTCCATACATTGTCTTCTGAGAGTATTAAGCTCCCACATGCAAGTTTTTAATACCATTCTCTAATTAAAAGGAACAAGGGGACTTCCCTGGTGGTCCAGTGGGTAAGCATACTGCCATTCAGTGCAAGGGGCGCTGGTTCAATCCCTGGCCTGGGAAGATCCCACGTGCCATGGAGCGGCTGGACCGATGTGTCCAACTGCTGAACCGGAGCTCTGGAATGCATGTGCCCAGAGCCCGTGCTCTGCGACGAGAGAGGACACTGCAATGGGAGGCCCACACAGGCCAAAGGACAAAGATAAATAAATGAAAGATCAATAGAAGTGGCCAAAAAAAAAAAAGGAACAAAGGTTCTTTGAACAAAGGGCTGATACTAGGATTGGAACAGTAAATATTGAAACAGAATCATCTTAAAATATGAGAAGGAAGTTTCTAGAAAACCCCACAAAAGATAAATTGTGTAAAATGAAAACAGGACCAAATGGAAAAAGCTTTCAATACACACAGCAAGAATGAACTAAGCAGTCTAATAACATAGTGCTAGATTACAGCCAAAGGTTTACAATAATTCTCATGTGTCCAAATTGATGATGATATGTTATATAGTTTTTGTGAATGGTGTTAAATAGAAATCTCTATGCAGAAAGATTCTAAACAATTTATATAGAAACTCAGCTGTCCACCAAGTATATGAATCTAACTCCTCTCTCTGCATTATGACTTCCTCCTAAATAAGACACACAGTCTGGACAAGGGAACAATTAACAAAGGAAAATAAGAGATGTTACAACAGGGTAGAGAAATTGGTACTCAAACTTTACTTCCAGAGAGGTAAAACAGTGCAATCTATGTGTGTAGAACTTTGAAATTTTCTTAAAAATATAAAAGCATAATTATCATGCGTTTCAACAACTCCACTCCTAGATATTACCCAAAGAATTTATTTTTATTGTAATATTTTAATTTAATAAAGATCAAATTTGATAAACACTTTACAGCAACCTTAAAAACATTCTGGGGCTTCCCCTGGCGGTCCAGTGGGTAAGGACACCGCCTTGCAGTGCAAGGGGCGCTGGTTCGAACCCTGGCCTGGGAAGATCCCTCGTGCCCTGGAGCGGCTGGACCAATGTGTCCAATTACCGAGCCGGAGCTCTGGAGCTCTGGAGCGCATGCGCCCAGAGCGGGCGCTCTACAGCGACAGATGCCACCGCGATGTGAGGCCCACAGGAGCCAAAGAACAAAGACGGATGAAAGTGGAGAAATGAAAGACCAATAGAAGTGGTCCGCCCGCTCCCCTCCCTCCCCAACCCAACCCCCGCCCCAAAAAATAAATAAATAAATAAATAAATCTTAAAAAAGAAAAAAACATTCTGAACTTTTCTAATAGAAAAAAATAATCACCTGTCCACAGTTTTTTAGCAAGAGTGAAGCTAATAATAAGAACCCAGACATTATGATTTTTGATGTTACTTTATCTTTATTAGAATAGTGAGTTTAATTAACTTTTCTCAACATGAATTTTTTAAAAGACTCAACAAATAGGAATCTATTCTTCTTTCTGTCTCATATAACTTTGACTTATCAATAATAATTCATCTATTATATTTCAAACTTTTCAGATAGAATAATAACTGAGAAATAGTATCAAGGCAAATTGGGGAAACAATCCTTTTTTAAAAGTTATTAAATTGGGCTTCCCTGGCAGTCCAGTGGGTAGGGAGTCCACCTTGCAGTGCTGGGGGTACCAGTTTTATGCTTGGCCTGGGATGATCCCACGTGCCATGGAGCGACTGGATGGGTGTGTCCAATTAGGAGCCAGTCCTTTGGAGCACATGTACCCAGAACCAGTGCTTTGCAATGATAGAGGCCACTGCAATGGGAGGTCCACACAGGTCAAAAGTATAAAGATTCATGAAAATAAAATTAAGAACAAAAACAATAAAAGAGGCCAAAATTAAAAAAAAAAAAGGCTATTAAATTCACATGGAGACTAAAGTGGTACAACATGTTTAATTCTTGATCAGATATTGGAAAAATAAACTAGTTTAAAGGAGTATAAGGCTATTATTGGTGTGAATAGAAAATAACTTTAAAAAATGTTCTATTTCTAACTATGAGATTGATGCCTCCACAAGTAATTGTGTGCATGCATGTTAAATTGCTTCACTCATGTCCAATTTTTTGGGACCCTAAGGACTGTAGCCCACCAGGCTCCTCTGTCCATGGGATTCTCCAGGCAAGAATACTGAAATGGATTGCCATGACCTCCTCTATGGGATCTTTAGAAATGGGAGATTGAACTGGCATCTCTTACGTCTCTTGCATTGGTAAGTGGGTTCCTTACCACTAGAGCCAGTTGTGAAGCCCCAGCAAGGAATTATTACCCATGAATTCTCTTAGCTCTTCAGCCTAATGTTTAGTCAGGTGAGAACTACATTCCTGTAATTCTTTCAGTCTTTTGGCTCCTATGAAACTATGCTGAAAGAGAAGAAATAACTTACAAATAAAGTGACTAAAGTCTTTTCACAATCAAATAATTCCAATTTTCACTTGGTAGAAATTCATGAAAATAGTAACTGAAGATTTCTCTGTGTCCAATTCTTTTGTTTTCATTTAGCAATTTTATTTCTAAATCGACTTTAGGTACTCTGCTATAATCTGAGCACTATTTTGGTTTGTTATATGAGTAGATACATTCAGTTTTATTTTCATCTGAGGTTGGTTAAATTAGGATTTGAAATGAACCAGACATTTCTAAGAAGATGGTCAATTTGTCTTTTTCTGAAATAGTACATTATCTAGTAAAGAATACAGATTTATGCCATTCCTTAACTGTTCCATGTATGTGATTCCTGATGCATCAACAAGAATCAAAATGTTATCTATGCCTTTTGTATTTCCATAGCACACAGTAAGGTCCTAGACAGACCACATATAATATAAACCCCTAGATAAATATTTTTGAACTGCTGAAACACATACTATAATACCCTGTTTATATTACATTTAATTTTCAAAAACAATAAAAGAGGCCAAAATTAAAAAAAAAAAAGGCTATTAAATTCACATGGAGACTAAAGTGGTACAACATGTTTAATTCTTGATCAGATATTGGAAAAATAAACTAGTTTAAAGGAGTATAAGGCTATTATTGGTGTGAATAGAAAATAACTTTAAAAAATGTTCTATTTCTAACTATGAGATTGATGCCTCCACAAGTAATTGTGTGCATGCATGTTAAATTGCTTCACTCATGTCCAATTTTTTGGGACCCTAAGGACTGTAGCCCACCAGGCTCCTCTGTCCATGGGATTCTCCAGGCAAGAATACTGAAATGGATTGCCATGACCTCCTCTATGGGATCTTTAGAAATGGGAGATTGAACTGGCATCTCTTACGTCTCTTGCATTGGTAAGTGGGTTCCTTACCACTAGAGCCAGTTGTGAAGCCCCAGCAAGGAATTATTACCCATGAATTCTCTTAGCTCTTCAGCCTAATGTTTAGTCAGGTGAGAACTACATTCCTGTAATTCTTTCAGTCTTTTGGCTCCTATGAAACTATGCTGAAAGAGAAGAAATAACTTACAAATAAAGTGACTAAAGTCTTTTCACAATCAAATAATTCCAATTTTCACTTGGTAGAAATTCATGAAAATAGTAACTGAAGATTTCTCTGTGTCCAATTCTTTTGTTTTCATTTAGCAATTTTATTTCTAAATCGACTTTAGGTACTCTGCTATAATCTGAGCACTATTTTGGTTTGTTATATGAGTAGATACATTCAGTTTTATTTTCATCTGAGGTTGGTTAAATTAGGATTTGAAATGAACCAGACATTTCTAAGAAGATGGTCAATTTGTCTTTTTCTGAAATAGTACATTATCTAGTAAAGAATACAGATTTATGCCATTCCTTAACTGTTCCATGTATGTGATTCCTGATGCATCAACAAGAATCAAAATGTTATCTATGCCTTTTGTATTTCCATAGCACACAGTAAGGTCCTAGACAGACCACATATAATATAAACCCCTAGATAAATATTTTTGAACTGCTGAAACACATACTATAATACCCTGTTTATATTACATTTAATTTTTTGCATGGATTGTTTTATTTAACCACTCACTAGTACAAAGTCATAGTAAAATTCTTATTATATGCTATTACATACAAATTATTATTACCTGGCAGTGAAAGAAGTTGTCTTTCACCAAGCTGATTTAGACTCGTCAGCAAAGAACTGGAGGTATCAGGTTTGGTGTTGTCGCGTCCTGCATAGACCACATCTGGTTCAATGCTCATGAGCAAGTTGATCAGTGGAGGGGTCAACTGTAAGTCTTGACTTGGTGAAAAAGTGATTCTCTGGCTTAGGGCTTGACTTTCATTTGGAATACCCACTGGTTGTGGGAGAGTAATGGCATCTAATGCTCTCATAACTTTAACTTTATTGAACTTTTTAAATTTTCGACCTCCAAGAACCATGCTGGTCTGACAGCACTTTCTAAGGCGACAAGCTGGACAGTTTTTTCTGAGGATTTTATCAACAATGCAGTCGTTTCTACCAGCACATAAATAGTTATGTTGCCCTTCCATGGTCCTTTTAAAGAAGACCTTACAACTTCCACAGGTAAGGACACCATAATGACAGCCTGATATTTCATCCCACAGATTAAACAAATCTTCTGAGGTAACGACTCAAAACTGTACTGTGGACTCTGGCTGGCCTTTGAACCCGGCCTCAGGTAGTTGAAATAAGGTTGGTAGACCTGCGGCAGGCTGTCCTTGAGCACCGCGACCTGGTACCCCAGCTGAGGGAGCCCCTTGAGGCCGAGTGGCAGGTAGAGAGCAGGGGCTGCCCCAGCGGCGGCTGCGGATGAGGAGGTGGACTGGAGGCCCTCCAGCGGCAGCAGGCATGCGCCCGAGCCCAGAGCCTTGCACTGTGGCGGCGCAAAGGGGCACTGCTGGGGCAGTGCGATCTCCGCTTTGTACAGGATGCACTCCAGGGTGGACTCCGATGAGGACGAGCGGGAGGCACCAGAGGATGCGGGGGGAGCAGCCACTTTCCTGGGTCTGGACGACAGCGCCCGCGGGAAATCCGGAGAGACGGCAGGCTTGGCACCCGCCACCAGGTACGGCCACGGGGAGCGCGCAGCGGCCTGGGGGCCTCCTCCTTCTCCTCCTTGATCTTCAGAGTGGGCAGCTGGAAGTCTCCATAGAGCGGGAACGCGTCGTCCTTGGGCTCGGCGCCCGGCGGGTACACGCAGTCGGGAAACTAGCTATTAAAACAGGTGTTAAAATAAAATTTGTTCACCAATATTCATAGCAGCACTGTTCTCAAGAGCTCAAGGTAAAAACAATTAAAATATCCACCAATAGGTGAATAGATAAGTAAATAGGGTAGATCCATAAGATGCATTATACTTCCACATAAAGGAATAAACTTAAATAGAACCAGCTACGGAGAACAGTAGAGGGCCTCCTAAAAACTTAAACACAGAATTATCATAGAATCCCTCAATTCTATTCCAAGGAATACACACAGAATGTTTAAAAACAAAGACTGGGACAGATATTTGTACCCCATATCCATAGCAACATTACTCACAGTAGCCAAAAAGTGGAATCAACACAAATGTCCTTCAACAGATGAATGGATAAAGATAATATACTGTATACACAATAGAATGCAATTCAACCTTTAAAATTAGGATAATTCTAAACAGGCTATGATATACTTTGGATAAACTTTGACATCAATATGCTAAAAGAAAGAAGTCAGACACAAAAGGAGAAACTTTATATGATTCCACTAGTGTTAGATATCCAGATAACCAAATTCAAACTGAAAGAAAAAGGTTGCCAGGGATTGAGATAGTGTTTAATGGTTAGTTTCACTTGGGGAAAGTAAAAAGTTTCTGGAGATGAACGTGCTAAATGATGGTAAATGGCGTTAGATATGGAACTTCTGAAAGAGAAAATTTCACTTCAAGATCAAAAGACAGCTTCGGTAACTAGGAGCTTTGTGCAACAAAAGTTTTATTAAAGTACCCTATGACCCAGCAATCCCACTATTAGGCCTGTATCCTGATGAAATCAAAACTGAAAGAGGTACCTGTACCCCAGTGCTCATTGCAGCTCTCTATACTGTAGCCAGAACATGGAAGCAACCTAGATCTCCATCGACAAAGGAATGGATCCAGAAGCTCTGGTACATATATACAATGGAATACTACTCAGCTATTAAAAGAAATGCAGAAGACTCAGTCCTAATGAGGTGGCTAGCTCTAGAACCTATCATAAAAAGTGAAGTAAGTCAAAAACAGAAAGACAAATACAGCATACTAACACACATATATGGAATCTAGCAGGACGGTCTTGAAAATAACTAAAACACAGCACAATATTCATGCAGAGCTCAAGGTAAAAACAATTAAAATATCCACCAATAGGTGAATAGATAAGTAAATAGGGTAGATCCATAAGATGCATTATACTTCCACATAAAGGAATAAACTTAAATAGAACCAGCTACGGAGAACAGTAGAGGGCCTCCTAAAAACTTAAACACAGAATTATCATAGAATCCCTCAATTCTATTCCAAGGAATACACACAGAATGTTTAAAAACAAAGACTGGGACAGATATTTGTACCCCATATCCATAGCAACATTACTCACAGTAGCCAAAAAGTGGAATCAACACAAATGTCCTTCAACAGATGAATGGATAAAGATAATATACTGTATACACAATAGAATGCAATTCAACCTTTAAAATTAGGATAATTCTAAACAGGCTATGATATACTTTGGATAAACTTTGACATCAATATGCTAAAAGAAAGAAGTCAGACACAAAAGGAGAAACTTTATATGATTCCACTAGTGTTAGATATCCAGATAACCAAATTCAAACTGAAAGAAAAAGGTTGCCAGGGATTGAGATAGTGTTTAATGGTTAGTTTCACTTGGGGAAAGTAAAAAGTTTCTGGAGATGAACGTGCTAAATGATGGTAAATGGCGTTAGATATGGAACTTCTGAAAGAGAAAATTTCACTTCAAGATCAAAAGACAGCTTCGGTAACTAGGAGCTTTGTGCAACAAAAGTTTTATTAAAGTACCCTATGACCCAGCAATCCCACTATTAGGCCTGTATCCTGATGAAATCAAAACTGAAAGAGGTACCTGTACCCCAGTGCTCATTGCAGCTCTCTATACTGTAGCCAGAACATGGAAGCAACCTAGATCTCCATCGACAAAGGAATGGATCCAGAAGCTCTGGTACATATATACAATGGAATACTACTCAGCTATTAAAAGAAATGCAGAAGACTCAGTCCTAATGAGGTGGCTAGCTCTAGAACCTATCATAAAAAGTGAAGTAAGTCAAAAACAGAAAGACAAATACAGCATACTAACACACATATATGGAATCTAGCAGGACGGTCTTGATAACACACAGAGTGAACTCATGGAAAAACAGACAGAGCATAGACATATGGACATTGTGGGGAAGAAATAGGGAGGGGGAGGCATGGAGACAGTAACATGGAAACCTATACTGTCATGTGTGGAAAAAATAGCTATTGTCATTGTGCTAAGGGAATAGGAGTACCTACAATCACTTGGGGTGATGGTCTGGAGGGTTGGGAGGGCGGGAACTGAGTCGGGGGGAGGGTCCAGGGATATGCATATGAATGATCTGGGAACATACATGTTGGTGAACAACAAAACTTTGTAAAATCTTAAAATAAAGAATTTAAAAAAAAAAGTAAAAAATGGATAGAGAAAGCTTCTAGCAAAAGGCACTAGAAGGGGCTAGGAGAGTATCCTGAGTAGCTAGTTTAGGCAGGACATTCTGTACATTTACACTTGGTTAACAATAAGTCAAAAGAATATTTTAAAGTTGTAAAGATCTTACCATACCCACATGCACAACAGAGGTAATTAGTGTAAGTATGAGATTAGCCCAAAGGAAGACTTTCCCCTTAAGAATGATAAACATGTCCTTGAGCAAGATACACTGTTATTGTAAACATTAGCTCTGGGCTTAAAGAACCTCTTAGGCAAAATAGATTATTGTCTTAGGCAAAATAGACTATTGTCATAGGCATGGCAACCAAAATCAAGGCACTTGGCTAAAAATGTTTGTTCTTCCTATTCTTCGTCCTTCCTGGGGACTCCCTAGCATTCCTATCAACCTGCCTAAGAATTAACTTTCTCAAACAGTGACGTTATTTTTACAACAATGTGAACGCAGTTAATGCTATACAAGTTATACTTAAAATGTTTTTAACAAAAATGTGAACGCAGAATTAATGTTTAATCTTTTTAAAATGGCCAGTGACAAAGGAATGGATCCAGAAGCTCTGGTACATATATACAATGGAATACTACTCAGCTATTAAAAGAAATGCAGAAGACTCAGTCCTAATGAGGTGGCTAGCTCTAGAACCTATCATAAAAAGTGAAGTAAGTCAAAAACAGAAAGACAAATACAGCATACTAACACACATATATGGAATCTAGCAGGACGGTCTTGATAACACACAGAGTGAACTCATGGAAAAACAGACAGAGCATAGACATATGGACATTGTGGGGAAGAAATAGGGAGGGGGAGGCATGGAGACAGTAACATGGAAACCTATACTGTCATGTGTGGAAAAAATAGCTATTGTCATTGTGCTAAGGGAATAGGAGTACCTACAATCACTTGGGGTGATGGTCTGGAGGGTTGGGAGGGCGGGAACTGAGTCGGGGGGAGGGTCCAGGGATATGCATATGAATGATCTGGGAACATACATGTTGGTGAACAACAAAACTTTGTAAAATCTTAAAATAAAGAATTTAAAAAAAAAAGTAAAAAATGGATAGAGAAAGCTTCTAGCAAAAGGCACTAGAAGGGGCTAGGAGAGTATCCTGAGTAGCTAGTTTAGGCAGGACATTCTGTACATTTACACTTGGTTAACAATAAGTCAAAAGAATATTTTAAAGTTGTAAAGATCTTACCATACCCACATGCACAACAGAGGTAATTAGTGTAAGTATGAGATTAGCCCAAAGGAAGACTTTCCCCTTAAGAATGATAAACATGTCCTTGAGCAAGATACACTGTTATTGTAAACATTAGCTCTGGGCTTAAAGAACCTCTTAGGCAAAATAGATTATTGTCTTAGGCAAAATAGACTATTGTCATAGGCATGGCAACCAAAATCAAGGCACTTGGCTAAAAATGTTTGTTCTTCCTATTCTTCGTCCTTCCTGGGGACTCCCTAGCATTCCTATCAACCTGCCTAAGAATTAACTTTCTCAAACAGTGACGTTATTTTTACAACAATGTGAACGCAGTTAATGCTATACAAGTTATACTTAAAAATGTTTTTAATCACAAGGAAAAGATAATGGTAACAGAAATCATACAGAAAAAAACGCCTAGATCATACTCATCTTATACAGTTTAAATCCATGAAGGTTTTAAAAATGAGGGAAAGCCACAGTGATGGTTGCAGAAAAGAAAAATAATTTACAATGGAGATAGACCTTTTGTGAAAGTGGAAGTAGTCCTGTGGAGAGGATTGCAATTTGGAAACTATATCATCCCTCATTTGGGTGTTATAGTTTGGTTCCTTGGCAGCGTGGCCCTCTTTTGGGTAAAATACATGGCAATATTTTATGTGGATATAGAAAACTTTGTACTGGCATTTAAAATATTGAAATATTGAAATATTTGAAATTTACTAGAAAGTAAATCACTTTTTGATAATGAGGAACAGAGAGTCCCTGAAATAAACCTACCAGTGTTGCAGGGAGGAAGTTAATTCTGACTCCATGTTGCAAACTATTTCTTTGACTTGCTTTTCATTGCTTTTGTTATTGTAATCATACAAAATGGTTTACCTCACAAAATCCTGCTCCTCTGCCTGACTGTTAAACTGAAGTGTTTTTTTCAGAATCAGAAAGTGTCTTTTTCAGAATTCCTGTAGATGTCAGGAAGGGAGAAATTGACACACCTCCTGCCTGATGCTTGCCATTCTAGGAGATGTTTGCAAGATAAATGGCCTTTTTTCTTTGTTTCCTCACCTGCTCCTATGTCTAATCTATTAAAAAATCCTGGCATCCCGACATAAGATGGCATCCAGACATAAGGCATAAGATGGAGGCCACTATACCAATCTGCTCTGCTGAAAAGTAACTTTCTTTAGAGCCAGGAATTATCACCTATGCAGCTATAATAATATATCTCATTTATGAAAATGTTTTCTTAAACTGCATGTCAATGACTGGAGATGAAATAATGTATCCTGTCTAGAAGCCTTCTCTTCTTCCAAACCTGTGTCAGTTATTTTACAGATGTAAAACATCTAGCTTGGAATGTTTCCTCCAGTCTTATGCTAATGATAACCAGAGACCATCCTTTGGCTAATCTTATGCTAATGATATCCCAGGAAGTATGTGCATTAGGTAACTCTTGGTCTTAAGGTGTTTCTTTTAACTATGATTGGCAACCAACTTTGGAGTATATAATTCCCCCCTGAACTAGCTTCATGGGTATTCTCCTACCCACTTCCAGTGCCTTTTTCTATCCCTGTCATTTTAATAAACTTTGCTACATGAAGCTCTGAGTGCTGACTCATCTTATACAGTTTAAATCCATGAAGGTTTTAAAAATGAGGGAAAGCCACAGTGATGGTTGCAGAAAAGAAAAATAATTTACAATGGAGATAGACCTTTTGTGAAAGTGGAAGTAGTCCTGTGGAGAGGATTGCAATTTGGAAACTATATCATCCCTCATTTGGGTGTTATAGTTTGGTTCCTTGGCAGCGTGGCCCTCTTTTGGGTAAAATACATGGCAATATTTTATGTGGATATAGAAAACTTTGTACTGGCATTTAAAATATTGAAATATTGAAATATTTGAAATTTACTAGAAAGTAAATCACTTTTTGATAATGAGGAACAGAGAGTCCCTGAAATAAACCTACCAGTGTTGCAGGGAGGAAGTTAATTCTGACTCCATGTTGCAAACTATTTCTTTGACTTGCTTTTCATTGCTTTTGTTATTGTAATCATACAAAATGGTTTACCTCACAAAATCCTGCTCCTCTGCCTGACTGTTAAACTGAAGTGTTTTTTTCAGAATCAGAAAGTGTCTTTTTCAGAATTCCTGTAGATGTCAGGAAGGGAGAAATTGACACACCTCCTGCCTGATGCTTGCCATTCTAGGAGATGTTTGCAAGATAAATGGCCTTTTTTCTTTGTTTCCTCACCTGCTCCTATGTCTAATCTATTAAAAAATCCTGGCATCCCGACATAAGATGGCATCCAGACATAAGGCATAAGATGGAGGCCACTATACCAATCTGCTCTGCTGAAAAGTAACTTTCTTTAGAGCCAGGAATTATCACCTATGCAGCTATAATAATATATCTCATTTATGAAAATGTTTTCTTAAACTGCATGTCAATGACTGGAGATGAAATAATGTATCCTGTCTAGAAGCCTTCTCTTCTTCCAAACCTGTGTCAGTTATTTTACAGATGTAAAACATCTAGCTTGGAATGTTTCCTCCAGTCTTATGCTAATGATAACCAGAGACCATCCTTTGGCTAATCTTATGCTAATGATATCCCAGGAAGTATGTGCATTAGGTAACTCTTGGTCTTAAGGTGTTTCTTTTAACTATGATTGGCAACCAACTTTGGAGTATATAATTCCCCCCTGAACTAGCTTCATGGGTATTCTCCTACCCACTTCCAGTGCCTTTTTCTATCCCTGTCATTTTAATAAACTTTGCTACATGAAGCTCTGAGTGACTGAGCCTGCCTTGGAGATCTGGAACTGGACACCATTCACTGTAAGCTATCGACCGTCGTCAGTCTATGCATCATGAACTTTGAGTTTTAACACACAAAAAGTTAGCCCACCAAAGAAAAAAAAATATTATGGCCTTTATAAAACTAAGGATGTCTATTCTGAAAGAACTTATTCAGAAAAGTGAAAGACAAGCCACAAACTAGGAAAACAATATTTGCAAAACTTGTATCTGATAAAGCATTTGGACTCAAAATAGACACAGACCTTCTTTACAGTCCCATTTAAAAAAAAAAAAAAGAGTAAAGATTTGAACAGACATGCAGCCAAAAAAAAATATTTACAGACAGTAAAAATCAAACAAAAACATGCTCAAAATCATACATCGTGTGGGAATTGCAAATTAAATTATGAGATATCACACAACACTTATTGCTCAGTCACTCTCTCTTTGTAATCCCATGAACTGTAGCCCATCAGCCTCTTCTGTCCATGGAATTTTACAGGAAAGAATACTGGAGTGGGTTTCCATTTCCTACTCCACTGCACCTGTTAGGACTGATAAAAATGACAGAATGATCTCAATTTTTTTCCAATGCAAATCATTCAAAATCACAGTAATCCAAGTCTATGCCCCAACCACTAATGTTAAAGATGATGAAGTCGAATGGTTCTATGAAGACCTACAATACTTACAGAACTAGCATTAAAACAAAAAAAGAAAAAAGATGTCCTTTTCATCATAGGAGACTGGAATGCAAAAGTAAGAAGTCAAAAGATACTTGGAGCAAAAGGAAAGTTTGGCCTTGGAATACATAATGAAGCAGGGCTAACAGAGTTTTGCAAAGACAGCACTCTGGTCATAACAAATAAGTGAACAGTGCAAAGAAACAGAGAAAAGCAATAGAGATCTAGTGGGAAAGACTGGAGATCTCTTCAATAAAATTGCAGACACCCGGGGAAGTAGTGACATATTTCCTCTTTATTCAGTTCCAGAATCATTGAGGATAGAGACTGCAGCCACGAAATCAGAAGCTGATTGATTTTGACAGGAAATCTATGATAAACCTAGACAGTGTATTGCAAAACAGAGATATTATTCTACCAACATAAGTTCAGATAGCCAAGGTTATGGTCTTCCCAGTAGTCATGTATGGTTGTGAGAGCTGGACCATAAACAAGGCATAACACCAAAAAATTCATGTCTTCAAACTGCGGTGCTGGAGAAGATTCCTGAAAGTTCCCTTGACAGCAAGGAGATCAAACCAGTCCATCTTAAGGGAAATTAACCCTGAATACTTATTGGAAGGACTGTTGCTAAAGCTGAAGCTCCAATATTTTGGCCACCTGATGGGAAGAGCCAACTCCTTGAAGAAGACCATGATGCTACGAAAAATTGAGGGCTCCAGTATTTTGGTCATCTGATGGCAACAGACAACTTATTGGAAAAGTTCCAGATGCTGGGAAAGATTGAGGGAAGAAGGAGAAGAGGGTGTCAGAGGATGAGATGCCTGGACAGCATCACTGATCCAATGGACATGAACTTGGACAAACTCCAGGAGATGGTTAGGGACAGGGATGTCTAGAGAGCTGCAGTCCATGGGGTCACAAAGAGTCAGGCACAATCAGGAGTCTGAACAATGACAAGGGAAACATTTCATGCAAAGATGGGTACAAAAAAGAACAGCAACAGCAAGGTCTTAACCAAAGCAGAAGAGATTAAGAGGAAGTTGCAAGAATACACAGAAAAACTATACAAGAAGAGCCTTAATGACATGGACAACCACGATGGTGTGGTCACTCAACTAGAACCAGACATCCTGGAGTGTGAAATCAAGTGGGCCTTAGGAAGTATCTATATGAATAAAGCTAGTGAAGGTGACAGAATTCCACCTGAGCTATTTCAAATCACGAAATGATGCTATTAAAGTTGCTGCACTGAATATGCCAACAAATTTGGAAAATGCAAGTCGTGGCCACAGGACTGGAATTAGGTCAGTATTAATACCAGTCCCAAAGAAAGGCAATGACAATGAATGTTCAAACTACCATACAATTTCAATCATTTCACATGTTAACAAGGTAATACTCAAAATACTTCAAGGTAGAACTTCCAGATGTATAAGCTGGACTTACAAAAGGCAGAGGAACCAGAGATCAAATTGCCAAAAATCCACTGGATCACAGAAAAAGCAAGAGAATTTCAGAAAAAATATCTATTTCTGCTTGTTGACTACACTAAAGCCTTTGACTTGTGTAGATCACAAGAACTGTGGAAAATTCTTCAAGAGATGGCAAATCACCTTACGTGTCACCCAAGAAACCTTTATGGAGGTGAAGAAGCAATAGTTTGACCTGGACATGAAGCAATGGCTGTTTCCAAATTGGTAAAGGAGTAAGACAAGGCTGTCTTATTGTCACCCTGCGGTGCGAAGTTCCTGAAAGTTCCCTGGGGAAAATCAAACCAGTCCATCTTAAGGAAATTAACCCTGAATACTTATTGGAAGGACTGTTGCTAAAGCTGAAGCTCCAATATTTTGGCCACCTGATGGGAAGAGCCAACTCCTTGAAGAAGACCATGATGCTACAAAAAATTGAGGGCTCCAGTATTTTGGTCATCTGATGGCAACAGACAACTTATTGGAAAAGTTCCAGATGCTGGGAAAGATTGAGGGAAGAAGGAGAAGAGGGTGTCAGAGGATGAGATGCCTGGACAGCATCACTGATCCAATGGACATGAACTTGGACAAACTCCAGGAGATGGTTAGGGACAGGGATGTCTAGAGAGCTGCAGTCCATGGGGTCACAAAGAGTCAGGCACAATCAGGAGTCTGAACAATGACAAGGGAAACATTTCATGCAAAGATGGGTACAAAAAAGAACAGCAACAGCAAGGTCTTAACCAAAGCAGAAGAGATTAAGAGGAAGTTGCAAGAATACACAGAAAAACTATACAAGAAGAGCCTTAATGACATGGACAACCACGATGGTGTGGTCACTCAACTAGAACCAGACATCCTGGAGTGTGAAATCAAGTGGGCCTTAGGAAGTATCTATATGAATAAAGCTAGTGAAGGTGACAGAATTCCACCTGAGCTATTTCAAATCACGAAATGATGCTATTAAAGTTGCTGCACTGAATATGCCAACAAATTTGGAAAATGCAAGTCGTGGCCACAGGACTGGAATTAGGTCAGTATTAATACCAGTCCCAAAGAAAGGCAATGACAATGAATGTTCAAACTACCATACAATTTCAATCATTTCACATGTTAACAAGGTAATACTCAAAATACTTCAAGGTAGAACTTCCAGATGTATAAGCTGGACTTACAAAAGGCAGAGGAACCAGAGATCAAATTGCCAAAAATCCACTGGATCACAGAAAAAGCAAGAGAATTTCAGAAAAAATATCTATTTCTGCTTGTTGACTACACTAAAGCCTTTGACTTGTGTAGATCACAAGAACTGTGGAAAATTCTTCAAGAGATGGCAAATCACCTTACGTGTCACCCAAGAAACCTTTATGGAGGTGAAGAAGCAATAGTTTGACCTGGACATGAAGCAATGGCTGTTTCCAAATTGGTAAAGGAGTAAGACAAGGCTGTCTTATTGTCACCCTGCTTATTTAACCTATATATAGAGTACAGCATTCAGAATGCCAGGATGGCTGAATCACTAGCTGGAATCAGGATTGCTGGGAGAAATAAACAACCTCAGATACGCAGATAATGCTGTTTACATGATAGAAAGTGAAGAGGAACTAAAACACCTCTTGATGAAGGTGAAAAAGGAGAGTGAAAAGACTGGCTTAAAACTCAACTTTCAAAAAACTAAGTTCGTGGCACCCAGTCCCATCACTTCATGTCAAATAGGGGGAAAAGTGGGAACAGTGACAGAATTTATTTTCTTGGGCTTCAAAATCACTGGGGATGGTGACTGCAACCATGAAATTAAAAAACCAACAAGGGCTTCCCCTGGTGGTCCAGTGGGTAAGGACACCGCCTTGCAGTGCAAGGGGCGCCGGTTCGTGCCCTGGCCTGGGAAGATCCCACGTGCCGCGGAGCGGCTGGACTGATGTGTCCAATTACCGAGCCGGAGCTCTGGAGCGCATGAGCCCAGAGCCGGTGCTCGGCAACGACAGACGCCACCATGATGGGAGGCCCACAGGAGCCAAAGAACGAAGACGAATGAAAAAAATAGAGAAATGAAAGACCAATAGAAGTGGCCTGCCCACTCCTCTCCCTCCCCAACCTGACCCCTGCCCAAAGTAAATAAATAAATAAATCTTTAAAAAAAAAAAACCAACAACAACAAAAAACATTCTTGCTTCTTGAAAGGAAAGCTGTGACAAACTTAGCATATAAAAAAGCAGAGACATCATTTTACTGACAAAAGTCCATATAATCAAAGCTATAGGTTTTCCATTAGTCATGTATGGATGTGAGAGCTGGACCATAGAAAGGCTGAGCACTGAAGAATTGATGCCTTTGAACTGTGGTGCTGGAGGAGACTCCTGAAAGTCCCTTGGACTGCAAGAAGATAATTTAAAGCCTTACGTAGATCACAAGAACTGTGGAAAATTCTTCAAGAGATGGCAAATCACCTTACGTGTCACCCAAGAAACCTTTATGGAGGTGAAGAAGCAATAGTTTGACCTGGACATGAAGCAATGGCTGTTTCCAAATTGGTAAAGGAGTAAGACAAGGCTGTCTTATTGTCACCCTGCTTATTTAACCTATATATAGAGTACAGCATTCAGAATGCCAGGATGGCTGAATCACTAGCTGGAATCAGGATTGCTGGGAGAAATAAACAACCTCAGATACGCAGATAATGCTGTTTACATGATAGAAAGTGAAGAGGAACTAAAACACCTCTTGATGAAGGTGAAAAAGGAGAGTGAAAAGACTGGCTTAAAACTCAACTTTCAAAAAACTAAGTTCGTGGCACCCAGTCCCATCACTTCATGTCAAATAGGGGGAAAAGTGGGAACAGTGACAGAATTTATTTTCTTGGGCTTCAAAATCACTGGGGATGGTGACTGCAACCATGAAATTAAAAAACCAACAAGGGCTTCCCCTGGTGGTCCAGTGGGTAAGGACACCGCCTTGCAGTGCAAGGGGCGCCGGTTCGTGCCCTGGCCTGGGAAGATCCCACGTGCCGCGGAGCGGCTGGACTGATGTGTCCAATTACCGAGCCGGAGCTCTGGAGCGCATGAGCCCAGAGCCGGTGCTCGGCAACGACAGACGCCACCATGATGGGAGGCCCACAGGAGCCAAAGAACGAAGACGAATGAAAAAAATAGAGAAATGAAAGACCAATAGAAGTGGCCTGCCCACTCCTCTCCCTCCCCAACCTGACCCCTGCCCAAAGTAAATAAATAAATAAATCTTTAAAAAAAAAAAACCAACAACAACAAAAAACATTCTTGCTTCTTGAAAGGAAAGCTGTGACAAACTTAGCATATAAAAAAGCAGAGACATCATTTTACTGACAAAAGTCCATATAATCAAAGCTATAGGTTTTCCATTAGTCATGTATGGATGTGAGAGCTGGACCATAGAAAGGGCTGAGCACTGAAGAATTGATGCCTTTGAACTGTGGTGCTGGAGGAGACTCCTGAAAGTCCCTTGGACTGCAAGAAGATCAAACCTTTCAATCCTACAGGATATCAACCCTGAATATTCAATGAAAGGACTGATGCTGAAGCTGAAGCTCCAATAGCCACCTGATGTGATGAGATGACTCATTGGAAAAGAGCTTGATGTTGGAAAAAATAGAAGGCAAAATGAGAAGGGGATGACAGAAGATGACGTGGTTGGATGGCATCACTGAGTCAATGGACATCAGTTTGAGAAGGCTCTGAGAGATACAGTGATGAACAGAGAAGCCTGGCATGCTGTAGTCCATGGGATTGAAAAGCGTTGGATATGACTGAGTGACTGAACTGAACTGAGTGCCAAAAAATTGATACCTTCAAACTGTGGTGTTGGGGGAAGACTCTTGAGAGTCCCTTGGACTTTAAGAAGATCAAACCAGACAATCCTAAAGGATATCAACCCTGAATATTCAATGAAAGGACTGATGCTGAAGCTGAAGCTCCAATAGCCACCTGATGTGATGAGATGACTCATTGGAAAAGAGCTTGATGTTGGAAAAAATAGAAGGCAAAATGAGAAGGGGATGACAGAAGATGACGTGGTTGGATGGCATCACTGAGTCAATGGACATCAGTTTGAGAAGGCTCTGAGAGATACAGTGATGAACAGAGAAGCCTGGCATGCTGTAGTCCATGGGATTGAAAAGCGTTGGATATGACTGAGTGACTGAACTGAACTGAGTGCCAAAAAATTGATACCTTCAAACTGTGGTGTTGGGGGAAGACTCTTGAGAGTCCCTTGGACTTTAAGAAGATCAAACCAGACAATCCTAAAGGCAATCAATGCTAACTATTCATTGATAGGACTGATGTTGAGGTTCCCATACTTTGGCCATGTGATGCAAAACACTGACTCATTGGAAAAGACTCTGAAACTGGGAACGACTGAGGGCAAGGGAAGGGGGCAAAAGAAGATGAGATGGTTGGATGGTATCACCAATTCAATAGAAAGGAGTTTGAACAAACTCTGGGAGATAGTGAAGGAAAGGGAAGTCTGACATGCTGCAGTTTATGGAGTTGCAAAGAGTCAGAGATGGCTTATTGACTGAACAATAAAAACAAACTCTAAATGCTGGAGTGTGAGGAACAACAGAAACTCTCCATCACTGCTTGTTGGATACATATACAGCCACTTTGTAACAGTTTTTGTGCTGTTGTTGTGCTGCACAGCACAGTTGTTGTGCTGTTTTTATTCACAAAGCTAAACAAGCATCACCTTGAGATCCAACAATCATTCTTCCAGTATTTTGAAAACTGCTTTGAAAACCCATGCCCAGATGCAAACAAAGATGGACTTTGGCACAACAGCACTATTTATAATAGCTGCGTGAAATAAAGCCCACTGTCCCAAATCCATAGAATGGACTTGGAGATGCAAGGTACTGAGGGAAGCCAGGCTTTAATATTGGTCCTGTCATCATTAAATCTGTCATCTTTTCTGCCTTTTCTCCATCTATTCGCCATGAAGTAATGGCAAATTCCATGATCTTCATTTTTTGAATGCGGAGTTTTAAGCCAGCCTTTTCACTCTCCTCTTTCACCCTCAAGAGGCTCTTTAGTTTCTCTTCATTTTCTTCCATTAAAGTGGTATCATCTGCATATCTGAATTGTTGAAATTGTTCTTAAGGGATGGGTAGTTAATATGGGCAAGAAGCTGGCATGACTCAAGGGCTCCCACCTCTAAGGGACAGGAATGAAATCTGTGTCTCTTCTGAGAGTACATGCACAATTCTGTGCCAGTCTCTGAGATTTAAATATTTAATACCCAAGGAAGGAGAGTTGAGTTTACCACTGATACTTACTTTTCTTTTTAAGGAAATGGAAGAACTTTCAGTCATGCGAGGACAGCAAAAGCACGGGATGAGTGGCTTCAGCCCCTGACCCTAAATGAACCTCTTTCATCCCTCTGTGTAATATTCTACATGTGCAGTGAGCTGTCATTGTCATGGAAATTGCTGCTTTTCCCAAACCAGTATCTGTTCTCTATACCAAAGTCCAGCATCTCAGCTTTCCTTTGGGGAGTACACCTCACCTGCTTCCACTCCGAACAGTTCCAGAGGGCTGACACCATGTGACACTCAGTTTGAATACAGGTTTATTATCATGTCTAGCCAATCCTGTTTTCCAGTCCTCTGGTTCCTGTGATGGGTTCAAGAATGAGAGTGTGACTGAAGTCAGGAAAGGCATTTAAGTCATGACTTTTCATGGAAACCAAGGAAAGGAGAAACCCTTTCTGGGAAAATGGATGGTAAGAGTGGTCAGCCTAGAGCTGTTTGGGGCCCCAGATACAGTAGGAGAGATTGTGTCTGTAAAGGGAGTCCCCCAAAGAAACTTAGTAGAACAAAGGTTTAGAGAGGAACAAGTCACACTGAGAAAGTGTTGGCCACTGAATCTGTCAGATCCAAACCCATTCATAAACCAGCAAATATTACTTTATTTCTACCTTGAAAATAATTATTAACTTATGTTACTTCAGTAGGTGTATCCAGTCCAGAATGGACTTGGAGATGCAAGGTACTGAGGAAGCCAGGCTTTAATATTGGTCCTGTCATCATTAAATCTGTCATCTTTTCTGCCTTTTCTCCATCTATTCGCCATGAAGTAATGGCAAATTCCATGATCTTCATTTTTTGAATGCGGAGTTTTAAGCCAGCCTTTTCACTCTCCTCTTTCACCCTCAAGAGGCTCTTTAGTTTCTCTTCATTTTCTTCCATTAAAGTGGTATCATCTGCATATCTGAATTGTTGAAATTGTTCTTAAGGGATGGGTAGTTAATATGGGCAAGAAGCTGGCATGACTCAAGGGCTCCCACCTCTAAGGGACAGGAATGAAATCTGTGTCTCTTCTGAGAGTACATGCACAATTCTGTGCCAGTCTCTGAGATTTAAATATTTAATACCCAAGGAAGGAGAGTTGAGTTTACCACTGATACTTACTTTTCTTTTTAAGGAAATGGAAGAACTTTCAGTCATGCGAGGACAGCAAAAGCACGGGATGAGTGGCTTCAGCCCCTGACCCTAAATGAACCTCTTTCATCCCTCTGTGTAATATTCTACATGTGCAGTGAGCTGTCATTGTCATGGAAATTGCTGCTTTTCCCAAACCAGTATCTGTTCTCTATACCAAAGTCCAGCATCTCAGCTTTCCTTTGGGGAGTACACCTCACCTGCTTCCACTCCGAACAGTTCCAGAGGGCTGACACCATGTGACACTCAGTTTGAATACAGGTTTATTATCATGTCTAGCCAATCCTGTTTTCCAGTCCTCTGGTTCCTGTGATGGGTTCAAGAATGAGAGTGTGACTGAAGTCAGGAAAGGCATTTAAGTCATGACTTTTCATGGAAACCAAGGAAAGGAGAAACCCTTTCTGGGAAAATGGATGGTAAGAGTGGTCAGCCTAGAGCTGTTTGGGGCCCCAGATACAGTAGGAGAGATTGTGTCTGTAAAGGGAGTCCCCCAAAGAAACTTAGTAGAACAAAGGTTTAGAGAGGAACAAGTCACACTGAGAAAGTGTTGGCCACTGAATCTGTCAGATCCAAACCCATTCATAAACCAGCAAATATTACTTTATTTCTACCTTGAAAATAATTATTAACTTATGTTACTTCAGTAGGTGTATCCAGTCCATGGGCATGAAAAGCATCCCATGACTTTTCATTTTTCTTCTTTCTAATTTTCTACACAAATTTTCAAAAATAAACAGATATCAATACCTTACTATTAACAGAAGTCCCTATTTTATTCATGTTTCCTTCAATAAACCTTTTCTTGTTGTAGGATCCCAAACAATACATAATCATCATGTCTGTTTAGTCTCTTCTAGGCTTTACACTTGCTCAGATGCTCCTGGTTCGTATGACCTTGAGAATGTGAAGGAAGACTCTTCAGGTATTTTGTAGACAGACCTGCACTGGGATTTGCTTGGTGTGTTTTTCTCATGATTAGACTTGGGTTATGGGTTTTGCGGAAGCAAATGACAGAGTTAAGGTGCTTCCTCATCACTAAATCAAGGGAACAAACTCTGAGGCATCTTTATCACTTCCAGTCCTATCTCTGGTCACTGGATTGAGGTCATGGGATGAACCCATCACCGCCCACTTCAGCATGCTCCTTCAGTGGTTCAGGAAACAGTAAGACTCGCCAAACCACCCATTCCCAGGCTCTGCTGTAAGTCGGCTTGGATTTGCTCTGATATGGAAGACAGGTCTGTGGGAAACAGGGCCAGTGAGTCCCATCCTGACAGTGTTCTGTGGAATTTCCCAGAGACTTCTTTCTACTCTGTTCTGAGCAAGTTACTAGTCAATCCATGCTACCATCACCCCATCAGTCGGTTGGAAAACTGAGGTTCTGAGAAGTCAAGTAACTCACCCAGAAGGACAGACGTGGGGCCACAGAGTGGGATCTGTGCCCACCACTAGCCCAGGTAACTACCTTTCACAGCACCCTGTCCCCATCTGTTCCCTTTCCCCACTCCAGGGGTCAGTTCACATAGCCTGCTCTAAGGGGGATTCACTTATCTTCTTTTAGCAGGATTTGTGTTACAATCCTGTTTTGGGGATCATCTGGAAGACTTGTCTCTCTGAAGCATGTTCAGATTCATGTCACAGGGCAGCTTTCCTGGAGCATAAGCACAACCTGCTCATCCACTCTCAGCTGAGATCCAGAAATGCCCCCTTGGGCCCCTAGCCCCATGGCTCTGCCTGGACACTCATTCCCCTCTTGCCTGGTTCTTCCACCCATCAGCAACAGGCTGTCTGCTCTGTCCTGGGAAGGCCTCCATGATATCAGGAAGAAGAAACAGTAGGTACTTCTGGGACCTCCCACATATGGGACAGTGGTCAGTACCTGCCTATGGACCTCTTCACTCTGGATGGGCCCAGGGGTTCAGGGGCCCCATAGCATGTCCTGCTTCTCATCTCAGCACTGGCCACAGGAGAGTCACTAAGCTACTCTGTGGCCAAGGTTTTACATAATCATCATGTCTGTTTAGTCTCTTCTAGGCTTTACACTTGCTCAGATGCTCCTGGTTCGTATGACCTTGAGAATGTGAAGGAAGACTCTTCAGGTATTTTGTAGACAGACCTGCACTGGGATTTGCTTGGTGTGTTTTCTCATGATTAGACTTGGGTTATGGGTTTTGGAAGCAAATGACAGAGTTAAGGTGCTTCCTCATCACTAAATCAAGGGAACAAACTCTGAGGCATCTTTATCACTTCCAGTCCTATCTCTGGTCACTGGATTGAGGTCATGGGATGAACCCATCACCGCCCACTTCAGCATGCTCCTTCAGTGGTTCAGGAAACAGTAAGACTCGCCAAACCACCCATTCCCAGGCTCTGCTGTAAGTCGGCTTGGATTTGCTCTGATATGGAAGACAGGTCTGTGGGAAACAGGGCCAGTGAGTCCCATCCTGACAGTGTTCTGTGGAATTTCCCAGAGACTTCTTTCTACTCTGTTCTGAGCAAGTTACTAGTCAATCCATGCTACCATCACCCCATCAGTCGGTTGGAAAACTGAGGTTCTGAGAAGTCAAGTAACTCACCCAGAAGGACAGACGTGGGGCCACAGAGTGGGATCTGTGCCCACCACTAGCCCAGGTAACTACCTTTCACAGCACCCTGTCCCCATCTGTTCCCTTTCCCCACTCCAGGGGTCAGTTCACATAGCCTGCTCTAAGGGGGATTCACTTATCTTCTTTTAGCAGGATTTGTGTTACAATCCTGTTTTGGGGATCATCTGGAAGACTTGTCTCTCTGAAGCATGTTCAGATTCATGTCACAGGGCAGCTTTCCTGGAGCATAAGCACAACCTGCTCATCCACTCTCAGCTGAGATCCAGAAATGCCCCCTTGGGCCCCTAGCCCCATGGCTCTGCCTGGACACTCATTCCCCTCTTGCCTGGTTCTTCCACCCATCAGCAACAGGCTGTCTGCTCTGTCCTGGGAAGGCCTCCATGATATCAGGAAGAAGAAACAGTAGGTACTTCTGGGACCTCCCACATATGGGACAGTGGTCAGTACCTGCCTATGGACCTCTTCACTCTGGATGGGCCCAGGGGTTCAGGGGCCCCATAGCATGTCCTGCTTCTCATCTCAGCACTGGCCACAGGAGAGTCACTAAGCTACTCTGTGCCAAGGTCACAGAGAGAACACTCATTCACATGATTCTTCCAGGATCACGGGGTTCTCATGGACAGACATCCAGCAACCCATGGGGCTCTTGTGGGCAGGCTCATTCCAGACCCCTCCTATGGCATGGGACCCATCTGTGCAGGCACCACACAGGGATCAGTGCACGGGAACCATGCCTATAGCCCTCATTGCAGGGCACCTCCAGCCCACCTGGTGATTAGATCTGACGTAGGGCACCTCAGAGCAGGACCTGAACTAACAAACAGCAGCTCTTAGATAGGTCTGTGGCCCTAGGCTTCACTCTGTGTGGCCTCCTTAAAGTGGGTTTTCCAGAGGCTTTCACTACACCCAGAGCACTGGGCCCCTTTCTCCACCTACCACCCCTCCCTCTCCCTGATCCCCCTGGCCAGCTTTTTGCATAAGTGCCTGGATTGAGGCTTTTATAAACACCCCCTCCAGGCAGCAAGAATGCCTACAGCTGCACCCGATGCCATTTTCTCTGCCCTATCAGAAGCTGCTGGACTGGGCTGGTGAGAGGAAGTCAGAGGCCACAGCGCTACAGGTGCTTCAGTCTGAGTGGTCCTCTACTGGACCTTCTGCACTTGATAAAGAAGAGGATGGGTCACCTGCACCTGCTGTTGGAAGTCTTCCCAGGCAGAGTTGAGGAAGAAAGAAAAGAGGCAGTGGAAGCCAGTACAGGAGAGGTAACTCAGGGAAACTGAAAGCTTACAGAAGAGCACCAAGTAGGATCATCCTGCTTGGCCTGCAGGTATTATCAACTCAGCAGCTTTACAGAAGAGCACCAAGTAGGATCATCCTGCTTGGCCTGCAGGTATTATCAACTCAGCAGCTTTTCTGTTGCTGGTGTGGTTCCAAGCCCTTTCCTCCAGCCCCTAAGGTCTTTGCACATATTCGGGTGTTTTACCTGGAAAGGGTGGATAAAGTCCAGGAGCAGCTAGCTTGGGCGTTTTGCTAACATTTACAGATTCCTCTTTGTGGTCCACCAGCTTCCCACTGAGGATGCTCCCTTATGTCTGGGAGGTGTTGGGGGAGGAGGTGGAAAGGCTTCTAGTTGCACGTAAGTCCCACCACTGACCATCTTCAGAGTTGTTCATCAGTGTAGTAAGTATCCTAACTGTATTTCATCTCAGCACTGGCCACAGGAGAGTCACTAAGCTACTCTGTGCCAAGGTCACAGAGAGAACACTCATTCACATGATTCTTCCAGGATCACGGGGTTCTCATGGACAGACATCCAGCAACCCATGGGGCTCTTGTGGGCAGGCTCATTCCAGACCCCTCCTATGGCATGGGACCCATCTGTGCAGGCACCACACAGGGATCAGTGCACGGGAACCATGCCTATAGCCCTCATTGCAGGGCACCTCCAGCCCACCTGGTGATTAGATCTGACGTAGGGCACCTCAGAGCAGGACCTGAACTAACAAACAGCAGCTCTTAGATAGGTCTGTGGCCCTAGGCTTCACTCTGTGTGGCCTCCTTAAAGTGGGTTTTCCAGAGGCTTTCACTACACCCAGAGCACTGGGCCCCTTTCTCCACCTACCACCCCTCCCTCTCCCTGATCCCCCTGGCCAGCTTTTTGCATAAGTGCCTGGATTGAGGCTTTTATAAACACCCCCTCCAGGCAGCAAGAATGCCTACAGCTGCACCCGATGCCATTTTCTCTGCCCTATCAGAAGCTGCTGGACTGGGCTGGTGAGAGGAAGTCAGAGGCCACAGCGCTACAGGTGCTTCAGTCTGAGTGGTCCTCTACTGGACCTTCTGCACTTGATAAAGAAGAGGATGGGTCACCTGCACCTGCTGTTGGAAGTCTTCCCAGGCAGAGTTGAGGAAGAAAGAAAAGAGGCAGTGGAAGCCAGTACAGGAGAGGTAACTCAGGGAAACTGAAAGCTTACAGAAGAGCACCAAGTAGGATCATCCTGCTTGGCCTGCAGGTATTATCAACTCAGCAGCTTTACAGAAGAGCACCAAGTAGGATCATCCTGCTTGGCCTGCAGGTATTATCAACTCAGCAGCTTTTCTGTTGCTGGTGTGGTTCCAAGCCCTTTCCTCCAGCCCCTAAGGTCTTTGCACATATTCGGGTGTTTTACCTGGAAAGGGTGGATAAAGTCCAGGAGCAGCTAGCTTGGGCGTTTTGCTAACATTTACAGATTCCTCTTTGTGGTCCACCAGCTTCCCACTGAGGATGCTCCCTTATGTCTGGGAGGTGTTGGGGGAGGAGGTGGAAAGGCTTCTAGTTGCACGTAAGTCCCACCACTGACCATCTTCAGAGTTGTTCATCAGTGTAGTAAGTATCCTAACTGTATTTCACCTATGTAACTGCAGGTTCTTAATTAGCAGTGTAAACAGTGACATTAAATTTCTTCAGTCAGGACTGAAGTACTATAGCACACATACAGGTATAAGAACCTAGGGAGGCTTGTGAAGCCAGTAACCTTATGTATGCGCTTCACTGTTGTCTTGACCTCTCAACATATGGCATCCAGCCACTGCTTTAGATTTAGGGGGCAATGATGACTCTAAGGATACCATAATCTGGCCTCCACCTGCCTTTAGTGAGGCTGACAGTTCCAGGACCCTACAGAGCATGGTCTTGTGTGACTGCTCTGTGGCTTCTCTAACAAATGAAGACAGCTGGGTGGTTTAAAACAATAGGGATTCATCATCCCTAAGTCCTGGGGACCAGACATCTAAGATCAAAGTGTTGCAGGACTGAAGTCCCTCCAGAGGCTCCAGATAGGGTTCTTCCTGTCTTTTTCAGCTTCTGGGGATTCCAGGGATCACTGGGCTTGGAGACCCACTCCCTCTCATCTCTGCCTTTGTCTTCACATGGCTTCTCCTCTGTGTCTGTCCTCTTTTCTCTCTCATAAGGAACATTTCAATTGGATTCAAGGCCACCCAAAACCAATTACCTCACCTTGAAATCCTTAACTACATCTCAACGATCTTTTTCCCAGATATGGCCCTGTTCAAATGTTCTGGGGGTTGCCAAAATCTTGGCCACCTGTCCAGTGCCAAACAGAAATATGGAAACACAGTTTGGAGGAAATAAAAAAGAGTACTTAGTTTTATTACTTTTGCCAGGCAAAAGGCAAACACAGCAGGTTAGCACCTCAAGAACTCTGCCCCATTCTTTGGGAATAGGGAGAGGTTTTATAACCTCATGTAGCTCTTGCATTCTTTTCTTTTGCAAATTTTGAAAATGGCAACAGCTGGCATCAAGCAGTTCAGCAACCAGGCCTACTATCCCTGAAGTTACTGGCCTAATGATCTTCTTTCTGAAAGGTAAACTGCTACAAAAGGGTTCAAGGGGGAGAAGAATGACAGGTGAAGATGTAATCTATATGGAGTTAGAGTAATTAGCTTTATGAAGGACAAGTCCAGCTATAAGCGTTTGTTAGTAGTAACAGCCAAATAACCACCAAAATTGTTTAATTCTTGTAGACACGTTTGGCTGGTATGTGCCTAAGGCTGTTCATTCCTCTCTGTCTTGCTGCAAGAGGGGGACACATTGCTTGGGACCACCATTCAACCTATTTTTCTGTGCATAAAATCATCCTCATTTTAGGAGACTACCAAGATCTCCAAAAGACTGGCATGGACAACAGCCATGTGGAGGAGCTCTGGAGACAATGAGGACTTTGAAATCACCTGGAATGGATATTGTCATAACTGGACAAAGTATTGGAGCTTCAGCATAAACAATTTCAATAAATATTCAGGGTTAACTTCCTTTAGGATTGCCTGGTTTGGTCTTCTTGCTGCCCAAGGGACCATCAAGAGTCTTCTCCAGCAACATAATTGGAAAGTATCAGTTCATCAGTGCTCAGCCTTCTTTACAGTCCAACTCTCACATTCATACATGACTACTGAAGAAAACATAGCATCGACTATAGGAAACTTTGATGGCAAAGTGATTTCTCTGCTTCTTAATATGCTATCTCCATTTATCATAGCTTTCCTTCCAAACGTCTTTTAACTTCATGGCTGCAGTCACCATCCTCAGTGATTTGGAGCCCAAGAAAATAAAACTTTCCACATTTTCCTCTTCTATTTGCCATGAATTGATGAGACTGGATGCATGATTTTAGATTTTTGAATGCCGAGTTTTAAGTCAGCTTTTTCATTCTTCTCTCTGACCCTCATCAAGAGGCACTTTAGTTCCTCTTCATTTTCTGCCATTAGAGTGGCATTATCTGCACATCTAAGGTTTGCAGATATTTCTTCCAGTAATCCTCATACCAGCTTGTGTTGCATTCAGCCCAGTATTGCGAGATGTACTCTGCATAGGGAGAGGTTTTATAACCTCATGTAGCTCTTGCATTCTTTTCTTTTGCAAATTTTGAAAATGGCAACAGCTGGCATCAAGCAGTTCAGCAACCAGGCCTACTATCCCTGAAGTTACTGGCCTAATGATCTTCTTTCTGAAAGGTAAACTGCTACAAAAGGGTTCAAGGGGGAGAAGAATGACAGGTGAAGATGTAATCTATATGGAGTTAGAGTAATTAGCTTTATGAAGGACAAGTCCAGCTATAAGCGTTTGTTAGTAGTAACAGCCAAATAACCACCAAAATTGTTTAATTCTTGTAGACACGTTTGGCTGGTATGTGCCTAAGGCTGTTCATTCCTCTCTGTCTTGCTGCAAGAGGGGGACACATTGCTTGGGACCACCATTCAACCTATTTTTCTGTGCATAAAATCATCCTCATTTTAGGAGACTACCAAGATCTCCAAAAGACTGGCATGGACAACAGCCATGTGGAGGAGCTCTGGAGACAATGAGGACTTTGAA
Organism: Tragulus kanchil; assembly: GCA_022376925.1. Taxonomy (NCBI): domain Eukaryota; kingdom Metazoa; phylum Chordata; class Mammalia; order Artiodactyla; family Tragulidae; genus Tragulus; species Tragulus kanchil. The sequence continues at coordinate 48,910,875 of JAIOJX010000025.1, forward strand.
ATCACCTGGAATGGATATTGTCATAACTGGACAAAGTATTGGAGCTTCAGCATAAACAATTTCAATAAATATTCAGGGTTAACTTCCTTTAGGATTGCCTGGTTTGGTCTTCTTGCTGCCCAAGGGACCATCAAGAGTCTTCTCCAGCAACATAATTGGAAAGTATCAGTTCATCAGTGCTCAGCCTTCTTTACAGTCCAACTCTCACATTCATACATGACTACTGAAGAAAACATAGCATCGACTATAGGAAACTTTGATGGCAAAGTGATTTCTCTGCTTCTTAATATGCTATCTCCATTTATCATAGCTTTCCTTCCAAACGTCTTTTAACTTCATGGCTGCAGTCACCATCCTCAGTGATTTGGAGCCCAAGAAAATAAAACTTTCCACATTTTCCTCTTCTATTTGCCATGAATTGATGAGACTGGATGCATGATTTTAGATTTTTGAATGCCGAGTTTTAAGTCAGCTTTTTCATTCTTCTCTCTGACCCTCATCAAGAGGCACTTTAGTTCCTCTTCATTTTCTGCCATTAGAGTGGCATTATCTGCACATCTAAGGTTTGCAGATATTTCTTCCAGTAATCCTCATACCAGCTTGTGTTGCATTCAGCCCAGTATTGCGAGATGTACTCTGCATACAAATTAAATAAGCAGGGTGACAGTGTACAGTCTTGAAATATTCCTTTCCCAATTTTGGGTCCGGTCAGTTGCTTCATGTCCAGGTCTAATTGTTGCTTCTAGATCTGCACACAGGTTTCTCAAGAAACAGGTAAGGTGGTCTGGTATTCCCATCTCTTTAAAGATTTCTACAGTTTGTTGTGCTCCACATACTTAATGGCTTTAGCATAGTCAATGAGGGGGAATTAGGTGTTTTTTTGGAACTCCTTTGCTTTCTCCATGATCCAATGAGTGTTGTCAATTTTATCTCTGATTCCCCTGTCTCTTCAAATACTCAGCTTGTACTTCTAGAAGGTCTTGGTTCATGTACTGCTAAAGACTAGCTTGAAGGGTACTGAGCATTACCTTGCTAGCATGTAAAATGAGCACAAATGTACAATAATTTGAACATCCTTTGGTATTGCCTATCTTTGAGATTCGTATGAAAACTGACCATTCCCAGTCCTGTGGTTACTACTGAGTTTACCAAACTTGCTGACATATTGAGTACAGCACTTTAACAGAATCACCTTTTAGGCTTTTAAGTAGCTCAGCTGAAATTTCATCACCTCCACTTGCTTTGTTCATACAAATGCTTCCTAAACGTCAGTTTACTTCACATTCCAAAAGGATGTTAGTACATGACTATCCCCCGACTATAGGAAACTTTGATGGCAAAGTGATTTCTCTGCTTCTTAATATGCTATCTCCATTTATCATAGCTTTCCTTCCAAACGTCTTTTAACTTCATGGCTGCAGTCACCATCCTCAGTGATTTGGAGCCCAAGAAAATAAAACTTTCCACATTTTCCTCTTCTATTTGCCATGAATTGATGAGACTGGATGCATGATTTTAGATTTTTGAATGCCGAGTTTTAAGTCAGCTTTTTCATTCTTCTCTCTGACCCTCATCAAGAGGCACTTTAGTTCCTCTTCATTTTCTGCCATTAGAGTGGCATTATCTGCACATCTAAGGTTTGCAGATATTTCTTCCAGTAATCCTCATACCAGCTTGTGTTGCATTCAGCCCAGTATTGCGAGATGTACTCTGCATACAAATTAAATAAGCAGGGTGACAGTGTACAGTCTTGAAATATTCCTTTCCCAATTTTGGGTCCGGTCAGTTGCTTCATGTCCAGGTCTAATTGTTGCTTCTAGATCTGCACACAGGTTTCTCAAGAAACAGGTAAGGTGGTCTGGTATTCCCATCTCTTTAAAGATTTCTACAGTTTGTTGTGCTCCACATACTTAATGGCTTTAGCATAGTCAATGAGGGGGAATTAGGTGTTTTTCTGGAACTCCTTTGCTTTCTCCATGATCCAATGAGTGTTGTCAATTTTATCTCTGATTCCCCTGTCTCTTCAAATACTCAGCTTGTACTTCTAGAAGGTCTTGGTTCATGTACTGCTAAAGACTAGCTTGAAGGGTACTGAGCATTACCTTGCTAGCATGTAAAATGAGCACAAATGTACAATAATTTGAACATCCTTTGGTATTGCCTATCTTTGAGATTCGTATGAAAACTGACCATTCCCAGTCCTGTGGTTACTACTGAGTTTACCAAACTTGCTGACATATTGAGTACAGCACTTTAACAGAATCACCTTTTAGGCTTTTAAGTAGCTCAGCTGAAATTTCATCACCTCCACTTGCTTTGTTCATACAAATGCTTCCTAAACGTCAGTTTACTTCACATTCCAGGATGTCTAGTTCTAATTGAGTGACTATCAGTTATCCAAGTCATTAAGACCTTTCGTGTATAGCTTTTTGGTGTATTCTTGCCTCCTATTCTTAATCTCTTCTGTGTCTGTTAGGTCCTCACCATTTCTGTCCTTTATCATGCCTATTCTTGGATGAAATATTCCTTGGAGATCTCCAATTTTCTTGAAGAGATCTCCAGTCTTTCCCATTCTATCTTTTTCCTCTATTTCTTTGCATCATTTATTTAAGGAGGATTTCTTATTTCTTATTGCTATTCTTTGCATTCAGTTAGGTATATCTTTTCCTTTCTCCTTTGTCTTTCACATCTCTTCTTTCCTTAGCTATTTGTAAACCCTCCTTGGACGACCAATTTGCTTCTTGTGGTTTTTTTTTTTTTTTTCCCCTTTAGGATGGTTTTGATCACTGCCTCCGGCAGTGCTACAAACCACCTATAGTTCTCCAGGCAATCTGTTAGATCTAATCCCTTTAATCTATTAATCACTTCTATTGTATAATCATAAGGTATCATAAGGTATTTGATTTAGGTCATATCTGAATGGACTTTCTTAAATTAAAGCTTGAATTTCACAATAAGGAGCTCATCTGAGCCAGAGGCAATTGCAAGTCTTGTTTTTAACACTTTAGCCCACAAATAAAACTCATACCATATTTCCTATCATTATGAGACAATAAATGGTCAATGGTCAATAAATGACATCACTCAATAAACACATCTTGAGTGTTTTAATACATCATATGAAATTGTGCTACTAAAAAGCTGATATTCAACACATCTCCTAAAATAAATATTAAAACAACCTAAATTTAATACCAAGACTAAGTTCACTCAAGTTAACATTATACAACTACTTGTAACACATATGTTTCAAAATAACCAAATAACATGAAATTTTAAAGTAGAAAATATTCAGAGACATCTCCAGTTTTATATTATAAAACATTTTTTATTTTTGGTTGCCAGTGCACCCAGGAAGCAGGATAATTGCTAGTATCTTTTCTTCACGTAGGGCTTCCTGGTAGCTAAGATGGTAAAAATCCACTACAAAAATGTTTGAATCCGGAAAATAACCATTTAGATTATACGAGGAAATTGTACAGACCTCGTTTTTGCTTGTTCCAATCTTTCTTTTGAAGAGATCTATCCAAGTCATTAAGACCTTTCGTGTATAGCTTTTTGGTGTATTCTTGCCTCCTATTCTTAATCTCTTCTGTGTCTGTTAGGTCCTCACCATTTCTGTCCTTTATCATGCCTATTCTTGGATGAAATATTCCTTGGAGATCTCCAATTTTCTTGAAGAGATCTCCAGTCTTTCCCATTCTATCTTTTTCCTCTATTTCTTTGCATCATTTATTTAAGGAGGATTTCTTATTTCTTATTGCTATTCTTTGCATTCAGTTAGGTATATCTTTTCCTTTCTCCTTTGTCTTTCACATCTCTTCTTTCCTTAGCTATTTGTAAACCCTCCTTGGACGACCAATTTGCTTCTTGTGGTTTTTTTTTTTTTTTTCCCCTTTAGGATGGTTTTGATCACTGCCTCCGGCAGTGCTACAAACCACCTATAGTTCTCCAGGCAATCTGTTAGATCTAATCCCTTTAATCTATTAATCACTTCTATTGTATAATCATAAGGTATCATAAGGTATTTGATTTAGGTCATATCTGAATGGACTTTCTTAAATTAAAGCTTGAATTTCACAATAAGGAGCTCATCTGAGCCAGAGGCAATTGCAAGTCTTGTTTTTAACACTTTAGCCCACAAATAAAACTCATACCATATTTCCTATCATTATGAGACAATAAATGGTCAATGGTCAATAAATGACATCACTCAATAAACACATCTTGAGTGTTTTAATACATCATATGAAATTGTGCTACTAAAAAGCTGATATTCAACACATCTCCTAAAATAAATATTAAAACAACCTAAATTTAATACCAAGACTAAGTTCACTCAAGTTAACATTATACAACTACTTGTAACACATATGTTTCAAAATAACCAAATAACATGAAATTTTAAAGTAGAAAATATTCAGAGACATCTCCAGTTTTATATTATAAAACATTTTTTATTTTTGGTTGCCAGTGCACCCAGGAAGCAGGATAATTGCTAGTATCTTTTCTTCACGTAGGGCTTCCCTGGTAGCTAAGATGGTAAAAAATCCACCTACAATGTAGGAGATATGGGTTTGATTCCTGGGTCGAGAAGATCCCCTAGAGAATTGAATAGCAACCCACTCCAGTATCTTTGCCTGGAGAGTTCCCTGGTCATGGACAGAGGAACCTGACAGGCTAAAGTCCATGTAGTTGCAAAGAGCTGGACACGACTGAGCAGCTAACACTTTCACTTTCACTTTGCATAGAATGGAGTGAAGTGGGTTTAAATACTTTTTAATAGAGCATTATTGAAAGCAGAGTCAAAAATTAAATCAGGAAAATGTGTCTTTTTATACTAGTTTATTCGTGGGAATGATTTTGAGGAAAGTCAATTTCTCCTGTTTTGTAAAATTCCTTTCCTCTACTGTATCTTAGTCCATGAGTCAGCATTTTAAAAACTTCAGTATTTCCCCACATTTTCCATGAAGTGTAGGTGCACAAACTGTTCCGATCTGAGGTTATGGAGTAGGTTGTGGAAGAGCAACGACACATATGGGAGGATAAAAGTCAAAGGCACTAATAATGATGACAGTTATAAGAGTTAGTGTGGAACTTTTATCAGATTATCAAAACTGTGGAATGGTGGAAAGTCTACATCTGGGAAACCTGATACCTGAGTTGTGCCTCTAGATTTCTTAGAGTCATTTGTGTGAGCATGGACAAGTCATAAGCTTTGGAAATCAGTTTCTTTAACTTAGAAATAAGAATTTGGGCCAGGTTTATTAAATTATTAAAATCTCAGACACATAGATATATCCCTCTAAGGTACAAAACTTTGGACACCTAACTATTATCAGGTACTGCTTTGGCAATAGTGAAATACATAAGTTTCAAAATAACCAAATAACATGAAATTTTAAAGTAGAAAATATTCAGAGACATCTCCAGTTTTATATTATAAAACATTTTTTATTTTTGGTTGCCAGTGCACCCAGGAAGCAGGATAATTGCTAGTATCTTTTCTTCACGTAGGGCTTCCCTGGTAGCTAAGATGGTAAAAAATCCACCTACAATGTAGGAGATATGGGTTTGATTCCTGGGTCGAGAAGATCCCCTAGAGAATTGAATAGCAACCCACTCCAGTATCTTTGCCTGGAGAGTTCCCTGGTCATGGACAGAGGAACCTGACAGGCTAAAGTCCATGTAGTTGCAAAGAGCTGGACACGACTGAGCAGCTAACACTTTCACTTTCACTTTGCATAGAATGGAGTGAAGTGGGTTTAAATACTTTTTAATAGAGCATTATTGAAAGCAGAGTCAAAAATTAAATCAGGAAAATGTGTCTTTTTATACTAGTTTATTCGTGGGAATGATTTTGAGGAAAGTCAATTTCTCCTGTTTTGTAAAATTCCTTTCCTCTACTGTATCTTAGTCTATTAGTCAGAGTTTTAAAAAACTTCAGTATTTCCCCACATTTTCCATGAAGTGTAGGTGCACAAACTGTTCCGATCTGAGGTTATGGAGTAGGTTGTGGAAGAGCAACGACACATATGGGAGGATAAAAGTCAAAGGCACTAATAATGATGACAGTTATAAGAGTTAGTGTGGAACTTTTATCAGATTATCAAAACTGTGGAATGGTGGAAAGTCTACATCTGGGAAACCTGATACCTGAGTTGTGCCTCTAGATTTCTTAGAGTCATTTGTGTGAGCATGGACAAGTCATAAGCTTTGGAAATCAGTTTCTTTAACTTAGAAATAAGAATTTGGGCCAGGTTTATTAAATTATTAAAATCTCAGACACATAGATATATCCCTCTAAGGTACAAAACTTTGGACACCTAACTATTATCAGGTACTGCTTTGGCAATAGTGAAATACATAAGTTTCAATACTATTTAAAACAATAAATAAGCTACTAACATTTTCAAAATGTGGTAAAACACAAATCATTGGAATACTGTCATCCCTGGACAGTTCTTATTTTCTTTCCTTTTTCAATTTTCTATGTCTTTATAGAATTTTATTTATTTATTTATTTTTGACTGTGCTGGGTCTTCATTGTTGCATAGATTTTTTTCTATAATAGTTGTGGCAACCAGGACCTACTCTCTCTAGCTGTGGTGCTCACGTTTCTCATTTCAGGGACTTCTCTTGTTGCACAGCACAGGTTCAAGGGCACACAGGCTTCAGTAGTTGTGTACTTGGCTCAGCAGTTGTGACTCCAGGGTCCTAGAGTACAGGCTAAATAGTTGTGGCACACCAGCTTAGTTTTTCCATGGCACGTGGGAACTTCCTTGATCAGGGATCAATCACATGTCTGCTGCACTGGCAGGTGGATTCTTTACCACTGCGCTACCATGGACGCTCTGGCTTTTATTTTCTTACATTAAGAAAATTTTAATCTTCTCTTGATCTAAAATGCCATATTATTTCTTTTTATTTATGTAACATGAATTTTTTTTGGTTATAATGAAACTCTGGTTCTGAATAAAATATTATTTTTTAACCTAATTAAAATTTCCAGGGAATTGTTCCCAGTAATGTTATAAAATATTCAGTAAATTGCTATTTACTTTGAAGTGTCAACATTCTTCAACTGCTCAATACAGTTTACTGAAGTAGAAGTTTAATTTGAAAATCTATAGGCTTTTAGTGTCTTTAATTCAAATTAATATTCCCTCATATTCCCAGGTAACATAGTGGTAAAGAATCTGCCCGCCAAGGCAGGGGATGCAAGAGATGTGAGTTTGATCCTGTCGGGAAGATTCTCCTGGAGGAGAAGGAAATGGAAGCCCACTCTGGTATTCACACTGGGAAAATCTCATGGATAGAGGAACCTGGTGGACTACAGTCCATGGGGTTGCAAAGAGTCAGATATGACTTAGCACACACATACTTTAACAAAAACTTAATAAAAGTTAATGTTATTATCTGATAATTTTTAAAGAAATACAGGGAAATTGAACATCTTATATAGAGAAAGATCTTCAGGAGAATATGCCTAGGGTTATTCCTCCTCTTTGGATTTCAGATAGTAAATAGCACTGTATTTTCACCAGGCTTCCAGAACTCAGCTTTATTTCTGCTATTGTCTTATTTCATGAAATAAGACAATTATTTCATTCAATTACAACATTAAATAAGTTCAGCTTGCTATAAACAAGAAATAATATATTATTTATTAAGGTAAGTTGAAAATCCAATTTGAGGGAAATGACTTGTTAGGTCTTTTTTCACCACCTGCAATGACTAGCTGTGGTGCTCACGTTTCTCATTTCAGGGACTTCTCTTGTTGCACAGCACAGGTTCAAGGGCACACAGGCTTCAGTAGTTGTGTACTTGGCTCAGCAGTTGTGACTCCAGGGTCCTAGAGTACAGGCTAAATAGTTGTGGCACACCAGCTTAGTTTTTCCATGGCACGTGGGAACTTCCTTGATCAGGGATCAATCACATGTCTGCTGCACTGGCAGGTGGATTCTTTACCACTGCGCTACCATGGACGCTCTGGCTTTTATTTTCTTACATTAAGAAAATTTTAATCTTCTCTTGATCTAAAATGCCATATTATTTCTTTTTATTTATGTAACATGAATTTTTTTTGGTTATAATGAAACTCTGGTTCTGAATAAAATATTATTTTTTAACCTAATTAAAATTTCCAGGGAATTGTTCCCAGTAATGTTATAAAATATTCAGTAAATTGCTATTTACTTTGAAGTGTCAACATTCTTCAACTGCTCAATACAGTTTACTGAAGTAGAAGTTTAATTTGAAAATCTATAGGCTTTTAGTGTCTTTAATTCAAATTAATATTCCCTCATATTCCCAGGTAACATAGTGGTAAAGAATCTGCCCGCCAAGGCAGGGGATGCAAGAGATGTGAGTTTGATCCTGTCGGGAAGATTCTCCTGGAGGAGAAGGAAATGGAAGCCCACTCTGGTATTCACACTGGGAAAATCTCATGGATAGAGGAACCTGGTGGACTACAGTCCATGGGGTTGCAAAGAGTCAGATATGACTTAGCACACACATACTTTAACAAAAACTTAATAAAAGTTAATGTTATTATCTGATAATTTTTAAAGAAATACAGGGAAATTGAACATCTTATATAGAGAAAGATCTTCAGGAGAATATGCCTAGGGTTATTCCTCCTCTTTGGATTTCAGATAGTAAATAGCACTGTATTTTCACCAGGCTTCCAGAACTCAGCTTTATTTCTGCTATTGTCTTATTTCATGAAATAAGACAATTATTTCATTCAATTACAACATTAAATAAGTTCAGCTTGCTATAAACAAGAAATAATATATTATTTATTAAGGTAAGTTGAAAATCCAATTTGAGGGAAATGACTTGTTAGGTCTTTGCAAACACCTCAAATTCCTATTTCATCCACCTCACAAGCAATACTAAGGAATTACTATTAAGGTTGCTTTTTTGGTCCCAAGTGCAGGTCACCTTTATATTTTCTTTTGAGTGCTACAGCCTAGACTGGCCAGAAAAGCAGAGATTTATTCTTGCACGTCAATCATGTGCAATGTTAACTTAGCATTATCAGCTCCATCCATGTTAACCTTCTCACAAACATGAAGTGGAAAAGCAAACAGCTCAACATGAGAAGTAAATGAAAACAATGAACAGTTATTAAGCCTTTCCTTTATGCTTTATGTTAATTAACTTCAATTCTCACAACTAAGAGGTAATAATAGTTAATTCACTAAGTATGATAAATTAGAAGAAAATGGTAAGGATGTGCAAGTAAATATTTAATGTGGAATCTACGACACAAACAGTGCAGATATCACATTCATAAAAATAGAGGTACTTATGTGTACTTTAAATTTCCTGGGATTTGCAAATATATCTTAAATATCTGTAAATACCTAGTTCAATACAATAAATACTTACTCTATTGTATCTGAGGCTGGGAGGGACATATGCATGAATAAGACAGGCCCCAAACCTGACACTAATAATACATGTTGCTAGCGATTATTTCAATTTCATGACATCTTCTCCTAGTTCCAGTAGTATAATGAGGTTTCTAGTTTTATTTATAAATGTTCTTTTTTAATCTGTAGTACTGATATGATCTTACAGAGATCCATGACATTTTTCTTATCTTGCACATCCATTGCAGTCCTCAGAGTGTGAAACCTCCTGAGGAACTGGCTCAAAGTCTAACTTCCATAACCCACTGGGTATTCTTACATTCAAGTGCCAAACCTGGGCATTTCACTAACTCCTTAAATATTATGAATTCTTTTTGATTCTTTGATTTCTCTGAGTCTCAGTATTTTTATCTGCAAAACAAAGGTAATAACATGTACTCTGAATAGTTGTAAAGACAAAGGTAATACCTGTAAAGACCTGGTAGAGAGGATACAACAGGTGCTTAATAAATAGTAACTTTATTCTCTTCTTCCATTGCATTGCATTACTGGATGAAGTAGCATTTCAACTTTGAGCATACACTTGGTCTTTGATAGTCTAATTAATGCAGAAATGCAGAGATCAAATAAATAGATTCTTTGGACATTTTACACAAATCATCTTTACATATAGTTGTCTTCTAAATATAAGTTGTATGACTGGATTAGCTAGGACAAAAATTGCCTGAATCATTACAGCTTCAGTCTAAAAAATAATAGTAATAATGACCTTGGATTCTTATGGAATTTCCATAACTCATGTATATCACTACTATAAAATGGACATCTTTTGATATCGATGAAATAATAAAGTGAGATATAATTTACATTTCAGAGGTCTGTTCATTATAAAGTGCCTATGATTGCCACTTAAGCAGAACAGATAAAGTGTATTCATATTAAAATATAAGGCAACATTCTTAAATAAATGCCTCAATACTGGATGATTCTACTGAACTGCAGCCTCAACTGACCAAAATACTAACTTACACAGTGCAAACGCAACTACTCTGAACTCAATATTAGTTTTAGAAGAAATAATATATGCATACTCTCCAGTGACTATTCATTTTAAAACCTGAATCTAGATGTGCAATCATTCTGAAATTGTTAATTATTTCTATGATTTTCTTTTAATATTGGGGAATAAACATACTTAAATAACACGCACAAGTTAGTGCAAGTGATCATGGATCACCAAACTATAAGAATTATGAGGACAAGATAAAAGGTTATGTATTTCAATAGTAAAAGCAATTTGATTATTAGCTCTTTCTTTGATGCAATTCACCAAATGGCACAGTGGTAAAGTATCTGCCTGCCAGTGCAGGAGACACAAGAGACATGGGTTCAATCCCTGGGTCAGAAAGATTCCCTGGAGTAGGAAATGCTTACCCACTCTAGTATTCTTGCCTGGAAAATCCCATGGACAAAGGAACCTGACGGGCTGCAGTCCATTGGGTTGCAAAGAGTCAATCAGATGTGACTGAGCGCGCACACACACACACACGCACACACACACACACACACACACACACAAATCTACAGATTAAAATGCTTGCCCTGATTTCACTGATTAAACTCCAAAGCATCTTTTTCATTGTCAGCAGAAATGATTAGCACTTAATTAAAATAGACTCTTCTAAGTATAAATAATTGAATGAATAGCTTGTTTGGATAAAATTGTTGAATTGATAAATAACTAAATAAGGCAAGAATAAGAATTCTTAAAAAATTTTTGAGAACACAGTTCTGCTTGGAGGACTCCATGGAGGAAGTGCCTCATTTTCAAGAAAGAGATGACGTTTCTTTTGTTTTTGTTCAATTCTTTCCTTCCTTTCTTTGTTTTCCTAAAGAGAAAACAGAAAAGTATAAATTTATATACAAATGTGGTCATTATTTTCAAACAAAGTTGCTTGCTGAAGAATAATCATTACCAGGTACTGAAATGCCATTTTCTAGTTCTATTGTGTTCATTCGCTAAGTCATGTGTGACTTTTTTGACCCCATGAAATGCAGCACGTCAGGCTTCCCTGTCCTTCACTATCTCCCAGAGTTTGCTCAAACTCATGTCCATTGAGTCAGTGAGACTATCTAACCATCTCGTCCTCTGCTACCTGCTTCTTCTCTGGATGTCAATCTTTCCCAGCATCAGGGTCTTTTCCAATGAGTTAGCTCTTTGCATCAGGTAGCCAAAGTATTGGGCCTTCAGCTTCAGTATCATTCCTTCCAATGAATATTCAGGGTTGATTTCCTTTAGGATTGACTGGTTTGATCTCCTTGTAGTCCAAGGAAGTCTCAAGAGTCTTCTCCAGAATCACAGTTTGAAAGCCTTCAGTTTTAGCCGGGACAATAAATTAGATTATTAAAGCAATTTGATTATTAGCTCTTTCTTTGATGCAATTCACCAAATGGCACAGTGGTAAAGTATCTGCCTGCCAGTGCAGGAGACACAAGAGACATGGGTTCAATCCCTGGGTCAGAAAGATTCCCTGGAGTAGGAAATGCTTACCCACTCTAGTATTCTTGCCTGGAAAATCCCATGGACAAAGGAACCTGACGGGCTGCAGTCCATTGGGTTGCAAAGAGTCAATCAGATGTGACTGAGCGCGCACACACACACCACACACACACACACACACACACACAAATCTACAGATTAAAATGCTTGCCCTGATTTCACTGATTAAACTCCAAAGCATCTTTTTCATTGTCAGCAGAAATGATTAGCACTTAATTAAAATAGACTCTTCTAAGTATAAATAATTGAATGAATAGCTTGTTTGGATAAAATTGTTGAATTGATAAATAACTAAATAAGGCAAGAATAAGAATTCTTAAAAAATTTTTGAGAACACAGTTCTGCTTGGAGGACTCCATGGAGGAAGTGCCTCATTTTCAAGAAAGAGATGACGTTTCTTTTGTTTTTGTTCAATTCTTTCCTTCCTTTCTTTGTTTTCCTAAAGAGAAAACAGAAAAGTATAAATTTATATACAAATGTGGTCATTATTTTCAAACAAAGTTGCTTGCTGAAGAATAATCATTACCAGGTACTGAAATGCCATTTTCTAGTTCTATTGTGTTCATTCGCTAAGTCATGTGTGACTTTTTTGACCCCATGAAATGCAGCACGTCAGGCTTCCCTGTCCTTCACTATCTCCCAGAGTTTGCTCAAACTCATGTCCATTGAGTCAGTGAGACTATCTAACCATCTCGTCCTCTGCTACCTGCTTCTTCTCTGGATGTCAATCTTTCCCAGCATCAGGGTCTTTTCCAATGAGTTAGCTCTTTGCATCAGGTAGCCAAAGTATTGGGCCTTCAGCTTCAGTATCATTCCTTCCAATGAATATTCAGGGTTGATTTCCTTTAGGATTGACTGGTTTGATCTCCTTGTAGTCCAAGGAAGTCTCAAGAGTCTTCTCCAGAATCACAGTTTGAAAGCATCAATTCTAAATCAATGCTAAAAAGTACCATTTTATATATCTTTTGTATCTGTCTTATTTATCATCATATTTCTAAGATACATGTATATAGAACTATAGCTCTAGGTCACTGATGTACAGAATTCTAGTATATCAACATATCAGAATTCACTAATCTATTTTGGTGTTGAAGACATAATGTTCTAATGTGTTTTTTTGTTTTTTTTTTTCTTCCCTACATAAATACAATGCTTTTGTAAATATCCTGTCTGATTCCTTGTGCTTATAAGCCAAGAATCTCCATATGCATGCTTAGGATGTATGCCAGTAAAACTGTCAGTTTGTAGGGTATGAATATGTTTGAGTTTGCTGAACAACAGCAATCTATTTTCCAAAGTTGTAGGAAACTAACATTCAACAACCTATATTGACTTTTTATTTTGCATTATTAACATTATGTATTTTATTGTTTGGAATTTTATTGTTATTGCTGTTTAGTTACTAAGTCATGTCCGACTGAGACTTCATGGACTATAGCCGGCCAGGTTCCTCTGCCCATAGAATTTCCCAGGCAAAAATAATGGAGTGCCTTGCCATTTCCTTTTCTAGGATTGGCCCAACCCAGGGGTTGAACCCACATCTCCTGAATTGCAAGCAGAGTATTTACCACTGAGCCACTAAGGAAAGCATCTTAATGCTTAAATTTTTTGAAGTCTGTAACACTATAACAGCAATTGTTTGAAGTGACTTCATTGTCCAAATGTCACAAATAATCCCAACTGTTATTGCCTAGCATTCATTAATTTTTCTTAAATTTTTGAAGTTCTGGGTTTTTGACACTATAACAGCAATTGTTTGAAGTGACTTCAACCATAATGCCCTGTCCTTCACTATCTCCCAGAGTTTGCTCAAACTCATGTCCATTGAGTCAGTGAGACTATCTAACCATCTCGTCCTCTGCTACCTGCTTCTTCTCTGGATGTCAATCTTTCCCAGCATCAGGGTCTTTTCCAATGAGTTAGCTCTTTGCATCAGGTAGCCAAAGTATTGGGCCTTCAGCTTCAGTATCATTCCTTCCAATGAATATTCAGGGTTGATTTCCTTTAGGATTGACTGGTTTGATCTCCTTGTAGTCCAAGGAAGTCTCAAGAGTCTTCTCCAGAATCACAGTTTGAAAGCATCAATTCTAAATCAATGCTAAAAAGTACCATTTTATATATCTTTTGTATCTGTCTTATTTATCATCATATTTCTAAGATACATGTATATAGAACTATAGCTCTAGGTCACTGATGTACAGAATTCTAGTATATCAACATATCAGAATTCACTAATCTATTTTGGTGTTGAAGACATAATGTTCTAATGTGTTTTTTTGTTTTTTTTTTTCTTCCCTACATAAATACAATGCTTTTGTAAATATCCTGTCTGATTCCTTGTGCTTATAAGCCAAGAATCTCCATATGCATGCTTAGGATGTATGCCAGTAAAACTGTCAGTTTGTAGGGTATGAATATGTTTGAGTTTGCTGAACAACAGCAATCTATTTTCCAAAGTTGTAGGAAACTAACATTCAACAACCTATATTGACTTTTTATTTTGCATTATTAACATTATGTATTTTATTGTTTGGAATTTTATTGTTATTGCTGTTTAGTTACTAAGTCATGTCCGACTGAGACTTCATGGACTATAGCCGGCCAGGTTCCTCTGCCCATAGAATTTCCCAGGCAAAAATAATGGAGTGCCTTGCCATTTCCTTTTCTAGGATTGGCCCAACCCAGGGGTTGAACCCACATCTCCTGAATTGCAAGCAGAGTATTTACCACTGAGCCACTAAGGAAAGCATCTTAATGCTTAAATTTTTTGAAGTCTGTAACACTATAACAGCAATTGTTTGAAGTGACTTCATTGTCCAAATGTCACAAATAATCCCAACTGTTATTGCCTAGCATTCATTAATTTGTGTTACTGTATTATATAAGACATCCTTACAGGTAGCAGGTTCTGAGGTATCCATGGGTCTATTATTCTACTGGTACTATACTATAATTTATGGTCATTCATTCTGGTAAGCACTGAGACCTTATTCAGGGTCAAGCAGTACACAAGAAGCCATGCAAGAAGTGATTTCTAAAATCCAAACACATGAATCACTGTTTCTGATTCTTAGGAAATTTTCAAAATAGATGGTTAATAAATAAGTACATAAACAACAGGTGATCCCAAATTCTGTGAAATTTTATGAAGCATATACACAAGCTGTTGTGATTGATTAAAATAATAAAAGGAAGTCTGTACTTTTCTTACTTTGTAAAGAAAAGTGGATTCAGGAAGTCATTTTAAGTGAGACGTGATGGGTTAAAAGAGCCACTGGTGACATGCACTGAGGGGAGGGCACCCCATGCAGAGTCAGAAATGCATTTGAGTCAGTTCTAATGAGGTGGATGAATCTAGAACCTATTATAAAGAGTGAAGTAAGTCAGAAAGAGAAAGATAAATATTGGATGCTGACTCATATATACAGAATCTAGGAAGATGGTACTGATAAATGCATACACAGAGCAGCAATGGAGAATCAGACATAGAAAACAGACTTATGGACATTTGGGGGAGGGAGGGGAATATGCTGTAAGACCAAGGGAACTTAAATGGATTCTATAACAATCTAGAGGGGTGGGATGGGGAGGGCAATGGGAGGGCAGTTAAAGAGGGAGGGGACATATGTATACTTATGGCAGAGTCAGGTTGATGTGGGGCAGTAAATAACAAAACTTTGTAAAAACAAAAAACAAACAAACAAAAAACCCAAGAAACTGACTAAGGCAACCTCTTTATCCATTCCATTTAACATGAAGAGAGAGGAACTCGAAACAACTTTGAGTTTACTAGCAGACACTAAAAAGTCAGGGCAGGAAATAGGCAATTAATTATCAACCTTAATATCAATTAAGATGAATTTGTTATCTTGAGTAATAATTTAAAGAGGCTTGTTAAAAAGTCCTTCTGATGGAGTCTGAATCTTTTGCTTACTTTATTATTAAAGGTAACTGAGAATTAATATGAGAAGCAACATGAAAAAGTATCTTACATGATTTTTGACTATAATTTTCACCTAAAACAGTGACACATCAAATGCTCACTTCCCAACCTAGGTTGTACAACAAAATTTTGATATGTTACTTCATATGAAAATTGAAGTAATTAGTTCTTCTGTTTTCTGTATAGGAGGATTTTTCCATTCTCTTTGCAAATAAATTTCAGTAAGAAATTGGTAGTAAGATGGGGGCTAGATCAATAACATGTTGTACATGGATTTTTTTTCCCTTAGGTAGTTCTACATTGTAGGGGTATACTATACACTAAACTAAATTATTTTGGCTTATGTCGCTCTTTTAATTTTTTTTAATTTTTTTGCCTTTAAGTCATCATTAACTTTTCATCGGTCTTTATTCTTTGGCACGTGTGGGCCTTCCATCACAGTGGCCTCTCTCGTTGCAGAGCACTGGCTCCGGGTGCATGTGCTCCAGAGCTCTGGCTCGGTAATTGGACACATCCGTCCAGCCACTCCTTGGCATGTGGGATCTTGCCAGGCCAGGGATCGAACTAGTGCCCCTTGCATTGTAAGGCAGACTCTTTACCCACTGGACCACCAGGTAAGCCCTGCCTTATGTCTTTGATACGTTTTTGTTCCCCACAGGATTGATTAGAAAGAGAAAGTGACTAAACACTATAATGACACATAATGCACCTAACTATGACTTAGTCATCTGGGAAATTCTATCCAAGGATTGAGACAATGTTGTTGACTAAAAAGATGAACAACTTGAGAGTGGCAGTTGAGTTTCACTTGGAATGAAATGAGGACTGTTGCCATGGAGGAAGTATCTCACATAGCTCTGAGAGACAGCTTCCCTGGGCTGCAGTCCTCATTTCCCTCCAAATAAAACTGAATACCTCCTCATATCTAGAAAAGCACTAAACCCCTTCACGGTGACATCAGATCCTCATGACTAACTGAAAACCCTTTGAAAAATGACTGTTTAATGATATTTAGTCCCCTCTTCATGAAAACCTTATCTATTGACCTTTCCCCCACTACCTCTTTGGAGCAGTCTCTCGGAGCTGAGATTCTGCCCCCCAGGCTGCAGTCCTCATTTCACTCCAAATAAAACTTAAATCGTAAATCTCAAGGTGCTCATCTTTATTAGTCAACAGTTATGGCCACCAGGAAGGGACCTAGATTGGACTTCCCTCCACAAATCCATAAGTTTCCAGCAGCCGCCCTTTTGCACCTATCTGCCTCCTGGGGATAGTGCAGACAAATTTGGGTTTCTCCTGGTTCTCAAATCTCCCATATTGGTTGAGATTATGAGTTTTATTTGGCATCGAGCAGGTTACCTGCCCCCTTCCCAGTAGGAAAGATCCTGGGCGGGGTGGGGTGGAGTGGGTGAAACATCCAGGGCATACCCACTCATGGTCTGAGTGGGGCTCAGTTGAAAGATACTGAGGAATTCCCACCCAGGATGGGTTGGGGAGGTGACTGAAAGATGTCAGGGGAATTACCCACCCAGCTGGGGAGGGGGCTCAATTGGAAAAATCAAGGAATACCTGGGGCTTGGCTGAAAGATGCTGAGATGGCTCTATTGTAGGGGCCTGAGTCATCTTGGCTTGAACAGTTCGGTAAGACGCTGACCTGACACTTTTCCTCAATTCAGCTATTCTTATAGAATTTGTGGGGATAAAAGTGTGGGAAATAAATGAGGGCTTTGCTTCAAAGAGAAGGGACAAAATTCCTCCTGGCCCGTTACGGTTTTCTCAGATAACTGAAATTTATGGGAGTGGTTGAGGCCTATTCCTCACATGTTCAGTGGTCCCATAGGGAAACCCACTCATTAATTAAAATACTTGCTTGTCTGGGAGTTGCACAGAAGCAGCCACAATGGGCTTAGACTGCCAGAGGCAAAATCTGAGCCACTTAAGAGAGCTGAAATGACTCTGGGGTGACTGCTGGAGGAGTTAAGCTCACAAGTAGCACACGGCTCACTACACGACTTCACTAGTAATTTCATCCCTGACAAATTCAGTTTAAAATGAGAAACAGAATCTCTCAAAAAACAGGAACAAGGGGCATCAGAAAGCCAACCTCCAACTAACACCCCAGCCAGATTCATGTAAAATACATACAGAGCTCATACTTGAAAGTACTTAGTTACTTGGGGAAATTAAACTAAAAGAGATTCAACATAACATGGCCAAATTTGGGCTCTTGATATTCCAAAACTGATATTTTTGTACACACAACTAGAAAAGGCTGGCTGTGCTTACTTTGTTATCTTGAAGCTTCTAAAAGTAGAAATAATAAGAGTAACTTTTTTACAGTAAACCAACAAGAAATTACTTGAGACTATATCAGAACTAAAAAGGTTGTTAGCACCGACTCTGCCAGGTCTCAAGTCTAGTGGAAATAGGAACTCAACATCCGGCATTTATGTCATTTGGGTTTTAATTTATGGGCATCAGTTTGCCATCTCTTTGGGGGAACTCTTGCCACTTGGCTTTTGATTTCTGGACATCTCTTTGCCTTCTGTTTTATTTGGAGTGTGACTCCCAGATGGTGAGGTTCTAGTTTAGTTTAGGTTTGGTCTTGGCTTGGTTTGAGCATGCAGATATCTGGTACAAAAACTGCTCGAGCTAACACGGGAAGTGCCTCCTCTTAGGTTCCAAACTTGCGAACCTTTTGGAAAAATTTTAAATGACTGGTCAACCAATAGCTATGATATACAGACAAAAAGAAAAGATAGCTGTGGGAGTGGTTTTGACGAATTTGTGGGGATAAAAGTGTGGGAAATAAATGAGGGCTTTGCTTCAAAGAGAAGGGACAAAATTCCTCCTGGCCCGTTACGGTTTTCTCAGATAACTGAAATTTATGGGAGTGGTTGAGGCCTATTCCTCACATGTTCAGTGGTCCCATAGGGAAACCCACTCATTAATTAAAATACTTGCTTGTCTGGGAGTTGCACAGAAGCAGCCACAATGGGCTTAGACTGCCAGAGGCAAAATCTGAGCCACTTAAGAGAGCTGAAATGACTCTGGGGTGACTGCTGGAGGAGTTAAGCTCACAAGTAGCACACGGCTCACTACACGACTTCACTAGTAATTTCATCCCTGACAAATTCAGTTTAAAATGAGAAACAGAATCTCTCAAAAAACAGGAACAAGGGGCATCAGAAAGCCAACCTCCAACTAACACCCCAGCCAGATTCATGTAAAATACATACAGAGCTCATACTTGAAAGTACTTAGTTACTTGGGGAAATTAAACTAAAAGAGATTCAACATAACATGGCCAAATTTGGGCTCTTGATATTCCAAAACTGATATTTTTGTACACACAACTAGAAAAGGCTGGCTGTGCTTACTTTGTTATCTTGAAGCTTCTAAAAGTAGAAATAATAAGAGTAACTTTTTTACAGTAAACCAACAAGAAATTACTTGAGACTATATCAGAACTAAAAAGGTTGTTAGCACCGACTCTGCCAGGTCTCAAGTCTAGTGGAAATAGGAACTCAACATCCGGCATTTATGTCATTTGGGTTTTAATTTATGGGCATCAGTTTGCCATCTCTTTGGGGGAACTCTTGCCACTTGGCTTTTGATTTCTGGACATCTCTTTGCCTTCTGTTTTATTTGGAGTGTGACTCCCAGATGGTGAGGTTCTAGTTTAGTTTAGGTTTGGTCTTGGCTTGGTTTGAGCATGCAGATATCTGGTACAAAAACTGCTCGAGCTAACACGGGAAGTGCCTCCTCTTAGGTTCCAAACTTGGGAACCTTTTGGAAAAATTTTTAAATGACTGGTCAACCAATAGCTATGATATACAGACAAAAAAGAAAAAGACCTACAATATTAGATCTTTATTAATACAGGATAGGAAAATGGACTGAAATTCCCTTATGTTCAAGAGCTTCTCTTATGATCAACAGTCTAGGATGATCAAATTAAAGCCTCCCAGTTTTCCAGAGGGTTAAGCCCTGCAGGGACCAATCTGCCCTTGTTATTAGGGCCAATCTGAGCAATATTTGGTGTAGATTTCGATTATAAAACTATGACCATGGAAAAATACAACTATCTCTTTAAGAATTCTTGCTCTGAGGAAGTAAATTCTCCTATGCCTTGACACCAGAGCTCTCTGGCTCACTAATCTAGACCATTTATGATTCCTGAAACCAAAAAAAAAAGAAAAAGAGGAGGGTGAAGTCTTTTTAAAATATTCTTTTTCCAATTATTATTTACAACTAGTTTTATATTATGATATCTGATTCATAACTAAGTTTAGAAAACAAAGCTATAGGATCTCTTGTTGTGACTATTTGGTTATGCATATGTCTCAGTGTGTGTCTTTGTTCTTTGGATAATGTTGCTGATTGATGAGATTAGTTAGAAAATGAGCTCTAAGTTAACTGGCTTAAGGAAAAGTAAGCACTTAAAAATCAAACAATACTAAATATAAGAGAAATAAAATCCAAGTGAATTTCAGGTTCATGTGAAATAGAAAATATTCAATATTGAATACCTGGTATCAATGTTTCCTTGTTGATCTAATACAGACATTGTGCTTAGGTTTAATATGTTAAATATTATCATATCCATTACAAATCTGTCAGAAAGGGAAGTGACTTGAATGAAGAAACTTTGCCTCTGGGAAGTCGTGCCACTTGGCTTTTGATTTCTGGACATCTCTTTGCCTTCTGTTTTATTTGGAGTGTGACTCCCAGATGGTGAGGTTCTAGTTTAGTTTAGGTTTGGTCTTGGCTTGGTTTGAGCATGCAGATATCTGGTACAAAAACTGCTCGAGCTAACACGGGAAGTGCCTCCTCTTAGGTTCCAAACTTGGGAACCTTTTGGAAAAATTTTTAAATGACTGGTCAACCAATAGCTATGATATACAGACAAAAAAGAAAAAGACCTACAATATTAGATCTTTATTAATACAGGATAGGAAAATGGACTGAAATTCCCTTATGTTCAAGAGCTTCTCTTATGATCAACAGTCTAGGATGATCAAATTAAAGCCTCCCAGTTTTCCAGAGGGTTAAGCCCTGCAGGGACCAATCTGCCCTTGTTATTAGGGCCAATCTGAGCAATATTTGGTGTAGATTTCGATTATAAAACTATGACCATGGAAAAATACAACTATCTCTTTAAGAATTCTTGCTCTGAGGAAGTAAATTCTCCTATGCCTTGACACCAGAGCTCTCTGGCTCACTAATCTAGACCATTTATGATTCCTGAAACCAAAAAAAAAAGAAAAAGAGGAGGGTGAAGTCTTTTTAAAATATTCTTTTTCCAATTATTATTTACAACTAGTTTTATATTATGATATCTGATTCATAACTAAGTTTAGAAAACAAAGCTATAGGATCTCTTGTTGTGACTATTTGGTTATGCATATGTCTCAGTGTGTGTCTTTGTTCTTTGGATAATGTTGCTGATTGATGAGATTAGTTAGAAAATGAGCTCTAAGTTAACTGGCTTAAGGAAAAGTAAGCACTTAAAAATCAAACAATACTAAATATAAGAGAAATAAAATCCAAGTGAATTTCAGGTTCATGTGAAATAGAAAATATTCAATATTGAATACCTGGTATCAATGTTTCCTTGTTGATCTAATACAGACATTGTGCTTAGGTTTAATATGTTAAATATTATCATATCCATTACAAATCTGTCAGAAAGGGAAGTGACTTGAATGAAGAAACTTATAAAAATATAAATGAGACACGAGTTTCTAGATAAACTCTATTAAGAATAATCATTCTTTAGGAATGTCTATGTAAAACAGTTTCTCAAGACTGGGGTAACTTGAATCTGTAAATGCTGTGCTAAACTAAGTGATGGAAGTCTATTGAACAGCTAGGTTATTTCCAAATAAAATAAGGTTTTGAAACACTTATTACTTAAGATTAATTTCCTCTTACAGAGAAACTAAGGAGATCTGGGACGATTAATGAATAATGCTTGGTGCCATCCTGAGATATTCTCTATAAGACAGCAAACGGTTTTAGAAATTATCACAGTATTTCTGCTCACCAATTTATAAAATGCTAATATAAAGGTCAGTTCTTGGTTGCTTAAGGAAAGCAGGATGTGTGTTTTCAGTAAAGAAGGTATGAGGAATGTAACTTCATTTTATGAAGGGAAAAGAAAGTAGGTCTGACTTATAGGTGGCTCCTTCAGGATGGCAGAATAAAGTAATGGGTACACAAAGTGTTAAGGTTTGTGGAAAGTGGATCCTGTGAAAAGAGTTTTGTGTGTGGTGAGGACTGACTATGTTTAAAGTAAGTTTAATTAAGTTTACCTTTAAATGAATTTAAAAGTAATTTGATGCAAAAACTTGAATTTGGCTTTTCTCTCTGTTAAAGGAACACACTTTCTTCAGATGTTGAACTGCCTTTAACAATAGATTTAAGTTTATTTACCTCTTAAATGATCTATTCTGTATTTTCCTCAGAAATCCTTTATTGTTACTTTGACTTGTGAATAGCTACTGTTTCACATGACCTATAATCTTATCTGATTGAATGTTCTAAATCTTTCTGGTGTTTGTTGACAAAACTTCCTAAATTATTTTAATGAAGCATTTTCAACTTCTAGCTATCTTTTGGATGTTTCAGAGAGCCCCTGATATATCCCAAAGAGAAAGATTACACTAATTAGGTTGATTTTGTATGTTGAATTGCATGGGAAGTATTGTCAAGTGAAATAGAAAATATTCAATATTGAATACCTGGTATCAATGTTTCCTTGTTGATCTAATACAGACATTGTGCTTAGGTTTAATATGTTAAATATTATCATATCCATTACAAATCTGTCAGAAAGGGAAGTGACTTGAATGAAGAAACTTATAAAAATATAAATGAGACACGAGTTTCTAGATAAACTCTATTAAGAATAATCATTCTTTAGGAATGTCTATGTAAAACAGTTTCTCAAGACTGGGGTAACTTGAATCTGTAAATGCTGTGCTAAACTAAGTGATGGAAGTCTATTGAACAGCTAGGTTATTTCCAAATAAAATAAGGTTTTGAAACACTTATTACTTAAGATTAATTTCCTCTTACAGAGAAACTAAGGAGATCTGGGACGATTAATGAATAATGCTTGGTGCCATCCTGAGATATTCTCTATAAGACAGCAAACGGTTTTAGAAATTATCACAGTATTTCTGCTCACCAATTTATAAAATGCTAATATAAAGGTCAGTTCTTGGTTGCTTAAGGAAAGCAGGATGTGTGTTTTCAGTAAAGAAGGTATGAGGAATGTAACTTCATTTTATGAAGGGAAAAGAAAGTAGGTCTGACTTATAGGTGGCTCCTTCAGGATGGCAGAATAAAGTAATGGGTACACAAAGTGTTAAGGTTTGTGGAAAGTGGATCCTGTGAAAAGAGTTTTGTGTGTGGTGAGGACTGACTATGTTTAAAGTAAGTTTAATTAAGTTTACCTTTAAATGAATTTAAAAGTAATTTGATGCAAAAACTTGAATTTGGCTTTTCTCTCTGTTAAAGGAACACACTTTCTTCAGATGTTGAACTGCCTTTAACAATAGATTTAAGTTTATTTACCTCTTAAATGATCTATTCTGTATTTTCCTCAGAAATCCTTTATTGTTACTTTGACTTGTGAATAGCTACTGTTTCACATGACCTATAATCTTATCTGATTGAATGTTCTAAATCTTTCTGGTGTTTGTTGACAAAACTTCCTAAATTATTTTAATGAAGCATTTTCAACTTCTAGCTATCTTTTGGATGTTTCAGAGAGCCCCTGATATATCCCAAAGAGAAAGATTACACTAATTAGGTTGATTTTGTATGTTGAATTGCATGGGAAGTATTGTCAAGTGAACAGTAAGTCTCTAGCTATATTGTATGGTAAATGTTACTAATATAGACAATAATACAATTAATAATTTCCTAGAAATTATATGGAGTTCCTAAAATTCTGATAAGTTTGGGTAGTCAAAATATTGTCATAGTGATAGGGACAGAGTAGACTAGGTAGGTGGTTGTAGAGTCCTAGTAGGGGACGGTAGGCAGAAGGGTGAAACCTAAGAAAGGTTGGGAGGCCAGTGAGTTGATGATAACTCAGGAGAGATGCTTCTTGTTCAGTAAAGCAGGCTCGACTGGGTATAAACAGCTGATGAAGGAGGAGCTGGGGAAGAAGGAACTAATGATGTATGCCTTGCATCTGTGTCTACTTGAGGGGGGCAGTCTTCTACCATGTTATATATATTGCTGCCCATTCAATTGAAGGGGGAAAGCAGAGCAGAGCTTTCCTGTCTGCCTGCTTGCACCGTTTACCGGTACCTTATCCTAATATATCCTTTTCTTGTCTATCACTCTGCTTCTCGCTGAATACGTTCTGCGTTGAGGCATGAAGAACCTGAGCCTTAGGGGTCCAGACATTGAGTGAGTGCTGGATTAAATTTTGGCCATGTGGGTTCGAGTCCCAGACAGGGTTTTGGCTGGAATTCAAGCTTCAGCCACATGGGTTCAAGTCCCAAGCAGGGTTCGATCAGGTCTGGGCCCTGGGTTTAAGTATCAAATCAAGGTAAAATCCTTTCAATAGCACTAAACAAGTTTCACAAAATACCCCCTCTTCAAGAAGATCTACACAAAAGACTTTTGGATAAATACCAGTTTCTGAACTAGGTGAGAAATTAAAGGTTTCTAATGGAAAACCTGATGACTTTATGAAGGTTAACAAAAGGATTGAATGAACTGATGATATGCTTGTAACTTTTATGGTTTCTATCTGAAAAATTACTAGTTTGAATCTGTATTTTCCTTGTGTAATAAAAACCTTCCCCTCAAACTAATTATGATTTAATAGTAATTTGGTAAATTATACTTTATAAACAAATGGAAACATTTTTTTTCTCTTTATCTGACCACTCCAGAAATTGGAAATCTTCAGTTTCTAGTAACTTTATTAGGTAAGTTAGGAAGGTTATCTCAAGGATAGCCTGACCAAGAAAGTCTCAAGGAATTTTGGAGAACTTGAGAAGTTAGGAATTCACTTAGATCTGTTAGGCGAAATGTGTGATAAGCCTTTGGTATGACTTTCCTAGCCCTGAAAAATTTCATTTTAAAAATTCATTCTAAGACTCTATAAAATTTCAGCAAGGCTAATGATGTTTATCGGGGCCTGGGGGGCCAGTGAGTTGATGATAACTCAGGAGAGATGCTTCTTGTTCAGTAAAGCAGGCTCGACTGGGTATAAACAGCTGATGAAGGAGGAGCTGGGGAAGAAGGAACTAATGATGTATGCCTTGCATCTGTGTCTACTTGAGGGGGGCAGTCTTCTACCATGTTATATATATTGCTGCCCATTCAATTGAAGGGGGAAAGCAGAGCAGAGCTTTCCTGTCTGCCTGCTTGCACCGTTTACCGGTACCTTATCCTAATATATCCTTTTCTTGTCTATCACTCTGCTTCTCGCTGAATACGTTCTGCGTTGAGGCATGAAGAACCTGAGCCTTAGGGGTCCAGACATTGAGTGAGTGCTGGATTAAATTTTGGCCATGTGGGTTCGAGTCCCAGACAGGGTTTTGGCTGGAATTCAAGCTTCAGCCACATGGGTTCAAGTCCCAAGCAGGGTTCGATCAGGTCTGGGCCCTGGGTTTAAGTATCAAATCAAGGTAAAATCCTTTCAATAGCACTAAACAAGTTTCACAAAATACCCCCTCTTCAAGAAGATCTACACAAAAGACTTTTGGATAAATACCAGTTTCTGAACTAGGTGAGAAATTAAAGGTTTCTAATGGAAAACCTGATGACTTTATGAAGGTTAACAAAAGGATTGAATGAACTGATGATATGCTTGTAACTTTTATGGTTTCTATCTGAAAAATTACTAGTTTGAATCTGTATTTTCCTTGTGTAATAAAAACCTTCCCCTCAAACTAATTATGATTTAATAGTAATTTGGTAAATTATACTTTATAAACAAATGGAAACATTTTTTTTCTCTTTATCTGACCACTCCAGAAATTGGAAATCTTCAGTTTCTAGTAACTTTATTAGGTAAGTTAGGAAGGTTATCTCAAGGATAGCCTGACCAAGAAAGTCTCAAGGAATTTTGGAGAACTTGAGAAGTTAGGAATTCACTTAGATCTGTTAGGCGAAATGTGTGATAAGCCTTTGGTATGACTTTCCTAGCCCTGAAAAATTTCATTTTAAAAATTCATTCTAAGACTCTATAAAATTTCAGCAAGGCTAAAAGGTATATAATCAATTATGGTAATATAAGTAATCTATTTTTAAAAAGCAGTTTATTCAGACCGGACATATATCAAAAACAAATCTTAGTTTGGTTATAATTGATGAAAATGAGGGTGATTTTAGGGAGAAAAAACATGTTTCAATGAATGTTAAATTCCAGTTCGTTAATGGAGATCTATATCTACTAGGACTTCATTTTCTGGACAGTTCTCCACTGTTAGGGTATATTAAGGTAAAATTTAATTGAATTATTAAAAGACAGTTTATTACTGAAGCCTATTTCAGTTAATCTATCTTTGGATGAAGATTAGGTGCCTCATGACCTGCAACCAAGACTAGAAAAAGACATAATTTAAAGAACTGCCTCTAACCTGAATGGAAGGACCTTTTACCAGATAATCTTAACTAGCTCATGCACAGTGACATTGAAGGGCAATTGACTCCAGGGTTAATTTCCACTTCCAAAGCTTCCTGTGCTGGACTGGTCTATAGAGAGGCCTGCCGACTTCAAATTCACCTTAAAACCATTCTCAAACAGAGGAAACTGCACTACACTAGGATGAAAAGACAACATCAGAAGTAGATAGCTTGACCAAAAATGTTGGACTTGACTTATATGATATTGTATAATGTTTTCTTGATTTCTTATACTTTACACATCAATCAAATGTTTTCTATCATGGGCATAATTCTATGCTAGTTTAAAACTCAATCCAATTGTTGGGTCATGGGTAATTACCTGTGTCTCTTACTTCTGGGTAACAAAAGGATTGAATGAACTGATGATATGCTTGTAACTTTTATGGTTTCTATCTGAAAACTTCCTAGTTTGAATCTCTCATTTCCTTGTGTAACAACAACCTTCCCCTCAAACTAATTATGATTTAATAGTAATTTGGTAAATTATACTTTATAAACAAATGGAAACATTTTTTTTCTCTTTATCTGACCACTCCAGAAATTGGAAATCTTCAGTTTCTAGTAACTTTATTAGGTAAGTTAGGAAGGTTATCTCAAGGATAGCCTGACCAAGAAAGTCTCAAGGAATTTTGGAGAACTTGAGAAGTTAGGAATTCACTTAGATCTGTTAGGCGAAATGTGTGATAAGCCTTTGGTATGACTTTCCTAGCCCTGAAAAATTTCATTTTAAAAATTCATTCTAAGACTCTATAAAATTTCAGCAAGGCTAAAAGGTATATAATCAATTATGGTAATATAAGTAATCTATTTTTAAAAAGCAGTTTATTCAGACCGGACATATATCAAAAACAAATCTTAGTTTGGTTATAATTGATGAAAATGAGGGTGATTTTAGGGAGAAAAAACATGTTTCAATGAATGTTAAATTCCAGTTCGTTAATGGAGATCTATATCTACTAGGACTTCATTTTCTGGACAGTTCTCCACTGTTAGGGTATATTAAGGTAAAATTTAATTGAATTATTAAAAGACAGTTTATTACTGAAGCCTATTTCAGTTAATCTATCTTTGGATGAAGATTAGGTGCCTCATGACCTGCAACCAAGACTAGAAAAAGACATAATTTAAAGAACTGCCTCTAACCTGAATGGAAGGACCTTTTACCAGATAATCTTAACTAGCTCATGCACAGTGACATTGAAGGGCAATTGACTCCAGGGTTAATTTCCACTTCCAAAGCTTCCTGTGCTGGACTGGTCTATAGAGAGGCCTGCCGACTTCAAATTCACCTTAAAACCATTCTCAAACAGAGGAAACTGCACTACACTAGGATGAAAAGACAACATCAGAAGTAGATAGCTTGACCAAAAATGTTGGACTTGACTTATATGATATTGTATAATGTTTTCTTGATTTCTTATACTTTTACACATCAATCAAATGTTTTCTATCATGGGCATAATTCTATGCTAGTTTAAAACTCAATCCAATTGTTGGGTCATGGGTAATTACCTGTGTCTCTTACTTCTGGGTTACCTTGGTGGGTTTCTCCCTTCCAGAGCTCTGACTGGGTACCCCCTAAGAAATTTATTTTAGAAGACAGTTCAATCCTGTTCTGTCTATTCATGATATTACTAGATGGGGTCCTTCCACCAGGCCAATTAATAATACCTGCTCTGACCCTTTTCTCTTAGGGTCATTCAAACTCAATCAGAGTGATGAGCTCACTGTTAATCAAAAAAATTAACCTCTCATCTCTTAAAGGGAAAACTCCCACAATTATGGGATGGATATGTATGGTTAACACAGGCTATGCTCATTTAAGTTTAAAAAGTTCCTCTAGGGTTTTCCTGCTGGCTCAGTGGTAAAGAATCTGCCTGACAATGCAGGAGATACGGGTTCAATCCCAGGTTCAGGAAGATCCCACATACCTCAGAGCAACTAAGCCCATGTGCCACAAATACTGACCCTGTGCTCTAGAGCCCATAGTCTGCAACAAGAGAAGTCATAGCATTGAGAAGCCCAAGCACCATAACTAGAGAGTAGCCCATGCAACAGTGAAGACCTGGTAGAGCCTAAAATAATAAATACAATTTTTTAAAATCATACTAAAAATGATCAGCCTAGTAGTACTAGGAAACTAGGCTAGGTCCTTTACAAACTATGCCTATTATTACCTTTAGAGTGACTGGTATGGAACTCAGTGGATTTGTGGCACTGATTTGTGGCCTTGAGATTTACAGGGATGGATACAAAGGTGTGGCTTGGTATTCCTATGAATTTAAGGTCATATGTGTTAACAACTTAGGGTAACCCCAACCAATCTACCAGTGGTATGAGTCCAATGGATCACAAGGTCTGTATTCTACTGGTATGACAATTTAGCAGCTATTTTTTTGTGCCTTCAATGGGATTAGAGGATATAATTGGCCATATCGAAGCTTTAATAACTTTCATAAGTTTTAAATCAGAGTAATTGGGCTGTTAGTCTATTGAGTTCTGAGATCTCTATGATGAGAAAGTCAGTGCTACACAACTGCAAGGTCCTTGATACCATACAGCAGCACAGGGAAGCATCTGTGTTACAATTCTACCTGAATGCTATATTTTCATACCAGATGAATCTTTTAATGTAACACATTTGATGAACCACATGAAAAATCAGATTTCTGTCTTAAGTGACTTATTCTCTAGTTTTTACAATCTTAAAAAATACTGGTTTGGCGTAAAAGGCTCATGGCTAAAATATTTACTTCTAATTGCACTAATGTTATTAGTTATGCTCTTTGTATTTTGCCTGTTTTACAAGATTAGTGTTTCTTCTTCTTTTTTTTTTTTTTTTTGGCCACTTCTATTGGTCTTTCATTTATTTCCATCTTTGTTCTTTGACCTGTGTGGGCCTCCTATCGCAGTGGCCTCTCTCACTGCAGAGCACCAGCTATGGGTGCATGTGTTCCAGAGCACTGTCTCAGTAGTTGGACACATCAGTCCAGCCGCTCCGCGGCACATGGGATCTTCCCATGCCAGGGATCGAACCAGCGTCCCTTGCACTGCAAGGTGGTGTCCTTATCCACTGGACCACCAGGGAAGTCCAGATTATTGTTTCTTGTATTACCAAGTGGCATGACTGAGCAACTAATGAAAATAATAATGATTACACTTGAAGTAGTTGATCAAATGTATACTTGATATGTGTTCAATGATTATAATAGTATAATCCTAGATATGGGAAGATGCAATGAGAGGCAATACTTTCCTGAACCGTAACTAGAAGACAGGTGTCCAGAGATCTTCAACTATTAAGAGCACACTGAGTATATGGGACATATAGCACATTTGACTATATGGAGCACTGATCCATAAGAACACATGGAGTGGCCTATCAGTAAAAACCTTCTTCAGAATTGGGAATGAGCCTTCCCAGCAAGGTGGGACAAAATGGTCATGAAATGCCCTCCAAAGTATTGTCTGATTTATGACCAAAAAACTGGCAAATTGACATTTACCAAATTATATCACCAATGGCTGAACAAGGGCCTTTACCATCTGCCTCTGTGGAGACTGACCCCTGTGCTGTGACAGGTGCTGACCTTCAACACCCCCTGAGGTAGTTCAGGGTAGAGTAGGCACTCTGTACTCCAGGGAATCTGGTGGGGAAGGTCTTTAGACAGGTGGATGCTTGTAGGAACAGAATTTATTACCTCAATCCTTGAATCTCCTCATATTTAGAAAAGCACTAAATCCCTTCATGGTGACATCAAATCCTTGTGTCTAACCAAAACCCCCCTTTGTAAAATAAGTGCTTAAAGGTGTTGAAACCCCTCTTCATCAAAATGTTATTTACTGATTTTCCTCCTGCTGCTTCTTTGGGGTAGTCTCTCAGAGCTATCTGAGGTGGTGACTCCCACATTGCAGTCCTAATTATGCCCCAAATAAAACTGAACTCA
The DNA here is from genome assembly GCA_022376925.1 of Tragulus kanchil. Classification (NCBI taxonomy): domain Eukaryota; kingdom Metazoa; phylum Chordata; class Mammalia; order Artiodactyla; family Tragulidae; genus Tragulus; species Tragulus kanchil. The sequence continues at coordinate 48,941,373 of JAIOJX010000025.1, forward strand.
CAGCTTTCAAGTTGTTCATCTTTTTCAGTCAACCATGTGAAATAAAACTGAATCATTTACATTCAATTACTACTCTAAGGGGGTTCTCAGGTGGTGCTAGTGGTAACGAACCTGCCTGTCAATGCAGTAGACATAAGAGACATGAGTTTGATACCTAGGTGGGGAAGATCCCCACAGGAGGGCATGGCAACCCACTACAGTATTCTTGCTTGAAGAATCCCATGGGTAGAGAAGCCTGCAGGCTACAGTCCATAGGGTCACAACTGAGGGTCTGAGTACATAAGCAGTACTCTAAGAGATACTAGCATGTATCTTCTTAATATAAGAAGGTTAACTTGGAACAAAGCATTATTTAAGAATTTAGTCTAAGACAGTCATGAGAGAACATGACTATTCACTTGCATTCAAACCACTGAACCCATTTTGACTGGCCTATTTTATTACTGTTTCTCTGTATGAATTTAGCAATATAGCAGTACTAGATATACAACAATGAATCCTGTTGGCATTTTTATTAGGATTACATTAACTTTGCAAATTCCATTTTTATAATATCATTTTAAGATTATTTCCACCCAAGGGTAGCTTTGTTCTAATTTCTCAAGTATTCATTTGTGTCCTTCAGGAATGTTCTAAGGTTTTCTTCATGTTGGTCTTCTGCATTTCCTAAGTTTATTTCTAAGTGTTTCACCTTTTATTCTGCCTTTAAATAGCCTCCTTTGGGTCCTGTGTGCTTCTCTTGTTACTGATTCTAAACTTTATGTGGAGAAAAAAAGCCAAGAATATTCAGAAATAGTTTTAAGTTATGAAGGGAGACTAACACAAACATATGAAAACATATAAAGTCCTGATAAGGGAAATAGTATGGAATATATCTGATGAGATTGACCAATGAAATAAAAAGTTAAGAAACAGAGAGACCCTAAAATAAAGGAATGATTTCATGTAGCATATAATAAAGGCAGTACCTCAAATCAGTGGGTAAAAGATGTGCTGCTTTATGAAAGATGCATTTGAAAACAATAAAGATGGACTCATATTTCCTATCATATACCAGGATAAATTCTACGTAGAGCAAATGTTTAAAAAGTTAAGATATTAAAATCATAAAGTTATCAGAATAAAAATGGGAGCTTTGACTTCAAATTTTAGAGAAGGTCCTTTCAACTATATCTAAAAATCAGAAGCCATAAAAAAAGACTGATAGATTTGACACTTGAAAATAAAATCAAATTTTTCATGGAATACAACAACACAAGCAAAGTTAACAGACCAACAATATAATGGAGATAAAATTTTGTACCTCATTTCAGAAATGATAGGCTAATTTCTTTAGTACATAGAAAAGGGTCTAGAAATCAGTAAGGAAAAGACAAATAGAAAAATACGCAGCTTATGAAGTGACACTTTACACAAAAATATACAGTTAATTCTTATACAAATGAAAAATCCTCAACCTCAACCCTAATGGCAGAAATACATATAAAAATACTCTGGATGACATACTTTTAACTGCTGATAAACATGACTTCAAAAAATTGGATAAGTTATCTTATTGGACCTTAATCCCTGTGGAGAAATTTTGCACTTTCTGATTCAGGTAATGTATTTATTCATTTTATAATATCATTTTAAGATTATTTCCACCCAAGGGTAGCTTTGTTCTAATTTCTCAAGTATTCATTTGTGTCCTTCAGGAATGTTCTAAGGTTTTCTTCATGTTGGTCTTCTGCATTTCCTAAGTTTATTTCTAAGTGTTTCACCTTTTATTCTGCCTTTAAATAGCCTCCTTTGGGTCCTGTGTGCTTCTCTTGTTACTGATTCTAAACTTTATGTGGAGAAAAAAAGCCAAGAATATTCAGAAATAGTTTTAAGTTATGAAGGGAGACTAACACAAACATATGAAAACATATAAAGTCCTGATAAGGGAAATAGTATGGAATATATCTGATGAGATTGACCAATGAAATAAAAAGTTAAGAAACAGAGAGACCCTAAAATAAAGGAATGATTTCATGTAGCATATAATAAAGGCAGTACCTCAAATCAGTGGGTAAAAGATGTGCTGCTTTATGAAAGATGCATTTGAAAACAATAAAGATGGACTCATATTTCCTATCATATACCAGGATAAATTCTACGTAGAGCAAATGTTTAAAAAGTTAAGATATTAAAATCATAAAGTTATCAGAATAAAAATGGGAGCTTTGACTTCAAATTTTAGAGAAGGTCCTTTCAACTATATCTAAAAATCAGAAGCCATAAAAAAAGACTGATAGATTTGACACTTGAAAATAAAATCAAATTTTTCATGGAATACAACAACACAAGCAAAGTTAACAGACCAACAATATAATGGAGATAAAATTTTGTACCTCATTTCAGAAATGATAGGCTAATTTCTTTAGTACATAGAAAAGGGTCTAGAAATCAGTAAGGAAAAGACAAATAGAAAAATACGCAGCTTATGAAGTGACACTTTACACAAAAATATACAGTTAATTCTTATACAAATGAAAAATCCTCAACCTCAACCCTAATGGCAGAAATACATATAAAAATACTCTGGATGACATACTTTTAACTGCTGATAAACATGACTTCAAAAAAATTGGATAAGTTATCTTATTGGACCTTAATCCCTGTGGAGAAATTTTGCACTTTCTGATTCAGGTAATGTATTTATTCATCTGAAATCTACTACTTATTCAAAAATTAATTAATAAAATACATATTTATATTGATATTTTAAAATAGAAATGGTATTTTGTTTGCTATCAATGAAAAGTAACTATAAACATAAATATATTGAAACAAAACAAAAACATATTAAGTACTGCTAGATATCATTTCTCCCAATCTTCACACTTGCTTTCTTTCATTTAAAAAACTACTTAAATAAGACTTTTTCCTTGAAGTCATCAGAAAGATGAAAAGGAAATAAAAAATGAAATTAGACATACAATTTTACTGTGTGTCAAGACCAAGTTCCACATAAACTAACCTGGTATATCTTCAGTAATACACTTGTCAACTTTTTAATGATTTTAGATATGAGAATCATTGCAAAGGAGAAATGGGCATGCTTAGTAAGTGACTACACGTGAGAATATAGGTAGAGAACAATATTATGACTGAAGTTTTAAGTCTGAGTGCTTCTGAGAATAGTAGAATCATTAACCTTTCCCAGGTGGCTCAGATGGTAAAAAATCTGCCTACAATGTGGGAGACCCAGATTCTATCCCTAGGTCGGGAAGATCTCCTGAGGAAGGGAATAGCAACCCACTACAACATTCTTGCCTGGATAACCCCATGGACAGAGGAACTTGGCGGGTAACAATTCATGGGGTTATAAAATGTTGGATGCAACTGAGCGAGCACACACAGAATCATTAATAGAAATGAGTAGATCGAAGACATTATGACATGTACAAGGAGAGGATGAATTCAACAAGGTAGATTCCATGCAGAAACAGTCAGTAGGCATGCAACAAGTAGAACCGTATTAGGGACAGAAAAGTCACAAAAGAGTGCATTTAAAAGACACACTGCATTAACAAATAACACCTACCAGCCATTTTTCATATTCCTCCAGAGCTTGTTTATCTTTTTCTTTTTTCTCAGCTCTTTTCAATTCTTCTTTTCTTTTCTCATATATTTTCTCTTTTTCCTTTTCCTTATAAAAAACTTCCTTTTTTTCATTCCTATGTAAGATATCTGCTATTGCAATGGAGAAAGTTTTGCACTTTCTGATTCAGGTAATGTATTTATTCATCTGAAATCTACTACTTATTCAAAAATTAATTAATAAAATACATATTTATATTGATATTTTAAAATAGAAATGGTATTTTGTTTGCTATCAATGAAAAGTAACTATAAACATAAATATATTGAAACAAAACAAAAACATATTAAGTACTGCTAGATATCATTTCTCCCAATCTTCACACTTGCTTTCTTTCATTTAAAAAACTACTTAAATAAGACTTTTTCCTTGAAGTCATCAGAAAGATGAAAAGGAAATAAAAAATGAAATTAGACATACAATTTTACTGTGTGTCAAGACCAAGTTCCACATAAACTAACCTGGTATATCTTCAGTAATACACTTGTCAACTTTTTAATGATTTTAGATATGAGAATCATTGCAAAGGAGAAATGGGCATGCTTAGTAAGTGACTACACGTGAGAATATAGGTAGAGAACAATATTATGACTGAAGTTTTAAGTCTGAGTGCTTCTGAGAATAGTAGAATCATTAACCTTTCCCAGGTGGCTCAGATGGTAAAAAATCTGCCTACAATGTGGGAGACCCAGATTCTATCCCTAGGTCGGGAAGATCTCCTGAGGAAGGGAATAGCAACCCACTACAACATTCTTGCCTGGATAACCCCATGGACAGAGGAACTTGGCGGGTAACAATTCATGGGGTTATAAAATGTTGGATGCAACTGAGCGAGCACACACAGAATCATTAATAGAAATGAGTAGATCGAAGACATTATGACATGTACAAGGAGAGGATGAATTCAACAAGGTAGATTCCATGCAGAAACAGTCAGTAGGCATGCAACAAGTAGAACCGTATTAGGGACAGAAAAGTCACAAAAGAGTGCATTTAAAAGACACACTGCATTAACAAATAACACCTACCAGCCATTTTTCATATTCCTCCAGAGCTTGTTTATCTTTTTCTTTTTTCTCAGCTCTTTTCAATTCTTCTTTTCTTTTCTCATATATTTTCTCTTTTTCCTTTTCCTTATAAAAAACTTCCTTTTTTTCATTCCTATGTAAGATAGTACAAAATACTGGCAAGTTAAAGAAGAGTATAAAATAAAGATTCCCTAATGTGTCTCTGCAATAAGATTGAGTGCATTAATAACATTCATGCAAATGAATTTTAGAAAAGTTTAAAGTGTTACTAATTTCAGATCTATAAAAACATTTGTTATTTTAGATTACCATTTTTCAACAGCAGTTATATTATCTTTCCTTTTCTCAGCAATAGTTTCCTCCTCTTTCTGCTTCTTTGCTCTTTCATATTCTTTCTCTTTTTTATTTTTCTCTTTAAGGTATTCCATCTTTTTTGCTTTCCACTTTTCAAAAGCCTGAAAAGTTCAGAATTACTTTCTTATTTAATATGGATATAATAAAATAGTGAAAAAAAAGTTTATCACTAATTTTCAACTATTTAACATTAAGAAAGATAATAAAGCCATTGCCTACCTGCAGTGCTTCTCCTTTTCTCACAGCATTTTCTTCTTCAGTTTTCTTCTTGTTTTTTTCCTCAAGCCTTTTTTTTGCAGCTATCTTCTTTGCTTCCTTTTCTTTCATGGCTTTCCAGGCCTCAAATGATGCTAAGGCTTCTTCTCTCTTAGCAGCTTTTTTCTATTTTGAACAAAGAGAGTTATATGTGTACCTATTAATAGAAATAAATATAGACATATAGATAGATAGACATATATGCATTTGTGTTTATTATACTTCATGGTCATCAAATTAGGCTTCAAAGCAATCTATTTTAAAATGATTTGGAGAAGTTAATTTATAAAAAAAAGTTATCTGAATTATTCACTATATTTTAAAATGTTCTTTTCTAAGCATTTATCAGATATCGATCTATTACCATGCAAGAAACCTTTTTTGGAAGTATACTGAAACAAATGTTATCAAAGTAAGCAATAATAGACTAATTGGTACCACAAAGTACTCATGATGAAATATTGCATTAAAAGAGGCACATTAGGGAAGTTAGAGATGAGAGAGGTAAAGTTACAGTCTAAGATAAATTGGCCAGGTGACATAGGAAACCATAGATCTTTGCTTTGACCCTGAGTTTTATTTTTATTTTTTTAATTTCGGCCTCTTGTATTGTTTTTTTACTTATTTATTTTCATCCAACTTTATTCTTTGGCCTGTGTGGGTCTCCCATTGCAGTGGCCTCCCTCCTTGCAGAGCACCGGCTCTGGGCGCATGCGCTCCAGAGCGCTGGCTTGTAATTGGACACACCGGCCCAGCCACTCCACGGCATATGGAATCTTCCTGGGCCAGGGATCGAACCAGTGCCCCCTGCACTGCAAGGCAGACTCTTTACTCACTGGTCCACCAGGAGAGCCCAACCCTGAGCTTTGACTGATAATAAAGTATAAAATATTCACCATATAAACATATTTCAAATATTGAAAACATGGGACAGATTGGAAAATGTTATCACTTTACTTACTTCAATCTAATTCCATAATATTCTATGCCTGCATTAAAATATTGCTTAGTATTAAATGATACAATGTCCTACTACAGAGATAGCATAATTTAGAAGTAGAAGCATGATTTTCTTCATTGAGCTACGAAGACGTAATGAGGTGTCTGGCACTGACTGTGGATAAAGCTGCAAACATGGTGCCAGATAGCACACTGCAGCTAATCCACACAGTGCTGTTTCTCCTTTTCTCACAGCATTTTCTTCTTCAGTTTTCTTCTTGTTTTTTTCCTCAAGCCTTTTTTTTGCAGCTATCTTCTTTGCTTCCTTTTCTTTCATGGCTTTCCAGGCCTCAAATGATGCTAAGGCTTCTTCTCTCTTAGCAGCTTTTTTCTATTTTGAACAAAGAGAGTTATATGTGTACCTATTAATAGAAATAAATATAGACATATAGATAGATAGACATATATGCATTTGTGTTTATTATACTTCATGGTCATCAAATTAGGCTTCAAAGCAATCTATTTTAAAATGATTTGGAGAAGTTAATTTATAAAAAAAAGTTATCTGAATTATTCACTATATTTTAAAATGTTCTTTTCTAAGCATTTATCAGATATCGATCTATTACCATGCAAGAAACCTTTTTTGGAAGTATACTGAAACAAATGTTATCAAAGTAAGCAATAATAGACTAATTGGTACCACAAAGTACTCATGATGAAATATTGCATTAAAAGAGGCACATTAGGGAAGTTAGAGATGAGAGAGGTAAAGTTACAGTCTAAGATAAATTGGCCAGGTGACATAGGAAACCATAGATCTTTGCTTTGACCCTGAGTTTTATTTTTATTTTTTTAATTTCGGCCTCTTGTATTGTTTTTTTACTTATTTATTTTCATCCAACTTTATTCTTTGGCCTGTGTGGGTCTCCCATTGCAGTGGCCTCCCTCCTTGCAGAGCACCGGCTCTGGGCGCATGCGCTCCAGAGCGCTGGCTTGTAATTGGACACACCGGCCCAGCCACTCCACGGCATATGGAATCTTCCTGGGCCAGGGATCGAACCAGTGCCCCCTGCACTGCAAGGCAGACTCTTTACTCACTGGTCCACCAGGAGAGCCCAACCCTGAGCTTTGACTGATAATAAAGTATAAAATATTCACCATATAAACATATTTCAAATATTGAAAACATGGGACAGATTGGAAAATGTTATCACTTTACTTACTTCAATCTAATTCCATAATATTCTATGCCTGCATTAAAATATTGCTTAGTATTAAATGATACAATGTCCTACTACAGAGATAGCATAATTTAGAAGTAGAAGCATGATTTTCTTCATTGAGCTACGAAGACGTAATGAGGTGTCTGGCACTGACTGTGGATAAAGCTGCAAACATGGTGCCAAGATCCAGGCACACCCCTGCAGAGCTAATCCACACAGTGCTGTTTCTACCCATGGTAATAATAAAAAGCACAATGAAGGGATGTTTGTTCTCTTCAGAGGTTTTACTTTAGAAGATGGGAAAGAAATGAGCATGTTGTAGGTTATGAGGCAGGAGTTAGAGGCAGACAGTGAAGTATAGGAGAAGACTGAAATGAGAGCTCAGTTCTGTTCACTGGGGAGGGTGGGGCAAACACTCAGATAGAGGATGGTCTTAAACATACACACAAAATTCAAGACAAAGAGGAGGAAAACTGAAGGTTAATGTCTGATGGTCCTCTATATTCTTAGCTGAGTTGTAATACTGAAGTCAGTTTTTAAGAATGAAATAGGTACATGGTCACAGGAAAAAATAAGTTCATAATCAATAGCCAAATAGCCAAAACTATTGCACACACATAAGAATATCTGTGTATCGAAGTTTTCATGTGAAAGAATTATGATATATTTGTATCAAACTAAAAATGTGTAAAGCACCAGAAAATTAAAATTAGAAATCTTTTATATACAATGTATTTCACCATTTAAAAAACAATTGATTTTGAAATATCAAACATTCAGAGCTATTTTACTAACTTAAAAATACAGAATATTTTTCATTTCTATATTTCAGAATACCTGTTCATTTTGAATCCTTAAGTTTTCACTTTCAATTCTTTTAATTCTGTGCATTTCATGTAAATAAACATTTTTCTTTTCTAACCATTCCTGTGAGAACAAGAGAAGACTATATGATATTCAAAGTTTCGCTAATGTAGAATTCTAATTTATTTCTGAAAAATACTTAAAACTTTAAGAAAGTAAAACGCAAAACATATAAGCTTTGTATGTACTAGTATCATTCCTCTTTGCTCATAATATTTTAATAAAGATGAGCAAGAATTAAGAAAATCATATGTATGTTACCCTTAATACTGAGAATATTAAGAACAGATTTCAAAGCCTGAATATAATGATTCCATATATTAACATTTTTCTCTGAAATTCACATTGACAATTTTCTAAAGTGAACCATATTTTGTATAACAAAAAAGATGTCTTTTTATAATTGTGAAAATATTACAAAAGCATTATTCTAGGTAAGTTTCACTCAAATACAAAAGTATCTCAGGAAAGAAAAGCACATTAAAACTCTTTTTGTTCATAACAATATAAACTGTAAGTAGGAAAACTTAAACATAGATATGCCTTAATTATATTTTGCTTTTGTGATATTTTTATCACTTATCATGGCAAATTTTCTTTCTTTAAAAACAACTATGATCAGTTAAGCAAAGTTTGAGAGGCGATTTGGATTGTTCAGGTATTATATAGGAAATAAACATAAGGATCATTTTATTCTGTGATAAAAAAATGTGATTAATTCTTCTAATATTTAAAAAAAATATTTTCCTTTTTACCTGATAAACCGTTGCCCTTAGGTTATCTGCTCTGTCAGGTTCTGTGTCCTGTTTCTGTGAGGGCTTTTGGTCCAAGACTCTCAAAGTTCCTAAATAGTGAGAAGCCTGAGCTGTCGATGGAGTTCTCCTTAGAGAACTAGGTTTCTTTAAGAACTCAGAGGTCATTAATCTAAAAAGACCCAAATGAATAAAAATAAACTATTACAATTACACTTGGTAGAAGAAAGATTCATTAGATTTTGCATCTACTGATGAAAACTACACTATAATTTAATAAATTATAATTACTTTGAAAGTGATGTGGTCTTTTATTAGTACACAAAGACTCCCCTTCAACATAATGAAAGTTTTACTCTTTAATTTATATACAACTTGAAAATAATTTTTCTTTTCAGGTATTTGTAATTAAAACATCTTTAAAAAATATAGGCTCAAATTAATTGGGAAAAAACAATATTAATAAGTAGATTTTAATAGTTTCTTGCATTATTTTGCTATTTTGTTGTTTTTGTTTAGTCACTAAGTCATGCCCAACTCTTTGCAACCCCATGGACTGTGGCTTGCCAGGCCCCTCTCTCCATGGGATTTCCCAGGCAAGAATACTAAAGTGGGTTGCCATTTCCTTCTCCAGGGGATTTTCCCGACCCAGGGATCAGACCTGTTTCTCCTGAATGGGTAGGCAGATTCTTCACCCCTGAGCCACCAGAGAAGCCCTATTTTGCTACATAAACCACTTTAAATTTCACTAAAATTACAAAAGCATTATTCTAGGTAAGTTTCACTCAAATACAAAAGTATCTCAGGAAAGAAAAGCACATTAAAACTCTTTTTGTTCATAACAATATAAACTGTAAGTAGGAAAACTTAAACATAGATATGCCTTAATTATATTTTGCTTTTGTGATATTTTTATCACTTATCATGGCAAATTTTCTTTCTTTAAAAACAACTATGATCAGTTAAGCAAAGTTTGAGAGGCGATTTGGATTGTTCAGGTATTATATAGGAAATAAACATAAGGATCATTTTATTCTGTGATAAAAAAATGTGATTAATTCTTCTAATATTTAAAAAAAATATTTTCCTTTTTACCTGATAAACCGTTGCCCTTAGGTTATCTGCTCTGTCAGGTTCTGTGTCCTGTTTCTGTGAGGGCTTTTGGTCCAAGACTCTCAAAGTTCCTAAATAGTGAGAAGCCTGAGCTGTCGATGGAGTTCTCCTTAGAGAACTAGGTTTCTTTAAGAACTCAGAGGTCATTAATCTAAAAAGACCCAAATGAATAAAAATAAACTATTACAATTACACTTGGTAGAAGAAAGATTCATTAGATTTTGCATCTACTGATGAAAACTACACTATAATTTAATAAATTATAATTACTTTGAAAGTGATGTGGTCTTTTATTAGTACACAAAGACTCCCTTCAACATAATGAAAGTTTTACTCTTTAATTTATATACAACTTGAAAATAATTTTTCTTTTCAGGTATTTGTAATTAAAACATCTTTAAAAAATATAGGCTCAAATTAATTGGGAAAAAACAATATTAATAAGTAGATTTTAATAGTTTCTTGCATTATTTTGCTATTTTGTTGTTTTTGTTTAGTCACTAAGTCATGCCCAACTCTTTGCAACCCCATGGACTGTGGCTTGCCAGGCCCCTCTCTCCATGGGATTTCCCAGGCAAGAATACTAAAGTGGGTTGCCATTTCCTTCTCCAGGGGATTTTCCCGACCCAGGGATCAGACCTGTTTCTCCTGAATGGGTAGGCAGATTCTTCACCCCTGAGCCACCAGAGAAGCCCTATTTTGCTACATAAACCACTTTAAATTTAAAGTTAGTCTAGTAACCTCTAATTTAGGGTTGGTGGAAAAATCTGGCCAACCATCTTTTCTGGTACACAAAGTTTATTACACGATAGCTATTTTATTTATTTTCATAATGCCAAAAGTGGCTTCCCTGCTGCAACAGTAGAAGTAAGTAGTTACAACAGCGGCCATATGGCCTGTAAGACCTGACATACCTACTAACTGGAAAATTCACAGAAAAAGTTTGCTGACCCCCTGTACTATTTGACTAATGATAACTGAAAAAGATTCAGAAGGTTTTGATTACCATTTATAAGTTGCACATCCATTATCATCAGTGTGAATGATACTAGTTGCTGTCATATTACGATCAGTTATCACTCTATGTAACCAACTTAGTACATAGAACCTCAAAGTATAAGGTATAAATTTCATGTGTAGGATATAGACATTCAATAGAAAAGGTGAGTGCTGGACTTCAGGTTTATTACTACTTTATATCTACTGTCTCAGGAAACCTAGGAGAAAGAAAACTCTTTGCCATGAGCAATGTAGGATATGGAGGACCCTTAATCAATTCCTTGTTATAAAACAATATATTCAACAAGGGGGGTTTATCATGAAGTCACTAATGCATTCTTATCATAAGAAAAAAATTAAGCAATATCAAATGAGATTTACTTTCAGAAGTTAAATTTAAATGAGCTTTGTTGGAATATAAACTCATAACTGAAGGAAAATGACAACACTATTTTACCTGCCAGATGCACTGGATGCTCTGTTATTTATTGACTTTTTACTCTTCATATTTCTATCTTGAATTGTTTTCTGTTAAATAGAAAAAGCAACAGATGGATTATTCACTGTATATATCGTAGGTAGAGTTAGAGGCCAATCTGCCAGATTTAAGAATCTACCATCAGATAGTAAAGAATCTGTCTGCAATCAGGAAACCCAGGTTTGATCCTTGGGTCAGGAAGATCCCCTGGAGGAGGAAATGACAACCCACTCCATTGTTCTTGTCTGGAGAATTCCATGAACAAATGAGCCTGGCAGGCCCCAGTCCATGGGGTCGCAAAGAGTTGGACACGATTGAGCGAATAATACTTTCACTTTCATGAGTTAAACACAGCCATCACCAGAAACAAAGAAGGAAATATTTTGCAGAAATTGACTGATAATAAACACATAAACTAATGTGACTAATGAAAGGAAATAAACTAAGATCTAATGGCAGTGACAGAGTGGAGTTGAGAAGCTACTTTGTGATCTGGAAGGCCTCCCTTAGGGTTTGACTTTAGAGCTCAGACAAATGATGAACAGAAAAGGGCCACATGACATTCTATGGGGAGCATGATAATTTTGAGAAACAGAAAACAGTGAAGGATACTGAGGCACAGTGAATGGCAGGGGGAGCTGAGGAGTATAAGGTCCAGAAAGAATCATGTGAGATCTCTAGGAAGTGATGAGGAGTCTGCATTCCTATGATTTACTCAGATGTAGAATCACTTGGGAAACAGTATTGCTGAAGGAAAACCATTCAATAGAAAAGGTGAGTGCTGGACTTCAGGTTTATTACTACTTTATATCTACTGTCTCAGGAAACCTAGGAGAAAGAAAACTCTTTGCCATGAGCAATGTAGGATATGGAGGACCCTTAATCAATTCCTTGTTATAAAACAATATATTCAACAAGGGGGGTTTATCATGAAGTCACTAATGCATTCTTATCATAAGAAAAAAATTAAGCAATATCAAATGAGATTTACTTTCAGAAGTTAAATTTAAATGAGCTTTGTTGGAATATAAACTCATAACTGAAGGAAAATGACAACACTATTTTACCTGCCAGATGCACTGGATGCTCTGTTATTTATTGACTTTTTACTCTTCATATTTCTATCTTGAATTGTTTTCTGTTAAATAGAAAAAGCAACAGATGGATTATTCACTGTATATATCGTAGGTAGAGTTAGAGGCCAATCTGCCAGATTTAAGAATCTACCATCAGATAGTAAAGAATCTGTCTGCAATCAGGAAACCCAGGTTTGATCCTTGGGTCAGGAAGATCCCCTGGAGGAGGAAATGACAACCCACTCCATTGTTCTTGTCTGGAGAATTCCATGAACAAATGAGCCTGGCAGGCCCCAGTCCATGGGGTCGCAAAGAGTTGGACACGATTGAGCGAATAATACTTTCACTTTCATGAGTTAAACACAGCCATCACCAGAAACAAAGAAGGAAATATTTTGCAGAAATTGACTGATAATAAACACATAAACTAATGTGACTAATGAAAGGAAATAAACTAAGATCTAATGGCAGTGACAGAGTGGAGTTGAGAAGCTACTTTGTGATCTGGAAGGCCTCCCTTAGGGTTTGACTTTAGAGCTCAGACAAATGATGAACAGAAAAGGGCCACATGACATTCTATGGGGAGCATGATAATTTTGAGAAACAGAAAACAGTGAAGGATACTGAGGCACAGTGAATGGCAGGGGGAGCTGAGGAGTATAAGGTCCAGAAAGAATCATGTGAGATCTCTAGGAAGTGATGAGGAGTCTGTTCTATTCCATGAGAGGGGAATGATTTACTCAGATGTAGAATCACTTGGTAAACAGTATAGAATAAAGGATTCAATCCAAAGAAATGTGTTATAATCTTACTTGTTATATGTAAATCACCTGGTCTAATTTAGAATTCCCTCTGTTAAGTTTGTGTTTAAATTTCAGAATACCCTTCTTCCTTTTAAGGTGTACCTTTTCCACTTTAAACAGACAGATGGGTGCTAGCATTAAAGTGAGAGCACAGATGTAAACATATGCCTAACTTGGCATTAGTGCTTTTTCTTAAGGAAAGTAGTTAGGGACAATATACTTGGAACACAGATTAATGTATGTTCCCCTTAAAATTTAATAAAAATCTAATACTCTGCATTATAAAAAGTCCTGTTCAATCACAAATTTTCAGAGAACTATTATCTTCCTCAGTAATAAATATATATAGCTACCCGCTAACTGCAGGAGAAAATGGATAAGGAAAACTCAGGAGAAATAAAGACTAAAAATGCTTCACCACACATTTTAATGGTAGAGTATTCTGGTGCAATATAGAATGCTGTTTCTATTTGTTGTTTAGTTGCTCAGTTGTACCCAACTTTGAAACCCCATAGGTGGTTACCAACAGCTCCTCTGTTCATGGGATTTCCCAGGTAAGAATATTGGAATGGGTTGCCATTTTCTTCTCCAGGGGATCTTCCTAACCGAGGAATGAACCTATGCTCCCTGAACTGGCAGGCAGATTCTTTACCTCTGAGTCATCAGGGACGCCCTCAATATTGCATAGTGACAAATAATTCTATATATCACAAATCTGGTTCTCAATGTAATAATAACAACATTTCTGATAAAACCCTGCCCATCCATTTGAATAGGCATGAATTTTGATAAACATATCTTAAAGATATTTATTTAAGTATGTTAAAATGATGGCCAAAGAAATACCTTTTACTAATTCAAAGACTCAAATTATTCCAGACAGCTACATTTTATCATATGAAGATCTCTAGAAACCTACTCACTTCTGGGTATATATTTCTAAAACAGTTAATAGGATATTATGATCATGTACTTCTGGTAATTTTTGATGAAATGCTGGGTTTTATGGTATCCGCTTCAAATCTTCCCTGAGGGGAAAACTGTGTTGAATAAGCATCACCTGATAGTATACTGTCACCATCAAAAGATGAATTTTACACAGGTAATTCAGAAGTACCTAATGGAAGATAAAATATTTAAAAGTTCTATTTTGAGATTTAAGCTGTAGTATACAAGGTATGGTTTTATATAAATACCTCTGAAGACTCGGTGCACAAGACACTCTGAATGTGCAGTAGTGGTGGATCATCAACTGTAAAGTCATCATTCATAACCAGTTCAGCTTTTTCTGTTTCTTCTTCAATGTCACCAACAATCACTTGACTTTCCTTGGGCTTCTCAAGTGTAGTAGAGACAGTGTCTATCAAAAATAAGTTCTCTTCATTTTCTATGGATTTCAAGGAATTGGAGTTTTCAGGGTACTTTTCATTCCGATCTACTTCGTGACAGAGTAACAGAATTAAATCTCCCTTCTAAATTAATAAGGTAGATAACAGATTCATTTGCTTTCTGCTAAGTAAAACTGTCTCTAACCTTTCTTGCAAAATAAAAATGGAGAAAACTACCATATTCAATTTGAATAGACATTTTTCTAAAATGATCTACAAAAGAGAAAATGGCTACTAAATCTACTAAAGCATTTGGCACATCTTTGAAAAGTATCATATAAGTAAATAGAATGAAATAACCACCTTAAATCATAGACATATCACAAATGCTCGTCTATGTATAAACCAAGTAAGTGAGATGGCAATATCTATTCTATTCAAAAGTCTGTGTTTCTTAGATGAACAACAAGCACAAATCTCTAAGTTACTATAGTTACTAGCAATGCAGTTGTGAACTCGTACAGATGCAGAGAAAACCAAGAATCAATGCAATCCTAGAAGAGGCTACCACAGAGAGAATAAAGCCATCTGCCAGAGTTTTATTCCCACCAAGATGCAGTGTTGCCTCTGATAACAAAAGGGCAGGAAAGGAAGACCTAATACTAATTCAAAGACTCAAATTATTCCAGACAGCTACATTTTATCATATGAAGATCTCTAGAAACCTACTCACTTCTGGGTATATATTTCTAAAACAGTTAATAGGATATTATGATCATGTACTTCTGGTAATTTTTGATGAAATGCTGGGTTTTATGGTATCCGCTTCAAATCTTCCCTGAGGGGAAAACTGTGTTGAATAAGCATCACCTGATAGTATACTGTCACCATCAAAAGATGAATTTTACACAGGTAATTCAGAAGTACCTAATGGAAGATAAAATATTTAAAAGTTCTATTTTGAGATTTAAGCTGTAGTATACAAGGTATGGTTTTATATAAATACCTCTGAAGACTCGGTGCACAAGACACTCTGAATGTGCAGTAGTGGTGGATCATCAACTGTAAAGTCATCATTCATAACCAGTTCAGCTTTTTCTGTTTCTTCTTCAATGTCACCAACAATCACTTGACTTTCCTTGGGCTTCTCAAGTGTAGTAGAGACAGTGTCTATCAAAAATAAGTTCTCTTCATTTTCTATGGATTTCAAGGAATTGGAGTTTTCAGGGTACTTTTCATTCCGATCTACTTCGTGACAGAGTAACAGAATTAAATCTCCCTTCTAAATTAATAAGGTAGATAACAGATTCATTTGCTTTCTGCTAAGTAAAACTGTCTCTAACCTTTCTTGCAAAATAAAAATGGAGAAAACTACCATATTCAATTTGAATAGACATTTTTCTAAAATGATCTACAAAAGAGAAAATGGCTACTAAATCTACTAAAGCATTTGGCACATCTTTGAAAAGTATCATATAAGTAAATAGAATGAAATAACCACCTTAAATCATAGACATATCACAAATGCTCGTCTATGTATAAACCAAGTAAGTGAGATGGCAATATCTATTCTATTCAAAAGTCTGTGTTTCTTAGATGAACAACAAGCACAAATCTCTAAGTTACTATAGTTACTAGCAATGCAGTTGTGAACTCGTACAGATGCAGAGAAAACCAAGAATCAATGCAATCCTAGAAGAGGCTACCACAGAGAGAATAAAGCCATCTGCCAGAGTTTTATTCCCACCAAGATGCAGTGTTGCCTCTGATAACAAAAGGGCAGGAAAGGAAGACCTAATACTTCCCCTCACAAGACTCAAAGGGACAGGCCTAAGCTCTGGCATGGAGGATTCAGGTTTGCTTTTACAGAATTGCTTCTACTATTTTGGTTCTATCACACTTTGAGAATGTACAACAGAAAATCATTGCTATCTGTGCTGATCACTGAGATTTAGTACTACTACTGGCATCCACTAAAGGCCAAAAATGCATCTTTACTGTCAAAGACTTAATGCTAAGGTTTTCATTATGCCATTTTGTGGGGAAGTCATTTTGAGGTAAGCTAGATATAATACCACTTTATAATTCCAGTTATACATTCATATTTGGAGAGTACTCATGATTAAAAGCGTCAGTAATGGATTCTTTGCAGCTGCTAATCAATGTACTCAGTGAAAAGAACAAGGACTTTGGAGCCAAAGATTCAAATTATGGCTCCATCACTGACCTCGGATATGTTTCCCAATATCTTTGCACTTCAGTTTTTCTTATCTGTAAAATGACAAAAATTATACTACATGGTAAGCCTTTAATAAATGTTAGTTATATATCCCAACTTTAGAAACAGCTATGCCTTTATATGTCATAGGACTAAGGAAAGAGAGAATGTTAATTACTCACACCTCACACTTGGTGTGTGCTAACTATGGTCCTATTCTATGTGCTTTACATGTATTAACCAATTTAATTCTCACAACCACCCTATTCTTATGGCCATTTTAAAGACCGATAGGTAGGGCCAGAAAAGTTAGTTACCTTCTCATGTAGTTGTACTTGTATTCAAATCTAGCTTAGTCTCAATCTAAAAGTCCATTTAAACATTATGCTGAGCACTGGACCAATAAATACATAATAATAGCTCACACTGAGTGAATACTCTACTATACCAAGGACTGAGTTAGTGGCTATGCATAGTTTCAGTTTATCTTCACGATAGCCTAATGAGGTTGATTTTATTATAACTTGGGGGATTGAGGCACTGAGAGATTAAGTTCTGCATCTACAATGACATGGTTAATAAACTGCATGGTTGAGATCAAAACTCAGGCAAACATATATTGTTTTTTATAACTGTGTGAAGTGTTCTTTTACAAACAGAATTCTATACAATACTTAAGTTAACAAAGAAAATAAGGTAGAATACTTTGATATAATCACCTGCAATGGAGGTTTTTTCTTCAGATTCGGATGCAAAGGAATTTTCAAGATTTTCTTTAAGAGATGATGATGATATACTTGTTAACCGTGGATCCTGTTTAAAGAAAATGTATTTACCGTGTAAGTTTACTTTTCAAGATTTGTGGAGGGTAATAGCAATATGAAGACTACTTCATAACTCTGAAATCTACATTTATAAATTTTCTACTGAAATACCGTAAGTATTAAGTCAAAAGAGGTTATAATATGCTTTACTTTCATGCTGTGATGTCTTGATCACTAAAAGAGGTCACTAAGAGCTATTCCAGCTCTTTAACTGAAACCTCTATATCTGTTTTTAGCAATTTTCGAAACTCCTGCGGCTCTAAAATTAAATCGCAGAAATACTCAAGTTAAATATTTAACATCTCTTTTTCTAAGTATATACTTTCTAAGAAAGTATAGAGAAGATTACAGGTTAAAAAACCTTAAGTTTCAGGGCTTCCCCTGCTGGTCCAGTGGATAAGGACACCGCCTTGCAGTGCAAGGGGCACCGGTTCGATCCCTGGCCTGGGAAGATCCCACAGGCCGCGGAGCGGCTGGACTGATGTGTCCAATTACTGAGCCGGAGCTCTGGAGCGCATGCGCCCAGAGCCAGCGCTCCGCAACGACAGATGCCGCGGCGATGGGAGGCCCACAGGAGCCAAAGAACAAAGACGGATGAAAATAGAGAAATGAAAGACCAATAGAAGTGGCCCGCCCACTCCCCTCCCTCCCCAACCCGATTCCCGCACAAAAAATAAATAAATAAATAAATCTTTTAAAAAAAAAAAAACCTTAAGTTTCAAAGAAATATTACTAGTTTTTCAAAAGAAAACAATTCATCAAACCAAGTAGCCACTTCCAAATATTTTAGAATAAAAAGTATAAAGATTTCATGCCCTTTAGTCTTCCTCAAAATTACTATATCTGAAATAAAAGAATTGTATCTGAAATGAAGTAATTATAGTCATGTGCCTACATTTAACATCTCTTTAGACTCTAGTCTAAAGGTGATGATCCTATAAAGTAAGAAGTCTGATTTCATTGCATAAATAATACATTTTATATTTTCCGATAACATTTCATGTCAAAAGTAATACAGAGAAACCATCTGGGTAGATGGTAGAAGGGCTAAAACTCTGGAGTCTACTCTGAGCAATGAAGCTTTACCCAAGGAGATTTATAAGTTAGTAGCTTTCTTCCTGTGTATGTAGCTCAAGTAGTAGCAGGTTGCAGCCTTACCAGACTGGCATAAGGAGTCAGAGGAGAGAGTTAAGGAACAGAAAATCAGCCAATATATTTAGAGAAGAGCTGCAGAGGGCATGAACTCTAAGGTCTGCATAAAAATCCTCCTAAAACCCTTGTATCATCTGTGCATGGCATGGGAAAGACCGTAAACAGTCTTGTAAAATCCTAATAGCTACAAAGTGGAAAAAAAAAAAAAAAAAACAAAAAACAACTAAGCAGAAGTTTTAGTCAATGTCCATGGCAAGAAGGACAGAGTTGGAAATATGAGTCTAGCCATGATATCAGTATGCTAGAATACATGTCCAGAGGAACATAATAGAATCCAAAATCTCTACAACAGTAGTCAATCAAATAATAACAGAAAATAGTGACATATACTCTTGAAAACAAAAATAACAAAAACAATCTATAGTAACCAACCCAGAGATGACCCAGATACTGCAATCACCAACCAAGAACTTTATAGTAGATATCACAAATATGTTCAAGCATTTAGGAGGAAAAATATATACATACACGCTAAAGAGATGGAGGATATATTATTAGATACAGAAAATACAAAAAGAAAAAAAAAAGACACTATCATTGGAAATTCCAGAGTTGAACACTACTGAAAGAAAATAAAAATTATGGGATAGACTTAAGAGCAGATCATGAATGGCAGAAAAAAGGCAGTGAGCTCAAAGACCAATACAAATTATTTAATCTAACAACAATAAGGGCAAAATGGCTGAAGTAACATGAAAGAACTTCAGAGATCAGTGAGATATATCAATATTTCAATGCCCAAGACTAGAAAAAGGAGGAAAGAATATGAAACAGAAAAAAAATGTTTGATTTCCCATTTTCATGGAAAATATCAGTTTATAGATCTTGAAAGCTCAATAAAATCAAAGAAGGATAAATCTAAAGAAAACTACACCTAGGTGCTTCATAGGCAAATTATTTTAATTCAAAGAAAAAAGACAAAATCTTGAAACATTAATTCTGAAAGATACAAGGAAAAAAAACACAAACATTATATAATTAGGACAACAAAATAAATTGTTGCTGATTTTCTACTAGAAATCATAGAGGCCAGGGACAATAAAAAAGAATAAAGAACTGGAGACAGGAGAAGGAAATTGTCAGCTAAAAAGTAAATATTCAGCTAAGCCATCCTTCAAAAATGAAGAACAAGTGAATTTCTTTAGATAAGTAATGACTGAGCAAACTACTCCCTGGCAAATATATATTACAAGAAAAATAAAAATAATTTATAAAGATTTAAGGGAAATAACATTAGAGGGTAATATGAAACTAAAGAAGAAATGAAGACCCTTAGACATGGTATATATATCTAAGAAAACTATAAATGTGTTTCTTCTCCTCTTTTAGCTCTTTAAAAGTCTAAGACTAACAGTTTAAAATCATCCATCATAAAATAATCATTTAGTCAAAAAAGAGATCACGAGGAAAATTAGAAAATACATTTATAGGAATGACAATGAAAATAAATGGCATCTAAAATGGATGCTGCTAATCAGTGCATTACAGGAGAACTCACAGTTTTGAAAAGTTTTGACAGAAAGGATGAAAAGCTTACAATGAAGGGACGCATTTTCTAACTTAAAGATAAGCAAGTTAAACCCAAAGAAAATAAAATAACTGGAAGAAGTAATAAGGAATGAAAATCAGTGAAAATGGAAACAAACAATAAAGAAAACAAACAAAGACAACACTGGTTCTTAAAAAGTTTTAACAATACTAAGCAATGCCTATGAAAGTGTAACAAGAAAGACAGAAAACACAAACTATACATTAGAAATGAAAGATGAAATGTCATGAAAAACACAATAAAATACAATTTTATTATCATCAAAAGCATAAGGGAATACCACAATCAGCTTTATGAATTCAACATCTCAGACACAGTGGCCAAATTTCTAAATCGACATAACTTACTAAACCAATGAAGTAGAAAATGTGAATACCAAAATATCTATCCAAAAAAGAGACAAAATAAAATGTATTGTCAATTTTCTTTCCATAAAGAAAATTCTATGCCCAGATAATTTTGCAGGTGAATTCTCTCAATTACAAGGAAAATGACTCCAAACTTTTGGTATCACACTAAAATTTTAGAAAACAAAGGATTCATATGATTTCTAATTCATATGACAGCCATGCCTGAGAAAAGCATTCCAAGGAAAAAATTATAGACAGCCTCCAAAAGTATAGATGTGTAAATCTTAACAAGATATTAAGAAATAGAATTCCACACTAAAATATTCTACCATGATCAACCAGATTTTATCCCAGGAATACTGAGTTAATTTAATAAAAAAGCATAGATATGTGTTATACACACACACACATGCACATACAGACATGCACACACAAAGAAAAGGTGGGAAGTAAGGTTGTAATGAGGAAGATAATGTCACCCTTTTAATATCTAGCTGGAACACCTGCAGTGTGGGGAAACAAACCAGTGGAGGTTTTTGCAGCTTTATCCAAGCCAGAAGAAAAACATCTTGGAAAATATAGAAGACAAAAACAAGTTGATTTGATGCACATGGGTTCATTAACTGGGGTCATACTGATCAGCAACAGGTGGGAGATCTGCTGTGGACTTTGGAACGCTGGTCAGTGTATGTCAGAACACTGCCTTGGTGCACACAGAACAGACTCCTTAACTTCTTGCTGGTCTAGCTGACCCCAGCTATATAGTGTGCCCTTTCATTAAGGAGATAATGTAAATAACTTAGAGTAAAGAGCGTAATTATTGATCAGGACTGTGAGTGGGTTCCAGCCCATGTTGACATCATTCCCTGTAAACACGTGAATGCTTAAGTGCTCAGTAAAAGTGGACTGGTGTCAGGGAATGTTCCAACTTCATTGTTTGGCATGTAGCTGTCCAATTTTCCCAGCAACATTTGTTGAATAGGTTGTCTTTGTCCCATTTTAGATTTTCGTCTCCTTTGTCAAAAATAAGGTATCCATAGGTGCGTGGGCCTATCTCTGGGTTCTCTATATTGTTTCATTGGTCCATATTTCTGTTTTTGTGCCAGTACCATACTGTCTTGATGACTGTTGCTTTGTAGTATAGTCTGAAGTTAAGGAGGCTGATCCCTCCAGCTCCATTTTTCTTTCTAAAGATTGCCAGCTTTCGTTACAAGGAAAATGACTCCAAACTTTTGGTATCACACTAAAATTTTAGAAAACAAAGGATTCATATGATTTCTAATTCATATGACAGCCATGCCTGAGAAAAGCATTCCAAGGAAAAAATTATAGACAGCCTCCAAAAGTATAGATGTGTAAATCTTAACAAGATATTAAGAAATAGAATTCCACACTAAAATATTCTACCATGATCAACCAGATTTTATCCCAGGAATACTGAGTTAATTTAATAAAAAAGCATAGATATGTGTTATACACACACACACATGCACATACAGACATGCACACACAAAGAAAAGGTGGGAAGTAAGGTTGTAATGAGGAAGATAATGTCACCCTTTTAATATCTAGCTGGAACACCTGCAGTGTGGGGAAACAAACCAGTGGAGGTTTTTGCAGCTTTATCCAAGCCAGAAGAAAAACATCTTGGAAAATATAGAAGACAAAAACAAGTTGATTTGATGCACATGGGTTCATTAACTGGGGTCATACTGATCAGCAACAGGTGGGAGATCTGCTGTGGACTTTGGAACGCTGGTCAGTGTATGTCAGAACACTGCCTTGGTGCACACAGAACAGACTCCTTAACTTCTTGCTGGTCTAGCTGCCCCCAGCTATATAGTGTGCCCTTTCATTAAGGAGATAATGTAAATAACTTAGAGTAAAGAGCGTAATTATTGATCAGGACTGTGAGTGGGTTCCAGCCCATGTTGACATCATTCCCTGTAAACACGTGAATGCTTAAGTGCTCAGTAAAAGTGGACTGGTGTCAGGGAATGTTCCAACTTCATTGTTTGGCATGTAGCTGTCCAATTTTCCCAGCAACATTTGTTGAATAGGTTGTCTTTGTCCCATTTTAGATTTTCGTCTCCTTTGTCAAAAATAAGGTATCCATAGGTGCGTGGGCCTATCTCTGGGTTCTCTATATTGTTTCATTGGTCCATATTTCTGTTTTTGTGCCAGTACCATACTGTCTTGATGACTGTTGCTTTGTAGTATAGTCTGAAGTTAAGGAGGCTGATCCCTCCAGCTCCATTTTTCTTTCTAAAGATTGCTTTGGCTAATCGGGGTCTTTTGTGTTTCCGTATGAACTGTGTTATTCTTTGGTCTACTTATGTGAAGAATGGCATTGGTACTTTGATAGGGATTACACTGAATGTGTAGATGATATTTGGTATACGGTCATTTTCACAATATTAATTCTTCTGACCCAGGAACATGGAATATCTCTCCATCTGTTTAAGTCCTCTTTAATTTCTTTCATGAGTGTCTTGTAATTTTCTGTGTGCAATTCTTTTGTTTCTTTTGGTAGGTATATTCCTAGATATTTTATTCTTTTGGTTGCAATGGTGAAGGGGAATTGTCTCTTTGATTTCATCTTCTGATTTTTCATTGATTGTATATAGGAATGCCAGTGATTTCAAGATAAGCTCAAAATGGATTAAAGACCTAAGTGTAGGACCAGAAACCATAAAACTCTTAGAGGAGAATATAGCCAAAACACTCAAGGACATAAATCAAAGCAAGATCTTCTCTGACCCACCTACTAGAACAGTGGAGCTAAAAACAAAGATTAACATGTGGGATTTAATGAAACTTAAAAGCTTTTGTACAGCAAAAGAAACTACAAAGAAGCTGAACCGACACCCCACAGACTGGGAGAAAATCTTAGCAAAGGAAATAACAAAAAATTAATCGCCAAAATCTACAAGCAAGTCAGACAAGTCAGCACCGGAAAAATGAACAGCCCAATCAAAAATGGGAAGAAGATCTAAATAGACATCTCACCAGAGGACATACAGATGACCCAAAAGCACATGAAACTATGTTCCCTGTAAACACGTGTTTCTAGTAAAAGTGGACTGGTGTCAGGAATGTTCCAACTTCATTGTTTGGCATGTAGCTGTCCAATTTTCCCAGCAACATTTGTTGAATAGGTTGTCTTTGTCCCATTTTAGATTTTCGTCTCCTTTGTCAAAAATAAGGTATCCATAGGTGCGTGGGCCTATCTCTGGGTTCTCTATATTGTTTCATTGGTCCATATTTCTGTTTTTGTGCCAGTACCATACTGTCTTGATGACTGTTGCTTTGTAGTATAGTCTGAAGTTAAGGAGGCTGATCCCTCCAGCTCCATTTTTCTTTCTAAAGATTGCTTTGGCTAATCGGGGTCTTTTGTGTTTCCGTATGAACTGTGTTATTCTTTGGTCTACTTATGTGAAGAATGGCATTGGTACTTTGATAGGGATTACACTGAATGTGTAGATGATATTTGGTATACGGTCATTTTCACAATATTAATTCTTCTGACCCAGGAACATGGAATATCTCTCCATCTGTTTAAGTCCTCTTTAATTTCTTTCATGAGTGTCTTGTAATTTTCTGTGTGCAATTCTTTTGTTTCTTTTGGTAGGTATATTCCTAGATATTTTATTCTTTTGGTTGCAATGGTGAAGGGGAATTGTCTCTTTGATTTCATCTTCTGATTTTTCATTGATTGTATATAGGAATGCCAGTGATTTCAAGATAAGCTCAAAATGGATTAAAGACCTAAGTGTAGGACCAGAAACCATAAAACTCTTAGAGGAGAATATAGCCAAAACACTCAAGGACATAAATCAAAGCAAGATCTTCTCTGACCCACCTACTAGAACAGTGGAGCTAAAAACAAAGATTAACATGTGGGATTTAATGAAACTTAAAAGCTTTTGTACAGCAAAAGAAACTACAAAGAAGCTGAACCGACACCCCACAGACTGGGAGAAAATCTTAGCAAAGGAAATAACAAAAAATTAATCGCCAAAATCTACAAGCAAGTCAGACAAGTCAGCACCGGAAAAATGAACAGCCCAATCAAAAAATGGGAAGAAGATCTAAATAGACATCTCACCAGAGGACATACAGATGACCCAAAAGCACATGAAACTATGCTCAACCCTGCTCATTATTAGAGAAATGCAAATCAAAACTACAATGAGATATCACCTCACACCCGTCAGAATGGCCATCATCCACAAATCGACAGACAATAAATGCTGGAGAGGGTGCAGAGAAAAGGGAACCCTCTTGCATTGCTGCTGGGAATGTAAATTGATACAGCCTCTATGGAAGACAATATGGAGATTTCTTAAAAAACTAAAAATAGAAGCACCATACGACCCAGCAATCCCACTCTTAGACTTATACCCTGATGAAATAAAATCTGAAAGAAGCACCTGTACCCCAATGTTCGTTGCAGCTCTCTATACAGTAGCTAGAACATGGAAGCAACCTAGATGCCCATCGACGAACGAATGGATCCAAAAGCTCTGATACATATATAGAATGGAATACTACACAGCTGTAAAGAGAAATGCAGAAGAAACAGCCCTCATGAGGTGGCTGGATCTAGAACGTATCATAAAAAGTGAAGTCAGTCCGAAAGAGAAGGACAAATACAGTATATTAACACATATATATATTGAATCTAGTAGGATGGTGATGATGGCACACGCAGTGAAGCGACGGAAAGACAGACATGGACAGTGGACATATGGACATTGTGGGGAAGGAACAGAGGGTCGAAGGCGTAAAGGAAGTAGCATGAAGGCCTGTACTGTCATAAGTGAAGAAAATAGCTATAGCCATTGCTCTGTGAGAAAAGGGGATCCTTCAGGGGTTCTGTGTGATGGTCGGGAGGGGTGGGAAGGGGGTGATATACATATGACTAATCTGGAAACATGCATATGTTTTTAAATCTGACCCACCTACTAGAACAGTGGAGCTAAAAACAAAGATTAACATGTGGGATTTAATGAAACTTAAAAGCTTTTGTACAGCAAAAGAAACTACAAAGAAGCTGAACCGACACCCCACAGACTGGGAGAAAATCTTAGCAAAGGAAATAACAAAAAATTAATCGCCAAAATCTACAAGCAAGTCAGACAAGTCAGCACCGGAAAAATGAACAGCCCAATCAAAAATGGGAAGAAGATCTAAATAGACATCTCACCAGAGGACATACAGATGACCCAAAAGCACATGAAACTATGCTCAACCCTGCTCATTATTAGAGAAATGCAAATCAAAACTACAATGAGATATCACCTCACACCCGTCAGAATGGCCATCATCCACAAATCGACAGACAATAAATGCTGGAGAGGGTGCAGAGAAAAGGGAACCCTCTTGCATTGCTGCTGGGAATGTAAATTGATACAGCCTCTATGGAAGACAATATGGAGATTTCTTAAAAAACTAAAAATAGAAGCACCATACGACCCAGCAATCCCACTCTTAGACTTATACCCTGATGAAATAAAATCTGAAAGAAGCACCTGTACCCCAATGTTCGTTGCAGCTCTCTATACAGTAGCTAGAACATGGAAGCAACCTAGATGCCCATCGACGAACGAATGGATCCAAAAGCTCTGATACATATATAGAATGGAATACTACACAGCTGTAAAGAGAAATGCAGAAGAAACAGCCCTCATGAGGTGGCTGGATCTAGAACGTATCATAAAAAGTGAAGTCAGTCCGAAAGAGAAGGACAAATACAGTATATTAACACATATATATATTGAATCTAGTAGGATGGTGATGATGGCACACGCAGTGAAGCGACGGAAAGACAGACATGGACAGTGGACATATGGACATTGTGGGGAAGGAACAGAGGGTCGAAGGCGTAAAGGAAGTAGCATGAAGGCCTGTACTGTCATAAGTGAAGAAAATAGCTATAGCCATTGCTCTGTGAGAAAAGGGGATCCTTCAGGGGTTCTGTGTGATGGTCGGGAGGGGTGGGAAGGGGGTGATATACATATGACTAATCTGGAAACATGCATATGTGTAAATAACAAAACTCTGTAAAAGTTAAAAGTAAAATAAAGTTTAAAAAAAAAATCAACAGACAATAAATGCTGGAAAGGATGCAGAGAAAAGGGAACACTCTTGCACTGATGGTGGGAATGTAAATTGATAGAGCTGTTATGGAAAACAGTATGGAGATTCATTAAAAAACTAACAATAGAAGCACCATACGACTCAGCAATCTCACTCTTAGGCTTATACCCTGAGGAAATCAAAACTGAAAGAAGGGCTTCCCTGGTGGTCCAGTGGGTAAGGACACTGCCTTGCAGTGCAAGAAGCGCCAGTTCGATCCCTGACCTGGGAAGATCCCACGTGCCGCGGAGCGGCTGGACTGATGTGTCCAATTACTGAGCCAGAGCTCCGGAGCGCATGTGCCCAGAGTTGGTGCTCTGCAACGAGAGAGGCCACTGCGATGGGAGGCCCACAGGGGCCAAAGAACAAACATGGATGAAAATGGACAAATGAAAGACCAACAGAAGTGGCCCACCTCCCTCCTCCCTCCCCAACCCACCCCCCACCCCAAAAAAGAACTGAAAGAAGCACCTGTAACCTGATGTTCATCGCAGCTCTCTATAGAATAGCTAGAACATGGAAGAAACCTAGATGCCCATCGATGAATGAATGGATGCAAAAGCTCTGGTACATATATACAATGGAATACTACTCAGCTGTTAAAAGAAATGCAGAAGAATCAGTCCTAATGAGGTGGCTGGATCTAGAACCTATCATAAAAAGTGAAGTCAGTCAAAAAGAGAAAGACAAGTACAATATAAGGACACATATATATGAAATCTAGTAAGATGGTAATGGTAACACACTCAGTGAAGCGATGGAAAAACAGACAAAGAGAACAGACATATGGACATTGTAGGGTATGAACAGTGGGTGGGAGGCATAGAGGGAGTAACATGGAAACATATACTATCATATGTGAAAAAGATAGCCATTTTCATTGTGCTAAGGGAATAGGAGTTCCTATAAGGGCTTGGTGTGACAGCCTGGAGGGGTGGGATGGGGGAGTGCCTGGGAAGGCGGAGGGGACCAGGGATATGCATAAGACTGATCTGGGTACATACATGTCTGTGAACAACAAAACTCTGTAAAAACTTTAAAATAAAAATAAATAAATAAATAAAATAAAGTGGACTGGTGAATGCGTTCAGGGCCTTGACCCTGGAGGTCTTGAGCCCATGTTCCCATCCTTTCTCTCTGTCTCTATGTGTGTGTATTCCTTAATGTCTTGCCCCACTTGCTGTTCTCTATGCACCTGGCTGATGTACTGTGGCACTGCAGGAAGGTAAGGCACTAGGGAGAGAGGTGCAGTGTCATATGAGAGTTTATACAAAGTTTAAGAGGCTTGAGCATAGTTGAACATGGATGAAAACAGTCTCTTCCAGACCAAGAGACTATAGATATAGGAGAGATAAAGGCTGGACAAAAAAATAAATCAGAAATCCCTAAGAATGTGGGCTTAAAGAAGAGTCACAGTATGCTCAGGAAACTTTTATAATGAGGACTAAGGAAATTTTAAATTATTACAAACAAATGTATCTAATATACCCAACAAGGTAACAGTCTACATTATGGGCTACATTATAGTCATTAAGGTGAATGTAGTCTCAAGATCACACCATAACATGGAAACACTTCATGATGTATTATTAAGAGATTTAAAAAAAGCATAATACAAAACATTATGAATGTTAAGATGAAAAATATGACAAAATATATATAGGGAAAATAGCCCAAGAAAGAGTAAGAATAACAAACACAGTTGTTACTAGATTGGTAGGTTTATGAGTAGATATTTTTCAATTAAATTTTCTGTCATAATATAATGCTACTTTAAAAACTTTGAGAACACTGTTTTCTTTAATCAAGAGATACAGAATGCACCACATAAAGGAATTAGTGATGTATCACTCCAGTTTGAACAGTGTTCCCTCAAAATTCTTTTCTATCCTGAATCTCAGAATATGATCTTATTTGAAAATAAGATGTTTGCAGAAGGAATTAGTTAAGATGAGGTCACACTAGACTAGGGTGGACCCTAAATCAAATGACTGGCGTCTTCTTTCCTAGAGAAAAGTGAGGGGAGATCCAGAGATTCAGGGAAAAAAGCCATGTGATGACAGAGGCAGGCATGGGAAGGCGGAGGGACCAGGGATATGCATAAGACTGATCTGGGTACATACATGTCTGTGAACAACAAAACTCTGTAAAAACTTTAAAATAAAAATAAATAAATAAATAAAATAAAGTGGACTGGTGAATGCGTTCAGGGCCTTGACCCTGGAGGTCTTGAGCCCATGTTCCCATCCTTTCTCTCTGTCTCTATGTGTGTGTATTCCTTAATGTCTTGCCCCACTTGCTGTTCTCTATGCACCTGGCTGATGTACTGTGGCACTGCAGGAAGGTAAGGCACTAGGGAGAGAGGTGCAGTGTCATATGAGAGTTTATACAAAGTTTAAGAGGCTTGAGCATAGTTGAACATGGATGAAAACAGTCTCTTCCAGACCAAGAGACTATAGATATAGGAGAGATAAAGGCTGGACAAAAAAATAAATCAGAAATCCCTAAGAATGTGGGCTTAAAGAAGAGTCACAGTATGCTCAGGAAACTTTTATAATGAGGACTAAGGAAATTTTAAATTATTACAAACAAATGTATCTAATATACCCAACAAGGTAACAGTCTACATTATGGGCTACATTATAGTCATTAAGGTGAATGTAGTCTCAAGATCACACCATAACATGGAAACACTTCATGATGTATTATTAAGAGATTTAAAAAAAGCATAATACAAAACATTATGAATGTTAAGATGAAAAATATGACAAAATATATATAGGGAAAATAGCCCAAGAAAGAGTAAGAATAACAAACACAGTTGTTACTAGATTGGTAGGTTTATGAGTAGATATTTTTCAATTAAATTTTCTGTCATAATATAATGCTACTTTAAAAACTTTGAGAACACTGTTTTCTTTAATCAAGAGATACAGAATGCACCACATAAAGGAATTAGTGATGTATCACTCCAGTTTGAACAGTGTTCCCTCAAAATTCTTTTCTATCCTGAATCTCAGAATATGATCTTATTTGAAAATAAGATGTTTGCAGAAGGAATTAGTTAAGATGAGGTCACACTAGACTAGGGTGGACCCTAAATCAAATGACTGGCGTCTTCTTTCCTAGAGAAAAGTGAGGGGAGATCCAGAGATTCAGGGAAAAAAGCCATGTGATGACAGAGGCAGGCATGGGAATGGTGCAGCCACAGACTGAGGACAACCACGAGAAGCTGGAAGAAGCAAGGAAGGATTCTTCCCTAGAGCTTCAGAGAGAACAGGACCCTGTCCACACTTTGATATTGGACTTCTGACCTCCGGAACTGAAAGAACTTGTTGTTTTAAGCCAGTTTGTGGCAATTTGTTACAGCAGCTAAAGTGACCTAACACAATATCCACTTGGCCATGAACTTATTCAGTATAAAATAATACTTTGGCTTTGATAATATCATCTCTTCTCCTGGTATTCAGAACAATTTAGGATATAGCACACTGAAGTCAGAGAGGCTTATATCAAATTGTCACCTTTATTGGTAAAGTTAACCTACAGGACAAGAGTGGAATCAGAAACCTACTGTACTCATACTTCTGGTCTAAATTGAAGAGATTCATCCATTTAGCTGTGATACAACCTCTGTCTCCCTTTGTATCACCTCTCTGGGAGCATATTCTTACTCACATCTGAACCACAGAGGAGTCAGAAGAAAGAAGCTTAGCTAGGTGCTCTAGTTTTCTCTCCTCTGCTTAAGCAGATTATGGAGCAAGAATGTTCTTCCCATACTTTTCTCTTCTGAAATGTGAGGTGGAAGTTTCCCAGACATAGTGAAATTCAAATACAGGGGGCCAAGTGTTCTTCCCTAGTAATAATACACAGTAAACAGATAAACTCCTGAAGGACCACATCTACTTCATTGTAATATATCCCCAAAAAGATAGGACACTGCAGTGAACATTCAATATACATTTTTTGAGTGATTAAAACCTAAGGAATAGGGATTCCCTGGTGGTCCACCAGGTGGACACCACCTTGCAGTGCAAAGGGTGCCGGTTCGATCCCTGGTCTGGGAAGATTCCACATGCCGCGGAGCAGCTGGACTGATGTGTCCAACTACCGAGCCGGAGCTCTGGAGCACATGTGCCCAGAGCCAGTGTTCTGCAGCGAGAGAGGCCACTGCGATTGGAGGCCCACACAGGCCAAAGAACAAAGATGGAAATAAATGAAAGATCAATAGAAGCGGCCAAAAAAAAAAAAAACACAAAAAAAAATATAAAAAAAACAAAGAAATAAAATGACACTGGCCATAAACTATATAATTAAAAGATCTGTAAATAAATACTTGTAGTTAAAGTGTTGCATAGATTCAAAAAAACAACGCTATTTTCTCACATTTTACTTTCTCTGATACTGGATGCATCCATAATGACTGGTATTTTATAGCTTAATTTGCAGTTTTCTTCTTTCTTAGCAGTACAAAAAAGAATGCTGCATTTCTGTTCTACCTTGTAATGGAGTTTTAGACCCAGTAGAATATATTTAAAAAACTTAAAATTATTTACTTGTCAATTGCTGAAGAAAACATGTAAAGCACACTGGCACACATGCATGAACAGAAATAGTCTCTCATAATCAGATGCAAAAACTTGCATTCAAAACACAATTCAGCAACAATGCTAACCTCAGTATCAAGGTTTGCAGACAATGCATTCTTAGTTTCTGGCTGTCTGCCATGTGCCTCTTCATGGGGAACAGTTTCTTTATCATCTCCTAGGCTATCTTTCTTCTCCCCATGGCTGTGCTTTTTTAACATGCTTCTTGGTCGAGGTGAAGGTTTAAAATGGTTGTCTACTTCAAGGCTGATGTTATTTTCTGCAGAAAAACACATCATTTTAATACATTCAATATGGTAAAAATACACTTTTTAAGATGATGATGGCTTCTCCTACAACCCAGGTGCCACCAAATATCCATTCTGTTCCCAAGCACTGTACTCTCTGTCCTGGAGAAGTAAAAGCTCACACCTTTCTCTACAAAAAACTCCAGAAAGTACAAATAAGTGATATAGTTCATAATCAAAAACAGTTTTTAACTGCTGCCATTTGGGAAGTAACCAGTATACTTCACTCTTGTGAGTAGTTAACTATTCAACTTTATCAACTCTCATAATACTACATTTTTTTAAACAAACAAAGCAAAACCATGCATTGGTCTCAGTCTTTATAAAATCAGGCAGTTCAACTCTCAAACCTTTATTGAGTATCTGCTGCCAGCTGACAGGTGATACATGATGGTAGGTTACCATGAACCATGTCAGATTCTTGATATCTAAAGGAGAAGAATTCACATTGGCATCAAAAAGACTCGGCTTTGGTCACTCAGAGCTTCGTAAAATAAGTTTATTAAGAAAAGAGGATAGAGAGAGAGAGCTTCCAGCACAGACACTGGAAGAGGGATAGAAGAGAATCCCAGAAGCCACTTTAGGTGTGGCATTTTATACTTTTTCAGTTGGTTATTAACAGTAGTTTAAAAGAATATTTTACAGTTGTAAAGGCTATGTAGGTCTACACCCACATTAACATGAGATTAGCTAGAGGGTAGTCTCCAGGCCTCAGGGTTGGGTGAGACATTCAAATGTAAAGGCCTTGCTAGGCCCACAGCATTAACATTAAGACAAGAAACTTATTTTCAGTTTCAGCATTGAAAATCTTTGCCTTTCTTTCTCCTTTTTCCTCCTCCTTTCCTCCTTGGGACCTGCTGGCCTTCTTATCAAATCTGCCTATTAACTCCTTTCACAGCCCCTGTATACATCACTCACATTAATGGACCTCAGCAACAAGACACTGGCAATGGCCCTGTCCTACAATTTTAGAGGTTGGGAAGGGAGACAATCCTAAACAAACAAAATTATAAAACAAAGGTAAGAGTTGTTACAAGTATGAAGATGATGTTGGCACAGGAAATAAGAGCCAATGTGCTTGGAAGGAGGAATGGAGAACTGGACAACTTGTGAGCTATTGCTCCCTGAGTCCATAAAACCTCTTCAGCAGTTGTTAACATTTCTCAGTTACTATTTCCACTACTTCTATCTAATGCTGGTATGCTTTCAGTCCTCCTTCCAGATAAAGAAAATTTTTATATGAACTTTTCTCTAAACTTCACCTGTTATATATATCCATTTCTCCACTGTTCTAACAATATATTCTTCTGATAAAGTTGCAAAATTGAATGCTTTTCTTTTTTATCTATAAGTGGAGTTATAAATCCTGCTGGGAGATTTTACAAGCATACCTAACTGAAATCACTGTAAATACTTCACTGCCAATTTTAAGTATGTCCTAAACTCTGGTCAAATGTCTAATTAAATTCCTCGCTCACAATCCAAAGCATCACAATACTCTGATGATTCTACCTACATTTCTCTTATTTATCCCACTGTTCATTCAAAAGACTCGGCTTTGGTCACTCAGAGCTTCGTAAAATAAGTTTATTAAGAAAGAGGATAGAGAGAGAGCTTCCAGCACAGACACTGGAAGAGGGATAGAAGAGAATCCCAGAAGCCACTTTAGGTGTGGCATTTTATACTTTTTCAGTTGGTTATTAACAGTAGTTTAAAAGAATATTTTACAGTTGTAAAGGCTATGTAGGTCTACACCCACATTAACATGAGATTAGCTAGAGGGTAGTCTCCAGGCCTCAGGGTTGGGTGAGACATTCAAATGTAAAGGCCTTGCTAGGCCCACAGCATTAACATTAAGACAAGAAACTTATTTTCAGTTTCAGCATTGAAAATCTTTGCCTTACTTTCCCCTTTTTTCCTCCTCCTTTCCTCCTTGGGACCTGCTGGCCTTCTTATCAAATCTGCCTATTAACTCCTTTCACAGCCCCTGTATACATCACTCACATTAATGGACCTCAGCAACAAGACACTGGCAATGGCCCTGTCCTACAATTTTAGAGGTTGGGAAGGGAGACAATCCTAAACAAACAAAATTATAAAACAAAGGTAAGAGTTGTTACAAGTATGAAGATGATGTTGGCACAGGAAATAAGAGCCAATGTGCTTGGAAGGAGGAATGGAGAACTGGACAACTTGTGAGCTATTGCTCCCTGAGTCCATAAAACCTCTTCAGCAGTTGTTAACATTTCTCAGTTACTATTTCCACTACTTCTATCTAATGCTGGTATGCTTTCAGTCCTCCTTCCAGATAAAGAAAATTTTTATATGAACTTTTCTCTAAACTTCACCTGTTATATATATCCATTTCTCCACTGTTCTAACAATATATTCTTCTGATAAAGTTGCAAAATTGAATGCTTTTCTTTTTTATCTATAAGTGGAGTTATAAATCCTGCTGGGAGATTTTACAAGCATACCTAACTGAAATCACTGTAAATACTTCACTGCCAATTTTAAGTATGTCCTAAACTCTGGTCAAATGTCTAATTAAATTCCTCGCTCACAATCCAAAGCATCACAATACTCTGATGATTCTACCTACATTTCTCTTATTTATCCCACTGTTCATTCCTCATCTAGTCCTGCCTTGACTGCTCCCTCAGCGACATTTTTATAAATGTTTTGTGTTTTATAATACAAAACAGATCATACCACTCCTCTCCACAAGATTCTTCAATGGCTCCCCATCATCCAATCCTACAGAATAAAAAAGTTTATTGCCTCTGAACAATATAAAGCATTTCATAATTTTGTCCCTGGCTACCTGTGCTGCTTCGTCATTGGCACATCCAATTGGTAATCTGTCCTGATATGCTGGGCTCACTGTCTTTCTGTAGCTGTGCCACATCCCTCCTGCCACTAAGATTTTACCCAAGTTCTTTGTCTTCCAAGATGTCTACTTCCTGTTTCTCCTGACAAACACTTCCTTGTCTTTGGAATATTCATTTAAGCTAAATATTGTATAATGCTTGATAAAAGTTTTCGAGTCTTTTTTTTAAAAAGATTTATTTATTTTATTATTTATTTTTGGGCGGGGGTTGGGCTGGGGAGGGAGGGGAGCGGGCGGGCCACTTCTATTGGTCTTTTCATTTCTCTATTTTCATCCGTCTTTGTTCCTTGGCTCCTGTGGGCCTCCCATCGTGGTGGCGTCTGTCGCTGCAGAGCGCTAGCTCCAGGCACATGTGCTCCAGAGCTCCGGCTTGGTAG
The DNA here is from genome assembly GCA_022376925.1 of Tragulus kanchil. Lineage (NCBI taxonomy): Eukaryota > Metazoa > Chordata > Mammalia > Artiodactyla > Tragulidae > Tragulus > Tragulus kanchil. The sequence continues at coordinate 48,976,671 of JAIOJX010000025.1, forward strand.
TTGGACACAACGGTCCAGCCGCTCCGCAGCACATGGGATCTTCCCAGGCCAGGGATCGAACTGGCACCCCTTGCACTGCAAGGTGGTGTTCTTACCCACTGGACCACCAGGAGAAGCCCGAGTCTTTTTTTTTTTTTTTGTAGTAAGAACACTTAATAGGAGATCCACTCTCTTAATAAAATCTTAAGTGCACAAAACAGTATTATTAACTAAAGGCACAATGAATCTTTTCTTTTTATCTATAAGTGGAGTTATAAATCCTGCTGGGAGATTTTACAAGCATACCTAACTGAAATCACTGTAAATACTTCACTGCCAATTTTAAGTATGTCCTAAACTCTGGTCAAATGTCTAATTAAATTCCTCGCTCACAATCCAAAGCATCACAATACTCTGATGATTCTACCTACATTTCTCTTATTTATCCCACTGTTCATTCCTCATCTAGTCCTGCCTTGACTGCTCCCTCAGCGACATTTTTATAAATGTTTTGTGTTTTATAATACAAAACAGATCATACCACTCCTCTCCACAAGATTCTTCAATGGCTCCCCATCATCCAATCCTACAGAATAAAAAAGTTTATTGCCTCTGAACAATATAAAGCATTTCATAATTTTGTCCCTGGCTACCTGTGCTGCTTCGTCATTGGCACATCCAATTGGTAATCTGTCCTGATATGCTGGGCTCACTGTCTTTCTGTAGCTGTGCCACATCCCTCCTGCCACTAAGATTTTACCCAAGTTCTTTGTCTTCCAAGATGTCTACTTCCTGTTTCTCCTGACAAACACTTCCTTGTCTTTGGAATATTCATTTAAGCTAAATATTGTATAATGCTTGATAAAAGTTTTCGAGTCTTTTTTTTAAAAAGATTTATTTATTTTATTATTTATTTTTGGGCGGGGGTTGGGCTGGGGAGGGAGGGGAGCGGGCGGGCCACTTCTATTGGTCTTTTCATTTCTCTATTTTCATCCGTCTTTGTTCCTTGGCTCCTGTGGGCCTCCCATCGTGGTGGCGTCTGTCGCTGCAGAGCGCTAGCTCCAGGCACATGTGCTCCAGAGCTCCGGCTTGGTAGTTGGACACAACGGTCCAGCCGCTCCGCAGCACATGGGATCTTCCCAGGCCAGGGATCGAACTGGCACCCCTTGCACTGCAAGGTGGTGTTCTTACCCACTGGACCACCAGGAGAAGCCCGAGTCTTTTTTTTTTTTTTTTTTTGTAGTAAGAACACTTAATAGGAGATCCACTCTCTTAATAAAATCTTAAGTGCACAATACAGTATTATTAACTAAAGGCACAATGCCGCACAGCACAACTCTAGAACTTGTTCATCTTGCACTAAAACTTTGCATCTGTTGACTAGCAATTTCCATTTACCCCTCCCTTCAGGCCTTCATAATCACCATTCATATGTTGAAATCTTAATCCCAAAAGACATGTATTAGGAGGTAGAACCTTTAGGAGGTGTTTAGGTCATAAGGTTAGAACCTACATGAATGTGGTTAATGTCCTTAAAGCAATGCTCTATAAAGTTCTCTTGCCCTCTTCACCATGTAAATATACGATGGGAAGTTTGCAACCCATAAAAGGACCCTATCCAACCATGTGAGCCTTGTGATCTCTTGAGCCTTCAAAACCATGATAAACAGATTTCTATTGGTTATAATTCACCCAGTTTATAGTACCTGGTTGCACTGTGCTACTCAATTGCTTCAGTCATATTGGACTCTTTGTGAACTAATGGAGTGTAAGTCACCAGGCTCTGCTGTTTATGGGAATTTCCTGGCAAGAATACTGGTGTGGGTTGCCATACCATCCTTCAGGGGATCATTTGGACCCAGGGTTCGAATCCAAGTCTCCTGATGTGGCAGTTGGGTGCTTTACCACTACTGCCACCTAGGAAGCTCTAGTAGCATTTGGGTAATATTTAGTTTCAGGAGACCAAAGGGACTCACAACAGTACTGGAGGATTGGTACTAAGTCTCTAAAGCTGCAGTTGTAGTTATAATCATAGTGCCTGTAACAGCGAGACATAGAACACCCTCAATAAATATGTGTGGATACATTAAATGACCTCCTTATGAACAAATGCTGAATCCGTTCAGTTCAATTCAGCCACTCAGCCATGTCCAACTCTATGCAACCTCATGGACTGCAGCATGCCAGGCCTTCCTGTCCCTCACCGTCTCCCGAAGTTTGGTCAAACTCATGTCCATTGACTCAGTGATGCTATCTAACCATCTCATCCTCTGTTATCCCCTTCTTCTGCCTTCTATTTTCCCCAACATCAGACTCTTTTCCAATGAGTCAGCTTTTCACATCAGGTGGGCAAAGTATTGGAGCTTCAGCTTCAGCATCAGTCCTTCCAATGAATATTCAGGGATGATTTCCTGTAGGATTGACTGGTTGGATCTTCTTGCAGTCTAAGGGACTGTCGAGAGTCTTCTTCAACACCACATTTCAAAGGCATCAATTCTTTGGTGCTCAGCCTTCTTTATGGTCCAACTATCAAATTCATACATGGCTGCTGGAAAACCAAATCTTTGACTATATGGACCTTTGTCATCAAAGTGATGTCTCTGCTTTTTAATACATTGTCTAGGTTTGTCATAGCTTTCTTTCAGGGCAAGCCTTTTAATTTCATGGCTACAGTGAACAGCCACAGTGATTTGGAGTAAATATTTACCTTAAGCAATGCTCTATAAAGTTCTCTTGCCCTCTTCACCATGTAAATATACGATGGGAAGTTTGCAACCCATAAAAGGACCCTATCCAACCATGTGAGCCTTGTGATCTCTTGAGCCTTCAAAACCATGATAAACAGATTTCTATTGGTTATAATTCACCCAGTTTATAGTACCTGGTTGCACTGTGCTACTCAATTGCTTCAGTCATATTGGACTCTTTGTGAACTAATGGAGTGTAAGTCACCAGGCTCTGCTGTTTATGGGAATTTCCTGGCAAGAATACTGGTGTGGGTTGCCATACCATCCTTCAGGGGATCATTTGGACCCAGGGTTCGAATCCAAGTCTCCTGATGTGGCAGTTGGGTGCTTTACCACTACTGCCACCTAGGAAGCTCTAGTAGCATTTGGGTAATATTTAGTTTCAGGAGACCAAAGGGACTCACAACAGTACTGGAGGATTGGTACTAAGTCTCTAAAGCTGCAGTTGTAGTTATAATCATAGTGCCTGTAACAGCGAGACATAGAACACCCTCAATAAATATGTGTGGATACATTAAATGACCTCCTTATGAACAAATGCTGAATCCGTTCAGTTCAATTCAGCCACTCAGCCATGTCCAACTCTATGCAACCTCATGGACTGCAGCATGCCAGGCCTTCCTGTCCCTCACCGTCTCCCGAAGTTTGGTCAAACTCATGTCCATTGACTCAGTGATGCTATCTAACCATCTCATCCTCTGTTATCCCCTTCTTCTGCCTTCTATTTTCCCCAACATCAGACTCTTTTCCAATGAGTCAGCTTTTCACATCAGGTGGGCAAAGTATTGGAGCTTCAGCTTCAGCATCAGTCCTTCCAATGAATATTCAGGGATGATTTCCTGTAGGATTGACTGGTTGGATCTTCTTGCAGTCTAAGGGACTGTCGAGAGTCTTCTTCAACACCACATTTCAAAGGCATCAATTCTTTGGTGCTCAGCCTTCTTTATGGTCCAACTATCAAATTCATACATGGCTGCTGGAAAAACCAAATCTTTGACTATATGGACCTTTGTCATCAAAGTGATGTCTCTGCTTTTTAATACATTGTCTAGGTTTGTCATAGCTTTCTTTCAGGGGCAAGAGCCTTTTAATTTCATGGCTACAGTGAACAGCCACAGTGATTTGGAGCTCAAGGAAATAAAATCTGTCACTCTTTCCAACATTTTCCCATCTGTTCCCCATGAAGTAATGGGACCGAATGCCATGATCTTCATTTTTCGAATGTTGAGTTTAAGGCCAGCTTTTTTACTCTCCTGTTCCACCTTCATCAAGAGGCTCCTTATTTTCTCTTCACTTTCTGCCATAAGGGTAGTATCATCTGCATACTTGTTATTAAATATTTCTCCCAGCAATCTTGATTTCAGTGTTTTATCCAGACAAGCATTTTGCATGATGTACTCTGCATATAAGTTAAAGAGGCAGGGTGACAATATATAACCTTGATGTACTGCTTTCCCAACTTGAAACCAGTTTGTTGTTCCATGTCTGGTTCTAACTGTTGATTTCTGTCCTGTACACAGGTTTCTGAGGAGTCAGGTAAGGTGGTCTGGTATTCCCATCTCTTTCAGAATTTTCCACAGTTTGTTGTGATTCACACAGTCAAAGGCTTTAGCATAGTCAATGACGCAGAAGTAGATGTTTTTTCTGGAATTCCCTTGCTCTTCATATGATCCAATGGATGAGGGTGTTTGCTATGATCAGTGTGTTCAGTTTCTATTATCCAAACTGATCAAATGGATCACAGCATTGTCTAACTCCCCAATGAAACCACGGGGAAAAACCCTGCCAAAAAGGTAGGCCACCGAGACAAGACTTCTATTTTCCCCAACATCAGACTCTTTTCCAATGAGTCAGCTTTTCACATCAGGTGGGCAAAGTATTGGAGCTTCAGCTTCAGCATCAGTCCTTCCAATGAATATTCAGGGATGATTTCCTGTAGGATTGACTGGTTGGATCTTCTTGCAGTCTAAGGGACTGTCGAGAGTCTTCTTCAACACCACATTTCAAAGGCATCAATTCTTTGGTGCTCAGCCTTCTTTATGGTCCAACTATCAAATTCATACATGGCTGCTGGAAAACCAAATCTTTGACTATACAGACCTTTGCCATCAAAGTGATGTCTCTGCTTTTTAATACATTGTCTAGGTTTGTCATAGCTTTCTTTCAGGGGCAAGAGCCTTTTAATTTCATGGCTACAGTGAACAGCCACAGTGATTTGGAGCTCAAGGAAATAAAATCTGTCACTCTTTCCAACATTTTCCCATCTGTTCCCCATGAAGTAATGGGACCGAATGCCATGATCTTCATTTTTCGAATGTTGAGTTTAAGGCCAGCTTTTTTACTCTCCTGTTCCACCTTCATCAAGAGGCTCCTTATTTTCTCTTCACTTTCTGCCATAAGGGTAGTATCATCTGCATACTTGTTATTAAATATTTCTCCCAGCAATCTTGATTTCAGTGTTTTATCCAGACAAGCATTTTGCATGATGTACTCTGCATATAAGTTAAAGAGGCAGGGTGACAATATATAACCTTGATGTACTGCTTTCCCAACTTGAAACCAGTTTGTTGTTCCATGTCTGGTTCTAACTGTTGATTTCTGTCCTGTACACAGGTTTCTGAGGAGTCAGGTAAGGTGGTCTGGTATTCCCATCTCTTTCAGAATTTTCCACAGTTTGTTGTGATTCACACAGTCAAAGGCTTTAGCATAGTCAATGACGCAGAAGTAGATGTTTTTTCTGGAATTCCCTTGCTCTTCATATGATCCAATGGATGAGGGTGTTTGCTATGATCAGTGTGTTCAGTTTCTATTATCCAAACTGATCAAATGGATCACAGCATTGTCTAACTCAATGAAACCACGAACCATGCCATGTAGGGCCACCGAGGACAAATGGGGCATGGCGGAGAGTTCTGACAAAACATGGTCCACTGGAGAAGAGAATGGCAAGCCACTTCAATATACTTGCCTTGAGAACCCCATGAACAGTATGAAAAGGCAAAAAGATAAGACACTGAGAGATGAACTATCCAGGTCATCAGGTGTCCAATATGCTACTGCAGAAGAGTGGAGAAAGAGCTTCAGAAGGAATGAAATGGCTGAGCCAAAGCAGAAACAATGCCCAGTTGTGGATATGCCTGGTGTTGAAAGTAAAGTCGGATGCTGCAAAGAACAATACTGCACAGGAACCTGGAATGTTAAGTCCAAAGTCAAGCTAAATTGGAAATGGTCAAAAAGGAGATGGCAAGAATGAACATTGACATTTTAGGAATCAGTGAATTAAAATGGGCAGGAATGGGCAAATTTAATTCAGATGACCATTATATCTATTACTGTAAGCAAGAATCCCTCAGAAGAAAGAGAGTAGCCCTCATGATCAACAAAAGAATTCAAAATGCAGTACTTAGGTACAATCTCAAAAACAACAGAACGATCCTGGTTCATTTCCAAGGCAAATCATTCAATATCACAGTAAAAAAAAGTCTATGCCCCAACCACCACTAATGCTGAAGAAGATGAAGTTGAAGTTATTTCAAGACCTTCTAGAAATAACACTAAAAAAAATGTCCTTTTCATCAGTGGGGACTGGAATGCAAAATTAAGAACTCAAGAGATACCTGCAGTAACAGGCAAGTTTGGCTTTCGAGTACAAAACAAAACAGGGCAAAGGCTAACAGAGTTTTTGCGAAGAGAATACACTGGTCATAGCACACACCCTCTTCCAACAAAACAAGAGATGACTCTACACATGGACATCACCAGATGGTCAATATCAAAATCAGATTGAGTATATTCTTCACAGTCAAAGATGGAGAAGCTCTACAAAGTCAGCTAAAACAAGATCTGGACCTCACTGTGGCTCAGATCAGGAACTCCTTATTGCAAAATTCAGACTTAAATTCAAGAAAGTAGGGAAAACCTCTAGGCCATTCAGGTATGACCTAAATCAAGTCCCTTATGACCTAAATCAAGTCCCTTACAATTATACAGTAGAAGTTACAAATAAATTCAAGGCATTAGATCTGATAGACAAGAGCACCTGAAGAACTATAGACAGAGGTCTGTAACACTGTACATGAAAACAGTGATCAAAACCATCCTCAAGGGGAAAAAAATGCAAAAAGTCAAAATGGTTGCCTGAGGAGGTCTTACAAATAGCTGAGAAAAGAAGAGATGGGAAAGGCAAAGGAGAAAAGAAAAAATATACCCAGCTGAATGTAGAGTTTCAGAAAATGGCAAGAGAGATAAGAAAGTCTTCTTAAGTGAACAAAGAAACAAAGGAAAACAAGAGAATGGGAAAGACTAGAGAGTTTTACAAGAAAATTAGAGATACCAAGGTAACATTTCATGCAAAGATAGGCACAATAAAGGACAGAAACGGTATGGACCTAACAGAAGCAGACGATATTAAGAAGAGATGGAAAGAATACACAGAAGGGGCTTCCCTGGTGGTCCAGTGGGTAAAGAGTCCACCTTGCAGTACAAGGTGCACCTGTTCGATCCCTGGCCTGGGGAGATCCCACATGTTGAGGAACGACTGGGCCGGTGTGTTCAATTATGAGCCAGAGCTCTGCAGCACATGTGCCCAGACCCAGTGCTCTGCAATGAGAGAGGCCACTGTGATGGGAGGCCCACATATGCCAAGGAATGATAAAGATGGATGAAAGATAAACAATGACTTAGAGGCAAAAGAAAAAAAAATTAAAAACAAAAATAAATCACCCTCTGTTAAAAAAAAAAAAAAAAGAATACACAGAAAAACTATACAAAAAAGATTCTAATGAGCTGGATGTCCACGATGGTATGATCACTCACCTAGAGCCAGACATTTTCAAGTGTGAAGTCAGGTAGGCTCTAGGAAGCACTGCTACAAACAAAGCTAGTGGAGGTGATAGAATTCCAACTGAGCTATTTCAAATATTAAAAAATGATGCTGTTAAAGTACTACAGTCAATATGCCAGCAAATTTGGAAAACTCAGTAGTAGCCTCAGGACTGGAAAATGTCAGTTTTCATCCCAATTGCAAAGAAGGGCAATGCCAAAGAACGTTCAAGTGCTGAATAATAAAGTGAGTAGTAAAAGCATTTATAGAGTGCTTAATTTATGCCATATTGTTCTAAGCCCTTAAAATACATGAACTCAGTTAACTGCCTCAAACCCCTAATGGTGGTTCAACTATTGTTCCCCTTTAGCAGATAAAGTGAGGAACAAAGAGTTCATGTGCCCATGGTTATAAACTCTAGTTTGTGGGATTAAAACAGGTGCAGCTGGCTCCAATGCTAATGGAATCAAGGTACTCCTGCTTTCAAGTTAAAACAAAAACAGCATATCCTATACAAATTACTTTCTATAATCACCACCAGTATGCCCATAACCTAACAAACTGAGTTTGATTATTTTACGTTTTCACAGTAAAAAAGCAAGAACAAAGGAAACGTTCTGGTTCTAACATTTTTATAAAGCATTAAATGATACTCAGCAATATCTCATAACTTTAAAAATATTAACTTCTAAGCTCTATAAGGAAAAAAGTCTGAAATTTTAGAGGATAAAGCTAAACTTATTGGACACATTCCTTCTTTAACAAATAAATTATTCATTTATTCATTTAAATACTTAGGCATCCTACATACCAGGTAGTAACCAGCAAACTTAGCTTTCTTCTTTAACTTGAATAACACAGGAATAATGATTTTAATATATTTTATACCAAAATTCTACCTCCGGAAGCATCAAGTTTTCAGATAGGAAAAAAAATACAGCTATATATTGTCAAAATGTTTCATTTTATTATCAAATGTAAATGATAACCTATTTTGGTAACTATTTTTATACTATATATACTGGATTGCAAGTGGTTAATTATTATTTTAAAATTCAGTATTGCATATTCACAATTCTGGGGCCATTTTGTGGTCAAAATACAGCATTTCTCTATTCACTTTGTCGCAGATTTTTAAAAAGGCATTAAATAGGTGGATTGTTGTTGTTTATCTACCATAGAGTTCTAATTATATACATCTATCTATATCAGACTAATTTTTAGCTTCTATAGTATGCTCACAGTTTCGTATTACCTAATGAAAAGCTTTTCAGAATGAGGACAAATAGGATAAACATAATCTATAAAATAATAGTTTTTAACTCAACTAGGACTAGAGTATATTGCATACTCTATTTTTCATGAAGATTCACTGTGCATGTCTTTATTAATGGTTCCTGTTCTCTCATAAACAAATCGGTTTAAAGTTTCTATAACTCTTGTGTTTTCCCCTTAATACAAACTGTGGAAAATACTTTGGGAAAAGCTGATGTATTGGATTATTTACCATTTGATTAAGTTTCTCTCCATTTTTTGTTTTACTCTGTACACTGGGAAGGTACAGTTTGGCAAGTAAATTCTGATTTGTTAGGCCTTGTGCTTACACTTTTGTAGAAGTTTACAGTTTGACACATACTTAAGTGTGTTGTGTGTGTGCTCAGTCATGTCTGATTCTTTGTAACCCCATGAGACGGAACCCTGCCTGCCAGGCTCCTCTGTCCATGGAACTTTCCAGGCAAGAACACCTGGAGTAGCTTGCCATTTCCTCCTCCAGGGGGACCTTCCAGACCCAAGGATCAAACGTACATCTACATCTCCTGCACTGGCAGGTGGATTCTCCACCACTGTGCCATCTGGGAAGATTCTTGAGCAGATTTTCTCCCCTCCTCATGAGGACAGTAAGGCTTACCCTATTGCTTAGGTCCCACATAATTAACTTACACTGGCTTTTTCCCTAGTATCCTTGTGTAGTCGTATTTTCTACTCATTTGAAAGTGGACAGGTTTGTGCAGGTGGAAAAACGAGTGGGTCTTTAATAAATGTCTGACATAAAATTCTGCCTGAGGTAACTAGTGCTATCTAATATCTAAAGTATGAAATACTTATCAACATTGTATTTAATGATGGTATAAAGGAAAGGGGGGTTTTTGTGGAAAAAGATTAAGTATTTTAACTGTTTTCCAAAAACAGAAAGACTGAAACAAAGCTTTTCAGATTTTTAAAAAGGCATTAAATAGGTGGATTGTTGTTGTTTATCTACCATAGAGTTCTAATTATATACATCTATCTATATCAGACTAATTTTAGCTTCTATAGTATGCTCACAGTTTCGTATTACCTAATGAAAAGCTTTTCAGAATGAGGACAAATAGGATAAACATAATCTATAAAATAATAGTTTTTAACTCAACTAGGACTAGAGTATATTGCATACTCTATTTTTCATGAAGATTCACTGTGCATGTCTTTATTAATGGTTCCTGTTCTCTCATAAACAAATCGGTTTAAAGTTTCTATAACTCTTGTGTTTTCCCCTTAATACAAACTGTGGAAAATACTTTGGGAAAAGCTGATGTATTGGATTATTTACCATTTGATTAAGTTTCTCTCCATTTTTTGTTTTACTCTGTACACTGGGAAGGTACAGTTTGGCAAGTAAATTCTGATTTGTTAGGCCTTGTGCTTACACTTTTGTAGAAGTTTACAGTTTGACACATACTTAAGTGTGTTGTGTGTGTGCTCAGTCATGTCTGATTCTTTGTAACCCCATGAGACGGAACCCTGCCTGCCAGGCTCCTCTGTCCATGGAACTTTCCAGGCAAGAACACCTGGAGTAGCTTGCCATTTCCTCCTCCAGGGGGACCTTCCAGACCCAAGGATCAAACGTACATCTACATCTCCTGCACTGGCAGGTGGATTCTCCACCACTGTGCCATCTGGGAAGATTCTTGAGCAGATTTTCTCCCCTCCTCATGAGGACAGTAAGGCTTACCCTATTGCTTAGGTCCCACATAATTAACTTACACTGGCTTTTTCCCTAGTATCCTTGTGTAGTCGTATTTTCTACTCATTTGAAAGTGGACAGGTTTGTGCAGGTGGAAAAACGAGTGGGTCTTTAATAAATGTCTGACATAAAATTCTGCCTGAGGTAACTAGTGCTATCTAATATCTAAAGTATGAAATACTTATCAACATTGTATTTAATGATGGTATAAAGGAAAGAGGTTTTTGTGAAGATTAGTATCAACTGTTTTCCAAAAAACAGAAAAAGACTGGAAGATCCTAAAACCTTCACCTTCTATGCCCTTACTTTTGCATGGTATCCCAAGGGATGTCACAGCAGTTGGTGCCTGCTTCACTCCATCTCTGCTCTGTTATGATCAGAGCTCAGTAGAATTGTGGAGAAACTGTTGTGATGATCATACCAAGGATACATAGCTGAAAACAAAATTGGAGCTTACAGGCCTAAGCAAGGCTGGATGTGGATGACTGAGAGTTCTTTGGCCTGCTATTAGGCATCAACAGAGATGCAAGACTGAACACAGGAGGCCAAAGAACTCTGAGTCATCCACAGTCAGCCTCGCTTCGGCCTTTGAGCTCCAGAAGCAGAGTAACTACAATGGCGTCCTCTGTAATCCATCTCACACTCCAGACATTAGGGGTATAGCGCCATTGGGGTTTGTCCTTTAAAACAGTCATTTCCTTGCAACCATTTGCCAGAATATTTGTTTCACATTTGTGTATTTGAAATGGTGGGCGTAGGGGTGAGGTGTTCTTGCTCATATTGTTTAAGCCTGCAGAGTTCCCTGAGAATTACAGCTTTTCTTTATGGTTCTGGGTTTCCCAGGTTGTGGTAGTGGTACAGAAACCACCTGCCAATACAAGAGACATAAGAGACAGGAGTTTGATCCCTAGGTCAGGAATATCCCCTACAGGAGGGCATGGAAACCCACTCCAATATTCTTGCGTGGAGAATACTATGGGCAGAGGAGCCTGGTTGGCGACAGCATAGGGTCACAAAGAGTCAGACATGACTGAAGGGACTTAGAACACACACACACCAAACTTCTCCACAGCCAGGTTTCCAATTTATGGCTTCCCTGGTGGCTCACACAGTAAGGAATCTGCCTGCAATGCAAGAGACCTGGGTTGGATTCCTGGGTTGGGAAGATCCTCTGTAGAAGGGAATGGCAACTCACTCCAGTATTCTTAGTTGGAGAATCGCCATGGACAGAGGAGCCTGCTGGAGATGGCAAAGAATCAGACATGAATGAGCAACTAACACTTACTTTTCACTTTCTATGATTCTGTTATTTTTATTTATATCTGTTAACTCTCTTTTTTTCTTAAATATTTACTAGCCACCATGTAAAAGTATTTTGTCATCGATGATCTTAAGTTTTCAAGAAATGCAATTACAGTAACCTAACAAATTACCTGAAGATGTTTTGACTGGAAGAATTCTGGGTTCGGTTTCCATTTTAATTTTTTCTTTTTCAACTTCCTGCTGTTTATTTTGAGGTTCAGATAAGGGATTTACAACCATGCTTTTGCCATCATCAAGTGCAATCTTATCATTTTTGACAGAGACTATTGGCTCATCTTTCCTCACATCACTGTTGGATTTCTTGATTTTCAAAAAAGGCAGTTTTGGAGAATTCTTTTCTTCATCATCTGATATGTGAAAATTATTCATTTTTTCCTTAACTGAATTTTCATCTACTGAGCTGTCAGAAAAATCACCTAAAGAAACTGAAAAACAGAAAAGAAAAATGTTTTGGAAGTTACATCAGTGAAAAGATTACCTTGAAGACTAGAAATGGGGGCTTCCCTGGTAGTTCAGCGGCAAGGAGCCTGCCTGCCAACGCAGGAGCCGCGGGTTCAATCCCTAATCCGGGAGGATCAAACATGGTTCTGGGTTTCCCAGGTTTGTGGTTTTTTTTTAGTGGTACAGAAACCACCTGCCAATACAAGAGACATAAGAGACAGGAGTTTGATCCCTAGGTCAGGAATATCCCCTACAGGAGGGCATGGAAACCCACTCCAATATTCTTGCGTGGAGAATACTATGGGCAGAGGAGCCTGGTTGGCGACAGCATAGGGTCACAAAGAGTCAGACATGACTGAAGGGACTTAGAACACACACACACCAAACTTCTCCACAGCCAGGTTTCCAATTTATGGCTTCCCTGGTGGCTCACACAGTAAGGAATCTGCCTGCAATGCAAGAGACCTGGGTTGGATTCCTGGGTTGGGAAGATCCTCTGGAGAAGGGAATGGCAACTCACTCCAGTATTCTTAGTTGGAGAATCGCCATGGACAGAGGAGCCTGCTGGAGATGGCAAAGAATCAGACATGAATGAGCAACTAACACTTACTTTTCACTTTCTATGATTCTGTTATTTTTATTTATATCTGTTAACTCTCTTTTTCTTAAATATTTACTAGCCACCATGTAAAAGTATTTTGTCATCGATGATCTTAAGTTTTCAAGAAATGCAATTACAGTAACCTAACAAATTACCTGAAGATGTTTTGACTGGAAGAATTCTGGGTTCGGTTTCCATTTTAATTTTTTCTTTTTCAACTTCCTGCTGTTTATTTTGAGGTTCAGATAAGGGATTTACAACCATGCTTTTGCCATCATCAAGTGCAATCTTATCATTTTTGACAGAGACTATTGGCTCATCTTTCCTCACATCACTGTTGGATTTCTTGATTTTCAAAAAAGGCAGTTTTGGAGAATTCTTTTCTTCATCATCTGATATGTGAAAATTATTCATTTTTTCCTTAACTGAATTTTCATCTACTGAGCTGTCAGAAAAATCACCTAAAGAAACTGAAAAACAGAAAAGAAAAAATGTTTTTGGAAGTTACATCAGTGAAAAAGATTACCTTGAAGACTAGAAATGGGGGCTTCCCTGGTAGTTCAGCGGCAAGGAGCCTGCCTGCCAACGCAGGAGCCGCGGGTTCAATCCCTAATCCGGGAGGATCAAACATGCTGTGGAGCAGCTGAGCCAGTGAGCCACAACTGTTGAGCCTGTGCTCTAGAGCCTCAGAGTCGCAACTATTGAGCCCATGTGCCACAGCTATTGAGGTCTGTGTGTCCTAGAGCCCAGGTTCCACAACAAGAGAAGTTACTGCAACAAGAAGCCTGCTCACCTCAACCAGAGAGTTGCCCCCACTCCCTTCAACAAGAGAAGGGCCTGCAGCAGTGAAAACCCAGAATAACCAAAAATAAATACATAAATAAAATGCATTCCTCAAACAAAAAAAAGACTAGAAATGAATTTACAACTATGAACAGATTTAGAGCCCTAAAAAAACAGAACTTAGGCAGTTTCATTTACATCTATAAAATAAAAATTTAAGGTTCATTTATTTAAAACATACTTATTGAGTATGGCTAGTGTATCAAACCAACCACTGTGCTTGCTCTGAGAGAAGTCATTCAAAGGTTTTTCAAACTAACAATCAGTCATAGACATTTAAATTAGATTTCGGATTGTACATTTTTTTATTTTGCAAAAACTTCATCATATAAAATCAAGAATATTTGTAAATGGAAGAATTAGCTAATAATGCTTTTCCATAAAAATTCTAGAACTGCTATTACATCCATAAGAAAAATAAAGAATGCTTACTTCACTATATAGTTATGATTTACCTATTGTTTCAATTACTTTTACAGAGAACATTGAGAGTTATTCACTGAATATCAAAGTATAAAGCACTGAATTTAAGTTTAGAGAGGTTTTTTTTTTTTTTTTTTTTTTTTTTTTTGTGAAAATTAAATTGTTATTATCTTACATAACCAAAGAAACCAAATTAATCATACAGTACTGATACACTGGGTTTTTAAAGCTGATTCCCTTTCACAGCCAAAAAATCTTGATGTATAAAAATCATCATAAAAGTCATTCTTATATGCACAAGTTTCAGTTCTATGGACCCTAGTTGTTACCTCACTATAGTTCTCTTAAGGTTGACCTTAAAGATGAACTTAGCATCTCCAATGTGGTTTACCATTGACAAGCAAATCTGCTGTCAGTTAATTTTTGTTTTCATATACACATTCAGAAAAAAACTAGAACAATCATACAACGTCTCATAATCATACAAATTAAGAGTGACTATTTACTCATTAAAAACATGGAGACCTAAAACCAGTGAATTCATGGATATTATTTTAGCATGGTGATTTTTTTTTTTTTTTTGCAGGTTTGGGTTTAACATAACTAAGGAAGCAAAAAGAAGAAAACAGATTTACTTTCCCATGTTCTCACATACCAATCTCATCACTGTCAAAGTCATCTGAGTATTCTGAACTTCTTTGTCTGGCTGAGCGAGCTGTAATTGCTTTTATTAGCTCATCCTGAAATGAGATCGTTAAAGTCAATTTCCACCCAAAAGTGGAATCTCATATGTAGAATTAATTCTTTAAACAAATAATGCTTGATTAATAAATGCTTTAAAACTTGAATTTCATTCATTTAACAAATAGTTACTGAAAGTCGACTTTATCCCATGCAGTATGAAAAAGTCCAAATTCAAAGGTTTCAAACTAACAATCAGTCATAGACATTTAAATTAGATTTCGGATTGTACATTTTTTTATTTTGCAAAAACTTCATCATATAAAATCAAGAATATTTGTAAATGGAAGAATTAGCTAATAATGCTTTTCCATAAAAATTCTAGAACTGCTATTACATCCATAAGAAAAATAAAGAATGCTTACTTCACTATATAGTTATGATTTACCTATTGTTTCAATTACTTTTACAGAGAACATTGAGAGTTATTCACTGAATAT
Organism: Tragulus kanchil; assembly: GCA_022376925.1. NCBI lineage: Eukaryota > Metazoa > Chordata > Mammalia > Artiodactyla > Tragulidae > Tragulus > Tragulus kanchil. Next base: position 48,992,035 of record JAIOJX010000025.1, read on the forward strand.
CAAAGTATAAAGCACTGAATTTAAGTTTAGAGAGGTTTTTTTTTTTTTTTTTTGTATGTTTATCGTGAAATCTAAACTGTTAATATCTTACATAACCAAAGAAACCAAATTAATCATACAGTACTGATACACTGGGTTTTTAAAGCTGATTCCCTTTCACAGCCAAAAAATCTTGATGTATAAAAATCATCATAAAAGTCATTCTTATATGCACAAGTTTCAGTTCTATGGACCCTAGTTGTTACCTCACTATAGTTCTCTTAAGGTTGACCTTAAAGATGAACTTAGCATCTCCAATGTGGTTTACCATTGACAAGCAAATCTGCTGTCAGTTAATTTTTGTTTTCATATACACATTCAGAAAAAAACTAGAACAATCATACAACGTCTCATAATCATACAAATTAAGAGTGACTATTTACTCATTAAAAACATGGAGACCTAAAACCAGTGAATTCATGGATATTATTTTAGCATGGTGATTTTTTTTTTTTTTTTGCAGGTTTGGGTTTAACATAACTAAGGAAGCAAAAAGAAGAAAACAGATTTACTTTCCCATGTTCTCACATACCAATCTCATCACTGTCAAAGTCATCTGAGTATTCTGAACTTCTTTGTCTGGCTGAGCGAGCTGTAATTGCTTTTATTAGCTCATCCTGAAATGAGATCGTTAAAGTCAATTTCCACCCAAAAGTGGAATCTCATATGTAGAATTAATTCTTTAAACAAATAATGCTTGATTAATAAATGCTTTAAAACTTGAATTTCATTCATTTAACAAATAGTTACTGAAAGTCGACTTTATCCCATGCACCCAAATCCTAAGACTCAACACAGAACATCACAGATGATCCCTTTAATCATGAAGTTTTTAGTTAAATTAAACAAGACAGACAACACCAAGCAAATTAACTGAAAGACTTTATCTAGGCCAGCATTCATAATAAACTGATATTCTGGAAGGAACCAGTATTCTTTATGATCTTTTATTTCAGCAGATTCCTGGTAACAGATGTAACCAATACCATAAATTGAGAAGTTAAATTCAAGATTTTGGATGGACAGAGAAAGCTTAAATATTATATGTCATATCAGAAAAAAAAAAAAAACATTAGCAATTTTTATATGAAAATAGCGATTAGAAGTTGTCATTCAACTTTTAAAAGCTAATATAACTTTTAATATTTTGATAGTCTTGAAGCCACAAAGAAGAGCTAGTAAGACTGGAGCCCAAATACAATTATCTGCAAAATCTCAAAAGAAATGTAAGATTTACTCCTGCTCTATACAGGACTGTTCTAGAATCACTTTCAAGTCCAATATTCCTAATATAGGATGTACCTTGTAAAATCATTCAAAATAAAAATACTTTACCTGGAAAGTAGTTCTTTTGGTGATTTTCGGACTCTTTGTATATGCCAAAGTTGTGCTAAAAACTTCATCAGACATAGTGTTTGTTTTAATTGTCTATCTTTATAAAATGGCTAACAGATGACAGGAATAATTCAACCCTCTGATGATGGCTGAAATATACAAAAACAAATAAGACTCTTTGCATGCTTGACAATTTCTATTACTACACTTCCCTGTCCTCCCTCTCCAAAAAAAAAAAAAAAAGCACAGCACAAACAAGCTGCATTTTCACTTAAACAGAGTTATTGTAACAAAACAGCAAATTCTACTAACAAACTTGTTTTCAAAGACAAAGGAAATTCAAACTTAAATTATCCTAAAATAGTTTTACAATTATTTTATTATCCTAAATAAATTTTACAATCATTGCATGTGCTGTTGGCAATTAAAACAGAAATCTGTCCACCTCTTTTCCATTCAGAAGTATACTATTGCCTACATAACACCCATACTTATTCAAAAGGCTACCAAGAAGACTATTGTCAGCAATAAACGGTCATCTTAGAACATTATTATTCAATCCTAAGACTCAACACAGAACATCACAGATGATCCCTTTAATCATGAAGTTTTTAGTTAAATTAAACAAGACAGACAACACCAAGCAAATTAACTGAAAGACTTTATCTAGGCCAGCATTCATAATAAACTGATATTCTGGAAGGAACCAGTATTCTTTATGATCTTTTATTTCAGCAGATTCCTGGTAACAGATGTAACCAATACCATAAATTGAGAAGTTAAATTCAAGATTTTGGATGGACAGAGAAAGCTTAAATATTATATGTCATATCAGAAAAAAAAAAAAAACATTAGCAATTTTTATATGAAAATAGCGATTAGAAGTTGTCATTCAACTTTTAAAAGCTAATATAACTTTTAATATTTTGATAGTCTTGAAGCCACAAAGAAGAGCTAGTAAGACTGGAGCCCAAATACAATTATCTGCAAAATCTCAAAAGAAATGTAAGATTTACTCCTGCTCTATACAGGACTGTTCTAGAATCACTTTCAAGTCCAATATTCCTAATATAGGATGTACCTTGTAAAATCATTCAAAATAAAAATACTTTACCTGGAAAGTAGTTCTTTTGGTGATTTTCGGACTCTTTGTATATGCCAAAGTTGTGCTAAAAACTTCATCAGACATAGTGTTTGTTTTAATTGTCTATCTTTATAAAATGGCTAACAGATGACAGGAATAATTCAACCCTCTGATGATGGCTGAAATATACAAAAACAAATAAGACTCTTTGCATGCTTGACAATTTCTATTACTACACTTCCCTGTCCTCCCTCTCCAAAAAAAAAAAAAAAAAAGCACAGCACAAACAAGCTGCATTTTCACTTAAACAGAGTTATTGTAACAAAACAGCAAATTCTACTAACAAACTTGTTTTCAAAGACAAAGGAAATTCAAACTTAAATTATCCTAAAATAGTTTTACAATTATTTTATTATCCTAAATAAATTTTACAATCATTGCATGTGCTGTTGGCAATTAAAACAGAAATCTGTCCACCTCTTTTCCATTCAGAAGTATACTATTGCCTACATAACACCCATACTTATTCAAAAGGCTACCAAGAAGACTATTGTCAGCAATAAACGGTCATCTTAGAACATTATTATTCAATTTCTTTTTCTTCTTTCACTCTTCCCTCTCACAAAAGTGTTAATACTATTAAATAAAACAAAATGAGGTTTACAAAGACCAGTGTAAAATGGTGAACGATTCCGGTTGCTCCAGGCTGAGGTCACTAGGCCTCGCCGTTGCCATCTGCGGCGCGCAAAGACCCCTCCGGCCCTACCAGGTGGCGCCCTGTCGCCGAAGGCTCTGCCCTTCGTGGCTGACCCAGCACCCGCCAACAGCCAGGCCATTGCACTGCCGAGAGCCGCCTCCGCTCCACATCTCCACGAGCTTCTATACTCTTTCTGTACTTACCTGGCATTCCTCCGGAGGCAAGCGCGCGAGCGGAGGACCCAGCGGCTCTGCCCACTACCCCGCCTGCGCCGGGCTGCTCTCAGGCGCCCGGCTGCTTTCAGAGACTTGGTTTCATAGGGAACGAGGAGGCGGGACTAACAACGGAGGTGAGAGAAGGTTGCTAGGAAACAGGATCTCCGGGAGGAAGTGACTTCTCACATGGCAGGTCTCGGGTACCTAACACCGCCCTACAACCCTACGTGTCTCTGGGGCAACCGCCCAGAGGAAGGAAGTGACGTCAGCCCTCTGAGTGTGGGGAGACGGGTGCTTTACCGGTTGCTTGGGCTTCAGTCGTTGCCTGGGAGACAGGACCAGTGCAGCTCACACAAGCGCGCTGAAAGCTGGCCCTGGCCAGAGGCATGAGGGTCTTCATCCGCACAAAGTATATCCATCGTTTTGCCACAGCTGTCACAGACATGAAGTTCTGTGAATTGGAGTAGTATGCTGATGGACGAATGCACTGCACTGACAGCTGGGATAGAAAGACTAGACAGTGCCTTTTGCAGGCTCAGGAATTGACTGGCCCCGTTTGAATCCTGGTGCACCTCTCTCTGTCCATGTGATGCCCTGTAAGTTAATGTCTGTATACGGGGCAATTAAAACAGAAATCTGTCCACCTCTTTTCCATTCAGAAGTATACTATTGCCTACATAACACCCATACTTATTCAAAAGGCTACCAAGAAGACTATTGTCAGCAATAAACGGTCATCTTAGAACATTATTATTCAATTTCTTTTTCTTCTTTCACTCTTCCCTCTCACAAAAGTGTTAATACTATTAAATAAAACAAAATGAGGTTTACAAAGACCAGTGTAAAATGGTGAACGATTCCGGTTGCTCCAGGCTGAGGTCACTAGGCCTCGCCGTTGCCATCTGCGGCGCGCAAAGACCCCTCCGGCCCTACCAGGTGGCGCCCTGTCGCCGAAGGCTCTGCCCTTCGTGGCTGACCCAGCACCCGCCAACAGCCAGGCCATTGCACTGCCGAGAGCCGCCTCCGCTCCACATCTCCACGAGCTTCTATACTCTTTCTGTACTTACCTGGCATTCCTCCGGAGGCAAGCGCGCGAGCGGAGGACCCAGCGGCTCTGCCCACTACCCCGCCTGCGCCGGGCTGCTCTCAGGCGCCCGGCTGCTTTCAGAGACTTGGTTTCATAGGGAACGAGGAGGCGGGACTAACAACGGAGGTGAGAGAAGGTTGCTAGGAAACAGGATCTCCGGGAGGAAGTGACTTCTCACATGGCAGGTCTCGGGTACCTAACACCGCCCTACAACCCTACGTGTCTCTGGGGCAACCGCCCAGAGGAAGGAAGTGACGTCAGCCCTCTGAGTGTGGGGAGACGGGTGCTTTACCGGTTGCTTGGGCTTCAGTCGTTGCCTGGGAGACAGGACCAGTGCAGCTCACACAAGCGCGCTGAAAGCTGGCCCTGGCCAGAGGCATGAGGTCTTCATCCGCACAAAGTATATCCATCGTTTTGCCACAGCTGTCACAGACATGAAGTTCTGTGAATTGGAGTAGTATGCTGATGGACGAATGCACTGCACTGACAGCTGGGATAGAAAGACTAGACAGTGCCTTTTGCAGGCTCAGGAATTGACTGGCCCCGTTTGAATCCTGGTGCACCTCTCTCTGTCCATGTGATGCCCTGTAAGTTAATGTCTGTATACCCTGGTCTGTATAACCCTCTTAGGTGTTAAAAATAAATAGGCGGCAATAATATTAATAGCCATCTTAATGTTGCTGTGAGTATTGAAGGAAATCACACAGATGGAATACCTGGATGATTGCCTGGGACTGCATTCCATCAGTGTTCAGTTCTGTTGCTCGGTCATGTCCAGCTCTTTGCGACCCAATGGACTGCAGCATGCCAGGCCTCCCTGTCCTTCACCATCTCCTAGAACCCGCCCACACTTGTGTCCAATCACTTGTGACTCAGTGATGCCGTCTAACCATCTCATCCTCTATCGTCCCCTTCTTCTGCCTTCTTTTTTTTTTTACCAGCATCAGGACCTTTTCTAATGAGTTGTCTCTTCCCTCAGGTTGCCAACATATTAGTGTTATATACACTTTTTATGTAACTCAGCCACAGAGGACCTGGACAGAAGTCATTCCTGTCCACACAGCTGGAAACCCATTCCGAGTGTTTCGTGAATGTAAAGCTTCCCATTTTGCGTATGTACTCACTTTGTGTGTGTGTGTATCAAACCAATCAACAAAATGATTCAAAAGGCAAAGGGTTGTCTGCTGATAAAGTAATCCAAGACAACAGCACTTAATTAACATAACAAATTTTGTTAGGTAATCCTTAACAAAAGAAAAGACACTTCTTTAAAGACTTAAAAATAACAAAGATTTCTACTAATTTTTAATTTAGAAGCAGACCTTTTAAAAATAACCTAAAGAAGTGACGTCAGCCCTCTGAGTGTGGGGAGACGGGTGCTTTACCGGTTGCTTGGGCTTCAGTCGTTGCCTGGGAGACAGGACCAGTGCAGCTCACACAAGCGCGCTGAAAGCTGGCCCTGGCCAGAGGCATGAGGTCTTCATCCGCACAAAGTATATCCATCGTTTTGCCACAGCTGTCACAGACATGAAGTTCTGTGAATTGGAGTAGTATGCTGATGGACGAATGCACTGCACTGACAGCTGGGATAGAAAGACTAGACAGTGCCTTTTGCAGGCTCAGGAATTGACTGGCCCCGTTTGAATCCTGGTGCACCTCTCTCTGTCCATGTGATGCCCTGTAAGTTAATGTCTGTATACCCTGGTCTGTATAACCCTCTTAGGTGTTAAAAATAAATAGGCGGCAATAATATTAATAGCCATCTTAATGTTGCTGTGAGTATTGAAGGAAATCACACAGATGGAATACCTGGATGATTGCCTGGGACTGCATTCCATCAGTGTTCAGTTCTGTTGCTCGGTCATGTCCAGCTCTTTGCGACCCAATGGACTGCAGCATGCCAGGCCTCCCTGTCCTTCACCATCTCCTAGAACCCGCCCACACTTGTGTCCAATCACTTGTGACTCAGTGATGCCGTCTAACCATCTCATCCTCTATCGTCCCCTTCTTCTGCCTTCTTTTTTTTTTTACCAGCATCAGGACCTTTTCTAATGAGTTGTCTCTTCCCTCAGGTTGCCAACATATTAGTGTTATATACACTTTTTATGTAACTCAGCCACAGAGGACCTGGACAGAAGTCATTCCTGTCCACACAGCTGGAAACCCATTCCGAGTGTTTCGTGAATGTAAAGCTTCCCATTTTGCGTATGTACTCACTTTGTGTGTGTGTGTATCAAACCAATCAACAAAATGATTCAAAAGGCAAAGGGTTGTCTGCTGATAAAGTAATCCAAGACAACAGCACTTAATTAACATAACAAATTTTGTTAGGTAATCCTTAACAAAAGAAAAAGACACTTCTTTAAAGACTTAAAAATAACAAAGATTTCTACTAATTTTTAATTTAGAAGCAGCTTAATCCTAAATAAGTTGTCTGAATTCATTGACTAATAAATTTGTTCTCTGTATTTTCCTCCCTACTACTGAAATTTATTTTCTTCATCAATTATTTATGAAGAAATCACATTGGATACAAGTTTTATAAATATGTTGAAAAACTAAGTGTGTATAGTGTGTATAATAAGAAATACTAAATTTAGGTTTTAAAAAAGCAGCTTATGTTTCTAACAATATGTGCAATGCAACTTTGTAAATACAATGTTCAGTTTATTCTCAATTTGATCTTGTTTTAAAAATTCAGTTCATTAGCTTAACTTCAATGTTTAATTTTTTTAACCTTTGTATTTTGTATTGGAGTGTAGAGAATTAACAATGTTGTGATAGTTTCAGGTGAACAGTCAAGGGACCTGGCCATTCATATACATGCACTTATTCTCCCCCATACTCCCCTCCTATCCAAGCTGGATCTAACATTTAGCAGAAGTTCACATTTTATACAGTAGTTCCTGGTTGTTTATCTATTTTAAATATAGCAGTGTGTACACGTTCATCCCAAACTTCATAACTGTCCCCTTTTCCTCATCCTCCTGACACACAACCATAAAATTGTTCTCTGTGAGTCTCTTTGTGTTTTGTACGTTCACTTGTATCATATCTTTTGAGATTCCACATATAAGGGATATAGTATGTTATTCTACTTTCTTTGTCTGACTTACTTCACTTACTATGGCAATCTCTAGGTCCATCCATGTTGGTACAAATGGCATTGTTGTTCAGTTGCTCGGTCATGGGTTGCGACCTTACGGATTGCAGCACATGAGGCTTCCCTGTCCACCATCTTCCAGAGTTTGCTCAAACTCTTGTCCATGGCATTAGCAAATTGCATTAGCTCATTCTTTTTAATGGCTGAGTAACATTCAATTGTATTTGTTGAATATGCTTTATCCATTATCTATATAAAGAGTATTGTCTTTATCCTTTCCTCTGTCAATGGACATCTATGTTGCTTTCATTCCTTGCTATTGTAAACAGTGCTTCAGTGAACTTTGGGATGCCTGTATCCTTTCAGATCATGTTTTTCTCTGGATCTGTGCCCTTGAGTGGGATTGCAGGGTGCTATAGTAGCTCTGTTTTCAGTTTTTATGGAACCTCCATCCTGTTTTCCATAGTGGCTGTACCAATTTGTGTTCCCACTTACAGTGTAGAAGGGTTCCCTTCGCTACACTCTGTCTAGCATTTATTATTTGTGCACTTTTGATAGTAGCCATTCTGGTTAGTGTGAGGTGATATATCCTTGTAATTTTGACTTGATTTCTCTAATAATTAGCAATATTGGACATTTTCACGAGACTGTTGGTCATCTGTTTGAAGAAATATCTGTTTATGTTTTCTGTTCATTTGTTGATTTCATTGTTTGTTTTGATGTTGTTAAGTATCATGAACTATTTGTGAAATTTGAAGACTAATCCCTTGTTGATTGCATCATAGGCAAATATTTTCTCCCAATCTCTGAGTTGTCCTTTGATTTTGTTTATTGTTTCCTTTGCTATGCAAAAGCTTTTGAATTTAAGTAGGTTCCATATGCTCTTGTTTTTGTTTCCATGATTCTGGGAGATGGGTCAAAAAATTATTGCTTCAATTTATGTCAGAGAGTGTTCTGCCTATGTTTTCCTTTAGGAGTTTTGTAGTATCCAGTCTCACATTTAGATCTGTAATCCATTTTCCTGTTTTCCATCCCAAACTTCATCGCCTTTCTTTTGACACACAACCATAAAATTGTTCTCTGTGAGTCTCTTTGTGTTTTGTACGTTCACTTGTATCATATCTTTTGAGATTCCACATATAAGGGATATAGTATGTTATTCTACTTTCTTTGTCTGACTTACTTCACTTACTATGGCAATCTCTAGGTCCATCCATGTTGGTACAAATGGCATTGTTGTTCAGTTGCTCGGTCATGGGTTGCGACCTTACGGATTGCAGCACATGAGGCTTCCCTGTCCACCATCTTCCAGAGTTTGCTCAAACTCTTGTCCATGGCATTAGCAAATTGCATTAGCTCATTCTTTTTAATGGCTGAGTAACATTCAATTGTATTTGTTGAATATGCTTTATCCATTATCTATATAAAGAGTATTGTCTTTATCCTTTCCTCTGTCAATGGACATCTATGTTGCTTTCATTCCTTGCTATTGTAAACAGTGCTTCAGTGAACTTTGGGATGCCTGTATCCTTTCAGATCATGTTTTTCTCTGGATCTGTGCCCTTGAGTGGGATTGCAGGGTGCTATAGTAGCTCTGTTTTCAGTTTTTATGGAACCTCCATCCTGTTTTCCATAGTGGCTGTACCAATTTGTGTTCCCACTTACAGTGTAGAAGGGTTCCCTTCGCTACACTCTGTCTAGCATTTATTATTTGTGCACTTTTGATAGTAGCCATTCTGGTTAGTGTGAGGTGATATATCCTTGTAATTTTGACTTGATTTCTCTAATAATTAGCAATATTGGACATTTTCACGAGACTGTTGGTCATCTGTTTGAAGAAATATCTGTTTATGTTTTCTGTTCATTTGTTGATTTCATTGTTTGTTTTGATGTTGTTAAGTATCATGAACTATTTGTGAAATTTGAAGACTAATCCCTTGTTGATTGCATCATAGGCAAATATTTTCTCCCAATCTCTGAGTTGTCCTTTGATTTTGTTTATTGTTTCCTTTGCTATGCAAAAGCTTTTGAATTTAAGTAGGTTCCATATGCTCTTGTTTTTGTTTCCATGATTCTGGGAGATGGGTCAAAAAATTATTGCTTCAATTTATGTCAGAGAGTGTTCTGCCTATGTTTTCCTTTAGGAGTTTTGTAGTATCCAGTCTCACATTTAGATCTGTAATCCATTTTCAAGCTTATTTTTGTGTATGATGTTAAAGAATGATCTAATTTAATTTTTTTACATGTGGCTGTCCAGATTCCCCAACACCATTTGTTGCAAAGACTGTCTTTCAAATATTGTGTAGTCTTGCCTTCTCTGTCATACATTAATTGGCCATAGGTTCCTGGGTTTATTTCTGGGTTTTGTATCCTGTTCTGTATCTTTATTTTTGTGCCAGTATCACACTATTCCAATGACTATAGCTTTGTAGTATAGTCTGAAGTCAGGGATCTTGATTCTGACAGCTTTTTTTCCTTTTTTCTTCCCCCTGACATTTTCTTTGGCTATTCATGATAATTTGTATCTCTATACAGATTTGGAGATTTTGTTCTACTTCTGTGAAAAAATGCCGTTAGTAATTTGATAGGGATTGCATTGAATCTGTAGATTGCCTTGGGTAGTATGGTCATTTTGATAATATCGATTCTTCCAATCCACAAACATGGTATATCTTTTCATCTGTTTATTTCTTCCTCAATTTCTTTCATCAGCATCTTATACTTTTTAGAGTATGAGTCTTTTGTCTCCTTAGGTAGGATTATTCCTATGTATTTTATTCTTTTTAATGTGATAATAAATTGAATTGTTTATTAAATTTCTCATCCTGATAATTCATTGTTAGTATATAGAAATACAACATATTTCTCTTGAAACCTGCAACTTTTGTAACCTGCATCTTTACCAAATTCACTGAAGAGTTCTAATACTTTTCTAAATTTTGATTTATATGAACATCTGTTTGAGAGTTTGAAGACTAATCCCTTGTTGATTGCATCATAGGCAAATATTTTCTCCCAATCTCTGAGTTGTCCTTTGATTTTGTTTATTGTTTCCTTTGCTATGCAAAAGCTTTTGAATTTAAGTAGGTTCCATATGCTCTTGTTTTTGTTTCCATGATTCTGGGAGATGGGTCAAAAAATTATTGCTTCAATTTATGTCAGAGAGTGTTCTGCCTATGTTTTCCTTTAGGAGTTTTGTAGTATCCAGTCTCACATTTAGATCTGTAATCCATTTTCAAGCTTATTTTTGTGTATGATGTTAAAGAATGATCTAATTTAATTTTTTTACATGTGGCTGTCCAGATTCCCCAACACCATTTGTTGCAAAGACTGTCTTTCAAATATTGTGTAGTCTTGCCTTCTCTGTCATACATTAATTGGCCATAGGTTCCTGGGTTTATTTCTGGGTTTTGTATCCTGTTCTGTATCTTTATTTTTGTGCCAGTATCACACTATTCCAATGACTATAGCTTTGTAGTATAGTCTGAAGTCAGGGATCTTGATTCTGACAGCTTTTTTTTTTTCCTTTTTTCTTCCCCCTGACATTTTCTTTGGCTATTCATGATAATTTGTATCTCTATACAGATTTGGAGATTTTGTTCTACTTCTGTGAAAAAATGCCGTTAGTAATTTGATAGGGATTGCATTGAATCTGTAGATTGCCTTGGGTAGTATGGTCATTTTGATAATATCGATTCTTCCAATCCACAAACATGGTATATCTTTTCATCTGTTTATTTCTTCCTCAATTTCTTTCATCAGCATCTTATACTTTTTAGAGTATGAGTCTTTTGTCTCCTTAGGTAGGATTATTCCTATGTATTTTATTCTTTTTAATGTGATAATAAATTGAATTGTTTATTAAATTTCTCATCCTGATAATTCATTGTTAGTATATAGAAATACAACATATTTCTCTTGAAACCTGCAACTTTTGTAACCTGCATCTTTACCAAATTCACTGAAGAGTTCTAATACTTTTCTTAAAGAATCTTTAGGATCTTCTATGTATAGTATCATATCATCTGTGAATAGTGAGAGTTTAACTTTTTTCCCAGTTTGGATTTGATTTCTTTTCTTCTCTAATTTCTTCAGCTAGGACTTCTAAAATTATGTTGAATAAAGGTGGTAAGAATGGATATCTTGCTAAGGGAATAGGAGTGCTTACAATGGCTTGGGGCAAAGGTCTGGACGGGTGGGATGGGAGGAACTGGGCGGGTGGGGACCATGGATATGCATATGACTGATCTGGGAACATACATGTCTGTGAACAACAAAACTCTGTAAAACCTTTAAAATAAAGAATAAAAAAAAAAGAATGGATATCTTTGTCTTGTTTCAGATCTTACAGCAAATGCTTTCAGCTTTTCACCATTGAGTATGATGTTAGCTGTAGGTTTGTCATATATAGCTTTTTTTATGTTGAGGTTTGATCCCTTTATGAAAACTCTGGAGAATTTTCATAATAAAAAGGTGCTGGATTTTGTCAAAAGCTTTTTCTGATTATATTGAGATGATCATATGGCTTTTATTCTTCAATTTCTCAATGAGATGTATCACACTGTTTGCTTTGCGGAGATCGAAAAGTCCTAGAATCCCTGAGAGGAGTTCCACTTGATCATGGTGAATGATCTTTTTAATGTATTCTTGGCTTTGGATTACTAGTTTTTTGTTTTTGTTTTTGTTTTTTTTTGAGAATTTTTGTATCTATGTTTCTCAGTGATATCAGCCTGTAGTTTTCTTTTCATTTTTTTATGGTATCTTTGTCTGGTTTTGATATCAGGGTGATGGGAGTCTCATTGTATCACTTTGAAAGTTTTCCTCTGCAATTTTAGGGAATGGTTTCATAAGGAAAGGTCTTCTGTAAATATTTGATAGAATTCACCTGTGAAGCCATCAAGCCTTGGACTTTTGTTTGTTGGGCATTAAAAAAAAAAAAAAAAACAGTTTAAATTTCAGTTCCTATGATTGGTTTGTTCATATTTTCTATATTTCCTTGTTTCTGTCTTGAGAGACTGTAACTTTCTAAGAATTTATCCATAATATTTAGGTTATCCATTTTATTGACATATACTTGCTCATAGTGGTCCCTTAGTGACCCTTTACATTTCTGTAGAGTCAGTTGTAACTTCTTTTTCATTGCTAATTTTACTAATTTGGGTGCTTTCCCTTTTTTCTCTTAATGAATCTGACTAAAAATTCTTCAATTTTGTTTATTTTTCCAGAGAGCCAACTTTTAGTTTCAGTGATCTTTCCAACTGTTTTGTCTCTATTTCATTTATTTCTGCTCCAATCTTTATGATTTCTTTCCTTCTACTGACTTTAGATCTTGTTTATTCTTCTTTCTCTAGTTATTTTTCATATAAATTTAGGTTCTTGAGATTTTTCTTATTTCTTGAGAGATGACTGTATTGCTACAGGCTTCCCTCTTAAAAGGGCTTTTGCTGCATTCCATAGGTTTTTGGACCATTTTGCTTTCATTTTTATTTGTCTCTATGATGTTAGCTGTAGGTTTGTCATATATAGCTTTTTTTATGTTGAGGTTTGATCCCTTTATGAAAACTCTGGAGAATTTTCATAATAAAAAGGTGCTGGATTTTGTCAAAAGCTTTTTCTGATTATATTGAGATGATCATATGGCTTTTATTCTTCAATTTCTCAATGAGATGTATCACACTGTTTGCTTTGCGGAGATCGAAAAGTCCTAGAATCCCTGAGAGGAGTTCCACTTGATCATGGTGAATGATCTTTTTAATGTATTCTTGGCTTTGGATTACTAGTTTTTTGTTTTTGTTTTTGTTTTTTTTTGAGAATTTTTGTATCTATGTTTCTCAGTGATATCAGCCTGTAGTTTTCTTTTCATTTTTTTATGGTATCTTTGTCTGGTTTTGATATCAGGGTGATGGGAGTCTCATTGTATCACTTTGAAAGTTTTCCTCTGCAATTTTAGGGAATGGTTTCATAAGGAAAGGTCTTCTGTAAATATTTGATAGAATTCACCTGTGAAGCCATCAAGCCTTGGACTTTTGTTTGTTGGGCATTAAAAAAAAAAAAAAAAACAGTTTAAATTTCAGTTCCTATGATTGGTTTGTTCATATTTTCTATATTTCCTTGTTTCTGTCTTGAGAGACTGTAACTTTCTAAGAATTTATCCATAATATTTAGGTTATCCATTTTATTGACATATACTTGCTCATAGTGGTCCCTTAGTGACCCTTTACATTTCTGTAGAGTCAGTTGTAACTTCTTTTTCATTGCTAATTTTACTAATTTGGGTGCTTTCCCTTTTTTCTCTTAATGAATCTGACTAAAAATTCTTCAATTTTGTTTATTTTTCCAGAGAGCCAACTTTTAGTTTCAGTGATCTTTCCAACTGTTTTGTCTCTATTTCATTTATTTCTGCTCCAATCTTTATGATTTCTTTCCTTCTACTGACTTTAGATCTTGTTTATTCTTCTTTCTCTAGTTATTTTTCATATAAATTTAGGTTCTTGAGATTTTTCTTATTTCTTGAGAGATGACTGTATTGCTACAGGCTTCCCTCTTAAAAGGGCTTTTGCTGCATTCCATAGGTTTTTGGACCATTTTGCTTTCATTTTTATTTGTCTCTAGATTCCTTGATTGTTCTTTGATTTCCTCTGATATCTTCAGTCATCCATTGGTTGTTGAGTAATATATTGTTTAGCTGTTATGTGCTTATGTTTTTATCTTTTTTTCTTGTATTTTATTTATAATCTTATAGCACTGTGATCAGAAAATATGCTTGATATAGTTTCAGTTTTCTTAAATTTACCAAGGCTCACCTGTTGTCCAGGATGTGGTGAATCCTGAAGAATGTCTCATGTGCCCTTGAGAACAATGTGTATCCTCTATTGGGGGATGAAATGCTCTACAAATATCGTTAAATCCATCTACTCTAAAGTGTCAATTAAGGCCTATGTTTACTTATTTTCTGTGTGGATGATCTGTCCATTGATGAAAATGAGGTGTTTAAGTCCCCCACTATCCTTTATGCTTGTTAGCATTTGCCTTACATATTAAGATGATCCTATAGTGGGTGCATATATATTTATGTTTGTTATATCTTCTTCTTGGATTGAACCCTTGATTATTATGTAGTGTTGTTGTTTGTCTCTTATGACAGTTTTTGTTTAAAGTTTATTTTGTGTGATATGAGTATTGCTATTCCAGCTTTCATTTGATTTCCACTGATGTGGAATACCTTCTCCCAACCCCTTGCTTTCAGTCTGTAAGTGTTTCTAGTTCTGAAGAGAGTCTCTTTTAGACAACATACGTATGGGTTTTTTTTTTTTTTTTTTTTTTTTTTAAATCTACCCAGCCAGTCTATGCCTTTTGATTGATGTATTTAATCCATTTACATTTCAGGTAATTATTGATTGTATGATTCTATTACAATGTTTTTAATTTATTTTTGTTTCTTTTCTTTTTGTAGGTCTTGTGTTTTCTGCCTAGTATTGGATGTAAAACTAGTTTCTTGATGCTGAACTCTCTTACCTTTTGACTGTCTGTAAAGCTTTTGATTTCTCCATCAAATCTGAACAAAAGTCTTGCTAGGTAGAGTATTCTTGATTATATGTTCATCTCGTTCATAACTTTAAATATGTCATGCCATTCTCCTTCCAATGTGTAGAGTTTCTGTTAAGAAATCAGCTGATAACCTTGTAAGAGTTCTCTTGTATGTTATTTGTCATTTTCTCCTTGTTGCTTTTAATATTTTATTTATGTCTTTGGTTTTTGTCAGTTTGATTGCTGTGTGCCTCCTTGGGTTTAGCCTGCCTGGGACTTTCTGTGCTTCTTGGACTTGGTTAACTACTTCTTTTCCCATATTATGGAAATTTTCAGCTATTATCTCTTCAAATATTTTCTTGTATCTTTTCTCTCTCTTTTCTCATTCTGAGATCCTGATAATGAGAATGTTAGTGCATTTAATGGTGTCCTAGAATTCTCTTAAGTGGTCTTCATTTCTTTTCATCCTTTTTTCTATTGTTCTGCAGCAGTGCTTTCCATCATTTTGCCTACCAGGTCACTTATTCATTCCCTTGCCTCAGTTATTGTACTATTAATTCCTTCTAGTGTATTGTTCATCTCTGTTTATTTGTTCTTTACTTCTTCTAGGACTTTGGTAAACATTTCTTGCATCTTCTCCATTCTTTTTCCAAGATCTTGGGTCATCGTCACTATCACCTTGATTTTTTTTTTTTTTTCTTAAAATTTGCCTATCTTACTGCATTTAGTATTTTTTTTCTTGGATTTTATTTTGTTCCTTTATCTGGGACATGACTCTGCCTTTTCACTTTGATTAGCATCTGTGGTTGTGGTTTTCATTCTGGAAACTGTGGGATTGTACTTTTTGCTTCTCTTATCTGTCCCTTAGTTGTTGATGCTAAGAGGCTTATGTAAGTTTCCTGGTGGAAGAGACTGGTGATGGAAATAACTAGGTCTTTCTCATGTGGGCAGGGTTAAACTCAGTTAAACTTTAATTCAATTGTCTGCTGACGGATGTGGTTGCTCTCTCTGTTAGTTGTTTGGCCTGTGGCAACACAGACTTAGAGTCTATAGGCTGTAGGCAACCTCCAAGAGGGCTCACACTAAAGGGCGCCTCCCAGAATTGCTGCTGCCAGTGCCTGCATCCCTGAAGCAGGCCACTCCCAACCCATGTCCCCGCAGGGGACTCTCCCACCCTAGCAGGTAGGTCTTGTTCAGTCTCCTGTGAGGTTACTACTCCTTTTCCCTGGGTCCTGGTACACACAAGATTTTGTTTGTACCCTATAAGAATGAAGTCTCTGTTTTCCCCAGTCCCTTGGGAATCCTATAATCAAATCCTGGTAGACTTCAAAGTCAGATTCCCTGGGGATTCCTAATCCCTTTGCTGAATCCCCAGATTGGGAGGTTAACATGGCGCTCAGAACCTTAACACCAGTGGGAAAGTTTCTTTTGCATCATTATTATTATAGTTGTGATTTTGGTGCTCTTGCAAGAGGAAATGAGTTCATGTCTTTCTACTCCTCCATCTTGAACCAATCTTTTGATGTTTTCAAAATTTTTGAGTGAATGTCTGTATTGCAGAAAGATTTTAATTTATCGCTTACTGTTAACATCCTGGCCTGTTGAGGCCACCTTGACAATGAACAAACTCGAGGATGCGGTGCTGCAGAAGATTAAAGAAAACAAGACATAGAAATAAAGAGGGGATCAGGGGTCTAGTGTCTCTCATAGACAAAACGCCCAGTACTGACTCTGCTTATGATTTATTGTTCCTCATTGCTTTCTTGTACATGCACACACATGTGCACAAGACATCTGTTTTTTTTTTTAAAGATTTATTTATTTATTTATTTATTTTGGGCGGGGGTCGGGTTGGGAAGGGAGGGGAGCAGGCGGGCCACTTCTATTGGTCTTTCATTTCTCCATTTTCATCCGTCTTTGTTCTTTGGCTCCTGTGGGCCTCCCATCGCGGTGGCGTCTGTCGCTGCAGAGCACCGGCTCTGGGCGCATGTGCTCTAGAGCTCTGGCTCGGTAATTGGACACATCAGTCCAGTCGCTCCGCAGCACGTGGGATCTTCCCAGGCCAGGGATCGAACCGGCTCCCCTTGCACTGCAAGGCGGTGTCCTTACCCACTGGACCACCAGGGGAAGTCCAACATCTGTTTTTTGTAATCACAAAAATGGGAATAGAGATATACAATGTGTAGACTCCCCTGTTCCTTTCATGTTTCATTCCTCTCCTGGCCTGCAATGGCTTTGTTTATTCTTAGACCCTAGCAACTTTATCTCCCCAAATCTAGCAATGTCCTTTCCTGCTCATATCTTCAAGACGCTGGTCCTGAGAACTCGTGGTAATGGCACTGCATCAGTAACACTGAAATGTAAACACCTTGCATTCAAGGTGTTTGATGTTTTCCTAGTTTCCAGCCCGTCACCTCAGGTTAATGAGAAAATTATTGTCTTATTCTTTCAGACTCCATTTTGAGTCTCTATTCATTATTCCATGTCTATACTGCATACCCTACACTGGCCCATATAAGTTGCTAAGGAACAAATATCAATTCATCATAATACTTATATCCACAGTGAGGACAATATGGGCAATGTTCACATTTCCCTTATATGTGAAATACTAATTTGCTTATGTTGCAATATTTGTATTCATTCAAAAACACTCTTCATTCTTCCATTTGCTAAATATAGTTTGCACTTAGATTTGGTTTAAGAAAATAAAATATAAAAGAAATAAATAAGAAGAACCCTTTGGGAAAGAGTCTCTCTTTACAGAACCCACTAGATTTATACTTTCAAGGGTCTAGTGTCTCTCATAGACAAAACGCCCAGTACTGACTCTGCTTATGATTTATTGTTCCTCATTGCTTTCTTGTACATGCACACACATGTGCACAAGACATCTGTTTTTTTTTTTAAAGATTTATTTATTTATTTATTTATTTTGGGCGGGGGTCGGGTTGGGAAGGGAGGGGAGCAGGCGGGCCACTTCTATTGGTCTTTCATTTCTCCATTTTCATCCGTCTTTGTTCTTTGGCTCCTGTGGGCCTCCCATCGCGGTGGCGTCTGTCGCTGCAGAGCACCGGCTCTGGGCGCATGTGCTCTAGAGCTCTGGCTCGGTAATTGGACACATCAGTCCAGTCGCTCCGCAGCACGTGGGATCTTCCCAGGCCAGGGATCGAACCGGCTCCCCTTGCACTGCAAGGCGGTGTCCTTACCCACTGGACCACCAGGGGAAGTCCAACATCTGTTTTTTGTAATCACAAAAATGGGAATAGAGATATACAATGTGTAGACTCCCCTGTTCCTTTCATGTTTCATTCCTCTCCTGGCCTGCAATGGCTTTGTTTATTCTTAGACCCTAGCAACTTTATCTCCCCAAATCTAGCAATGTCCTTTCCTGCTCATATCTTCAAGACGCTGGTCCTGAGAACTCGTGGTAATGGCACTGCATCAGTAACACTGAAATGTAAACACCTTGCATTCAAGGTGTTTGATGTTTTCCTAGTTTCCAGCCCGTCACCTCAGGTTAATGAGAAAATTATTGTCTTATTCTTTCAGACTCCATTTTGAGTCTCTATTCATTATTCCATGTCTATACTGCATACCCTACACTGGCCCATATAAGTTGCTAAGGAACAAATATCAATTCATCATAATACTTATATCCACAGTGAGGACAATATGGGCAATGTTCACATTTCCCTTATATGTGAAATACTAATTTGCTTATGTTGCAATATTTGTATTCATTCAAAAACACTCTTCATTCTTCCATTTGCTAAATATAGTTTGCACTTAGATTTGGTTTAAGAAAATAAAATATAAAAGAAATAAATAAGAAGAACCCTTTGGGAAAGAGTCTCTCTTTACAGAACCCACTAGATTTATACTTTCAACTTAATTCAAAATAATTAATACAGGATATCAAATCTATACTATACATAGCTACAATAAAAGAAAGTTAACCTGAACTAGCTAGGTTTTTCATAAGCCTTAATGCAGTCTTTCACTATTATCTTAAGCAGCACAATGTTATACACTTTATTAATATTTTCAGGGAACTTCAGTATAATAATATGCTAACAATAACATTATGTAAACCTGAATTAATTTCAGGTTGACCAAATAGTTCATATGGACTTTTTCCATTACATTGTATGGGAAAACCTATGTAAACATTTTGGCCAATGCACTTATAGTATGATGTTATCCATTGTATAGTTTGCAATAAATAACTTTTGAATGAATGAAATAAAGTATAAACAAAATAGCATTTTAAACTGAAAAATAATTTTTGAAATATTCCTTAAAGAGCATACAGATACTCAAAGAAAATGAAACACTCCAACACACATAATTTCAGTAGCGTGTGTAACATTTTCTCTATATTTTATTTTCCTAATATGCATTTGATGACAGAAAAAAATTTTTTCTGAGTTCAATATTCTTTCCACTTCCTCATTCAATAAATAAGTAAGTAAGGTATACTTACCATACCATTCTGTGTCAAATTTGATGAGTTCCAAGGTAAAGCAGACTAAATCCCTATCTGGGGATACTATACACTGGAGGAAAATAGAAGGCTGGGTAAACACATAACAACTGTAAATTTTAAAAAATTACATATAGCAGTACAAAGTGAGAAACTGTCAAGAGAGAAAAATTCATCCTGGGGTGTGTTCACAGAGAAAGTGAGTTGATTTGATTAATGAGTTTAGGAGGTAAGGAAGGATCTGTAGTATATTTTAAACAGAGGAAATAGTCTATAAATATGGAGGCTCACAGTATGCTGTCTGCTGGGCAATGAGGGAAGTGGAGAGGCCCATTTCCAGATGAAGAAGCAACTGAAAAGTGACTCTTCTTCAAAATCTACCCCTTTCACCTGAGTAGGCAAATTGTTACATCCTGTGATTGGCAGCATGAGTTAGGCACAGAGTATTTTATACTCACAGCCATTGCTAATTGAAAATATAAAGTACCCATCTAACATTTTGAGAGGTATGCTATCACAGCAATTATCTATGGGTGTCAATTGTTAAAGATTATACCTTCATTAAACACTGAATGCCCATGTTAGCAGAGGATAGGAAAAAGCACTTAAGCGCATTTACCAATACCTGTGGGAAGCAAGAGGCTTATAGAAGGGAAATACTAGAATCTTGGGAAAGACAACCATGACCAGCTACATTGGTTAAAGAGTTTATCAACTTCTTATGAGTGAGGAAAACCAGTCATCATTAGTAAAATGTTCCAGTGTGTATTCTTTAGAGCTGTTATGTGGAGACAAATGAGTTACTATACAGCAAAATAAACATGGTTCCTCATGATTCCAGTTCAGAACTTATCATTCTAAACAAAAAGGTTCATTCAAAATTTTTTTTGATATGTATGTATGCAGATACTCAAAGAAAATGAAACACTCCAACACACATAATTTCAGTAGCGTGTGTAACATTTTCTCTATATTTTATTTTCCTAATATGCATTTGATGACAGAAAAAAATTTTTTCTGAGTTCAATATTCTTTCCACTTCCTCATTCAATAAATAAGTAAGTAAGGTATACTTACCATACCATTCTGTGTCAAATTTGATGAGTTCCAAGGTAAAGCAGACTAAATCCCTATCTGGGGATACTATACACTGGAGGAAAATAGAAGGCTGGGTAAACACATAACAACTGTAAATTTTAAAAAATTACATATAGCAGTACAAAGTGAGAAACTGTCAAGAGAGAAAATTCATCCTGGGGTGTGTTCACAGAGAAAGTGAGTTGATTTGATTAATGAGTTTAGGAGGTAAGGAAGGATCTGTAGTATATTTTAAACAGAGGAAATAGTCTATAAATATGGAGGCTCACAGTATGCTGTCTGCTGGGCAATGAGGGAAGTGGAGAGGCCCATTTCCAGATGAAGAAGCAACTGAAAAGTGACTCTTCTTCAAAATCTACCCCTTTCACCTGAGTAGGCAAATTGTTACATCCTGTGATTGGCAGCATGAGTTAGGCACAGAGTATTTTATACTCACAGCCATTGCTAATTGAAAATATAAAGTACCCATCTAACATTTTGAGAGGTATGCTATCACAGCAATTATCTATGGGTGTCAATTGTTAAAGATTATACCTTCATTAAACACTGAATGCCCATGTTAGCAGAGGATAGGAAAAAGCACTTAAGCGCATTTACCAATACCTGTGGGAAGCAAGAGGCTTATAGAAGGGAAATACTAGAATCTTGGGAAAGACAACCATGACCAGCTACATTGGTTAAAGAGTTTATCAACTTCTTATGAGTGAGGGAAAACCAGTCATCATTAGTAAAATGTTCCAGTGTGTATTCTTTAGAGCTGTTATGTGGAGACAAATGAGTTACTATACAGCAAAATAAACATGGTTCCTCATGATTCCAGTTCAGAACTTATCATTCTAAACAGATTAATTTTGTTATTAGGATAATATCCTTAATTAAACAACCCCTACAGATATTGTTGTAGACAAATATAGATTATCTGAATGGATACTCTTTTTACTACCTATGTATTGCTAACTGCACTGTTATTTACTCATATCATTTAATGTATTCCTTACAAAACTCAATGAAATTGGTACTTTTTGTATCTAAATTTTACAAGTGAAAAAGGAATGTACAAAACCCATTTTTCTCAGGATATTTTAGCTAATAATTGATATAAGAAGGATTTGGACCTACGCAGGATGACCCAAAACCAGTGTTCCTAACTAACCCTTGTTGGGGATGGAGGGGATGTCCCTCCAAAAATCTATGTCCTCATCACAAGAACATGTCAAAAGGAACTCTTCAGAATGATTAATTTAAAATTTTTAGTATGAAGAGATTATCCTGAACTATTTGGGTGGGCTCAGCATAATTACAAGGGTTCTTATAAAGAGAATCCGGCAAAGAGTCAAGGAGATTGGAGTGATGTGGGATCAGGCATCAAAGAATGTGGCAGAAGATGGAAAGGACTAGGAAACAGATTCTCCACTAAAACTTCCGAAAGGTTTTAGCCTTTTCACCCATTTTGGATTTCTATCCTCTGTAAATATAAAAGAATAAATGTTGTTGGGCCTCCAACGTGGGGTCTCCAAAAGGACTTCAGAGCAAGCATAAAAGACCGCAGAAAAAGAAGGAAAGGCTTAGTTGCGGTTTGGAGAAAAGATGGCACCGAAAGGAAATGATCAGGACGGGACACAAAGTTGTTTGGCGGGACGCAGGGTTGTTTGCCAAAATATTCTGATTGGTTGCCTTAACTTCCGTGTGCATAAACAATGCATGCAAATCCTTAAAGTCTATATCTTGTCACCCTCATGATTGCTGTAACCTTTATGCTGATTGGTTTACCCTGTCTTCCTATTCCTAGCCCCACCCTATATAAACCTCACCCCAATTGCAATAAACGGCTCTCTGCTCTGACAGAATCCCCACTACGCCTGAGTGTCCTTTGTCGGGAAAAGGGCTGGTTGGTCAGTGGCAGAACTCTCCTGGACTCTCTCGGGCCCTCGCCCTGCCTGCTAGAGGCTGGAGGCGAGGTAACTCGCTGGGGTGTGCTCCTCCCTTGCAGGACTAGTCCCACGGTTGGTTGTTCTGTGGCAGTCAGCGATGGGCCTCCCTGCAAAATGTGTGTTGTTACTGTTTATAGTAATTTGTTGTGACAACAATAGGAAATTAATACAAGACTTGTGCCAAATTTTCATATTCACGATATTTGGTACTTCCTGGTACTCAGAATGGGAAAAACTAGGAAATATTTACCTACTTCTATGTTAATATGTCTTATTTCTTCTCCTGTTCCACATTGCATGAAGACAGGGGCAATCATGACCTGTCCAGTAGCTAAACACTAGGGTTAGTTTGGTACGTGGCTCCCTAGGACATTGGCTAGGAAGTTAATAAGTTCCCTTAAGCTAACTACTCTGAAATTAATATTTTGATGTGTAGGAAAAATGGGAAAAACTAGAAAATATGACTGGACTGTGCTTTTAAAAAAGATAATTTTGGTAGTCACTTGAAAGATGAATTGAGGGTTAAAGAAACTAGAAGAAAACATATGAGCTTAAAGTTTGGCTGCTTGCCCCTTAAAAGCCAATACTAGCAAGACAAGTGTCCATTAGAAAGGAAAGTTTGCTTTATTCAGGATGTCAGCAATCTGTAGAAAAGGTGGACTCATATCCAAAAGCCAACTCCCAGTTTCCAATTGGGAGTAAGAGTTTTTCAAGGGGAGTTTCAGGAATGCATAGGTGAAGGGAGGGGGCTACATGCAGAGCAGCAGTTAGCTCTGATGATTATCTTGGAATTGGTCATATGGTGGTCTGATCAGCATGTTCTTGATTATTTTAAGTACAGTTAATCTTCAATTCCAGGGTCAGTTTGTTCCCATTTCTTTGAGGCTAGTTCTTAACATTGTGCAAGATGGAGCATCTTGTGTCATGGCTACAGTCTGAGAATCATGCAGAGGACATAAGGTTGGAGGAAAACTGTCCTCACAGAGTTTTACTCAGTTACAGTACAACTCAGGAAGTTCAGGAGACTTGTGACAGGACCATGAAGTTGACATGCCAATGGTAGTGAAGCTAGAAAAGAATGGATAGGTTTAAAAAGTATTTTAAGTAATATCACTAAAAATTTAGTGAAAAATGAGTGTGGTAGGGATAGCAACAGAGGTAAAGGAGACAATGTGATGCTGGATTTGGCCTTGGTGAGTTTGAACAGCCTGGAGTATATGGCAGTGGGTGTCAGGCTGGGAAAATAAAGAGTGAAAGCAGAAGGGAGTGGAGGATGGAACCCTGAGGAACTTCCACTGGGTGTGGACAGGGGCTGTGGGAGCACAGAAAAGGAAGTGACTGCCAGAGACATTGAGGGAGAATCAAAGGGGATGTTTCACAAGTAAGGGATAGGCCAATGCTGTCTGAATCATCACAAAGAGAGAACCAGGAATTGAGAATTTGAATTTGTTTCTTAGGAGGCCCCTGGGATTTGCACAGTCCCCAAGTGAGGGAAGTTCCAGTAGAGGTGTGTTAGAGCTTCTGGCACCTGCAGGAATCTGTTGTGCCCATCCATTCCCAGCACTACATCTAGCAGCACCAAGCTGGTGGCTTGAAATCAGTCATGAGGAAGTTTTCAAGTGCTACAGTGTTAAAAATCAAGTAATTACTTTCCCCTCCCCTAGATTAAACACTTACCAGCATTCAGCTGGGTAAGAAAGAGGGCCGAGTGTAATTGGGAGGTGAAAAACTGGGATGGAAAGACAATGATATTTTTTCCAGAAGTAAGAGAGGCAAGAGTTCTTTCTTATGCTATGGTGTTGTATGTATGCTATGTATAGCATATAGCAAATTTATAATAACATTTTGAGATACAAGTAGGTTTATAAAATGTTGTTTTTACTTGTGAAATGTCCCAGACAAGACTGATTTGCTGCACAAACTTTACTATGTAATTAAAGGTTTCAGAAACCTTCATTTTCAGTAAAATGTCATACATGCAAAATCATTATTCTTAAGGAGTTAATCTAATGTTCTCTGTTTCCTGTTCTAGTAGCATATATGGAGTAATGTATTTCCCTTTTCTGGAGAATCATGCAGAGGACAAAAAACCCAACTCAGGAAGTTCAGGAGACTTGTGACAGGACCATGAAGTTGACATGCCAATGGTAGTGAAGCTAGAAAAGAATGGATAGGTTTAAAAAGTATTTTAAGTAATATCACTAAAAATTTAGTGAAAAATGAGTGTGGTAGGGATAGCAACAGAGGTAAAGGAGACAATGTGATGCTGGATTTGGCCTTGGTGAGTTTGAACAGCCTGGAGTATATGGCAGTGGGTGTCAGGCTGGGAAAATAAAGAGTGAAAGCAGAAGGGAGTGGAGGATGGAACCCTGAGGAACTTCCACTGGGTGTGGACAGGGGCTGTGGGGAGCCCAGAAAAGGAAGTGACTGCCAGAGACATTGAGGGAGAATCAAAGGGGATGTTTCACAAGTAAGGGATAGGCCAATGCTGTCTGAATCATCACAAAGAGAGAACCAGGAATTGAGAATTTGAATTTGTTTCTTAGGAGGCCCCTGGGATTTGCACAGTCCCCAAGTGAGGGAAGTTCCAGTAGAGGTGTGTTAGAGCTTCTGGCACCTGCAGGAATCTGTTGTGCCCATCCATTCCCAGCACTACATCTAGCAGCACCAAGCTGGTGGCTTGAAATCAGTCATGAGGAAGTTTTCAAGTGCTACAGTGTTAAAAATCAAGTAATTACTTTCCCCTCCCCTAGATTAAACACTTACCAGCATTCAGCTGGGTAAGAAAGAGGGCCGAGTGTAATTGGGAGGTGAAAAACTGGGATGGAAAGACAATGATATTTTTTCCAGAAGTAAGAGAGGCAAGAGTTCTTTCTTATGCTATGGTGTTGTATGTATGCTATGTATAGCATATAGCAAATTTATAATAACATTTTGAGATACAAGTAGGTTTATAAAATGTTGTTTTTACTTGTGAAATGTCCCAGACAAGACTGATTTGCTGCACAAACTTTACTATGTAATTAAAGGTTTCAGAAACCTTCATTTTCAGTAAAATGTCATACATGCAAAATCATTATTCTTAAGGAGTTAATCTAATGTTCTCTGTTTCCTGTTCTAGTAGCATATATGGAGTAATGTATTTCTGTTATTTTCGTGTAGTTTCCCCTGTGCTTTACCTTTTTGAAATTAATTGGTGCCTTCTTACTTTGTCTTTTTAGCACAAATTTGATTTCAGGATACAGAAGAAACATCACTGATTTATGTATTTTACACAAGAACTTCATGAGTTTTTGTGGGATTAAGATCCTGTATTGATGAAAGCCCAGGCATCACTGAGAGGGAAGTCTCTTTATAAAAATTCATCCCTTTCAGAACTTTCAAGGAAAGAAAGGCAGGTAATAAAAACAAAACAAAATTTTCAACACCAGGCACAAAAGCTAATTTTGGTTTAGCATTGTACTGCAATTATTCCTTCTGTTTTTCCTTCGGGAGGTTTTTTCCCAGAGGGGAAAGAAATCCTATGACATGCATTAGTAACCAAGTTCCAGAAGATGGCAGCAAACAATTTAAATAGAATATAACAGGAACAAAATCACTAGTACTTGGGGGCTACTGTACTTTGTTTAGAGTGATTTAAATTACACAATAATAAACTATTTTACAAAATTCATAGCGATTGTTAATGATCAATCTTTTCTGTATATTAGGAATTAAAAAGAATTTAGTAGTTTACTGTCATAAGAAAATATTTTTAAATAACTATTTAAAAGACCTCATATAAGATGTTCATTGGTCAGTCCATCCCTTACTCCCCCAAACTCAGCCATAATGATTTTAATAATTAATGTTCCTTTCTATATATTGCTTCTTTGCACATAAAATATTTATATTGCATGTATTCTTTTATAACCTGGTCTTTTCATGTGGATCCTTTCATGTTAATAAAAAGCTGAATTGTATATTATTCTATAATTACATAATTGCATGTATTTTAAAGCTTTTTTTTTTTTTGGACTTTTTCATAGTCTTTTTATTATTTGCTGAAAAATTTCCCCCAAATTCAGATGCAGATACTTAAATATCATTTCCTTGCTTTGAAATTAAAATGTTTATGTAAACAGAGGCATTTTATTTTTGTAAAATTTAAGAAAATCTATTTCTTCACCTGTTGTACCCACAGCATTGTTAAAAGTGACAGAGAAATTTTAGCCCTGAGTTGGAGTTAAAAGTCATCAGTATATTGGATTAAGTAAATACATATTATTTTATCACTAAGTGCTTATCACTCAAATGCTTTCTATGACAGGTGATTTAAATAAGTTTAATTTTGGATACATATATTACTAAAATCATGACTTTGTTCTTTTTACTTTAAGACATCTTCTATCAAATGAAACATTATGTCACTTATTCATCAGTTCCATTTATAATGAAAAGAAAAATAACATTTTATTATCTTGATCATCATTAATTCATTTCATAAAACAGACATTACCTAAAACCCAAAGTTATATGTATATTCTACAAAAGGTCATATAAAGTATATTTTATATATCTGATCTCTAAACCACTCTCCTTGGACACAATAATAAAACTATTATTGATGGCCCTTTCTTCTTCTAATTTTTATAAGCAGCCTTGAATTAACATTAATCAACATTAATGTAGTTATTTATTTTCAATAAAATCCCAGGGATGGAATTATTACCTACCTCCTGAGAAACCTGTATGTAGGACAAGAAGCAACAGCTAGAACTGAACATGGAACTACAGACTGGTTCAAAATTGGGAGAGAAGTAAGTAAAAGGCTGTATATTGTCACCCTGCTTCTTTAGCTTATCTGAAGAGTACATCACGTAAAATGCCAGGGTGGATTAATCACAAGCTAGTATCAAGACTGCCAGCAGAAATATCAACAACCACATTTACGCAGATGATATCACTTTATGGCAGAAAGTGAAAAGGAACTAAAGAGCTTCTTAATGAAGGTGAAAGAGAAGAGTGAAAAGGCTGGTTTATAACTCAATATTTTAAAAAGTAAGATCATGGCATCCAGTCCTATCACTTCATGGCAAATAAATGGAGGAAATGTGGAAAAAGTGTCTGATTTCATGTTATTTGGCTCCAAAATCAATGCGGATGGTGACTGTGGCCAGAAAATTAAGACACTTGCTTGTTGGAAGAATAACCATTACAAACCTAGATGGTGCATTAAAAAGCAAAGACATGGGCTTCCCTTGTGGTCCAGTGGGTAAACAGAGGCATTTTATTTTTGTAAAATTTAAGAAAATCTATTTCTTCACCTGTTGTACCCACAGCATTGTTAAAAGTGACAGAGAAATTTTAGCCTGGATTTGGATTTAATAGTCGTCAGTACTTTTGATTAATTAAATACATATTATTTTATCACTAAGTGCTTATCACTCAAATGCTTTCTATGACAGGTGATTTAAATAAGTTTAATTTTGGATACATATATTACTAAAATCATGACTTTGTTCTTTTTACTTTAAGACATCTTCTATCAAATGAAACATTATGTCACTTATTCATCAGTTCCATTTATAATGAAAAGAAAAATAACATTTTATTATCTTGATCATCATTAATTCATTTCATAAAACAGACATTACCTAAAACCCAAAGTTATATGTATATTCTACAAAAGGTCATATAAAGTATATTTTATATATCTGATCTCTAAACCACTCTCCTTGGACACAATAATAAAACTATTATTGATGGCCCTTTCTTTTTTTTTCTAATTTTTATAAGCAGCCTTGAATTAACATTAATCAACATTAATGTAGTTATTTATTTTCAATAAAATCCCAGGGATGGAATTATTACCTACCTCCTGAGAAACCTGTATGTAGGACAAGAAGCAACAGCTAGAACTGAACATGGAACTACAGACTGGTTCAAAATTGGGAGAGAAGTAAGTAAAAGGCTGTATATTGTCACCCTGCTTCTTTAGCTTATCTGAAGAGTACATCACGTAAAATGCCAGGGTGGATTAATCACAAGCTAGTATCAAGACTGCCAGCAGAAATATCAACAACCACATTTACGCAGATGATATCACTTTATGGCAGAAAGTGAAAAGGAACTAAAGAGCTTCTTAATGAAGGTGAAAGAGAAGAGTGAAAAGGCTGGTTTATAACTCAATATTTTAAAAAGTAAGATCATGGCATCCAGTCCTATCACTTCATGGCAAATAAATGGAGGAAATGTGGAAAAAGTGTCTGATTTCATGTTATTTGGCTCCAAAATCAATGCGGATGGTGACTGTGGCCAGAAAATTAAGACACTTGCTTGTTGGAAGAATAACCATTACAAACCTAGATGGTGCATTAAAAAGCAAAGACATGGGCTTCCCTTGTGGTCCAGTGGGTAAAGAGTCCACCTTGCAGTGCAAGGGACACCGGTTCAATCCCTGACCTGGGAAGACCTGACATACCCAGGAACAGCTAGACCGGTGTGTCCAACTACGAGTCAGTGCTCTGGAGCGCATGCACCCAGAGCCAGTGCTCTGCAATGAGAGAGGCCACTGTAATGGGAGGCCCATACATGCCAAAGAATAAAGTTGGTTGAAAAATAAACGATGACTTTGAGGCGAATAAAAAAAAAAAAAGCAAAGACATCACTTTGCCAACAAAGGTCCATAAAGTCCAAGCTATGGTTTTTCCAGTAGTCATGGATGGATGTGATGTGAGAGTTGGACCATGAAGGCTGAGTGCAGAAGAATTGATGCTTTCAAACTATGGTGCTGGAGGAGACTCTTGAGAGTCCCTTGGACTACAAGGAGATCAAGCCAGTCAATTCTAAAGGAAATCAACCCTGAATATTCATTGGAAGGACTGATGCTGAAGCTGAAACTTTGATACTTTGACCACCTGATGCAAAGTGACAACTCATTGGAAAAGACCCTGATGCTGGGAAAAATAGAAGGCAGATGGAGAAGAGGTTGACAGAGGACAAGGTAGTTGGATGGCATCACTGACTCAATGGATATGAGTTTGAACAAGCTCTGGGATATGGTGAAGGACAGGGAATCCTGCCATGCCACAGTCCATGGGTTTGCAGACAGTTGGACAAGACTGATTGAACTGAATTGAACTGAACTGAGGGGGCAAATGCAGCACTTGCCTAGAGAGGCAAGGACAGGTTGTGACAAACTTTGTTCCTGACACTAATGCTCTTTGGAAATGTCCCAAGAGTGGCTTACTTGGAGGGTAACAAGCAAGGGTGGACTACAATAGAATATTTGTATTTGACCAAACTGATTCAAAGTAGTAAAATATGGTATGGTCATATTGTTTTCCATTTATCCAAATGTAAATGCTAGGATATGTGGTAGGAGTATTTGGGCTTTGTGACCTTTTCTGAATGTGAAACAAAGACCAAAACTTTTTATGCATGCACATAAATTGTTCATTATTCAAGTACTGTTCATCATGAATCCTAAGTTCCTTGGAAGAAAGAAATGTAGTTCTGTTGATGAATTACCCTTGTCAAATGTTTAATATTATGGTATGCACCTAGTCATTTTCAATTTAACTTAATCGATGCTCATGAAATAAATGTTTAGTACATTTATATTTTAAAAGCTAATTATTTTTTTTGCTGACTTTCCAGGCATGGAGGATGTTTAAGATGGCACAGATTTTTAGAATTTCAATTGTGAGAGGAAATTCTTTAATTTTAAACTGCATTCAAAGGAAACATAACCTCTCTTAAAAATTATTTCCAGAATTCACACTTGAGGAAATTTATTGTACTTTGGTTTTGCAGTGTGGTTGCCTTGTTTAATCACAGTCTTCACTCTCTTCCATGTTGTATTTTTTTTTCCCTTTAAGAATTCAGTCTTGGGCTTCCCTGGTGGTCCAGTGGGTAAGGACACCGCCTTGCAGTGAAAGGAGCGCCAGTTCGATCCTTGGCCTGAGAAGATCCCACGTGCCGCAGAGTGGCTGGACTGATGTGTCCAATTACCAAGCTGGAGCTCTGGAGTGCATGCGCCCAGAGCCAGTGCTCTGCGACAACAGAGGCCAGCGCGATGGGAGGCCCACACGGGCCAAAGAACAAAGATGGATGAAAATGGACAAATGAAAGACCAATAGAAGTGGCCCGTCTGCTCCCCTCCCTCCCCACCCCACCCCCACCAAAATAAATAAACAAATAAATCTTTAAAAAAAAAATCAGTCTTAAATATGCTAAATGAAATTGATCCAACTGAGAGGTTGAATAAGATGGCATAAGGTCTCTATTGCTATAGTTAGATAAAGAGAGCACTCATCTCTCGTGCATGACGATAGACCACACTCCACACAGAACTGATTTCAAAGGAGGTCACAAAACTTTTCTCTGTGAATGGGAATCCCTAGGCGTTAATAATGTTTGAAATAGATACTGCTGGTAAACAAATCCACAGATATCTCTTCTCCTTTAAGAAGAAAGCCATTCTTTCCCTCTTGCCCAATTTAATAAACTTAAGTTTACATGATTCAAATCACATTATCTGAAGTACTGCTATATACTGCCAGGTATAAAATGGACATAACTCAGGCAATTGTCACCACCTTGGGGTCAATCTTATACTTACCAGATGCCATGCATCTACCTCCAATATTCAGGAATCTACAGAAGGAAAAGAGATAAATTTTCAGGTAATGAGGAAGAAAATATTTGCACTATCAAAGAAGCAACTTGTTAGCAGAAATGTGGTGCCCTGGTGACATGAAAACAGCAGAAACTACACACAAAGGGTCAGAAGTTCTGTGTGTTTCAAAAAAAAATTACGTGTTAGTAATAAGCAAGAAATAGCTATTATACCTACTATATTCAGAAGGATGCCAGAATGCATACATGAAGAAACACTTTTTCAGAAGGTTATTGTACTTTGGTTTTGCAGTGTGGTTGCCTTGTTTAATCACAGTCTTCACTCTCTTCCATGTTGTATTTTTTTTTCCCTTTAAGAATTCAGTCTTGGGCTTCCCTGGTGGTCCAGTGGGTAAGGACACCGCCTTGCAGTGAAAGGAGCGCCAGTTCGATCCTTGGCCTGAGAAGATCCCACGTGCCGCAGAGTGGCTGGACTGATGTGTCCAATTACCAAGCTGGAGCTCTGGAGTGCATGCGCCCAGAGCCAGTGCTCTGCGACAACAGAGGCCAGCGCGATGGGAGGCCCACACGGGCCAAAGAACAAAGATGGATGAAAATGGACAAATGAAAGACCAATAGAAGTGGCCCGCCTGCTCCCCTTCCTCCCCAGCCCGACCCCGCCAAAATAAATAAACAAATAAATCTTTAAAAAAAAAATCAGTCTTAAATATGCTAAATGAAATTGATCCAACTGAGAGGTTGAATAAGATGGCATAAGGTCTCTATTGCTATAGTTAGATAAAGAGAGCACTCATCTCTCGTGCATGACGATAGACCACACTCCACACAGAACTGATTTCAAAGGAGGTCACAAAACTTTTCTCTGTGAATGGGAATCCCTAGGCGTTAATAATGTTTGAAATAGATACTGCTGGTAAACAAATCCACAGATATCTCTTCTCCTTTAAGAAGAAAGCCATTCTTTCCCTCTTGCCCAATTTAATAAACTTAAGTTTACATGATTCAAATCACATTATCTGAAGTACTGCTATATACTGCCAGGTATAAAATGGAC
Source organism: Tragulus kanchil (assembly GCA_022376925.1). NCBI lineage: Eukaryota > Metazoa > Chordata > Mammalia > Artiodactyla > Tragulidae > Tragulus > Tragulus kanchil. Next base: position 49,024,313 of record JAIOJX010000025.1, read on the forward strand.
ATAACTCAGGCAATTGTCACCACCTTGGGGTCAATCTTATACTTACCAGATGCCATGCATCTACCTCCAATATTCAGGAATCTACAGAAGGAAAAGAGATAAATTTTCAGGTAATGAGGAAGAAAATATTTGCACTATCAAAGAAGCAACTTGTTAGCAGAAATGTGGTGCCCTGGTGACATGAAAACAGCAGAAACTACACACAAAGGGTCAGAAGTTCTGTGTGTTTCTTAGAGTTAGAATAAAGAAAATTTAATTTTTCTTGATTCAGTGTATTGAGGTAAAATAAGCAGGAAATGTTTTTACATCCTGTGATAGCTATTATACCTACTATATTCAGAAGGATGCCAGAATGCATACATGAAGAAACACATTTATTAGGTCAGAGCTATTGGCAGAGTTTAGATCTTTAAGTTTACTTGATAAGGCTATTAGAATATACAATCATTGATAAAAATTTCTTTATTTTCCTTTTTAATGTCTGTTCATTTGAGCTTCATGAACTTTGAATTTCTATTAGCTATATAACCATTTACTTATTTATTTTTAATTTATTTTTTAACTGGATGAAGATTCCCTCGTCAGGTCATCAGCCCAGCCAGGCTGGCCTCCCTGTGTTATAAAGCAACTTCTCACCAGCTACTTTTTTACTAGTTGCTTTACGTATAAGGTTAGGTTGTTTGGTGTTTCTCTTGTTTCTTGATATAAGCTTGTTTTGCTAGAAACTTCCCTCTTAGGGTTGCTTTTACTGCATCCCATAAATTTTGAGTTGTCATATTTTCATTGTCATTTGTTTCTAGGTATTTTTTGATTTTCTCTTTGAGTTTTTCATTGACAGCATAGCTATTCAGAAGCATATTGTTTAGTTTCCATATGTTTGTGTTTTTGCAGATTTTTTTTCTTTTCCTGTAGTTGATATCTAATCTTCTAGTGCTGTGGTCAGAAAAGATGCTTGAAACGATTTCAATTTTTTCTTTTTAAATTTACCAAAGCTTAATTTGAGACCCAAGATGTAATCTCTCCTGGAGAATATTCCATGTTCACCTGAGAAAAATGAAATCTTCTGTTTTGGAATGAAATGTCCTTTAGATAGCAATTAGACATGTAAAGATATCAATAGATATCTCTGGTTTAATGTATTGCTTAAAACTTGTGTTTCCTTATACATTTTTTGTCTGGATTATGTATTCATTGGTGTGAATTGGGTGTAAAAATCCCCAACTATTATTGTGTTGTTGTCGATTTCCTCATTAGCAGTTGTTAGTGTTTGCCTTATGACTTGAGGTGGTCCTTTGTGGGTACATATATATTTATAATTTTTATATCTTTTTCTTGCATTGGTCCCTTGATCACTATGTAGACTCCTTCTTTGTTTCTTAGAATGGTCTTTATTTTAAAGTCTATTTTACATGATATAAATATTGCTACTCACACTTTCCTATGATTTCCATCTGTATGGAATATCTTTCAAGTCCCTCACTTTCAGTCTGTATGTATCCCTAGGTCTGAAGTGGATCTCTTGTAGACAGCATATTGGCTGTATCCACTAAATCAGTTTGTGTCTTTTGGTTGGCGCATTCAATCCATTTACATTTAAGGTAATTATTGATATGCATTATTACCATTTACTTTATTGTTTTTAGGTTTTTATTTTTCTTTTTTTGTAGGCCTTTTCTTTCTCTTGTGTTTCTCATCTAGAGAAACTCCTTCAGAATTTGTTGTGAAGGTAGTTTGGTGGTGCTGAATTCTCTCCTTGGTAAAATCTAAATGAGAATCTTGCTGGATAAATAATATATTTTGTAGTTTTTGTTTTTTATTTTTCCTTTTATCACTTTAACCATATCCTGCAACTCCCTTCTAGCCTGGAGAGCTTCTGTTGAAAGATGAGCTGTTAGCCTTATGGGGATTCCTCTTGTATGCTTTTTGTTGATTTCCCTTTGTTATTTTTTAATATGTTTTCTTTGTGTCTAATTTTTTTAGTTTGATTAATATGCATCTTGGCATGTTTCTCTTTGGGTTTACCCTGTATGGAACTCTCTGGACTTCCTGGACTTGATGGCTCTTTCCTTTCCTATGTTGATGGCATTTTCTACTATAAGTTCCTCAAATATTTTCTCACCCACTTTCTTTTCCTCTTCTGGGTTCCTATAATTCAAATGTTGGTGCACTTAATTTTGCCCCCGAGGTCTCTGAAGCTGTCCTCATTTCTTTTCTTTTTTTTTCTCATTATTCTGCTATGCTTCACTTATGTCTACCATTCTGTCTTCCAGCTCACTTAACCGTTCTTCTGTCTCAGTTATTTTGTTACCAGTTCTCTCTAGTGTATTTGTAAACTGAATTATTGTGCTGTTCATTGCTGACCATCTATTGTCTGTCTTTTTTTTTTTTTTTTTGGTTTCTGTTTAGCATTTTTCGTACCTTTTCGATCTGTTCCTCCATTCTATTTATCCATGCTTCCATTTTATTTCCAAGATTTTGAATCATCTTTACTATCATATTCTGAATTATTTTTCAGAGAGACTGCCTCTTTCCTCTTCATTTTTCAGTCCTGTGGATTTTTACCATGCTCCTTCAATGACTGATACTTTGACCACCTGATGCAAAGTGACAACTCTTTGGAAAAGACCCTGATGCTCGGAAAAATTAAGGGTAAGTGGAGAAGTGGGGACAGAGGATGACATGTTCGGATGGTATCACTGACTCAATAAACACGAGTTTGTACCAACTCAGGGAGACAGTGAAGGGCTGAGAAGCCTAGTGTGCTGCATTTCATGGGGTCCTAAAGAGTTGGACATGACTTAACAAAAACAAGACCAGCAACCATATATACTTTGTCTTGATACTTATTGCCAAAATGTCTTCCAAGAAGGACTGAATTCTCTCCTTGGTAAAATCTAAATGAGAATCTTGCTGGATAAATAATATATTTTGTAGTTTTTGTTTTTTATTTTTCCTTTTATCACTTTAACCATATCCTGCAACTCCCTTCTAGCCTGGAGAGCTTCTGTTGAAAGATGAGCTGTTAGCCTTATGGGGATTCCTCTTGTATGCTTTTTGTTGATTTCCCTTTGTTATTTTTTAATATGTTTTCTTTGTGTCTAATTTTTTTAGTTTGATTAATATGCATCTTGGCATGTTTCTCTTTGGGTTTACCCTGTATGGAACTCTCTGGACTTCCTGGACTTGATGGCTCTTTCCTTTCCTATGTTGATGGCATTTTCTACTATAAGTTCCTCAAATATTTTCTCACCCACTTTCTTTTCCTCTTCTGGGTTCCTATAATTCAAATGTTGGTGCACTTAATTTTGCCCCCGAGGTCTCTGAAGCTGTCCTCATTTCTTTTCTTTTTTTTTCTCATTATTCTGCTATGCTTCACTTATGTCTACCATTCTGTCTTCCAGCTCACTTAACCGTTCTTCTGTCTCAGTTATTTTGTTACCAGTTCTCTCTAGTGTATTTGTAAACTGAATTATTGTGCTGTTCATTGCTGACCATCTATTGTCTGTCTTTTTTTTTTTTTTTTTGGTTTCTGTTTAGCATTTTTCGTACCTTTTCGATCTGTTCCTCCATTCTATTTATCCATGCTTCCATTTTATTTCCAAGATTTTGAATCATCTTTACTATCATATTCTGAATTATTTTTCAGAGAGACTGCCTCTTTCCTCTTCATTTTTCAGTCCTGTGGATTTTTACCATGCTCCTTCAATGACTGATACTTTGACCACCTGATGCAAAGTGACAACTCTTTGGAAAAGACCCTGATGCTCGGAAAAATTAAGGGTAAGTGGAGAAGTGGGGACAGAGGATGACATGTTCGGATGGTATCACTGACTCAATAAACACGAGTTTGTACCAACTCAGGGAGACAGTGAAGGGCTGAGAAGCCTAGTGTGCTGCATTTCATGGGGTCCTAAAGAGTTGGACATGACTTAACAAAAACAAGACCAGCAACCATATATACTTTGTCTTGATACTTATTGCCAAAATGTCTTCCAAGAAGGATTTGCAACATGCATTTCAATGTAATACATAAGATTTTTAAAAAATTGTAATGACTTTATTTTATTTTATTTTAAACTTTTCATTGCTGGGGTATAGCTGATTTATGTGATCATTTTAGGTGAAAAAGGATAGGACTCAGCCATATATATACATGTATTCATTCTCTCCCAAACTCCCCTCCCATTCAGGCTGCCACACACCATTAGGTAGAGTTCCATATGTTATACATTAGTAGGTCTTTGTTGGTTATTCATTTCAAGTATTGCAGTGTGTACTTTGTCATCCCAAACTCTCTTTTTCTTAGCAACCATGCGATTGTTCTGTAAGTCTGTAGTCTCTTTCTGTTTTGTAAGGACTTTCATCATTTCTTTTTAGATTCCACATATAAGAATGCTGTATGATATTTCTCCTTCTATGTCTAACATACTTCACTAGTATGACATTCTCTAGATCCATCCATGTTCCTGTAAATGGCATTAGTTCAATCTTTTTGGTGGCTAAGTAATATCCCATTGTATAAATATATCACATCTTCTGTATTTATTCCTCTGATGATGGACATTTAGGTTGTTTCCATATCCTTAGTTATTGTAAATAGTGCTGTAATACACATGGGCGTACATCATAAGATTTCCAGTCTAAAATTATTCATTAGTTAAATGCCCTTATTGCACCCTTATAAAAGGCAATTTTGTTTTGTTAACTTTTTCTTCTCATTTTATCCTGTGCAACTTTATTATTGTCTCCTTTAAATAAAATTGCATATCAGTTCAGTTCAGTTCATTCATTCAGTTGTGTTTGACTGTCTGTGACCCCATGGAATGCAACATGCCAGGCTTCCCTGTTCTTCACCATCTCCTGGAGCTTGCTCAAACTCACGTCCATTGACTCAGGGGATTGACTCAGTCCATTGACTCAGTTTGGATTGATACCATCCAAACATCTCATCTTCTGCCATCTGCTTATCTTTCTCCTTCTGCCTTCTATTTTCCTAGCATCAGGGTCTTTTCCAATGAGTTGGCTCTTTGCATCAGGTAGCCAAGGTATTGGAGCTGCAGCTTTAGCATCAGTACTTCCAATGAATATTCAGGTTTGATTCCCTTTAGGATTGACTGGTTTGACCTCCTTGCAGTCCAAGGGACTGTCAAGAGCCTTCTCCAACACCAGAGTTCAAAGGCATCAATTCTCATGCCCTCAGTCTTCTTTATGGTCCAACTCTCACATCCATCCATGACTACTGGGACAACAATAACTTTATAGACTTCTGTCAGCAAAGTGATGTCTCTGTTTTTCAATATGCTGTCTGGATTTGTCATAGCTTTTCTTCCAAGGAGCAAGCATCTTTTAATTTCATGACTACAGTCACCATCCACAGTGATTTTAGAGCTCAAGAAAATGAAGTCTGTCATCATTTCTATTGTTTGCCCATCTATTCATCATGAAATGATGGGACTGGATGCCATGATCTTCATTTTTTGAATATTGAGTTTTAAGTTATCTTTTCCACTCTCCTCTTTCACTTTAATGAAGAAGGTCTTTAGTTCCTCCTCACTTTCTGCCATAAGGGTGGTGTCATCCGCATACCAGAAGTTATTAATATTTCTCTTTGCAATCTTGATTCCAGCTTGTGCTTCATCCAGACTGGCATTTTGCATGATGTACTCTGCATATAAGTTAAAGAAGCAGGATGACACTTTAAAGCCTTGATGTATTTCTTTCCCAGTTTGGAACCAGTCCATTGTTCCCTGTCCAGTTCTAACTGTTGCTACTTGTCCTGCATACAGGTCTCTGAGGAGGCAGGTAAGGTGGTCTGGTATGCTGATTTCTTTAAGAATTGTCCACAGTTTGTTGTGATCCACACAGTCAAAAGTTTTAGCATAGTCAATGAAGCAGATTTTTTTCTTCTGGAATTGTCTTGCTTTTTCTATGATCCAGCTGATGCTGTGCCTTTTCTAAATGCAGTTCATGCATCTGGCAGTTTTTGATTCATGTACTGTTGAAGTCCAACTTGGAAGAATTTGACCATTACTTTGCTAGCATGTGAACTGAGTGCAATTGTGTGGTAGTTTGAATGTTCTTTGGCATTGCCCTTCTTTGGGATTGGAAAGAAAACTGACCTTCAATCCTGTGGCCACTGCTGAATTTTCCAAATTTGGTGGCATATTGGATGTACAATTTACCAGCAGTACTTCCAATAATTCAGGTTTGATTCCCTTTAGGATTGACTGGTTTGACCTCCTTGCAGTCCAAGGGACTGTCAAGAGCCTTCTCCAACACCAGAGTTCAAAGGCATCAATTCTCATGCCCTCAGTCTTCTTTATGGTCCAACTCTCACATCCATCCATGACTACTGGGACAACAATAACTTTATAGACTTCTGTCAGCAAAGTGATGTCTCTGTTTTTCAATATGCTGTCTGGATTTGTCATAGCTTTTCTTCCAAGGAGCAAGCATCTTTTAATTTCATGACTACAGTCACCATCCACAGTGATTTTAGAGCTCAAGAAAATGAAGTCTGTCATCATTTCTATTGTTTGCCCATCTATTCATCATGAAATGATGGGACTGGATGCCATGATCTTCATTTTTTGAATATTGAGTTTTAAGTTATCTTTTCCACTCTCCTCTTTCACTTTAATGAAGAAGGTCTTTAGTTCCTCCTCACTTTCTGCCATAAGGGTGGTGTCATCCGCATACCAGAAGTTATTAATATTTCTCTTTGCAATCTTGATTCCAGCTTGTGCTTCATCCAGACTGGCATTTTGCATGATGTACTCTGCATATAAGTTAAAGAAGCAGGATGACACTTTAAAGCCTTGATGTATTTCTTTCCCAGTTTGGAACCAGTCCATTGTTCCCTGTCCAGTTCTAACTGTTGCTACTTGTCCTGCATACAGGTCTCTGAGGAGGCAGGTAAGGTGGTCTGGTATGCTGATTTCTTTAAGAATTGTCCACAGTTTGTTGTGATCCACACAGTCAAAAGTTTTAGCATAGTCAATGAAGCAGATTTTTTTCTTCTGGAATTGTCTTGCTTTTTCTATGATCCAGCTGATGCTGTGCCTTTTCTAAATGCAGTTCATGCATCTGGCAGTTTTTGATTCATGTACTGTTGAAGTCCAACTTGGAAGAATTTGACCATTACTTTGCTAGCATGTGAACTGAGTGCAATTGTGTGGTAGTTTGAATGTTCTTTGGCATTGCCCTTCTTTGGGATTGGAAAGAAAACTGACCTTCAATCCTGTGGCCACTGCTGAATTTTCCAAATTTGGTGGCATATTGGATGTAGCAATTTACCAGCATCATATTTTAAAATTTGAAATAGTTCAGCTAAAATTCCATCACCTCCACTAACTTTGTTCATAGTGATATTTTCTAAGGCCCACTTGAGTTCACACTTCAAGATATCTGGTTGGCATCAAATTTTAAAAAGCAGGTATCAAATAAATATAAAATATTTTCTTCGGCTTTTAAAAGATAATATTAAAGGCTAAGGAATGAGGACTTATTTAAATATAACTGAAAAATGTTCTTCTGCGGGTAAAAATACAACCTTTGAAATTTTCTTAATTCTGTAACTATGATACTAGCATTAGGAAGATCCTATTTAATACATTTCACTTAAGGAGACCCATTATGTCACAGGAACTAATAATTACATTATAGCTCTTTATGTTTAAAACAAGCAATGATGAATGCTAAGGCATGACTAAATATTTCATGTAACTTCAAAGGTGCTATACTTGTACAATCATGGATTTAATTTTAGGCATTTTATATACATGTACTACAGCCAAACTTTGAGTAAACATTGATGAAACCTTTGCATTATACAAAGCTTCTTAACCTTAAACTGAACTTTTGTCATTCCCTGAATAAATATATAAGATGATGCTTTTATTTTTTGACCTGGATCCAGATGTCATCTTTTTTGTTTTAAAACAGCAAGTTCATGCAACCAAAAACTACTATTTTTTTTCCCTATTATGAAGAAAGAATACCAAACCCACCCTGAAAAATGTGACTGTCTTTTTTTCTGCAACTTATGTTTTCCTACCTCAACTAAAGTTCCTAAAATTTCCCTTTAAAAGACTACTCTATATTAAACAATACAGATTGCTTTTTCTATGATCCAGCTGATGCTGTGCCTTTTCTAAATGCAGTTCATGCATCTGGCAGTTTTTGATTCATGTACTGTTGAAGTCCAACTTGGAAGAATTTGACCATTACTTTGCTAGCATGTGAACTGAGTGCAATTGTGTGGTAGTTTGAATGTTCTTTGGCATTGCCCTTCTTTGGGATTGGAAAGAAAACTGACCTTCAATCCTGTGGCCACTGCTGAATTTTCCAAATTTGGTGGCATATTGGATGTAGCAATTTACCAGCATCATATTTTAAAATTTGAAATAGTTCAGCTAAAATTCCATCACCTCCACTAACTTTGTTCATAGTGATATTTTCTAAGGCCCACTTGAGTTCACACTTCAAGATATCTGGTTGGCATCAAATTTTAAAAAGCAGGTATCAAATAAATATAAAATATTTTCTTCGGCTTTTAAAAGATAATATTAAAGGCTAAGGAATGAGGACTTATTTAAATATAACTGAAAAATGTTCTTCTGCGGGTAAAAATACAACCTTTGAAATTTTCTTAATTCTGTAACTATGATACTAGCATTAGGAAGATCCTATTTAATACATTTCACTTAAGGAGACCCATTATGTCACAGGAACTAATAATTACATTATAGCTCTTTATGTTTAAAACAAGCAATGATGAATGCTAAGGCATGACTAAATATTTCATGTAACTTCAAAGGTGCTATACTTGTACAATCATGGATTTAATTTTAGGCATTTTATATACATGTACTACAGCCAAACTTTGAGTAAACATTGATGAAACCTTTGCATTATACAAAGCTTCTTAACCTTAAACTGAACTTTTGTCATTCCCTGAATAAATATATAAGATGATGCTTTTATTTTTTGACCTGGATCCAGATGTCATCTTTTTTGTTTTAAAACAGCAAGTTCATGCAACCAAAAACTACTATTTTTTTTCCCTATTATGAAGAAAGAATACCAAACCCACCCTGAAAAAATGTGACTGTCTTTTTTTTCTGCAACTTATGTTTTCCTACCTCAACTAAAGTTCCTAAAATTTCCCTTTAAAAAGACAATACTCTCTATATTAAACAATACAGATTTCCTCTATTAGCTGCCAGTGAATCTGGTTTATTTCTGTTTTTATTATATAAATATTATTTTAAATTTCAGAGCATTCTGTCTGGGGTTCTTCGGTGTGGGGTGAAAACTAGTGTTTGTAAATGTATAGATAATGCAGACTTTTTGAGGGAGATTTTATTTCAATATGGAGATCTTTTGAACGTTTAGACTCATATTTTTGGAAATTAGTATTCACTATTTTAAATGAAGTTAGACAATAAGATAGTGAGAGATGAATTTGCATATGACTTGTAAAAATCAGTTTGAGATTAAGTGTGTTTTAGATTATTTCTTTAGACAAACAATTCAAGAACTTTATATCTCAAAGAGTTCTGCTGTCTAGTTGAAACTGTGCCACCCTTGTTACAATGCAGTTAGAATCTAAGAACACCACAGAGCTGACAGCATGAATCCTTAGTACATGAATCTACTTGACAATCTTATGGGAAGACACCTGTTTGAATACTTCCATTATACAATATAAATATATCAGCACATAATGCATGTTTTCCTTGTTGGACATTTTTGATTATCACAACTTTATTCTTCATTCTTTTTTTTAATGGGTAACTTTCTACTAACATTTAGATTTAAATGAACATTTTAATGCAAAGAGCAAGAAAATGCTGTTCAGATTGTTGAAAGATTAAAGCCCTGCAGTTGGAAGGAAAACCCACCATTTAGGACGGAACAGACTAAATATTTCATTCCTTACAATGGATTTAATTTTAGGCATTTTATATACATGTACTACAGCCAAACTTTGAGTAAACATTGATGAAACCTTTGCATTATACAAAGCTTCTTAACCTTAAACTGAACTTTTGTCATTCCCTGAATAAATATATAAGATGATGCTTTTATTTTTTGACCTGGATCCAGATGTCATCTTTTTTGTTTTAAAACAGCAAGTTCATGCAACCAAAAACTACTATTTTTTCCCTATTATGAAGAAAGAATACCAAACCCACCCTGAAAAATGTGACTGTCTTTTTTTTCTGCAACTTATGTTTTCCTACCTCAACTAAAGTTCCTAAAATTTCCCTTTAAAAAGACAATACTCTCTATATTAAACAATACAGATTTCCTCTATTAGCTGCCAGTGAATCTGGTTTATTTCTGTTTTTATTATATAAATATTATTTTAAATTTCAGAGCATTCTGTCTGGGGTTCTTCGGTGTGGGGTGAAAACTAGTGTTTGTAAATGTATAGATAATGCAGACTTTTTGAGGGAGATTTTATTTCAATATGGAGATCTTTTGAACGTTTAGACTCATATTTTTGGAAATTAGTATTCACTATTTTAAATGAAGTTAGACAATAAGATAGTGAGAGATGAATTTGCATATGACTTGTAAAAATCAGTTTGAGATTAAGTGTGTTTTAGATTATTTCTTTAGACAAACAATTCAAGAACTTTATATCTCAAAGAGTTCTGCTGTCTAGTTGAAACTGTGCCACCCTTGTTACAATGCAGTTAGAATCTAAGAACACCACAGAGCTGACAGCATGAATCCTTAGTACATGAATCTACTTGACAATCTTATGGGAAGACACCTGTTTGAATACTTCCATTATACAATATAAATATATCAGCACATAATGCATGTTTTCCTTGTTGGACATTTTTGATTATCACAACTTTATTCTTCATTCTTTTTTTTAATGGGTAACTTTCTACTAACATTTAGATTTAAATGAACATTTTAATGCAAAGAGCAAGAAAATGCTGTTCAGATTGTTGAAAGATTAAAGCCCTGCAGTTGGAAGGAAAACCCACCATTTAGGACGGAACAGAGGTCGTTGGTTGCAGACAGAATCTTCCATTGAGATTTGAGACGAGACAAACCAAAGAAGTCAGTGTACAAAATCTTCTGAATTCAGAAAACAGAAACGGGAAGGGCCAGAGCTAATCGTGGTTGTGGAGCCAGTCTGAAACAAGCAGGGGAGAAGCGACCAGGATCAGCGACGTCTTTCAAAAATCTCAGGTTCCATTCCAAAGATGGTTTTCCCAACAAATAAGGTTATTCTTCATTCTTTTTTTTTTTTTACTTTTTTTTTTTTTTTGCCACTTCTATTAGTCTTTCATTTATTTATTTTCATCCATCTTTGTTCTTTGGCCTGTGTGGACCTCCCATGTGGTCTCTCTTATCGAGGAGCACTGGGTCTGTGTGCATGCACACCAGAGCTCCCACTAGGTTGTTGGACACATCCGTCCAGCCTCTCCATGGCACGTGGGATCTTCCCAGGCCAGGGGACGAACGGCGTCCATTGCACTGCAAGGCAGTGTCCTTACCCACTGGACCACCAGGGAAGCCCCTATTCTTCATTTTTTTTTTTTTTTTTAAGATTTATTTATTTATTTATTTTGGGCGGGGGTCGGGTTGGGGAGGGAGGGGAGCGGGCGGGCCACTTCTATTGGTCTTTCATTTCTCTATTTTCATCCGTCTTTGTTCTTTGGCTCCTGTGGGCCTCCCATCGCGGTGGCCTCTGTTGTTGCAGAGCGCCGGCTCTGGGCGCATGCGCTCCAGAGCTCCGGCTCGGTAATTGGACACATCAGTCCAGCCGCTCCGCGGCACGTGGGATCCTCCCAGGCCAGGGGACGAACGGCGTCCATTGCACTGCAAGGCAGTGTCCTTACCCACTGGACCACCAGGGAAGCCCCTATTCTTCATTTTTTTTTTTTTTTTTAAGATTTATTTATTTATTTATTTTGGGCGGGGGTCAGGTTGGGGAGGGAGGGGAGTGGGCGGGCCACTTGTGTTGGTCTTTCATTTCTCTATTTTCATCTGTCTTTCTTCTTTGGCTCCTGTGGGCCTCCCATCGCGGTGGCCTCTGTTGTTGCAGAGCGCCGGCTCTGGGCGCATGCGCTCCAGAGCTCCGGCTCGGTAATTGGACACATCAGTCCAGCCGCTCCGCGGCACGTGGGATCTTCCCAGGCCAGGGATTGAACCGGCGCCCCTTGCACTGCAAGGCGGTGTCCCCATCCACTGGACCACCAGGGGAAGCCCTATTCTTCATTCTTAATTAAAATATGTTTCTTCCCAATATGTACCTTGATTCTGCAATTTTGAAAAATAATTCTAATACTACTTTTACTGAATAGAACACAATTTTCAACCTTTAGGTTATGAAAACAATTTTGAAGTATATAGGAGCATTAAGTTCTGAGCAAAAGATGAGAGGCAGTGATGTGGAAGTTCTTCTAAATTGTCCAGGTGGATTTCTTCTTGGTCAGAAAACTCTTACTGCAACATTCTTGGAGTCAAAAGAAACAATTTCCATGTAATTAATCAATCTGATTTATTTCAAAGGTAGTCACTTTTATACTAGAATATAAATATTAAATGATAAAATTCTTTTTCTAAGCATATTTATATGTATCTCACAAGAAGTTATATTTTTGAAAAAGTAAATGATCCATACTCCAGCAAAAATCGCTTTGACTTCCACTTTGTGAATGCTGGGAATTTAACTCTATAAAAATCATTGCTACTGTCAACTAAAAGTCCATATTGATAAACTACATATATTTGCAAATTACAGTGTAATATTTGTATGGAGAGTAATATACATGCAGTTTGTTCATTTATAAGATTGGTGTATAATAAAAATCGTCCTGGTTCAAATGGAGTAAAAGATTAGTCTCCTAAATATAACATTTTTTTTACTACTAACAAGAGAGAACAAGCATTCTGTGACTAGAGAGAGTCTCACATTTCTTGGTGTGCTCTAGGAGTCCTAGTATATTTTAGATGGGAAAAGTTGAATGTGAAGTTCACTACTGTGTTCAACATGTTAAGTTGAGAGAGTTATAGCCCAAGGAAGTGTTGACCAAAAAAAAAAAAAAAAAATGCATAATCTAAAAGTTGAGAGTTAAGTTTTAATCAGCAGACATTCAAGCCTGGGAAGCAGATCTCAAGCCCAGGACGCAACATTTTGAATAACCCAGAGAAAACTTCTCTGAGGAGGCAAGGGGGCTAACTAGGGTAGCTAGGTTATAAAGCAGTTTTATGACAAACAGCAAGTACCTGAAATTCAAAAGGTTAATGTCAATTAAGGAAAACCAGATATCTCAAGTTAAGGAATTTAGAACTGTTCTTTGTAAGGGAAAATGCAAGAATTTAGGCTCACTGAAATCATTTATTTGATATGTATGTAAGCTACCTGAGGCTAGTTTCCTGTGTTTTCTCATCCTAAGTTTCCTCAAGATGTACCCTTTGGAATGGCTGCAGTCTGATGACAGCTAGATGACTGGTATTTTTCATTTCTTACCTGAGTTCCCTCAGGGCTCACCACTGTGGGTAGAGCAGGGAGGGCTGTAGTCAATGATACCTGTGACATCCTCTGCCTACTGATATAGCAGGCAATACTTTATTTCTCAGTCGATCACTTGGACCAAAATTTGACCAATATTTGGGAGACATTTTGTGACCACTTTTTGCCCTGTGGTACTGGAAGGCTCATCCAAGTTCAGACAAATATTCCTGTCGCTGTACTGCTGCATGGGCTAATACCTGGATGGGGGATGGTTGATAATTAAAAATTATGTAGAGTTTCCCTTGTGGTCCAGTGGGTAAGGACACCACCTTGCAGTGCAAGGGGCCCCGGTTCAATCCCTAGCCTGAAAAGATCCCATGTGCTGCGAAGTGACTGGACAGATGTGTCCAACTATGGAGCTGGAGCTCTGGAGCACATGTGCCGAGTCAGTGCTCTGAAGTGAGAGAGGCCACTGCAATGGGAGGCCCACACAGGCCAAAGAACAAAGATGGATGGAAATAAATAAATGAAAGACCAGTAGAAGTGGCCAAAAAAAAACCACCTTTTTAAAAAAATTATCTAGATTCTTTGTTTTACTAGTAATACATATTTACGTATTTTTATTATGATCCAAAAAAAGTTTCTTTGTTATTTCTGACCATACCTAGAATCACACTATTATAATTATTCTATAAACATCATAAATGTGATCTATTACCTCAAGATGCTTAGCCATCAGTTTTGCTCCAACTTCATTTTTTTTGCATGTAGCTGTCCAATTTTCCCAGCACCATTTGTTGAAGAGGCTGTCTTTGTCCCAGTTTATAGGTTCGTCTCCTTTGTCAAAAATAATGTACCCATAGGTGCGTGGCTTTATCTCTGGCTTCTCGATCTTGTTCCATTGGTCGATATTTCTGTTTTTGTGCCAGTACCAAATTTAAATAAAACGTCTGGTTATCCCCTTTGGAATGCTGCAGTCTGATGACAGCTAGCACTAAATTTTTGGTATGTTTTTTCCTGTGTTTTCTCATCCTAAGTTTCCTCAAGATGTACCCTTTGGAATGGCTGCAGTCTGATGACAGCTAGATGACTGGTATTTTTCATTTCTTACCTGAGTTCCCTCAGGGCTCACCACTGTGGGTAGAGCAGGGAGGGCTGTAGTCAATGATACCTGTGACATCCTCTGCCTACTGATATAGCAGGCAATACTTTATTTCTCAGTCGATCACTTGGACCAAAATTTGACCAATATTTGGGAGACATTTTGTGACCACTTTTTGCCCTGTGGTACTGGAAGGCTCATCCAAGTTCAGACAAATATTCCTGTCGCTGTACTGCTGCATGGGCTAATACCTGGATGGGGGATGGTTGATAATTAAAAATTATGTAGAGTTTCCCTTGTGGTCCAGTGGGTAAGGACACCACCTTGCAGTGCAAGGGGCCCCGGTTCAATCCCTAGCCTGAAAAGATCCCATGTGCTGCGAAGTGACTGGACAGATGTGTCCAACTATGGAGCTGGAGCTCTGGAGCACATGTGCCGAGTCAGTGCTCTGAAGTGAGAGAGGCCACTGCAATGGGAGGCCCACACAGGCCAAAGAACAAAGATGGATGGAAATAAATAAATGAAAGACCAGTAGAAGTGGCCAAAAAAAAAACAACCTTTTTAAAAATTATCTAGATTCTTTGTTTTACTAGTAATACATATTTACGTATTTTTATTATGATCCAAAAAAAGTTTCTTTGTTATTTCTGACCATACCTAGAATCACACTATTATAATTATTCTATAAACATCATAAATGTGATCTATTACCTCAAGATGCTTAGCCATCAGTTTTGCTCCAACTTCATTTTTTTTGCATGTAGCTGTCCAATTTTCCCAGCACCATTTGTTGAAGAGGCTGTCTTTGTCCCAGTTTATAGGTTCGTCTCCTTTGTCAAAAATAATGTACCCATAGGTGCGTGGCTTTATCTCTGGCTTCTCGATCTTGTTCCATTGGTCGATATTTCTGTTTTTGTGCCAGTACCATACTGTCTTGATGACTGTTGCTTTGTAGTAGAGTCTGAAGTTGGGGAGGCTGATCCCCCCAGCTCCATTCTTCTTCCTGAGGATTGCTTTGGCTATTCGAGGTCTTTTGTGTTTCCATATGAACTGTGTGATTCTTTGGTCTAGTTCTGTGAAGAATGTTATTGAAGTTTGATAGGGATCACATTGAATCTATAGATGACATTTGGTAGTATGGTCATTTTCACAATATTGATTCTTCCGACCCAGGAGCATGGAATATTTCTCCATCTGTTTAAGTCTTCTTTAATGTCTCTCATGAGTGTCTTGTAATTCTCTGTGTACAGTTCTTTTGTTTCTTTGGGTAGGTTTATTCCTAGAGATTTGATTCTTTTGGTTGCAGTGGTGAAGGGGATTGCCTCTTTGATTTCGTTTTCTGATTTTTCATTGTTAGTGTATAGTCTGTATATTGATTTTGTATCTTGTGACTTTGCTGAATTCGCTGATTAACTCTAGTAGTTTTGTAATAGTGTCTTTGGGATTTTCTATGTATGATATCCTGTCATCTGCAAATAGAGAGAGCTTGACTTCTTCCTTTCCAATCTGGATTCCTTTGATTTTTTTTTCTTCTCTTATCGCTGTTGCTAGGACTTCCAGGACTATGTTGAATAAGAGTGGTGAAAGTGGACACCCTTGTCTTGTTCCTGATCTTAGAGGAAATGCTTTGAGTTTTTCACCATTGAGGATAATATTCGCTGTGGGCTTCTCATATATGGCTTTCACTTTTTGAGATAAGTTCCTTTTATGCCCATTTTTTTTTCTTTGTTATTTCTGACCATACCTAGAATCACACTATTATAATTATTCTATAAACATCATAAATGTGATCTATTACCTCAAGATGCTTAGCCATCAGTTTTGCTCCAACTTCATTTTTTTTGCATGTAGCTGTCCAATTTTCCCAGCACCATTTGTTGAAGAGGCTGTCTTTGTCCCAGTTTATAGGTTCGTCTCCTTTGTCAAAAATAATGTACCCATAGGTGCGTGGCTTTATCTCTGGCTTCTCGATCTTGTTCCATTGGTCGATATTTCTGTTTTTGTGCCAGTACCATAATATCTTGAGGACTGTTGCTTTGTAGTAGAATCTGAAGTTGGGGAGGCTGATCCCTCCAGCTTCATTCTTCTTCCTCAGGATTGCTTTGGCTATTCGAGGTCTTTTGTGTTTCCATATGAACTGTGTGATTCTTTGGTCTAGTTCTGTGAAGAATGTTATTGAAGTTTGATAGGGATCACATTGAATCTATAGATGACATTTGGTAGTATGGTCATTTTCACAATATTGATTCTTCCGACCCAGGAGCATGGAATATTTCTCCATCTGTTTAAGTCTTCTTTAATGTCTCTCATGAGTGTCTTGTAATTCTCTGTGTACAGTTCTTTTGTTTCTTTGGGTAGGTTTATTCCTAGAGATTTGATTCTTTTGGTTGCAGTGGTGAAGGGGATTGCCTCTTTGATTTCGTTTTCTGATTTTTCATTGTTAGTGTATAGTCTGTATATTGATTTTGTATCTTGTGACTTTGCTGAATTCGCTGATTAACTCTAGTAGTTTTGTAATAGTGTCTTTGGGATTTTCTATGTATGATATCCTGTCATCTGCAAATAGAGAGAGCTTGACTTCTTCCTTTCCAATCTGGATTCCTTTGATTTTTTTTTCTTCTCTTATCGCTGTTGCTAGGACTTCCAGGACTATGTTGAATAAGAGTGGTGAAAGTGGACACCCTTGTCTTGTTCCTGATCTTAGAGGAAATGCTTTGAGTTTTTCACCATTGAGGATAATATTCGCTGTGGGCTTCTCATATATGGCTTTCACTTTTTGAGATAAGTTCCTTTTATGCCCATTTTTTGAAGAATTTTTATCAGAAATGGACTTTGTACTTTGTCGAAGGCTTTTTCTGCATCTATTGAGATGATCATGTGATTTTTGTCTTTCAATTTGTTGATATGGTGTATCACATTGTTTGATTTGCGGATATAGAAGAACCCTTGCATGCCTGGGATGAAACCAACTTGATCGTGATGAATGAGCTTTTTGATGTGTTGTTGAATTCTGTTTACTAGGATTTTGTTGAGGATCTTGGCGTCTAGATTCATCAGTGAAACTGACCTATAATTTTCTTTTTTTGTGTTGTCTTTGCCTGGCTTTGGTATCAGGGTGATGGTGGCCTCGTAGAATGTGTTTGGAAGTGTTCCTTGCTGGGCAATTCTTTGGAAGAGTTTTAGAAGGACAGGCATTAGTTCTTCTTTAAATGTTTGGTAGAATTCACTTGTGAAACCATCTGGCCCTGGGCTTTTGTTTTTGGGTAGATTTTTGATCACAAGGTCGATTTCTGAGCTTGTGATTGTGTTGTTCATAGTTACTATTTCTTCCTGGTTGAGTCTTGGGAGATTAATCTTCTCTAAGAAACTGTCCATTTCTTCCAGGTTGTCCAGTTTGTTGCCATAGAGTTGTTCATAATAGTCTCTTAGAATCCTTTGGATTTCTGCATTATCTGTTGTAATCTCTCCTTTTTCGTTTTTGATTTTGGTGATCTGGTTCTTCTCTCTCTTTTTCTTGATGAGTTTGGCCAGTGGTGTGTCGATTTTACTGACCTTTTCGAAGAACCAACTTTTTGTTTTATTTATCTTTACTATTGTTTCTTTAATTTCTTTATCATTTATTTCTGCTCTGATCTTTATGATTTCCCTTCTTCTGCTGGCTTTGGGGTGTTTCTGTTCTTCTTTCTCCAGCTGTTTTTTAAGTGTAAGGTAAGGTCGTCTGTTTGAGATTTTCCTAATTTCTTGAGGTGGGATTGAATTGCTATAAACTTCCCTCTTAGGACTGCTTTTGCAGTATCCCATAGGTTTTGCACTGTCGTGTGTTCATTGTCGTTTTCTTCCAGGAATTTTTTTATTTCTCCTTTGATTTCCTCAATGATCAGTTGGTTTTCTGGGTACGTGTTGTTTAATCTCCATGTGTTTGTGTTTTTAGCGGTTTTTTTTTTCCTGTAGTTGATCTCTAGTCTCATTGCATTGTGGTCCGAGAAGATGGTTGATAGAATTTCAGTTTTCTTGAATTGACTGAGGTTTGATTTGTGGCCCAAGATGTGGTCTATCCTAGAGAATGTTCCTTGAGCCCTTGAGAAGAAAGTGTATTCTTCTGTTTTTGGATGGAATGTCATAAAGATATCAATGAGGTCCATTTCTTCTAGTGTGGCATTTAAGGCTTGTGTTTCTTTATTAATTTTCTGTTTTGATGATCTGTCCATTGGTGTTAGAGGAGTGTTAAGTCTCCTACTATGATCGTGTTATTGTCGATGTCTTCTTTTATGTCTGAAAGTGTTTGTCTTATGTGTTGGGGTGCTCCTGCGTTGGGTGCATAGATATTTATGATTGTTATGTCTTCTTCTTGGATCGATCTCTTAATCATGATGTAGTGACCTGCCTTGCCTCTGAGAACCTTCTTTACTTTAAAATCTATTTTGTCTGATAAGAGGATTGCTACTCCAGCTTTCTTTTTATTTCCATTTGCAAGGAATATCTTTTTCCAGCCTCTCACTTTCAGTCTATGAGTGTCTCTAGGTCTGAAATGAGTTTCCTGGAGGCAGCATATGTATGGTCGTGTTTTTGGATCCATTCAGCCACTCTGTGTCTTTTGGTTGGAGCATTTAGTCCATTGACATTCAAAGTAATTATTGATACAAATGATCCTATTGTCATCTTCTTAGATGTTATGATGGGTTTGTTTCGTGGATCTTCTCCTTTTATATTTGTTGTCTATATAAGTCATTTAACACTTGTTGTAAGGCTGGTTTGGTGTGACTAAATTCTTTTAATTTTTGCTTGTCTGTAAAGCTTTGATTTTTCCATCAATTTTGAATGAGATCTTTGCAGGGTAGAGGATTCTTGGTTGCAGATTATTCTCTTTTAGCCGTTTAAATGTGTCCTGCCATATCCTTCTGGCCTGCAGAGTTTCTGTTGAAAGATCAGCTGTTAAACGGATGGGCTTTCCCTTGTATGTCACTAGTTGCTTTTCCCTTGCTGCTTTGAGAATTCTATCTTTGTGTTTCATTTGTGTTAACTTCATTAATATGTGTCTTGGTGTGTTTCTTCTAGGATTGATTCTGTATGGTAGTCTTTGCGCTTTTTGGACTTGACTATTTCTTTTCCCATGGTGGGAAAATTTTCAACTATAATCTCTTCAAGAATTTTCTCATAGCCTTTCTTTTTTTCTTCTTCTTCTAGAACCCCTATAATTTGAATATTGGTGCATTTGATATTATCCCAGAGGTCTCTGAGGCTATCCTCTGCTCTTTTCATTCTTTGAGCTAGAGTCTGTTTTTCAGCAGTTACTTCCACCATTTTATCTTCCAGCTCACTTATCCAGTCTTCTGTCTCAGATACTCTGCTCTTGATTCCTTCTATGGTGTTTTTCAGATCAGCAATTGTGTTGTTTGTCTCTGTTACTTTTTTGGTAAGTTCTTGCATTTCTTTATTCAGTGTGTTAGTTGTGTCTTGCAATTTCTCTAACATTCTGTTTTCAGTGTCTTTGATCATCTTTATTATCATTCTTCTGAAATCACTTTCAGAAAGTTTGTCCAAATTCTCTTCATTGATTTGATCTTGCGTTCTATAGGATCGATCTCTTAATCATGATGTAGTGACCTGCCTTGCCTCTGAGAACCTTCTTTACTTTAAAATCTATTTTGTCTGATAAGAGGATTGCTACTCCAGCTTTCTTTTTATTTCCATTTGCAAGGAATATCTTTTTCCAGCCTCTCACTTTCAGTCTATGAGTGTCTCTAGGTCTGAAATGAGTTTCCTGGAGGCAGCATATGTATGGTCGTGTTTTTGGATCCATTCAGCCACTCTGTGTCTTTTGGTTGGAGCATTTAGTCCATTGACATTCAAAGTAATTATTGATACAAATGATCCTATTGTCATCTTCTTAGATGTTATGATGGGTTTGTTTCGTGGATCTTCTCCTTTTATATTTGTTGTCTATATAAGTCATTTAACACTTGTTGTAAGGCTGGTTTGGTGTGACTAAATTCTTTTAATTTTTGCTTGTCTGTAAAGCTTTGATTTTTCCATCAATTTTGAATGAGATCTTTGCAGGGTAGAGGATTCTTGGTTGCAGATTATTCTCTTTTAGCCGTTTAAATGTGTCCTGCCATATCCTTCTGGCCTGCAGAGTTTCTGTTGAAAGATCAGCTGTTAAACGGATGGGCTTTCCCTTGTATGTCACTAGTTGCTTTTCCCTTGCTGCTTTGAGAATTCTATCTTTGTGTTTCATTTGTGTTAACTTCATTAATATGTGTCTTGGTGTGTTTCTTCTAGGATTGATTCTGTATGGTAGTCTTTGCGCTTTTTGGACTTGACTATTTCTTTTCCCATGGTGGGAAAATTTTCAACTATAATCTCTTCAAGAATTTTCTCATAGCCTTTCTTTTTTTCTTCTTCTTCTAGAACCCCTATAATTTGAATATTGGTGCATTTGATATTATCCCAGAGGTCTCTGAGGCTATCCTCTGCTCTTTTCATTCTTTGAGCTAGAGTCTGTTTTTCAGCAGTTACTTCCACCATTTTATCTTCCAGCTCACTTATCCAGTCTTCTGTCTCAGATACTCTGCTCTTGATTCCTTCTATGGTGTTTTTCAGATCAGCAATTGTGTTGTTTGTCTCTGTTACTTTTTTGGTAAGTTCTTGCATTTCTTTATTCAGTGTGTTAGTTGTGTCTTGCAATTTCTCTAACATTCTGTTTTCAGTGTCTTTGATCATCTTTATTATCATTCTTCTGAAATCACTTTCAGAAAGTTTGTCCAAATTCTCTTCATTGATTTGATCTTGTGTGTGTTTGTGGATTGTTCCTTCGCTTGTGTAGTATTTCTCTGCCATTTCATTGTTATTATTAATTATTTAACTGACTCTGTTTGGGATTTCCTTTTCTCAGACTTTAAGTTATGTCTGTTGGTGTTTGTTGTTTGAATGGGGCTTCTTATTCTGGGTGATGCTGGTGGTTGGGTGATGTCAGAACTTGCATACACGTGATTAACTTTGTTGGCATTCTCACTTGTATACTGCTCTTTAGTGTTAGGCGTTCTTTAGTATTGTAGAGTTTTGGAGTCAGCGCTCCCTACCTAAAGCCCCGGGGCTTGTTGCCTGACCAGGGAATGAAGATTTCACAGCTGGTTTGTTATGGCATTAAATGATATTAAAACATATATATGCAAATGAGAAACAGAAGGTATACCTTTGACAAATGGCAATTAAAATATTATGCAAATACTATCAAGTATATTGAATTATACACATAAACATATACAGCTATAACATAACCCAAGCATTCCAACTGAAAATACAGTATAATATGTTAGCACTGCAAATAGAGAAAACCAAGAATGTTATCCAGCAGTTAATAACCAAGCTAAGTAGAGCACCAATTGGAGAATAATGCTAGAGCAGTGTCCCCGTTGGGGATAAGGCAATGAGGACAGAACAGACTAAGAAATATGGTGGGGAAAGGGAAAAAGAGAAAGGGAGGATAGAAGAGAAATATAGAATAATATTGCAAAGTTAAATATAGGGAGATAAAGATTTGTATGTATTAGAATTTAGTGCTGTAGGATAGGAGCTTCAAAGAAAGCAAGGAATTATAGAGGAAGTAGCAGTACAAATGAAAAATTTTTTTAAATTAAAAGAGCTAATTATACAGAAAAATATAGAAAAACAAAGCAAAATAATAAAAACAAACAAAACCCCCACAGAACCTTAAAAGGCCAATGGGGAACCAGAAGTTTATACCAAAATAAAATGTGTGATTTAAAAAGAAAAAGAAAAAAGAAAAAAAAAATTATGTAAACTTGAATATATTCAGTCTTACTGATAAGATTAGTAGCTTCAGTAGAATTCAGTGAAGGAAATGAACACACCCACTCTCACACACACCCCCCCCACCCCCACCCCCACCCCCACACTCTATGGTAAGCACTTCCGCAGTGACCCCGACCCTGCTGCAGGCCACCGTCGACCCCCGCCACCGCGGGAGACGTCAGGTTACTCAGAGGTGAGTCTGGCTCAGTCTCATGCAGGATCGCTATTCCCCTCTCCCGGATCACAGTGCGCACAGACTTTCCAGTCTTCCTCGGCGACTCTGTGGTCGGGTTAATGGTAACCTCCTCCAAAGGAAACTGAGTGCTGTCCTTCCGAGGCCTGCTCAAGGGCACTTCTAGCTCAGGGGGGCACCTGGACCCTCTAAAGCAGGTCTAGCTCAGTCCCTTGTGGGTGTCACTGCTCCTTTCCTGGGTTTTGATCTGCAACAGGCTTTGCGCCTTTGGCCCGCCCAGCGTGTATGAGGTTTGACTTTTAAAAGTGCGATTGCGTCCCTCCTACCGTCTTGATGCGGCTTCTCCTTTGTTCTTCGATGTGGGGTATCCTCTCTGTGATCAGATCCAACCTCCTTTCGTCGATGGTTTCCCAGGAACTCGTCGCAATTCAGGCGATTTTGCAGGAGAGATGAGTGCACGTCCTTCTATGCCGCCATCTTAGCTCCACCCCCTTTGTTTTTGTATTTATGACTTAACTTCATTCTCTATAATAAGTGCTAGGTTCATCTACCTTACAAGAACTGATTCAAATGCATTCCTTTTTATGGCTGAATAATAGTCCATTGTATATATGTACAACAGTTTCTTTATTCATTCTTCTGGTGATGGGCATCTAGGTTGCTTCCATATTCCTACTTATTGTAAATAATTCTGTGATGAACATTGAGGTACATGAGCCTTTCTCAGTTGTTGTTTCTTCAGGGTAAATGCGCAGTAGTGGAATTTCTGGGTCATGTGGCAATTTTATTCCCAGTTTTTAAAGGATATCTCCATACTGTTCTTATAATGGCTGTATCAATTTTCATTGCCACCAACAGTGCAAGAGGATTCTTTCTGTTTTCTCTACATCCTCTCCAATATTTATTATTTGTATATTTTTTGGCGATGGCCATTCTGACTGGTATGAGATGACACCTAATTGTAGTTTTGATTTCATTTCTCTATAATGAGTGATGTCAAGTACATTTTCAAGTGCTTTTTAGCCATCTGTATGTGTTCATTTGAGAAATGTCTGTTTAGGTGTTCTGTCCAGTTTTTGATTGGATTGTTTGTTTTTCTGGTATTGAGCTGAATGAGCTGCTTGTAAATTTTAGAGATTAATCTTTAGTTGTTTCATTTCCTATTATTTTCTCTCATTCTGAGATTATCATTTCACTTAGCTTATTGTTTCCTCTGCTGTGCAAAGGCTTTTAAGTTTGATTTGGTCTCTTTTGTTTGTTTTGTTTTTATTTCCATTACTCTAAGAGGTGGGCCCTAGAGGATCTTGCTGTGGTTTATGTCAAAGTATATTCTGCCTATGTTTATTATTTCTCATCTTATATTTAGGTTTTTAATCCGTTTTGAGTTTATTTTTGTGTATGGTGTTAGAAGTGTTCTAATTCCATTCTTCTACACATAGTTGTCCAGGTTTTCCAGTACCACTTGTTGAACAGACTATCTTTTCCCTGTTGTATATTCTTGCCTCTTCTGACAAAGCTAAGGTGCCCATAGATGTGTAGATTTATCTCTGGGATTTCTGTCTTTTTCACTGGTCTATATTTCTGTTTTTGTGCCATGATACTGTTTTAGAGACTATAGCTTTGTAGTATGGTCTGAAGTCAGGAAGGTTGATTCCACTAGGATTATTTTTCTTTCTCAAGGGGGTTACTTTAATTATTCTAGTCCTGTGAAAATAGCATCTGTGATGAACATTGAGGTACATGAGCCTTTCTCAGTTGTTGTTTCTTCAGGGTAAATGCGCAGTAGTGGAATTTCTGGGTCATGTGGCAATTTTATTCCCAGTTTTTAAAGGATATCTCCATACTGTTCTTATAATGGCTGTATCAATTTTCATTGCCACCAACAGTGCAAGAGGATTCTTTCTGTTTTCTCTACATCCTCTCCAATATTTATTATTTGTATATTTTTTGGCGATGGCCATTCTGACTGGTATGAGATGACACCTAATTGTAGTTTTGATTTCATTTCTCTATAATGAGTGATGTCAAGTACATTTTCAAGTGCTTTTTAGCCATCTGTATGTGTTCATTTGAGAAATGTCTGTTTAGGTGTTCTGTCCAGTTTTTGATTGGATTGTTTGTTTTTCTGGTATTGAGCTGAATGAGCTGCTTGTAAATTTTAGAGATTAATCTTTAGTTGTTTCATTTCCTATTATTTTCTCTCATTCTGAGATTATCATTTCACTTAGCTTATTGTTTCCTCTGCTGTGCAAAGGCTTTTAAGTTTGATTTGGTCTCTTTTGTTTGTTTTGTTTTTATTTCCATTACTCTAAGAGGTGGGCCCTAGAGGATCTTGCTGTGGTTTATGTCAAAGTATATTCTGCCTATGTTTATTATTTCTCATCTTATATTTAGGTTTTTAATCCGTTTTGAGTTTATTTTTGTGTATGGTGTTAGAAGTGTTCTAATTCCATTCTTCTACACATAGTTGTCCAGGTTTTCCAGTACCACTTGTTGAACAGACTATCTTTTCCCTGTTGTATATTCTTGCCTCTTCTGACAAAGCTAAGGTGCCCATAGATGTGTAGATTTATCTCTGGGATTTCTGTCTTTTTCACTGGTCTATATTTCTGTTTTTGTGCCATGATACTGTTTTAGAGACTATAGCTTTGTAGTATGGTCTGAAGTCAGGAAGGTTGATTCCACTAGGATTATTTTTCTTTCTCAAGTTTACTTTAATTATTTGGGGGTCTTTGTGTTTCCATACTAATTGTGAAATGTTATGTTCTAGTCCTGTGAAAAATAGCATCTGTAGTTTGATAGGGATTGCATAGAATCTGTAGACTGCTTTGAGTTATTACCCCAAAGTAGTAATCATTTTCACAGTATTGGTTCTTCCAATCCAACAACCTGATATATCTTTCCATCTGTTTGTGTTATCTTTAATGTTTTTCATCAGTATCTTATAGTTTTCTGTATATAGATCTTATATCTCTTTAAGTAGGCTTATTCCTATGTATTTTATTTTTCTATTGTTGCAATGGTGGATGCAAATGTTTCCTTATCTTTATAATTTTTCATCGTTAGTGTCTATTAATGCAAGTAATTTGTGTATATTACTTTTATATCCTTCGACTTTGCTGTGTTCACTGATAAGATCTAGTAATGTATTGTATCATCTGCAAGCAGTGACTTTTACTTCTTTTTCAATAGGAATTCCTTTAATTTCTTTTTCTTCTCTGATTGCTGTAGCTAGGACTTCCAAAACTATCTTAAACAAGGGTGGCAGAAGTGAGCACTCTTATCTTATTCCTGCTCTTAGAGGAAATGCTTTCAATTTTTCACCATTGAGAATAATGCTTTCTTTGGGGTTTTGCATATAGCCTTTATTATGTTGAGGTGTGTTCCTTCTTTGCTTACCTTCTGAAGAATTTTTATCATAAATCAGTGCTGAATTTTTTCAAAAGCCATCTCTGTCTCTACTGGGATAATTATTACCTTTCAAGTTTTTGGTATGTTGTACCACATTGATTACTTTGCTTATATTGAAGAATCCTTGCATCTCTGTGATAAAGCCTAGTTGATCATGATATATGATCCTCTTAATGGGTTGGTGAATTCTGTTTGCTAGAATATCTTTGAGTATTTTTTCACCTATGTTCATCAGTGATCAGTTCAGTTCAGCTACCCATTCATGTCTAACTCTTTCTGACCCCATGGACAGTGGCATAACAGGTTACCCTGCCCTTCACCCTCTCCTGGAACCTGCTGAAACTCATGTCCAGTGAATTAGTGATGCCATCCATCCATCTTGTCTTCCATTGTGCCATTCTGCTTCTGCCTTTTATTTTTCCCAAAATCAGGGTCTTTTCCAATGAGTCATGATCCTATTGAAAGTATGACCCTATTGACAGTGAAAGCTAAGTCACTTAGCCATGTCCCACTCTTTGCGATCCATAGACGAGTCATGGAGTTCTCCAAATAAGAATACTGGTGTGGGTAGCCTTTTCTTTCTCCAGGGGATCTTCCCAACCCCAGGCAGATTCTTTTCTGTCAGAGTCACCAAGGAAGCCCAAGAATACTGGCCTGGGTAGCCTATCCCTTCTTTAGGGGAACTTCCTGAATCGAACTGGGGTCTCTTGCATCACAAGTAGATTCTTTACCAGCTGAGCTACAAGGGAATCTCATAATCCTATTACCGTTTACTTATTGTTTTGGTTTGTTTTTGAAGGCCTTTCCATTCTCTTTTGTTTCTGGTCTAGAAATATTCCTTTAGTTATTTGCTGTGAAATTGTTTGGTAAAGCTGAATTCTCTTGATCTTTGCTAGTCTGTAAATCTTTTGATATTCCTTCAAATCTGAATGAAATCCTTGTTGGATAGAGTAGTCTGGTTGAAGCTGTTTTTCCTTTCATCACTTTAATTATATCCTGCCCCTCCCTTCTGGCTTGCAGACTTTCTGTTGAAAGAGCAACTGTTAATTTTACAGGGATCATTTTGTAAGCTATTTGTTGCTTTTCCCTTTCTGCTTTTAATATTTGTTATTTGTGTTTAATTTTTGTTAGCTTGATCGATATGTGTTTTGGTGTGTTTTTCCTTGGGTTTATCTTGTATGGGAGTCTCTGGGCTTTGTTGACTTGGGTGATTCTTTCCTTTCACATGGGAACTTTTTGACTATAATCTCAAATATTTTCTCAAACTGTTTGTTTTTTTCTTTTTCTTTGGGACCTCTATATTTCTAATGGCATGCTCAATGTTGTCCAAGATGCCTCTGAGACTATCTGCATTTCTTATTATTCTTTTTTCTTTATTCCACTCTGCTTCAGTTATTTCCATTGTTCTATCTTCCAGCTAACTTATCCATTTTTCTGCCTCAGATAGTTTGCTATTGATTCCCTCTAATATGTTTGTAATCTCAGTTATTTTATTGTTCGTTGTTGACTGTCTATTCTTTAATTCTTCTAGATCTTTGTCATATATTTCTTGCATCTTCTTAATCTATTCTTTCAGTATATTTATCTATGCCTCTATTTTGTTTTAAAAGGTTTAGGTCATCTTTACTATCATTATTCTGATTTCTTCATAAGGGTGACTGCTTATTTCCTCTTTATTTGTTTGATCTTATGGATTTTCACTGTATCGTTTCATCTGATGGATGTTTCTCTGTCTTTTCTTTCTGTTTTATTTACTGTGCTTGAGATCTCTTTTCTGCAGGCTGGAGAGTCATAGTCCCTCTTAATTGTGGAGTCTGCCTCCATGGGTGGGGTTGGACCAGTGCCTTGTGAAGGTTTCCTGATTGGGAGAATTTCTGCTTGAGTTCTGATGGATGCAGCTGGATCTTGTCTCTCTGAAGGTTAGTGACATGTACAGCAGTGTGTTTTGGGGTGTCTGTGGGCTTGGTATGACTTTCTGTTAATGGGCATGATTGTGTTTCTGTTTTGCTAATGTTTTGGCATGAGGATTCAGGCACTGGAGCTTCTTGGACTTTGGATAGGACTTGCTCTTATCTTTGAGATGGAGGCCTTTGAGAGAACTCTTGTTGATTAATGTTCCATGTGGTCAAGAGTCCTCTGATCGTCCAAAGTTTTGTTCTCATGTCTCCTACCTTGGAGTTTCAGTCCTGACCCTTTACTGTAGCACCAAGATTTCACAGGTTTCACAGCAAAGAATGCAGAACTCCAAGACTAAAGATGAAAGAAATATTAAGTAGCCAAGAACACCCAAACAATCTCACACACTTACAAAGAGAAAAGAAAAGAAAAAAAAAGGATGGAAACTCAGAAGTCAGTCAAGGAGAGATCCAGACAATAAATTAACCCCTCAATGAAAATGAATACTAAATACTAAACTGGCAAAAACACAAAATCAAGCACATGGGGAAAATGCAATGTAACGAAATAATACTGAAAATATAGGGAAAAAATGAAATGAATTTAAAAATAAGATGTTTAAAAATGGAAAAAATAGGTTATAAAAATAAAATTAAAGAAATAGTAAAGAACATGAAATAATATGAAAAAGAAAAGACAGTTATAAAAAACAAAAAATAAAGAGGAGAAAAATGTGTATAGAGTAATAGTTCCACCTCTACCTGCCTAGGAGGCCTGGTAGGATTCGATTGTTCTCTGAATCTATGCTGGGGACTGTTAAGACTCTCATCTGACCCTGCTTCTGTGTGTACTTGCCTCCAATGTGACAGATGCCAAAACAAAGGCTTTTGCTTTTGTGTGAACATTTGTCCTTTCATATATTCCATGGACACAGAGTCTATCTAATTGATTATGTGGATTTAATGTGCAGCTTACACAGTTGGTAGAAAAGCTTTAGATCCTATTCTTTAGCCACTCTGCCCCTAGAGTTCAGTTGTGGTTTTATTCCCACCTTTGCCTGTGGGTCATTCAAAGGAGTTTGCTCCTGAGGCTTGTATGTAGGACTTGTGACTGCTCCAGTGAGGACCAGGCATGGAGCTGGCACAGCTACTTGGATTGAGAGATCCTTAGCAGAGCAAGATATGCAGGGAAGCTGACAGCCATAGGTACATATATGTAGTGCTATTAGGGTTTTCTCCCAGCCTCTGGATGCTCTGTCCCAGTGAGGATCAAGTGTGAAGGTGGTGTAGCTGCTTGGATCACAGGGAACCTGGTGGCACCATGTATGCAGGGAAGCCAGTGACCACAGACACAGAAGATATGATGTTATTAGAGAGATTTTCTAGCTTCTAGCAGTGGTGTTAAAAGGGCCCTCCTGGCTGGGGTCCTTCTCTATTGTTCATCATAGCAGACACTCAAAGGACCATCCTTTCTGGAGTCTTTATCTATTGGTCAGCTTCCAGTGCCAGTATGGGAAGAGAGGCTACAGTGACAGCTATAACCCCTGCACATGACTCATCAATATTGCCCTGTCTCCATGGCTGCCCAGCTTTTCTGTGGCAGTCTCCTCCTTCATATCCTTTTGGGCCATCTTCCTGAGCTCAATAGCTGTACACACCCTGGGGTTGCTCTTCAATCGCTATTTCCAACTTCCAGCTACTGTCTGTACTGGGAGACCCCTGTTCCTCACTGGGGTACGTAGGACTGTAATGCAGATTGTCTATGTGTCTCTCATTCCATTCAGACCATCACAGATTAGCTGATTCATTCTCCAATCCCCTCAAATGCCCTCCTTCTGTTCCAAACTATTGTTCTGATGTGGGGATCTCACCCTTGCATCTGTTCCTCCTCCCCTTGGTTGCAGGTTCTTATTTTCCTGCTCTTCTTGTCTTCACTTCATTCTACTTAGCTTTGCGTGGGTTTATATATACCTTTACTGTGGTCAAAGACTCCTACCAGCTCTCAGCTGGTGCTTTGTGAGGTCATAGTCTTCATGGCAAATAGATGGGTGAACAATGGAGAGCTGGACCATCAGGAAGGTTGAGCACCAAAGAATTGATACCTTTTGAACTGTGGTGTTGGAGAAGACTCTTGAGATTCCCTTGGGCTGCAAGGAGATTAAACCAGTTAATCCTAAAGGAAATCAACCCTGAGTATTCACTGGCAGAACTGTTGCTGAAACTGAAGTTCCGGTACTTTGGCCACCGGATGTGAAGAGATGACTCATTTGAAAAGACCCTGCTGCTGGGAAAAATAGAAGGCAGAAGGAGAAGGGGATGAAAAAGAATGAAATGGCTGGATGGAATCCACTGAGCCAATGGACATGAGTTTGAGCAAGCTCCAGGAGATAATGGACAGGGAAACCTGGCATGCCACAGTCCATCATGTAACAAAGAGTTGGACATGACTGAGTGACTGAACTGGTCTTTGCTTTAAACTCTTATTTTGTCTAACATAAATAGTGCCAGCCCAGTTTACTTTCAGTTCCATTTACACGGAATACCTGTTTCCACCTCTTCACTTTCAGTCTGTGTGTGTCTTTCAGTCCAAATGTAGGCAACATATATGTGGATATTAAACAAAAATCCCTCAGACACTCTGTGCCAGTATGGGAAGAGAGGCTACAGTGACAGCTATAACCCCTGCACATGACTCATCAATATTGCCCTGTCTCCATGGCTGCCCAGCTTTTCTGTGGCAGTCTCCTCCTTCATATCCTTTTGGGCCATCTTCCTGAGCTCAATAGCTGTACACACCCTGGGGTTGCTCTTCAATCGCTATTTCCAACTTCCAGCTACTGTCTGTACTGGGAGACCCCTGTTCCTCACTGGGGTACGTAGGACTGTAATGCAGATTGTCTATGTGTCTCTCATTCCATTCAGACCATCACAGATTAGCTGATTCATTCTCCAATCCCCTCAAATGCCCTCCTTCTGTTCCAAACTATTGTTCTGATGTGGGGATCTCACCCTTGCATCTGTTCCTCCTCCCCTTGGTTGCAGGTTCTTATTTTCCTGCTCTTCTTGTCTTCACTTCATTCTACTTAGCTTTGCGTGGGTTTATATATACCTTTACTGTGGTCAAAGACTCCTACCAGCTCTCAGCTGGTGCTTTGTGGGGTCATAGTCTTCATGGCAAATAGATGGGTGAACAATGGAGAGCTGGACCATCAGGAAGGTTGAGCACCAAAGAATTGATACCTTTTGAACTGTGGTGTTGGAGAAGACTCTTGAGATTCCCTTGGGCTGCAAGGAGATTAAACCAGTTAATCCTAAAGGAAATCAACCCTGAGTATTCACTGGCAGAACTGTTGCTGAAACTGAAGTTCCGGTACTTTGGCCACCGGATGTGAAGAGATGACTCATTTGAAAAGACCCTGCTGCTGGGAAAAATAGAAGGCAGAAGGAGAAGGGGATGAAAAAGAATGAAATGGCTGGATGGAATCCACTGAGCCAATGGACATGAGTTTGAGCAAGCTCCAGGAGATAATGGACAGGGAAACCTGGCATGCCACAGTCCATCATGTAACAAAGAGTTGGACATGACTGAGTGACTGAACTGGTCTTTGCTTTAAACTCTTATTTTGTCTAACATAAATAGTGCCAGCCCAGTTTACTTTCAGTTCCATTTACACGGAATACCTGTTTCCACCTCTTCACTTTCAGTCTGTGTGTGTCTTTCAGTCCAAATGTAGGCAACATATATGTGGATATTAAACAAAAACATCCCTCAGACACTCTGTGATTATTTTGATTGGAGCATTTAGTCCATTTACATTTATAATAGTTATCTATGGGCAAATACTTATTGCTATCTTGATAACTGCTTTCACATTTGTTTTTCTTTTTTAGTTTTTTATTTGCTCCTTTCTGCTTTGTACCTTGTGGCTTGATAACTATCTTTATTTAGCATTGCCTTCGAATTATTTTTTCTTTTATGCATGTGTATCTGTTATAATTTGAATGTGGTTACCATGAGGTCATATACATACAGATATGGTTACAATGAGGTCATATACATTGCCATATGTGGTGTGTGATATCCTAGCTTGCTTCCTTCTTTCCTGCTAAGACTCTTCAGTCATGTCCGACTCTTCAGTCATGTCCGACTCTTTATGACCTATGGACAGTAGCCAGCCAGGCTCCTCTGTCCATGGGATTCTCCATGCAAGTAAACTGAACTGGATTACCATGCCCTCCTCCAGGGGATCTTCCTAACCCATGGATTTAACCTACATATCTTGTATCTCCTGCATTGACAGGTAGATTCTTTATCACTGGTGCCAACCCATAACCGCATATATGGTTATATATGTGATTTTTAAAAATATTTTAATGTGATATTCATTACGATATTTTGATATGATAATCTGTGTGTGATCTGGTGGTAAGGTAACTCTTGTTGGTGAGTGAGGCTAGATCCAAGGCCTTAATAACCTAGAAGGAAGATTCCAAAATGATGCTCGCCAGTATTAGTGTTTTTTCATTGAAATAAACTTACAATAACATCTGTTTCTAGCGTCTATGTCCTCAGGGGGAGTTTCATTTTCCTCCTATTCTGTGGAAAGCTCTTCAAGATCAGGAAATGGGTTTGATCAAGGGTCCTTTCTAACTACTGTCTCAGTAGAAAATGGCTGGATGGAATCCACTGAGCCAATGGACATGAGTTTGAGCAAGCTCCAGGAGATAATGGACAGGGAAACCTGGCATGCCACAGTCCATCATGTAACAAAGAGTTGGACATGACTGAGTGACTGAACTGGTCTTTGCTTTAAACTCTTATTTTGTCTAACATAAATAGTGCCAGCCCAGTTTACTTTCAGTTCCATTTACACGGAATACCTGTTTCCACCTCTTCACTTTCAGTCTGTGTGTGTCTTTCAGTCCAAATGTAGGCAACATATATGTGGATATTAAACAAAAACATCCCTCAGACACTCTGTGATTATTTTGATTGGAGCATTTAGTCCATTTACATTTATAATAGTTATCTATGGGCAAATACTTATTGCTATCTTGATAACTGCTTTCACATTTGTTTTTCTTTTTTAGTTTTTTATTTGCTCCTTTCTGCTTTGTACCTTGTGGCTTGATAACTATCTTTATTTAGCATTGCCTTCGAATTATTTTTTCTTTTATGCATGTGTATCTGTTATAATTTGAATGTGGTTACCATGAGGTCATATACATACAGATATGGTTACAATGAGGTCATATACATTGCCATATGTGGTGTGTGATATCCTAGCTTGCTTCCTTCTTTCCTGCTAAGACTCTTCAGTCATGTCCGACTCTTCAGTCATGTCCGACTCTTTATGACCTATGGACAGTAGCCAGCCAGGCTCCTCTGTCCATGGGATTCTCCATGCAAGTAAACTGAACTGGATTACCATGCCCTCCTCCAGGGGATCTTCCTAACCCATGGATTTAACCTACATATCTTGTATCTCCTGCATTGACAGGTAGATTCTTTATCACTGGTGCCAACCCATAACCGCATATATGGTTATATATGTGATTTTTAAAAATATTTTAATGTGATATTCATTACGATATTTTGATATGATAATCTGTGTGTGATCTGGTGGTAAGGTAACTCTTGTTGGTGAGTGAGGCTAGATCCAAGGCCTTAATAACCTAGAAGGAAGATTCCAAAATGATGCTCGCCAGTATTAGTGTTTTTTCATTGAAATAAACTTACAATAACATCTGTTTCTAGCGTCTATGTCCTCAGGGGGAGTTTCATTTTCCTCCTATTCTGTGGAAAGCTCTTCAAGATCAGGAAATGGGTTTGATCAAGGGTCCTTTCTAACTTCTGTCTCTGTACTGGGTCTCAAAGTGGGAGAACTATTTCTTAGGCGTGTTGATAGGAAGGCTAAGGGATAACCAGGAAGGAGGAGGAGGAGGGGGGACAAGCATTTTTTAGCCAAGGTGCCTTCACCTTGGTTGCCCCATCAGTGATAATGTTCTATTTCACCTAATACTTTCCTTAAGCCCAGAGCTAATGATTGTTAACAATGCTCAAGGATATGTTTCTCTTTCTTAACAGAAACCCATTCCTTTGGGCTAATCTCATACCTATGTCAATTATCCCAAAATGTATGTTGTGCTTGTGGGTCTGGTAAGACCTTTACAATCTAAAACATTCATTTGACCTACTGTTAATAACCAATTGAAAAAGTACTATGCACTTTTTTATATGTTCTACTTGAACTGCTTAGGGTTCTCTCCTATACCCTTCCAGTGCCTTTTGCTGGAAGCTTTCTTTATCCCTTTTTGCATTAATAAAACTTTTGCTGCACAAAGCTCTAAGGGACCAAAGCTGTGTATTTTGATCCAGAAGTGAACTTTCTTTTTTTTTAAGTCTCAATTAGAGTCCTAATATTTCACATAGTGCTAATATTACAGGTATTAAGAAAATATCAATTAAATAAATATCTATGTATTTTGGTATAAAAATGACAAAAATATTATAAAGAACTCTTTATTCCAATGAAATTCAAACACAACTAATCGATACAGAGTGTTATGAAAATGACAACAAATTTATTATATCCATGTGGAAATTTTTTCTGCAATTTAATTTGTATTATATTTTTTTATTGATTTTTTTTTTGAGGGGGCCACTTCTATTGGTCTTTCATTTATTTGTTTTCATCCATCTTTGTTCTTTGGCCTGTGTGGGCCTCCCATTGCAGTGGCCTCTCTCGTTGCAGAGCACCGGCTCTGGGAGCATGCACTCCAGAGTTAGGGCTTGGTAGTTGGGACGCATCGGTCCAGCTGCTCTGCAGCATGTGGGATCTTCCCAGGCCAGGCTTCGAACTGGCACCCCTTGAACTGCAAGGCGGTGTCCTTACCCACTGGACCAGCAGGGAAGCCCTGCAATTTAATTTTTAATTATGCCCTCTAAGGAATGTCCGCTACGTATTGTCTTAGGATAGATTTACATCCTTAAACCTCATTGTGTGTAATTCTTTCACTTCATTTGTCCTTTCTGGGCAAGCATTTTTAGCCAAGGTGCCTTCACCTTGGTTGCCCCATCAGTGATAATGTTCTATTTCACCTAATACTTTCCTTAAGCCCAGAGCTAATGATTGTTAACAATGCTCAAGGATATGTTTCTCTTTCTTAACAGAAACCCATTCCTTTGGGCTAATCTCATACCTATGTCAATTATCCCAAAATGTATGTTGTGCTTGTGGGTCTGGTAAGACCTTTACAATCTAAAACATTCATTTGACCTACTGTTAATAACCAATTGAAAAAGTACTATGCACTTTTTTATATGTTCTACTTGAACTGCTTAGGGTTCTCTCCTATACCCTTCCAGTGCCTTTTGCTGGAAGCTTTCTTTATCCCTTTTTGCATTAATAAAACTTTTGCTGCACAAAGCTCTAAGGGACCAAAGCTGTGTATTTTGATCCAGAAGTGAACTTTCTTTTTTTTTAAGTCTCAATTAGAGTCCTAATATTTCACATAGTGCTAATATTACAGGTATTAAGAAAATATCAATTAAATAAATATCTATGTATTTTGGTATAAAATGACAAAAATATTATAAAGAACTCTTTATTCCAATGAAATTCAAACACAACTAATCGATACAGAGTGTTATGAAAATGACAACAAATTTATTATATCCATGTGGAAATTTTTTCTGCAATTTAATTTGTATTATATTTTTTTATTGATTTTTTTTTTGAGGGGGCCACTTCTATTGGTCTTTCATTTATTTGTTTTCATCCATCTTTGTTCTTTGGCCTGTGTGGGCCTCCCATTGCAGTGGCCTCTCTCGTTGCAGAGCACCGGCTCTGGGAGCATGCACTCCAGAGTTAGGGCTTGGTAGTTGGGACGCATCGGTCCAGCTGCTCTGCAGCATGTGGGATCTTCCCAGGCCAGGCTTCGAACTGGCACCCCTTGAACTGCAAGGCGGTGTCCTTACCCACTGGACCAGCAGGGAAGCCCTGCAATTTAATTTTTAATTATGCCCTCTAAGGAATGTCCGCTACGTATTGTCTTAGGATAGATTTACATCCTTAAACCTCATTGTGTGTAATTCTTTCACTTCATTTGTCCTTTCTGGGTCTTTTCTATTTAAAGAATTTTAATATCATTCCTTTAAATGTACCCTTCCTGCCACTTCAACTGTTGTCATCCTGGCAGCCAAAGCAAGAGAAAACCCAGCTGCCAGGATCTTATTTTGCATGTTGGTGCATAGGTCTTCCCTTTTTATAGGCTTTAGTCCAAGTATATTTCTACCTATAATTCTTCCAGAGTTAGAAGTTGAGATTTATTGGATGGATTTTTTATTCAAAATATTGGATGACAAGAGGATTATCTACATGAGAC
This sequence comes from Tragulus kanchil, assembly GCA_022376925.1. Classification (NCBI taxonomy): domain Eukaryota; kingdom Metazoa; phylum Chordata; class Mammalia; order Artiodactyla; family Tragulidae; genus Tragulus; species Tragulus kanchil. The sequence goes on from JAIOJX010000025.1 coordinate 49,060,603, forward strand.
ACACTCAGGGTCTTATATGGTGTTTGGAATCACCCTGTGTTGACATCTGCACCAGGTATGTGTCTTAGTATTGACTAGAATTACATGGTAATTCTGAATTCGGTGTGAGTACACTGGTAGGGATTGAAAGGTACATTGATTGAAAGCTGGACAATTTAAAAAGTACATGTCAAAACAAAATTTGGAGACTAAAAATATTTCACGATGTACAGAAGCCAGGTTTTCCATCATTTTCAAAGCTAATGAAAAAATTTCTCAATTTTATAATAATAAAAATAAAACACTAAAAAGTAAATATTCATTGGCAACCATTTACTATGCACTAAAACAAAAATGTATTTATAAGCCATGTTTTCTTTCTTTTTGATAAGATCATGTTACTGATTTTTGCTCATCGAACAAATGGCATTTCTGCAGTTCAAGTTGCAGATCTTTACATGCTAATTAGTTTTCCTGTTTTCTTCCTTCCACAAATAGATTTAATAAGTGGTATTAAAGGTTTTTATCAAAAATGTTACTGTTAAATAAAATTATTAAATAAAATTTCCAAACATTTTGATAATTGTTTTAATTAAAAGTTCTTTTTAATGTTATGCATGGATATAGTTTACTAACTCAAAGCAAAATGGTAATTCAATGTTTCTTTTAAAAAAAGTTTACCCTTGTGAAGAATAAATGCTTTCAGAGATTTTCTATATATGAGAATAAAATTTCATTGTTTGAGGTTTACTATCAAAAACAGAAATAATAAAAATCAAATGAAAGAGACTAAGGTATTTAAAAACAAAATTGAATAGAATTTGAATTTAATGCTGTTGTATGCTGAAATTCATCCACAGTAGCAAAAATTCACCCATTTCAGGCAGGAGATGTTTGGTGATTTTGGAAATACAATTGCTGTTTCTCATATATTTCTTTAAAAATCTTTCTGCAGTTAAGTACTGATTTTCTAAATAACTAGAGTAATATTCAGAATTTACTTTTAAAAATAATTTAATAACATCATATTAAGTGGGAGCAGTTTTTTATATGTAGAATCAGTGAGGATTGCATAGGAGTTAGAACTTTGGCAAATAGAGAGTACAAATACAACCAAGACTAATGTAGGAGTTGATGCAAAGGTTGAAAATAAATTTACAAAACTAATAAAATACCTAGAACCATAACTAACCGTTATTACCACAAAAACAAAGATGCCATTTCAGTTTAAATTTAACAAACACTTAAGTCAAAGTTGAATTAATATAAAAATACTATGCAATGAGCTGATATGCAACACAAGGTACAATAAAAAAGTAATGTTTCCATTGAAAACCCAAGTTGTGATGACCTCTCTGCAGTGTGCCTTCTAAATATTTCACTTCCCAGTTGTGTGAGGGCAGCTCATTGTGGCCTTATATCAACCAGAATATCCTCAATATTTCTTAAAGACACTGCATTTCCCCTACCACATCAGTAAAATAATTTAATGTACTTACTTTAACAAAATGCCCATAGTTACCAACTCCAAACTATATAGTAGTCTTTTTGTTTTTTAAATGTTTAGTACTAACTATGGCCTTTAAAGATATCTACAGCTGATATTTGAATTCTCATGCTATTACTGAAAGAAGCAATATTTATTCTGAAGTTTTACTGTAACTCATCACTAAATTGTCTTTATGTGGAGAAGTTTCACCATAAAAATATATCTAATATACATATTGATAAGATTGATTCTGCTACATTTTGTAGAACAAGCACAGATTTTTATATCAAACAATTTGTGTTTTAACATCTAACTTTATACTGTGACCCCTAGGAATATGCTTTCTTTGAGCCTCAATTCCTAAACCACAAAATGAGAACATCACCACAGTTCTCAAATTGTGGTATGAAGTTATAAAAGAACTAAATGTGCTTAGTACTGATCTGGGCACATCATACCAGGTGTTAATGTTTGTTTTGTTTTTTGTTTCCTCTTCTCATTTCTATTTGCAATATTTTGACTCACTGGAGATTGGTGAAAAAATACAGAAGAAGGTACTGGAATAAATCAGCTCCACTAAAAATCAGCTCCACTCATTATATTGCAGGCAATAGTTATGCATTTCTAGAGTAACATTCAATGAGATCAAAAGACTGTTTTTAAAAATGTTATTTACATAATACAATTCATATGCAAGAAAAGATTTTCAAGGCAACAATGAAAAAAAAAAAGCTAAATCTGTGTGTAGTTTAATTTTGTAAAATGAAGAAAGATTCTTAATTATATGTTGAGTGTTCATGGACAGGTAACAGAATCAAAGATGCCTCATACAAGAATCTAGATCAACATCAAAAAAAATATCAAAATAGAGTTTCTCTGAAGGAAGGATTCTTTTTAAAAATGTGGTTAATAATAATCAGAAATTCCCATTATTTGTCCATGAAACATCTCACAAATGTGCTACTGCAAACAGGATTCTAGCAGAATTTAGTGTGTAAATTTCAACTTTTCAACTACCACTATTTTTCACCTTTTTTGTAGTTTCACCCATTCAGACAATCTCATGCATATATACATTAATATATTTTTTTTAATTCTGGCTTTAAAGTAGAAAATTAATTTTCTACAATAAAAGCAGGTCACCATATTTATATTCAATGATCTCAGTCACAGAAATCGATTTTCCACGTGGAGATATTAACTAGCATACACTATTATGTTCAACTTTTCAAAAGGTGTGTCTCTCCCTAGGTTCTGCTCAATCATTTGAAATAATTCTAAGGCATTATAAGCAGTTGTTCTACAGGACAAGTGCTACCCTTACAATGAATGACACACTCTTGATACATTTAACAAGTCTTTCTTCATCAAGTGCTATGAACCAGACAGAGGCATTTGAAGTCTATAGGTGGTTGGTTCAAAATCTTTGTTTAAAAAAATGTTTATGGAATAGCACCATAGAGAGTCTTTCAGAAGTAATCCTTTTTTAAAACATTGCATTAAAAAAAAAAAAAAAAACTGATTCCTAGGAAGAGAAAGAAAATTTTCAATTCTAACAAGGCCTATCCACTTCATTTCATTAAAAAAAAATACATTAACCATGACAACATTAACATTAATGACTACAACAGATCAACAACAAAGAAAGAATAGCAGCAATGGAACTTGAGTATGAGCCATCTAGGCAGTCACTTAGAAGAAGCCTATTCACACTTGTTGGGAAATGTCTCATCAAGTTCTTAAGACATCACAAGGTCTCTTAAATTTTGTGTAAAAAGGCACAATTTCACTGAAACAACTGAGTTTACCAATTAACTGGGAATTTTCCAGCACTTAAATAAATTATATCTAGAGTTAAATAAATGATATATACTATTGACATTTCAAATTTGTCAATATGTCAGTAAAATGAAATGGCTTCAAGATCGTTTATGTCTGAAAGAGGTAAATTTAGCCTGCAAGTGAAAATAATGAAGCTGAAATATTCCAGTTTCCAAACACTGGTCATACCCACATTTAAAGTATAAACCACCTCAAAAGACCCCAATGTCACAACAACTTTTATGGATCTGGTTTACATAATCTTCAAGATGCAAAGTAAAAACAATTATCCAAATATTCAAGGAGAAGGTTTTCCAGTTGATAACCTGTAAGGTCATTTTATTTCTCCTATATATTGAGAAATTGTCAAAAAGAACAGGGTCACAGACCCAGAATGGAACTGTATAAATTTTGAAGCATGTATGTTGTACTGTGAACAGAGAATTGTGAAATCTTCTTTGAAGCATGAGATGCCCTTTCACCAACTTTATTTATATTTATACTATCAAGAATGTAGTTCAAATATCCTGGTAATGCTGATCAGGGTTACTGGAAACATCTCCTGTAGTACAGAGATAATTCTGGTCTTGCAGTTTTCTTCTGCTCAAACTCATATGAAACATTTGTCCTAAAATCTTCATTTAAAAAAGAACTACATCTTCTCTTCATTATGCACATTCATTTATGTTCTGATGGAGGTTTGGTTATTTTTTGGTATGCGTAGAATCTGGATATCTGATGCTTTTATATCTTATATGAAATCCTTTCTTGCTGATTGTGTCATCAGTATGAAAATGAATTAAAACTGTATCACCAATTGAATAGATCTCTTCTGGTGGCTGAAGACAAAAACAAAGAAAGCAAATAAACAAATGATAAGGATGAATTATTTTTTCTTCAATGTAATTTTCTGTTTGGAAATTTGGCATATAATTTAATCTTCCCAACAAACTTAAAATGTGGATAAGAGTAACTTTATTTTACAGGTGAGAAACCTTGAGCTTCAGAGAATGGATGACATGCTAAAGATCACAATGTTGATCAATGATGTAGCTGAACTTTGAATATGAGCCATCTAGGCAGTCACTTAGAAGAAGCCTATTCACACTTGTTGGGAAATGTCTCATCAAGTTCTTAAGACATCACAAGGTCTCTTAAATTTTGTGTAAAAAGGCACAATTTCACTGAAACAACTGAGTTTACCAATTAACTGGGAATTTTCCAGCACTTAAATAAATTATATCTAGAGTTAAATAAATGATATATACTATTGACATTTCAAATTTGTCAATATGTCAGTAAAATGAAATGGCTTCAAGATCGTTTATGTCTGAAAGAGGTAAATTTAGCCTGCAAGTGAAAATAATGAAGCTGAAATATTCCAGTTTCCAAACACTGGTCATACCCACATTTAAAGTATAAACCACCTCAAAAGACCCCAATGTCACAACAACTTTTATGGATCTGGTTTACATAATCTTCAAGATGCAAAGTAAAAACAATTATCCAAATATTCAAGGAGAAGGTTTTCCAGTTGATAACCTGTAAGGTCATTTTATTTCTCCTATATATTGAGAAATTGTCAAAAAGAACAGGGTCACAGACCCAGAATGGAACTGTATAAATTTTGAAGCATGTATGTTGTACTGTGAACAGAGAATTGTGAAATCTTCTTTGAAGCATGAGATGCCCTTTCACCAACTTTATTTATATTTATACTATCAAGAATGTAGTTCAAATATCCTGGTAATGCTGATCAGGGTTACTGGAAACATCTCCTGTAGTACAGAGATAATTCTGGTCTTGCAGTTTTCTTCTGCTCAAACTCATATGAAACATTTGTCCTAAAATCTTCATTTAAAAAAGAACTACATCTTCTCTTCATTATGCACATTCATTTATGTTCTGATGGAGGTTTGGTTATTTTTTGGTATGCGTAGAATCTGGATATCTGATGCTTTTATATCTTATATGAAATCCTTTCTTGCTGATTGTGTCATCAGTATGAAAATGAATTAAAACTGTATCACCAATTGAATAGATCTCTTCTGGTGGCTGAAGACAAAAACAAAGAAAGCAAATAAACAAATGATAAGGATGAATTATTTTTTCTTCAATGTAATTTTCTGTTTGGAAATTTGGCATATAATTTAATCTTCCCAACAAACTTAAAATGTGGATAAGAGTAACTTTATTTTACAGGTGAGAAACCTTGAGCTTCAGAGAATGGATGACATGCTAAAGATCACAATGTTGATCAATGATGTAGCTGAACTTTGAATATAATTAAGTCTGTTTCCAAGTTCTGGAACTTGGTGTTTTTTCTTTTTCTTTCCTAATTTCAAACCAAGTTCCTTTGATCTGCAAGTAATTAAAGTGAAGTTCAGAGAAAATAATGGGACATTAAATCTATTTAATGAGATTTAAATAGATTTAAATAGACAGAGCCACTTCCAGAATCCTAATTATCCATTCCTTCTTGTTTTAATAATATATACACCAAGAAGCATTTCTGCTTCATTTCAGTTGCAATTTGGACAGGAGTACAATATTATTTATATTCAGTATTGTTTAAGTTATAATTACTGGTATAAATTTGAAAACTGGGACTAAAACTTTACAACAAAGCATGTATTCAGAATACTTGTTACTAATGCACTGAATCCTGAGGAAAAGCACTGAGAAAACCTTAAGCTTTCCTTTTTCTTATTTCTCCTGTTGACAACTTCTAACCTATTTTTGGTACTATGTCATGTGCGCACGGCAACGGAACAACATTGAATAGTACTAGCTAACCCCCTTACACTGGGGACAGATACTGCCACATATCATACATATTGTTGAAAGGGGAATCTCAATCTGAATCATGTGCATATTCTTCTTTTTTTACACTTTGATTTAGGAAGGTCACAAAATTGTCCAAGGTGTGTGTTTAGGTATATTGTTTTTTAGACAATTAAATCTTCAAATATTTATTGCCCAATAAAAATGTGAATTTAAAAAGGTAATTAATTCTTAACAGTAATAAGAATTATAGTTACTGAATTCATTTGCTTTTTTCGATATTATTGAGCAAATTCACTAGCAATAGCGAAGGATAGAAGAAGCGTATTATCAAGCCATTAATAATATGATGTAACTTTTTTTTGTAAACGCATTCCTGACTTACATATCTTACACATATCCAATCACCAATTTATAGGTATTTTTTGTATCATGTCTATGGTATCCTGTTGGTACTGTATTTACCCCTGATCCACAGAATCGACCAAGCCCCACCGCTGTTGAATTGAGACTGTCAAAGAGCTCAATGTAGTCATAGCCACAGTCAGCTTCTTCTTCCACTTCAAAAATCTGGAAGGATAATTCAAGTCGATATCCCCGTTCTGACACTAACAGCCATTCACAGTCAGCTTGTCCTGGGTAGTTGTTGTCACCAAACTGAGCATGTGAATACAGATCTCTGGGTTGTGATTCCACTTTCAGTCTGCCACCACACTCTGGCAAAGGAATAAAAATGAAATAAGTGAGCTCAAAGAGATTTAACAATTCCAATTTCTCTCTAAGTTCTGTATCATTTCTACCATCATTTATAACTCCCATATTTGAAGATTTTGATGGCATAGTGGATAATGATAGGCCCTAGAGAGACTGCTGGGTTAAAATTTCAGCTCAATATTTACTAGCTCAGTGACTTTGGTTAAGTGACATCACTTCTCTGATCCATAGGGTAAAGTGAAGAAGATAACAACAGTATTAATCATAGTGGGTTTTGATGATATAATAAACACATGAAAATCACTTAAAACACTATCTGCCATGTAGTAACCAGTTAATTCTAAAGGAAATAAATCTTGAATATTTATTGAAAGGACTGATGCTGAAGCTGAAGTTCCAACACATTGACCACCTGATGCAAAGGACTGACTCATTGAAAAAGATCCTAATGCTGGGAAGGATTGAGGGCAAGAGGAGAAGAGGGGGTCAGAGGATGAAATGGTTGGACGGTGTCACCGACTCAATGGATATTTGTTGTTGTTCAGTCACTCAGTGGTGTCCAACTCTTTGAGACCCCATGAACTTCAGCACACCAAGCTACACTATCTTTCACTTTTAATTTCATGGCTGCAATCACTGTTCACAATGATTTTGGAACCCAAGAAAATAAAATATTGAAAACTAGCAATAGCGAAGGATAGAAGAAGCGTATTATCAAGCCATTAATAATATGATGTAACTTTTTTTTGTAAACGCATTCCTGACTTACATATCTTACACATATCCAATCACCAATTTATAGGTATTTTTTGTATCATGTCTATGGTATCCTGTTGGTACTGTATTTACCCCTGATCCACAGAATCGACCAAGCCCCACCGCTGTTGAATTGAGACTGTCAAAGAGCTCAATGTAGTCATAGCCACAGTCAGCTTCTTCTTCCACTTCAAAAATCTGGAAGGATAATTCAAGTCGATATCCCCGTTCTGACACTAACAGCCATTCACAGTCAGCTTGTCCTGGGTAGTTGTTGTCACCAAACTGAGCATGTGAATACAGATCTCTGGGTTGTGATTCCACTTTCAGTCTGCCACCACACTCTGGCAAAGGAATAAAAATGAAATAAGTGAGCTCAAAGAGATTTAACAATTCCAATTTCTCTCTAAGTTCTGTATCATTTCTACCATCATTTATAACTCCCATATTTGAAGATTTTGATGGCATAGTGGATAATGATAGGCCCTAGAGAGACTGCTGGGTTAAAATTTCAGCTCAATATTTACTAGCTCAGTGACTTTGGTTAAGTGACATCACTTCTCTGATCCATAGGGTAAAGTGAAGAAGATAACAACAGTATTAATCATAGTGGGTTTTGATGATATAATAAACACATGAAAATCACTTAAAACACTATCTGCCATGTAGTAACCAGTTAATTCTAAAGGAAATAAATCTTGAATATTTATTGAAAGGACTGATGCTGAAGCTGAAGTTCCAACACATTGACCACCTGATGCAAAGGACTGACTCATTGAAAAAGATCCTAATGCTGGGAAGGATTGAGGGCAAGAGGAGAAGAGGGGGTCAGAGGATGAAATGGTTGGACGGTGTCACCGACTCAATGGATATTTGTTGTTGTTCAGTCACTCAGTGGTGTCCAACTCTTTGAGACCCCATGAACTTCAGCACACCAAGCTACACTATCTTTCACTTTTAATTTCATGGCTGCAATCACTGTTCACAATGATTTTGGAACCCAAGAAAATAAAATATGTCACTGTTTTCATTTTCCCCCATCTATTAGCCATGAAGTGATGGAACCAGATGCCATGATCTTAGTTTTTTTGAAAGTGAATTTTCAAGCCAGATTTCTCATTCTCATCTTTCACCCTCATCAATGATCCACACAGTCAGAAGCTTTAGTGTAGTCAATGAAGCAGAAGTAGATTTTTTCTGGAATTCTTCACATTTTCTATGAACAAGCAGATGTTGGCAATTTGACCTCTTGTTCTTCTGCCTTTTCTAAATCCAGCTTGTACACCTGGAAGTTCTCATTTCACACACTGTTAAAGCCTAGCTTGAGGGATTTTAACCTTACCTTCCTGGCATGTGAAATGAGTGCAATTATATGATAAATTGAACAATCTTTGGCATTGCCTTTCTTTGAGATTGGAACAAAAACTGATATTTTCCAGTTCTGTGGCCACTGCTGAGTTTTCCAAATGTGTTGGCTTAGTGAGTGCAGCAGGTTAGCAACATCATCTTTTAGTATTTCATTTTTTAGGATTGCAGCTGGAATTCCATCACCTCCATTAGCTTTGTTCACAGTAATACTACCTAATGCCCACTTAAATTCACACTCTAGGATGTCTGTTTCTAGGTGAGCGATCACACCATCATGATCGTCTGGGTCATTATGATCTTTTTTGTATAGTTTTCTGTGTATTTATGCCACCTCTTCTCCATATCTTCTGTTTTTAGGTCCACACCATTTCTGTCCATTACTGTGCCCATCTTTGCATGAAATATTCCCTTGATATCTCTAATTTTCTTGAAGAGATCTCTAGGCTTTCTCATTCTATTGTTTTCCTCTATTTCTTTGCATTGTTCAACTGAGAAGCCTTTCTTATCTCTCTTGCTATTCTTTCAAAGTCTGCATTCAGATGGATGTATCTTTCAATGCACATGAGTTTGAGCACACTGCAGGAGATAATGAAGGACAGGGAAGCCTGGTTTTCTGCAGTCCATGGGGTCTCAGGATTGGACATGACTGAACAACTGAACAACAACATACTGAAACATTCGAAGAATATTTTTTATTGATAACAATAAAATTGTTTTATTGCAGACAATAATATTTCCAGGTTTAAATAGCTGTTTTCATGGACAGAAAGCTCAGTGTTCAAATTTGATCTTAAAACTTTAAGAAACAAAAGAAATAACTTAAAATCAACAAAATATATAAAATTTATGTGTGTGTATGTGTGTCATATAGAACTCTATATTTAGAATATACAGACCAGTATTACTTTACTTAGGTTGAACTATTTATCTAAATTTGTTTTAAAAAACATAGACACATTGTTAATTGTAGTTAATTTTGTAATTCCAGAACCTTGCCAACTATATTTTTGTATTTAATAAATAAAAAATGCTCCTTTTTATAGCTTTTTAAGAGAGACATTAATAAACACATGCTTTACCAGGTATTAATTTTGTCATTAGAGGTAAATATACCATAGAAATATACAAACCTGCATAAAATTTAAAGTTAGTATATTTTAGAGAATAAAAGTTTTCAAAAAATTACTCTTTGTAGGCTGGGCCCCAAAATTTTGCAATGACTAGAGAATAAACATATGTTCATACAACTGTAAACATGAACTTATTTCACATGCTAGCAAAGTAATATTCAAAATCCTTCAAGCTAGGCTTCTTGGTATGTGAACCGAGAACCTCCAGATGTACAAGTTGGGCTTAGAAAGCACAGCTGAACCAGAGACGAAATTGTTAATTTTTGTTAATCATGGACAAAGCAAGGGAGATCCAGAAAAACATCTGTTTCTGTTTCATTGACTATGCTAAAGCCTTTGACTATGTGGATCATAACAAGCTATAGAATGTTCTCTTTCTTTTTGGCCACTTCTGTTGATCCCTCATTTATTTATATTTATTCTTTGGCCTGTGTGGGCCTTCCACTTCAGTGGCCTCTCTCATTGCAGAGCACCGGCTCTGGGCACATGCACTCCAGGGCTCCACTTGGTAGTTGGACACATCAGTTCAGCCACTCTGCAGCTCATGGGATCCTCCCTTGCACTGCAAGGCAGTGTCCTTACCCACTGGACCACCAGGGAAGCCCTATAGAATACTCTTAAAGATATGGGAATATCAGACCAACTTACCTGTCTCCTAAGAAACCTGTATGTGGGTTAAGAAACAACAGAAGCAGGCTTCCCCTGGTGGTCCAGTGGGTAAGGACACCGCCTTGCAGTGCAAGGGGCGCCGGTTCCATCCCTGGCCTGGGAAGATCCCACGTGCCGCAGAGCGGCTGGGCTGATGTGTCCAATCACCGAGCCGGAGCTCTGGAGCGCATGCGCCCAGAGCCGGTGCTCTGCAACGACAGACGCCACTGCGATGGGAGGCCCACAGGAGCCAAAGAACGAAGACGAATGAAAATAGAGAAATGAAAGACCAATAGAAGTGGCCCGCCCACTCCCCTCCCCCCCAAAGTAAATAAATAAATAAATCTTTAAAAAAAAAAAAAGAAACAACAAAAGCATACATGGGAAAACAGACTGATTCAAAATTGTGAAAGGCATAATACGAGGCTATTTATTGTCACTCTGTTTATTTAACTTCATGCAGAGTGCATCATGTGAACTACCAGGCTGCATGAATCACAAGCTGGAATCAAGATTATCAGGAGAAATATCAACAATTTCAACTACTCAGATGATACCACTCTAATGGCAGAACATGAAGAAGAAATAAAGAGTTTGTTGATGAAGGTGAAAGAGGAGAGTAAAAAAGTTGGTTTGAAAGTAAATCTTTAAAAAATCCCTAAGATTATGGCATCCAGTCCCATCACTTCATGGCAAGTAGATGGAGAAAGAGTGGAAACAGTGACAGATTTCATTTTATTGGGCTCCAAAATCACTGTGGACAGTGACTACAGCCATGAAATTAAAAGATACTCACTCCTTGGAAGGAAAACCATGGCAAACCTCGGCAGTACATTTAAAAGCAGAGACATCACTTTGCTGACAAAGGTCTGTATAGTAAACTGTAGTTTTCCCAGTAGTAATGCAGGAATGTGTAAGCTGGACCAAAAAGGAGGCTGAGCACTGAAGAATTGATGCTTTTGAATTATGGAGCTGGAAAAGACTCTTGAGCATCCCTTGGACTGGAAGGAGATCAAATCAGTTAATCCTAAAGGAAATCAATCCTGAATATTCACTGGAAGGATTGATGCTGCAGCTGAGGCTCCATTACTTTGGCCACCTGATGCAAATGAGTCTATTCATTGGAAAAGCCCCCTGATACTGGAAAAGATTGGTGGCCAAAGGAGAAAAGAGTGGCATAGGATGATGTGTTTAGACAGCATCACTGAGTCAATGAACATCAATTTGATCAAAATCCAGGAGATAGAGGAGCACAGAAGATCCTGGCATGCTATAGCCCATGGACTCAGAAAGAGTCAGACATAACTTAGTGACTGAACAAAAACAGAGTAGATAAAAGCAGACAGAATCTACAGTGTCTTCTCCAACCAACTGCACATTCAAACATATGACTGTGGGTAGGGATAAAAAGAAAAGGATATGGAAATTGTCAGGAGAAATTAGAGTTTCATTCTCTTATTTGTCAATGACTGAGAGGTTACTGGGAAGCATGAATTTTATTATGAAATCCACAGCAGTCCCAATAAAAGTGGGATGAGTTGGGAAGAAACAAGCAAAAACATAATGTGCAACAATTTGGACAGCTATGCTACTAGTTATCAAAACACAATTTTAACCCTGGTGTGGTCATCTGTGACCAGACAACACCCTTTGAGTGTGAATTAGAACAGGTAATCTTCTTACTTAGTTTTTTTTTCTTTTCAGATTGGTTTACTCACATTGTGGTTTGGTGATTTTAGTCAACAAAAAATTTCTGAATCCCTTTGATTGAACCCCATTCAGATGTGTCTCAATACAAGTAGGCACAACCAAAACTATGGGCATTTTAAGAGACAATTGCACATTCAGAGACCTTTGTGTGACTATAAATGAAAGAACTTCCAACTAAGGTTTGAGTCATGAGAATTGCTTAACCATCATGCTAAATGTTGTTGTAATGGAATGAAATAGTTGTTGTAAAAGAATGAAACTGGAATACTTCCTAACGTTATACACAAAAAATGAACTTAAAAGGGATTAAAGACCTGGATGTAAGGCCAGAAATTATAAAACTTTTAGGGGAAAAAATAGCCGAACACTCTTTGACATAACTCACAGCAAAATCCTCTATGACCCACCTCTTAGATTAATGGAAATAGAAACAAAAATAAACAGATGAAACTTAATTCAATTTAAAGGTTTTGCACAGCAAGATGACAACCCTCAGAATGGGAGAAAATAATAGCCTATTAAACAACTGACAAAGGATTAATCTCTTAAATTTACAAGTAGATCATTTACCTCAATACCTGGAAAACAACCCAGTCAAAAAGTGGGCAGAAGACATAAACAGATATTTCTCCAAAGAAGACATACATATAGCTAATAAACAATTGAAAAGATGTTCAGCATCACTCTTTATTAGAAAAATGCAAATCAAAATTACCATGAGGTATCATCTCACACTGGTCAGAATGACCATCACCAAAAAAATCTATAACAATTACTGCTGGAGAAGATGTGGAAAAAAGGGAAACTTCTTGCACTGTTGGTGGGAATGCAAATTGATACAGCCACTGTGGAGAACAGTATGGAGAGTCCTTTAAAAGACTAGGAATAAGGGCCTCCCCTGGTGGTCCAGTGGGTAAGGACACCGCCTTGCAGTGCAAGGGGTGCTGGTTCGATCCCTGGCCTGGGAAGATCCCACGTGCCAAGGTGCGGCTGGACCGATGTGTCCAATTACTGAGCCGGAGCTCTGGAGCACATGCGCCCAGAGCCGGTGCTCTGCGACAACAGAGACCACCGCAATGGGAGGCCCACACGGGCCAAAGAACAAAGATGAATGAAAATGGACAAATGAAAGACCAATAGAAGTGGCCCGCCCACCCTCCTCCCTCCCCACTCCCCTGCTTAAAAAAAAAAAAAAAAGACTAGGAATAAAACTACCACATAAACCAGCAATCTCACTACCAGGCATATGCTCTGAGGAAACCATAACTGAAAAAAACAATAGCTAGGACATGGGAACAACCTAGATGTCCATCAACAGAATAATGGATAAAGAAGCTGTGGTACATGTATTAATTCATAATGGAGTATTACTTAGCCATAAAAAGGAGCACATTTGACACAGGTCTAAGAATGAAATGAATTGAAAAGAGTTAATAGGCAGATTTGATAAGGAGGAAAGGGGGAGGAAAAAGGAAAAAGACCATAATCTTCAATGCTGAAGATGAAACTAAGCCAGTCTTACATTAATGTGGGCCTTTACATTAAAATATCTCAGCCAGTCTTGAGGCCTAGAGACCATCCTCTAGCTAAATGTTATGTTAATGCTGTGGACCTAGCAAGGTCTTTTACATTAGAATGTTATACCTAGACCTGAGGTCTGGAGACCTAGCTAATCTCATGTTAATGTTACGAGTATGGGCCAACAGGGCCTTTACAACTGTAAAATATTCTTTTAAACTACTGTTAATAACCAACTGGAAAAGTATAAAACACCATGCCTAAAGTGGCTTTTGGGGTTTTCTTCTATGCCCCTTTCAATGTCTATGCTGGAAGCTCTCTCTCTCTCTATCCTCTTTTCTTAATAAACTTATTTCATGAAGCTCTGTATGACCAAAGCTGAGTCTTTTCGATCCCAATGTGAGTTCTTCTCCATTGGAGATCAAGAATACTGACACTGTTCATGGTAACATACTCTCATCTATCACCTATCAATCTAAAGTCTATTATACAGAGTAAAGTCATAAAGAAAAAAATGAGTATCATATACTAACTCATAGATATGGAATCTAGAAAGATGGTATTGAGGAACGTACCTGCAGGGCAGCAATGGAGACACAGACATATAGAACAGACTTGCGGACACAGAGGGGAAAGGAGAGGTTGGGACAAACTGAGGGAACAGCATTGTAACATATATGTTACTAAATATAATATTAGATAGCCAGTGGAAATTTGCTGTATGATGTAGGGAGCTCTAAACCAGTTGCTCTAGGACAACCTAGAGGGGCAGATGGGGTTGGAGGGAGGTTTAAGAGAGAAGGACATACCTATGGCTGATTCATGTTGATATATGGCAGAAACCAACACAATATGGTAAAGTAATCATCCTCCACTTAAAAATAAAATGTAAATAAAGAACAAATAAATGTCCCTTTGTCTTCCCAATGGTAGGTCAGGCGTCTCCCATAGTCTATTGACATAGGTCTCACATGTGCTTAGAACCACTCTGGAAAGCTGGAAATCTGAACAGTCTTGGGAATCATCTCTTAAATACCACAAAGTGGAAACCAAACATCTTTTTCCACAGTGGTGCTTTTCTTATCCCTAACTCCAAGAACTATCATCCTCTCCCTGTGACAGAACTCCACAGCCAAATGGCCTGTGTAAAAATATGAGTTCTATTTATCAGCTGTGGAGTTTTGTGCTACGGACCATACACAGCACTCAAGTGACAGGGTCTAGATGAAGAGTTATGGGCTAATATATGTAAAACTATTGAAGGATATTGAAGGCACACAGGAAAAGCCACACAGGTATACATTAATATCATTTTTTAAATTATTTTCTAGTGAGAACATCTAAATGTTCTAGTGAGAACATCTAAATTCTAGGGGTTCACTCAGGTATGAAAAGAAGAGCCAGAAAAATTGAAACACAATTTAAAGCACTATTAACCTATTTTCAGAAATGAAATAGCTTTTTGAAGGCCAGTATTTTGTGGCAATGTTTATGAATTCAATAAATAAATGTATAAATCAGTGTAATCCTATTTATAAATACTTAATAAATTTGACTTATTCTCTAAGTTTGATATATAACTGGGGTTTGTTTTGTTTACAAATGTCAGCATTTGCTTTGCTTTTATTCCACACCCAAGAAGTGGTGAACTGTGGGAGAAGGGCTGGCTTCTGTGTGCTTACTCTGGAGAAATAAAGTAGCCAAACAAGCCAGAATCCAGAGGAAACAATTCTCTGTTAGCCTTAATTCCAAACAGAAGTCAAGAAGGCAACGAAGTATTTGAACAAAATGGGAAAAAGAGATTTCATGAAGCCTTTGTGAATCTGAAGTGTGAGGCATCATTATTTGATTTTACTGTAAACTTCTAGAAAATGACAGCATTCAAATGACTTAAAGTACAAATAAGTGTGACTTGAAATGTTTCAGAAAGGTTGGCCTTCATTTTAATTTGGAAAGTCTTGCTTATTTCCTGGTAAAGTGTTAAGTTCCTATGAAGTCCTGTAATTTGACCAATAAATGTTTTTAGTAGGCACAATAATTTAGTTTTATCAACGTAACTTCAAAGGTGCTGAATAATACATTCTTTGATTTTTAAACGTCATTGACAATTAGGGTGATGCTTTACTCTGCAGAAAAAAATCCTACCAGACAAGCCATGTTTGTCCTTCCACACGTTCTCCCCTTTTTCTGTATTATAACTGATCCTCTGAGAGAATACACAGGATTTTTTTTTTTTATGAAAAAGTTGTTTTCTTCAATAGTTCATTTAAGACTGGCATTTTTTTACCTGATCAAAATAAATCTGGATTTAGAATTTGGACCCGCCTTCAGAGGAAAAAGGCACTTTTATCAATATAGTCTTTTCCCATGGATTCGGATTTTACTACTTGTTAAAAAAAGGCTATAAAAATATTACTGCTTATATTCATCTAACTTCAAAATTCATAGTATTAGAAACTTTGCTGTGGATAAAATTAAAATTGAATATAGAAACATAATTCCATTGAGCAAATTTAAATGTATATTTCAGAATCCAGTAATTATAGTCAAATGTATTCTCAAAAGCAGTAAATAATGAATAAATGTTTCATACATTTAGCAAATTTGACAGATGTAGTATGAACTTGGCCATCTTAACAGAAGCTGACTGCAAATCATAAGCTTAACTTATCAGACTACAGTTGTCGAAAAGTAGGGATTTCTTCTTATTTAGTCACTAAGCTGTGTCAGACTCTTTTTTGACTCCGTGGACTATAGCCTGCCAAGTTGCTCTGTCTATGGGATTCTCCAGGCAAGAATATCTCAGTGGGTTGCCACTTCCTCAGGGTATCATTCCGATCCAGGGACTGAACTCACATCTCCAAACAGAAGTCAAGAAGGCAACGAAGTATTTGAACTGGGAATTCTGAAGTTGTGAGGGGCATCATTATTTGATTTTACTGTAAACTTCTAGAAAATTACAGCATTCAAATGACTTAAAGTACAAATAAGTGTGACTTGAAATGTTTCAGAAAGGTTGGCCTTCATTTTAATTTGGAAAGTCTTGCTTATTTCCTGGTAAAGTGTTAAGTTCCTATGAAGTCCTGTAATTTGACCAATAAATGTTTTTAGTAGGCACAATAATTTAGTTTTATCAACGTAACTTCAAAGGTGCTGAATAATACATTCTTTGATTTTTAAACGTCATTGACAATTAGGGTGATGCTTTACTCTGCAGAAAAAAATCCTACCAGACAAGCCATGTTTGTCCTTCCACACGTTCTCCCCTTTTTCTGTATTATAACTGATCCTCTGAGAGAATACACAGGATTTTTTTTTTTTATGAAAAAGTTGTTTTCTTCAATAGTTCATTTAAGACTGGCATTTTTTTACCTGATCAAAATAAATCTGGATTTAGAATTTGGACCCGCCTTCAGAGGAAAAAGGCACTTTTATCAATATAGTCTTTTCCCATGGATTCGGATTTTACTACTTGTTAAAAAAAGGCTATAAAAATATTACTGCTTATATTCATCTAACTTCAAAATTCATAGTATTAGAAACTTTGCTGTGGATAAAATTAAAATTGAATATAGAAACATAATTCCATTGAGCAAATTTAAATGTATATTTCAGAATCCAGTAATTATAGTCAAATGTATTCTCAAAAGCAGTAAATAATGAATAAATGTTTCATACATTTAGCAAATTTGACAGATGTAGTATGAACTTGGCCATCTTAACAGAAGCTGACTGCAAATCATAAGCTTAACTTATCAGACTACAGTTGTCGAAAAGTAGGGATTTCTTCTTATTTAGTCACTAAGCTGTGTCAGACTCTTTTTTGACTCCGTGGACTATAGCCTGCCAAGTTGCTCTGTCTATGGGATTCTCCAGGCAAGAATATCTCAGTGGGTTGCCACTTCCTCAGGGTATCATTCCGATCCAGGGACTGAACTCACATCTCCCTCACTGGCAGTTGGATTCATTATACTGAGCCACCAGGGAAGCCCCTATTTTCTCACAAATTCTCACAAAATTAACCCCTATTTTTATTACTATGAATTACTGATATTTTACAGTGTCTATTTAAAGCAAGTACTAAATAGCTATCTGATAGAAGACTGTGAAATAAGTAAACTTGTTAATGAGAAAGCTTTCAAAAGACGTAAATAGTAAGTAAGCAGTATATAAGAGTATTTGAGCATGTAATGGCTACTTGATAGTACCAGTAAAAAAATAAATCTACCCAGAAAATTCAAAGATAGCTAGTTAAGTGAATGCAAACATTTACATATGAAGAAAGCACACAAACAGGTCAAAAAAAAAAAACAAACCCTCTAGTTCCATTTGTTATTTTTTGTGCTACTCTGTTTCCTTCTAAGTTTTAGCCTTATTTCTGAGATTACAGAACTGAATCAAACAATATTCAAGATGTTTGGCCTCCAAAGTAAGAGTGAGGCTGCTAACATGGGTATCTGAATGGATATGAACTGAACAGGGAAATAAAATAAACCTAGTCCATTGGTTACTTTGAACAGAGGATTTCTATAAGGAAACATTCAATCTTTACACATTGTTTCAATTAATGGTGATCCAACTTTGTATTGGTTTTCTTCCTAGTCCAAAATGCTTATGCCAAGAGAAAATATATCATAGTAGAAAGCACATGAACTTTGGACACAGTCAGAAATAGGAAGAAAATCTAGGCTTTGATAAAATAATAATTTTAGAAATCTTCGCAAGTTGATCTTTCAGGTTTTAAATTTCTTTATCTGAAGACAAAAGTTTCTACATCAAATATATCTTTTGAGAACTCAATGTATGTAGTTGTTAAGTATATGTATGTATCTGAAATATCAGGCATATATATATATATCTCATTGGATTTCAATATGTGATCTCTTTGACAGTGTAAAGATAAAAAGAGAAACCATAAAAGTGAGCTTTTTATTAAGCTAAGAAGAATTTATAGGTAAGTAATTTGAAGATATTATATCAGCTATTTCAAGAGTTTTGAAGCATATTTTTACTTACATTCTTGGAACCTGTGACAGCCAGGATTATTTTAAACCGTATGCCATTAATACTGTGTTGTCAGAAAAATATTGATCAAGTAACAAGATTCCAATTTTTCCATTGCTTCAGCATGTTATTAGGAAAATATTTTAAAGAATAAAGGTCAAACGCATAGAAATCATTCATTAATATGGAATATTTTAATCCATTAAAGATTTTTCTCGAACTATAATATTTATATTAACCATGAGAAATAATTGCATTGTATTATTTATGAGCCCAATCATTACTAGCAGGAATCAGATAAAATCTGCTTTTTCACAGGTAGACCTTGATATAAATCTAATGCTCATAACAGAATATACTAGACTAGAAAATAAAATTGGACAAAGTGATAAAATTATTTCCAAAATAAAAGAAAAAAAAATCAGGAGAGCATGATAAAAATTACTGCACTAAAAATATTTCATTATTTGTAGACTGTTTAAAACCGAGAGGTGGCACTAGTGGTAAAGAACTTGCCTGCCAATTCAAGAGATGTAAGAGACTTGGGTTCAGTTCAGGGGTAAGGAAGATCCTTTGGAGTAGGGCACAGCAACCCAGTCTTGTTTTCATGACTGGAGAATCCCATGAACAGATGAGCTTGGTGGGCTACGGTCCACAGGGTCACAAAGAGTCAGATACTAACTGAAGCAACAGCACACACATACAGAGATTTCTCCTGGTGTCTCAATAAATTTATGCAAGAAGACTGCCACTAGATGTCAGTGTAAGATAAATGACTTCAGTAAATAGATCTTTTTACCTGAAAGATTTAAAAAGGATGCTACATTTATGGAATATATTATTAAATTCACTCCAAATTATTAAAAAAGTTATTTTGTATTTTTGCCTAATTTTTTTTCTTAAAGACTTCCATTATAGTTGAAATCTGTAAGGGTCAGATTATGGTTTAGGAAAAAGATTTTATTGCATACTAAATAAAAGGGAACAAATTAGGCTCTATAAAAACAGAGTTCAATTCAAAATTTGATTTACAAAAATATATTAATGTGAAAGTTAGCTAATCAGGTAAAGTGAAAAGTGTTAGTTGCTCAGTCAAGATTTTAGGAAAAAAAAATATATATATATATATAAAAAAATTCTAGCAGCAGATTTCTGTTAAATATAACATATAAATTGAACTTCTAAAACTAACATGGGCTAGACCATATAAATATTTAGTAACAGTTCTTGATCACATCACATGGATAAAAATATTAATGCCAAAGGTAGCTAACAAGTAAGATTTTATTTATTTTTTTATTTTTTAATTTTTTTTAAAATCTGACACAAGCAGTGAGTAGCTTTTTTTTTTTAAGATTTATTATTTATTTATTTTGCGTGGGGGTCGGGTTGGGGAGGGAGGGGAGTGGGCGAGCCACTTCTATTGATCTTTCATTTCTCTACTTTCATCCGTCTTTGTTCTTTGGCTCCTGTGGGCCTCCCATCGCGGTGGCGTCTGTCACTGCAGAGCGCCAGCTCTGGGCGTGTGCACTCCAGAGCTCCGGCTCGGTGATTGGACACATCAGTCCAGCCGTTCCGCGGCACGTGGGATCTTCCCAGGCCAGGGATGGAACCGGCGCCCCTTGCACTGCAAGGCGGTGTGCTTACCACTGGACCACCAGGGGAAGCCCACAAGTAGGATTTTAGCAAAAACAAAACTTTTGCATTTCAAGCTACAGATTTCTATCTACTAAACATAATAATCAACTTGCTAAAGTAACATGTAATACATCTTACAAAAATTTAGAGATATAAATATTTACAAATATTTAGAGTTCTTCTTGATCATACAGCATTAAACATGAATCAGATCAAACTATTGTGTTTTTTTTAATTAGCTCAACAGCTACAAAGATAAGGCTTCCCTGGTGGCTTAGCAGTAAAAGAATCCACCTGCCAATGCAGGAGACATGAGTTCAATTCCTGGGTCAGGAGGATCCCCTGGGCAAGGAAATGGCAACCCACTCCAATATTTTCACCTGGGAAATTCCATGGTAAGAGGAACCTACTAGACTATAGTCAATGGGGTCATGAAGAGTAGGGTACAACTAGTGCAAAGATATTTAGGTAGGATGTTACATGCTTCTCAAATATTTTATACATTTCAGTGGAATTTCTTTGGATCCTGTTATAAATCCCCTGCACTCACTAGAAGAGACCCTTGAATTTTACTCAGAAAAGAGATGCATCCCCTAATTTACTCACCTGTAGAATGTGTGGCTTGAAAACCTTTTCTTTGAACAGATGCATCAGAAACAAAGCGAACAAACATGTTATTTCCAGTAGCCACAAGGGGCTCTGGTATCTTGTTCCCACACAGTCGTCCAAGAATTGGTGACTTTTCTGTTTCTCCATCAAACACTTCCAAGTGATCATAAGCACATTCTTGATGTTGCTCAATCTCAAACTCATTAAAGGCCTAGGAAGAAAGAGAGAAAGAAAGAAAAAAAAAGAGTAAAAAATTATAAAGCTACATATTATTCAAAATGAGTTTTCTTTGGAGCAGAATACAGAACAATAATATGTTCAGGGCTTGCAAATGATTTAATTCATCTAGCACATTATTGAAATGGGTGTGAAATCAATAGAATATAAAGTTTCCAGGAAGACAATGAGGAAAATTGGAGAAGGAAATGCAACCCACTCCAGTATTCTTGCCTGGAAAGTTCCATGGATGGAGAAGTCTGGTGAGCTACAGTCCATGGAGTCTCAAATGTTTATATATATATACATGAAGCTTCCTTAATGGCTCAGTGGTGAAGAATCTGCCTGCAATGTAGGAGACCAGAGTTCCATCCTTGGGTTGGGGAGATCCCTTTGTAGGAGGGCATGGCAACTCACTCCAGTTTGCATGGAGATTTTTGTGGACAGAAGAGCCTGACAGGCTGCAATTCATGGGGTAACACAGGTTTGGAAATGACTGAAGTGACTATGTATTAGCAGTCATGAGGAAAATAATGAAAAATATCATGTGAAATTCTACTACTTAACTATTGCAACTAATCCTACTAATGCAATTAAGCCTACTCCAGAATTTAGACAGACTGTAATAACAAAATGATATTTTATTTTGAATTTATTATTAATACTTTAGAAAATTTTAAGCAGTTATATTTAAAAATTATTCCTTCTAGTGTTGATGATCATAAACAATTGAACATCATTATACCTTTGAGCATTTAAACTAAAACGAAAACCCCATGAAGGAATTCTAAAATTATTTTCATAAAAGTTAAACATAGTAAATCTTAATAGAATACATAAAGGGATTTTTCAGTATATATTTCTTTATTTACATTTTACAACTAATATTATTAGAAAATACTAAAATAAGTTTAGGATACAGTTAATTTAAAAAGTTAATTAAAATATTAACTTTTCAGAGAGAAGATACACTTATTTTAATATGTGGAGTATTATAAAGTATGATTTTTATGTGTAGTTTATGAATAAATTCTTAATGTATCAAATACTTGTTTATTAAATATTTAATATTAAATGACAACAGATTAAGTGAAATTGACTAAAAACTATTAATAATTCTAGGAATTCCAGGTTATTTGACATTGCCAATAAAGCTTTTTCCTTCCCTCATCATATATTTAAGAAATAAACCATCACTCCTACTTCAGTGTATACAGAAAGCATAAAAAAAATTGTAGGAAATATAAAATATGCTGAAAAATGTATTAATTTTGCTACAACTCCTGCAGAATAAAGTACTTACATGTAAATTTTTTTCTTTTTAAAATTTTTGGCCTCTTTTATTTTGTTTTACTTATTTATTTTTAACTTTTTTTTTTTTTTAATTTTGGCCTCTTTTAGCGGTCATTCATTTATTTATTTTCATCCATCTTTGTTCTTCAGCCTACGTGGGTCTCCCATTGCAGTGGTTTCTCACTGCAGAGCACCGGTTTTGGGCGCATGCACTCTAAGAGCACCAGCCTGCAATTGGACACACCGTTCCAGCGGCTCTATGGCATGCGGGATCTTCCCTGGCCAGGGATCGCACTGGAGCCCCTTGCACTGAAGGCGGACTGTCTACCTACCCGACCACCAGGGAAGACCCACATAAATGTTTTATACATACATTTTCATTAACCTAATTTTGTGATGGGATTATAATTCCCAATGTATGGGTTACATTTTGTATTTTTGAAAGAAAAATGTGACTTAGACTTGTTCTACCTCAGTGATGACCACATATATCTATACTATTTCACACTGCCACCTGATCTCATGTCTGACTTTGGAAGAGGAAGGTAAGAAATGAAGGAAGTAGTTCATATTCATTAGAAGTAAGAGAAAAAAGTGAAGAGACAAAAGAAAAAGAAGGAGGCAGGTCTTTCATGTCTCATCCCACTGTGCCCTACTTAAAAGCACAATTAAAATGTTATAACACATAAGCATTAGTGAATCTGTTTGTTGTAATTATTATGAGTAAACCAACTCATTCAACCAATGACACTAGACAGTGCAAATAAGATTAAACACAGGACAAGGAAACTCACTGGAAACAAACATAGTGCAGGAAAATATAGTGAACAAGGAGACTTTAGCAGATTTTATTTAATCTGAAGCATAATATTCAAACTATATCATCACTGAGGGCTTGTCACATATTAATCTCTGTAATCTAGTGGCAGAGATTGAAACAAAGTAGAAACACAGTGTGTGAAAAATAAAACCCTGAATAGACTGTTGGCTGAATGTCTGGATAAGTCTGTCCAGTCATCTGCCTTAATATCTAAACCCTGTTTATGGTTAGTCCCATGAATGGAATCACTAACAACATGGTAAACTTAAACTTCTGGTTTTCTGCCTCTCTTTGTGTATACATAAACAGTCTCAATATCAGTTTGTAACTCTTAAAAAGCAATGAAAGAAAATCAGTTTAACTTTACCCAGAGGGTTTTTTATTTTTTTTAGCTAAATATGAAACCAAACTTCTAAATACTAAGAAAAATATTGTATAAAGAGAAAAATAACTTCTGAAAACTGTTGCATGTCAAATAATTGTCTTTTTGGAATAGACTTCAAAATCATGCACCTATAAATATAAAGAGCAGAGGAACCCATTATGTAGAAGAGACCGTTTTAAGAATGATGAGGGTAATGGCATTCTAAAGCTTATCCTGTAGGTAAAACTTAAAAATAGGATCAGAATTTACAGATCACACATGTTTAGTCCATTGATTCATCCATTGAAAATGAAGTGAATGAGATAACTAAGAGGCTACCTCGTTCTCTAATGAAATTAAGGCTGTCTGGAGTAAATCATAGCATCTGTTTTACAGAACAGAGCAATACCACATATGGTAGCACTGAGCTAGTTGGGTGGGTTCAGGGCTACACTGACACCTGGTCTGGAGTCAATGGGGTCCAGTTTCTTTTTTATCAGACTACTAATTGAATAAAATTGATTTCCTAAGAGTCAGATTAGGCAAAGTTTGTGTAGCTGAAACATTCTCAGTGATGCTAATAACTCTCATTCATTCAAGTATTGGTGAATTTTCCCTTTGGAAATAATAGCAGTTTGTTAGGTCAGCTGCAAAGATTGGGTGATCCTTTTCCAGAAGTTAACTTAACCCAAATGCTCTACCATACATGAAAATGTGACTGATTCATGTGCTGAGATCTCATAAATCTGCCCTGTAATTTGCTAGAGATATCTACATAGAGATATCTCCATATATAGTGACTTTTCCCTAATATATTTCTAGGCCAAAGAAAGCTATTAAAGGAGTCCATGGGAAAATGGAAAATCTTTAAAAACTGATTTTAGAGTTCCCAAAGATAAAGTGAGATATATAATTTATTATTTTATTTTATCTTACATTCTGAACCATGGATCTCTATGTCTAAATGATGCAGAATGTGAAAATTTCCAACTAAAAGGAAACAATGCCATGTAAAAGTGCCCTCAGAAAGCACATTCTCAAAATAATTCCCCCAAAGTCTTTCAACTTCACAATAAAGACAGGCCAGAAAATTGATGTGTGGAGCTATAATGAACTCTGATTTCTGCTGAAATATTGTCTCTTTGGGGGGAATATTAATACTTTTCTGAAGCGTTTACACTCAAATTTTACAACACGGTTTGGTATTCAGACATTTAAACCTTTTTCACTCTATTATTATATTTCTGTTTCTTAAGGTTAATGATACAGGTTCTAGAAAGACCAAAAAAAAGTGAGTATTAGTAAATTCTAGTAAGAAAGTCTAATTCATGCACCTATAAATATAAGGGCAGAGGAACCCATTATGTAGAAGAGACCGTTTTAAGAATGATGAGGGTAATGGCATTCTAAAGCTTATCCTGTAGGTAAAACTTAAAAATAGGATCAGAATTTACAGATCACACATGTTTAGTCCATTGATTCATCCATTGAAAATGAAGTGAATGAGATAACTAAGAGGCTACCTCGTTCTCTAATGAAATTAAGGCTGTCTGGAGTAAATCATAGCATCTGTTTTACAGAACAGAGCAATACCACATATGGTAGCACTGAGCTAGTTGGGTGGGTTCAGGGCTACACTGACACCTGGTCTGGAGTCAATGGGGTCCAGTTTCTTTTTTATCAGACTACTAATTGAATAAAATTGATTTCCTAAGAGTCAGATTAGGCAAAGTTTGTGTAGCTGAAACATTCTCA
This sequence comes from Tragulus kanchil, assembly GCA_022376925.1. Taxonomy (NCBI): domain Eukaryota; kingdom Metazoa; phylum Chordata; class Mammalia; order Artiodactyla; family Tragulidae; genus Tragulus; species Tragulus kanchil. The sequence goes on from JAIOJX010000025.1 coordinate 49,086,219, forward strand.
GTGATGCTAATAACTCTCATTCATTCAAGTATTGGTGAATTTTCCCTTTGGAAATAATAGCAGTTTGTTAGGTCAGCTGCAAAGATTGGGTGATCCTTTTCCAGAAGTTAACTTAACCCAAATGCTCTACCATACATGAAAATGTGACTGATTCATGTGCTGAGATCTCATAAATCTGCCCTGTAATTTGCTAGAGATATCTACATAGAGATATCTCCATATATAGTGACTTTTCCCTAATATATTTCTAGGCCAAAGAAAGCTATTAAAGGAGTCCATGGGAAAATGGAAAATCTTTAAAAACTGATTTTAGAGTTCCCAAAGATAAAGTGAGATATATAATTTATTATTTTATTTTATCTTACATTCTGAACCATGGATCTCTATGTCTAAATGATGCAGAATGTGAAAATTTCCAACTAAAAGGAAACAATGCCATGTAAAAGTGCCCTCAGAAAGCACATTCTCAAAATAATTCCCCCAAAGTCTTTCAACTTCACAATAAAGACAGGCCAGAAAATTGATGTGTGGAGCTATAATGAACTCTGATTTCTGCTGAAATATTGTCTCTTTGGGGGGAATATTAATACTTTTCTGAAGCGTTTACACTCAAATTTTACAACACGGTTTGGTATTCAGACATTTAAACCTTTTTCACTCTATTATTATATTTCTGTTTCTTAAGGTTAATGATACAGGTTCTAGAAAGACCAAAAAAAAGTGAGTATTAGTAGATTCTAGTAAGAAATTCTAATTCACTTAAAGAGTATCATTCAAGAAAATAAAATTGAACTTTCATTTTAAACTCAATTAAAAAAAAAAATCAAACCTGTGTTTTTGGAACACCCAAGCAAGCCTAATTTACCTGTCTAGCCACCAACCAGACTGCCATATGCAAACCCATCATATAAACATCAGTAGAGGTACTTTTAATGAATATACAAGCACTACCTAAAGGATAAAGGCATTCGAACTCTCTCTATATGTTAATAGAGGAAAAGACAATAAAATATAATGCTTAATGGGAAAATACATTTATCCAGGGTCATGTTCAGTTCAGTTCAATTCAGTCGCTCAGTCATGTCTAACAATTTGTGACCCGTGGATGGTGGCACGGTAGGCTTCCCCGTCCTTCACTGTCTCCCACAGCTTGCTCAAAATCATGTCCATTGACTTGGTGATGCAAGCCAACCATGCCATCCTCTCTCATATGCCTCTCCTTCTGCCTTCTATTTTCCCCACATCAGGATATTTTCCAATGAGTTATCTCTTCACATCAGGTGACCAAAGTATTGGAGCTTCAGCTTCAGCGTCAATCCTTCCAATGAATATTCAAGGGTGATTGTCTTTAGGATCTACTGGTCTGAACTCCTTGTAGTCCAAGGGACTCTCAAGAGTCTTTTCCAACAACACCACAGTACAACAGCATCAGTTCTTCGGTGCTCAGCCTTCTTTATGGTCCAGTACTCATATTCATACAAGACTACTGTGAAAACCATAGCTTTGACTATATGGACTTTTGTTGGCAAAGTGATGTCTTTGCTTTTTAATATGCTTTGTGGGGTTTGTCATAGCTTTTCTTTCAAGGAGTAAGTGTCTTTAAATTTCATGGCTACAGTCATCATCTGCAGTGATTTGGAGCCCAAAATAAATTCCCCAAAGTTTTCAACTTCAAAAGACAGGCAAAAATTATTAATATCTTGTTCTGAAAGCGGGTTTAAACACTTCAAATTTTACAACACGGTTTGGTATTCAGACATTTAAACCTTTTCACTCTATTATTATATTTCTGTTTCTTAAGGTTAATGATACAGGTTCTAGAAAGACCAAAAAAAAGTGAGTATTAGTAGATTCTAGTAAGAAATTCTAATTCACTTAAAGAGTATCATTCAAGAAAATAAAATTGAACTTTCATTTTAAACTCAATTAAAAAAAATCAAACCTGTGTTTTTGGAACACCCAAGCAAGCCTAATTTACCTGTCTAGCCACCAACCAGACTGCCATATGCAAACCCATCATATAAACATCAGTAGAGGTACTTTTAATGAATATACAAGCACTACCTAAAGGATAAAGGCATTCGAACTCTCTCTATATGTTAATAGAGGAAAAGACAATAAAATATAATGCTTAATGGGAAAATACATTTATCCAGGGTCATGTTCAGTTCAGTTCAATTCAGTCGCTCAGTCATGTCTAACAATTTGTGACCCGTGGATGGTGGCACGGTAGGCTTCCCCGTCCTTCACTGTCTCCCACAGCTTGCTCAAAATCATGTCCATTGACTTGGTGATGCAAGCCAACCATGCCATCCTCTCTCATATGCCTCTCCTTCTGCCTTCTATTTTCCCCACATCAGGATATTTTCCAATGAGTTATCTCTTCACATCAGGTGACCAAAGTATTGGAGCTTCAGCTTCAGCGTCAATCCTTCCAATGAATATTCAAGGGTGATTGTCTTTAGGATCTACTGGTCTGAACTCCTTGTAGTCCAAGGGACTCTCAAGAGTCTTTTCCAACAACACCACAGTACAACAGCATCAGTTCTTCGGTGCTCAGCCTTCTTTATGGTCCAGTACTCATATTCATACAAGACTACTGTGAAAACCATAGCTTTGACTATATGGACTTTTGTTGGCAAAGTGATGTCTTTGCTTTTTAATATGCTTTGTGGGGTTTGTCATAGCTTTTCTTTCAAGGAGTAAGTGTCTTTAAATTTCATGGCTACAGTCATCATCTGCAGTGATTTGGAGCCCAAGAAAATAAAGTCTGCCACCATTTCTATTGCTTTCCCATTTATTTGCCATGAAGTGATGTGATTGGATGCCATGTTCATTTTTTGAATGTTGAGTTTTAGGCCAGCTTTGTTACTCTCCTCTTTAAATTTCTTGAAGTGATGCTTCTTCTCCTTCCTCTTCTTCTGTTCCACTTTCTGCCATAGAGGTGGAGCCACCTACATACCAGAGGTTATTGATATTTTTCCCAGGAATCTTGATTCTAGCTAATGCTTCATCTAGCCTGGCATTTCACAGGATGTATGCTGAATATAAATTAAATAAACAGGGTGACAATACACATCCTTGATGTACTCGTTTTCCAATTTGGAACCAGTTTGTTGTTCCATGTTCAGCTCCAACTGTTGCTTCTTGTCCTGCATATAGGTTTCTGAGGAGGCAGGTAAGGTGGTCTGGTATTCCCATTTCTTTCAGAATTGTCCACAGTTTGTTGTGATCCAAACAGTCAAATGCTTTAGTGTAGTCAATGAAACAGAAGTAGATGTTTGTTTTGGAATTTCCTTGCTCTTTCTATGGTCCAAAAGATGTTGGCTATTTGATCTCTGATTCCCCTGCTTTCCCTAAATCCAGTTTGTACATATTGAAGTTCTTCATTCACATACTGTCAAACCCTGCTTGGACGATTTTGAGCATTACTTTGCTAGTGTGTGAAATGAGGGCAATAGCGCAGTAGTTTGAACATGTTTGGCATTGCCCTTCTTTGGGATTGGAATGAAAACTGACTTTTTCCAGTCCTGCGGCCACTGCTGAGTTTTCCAAATTTGCTGGCATGTTGAGTGCAGGGCTTTAACAGCATCATTTTAAAATATTTTAAATAGCTCAACTGGAATTCCATCACCTCAACTAGCTTTGTTTGTAGTAATGCTTCCCAAGGCCCACTTGACTTCGTATTTGAAGATATCTGGCTTTAGGTGAATGATTACACCATCATGCTCATCTGGCCATTAGATCTATTTTTGTATAGTTCTGTGTATTATTTTTACCCCTTCTTAATATCTTCTGCTTCTGCTAGGTCCATACCATTTCCATCCTTTATTGTGCCTACCTTTGCGTGAAATGTTCTCTTGGTGTCTCTAATTTTCTTGTAGAGAGCACTAGTCTTTCCAATTATGTGGTTTTCTTCTATTTTTTTGTATTGTTCACTTAAGATGACCTTTTTATCACTCCTTGCTATTGTCTGTAACTCCACATTCAGATGGGTATTTCATTCTTTTATTCCATTGCCTTTTGCATCTCTTCTTTTCTCAACTATTTGTAAGACCTCCTCAGACAACCATTTTGTCTTTGTGTATTTTTTTTTTTCTTGGTGATGGTTTTGATCACTGCTTCCTGTATAATGTTGTGAACTTCTAGTTCTTCAGACACTCTATCAGATCTAATGCCTTGAATCTATTTGTGACTTCTACTGTATAATAGTAAGGGATTTGATTTATGTCATATACTTTTGATATTATATACCATTGCTTATTGGCCCTTAATAAAGTACTGTTCCAAATACTTTGTATACAAGTTCATTTCTATATACAAAAATTTTGTGAGTAAGCAGCATCTTCAAATTTCAGATGAAGAAATCTAAAGGTTTTAAAATGGTAAGTATCTTCCCAATACACAACTAGTACATAGAATTGCTAGGATCTAGACACAAGTCTCTTTGTGACCAAAATAAATATTTCTAATATCTCCATCAGTTTACTTCAGTCACTCAATCATGTTCGATTCTTTGTGACCCCATGGACTGTAGCATGTCAGGCTTCCCTGTCCTTCACCATCTCCCCGAGCTTGCTCAAACTCATGTCCATTGACTCAGTGATGGCATTCAACCATCTCATCTCACCATCTCTCCATTTTTCCATTCTATTTGTTTAACCATTTATTTAATTATTCTTACTTTGATAGGAATTTATCCTAGTAAACATGATATAGATAATCATATTGGAAAACATTATTTTCCCTTTAAATTATTGCAAAAGTGTACACAGCAATTATGAATCTCTTTCTTCTCTGATGCAGGATGTTGTAAAGATGAATAAGATTTTTTTTTGGCAGAGACAGCATGCTTGTGCTTGAAGGTAGTTAGAGTCCTACTATGTTTATAAACTTGCTGAGTTATCTAAACTGCCCAGGATTGCTTCCTTATCCATAAGTGTCATTTATGACATCAACTGCAGGTAACATACAAGATACCACCACGAAACCATTGGAAAGTATACATACAATCTTAGTCCAAGTACGGTTTAAAGAGTTAAAAATGTGAGGGGTGGAGTTAAGATGGCAGCGTAGAAGGATGTGCACTCAACTTTCTTGAGAAATCGCCTGAATTGCAACAGCTTCCTGAAAAACCATCGAAAGGAGGAGGTTGGATCCTATCACAAAAAAGTTACCCCACAATAAAAGAACAAAGGAGAAGCCACAACAAGATGGTAGGCATAATGACGCTTTTAAAAGTCAAACCTCATACCCGCCAGAGATCACTGCTTCCTGTATAATGTTGTGAACTTCTAGTTCTTCAGACACTCTATCAGATCTAATGCCTTGAATCTATTTGTGACTTCTACTGTATAATAGTAAGGGATTTGATTTATGTCATATACTTTTGATATTATATACCATTGCTTATTGGCCCTTAATAAAGTACTGTTCCAAATACTTTGTATACAAGTTCATTTCTATATACAAAAATTTTGTGAGTAAGCAGCATCTTCAAATTTCAGATGAAGAAATCTAAAGGTTTTAAAATGGTAAGTATCTTCCCAATACACAACTAGTACATAGAATTGCTAGGATCTAGACACAAGTCTCTTTGTGACCAAAATAAATATTTCTAATATCTCCATCAGTTTACTTCAGTCACTCAATCATGTTCGATTCTTTGTGACCCCATGGACTGTAGCATGTCAGGCTTCCCTGTCCTTCACCATCTCCCCGAGCTTGCTCAAACTCATGTCCATTGACTCAGTGATGGCATTCAACCATCTCATCTCACCATCTCTCCATTTTTCCATTCTATTTGTTTAACCATTTATTTAATTATTCTTACTTTGATAGGAATTTATCCTAGTAAACATGATATAGATAATCATATTGGAAAACATTATTTTCCCTTTAAATTATTGCAAAAGTGTACACAGCAATTATGAATCTCTTTCTTCTCTGATGCAGGATGTTGTAAAGATGAATAAGATTTTTTTTTGGCAGAGACAGCATGCTTGTGCTTGAAGGTAGTTAGAGTCCTACTATGTTTATAAACTTGCTGAGTTATCTAAACTGCCCAGGATTGCTTCCTTATCCATAAGTGTCATTTATGACATCAACTGCAGGTAACATACAAGATACCACCACGAAACCATTGGAAAGTATACATACAATCTTAGTCCAAGTACGGTTTAAAGAGTTAAAAATGTGAGGGGTGGAGTTAAGATGGCAGCGTAGAAGGATGTGCACTCAACTTTCTTGAGAAATCGCCTGAATTGCAACAGCTTCCTGAAAAACCATCGAAAGGAGGAGGTTGGATCCTATCACAAAAAAGTTACCCCACAATAAAAGAACAAAGGAGAAGCCACAACAAGATGGTAGGATGGCATAATGACGCTTTTAAAAGTCAAACCTCATACCCGCCAGAGAGGCGGGGTGGGACAAATACGCAAAGCCTGTTGCAAATCAAGACCCAGGAAAGGAGCAGTGACCCCCACAAGGGACTGAGCCAGACCTGCTTTAGAGGATCCAAGTGCCCCCTTAAGCTAGAAGTGCCCTTGAGCAGTCCTCAGAAAGATGGCACTCAATTCCCATTGAAGGAGATTACCATTAACCTAATCATGGAGCCGCTGAGCAGGACTGGAGACTGTGAGTACTGAGATCCGGGAGAGGGGAATGGGGATCCTGCATGAGACTGAGCCAGACTCACTTCTGAGTATTCTGACATCTCCCGTGGTGGCAGGGGTCGATGGTGGCCTGCAGCAGGGTTGGGGCCACTGCAGAATTGGTTCTCAAGGAGCCTGTGGGAAAAAATCCTTTCTGAGAAAGACTCCACTATCTCTGCTTTAGTTAGGCCACAAGTCAAACTACAGAGAGGGAATTTAGCTCCACCCAGCTAAAAAGGGATCTGGATTAAGGATTAAGAAACTACCAGGGCCAGCCAGGGCGGGCCTTTTAGCTCTGGAATAAGTGGAAATAAACAAGCAGTAAGAGAGGCCTTCAGATCCAACCACTGTGAGAGGCAAGAAAAAGACTGATAATTCCTGAATAGTCAGCAAGAGATAGAAAAACATAAACAATCACTATTTTCACATTTTGACTGGAACTGAATTTACTGGTGGATTATTAAAAACTATTTTATTTATTATTATTTTTTTCTTTTCTTCACTCTTTTTTATTCTCTTTTTTTCCTCTTTCACCCAACCCCACCCCCCGGTTTGTTTTTTCTTATTTCTCTTTCCTTCATTGAATTCTATTGAAGCTACCAGTCTTATCAGTAAGTCTGAATATATTCAAGTTTACACAATTTTTTTCCTTTTAAATGACACATTTGATTTTGGTATATACTTCTGATTCCACATTGGCCTTTTATGGTTCTGTGGGGGTTTTGTTTGTTTTTAGTGTTTGTGCTTTGTTTTTTTATTTTTCTATATACTTATCTCTGTTTTAAGTTTTAAAATTTTATATATATTATTACTTCCTCTACAACTATCTCTTTGTTTTTCTGATGCTCTTTTCCTACAGCACTAAACTCTAAGACATACAAATTTTTATCTCCCTATATTTAATTTTGCATTGTTATCCTATATTTCTCTTCTATTCTCCCTTTCTCTTTTTCCCTTTCCCCACCATATTTCTTCATCTGTCTTATTTTCATTGCCTTATGCCCAACTGGGACCCTGCTTTAGCAATATTCTCCAATTTGTGCTCTAGTTAGTTTGGTTATTAACTGGTGGATATCATTCTTGGTTTTCTCTATTCACCACGCTAACGTATTGCACTGTATTCTTTTTTTTTTTAGGAATGTTTGGGTCATGTTATGGCTGTGTATGTTTGTGTGTATAATTCAGTACACTCGATAGCATTTGCATGATATTTTAATTGCCAATTGTCAAAGATATACCTTCTGTTTCTCCACTATCTCTGCTTTAGTTAGGCCACAAGTCAAACTACAGAGAGGAATTTAGCTCCACCCAGCTAAAAGGGATCTGGATTAATGATTAAGAAACTGCCATGGCCAGCCAGGACAGGCCTTTTAGCTCTGGAATAAGTGGAAATAAACAAGCAGTAAGAGAGGCCTTCAGATCCAACCACTGTGAGAGGCAAGAAAAAGACTGATAATTCCTGAATAGTCAGCAAGAGATAGAAAAACATAAACAATCACTATTTTCACATTTTGACTGGAACTGAATTTACTGGTGGATTATTAAAAACTATTTTATTTATTATTATTTTTTTCTTTTCTTCACTCTTTTTTATTCTCTTTTTTTCCTCTTTCACCCAACCCCACCCCCCGGTTTGTTTTTTCTTATTTCTCTTTCCTTCATTGAATTCTATTGAAGCTACCAGTCTTATCAGTAAGTCTGAATATATTCAAGTTTACACAATTTTTTTTTCCTTTTAAATGACACATTTGATTTTGGTATATACTTCTGATTCCACATTGGCCTTTTATGGTTCTGTGGGGGTTTTGTTTGTTTTTAGTGTTTGTGCTTTGTTTTTTTATATTTTTCTATATACTTATCTCTGTTTTAAGTTTTAAAATTTTATATATATTATTACTTCCTCTACAACTATCTCTTTGTTTTTCTGATGCTCTTTTCCTACAGCACTAAACTCTAAGACATACAAATTTTTATCTCCCTATATTTAATTTTGCATTGTTATCCTATATTTCTCTTCTATTCTCCCTTTCTCTTTTTCCCTTTCCCCACCATATTTCTTCATCTGTCTTATTTTCATTGCCTTATGCCCAACTGGGACCCTGCTTTAGCAATATTCTCCAATTTGTGCTCTAGTTAGTTTGGTTATTAACTGGTGGATATCATTCTTGGTTTTCTCTATTCACCACGCTAACGTATTGCACTGTATTCTTTTTTTTTTTAGGAATGTTTGGGTCATGTTATGGCTGTGTATGTTTGTGTGTATAATTCAGTACACTCGATAGCATTTGCATGATATTTTAATTGCCAATTGTCAAAGATATACCTTCTGTTTCTCCCTCACATATATATGTTTTAATACCATTTAATGCCATAACAAACCAGCTGTGAAATCTTCATTCCCTGGTCAGGCAACAAGCCCAGGGTCTTTAGGGATGGAGCACCGACTCAAAACTGCACAATATCAGAGAACATCTAACACTAGAGAGCATCAAACAGTGAGAACTCTAACAAAGGTAAAGACCTGTATGCAAGTCCTGACATCACCCAACCACCAGCATCTTCTAGAGTAAGATGCCTCATCCAAACATCAAATACCGACAGATATAACTCAAAGTCTGGGAAAAGGAAACCCAAAGCATAGTTAGTTAAAAAATTAATATGAAACGGCAGAGAAATACCACACAAGTGAAGGAACATCTACAAACACAGAAGTTCAAAAGAAGAGGAATTTTATACAAACTTTCTGAAAGCGATTTCAGAAGAATGATAGTAAAGATGATCAAAGACACTGAAAACAGAATTTTAGAGAAATTGCAAGAAGTAACTAACACACTGAATAAAGAAATACAAGAACCTAAAAAACAACCAAACAGAGACTAACAGCTCAATTACTGACCTTTAAAACACTATTGAAGGAATCAAAAAAGACAGAAGACCGGATAAGTGAGCTGGAAGATAGAACAGTGGAAGTAATGGCTGAAGAACAGAATGAAACTCAAAGAATGAAAAGAGCAGAGGATAGCCTCAGAGACCTCTGGGATAATATCAAACACAGCAATATTTGAATTATAGGGGTTCCAGAAGAAGAAAAGAAGAAAGGATATGAAAATCTTTGAAGGAATTATAGTTGAAAATTTCCCCAAAACAAGTGCAAGGAACTTCATCTGTCTTATTTTCATTGCCTTATGCCCAACTGGGACCCTGCTTTAGCAATATTCTCCAATTTGTGCTCTAGTTAGTTTGGTTATTAACTGGTGGATATCATTCTTGGTTTTCTCTATTCACCACGCTAACGTATTGCACTGTATTCTTTTTTTTTTTAGGAATGTTTGGGTCATGTTATGGCTGTGTATGTTTGTGTGTATAATTCAGTACACTCGATAGCATTTGCATGATATTTTAATTGCCAATTGTCAAAGATATACCTTCTGTTTCTCCCTCACATATATATGTTTTAATACCATTTAATGCCATAACAAACCAGCTGTGAAATCTTCATTCCCTGGTCAGGCAACAAGCCCAGGGTCTTTAGGGATGGAGCACCGACTCAAAACTGCACAATATCAGAGAACATCTAACACTAGAGAGCATCAAACAGTGAGAACTCTAACAAAGGTAAAGACCTGTATGCAAGTCCTGACATCACCCAACCACCAGCATCTTCTAGAGTAAGATGCCTCATCCAAACATCAAATACCGACAGATATAACTCAAAGTCTGGGAAAAGGAAACCCAAAGCATAGTTAGTTAAAAAATTAATATGAAACGGCAGAGAAATACCACACAAGTGAAGGAACATCTACAAACACAGAAGTTCAAAAGAAGAGGAATTTTATACAAACTTTCTGAAAGCGATTTCAGAAGAATGATAGTAAAGATGATCAAAGACACTGAAAACAGAATTTTAGAGAAATTGCAAGAAGTAACTAACACACTGAATAAAGAAATACAAGAACCTAAAAAACAACCAAACAGAGACTAACAGCTCAATTACTGACCTTTAAAACACTATTGAAGGAATCAAAAAAGACAGAAGACCGGATAAGTGAGCTGGAAGATAGAACAGTGGAAGTAATGGCTGAAGAACAGAATGAAACTCAAAGAATGAAAAGAGCAGAGGATAGCCTCAGAGACCTCTGGGATAATATCAAACACAGCAATATTTGAATTATAGGGGTTCCAGAAGAAGAAAAGAAGAAAGGATATGAAAAAATCTTTGAAGGAATTATAGTTGAAAATTTCCCCAACATGGGAAAAGAAATAGTCAATCAAGTGCAAGAAGCACAAAGAGTACCATATAGAATCAACCCAAGAAGAAACACACCAGGACACATATTAATAAAGCTAACACAAATGAAACACAAAGACAGAATTCTAAAAGCAGCAAGCAAAAAGCAACCAGTGACCTACAAGGGAAACCACATACGTTTAGCAACTGATCTTTCAACAGAAACTCTGCAGGCCAGAAGGGAATGGCAAGACACATTTACAGCACTGAAACAGAATAATCTGTAACTGTGTATACTCTACACTTCAAGGATCTCATTCAAAATGGATGAAGAATTCAAAAGCTTTACAGATAAGCAAAAATTAAGAGAATTTAGTCACACCAAACCAGCCTTACAAATGTTAAAGGCACTTACATAGACAACAAGTATAAGAGAAGAAGAAGATCTACAAAACAAAGCCATCATAACATTTGAGAAGATGACAATAAGATCATTTGTATCAATAATTACTTTGAATGTAAATGGACTAAATGCCCCAATCAATAGGCACAGCCTGGTTGGATGGATTCAAAAACAAGACCCATACATGTGCTGCCTTTAGGAAACTCACTTCAGACCTAGAGACACTTATAGACTGAAAGTGAGAGAATGGAAAAAGATATTCCATGCAAATGGAAATCAAAAGAAAGCTGGAGTAGCAATCCTCATATCAGACAAAATAGACCTTAAAATAAAGAAGATTAAAAGAGACAAGGCAGAACACTACATAATGATCAAGGTATCGATCCAACAGGAGGCCATGACAATCATAAATATTTATACACTCAATGCAGCAGCACACCAATACATGAGACAAACACGTGCAAACAAATGAAAAAATCGACAATAACACAATAATAGTAGGATACTTTAACACTCCTCTCACACCAATGGACAGATCATCAAAACAGAAAATTAATAAAGAAACATAAGCCTTCAATGACACACTAGAAAAGATGGGGAAAAAAAAAATGGATATCTTTAGGACCTTCCATCCAAAAGCAGAAGAATACACTTTCTTCTCAAGTGCTCATGGAACATTCTCCAGGATAGGCCACATCTTGGGCCACAAATCAAACCTCAGTCAATTTAAGAAAATTGAAATTATATCAACCATCTTCTCTGACCACAATAACATGAGACTTGAGATCAATGACAGGAGAAAAGCTGCTAAATGACTGGGAAATCAAAGGAGAAATAAGCAACCAGTGACCTACAAGGGAAACCACATACGTTTAGCAACTGATCTTTCAACAGAAACTCTGCAGGCCAGAAGGGAATGGCAAGACACATTTACAGCACTGAAACAGAATAATCTGTAACTGTGTATACTCTACACTTCAAGGATCTCATTCAAAATGGATGAAGAATTCAAAAGCTTTACAGATAAGCAAAAATTAAGAGAATTTAGTCACACCAAACCAGCCTTACAAATGTTAAAGGCACTTACATAGACAACAAGTATAAGAGAAGAAGAAGATCTACAAAACAAAGCCATCATAACATTTGAGAAGATGACAATAAGATCATTTGTATCAATAATTACTTTGAATGTAAATGGACTAAATGCCCCAATCAATAGGCACAGCCTGGTTGGATGGATTCAAAAACAAGACCCATACATGTGCTGCCTTTAGGAAACTCACTTCAGACCTAGAGACACTTATAGACTGAAAGTGAGAGGACGGAAAAAGATATTCCATGCAAATGGAAATCAAAAGAAAGCTGGAGTAGCAATCCTCATATCAGACAAAATAGACCTTAAAATAAAGAAGATTAAAAGAGACAAGGCAGAACACTACATAATGATCAAGGTATCGATCCAACAGGAGGCCATGACAATCATAAATATTTATACACTCAATGCAGCAGCACACCAATACATGAGACAAACACGTGCAAACAAATGAAAAAATCGACAATAACACAATAATAGTAGGATACTTTAACACTCCTCTCACACCAATGGACAGATCATCAAAACAGAAAATTAATAAAGAAACATAAGCCTTCAATGACACACTAGAAAAGATGGGGAAAAAAAAAATGGATATCTTTAGGACCTTCCATCCAAAAGCAGAAGAATACACTTTCTTCTCAAGTGCTCATGGAACATTCTCCAGGATAGGCCACATCTTGGGCCACAAATCAAACCTCAGTCAATTTAAGAAAATTGAAATTATATCAACCATCTTCTCTGACCACAATAACATGAGACTTGAGATCAATGACAGGAGAAAAGCTGCTAAATGATTACTGAGGAAATCAAAGGAGAAATAAAAAATTTCCTAGGAGAAAACGACAATGAACACACAACAGTGCAAACCCTATGGGATACCGCAAAAGCCATTCTAAGAGGGAAGTTTATAGTAATACATTCCTACTTCAAGAAACTAGGAAAATCTGAAACAGACGACCTAACCCTATGCTTAAAACAACTGAAGAAAGAAGAACAAAAACACCCCAAAGTTATCAGAAAAAAGAGAAATCATGAATATCAGAACAAAATAAATGAAAAAGAAACGAAAGAAACAATAGTAAAGAAAAATCAAACATAAAGCTAGTTCTTTGAAAAGATAAACAAAATTGACAAACCACTGGCCAGACTCATCAGGAAAAAAAGAGAGAACCAGATCATCAAATTCAAAAATGAAAAAGGAAAGATTACAACAGATAAGGCAGAAATTCAAAGGATTCTAAGAGACTATTATGAACAACTCTATGGCAACAAACTGGACAACCTGGAAGAAATGGACAGTTTCTTAGAGAAGACTAATCTCCCAAGACTGAACCAGGAAGAAATAAAAACTATAAACAACCCAATCACAAGCTCAGAAATCGACTTTGTGATCAAATACCCAAAAAATAAGAGTCCAGGGCCAGACGGCTTCACAGGTGAATTCTACCAAACATTTAAAGAAGAGCTAATGTCTTTCCTTCTAAAACTCTTCCAAAAATTGTACAGGAAGGAACACTTTCAAACACATTCTATGAGGCCACCATCACCATGATACCAAAGTCAGGCAAAGACAACACAAAAAAAGAATATAATAGGCCAATTTCACTGATGAATTTAGACGCCAAAATCCTCAACAAAATCCTAGCAAACAGAATTCAACATCACATCAAAAAACTTATACATCATGATCAAGTTGGCTTCATCCCAGGCATGCAAGGGTTCTTCTATATCTGCAAATCAATCAATGTGATCCACCGTATCACAAATTGAGGGACAAAAATCACATGATCATCTCAATAGAGGTAGAAAAAGCCTTTCACAAAGTACAACACCCAGGAAAATCAAATTTTTCCTACTTTGGAAAAAGTACAACCATCTTCTCTGACCACAATAACATGAGACTTGAGATCAATGACAGGAGAAAAGCTGCTAAATGATTACTGAGGAAATCAAAGGAGAAATAAAAAATTTCCTAGGAGAAAACGACAATGAACACACAACAGTGCAAACCCTATGGGATACCGCAAAAGCCATTCTAAGAGGGAAGTTTATAGTAATACATTCCTACTTCAAGAAACTAGGAAAATCTGAAACAGACGACCTAACCCTATGCTTAAAACAACTGAAGAAAGAAGAACAAAAACACCCCAAAGTTATCAGAAAAAAGAGAAATCATGAATATCAGAACAAAATAAATGAAAAAGAAACGAAAGAAACAATAGTAAAGAAAAATCAAACATAAAGCTAGTTCTTTGAAAAGATAAACAAAATTGACAAACCACTGGCCAGACTCATCAGGAAAAAAAGAGAGAACCAGATCATCAAATTCAAAAATGAAAAAGGAAAGATTACAACAGATAAGGCAGAAATTCAAAGGATTCTAAGAGACTATTATGAACAACTCTATGGCAACAAACTGGACAACCTGGAAGAAATGGACAGTTTCTTAGAGAAGACTAATCTCCCAAGACTGAACCAGGAAGAAATAAAAACTATAAACAACCCAATCACAAGCTCAGAAATCGACTTTGTGATCAAATACCCAAAAAATAAGAGTCCAGGGCCAGACGGCTTCACAGGTGAATTCTACCAAACATTTAAAGAAGAGCTAATGTCTTTCCTTCTAAAACTCTTCCAAAAATTGTACAGGAAGGAACACTTTCAAACACATTCTATGAGGCCACCATCACCATGATACCAAAGTCAGGCAAAGACAACACAAAAAAAGAATATAATAGGCCAATTTCACTGATGAATTTAGACGCCAAAATCCTCAACAAAATCCTAGCAAACAGAATTCAACATCACATCAAAAAACTTATACATCATGATCAAGTTGGCTTCATCCCAGGCATGCAAGGGTTCTTCTATATCTGCAAATCAATCAATGTGATCCACCGTATCACAAATTGAGGGACAAAAATCACATGATCATCTCAATAGAGGTAGAAAAAGCCTTTCACAAAGTACAACACCCATTTGTGAATAAAAACTTCAAAAAATGGGCATAGAAAGATCCTATCTCAACATATTGAGACCCATATATAAGAAGTCTACAGCAAACATTATCCTCAGTGGTGAAAAACTGAAAGCATTCACTCTAAGATCAGAAACAAGACAAGGGTATCCACTTTCATCACTATTATTCAACATAGTCCTGGAAGTTCTAGCAACAGCAATAAGAGAAGAGAAAGAAATAAAAGGGATCCATATTGGAAAAGAAGTAAAACTCTATTTGCAGAAGACATGATATTATACATAGAAAACCCCAAAGACACTATCACAAAGCTACTAGAACTTAAAGAATTCAGCAAAGTTGCAGGATACAAAATCAATATACAGAAATCACTGACATTCCTATATACAAACAATAAAAAATCAGAAAACGAAATCAAAGAGGCAATCCCCTTCACCACTGCAACCATGTGCATAAAATATCTAGGAATAAACCTACCCAAAGAAACAAAAGAACTCTACACTGAAAATTACAAGACACTCATGAGAGGCATTAAAGAAGACTTAAACAGATGGAGAGATATTCCATGTTCCTGGGTCAGAAGAATCAATATTGTGAAAATGACCATACTACCAAATGTCATCTATAGATTCAATGCGATCCCTATCAAACTTCCAATGACATTCTTCACAGAACTAGACCAAAGAATCACACAGTTCATATGGAAACACGAAATGTCATCCTAGCTGGAGGATCTTTCCCCTCAGACTTGTACAGGAAGGAACACTTTCAAACACATTCTATGAGGCCACCATCACCATGATACCAAAGTCAGGCAAAGACAACAAAAAAAGAATATAATAGGCCAATTTCACTGATGAATTTAGACGCCAAAATCCTCAACAAAATCCTAGCAAACAGAATTCAACATCACATCAAAAAACTTATACATCATGATCAAGTTGGCTTCATCCCAGGCATGCAAGGGTTCTTCTATATCTGCAAATCAATCAATGTGATCCACCGTATCACAAATTGAGGGACAAAAATCACATGATCATCTCAATAGAGGTAGAAAAAGCCTTTCACAAAGTACAACACCCATTTGTGAATAAAAACTTCAAAAAATGGGCATAGAAAGATCCTATCTCAACATATTGAGACCCATATATAAGAAGTCTACAGCAAACATTATCCTCAGTGGTGAAAAACTGAAAGCATTCACTCTAAGATCAGAAACAAGACAAGGGTATCCACTTTCATCACTATTATTCAACATAGTCCTGGAAGTTCTAGCAACAGCAATAAGAGAAGAGAAAGAAATAAAAGGGATCCATATTGGAAAAGAAGTAAAACTCTATTTGCAGAAGACATGATATTATACATAGAAAACCCCAAAGACACTATCACAAAGCTACTAGAACTTAAAGAATTCAGCAAAGTTGCAGGATACAAAATCAATATACAGAAATCACTGACATTCCTATATACAAACAATAAAAAATCAGAAAACGAAATCAAAGAGGCAATCCCCTTCACCACTGCAACCATGTGCATAAAATATCTAGGAATAAACCTACCCAAAGAAACAAAAGAACTCTACACTGAAAATTACAAGACACTCATGAGAGGCATTAAAGAAGACTTAAACAGATGGAGAGATATTCCATGTTCCTGGGTCAGAAGAATCAATATTGTGAAAATGACCATACTACCAAATGTCATCTATAGATTCAATGCGATCCCTATCAAACTTCCAATGACATTCTTCACAGAACTAGACCAAAGAATCACACAGTTCATATGGAAACACAAAAGACCCCAAGTAGACAAAGTCATCCTGAGAGAGAAGAATGGAGCTGGAGGGATCAAGCTCCCTAACTTCAGACTCTGCTACAAAGCAACAGTCATCAAGACATTATGGTACTGGCACAAAACCAGAAATATGGACCAATGGAACAAGATAGAGAACCCAGATATAAGCCCATGCATATATGGATACCTTATTTTTGACAATGGGGGTGAAACTATAAAATGGGACAAAGACAGCCTCTTCAACAAATGGTGTTGGGAAAATTGGACAGCTACATGCCAAATAGTGAAGTTGGAACTTTCCCTGACACCATACACAAAGATCAACTCAAAATGGATTAAAGACCTAAATGTAAGACCAGAAACCCTAAAACTCTTAGAGAAGAATGTAGGCGAAACACTCAAGGAAATAAATCAAAGTAAGATCTCCCATGACCCTCCTACTAGAATAGCAGAATGAAAAACAAAAATTAACATATCATACCTAATGAAACTTAAAAGCTTTTGCACAGCAAAATAAATTACACAAATGTGAACAGACAGGCCACAGAATGGGAGAAAATCATAGCAAACGAAACAACAGACAAAAATTAATGTCCAAAATCTACAAGTAATTCAGACAACTCAACAATGGAAAAATGAATAACTCAATCAAAAAATGGGAAAAGGACTTAGACAGACACCTCTCCAAAGAGGACATACAGATGGCCAAAATATACATGAAATGATGCTCAACCTCGCTTATTATTAGAGAAATGCAAATCAAATCTACAATGAGATATCACCTCACACCTGTCAGAATGGCCAGCATCCAAAAATCGACAGACAATAAATGCTGGAGAGGATGCGGAGAAAAGGAAACACTCTTGCATTGCTGGTGGGAATGTAAATCGATACAGCTGCTATGAAAGACAGTATAGAGATTTCTTTAAAAACTAACAATAGAAGCACCATATGACCTGGCACTCGCAAAAGCTCTGGTACATATATACAATTGAATACTACACAACTATAAAAAGAAATGCAGAAAAAGCAGTCCTAATGAGGTGGCTGGATCTGGAACCTATCATCAAAAGTGAAGTAAGTTAGGGTTTCCCTGGTACTCCAGTGGGTAAGGACACTGCCTTGCAGTGCAATGGGTGCCGGTCTGATCCCTGGCCTGGGAAGATCCCACGTGCTACGGAGCGGCTGGACCGATGTGTCCAATTACCGAACTGGAGATTTGGAGTGCATGCGCCCAGAGCCAGCACACTGGGACAACAGAGGCCACTGCGATGGGAGGCCCACACAGGCCAAAGAACAAAGACGGATGAAAAATAGATAAATGGAAAACCAACAGAAGTGGTCTGCCCACACCCCCTCTCTCCCCAACACACTCCCCCCCACACCAAAAAAGTGAAGTAAGTTAAAAAGAGGACAAGTACAATATGCTAACACATATATACGCAATCTAGTAGGATGTTAATGATAATATATGCAGTAAAGCGATGGAGAAACAGACATGGACAGTAGACATACGGACATTCTGGGGGATGAACAGTGGGTGGGAGGCGTAAAGGAAGTAGCATGAAAACCTATACTATCATATGTGAAAAAAAATAGCTATTGTCTTTGCACTGTGAGAAAAGGGGATCCTCTAGGGGTGCTGTGCAAATGCCTGGAGGGGTGGGATGGGGCAGGTATACATATGACTAATCTGAGATCATACATATCTGTAAGCAACAAAACTCTGTAAAAGTAAAAAATAAAATAAAAATTAAAAAAAAAAAAAGAAAACCTGTCTCAAACTGTAACTATTTCTATAAGGATCAAAAATTCAAATACTTAAAGATCAACAGCTGCATTAAAGCTCTCATTTTTCTTTGAAAAATTATCTCAAGATGCTAGGAGGTATGTCCAATGCTAAACGGACTTTTTTGTGATCTTCAAGTGAGATATTTCTCTGTAACTTGTGAAGATACAGCTGCTATGAAAGACAGTATAGAGATTTCTTTAAAAACTAACAATAGAAGCACCATATGACCTGGCACTCGCAAAAGCTCTGGTACATATATACAATTGAATACTACACAACTATAAAAAGAAATGCAGAAAAAGCAGTCCTAATGAGGTGGCTGGATCTGGAACCTATCATCAAAAGTGAAGTAAGTTAGGGTTTCCCTGGTACTCCAGTGGGTAAGGACACTGCCTTGCAGTGCAATGGGTGCCGGTCTGATCCCTGGCCTGGGAAGATCCCACGTGCTACGGAGCGGCTGGACCGATGTGTCCAATTACCGAACTGGAGATTTGGAGTGCATGCGCCCAGAGCCAGCACACTGGGACAACAGAGGCCACTGCGATGGGAGGCCCACACAGGCCAAAGAACAAAGACGGATGAAAAATAGATAAATGGAAAACCAACAGAAGTGGTCTGCCCACACCCCCTCTCTCCCCAACACACTCCCCCCCACACCAAAAAAGTGAAGTAAGTTAAAAAGAGGACAAGTACAATATGCTAACACATATATACGCAATCTAGTAGGATGTTAATGATAATATATGCAGTAAAGCGATGGAGAAACAGACATGGACAGTAGACATACGGACATTCTGGGGGATGAACAGTGGGTGGGAGGCGTAAAGGAAGTAGCATGAAAACCTATACTATCATATGTGAAAAAAAATAGCTATTGTCTTTGCACTGTGAGAAAAGGGGATCCTCTAGGGGTGCTGTGCAAATGCCTGGAGGGGTGGGATGGGGCAGGTATACATATGACTAATCTGAGATCATACATATCTGTAAGCAACAAAACTCTGTAAAAGTAAAAAATAAAATAAAAATTAAAAAAAAAAAAAGAAAACCTGTCTCAAACTGTAACTATTTCTATAAGGATCAAAAATTCAAATACTTAAAGATCAACAGCTGCATTAAAGCTCTCATTTTTCTTTGAAAAATTATCTCAAGATGCTAGGAGGTATGTCCAATGCTAAACGGACTTTTTTGTGATCTTCAAGTGAGATATTTCTCTGTAACTTGTGAAGATACAGACTGTCTATACTTGAAAGGGATACTTAATAGACTGACATGTATATAGTTGAGAACATATAAAATTATTGACATATTTTCATGTTGAGGTATATTAGAAGTTCTATTTCTCCTTGAATATAGCAAAGAATGCTGGGACTAGTGTTGTGCTATCCTATCAAGAAAACCTATGTAAACAGTCACAGCTTAGCTGAAAACATTAAAGAGCCAAAGTCACTAGTCAACCACGTGGCATCAAATCCACTCATTCTCAGGCCCTGTCAAGGAAAGATGAGACATGAGCACCTGCTTATTAGTGAGTTAGAAGAGATGCTGGATGCCATATAACTAAGTTAGATGCATTTGGCTACAACTGTGTGGAGTGGAATATAGCATCCAAGAGCTGTAGATATCGGAGTTTGTACCCACTTTCATGATCTTCCCCATGGACATTAATCTCATGAAAAAGACATGGGAAGATCAGGAGACAGTCAAGTGTCTTCCTTGATGTGGTAGGCTTGGAGGGAGAAGTGGTCACTGCTTGGAGAAAAGCATGAAGTCTTGCAGCAACCCTTCTCTGAAAAGCGAAATAAGCCTCTATAGGAGGAGAAGAAAACCTGTCACCACCAGGGAAACATGTAGACTCACTGTAGCCAGGTGAAAACTTTCTGCAGGTGGCACACGCTCCGCTCAGTCATGATGCTGATCCACTTGGGAACGTCAGTTCCTTTCCTCTTCATGCCAGCATCATAGAGATCCCTGGCATCCTGGTCAATCAGTTCATAATCAATGACAGAGCCATCCTCTGCTCTTTGACCCTTCACCAGGGCGACCATCAGCTTGCGGAAGTCACCAGATGTGTCAGAGACAATGTCCTTCTCCAGATGGGTCTTGTACATTTCCTTGTAGACTCTGTTGACTTCCTGCAGCTCCTGGTTAGTCTTCGAGCAGATGATCTCAATGAGCGAGTCCTCATCAGTCCCCAGCCCCTTCATGGACGCTTTCAGCTCGGAAGCATCATACTGAGCAGGTGTTTTCAAAAGGCCCAAAATCACTGACTCCAGGTGGCCGGAGAAGGCTGACTTCAGTGATGATGCAAGTTCCTTCTTGGTCCTTCTCTGGTAGGTGAAGGCGATATCCTGTCTCTGTTCATTGCTGTGGTTGGTCAGAATGTTGACAATGGTGACCTCATCCACACCTTTGATCTTGATTGCTGTTTCAATGTTCAGAGCATCCTTCTCAGCATCAAAGTTGGTATATGCTTTGACTGACCCATATGCACTTGGAGGTGTGAAGTGATCAGCCTCCAAGCTGAGCTTGCACAGAATTTCATGAATGGTAGACATTTTGAAAGAAGGTGGGCCGCCTGGAGTGAGAGGCAAGTGTCTCCAGGAGCAGAACAGAGCCGGCTGGCCTGGGTGGGGCTTTTATAGCCGCCACATCCTCATGGTGCACCAACTCCAGTATTCTTGCCTGAGAAATCCCATGGACAGAGGAGCCTGATGGGTTACCTATAGCTCATGGGGCTGCATAGAGTTGGGTAAGACTGAGTGACTGAGAACACATATTTAATATGCATATGGTAAAATAAAATTGCCATTTTATTTTATTTATTTATTTTTTTAAAGATTTGTTTATTTATTTTGGGCGGGGGTCGGGTTGGGAAGAGTGGGGAGCGGGCGGGCCACTTCTATTGGTCTTCCATTTCTCTATTTTTCATCCATCTTTGTTCTTTGGCTCCTGTGGGCCTCCCATCGTGGTGGCGTCTGTAGTTGTAGAGCGCCCGTTTGGGCGCGTGCACTCCAGAGCTCCAGCTCGGTAATTGGACACATCAGTCCAGACACTCCGCAGCACGTGGGACCTTCCCAGGCCAGGGATCGAACCGGTGCCCCATGCACTGCAAGGTGGTGTCCTTACCCACTGGACCACCAGTGGAAGCCCAAATTGCCATTTTATAAATGCATACCCAAAGAAAATATCTTCAAAAATGAAAATTCATAGAACATACTCATATATGAAACATAAAAGGAAATTCTTCAGGAGAAAGAATATGATACCAGACAAAAATTGGATCTACATACATACAGAAAACATTTTCAAGGAAACAATTATACCCAAAATGAGCATCATACTGCCCCAGCCTTCATGGACGCTTTCAGCTCGGAAGCATCATACTGAGCAGGTGTTTTCAAAAGGCCCAAAATCACTGACTCCAGGTGGCCGGAGAAGGCTGACTTCAGTGATGATGCAAGTTCCTTCTTGGTCCTTCTCTGGTAGGTGAAGGCGATATCCTGTCTCTGTTCATTGCTGTGGTTGGTCAGAATGTTGACAATGGTGACCTCATCCACACCTTTGATCTTGATTGCTGTTTCAATGTTCAGAGCATCCTTCTCAGCATCAAAGTTGGTATATGCTTTGACTGACCCATATGCACTTGGAGGTGTGAAGTGATCAGCCTCCAAGCTGAGCTTGCACAGAATTTCATGAATGGTAGACATTTTGAAAGAAGGTGGGCCGCCTGGAGTGAGAGGCAAGTGTCTCCAGGAGCAGAACAGAGCCGGCTGGCCTGGGTGGGGCTTTTATAGCCGCCACATCCTCATGGTGCACCAACTCCAGTATTCTTGCCTGAGAAATCCCATGGACAGAGGAGCCTGATGGGTTACCTATAGCTCATGGGGCTGCATAGAGTTGGGTAAGACTGAGTGACTGAGAACACATATTTAATATGCATATGGTAAAATAAAATTGCCATTTTATTTTATTTATTTATTTTTTTAAAGATTTGTTTATTTATTTTGGGGGGGGTCTGGTTGGGGAGGGAGGGGAGCGGGCGGGCCATTTCTATTGGCCTTTCATTTCTCTATTTTCATCTGTGTTTGTTCTTTGGCTCCTGTGGGCCTCCCATCGTGGTGGCGTCTGTAGTTGCAGAGCGCCAGCTCTGGGCACATGCACTCCAGAGCTCCAGCTCGGTAATTGGACACATCAGTCCAGCCGCTCCATGGCACGCGGGATCTTCCCAGGCCAGGGATCGAACCGGTGCCCCTTGCACTGCAAGGTG
Organism: Tragulus kanchil; assembly: GCA_022376925.1. Lineage (NCBI taxonomy): Eukaryota > Metazoa > Chordata > Mammalia > Artiodactyla > Tragulidae > Tragulus > Tragulus kanchil. The sequence continues at coordinate 49,109,429 of JAIOJX010000025.1, forward strand.
GTGTCCTTACCCACTGGACCACCAGGGGAAGCCCAAATTGCCATTTTATAAATGCATACCCAAAGAAAATATCTTCAAAAAATGAAAATTCATAGACATACTCTATATGAAACATAAAAGGAAATTCTTCAGGGAGAAAGAATATGATACCAGACAAAAATTGGATCTACATACATACAGAAAACTTTTTCAAGGAAATCCATTTTCTCAATTCCCTTAGCTATTGCACTGATGAATGCAGCTTCTGTATCTCAGTTCATGAGCGTCAAAGAGTAGAGAGAGCTCCTAAGCATCAGAGAGTTCTCCTCTCAACCAGGACCTTGAAAAAGACTGGAAAACAATCAAGTTCCTACAATGCTGCTATCTTAGCACCTAACATCCTTCTAACAAGTAGCTGAAATTAATTGACATCTCTGTTCATGAAGTCATTTATTCATGTTTTATTAAGTATGGTTATTGGAAAGAACTCTATAATAGGAATATTAATATCTGGATGACAGGCTCTTGTATTATTGTTACCTTGCATGAATAAGATTCCTTTACTGGCTAAAATAAAACACCTCACTGAAGGAAAGGAACTTTATGACTGGACTGATCCAATAAGTGACCATGAAGTAGTAGCCTCATTTCCAAGACAATTTCTTGCTCTTTATTATGATTCTTGTTAGATTGTCCTGAGCCTTGCTAGTTATCATTACTTTCTGCTTTTGACAATAGCATATTGCAGAAAACTGTCAAAATTTCTATATTCTATGATTATATGTCTTTAAATTATACTCTTCAAGTATTCTGTAGCCCATTATGAAATTTAAGATGTACTCTCAGATGACCACGACAGAATGCAAAGCTCAAAGAATACAAGAGAGAGGACAACCCATTACATTCATTTTGGAGTTTGGAGGAAGTCTAAGTCAGTACTCATGTAAACATTACGACTACATTATGCCCAAAAAATTTTTTAAGAGACGTGGTGGCGTCTGTAGTTGCAGAGCGCCAGCTCTGGGCACATGCACTCCAGAGCTCCAGCTCGGTAATTGGACACATCAGTCCAGCCGCTCCATGGCACGCGGGATCTTCCCAGGCCAGGGATCGAACCGGTGCCCCTTGCACTGCAAGGTGGTGTCCTTACCCACTGGACCACCAGGGGAAGCCCAAATTGCCATTTTATAAATGCATACCCAAAGAAAATATCTTCAAAAAATGAAAATTCATAGACATACTCTATATGAAACATAAAAGGAAATTCTTCAGGGAGAAAGAATATGATACCAGACAAAAATTGGATCTACATACATACAGAAAACTTTTTCAAGGAAATCCATTTTCTCAATTCCCTTAGCTATTGCACTGATGAATGCAGCTTCTGTATCTCAGTTCATGAGCGTCAAAGAGTAGAGAGAGCTCCTAAGCATCAGAGAGTTCTCCTCTCAACCAGGACCTTGAAAAAGACTGGAAAACAATCAAGTTCCTACAATGCTGCTATCTTAGCACCTAACATCCTTCTAACAAGTAGCTGAAATTAATTGACATCTCTGTTCATGAAGTCATTTATTCATGTTTTATTAAGTATGGTTATTGGAAAGAACTCTATAATAGGAATATTAATATCTGGATGACAGGCTCTTGTATTATTGTTACCTTGCATGAATAAGATTCCTTTACTGGCTAAAATAAAACACCTCACTGAAGGAAAGGAACTTTATGACTGGACTGATCCAATAAGTGACCATGAAGTAGTAGCCTCATTTCCAAGACAATTTCTTGCTCTTTATTATGATTCTTGTTAGATTGTCCTGAGCCTTGCTAGTTATCATTACTTTCTGCTTTTGACAATAGCATATTGCAGAAAACTGTCAAAATTTCTATATTCTATGATTATATGTCTTTAAATTATACTCTTCAAGTATTCTGTAGCCCATTATGAAATTTAAGATGTACTCTCAGATGACCACGACAGAATGCAAAGCTCAAAGAATACAAGAGAGAGGACAACCCATTACATTCATTTTGGAGTTTGGAGGAAGTCTAAGTCAGTACTCATGTAAACATTACGACTACATTATGCAAAAATAATACTCCACAAATCACAAGAAAAAAATTAGTTTTACTATAAGAATATATATGCTTTGTACATGGGACACATAGAATTGACACAATAGAATTTACTTTACTACACTGAAATGAATACTTACTGCTTTCTTTCTGAATTTCTGACTTTTTCATTTGTTTATATCTCCATTTGGAAACATTATTTTCAATAACATATTAGAATGTAAACTTACTGTTTTGCAGTAACTTTGGCAATGTCTTTTAAAATATCCCATTCGGGACAGGAAGACTATTATGAGAACTACGTGGTTACTATTGCTGTCACTTTGATCCAGGAAATCAGGAATTTATTTAGTATTAGTAGGAAAACATAAGAAAGTTTTTTCCATCTCCCTACTGATTTGATTAAATAAACATTCACTTTATTTATTTTGCCTCCATGTGCTAACTGTGCATGTGCCAGATATGAGCAAGCAGTTAAACAGGAAAAGGAATGATGTGCTCACTTACTAATTTGATTCGATGACCAGGAGTGGCACTGATTTCCCATGTGCATTCTTTCCTGCTTGGGTACTTGTCTGGCCAGTTGGGACTAGTGATGAAGCCACTCAGACTGTGAATCTTCTGTTCACACTCAGCTGTGCCAGTAATAATAATATCAGTTAGTGTGTAAACCTAGCCCAGGATTGGGTCAGCAAGGAAGCAGCTTACTTGCCCACTACTTTGTTGAAAATTTTTCCCAAATAAACTAATTACCACTCTACCACTTACCATATTTACCTGCTTTGGCAAATGTGTTAGTGACCATAATCAGACAATGGTTGTTTTTTTGTTTTTTTTTGTTTTTTTAAAAGATTTATTTATTTATTTATTTTGCTGGGGGTGGGGGTGGGGAGGGAGGGGAGCAGGCGGGTCACTTCTATTGGTCTTTCATTTGTCCATTTTCATCCATCTTCGTTCTTTGGCCCGTGTGGGCCTCCCATCGCTGTGGCCTCTGTTGTCGCAGAACACCAGCTCTGGGCGCATGTGCTCCAGAGCTCTGGCTTGGTAATTGGACACATCGGTCCAGCCGCTCTGCGGCACGTGGGATCTTCCCAGGCCAGGGATTGAACCAGTGCCCCTTGCACTGCAAGGCGGTGGTGCTTACCCACTGGACCACCAAGGAAGCCCCAATGGTTGTTTTTCAGTTCACATGAAATCAAGTATTTACAATGAATTAGATAAATGCCTACAAGAAAATGAACTACTTTTAACTGCTGAATTTATAAGCTCAAACTTTTAAAAAGTAACATTATTTATAATCAAAGACATCAGTTCTCAGTATGTGCAAAACAGTTAATGCAATGTCAGAAAAAATGGAATGTCATTTTTAATTATTTTTCCTTTTAATATAAACATCACACACAACTAATTAGTATCACTAAGTCACTTTATGAAACATGTCTTTACATTTTTTTCTCTCCCTTTGCTAATGTACATACTTAAATATTTAAACTGCTGTTGCTTCAGTCAAATTTGACTCTTTGACACCCTGTGGACATAACCTGCCAAGGTTCGTCTGTCCTTCGGATTCTTCTGGCAAGAATGCTGGAGTATTCCATTTCCTTCTCCAGGTCATCTTCCTGACTCAAAGACTGAACCCCCATCTCCTGCAGCTTCGGCATTGGCAGGCAGATTGTTTACCACTAAGCCACTGGGGAAGTCTTTCAAAAACATGTAATACTGTGTCCTCAAACTGTGTTATACCTACATGATTTATGAAGATCAACCTGTGTATACAGTGTGTATTGGAAATTATTTGTTATACATTATGTCACTCATTCTAAAATATAATTGATCCTCTGAAAATTTCTAAGAAATCTCTGGGAAAATATCTCGCAACATGAACAAAATGCATGTTAAGTGACAGTGCTGCACAATAAACATAAAATGACTATGCTGTTGGTGCCTGACTTCCTACTATACCTTTACTTTAACTGTGCCAGGTTTGGAAAGGGAGATTGAATTTGTAACCAAGAAATATCAAAAAGAAAAAAAAATGAAGTTTAGCTTCTTTTGAACAACATGGCATCGTGCAACAAAACAGTAGCCTTAAAGTTTGGATGCTATCTTGACAAGGGTTTTTAAAATTTCATTATCCTTGTCCTTTCCTTGCACACATGAAATGTGGAATCTCCCAGATCTAGTAGTCTATGAGAAAAAGCCAAGAGGCTCACTGCTGAACTATATAAGAGGCAGTGTATCACAGCAGTAGTGAAAGAAAATCCAGCCCCTTTATTGATAGAAAAGAGGAACTAGGGGTGCCTGGATATAGTTCTACTTAAAAGAAGTTTCCTAGAAAATCCTTTCCTGAAAATATTTACTATAATGTAATAGAAACTTTGAATATTAAATTTATTTGCTATCTCTGAGTCACTGCATACATACTCTGCAAGAACTTTTTTTCTACTAAATTATCTTCCATATTCCCCCAAAACCGAGTCTATTCTGCAGACTATTGATTTAATAGAATTCTTTACCAAGTTTCACATATTAGAATCTTATTGGCTTGTGCTAAAACATGAAAGTAAAAAAGAGAAAAAATATCTTGCTTGCATATAATTCTGGGCAATATCATTAATTTGTTAAATAAAGAGAAAAAAATGTGACATGTGACCATATTTGAATGGAACTAAATGGAACAAGGGTCAATTCAGGGTGTTCTGCACAATTCAAATGTGTATACTAAGAGTTGCTATGTAGGGCTTCCCTGACAGTCCAGTGGAAAAGGACACCGCCTTGCAGTGCAAGGGGTGCGGGCTTGATCCCTGGCCTGGGAAGATCTCACGTGTTGCGGAGCAGCAGGACCAAGTGTCCAACTACCGAGCTGGAGCTCTGGAGCACATGTGCCCAGAGCCGGTGCTCTGCAGTGAGACAGGCCACTGCAATGGGAGACCCACACAGGCCAAAGAACAAAGATGGATGAAAATGGATAAATGAAAGACTAATAGAAGTGACCAAAAAAAAAAAAAAAGGAGTTGCTATGTAACTCTGTTTCTAGTTAGGTATCTATCACTCTAGTTGTCCTAGTAATAAATTCAAGTTATATAGAAAATTTTGTTTTCAATTTAAACAAAATGCAAAGAAGGAAGAAATAAAGGAAAGAAGAAATAAGACCTGAATCACTATTTCTTTTTTCCATATAAGACAGTTATCTTTATAAAACCTTGGAATATACTAAGATCTGGGGAACAAAACAGGCTGATATTGTGCTACTAATATGCTTTTATGAGTGTGTGTGGTGCTGGGAAAGGGAAAAAACATGACTTAAAACTCTAAATGGCACACTGTTTTCAAATGTCTTTCTTATGGTAGGCATTTGAGTTTGAGAAGCCTGGTATTTAAAATGACAGCACTCATGTGGCACTTATATATGACATTTTGGGGAGGAAAATTAAGCCAAATGCAAAACATTTAGCAGAAGTTTAAATGTGGAGATGGTTATAACGCCTATTTCATAAAGACTGAGGGATAATGTAGTGCTTTTCTGGCTGCCAGCTCCTATGCCTGTTATACGGTTATGCTAAAGCTGCACATGTATGAAGTGCAGAACCTTGAGGTAGTACAGAGTACTAACTTGGATCTTTGAACAGTGCACGTATTTTTATTTTTGACATTTGAACAATTAACAATTACTACTCACTGATATGATTAATTCCACCTGGAAGTAGTACCCAAATTCCATGAAATTCTAGATGTTGTGAAAAACAAAAATTCTTTCATACCTTCCTTGCAATCATGCTTATTTTCATGCAGCACAAATCCATTTCGGCACTGACACACGTAGCTTCCCATTGTATTGACCCCCCACTCATCTTTTTGGTACACCTTTCTTTAAAATCGTTGGGGGATCTCAGGTTGAGCCCTGTCCAACTACCGAGCTGGAGCTCTGGAGCACATGTGCCCAGAGCCGGTGCTCTGCAGTGAGACAGGCCACTGCAATGAGAGACCCACACAGGCAGCCGAGAACAGTCAGAGGGTGAATGCATGAGACAGCCATGAAGGGAACCCAAAAAAAGATGGATGAAAATGGATAAATGAAAGACTAATAGAAGTGACCAAAAAAAAAAAAAAAGGAGTTGCTATGTAACTCTGTTTCTAGTTAGGTATCTATCACTCTAGTTGTCCTAGTAATAAATTCAAGTTATATAGAAAATTTTGTTTTCAATTTAAACAAAATGCAAAGAAGGAAGAAATAAAGGAAAGAAGAAATAAGACCTGAATCACTATTTCTTTTTTCCATATAAGACAGTTATCTTTATAAAACCTTGGAATATACTAAGATCTGGGGAACAAAACAGGCTGATATTGTGCTACTAATATGCTTTTATGAGTGTGTGTGGTGCTGGGAAAGGGAAAAAACATGACTTAAAACTCTAAATGGCACACTGTTTTCAAATGTCTTTCTTATGGTAGGCATTTGAGTTTGAGAAGCCTGGTATTTAAAATGACAGCACTCATGTGGCACTTATATATGACATTTTGGGGAGGAAAATTAAGCCAAATGCAAAACATTTAGCAGAAGTTTAAATGTGGAGATGGTTATAACGCCTATTTCATAAAGACTGAGGGATAATGTAGTGCTTTTCTGGCTGCCAGCTCCTATGCCTGTTATACGGTTATGCTAAAGCTGCACATGTATGAAGTGCAGAACCTTGAGGTAGTACAGAGTACTAACTTGGATCTTTGAACAGTGCACGTATTTTTATTTTTGACATTTGAACAATTAACAATTACTACTCACTGATATGATTAATTCCACCTGGAAGTAGTACCCAAATTCCATGAAATTCTAGATGTTGTGAAAAACAAAAATTCTTTCATACCTTCCTTGCAATCATGCTTATTTTCATGCAGCACAAATCCATTTCGGCACTGACACACGTAGCTTCCCATTGTATTGACACACTCATGTTGACACCCGCCCTTATCCTTAGAGCATTCATCTTTGTCTAGCAAAGAGATAACACCATGGATTAGTAAGTAGCTTTAAAAATGAAGGATATCAAAGGAGAGCCATTTAGTTGCAGTTAATACTGGCAAAGGATATTCTAAGTCACGGTTTTCCCTGTTCCCCAAATAAAACAAAACAAAAAAATTATAGTGTCTTAGTTCTACCCATTCCTTGCTTAGCTTGGAGCCTTGTGCCGTGAATTGCATTTTCAATATCATTTACACGAGGAAGACAATATGTAGTCCTTTTTCATTTCTATACTGGAGAAGTTTTGGGTAGGTCAGAGGAAATAAAAGAATCTTTTTTCAAATAATCTTACATTTTTTTTCAATTTTTAAAATAAACTAAAAATTTTAAATAGTTTGAATAAATGCAAATAATAGCATATAAGTGGAGGGAAATCCTTCACTATGGCATATAGACAGAAGCTAAACAAGGTTTCAAGACTTGTGTGCAATCATTTTTAAAAAATCACTCAATATAGCTACTGTAGCTGATTTTTTTCATTCACTTTGCAGTTATGCTTAGGCATTAATACATCTAGACATTTTATAATATTTCGAGACAGAAAAGGGCATAAGTAGGCTATCCTATAGAAAAAAACTATATTTTAAACTAATGTACTCAGCACACCGTTTCATTAATAAGTCATTCCATTATAAAAAAAGGGGGGGGGATTGCTTTTAGTGTGCTAGAAGTAAAGGTTAGGATAGGAAATATGAGCTTCAAAAAATAGCCAACAAATTCACTACAGGGAAAAAAAAATCCCAACTATATTAGTAGGCTGTCAATTCGGTGAGAAGCATCAGCCACACATTATGTAGCTTAGCTGTCATTCCATGAATGGCTTGTCCATTAAGGTCAAAACTGGCCTCTTCTCTTGACACATACATATGATGACACTTCAGTCAGACCTTCCCCATACCCATAAGCACAGAGAACAGAAGGGACACATGACAGTTACATCCATTCAGGCTGAATTCTAAACTTACTCTGTCAACTGACTTTTCTAGTGAGAATTTGTGAGTCACGGTGACACACAAAAAATAAATGCTATTTTTGCTTGCTTTAGTCAAATCAATATTTCCCCTATGGAGGTGGGTGTAGGAAAGACATTTTTGTCTAAGAATCTGATACTAGTTTTTATGAATACATCTATTTTTTTCCCATTTTGGAGACTGATAACATGACATATCATATACATGCTCCTGGAATATATTCATACATTGGAAATATCAGAATATACATACAGGCAGTCCCAAAGTTTTAAGGAACATATCAGGATCAATATATCTGCAATTTATGTGTTCTCTACTTGTCCTTAAGACTTCCCTTACACTTTTAATACTTACTATTGAAGCTAAGCAAATAAGAAAAAAAACATAGAATAAGGAAGATTTATATCTAAAAGATCATCAAATATTACAATGTATAAGAAATCAGAAATAAATAGAAACTAGCCTTGAAAAACTGGTTTTCAAGAAATTCATAATTTGGAAGTACTATTTACCTTAACCGTGAAAACTACAGGCGACAACTTCTGAATGACCCATGGCAAACATAATATGCTACTGTAGCTGATTTTTTCATTAACTTTGCAGTTATGCTTAGGCATTAATACATCTAGACATTTTATAATATTTCGAGACAGAAAAGGGCATAAGTAGGCTATCCTATAGAAAAAAACTATATTTTAAACTAATGTACTCAGCACACCGTTTCATTAATAAGTCATTCCATTATAAAAAAAGGGGGGGGGATTGCTTTTAGTGTGCTAGAAGTAAAGGTTAGGATAGGAAATATGAGCTTCAAAAAATAGCCAACAAATTCACTACAGGGAAAAAAAAATCCCAACTATATTAGTAGGCTGTCAATTCGGTGAGAAGCATCAGCCACACATTATGTAGCTTAGCTGTCATTCCATGAATGGCTTGTCCATTAAGGTCAAAACTGGCCTCTTCTCTTGACACATACATATGATGACACTTCAGTCAGACCTTCCCCATACCCATAAGCACAGAGAACAGAAGGGACACATGACAGTTACATCCATTCAGGCTGAATTCTAAACTTACTCTGTCAACTGACTTTTCTAGTGAGAATTTGTGAGTCACGGTGACACACAAAAAATAAATGCTATTTTTGCTTGCTTTAGTCAAATCAATATTTCCCCTATGGAGGTGGGTGTAGGAAAGACATTTTTGTCTAAGAATCTGATACTAGTTTTTATGAATACATCTATTTTTTTCCCATTTTGGAGACTGATAACATGACATATCATATACATGCTCCTGGAATATATTCATACATTGGAAATATCAGAATATACATACAGGCAGTCCCAAAGTTTTAAGGAACATATCAGGATCAATATATCTGCAATTTATGTGTTCTCTACTTGTCCTTAAGACTTCCCTTACACTTTTAATACTTACTATTGAAGCTAAGCAAATAAGAAAAAAAACATAGAATAAGGAAGATTTATATCTAAAAGATCATCAAATATTACAATGTATAAGAAATCAGAAATAAATAGAAACTAGCCTTGAAAAACTGGTTTTCAAGAAATTCATAATTTGGAAGTACTATTTACCTTAACCGTGAAAACTACAGGCGACAACTTCTGAATGACCCATGCAGAACGGATAAATGGTGAACAGGCATCCTACTACCATGCTGTATTTCCTACCTGTACTTCCTAATTCAGAAAATGAAGCAGTAGATGATTTATATTTATTATTTTAATATGTCTTTCCAGGAGCTCCTACCTTAAGATGTTTTGGAAAAATACTTGTCTATGAGTTGGTGCAAAAATATACTGCCTCACTCTTAATAGGAAAGAACCAACTAAAATTTTTCTGGTGCTAGAATTACTCAGAAATTGACATTATTTCTTATAAAATAGTTATCCAGTGATTGTTTGGTAATATCTGATTTCCTTTCCTATGTGCAGCTCTCACGGCCTGAAGTTATTTATAAACATTACTCATTACTCCCAAATAATGTATACTGCAATCAAATTAATGCTCGAGTTTCCTAAACGCTCTTGTTTTCACATACATAAAGTTCTACTAATATTTCCTTTATGCTTAACCTATTTAAAGAAAAATAATTTTGGTCTGAGTAGAATACAGTTAATTTTATTTAATCATTTAAAGTAAATAAACTGTATCAGGTATACCTATGTGGATTTGTACACTTGCGTTCAAATATAACATCATATAAAATTGTTAGGCTTTGCTATCATGCAAAATAACTATTGTTAATCTAAAAATAAACCTCATTCCAATAAAATAACAGTAATATATTTTTCAACCAGCTATCTTCTATAAAATGTCTATGTCACTAGGTCCTGAATTACATACAAATTTAATAGACATGTAATTCTATGTCATTTATAGTCATGATTTCCTTATTTACTTTGATATTATTCCATTATTTTGGTTTATAGCATACCCTGAATATCAGAAGTATATGACACTAATTTTTGTAGAGTACCTTGTGGGTATTCAGCTGTATAAAACAATAGCTTCCAGATTTTCAAACCATAACATGACTATTTTAAGATATTAAGAATTTATGTGATGATTTCTTACTGTGAGGAACATGGAAGTGACAAAATCTGTATTAATTATTTTGCTAGTACTATTTTAACCGTGAAAACTACAGGCGATTACTTCTGATTGACCCATGCAGAACGGATAAATGGTGAACAGGCATCCTACTACCATGCTGTATTTCCTACCTGTACTTCCTAATTCAGAAAATGAAGCAGTAGATGATTTATATTTATTATTTTAATATGTCTTTCCAGGAGCTCCTACCTTAAGATGTTTTGGAAAAATACTTGTCTATGAGTTGGTGCAAAAATATACTGCCTCACTCTTAATAGGAAAGAACCAACTAAAATTTTTCTGGTGCTAGAATTACTCAGAAATTGACATTATTTCTTATAAAATAGTTATCCAGTGATTGTTTGGTAATATCTGATTTCCTTTCCTATGTGCAGCTCTCACGGCCTGAAGTTATTTATAAACATTACTCATTACTCCCAAATAATGTATACTGCAATCAAATTAATGCTCGAGTTTCCTAAACGCTCTTGTTTTCACATACATAAAGTTCTACTAATATTTCCTTTATGCTTAACCTATTTAAAGAAAAATAATTTTGGTCTGAGTAGAATACAGTTAATTTTATTTAATCATTTAAAGTAAATAAACTGTATCAGGTATACCTATGTGGATTTGTACACTTGCGTTCAAATATAACATCATATAAAATTGTTAGGCTTTGCTATCATGCAAAATAACTATTGTTAATCTAAAAATAAACCTCATTCCAATAAAATAACAGTAATATATTTTTCAACCAGCTATCTTCTATAAAATGTCTATGTCACTAGGTCCTGAATTACATACAAATTTAATAGACATGTAATTCTATGTCATTTATAGTCATGATTTCCTTATTTACTTTGATATTATTCCATTATTTTGGTTTATAGCATACCCTGAATATCAGAAGTATATGACACTAATTTTTGTAGAGTACCTTGTGGGTATTCAGCTGTATAAAACAATAGCTTCCAGATTTTCAAACCATAACATGACTATTTTAAGATATTAAGAATTTATGTGATGATTTCTTACTGTGAGGAACATGGAAGTGACAAAAATCTGTATTAATTATTTTGCTAGTCTTATTTAAAATCAAAGCTATGTGCAAAAATTAGTAAAATCTCAATATAACTGGGCTTCCCATGTGGTAAGGAACCCATTTGACAATGCAGAAGATATAAGAGATGAGGGTTCAATCCTTGGTGGGGAAGATCCCTGGAGGAGTGCATGGCAACTCACTCCAGTATACTTGCTTGAAGACTTCCCATGGAGAAAGAAGTCTGGAAGGCTACAGTCCATGGAGTCGCAAAGAGTCAGACATGACTGAAGCGACTTAGCATGCACACGCAATATGATTACTTCATTAAATATTAATGATTATCTTTAAAATAATGCTATAATTTATTTCATTGTATTCATTAAAAATCTTCTTATATATTTCCTTGTGCGTTTTCTTTCTTGACACATCACTTAGTTGCAAGACAGCTAGAACTGATTTTAAATAGCTTTCTTTTTTATATAATATGAAATCACTTATAATAATATTGTTTCTTTTTAAATTGAATTTCCTGTTAAAATTTCTAGGAAAAGGTATATGAAAGAATAGCTAAACATTACATGTTACTCATTAATTTGCATAAATTCAAAACCACTTCTGCATTTCTTAGAGAACTGGTTATAAACAGAACCACAGATTGTCTCCATAGAATATTTCTGAACTAACATACAGAATACAGCAAATATTTGTTCAATTGTCTACAGGACATTATAAATTAACTATACAAATTAGGAAATTTAACTCAAATTTTAAAATATATTAATACTTTTTTATTTTTTACAGTATTAATTTTCAAACCAGCTATCTTCTATAAAATGTCTATGTCACTAGGTCCTGAATTACATACAAATTTAATAGACATGTAATTCTATGTCATTTATAGTCATGATTTCCTTATTTACTTTGATATTATTCCATTATTTTGGTTTATAGCATACCCTGAATATCAGAAGTATATGACACTAATTTTTGTAGAGTACCTTGTGGGTATTCAGCTGTATAAAACAATAGCTTCCAGATTTTCAAACCATAACATGACTATTTTAAGATATTAAGAATTTATGTGATGATTTCTTACTGTGAGGAACATGGAAGTGACAAAAATCTGTATTAATTATTTTGCTAGTCTTATTTAAAATCAAAGCTATGTGCAAAAATTAGTAAAATCTCAATATAACTGGGCTTCCCATGTGGTAAGGAACCCATTTGACAATGCAGAAGATATAAGAGATGAGGGTTCAATCCTTGGTGGGGAAGATCCCTGGAGGAGTGCATGGCAACTCACTCCAGTATACTTGCTTGAAGACTTCCCATGGAGAAAGAAGTCTGGAAGGCTACAGTCCATGGAGTCGCAAAGAGTCAGACATGACTGAAGCGACTTAGCATGCACACGCAATATGATTACTTCATTAAATATTAATGATTATCTTTAAAATAATGCTATAATTTATTTCATTGTATTCATTAAAAATCTTCTTATATATTTCCTTGTGCGTTTTCTTTCTTGACACATCACTTAGTTGCAAGACAGCTAGAACTGATTTTAAATAGCTTTCTTTTTTATATAATATGAAATCACTTATAATAATATTGTTTCTTTTTAAATTGAATTTCCTGTTAAAATTTCTAGGAAAAGGTATATGAAAGAATAGCTAAACATTACATGTTACTCATTAATTTGCATAAATTCAAAACCACTTCTGCATTTCTTAGAGAACTGGTTATAAACAGAACCACAGATTGTCTCCATAGAATATTTCTGAACTAACATACAGAATACAGCAAATATTTGTTCAATTGTCTACAGGACATTATAAATTAACTATACAAATTAGGAAATTTAACTCAAATTTTAAAATATATTAATACTGTATATTCGTATTAATATTTTATTGACTAATAAATAGATGGATTTAAGATTTTCACTCTTATAGGGCAAAGTCTTTTAGGTAATGTTTCAAAATCTAGAAAATTTGGGGGTATTATATGTTTTCCTTTAAGTTATTTTTATATTTAAACAATATGAAGAGAAAAAATGGCAGAGAACTACACTGTCATACCTTTTTTCACTATAGTACAAGCATTATCACTATTTTTCCATAGCAACTTTCAGATCTGCTCCCTCCCACATGCTTAGCTGCATGTACAGTGAATAGATAGCTTTATTTCTAGATTTTTACTATTCTTAAATCATCTTTATAGTGTGGAAGAGTCCACATAGTGCATTTGAAAGTCACTTAACTTCTGTTTCTATCATATCGAAAATCTTTCTTCCAGATTTTGAAATATTTCTTTATTAAAAAATCCCAAGAATGGAATTTCTGAGGCAAATAGAAACTAACTAACTCTTGATTCCTTTGCTAAATTTATTTCTAAAGAACTTATCACAATTAACAAAGAAATATGTTTCATAAAATCCCAAAAGTGAATTTTAACATAAAAAATCAAATTTGTTCATGAAATAACATACCCATGATTTACGTGACTACTTTCTAATAAATATGGTGAGTTATTTGACTTTTTTTTTAAAGATTTATTTATTTATTTTGGGGGGGGTGGGGTGGGGAGGGAGGGGAGCAGGCGGGCCACTTCTATTGGTCTTTCATTTGTCCATTTTCATCCATTGTTGTTCTTTGGCCCATGTGGGCCTCCCATCGCGGTGGCCTCTGTTGTCGTAGAGCAACGGCTCTGGGCGCATTCGCTCCAGAGCTCTGGTTGGGTAACTGGACACATCAGTCCAGCCACTCCGCGGCACATGGGATCTTCCCAGGCCAGGGAAGAACCAGCGCCCCTTACACTGCAAGGTGGTGTCCTTACCCACTGGACCACCAGGGAAGCCCAGTTATTTGACTTTAACACATAATTATATATTACGTTTAAAGCATTACTAGAACTATGAAATAATATTTCTGAACTAACATACAGAATACAGCAAATATTTGTTCAATTGTCTACAGGACATTATAAATTAACTATACAAATTAGGAAATTTAACTCAAATTTTAAAATATATTAATACTGTATATTCGTATTAATATTTTATTGACTAATAAATAGATGGATTTAAGATTTTAACTCTTATAGGGCAAAGTCTTTTAGGTAATGTTTCAAAATCTAGAAAATTTGGGGGTATTATATGTTTTCCTTTAAGTTATTTTTATATTTAAACAATATGAAGAGAAAAAATGGCAGAGAACTACACTGTCATACCTTTTTTCACTATAGTACAAGCATTATCACTATTTTTCCATAGCAACTTTCAGATCTGCTCCCTCCCACATGCTTAGCTGCATGTACAGTGAATAGATAGCTTTATTTCTAGATTTTTACTATTCTTAAATCATCTTTATAGTGTGGAAGAGTCCACATAGTGCATTTGAAAGTCACTTAACTTCTGTTTCTATCATATCGAAAATCTTTCTTCCAGATTTTGAAATATTTCTTTATTAAAAAATCCCAAGAATGGAATTTCTGAGGCAAATAGAAACTAACTAACTCTTGATTCCTTTGCTAAATTTATTTCTAAAGAACTTATCACAATTAACAAAGAAATATGTTTCATAAAATCCCAAAAGTGAATTTTAACATAAAAAATCAAATTTGTTCATGAAATAACATACCCATGATTTACGTGACTACTTTCTAATAAATATGGTGAGTTATTTGACTTTTTTTTTAAAGATTTTTGATTTATTTATTTTGGTGGGGGTGGAGTGGGGAGGGAGGGGAGCAGGCGGGCCACTTCTATTGGTCTTTCATTTGTCCATTTTCATCCATTGTTGTTCTTTGGCCCATGTGGGCCTCCCATCGCGGTGGCCTCTGTTGTCGTAGAGCAACGGCTCTGGGCGCATTCGCTCCAGAGCTCTGGTTGGGTAACTGGACACATCAGTCCAGCCACTCCGCGGCACATGGGATCTTCCCAGGCCAGGGAAGAACCAGCGCCCCTTACACTGCAAGGTGGTGTCCTTACCCACTGGACCACCAGGGAAGCCCAGTTATTTGACTTTAACACATAATTATATATTACGTTTAAAGCATTACTAGAACTATAAAATAATATATTCAATGTGAATAGAACCTATATATTAAAATGGGCAATCTTTTGTAAATTATGATTTGGTAAGATGATCATAATCAGGACATTAAATAACCTTTTTGTTGTTGTTAACTGCTCAGTCATCTCTGACTCTTTACAACCCCATGGCCCATAGACCTCCAAGGTCCTCCGTCCATGGGATTTTCCAGGCAAGAATACTGGAGTGGGTTGCTATTTCCTTCTCCAGGAGATCTTCCTGACCTAGATCGCATCCAGGTCTCCCACATTGCAGTCAAGCTTTTTACCATCTGCGCCATCAAGCCAACCCACTTAAGTAGTCCTGCCATCTCTTTATTGTAATACACCAGCTCTTTTTTCACAAGTGGTTTCTCTTCGCTTCTCCTGAATAAACAATTTCCCCACTAGCAGAAACTCCCAAGAATTTAACTGTCAAATAGATCTAATTACTTATCCAGATTTCTATTTTAAATATGAATCTGACAAACTCCTAAGACTTTTCAGTAAATCAAAAAGGAGACATTGAATGTTTATACTTAATTACCTTGAGCATAACAAAATAATCTAATAAAGAAGTGAAAAGTATATGTATTGTTTTCTAGGTCACAGATTTGTTAAGTATAATGTATAACTAATTCCATTTGCAAAGGACATGATCAGCTCTTATGGTTAAGACAACCCAATTTGAAGTGGGGTTTAATTGCTTTGGGATACTGAATCCTCTGAGAATATTATTGTCTTACTTTGATTATTAAAAAGGTAATATATGCCTCAATAGTAGGTTTTCAGAATGGCAGCCTACAAAAGGAATTTTGGGGTTTAATTTTCACTTCATTGTTCAGTTTACTTAACTATATTTCAGTATTATTGTCCTAAAGATATAAATAATCCATCTTTACAATTTGGAATATTTTGCCTGAACAGAAACATCAGAGAATAAATTTTAAATACGCTGGAAAACTTTATGTTTTTAATTTTAACACTTAAAAGTAATTTTTAATTTAAAATTTTAATTTAAAATTTTTAATTATATTTTGTCACCAGTAGATGTAGCATGTATCTTTTTAAAAAGTTTTATTAAATTTAGTGATGAAAAGATCCTGCATATTAATTTTATGTTAAAATTATTCACCACATACATATTTAGAGTTTTCTAAGATTTAGGGTCTAAATATGTATACTTATTTAGGGTCTTCTAAGATAAGAAGTCTTATCTCTAGACACTGAATCATCTACAATTTGTAAAATGCAAAATATTTATAAAGTAGTAAAGTCAGAAAATCCTCTTTGAAATAGTACATTAAAATGCTACTTTTAATAACAAATCCTACATGAGTGGATGAGAATATTCTAATTTTTATTATTTGCATTGAAGTATGGTAGTTCCAATGGTAAAGAATCTGCCTGTAACGTAGGAGACCTGAGTTCAGTCCCTGGGTTGGGAAGATCCCCGGGAGAAAGTCATGGAAACTCACTCCAGAATTCTTGCCTGGAAAATTTTGTGGACAGAGGAGCCTGGCAGACTATATAGATCACAGAGTCGCAAAGAGTCAGACATGACTGACTAAGCACAGCACAGCATAGAGTTGATTTACAGTATCGTGTTAATATCAAGTAGACAACATTGTGATTTAATATTTTTATAGGCTATATTGCATTTAACATTATAAAATTATGGCTATACTGTCTGTGCTATACATTTGATCCTTGTAAAAGTTTATTTATTTTACACATAATAGTTTTTACCCATTAAACATGTTCCCTTATCTTGACTCTAACCTCTTTTCCTCCTTACTTTGATTATTAAAAGGTAATATATGCCGCAATAGTAGGTTTTCAGAATGGCAGCCTACAAAAGGAATTTTGGGGTTTAATTTTCACTTCATTGTTCAGTTTACTTAACTATATTTCAGTATTATTGTCCTAAAGATATAAATAATCCATCTTTACAATTTGGAATATTTTGCCTGAACAGAAACATCAGAGAATAAATTTTAAATACGCTGGAAAACTTTATGTTTTTAATTTTAACACTTAAAAGTAATTTTTAATTTAAAATTTTAATTTAAAATTTTTAATTATATTTTGTCACCAGTAGATGTAGCATGTATCTTTTTAAAAAGTTTTATTAAATTTAGTGATGAAAAGATCCTGCATATTAATTTTATGTTAAAATTATTCACCACATACATATTTAGAGTTTTCTAAGATTTAGGGTCTAAATATGTATACTTATTTAGGGTCTTCTAAGATAAGAAGTCTTATCTCTAGACACTGAATCATCTACAATTTGTAAAATGCAAAATATTTATAAAGTAGTAAAGTCAGAAAATCCTCTTTGAAATAGTACATTAAAATGCTACTTTTAATAACAAATCCTACATGAGTGGATGAGAATATTCTAATTTTTATTATTTGCATTGAAGTATGGTAGTTCCAATGGTAAAGAATCTGCCTGTAACGTAGGAGACCTGAGTTCAGTCCCTGGGTTGGGAAGATCCCGGGAGAAAGTCATGGAAACTCACTCCAGAATTCTTGCCTGGAAAATTTTGTGGACAGAGGAGCCTGGCAGACTATATAGATCACAGAGTCGCAAAGAGTCAGACATGACTGACTAAGCACAGCACAGCATAGAGTTGATTTACAGTATCGTGTTAATATCAAGTAGACAACATTGTGATTTAATATTTTTATAGGCTATATTGCATTTAACATTATAAAATTATGGCTATACTGTCTGTGCTATACATTTGATCCTTGTAAAAGTTTATTTATTTTACACATAATAGTTTTTACCCATTAAACATGTTCCCTTATCTTGACTCTAACCTCTTTTCCTCTTCTTTCTGGTCTTCACCAGTTTGTTTTCAGTATCTGAGAAGCAATTTTATTTTTTTATTTGTATTTTTAAATGATTTTATTTATTTATTTGACACCAAAAACACTTTTATTGGGGTATAGCAAATTAACAATTTTGTGATAGTTTCAAGTAGGCAATTAAATCTGAAGGAAGAAAAGGAATCAGAAAAAGAGAGCCAAGATCCATTGTATTTTGAGTGTATATTAAAAAAAAAATAATAATCTATTTATTTATTTACTTATTTACTTTATGGAGCTTTCTATTTTTTAATTATGAGCGGGGGACAGGTTGGGGAGGGGGGTAGTGGACGGGCCACTTCTATTGGTTTTTCATTTCTCTATTTTCATCCATCTTATTTGTTCTTTGGCCTGTGTGGGCCTCCCATCGCGGTGGCCTCTGTTCGCAGAGCACCGGCTCTGGGCGCTTGCGCTCCAGAGCTCCGGCTCGGTTACTGGACACATTGGTCCAGCCGCTCCGCGGCACGTGGGATCTTCCCAGGTCAGGGATCGAACTGGCGCCCCTTGCACTGCAAGGCGGTGTCCTTACCCACTGGACCACCAAGGGAAGCCTTATGGAGCTTTTTTGTTTACTGCTGTACATCAACCTGAATCAGCCATACACATATGCCCTTCCCTCTTGAACTTCCTACCCTCTTCCTCCTGTCCCACCCATCTAGGTTGTCACAGAGCCCCTGTTTGAGTTTCTTTAGTCTTACAGTGGATTCTCACTGGTTGTCTATTTTACATATGATAATGTAAGTTTTCATATCCTTTTATTTATATGACTTGGATCTCAATGGAACTTGTGAACCATTAACTTCAATTACACTGAAAGCCACAAACAAACCTTGGGCTTTGTAAATCTCACTAATCTTAAATACATAAGGACTGGAATAAATGGATTTTGAATTAATTCAATCTAAAATTACCTAATATTAAAATATAACTGGAATTCAGCCACTTTAAATTGCTTGGCAGTCTTTTAGGCAAAATAGATGGCTATACTAAGGCTTATTAAAATTTTATCCACTTTTGAAGTTTCAGAATAATATTTTTAAAAAACAATAATTTTGAAATTGGGGAATAATTTTTAATTATTATAATTTACAATGATTTATGCATTTTAATAAAATGTCATTTATGTATTTTAATAATGCTATAATTATACAAATAATTATAATTTATATATTTTAATAAAACTACCATTTCCATATTTCTAGGTGTCTAACTGTAATCTCTCTTTTTTTTTTTAAAGATTTATTTATTCTATTATTTATTTTTGGGTGGGGGTTGGGTTGGGGAGGGAGGGGAGCGGGCGGGCCACTTCCACTGGTCTTTCATTTGTCTATTTTCATCCGTCTTTGTTCCTTGGCTCCCGTGGGCCTCCCTTCGCTGTGGCATCTGTCCCTGCAGAGCGCTGGCTCTGGGCGCGTGCACTCCAGAGCTCCAGCTCGGTAATTGGACACATCGGTCCAGCTGCTCCACAGCATGTGGGATCTTCCCAGGCCAGGGATCAAACCAGCACCCCTTGCACTGTAAGGCGGTGTCCTTACCCACTGGACCACCAGGGGAAGCCCTTACTGTAATCTCTTTTATAATGATGTGGTAAAGTATGATTTTAATGTCTACTTAAAAATTAAAATGAAAATATAATAGTAAGAAGAGAAATAATGCTGCTAAGCAATAAGAATAAAAGATATGTAGCTAAAATGAGAAAACATATTCCAAAGAGAAAGATAATTTCAAAGAAGTCTGCCATGTTTTGGAAGTCTGGTAATCCTATCCACTTTGTATGAAGTCATTGTATGAAAACATTGCCATAATAATTTTGTGTTGCTGTTACTAGCCTTTGAAATATTGATTAGGATGTGTATGAGATGTGTTTGACAGCTCTGTTTCATTAAGGCCATTATTATTAATGTTCAAATTTTAACTAAAAATTACTAAACTGGGATAAATGTTCATTCATTCAATGTACTCCAAGTTCATTTATAGAAAACTGTTAAGAATGGATAGCACACAATTTAAGCTAATCTACCTTAAAAATCTGTAATGCACACATGCAACATGATAATACTGATACCTGAGAAGAAATGTACTTTGAAGCCCTTCTTGGATACAGTATTGTCAGATTTGAATTCTATTCTCATATTGTTGAACTGGGATGTGATCACTTCAGGAACTTCAGTACCACAATATCTGCCATGCAAGTTAGACTCAGAAGAAAGACCACTCCAAATCTCCACATAATCGTACTTGCAAACCTAGAAATAAGCATGATTAGTATAATCACCAGTTTGAAAGCATCAGAAAATTGACAGTTATTTTTTAAAAACTTACTGTGTTTTTCCCTCTTTACTTCTGTGGTAGTCAAACTGGATTAACAGGTCCAAAAAAGAAGACTTAAAGAAAACTGAGATGAATATTTTTTAACCATGCATATGATTTGAACTCTGGGCATGATGTATACCTTATAATGTGTCAACTCAAATTACTGTTTCTTTTTCTTTTTTTAATTAATTAGGTGATGAATAAGTAAAATGTTGCTAGGAAAAATAAATTAAATTTTCTATCTACCTTGCTACAACTGCAGCTTTTATTGAGACAGGACTCTGACACAAAATAGGATAATGTTACTGAGGATAAAGTTGTTTCCTATTGACTTTCCTTTTGGAAAAGACCCTGATTTGGGGAAAAATCGAAGGCAGAAGGAGAAGGGGAAGACAGAGGACAAGATAGTTGGATGGTTCACTGAGTCAATGGACATGAGTTTGAGCAAGCTCCAGGAGATTGTGAAGGACAAGGAAGTCTGGTGTGCAGCAGTCCATATGGTTGCAAGGAGTTGGACATGACTGAGTGACTGAACTGAAGTGAAAGTTCTTTTGAACATCAATATAGTGAATGAAACGATGAAATAATAACATAACCTATTATTCCATAATACAATAAAAAAGTCAAGATTTTGCTCATGTCTTTATTTTAAATAGCCAAGACGTTTAAACTATAAGAATGCATAGAAGTTCATTAACAGCATTCTATACAGTAACCTCATCATAAGTATAAGAATTCCAGGATATGTTACAGAGCCTGTAAAGCCTCCTTCCATGAATAAAGACTGCTACCATGGAAAAAACATTTTCAACCACAATGTCTTAAGAATTACCTTGAAGCCACAATTCTTGTAATGCACATGCAACATGATAATACTGATACCTGAGAAGAAATGTACTTTGAAGCCCTTCTTGGATACAGTATTGTCAGATTTGAATTCTATTCTCATATTGTTGAACTGGGATGTGATCACTTCAGGAACTTCAGTACCACAATATCTGCCATGCAAGTTAGACTCAGAAGAAAGACCACTCCAAATCTCCACATAATCGTACTTGCAAACCTAGAAATAAGCATGATTAGTATAATCACCAGTTTGAAAGCATCAGAAAATTGACAGTTATTTTTTAAAAACTTACTGTGTTTTTCCCTCTTTACTTCTGTGGTAGTCAAACTGGATTAACAGGTCCAAAAAAGAAGACTTAAAGAAAACTGAGATGAATATTTTTTAACCATGCATATGATTTGAACTCTGGGCATGATGTATACCTTATAATGTGTCAACTCAAATTACTGTTTCTTTTTCTTTTTTTAATTAATTAGGTGATGAATAAGTAAAATGTTGCTAGGAAAAATAAATTAAATTTTCTATCTACCTTGCTACAACTGCAGCTTTTATTGAGACAGGACTCTGACACAAAATAGGATAATGTTACTGAGGATAAAGTTGTTTCCTATTGACTTTCCTTTTGGAAAAGACCCTGATTTGGGGAAAAATCGAAGGCAGAAGGAGAAGGGGAAGACAGAGGACAAGATAGTTGGATGGTTCACTGAGTCAATGGACATGAGTTTGAGCAAGCTCCAGGAGATTGTGAAGGACAAGGAAGTCTGGTGTGCAGCAGTCCATATGGTTGCAAGGAGTTGGACATGACTGAGTGACTGAACTGAAGTGAAAGTTCTTTTGAACATCAATATAGTGAATGAAACGATGAAATAATAACATAACCTATTATTCCATAATACAATAAAAAAGTCAAGATTTTGCTCATGTCTTTATTTTAAATAGCCAAGACGTTTAAACTATAAGAATGCATAGAAGTTCATTAACAGCATTCTATACAGTAACCTCATCATAAGTATAAGAATTCCAGGATATGTTACAGAGCCTGTAAAGCCTCCTTCCATGAATAAAGACTGCTACCATGGAAAAAACATTTTCAACCACAATGACCCATTTGTTGAAAACCATCTACCTGTCTTCCTCCTAAACATAAACTTGTATCCTTAGGAACATCTATCAATGAGTGAATCAAAATGTCATTTCTGCCATAATGAACAGCTTTAGAGAAACTAAGAACATAGGAGCCATTCAATACTAAGCTCACATTACATCACAGAACTGATATAAAGATTCAAAACAGGGCTGCTTATGTGAAAACTTTTCTAAGATTACTGTAAAAGTGCTTTCTTAATTTTAATATTTCCCCAAATTTCAGATAACTATTAAAGAAAAATGATGTTTCACATGGATAAAATATGGGAGAAATATAAATTGTAGTTTTTCCATTATATGACTTACACATGATGTGAAAAAATTCTCAAAAAGTCCATTAAGGTTCTAAAGATGTACAGTTCTCTGAAATTTCCTCAAAGCAAACACCAAAGTCTGCACTTCATTTTACCTCATAGTCATTTGTCCTTTGTTTAGTTTCTAAGTTATGTTCAACTCTTTTTGTGGCCCCATGGATTATAGACCCTGCCAGGCTCCTCTGTCCATGGGATTTCCCAGACAAGAATACTGGAATGGGTTGTCATTTCTTTCTTTAGGGGATTTTTCTGACTCAGGGATTAGACCTGCATCTCCTGTATTGGCAGACGTATTCTTTACCACTGAGCCACTTGAGGAAATGTCACCTCAAATTAATAGACTAAAAATTCACACAAGTGCCTTGACTATTACAAATAAAAACTTAAAAATTATTAAAAAGAAGAAAAAGTAGGAGGGGAAAAAGAAGAATCAAAGATATTTACACAATAAAAAAAATTATGACCATTGTGCTTCCTGGGTGGTACAGCAGGTAAGGGTCCACCTTGCAGTTCAGAGGACACTGGTTCGATCCCTGCCCCAAGAGGATCCCACATGCCAAAGAGAAGCTGGGCTGGTGTGTCCAATTATGAGCCAGCACTCTGGAGTGCATGTGCCCAAAGCCAGTGCTCTGCAATGAAGAGGCTACTGTGATGGGAGGCCCACACATGCCAAAAGAATAAAGATGGATGAAAAATGATGACTTAGAGGCATAAAAAAATTATGGCATGAAACCCACAGATATTATCAATAATAATGGCCCAGGAGTACAACTACATAATATTTTTGTTGTCTCGCTTATTTGCAAGTGTTCAAGAAATATACATTAAAGACAAAATGCATTTTATGAGTGAATTCTATCATACTTTTGAATCTTATTTTAAAATAAGCAAAGGAAAAAAGTTGGAGAAAAGATGTGAAAGTTAGAAAGAGAAACGGAGACAAAGTACAAAAGCTCAAACAAACATTTTCTCTGGACTTAAAAACAATGTTGACCAATTATACAAGACACAGTTCTAAAAGTTGTCATTTCTAGACTTGACACTCCATTTGAATTAGGTGCATGTGTACTAGCACATAGAAATTTTCAAATAAATTATTTCATTTGTTTAAAAGTGATCACCTGATAGAAAACTGGGCCTTTACTATAAAGGTAAACTATAAAGGTAAACAAAGGAAAGATAATGTCAACTAAATGTATCTTTTTTTCTTCTTTTTAAATTTTGGCCTCTTTTATTGGTTTTTTATTTATTTATTTTCACCCACCTTCATTCTTTGGCCTGTGTGGGCCCATCACAGTGGCCTCTTCTGCTGCTGAGTGCCAGCTCCAGGAGCATGCACTCCAGAGTTTTGGCTCACAATTGGACACACCAGTCCAGCCGCTCTGTGGTACGCAGTATCTTACCAGACCAGGGATCAAACCAGTTCCTCTTGCACTGCAAGGTGGACTCTCCATCCATTGGACTACCAGTGAAGCCCTAAATGTATCTTTTGTTGAGCTTAAAAGTTCATCTTTGTGAATAATAAGCATATTCATAATGAAAAACTACTTATATGATGAAAATATACCCAATTCCAGGAGTGAAATGTACCAGTTCTTCCAAAAATGTACTTTTTTTATGATTCAACAAGTGAATTTTGGTTTGTTTTCTAGAAAAGTCTGGTTCGATCCCTGCCCCAAGAGGATCCCACATGCCAAAGAGAAGCTGGGCTGGTGTGTCCAATTATGAGCCAGCACTCTGGAGTGCATGTGCCCAAAGCCAGTGCTCTGCAATGAAGAGGCTACTGTGATGGGAGGCCCACACATGCCAAAAGAATAAAGATGGATGAAAAATGATGACTTAGAGGCATAAAAAAATTATGGCATGAAACCCACAGATATTATCAATAATAATGGCCCAGGAGTACAACTACATAATATTTTTGTTGTCTCGCTTATTTGCAAGTGTTCAAGAAATATACATTAAAGACAAAATGCATTTTATGAGTGAATTCTATCATACTTTTGAATCTTATTTTAAAATAAGCAAAGGAAAAAAGTTGGAGAAAAGATGTGAAAGTTAGAAAGAGAAACGGAGACAAAGTACAAAAGCTCAAACAAACATTTTCTCTGGACTTAAAAACAATGTTGACCAATTATACAAGACACAGTTCTAAAAGTTGTCATTTCTAGACTTGACACTCCATTTGAATTAGGTGCATGTGTACTAGCACATAGAAATTTTCAAATAAATTATTTCATTTGTTTAAAAGTGATCACCTGATAGAAAACTGGGCCTTTACTATAAAGGTAAACTATAAAGGTAAACAAAGGAAAGATAATGTCAACTAAATGTATCTTTTTTTCTTCTTTTTAAATTTTGGCCTCTTTTATTGGTTTTTTATTTATTTATTTTCACCCACCTTCATTCTTTGGCCTGTGTGGGCCCATCACAGTGGCCTCTTCTGCTGCTGAGTGCCAGCTCCAGGAGCATGCACTCCAGAGTTTTGGCTCACAATTGGACACACCAGTCCAGCCGCTCTGTGGTACGCAGTATCTTACCAGACCAGGGATCAAACCAGTTCCTCTTGCACTGCAAGGTGGACTCTCCATCCATTGGACTACCAGTGAAGCCCTAAATGTATCTTTTGTTGAGCTTAAAAGTTCATCTTTGTGAATAATAAGCATATTCATAATGAAAAACTACTTATATGATGAAAATATACCCAATTCCAGGAGTGAAATGTACCAGTTCTTCCAAAAATGTACTTTTTTTATGATTCAACAAGTGAATTTTGGTTTGTTTTTCTAGAAAAGTCTATGTGACATGACCCTAATGTTTTCACAGTACTTTAAAAACATTAGGAAAATACTGGAGAGTTATTTTCAATTCCCCAGAAACAGTCTAAAATATTAACCAATGCCAATAGGAATTATAAGAAGTGAGAAATAGAGCAAAGAAAGACTAGACTATCATCCTACTGAAAATTGCCTTCCTTCCTTTCTTCTTTCTTTCTTTCCTCTTTCCCTTTTTCCCTCCTTCACCTCCTTTCCTTCTTCCTTTCCTCTTTTCCTTCCTTCCTTTTTTCCTTCTTCCTTTCTTTTCTTTCTTTTTCAGTTTCAGATTGCTTTTGCGATTCCCAAAATATTTTACAAAAACTTATATTTATTATTCACTTACTTCATTGCCCTCCAATTCAAAAAACTCAAACTTAATAGAAATTCTGTACTGTGTTGGTGCCACAACTTGCCATATGCAGTGTTTGTTGGGAGGATACTCCTTGGGCCATCCTGGAGTGGTTATGGTGCCATTCAGTTTTGTAAGCAGTCCACCACAAGCCGCTAAAAAGAAAGAAAAGGGAAAGGTTTTTCCTAATAAATCTATCCCCTTCTTACCACCTTTCTATCGATGATCAAATATCTCAGCATTAAATTTCAACAGTCTTCTGAATTTTTCAAAATCTAGAAAGCTGTTGTCTCTGTTCCTTAGTTTTTATGACAATAATTTAAATCACCTAATCCCATTTATAGTGTCATTTTGTGTGGGCCCATCACAGTGGCCTCTTCTGCTGCTGAGTGCCAGCTCCAGGAGCATGCACTCCAGAGTTTTGGCTCACAATTGGACACACCAGTCCAGCCGCTCTGTGGTACGCAGTATCTTACCAGACCAGGGATCAAACCAGTTCCTCTTGCACTGCAAGGTGGACTCTCCATCCATTGGACTACCAGTGAAGCCCTAAATGTATCTTTTGTTGAGCTTAAAAGTTCATCTTTGTGAATAATAAGCATATTCATAATGAAAAACTACTTATATGATGAAAATATACCCAATTCCAGGAGTGAAATGTACCAGTTCTTCCAAAAATGTACTTTTTTTATGATTCAACAAGTGAATTTTGGTTTGTTTTTCTAGAAAAGTCTATGTGACATGACCCTAATGTTTTCACAGTACTTTAAAAACATTAGGAAAATACTGGAGAGTTATTTTCAATTCCCCAGAAACAGTCTAAAATATTAACCAATGCCAATAGGAATTATAAGAAGTGAGAAATAGAGCAAAGAAAGACTAGACTATCATCCTACTGAAAATTGCCTTCCTTCCTTTCTTCTTTCTTTCTTTCCTCTTTCCCTTTTTCCCTCCTTCACCTCCTTTCCTTCTTCCTTTCCTCTTTTCCTTCCTTCCTTTTTTCCTTCTTCCTTTCTTTTCTTTCTTTTTCAGTTTCAGATTGCTTTTGCGATTCCCAAAATATTTTACAAAAACTTATATTTATTATTCACTTACTTCATTGCCCTCCAATTCAAAAAACTCAAACTTAATAGAAATTCTGTACTGTGTTGGTGCCACAACTTGCCATATGCAGTGTTTGTTGGGAGGATACTCCTTGGGCCATCCTGGAGTGGTTATGGTGCCATTCAGTTTTGTAAGCAGTCCACCACAAGCCGCTAAAAAGAAAGAAAAGGGAAAGGTTTTTCCTAATAAATCTATCCCCTTCTTACCACCTTTCTATCGATGATCAAATATCTCAGCATTAAATTTCAACAGTCTTCTGAATTTTTCAAAATCTAGAAAGCTGTTGTCTCTGTTCCTTAGTTTTTATGACAATAATTTAAATCACCTAATCCCATTTATAGTGTCATTTTGCATTTTGGAGTCAAACAAGTGATGGCTAGCTACAACATTTTAAATCATTTTAAAGTTGGCTGAGCAATATAAAGAAAACAGGATTCAATTTCCTTATCTTTTAGGTGGGTACGGCAATATCAATACCATATGATTGTTGTAAGAATTCATAAAAAGATATATGGAAAGAATAATACAGCCTGATGTCGCATGACCAAAGTCAATTGTTCATTACCCCAAGCTTTTTTTTTTCTCCCCAAAATAAAGAGTTACTTGAGCTAGCAGGCAAGGTAAACTACAGTAAATGGAGTATATTTGGAATCCCCCAGACTCCATTTAGTAACTGGATTCTTTCCCTTTTGGGTGGTCTATTAAAAAGAAATACTATAAGGAGATCAAACTAGTCCATCGCAAAGGAAATCACCCTGAGTATTCATTGGAAGGACTGACGCTGAAACTGAAGCTCCAATACTTTGGCCATCTGATGCAAAGAGCCAACTCACTGGAAAAGATCCTGATGCTCAGAAAGCTGGGGGCAGGGGAAAAAGGGGGCAACAGAAGATGAGATGCTTGGATGGTGTCACCAACTCAATGGACATGAATTTGAGCAAACTCTGGAAAAGTGAAAGACAAGGAAGCCTGGTATGTTGAATACTGTGGCATTGCAGAATCGGGCACAACTGAGTACTGGACAACAACAAGAACTATGTATGTTACCTCACATTCTTAATGATGGTGAAATTAGGGAAAATTTGAGTATTTAAAATTAGAGTAATAAAGTGAAAGGAACATATTATACACAGTTCCTAATTAATTCCTAGAGAGTCAAGTGTTAGCTAATGTAACTGGTCTCTTTAATTACATTTATGCATATACACATATGCATGTATATGTATGTATATAGGTTAACAATATAAATATTATCATATTTACATATATATCTTAAAAACTGCCTGTACTTTTAGGCTTACCCTATTTGGTAAATTTCTACAGTGTAAAATATTTATGTTAGAAGTCACATGGAAACAGCCACATAAATTCCCTATTATCTTGCATGTGATGTCCTTTGTTTAAAGATACTGTCTTTTCTTTGTAACTGTGTCTATTTTATTCTTGTTTAAGAGGGAGAGAGAAAGAAAGAGAAAGGGACTGCATGAAAGAAAGGAATGGGTAGGGGTTTCAGGCAGGGAACACCACGTGCAAGTTCAGTCCCACCTTCGCAGGTCCTTTTGTCAGGTGCCAGCTCGTAGCCGGGCTCACAGGAGCACTGGTAACTGCCCAGTGTGTTCAGACAGTGCTGCTCACAGCCTCCACGGTCAGGCTTGGCACACTCGTCTTCCTCTATGAAAATGGTGACAATTAGAGAACAACAATTTTGCTTTTATATATGAATGTGTAAAACTTTTAAAAATGTGATGTTTAATTGCTTTGAATGAAACTGAAACAATTGATTTCTTCAACAAAAGAAATACTATAAGGAGATCAAACTAGTCCATCGCAAAGGAAATCACCCTGAGTATTCATTGGAAGGACTGACGCTGAAACTGAAGCTCCAATACTTTGGCCATCTGATGCAAAGAGCCAACTCACTGGAAAAGATCCTGATGCTCAGAAAGCTGGGGGCAGGGGAAAAAGGGGGCAACAGAAGATGAGATGCTTGGATGGTGTCACCAACTCAATGGACATGAATTTGAGCAAACTCTGGAAAAGTGAAAGACAAGGAAGCCTGGTATGTTGAATACTGTGGCATTGCAGAATCGGGCACAACTGAGTACTGGACAACAACAAGAACTATGTATGTTACCTCACATTCTTAATGATGGTGAAATTAGGGAAAATTTGAGTATTTAAAATTAGAGTAATAAAGTGAAAGGAACATATTATACACAGTTCCTAATTAATTCCTAGAGAGTCAAGTGTTAGCTAATGTAACTGGTCTCTTTAATTACATTTATGCATATACACATATGCATGTATATGTATGTATATAGGTTAACAATATAAATATTATCATATTTACATATATATCTTAAAAACTGCCTGTACTTTTAGGCTTACCCTATTTGGTAAATTTCTACAGTGTAAAATATTTATGTTAGAAGTCACATGGAAACAGCCACATAAATTCCCTATTATCTTGCATGTGATGTCCTTTGTTTAAAGATACTGTCTTTTCTTTGTAACTGTGTCTATTTTATTCTTGTTTAAGAGGGAGAGAGAAAGAAAGAGAAAGGGACTGCATGAAAGAAAGGAATGGGTAGGGGTTTCAGGCAGGGAACACCACGTGCAAGTTCAGTCCCACCTTCGCAGGTCCTTTTGTCAGGTGCCAGCTCG
The DNA here is from genome assembly GCA_022376925.1 of Tragulus kanchil. Classification (NCBI taxonomy): domain Eukaryota; kingdom Metazoa; phylum Chordata; class Mammalia; order Artiodactyla; family Tragulidae; genus Tragulus; species Tragulus kanchil. The sequence continues at coordinate 49,139,632 of JAIOJX010000025.1, forward strand.
TAGCCGGGCTCACAGGAGCACTGGTAACTGCCCAGTGTGTTCAGACAGTGCTGCTCACAGCCTCCACGGTCAGGCTTGGCACACTCGTCTTCCTCTATGAAAATGGTGACAATTAGAGAACAACAATTTTGCTTTTATATATGAATGTGTAAAACTTTTAAAAATGTGATGTTTAATTGCTTTGAATGAAACTGAAACAATTGATTTCTTCAACAAAAGAACAGGAATAATTTGCAAGGCCTTGATGGATGCCATAGCAGAATCCGGGTCACTGCCATCTAAGAATTGTGTAAGAACCAGAAGCACTGGGCCGACTGAAGATCACCTTATCTCAGAAACAGTGCCTGTTTTTCTCTGAATTCATAGTTAAATGGGATTTCTAAAATCTAGAGACTTTTCAAGATTAAAAAGGCATGGATTCATCTGTTCATTTCATAGTATAGTTTGCTAGGTAGCCTGAAAACTTCTTTTAAAGAAATATCATTGTTAAGAAAGAAATTATGGTGGTAAAAAGTTAAAAAGGAAAAAAAAAAAACACTAAGAAACATCATGAACCTTAAATGAGAAACATTTAGTGTTGTTTACATGGATATGTTGATCCATGAAATACAATTCCATATTTTATAAACAGACTGTTTGATTATATTTGGAACGTGAAAAATATGTACAAAACAGACATGTGAAACATATCTACTATTTTAAAAGCACACATGACAAAGTACTCCATAATATCACTCTTTAGCAATAACGTACTCTGAGTTAGGAAAACTTATTATTTTGTATTAATATTTTTACTACATATTCTCTGGAGAAACTGTGTATCATCCAACATTAAGTATTTTGATAACCAAATATACAAACATCACAAGAGGATCTTATAGTATGTTTCTTCTACTATAAAATATAACATGTAGAGAATAGTTGAAGTACATTATTGAACACATTAATGAATACTTTGGATACATAAGTGTCAAAGTTTTCTGCCTTTTAATTCAAATGGTGAATAAAGAATACCCAGGGGAAATCAATTATATTATTTCTCTTTGAATAACTAGATATTATTCAAATTTGACATACACAATTGAATTTGTCACTTATTCTTTAAAAAATTATCACAGAGGAAATGATTTTATCTTATAAAATAATTTTCTTCTATAATAACCTAGGTGTCTATGAATTTTCAAGAAGCAAGTCTTGTATTATTATTAGCACAGAAACAGCTTTCCTTTTACCCTAGAAATATACACCATGAATGGGACAAGAAAAAGAATATGAGTAAAAATTCAAAATCATAGCTGATCAGTAATGATTACTTATCCAAAAGACATTTTAAGGGATCAGAATGTTCTATTAAGGAGACCATAAATTATTTCTAATATGGTAGAATGTTACTCACTAGGGATGGTTTAAAACGCTGTTATGTGGAAATAAATTGATGAAATCTATGTCACTGATACCCTTCTGGTTATAAAACCTTTTACTCTGAATTCATAGTTAAATGGGATTTCTAAAATCTAGAGACTTTTCAAGATTAAAAAGGCATGGATTCATCTGTTCATTTCATAGTATAGTTTGCTAGGTAGCCTGAAAACTTCTTTTAAAGAAATATCATTGTTAAGAAAGAAATTATGGTGGTAAAAAGTTAAAAAGGAAAAAAAAAAAACACTAAGAAACATCATGAACCTTAAATGAGAAACATTTAGTGTTGTTTACATGGATATGTTGATCCATGAAATACAATTCCATATTTTATAAACAGACTGTTTGATTATATTTGGAACGTGAAAAATATGTACAAAACAGACATGTGAAACATATCTACTATTTTAAAAGCACACATGACAAAGTACTCCATAATATCACTCTTTAGCAATAACGTACTCTGAGTTAGGAAAACTTATTATTTTGTATTAATATTTTTACTACATATTCTCTGGAGAAACTGTGTATCATCCAACATTAAGTATTTTGATAACCAAATATACAAACATCACAAGAGGATCTTATAGTATGTTTCTTCTACTATAAAATATAACATGTAGAGAATAGTTGAAGTACATTATTGAACACATTAATGAATACTTTGGATACATAAGTGTCAAAGTTTTCTGCCTTTTAATTCAAATGGTGAAGAAAGAATACCCAGGGAAATCAATTATATTATTTCTCTTTGAATAACTAGATATTATTCAAATTTGACATACACAATTGAATTTGTCACTTATTCTTTAAAAAATTATCACAGAGGAAATGATTTTATCTTATAAAATAATTTTCTTCTATAATAACCTAGGTGTCTATGAATTTTCAAGAAGCAAGTCTTGTATTATTATTAGCACAGAAACAGCTTTCCTTTTACCCTAGAAATATACACCATGAATGGGACAAGAAAAAGAATATGAGTAAAAATTCAAAATCATAGCTGATCAGTAATGATTACTTATCCAAAAGACATTTTAAGGGATCAGAATGTTCTATTAAGGAGACCATAAATTATTTCTAATATGGTAGAATGTTACTCTCTAGGGGATGGTTTAAAAACGCTGTTATGTGGAAATAAATTGATGAAATCTATGTCACTGATACCCTTCTGGTTATAAAACCTGTGTTGATTATATTGTCAATATTTTCCTCATTTGTCTATCTGTTTCTGGATTTTGGTATTTTGACCATCTCCTCAAAAAATGATGACGGAAAATCCTAATGATTTCCTACCCTGTGCTACAAATCTCTAAATTTCAGTTTTTCCTTTTTCCCAGTAAACGTTTTGATCAAAAGCTATCAAAATATTGATATCTTTATGAAGAATGCATACTTCAACCTTCACTATTACATTACTTTATTTCCTCCCTGCCTCAAAGCTAAATGCTACATTTATCCTTGACAAAGAATGGCTTGCATTTTAAATGATTCCAAATTACCTTTAAAAAAATTGGCAGCAAACCCTGCCTTGTTCACAGTTCCATCAGAAACAAACTTCATCCACAAGGTATTGGAGGTAGATCTGATATCTTCAGGTTTATCATAACCACAAAAACGTCCTATCAATGGACTATTTTCATTGGTTCCGTCTCTAACTTCTAAGTAGTCATAGGCACAGTTGTCATGTCTTTCAATCTATAAGAGTAAAAATATGTGATCCATCTCATTATTTGTGGGGTAGCAATGGAGAAACAGATTTATGGAAAGGGTGGGGGTGGGGGAAGGAGGAGAGGGTGAGATATATGAAAAGAGTAACATGGAAATTTATATTACCATATGTAAAATAGAGAGCCAATGGAAATTTGCTGTATGACTCAGGGAACTCAAACAGGGGCTCAGTAACAATCCAGAGGGTGGGAAGGGGAGGGAGGTGGGAGGGAGGTTCAAGAGGGAGAGGACACATGTAAACCTATAACTGATTCACGTTGATTTTAACAGAAAACAACAACATTCTGTAAAGCAATTATTCTTCAATTAAAAATAAACAAATTTTTTTAAAATAGACAAAACAATTTTTATAAAATGAGTATTATGTATTCTGGTGCCACAGTACAAACACAGACACATAACAAAAATGGAGCATTTATGATGAACTTGCATGGTAATGTCTACACTGTCCATGAATCAAGGGCATGTTAATCTGGTAGAGCAAGAAAAAGAAAATCTATGAAAACATGCATTCACATGCATTAGGATGATAGAAGTTAGTTACCTTTTAAAATAGAATAAAAATACAGGTAGTAATTATTTGGAACACAGAATTTAAGAATTCCAGATTTAAAATCATCATTAGGAATCTGGACTAGATATCCTACAAGAAATGCACAATTTGTTCTGAAACATAGTTATAATAATTGGTCATAGTTGATCAACAAAACCATTATTTTATCAATGGAGAGGCTGAATTCATATTTTATTGATAAATGTTGCACACGTTCAGGTTATACATATCTTTCGGAATGAAACTGTGATAATATGAGATTATATTTCTTCTTGGTCTATGAAATCCTTTATCTGTAGTTAGCATACCTGTGTGTGAGATTATACCATTGTGGAAGTAGCACTGGCTGCCCTTCTCAGGTAACAGAGCTTGTTTAGTTGAGCCCTTTTACCCCCCAAATTGCTCTCAATCTGTGCACCCTGGATGAACTTAATCTCTTTCATAAACAACTAAATGCAAATATTAGCTCAGACTACTGGACTATAAGGAGCTTCCCAGGTGGCACAGTGGTGAAGAACCTGCCTGACAATGGAGGAGACAAAGTCTCAGTCCCTAGGTAGGAAGATTCCCAGAAGAAGGAAATGGTTAGGAAATATCATGCTATAAGTGGAATTTTGGGGGTAGCAATGGAGAAACAGATTTATGGAAAGGGTGGGGTGGGGAAGGAGGAGAGGGTGAGATATATGAAAAGAGTAACATGGAAATTTATATTACCATATGTAAAATAGAGAGCCAATGGAAATTTGCTGTATGACTCAGGGAACTCAAACAGGGGCTCAGTAACAATCCAGAGGGTGGGAAGGGGAGGGAGGTGGGAGGGAGGTTCAAGAGGGAGAGGACACATGTAAACCTATAACTGATTCACGTTGATTTTAACAGAAAACAACAACATTCTGTAAAGCAATTATTCTTCAATTAAAAATAAACAAATTTTTTTAAAATAGACAAAACAATTTTTATAAAATGAGTATTATGTATTCTGGTGCCACAGTACAAACACAGACACATAACAAAAATGGAGCATTTATGATGAACTTGCATGGTAATGTCTACACTGTCCATGAATCAAGGGCATGTTAATCTGGTAGAGCAAGAAAAAGAAAATCTATGAAAACATGCATTCACATGCATTAGGATGATAGAAGTTAGTTACCTTTTAAAATAGAATAAAAATACAGGTAGTAATTATTTGGAACACAGAATTTAAGAATTCCAGATTTAAAATCATCATTAGGAATCTGGACTAGATATCCTACAAGAAATGCACAATTTGTTCTGAAACATAGTTATAATAATTGGTCATAGTTGATCAACAAAACCATTATTTTATCAATGGAGAGGCTGAATTCATATTTTATTGATAAATGTTGCACACGTTCAGGTTATACATATCTTTCGGAATGAAACTGTGATAATATGAGATTATATTTCTTCTTGGTCTATGAAATCCTTTATCTGTAGTTAGCATACCTGTGTGTGAGATTATACCATTGTGGAAGTAGCACTGGCTGCCCTTCTCAGGTAACAGAGCTTGTTTAGTTGAGCCCTTTTACCCCCCAAATTGCTCTCAATCTGTGCACCCTGGATGAACTTAATCTCTTTCATAAACAACTAAATGCAAATATTAGCTCAGACTACTGGACTATAAGGAGCTTCCCAGGTGGCACAGTGGTGAAGAACCAGCCTGCCAATGGAGGAGACAAAGTCTCAGTCCCTAGGTAGGGAAGATTCCCAGAAGAAGGAAATGGTAATCCATGACAGTGTTCTTCTCTCAGAAATATCATGAATCCTTGATGGACTACAGTCCATGGACTCACAAAGAGTTGAACATGACTTAGCCGCTAAATAGCAGCACTATCAATAACAGCATCACTGGCCTATAAAGCTTCATGAAGAAGTATTTTTGGGCCTTTGTTTCAGCCCTAAACTACAAAAAATTTTTACAAATGGTTTTATGAATAACACAATTTCTAAATAAATTCTTGCTTTTATATTTTTCATAGAAAATGGCACTAACTCTAATATCTTGTTAGAGTCAACTACTTATTAAACATCTGAAGATGGAATGCACAGACATCTATAGTGAATGAACCATGAGAAGTATCACATCTTTTCAACCATCATTCAACATACACTTCACTAATTTATGGAATTCTCCTATTATAAAATAAATGTCCGAGAATATGCTCATTCCATGAACTACAACCTATGTGCAAGAAACTGTTTGTATAGCTGATTGAAGAAGTCATCTCCTCATTTGTCTTTACATTAACAATGATGATCTTCAAATTAGGCAGCATAAAGACAAAGAGGAAAACCTAAATTTTGAAGCAGATTTGATTAGAACTAAGAACTGCATTTGCTGCTGCCCTTTTCCCAATCACAAATCGGGATCATTCATTTCTTCATTACATGTTCAGTGACTGGTTCTAAACCAAGCACTCTCCTCACTGTTTGGCATGCATCATTTGTCAAAATAGCAGAGCCTCACTCTCCTAGAACATATCCTGGTGGGTAGAGAGAAAAGGAACAATAAACAAGGTAAATAATAATCATAAAATATTAGAAAGTAATACTGTCAACGGAAAAATGCAAAGTGAAACAAAATAGGAAATATGAAAAGTCGGGGTGGCGTTAAGTGAAGAGTGTGATTTTAAATTATACTATTAGTACTATGCTCACTATGATTCATAATTCCAGATTTTTCCCTAAAAATATATTCTCTTTATGTGTGGAATTATGGGAAAAAATTGGAAAATATTTAACATTAAAAATATCTGATTTTTAATGGGACAGTAGCTATTCTATAGGGAGGTGAGGGGGAGCTAGCAGTCATACTAGATGTAAAATTAATCACCCCCTCACCTGGGGGTGACAAGGCTATCTAAAGCAGGTATAACATATCTTCCTCTCTCAGTCAGTCTTTATCATTCAAATAACTTCCGAGTTGAACATGACTTATCAGATAAACAGCATCACTGGCCTATAAAGCTTCATGAAGAAGTATTTTTGGGCCTTTGTTTCAGCCCTAAACTACAAAAAATTTTTACAAATGGTTTTATGAATAACACAATTTCTAAATAAATTCTTGCTTTTATATTTTTCATAGAAAATGGCACTAACTCTAATATCTTGTTAGAGTCAACTACTTATTAAACATCTGAAGATGGAATGCACAGACATCTATAGTGAATGAACCATGAGAAGTATCACATCTTTTCAACCATCATTCAACATACACTTCACTAATTTATGGAATTCTCCTATTATAAAATAAATGTCCGAGAATATGCTCATTCCATGAACTACAACCTATGTGCAAGAAACTGTTTGTATAGCTGATTGAAGAAGTCATCTCCTCATTTGTCTTTACATTAACAATGATGATCTTCAAATTAGGCAGCATAAAGACAAAGAGGAAAACCTAAATTTTGAAGCAGATTTGATTAGAACTAAGAACTGCATTTGCTGCTGCCCTTTTCCCAATCACAAATCGGGATCATTCATTTCTTCATTACATGTTCAGTGACTGGTTCTAAACCAAGCACTCTCCTCACTGTTTGGCATGCATCATTTGTCAAAATAGCAGAGCCTCACTCTCCTAGAACATATCCTGGTGGGTAGAGAGAAAAGGAACAATAAACAAGGTAAATAATAATCATAAAATATTAGAAAGTAATACTGTCAACGGAAAAATGCAAAGTGAAACAAAATAGGAAATATGAAAAGTCGGGGTGGCGTTAAGTGAAGAGTGTGATTTTAAATTATACTATTAGTACTATGCTCACTATGATTCATAATTCCAGATTTTTCCCTAAAAATATATTCTCTTTATGTGTGGAATTATGGGAAAAAATTGGAAAATATTTAACATTAAAAATATCTGATTTTTAATGGGACAGTAGCTATTCTATAGGGAGGTGAGGGGGAGCTAGCAGTCATACTAGATGTAAAATTAATCACCCCCTCACCTGGGGGTGACAAGGCTATCTAAAGCAGGTATAACATATCTTCTTCTCTCAGTCAGTCTTTAATACACTTCCTTCAAAATCAGAGTTCCCTATAAATATGAGGACATTTCCAGACTGTTAAGTCTATTCTTTGGTTAAGGGAACATATAAAATAATATCTAAAACTCTCAGGTATACAGCTTGATAAAAGAATCAGTGCAACTGAACATGAGAAATTGTGGGGATAATAGCCAAAGGTCTAAATAAGTCAACCTGTCCTCACTTGCTTGAAAAACAGAGAATGAATTGCTTGTGTGTCATGAATCATTTTGGAAGTTGGGGCAAAAGCTGAGTTATAAGAGGAAAGGGAGTGAGAACACACAATGAAGAAAGAAGTTGCTAACCACAGAAGGCCAATTAATAGAAAAAATTCATATTGTTTTACCTTAGAAACCATACCAGGGTAAAAAAAAAAAAAAATAAGAAGGATGCTTTAAAAGTGTTTTTAATTAAAGTATGAGGAAAACATGATAAACAATATTGAAAAAAATTACACTCCATCCATGATTATAAAGAAACAGGATAATGCTTATTTCCATGTATATAAAAGTCACTCAGTTCCATTTACAGTTACATAACAGGTCTCTTTAAATTTTAAGTTACAGTATATTCACTGGTTACTCAGTGAAAATTGAGCTTTAAATATTTTATGTGATATAAAAAGTATACATATCTCATGGGTAAAGTGCATTAAAATGACCAATTTTAGGATTGAGCCTATCAGTACCTATTTATGAACTGCATACCCATATGAAGTATCATGAACGTGGCATCAGGGGCAAAATCACAGAAATACACATATCCTGGTGGGTAGAGAGAAAAGGAACAATAAACAAGGTAAATAATAATCATAAAATATTAGAAAGTAATACTGTCAACGGAAAAATGCAAAGTGAAACAAAATAGGAAATATGAAAAGTCGGGGTGGCGTTAAGTGAAGAGTGTGATTTTAAATTATACTATTAGTACTATGCTCACTATGATTCATAATTCCAGATTTTTCCCTAAAAATATATTCTCTTTATGTGTGGAATTATGGGAAAAAATTGGAAAATATTTAACATTAAAAATATCTGATTTTTAATGGGACAGTAGCTATTCTATAGGGAGGTGAGGGGGAGCTAGCAGTCATACTAGATGTAAAATTAATCACCCCCTCACCTGGGGGTGACAAGGCTATCTAAAGCAGGTATAACATATCTTCTTCTCTCAGTCAGTCTTTAATACACTTCCTTCAAAATCAGAGTTCCCTATAAATATGAGGACATTTCCAGACTGTTAAGTCTATTCTTTGGTTAAGGGAACATATAAAATAATATCTAAAACTCTCAGGTATACAGCTTGATAAAAGAATCAGTGCAACTGAACATGAGAAATTGTGGGGATAATAGCCAAAGGTCTAAATAAGTCAACCTGTCCTCACTTGCTTGAAAAACAGAGAATGAATTGCTTGTGTGTCATGAATCATTTTGGAAGTTGGGGCAAAAGCTGAGTTATAAGAGGAAAGGGAGTGAGAACACACAATGAAGAAAGAAGTTGCTAACCACAGAAGGCCAATTAATAGAAAAAATTCATATTGTTTTACCTTAGAAACCATACCAGGGTAAAAAAAAAAAAAAATAAGAAGGATGCTTTAAAAGTGTTTTTAATTAAAGTATGAGGAAAACATGATAAACAATATTGAAAAAAATTACACTCCATCCATGATTATAAAGAAACAGGATAATGCTTATTTCCATGTATATAAAAGTCACTCAGTTCCATTTACAGTTACATAACAGGTCTCTTTAAATTTTAAGTTACAGTATATTCACTGGTTACTCAGTGAAAATTGAGCTTTAAATATTTTATGTGATATAAAAAGTATACATATCTCATGGGTAAAGTGCATTAAAATGACCAATTTTAGGATTGAGCCTATCAGTACCTATTTATGAACTGCATACCCATATGAAGTATCATGAACGTGGCATCAGGGGCAAAATCACAGAAATACACATAATAGTCTCACACAGCCAGTGCTACAGTTGTTGATCTAGATAGCTCATCCATGACCTCCATTATCTTTGTTTACATATTTTTCTGTTTTAATTACATTAATCCTAATTGCAATGTCAGCACAACAAATCTGCTCTATTGATATTAATTATGATTATACGTCTTTAACTACATCCACATATCAGTAACAATGGTGAGCACAAATGAGTTTGAGCTATTTTATTTATGGTATTTGTGTGATATTTTCTTCAGCAGTACTGATTACTTTATCAGTTAGTGTAGAGAATGGTGGTGGTGGGTTTAGTCATTATGTTGTGTCTGACTCTTGCAACTCCATGAACTGTAGCCATCCAGGCTCCTCTATCATGAGGCAAAAATGCTGGAGAAGATGGTCATTTCCTTTTTTTTTTTTTGAACATTTATTTATTTATTTATTTATTTTGGCAGGGGTGGGGAGGGAGGAGGGTGGGCGGGCCACTTCCACTGGTCTTTCATTTGTATAGTTTCATCCATCTTTGTTCTTTGGCCCGTGTGGGCCTCCCATCGCGGTGGCATCTGTTGTCACAGAGCGCCGGCTCTGGGTACATGAGCTCCAGAGCTCCGGCTCGGTTATTGGACACATTGGTCCAGCCGCTCCGTAGCACGTGGGATCTTCCCAGGCCAGGGATCAAACCTGGCGCCACTTGCACTGCAAGGCAGTGTCCTTACCCACTGAACCACCAGGGAAGCCCTGTCATTTCCTTTTCCAGTATAAACAATAGATAGAAATAAATATGGTTGAAGCTAAAAAGTGGATAAGATAATTGGTGCTACACCAGTAACCTTAGGTATGATGGAGAAGAGAATATCAAAGTTATTAATCCATAAAGACAAGAAAAGAGGTGTTTCTTCTTGATTTAAAGTGTCGACGTGGTTCATAGATCTAGAATCTGAGTGCAACACACAATTATACATCAAATGAACATATTGATGATACTGATTTATTACAGATCTTACGGCAATCAGAGCATAAACCATATGAGTGTGACAAGTTTATCATGATGCAAACAGACCTAATATATATAGATAAAACAACCAAAGTGATACTAAGTTCTGATTTCATTTTTTTTTAGAAAAATTATGTATAGATGATATTATGTATAGATGTATAGATGATATTGAAAGTAGATCCAATTACACAGAGCAGGATGAACAAGTACAAAACTTAGCCAGAAAGGATTAATATTACATTCCATTACTAAGTGGAAGGTCCATGTCCTTACTGGTGTGTTAGAGAGGAAGCACCAAAAAGCTAAGTCCTTTTATGTAGGAAGAACTAAAATCAATTAAATACAACCTAAAGTAGTCAGACTCTCATTCTAACATTGCCAGCCAGTGCAAAACTTTGTGGTCATGATAATCTCAATAGATGCAGAAAAAGGCTTTGACAAACTCCAACCCGCATTTATGATTAAAAAAAAAAAACTTTTCATAAAAGGGGCATAGAAGGAAATTGCTTCAGTAAAGTGAAAGCCATATATGAGAAGTCTACAGTGAACATTATCCTCAATGGTAAAAACCTGAAAGCATTCCCTGTAAGATCAGGAACAAGACAAGGGTGTCCACTTTCACCATTATTATTCAACATAGTCCTAGAAGTTGTAGCAACAGCAATAAGAGCAGAGAAGGAAATAAAATGGACCAGATAGGAAAAGAAGAAGTAAAACTCCCTCTATTTGCAGATGACATGATATTATACATAGAAAACCCCAAAGACACTATTCGAAAACTACTAGAGCTAATCAAAGAATTCAGCAAAGTCACAGGATACAATATCAATTCACAGAAATCACTGGCATTCCTATACACAAATAATGAAAAATCAGAAAACGAAATCAGAGATGCAATCCCCTTCACCATTAGCAACCAAAAGAATAAAATATCTAGGAATAAACCTACCCAAAGAAACAAAATAACTATACACAGAAGATTACAAGACACTTATGAAAGAAATCAAAGAAGACTTAAACAGATGGAGAGATATTCCATGTTCCTGGGTCAGATGTATCAATATTGTGAAAATGGCCATACTACCAAATAATATCTACAGATACAATGCAACCCCAATGCAACTACCAATGACATTCTTCACAGAACTAGACCAAAGAATAACACAGTTCATACAGAAACACAAAAGACCACAAATAGACAAAGCAACCCTGAGAAAGAAAAACGAAGCTGGAGGGATCAGCCTCCTTAATTTCAGACTATACTACAAAGCAACAGTCATCAAAATAGTATGTTCGTGGCACAAAATCAGAAATATTGACCAATGGAACAAGATAGAGAACCCAGAGATAGGCCCACACACCTATGGGTACCTTATTTTTGACAAAGGAGGCAAAGATATAAAATGGGACAAAGACAGCCTCTTCAACAAGTGGTGCTGGGAAAACTGGACAGCTACATGCAAAAAAATGAAATTGGAACAATCCCTGAAACCATACACAAAGATCAACATCAAAATGGATTAAAGCCATAAACCAGAAAACCTAAAACACTTAGAGCTCAAAAGGCTCAACGACATAAATCAAGCAACATCTTCTATGACCTGCCTAGCAGAATACTGGAACTAAAAACAAAAATTAACATGTGGGACCTAATGATACTTAAAAGCTTTTGTACAGCAAAGAAAACTACAAAATAGCTGAACAGACACCCCACAGAATGGGAGAAAATCATAGCAAATGAAACAACAGACAAAGAATTCATCTCCAAAATCTACAAGCAACTCAGACAACTCAGCACTGGAAAAATGAAGAACCCAATTAAAAAATGCAAAAAAGACGAAAACAGACACCTCTCCAAAGAGGACATACAGATGGCCCAAAAGCACATGAAACGATGCTCAACCTTGCTTATTATTAGAGAAATGCAAATCAAAACTACAGTGAGATATCACTTCACACCCATCAGAATTGCCATCATCCAAAAATTGACAGACAATAAATGCTGGAGAGGGTGCAGAGAAAAAAGTACACTCTTGCATTGTTGGTGGGAATGTAAATTGATACAGCCTCTATAGAAGACAGTATGGAGATTCCTTAAAAAACTAAAAATAGAAGCACCATACGACCCAGCAATCCCACTCATAGGCTTATATCCTGATTAAATCAAATCTGAAAGAAACACCTGTACCCCAATGTTCATTGCAGCTCTCTATACAATAGCTAGAACATGGAATCCACCTAGATGCCCATTGAAGAATGAATGGATACAAAAGCTCTGCTACATATAGAATGGAATACTACTCAGCTGTAAAAAGGAAATGCAGAAGAATTAGCCCTAATGAGGTCGCTGGATCTAGAACCTATCATAAAAAGTGAAGTCAGTCAAAAAGAGAAGGATAAGTACAATATGCTAACACATATGTATGGAATCTAGTAGGATAGTGATGATGGCACATGCAGTGAAGCAATGGAGAAACAGACATGAACAGTGGACATATGCACATTGTGGGGAAGGAACAGTGGGTGGGAGGCGTAAAGGAAGTAGCATGAAGGCCTGTACTATCATACGTGGGAAAACTGGACAGCTACATGCAAAAAAATGAAATTGGAACAATCCCTGAAACCATACACAAAGATCAACATCAAAATGGATTAAAGCCATAAACCAGAAAACCTAAAACACTTAGAGCTCAAAAGGCTCAACGACATAAATCAAGCAACATCTTCTATGACCTGCCTAGCAGAATACTGGAACTAAAAACAAAAATTAACATGTGGGACCTAATGATACTTAAAAGCTTTTGTACAGCAAAGAAAACTACAAAATAGCTGAACAGACACCCCACAGAATGGGAGAAAATCATAGCAAATGAAACAACAGACAAAGAATTCATCTCCAAAATCTACAAGCAACTCAGACAACTCAGCACTGGAAAAATGAAGAACCCAATTAAAAAATGCAAAAAAGACGAAAACAGACACCTCTCCAAAGAGGACATACAGATGGCCCAAAAGCACATGAAACGATGCTCAACCTTGCTTATTATTAGAGAAATGCAAATCAAAACTACAGTGAGATATCACTTCACACCCATCAGAATTGCCATCATCCAAAAATTGACAGACAATAAATGCTGGAGAGGGTGCAGAGAAAAAAGTACACTCTTGCATTGTTGGTGGGAATGTAAATTGATACAGCCTCTATAGAAGACAGTATGGAGATTCCTTAAAAAACTAAAAATAGAAGCACCATACGACCCAGCAATCCCACTCATAGGCTTATATCCTGATTAAATCAAATCTGAAAGAAACACCTGTACCCCAATGTTCATTGCAGCTCTCTATACAATAGCTAGAACATGGAATCCACCTAGATGCCCATTGAAGAATGAATGGATACAAAAGCTCTGCTACATATAGAATGGAATACTACTCAGCTGTAAAAAGGAAATGCAGAAGAATTAGCCCTAATGAGGTCGCTGGATCTAGAACCTATCATAAAAAGTGAAGTCAGTCAAAAAGAGAAGGATAAGTACAATATGCTAACACATATGTATGGAATCTAGTAGGATAGTGATGATGGCACATGCAGTGAAGCAATGGAGAAACAGACATGAACAGTGGACATATGCACATTGTGGGGAAGGAACAGTGGGTGGGAGGCGTAAAGGAAGTAGCATGAAGGCCTGTACTATCATACGTGAAGAAAATAGCTATAGTCATTGCTCTGTGAGAAAAGGGGATCCTTCAGGGGTGCAGTGTGATGGTCGGGAGGGGAGGGAAGGGGGGGATATACATATGACTAATCTGGGAACATACATATCTGTAAGCAACACAACTCTAGGCCTGTACTACCATAAATGAAGAAAATAGCTATAGTCATTGCTCTGTGAGAAAAGGGGATCCTTCAGGGGTGCTGTGTGATGGTTGGGAGGGGTGGGAAGGGGGGGATATACATATGACTAATCTGGGAACATGCATATCTGTAAACAACAAAACTCTGTAAAAGTGAAAAGCAAAATAAAAGTTAAAAAAAAAGTTGAAAGAAAAATAAAAGCTTAAAAAAAAAAAAACTTTGTGGTCACTGATGCACTGATGTAGTAGAGCTCTAAGACTGAAGAAATGCTAACCCTGGAGCAAGATACCATGCCAATGCTTAAGGGGCATTCACACACTTTGCTATCATTCTATAATCAACTTTCCAAATAAATTTCACTTTCAAAAACATCTACTGCAATACCTATTTATTTGTATTAAACCTCTGAAAAAGCCCAAAACTTCTGGAGAACAATTTTAGTGAAATCTCTCCATATAGCCCCTGAAAACTGATATTAAAATTACCATATGATTCCACAACTTCACTTCCAGGCATACATTTGCAAAACTGAAACCATGGTCTTGGAGAGACCTGTGCATCCATGTTCATACCAGCGTTATCCATAAATAGCCAAGTGGTGAAAACAACCCAAATATCCATCAAAAGATGAATGGATAAGCAAAATGTGGTCTATACATACAACAGGATATTTGCCTTAAAAAGGAAGGAAATCCTTTCATGTGCTACAGCATGCAAGAACCTTGAGAATATTACAGGAAGTGGAATTAAATAATGCCACACAAAATTCAAGTATTGTATGGTTTCCCTTACATGAGGTAGCTAGAATAGTCAAATTCATAGAGACACAAAGCAGAAGAGTGATTGCCTGTGGCTGAGGGGTTGTGCTTACTAGATAAAGAGATTCAGTTCTGCAGCTTGCAATGAGTTCTGGAGGTTGATGACGTAACACTACTGTGTATGCATATGTTGTGTTTCTCTTACCATAATAAAAAGTCCTCTGTGACTGTTAGAAAGTAATTTTAAAATGTAATTAATACTATAACTACATATAGATAACATAACTTAAAACTCTATACATTTGAAACAATAAATCATTCATGTTGCTTTAGGGGAAAATGTTACAAGAAAAGTATGACTAACAAAAACAAGCAAGATTAGCATGTATTATTATAAATAAATAAAATTTAATCATGTGAAAAATAAAGTCTAAGTGATAATGTTATAACAAAAGGAATATAAATAAAAAGGGAAATGTTTAATGGTTATTTTAAAATGTACTATCATGTTTGATATTTTATTAATTAATATTACTTTTACTATTACTTCTGTCTGGATCTTCCTGATCCAGGGATTAAACATGGGTCTCCTGTATTGCAGGCAGATTTTTACCATCCGAGCCATCAGGGAAGCCCTTATTACTATTGAATACTTAATGAATATTATCAACTACAAATTGGCACTTGCCTTTGGAACTTGTCATGTGCCTCTACAAGGATTAGATCCTATGCTGCTGCAGCTTCTGATTTTTAATACCTCCTAAAAGGAGTTCAACGTGGGACCGGGGGAGTGAAAACTGGCAAGACAGTTCTTAAATTGTTACATATTTTTAGGAACTGATTTTACAAGCCCAATTCCTGCATCACCCCATGTCTAGAAAAGCACTAAAATCCTTCATAGTGATGAATGTTGCTCATGATTAGTAAAGCTTCATGAGATTAGTAGAAACTTTGTGGTGTCTATTTAATATGCTTGATTGCATGCATTCCCCCTTCACCAAATAATATATATCTCCTTCCTTTACCCCATGTCTTTGGAGCAATCTTTCAGAGCTATCTAAGGTGAGATATCTTCTGGGCTACAATCCTCATTTTGCCCCAAATAAAACTTAACTCACAACTCTCATATGGTGCATTTCTTAAGTCAACAATTTTGATACATATAGAGGAGAAAAAACAATCGTGCTCAAGTATATGGAAATCAAAACCATAAGGTTTGGTTAGATTTAATTTTATATGACGTAACTACTGTGTATGCATATGTTGTGTTTCTCTTACGGCATTAATGAGTTCTGGAGGTTGATGACGTAACACTACTGTGTATGCATATGTTGTGTTTCTCTTACCATAATAAAAAGTCCTCTGTGACTGTTAGAAAGTAATTTTAAAATGTAATTAATACTATAACTACATATAGATAACATAACTTAAAACTCTATACATTTGAAACAATAAATCATTCATGTTGCTTTAGGGGAAAATGTTACAAGAAAAGTATGACTAACAAAAACAAGCAAGATTAGCATGTATTATTATAAATAAATAAAATTTAATCATGTGAAAAATAAAGTCTAAGTGATAATGTTATAACAAAAGGAATATAAATAAAAAGGGAAATGTTTAATGGTTATTTTAAAATGTACTATCATGTTTGATATTTTATTAATTAATATTACTTTTACTATTACTTCTGTCTGGATCTTCCTGATCCAGGGATTAAACATGGGTCTCCTGTATTGCAGGCAGATTTTTACCATCCGAGCCATCAGGGAAGCCCTTATTACTATTGAATACTTAATGAATATTATCAACTACAAATTGGCACTTGCCTTTGGAACTTGTCATGTGCCTCTACAAGGATTAGATCCTATGCTGCTGCAGCTTCTGATTTTTAATACCTCCTAAAAGGAGTTCAACGTGGGACCGGGGGAGTGAAAAACTGGCAAGACAGTTCTTAAATTGTTACATATTTTTAGGAACTGATTTTTACAAGCCCAATTCCTGCATCACCCCATGTCTAGAAAAGCACTAAAATCCTTCATAGTGATGAATGTTGCTCATGATTAGTAAAGCTTCATGAGATTAGTAGAAACTTTGTGGTGTCTATTTAATATGCTTGATTGCATGCATTCCCCCTTCACCAAATAATATATATCTCCTTCCTTTACCCCATGTCTTTGGAGCAATCTTTCAGAGCTATCTAAGGTGAGATATCTTCTGGGCTACAATCCTCATTTTGCCCCAAATAAAACTTAACTCACAACTCTCATATGGTGCATTTCTTAAGTCAACAATTTTGATACATATAGAGGAGAAAAAACAATCGTGCTCAAGTATATGGAAATCAAAACCATAAGGTTTGGTTAGATTTAATTTTATATGATCCAGGTTTTTCAATGCTGCCATTCGATTTTTTTCCTTCAT
Source organism: Tragulus kanchil (assembly GCA_022376925.1). Classification (NCBI taxonomy): domain Eukaryota; kingdom Metazoa; phylum Chordata; class Mammalia; order Artiodactyla; family Tragulidae; genus Tragulus; species Tragulus kanchil. The sequence continues at coordinate 49,157,370 of JAIOJX010000025.1, forward strand.
GACACCATCATTTTTAACTCATTTATAAATTTAATAAATATTTATTGAAAACCTACAATGGCTAGATAATAAATATATACTTGATAGTAAATAAACAGTGAGGAATAAAGAGACATGTCCCTGATTGATAGACCTTTCTTGATTAAACAACACAAATCTACAAATGATAATAGTCATGAAGGGAAAGAATTTAATATCACGAGAGAATATTGATGTTTCATTTTGCTAGTAAGACCTGGGCATAAGATATTCAGGCATGGAATTAGTATCAATCACAGTGTTACCAATTAAGAATTGTGTGACCTCAGGTAAGTTTATTTAATCTAATCTTTCAGAGGAGAATGATAGCCTAAAATAGTCATACAATTCTTAAGTGGTACTTAATTCTCTTTTTTAGTTATTAACTAATACATTAGTATATTCTTAGCTAAATATCTAAAAAATAGTGTAGGACGGGCATTAAAATGTCAACTAATTAAGATCTCCTTGTCTTGGCCTCCTAGTTCATTTGCAAAAATGAGCCTAATTTTTTACACAAATATAAAATATGTAAAAGAATTAAAGGATTATTCTTAACCAGGTAATTCACAAAGAATAGTTGATACTTGAACAACGTAGGAGTTAGGGGCATCAACCCAGTGTAGTTGAAACCAGAACTGCTGTCTCTGCCTCAAAAATAAAGGAACAACGTGGGACCGGGGAGTGAAAACTGGCAAGACAGTTCTTAAATTGTTACATATTTTAGGAACTGATTTTACAAGCCCAATTCCTGCATCACCCCATGTCTAGAAAAGCACTAAAATCCTTCATAGTGATGAATGTTGCTCATGATTAGTAAAGCTTCATGAGATTAGTAGAAACTTTGTGGTGTCTATTTAATATGCTTGATTGCATGCATTCCCCCTTCACCAAATAATATATATCTCCTTCCTTTACCCCATGTCTTTGGAGCAATCTTTCAGAGCTATCTAAGGTGAGATATCTTCTGGGCTACAATCCTCATTTTGCCCCAAATAAAACTTAACTCACAACTCTCATATGGTGCATTTCTTAAGTCAACAATTTTGATACATATAGAGGAGAAAAAACAATCGTGCTCAAGTATATGGAAATCAAAACCATAAGGTTTGGTTAGATTTAATTTTATATGATCCAGGTTTTTCAATGCTGCCATTCGATTTTTTTCCTTCATGACACCATCATTTTTAACTCATTTATAAATTTAATAAATATTTATTGAAAACCTACAATGGCTAGATAATAAATATATACTTGATAGTAAATAAACAGTGAGGAATAAAGAGACATGTCCCTGATTGATAGACCTTTCTTGATTAAACAACACAAATCTACAAATGATAATAGTCATGAAGGGAAAGAATTTAATATCACGAGAGAATATTGATGTTTCATTTTGCTAGTAAGACCTGGGCATAAGATATTCAGGCATGGAATTAGTATCAATCACAGTGTTACCAATTAAGAATTGTGTGACCTCAGGTAAGTTTATTTAATCTAATCTTTCAGAGGAGAATGATAGCCTAAAATAGTCATACAATTCTTAAGTGGTACTTAATTCTCTTTTATAGTTATTAACTAATACATTAGTATATTCTTAGCTAAATATCTAAAAAATAGTGTAGGACGGGCATTAAAATGTCAACTAATTAAGATCTCCTTGTCTTGGCCTCCTAGTTCATTTGCAAAAATGAGCCTAATTTTTTACACAAATATAAAATATGTAAAAGAATTAAAGGATTATTCTTAACCAGGTAATTCACAAAGAATAGTTGATACTTGAACAACGTAGGAGTTAGGGGCATCAACCCAGTGTAGTTGAAAAACCAGAACTGCTGTCTCTGCCTCAAAAATAAAGGAACTGATAAATGACTCCCTGAAGTGGCTGTGGCAGTTTGGATATACGCTCCACTTAAATGCTAGATTTTTTGATTTTACATATTATGATATCTTATCATGGATTCTCTGGTGGATCAGGTGGTAAATAATCTATTCTTGGAGACCAGGGTTTGATCCCAGGGTTGGGAAGATCCCCTGGAGAAGGGAATGGCAGCCCACACCAGTAAATTTTCCCCACACTCAAAGACCTGTAAATAAAAGCAGGTACTATATATATATATATATTTTTTTAAATGTCTTCCCTGATGGTCTAGTGGGTAAAGAGTCTGCCTTGCAGCACAAGTGGTGCTGGTTTGATCCCTGGCCCGGGTAGATTCCACATGCCATGGAGAGGCTGGCCTGGTGCGCCCAATTGCAAACTAGTGCTCTGGGGCACATGTGCCCAGAGTCGGTGCTCTGCAACGAGAGGTCACTGCAATGGGAGGCCCACACAGGCCGACGAATAAAGATGGATGAAGATAAATAAATAAATAAAACCAATAATAGAAGCCACCATTAAAAAAAAAAAACAAAAAACCTGCATATAAGTGTATACCTGCTGTTCAAACCTGTGTTGTTCAGGGTCAAGTGTGTCAAGGTAAAAACTTCTGTACATAGTTTAGAAAGTTGCTAGCAATGATGAAGAAGACTATTACACATTATGATTTTCAAAAGCAAAGTATAACCAAAACAGTGTGTAGAAAAATTGATAAGTACCTCGAATCTAATCCCATTTAATCCCATTTAAATACGTGTATGTAGGGATTTTAACTAAACATAAGTAAGCTCTAGGTTTGTTTCATTTATTTTCTGCCTTATTGACGTTTCTTTGAAGTTGTACTATAGTCTCCCCAACTTTTTCTCTCCTATATTTCTGCATACTGAAAGTGCTCAAGTTAAACAGTAGTATAGATGCTCCTTTACAAGTAACGCACTGTTGAAAAAATGATGTGTCCTTCAAAATGTACATTATTTACATTCATGTACAAATTCATTTCAGTATTGGTGTTAGGATCAATGTTATTAGTAACCACTAGAGAAGAAAATCATCCCAAAGGGTATGATTATAGAAGTATTAGAACTCTTATTGCCACTGAAATAGTGTCCTTTCCTGCTCAAATATGCCTGAAATTCATTAACAAAAGCACTTGTTTGGATTTCTTTCCGTACTTACATTAAAGTCTAAGTAGGATGAAGAGAGGTGATTTCACAACATAAACTCACAGAAAGGCATAAATAATGAACAGCTAGTAAGTTCTTTACAATAGATTTCAACAGAACTAGTATATCTAAAGGGCTCTTTTATCTGAAAGGGGAGATAGTAACACAGGAAATAAAAGAATTACAAAAATAGAAAGTGCTTGAAAATAATCAAAGACTGATACCAGTGAATAAAAAATGGTTTTGTCAGAAACACACGAAACATTAAGAAACAATAAAGACCATTTTAAAATTATACATTTTGATATAAAATGTTTAAACTATATATAGAAAATATAATACATAAATAAAATAAAAGATGTAAACAGATAACTGATTAACTGAAATAAACCACCTAATGACCACTAGGCCAAATTAAAAATATACACACCCAGTTCTCAGTATTCAGCATAGCAACAAAATCACTGAAAACTCTGAGTTAGTGAATATTGATTCATGGCTCCTGGGGAAATACAGGGCTAGGTTCTTGAGAGCTCCTGGTCATAAAATTTTTGTCAACAGATCAATATTTAGTCTTACCTTATGTTTGTTTCTGTTAAAGTCACCTTCACAGATATTCCAGTTCATTAATACTGAACTCAGGGTCCATAGTGCTTTAACACATGCCTTAAAAGTCTAACACAAAGATTTTCTCTATGAGGCACATGGACAGTAGTGTTTGACAAAACTTTAAGAAGAGTAGTGTTTGATATGACTTATATTGTGATAGTGTATCATCCTACTGTTGTGTGAGTATCAGGAGCTGTAAGGCAAAAGTAGGAATGTGAGGAGCATACCAAGTTCCAAAGTGAGGAGCACTGATTAGAACAGTGGTGGCCAGAAAGTAAATATAAAGTGGTCAATATGCAGGATATCTTGAATGCAAAGTAAATGGAATGAGATGATGAAAAGTACAAATTCATTTCAGTATTGGATCAATGTTATTAGTAATCACTAGAGAAGAAAATCATCCCAAAGGGTATGATTATAGAAGTATTAGAACTCTTATTGCCACTGAAATAGTGTCCTTTCCTGCTCAAATATGCCTGAAATTCATTAACAAAAGCACTTGTTTGGATTTCTTTCCGTACTTACATTAAAGTCTAAGTAGGATGAAGAGAGGTGATTTCACAACATAAACTCACAGAAAGGCATAAATAATGAACAGCTAGTAAGTTCTTTACAATAGATTTCAACAGAACTAGTATATCTAAAGGGCTCTTTTATCTGAAAGGGGAGATAGTAACACAGGAAATAAAAGAATTACAAAAATAGAAAGTGCTTGAAAATAATCAAAGACTGATACCAGTGAATAAAAAATGGTTTTGTCAGAAACACACGAAACATTAAGAAACAATAAAGACCATTTTAAAATTATACATTTTGATATAAAATGTTTAAACTATATATAGAAAATATAATACATAAATAAAATAAAAGATGTAAACAGATAACTGATTAACTGAAATAAACCACCTAATGACCACTAGGCCAAATTAAAAATATACACACCCAGTTCTCAGTATTCAGCATAGCAACAAAATCACTGAAAACTCTGAGTTAGTGAATATTGATTCATGGCTCCTGGGGAAATACAGGGCTAGGTTCTTGAGAGCTCCTGGTCATAAAATTTTTGTCAACAGATCAATATTTAGTCTTACCTTATGTTTGTTTCTGTTAAAGTCACCTTCACAGATATTCCAGTTCATTAATACTGAACTCAGGGTCCATAGTGCTTTAACACATGCCTTAAAAGTCTAACACAAAGATTTTCTCTATGAGGCACATGGACAGTAGTGTTTGACAAAACTTTAAGAAGAGTAGTGTTTGATATGACTTATATTGTGATAGTGTATCATCCTACTGTTGTGTGAGTATCAGGAGCTGTAAGGCAAAAGTAGGAATGTGAGGAGCATACCAAGTTCCAAAGTGAGGAGCACTGATTAGAACAGTGGTGGCCAGAAAGTAAATATAAAGTGGTCAATATGCAGGATATCTTGAATGCAAAGTAAATGGAATGAGATGATGAATTGGCTTTGGCATTTAAGATAAAGAGTGGAATTAGGAATATTGTTTGAGCAAATAGTGACACTGGGCTTCCCCAGTGGCTCAGTGGTAAAGAATCTACCAGCAATCCAGGAGATGTGAGATCAGTCCCTGTGTTGAGAAGATCCCCTGGAGAAGGAAACGGCAACCCATTCCAGTATTCCTGTCTAGGAAATTCCATAGACAGAGGAGCGTAGCAGGCTATAGTTCATGTAGTTGCAAAAGGGTCGGACACAACTCAGCGACTAAACAATAACAACATAGTCACACACACTGAAGCATTGAATATGAAATTAAAAAATGAGCGGGTCAGTGTAAGACAAGGCAATCAAAAATGGTGTTAATCAAAGATAACAGACCTACTAGACATTCAAATATGTTCAGATATACAGTAAAATGAAGAATGGATAGGGAACTAGACATGATGAATAAAATATACTATCAATCACTATTATATGACATGATTTTACCTCATTTCCTAAGCTTAGCAATAACTTATTTATCCACTTAATCAACAAATGTTTATTAAATGATTACCCTGTGTCAAGTACGATTCTAAGTGACTGAGGAATAAATATTTCTTATTTGTCCTTACATTATCCTATTTTTGAAGACTATCACTCTTACTATATTGATACATCAAAACAGACAAACAAAAAGAAACAGAAGACTAAAAAACTGTAAACCAGCTAAGCCAACAATTTCTATATCTCATTTTTAGGTGCATGGAATGAATGTATTTGCTGACATCGTTTGTATAATAGTTTATAAGACACGAAATATATTTTCAAAGACTTCATCTCAAGTTTCTCAATGTACAAAATATGTGGAATGTGGTCATTAGATAATTTTTTAGTGAACCAGTTATTTTGGTCCAAAAAATGAGCAAATGCTACTGAGTCTTTAGTTCAGCATTACAATAAAACAACCTATTTTAACAATGTGTTCAATCTATTAAAATTTAAAAATTCAAACATAAGTCAAATAATTTCAGAATCAAGGTTTCCAAAAATGAAAAGTGGTCAGGGATATAAACATCATGATCACAGCAGAAAAGGGAATTCTTTCATGATTAAAAAGGAATATGTGTTGCAAATTAAAGGTACAAGCAAAGGGTAGAGACAAGAACCAAAACAATATGCTATACATCTTACAGATAGGAGAATGAGGTTCCTGGGCTGAGTAACACCCAGATTTTTTGGGATGGATCCTGGGGGCTATACGGCTTCCCAGTGGCTCAGTGGTAAAGAATCTAAAAGGAGATGTGAGATCAGTCCCTGTGTTGAGAAGATCCCCTGGAGAAGGAAACGGCAACCCATTCCAGTATTCCTGTCTAGGAAATTCCATAGACAGAGGAGCGTAGCAGGCTATAGTTCATGTAGTTGCAAAAGGGTCGGACACAACTCAGCGACTAAACAATAACAACATAGTCACACACACTGAAGCATTGAATATGAAATTAAAAAATGAGCGGGTCAGTGTAAGACAAGGCAATCAAAAATGGTGTTAATCAAAGATAACAGACCTACTAGACATTCAAATATGTTCAGATATACAGTAAAATGAAGAATGGATAGGGAACTAGACATGATGAATAAAATATACTATCAATCACTATTATATGACATGATTTTACCTCATTTCCTAAGCTTAGCAATAACTTATTTATCCACTTAATCAACAAATGTTTATTAAATGATTACCCTGTGTCAAGTACGATTCTAAGTGACTGAGGAATAAATATTTCTTATTTGTCCTTACATTATCCTATTTTTGAAGACTATCACTCTTACTATATTGATACATCAAAACAGACAAACAAAAAGAAACAGAAGACTAAAAAACTGTAAACCAGCTAAGCCAACAATTTCTATATCTCATTTTTAGGTGCATGGAATGAATGTATTTGCTGACATCGTTTGTATAATAGTTTATAAGACACGAAATATATTTTCAAAGACTTCATCTCAAGTTTCTCAATGTACAAAATATGTGGAATGTGGTCATTAGATAATTTTTTAGTGAACCAGTTATTTTGGTCCAAAAAATGAGCAAATGCTACTGAGTCTTTAGTTCAGCATTACAATAAAACAACCTATTTTAACAATGTGTTCAATCTATTAAAATTTAAAAATTCAAACATAAGTCAAATAATTTCAGAATCAAGGTTTCCAAAAATGAAAAGTGGTCAGGGATATAAACATCATGATCACAGCAGAAAAGGGAATTCTTTCATGATTAAAAAGGAATATGTGTTGCAAATTAAAGGTACAAGCAAAGGGTAGAGACAAGAACCAAAACAATATGCTATACATCTTACAGATAGGAGAATGAGGTTCCTGGGCTTTCGAGTAACACCCAGATTTCCCTGGGTTTCCTGCTCTGGGGACTGGGACACCACACATCACCAAATCAGTGGCAAGTGTATCCTGGCAGTGATCGGGGTTCTCAACAGACTTCTGATTACTTGAACAGTACACAGGCCTTCTAATCAGTAAAGAAGTACTCTCCAATAGAGGCATATTTATCTCTAAGTCCTTCCTGAACTTACTGCCTCTGCCTTATCATTCCTTCCTATTCCACCTTGGGATCTCAATTTCTAGCCTGATTCTGTAATTTAAACATACTCAGAAGTTCCTAATAAATTGTCATGTCTTTTGGAGTCTCATCTCTCACTCAGTTCTTCCCATCACACAAAAATGACTCATTAGCTAGAACTGTAGTTTTGTATAGTGTTGGCTCCAGGATTCTGACTGGCCTTTGGTTTATTCTGTCCTCATCTAATAATGCAGTGTTGCTCCTGATCTTCTCCTCAGTAAATATTTTTGATGAAGTAAAAATCTCTTTAATATTTAAATCCCTGTTTTGATATACAGAATTCTCTACCTAATGATAAAAAGGTGAAAAATGGATATTCCCCCTTAATGACAACAAAAAAGATGAGCTACTTTTAACTGCCTAGTTCAGAAGAGAAATAAAAGGTTTTTGGTTTTTTTTTTATTTAATGAGTTCTTCAAGCTTTCTTGTGAAACAAGCCTGGGCATTTTTCAAAAGAAATTACTGTCAGTATTTCAAACATTCTAATTCAAAAGCACAGATAATGTAAACTCACTTTAATCTTCTTGAAAATATCTGCAACGAGAGAAACAAAGTCAAAAACCTCTCTCACCCTTGATAGTGCACTTTATAGGCAATCCTTTGCTTCTTCACCGATTAAATAAAACAACCTATTTTAACAATGTGTTCAATCTATTAAAATTTAAAAATTCAAACATAAGTCAAATAATTTCAGAATCAAGGTTTCCAAAAATGAAAAGTGGTCAGGGATATAAACATCATGATCACAGCAGAAAAGGGAATTCTTTCATGATTAAAAAGGAATATGTGTTGCAAATTAAAGGTACAAGCAAAGGGTAGAGACAAGAACCAAAACAATATGCTATACATCTTACAGATAGGAGAATGAGGTTCCTGGGCTTTCGAGTAACACCCAGATTTCCCTGGGTTTCCTGCTCTGGGGACTGGGACACCACACATCACCAAATCAGTGGCAAGTGTATCCTGGCAGTGATCGGGGTTCTCAACAGACTTCTGATTACTTGGACAGTACACAGGCCTTCTAATCAGTAAAGAAGTACTCCAATAGAGGCATATTTATCTCTAAGTCCTTCCTGAACTTACTGCCTCTGCCTTATCATTCCTTCCTATTCCACCTTGGGATCTCAATTTCTAGCCTGATTCTGTAATTTAAACATACTCAGAAGTTCCTAATAAATTGTCATGTCTTTTGGAGTCTCATCTCTCACTCAGTTCTTCCCATCACACAAAAATGACTCATTAGCTAGAACTGTAGTTTTGTATAGTGTTGGCTCCAGGATTCTGACTGGCCTTTGGTTTATTCTGTCCTCATCTAATAATGCAGTGTTGCTCCTGATCTTCTCCTCAGTAAATATTTTTGATGAAGTAAAAATCTCTTTAATATTTAAATCCCTGTTTTGATATACAGAATTCTCTACCTAATGATAAAAAGGTGAAAAATGGATATTCCCCCTTAATGACAACAAAAAAGATGAGCTACTTTTAACTGCCTAGTTCAGAAGAGAAATAAAAGGTTTTTGGTTTTTTTTTTATTTAATGAGTTCTTCAAGCTTTCTTGTGAAACAAGCCTGGGCATTTTTCAAAAGAAATTACTGTCAGTATTTCAAACATTCTAATTCAAAAAGCACAGATAATGTAAACTCACTTTAATCTTCTTGAAAATATCTGCAACGAGAGAAACAAAGTCAAAAACCTCTCTCACCCTTGATAGTGCACTTTATAGGCAATCCTTTGCTTCTTCACCGATTAAATAGCTGATTCTCTGGTTCTTGCTCCTTTAATGAGGCTCCCCTTAAATGCACTGTCATCTATGCAGGATGTGCCTCACAGAGGCTGCCTGAAGGACTTTACCTCAAAAGCCTGAAAGGTCAGCCCCACGTAGCAGTCTTCTGACACTGTTATTTTCCATACACATTCTTTCATCGGCCTGTAGTCATCAGGATAATTAGGAGACTGAATCTGTCCTTCATTTTTACGTATCTCACCTCCACAGATAGCTGAGGAAAGCAAAAATAAATAAATAAACCTAGACATGCCATTTCACTTCCATATTCTTCTAAGATAACATTTTAGTTCAGTGCCTGTAGCTGAGGGCATAAAGATCAGCTTATAAAAATCAAGGTTGGCTGTTTGCAAGCATTTAATAGATAAAAAAAAAAATCTAGCCACTTAACTATAAATGTTAGATGACAGCAGAGGAATATAAGACTTTTTTTTAAATCACTGTTAATTCACATCTTTACAGAAACAAGCCCCTTTGTTAAACGTTAAAAACCTTTTGAGAGTTTGAATTTATTCTGTGTGAGTTTGCTTTGTGATTCCCTGAACTACTTCTTTTGATCTCAGTGGACTAGCTGATCAGCAGAGAAGTTCCACAAAACTCCCTGGTCTCTGGCTGTGAGCAGACATCATGCTCAACATCTGGGGTTCCATCCAAGACATCTTCTTCACACCCACACAGCTGGTTCCTTTGGTTTTTTCTGTCCTCATCTAATAATGCAGTGTTGCTCCTGATCTTCTCCTCAGTAAATATTTTTGATGAAGTAAAAATCTCTTTAATATTTAAATCCCTGTTTTGATATACAGAATTCTCTACCTAATGATAAAAAGGTGAAAAATGGATATTCCCCCTTAATGACAACAAAAAAGATGAGCTACTTTTAACTGCCTAGTTCAGAAGAGAAATAAAAGGTTTTTGGTTTTTTTTTTATTTAATGAGTTCTTCAAGCTTTCTTGTGAAACAAGCCTGGGCATTTTTCAAAAGAAATTACTGTCAGTATTTCAAACATTCTAATTCAAAAAGCACAGATAATGTAAACTCACTTTAATCTTCTTGAAAATATCTGCAACGAGAGAAACAAAGTCAAAAACCTCTCTCACCCTTGATAGTGCACTTTATAGGCAATCCTTTGCTTCTTCACCGATTAAATAGCTGATTCTCTGGTTCTTGCTCCTTTAATGAGGCTCCCCTTAAATGCACTGTCATCTATGCAGGATGTGCCTCACAGAGGCTGCCTGAAGGACTTTACCTCAAAAGCCTGAAAGGTCAGCCCCACGTAGCAGTCTTCTGACACTGTTATTTTCCATACACATTCTTTCATCGGCCTGTAGTCATCAGGATAATTAGGAGACTGAATCTGTCCTTCATTTTTACGTATCTCACCTCCACAGATAGCTGAGGAAAGCAAAAATAAATAAATAAACCTAGACATGCCATTTCACTTCCATATTCTTCTAAGATAACATTTTAGTTCAGTGCCTGTAGCTGAGGGCATAAAGATCAGCTTATAAAAATCAAGGTTGGCTGTTTGCAAGCATTTAATAGATAAAAAAAAAAATCTAGCCACTTAACTATAAATGTTAGATGACAGCAGAGGAATATAAGACTTTTTTTTAAATCACTGTTAATTCACATCTTTACAGAAACAACCCCCTTTGTTAAACGTTAAAAACCTTTTGAGAGTTTGAATTTATTCTGTGTGAGTTTGCTTTGTGATTCCCTGAACTACTTCTTTTGATCTCAGTGGACTAGCTGATCAGCAGAGAAGTTCCACAAAACTCCCTGGTCTCTGGCTGTGAGCAGACATCATGCTCAACATCTGGGGTTCCATCCAAGACATCTTCTTCACACCCACACAGTTAATCTCTAAAATAAATGCTTCTATTCGCCCAAAAGTCTAACAGAAGCAGAAATCTTCTATCTTCTAAATTGCCTAAATTTATGTGCTGTCAGAGGCAGAGGCAAAAAGGGTCATCTCCGCCCATGATCTGACAAGAAGGGAGCTGTTTTAAAGTCAGAAAGCACAATGCCAGTTTATTGTTTTAGAGACATACAGGACAAAGCATCTGGTAAATTCTTCTTGAATGCTGACTCTCTCTTTTAGACAAAGCAAGCTCCAGAACAGTGCACAATTACTTTCTGTGCAGTTTCCTTTAATAGAACATTTCTGCAGTACAGGCATAAAATACACAAAAACTAGTACAAAGAGACGTGGTAATTTCTTCATAATATTTTAATATTATCATGAAAAACAACCACAGCTTAAGAATCTCGGTCCATTTGCTGCTGTTGTTGTTTTCCACACATCTCTAGTGACTTGTATCTTTCCTACACATCCCTAGTGAGAATATTTATATGTTAACAACATCAGTGGTATCAGAAAACAGGTTATTTTTGCAATTTAAATTTACTGAATATTTTTCTTAAAATCATCCCTTGGTCATTATAATACAGGTTTAGAAAATTTGATAATTAAAATGCAATTACAATGCCATTCTAATGAAATTGAGAAAAAGAACATTTCTGTTAAGACATCTAAAAAAAGCCATGTATAAATTCAATGTGACTTGCCTTCATAGACTGCTGCAAAGCCCTTTCCTACCCAGTTACTGCTGCTGGGAACTCAATCCACATGGGAGACTTGCAAGTGTCCCCACAGAATCTACCTAAAAAAAAGAAAAAAGGCTGTTTGCAAGCATTTAATAGATAAAAAAAAAAATCTAGCCACTTAACTATAAATGTTAGATGACAGCAGAGGAATATAAGACTTTTTTTTAAATCACTGTTAATTCACATCTTTACAGAAACAAGCCCCTTTGTTAAACGTTAAAAACCTTTTGAGAGTTTGAATTTATTCTGTGTGAGTTTGCTTTGTGATTCCCTGAACTACTTCTTTTGATCTCAGTGGACTAGCTGATCAGCAGAGAAGTTCCACAAAACTCCCTGGTCTCTGGCTGTGAGCAGACATCATGCTCAACATCTGGGGTTCCATCCAAGACATCTTCTTCACACCCACACAGTTAATCTCTAAAATAAATGCTTCTATTCGCCCAAAAGTCTAACAGAAGCAGAAATCTTCTATCTTCTAAATTGCCTAAATTTATGTGCTGTCAGAGGCAGAGGCAAAAAGGGTCATCTCCGCCCATGATCTGACAAGAAGGGAGCTGTTTTAAAGTCAGAAAGCACAATGCCAGTTTATTGTTTTAGAGACATACAGGACAAAGCATCTGGTAAATTCTTCTTGAATGCTGACTCTCTCTTTTAGACAAAGCAAGCTCCAGAACAGTGCACAATTACTTTCTGTGCAGTTTCCTTTAATAGAACATTTCTGCAGTACAGGCATAAAATACACAAAAACTAGTACAAAGAGACGTGGTAATTTCTTCATAATATTTTAATATTATCATGAAAAACAACCACAGCTTAAGAATCTCGGTCCATTTGCTGCTGTTGTTGTTTTCCACACATCTCTAGTGACTTGTATCTTTCCTACACATCCCTAGTGAGAATATTTATATGTTAACAACATCAGTGGTATCAGAAAACAGGTTATTTTTGCAATTTAAATTTACTGAATATTTTTCTTAAAATCATCCCTTGGTCATTATAATACAGGTTTAGAAAATTTGATAATTAAAATGCAATTACAATGCCATTCTAATGAAATTGAGAAAAAGAACATTTCTGTTAAGACATCTAAAAAAAGCCATGTATAAATTCAATGTGACTTGCCTTCATAGACTGCTGCAAAGCCCTTTCCTACCCAGTTACTGCTGCTGCGAAACTCAATCCACATTCTGCTGTCTGTAGAGGTAAGAACTTCAGGCAATGTGTCCCCACAGAATCTACCTAAAAGAAACAAAAGAATAAAGAGAGATTCCTAAATATGACTTTATAATCTAACTTTTTTATACTAGCTACAAATTACATACATAAAACCTGATTTGGTTCCTATCTCTATCCCTAGTAACTACAGTCATAGGTACAATTCCTTAATACTTACTTAATAAAGGTGAATAAAAAGTAAACCTATCTCCTCATATTTATGTATAGAATACTGGAACATATCACCTTCAGACTAAATGGCTGATATCAGTATCACCATCTGCAGAATTAGGAAACAGCTAGCTCAGAATACTTATTTGTAAAAGGACACATGATACATTGAGGCAGGGAATATTATTCTGCAGAGAAAAGAAAAAAGTACAAATGATCCTGAAAAACTGCTTCAGATCATCAGTCTGGTCATTAGTTCTGAAGTAACAGCTCAAAGTGTAGTTCTTTGCTTAGTTAGGTTCAATAGCGATTTGTCAGAAAAACCCACAGGTTACCCAAGAATCCTATGTTGCTACATATATTCTATCTCATCTGTAGCACATAGTGTAGTAGGCAGAATGGTAAACAGTATCAGAAGACTTGAGTATGAGTTCTGATTTTTTCCTGATTGTGTATCTATAGGCAAGTATAATACTTAATGAACTCAATAATAATTCAATAACAATTTCTTCCCTCTCTCAACCTTCCACAAATATTCATTGCTTACTGTATATTTGCTATTGAGCTCTAAGATTTCATATGATGATAAAAGGTTAAATATGACAGTACACATGAAATAGCTCTACAAATAATACAGTCATTCATTTTTGTGTGCCCTTAGTAAAGATTTCATACATAGTTTTAGTATATGAAAAAAGTCAACTTAAAACAAATTCATACTAATAGCTAGCAGGTAAAAAATGTCTTCCTAAATGGAATTAGGGGCATGTATTAATAAATAAGGGGCATTTAAAGACAGCAATGTTTCTTAAACTGTAATGTGTAGGAAAGTGAGGGGGAGAAGGATAAATTAGGAGTATGAGATTAACAGATGTGTGTGTGTGTGTGTGCTAGATCACTTCAGTTGTGTCCAACTCTTTGCAACACTAAAGACTGTAGCCTGGCTTCTCTGTCCATGGGGATTCTCCAGGCAAGAATACTGAAGTAGGTTGCCATGCTCTCCTCCAGGGGATCTTTCCCACCCAAGGATTGAACCCAAGTCTCTTGCATTGTAGGCAGATTCTTTACCACTGAGCTACCATGGAAGAGATTAACAAATAGACACTACTATAATATTAAATAAATAAACAACAAGGATTTACTGTAAAGTACAGGGAATTATATTCAGTACCTTGTAATAAGCTATAATGGAACAAAAAAAAAAATCTGTAAAAAGAACATATGCGTGCAATGCTAGTGGTGAAGAATCTGCTTACAAATGCAGGAGACACAAGAGACGCAGGTTGGAATGGTGGGTCAGGAAGATCCCATGGGGTGGGAAATAGCAACCTGTACCAGTATTCTTAGTTGGAAAATTCCATGGACAGAGGAGTTTGACTGGCTATAGTACATGGGGACTTAAAAGGGTTGAACACAACTGAGTCACTGAGTGTATGTGTACACACACACACAGACACACACACACAGACACACACACACATATACATGTGTGAATCATCTAGCTGCAGTAACCTGAAACTAATACAATACTGTAAGTCAACCGTACTTCAATTTTACTTCAATTCTGAAATAAACAAAAAATAAGGAAACTGGAAGAAAGTAGCCTAAGAGAGAAAAGTCTGTAATGTACATATGAATTTCCAGGGAGCATGGTAAAACACAGTCTGTTTCAGAGGTATGGAGTGGAACCTGAATTTCTACCTTCCTAACCTTCTAAGTGATTTTTATGCTGTCGGTAGGATAGTTACACGTGCAGAGCAAGGTCTCAGAGGAAATAGTGGGGAAAGTGAACACTGTGGTCAGACTGAGCCAGTCTGTTGAGCTATTATATTCTGCAGTGTATAATGCCAATAGTGCTCTAAAAAAGTGCTCTCAATATTTCAGCTTTAGATTTGATTTTCAATATGAATTTAATGAAATGTTTTATTTGGAACACTAATGCATATCCATATACTACAAATTGCTTCTTCTGGGCTAAAAATAGGGCTTTTCAGGTGGTCCAGTGTTAAAAAATCCACCTGCCAACCCAGGAGACATGAGTTCAATCTCTGGGTGGGGAAGATTCCTTGGAGAAAGAAATGGCAATCCACTCCAGTCTTCTTGCCCTGAAAATCCCATGGACATAGGAGTCTGACAATGTGGTCAGAGTCTGAGAGGACTTTGTGACTAAACAACAACAACAACAAGAAACAAGAAACTTAATTCTCAAGACAATATGTTCCTCAAACTGACTTATGAAATTAGTTCAAGTCTTTACATTTTCCTTAGTTTTAAGTATCTCTGCAGATCTCTTGGACTTGCTAAGACTGTTGTCCTTTTAAATACAAATGTGTCCATTCAGCAGGTTTTAGATTTTAAGAAGAGAAGATCTGTAGGCACGTAAAAACAACAGACCAAAGCTACTTCTAAAAATAAATGAGAAAGTTACGATCGAAAAAAATCAATAGAGTAGATGATCACAGGCTCACAGCAGCTCTCACCTTTAAGTAAAACAGAGGGCAATACAAAGTGCCCCATGTAAATTAATGATGTGGTCTGTGGTTAAATGTTGGTAAGGATACTTGATGCCCATGAAAGGATATCCAATTTGAGCTACAATTTATAACACAAATCTGTCTGAGTAGCAAAACTGTGATATCTAAAGTAAACAAAAATAAGGAAACTGGAAGAAAGTAGCCTAAGAGAGAAAGTCTGTAATGTACATATGAATTTCCAGGGAGCATGGTAAAACACAGTCTGTTTCAGAGGTATGGAGTGGAACCTGAATTTCTACCTTCCTAACCTTCTAAGTGATTTTTATGCTGTCGGTAGGATAGTTACACGTGCAGAGCAAGGTCTCAGAGGAAATAGTGGGGAAAGTGAACACTGTGGTCAGACTGAGCCAGTCTGTTGAGCTATTATATTCTGCAGTGTATAATGCCAATAGTGCTCTAAAAAAGTGCTCTCAATATTTCAGCTTTAGATTTGATTTTCAATATGAATTTAATGAAATGTTTTATTTGGAACACTAATGCATATCCATATACTACAAATTGCTTCTTCTGGGCTAAAAATAGGGCTTTTCAGGTGGTCCAGTGTTAAAAAATCCACCTGCCAACCCAGGAGACATGAGTTCAATCTCTGGGTGGGGAAGATTCCTTGGAGAAAGAAATGGCAATCCACTCCAGTCTTCTTGCCCTGAAAATCCCATGGACATAGGAGTCTGACAATGTGGTCAGAGTCTGAGAGGACTTTGTGACTAAACAACAACAACAACAAGAAACAAGAAACTTAATTCTCAAGACAATATGTTCCTCAAACTGACTTATGAAATTAGTTCAAGTCTTTACATTTTCCTTAGTTTTAAGTATCTCTGCAGATCTCTTGGACTTGCTAAGACTGTTGTCCTTTTAAATACAAATGTGTCCATTCAGCAGGTTTTAGATTTTAAGAAGAGAAGATCTGTAGGCACGTAAAAACAACAGACCAAAGCTACTTCTAAAAATAAATGAGAAAGTTACGATCGAAAAAAATCAATAGAGTAGATGATCACAGGCTCACAGCAGCTCTCACCTTTAAGTAAAACAGAGGGCAATACAAAGTGCCCCATGTAAATTAATGATGTGGTCTGTGGTTAAATGTTGGTAAGGATACTTGATGCCCATGAAAGGATATCCAATTTGAGCTACAATTTATAACACAAATCTGTCTGAGTAGCAAAACTGTGATATCTCCAGTAAGAACCAGTATCTTTGGCTCAGGAAGCCAGAAATTGAATATGTACCTAACAGTTCATGCTCTACTGCCTTAGCAAACAAAGTAAAACAAAACACGCCCCCCAACACACACACCCACACACACACTATCTGGTTTACTCATTAAAGCTCTGATTTTAAAATTAAAAATATAGACTATGCGATGAGTATTTACTATAAACTATTCAAACCATTATGTTCGGATCCAAGCACAATTCCAAAAGTGAAGCTGGTTTAAGTTAATCAGTTAACTACATTATGAGTATTTTTGATGTAATTGAAAATGGTGTAAAAGTAAAATAAAAATTGAAGTATTGGTCTCATATACTTTGAACCCAAAAATGACTCTTAAAGAGTTGTCTCTGGACAAGACATATTATCTCCCTAGCCACATAAAAAACAAAAAGAAATCTCTTACCAAGGAGAGGTGACTTCCTCCAGTACCCATCTCTTACTTCAATGTAATCATACCAGCACAAACTACTTTTGTATAAATCCATTGTTGTAAAATTTAAAACAATCTGAAAAATGGAACAAAAGGATAAAAAATGATTATAATTTCATATGACTAGGAACCCAGAAATACTGCGAAAACAGATTCATAGCAATTTCTTTTTTTCTTCCTATATTAGTATCCAACATTTTTTCTTTAATAAAAACTTCAAAATAAAAAAGATTCAACCAATTTTCAATTTTAATGTTTAACAGTTTAGAAGCACAATGTTAACAAACATTTCAGCAACTAAAGCAAAATTTCTGTAAAGTTAATTGAACAATTTTGAAATGAGAAATCTTTATTTAAATAGTTTATTTTGAACTTTCTTAAACAGGACTTAAGCACTAATGTTTTATTTAATCTGTAATTATGTTAAAATAGAGATCACAGGCTCACAGCAGCTCTCACCTTTAAGTAAAACAGAGGGCAATACAAAGTGCCCCATGTAAATTAATGATGTGGTCTGTGGTTAAATGTTGGTAAGGATACTTGATGCCCATGAAAGGATATCCAATTTGAGCTACAATTTATAACACAAATCTGTCTGAGTAGCAAAACTGTGATATCTCCAGTAAGAACCAGTATCTTTGGCTCAGGAAGCCAGAAATTGAATATGTACCTAACAGTTCATGCTCTACTGCCTTAGCAAACAAAGTAAAACAAAACACGCCCCCCAACACACACACCCACACACACACTATCTGGTTTACTCATTAAAGCTCTGATTTTAAAATTAAAAATATAGACTATGCGATGAGTATTTACTATAAACTATTCAAACCATTATGTTCGGATCCAAGCACAATTCCAAAAGTGAAGCTGGTTTAAGTTAATCAGTTAACTACATTATGAGTATTTTTGATGTAATTGAAAATGGTGTAAAAGTAAAATAAAAATTGAAGTATTGGTCTCATATACTTTGAACCCAAAAATGACTCTTAAAGAGTTGTCTCTGGACAAGACATATTATCTCCCTAGCCACATAAAAAACAAAAAGAAATCTCTTACCAAGGAGAGGTGACTTCCTCCAGTACCCATCTCTTACTTCAATGTAATCATACCAGCACAAACTACTTTTGTATAAATCCATTGTTGTAAAATTTAAAACAATCTGAAAAATGGAACAAAAGGATAAAAAATGATTATAATTTCATATGACTAGGAACCCAGAAATACTGCGAAAACAGATTCATAGCAATTTCTTTTTTTCTTCCTATATTAGTATCCAACATTTTTTCTTTAATAAAAACTTCAAAATAAAAAAGATTCAACCAATTTTTCAATTTTAATGTTTAACAGTTTAGAAGCACAATGTTAACAAACATTTCAGCAACTAAAGCAAAATTTCTGTAAAGTTAATTGAACAATTTTGAAATGAGAAATCTTTATTTAAATAGTTTATTTTGAACTTTCTTAAACAGGACTTAACTATGAAAACTGATTTTACTATGAATGTCTTTTTAATAATTTATTTCAGACATCTGTAATTATGTTAAAATAACCACCATGCTCCATATTCCAGGAACATAATATCATTGTGTATGTTGAAATGTTTTAAATACAGCTTTAGAATTCAAATTTGCACATATAACTATAATCAAAGACAGACGTCACTAAATCCAAGAACATATATTCAAAGGGTTTTTAAGTTAGAAGATCTTGCACATGAGCCTTTATTTTGTACTTTGTTTTGAAATGCTGCTTTTCAAGATAATTCAAGATAAATTCTAGGAAAGACAATTTTCTTACTGCTTTATAAAAAGACTTTACATTTCATACAACTAACATTATTTTTAGTTGACTACACCAAAAGTAGAGCCAAACCAACATAAGTAATGCGTATATCTGATGAGGCAAAATTCACTTGAAAAATTTTTACATTTAAAAACTCATTCCAGTTCTATGTTGCTAATAGTATCTAAGATGCTTAGGTGTATAGTGAATCTGTTCTTTAGAAATCAAAATGGGCTTTGAGCAAAAATAACAAATTATGAATATCTGAAATACTTCTAATATAAAACTATAGTTTGTAACTGCATTTGAAGAATGCTTTTGTGACAATATAAAAATCTGACTATAAAAAGACTCAAACAATAAAAGAAAACAATCAGTCTTGAATTCATATTCTCTAGAATTTTTGTGTTAGAAAGCATATATTCCTTTCTTGAGCACACTATTTAACAGAAACGTAAGTACTGTTTCAAGCAATCCTCAAATATTTATATCTTCCTAGAATAAATATACAGAACAACAATAAATATTTCTCATGGTGTTTTCTATCTTATCACCACCATGATTATTGCTGAAACTGTATGCTGAAGTTCTTTCAATTCCGCATATAAATAATCATTTCATAGAGGTAGAAACCAAGAATTTATCTTAGAATTTATCTATAGTGAAAGTCAATTGTACCTTGCAGTGGTATTAACATTTTACCATTAAATTCAACATTTATCAGGTCTTTTTTTTTTTTTTTTTGGCCACTTCTATTGATCTTTCATTTATTTAACTTTGTTTGTTGGCTTGATTGGGCCTTCCATTGCAGTGGCCTCTCTAGTCACAGAGCACCGGCTCTGAGCACATGTGCTCCAGAGCTCTGGCTTGGTTGTTGGACACGTCTGTTGGTCCAGATGCTCTGCGGCATGTGGAATCTTCCCAGGCCAGGGATTGAACCAGTGCCCCTTGCACTGCAAGGCAGTGTCCTTACCCACTGGACCACCAGGGAAGTCAGTTTTTTCAAACATGTACTTTCCCGATTGCAAAGGGGGCAAAATCTATCAAGCATGTGAAATGGAGACATGATGTTGATTAAATGTAATATAGTGGGTATGACATAATTTGGCTTAGTTTAACAAAACTTTTCAATTAAAACTTTCGATTTCATTTATAGCTTTTCTTTGTTTTTTTTAATCCCATTTTATAATTCAACTCTAAAAATATTTAAGAGAATTTCCAAAATATCAAAAGACTTTTTAAAGTTTCTTTTTCACTAATTCTCAACACTTGATTATCAAAATGCCTAGTTTCTAAACTATTTTCTTGAAATATGTTTGCAATATGTTTGCTCTTTCATCTCTGAATACTAATTCAACATTAGATTATTCTTTGGATCTAACTGGGAAATAATTTCTGTTTTTTCCCCCTTAACTTTTTATTTACTGTAAGTCTGCTTCAAATGGGTAATAATACTGCTGTCTGATACTAAGTTTCATTCTCCATTTGTATTCTACCTATAAAAATGATCAGGGCTTCAACTGTGCATGATCATATGAGAACTTGTATTCATTATAGCAGAGATGGAAAAACTAGAATACAGATAGAAACCTTGAGGTAGACCTCAAGGCTCATTTGTGGCTTTCCTCTGGAATATAAAGGAGAGTTTTGTAAAGGTGTGCAAAGAGTTTCAACTTCTTCCTGGGTGAGGAAAAATTCAGCTAAATTGGAAGGATATGTATCATCAGAATTTATTCAGAATTGAAACAATGTGGTTGGACTGCTTACGAATAGTTAATATTTGAAGACAAACACAAACACATACACACACACACACACACACACACACACACACACACACACACACACAGAGCTGGACAGAGACTAACTCTAAATGGAAAACTTTCTATCTTGTTTTAATCTTCTCTTTTAGACTTCAAACACTGTGAAGGAACAAAACTGGCCTACTTTAATGTAAAACACAGAATCTTTTAGAAGAAAATGTAATAAAGATGGGTCTTCTAAAATCAAATCTTAAGGTAGAAATAAAATGCTGGCTTTTGACTAAGGTTACTTACAGAAGCCATATTTGAATTATAAATCAAAAGCACTTGAAGAATATTTGAGTGGTTTACATATGATATTTTACATAGATGCTGCATTTTTTTCTTAAAGAATGATGAAACAAAAACTGCCTAGCACATATATATTTTATTGCTTATGTAAAGTATCAATTTGCTATTTATCAATTTAAAATTAATCAAAGCTCCATCGGTGCATGGGATTGAGGTAAATATAGGGTAGAATTCTAAGACTTGCTGTGATTTATTAGGAGTTTTAGTTGCTACTCTACATAGTTAAGTGGATTCAATTGTTGTGGAGTTTGCTTCTTAAGGCTTTCTTTAAAGTCCTACAGAGTGAACAATCTTGGGGAAAGGTAGATCAACAGTCAACGGAGTAGATGAGAAAGATATAGAGAAAGATATAATCAGTGACCTTTTGTCAGCACAAATAAGGTATTATTGACTATCTAAATTAACTTCATAAGCACCATAAAAAGACTAATTAGAATAAGATTTAAACTTTGTAGTGCTGAGAATGCTCCCCATCATCAGCACTATAGAAATCTTGTTGATTAGATTAATATTAAATAATTCATTAGAAAAAAAATACACATTAGAATCAAAAGCAGCAAAATAGAATAGATTTCTAGGCTCCATGCAGAAGTAGCTTGTATCAAGTCTAATAAATTTTCTGTGGAGACAACAATTTTCTTTTCAGAAATAAGACTAGGCACAAAGTTAAGGCCTAGTAAACTATACCCCATAGGTCAAACTCAGCTTGCATCCAGCTTTTTTCTTTTTCTTGGTTCTACCTGTTTATTGCTACCAACAACCCATCTCCCTCCAACTCCCTCATGCATGCATGCTCAGTTGTGTAACCCCATGGACTGTAGCCCACCAGGCTCCTCTGTCCATGAGATTTCCCAGGCAAGAATACTGGAGTGGGTTGCCATTTCCTTCTCCATGCAGCCAGTATTTATAAAGAAAGTTTTGTTTTACACATTCCCTAACACATTGACTGTGACTTCTCTTCTAATATAATAGTAGAATTAAGTATTTGAACAAACTGTACAGTTGGCAGAGCTAAATATATCATTACTTACTCTCTAGAAAGATTAGCCAAATCCTGAAATAATCGATAATTAAGGATTTTGTTCAGAGTTGAACTGTATTACACTATAGGGAAAACTTGCATTTATTTTTACAGCTAGAAGCTGTTTGGGACTCAGAGTGATAAACCTGAGATTCAAGTGCTAGCTTCTCAGTTTGCTAGTTTACTTAAACTTTCTGAGTTTGAATGAATTCCTGCTATAAAATGGAGATCACCATATAAAACTGATCTCAGCAGAATTGAATCAAAAAATTTAATTGGATAACATGTAGAAAAACACTAAGGTAATCTAAATACATTGTTAAGACTCATGGATTATTATTTACATGGTACATATTTGAGTATTCCTCACAATACAAATCTTAAACTGTTATCAAATAAATATAGCTATTAAGCAAATTTACCCAATCCAACTATGCTGGGAGACATAAAAACACTAACTTTCAAGCTTCACAGGAAAGTTTACATTTAAAGTAATGGATTCTTAATTTAAATCTAAAGAAGAATGGATAGGAGGACTTGAGACCTTGGTTTAAGGCACTGCTTTACAACAGACTAGTTGTGTGGCTCAGGCGGATGCTAATTCCATCAGGAATTCATTATATGTCAAATGGAAACCAGGAGCTGGATTAGGCTCTGAAAATAAACTCTTTGCTTAAATGTGTATTCTAATACATGAATTTTGAAATTTTCACTTCTCATAACCAACTGTTCACAGGAACATTTATTATACCCATCTTTCATTAACCCTTGGGTTTCCCTGCCTGTAATGCAGGAGACCTGGGTTCAATCCCTGTGTTGGGAAGATCCCCTGGAGAAGGAACAGACTACCCACCCCACTATTCCTGCCTGTAGAATCCATGGTTCGTCCATGGGGTCACAATGAGTCAAATACGACTGATCAACTTGACTTTCACTTTCCTTAATCCCAACTCCACCCCAAATCTCTAATCAGATGCAAATTGCTATGCAGTGCCCTTGAAAATGTTCTACTTCTTTTTTCATTGTCATTACTATCCATGCTTCTCTGAATTAATTAATAGCTTCATAAGATATGTTTGTTTTCCAACTGTGATTTATACAAGGTATGCATGGTTCTACCGAGGATTCTACTTTCCCCTTCCTTATTTCTGGAATTTTCAAATCTCTCAAAATCTGAATTAAACAATATTCTCTCTTCAGTAATGCCTGGGTCCCCCAACAAGATCTGAGCTCTCTTATCTCTGCAAATCCCAAATGACAAGTTGTGTCTTGCTTTCTTCAGTTATTCTTCAACTTGCCTATTACATTACTAGGCGTTTTCATTGCTCTATGTTTGTAAGCTTCTTGATGGTAAAGATTTCTTTCACAAACCAGAAGATGCATTTATTTTAATAAAATCAAATATTCTTCTATACATAATAACTGCTAAATTTAAGCAGTGGACTTTCTCAATATAAATATTATAATTGTAAATTGGCCACATAAGTATAAATCATTAGATTCTGTATAGAGGAAGTTCTGTAAAGTGAGAAATCAAATAATAATTTTTAAATGGGCTATAGTGGAAAAGAAAAATGTATATTAACTCTAGTTAAGCTAAAAGCAACATACCCTTGTTGAAAGGTCAATAAATTCTAAGGGATAAAAGAATCGATAGTGTGCTTCTGTCAGCTCAATATATCTACATTCCCAGAGGCACGTTCTGGGCTACTTCCAGCAATTGCTGTGCAGCATCAAGGACAGCCTGGGATTGGTTAGGAGTTTCTCAGTGGCTTCCCAGGTGGCACTTATAGAATCTGTCTGCCAGTGCGGGAGATGCAGGAGATATGGGTTAGATTCCTGGGTTGAGAAGATTCATTGGAGAAGGAAATGGCAACCCAGCCCAGTATCCTTCCCTGGAAAATTCTATGGACAGAGGAGCCTTGTGGCATATAGTCCATGGGGCTGCAAAAGAGTCAGAGATGACTGAGTATGCACACATGCACATTTTAGCTCAGGAGTCTCAGTTCTAGGAAGATATACATATACATTAACAATCATTAATTTTAACTATGCTTGAAATAAACATAAAATTTAACATTTTAACCAATCTATGTATATAGTTTTATAGCATTAAGTACATTCTCATTACCATGCAACAACATTTTAACTTGTCTATTAAATTTACCAATAATTTGAAAACATAGTCCTCTAGTTCCAAGAAACACAGTCCTTTTAAAAACTCATGTTTGTAATAAGTGTGCCAAGATATTTTAAAATATAACTCACACGATTGTCTTCAGAGAGAAATATTTGATGACAATCTTCTCACTTATATCATGTGTTATTCCTTGCTGATACAAATAATTTGATAAAGAAATTATCAAATAATCATTTCACTTTTACATTGACCATTATGCACGATTTTATAAAATAGAGCATTTAGTCCTTAAAAAGTCAATCGATGCTTTCTTTCAGTTTTCAAATTTTATTTTGTTTCAATATTTCATTATTATAAATAGCTATATTTCCATGTACCCAGATAATTGCTATAGGATACATTTCTAGGACAAAATGAAGGCATGTTTTGCAAAATGTGATACAGGTTACAAGTGTTTTTCAGAAAGGGTATTTTAGTGCTCACCTCTAGGAGCTGGGTATCTTCACAATCATTTGATATTGTCACTCTATACCTTCTTTGCCAGTTTAATAAATGAAATAGATCATATCTTTGCTGGTTCAAATATCATTACTTTGATAAAGAATGAGCGCAAACAATTGCATACATTGATTAAATATCTATTTACCTTGTATTTCAATAAATATTCCAGTTCTGTAGTCATTTTCTCATATGGTATAAAGGTTTATTAATTTTTATTAGCCATCCATATATGCATAATATCAATGTTGTCTCATCTGTTTGTTCTATAATATTCCTCATTTTTATTTTAATGTGTGTATTTTCTGTAAAGTATTTCATTTATGTAAATAACTCAAAGATATCTTATATTTTCTTATTGTCGGACCTTCGTCTGGATATGGAGCCTTAGTGGCATATAGTCCCCAGTGGGGGAGATGCAGGAGATATGGGTTAGATTCCTGGGTTGAGAAGATTCATTGGAGAAGGAAATGGCAACCCAGCCCAGTATCCTTCCCTGGAAAATTCTATGGACAGAGGAGCCTTGTGGCATATAGTCCATGGGGCTGCAAAAGAGTCAGAGATGACTGAGTATGCACACATGCACATTTTAGCTCAGGAGTCTCAGTTCTAGGAAGATATACATATACATTAACAATCATTAATTTTAACTATGCTTGAAATAAACATAAAATTTAACATTTTAACCAATCTATGTATATAGTTTTATAGCATTAAGTACATTCTCATTACCATGCAACAACATTTTAACTTGTCTATTAAATTTACCAATAATTTGAAAACATAGTCCTCTAGTTCCAAGAAACACAGTCCTTTTAAAAACTCATGTTTGTAATAAGTGTGCCAAGATATTTTAAAATATAACTCACACGATTGTCTTCAGAGAGAAATATTTGATGACAATCTTCTCACTTATATCATGTGTTATTCCTTGCTGATACAAATAATTTGATAAAGAAATTATCAAATAATCATTTCACTTTTACATTGACCATTATGCACGATTTTATAAAATAGAGCATTTAGTCCTTAAAAAGTCAATCGATGCTTTCTTTCAGTTTTCAAATTTTATTTTGTTTCAATATTTCATTATTATAAATAGCTATATTTCCATGTACCCAGATAATTGCTATAGGATACATTTCTAGGACAAAATGAAGGCATGTTTTGCAAAATGTGATACAGGTTACAAGTGTTTTTCAGAAAGGGTATTTTAGTGCTCACCTCTAGGAGCTGGGTATCTTCACAATCATTTGATATTGTCACTCTATACCTTCTTTGCCAGTTTAATAAATGAAATAGATCATATCTTTGCTGGTTCAAATATCATTACTTTGATAAAGAATGAGCGCAAACAATTGCATACATTGATTAAATATCTATTTACCTTGTATTTCAATAAATATTCCAGTTCTGTAGTCATTTTCTCATATGGTATAAAGGTTTATTAATTTTTATTAGCCATCCATATATGCATAATATCAATGTTGTCTCATCTGTTTGTTCTATAATATTCCTCATTTTTATTTTAATGTGTGTATTTTCTGTAAAGTATTTCATTTATGTAAATAACTCAAAGATATCTTATATTTTCTTATTGTCAATTAGGTATGCCAGATCTTCTACAAAATATCATTTGTGTTTTCTTAAAAAATGTGTATAAAATGAGCATTTTTTTCAAAAATAATGTTATTATTTAGTTATATTAAATTATTTATGGCTTCACTGGTGGTCCAGTGGGTAAAGAGTCCACCTTGCAGTGCCAGGGGCACTGGTTCGATCCCTGGTCAGGGAAAAGCAAACATGCCCTGGAGTGGCTGGATGAGTGTGTCCAATTAGGAGCCAGTGCTCTGGAGCACATATGTCCAGAGCCTGGTGCTCTGCAGTGAGAGAGGCCACTGCAATGGGAGGCTCACATATGCCAAAGAATAAAAAGATAGATGCAAATAAATATTAATAAAAAAGGCATGATGGGGAAAAGAAAAAAATAAATTTATTAAAATTTCAACCTCAAAGAAAGGCAATAGTCAGTGTTCAAACTATCACACAGTGCACTCATTTCAAATATTAGCAAGGTTATGTTCAAAATCCTTCCAGCTAGGCTTCAACAGTATGTAAACCAGGAACTTCCAGATGTACAAGCTGGTTTGAGAAAAGGCAGAGGAATGAGAGATCAAATTGTCCACATGCACTGGATTGTAGAAAAAGCCAGGGAATTACTAGAATAAACATCTACTTCTGCTTCATTGACTGTCTAACTGTGTGGATCATGACAAACTGTGGAAAGTCCTTAAAGAAATGAGAGCACCAGACCTACTTACCTGTCTTCTGAAAAATCTGTTTACAGGTCAAGATGCAACAGTTAGAATCTGACATGGAGCAATGGACTGGTTCCAAATTGGCAAAGGAGTACATCAAGGCTCTATATTGTCATGCTGCTAATTTACTTAAATGTAATACATATCATGCAAAATGCCAGTCTGGATGAAACTCAAGTCGCAATCAAGATTGCCAGGAGAAATATCAATAACCTCGAATATAAATATGACACCACCCTAATGATAGAAAGGAAGAGGAACTAAAGAGTCTCTTGATAAAGGTAAAAGAGGAGAGTGAAAAATCTGTCTTAAAACTCAACACTGAAAAAAGTAAGTTCATGGCATCTGGTTCCATCACTTCATGGAAAATTGATGGAGAAACAATGGAAACACTGACACATTTTATTTTCTTGGGCTCCAAAATTACTGTGGATGGTGAATGTAGCCATGAAATTAAAAGACACTTGCTCCTTGGATGAAAAGCTCTGACAAACCCAGACAGCATATTAAAAAACAACAGAGACATTATTTTGCCAACAAAGGTCCATATACTCAAAGCTATGGTTTTTCCAGTGGTCATGGATAGATGTGAGAGTTGTACCATAAAGAAGGTCGAGTGCTGAAAAACTGATGCTTTGAAACTCTGGTGCTGCAGTGAGAGAGGTCACTGCAATGGGAGGCTCACATATGCCAAAGAATAAAAAGATAGATGCAAATAAATATTAATAAAAAAGGCATGATGGGGAAAAGAAAAAAATAAATTTATTAAAATTTCAACCTCAAAGAAAGGCAATAGTCAGTGTTCAAACTATCACACAGTGCACTCATTTCAAATATTAGCAAGGTTATGTTCAAAATCCTTCCAGCTAGGCTTCAACAGTATGTAAACCAGGAACTTCCAGATGTACAAGCTGGTTTGAGAAAAGGCAGAGGAATGAGAGATCAAATTGTCCACATGCACTGGATTGTAGAAAAAGCCAGGGAATTACTAGAATAAACATCTACTTCTGCTTCATTGACTGTCTAACTGTGTGGATCATGACAAACTGTGGAAAGTCCTTAAAGAAATGAGAGCACCAGACCTACTTACCTGTCTTCTGAAAAATCTGTTTACAGGTCAAGATGCAACAGTTAGAATCTGACATGGAGCAATGGACTGGTTCCAAATTGGCAAAGGAGTACATCAAGGCTCTATATTGTCATGCTGCTAATTTACTTAAATGTAATACATATCATGCAAAATGCCAGTCTGGATGAAACTCAAGTCGCAATCAAGATTGCCAGGAGAAATATCAATAACCTCGAATATAAATATGACACCACCCTAATGATAGAAAGGAAGAGGAACTAAAGAGTCTCTTGATAAAGGTAAAAGAGGAGAGTGAAAAATCTGTCTTAAAACTCAACACTGAAAAAAGTAAGTTCATGGCATCTGGTTCCATCACTTCATGGAAAATTGATGGAGAAACAATGGAAACACTGACACATTTTATTTTCTTGGGCTCCAAAATTACTGTGGATGGTGAATGTAGCCATGAAATTAAAAGACACTTGCTCCTTGGATGAAAAGCTCTGACAAACCCAGACAGCATATTAAAAAACAACAGAGACATTATTTTGCCAACAAAGGTCCATATACTCAAAGCTATGGTTTTTCCAGTGGTCATGGATAGATGTGAGAGTTGTACCATAAAGAAGGTCGAGTGCTGAAAAACTGATGCTTTGAAACTCTGGTGCTGGAGAAGATTCTTTAATGTCATTTGGACAGCAAGGAGATGAAAACAGTCAATCCTAAAGGAAATCAACCCTGACTATTGATTGGAAGGAATAATGGTGAAACTGAAGCTCCAATATTTTGGCCAACTCATGTGAAGAGCCAATTCATTGGAAAAGACCCTGATGCTGGGAAAAACTGAGGGCAGGAGGAGAAAGGGGGACAGAGAATGAGATGGTTGGTTGGCATCATTGACTCAATGGATATAAGCTTGAGCAGCCTCCAGGAGATGGTGAAAGACAGGGGAGTCTGGAATGCTGCAGTTCATTGGGTCACAAAGATTTGGACAGGACTGAGTGACTAAACAACATATATTGAAAAATTCTCTTCTTAATTTATTTGAGATATCATCTCTTTAAATGAGTAATTTACAAAATCTTCTATTACCAGCATCTTAATTCTGAACTTTTTAGTTTAATCCAGAAGCCTATTTTCGTATAACCACAGAATTTGAAATACTGAAACAATTTTTTACTATCTTACAGTGCAATTTACTTCTTTTCATTAATTATTTTCAAACTAGTCTTGGTTATTGCAAACCCTTTATTTTAGAAATAAACTTAGCAAAATTTGTTTTGGGAATAAAACAAAATTCCATGAAAAATTTATTTGGAATTACCTGTAAACCCTACATTAATTTTGGGAAAACTTACAATTCATAATACATCCTTTTATACAGTATATTATTGTGTTTTCTTCCCACAGTAAAGTCTTCCACTTTCTAAAATCAATTATATTTTTGTTTATTTATTTATTTAAATACATTTTTAAAATTTATTTATTCATTGGTTATTCTGGGTTTTCACTGCTGCTTCAGACTCTTCTCTAGTTGCAGGGGATGGGGGCTATTCTATCATTGAGGTGAGAAGTCTTCCTGTTGTGGTGACTTCTCTTGTTGTGGAACTTGGGCTCTAGGTCACATGGGCTTCAATAGTTGCAGCACATGGACTCAATGTGCCCATGTGGCTCTGAGGCTTTAGAGCACAGGCTCAATAGTTGTGGCTCATGGGCTTAGTTGCTCTGCAGCATGTATGATCTTCCCAGATAAGGGACAGAACCGGTGTCTCCTGCATTGGCAGATGAGCTTCTTACCACTGAGCTACCTGGGAAGACCTGATATGTTTATTTGATCACCTTTACACCTGTCTTCTAGTTAATTTTTCTTCATTTTTGAAACAGGAAGAAGGATATACTTTATAACTAAAAAAAGTAATGATTATTTCTGCCAAATGCAATCTATATGATGTTAGGCAGATTATTCAATCTTTTCTTGTTTAATTTTATTTATATGTAAAATGGAGATTACTGTAATGTTAACTCAATGTGATATGAACAGATTAGAGAAATTTAGCAGAGCACCTGAAATATACAAGCCCTCAACAAAGATTAGATTCTTCTATTTTTTGTATTTAAAACAAAATATTCTAGCCTAATCTACCTTGTCATTAAATACAGACATTCAATTTTAGGGTTACCAGTATTTATGAAATAAAGATCACTTTTTCCAATTTTGATATTACTGTGTGCTAAGTTGCTTCAACTCTTTGTGACTCTATAGAATGTAGCCTGCCAGGCTTCTCTGTCCATGGAATTCTCCAATCAAGGATACTGGAGTGGGTTACCATGCCCTCCTCCAGGGGATCTTCACAACCCAGGGATGGAACCCACATCTCTTATGTCTCCTGCACTGGCCATGGGTTCTTTATCACTAGTGCCACAGGGGAAACTTTTTGGTATTATAAGTTGATGAATTAACTGATTCTATAATACTCCCAAATTACAAAATCAAAATATTTGCAATTTTATAAGCTATACAGATGTATCTGATTTCAGTATATTTGTGCAGCAACCATGTGTTTATATTTGTATGTGAAGCCATTCATAATTTTGTTATATGTGATGTATGTAGTATGCCTATCAGAATTTTGTTAGTTTTGTAAAATAAATGAAGAGGCTTTGTTTTATAATACATTTGAAATACATTTTACTATATGAGAAATATCTGCAGTTTTATACTCTGAAAAGATTTCTTTGAGAAATCATCAACAATTAGCATCTTGTTAACTTTTCAAAGGTTAACTTGTTGACTTAGTTTATATTGTTATTAACATTAAATTTTTTGTGCTAATTAAATCACTTCTGATCACTTGAATTTCCAGCATTCTACATTAATCTTATCTGCAGTGCAGAAAAAGAAGTGCAGATACAGAGAAGGGACTGTGGACACAGTGGGGGAAGGGTAAGTTGCGACAAACTGAGAAGCACTACCACGTGTATGGTAGTTAGCTAGCAGGAATCTATTGTATAGCACAGGGAACTCAGCTGGTTGTCTGATGTGACCCAGAGGGGTGAATGGCAGGGTAGGGTGGAAGGGAGAACCAAGATGAAGGGGATATATGGATGCATATGGCTGATTCACATTGTTACACAGTAGAAATAAATACAATATTATAAAGCAATTATATTCCAATAAAAAGTATTTTTGCTGATTTTGGTTTTGAACAAGTTGAATATATAGCGAAGTATATGTTATGAAAATTTATTTTCATGAAGTCAAGTAAAACTTTTTAAATGGAGTATCATATATAAAAATATTCAATCATTGCTGTACATGTGAAACCTATGATATAGTAAATCAACTATAATTCTTTAGAATCCGCATTTCTAATTGGAGAAATATCACCAAAACAAGCTAACCTAAAAAAAAAAAAATCTAAAATATAAACTATAAGCAGGACAAAATGAGCTTTAATTGAAGTCTGAGAAAAATATTTGGTAAATCTTCAACAAATATTTTTGGGAAAAATGGATCTCTATGTGGAAGAGAATGAATTTAGACAATTATCTAGAGCCATACACAAAAGTTAATTCAACAATGAATTAAAAACTTATACATAAAATTCAAGACTCTAAACCTCCTTGAATGAAACACAGGTGAAAATCTTCATTATATTGGATTTGACAATGATTTCTTCGTTATGACTCCAAAAGAGCAGGAAGCATAATCAAAAACTATATAATTAGTACTAAATCAACTAAAAAGCTTTTGAGAATCAAAGGAAAATAACAACATTGTCAAAAGGCAACTACAGAAAAGGACTTACCATCTGCAAATTATATCTCTCATAAGTGGTTAATATACATGAAGAATATATAAAGAACTCCCACAGCACAACAAGAAAATTTAAATAATCCACATGAGCAGAAGACTTGAATGGACATTTCTCCAAAGATGATGTAGAAATGGTCAATAAACAATGCTAAAACTCTCAACATATTAATCATCACAGAAATGCATAAGGATACTAACTCAGATCCATTAGGTTGGTGACTATCAAAAGATTTGAAAATAATGCCTGTTGGTGAAAATGTGGAGAGACTGAACCCCACATGCACTGTTGGAGAGATTCTAAAATAGTGCAGCCACTATGGAAACCAGTATGAAAATTCCTCAGAAGATTAAAAACAGAACTGCCAAATTATCCAGCAATCACTGAGGACTTATGCATGCTCCTGAGATAGGCTGAAACCTGGGACCTTTTCCTGCAGTACTGCAATGCTTGCACCTGGACACATCTCTCCATGAGCAGCAAAATAGAAAAAAATAGTATGGGGCTAAAAATAACCCTGTTGGCTCAAGTGGTAAGGAATCCTCCTGCACTGAGGGAAACCTCGGTTTGATCCCTGGGTTGAGAAGATATCCTGGAGAAGGGAATAGCTACCTACTCCAGTATTCTTACCTGGAGAATTCCATGGTTCATCCATGGGGTTGCAAGGACTTGGACATGACTGATTGACTTTCACACTGACTCACACTCATGCTCAGTTTGGGCAATTTCTGGACAAAAAATACAAAGAAACCAAAAGGCCAACTGCCACTTCTGAAGAGCAAGGGTATGCGTATGCCCCTTGCACTCAACACCACCAGAGAGGTGGGTAAACCACCTAAGGTACTCCTTAGGCCTGACAACTAAACAGATTCCTACCCTTCACCCCATATAAGGAGCAAGCTCACATCCCCTTGGAAAGGGAGCAAGCAAGTGAAGCTGTTGTTTGTTCTTGCCTAAATCTGCTGCACTGGAGCAGGGGCCCAGAAAGCCTTGTCTGAATTTATTATCTGGCCTCTAGTAGATTTCCACTAACTGAGGATGGCTAAGAACCGTGATAGATATCATGACAACACAAATAGCAGTGAGGCCATTATACAAAGCAAAACAAGCCCTCTACAAAAGGACAAATACAGTTGATTTCACTTATATGAGGTATATAATGTAGTCAGATTCATAAACAGAAGGCAAATGATGTTTACCCTGTCTGAGGGGAGAGAAAACTGTTAAAGATGTAGTTTCAGTTTGGCAAGATGAAAAAGTTCCAGAGATATGTTTCATAAAGTGTGAATGTACTTAACACTATTGAATTGTATATTTAAAAATGATTAAGGCAGAAATTCACATTGTATGTTTTTAATCACAAACATGTTAGGCAAATATCTATACTTATACTTAAATGTTAAGTTCAAAAAATAATAATAAACTTTCATTTGTTTCAGGAAGAAAAGTTTCAAAACAGAACAAAACAATAGTATGTGACAATGTGAACCAAAATCTAATCCTTATTATACACATTTAATGGCTTGGAAGAAAGAAAAACAATATATAAATATTAAAATCTAATCAATAGTATGGGGCTAAAAATAACCCTGTTGGCTCAAGTGGTAAGGAATCCTCCTGCACTGAGGGAAACCTCGGTTTGATCCCTGGGTTGAGAAGATATCCTGGAGAAGGGAATAGCTACCTACTCCAGTATTCTTACCTGGAGAATTCCATGGTTCATCCATGGGGTTGCAAGGACTTGGACATGACTGATTGACTTTCACACTGACTCACACTCATGCTCAGTTTGGGCAATTTCTGGACAAAAAATACAAAGAAACCAAAAGGCCAACTGCCACTTCTGAAGAGCAAGGGTATGCGTATGCCCCTTGCACTCAACACCACCAGAGAGGTGGGTAAACCACCTAAGGTACTCCTTAGGCCTGACAACTAAACAGATTCCTACCCTTCACCCCATATAAGGAGCAAGCTCACACCCCCTTTGGGAAAGGGAGCAAGCAAGTGAAGCTGTTGTTTGTTCTTGCCTAAATCTGCTGCACTGGAGCAGGGGCCCAGAAAGCCTTGTCTGAATTTATTATCTGGCCTCTAGTAGATTTCCACTAACTGAGGATGGCTAAGAACCGTGATAGATATCATGACAACACAAATAGCAGTGAGGCCATTATACAAAGCAAAACAAGCCCTCTACAAAAGGACAAATACAGTTGATTTCACTTATATGAGGTATATAATGTAGTCAGATTCATAAACAGAAGGCAAATGATGTTTACCCTGTCTGAGGGGAGAGAAAACTGTTAAAGATGTAGTTTCAGTTTGGCAAGATGAAAAAGTTCCAGAGATATGTTTCATAAAGTGTGAATGTACTTAACACTATTGAATTGTATATTTAAAAATGATTAAGGCAGAAATTCACATTGTATGTTTTTAATCACAAACATGTTAGGCAAATATCTATACTTATACTTAAATGTTAAGTTCAAAAAATAATAATAAACTTTCATTTGTTTCAGGAAGAAAAGTTTCAAAACAGAACAAAACAATAGTATGTGACAATGTGAACCAAAATCTAATCCTTATTATACACATTTAATGGCTTGGAAGAAAGATAAATATTCTAATTATATATAACTCCATTAGAAGAGTAGTCTGGTAGGAAAAGGTACTGAATAACAGGACATACATGTGAAATTGCCAAAACAGTAAAGAGAAAAAAAAAATGAAATGAGGGATTTTAAACCGTAATTCAATACCTAAGAAGGCAAAACAGAACAAAAGAAACCCAATGGGACACTGAGAATGCAAATAAGAAGCAATATTATGTCAGTAACCATAAGATGTACCTACAATAAGCACCCTGGTTATAAGTAAAACCTGCCATAATGAAGTCAATAAAAAAAGACCAACTATTTTGCTGTTTAAAAGTGACATACCGGGCTTCCCTGGTGGTCTGGTGGGTAAGGCCACCGCCTTGCAGTGCAAGGGGTGCCAGTTTGATCCCTGGCCTGGGAAGATCCCACGTGCCGCGGAGCGGCTGGACCAATGAATTCAATTACCGTAGCCAGAGCTCTGGAGTGCCTGTGCGCAGAGCGGGTGCTCTGAGACAACAGAGGCCACTGCGATGGGAGGCCCACACGGGCCAAAGAACAAAAGATGGATGAAAATAGATAAATGAAAGACCAATGGAAGTGACCCACCCACCCCTCCCCCACCCCACCCTCACCCCCCAAAAAAATTAAAATAAAAAAAAGTGACATAACTAACAAATGTATGTTTAATGGCTAAGTGTGTAAAGTGAGATAAAGATATACTAGGTAGAAACGTTAACCTAAAGAAAGACTTATTAATCACATAAAAACAGAGTTTTAACTAAAACATGACTAGGGACAAATTCACTATATAATGATACAGTTTAATTTATAGAAGATATATTCTAAAGTTATTAATTATACATATTATATGCTGTGAAATATTTTGAAACTGTTCTTGCTCTTTATTTGCTAAGTCATGTCCAACTTTATGAATTGTAGTCTCCTCTGTCCTCCACTATTTGTCAGAGTTTGCTAAAATTCATATCCATTGAGTCATTGAAAGTATATAACCTTATCTCATACTCTGAAGCTTCCTTCTCCTTTTGCCTTCAATCTTTTCAAGCATCAAGGTCTTTTCCAATGAGTTGACTCTTGGCATCAGGTGGCCAAAATAACGGGGCTTCAACTTCAGAATCAGTCCTTTCAATGACTATTCAGGGTTAATTTCTTTTAGGATTGACTGGCTTGATTGATCTCCTTGCAGTCCAAGGGAAGTTTTAGTTCCTTTCTCAAGGCATACATGTGAAATTGCCAAAACAGTAAAGAGAAAAAAAAAATGAAATGAGGGATTTTAAACCGTAATTCAATACCTAAGAAGGCAAAACAGAACAAAAGAAACCCAATGGGACACTGAGAATGCAAATAAGAAGCAATATTATGTCAGTAACCATAAGATGTACCTACAATAAGCACCCTGGTTATAAGTAAAACCTGCCATAATGAAGTCAATAAAAAAAGACCAACTATTTTGCTGTTTAAAAGTGACATACCGGGCTTCCCTGGTGGTCTGGTGGGTAAGGCCACCGCCTTGCAGTGCAAGGGGTGCCAGTTTGATCCCTGGCCTGGGAAGATCCCACGTGCCGCGGAGCGGCTGGACCAATGAATTCAATTACCGTAGCCAGAGCTCTGGAGTGCCTGTGCGCAGAGCGGGTGCTCTGAGACAACAGAGGCCACTGCGATGGGAGGCCCACACGGGCCAAAGAACAAAAGATGGATGAAAATAGATAAATGAAAGACCAATGAAAGTGACCCACCCACCCCTCCCCACCCCACCCTCACCCCCCAAAAAAATTAAAATAAAAAAAAGTGACATAACTAACAAATGTATGTTTAATGGCTAAGTGTGTAAAGTGAGATAAAGATATACTAGGTAGAAACGTTAACCTAAAGAAAGACTTATTAATCACATAAAAACAGAGTTTTAACTAAAACATGACTAGGGACAAATTCACTATATAATGATACAGTTTAATTTATAGAAGATATATTCTAAAGTTATTAATTATACATATTATATGCTGTGAAATATTTTGAAACTGTTCTTGCTCTTTATTTGCTAAGTCATGTCCAACTTTATGAATTGTAGTCTCCTCTGTCCTCCACTATTTGTCAGAGTTTGCTAAAATTCATATCCATTGAGTCATTGAAAGTATATAACCTTATCTCATACTCTGAAGCTTCCTTCTCCTTTTGCCTTCAATCTTTTCAAGCATCAAGGTCTTTTCCAATGAGTTGACTCTTGGCATCAGGTGGCCAAAATAACGGGGCTTCAACTTCAGAATCAGTCCTTTCAATGACTATTCAGGGTTAATTTCTTTTAGGATTGACTGGCTTGATTGATCTCCTTGCAGTCCAAGGGACTCTCAAGAGTCTTCTCCAGTACCACAATTTGAAAACATCAGTTGTTCACCTCTCAGTCTCCTTTATGGGCCACATCTCCATATCCATGAATGACTACTAGAAAAATCATAGCTTTGACTACAGGGACCTTCGTTGGCAATGTGATGTCTCTGCTTTTAATACAATTTCTAAGTTTTTCAGTGCTTTCCTTTTCACCCACATCAAGAGGATCTTTAGTTACTCTTCACTTTTTGTCATTAAAGCAGTATCATCTGCATACCTGAGATTGTTGATATTTTGCCAGCAATTTTGATTCTAGCTTGTGATACATCCACCCCAGCATTTTGCATGTTGTGCTCTGTATGTAAGCTAAATAAGCAGGGTGAGAAATATACAGTCTTGTTGCATTCCTTCCCCAATTTGGAACCAGTCAAATGTTCCATGTATAGTTCTCATTGTTGCTTATTGTCCTGCATACAAGTTTTTCAGGAGACAGGTAATATGGTCTGGTATTTCCATCTCTTTAAGAATTTTTCACAGATTGTTGTTATCTACATAGTCAAAGTAGTTGATGAACCTATTTTTTTGTTTGTTTGTTTGTTTCCTTGCTTTTTCTATGATCCAACAGATGTTGGAAATTTGATCTCTGGTTCCTCTGTCTTTCTAAATTCCAGCTGAAAGTTCTCTGTTCAAGCATTTTGAAACCTAGCTTGAAGGATTTTGAGTATATCCTTGCTAGCATGTGAAATACATGGAGTTGCACAGTAGTCTGAACATTCTTTTGCATTTATATTCTTTGAAATTGGAAAGAAAACTAACCTTTTCCAGTCTGTGGCCACTGCAGGGTTCTCCTAATTTGATGACATGTTGAGTGCAGCACTTTAACAGCATCATCATTTAGGATTCAAAAGAGATCTGCTTGGGTTCCATCATCTCTATTAGTTTTGTTTGTAGTAATGCTTCCTAAGGCTCACTTGATTTCACACTCCAGGACGTCCACTGCTAGGTGACTGACCACAATATCATGGTCATCTAGGTCATTAAGGCCTTTCTTATGTGGTTCTTCTGAGTATCTTGCCACCTTTATTTAATCTCTTCTGCTTCTCTTAAGTTCTTACCATTTCTGTAATCATGCTTATCTCTGTGTGAAATTTTCACTTGACATCCTCAATCTTCTTGAAGAGACCTCTAGTATTTTTCATTCTATTGTTTTCCTCTATTTCTCTGCATTGTTCATTTAAGAAGGGCTTCTCATCCTTCCTTTCTATACTCTGGAACCTTACATTCTTCTTGGTATATCTTTCCTTTACTCCCTTACCATTTGCTTCTCTTCTTTTCATAGCTACTTGCCCTCAGACCACTTTACCCTTTTGCATTTTTAATTTGGTGGTTTTGGTCACTGATTTCTGTCCCTGTTTCTTCAGGCAGTCTCCACAAGATCAAATCCCTTGAAACTATTCATCATCTTCACTGTATAACTGTAAGGGACTTGATTTATGTCATACCGAGTTTACTGGTTTTCCCTAGTTTCTGCAATTTAAACCTGACTTTTGCAATAAGGAGCTCATGATTTGAGCTACAGTCAGCTTCATGTCTTTTTTTAACTCTGTATAGAGCTTCTCCATCATTGGTGACAAAGAACATAATCTGATTTCAGTATGTACCATCTAGTGATGGCCAAACAAAGGTAAACTATGCTGTCTTTTTTGAGGTTTCACACAGGACTTGCATTCTGGACTCTTTTGTTGACCATGAGGCATATTCCATTTCTTTGAAGGGATTCTTTCCCACAGTAGCAAACATAATGGTCAGTTGAATTAAATTCACCTATTCCTGTCAATTTTGATTTGCTGATTCCTAAGATGATGCTGCTCACTCTTGCTAGCTCCTATTGGATGACATCTAATTTACCTTTATTCATAAACCTAATATTCCAGCTTCTTATGCATTATTGTTCTTTGTAGTGCATCGGACTTTACTTTCAGCACTAGGTATTCACCACTGAATATTATTTCTGCTTAGGCCCAGTCACTTCATTCTTACTGGAACTATTCATTATTGCCTTCTGCTCTTCCCCAATGGTATACTAGACACCTTCTGTTCTGGAGGACTCATCTTGTGGTGTCTTATCTTTTTCCTTTTCATATTGTCCAAGGTATTATCCAGGCAAGAACACTAGATAAGGTTGTCATTTCCTTCTGCAGTGAACCACATTTTGTCAGACCCTTCATTATGATCCACCCATCTTGGGTGCTCCTGCAAGACATGGTTCATAGCTTCATTGAGTTCCTTTATCATGACAAGGCTGTAATTTATGGATAGGAAAATCATGCTTATCTCTGTGTGAAATTTTCACTTGACATCCTCAATCTTCTTGAAGAGACCTCTAGTATTTTTCATTCTATTGTTTTCCTCTATTTCTCTGCATTGTTCATTTAAGAAGGGCTTCTCATCCTTCCTTTCTATACTCTGGAACCTTACATTCTTCTTGGTATATCTTTCCTTTACTCCCTTACCATTTGCTTCTCTTCTTTTCATAGCTACTTGCCCTCAGACCACTTTACCCTTTTGCATTTTTAATTTGGTGGTTTTGGTCACTGATTTCTGTCCCTGTTTCTTCAGGCAGTCTCCACAAGATCAAATCCCTTGAAACTATTCATCATCTTCACTGTATAACTGTAAGGGACTTGATTTATGTCATACCGAGTTTACTGGTTTTCCCTAGTTTCTGCAATTTAAACCTGACTTTTGCAATAAGGAGCTCATGATTTGAGCTACAGTCAGCTTCATGTCTTTTTTTAACTCTGTATAGAGCTTCTCCATCATTGGTGACAAAGAACATAATCTGATTTCAGTATGTACCATCTAGTGATGGCCAAACAAAGGTAAACTATGCTGTCTTTTTTGAGGTTTCACACAGGACTTGCATTCTGGACTCTTTTGTTGACCATGAGGCATATTCCATTTCTTTGAAGGGATTCTTTCCCACAGTAGCAAACATAATGGTCAGTTGAATTAAATTCACCTATTCCTGTCAATTTTGATTTGCTGATTCCTAAGATGATGCTGCTCACTCTTGCTAGCTCCTATTGGATGACATCTAATTTACCTTTATTCATAAACCTAATATTCCAGCTTCTTATGCATTATTGTTCTTTGTAGTGCATCGGACTTTACTTTCAGCACTAGGTATTCACCACTGAATATTATTTCTGCTTAGGCCCAGTCACTTCATTCTTACTGGAACTATTCATTATTGCCTTCTGCTCTTCCCCAATGGTATACTAGACACCTTCTGTTCTGGAGGACTCATCTTGTGGTGTCTTATCTTTTTCCTTTTCATATTGTCCAAGGTATTATCCAGGCAAGAACACTAGATAAGGTTGTCATTTCCTTCTGCAGTGAACCACATTTTGTCAGACCCTTCATTATGATCCACCCATCTTGGGTGCTCCTGCAAGACATGGTTCATAGCTTCATTGAGTTCCTTTATCATGACAAGGCTGTAATTTATGGAGAGGAAAATTCTAATTTGTATTTGACACTTTTATAAGCCCATGGACTATAACCTACCTCCTCTGTCCATAAGATTTCCTGACAAGAATACGGAGTGTGTTTTCTATTTCATTCTCCAGGAGATCTTCCTAATTCAGGAATCAAATCTTGCCTTGCAGGCAGATAGTTTGCCAGGCATTCCACTAAAACTGCAAGGAGCAATTAATTGACAGCAAGGAACTAAAGAGTCTGCTGATGAAGATAAAAGAGGAGAATGATAAAGCTAAAACTCAACGCTCAAAAATATGAAGATCATGGCATGCAGTCCCAGCACTTCATGGCAAATTGTTGAGCAAACAATGGAAACAGAGACAGATGTTATTTTCTTGGGCTCCAAAATCACTGCAGATGGTGATGGTAGCCATGAAATTAAAAGACACTTGCTCCTAGGAAAAAAAGTGGTGACAGACCTAAACAGTGTATTCAAAAGCAGAGACATCACTTTTCTGACAAAAATTTGGACAGTCAAAGCTATGATTTTCCCAGTAGTCATGTATGGATGGGAGAGCTGGGCCATAAAGAAGGCTAACACTGAAAAACTGATGCCTTTAAACTGGAGAAAACTCTTGAAGAGTCCCTGGGCTGCAAGGAGATCAAACCAGGCAATGCTAAAGAAATTAACCTGACTATTCACTGGAGGACTGATGCTGAAGCTGAAGCTCCAATATTTTGGCCACTTGAAGCAAAGAGACGACTCATTGGAAATGACCTTGATACTGGGGAAAATAGAAGCCCAAAGGAGAAGGGGACAACAGAGGACAAGTTGATTGCACCGGACTTTACTTGCCGCACTAGGTATTCACCACTGAATATTATTTCTGCTTAGGCCCAGTCACTTCATTCTTACTGGAACTATTCATTATTGCCTTCTGCTCTTCCCCAATGGTATACTAGACACCTTCTGTTCTGGAGGACTCATCTTGTGGTGTCTTATCTTTTTCCTTTTCATATTGTCCAAGGTATTATCCAGGCAAGAACACTAGATAAGGTTGTCATTTCCTTCTGCAGTGAACCACATTTTGTCAGACCCTTCATTATGATCCACCCATCTTGGGTGCTCCTGCAAGACATGGTTCATAGCTTCATTGAGTTCCTTTATCATGACAAGGCTGTAATTTATGGAGAGGAAAATTCTAATTTGTATTTGACACTTTTATAAGCCCATGGACTATAACCTACCTCCTCTGTCCATAAGATTTCCTGACAAGAATACGGAGTGTGTTTTCTATTTCATTCTCCAGGAGATCTTCCTAATTCAGGAATCAAATCTTGCCTTGCAGGCAGATAGTTTGCCAGGCATTCCACTAAAACTGCAAGGAGCAATTAATTGACAGCAAGGAACTAAAGAGTCTGCTGATGAAGATAAAAGAGGAGAATGATAAAGCTAAAACTCAACGCTCAAAAATATGAAGATCATGGCATGCAGTCCCAGCACTTCATGGCAAATTGTTGAGCAAACAATGGAAACAGAGACAGATGTTATTTTCTTGGGCTCCAAAATCACTGCAGATGGTGATGGTAGCCATGAAATTAAAAGACACTTGCTCCTAGGAAAAAAAGTGGTGACAGACCTAAACAGTGTATTCAAAAGCAGAGACATCACTTTTCTGACAAAAATTTGGACAGTCAAAGCTATGATTTTCCCAGTAGTCATGTATGGATGGGAGAGCTGGGCCATAAAGAAGGCTAACACTGAAAAACTGATGCCTTTAAACTGGAGAAAACTCTTGAAGAGTCCCTGGGCTGCAAGGAGATCAAACCAGGCAATGCTAAAGAAATTAACCTGACTATTCACTGGAGGACTGATGCTGAAGCTGAAGCTCCAATATTTTGGCCACTTGAAGCAAAGAGACGACTCATTGGAAATGACCTTGATACTGGGGAAAATAGAAGCCCAAAGGAGAAGGGGACAACAGAGGACAAGTTGATTGGATGGCATCATTGAGTCAATGGACTTCAGTTTGAACAAGCTCCAGGAGATGGTGAAGGACAGGGAAGCCTGGCGTGCTGCAGTCTATGGTGTCACAAGGAGGTGGACATGACTGAGCAACTGAACTGAGTAAAAGTGCCAAATAATATTTTAATATATAAGGACATATTTTTCTACTATTTGATAGAAGAAACAGTAAAAAACAATAACATAGAATATATACAAATAGAACAATTAAAAATATGAATGTGAATATAGAAAGCTTTTAACTCAGCCATTGCACAAAACACATTTTCAAACAAAAAAATTTTTTTTAAGTATTATTGATTAAACTCACATTCATACTACCAGTCTCAAGTTATTTCAAAGACTGACATCACACAGACTATAGTGCTTTTCCAAAAAGTGATTAAGGAGAAATTGATAAGGAAAGGAAAACTGGAAAAAAACATATGTTTGCAAATAAAAAATATGTTACTAAAATATGTGGGCTTACATGATAAAATGATAAAAGATGAAGCAGATGATTAGAATTGAAAAAAATAATTATGTGTCAAGCTGGTAAAATTCAAAGAAAGTAGCTCTTAAAAGAAAAATTTATATCCTTCAAAAATTGTATTATAAAATAAAATGTATTTGAAATTAAAAGTTAAACCTGCAATGAGAAAAGTAAAAGAGAGCCATTAGCCTCTATATCAAATGCAATCCCTATCAAATATCCATGACATTTTCCCCAGAGAAGTAGAAC
Organism: Tragulus kanchil; assembly: GCA_022376925.1. Taxonomy (NCBI): domain Eukaryota; kingdom Metazoa; phylum Chordata; class Mammalia; order Artiodactyla; family Tragulidae; genus Tragulus; species Tragulus kanchil. The sequence continues at coordinate 49,200,989 of JAIOJX010000025.1, forward strand.
AAATAATCCTATAATTACTTAGAACCACAAAGGACTCCAAATTGCCAAAGCAATTTTGAGAAAAACAAAGTTAAATATATAATATTCCAGACTTCAGACTAGACAGAAAGCTGCAGGAATCAAAACTAGTATCTGTTGCATTGGTACAACAACAGATAAATAGAACAATGGAACAGAACGGAGAGTTCAGAAATAAACCCATACACTTATGGTCAGTTAATCTAAAATAAAGGAAGCAAGAATATATAAATGGAGAAAAGACAGCCTTTTCAATAAATGGTGCTAAGAAAATGAGACAGCTACATTTAAAAGAATGAATTTAGAATACTTCCTTACACCATATACAAAAATAAACTCAAAATGTACTAAAGACCTAAATGAAAGACTTGATATCATAAAAATCCTAGAAGATACTTTTTTGTCCATGGGATTTACCAGGCAAGAATACTGGAGTGGGTTGCCCTTTTCTTCTCCAAGGCATCTTCCTGACCCAGGGATTAAACCTGCATGTCCTCCCTTTCAGGTGGATTTTTTTAACCACTGGGAAGCCCTAGTCATATAAATAGAAGAGTGCATTATTTATTCTCTGGAAGACTTTATGTAAGACTATACTTTTTTCTTACTGGGCTGTTGGATAGAATTCACGGATGAAGCTATGTGGTCTAAGTTTTCATTGTTAGAAACCTTGACTAATAATTCAAATAAATAGCAATTCTATTTCTCTAGTGGTTATTAGTGCATTCAAGGTTTTTATTTCTTCTTTAATAAGAACATTTGTCACTGTTGTCATTGTTCATCAACTGAGTCATGTCCAACTATTTCAACCCCATGAACTGCAGCAGGCCAGGCTTCTCTGTCCATCACTATCTCCCTGAGTTTGCTCAAACTAATTTCCAGTGAGTCAGTGCAACTGTCCAACCATCTCATCCTCTTCCCCTACCTTTTTTTCTTGACCTCAAATTTTTCCAGGATCAATGAGTCAGCTCTTCAAATCAGGTTGCCAAAGAGCTTTAGCTTCAGCATTAGTCCTTCCAATGAATATTCATGGTTGATTTCTTTTAAGATTGATTGGTTTGATATCCTTGCGATCCAAGAGACTCTCAACAATCTTCTCCAACACCAGTATTGGAAAGTGTCAGTTGTTTGGTGCTAGCCTTCTTTTGGTCCAACTCTCACATTCATACTTGACTGTTGGGAAAACCATAGCCTTGACTATGTGATCCTTTCTCAGCAAAGTGATGTCTTTGCTTTTTAAAATACTATCTAGGTTTGTCATAGCTTTTCTTCCAAGGAGAAAATGTCTTTTAATTTCTTGGCTGCAGTCACCATTCACATTGATTTTTGAGGCCCTCAAAACGAAATCTGGCACTGTTTCCACATTTTCCCCATCTATTTACCATGAAGTGATAGGACCACATGTCATGATCTTAGGTTTTTGAATGTTGAATTTTAAGCCAGCTTTTTAACTCTCCTCTTTCACTTTCATCAAAAGTCTCTTTAGCTACTCCTCTGCCAGTATTTTTAATCATGTACTCTGTATATAAGTAAAATGAGCAGGGTGACAATATACAGCCTCGACATACTGCTTTCTCAACTTTGAACCACTCTGTTTTTACATGTCCAATTCTAACTCTTTTTTCTTTTTTTTTAAAAGATTTATTTATTTATTTTGGGCAGGGATCGGGTTGGGGAGGGAGGGCCACTTCCACTGGTCTTTCATTTCTCTATTTTCATCCGTCTTTGTTCTTTGGCTCCTGTGGGCCTCCCATCGCGGCGGCGTCTGTTGTCGCAGAGCACCGGCCCTGGGCGCATGGGCTCCAGAGCTCCGGCTTGGTAATTGGACACACTGGTCCAGCCACTCCGCGGCACGTGGGATCTTCCCAGGCCAGGGATCCAACCTGCACCCCTTGCACTGCAAGGCGGTGTCCTTACCCACTGGACCACCAGGGGAAGCCCAGTTCTAACTCTTGCTTCTTGTCCTGCATACAGTTTTCTCAGGGGGCAGATAAAGTGGTCTGGTACAAAAAGCTACTAAACCATATTTTGCTGTAATTTTCCTATTTCATTTACTCTTTTAAAATTTTTGGCATAATGTTCAAAATGCTTTTATTGTGTCCAAGGCTTCTATGGTATTAATGTTTTTATTCTAAATATTAGATAATTGTGTTTTCTCTGTTTTTCTTTTTTATCTCTTTTTATCCATTTCTCTATTTTCTAAATTGTTTCAAACTACAAACTTTCTCCATACTTTGTACCATAAACTTTCATGTTTTTAAATTTAGTTTTTATTAATTATCTCCTCTTGAATAGATAAGTTGGTGAATTTCCTTCAAAATAGTGCTTTAGGTTCATCTTAGAGGCTTGGTATTCACAGTATTTTTGTTATAATTGAAAACAATTTCTAATTTTTACCACAGTGTTTTCTTGAATGAATTAGATATATGATATATATATATATATATATATATATATATATATATATATATCAATTTTAAAACATCTGGCATTTTTCTAGTTAACTTTCTGGTACTGAGTTTTAAATTAATTCCATTGTGTCTGAGAAAATAATCTGAAGTATGTTCAGATCATTTACTATTTTAGATTGTTTACTATTTCTTTTAAAATTACATCTTTCATAGAAATTCTGGAGTTTGGGTAATTTCCATTACATATTTTCTGAGCCATTTGATTAATCAAACAAGAATAGAAATAAAAATAAATTGTATTTGAAAGAATATGAGCCTTTTTATCTGAGACTAAAAGAGAAACTTAATGGGATAAACTACCTTCTCTCCTGGGGTTACAGAGACTCTCCAGATGCAGTGTGTATAAGATGGGTAGCCATTTGGAAATCCTGGGGAGGAAAGGTTGCCATTGGATTCTTGTAGGGTTTCTCCACATGCTGAGAAAAAGAAAAACAATATTTGATTTTTAAGTCAAAAAAAATATGTTTATTCATTATTAATGTAAAACACTTGTATCATAAATAAAATCTTAAGTTTTTTGGTGTTAGACAAGAATATATACTTGTATTTTCTAAAATACTTTCCTTTTATAAGTAATTTTTATCACTTTCTTGTTAAAAATTCAGTATACTTAAACAGGGATTACTATAGCTAACCATATAACAAGATTATGGCATAAATAACCTGAAGAACAATAATGTTCTTCCTCAGTCATCTCCAGGGAGCAAATAGCCAAATCAAACATCACCCATACTCAGACTGAGGCCAGTGATTACCTATTTAATGTGATTCTGGAATTAGCATTCCATTAATATATCTGGTATACAGTGAAGTTAATTTTAATTAGATAAATTGAAAAAAAGGAACATTTAAATAATAATGAATAAATAGTCAATAAAAGTGGTGCCAAAATGTCACACAAAATGAAATTTTTTAAAAAATAAACTGAAATAAATTGAAAGATAAAAACATTATGGGACTTCCCTGGTAGCTCAATGGTAAAGAGTTCTCCTGCCAATGAAGGAGACATGACAAGTTTGATCTCTGATCTGGGAAGATCCCACATGCTGTGGAGCAACTAAGCCAATAAGCTACAACTATTGAGTCTGTGCTCTAGAGTCTTGGAGTCACAACTATTGGGCCCATGTGCTGCAACTACTGAAACCCATGAGCCCCAGAGCTCGAGTTCCAAAACAAGAAAAAAAAAAGTCACCACAACAAGAAGTCTGCTCACCTGAACTAGAGTAACCCCCACTGCTTGCAACCAGAAGAGCCTATGGCAGCAGTAAAAACCCACAATTACATCTTTCATAGAAATTCTGGAGTTTGGGTAATTTCCATTACATATTTTCTGAGCCATTTGATTAATAAAACAAGAATAGAAATAAAAATAAATTGTATTTGAAAGAATATGAGCCTTTTTATCTGAGACTAAAAGAGAAACTTAATGGGATAAACTACCTTCTCTCCTGGGGTTACAGAGACTCTCCAGATGCAGTGTGTATAAGATGGGTAGCCATTTGGAAATCCTGGGGAGGAAAGGTTGCCATTGGATTCTTGTAGGGTTTCTCCACATGCTGAGAAAAAGAAAAACAATATTTGACTTTTTAAGTCAAAAAAAATATGTTTATTCATTTTTAATGTAAAACACTTGTATCATAAATAAAATCTTAAGTTTTTTGGTGTTAGACAAGAATATATACTTGTATTTTCTAAAATACTTTCCTTTTATAAGTAATTTTTATCACTTTCTTGTTAAAAATTCAGTATACTTAAACAGGGATTACTATAGCTAACCATATAACAAGATTATGGCATAAATAACCTGAAGAACAATAATGTTCTTCCTCAGTCATCTCCAGGGAGCAAATAGCCAAATCAAACATCACCCATACTCAGACTGAGGCCAGTGATTACCTATTTAATGTGATTCTGGAATTAGCATTCCATTAATATATCTGGTATACAGTGAAGTTAATTTTAATTAGATAAATTGAAAAAAAGGAACATTTAAATAATAATGAATAAATAGTCAATAAAAGTGGTGCCAAAATGTCACACAAAATGAAATTTTTTAAAAAATAAACTGAAATAAATTGAAAGATAAAAACATTATGGGACTTCCCTGGTAGCTCAATGGTAAAGAGTTCTCCTGCCAATGAAGGAGACATGACAAGTTTGATCTCTGATCTGGGAAGATCCCACATGCTGTGGAGCAACTAAGCCAATAAGCTACAACTATTGAGTCTGTGCTCTAGAGTCTTGGAGTCACAACTATTGGGCCCATGTGCTGCAACTACTGAAACCCATGAGCCCCAGAGCTTGATTTTCACAACAAAAAAAGTCACCACAACAAGAAGCCTGCTCACCTCAACTAGAGAGTAGCCCCAACTCCCTGCACCTAGAGAAGAGCTTGTGGCAGCAGTGAAAACCCACAATAGCCAAAAATAAATAAATAAATAAATAGCTGATACATACAAAAAAAAGCTATGCCAAAAAAAAAAAATTATGGAAGGCCCAAATTTTTCAACAAAATGTAGATACTTACTTATTCTGTTTTTTATCTATTATAAGTAGAAATTACTGGGAAAGCATTTATTTTTATTTTCCTCTTACTACATCTAATTTCTTGGTAGTGATTATCAGTCATCTGACATAGCAAAAAGTCATCACGTGCCAGTTTGGATGAGTTACAAGCTAGCATCAAGACAGGTGGAAGAAACACCAATAACCTCAGATATACAGATGATACCACTCAAATGCCAAAAAGCAGAGGAACTAAAGAGCTTTCTGATGAGGGAGAAGGAGTAGAGTGAAAGAGCTGGCTTAAAATTAAACATTAAAAAATAAGCTAAGATCACAGTATCCAGTCCCATTACTACATGGCAAATAGAAAGGGGAAAGTTGGAAGTGACAGAGTTCCTCTTTTTGGGCTTCAAGATCACTGCAAATAGTGACTGTATCCATGAAATCAGAAGACACTTGCTTCTTGGCAGGATAGCTATGACAAACCTAGACAGTGTGTTGAAAAGCAGAGACAATACTCTGCCAACAAAGCTCCGCATAGTCAAGGTTATGGCCTTCCCAATGGTCACATATGGTTGTGAGAGCTGCACTATAAAGAAGAAGGCAGAACGCCAAATTGATGCCCTCAAACTGTTATTTTGGAGAAGACTCCTGAAGTCCCTTGGACAGCACATAGACCAAGTCAATCTTAAGGTAAATCAACCCTGAATATTCATTGGAAGGAGTGATACTGAAACTGAAGCTCCAGAATTTTGGTCATCTGAAGTGAAGAGATTACTCACTGGAAAAGTCCCTGATGCTGGAAAAGATTGAGGGCAAGAGGAGAAGGTGGGGAAAGAGGATAAGATGGCTAGATGGCATCACTGATGCAATGGACATGCGCTTGGGAAAACTTTGGGAGATAGCGAGGAACAAGGAGGCATTCTGCACTCCATGCGCTCACAGAATCGGACATGATTGGGTGATGGAACAACAGTCTCAGTTCAGTTTAGTAATTAATATCTATAGGCTGATAGGCAAGGGAAGAACATAATTCATTCATTGCTTCAGTCAAGGTTTGTAGTCAGAAACATTCTACAATGGATTTTTTTGTTGCTTTTGTAAGACATGGTATGGGCCAAATGATATTTAAGGCTGATTTAAGTATCCTTAATTAATGAACAATTCCTATACAGTAGCCAGTTTATATAAATATTTATATAAAAATGTTTATAACCTACACTCAGCAACTTGAAAGAACAACGTTTTCCCTCTGAAGAAGACTGAAATATAACCAGATATATCACCATATTATAGAATACTAGCTTCCCCAGGAAAAAAATCAGTTGCCAAACAATCTGTCTGCAATTCAGGAGAACCTGTTCTATTTCTGGGTCAAGAAGATTCCCTAGAGAAGGGATAGGCTACCCATTCCAGTATTCTTGGGCTTCCCTGGTGACTCAGATCATAAAGAATCCACCAGCAATGCAGAAGATCTGGGTTCAATCCTTGTGTTGGGAAGATTCCCTGGGGGAGGGCATGGCAACCCACTCCAATATTCTTGCCTGTAGGATCCCCATGGACAAAGAAGCCTGGTGTGCTGCAGTCCATGAGGTTGCAGAGTTGGACACAACTGAGTTAAACTAATCCTTTTTTTTTGGAAGATTCCTGGAGAGTCTAAAATACAGTCAGAGACAATACTCTGCCAACAAAGCTCCATAGTCAAGGTTATGGCCTTCCCAATGGTCACATATGGTTGTGAGAGCTGCACTATAAAGAAGAAGGCAGAACGCCAAATTGATGCCCTCAAACTGTTATTTTGGAGAAGACTCCTGAAGTCCCTTGGACAGCACATAGACCAAGTCAATCTTAAGGTAAATCAACCCTGAATATTCATTGGAAGGAGTGATACTGAAACTGAAGCTCCAGAATTTTGGTCATCTGAAGTGAAGAGATTACTCACTGGAAAAGTCCCTGATGCTGGAAAAGATTGAGGGCAAGAGGAGAAGGTGGGGAAAGAGGATAAGATGGCTAGATGGCATCACTGATGCAATGGACATGCGCTTGGGAAAACTTTGGGAGATAGCGAGGAACAAGGAGGCATTCTGCACTCCATGCGCTCACAGAATCGGACATGATTGGGTGATGGAACAACAGTCTCAGTTCAGTTTAGTAATTAATATCTATAGGCTGATAGGCAAGGGAAGAACATAATTCATTCATTGCTTCAGTCAAGGTTTGTAGTCAGAAACATTCTACAATGGATTTTTTTGTTGCTTTTGTAAGACATGGTATGGGCCAAATGATATTTAAGGCTGATTTAAGTATCCTTAATTAATGAACAATTCCTATACAGTAGCCAGTTTATATAAATATTTATATAAAAATGTTTATAACCTACACTCAGCAACTTGAAAGAACAACGTTTTCCCTCTGAAGAAGACTGAAATATAACCAGATATATCACCATATTATAGAATACTAGCTTCCCCAGGAAAAAAATCAGTTGCCAAACAATCTGTCTGCAATTCAGGAGAACCTGTTCTATTTCTGGGTCAAGAAGATTCCCTAGAGAAGGGATAGGCTACCCATTCCAGTATTCTTGGGCTTCCCTGGTGACTCAGATCATAAAGAATCCACCAGCAATGCAGAAGATCTGGGTTCAATCCTTGTGTTGGGAAGATTCCCTGGGGGAGGGCATGGCAACCCACTCCAATATTCTTGCCTGTAGGATCCCCATGGACAGAGTAGCCTGGTGGGCTGCAGTCCATGAGGTTGCAAAGAGTTGGACACAACTGAGTTACTAAGCACAGCGCTAGTAGGTAAACTCTTATTTAATCAAGCCAACGTATTATAAATGGTTCTACATATCTTGATTTACTTGAAGAAACAAAGATGCTAGCTTTGGAAACATAAAATGGAGAAGTAAAATGTCTGTTATGATATAGATATTTATTTATAAACAAATATATATCTGTAAAAAATAAATTTAAAGTAAGAGCAATGAATATTTACACTGATGAAGAGGTAGATAAAAATATCTTAAGAATAAATGGAAAATGCTCAAGACAAAAAAAATATATAATCAGCACTTTCTATGAATCATCTATGGATACTTGATAAATGTGACATTATAAGAACCCTTAGAAAAAGGAAAATTTGTTAAAATTTATTAATGCAAACAATGTGCTTCTAATTAGGATCAATTTAGACACTAAACAGTCATTTGGGAATTGAGTGTGCTTCAGTTTAAAAAGTGACAATTTACAACAACTTAAAAATAAACTCCATAGTAATTGGAAACTTCACTAACCCAGATAGAATGCTGGTTTGGGGTTTTCTAAAATGGAATTTGAACAGTTAACATATGTAAACAAAAATTACTATTCTGAAAAAAAAAAGATAAAAAAATTGTTCTCTGAAATTAAAAAAAAAAACCCAAATATATTTCAAAAATTTAATAAATATATTATAAAGCACTTAGTTATTATGCAATAAGGGAAAAACACTTATTGAAAGATTGTGGTAATCATTTGTGCATTTCCTCAATACATGTGACTATCCCACGTTACCTGATCTCTGTACCAGAAGATTTTCACCAGTTTTCCTGGGCATTCGTTGATTCATGCTTTGGTATAAAAAATAACTTTATAAATAAAATAACTAAAGGAAAATTAGCAAGGAAAACATGGTACTAGTAATTTAAATACATAATCTATTCATTTACTTAGAAAGCTATTAATATATGGATGAGAATTAAGAAAACAACTTTATTTATAAGAATTCTGAAAACTACAACACATTGATGAAAGAAATTTAAGAACACACACAATGAAATGTGTTCATGGATTGGAAGATTTAATATTTATAAAATATTATTCATACTAGTCAAAGCAATCTACAAAGTCAATATCAAATTCCCAGTGGCCTCTTTTTGCAGAAATGGGGGGGGGGTCTTAAAATTCATATTGAACCACAAACTCTCAATAGCCAAAACTATCTTGAGAATGAAGAACAAAGCTAGAAGTTTCATACTTCTTAATTTCAAAACATACTACTATAACTTGGAGTATGATTCTGGCATAAGAAAGTCATACAGACCAGTAGGATAGAATATTCAAAAGTCAAAATAAACCCACACCTAAACAGTCAAATGGGATTGCGACAAGGGTGCCAAGAATATACAGTAGTGATAGGATAGTTTCTTTCATAAATGGTGTTAGGAAAACTAGATATACACATACAATAAAAATAAAAATAAAATTGGATCTGTTTTCTTCACTATATATAAAATAAGACCCCAAATTGTAAAATTCTTAGAAGTGAAAACATAGGTTAAAGACTTCACAACTGCAGTCTTGGCAATGATTGCTTGGCTATGACACTAGAAGCACAAGCATTAAAAGCAAACGTAGACAAAGGGCGCCACAACTAAACAACTTCTTTGTAGCAAAGGAAACAACCAATCCTGTGGAAAGCAGTCTTTGGAATGGAAGGAAACATTTGCAAATCTTACATCTCATAAGAACCTAGCATTCAAAATACATAAGGAGCTCTACGTCTCAATAACAAAAAAACCAAAAAAACAAACAACAACAACAAGGAACCTCAACTAACCAAATGTTAAGATGGGCAAAGCACTTGAAGAGACATTTTTCCAAAGAAAACATACAAATGGCCAACAGATACATAAAAAAATATTCAATATCACTAATAATTAGACAAATGGAAATCAAAACCACAGTGAGATGCCACCTAATACCTGTTAGGCCATTATAAAAAAAAGAAAAAGCCAGAAATTACAATGTTGGTGAGGATGTAGATAAACCACATTTCACTGCTGTTAGGAACCTAAAATAGAGCAGTGATCATGAAATACATCCCATAAACAAATGGACTGAATGAATGAAGAAAATGTGATACATACATACAATGGAATACTATCCAGCCTTAAAACAGAAAGAAATCTATCATGTTCTGCAACATGGATGAACCTTGAGGACACTATTCTAAATGAAATACACCAGTCATACACAGAAGCACAAACACTGCAGAAGATTTAGAGGTGGAAAATCAAATGGTGGTTGCCAGGGGTTGGGAGGACAGGAACAAGGAGTTGCTGTTCAATTGGTATAGGGTTTTGGTTTCCTTTATGCAAGCTGGACAAGTTCTAGAAACCTAGAACAGAATTATAACAGAATTAGAACAGTTAACAGAATTATATTCTGGAATTAAAAATTTGTTAAGAGGAAAGATCTTATGTTATTAGTGCTTCACCAAAGTTCAAAAATAATTAATAATAAAAACTAAGCTTCTAAATACTTTATTATATAATCCATCTCATTTTTGCAACAGATGGTTTTCATATATTTTTCCCCTTACAAGATAGAAAATTGTGTTTGATTTGTATAAAATGCTCCTTGGATTATGTGTGGCTGGCAAATTATTACAAATTCTTGTGTTCTTAATAATATGGTTAAATTTATAACTATTTTTTTGGGAGGAGGGTGGTTGGGGAGGGAGGGGGACAGATGGGCGACTTCTATTGGTCTTTCATTTATCTATTTTCATCCGTCTTTGTTCTTTGGCCTGCGTGGGCCTCCCATCACAGTGGCCTCTGTTACAGAGCACCGGCTCTGGGCACCTGCACTCCAGAGCTCCGGCTCGGTAATTGGACACATAGGTCCAGTCACTCCACGGCACGTGGGATCTTCCCAGGCCAGGGATCAAACCAGCGCCCTTTGCACTGCAAGGCAGTGTCCTTACCCACTGGACCACCAGGGAAGCCCCAATTTATAACTATTTTTATTTCATCTACATATACTTTCCCTCGCAATTGTCTAAAATACCCACCAGAAAACAAAGACCGAGAATCATTTTCCATATTCTAAAATAACACTTTTATAATATTACTAACTCAAAATGAAGTGTACAATAACTTGTAGTAAATAAATCTCTTACCTTAAAAATTCTGATAAACTTTAGAGGAAGAAATGAAACTATATCTGAAAATCTAACTACTACTTAGGTTACATTTTCATATATTTATAACTTTCTTAAAATTTTATATGTAATAAATAAAATACAGATTTAAAATTATTTTAAGATAAGGAATGTTAAAATAAATTGAAATTCATCTCATCCATAATGGTGAAATTAATTACAGAAATATTTTAAAATGCATTTCAATAGTAACTTACTGATTAAGTCTGAATCATTTTTTAAGATGAGGTATAAATACCAACTCTAAGAAATCTTCATTCCATGGTGTACATTAATTTGGGCATCCTTCTCAGAAGTGCTTTTCTTTACTGATGAGGTTTACCTCCTTGACAAGTAATAATGTCTGTATAATTGCACAGATGATTGACTATTTCTGTGTATAATCTGCGCTTCCTTCTCTGTGGCCATAATATGTGGTGCAGTAACATTCACATTTAAAGCAACAATTTCATTCATAGAGCAATTACTTATTGAAAACCCAATTTATATCCAAATGATATACAGTTGAACTACTCTAATAGCAGAAAGGGAAGAGGAACTAAAGAACCTCTTGATGGAGCTGAAAGAGGAGAGTGAAAAAGGTGACTGAAGCTCAACATTAAACAATTTAAGATCATGACATTTGGTCCCATCATTTCATGGCAAATTAGAAGGGAAAAATGAAAGCAATGACAGGTTTTATTTTCTTGGGTTCCAAAATCATGCTAACTTTGACTACAGCCACGAAATTAAAAGAAACTTGCTCCTTGGAAGGAAGCTATGACAGACCTTAAAAAAATCATTTGGGCTAACTATTGACTAACTAAAACTGGGCACTGAAGGGATCAAACCGGCGCCCCTTGCACTGCAAGGCGGTCTCCTTACCCACTGGACCACCAGGGAAGCCCCAATTTATAACTATTTTTATTTCATCTACATATACTTTCCCTCGCAATTGTCTAAAATACCCACCAGAAAACAAAGACCGAGAATCATTTTCCATATTCTAAAATAACACTTTTATAATATTACTAACTCAAAATGAAGTGTACAATAACTTGTAGTAAATAAATCTCTTACCTTAAAAATTCTGATAAACTTTAGAGGAAGAAATGAAACTATATCTGAAAATCTAAATACTACTTAGTTTACTTTTTCATATATTTATAACTTTCTTAAAATTTTATATGTAATAAATAAAATACAGATTTAAAATTATTTTAAGATAAGGAATGTTAAAATAAATTGAAATTCATCTCATCCATAATGGTGAAATTAATTACAGAAATATTTTAAAATGCATTTCAATAGTAACTTACTGATTAAGTCTGAATCATTTTTTAAGATGAGGTATAAATACCAACTCTAAGAAATCTTCATTCCATGGTGTACATTAATTTGGGCATCCTTCTCAGAAGTGCTTTTCTTTACTGATGAGGTTTACCTCCTTGACAAGTAATAATGTCTGTATAATTGCACAGATGATTGACTATTTCTGTGTATAATCTGCGCTTCCTTCTCTGTGGCCATAATATGTGGTGCAGTAACATTCACATTTAAAGCAACAATTTCATTCATAGAGCAATTACTTATTGAAAACCCAATTTATATCCAAATGATATACAGTTGAACTACTCTAATAGCAGAAAGGGAAGAGGAACTAAAGAACCTCTTGATGGAGCTGAAAGAGGAGAGTGAAAAAGGTGACTGAAGCTCAACATTAAACAATTTAAGATCATGACATTTGGTCCCATCATTTCATGGCAAATTAGAAGGGGAAAAAATGAAAGCAATGACAGGTTTTATTTTCTTGGGTTCCAAAATCATGTTAACTTTGACTACAGCCACGAAATTAAAAGAAACTTGCTCCTTGGAAGGGAAGCTATGACAGACCTAGATAGCATATTAAAAACAGACATCACTTTTCCAACAGAGGTCCATAGAGTCAAAGCTATGGTTTTTCTCATAGCGTGTACAGATGTGAGAGACCATAAAGAAGGCTGGGCACTGAAGAATCAATCCTTTCAAATTATGGTGCTGGAGAAGACTCTTGAGAGTCCTTTGGACTTCAGGGAGATCAGATCAGTCAATTCTAAAGGAAATCAACCCCGAATATTCATCAGAAGAACTGATGCTGAAGCTGAAGCTGAAGCTCCAAGACTGTGGTCACCTGATGCAAAGAGCTAAAATCACTGGAAAAGACCCTGATGCTGAGAAAATTGAGGTCAGGAGGAGAAGGGGGCAACAGAGGATGAGACAGTTGAAAGTTATCCCTAACTCAATGGACATAGTTTTGAACAAACTCTGGAAGATAATGAAGGACAGGGAAACCTGGCATGTTGCAGTCTGTTGGGTTACAAAGAGTCAGACACTTCGTGGCTAAACAGCCACAGGATAGCCTGATGAAACAGTGAGACTCCAGTCCTAAAGACTATGGTGTAACTGAGAAATGACAAGTGATGTGATGGTTTTAGGAGTAAGATATACAGACCAGAATCAAATAAGGCATTTACCACCATGGGAATTCTGGGAGATAAGTGAGTTTTTAAGTAGAAAGTTAAGAGCCAAATCCTGAATATGAGTTAGAACCTAGCCAGGCATCAGTTAGCAATTTTCTGCATTGAGAAAGAAGCAGAGGTAAACAAACTGTAGTGTCAGGGGTTGGATGAAGTAGAAGTGAGAAATTAAGCTGTAAGTGAAATACCTTTGCAGTAAATTCACATTTAAAGCAACAATTTCATTCATAGAGCAATTACTTATTGAAAACCCAATTTATATCCAAATGATATACAGTTGAACTACTCTAATAGCAGAAAGGGAAGAGGAACTAAAGAACCTCTTGATGGAGCTGAAAGAGGAGAGTGAAAAAGGTGACTGAAGCTCAACATTAAACAATTTAAGATCATGACATTTGGTCCCATCATTTCATGGCAAATTAGAAGGGGAAAAAATGAAAGCAATGACAGGTTTTATTTTCTTGGGTTCCAAAATCATGTTAACTTTGACTACAGCCACGAAATTAAAAGAAACTTGCTCCTTGGAAGGGAAGCTATGACAGACCTAGATAGCATATTAAAAACAGACATCACTTTTCCAACAGAGGTCCATAGAGTCAAAGCTATGGTTTTTCTCATAGCGTGTACAGATGTGAGAGACCATAAAGAAGGCTGGGCACTGAAGAATCAATCCTTTCAAATTATGGTGCTGGAGAAGACTCTTGAGAGTCCTTTGGACTTCAGGGAGATCAGATCAGTCAATTCTAAAGGAAATCAACCCCGAATATTCATCAGAAGAACTGATGCTGAAGCTGAAGCTGAAGCTCCAAGACTGTGGTCACCTGATGCAAAGAGCTAAAATCACTGGAAAAGACCCTGATGCTGAGAAAATTGAGGTCAGGAGGAGAAGGGGGCAACAGAGGATGAGACAGTTGAAAGTTATCCCTAACTCAATGGACATAGTTTTGAACAAACTCTGGAAGATAATGAAGGACAGGGAAACCTGGCATGTTGCAGTCTGTTGGGTTACAAAGAGTCAGACACTTCGTGGCTAAACAGCCACAGGATAGCCTGATGAAACAGTGAGACTCCAGTCCTAAAGACTATGGTGTAACTGAGAAATGACAAGTGATGTGATGGTTTTAGGAGTAAGATATACAGACCAGAATCAAATAAGGCATTTACCACCATGGGAATTCTGGGAGATAAGTGAGTTTTTAAGTAGAAAGTTAAGAGCCAAATCCTGAATATGAGTTAGAACCTAGCCAGGCATCAGTTAGCAATTTTCTGCATTGAGAAAGAAGCAGAGGTAAACAAACTGTAGTGTCAGGGGTTGGATGAAGTAGAAGTGAGAAATTAAGCTGTAAGTGAAATACCTAGAGAAGAGGCTCAGTGAAGAGACAGGGGAAAAGGAAATCAGCCGTTATGCTAAAATAAGCAGAGATTCATGTTAGTGCTTGCCATAAAACAACAAAACTTTGTAAAGCAGTCATCCTTCAGTTTAAAAAAAAATTTAAAAAGCTCCATGGGTCAGACTGAGGTTCTGAGAAAAATTAGAAAAACCACATGTGTATTTGCATATGATTTGCATTTATCTACTCAGGTTAGTCTCTTTGTAATAGATTTCCAAGTAAAATGTTATTATTTCAAAAAAAATCAGAGAAAGATTTGCATATTTAAAAGTTATTTGAACGTCAGTATGACCAGAGAACTAAAGAGATGTAAAAATGGAAGAGGTTAAATTAGAAATAAGGGAGCAATCCAGACAAAAGATGAGTAGCCCTAGGATAGGGGATTCACTGCAAGAATGTGAGACAGATGCCAAGAAGGTAGCAAGAAGTTGTGGGAAGCGTGGCAGAGAAACGAACGAAGTGAGGATGCACTCCATAGTTCAGCTTTGGCATGATCTATGTGTAGTACCATCAACTGAACTAAGCAATGTTTTATGAATAAATGGTTCCATAAATTAAAGAAATGGCTAAATTATTTTTGCATGTTGGCAATATATTTTAGCCAAGAATTTATATAAGCACACATATCAGTGATATGCTGACTGATATCTCAGGGAATTATATGAGAAATTAGAGACTAACATTCTAAGTAACTAAAGTAACTAAAAAGAATCTCATATTAATTAAAAAAATAAATTTAATGTACAAGTGCTTGAAAAGTTTCTAGTATTTGAGTTTCATGCACATTGAAATTGCTCTTCCTTCCTCCAAACCACCACAGAAATGTGCAGCCAACAGATTTAGATATTTTGGTCATACACTATATGCTTAACAATACTTTTAAATTTATAAACATAGATTATATGTATGTTTCCATGTGAATACACACACATGTTTATGTAACAATCAAGATTCTTGTCTTCAAAAGCCACTTTATTTTTAGATATTTATTTTTTTCTAATTATATTGTTACTTGATATCTAATTAAAGAAGATTTACTGAAAGAATATTAGCTTTAACAATTGTCATAGCTATGAATCATAAACCAAAATGTCATATGACTACAGAAAAACTATATTAAGAGGAAATGCAAACAAAGACCAGAGGCTATATTAGAAGAAGAGTTCAGTTTCAGGAGTTCAGGAATAAAAAGAGGAAGTAACCCTAAAATTAGATCAAAGAAGAGGAAAATATATTTAGAAAATGAGAATCACAATAAAAAGAAGGTCCCCCAGAAGAGAGGGAACAAGAGAACAAATTGAGTTATTTAGTTTAAACATAAGAATCTATGTTAAACGTCAGTGATTAATACACTCATATTATCTCTGAATGTCTGTACAAATTATTGGAATAGCAGCAAATCAAAACTTTTATAGTTATTTTACCACTTATGATCTTAGCATCTAGAACATAAAGCCAAGTTCACAGGTATTAGATTTCCATAAACAACGGCCAAAAAAATTGAGAAAAGCTGTGTTAAGCAAAGTTAAGCATGTATCTTTGACATGAGCTATTTCAAAGCATGTTGCATATACAGGAGGTACTTAGGGTATGAAGTATTTGCAGTTTGAAAGCAGAATCCTTTTGTTTCCTTGAGTATTCTTTTTTATTGGAGTATAATTGCTTTATCTTTTCTTTCTTGGATGAGTAAGACATTAGTGTTCCCTTGGAACATTGTTATTAAGACCTTTCTTTAAACTTTTCCACAACTTGATCTAATAGCAACATGATTAGAACTTGTTTGCAATGAAGTTATAAATTCCACCTAAAAAAGTTTAAATTTATATACTGTTAGTGATATTATTTGTCAGAAAAGATCATTTAGGACTGAATGCTGAGGTTGAAATAAGGGATAGTCTTGTTATGTTGGCAGGGAAGCTCATAATTTGATCATGAAATCATGCAACTATTTAATAACAATAAATTTTTTCTTTTATATTCATTAAATTAAAAGAAATAAAGCTTACTATCCCTGTTTTTGAAATTTGACTTCTAGCAATTTGCTTTTAATACCAATGGGTATTCCAGAGTTCACATTTATTTCATTTTATGATTAATGATTTTGAACTCCACCTCTCATTTATTTGCCAGCATGAAAAAAGACAAGTAAACAGCAGAGTAAATTGTGACTTATTCATCTGGAAGAGGACTATTAGACCCAATTATGTTTCTGAGTTTGAGTGGGGCAATACCTGGACATCTATACAGCTTTCTTGCCTGTGCAATATCTCCTTTGCTTAAACGGGCTCTCTGACCAATTGCTGGACGCATACCATTATCATCGCGAGAAGGGAGAATAGTATCCAGAAACATGCCCCTGGAAAAAAAAAAGAAAAAAGAAAAGAGCTACACATCAATCATCAAATTAAGACACATATATTCCTTATAGATATAAGGTTTCTTTTCAAACTCGAACTAATCAAAGGAGAAATATATCAGTGTTTAGATTTAAATCATGTGTCAGACTTAGAAATACTTTGATCAAGTAGAAAAAATTGTGTGTTAATTGTGTATGGTGAGTATAAAGTTAATGATGGCATTCACTTTTTTCTTAAAAATGTATGTTTTTCCAAAATTTAAAATAATTTTTTAAAATTTATTTTTATTTGGAGAATAATTACAATATTGTGATTTCTGCCATATATCAACATGAATCAGTCATAGATAAATATATGTGCCCTCATTCTTGAATCTCCTTCACCACCTCCCACCCCATCCCAACTCTCTAGGTTGTAACAGAACATCATATTTGCACTCTGTGCATCCTATAACACATTCTCACTCCTTGACATATGGTAATATAAATGTTTAATTGGTACTCTTTCAATTTCTCCCAACTTCTCCTTCCTCCACTATGCCCACAAGTCTGTTCTCTCTGTATGCACCTCCTTTGTTGCTCTGCAAATGGTTCATCAGTACCATCTCTAGATTCCATACATATGGGTTAATATAGAATATTTGTCTTTCTCTAACTTATTTAGTTATGTATAATAGACTCTATTATTAAAATAATGCTTGATAAAGAGACTACATCTCGTCAGATTTTTTGAAATTTGACTTCTAGCAATTTGCTTTTAATACCAATGGGTATTCCAGAGTTCACATTTATTTCATTTTATGATTAATGATTTTGAACTCCACCTCTCATTTATTTGCCAGCATGAAAAAAGACAAGTAAACAGCAGAGTAAATTGTGACTTATTCATCTGGAAGAGGACTATTAGACCCAATTATGTTTCTGAGTTTGAGTGGGGCAATACCTGGACATCTATACAGCTTTCTTGCCTGTGCAATATCTCCTTTGCTTAAACGGGCTCTCTGACCAATTGCTGGACGCATACCATTATCATCGCGAGAAGGGAGAATAGTATCCAGAAACATGCCCCTGGAAAAAAAAAAGAAAAAAGAAAAGAGCTACACATCAATCATCAAATTAAGACACATATATTCCTTATAGATATAAGGTTTCTTTTCAAACTCGAACTAATCAAAGGAGAAATATATCAGTGTTTAGATTTAAATCATGTGTCAGACTTAGAAATACTTTGATCAAGTAGAAAAAATTGTGTGTTAATTGTGTATGGTGAGTATAAAGTTAATGATGGCATTCACTTTTTTCTTAAAAATGTATGTTTTTCCAAAATTTAAAATAATTTTTTAAAATTTATTTTTATTTGGAGAATAATTACAATATTGTGATTTCTGCCATATATCAACATGAATCAGTCATAGATAAATATATGTGCCCTCATTCTTGAATCTCCTTCACCACCTCCCACCCCATCCCAACTCTCTAGGTTGTAACAGAACATCATATTTGCACTCTGTGCATCCTATAACACATTCTCACTCCTTGACATATGGTAATATAAATGTTTAATTGGTACTCTTTCAATTTCTCCCAACTTCTCCTTCCTCCACTATGCCCACAAGTCTGTTCTCTCTGTATGCACCTCCTTTGTTGCACTGCAAATGGGTTCATCAGTACCATCTCTCTAGATTCCATACATATGGGTTAATATAGAATATTTGTCTTTCTCTAACTTATTTAGTTATGTATAATAGACTCTATTATTAAAATAATGCTTGATAAAGAGACTACATCTCGTCAGATCTGACTCAAATGGAGAAGTTTTATAGCTGAGTAATATTCCATTGTACCACAGCTTCTTAATCCTTTCATCTGTCCATGGGCATTTAGGTTGTTTGCATATCTTAGGTACTGTAAATAGTGCTGTGAGGAACATTGGGGCACATACATCTTTTTCAAGTATAGTTCCCTCAGGGTATTTTTGGGTCATATGGTAGTTTTATTCCTTGTGTTCTGCCTATGTTTTCCTCTAAGAGTTTTATAGTCTCTGGTCTTATATTTAGATTTTCAGTTCATTTTGAGTTTTTCTTTTGCGTATGGTGTTAGAAAGTCTTCCAATTTCATTACATGTACCCGTCCAGTGGAATATTATTCAGCCTTAAAATGGAAGGAAATTATGAAGTTCAACATAGATGAACCTTAAGGATTTTATGCTAGGTGAAAAAAAAGAAACTCACAAAATGATAAATACTTGATGAAATCAAAATTAAAAGAGACACCTGTATCCCTGTGTTCACTGAAGCACTCTATTCAATAGCTAGAAGATGGAAGCAACCTAGATGCCCATCAAAAAATGAATGGATAAAGAAACCATGGTACATATATACAATGGAATACTTCTCAGTCGTATCATAAAAAGAAATGCAGAAGAATCAGCCCTAATGAGGTGAATGAATCTAGAACCTATTATACCAAGTGAAGAAAGTCAAAAAGAAAAGGACAAATACAGTATACTAATGCCCTCATTCTTGAATCTCCTTCACCACCTCCCACCCCATCCCAACTCTCTAGGTTGTAACAGAACATCATATTTGCACTCTGTGCATCCTATAACACATTCTCACTCCTTGACATATGGTAATATAAATGTTTAATTGGTACTCTTTCAATTTCTCCCAACTTCTCCTTCCTCCACTATGCCCACAAGTCTGTTCTCTCTGTATGCACCTCCTTTGTTGCTCTGCAAGTAGGTTCATCAGTACCATCTCTCTAGATTCCATACATATGGGTTAATATAGAATATTTGTCTTTCTCTAACTTATTTAGTTATGTATAATAGACTCTATTATTAAAATAATGCTTGATAAAGAGACTACATCTCGTCAGATCTGACTCAAATGGAGAAGTTTTATAGCTGAGTAATATTCCATTGTACCACAGCTTCTTAATCCTTTCATCTGTCCATGGGCATTTAGGTTGTTTGCATATCTTAGGTACTGTAAATAGTGCTGTGAGGAACATTGGGGCACATACATCTTTTTCAAGTATATTTCCCCTCAGGGTATTTTTGGGTCATATGGTAGTTTTATTCCTTGTGTTCTGCCTATGTTTTCCTCTAAGAGTTTTATAGTCTCTGGTCTTATATTTAGATTTTCAGTTCATTTTGAGTTTTTCTTTTGCGTATGGTGTTAGAAAGTCTTCCAATTTCATTACATGTACCCGTCCAGTGGAATATTATTCAGCCTTAAAATGGAAGGAAATTATGAAGTTCAACATAGATGAACCTTAAGGATTTTATGCTAGGTGAAAAAAAAGAAACTCACAAAATGATAAATACTTGATGAAATCAAAATTAAAAGAGACACCTGTATCCCTGTGTTCACTGAAGCACTCTATTCAATAGCTAGAAGATGGAAGCAACCTAGATGCCCATCAAAAAATGAATGGATAAAGAAACCATGGTACATATATACAATGGAATACTTCTCAGTCGTATCATAAAAAGAAATGCAGAAGAATCAGCCCTAATGAGGTGAATGAATCTAGAACCTATTATACCAAGTGAAGAAAGTCAAAAAGAAAAGGACAAATACAGTATACTAATGCATATATACGAAATCTAGTAAGACAGTACCAATAAATGTACACACAAAATGGCAAGAGAGAAACAGACTTAGAGAACAGACCTATGGTCATTGGGGGAAGGGAAGATCAGACAAGAGGTATGGAAAGAGCAACAAGGAAACCTACACTATCATATGTAATAGAGCTTACCATGGTGATTAAGCTGTAAGACTAAGGGAACCTACATGGGGACTAAGCATCAACCTGGGAAGGGTAGGAAGGGGAAAAGAGAGGGAAGGCTCAGGGGAGAGGAGTCAGGGATATGCCTATGACTGTTTGGGGATTATGCATACCTGTAAACAAGAAAACTCTGTAAAAACATACAAAAACAACTTCGCTGTATACCTGAAGCTAATGTAACATTGTAAAACAAATAAACTCCCATAAAAAGGGGGGAAATGATAAATACTAGGTGATATTACTTGGTATCTGAAGTAGCCAAATTCACAAGAACAGAAAGTAGAAAGATGGTTACCAGAGGCTGGGGTGGAGGTGAGTTGAGTTGAGAGCTATTTAATGAATGGGTGTAGGGTGTTGGTTTTCCAAGATTAAAAGGTTCCAGAGATCTGTTTCACAACAATGTGAATATACTTAATATTACTGAGCTGTGCACTTAAAAAGAGAAAATACAGTAAACTTCATATTGAGATTTCTCTTTTTTTTATTGAGATTTCTTTATCACAATAGAAAATCTTCAGATACTATGGAGGTGGTAGCTGAGAACGTTGTCAAACGTTTCCTGTCCTATAAATTCTATTTAAATATATGTATGAATTAATATATGCATTCTTTAAAATCAGAACAAAAATAATGTGAATTGGATTATTTTTCTCACACATACATACAGTGTGTTTCACTACAAGAATAGAAATTTATTTGGAAAAAGTGAATACCCACATATGAAATAATAAGAAAAAATAACAGGTCAAAGCTAGTTGTTATGCAACACCGCAGTAGGTATAGGGAGCTGTAAACTACATAACCTTGTGGTTTATGGAAAAGCAACCATTTAAAGTCATAAGAGGAATACATAAAAAGGGAAAATGTATGTTTAAAACTTTGGTATAGGTTCATTACGTAACAGGGATAGAAAGTGTAACTTTTTCCACTCTCCATTACCACCTCTGTCCCAAAGAAACTAAACTCAATTTATTTCTAACTGATACAATTCAACAGTATAAGAGAAGCACTTAAGCTAAACTGGTACCTATCCCCATTTTTGACAGGGTTTTAAGGAAAACAGTTTCACGTGTTGACTTGATAACAAAGTTTTATAATTCTTTAATATTAATTTTCAGGCCAAATTTATGGATGTGTTTCTAGTGAAACTTAAATTCAATTCCAGAAATCATAAGTATTTGCATAATTATCCTATTGGAACAAATATACACTTCAGAATAAAATAATTTTAAAAATATGCTTAATACTCAATGATTTTAATAATAAAGTTTAGTCTTAAAAAACATAATTTAAACATTTATTCAAGTGTCAAGAGTTTGTTCACACTCTTCTCGACTTTTTATCAGAAGTACTTTTTTAAAAGTGAAGGGATTAATTTTAATTTTTTTGTCTTCATTCTGACACTGATTTTAAATAGAAACATTAATGAATTGTGAACTGGACAGAATGATCAAAAAATAATGAGTGAAATGGACATATGAGCAAAATGGGTATAAAGTGGGAAAAAGAGATGACTTTAGTAGTTCCATATTCCTTACCTGGAAGCTATTGCCTTGAAAATGACTTCTTTAGAGTGAAACAGATCAAAATTCAAATTTATTACACTTAAAAATTAGCATTTAGTCACTAGCAATACAATTTTAAGGTTAATAAATGGCAAAATCCTAAATTATATGAAGTAAAATATCTTCCTAAAATGTTCACTGAGAATTATTTTACTCTAGCAGTTTTCAGGTATAATTAGTATTTGAGCAACAGAAAATATATAATAAAAACACAAGCGACAGAAAGTTTATAACTTTCCAACCTAACAATTGAGCTCTCTTTTTGACTTGAAATGTGTTTGTTTTATTAATAGTGCTTTGCCAGTTTATCATACTTATTAGTTTGGTAATCATTTCAATTGAACTTTTTTATGATTAGGAATATTAAATTATTTAAATAATTCATATAATTTTAAATTTTATTAAGAATATATTTATTTGATATTTCTTACTGGGAGAAATATCAGTAACCTCAAATGTGCAGATGACACTACCCTAATGGCAGACAGCAAGGAGGAACCAAAGAGCCTTTTGGTGAAGATGAAAGAAAATGAAAAAGATACTAATTCTTTAATATTAATTTTCAGGCCAAATTTATGAAGGAAAACAGTTTCACGTGTTGACTTGATAACAAAGTTTTATAATTCTTTAATATTAATTTTCAGGCCAAATTTATGGATGTGTTTCTAGTGAAACTTAAATTCAATTCCAGAAATCATAAGTATTTGCATAATTATCCTATTGGAACAAATATACACTTCAGAATAAAATAATTTTAAAAATATGCTTAATACTCAATGATTTTAATAATAAAGTTTAGTCTTAAAAAACATAATTTAAACATTTATTCAAGTGTCAAGAGTTTGTTCACACTCTTCTCGACTTTTTATCAGAATTACTTTTTAAAAAGTCAAGGAATTAATTTTAATTTTTTTGTCTTCATTCTGACACTGATTTTAAATAGAAACATTAATGAATTGTGAACTGGACAGAATGATCAAAAAATAATGAGTGAAATGGACATATGAGCAAAATGGGTATAAAGTGGGAAAAAGAGATGACTTTAGTAGTTCCATATTCCTTACCTGGAAGCTATTGCCTTGAAAATGACTTCTTTAGAGTGAAACAGATCAAAATTCAAATTTATTACACTTAAAAATTAGCATTTAGTCACTAGCAATACAATTTTAAGGTTAATAAATGGCAAAATCCTAAATTATATGAAGTAAAATATCTTCCTAAAATGTTCACTGAGAATTATTTTACTCTAGCAGTTTTCAGGTATAATTAGTATTTGAGCAACAGAAAATATATAATAAAAACACAAGCGACAGAAAGTTTATAACTTTCCAACCTAACAATTGAGCTCTCTTTTTGACTTGAAATGTGTTTGTTTTATTAATAGTGCTTTGCCAGTTTATCATACTTATTAGTTTGGTAATCATTTCAATTGAACTTTTTTATGATTAGGAATATTAAATTATTTAAATAATTCATATAATTTTAAATTTTATTAAGAATATATTTATTTGATATTTCTTACTGGGAGAAATATCAGTAACCTCAAATGTGCAGATGACACTACCCTAATGGCAGACAGCAAGGAGGAACCAAAGAGCCTTTTGGTGAAGATGAAAGAAAATGAAAAAGATAGCCAAAAACTCAACATTCAAAAAATGAATATCATGGGATCTGGTCCCATCATTTCATGGCAAATCGATGGGCCAACAGTGGAAACACTGGCAGACTTTATTTTCTTGGACTCCAAAATCACTGCGGATGGTGACTGTAGCCATGAAATTAAAAGTCACTTACTCCTTGGATGAAAAGCTCTGACAGACCTAAACAGCATATTAAACAGCAGAGATATCACTTTGCCGAAATCATTTTGTCCATACAATCAAAGCTATGGTTTTTCCAATAGTCATATATGGATGTGAGAGTTGGACCATATGTCTTTGAACTGTGGTGTTGGAGAAGACTCTTGAGAGTCACCTGGCCTGCAAGGAGATCAAGCCAGTCTAATCTAAAGGAAATCAACCCTGAATAGACATTGGAAGGACTGATGCTGAAGCTGAACATCAAATACTTCGGCTACCTGATGCAAAGAGATGATTCATTGGAAAAGCCTCTGATGATGGGACAAATAGGAGGCAGAAGGAGAGGGGGACGACATAGGATGAGATGGTTGAGTGGTATCACTGACTCAATGGATATGAGCTTGAGCAAGTTCTGGGAGATGGTGTAGAACAGTGAAGTCTGGTGTTCTGTAGTCCACAGGGCTGCACAGTTGGACATGACTGAGCGATTGAACCGAACTGAACTGAATTGATATTTATTTCATAGGAAATGTGAAAGCATGTTTTTTAAAATCTTAACTGCCTGGTGTTGGCTCTAAATACCAAGCAAGTATGTTTTTGTCGTCTATGACTGCACTATTTGAAAGTGGTTCTAGTTCTAATGTTAAACTATTTTATGAAGAGCTACACAGAGGAAAGGAATTAAAAGTCAAGAGGTATAACCTGAGACTCCAACCTTGAGAAAGTGTTCCGAGCATAGTGCATGATACTGTCAAAATCATAACTTTCTCCAAGTGAGTTCACTTCTCCAGGCTCCATCTTCAGAAAATTGTACTCTTGACCTAAGAAACAGGCACAGAAAGCATTTCAGAAATCTCTCAACTGTTAAACATACCAGAAAGGGGGCCTTTTGGTGAAGATGAAAGAAAATGAAAAGATAGCCAAAAACTCAACATTCAAAAAATGAATATCATGGGATCTGGTCCCATCATTTCATGGCAAATCGATGGGCCAACAGTGGAAACACTGGCAGACTTTATTTTCTTGGACTCCAAAATCACTGCGGATGGTGACTGTAGCCATGAAATTAAAAGTCACTTACTCCTTGGATGAAAAGCTCTGACAGACCTAAACAGCATATTAAACAGCAGAGATATCACTTTGCGAAATCATTTTGTCCATACAATCAAAGCTATGGTTTTTCCAATAGTCATATATGGATGTGAGAGTTGGACCATATGTCTTTGAACTGTGGTGTTGGAGAAGACTCTTGAGAGTCACCTGGCCTGCAAGGAGATCAAGCCAGTCTAATCTAAAGGAAATCAACCCTGAATAGACATTGGAAGGACTGATGCTGAAGCTGAACATCAAATACTTCGGCTACCTGATGCAAAGAGATGATTCATTGGAAAAGCCTCTGATGATGGGACAAATAGGAGGCAGAAGGAGAGGGGGACGACATAGGATGAGATGGTTGAGTGGTATCACTGACTCAATGGATATGAGCTTGAGCAAGTTCTGGGAGATGGTGTAGAACAGTGAAGTCTGGTGTTCTGTAGTCCACAGGGCTGCACAGTTGGACATGACTGAGCGATTGAACCGAACTGAACTGAATTGATATTTATTTCATAGGAAATGTGAAAGCATGTTTTTTAAAATCTTAACTGCCTGGTGTTGGCTCTAAATACCAAGCAAGTATGTTTTTGTCGTCTATGACTGCACTATTTGAAAGTGGTTCTAGTTCTAATGTTAAACTATTTTATGAAGAGCTACACAGAGGAAAGGAATTAAAAGTCAAGAGGTATAACCTGAGACTCCAACCTTGAGAAAGTGTTCCGAGCATAGTGCATGATACTGTCAAAATCATAACTTTCTCCAAGTGAGTTCACTTCTCCAGGCTCCATCTTCAGAAAATTGTACTCTTGACCTAAGAAACAGGCACAGAAAGCATTTCAGAAATCTCTCAACTGTTAAACAAGAGAGCAAAAGAGCCCTCCTAGGTTAGAATGCTTAGAAACCTCCACTCTACTGAATGCTTATCACTGACCTTCATGATATATTTATACAATAACACTCAGGTACATGTAAAAGGGTACATCCAGTGCCACTATTTGCACTTGAATATCTTTCTAAAAATGTACTACAATAATAAGTTAACTTTGCAAAAAGGTAAATTACCAAAAGCCTACTATGGATTTTTCTTTGTATACTCTCTGCCTTCTCCTAATGTTTGGTTCTTTAAGACATTACTGTTGTTTTTTTTTTATAATATTGTGATTATAAAAAGTCACATTTTTTACCTAAAGATCTTTCCACCTTTTCCTTATGACGATATTTGCTAAGACTGAAAAGAAATCTTTTGTATTAGATTATTTCTATGAAACAATGGAAAATATAGGAATAATATTTGTATGTGAAGAGAACATTTCAGGTATATGTTATGTAAATTTGTCACTAAAGATGAAATAACAGAAAATTTCATTCAAAACTGAAACAAGAATCTCTTTGGTGAAAAGGAGGTCTAATTTGAGAGATTTTGGTTAAAGAAGAAAATGCTTGCTTCAGAACTTAATTTTTCCCTTTATACCATGACTGTTATTTTCACTTCTGAATATCTTTATGTTAATAGATTTCTTGACTGCCTGTTTGTATCTATACTGTAATAGGGGGAGACACATGTGTACCTATGGCCAATTTATGTTGATGTGTGGCAAAAACCATCACAATATTATAAACTTATCCTCCTATTAAAATAAATAAAAAGAAAATAACAGCGTTAAATGTGTAGATCTTTTGGTTCCAGAAGTATTTTCTCAGAGAGAGTTTAGGTTTCACAGATTCATTTTTAACAGTTTCAGCAGTCAAAGATGATTGTTTTTATATCTCATTTTGAAGCATAAAAATGCAAACATGAGCTATTAAGATTCTAAATTAAAGGCTGGATTTCAAAACAGAACGATTACAACACTTATACAGTCATTTTAATTTTATTCCAATTGCTATATAACTACTAAATATGAAAATATCACATTTAAATGTTTTCCAAAAGGCAATAATGAAACTGAGTGATGTACAGGGCATAATATCTTTCCTATCTGTGCAAAGGAAGTCTGACACTTGAGCATTAAAACTGAAGCTATCAGCCTTAAGTTACAGAACCCACATCCCAGAGTCAAATATTTCAGTCTACATTTACAATGAATTCACACATTAGTTTTCAATGAACTAACAGACAAAATAATTAAATACATGTTCCACAAGTCTATGCCTATTACAATCATTCTCAGAAATACACTACTTTGTTTTTAGCCTCTGATAGAAGCAACTGTTAAAACTCTCTTCTTCTAAAAAAAGGTTAAGTATTTTTCAGTATATCCAATTCAAAGGTGAGATGTTATAAAGCTATGCAACTGATTTTATTCATCTGTACCTCACTGAATGTTTCAACCTCTAAGCACAATGTTTCATAAAAATTTCTGAAAGTGGAACATGAAGCAACATGAGTAATAGATTCTGAAGCATATAACTGAGCATTTACCATGTATGTGACATAGTAGTTTGTGGTAGCTAAAAAAAAACACAACCATACATGGCCTAAGAAAAGAAAATTAGACATTTCATAAATGAAAGGAAGAGAATTAGAGATACAGAGCAACAGCAGAACTCGCACTAAACAATTTTTTTAAATGACAAGCCTCCTTCTTGAAGGCATGTTCTAAAATGGCTTAAAATTAATCCAATCCTCTACTAAATTGATTTCTATCATAATCACTGATTTTGCATATGAATGTAAAGCTAAAGTCTACACTTATTAGACTAGAATAACACTTGATCTAAAATTTCTGAGTTAAAGTCACAAATCTGTTGAAGATTATTCTACAACATGAATTCTTTCATATTAGAATTATGGTCAACCTCCAATTCCTGCAGTGGATTGGTTCCAGGAACCCCTCGGGTATCAGAATCTGTGGATGTTTAAATCAATTATATAATGGTTTAGCACAATGAATAAGAAAATTCGATTCAAAGGTTGGTTGAATGTATGGATGCAAAATCCTACAAACATGAGCTATTAAGATTCTAAATTAAAGGCTGGATTTCAAAACAGAACGATTACAACACTTATACAGTCATTTTAATTTTATTCCAATTGCTATATAACTACTAAATATGAAAATATCACATTTAAATGTTTTCCAAAAGGCAATAATGAAACTGAGTGATGTACAGGGCATAATATCTTTCCTATCTGTGCAAAGGAAGTCTGACACTTGAGCATTAAAACTGAAGCTATCAGCCTTAAGTTACAGAACCCACATCCCAGAGTCAAATATTTCAGTCTACATTTACAATGAATTCACACATTAGTTTTCAATGAACTAACAGACAAAATAATTAAATACATGTTCCACAAGTCTATGCCTATTACAATCATTCTCAGAAATACACTACTTTGTTTTTAGCCTCTGATAGAAGCAACTGTTAAAACTCTCTTCTTCTAAAAAAAGGTTAAGTATTTTTCAGTATATCCAATTCAAAGGTGAGATGTTATAAAGCTATGCAACTGATTTTATTCATCTGTACCTCACTGAATGTTTCAACCTCTAAGCACAATGTTTCATAAAAATTTCTGAAAGTGGAACATGAAGCAACATGAGTAATAGATTCTGAAGCATATAACTGAGCATTTACCATGTATGTGACATAGTAGTTTGTGGTAGCTAAAAAAAAACACAACCATACATGGCCTAAGAAAAGAAAATTAGACATTTCATAAATGAAAGGAAGAGAATTAGAGATACAGAGCAACAGCAGAACTCGCACTAAACAATTTTTTTAAATGACAAGCCTCCTTCTTGAAGGCATGTTCTAAAATGGCTTAAAATTAATCCAATCCTCTACTAAATTGATTTCTATCATAATCACTGATTTTGCATATGAATGTAAAGCTAAAGTCTACACTTATTAGACTAGAATAACACTTGATCTAAAATTTCTGAGTTAAAGTCACAAATCTGTTGAAGATTATTCTACAACATGAATTCTTTCATATTAGAATTATGGTCAACCTCCAATTCCTGCAGTGGATTGGTTCCAGGAACCCCTCGGGTATCAGAATCTGTGGATGTTTAAATCAATTATATAATGGTTTAGCACAATGAATAAGAAAATTCGATTCAAAGGTTGGTTGAATGTATGGATGCAAAATCCTACAAACACAGAGGACCAAATGTCCATAGATACAAATGATTGCAAATTAGTGAGAAAAATGAGCACAATCATATATTGACAATATTGCTGAATCCAACCAAGGGGTGACAAAATTTGCATGGAGCTCCAAATACTCAGAACATCTCACTCAATAAGTTATTGATTTCTATTAGCCTGAATATTGACTCAACAAAAATATGAAAAGCCATAGTTGATTTAGTTGGTTGTGCTAAGTATTATACATTTATGTACATTTTTGCTTGTTGTAGGTACATAAATTCATGTTGAACCAGAGTCCAAATTTAAATAGGTAGAATCATTCTGGGAAGCTACTTCCTTGATAAGTTATTTTGTCAACATAATGGAAGAAACTTAATAATGTTGGTTAATAGAAAACTTTTTCTCATTTAATGGGTAGTTGGAATAATTGTCAGAAATATTATTTCTTCTTTGTCTCCCAATGGTATAAACTATGAGATGATCCTTGATAGTTGCTCAAGAGTTGAAGAGTCTTCCATATAGAGAGTACAGATTTATTTACGTTTTCTTCAACACTACAGATTATTTCTTTATTCTTGAGGTGATCTCTTCCCTGTAACATCACACTCACTGATTTTTTTCCTATGTTTTAGGCCAAACTTCCTTAATATTTTGAGAGATTTTCTACAAACTGTAGCTTAAATATAGTATCCCCATATCCTACTTGAAATCTTATTTCCTTCTTTCTCTAACATTTTCCTAAACAGTCAAAAACACTAGCAAATTTCTATCTAGATATATCTTATAGTCTAGACTCATCTTTCCTTTGACCACTAAATATCTCCACTTGGATCGTATAAAGGCTTCTCAAACTCAAAGATACACTAAATGAAATTGCATTTTCCCTCTTAAAAGTATGTTGTTCTGTGTTATTTCATTCATATTTCTTAGTTTACCTCATTTGCTGGTGCCACCATTCACCCTGTTGCTTAAATATAGAACCTTGAAGATTTTCCTTCACATCCTTCACATGATGCTCCTCTTAAAATATTTTTGAAACATTTCCTCTTTTTCTTGGTGTGCACCATCCTAATTGAGGACACATTCACCTGCTATAAACTACATATTGAAGTTTCTAATAGGCTCATCCTCCCCTCTACCATATCCCCATTCTCAGCTAATGATCCTGACTTTTGAAAGAAATTTCCTTTTTTTCCTTTTAAACATGAACTTGCTCTGTTGTCAATCCTTTGATTATTCTCCTGTAGCCAGAAGATAAAATCTAAGTTTCCTGACTTCATATAGAAGATCCTTATGATCTAATCCCCTTTGGTAATTACCAACTAATTTTCCACTTGCAACTTCTCATGCACTCATATGAGCAGATAAAAATGATTAAATTATCTGTAATTGTAGTTTTGATCATGATTTTTTTTTTTCAGTTAGAAATTTCATCACTTTCTTCTGCACTTAGAACTCCATTTCTTCTAAGTTTCAGTTCCTCTGGGACATCTCTTCTTGACTTGTCAAAGCATGTTTTGGCACACCTCACTTGGACTAACAGTATTCTCAGCATATGACCATTCTTACTTTTCTCACATGTTTACAATCATTTATATAAATAGACATACCCATATTAAGCCCTGTAATTTTCATGACGTATCTCCAATATCTAATAGAGCTCCAATAAATAATTGGTAACAAATATGTTGTGAGCAAATAAATAGATCAATATTGTTAATCACAGGAAATTCTAAGGAATTAAATGTTTGTATTAATAATTTAAAACTGACTACAAGTAAATAAATGCTTTGCACATGCAGGAGATATGGGTTTGATCCCTGGGTTGGGAAGATCCCCCGGAGAAGGAAATGGCAACCCACCCATGCATTTTTACCTGAGAAAAAACAAGAACAAAAGAACCTGGGGCAAGCTACCATTCACAAGGTTGCGAAAACAGTCAGACATGACTTAGCAACTAAATAACCACATGCCTGAAATAAACACAACCAAATAAAACAATTCTGAACAATAGGATTTTTCCTTTGACAATTGAAATGTGCTTATCTTTATGACTTTATGAAAGGTACACTAAAAGACTATAAATGAGGTGATTATTACACTCAACTCTCAGAGGAAATTAAATTTAAATAAATATTAACTACTGACACTATTGAAAACATTCTTAAGAATTTTTCTTTAGGGCTTCCCTGATGGTCCAGTGGGAAAAGACACCGCCTTGCAGTGCAAGGGGTGCCGGTTCGAGCCCTGGCCTGAGAAGGTCCCGTGTGCCATGGAGCAGCTGGACTGATATGCCCAACTACCCTGCCAGAGCTCTGGCATGCATGTACCCAGAGTCAGTGCTCTGTAGCAAGAGAGGCCACTGCAATGGGAGGCCCACACAGGCCAAAGAACAAAGATGGATGAAAATAAATAAATGAAAGATCAATAGAAGTGGTCAAAAAGAAAAAAAAAGAATTTGTCTTCAGGATAGTTAAGCTTAAGGGGAAATCTCAAGAAAATATTTGCACTATCCTGGAAATGTCTCACTTCCCTGGAACTTTCTCCAGAGATTTTTTCTATTATAGATTTTTATGGTAGCAGTGCATGCTGTGGCAAACTCTGGACCCTTTTTAAGCCCCAACAATATTAATTACAGAACTAAGCATAGAAAACACTTTTTAAAAATTTAATAATACTGATTTATGGTTCACTAGCCTACACCCATATTTTACAGCACTGAAGTTAAGATACAGCATAGTTAAATCTTGGGGGAAAAAAAAAAAACAAATCAAAAAATTGCATAAGATCATTTGCTTTTCAAGAACAAATTAATACCATAGTAGGTATTTTTAATCAAAGAAAATTCTAAGGAATTAAATGTTTGTATTAATAATTTAAAACTGACTACAAGTAAATAAATGCTTTGCACATGCAGGAGATATGGGTTTGATCCCTGGGTTGGGAAGATCCCCCGGAGAAGGAAATGGCAACCCACCCATGCATTTTTACCTGAGAAAAAACAAGAACAAAAGAACCTGGGGCAAGCTACCATTCACAAGGTTGCGAAAACAGTCAGACATGACTTAGCAACTAAATAACCACATGCCTGAAATAAACACAACCAAATAAAACAATTCTGAACAATAGGATTTTTCCTTTGACAATTGAAATGTGCTTATCTTTATGACTTTATGAAAGGTACACTAAAAGACTATAAATGAGGTGATTATTACACTCAACTCTCAGAGGAAATTAAATTTAAATAAATATTAACTACTGACACTATTGAAAACATTCTTAAGAATTTTTCTTTAGGGCTTCCCTGATGGTCCAGTGGGAAAAGACACCGCCTTGCAGTGAAAGGGGGTGCCGGTTCGAGCCCTGGCCTGAGAAGGTCCCGTGTGCCATGGAGCAGCTGGACTGATATGCCCAACTACCCTGCCAGAGCTCTGGCATGCATGTACCCAGAGTCAGTGCTCTGTAGCAAGAGAGGCCACTGCAATGGGAGGCCCACACAGGCCAAAGAACAAAGATGGATGAAAATAAATAAATGAAAGATCAATAGAAGTGGTCAAAAAGAAAAAAAAAGAATTTGTCTTCAGGATAGTTAAGCTTAAGGGGAAATCTCAAGAAAATATTTGCACTATCCTGGAAATGTCTCACTTCCCTGGAACTTTCTCCAGAGATTTTTTCTATTATAGATTTTTATGGTAGCAGTGCATGCTGTGGCAAACTCTGGACCCTTTTTAAGCCCCAACAATATTAATTACAGAACTAAGCATAGAAAACACTTTTTAAAAATTTAATAATACTGATTTATGGTTCACTAGCCTACACCCATATTTTACAGCACTGAAGTTAAGATACAGCATAGTTAAATCTTGGGGGAAAAAAAAAAAACAAATCAAAAAATTGCATAAGATCATTTGCTTTTCAAGAACAAATTAATACCATAGTAGGTATTTTTAATCAAAGAAAATGTTGACCCAGGATATCAACAAAGTCAATTCATATTTTTTAAAGAAATTAAATGATAAATAGTGCAATTCTATTAAAAGTATTAGTCAACTTTAAAATCAACACCTTCTAAAACCTCTCACCTGGCTGGATGTTCTCTCTTATGATAGTTACATGGTTATCTCGATCTGGTCGTGTGTGTTCATGCCAAAAACCTATCACATGGCCCAATTCATGAACAACAATTCCAAATTTATCACAATTTTTGCCAATAGAGATTGCCTGAGGTCCATTTCCACGCCGACCTACATAAGAGCAGCACCTGGAATAAAGTAGACACAAACAGTGGTGGACAGGGTGATGATAAGTGAATCACAATAAGGGGAAACATTTGTAAAGATTTCTGGTGAAATGTACAAATTCCAACACCATCAGAGGCAAGATAGTTTTTCATTAATGAATATAACTGATCTCTAGTAATCATGGTAAATTTATATTCCAGTCTCCAAATAATCAATTGAAGTTCCTTTGTACTAGCTTATATATGAGAAGATGTGTCCTAACTCATTTTAAGGAATACTCAGAAAATAAATAGGAAAATACTTATAATGATGATTGATGGCTATTATACATATAGTTAAAACTCAAGACATCAATTCACATTTATTTCTAATATATTTTTTTATATTGACAACCCATATAAATCACTTAAGGTGGTTATCTAGCAATAATCCATTATTTCCCTATTAAATATAAAAACAAAGTTTATTTTTCCACTTTGAGAAAAACAACTGAATTTGTGAAAGATGTTCATTAATTAAGAAAGCAATTACTTTTACTCTTCTTGGGAGAATTTTTTAAGGATGAAACCTTTTAAAATAAGTCAATACAGTAAAATTATTTCAAGAGGCAGTTTATCTAGGGTTAATGACTGACTAGTGAAGAAAAATCAGTTACTGTGTCAAATGGTCAGGCAAAAGTTTGGTATGATTAGTCCATTTCACCTACTGAAAGAATGTGAACTTTTAAAATGTGAACCGTCCAGAGCATCTTCCTGAAAATGCTGTGATCTTACTTCTTTGAAGATAGGTTTCAAGCCAGTTTTTTAATTCTCTTTTTTCACCCTCATCAACATAGTTTCTCTTCACTTTCTGTCATTTAGAGTGGTATCATCTGAATATCTGAAGTTGTTGATATTTTTTTGGTGGCAATCTTGATTCCAGCTTGTGATTCATTCAATCCAGAATTTTGCATGATGCATTAGGCATATAAGTTAAATAAGCAGGGTAGCAATATACAGCCTGATGTGCTCCTTTCTCAAAGTTGAACCAGTCTGGTTCTAACCTGTTGTTTCTTTCTCATGTACAGACTTCTCAGGTGACAGGTAAGGTGGTCTGGTAATCCCATCTCTTTAAGAATTTTCTATAGTTTGTTGTGATCCACATACTCAAAGGCCTTCACATAGTAAATGAAGCAGAAATAGATATTTTTCTGTTTTTCTGTTTTCCTTGCTTACTCCAAGACACAATCAATTTTGGCAATTTGATGTCTAGTTCCTCTGCCCCTTCAACAAGCTAGCTTGTACATCTGGAAATCCTTGTTTACATATTGCTGAAACCTAGCTTGAAAGATTTTGAGCATAACCTTGCTAGAATGTGAAATTAGCACAATTATATGGTAGTTGGAACATATTTGGCATTGTGTTTCTTTGAGATTGGAATGAAGATTGACCTTTTCCAGTCCTGTGACCACTGCTGAGCTTTCCAAATTTGCTGACATATTGAGTGTGGCATTTTACCTGTATCACCTTCTAGGATTTTAAATAGCTGAGCTGAAATTTTGTCACCTCTACTAGGTTTGTTCATAGTAATGCTTCCTAAGGCCCATTTGAATTCACATTCCACAATGTCTGACTCTAGGGGAGTGACCACGTCTTCGTGGTTAGCTAGGTCATTAAGACTCTTCTTGTATAGTTGTCTAGTCTTTTCATTGCTTCTTAATCTCTTCTGCTATTATAAGGTATTTACTGTTTCTGCCTTTTATCATGCCCAGCCTTACATGGAATATTCTTTTAATAGCTTCAATTTTCTTGAAGAGATCTCTAGTCTTTCCCATTCTATTATCTGCCTCTTTCTTTGCATGTTCATTTAAGAAGACCTTCTTATCTGTCCTTGCTATTTTCTGGAACTCTGCATTTAGTTGGGTATATCTTTCCCATTTTTTTCCTTGCCAGTTAAGAGAAACAATTCAACTAATTGTTTATAAATCATTATAACAGTTAATGAACCTGGCGAGCTATAATCAATGGGGTTGCAAAGTGTTAGACAAGACTGTGACTAAGCATAGACACACAGTTATTTATTATATACTGAAACAGTAAAATATTAGATGCAGCAAAATCTTGATTCCAGCTTGTGATTCATTCAATCCAGAATTTTGCATGATGCATTAGGCATATAAGTTAAATAAGCAGGGTAGCAATATACAGCCTGATGTGCTCCTTTCTCAAAGTTGAACCAGTCTGGTTCTAACCTGTTGTTTCTTTCTCATGTACAGACTTCTCAGGTGACAGGTAAGGTGGTCTGGTAATCCCATCTCTTTAAGAATTTTCTATAGTTTGTTGTGATCCACATACTCAAAGGCCTTCACATAGTAAATGAAGCAGAAATAGATATTTTTCTGTTTTTCTGTTTTCCTTGCTTACTCCAAGACACAATCAATTTTGGCAATTTGATGTCTAGTTCCTCTGCCCCTTCAACAAGCTAGCTTGTACATCTGGAAATCCTTGTTTACATATTGCTGAAACCTAGCTTGAAAGATTTTGAGCATAACCTTGCTAGAATGTGAAATTAGCACAATTATATGGTAGTTGGAACATATTTGGCATTGTGTTTCTTTGAGATTGGAATGAAGATTGACCTTTTCCAGTCCTGTGACCACTGCTGAGCTTTCCAAATTTGCTGACATATTGAGTGTGGCATTTTACCTGTATCACCTTCTAGGATTTTAAATAGCTGAGCTGAAATTTTGTCACCTCTACTAGGTTTGTTCATAGTAATGCTTCCTAAGGCCCATTTGAATTCACATTCCACAATGTCTGACTCTAGGGGAGTGACCACGTCTTCGTGGTTAGCTAGGTCATTAAGACTCTTCTTGTATAGTTGTCTAGTCTTTTCATTGCTTCTTAATCTCTTCTGCTATTATAAGGTATTTACTGTTTCTGCCTTTTATCATGCCCAGCCTTACATGGAATATTCTTTTAATAGCTTCAATTTTCTTGAAGAGATCTCTAGTCTTTCCCATTCTATTATCTGCCTCTTTCTTTGCATGTTCATTTAAGAAGACCTTCTTATCTGTCCTTGCTATTTTCTGGAACTCTGCATTTAGTTGGGTATATCTTTCCCATTTTTTTCCTTGCCAGTTAAGAGAAACAATTCAACTAATTGTTTATAAATCATTATAACAGTTAATGAACCTGGCGAGCTATAATCAATGGGGTTGCAAAGTGTTAGACAAGACTGTGACTAAGCATAGACACACAGTTATTTATTATATACTGAAACAGTAAAATATTAGATGCAGCAAAATGCAAAATTTGCCCATTTGGGGGAGACTCAAGCTGAAATATTTGCTACCATAAAGCAACGGTAATGAAACTGAAATACCTGTTGATCATACAACAACTAAATTACATTTTTGCTGTATATAGTCAGAGAAGAAAATACTTTGAAAATCAAAATCCAGGAGATAATCAAGCAATGTAGTTCTGGTTCTTTTAATCTAAAATGGTCAATTCTTTTGATCTAAAACAACTTTTATTAGCATAATTTTATTCATAACAATTCTCAATAAATAAAATGAGGATTTCATAAGGCAAAGCAAAAATATATTTCACACTGCAAAGAATGAAAAATCCAATGGTTTAGGAAAAGAGGAATTTTAGATGTTCAAATGATTAAATAGCTAAATATATGTGCACATAATAATGTATGAGATGACAGATTAATATGTTCTGTTTATATGAAGCATGGTTTTAACTTGTTTTAGTTTCTTCCTAATGTTGTCCAGGTTTGATATTTTCCTGTACATGGTTTTTGATTTTATTTTCAAATTTCAGTGCTGCTCTTAAATCTTGGCCATTATAAGATATATTTGCCATCTCAAAAAATGTTTACTACCTTTAGAGATGCCTCACTAGACCATAGAGAATAAGAAGGTAATCCAAAACTTGCTGTTCTCTACTTTGGCCTCAAACTCGTGGAGCAAAATTGATTAAGTACAAAGTTGCCTATCAGATTTATGCCTTCCCCATATCAATCTTTTCTCAACATAGAGATAATCTTTAAATGTAAAGTCAGATTACTTCATTTCTCTACTCAATATTCTTCAATGACTATATTTAAGCTATGTTGATATTCAAAGCTATTCATTATCCTTCTCTAGAAGATAATTACACTTTCTTGCCCTACTGATGCTGGGCTTAGTCATGCTTTGTACAATGTTATGTGAATCCAAACTATTTGTATCTATTTCTAGAGAGAATTTTTATGAGCAAATATGGTTGACCATATTATTTCTATTCTTTCTGCTACAACTGCAATATTTCAAAAAGAGGCTTCTCCATCAGACTGGATACCATATTAACACCTCTAGAGTGAGCTACAACCAAACAGTGATGGATATACAGTAAAAGTAATAAGTGTTTGTTGCTCTAGCCACTGAGACTTGGGAGTTTAACCTCATCATAAGGGCTTGCCTGGTGGCTCAGATGGTAAAGAATTTGCCTGCCAATGCAGGAGGCTAAAGTTTGATCCCTGGGTCAGGAAGATCCCATGGAGAAGGGCATGGCAACCCACTCCAGTCTTCTTGCCTGGAGAATTCCATGGACAGAGCAGCCTGGTGGACTACAGTTCATGGTGTTGCAGAGTCAGACACAACTAAATGATTAATATTTTCACTTTCACCACATCTTAAATTGCCTAAGCTGAGTGGTACAGGCTCTCTATTTTGCTC
The DNA here is from genome assembly GCA_022376925.1 of Tragulus kanchil. NCBI lineage: Eukaryota > Metazoa > Chordata > Mammalia > Artiodactyla > Tragulidae > Tragulus > Tragulus kanchil. Next base: position 49,239,508 of record JAIOJX010000025.1, read on the forward strand.
AGAGGAAAATCTAAAGTACTTACAGAAAATAAAATAAGATCTTACACAATCTTCACACATAAATATCTTACTATTTATAGCTCATCTCTTATTAGCATCCCCATCACTTCTCTTGAACTGTTTCCTCTGTCATCTCTGTTTCTCAGATATCCATATGGCTTGTTTCCTCCTCCTTTTAAAGTTGTGTACAAATGCCCTTCCATTCAACTCTAAACTCTACACATTTTTCTTTTTGTCCCAGAATTTGTTTATTAATATATTTTATATTCCATTTATGTTTCTGTTTTTTTGCCTCCTCACAAAGAATGTAAGCTTTCTGTGGGCATAAAATCCATTTGGTTCAGTGTTTTGGTCACTGCTAGAATGCTAGCTCCTAGAATATAGCCTGGCACATAACTGAGTTCAGTAAATACAGAGAATAGATCAGTGGTTGCCAGAGGCAAGGACTGAGAGTGGGTGAAATGTGTTAAAGCGGTCAGAGGTACAGACTCCAGTAATCCCTGAGGATGTAATGTGCAGCATGGTGAATAAAATTGCCAATACCGTATCATATGCTTAAAAGTTGCTAAGATCTTAAAAGTTCTCATTACAGGAAAACAAATGTGCTAACTATTTGTAGTGATGGATGTTAATTAAACTTATGGTGGTGATCATGTCACAATATATACAAACCTAAATTTATCATGTTATACACTTAAATAATATGTTATATGTCAATTATTAATATATCTCCATAAAATGGCAAAAAATAAAAAGCAAAAAGCCAATACATAAATATTTATTGAAAGATCAGAGTCTCTAAGTGCAAGCCAAAGCTAAGACTCTACTGGTTAGGGGCATCTCAAGAAGTGGTGGAAATGCCCAAGGTGAGGGATTCAACATACTCTTGCCATGATTCTTCTGTCAGCTTATCTCTTCACTTTTTCTATTACTATAATTCTATAGATTTCTTCTGAATTTTTTCAAGATAATATACTTATATAAATAATAACAAGTGTATTCCTTTTTTTTTTTTTTTCTGCTTAAGTTAACCAGTCTCTGTTTGAGAAAAAGGATCATGGTTAGCATACTTCCTCTGCCTAACTGAAACTTACTAGCATAGGGAAACACCTGATATGTGTGCTCAGTTGCCTCAGTCATGTCTGACTCTCTGTGATCCCAAGGACTGCAGCCCACGAGGGTCCTCTGTCCATAGGATCGTCCCGGCAAGAATACTGGAGTGGATTGCCATTTCCTCCTCCAGGCGATATCCCCAACCAGGATCAAACCCTCATCTTCTGCGGCTCCTGAATTGGCAGACAAATTCTTTACCTCTAAGTCACCTGGGAAACCCATGAAATGAGAATTCATTATAAAAAGATGGGTAAATGACTACTGTCTTAATCTGAATAACCAAAGTGAAATACAATTAAAATACTTTTAAAATGCAATTAAAATACTATAAAATCGTTTCTTGGTCTTTTGGCTAAGACCAAGTACAAAATACTAGAAAAGTACTAGAAAATTTAATTCTAAGTTTGTTTGATTACGTTTTAGCAATCATTAAAAATTAGCATAAATAATTGATAATAAATTCAGTTATATAAGTCTCTGACTTACAAAGAACATAATTAAATGACTTCTGTGTTAAAATTGTCTCACATTTTTCTGGTTATAACTAGTAATATTATAAAATAAATACATGCCACTGAAGTCAATAGATATTCATTAAAAATATTTATTGTTCAGTTCAAAACTTTTGCCAATATAAAGGGTTAAAGTTTATGTCCGTTATTGATGAAGCAATGTAATCTTATATCTAGAAACATGTATATGTATATATACACACAGAGATATAGAGAATATAATGCAGTTATAATGAAACTTAGGAAATATACTAGAGCTAAATGGCAAAAAGTCCTGATTTCTACTTTTTTCTTTTTAAAATTTTATTATTTTCATACTTATCAAAGGCCTGATATGGAATTAGACACATAATACATTTTTTCCTTTATTTTAAAGATTTTACAGAGTTTTGTTGTTCACCAACATGACAATACATTTTTTATTGAATAAAAATTATAGCAGAATAATGGGGAAAATGTAATGCTCTAAATGATTTAGCTGATTCTATATTTAATCATGGGCTTCTCTGATGGCTCAGCAGGTTAAGAATCTCCATGTAATCCAGAAGACACAGGAGACATGGGTTCAATTCCTCAGTCAGAAAGATCCCCTGGAGAAGGAAATGGCAACCCATTCCAGAATTCTTGCCTCAAAAATCCCATGGGCAGAGGAGCCTGGTGGGCTACAGTCTAAACAGTTGCAGAGAGCTGGACATGACTGTGCACCAGCACAGAGAGATATTTAATAATTCCTCCCATAAGTATGGGGATTATTTCAGCTTTTTTTTTTTCTTTTAAATTGCAAGAGCTACAAGTTGTCTGATTTAGTCAGTAAACTCAATCAAGGTGATGATAATGATAAGAAGTAATAAGATGCATTTATCTTCCAGATTAAAGCTAGACATAGAACAGGCAAATGTTGTGATCTATATCGATGGTACCAATTTATAGGTTCTTCATATCCAACAAATACTTATACTAGGTATTGTTAAATGTGGTACATTATATGCAGAAAAGTACTAGAAAATTTAATTCTAAGTTTGTTTGATTACGTTTTAGCAATCATTAAAAATTAGCATAAATAATTGATAATAAATTCAGTTATATAAGTCTCTGACTTACAAAGAACATAATTAAATGACTTCTGTGTTAAAATTGTCTCACATTTTTCTGGTTATAACTAGTAATATTATAAAATAAATACATGCCACTGAAGTCAATAGATATTCATTAAAAATATTTATTGTTCAGTTCAAAACTTTTGCCAATATAAAGGGTTAAAGTTTATGTCCGTTATTGATGAAGCAATGTAATCTTATATCTAGAAACATGTATATGTATATATACACACAGAGATATAGAGAATATAATGCAGTTATAATGAAACTTAGGAAATATACTAGAGCTAAATGGCAAAAAGTCCTGATTTCTACTTTTTTCTTTTTAAAATTTTATTATTTTCATACTTATCAAAGGCCTGATATGGAATTAGACACATAATACATTTTTTTTCCTTTATTTTAAAGATTTTACAGAGTTTTGTTGTTCACCAACATGACAATACATTTTTTATTGAATAAAAATTATAGCAGAATAATGGGGAAAATGTAATGCTCTAAATGATTTAGCTGATTCTATATTTAATCATGGGCTTCTCTGATGGCTCAGCAGGTTAAGAATCTCCATGTAATCCAGAAGACACAGGAGACATGGGTTCAATTCCTCAGTCAGAAAGATCCCCTGGAGAAGGAAATGGCAACCCATTCCAGAATTCTTGCCTCAAAAATCCCATGGGCAGAGGAGCCTGGTGGGCTACAGTCTAAACAGTTGCAGAGAGTTGGACATGACTGTGCACCAGCACAGAGAGATATTTAATAATTCCTCCCATAAGTATGGGGATTATTTCAGCTTTTTTTTTTTCTTTTAAATTGCAAGAGCTACAAGTTGTCTGATTTAGTCAGTAAACTCAATCAAGGTGATGATAATGATAAGAAGTAATAAGATGCATTTATCTTCCAGATTAAAGCTAGACATAGAACAGGCAAATGTTGTGATCTATATCGATGGTACCAATTTATAGGTTCTTCATATCCAACAAATACTTATACTAGGTATTGTTAAATGTGGTACATTATATGCCACATCTCTTGTAAGAAAAAAGACCTAATACTAAGTCCAATAGAGTGTTAAGTGTTTGACTCAGAATAAATCTTATTGCAGATGACTTTCAATCTTTTGCACAATACCGTCAAACTCTTTAATAATTTAGATTAATTTTCATGAGCTATAAGTGCAGCATTATCATAGTAAAAGATAACTGCTTCATGAAATTGTGGCTGTTAATGATAATTTCAAGTAAAAAATTTGAAGTCACAAAATGATTAAAATGATTAGCAGGCCAATGACCAAGTGCAATAAAAAGTATCATACTTCCTATCCTTGAAAAAATAATACAAGACAAACTTAGAATTGGAAATTGGGCACCAAAACAAATCACCAAAATGCAATGCTACTACTATAACAGTCAGATAAACTCAAGAGTCTAATTTCATGAATGTAACTAAAAAGTTTAAGTATTTTGAGGAAATAACTTCCGTTTTCACAGCCCTAAATTCTTGACTACGTTTTTTTAAAACTCCCTTGAATTCTTACATTCTTTTATTTTAGGATTATATACCATGTACTTTAGTGGACATGTAAATTGTTGATACTTTCCTGATTGCCTGCTTATAAAGCATTGTACTGGGTGTCATAAGGGACACAGAGGTAAGCTCCCTGCCCTCATCTATGATGAAGGCAGATAGTTATCTGAGTCAACAGTGGAAATAGAGTTATTATATCTGTTGCAGAGCAAAGTACCACTGTGGGCAGCTCAGAAATGGGTGAGAATAGGGCTTCCCTGGTGGTCCAGTGGGTAGAGTCCGCCTTGAACTGCAAGGGGCAACGGTTCAATCCCTGGCACAGGACTATCCCACATGCTGCAGAGTGGCTGGACCGGTGTGTTCAATTACAAGCCAGCACTCTGGAGCACATGCGCCCAGAGTCAGTGCTCTGAAGCAAGAGAGGCCACTGCAATGGGAGGCCCACACAGGCCAAAGAATAACAAGATGGATGAAAATAAATAAATAAAAAGAAATAATCGAAGAGGCCAAAATTTTAAAAAATAATAATAAAAAAAGAAATGGGTGAGAATAAAATACATGAAAGATTTCCAGTGATGAAAAAGGAAAGTAAAGGCATTAAAAGACCTAAAATGTCACAAAAATAAACATGAAGACATGAGAACAAATGGAAAAAATAGTTTAGCAATGTAAAACAAGTGAAATGGAAAACTTTGAAAACAGTCAAATTAATAAAAGAAAATGAGTATAAATATGAATTTGGTACAAACAGAAATTGAGCAATAAAATAAGTATCTGGTGCTTTGGATGTATTTATTTTACAGAATCACAGAGTGGATAAAGAAAAGATGTATTGATCTAAATATGTTATATATTTATGCATATGTAATCTGAGCTATATCTATTCCTATTAGATAACCAAAAGGAAGAAAGGACAGTCTGGATTTTGACCTTTTATATATTAAATATATGTAAATAATTAGGAGGGACTTCAAATGCAATGTAAATTTATAAAAAGTAAATAATCAGAGTGATTTAGAAGAAAACATTGCATAAATAATTCATAGCTAAAAATTGCAATGCTATAAAAATATATAGAAAAACAAAAATGTATCATTTTCCTTAAGGTCAATTAATAGGGTCAGAATTAAAACATTATTTTTCAAGTTAAGTTGAATGTTCTAGGAAAATAGGGTGGGACAAAACTAGATGAGTCAATGCCCCCTGTATCTAGTGAAATATATATTTCTCATCCCCAAAATATGTGTCATTAGGGCAAGAACTACGTCCTCCTAAGATTTTAAGCATTGCATTTTACTTCACCATATGAACAATAATAGAGGGTATTTTGAATAACTATAGCTGATTAGAGATAATTCCTCTTCATAGAAGAATTTCAGATTATGAATGCAGAAGGAAAAAAATAAAAGAACAACTGAGAAAATTACTGTTTTCCAATGATGGGAACTTAAAATTGAGAGACCTGACTGTCACTACTTGGATCCACTGATCAATCTTAGTACTGCTGAAGTGGTAGGGCTGGGCACAGGTGCCTCTTGATGTGATGCAGTGTAGAGTAGACAGCATGCCCTACCAAATATTCTCAGCGAACAAAAAATGGAAATAATTTAAATACTCAAATACTTAAATATAAGTTCCAATAAATGGAAATATAGGGGAAAATGTCAAAATTTTCAAAGTGAAAAAAATTTTTTCTTAATAGTATACAGAATTTCTTGAAGAACTGCTATTACTGTAACTTGGCTCAATTATGGGATTTGTGGAGAGATGTGGTGGCAGAAGAGGTGTAGATGGAAGTTATGGTGAGTTCATGGCATTCCTTAAATGTTATATCCAAGAATCAGGCTAGCGCTTCCCAAAATATGTTCTGGGTTACTGATCACATTCTTCACTATTAAAATGGGGAGAAAGGTGTTCTCATAAGTTTAGGGAAAACTGTATACTATATTCTTTAATTGGCTGAATATTAGTAACATTTAACACACTGCCTATAGAAATGCCTATTGAAGTTTAGCACAGTATTTTGACAACTTACAGAATAGTTGTTTTGAAAAAGAGGATTGTTATCATCCTATAAGAAGCAAATCTAGAGAACACCACTGTGGGAGGAAACTCTGAGGAATCTCAAAAAGTGCAGCATTTTGCTTTAAATAGTATTTTTTGAAGGTAATTCTAATAACGGTGAATTGGTGGCTTAAGGTTGGAGAGCAGTTGGAATAAACCAAGTAATGAGAGGACAAAGACATGAATGAACCAGGGGACTGACATGGAATAAAATGGAAACAAAAATACATAGTGGATATCAACAGAAAAAATGTGCTGAAAACTGAAAATCACTGAAAACAGTACTATGGTTTCTAATTCAGGTTAGTGGGCTGTCGACAATGCTACCATGTAATTTGAATAGAAGGAAAGGCGACTGCAGTAGTGGAGGATGCACAGAAGTCTGTGATCAAAGAATACATTTATATAAAATACAATATTTTAATATTCATACTTTCTCATGAGCAAAATACTAAGAAAATATTTAAAAATTGAGTCTTACCTATGGATTGTTTTCCTCTTCTAAATTTACTTAACTCTTTTCCTTGTTCTACTTACCCACAAGGCCTATACGTGAATACGATGTAACTTTCTTCATCTCCTCTTTCAATGAAAGTCACACAAGTGTGTTTTTCCCAGTGCCTCATGGCCTGCTTGAACATGGCTCTCTGGCTGCCTGGAAAAATGGCATGACATTAATAAAACAGTCCCTGTCCCAGATAACAGTGTGCACGTGCTTCTTCCATCCTGATCTGGCTGTGCAAATCAGATGCTACCACTATTTTCAAACTAAAGAATACTAGCTGAAGTACCATAGTGAGCCATTGTGGAGAGAGGACATTGTCTTCATAATCAGTGGGCATGAATTTACTACAAGTATTAATGTACAACACGCCACGAACAAAGATACACATTGTTGTTAGCTAAAAAGAAATCATTTGAAACTCATTTGAAAAATCAGAATAGTTCTTTAGATTCTTAGAACTCAAGACTAAATATATTTTAAAATTTCAGGACATCTTGACAATTGAGGTGAATGGAATCTTTCTCATGTTTGATTTAATACTATATTTTATGTAATAGTAATCTATAAAAATATATACTTAATTGATAATGATAATTATTATTTCTTTATCAAAATAGACCCTATGGGAATATCTTACCAGTAAAATTCCCTCCTATGACATAAGGAATAACACCTCCAGGCCATACTCTTTCAGTTCTTGATGTAGCAGCTCTGGGAAATCGATTTTTCTCACTTTGCCCTGGGAATTTTAGTGGTACTTTTTCCTTAGTTGTGTTCTTTTGCTCCAAGCCTGCAGTGACATTTAAAACATGCTGTGAAACAGAAGTCTTAGGTCAAAGAACCATTTACTTGTTAAAGGACATGTTAAAAAGTCTTATTTAGGGCTTCCCTGGTGGTCCAGTGGGTAAGGACACCGCCTTGCAGTGCAAGGGGCGCCGGATCGATCCCTGGCCTGGGAAGATCCCACGTGCCGAGGAGCAGCTGGACCGATGTGTCCAATTACCGAGCCGGAGCTCTGGAGCGCATGCGCCCAGAGCCGGCGCTCTGCAACGACAGACGCCACCACGATGGGAGGCCCACACGGGCCAAAGAACAAAGGGGGATGAAATTAGATAAATGAAAGACCAATAGAAGTGGCCCGCCCGCTTCCCTCCCTCCCCAACCCCCGCCTAAAATAAATAAATAAATAAATCTTTAAAAAAAAAAGTCTTATTTACATATTTATATAAATATGCCTAAAATAAAAATGTGTTAAAGAAAACATTCATTTAGATTATGTTTATAACATTCATTCACTTATATTATATTTTAACACTTGAAAAAGTGTTAAAATATTCAAGTACTTCATGTGAAATACTATTTTTTTTTTTAAATTTTTGGCCTCTTTTTATTTGTTCAATTACTTTTTCTTAATGCTTTATAAACAAATTTTGATGAATTTCCATATAACAGCTTACAGTGGATAGAAGTCATGTAGACTTTGTAAGGTGCAGAAAAATCTTTTTATGTATTCTACTTTACTAGATTACCAAGAAAGTCACCACTAAAATCAAAAAGGCATTTTTGAAAAGTTCTATGATGTCCAAAACCTTTCTTACTCCTGGTAAATTCCTAATCCTTTAAATTAGAAATGGTATTTTATAGCACAGATTAAAACTGAATACTACACTATAGAGATAGTAAATAAAATGAGGATAAGAAAGATATGGTCTCAGATTCTGGGACAATGGGCTATGTCTATTTCAATTTCCTAGGGATTCATACACAGACAACAGCATGATTTAGACATCAGGACAACATGATGGAGCAACTTTCAGGTTTACAGTCAGTAACTTTCACAATTTTTTGCTGCTGTGGTATTTCCCCTACACTTTCATATTTATTTTTTCTTATAGAAATATCACTGTTAATATAAACAGCTGACAGCTTGCATACACTTTAGACATAATGAACATTGAATATATTGCCCCCTATGTCTGGGTCCCTAACATATCTACCTTTCTAATATCTTAGAGCAAAGGATCTTTGAAAAATTCATTCTTGAAACTAGGCATAATTAATTAGTATTAATTAATGGAAAGAGTTAAGATATAAACTTTGAACACAACTTTAAAGACAAAACTCCAAAATCTACAAATGGTCATAAATAAATTCAACATTTTAGGTATTAACTAAACATTAAGCCAATATGTAGTTTCTTTGAATCTTTACCCATACATATTTTTGGAAGTATTAAAAAATATTTTCAATTGTTTTTTATCAGTTTGTCAATTTAGTTTAAGTGGGTTTTATTTCAAAATAAACATTCATGATAGTTTTTTATTTGACTAAAATTGATGTAGCTCCAGGCTTGATAAAAGCACCTTAGTGTGATACCAATTTTTTGGAAATAAATATCAAATGCCTAATGCAATTTTTATTAAGGAGAAGCTGAAACTAAGTTAAAATATTTAACATGTCCCCAACTAAGTTCTAAAAACTTACATCAAATATCAACTAATAAAAATAAATATTCTGTTTCAGCATATATCCTTTCCATGATTTGTATCTTAATAGCAAACTCAACTGCTATGAGTGCAATATTCACTGTACATCAAGTCAAGAGTCTGTAAGTTTAAACAATGATATACCAGAGCCAATTCTTCTTATTCTGTCTATAAGTTGGTAGAGGGCTCCTCGTTTCTTTAACATACCATGGTCTCCAAATCCACCTTAAAGAGGAAAAGAAAAAAGTTAAACTCACTGTAAATTAAAGTTCTTGTAAATAAGTAATAGTAATAGGCTACATTGATTTCTCTTTGAACATCTCTTTTTATGTGGTATTATATAGTAGTATTAGAGTAATGAATATACGTTAATATTGATAAAAATGCTGCAGTAAAAATTTTTAGTAACTAAAACTAAGGAAGTAGGAGAAAATCAAAGAACAAGCTAAATGACTTTATTTGTCTATCATGGCAATTGAGTCATCTACTGACAATTTGAAATATTTTTTTCACTATGACCTTCACATGACATAATATTAGACAGGAAGACAGCAAACTGTTCTTCCATGTTGACTGCTTTCCAGCTATTTTCCCAATGCAAACTAAATACTTTAAGATGGCAAATCAGCACACGGAAACAAAAACATTAGAGGTAAGTCATTTAATATCTTTAAAGAGCAAAGGATCTTTGAAAAATTCATTCTTGAAACTAGGCATAATTAATTAGTATTAATTAATGGAAAGAGTTAAGATATAAACTTTGAACACAACTTTAAAGACAAAACTCCAAAATCTACAAATGGTCATAAATAAATTCAACATTTTAGGTATTAACTAAACATTAAGCCAATATGTAGTTTCTTTGAATCTTTACCCATACATATTTTTGGAAGTATTAAAAAATATTTTCAATTGTTTTTTATCAGTTTGTCAATTTAGTTTAAGTGGGTTTTATTTCAAAATAAACATTCATGATAGTTTTTTATTTGACTAAAATTGATGTAGCTCCAGGCTTGATAAAAGCACCTTAGTGTGATACCAATTTTTTGGAAATAAATATCAAATGCCTAATGCAATTTTTATTAAGGAGAAGCTGAAACTAAGTTAAAATATTTAACATGTCCCCAACTAAGTTCTAAAAACTTACATCAAATATCAACTAATAAAAATAAATATTCTGTTTCAGCATATATCCTTTCCATGATTTGTATCTTAATAGCAAACTCAACTGCTATGAGTGCAATATTCACTGTACATCAAGTCAAGAGTCTGTAAGTTTAAACAATGATATACCAGAGCCAATTCTTCTTATTCTGTCTATAAGTTGGTAGAGGGCTCCTCGTTTCTTTAACATACCATGGTCTCCAAATCCACCTTAAAGAGGAAAAGAAAAAAGTTAAACTCACTGTAAATTAAAGTTCTTGTAAATAAGTAATAGTAATAGGCTACATTGATTTCTCTTTGAACATCTCTTTTTATGTGGTATTATATAGTAGTATTAGAGTAATGAATATACGTTAATATTGATAAAAATGCTGCAGTAAAAATTTTTAGTAACTAAAACTAAGGAAGTAGGAGAAAATCAAAGAACAAGCTAAATGACTTTATTTGTCTATCATGGCAATTGAGTCATCTACTGACAATTTGAAATATTTTTTTCACTATGACCTTCACATGACATAATATTAGACAGGAAGACAGCAAACTGTTCTTCCATGTTGACTGCTTTCCAGCTATTTTCCCAATGCAAACTAAATACTTTAAGATGGCAAATCAGCACACGGAAACAAAAACATTAGAAGAGTATGAGGTAAGTCAATTTTTTCTCAATAAAACTGGAAAAAGGAAAAAACAAATGCATAGTGCAAATTTTGTTTCAAAGCTTGGATCAATTCTGAGATATTTCTAATAGCATATGATATTCATATAATGCATTCAAATAAATTTTGAAATGTAGTTTCTATAATTTATAAAAATCAATAACATACATTTTTAAAAAGTCAAAAGGTGAGAATCCAAAAGGATGCCCAGCTGAAAAATACAATTATGTTATGCAATTTGCAAACTTTATAAAAAAAGGTACAAAGAATTTTATAGCTCACAATGTAGAGGAGGGGGTGGGGATAAGGAAATATGTTTTCTTGCAACTTCAAGAACAAAGTCATAATCAGAAAGCAGATCATTTGATGAAAAGCCAAGTCTTCTGATCTTCATACTGGGTCTTTAACAAAATGCTCTCTCAATTTTATCTCCTAGTTGGCCTTCTGCTTGAATTTTTGATACAAAGGGGCAACACTGAGGAAACAATTAATATGATCATTTTCACTAATAACATCAGAACAGTGGTTCATGAGCCTGTGGAATAGGACAATAAAAGAGCACTAGATATTCATGCAAACAACAAAATGTTCATGCACTTAGAATTATTTCTTTCCAATATCTACTTTTCTTTTGAAATTAATACCAAAAGTTAATTATGTAGGTTGAAGCTAATTAAAAAATTATAAAAATTGTTAACAAATATACCTAACATATTTCCTATGGGAAATATCAATCAAATCCATAAAAGGCAAATATGTTAGAATGTATGCTCACTGACTATTAATCTGCTTAATTATTTGAATTACATAGTCACATTCTTGCTGTGCCCCTTGTGAAAAATTTTTGAAATTTTTTTCCACTGGCCATTTTAGAAAGATGAAGTAATAGTTAAATGCATTCATTCCTAAGCAACTACAACAAACATTTTTCAAGGATGATAAAAAGGTACTTGAAATGATCATCGTATAATAATTATATAGTATATTAGATAGGCCTGAAACACATATAAACATATAGAAGGAGGCTAATTATGAAGAAAAGTAAATGTATTAGTTAATATTAAGATAAATTATAGCCATGAGAATAACTATAGACTAGGAAAACATTTCAAAACTATCAAAGTCAATAATATTTTTAATGTTTTAGTTAAGTCTGAAAAAATTTTATAGCAATATAAATAAAATTCTGTCTAGTTCATTGAAATAGAAAAAAGAAAATTCATAATATAAGTGTTTATTTCTTATGCATTCTAAAAATTTTAAAATAAAAATATACAAAACAAATATTTATGGAAAAGCAATATATTTTCAAATAAAGAAATGAAATATAGTCAATACAGCACAAACTAATAAGAAAGGGAAAAGATAGAGAAAGAAAAAACAATAGAATTCTTTCATGACATTAATATTCAGCTGAATAGTACAAATTATTTTGAAATATGTACTTTTCACATATATATTTAGAATATGTTTTTATGATAGTATAACTCTGTTTTATGCTATTTCTCTAAATAATGACATTTTATTTCCAAATATTATTATTTCAGAGATTAACTATAAATGAAATGATAGAATTATACATTGGGTTTGTCAATATGAAAAACTGCAAAACCTTAACCCATGAAGAACCCAAACAAACTTTTTGGTCAATCCAATAGTATTAATTTTCTAAATCACAGAAAATAAATATCCCAGTACAAAGAGATGACAATAGGTTAAGGAAATGACTTGAATAAAATCTAAATTTAACAAAAATTTTAATCAAAACTGATAATATAATGTGGTAAATTCAAGATTTTTCTCAGTTGTATCATTGCTCTTGTCTTCCAAATCCATTTTTCACTATGACAGTGTTAAGTGTGAAATACTGTTTGGAGAGTCTGTAAATAAATATTTCCTATAGGAATGCATCTTCTGTGATTACTTTGCAAAGCAATTTCCTCATACATTTGGTGTATGTTTCAGGAAAGACTCATTATATATAACAAAGGCTAAAATTTATTATTTTTAAATATCATATTCTTTTAAATAAATTCATTAAGTTTTATTAGCTTACATAAATTTCTTAAATGTATTATTTGTATTTTGATTATGTACAATAATGTCTTTATTCTTAAATGGGTATACTAACCTACTTAACATTGAAAACCTATGTTCTCTGTTTGTGTGCTCAGTCACTCAATCGTGTCTGACTCTTTGTGGTCCAATGGACTATAGCTCGCTAGGCTCCTGTGCCTATGGAATTTTCCAGGCAAGAATACTGGAGTGGTGTCATCCCTGTTCGGAGGATCTTCCTGACCAGGGATAAAACCTGCATCTCCTGGGGCTCCTGCATTGGTTAGTGGATTCTCTACCACTGGTGTTATCTTAGAACCCTATGTTGTCTGCAATTAACTTCAGATATTTAATACATACTTATGCGTGCATGCATGCACACACACATACATACAGAGCAAATACATCGTCAACTGAACAACTGCTGACCCTGAGGTGTATGGGTGTTTCCTTTATCATCCCATCAATGTTTCTCTATCTTTGAAGCTTGTCATAATAAAAAGTTGCGAAAAGTAAATTGAAATATTAATTCACAGTAAAGAGTCTTAAGATTAAAATATATTCATCTACTAGATACCACAAAAGAACTATGTATTTTCCATAAAATACAAGAAAATGAAAATGGCATCAGCAGGAGGAGAGATCAATGAAATCCAAAACAATGACACTGAATAAGTGCTTGCCTATAACAAGAAAAAAAGAAATTTTACATTTTTTAAAATTTTTGTTTTAAATTTTGGCCTCTTTTATTGGCCTTCCATTTATTTATTTTCATCCATCTTTATTCTATAGTCTGTGAGGGCCTCTCCTACTGCAGTGGCCTCTCTCGTATCAGAGCACTGGCTCTGGGTGCATGCACTCCATAGTGCTGCCTGGTCATTGGACACACGGGTCCATCTGGTCCAGCTGCTCCGCAGCACATGGAATCTTCTGCCAGGGATAGAACCTGGTGCCCCTTTCACTGCAAGGTAGACTCTTTACCCATTGGACCACCAGGGAAACTTGAAATTTTACATTTTTAACCTTGCAATTTTTCTCCAAAGTAAAATACAGAATAATAATTGTATCAAGATAATATAAAATAATTTTTACATTATAATTAAAGTATTTTAATATGAAAGCCCAAATATATTTTAATTATTACATCACATATAGACTTAGTTCAAACATGTTCAAACAGCTAAAATTGAAGTTGTTTTCCAGGTTTTCATAAAAATTACAAAAACATATATTTTTTTTCTAAATATATTTGTGTATAATTACTCTAAGAATAATTTACCTTTTGTAACTCAGTATCCAAATAGGAGAAAATTGAATATAACGTTCAAGAGTATGAAATTTAAGCTTCCTCAGAACTGAATTTTGGTCCTGACTCAGTCATTTTATGGCTATGTGATTATAAGAAACTATGCATGCACATTCAGTCACTTCAGTCTGACTCTTTGTGACACTATGGACTGTAGCCCACCAGGCTCCTCTGTCCATGAGATTCTCTAGGCATGAATACAGGAGTGGGTTTCCATGCCTTCCTCCAGGGTATCTTCCCAACTCTGGACTTGAACCCATGTCTCCTGCACTTCAGGTAGATTCTTTACCGCTGACCACCAGGAAAGCCCCAAGAAAAGTATATATCCTTGTAAATTTCCTCTTTGTAAATCACAATAACATCAGCAACTACTTTTATGGGGTCATATGAGGATTCAAATGTACTGCAAAGTACTTAACCCTGCTCTCCTATATGGCAAACTCTATACCATCTTTCTTAAATGGATTAAGTAATAAATTATGAATAAACCTTAAATGTCTAAGTAGGCTAATCAGTATCAAGGAAATCAAAGTTGATCAGCAGAGTATTAAAAATGATCCAAAGAGTATTTTAGCATTTCAAGAGTATATATTCTTCTAAATAAATGCAGAGTAAAACAAATAATGAAACATACCTGTGATATGTCCAGATTTTCCAAAGGGGTTCTGTGTAAGGTCAATTGTCCTATCAATTTGAAAGATACTTAAGTCTTCGTCGTCTAAGGCAATGTCACCCCAAAAGACAGCTAAAAAAGACAATTTCAATTAAAATATAAATTATTTAAGAGCAAAACCAATGCAGAATAATAATTGTATCAAGATAATATAAAATAATTTTTACATTATAATTAAAGTATTTTAATATGAAAGCCCAAATATATTTTAATTATTACATCACATATAGACTTAGTTCAAACATGTTCAAACAGCTAAAATTGAAGTTGTTTTCCAGGTTTTCATAAAAATTACAAAAACATATATTTTTTTTCTAAATATATTTGTGTATAATTACTCTAAGAATAATTTACCTTTTGTAACTCAGTATCCAAATAGGAGAAAATTGAATATAACGTTCAAGAGTATGAAATTTAAGCTTCCTCAGAACTGAATTTTGGTCCTGACTCAGTCATTTTATGGCTATGTGATTATAAGAAACTATGCATGCACATTCAGTCACTTCAGTCTGACTCTTTGTGACACTATGGACTGTAGCCCACCAGGCTCCTCTGTCCATGAGATTCTCTAGGCATGAATACAGGAGTGGGTTTCCATGCCTTCCTCCAGGGTATCTTCCCAACTCTGGACTTGAACCCATGTCTCCTGCACTTCAGGTAGATTCTTTACCGCTGACCACCAGGAAAGCCCCAAGAAAAGTATATATCCTTGTAAATTTCCTCTTTGTAAATCACAATAACATCAGCAACTACTTTTATGGGGTCATATGAGGATTCAAATGTACTGCAAAGTACTTAACCCTGCTCTCCTATATGGCAAACTCTATACCATCTTTCTTAAATGGATTAAGTAATAAATTATGAATAAACCTTAAATGTCTAAGTAGGCTAATCAGTATCAAGGAAATCAAAGTTGATCAGCAGAGTATTAAAAATGATCCAAAGAGTATTTTAGCATTTCAAGAGTATATATTCTTCTAAATAAATGCAGAGTAAAACAAATAATGAAACATACCTGTGATATGTCCAGATTTTCCAAAGGGGTTCTGTGTAAGGTCAATTGTCCTATCAATTTGAAAGATACTTAAGTCTTCGTCGTCTAAGGCAATGTCACCCCAAAAGACAGCTAAAAAAGACAATTTCAATTAAAATATAAATTATTTAAGAGCAAAAACCAAAGCAAATAAAGTTAATTAGAAAATAATACTGCTAAAATATCTAGATGTGGTCCCTATAAATACAGAAATACATTTATGAAAGCAAGTGCATTTGAAAATATTGGGCCTGTTTCAGTTAATATGAGCCACCTGTGAAAGGATGGAATTCACTTTTTTTACTTTAATGTTTGAGAAGAAAAAGAGAAACTCATTTCTTTGAATGAAATGATCTCAGATATTTTTCGAGAGCAGGATTCTTAAGGGAAGAGAATTCAGAAACTATGGCTAATTTGCAAATAAGTGGACATCTGTTAAGCATGCTGGCATCCACATTGGATGCCAGAGATAAACAGTTCTTCACTGACAAATAGAGGAAGAGATAATAGCAATTAAAACATGTGCTATGATAACTTTACAAAGTGAGGTGCAATTGAGTCAAAAGAATATTGTGCTGTTATAGCAGCCCATTCATTCCATTTTTATACAGTTATAAAGTACTTTCTCTGAAGATGGTATTGTCTGAGCCTCTATAAAATATATTATATCCAGCATTTATTAGGCAATGACTAGGTTCTGGCTTTTCTTCATTAGAAAAAATTAGACATTGGCCATATATTCAGGAGTTTCAAAATTATTATCTTGATCCTAGAAATACTCTATCTTTTATATCCAACAGTTTAGGCTACTTAATAGAACAATGCTCTATAAATGATTGTGAATTAATTTAAAACTAGTAAGTGAATTCTTTAAGGTCAGAGATACTATTAAAAAAATGCTTTTTCCTATATGGCAAACTGCTAAAGTACTTAACCCTGCTCTCCTATATGGCAAACTCTATACCATCTTTCTTAAATGGATTAAGTAATAAATTATGAATAAACCTTAAATGTCTAAGTAGGCTAATCAGTATCAAGGAAATCAAAGTTGATCAGCAGAGTATTAAAAATGATCCAAAGAGTATTTTAGCATTTCAAGAGTATATATTCTTCTAAATAAATGCAGAGTAAAACAAATAATGAAACATACCTGTGATATGTCCAGATTTTCCAAAGGGGTTCTGTGTAAGGTCAATTGTCCTATCAATTTGAAAGATACTTAAGTCTTCGTCGTCTAAGGCAATGTCACCCCAAAAGACAGCTAAAAAAGACAATTTCAATTAAAATATAAATTATTTAAGAGCAAAAACCAATGCAAATAAAGTTAATTAGAAAATAATACTGCTAAAATATCTAGATGTGGTCCCTATAAATACAGAAATACATTTATGAAAGCAAGTGCATTTGAAAATATTGGGCCTGTTTCAGTTAATATGAGCCACCTGTGAAAGGATGGAATTCACTTTTTTTACTTTAATGTTTGAGAAGAAAAAGAGAAACTCATTTCTTTGAATGAAATGATCTCAGATATTTTTCGAGAGCAGGATTCTTAAGGGAAGAGAATTCAGAAACTATGGCTAATTTGCAAATAAGTGGACATCTGTTAAGCATGCTGGCATCCACATTGGATGCCAGAGATAAACAGTTCTTCACTGACAAATAGAGGAAGAGATAATAGCAATTAAAACATGTGCTATGATAACTTTACAAAGTGAGGTGCAATTGAGTCAAAAGAATATTGTGCTGTTATAGCAGCCCATTCATTCCATTTTTATACAGTTATAAAGTACTTTCTCTGAAGATGGTATTGTCTGAGCCTCTATAAAATATATTATATCCAGCATTTATTAGGCAATGACTAGGTTCTGGCTTTTCTTCATTAGAAAAAATTAGACATTGGCCATATATTCAGGAGTTTCAAAATTATTATCTTGATCCTAGAAATACTCTATCTTTTATATCCAACAGTTTAGGCTACTTAATAGAACAATGCTCTATAAATGATTGTGAATTAATTTAAAACTAGTAAGTGAATTCTTTAAGGTCAGAGATACATATTTGCACAACAAAAACTGCTTCCTTGTTGATTTGAGCACCAAAGTAGATTAATGAATCCCTTTGTACTACCAGATATCAAATTATAATAACTTTAGGAAACATGGCAAATTTATGAGAGGATAAATTAATTATGAAATAGTAAAACACTGACAAGTGCTTTGGAAATTCTAGGATATTTGTTTCTTGATATAAGTTTACAAATTTGGTTTTTAAAATTTTTCTTCAGATTTTTCTTCTGCATAACCAAAAAGGAAAGGAGGAACTTACATTAAAATTTAGAGAGAATCCTATCAATATTTTATAATAACCTATAAGAGAAGAGGATCTGATTCATCATGATTTACACCTAAAATTAACACAATATTGTAAATGAACCATATTTAATTTTTTAAAATTTAAAGAAAGACAAAAATCCATGCTTTTCAAATCACTTTTATTAAATTCAAACCTTAAACATTTAAATTTTAGCTATAAAAACCAATTAATAAAACTAGTTAATTCATAAAATCAAACTTCACTCCTGAAAGCTATACATCGCTTTAGGCTTTGATCAAAGGTTTATCATATAACACTGTATATTTGCTTATTTCACTTACACAAAACCAACGTGAGATAAGGGATTTGCTTATGTGTAAATCTAGAAAGAAAGAAAACAGAAATGAATTAAAGGTGTGTTATCAGTTCAACATATAAAAAAACCTTCATTAGAATTAGAATTCTCTCATTAACCCCTGTCTACTGCCCTACTGTCAGTGGAATGGCAGGCTGTAGAAGTAAAGGAATCATTGCCTGCCTGAGTGCTAAGTGCCTTCAGTTATTTTCCACTTTTTAGGACCCTGTGGACTGTAGCCCACCAGGCTCCTCAGTCCATGGGATTCTCCAGGCAAGAATGCTGGAGTGGGTTGCCATGACCTCCTCCAGGGCTCTTCCTCCAACCCAGGGATTGAACCCATGTCTCTTACTTCTCCTGAATTGGAAGGTGGGTTCTTTACTACTAGCACTACATGGGAAGGGATGCTTATTATCTTTTGATATCATAGAGACAAAGACTTCTGTAGGAGAGTTAATAGTGCTGGCTACGAAGTTGGTCTTGGTGACTGAAATTGAATCCAGATTCTAACCAGCTTCATACATATGCAGCAGGAATAGCTGAGTCTCCATCATCCCTAAAGCCAGACATCCTAACTACTAGATTGCCTATCTAAATAAAATATTTTGCAGTTATGTAAAAGTTTCTTCTTTTTTTTAAATAAATTTTTTACTGTTTTGTTTTCAAGGTTTTTCACTATTCTAAAGTAGTTATGTAAATCTTCCATTATGTGTATTTACTATGCACATAGCTGTGGGCACTAACTGGCCCTGACTATCAGTCTGCCTATCCCTTTCCTAGTGCTGGGGACAACTAAAGACACTGAAAAAGCGCTTCCCTAACATTTTGTTTTGTGCAGGGTTCACAGCAAATTTAATTGATATGCACTCTCTGATTTAGTATGTCTGAGGAGTGATCTTACATCCCCACTTTTAACAAGCTACCATTACTACAAATAATCATCACTGTCTTTATTTTACTATTTTTTCTGCAAGAATAAATTTTATTCCTCTGAATCAGTTGGTTGACTTGAAAGCCTAAGCATTCAACCAAGTAACATGTATACTGTTTGTACTACATTTGTACTACATTTATATAATAAAAGTAATAATAAAATAAAACAAATGTATTTAAGATTTTTACTTGCTTGTAATGACTTTTCCCATGAAATAGGATTCCTGTCTTGATGGATTATATCAAAGAAAGATCAGAAGTCCAGTTTGATATTAGACTTCACAGAAGTAAAAAACATCATTATGAGGAAGAAGAAACATGAGACCTGATAATTCTCCAAAGGAGGAAAAACTGCTCTGGAACACATAAGTTGGTTTTTTTCTTTTTTTAATTCTTGGCCTCTTTTATTATTTATGTATTTATTTTTATGCCTCTTTATTCTTTGGCCTGTGTGGGCCTCCCATTGCAGTGGCCTCTCTGGTTGCAGAGTGCTGGCTCTGGGCACAGGTGCTACAGAGGGCTGGCTCATCATTTCACATACTGGCCCAGTTGTTCCAAGGCGTGTGGGATCTACCTGAGCCAGGGATTGAACCAGTGACCCCTGCACTGCAAGGCGAACTCTTTACCAACTGAACCACCAGGGGAGTTCAAACCCATTTTTCATTGATTTTTTTTTTTTTGAAATGAACTAATAGCTTCAGTAGCTTTGCAGTTCTGAATATGCTGTGAATTGATTCAGGAGAAAACAAGTATTTCTTTGAGAGCAAGTGATAGTGAGTCACTAATCCTATTCATTTATGTGTAGTCTTGATGTACTATAAACCATGTGCTATGCTAAGTCATTTCAGTCATACCTGACTCTTTGCGACCCCAGGGACTGCAGCCCACCAGGTTTTTCATGGCATTCTCCAGGCAAGAATACTGGAGTGAGTTGCCATGCACGCCTCTAGGGGAATGTTCCTGACCCAGGAATTGAATCATAGACCACATATATCTCTAAATTTGGATATTTGCTATATATCATATATATCTTTAAATCTTGATATTATTAACGGCAACAAAAAATGAACATCTTAGGATTTTCAACCTACCACACAGTATAAAATCCACAATTACTTTCTTTTTTGGGCACACATTTGAAAATTTCCTTAATTTATCTTCTACTTTAGTCTAAGTGTACATACTAAGTAATTTCAGTCATTTCTGACTCTTTGCAACCCTATGGACTGTAGCCTGCCAGGCTCCTCTGTCCAAGAAATTCTCCAGGCAGGAATACTGGAATGAGTTGCCATGCCCTTTTCCAGATCTTCCCAACCGAGACACTGAAACCATGTTTCTTATATTTCCTGAGTTGGCATGTGGGTTCTTTAGCACTAGCACCTGGAAAGTCCCTAAGTGTCATTCCACATTAAATACTTACTTATACACTGTCATAGAAAGCTGAACAACAACAATTTACATTAATGACTATATATTTTCATATAGGCTCCAAGGTATTTGTAATTCTCAAGTATATTTTGAAGCCTTTCGTTTTTCTTTCTATGGTATTTTCTATTTATTTTACATTGAAAAAAGAGAAGTATGTTTAAAATTATAAATGATCAACCATTAGGCCACTTAATACAGTGATTTGCACTCAGTGATATCAGGCACAGAAATCAATACAAGAAACTGATTATAGATTATGATACTAGGGAAATATTCAGTACAATTAGAATATTTACTATCTGGAATTCTGTTTAAATTACTATGGTCAAAAAAATTGGATGGTAGCTAACCAACAGACCAAAATAAAATGTCAAAAAGTACAATTTTGAAACTACATGGAAGACCACAGGTTTTTTCCATTGATTTTTTTTTTTTTGAAATGAACTAATAGCTTCAGTAGCTTTGCAGTTCTGAATATGCTGTGAATTGATTCAGGAGAAAACAAGTATTTCTTTGAGAGCAAGTGATAGTGAGTCACTAATCCTATTCATTTATGTGTAGTCTTGATGTACTATAAACCATGTGCTATGCTAAGTCATTTCAGTCATACCTGACTCTTTGCGACCCCAGGGACTGCAGCCCACCAGGTTTTTCATGGCATTCTCCAGGCAAGAATACTGGAGTGAGTTGCCATGCACGCCTCTAGGGGAATGTTCCTGACCCAGGAATTGAATCATAGACCACATATATCTCTAAATTTGGATATTTGCTATATATCATATATATCTTTAAATCTTGATATTATTAACGGCAACAAAAAATGAACATCTTAGGATTTTCAACCTACCACACAGTATAAAATCCACAATTACTTTCTTTTTTGGGCACACATTTGAAAATTTCCTTAATTTATCTTCTACTTTAGTCTAAGTGTACATACTAAGTAATTTCAGTCATTTCTGACTCTTTGCAACCCTATGGACTGTAGCCTGCCAGGCTCCTCTGTCCAAGAAATTCTCCAGGCAGGAATACTGGAATGAGTTGCCATGCCCTTTTCCAGATCTTCCCAACCGAGACACTGAAACCATGTTTCTTATATTTCCTGAGTTGGCATGTGGGTTCTTTAGCACTAGCACCTGGAAAGTCCCTAAGTGTCATTCCACATTAAATACTTACTTATACACTGTCATAGAAAGCTGAACAACAACAATTTACATTAATGACTATATATTTTCATATAGGCTCCAAGGTATTTGTAATTCTCAAGTATATTTTGAAGCCTTTCGTTTTTCTTTCTATGGTATTTTCTATTTATTTTACATTGAAAAAAGAGAAGTATGTTTAAAATTATAAATGATCAACCATTAGGCCACTTAATACAGTGATTTGCACTCAGTGATATCAGGCACAGAAATCAATACAAGAAACTGATTATAGATTATGATACTAGGGAAATATTCAGTACAATTAGAATATTTACTATCTGGAATTCTGTTTAAATTACTATGGTCAAAAAAATTGGATGGTAGCTAACCAACAGACCAAAATAAAATGTCAAAAAGTACAATTTTGAAACTACATGGAAGACCACAGGTTTTATTTTTTCCCTGAAGGCTATTTGCATTCATTATACTGCAAGCATTTTTTAACAGAGACAAAGTGTTAAAAAGAAAAAAGACAGAATGCTTTAACTGCAGCAGACTGAGTAAATACATATTATTAAAGTATATATGGTGAGCATAAGCAATCCAATGTTGTGATTCCCTATACTCTAACATTAAGTGATATCTCTTTCACCAGCTTTCCAAATTTCAGTAATCTACAGTCCTTCAGTTCTGAAGCCAGGGTTCAGGGACCAGTTTTAGGGAGACTTTCAGTCCATGATTTCCTAAAAGCTGTATGCAAAAGGAAAAACAGCTTGTGTGTGTGTGTGTGTGTGTGTGTGTGTGTGTGTGTGTGTATTAAGTCATTTCATTTGTGTCCGACTCTTTGGGACTCTTTGCAACTGTAGCCTGCCAGGCACCTCCATGGGATTCTCCAGGTGTGAATACTGGAGTGGGTTGCCACCGCCTTATAAACACTGTTGTGCCACATGTTTTTCAGGTAAGAGGTACATAGCAAATGTCAAAAGGGATCACACAAGGTAAAGAATGATTTGTTGGTGTTATTTAAGAAACACTACTTCTGTCAAAAGGAAAGCCTTTCAATTCACTTGGGAGAAAACACTTGCAAATTAAATATCCTCAAGAATATGAATATATTTTTTGATAGCTGAGTAACTTCGAAATGTAGTAGAAAAGATGAACAACAACAATTTCAATGACTATATATTTTCATATAGGCTCCAAGGTATTTGTAATTCTCAAGTATATTTTGAAGCCTTTCGTTTTTCTTTCTATGGTATTTTCTATTTATTTTACATTGAAAAAAGAGAAGTATGTTTAAAATTATAAATGATCAACCATTAGGCCACTTAATACAGTGATTTGCACTCAGTGATATCAGGCACAGAAATCAATACAAGAAACTGATTATAGATTATGATACTAGGGAAATATTCAGTACAATTAGAATATTTACTATCTGGAATTCTGTTTAAATTACTATGGTCAAAAAAATTGGATGGTAGCTAACCAACAGACCAAAATAAAATGTCAAAAAGTACAATTTTGAAACTACATGGAAGACCACAGGTTTTATTTTTTCCCTGAAGGCTATTTGCATTCATTATACTGCAAGCATTTTTTAACAGAGACAAAGTGTTAAAAAGAAAAAAGACAGAATGCTTTAACTGCAGCAGACTGAGTAAATACATATTATTAAAGTATATATGGTGAGCATAAGCAATCCAATGTTGTGATTCCCTATACTCTAACATTAAGTGATATCTCTTTCACCAGCTTTCCAAATTTCAGTAATCTACAGTCCTTCAGTTCTGAAGCCAGGGTTCAGGGACCAGTTTTAGGGAGACTTTCAGTCCATGATTTCCTAAAAGCTGTATGCAAAAGGAAAAACAGCTTGTGTGTGTGTGTGTGTGTGTGTGTGTGTGTGTGTGTGTGTATTAAGTCATTTCATTTG
Organism: Tragulus kanchil; assembly: GCA_022376925.1. Classification (NCBI taxonomy): domain Eukaryota; kingdom Metazoa; phylum Chordata; class Mammalia; order Artiodactyla; family Tragulidae; genus Tragulus; species Tragulus kanchil. The sequence goes on from JAIOJX010000025.1 coordinate 49,263,803, forward strand.
TGTCCGACTCTTTGGGACTCTTTGCAACTGTAGCCTGCCAGGCACCTCCATGGGATTCTCCAGGTGTGAATACTGGAGTGGGTTGCCACCGCCTTATAAACACTGTTGTGCCACATGTTTTTCAGGTAAGAGGTACATAGCAAATGTCAAAAGGGATCACACAAGGTAAAGAATGATTTGTTGGTGTTATTTAAGAAACACTACTTCTGTCAAAAGGAAAGCCTTTCAATTCACTTGGGAGAAAACACTTGCAAATTAAATATCCTCAAGAATATGAATATATTTTTTGATAGCTGAGTACTACTTGGCAGTAAACTGTAGTAGAAAAGATGATAAGAGTATCCTCAGACTTTACTCAGAGAAAGTTCTCCCAGAAAACCTCTCTCTCCACCTAACCCCAATAGGTTTTCATCTGTTTCCATATCCTACTTGTCTTGCCAACACACAAAGTTTCATAACATGTTTTTGCCTGATTCTTCAATTTAATTCTGAAAATACCACAGGAAGCATGTGTTGCTCAATTTTAAACACTCATTGCCAGAATGCCTGACATAAAGGAAGTCCTCAGTATACATTTTGAGGCATAAAAATGTGAATGAGTAAATAAATTTGTGTATAGTTGTACAATAAAATGAGGCTAAGCATGCAGTGTAATTCACACCTTATGACTCCAAATACTAGATATTCAACCATTCCAAAGTATATTTTAAATCCTTTAAATATGGAATAAATAACTGTTTCATACTTAAGCATCTGCCTTTCTTTTTTATTCCAATAATGTATAGTATTAAGTGTAGTTATGGAAAATGTGGGGCTTCCCAGGTGGTGCCAGTGGTAAAATACCCACCTGGCAATGTAGAACTTATAAAAGACGTGGGTTCAATCGCTGGATCTGGAAGATTCCCTGGAGGAGGGCATGCCAACTCACTCCAGTATTCTTGCCCGAAGAATCCCATGGACAGAGGAGCCTGTGGGCCACCGTCCGTATTGTCTCAGAGTCTGACATGACTGAAACAAATTAGCATACACAGTATGAACATGGGAAATATATCTTTTCTTTTTTTTTTAACACCACACATATGCTCAGGAAATACACAATTGAACTAACAAATCAGTTATTAGGACTAGGAGAGATAGTTTAAAGATTCAACAGTAGCCAAGAGGATTGCTTATTATGCATTTCAGTTTAAACTGTGTGCTGTTATTGACATTGGATTTAGGGAAGAAGAATGATAACATGTGAAGGCCTGAAAATACTCCTTTAACTGCTCTACGCTAAAATAAAAGCAGAGCAAAAATTTCCTCAGACAAGGGTAAAAGTGAAGGTTTAAAAGTCAACTGCTTTTACATGATTGACAAGCACTAAGCAAATTCCCTAGGGAAAGTAAGATTTGGCAAATGCTCCTCTATATATGTATACATTCTGGAGACAATATTACATTATGCAAAAGAGAAAATAATTTTATGGTGGTATTTCATATGCACAGAATAAAAATTTTCCCCAGAATAACAAGCATAAAAGCTAATTTAAGTTCCAGGTTTGGGAGGCAATATTTGAACAATTTTAAAACTCTTGATACAATATTAAAATAAAGAAAATCGATTTATGAGAATAAATAAAATTCAAGAAAAAGCATTGCTCATTAAAGAATGCCTGAAATAAAGGAAGTCCTCAGTATACATTTTGAGGCATAAAAATGTGAATGAGTAAATAAATTTGTGTATAGTTGTACAATAAAATGAGGCTAAGCATGCAGTGTAATTCACACCTTATGACTCCAAATACTAGATATTCAACCATTCCAAAGTATATTTTAAATCCTTTAAATATGGAATAAATAACTGTTTCATACTTAAGCATCTGCCTTTCTTTTTTATTCCAATAATGTATAGTATTAAGTGTAGTTATGGAAAATGTGGGGCTTCCCAGGTGGTGCCAGTGGTAAAATACCCACCTGGCAATGTAGAACTTATAAAAGACGTGGGTTCAATCGCTGGATCTGGAAGATTCCCTGGAGGAGGGCATGCCAACTCACTCCAGTATTCTTGCCCGAAGAATCCCATGGACAGAGGAGCCTGTGGGCCACCGTCCGTATTGTCTCAGAGTCTGACATGACTGAAACAAATTAGCATACACAGTATGAACATGGGAAATATATCTTTTCTTTTTTTTTTAACACCACACATATGCTCAGGAAATACACAATTGAACTAACAAATCAGTTATTAGGACTAGGAGAGATAGTTTAAAGATTCAACAGTAGCCAAGAGGATTGCTTATTATGCATTTCAGTTTAAACTGTGTGCTGTTATTGACATTGGATTTAGGGAAGAAGAATGATAACATGTGAAGGCCTGAAAATACTCCTTTAACTGCTCTACGCTAAAATAAAAGCAGAGCAAAAATTTCCTCAGACAAGGGTAAAAGTGAAGGTTTAAAAGTCAACTGCTTTTACATGATTGACAAGCACTAAGCAAATTCCCTAGGGAAAGTAAGATTTGGCAAATGCTCCTCTATATATGTATACATTCTGGAGACAATATTACATTATGCAAAAGAGAAAATAATTTTATGGTGGTATTTCATATGCACAGAATAAAAATTTTCCCCAGAATAACAAGCATAAAAGCTAATTTAAGTTCCAGGTTTGGGAGGCAATATTTGAACAATTTTAAAACTCTTGATACAATATTAAAATAAAGATATCTTTTTATATAGACTCAGAAATGATCTTCAAAAAATGAGAATAAGAAATTTTTCGTGTAGTACATATCTTTCCTTAGTTTCTAATTATAAGAGAGAAAGTATAGTCCATTTATTTTAGTGGTGGTTCACAAAAAAATTTATACATTGCTTTATTTATAATACATGGTTATTTTCCAAGATTTGCATTTTAACTTCTATCATATACTATCACATAAACTGAAAAAAGTCTTCCAATCTGCAAAAAGGATGATGTAGTGAAGTAAAAATGCTGAGTTAAGTAAAATGATTTGTTCATGCTTCTCTGATAAACTGGATGGAATGGTGCTTCGGGGCAACATAACTCTAATTTGCCACCTTAAATCAAGATGCCTGAATGGACCAAAAACAGAATTTTTTTGAAGGGAGAGGGTGTAGTATAATATAAAAAGCTAACTTCTTGGGTTATTATTTAAAAAAAGAGAAGCTTTCCCAAAAACATTCCAAATTTAGAGGTTGCTTCAAAGAACACAAAAGTGTTGCTGAGGTTAAGCACAAACTTTGATTATTTCTTCAATCAGGAAACAAAATGCAGTCTTAACACAAAGTCAAATGTTCAATCTGAAATGTAAAGCAAATAAACATACATATATACAATATGTAAATAACATTCCTCCAGAATATGGAGACATTTTTTAATAACAATTTTTTGATATTAGAGTTTCAAGACAAATCTACATTTAAATTAACAGGTTCTGAACACAGAACACCAGCAGCAATTAATCTGCTCTACGCTAAAATAAAAGCAGAGCAAAAATTTCCTCAGACAAGGGTAAAAGTGAAGGTTTAAAAGTCAACTGCTTTTACATGATTGACAAGCACTAAGCAAATTCCCTAGGGAAAGTAAGATTTGGCAAATGCTCCTCTATATATGTATACATTCTGGAGACAATATTACATTATGCAAAAGAGAAAATAATTTTATGGTGGTATTTCATATGCACAGAATAAAAATTTTCCCCAGAATAACAAGCATAAAAGCTAATTTAAGTTCCAGGTTTGGGAGGCAATATTTGAACAATTTTAAAACTCTTGATACAATATTAAAATAAAGATATCTTTTTATATAGACTCAGAAATGATCTTCAAAAAATGAGAATAAGAAATTTTTCGTGTAGTACATATCTTTCCTTAGTTTCTAATTATAAGAGAGAAAGTATAGTCCATTTATTTTAGTGGTGGTTCACAAAAAAATTTATACATTGCTTTATTTATAATACATGGTTATTTTCCAAGATTTGCATTTTAACTTCTATCATATACTATCACATAAACTGAAAAAAGTCTTCCAATCTGCAAAAAGGATGATGTAGTGAAGTAAAAATGCTGAGTTAAGTAAAATGATTTGTTCATGCTTCTCTGATAAACTGGATGGAATGGTGCTTCGGGGCAACATAACTCTAATTTGCCACCTTAAATCAAGATGCCTGAATGGACCAAAAACAGAATTTTTTTGAAGGGAGAGGGTGTAGTATAATATAAAAAGCTAACTTCTTGGGTTATTATTTAAAAAAAGAGAAGCTTTCCAAACACATTCCAAATTTAGAGGTTGCTTCAAAGAACACAAAAGTGTTGCTGAGGTTAAGCACAAACTTTGATTATTTCTTCAATCAGGAAACAAAATGCAGTCTTAACACAAAGTCAAATGTTCAATCTGAAATGTAAAGCAAATAAACATACATATATACAATATGTAAATAACATTCCTCCAGAATATGGAGACATTTTTTAATAACAATTTTTTGATATTAGAGTTTCAAGACAAATCTACATTTAAATTAACAGGTTCTGAACACAGAACACCAGCAGCAATTAATCTTTTTAAAATATTTTTCTGTCTTAATGAAATATTATAACATGATATGATTAATACTAAATCCTGAAATAAAAGCAACTTTTTTTTTTGAATATTTGCAGAGTTTTGCTGTTCACAGACATGCATGTTCCCAGATCAGTCATATGCATATCCCTGGTCCCGTCCCTCCTCCCAGGGACCCCTATCCTGCCTTTCCAGGCTGTCATAGCTGGCCTCTGCAGGAACTCCTATTCCCACAGTGAAATGACAATAGCTATCTTTTTCACATATGATAGTATAGGATTCCATATTACTCCCTCTATGCCTCCCACCCACTATTCATTCCCCACAATGTCCATATGTCTATTCTCTGTCTGTTTTTCCATGGGTCCACTGTGTGTGTTATCATTACCCTTTTACTAGATTCCATATATATGTGTTAGTATACTGTATTTGTCTTTCTCTTTTGGACTTCAATTTTTATGATAGATCCTAGATCCAACCACCTCAATAGGATTGATTCTTCTGCATTTCTTTTTACACCTGAGTAGTATTCCATTGTATATATGAAACAGAGCTTCTTTATCCATTCATTTGTCCATGGACATCTAGGTTGCTTCCATGGTCTAGCTATTGTATAGATTGTTGTAATGAACAATGGGGTACAGGTGTCTCTTTCAGTTTTGATTTCATCTGGGTATAAGCCTAAGAGTGGGATTGCTGGGTCGTATGGTGCTTCTATTTTTAGTTTTTGAAGGAATCTCCATATTGTCTTCCATAGCAACTGTACCAGTTTACATTACCACCAGCAATGCAATAGTGTTCCCTTTTCTCCTCACCCTCTCCAGCATTTATTGTCTGTCGATTTGTGGATGATAGTCATTCTAATGGGTGTGAGGTGATATCTCATTGTAGTTTTGATGTGCATTTCCTAATAGTAAGTGAGGCTGAGCATCGTTTCATGTGCGTTTGGGCCATCCATATGTCCTCTTTGATGAGATGTCTGCTTAGATCTTTTTCCCATTTTTTGATTGGGTTGTTCATTTGTCCAGTGCTGAGTTGTCTGAGTTGCTTGTAGGTTTTGGAGATTAATTCTTTGTCTGTTATTTCATTTGTTATTGTTTTCTCCCATTCTATGGGCTGTCTGTTCAACTTTTTTGTAGTTTATTTTGCTGTACAAAAGCTTTTAAGTTTCATTAGGTTCCACATGTTAATTTTTGTCTTCAGTTCTGCTATCCTAGTAGGCAGGTCATAGAAGATGGTGCTTGATTTATGTCATTGAGTCTTTTACCTATGTTCTGTTCTAAGAGATTTAGGCTTTCTGGTCTTACATTTAGGGCTTTAGTCCATTTTGAGTTGATCTTTGTGTACGGTGTCAGGCAATGTACCAACTTCATTGTTTGGCATGTAGCTGTCCAGTTTTCCCAGTATCATTTGTTGAAGAGGCTGTCTATTTGTCCCATTTTATATTTTTGCTTTCTTGGTCAAAAATAAGGCAACCACAGGTGTGTGGGCTTTTCTATGGGTTCTCTATCTCTTTCCATTGGTCTATACTTCTGTTTTTGTGCCAGGAACATACTGTCTTGATGACTGTTGCTTTGTAGTAGAGTCTGAGGTTAGGGAGGTTGATCCCTCCAGCTCCATTTTTCTCTCTCAGGATGGCTTTAGCTAGTTGGGATCTTTTGTGTTTCCATACGAACTGTTTTACTCTTTGGTCGAGTCCTGTGAAGAATGTCATTGGTAGTTTGATAGGGATTGCATAGAATGTGTAGATAATATTTGGTAGTATGGTCACTTTAAAAATATTGATTCTTCCGACCTAGGAACATGGAATATCTCTCCATCTGTTTAAGTCTTCTTTGATTTCTCTCATGAGTGTCTTATAATTTTCTGTTTACAGTTCTTTTGTTTCGTTGGGTAGGTTTATTCCTATATATTCTATTCTTTTGGTTGCAATGGTGAAGGGGATTGCCTCTTTGATTCATTTTTCTGATTTTTCATTGTTTGTATATAGGAATGCCAGTGATTTCTGTGTATTGATTTTGTATTCTGCAAATTGCTGAATTCTTGGATTAGCTCTAGCAGTTTTGTAATAGTGTCTTTCAGGATTTCTAAGTGTAATATCATGTCACCTGCAAGTAGAGAGAGTTTTACCTCTTCTTTTCCTATCTGGTTCCTTTTATTTCTTTCTCTTCTCTTATTGCTGTTGCTAGAACTTCTAGGACTATGTTGAATAATTGTGGTGAAAGTGGACACCCCTGTCTTGTTCCTGATCTTAGAGGGAATGCTTTCAGTGTTTCATCGTTCAGGATAATGCTCACTGTGGTCTTCTCATATATGGCTTTTACTATGTTGAGACAGGATTCTTCTATGCCCATTTTTTTGAAGAGTTTTGGTCATAATTGGATGTTGTACTTTGTCGAAGGCATTTTCTGCATCTATTGAGATTATCATGTGGTTTTTGTCTCTCAATTTGTTTATATGGTGGATCACATTGATTGATTTGTGGATATTGAAGAATCTATCCATACCTGGGAAGAAACCGACTTGATCATGATGTTTGAGTTTTTTAATGTTGTTGAATTCCGTTTACTAGGATTTTGTTGAGGATTTTAGCATCCAAGTTCATCAGTGAAATTGGTTGGTAATTTTCTTTTTTTGTTTTGTCCTTGCCTGGTTTTGGTATCAGGGTGATGGTGGCCTCATAGAATGTGTTTGGACGTTGTCCATCCTGTGCATTTTTTTGAAAGAGTTTTAGATGGACAGGCATTATCTCTTCTTTAAGTGTTTGATAGAATTCACCTGTGAACCCATCTGGCCATGGGCTCTTATTTTTGGTAGGTTTTTAATCACAAATTTGATTTCTGTGCTTGTGATTTGGCTGTTCATAGTTTCTATATCTTCCTGGTTCAGTCTTGGAAGATTAATCTTCCCCAAGAAACTGTCCATTTCTTCCAGGTTGTCCAGTTTGTTGCCATAGAGTTGTTCATAATAGTCTCTTAGAATCCTTTGGATTTCTACATTATCTGTTGTAATCTCTCCTTTTTCCTTTTTGATTCTGGTGATCTGGTTTTTCACTCTTTTTTCTTGATGCGGCTGACAAGTGGTTTGTCAATTTGGTTTATCTTTTCAAAATACCAGATTCTCTTTTTATTTATCTTTACTATGGTTTCTTTCATTTCTATTTAATTTGTTTCTACTCTGATCATTGTTATTTTTCTTCTTCTGCTGGCTTTGGGGTGTTTTTGTTCTTCTTTCTCCAGTTGTTTTAAGTGTAGGGTTAGGCCGTCTGTTTGATATTTTTCTTGTTTCTTGAGGTAGGATTGCATTGCTATAAATTTCCCTCTTAGAACTGCTTTTGCAGTATCCCATAGGTTTTGCACTGTCATGTGTTCATTGTCATTTTCTTCTACGAATTTTTTTATTTCTCCTTTGATTTGCTTGATAGTCAGTTCGTTTCTTGGGTATGTGTTGGTTAATCTCCATGTGTTTGTGTTTTTAGCATTTCTTTACCTGTCAGTGATCTCTAGTCTCATTGCATTGTGCTCAGAGAAGATGTTTGATATAATTTCAATTTTCTTGAATTGACTGAGGTTTGATTTGTGGCCCAAGATGTGGTCTATCCAGGAGAATGTTCCATGAGCACTTGAAAGGTGAGCCCTAAAACCAGGATTTTTACTAGGATTTTGTTGAGGATTTTAGCATCCAAGTTCATCAGTGAAATTGGTTGGTAATTTTCTTTTTTTGTTTTGTCCTTGCCTGGTTTTGGTATCAGGGTGATGGTGGCCTCATAGAATGTGTTTGGACGTTGTCCATCCTGTGCATTTTTTTGAAAGAGTTTTAGATGGACAGGCATTATCTCTTCTTTAAGTGTTTGATAGAATTCACCTGTGAACCCATCTGGCCATGGGCTCTTATTTTTGGTAGGTTTTTAATCACAAATTTGATTTCTGTGCTTGTGATTTGGCTGTTCATAGTTTCTATATCTTCCTGGTTCAGTCTTGGAAGATTAATCTTCCCCAAGAAACTGTCCATTTCTTCCAGGTTGTCCAGTTTGTTGCCATAGAGTTGTTCATAATAGTCTCTTAGAATCCTTTGGATTTCTACATTATCTGTTGTAATCTCTCCTTTTTCCTTTTTGATTCTGGTGATCTGGTTTTTCACTCTTTTTTCTTGATGCGGCTGACAAGTGGTTTGTCAATTTGGTTTATCTTTTCAAAATACCAGATTCTCTTTTTATTTATCTTTACTATGGTTTCTTTCATTTCTATTTAATTTGTTTCTACTCTGATCATTGTTATTTTTCTTCTTCTGCTGGCTTTGGGGTGTTTTTGTTCTTCTTTCTCCAGTTGTTTTAAGTGTAGTGTTAGGCCGTCTGTTTGATATTTTTCTTGTTTCTTGAGGTAGGATTGCATTGCTATAAATTTCCCTCTTAGAACTGCTTTTGCAGTATCCCATAGGTTTTGCACTGTCATGTGTTCATTGTCATTTTCTTCTACGAATTTTTTTATTTCTCCTTTGATTTGCTTGATAGTCAGTTCGTTTCTTGGGTATGTGTTGGTTAATCTCCATGTGTTTGTGTTTTTAGCATTTCTTTACCTGTCAGTGATCTCTAGTCTCATTGCATTGTGCTCAGAGAAGATGTTTGATATAATTTCAATTTTCTTGAATTGACTGAGGTTTGATTTGTGGCCCAAGATGTGGTCTATCCAGGAGAATGTTCCATGAGCACTTGAGAAGAAAGTGTATTCTTCTGCTTTTGGATGGAAGGTCCTAAAGATATCCATGGGGTCTATCTCTTCTAGTGAGTCATTTGAGGCTTCTGTTTCTTTATTGATTTTCTGTTTTGATGATCTGTCAATTGGTGTGAGAGGAATGTTAAAGTCTCCTTATATTATTGTGTTATTGTTGATTTCCTCTTTTCTCTATGTCAGTGTCTGTCTGATGTACTGAGGTGCACCTGTGTTGGGTGTGTAGATATTTATGACTGTTATGTCTTCCTCTTGGATAGACCCCTTGATCATTATGGAGTGACCTAACTTTTCTCTTATAATCGTCTTAGATATAAGGTCTACTTTATCTGATATGAGGATTGCTGCTTCAGCTTTCTTTTGATTTCCATTTGCATGCAATATCTTTTTCCATCCTCTCACTTTCAGTCTATGAGTGTCTCTAGGTCTGAAGTGAGTTTCTTGTAAAAGCATATATATGGGTCTTGTTTTTGAATCCATTCAGCCAGTCTGTGTCTTTTGGTTGAAGCATTTAGTCCATTTACATTTAAAGTAATTATTGATACGAATGTTCCTATTGTCCTTCCGAGATATTTGAGATTTGATTTGTAGGACTTCTTCTTCTCTTGTATTTCCTGGCTCTATCAGGCTCTTTAACACTTGTTGTAGGGTTGGTTTCATGGTACAAAATTATTTTACCTTTTGCTTGTCTGTGAAGCTTTTGACTTCTCCACCAATTCTGAATGAGATCCTTGCTGGGTAGAGAATTCTTGGTTGTAGGTAATTCTCTTTTAGTTCTTTAAATGTGTTCTGCCATTCTCTTCTGGCCTGCAGTGTTTCTGTTGAAAAATCAGCGGTTAAACATATGGGGTTTCCTTTCATTGTTATTTGTTGTTTGCTCCTAGCTGTTTTAGGTATTCTCTCCTTATATTTATTCTGTGTTAGGTTGGTCAAAATGTGCCTTGGTGTGTTTCTTCTGGAGTTTTTCCTGTATGGAACTGTTTGTGCTTCTTTTACTTGGTTGACTATTTCCTTTCCCATGCTGGGGAAGTTTTCAACTATAATTTCTTCAAGAATTTTTTCATAGCCTTTCTTTCCCTCTTCTTCTTCTGGGACTCCTATAATTCTAATGTTGGTGTGTTTGATATTGTCCCACAGGTCTTTGAGGTTGTCCTTAGTTCTTTTGATTCTTTGTGCTTTGTTCTGTTCTTCCGCAGTTATTTCCGCCATTCTGTCTTCCAGTTCACTTATCCGTTTTTCTGCCTCTGATACTCTACTGTTGAGTCCTTCTATAGTATTTTTGAGTTCAGCAATTAGTTATTTGTCTCTGTTCACTTATTTTTCATTTCTTGCATGTCTCTTCTCAGTGTACTAATTTCCTCTAATATTCTGTTTTCAGTGTTTTCAATCCTCACTAGTATCGCTCTTCTGAATTCTCTTTCTGATAATTTGTCTATCTCGTCTTCTGTCATTTGTAACTGTGTTTCTCTAGTGTGTTCCTTCATTTGTGCAGTGTTTCTCTGTCTTTTCATTATTATTATTATTTTTAAAAGGAATCCCTTTTTATTTTATTTTATTTTTTGGGCGGGTGGGAGGTGGCGTGGGGAGAGAGGAGGGTGGGCGGGCCACTTCCATTGGATTTTCATTTGTCTATTTTCATCCATCTTTGTTCTTTGGCCTGTGTGGGCCTCTCATCATGGTGGCCTTTGTTGTCTCAGAGCACCGGCTCTGGGCACATGCGTTCCAGAACTCTGGCTTGGTAATTGGACACATTGGTGCAGCTGCTCTGCAGCACGTGGTATCTTCCCAGGCCAGGGATCGAACCAGCACCCCTTGCACTGTAAGGTGATGTCCTTGCCCACTGTACCATCAAGGAAGCCCTCATTATTATTTTTATTTCTGTTTCTTTAGGTGTATGTGTGTGTTGGAGGTCTTTTTCCCCCAGGCTTTGTGATTGGACTCTCTCTTCCTTTTGGTTCGGTGGTTTGTGTCTTAGATGGTGGTAGGTCTTATTTGCAGGTGGATAGTCTGTTATTTGTTGTTTGCTCCTAGCTGTTTTAGGTATTCTCTCCTTATATTTATTCTGTGTTAGGTTGGTCAAAATGTGCCTTGGTGTGTTTCTTCTGGAGTTTTTCCTGTATGGAACTGTTTGTGCTTCTTTTACTTGGTTGACTATTTCCTTTCCCATGCTGGGGAAGTTTTCAACTATAATTTCTTCAAGAATTTTTTCATAGCCTTTCTTTCCCTCTTCTTCTTCTGGGACTCCTATAATTCTAATGTTGGTGTGTTTGATATTGTCCCACAGGTCTTTGAGGTTGTCCTTAGTTCTTTTGATTCTTTGTGCTTTGTTCTGTTCTTCCGCAGTTATTTCCGCCATTCTGTCTTCCAGTTCACTTATCCGTTTTTCTGCCTCTGATACTCTACTGTTGAGTCCTTCTATAGTATTTTTGAGTTCAGCAATTAGTTATTTGTCTCTGTTCACTTATTTTTCATTTCTTGCATGTCTCTTCTCAGTGTACTAATTTCCTCTAATATTCTGTTTTCAGTGTTTTCAATCCTCACTAGTATCGCTCTTCTGAATTCTCTTTCTGATAATTTGTCTATCTCGTCTTCTGTCATTTGTAACTGTGTTTCTCTAGTGTGTTCCTTCATTTGTGCAGTGTTTCTCTGTCTTTTCATTATTATTATTATTTTTAAAAGGAATCCCTTTTTATTTTATTTTATTTTTTGGGCGGGTGGGAGGTGGCGTGGGGAGAGAGGAGGGTGGGCGGGCCACTTCCATTGGATTTTCATTTGTCTATTTTCATCCATCTTTGTTCTTTGGCCTGTGTGGGCCTCTCATCATGGTGGCCTTTGTTGTCTCAGAGCACCGGCTCTGGGCACATGCGTTCCAGAACTCTGGCTTGGTAATTGGACACATTGGTGCAGCTGCTCTGCAGCACGTGGTATCTTCCCAGGCCAGGGATCGAACCAGCACCCCTTGCACTGTAAGGTGATGTCCTTGCCCACTGTACCATCAAGGAAGCCCTCATTATTATTTTTATTTCTGTTTCTTTAGGTGTATGTGTGTGTTGGAGGTCTTTTTCCCCCAGGCTTTGTGATTGGACTCTCTCTTCCTTTTGGTTCGGTGGTTTGTGTCTTAGATGGTGGTAGGTCTTATTTGCAGGTGGATAGTCTGTAGCGTTGTGTGTTCTTTGATAGTGTGGAGTCTTGGAATCAGGGCTTCCACTCCAAGGATCCTTGATTTGATCTCTAGCCAGGGAGTGTAGGCTCTATGTCTGGGTTTCTATGGTATTCAGTGGTATTAGTTCAAATATAAGCACATGAGGAACAAGAGATGCATGCCCGATAGATGAGAGTCATGAAATCATGCAAGTATTTTCTAACATAATCGAAAAATATGCATATATATACATCAATAACCACAACTGAACAGTCTTACAGGGATAAAGCATAGGAAATTTTTCTGGCAAATGGCTCAATCAAAGATGGGACCTGACCATTAAGCTCTAAATTAATTAAAATACTGCCCAGAAAAACAGATCCAGTGCAAGGCCCTGTCTGGGAATATTACAATGAAATCAGTTTTTAATTAAGACATGTGTTGGGGGTGAGAAGGAGGAGAGTGTGTGGGTAATTAGAAGGAATAGATTCGTGTTGCAAGGATTTTGTAGGGTTAGGTAACAAAGATTAGTGTGTAGAAGTGTTTGGTACAGATGGAAGAGAATAGTAGTGACAGGAAGATAGGAAATATTTATATAGAGGATAGTAGTAGATAGATAAAAGTCTTAAAGTTAGAGCACAGAGAGAGGAAGCAGTGGTCAAAAAAATAATAATAATAATTAAAAGTTTAAAAAAAATTTTAAAAATTAAAAAGAAAAGAGAAAACCAAAACCAAACCAAAGAAAACAAGGAAACAGAAAGGGTAAATACTGTCCCTGGTTTTTGTCTTCTCATCTTCGTGTGGACCTTCCACCAGTTTGCTCTTGATGTTGTCCCAGGTTTCCCTAGTCTTTACTGGTGAGGGTCAGGTGTAGGGGCTGGATGGCTGCTTCTGTCTTAGGTTTCAATGAGGGTCAGATTTTTTTTGGAGTCAGGACCCTTGCAGAGCTGTTTGCTCTGGTTTCCGTTTTTGCTCTCAGCAAAACAAAGGTTCTGCAGACAGCTCAGGTGCTGGCTGGGGTGGCGGGCGGTTCCCAGTCCCTCGGCCGGGAGCCTTGCCTGCAGTTCCGTGCTGGAGGGGGCTTCCTGGTTTCATTGCGCACCCCGTGTTAGCCTTCAATCCCTGCTCTTTCCCCGGTTTTGTCTGTTGCAGCTCTCTGCTTCCTGCGGGACTGCAACTTCTTTGCTGCAGCTCTGCATGGACTTCTCAGGCTGCTGGTGTGCGCACCGCCGGATATGGGACCTAAGCCTCAAATGTGGGCAGGAGATTCCCTGTCCTGCTCTAGCCAGGTTTTTGGGCTGCAACCCATGCAGGATTTTCCTGATCCATTCCATACGCCCCCGCTAGCGGTGTCTCAGCATACCTGGTGCGTGGTCCCGTGCTGGAGGGGGCTCCCCGGTTCTATTGCGCACCTCCCGTTAGCCTTCAATCCCTGCTCTTCTGGTTTCTTCTGCTGCAGCTCTCCACTGTCTGCAGGACTGCCTGAAACTTCTTTTTTAAGTCAGAAAACAAAAATTTTCCCCATGGCAAAAGGTTCGTGCAAATACTATGCCAATCTGTGTTTATAGCCCATAGTGTCCAAAGATAGGACTTCTCTGGAAATTTTTAAAATGTCACCCACACCGCAAATGCTCATTCTGAACTTCTCAACTCAAAAACACAAAACAGTGACAAAATAAGTACTTTGATCAAGAAATGTAAATAAGTGTTAAAACGACTGTATGGCCTAATATTTTCTGTCCCAAACTTTAAAAATGGATTATTATAGCTCATTATTTGTAAAAAACTGCCTTTATTATGTTATACAAATAATGATTATAATCAACCACTACAAAGGCTTGGTTGATTTATATTTCCATGTCCTCCATCTTATAACGATAGAGCTAAAGCTTGTTTTTTCCTCCGTTAGGCTTGTAATTGTGTACATTTTTCAGTTGAGGAGCCACCTTCCACCAGTTTGCTCTTGATGTTGTCCCAGGTTTCCTAGTCTTTACTGGTGAGGGTCAGGTGTAGGGGCTGGATGGCTGCTTCTGTCTTAGGTTTCAATGAGGGTCAGATTTTTTTTGGAGTCAGGACCCTTGCAGAGCTGTTTGCTCTGGTTTCCGTTTTTGCTCTCAGCAAAACAAAGGTTCTGCAGACAGCTCAGGTGCTGGCTGGGGTGGCGGGCGGTTCCCAGTCCCTCGGCCGGGAGCCTTGCCTGCAGTTCCGTGCTGGAGGGGGCTTCCTGGTTTCATTGCGCACCCCGTGTTAGCCTTCAATCCCTGCTCTTTCCCCGGTTTTGTCTGTTGCAGCTCTCTGCTTCCTGCGGGACTGCAACTTCTTTGCTGCAGCTCTGCATGGACTTCTCAGGCTGCTGGTGTGCGCACCGCCGGATATGGGACCTAAGCCTCAAATGTGGGCAGGAGATTCCCTGTCCTGCTCTAGCCAGGTTTTTGGGCTGCAACCCATGCAGGATTTTCCTGATCCATTCCATACGCCCCCGCTAGCGGTGTCTCAGCATACCTGGTGCGTGGTCCCGTGCTGGAGGGGGCTCCCCGGTTCTATTGCGCACCTCCCGTTAGCCTTCAATCCCTGCTCTTCTGGTTTCTTCTGCTGCAGCTCTCCACTGTCTGCAGGACTGCCTGAAACTTCTTTTTTAAGTCAGAAAACAAAAATTTTCCCCATGGCAAAAGGTTCGTGCAAATACTATGCCAATCTGTGTTTATAGCCCATAGTGTCCAAAGATAGGACTTCTCTGGAAATTTTTAAAATGTCACCCACACCGCAAATGCTCATTCTGAACTTCTCAACTCAAAAAAACAAAACAGTGACAAAATAAGTACTTTGATCAAGAAATGTAAATAAGTGTTAAAACGACTGTATGGCCTAATATTTTCTGTCCCAAACTTTAAAAATGGATTATTATAGCTCATTATTTGTAAAAAACTGCCTTTATTATGTTATACAAATAATGATTATAATCAACCACTACAAAGGCTTGGTTGATTTATATTTCCATGTCCTCCATCTTATAACGATAGAGCTAAAGCTTGTTTTTTCCTCCGTTAGGCTTGTAATTGTGTACATTTTTCAGTTGAGGAGCCACCTGGATGCTTCTTTTTACATTCATTTTAAATTTTATTTTGGTTTATTTTTCAAATATTGACCTTTGCTCTTTTATGTCTTTCTGCTAGTAAGACCATTCATGAAAATCCTATTTTCTGTATCCTAGCTAACCTTTACCCACTGGCTGGTCACTTCTTCACAAAAATAAAATTTTTTGGTCGCTTTTCACATTTTTAGTAGTCTATGGTTATAAAAGGTTAATAGAGAAAAAATTCACAGTACAACATTTCTGACTATTCTTTATCTTTGTAAAATATTTCCTCAGGGCACAAGTTAAAAGTTGAAATCTTTTCTTCTTTGCTTAATTTATGCTATTGGAGAACCCTCAAGTCACCATGGGCTCAGTTAATAATCTTTACGAAATTTAAAAACTCTGATGTCTTAAGCACTTGACTCCAAATATTGATTTCTATTTCTTCTCTTCATAATCTCAGAGACCTTCATCAATTGAAAAAATAATTAAAGGGAACTTTATTCACAGCAAAACAAGCAAAAATTTGAACTGTCTGTGAGATATCCCTCGTCAGTGTTATTTTGAGCATTATTAAACTTCCATAAAGTGTCAGTAACTTATATTGATATTAAACATATGGTGCTTAAAGTTGATAAAGCACACTCATTGATATTATTCCAGTTGAGCCACAGAATATTTTAGGATATAGATTCATACTACTAAATTGCTGATAAAACTTACTTAAAAAAAATCACCATCTTTCATTTCCCATCATTTTATACTATTTCCCTTTTCTTCATTTTGGAATTTATTGATATTAACTTAGGTAATAGTTTAGAAATAAAAGATTCTAAGTGAGAAGCATCATCTGTTGAAAAATTTCAACTTGAGGTAATGATGGTGACCCATGTGAACCATATGAGGGTCTCTTATGGCAGATGAAGGTAAGGTTTTTTTTTTTTTTTTTCCTCAGATCAGGAGAAACAAGGATGGCCTGCATTGGTGTAGGGAGATGCACTTTATTGACAAGTGGAAGTGATCTACACAAGAAGTAGTAAAGAACTACTGGGAAAAAAGGAGTTAATCATAGCTTGTATGCTGAAGGAAAAAAACCACTTAAGACTGCTTATTATCTTATTGTAATATATTTTTAAATTTTTTTTTCTTTTTTCCCATCATGCCTCTTTTATTTATATTTCTTTTCATCCATCTGTTTATTCTTTGACAGGTGTGGCCCCCCGCTTTGCAGTGGCCTCTCTCACTGCAGAGCACTGACTCTTGGTGCACGTGCTCCAGAGCACTGGCTGCTAATTTTATGGACACACTGGCCCAGTTGCTGAGCTGCATACAGGGCCTTCCCAGCCCAGGGATCAAACTGGTGCCACTTGCACTGCAAGGCATACTATTTACCAACTGGGCCACAAGGGAAGCCCTGTAATATTCTTATTACTGATTAATCTGCCAGTAATGTTTCAAGTCATGTTTTAGATAATACATTAGAAGGAAATAGATGTTGAAATGTGAAACAGAATACATGTATATTAAATGAATAAAATATTTATGAATACCAAAAAGTCATTAGTTAAATTTAAATGTTAAAATTATGTCATTCTTTCAATTTAAATATTTAGAACTGCATAAGTCTTAGCTAATAGATATAAATTAGGAAACTGGCCAATAAATCATCCAATGTCTCCTTTTATTTTTTAAAAGAGAGCAACTTAGAATTTAAATAAACTACCAATTGTGCATGATGAGCAAAAATCATATATTTTAATGTTGAGGAAAAAATCTAGTTTAAAAATGTTTATTAACTTGAATAAAGCCATTATAGTCTTAAAAATATCCACATCTGAAAAATGTAATGAAAGGTCATAAATACATCTGCAGTCTCACTGTTCTCATATATTTAATTTCTTTGACATCATGTTTTATATCATTTTAAGTGTATCCCTAAACTGCTTATTGTGTATATAATTGATTTTACTACTTTTGTCTTTAACCTTCCTTTTAGCTCTGAAAGTGGATAATACACAATATTTTCCATATATTTGCTCTTTGCAATGTTCATATTTTATTTCACCAATATAAAATTAGTACATATATGATTATATGGAAAGCAAATAACACTATACTATAACATTAATGAGTCAGTGATGAAATCAGAGAGAAATTTAAAACACCTCAAGACAAAGAACACACAACCATACAAAATCTATGGAACACAGCAAAGACAGTTATTTCAGGGAAGTTCATAGCAATACAAGTGAAAAGAAGTGAAAATCACTCAGCCACGTCTGACTCTGTGGGACTCCATGGACTGTAGCCTGCCAGACTCCTCTGTCCATGGAATTCTCCAGGCAAGAGTACTAGAATGGGCTGCCATTCCTGTCTCCAAGGTATCTCCACACTGGAGCCTCCCCCAGAGCACTGGCTGCTAATTTTATGGACACACTGGCCCAGTTGCTGAGCTGCATACAGGGCCTTCCCAGCCCAGGGATCAAACTGGTGCCACTTGCACTGCAAGGCATACTATTTACCAACTGGGCCACAAGGGAAGCCCTGTAATATTCTTATTACTGATTAATCTGCCAGTAATGTTTCAAGTCATGTTTTAGATAATACATTAGAAGGAAATAGATGTTGAAATGTGAAACAGAATACATGTATATTAAATGAATAAAATATTTATGAATACCAAAAAGTCATTAGTTAAATTTAAATGTTAAAATTATGTCATTCTTTCAATTTAAATATTTAGAACTGCATAAGTCTTAGCTAATAGATATAAATTAGGAAACTGGCCAATAAATCATCCAATGTCTCCTTTTATTTTTTAAAAGAGAGCAACTTAGAATTTAAATAAACTACCAATTGTGCATGATGAGCAAAAATCATATATTTTAATGTTGAGGAAAAAAAATCTAGTTTAAAAATGTTTATTAACTTGAATAAAGCCATTATAGTCTTAAAAATATCCACATCTGAAAAATGTAATGAAAGGTCATAAATACATCTGCAGTCTCACTGTTCTCATATATTTAATTTCTTTGACATCATGTTTTATATCATTTTAAGTGTATCCCTAAACTGCTTATTGTGTATATAATTGATTTTACTACTTTTGTCTTTAACCTTCCTTTTAGCTCTGAAAGTGGATAATACACAATATTTTCCATATATTTGCTCTTTGCAATGTTCATATTTTATTTCACCAATATAAAATTAGTACATATATGATTATATGGAAAGCAAATAACACTATACTATAACATTAATGAGTCAGTGATGAAATCAGAGAGGAAATTTAAAATACCTCAAGACAAAGAACACACAACCATACAAAATCTATGGAACACAGCAAAGACAGTTATTTCAGGGAAGTTCATAGCAATACAAGTGAAAAGAAGTGAAAATCACTCAGCCACGTCTGACTCTGTGGGACTCCATGGACTGTAGCCTGCCAGACTCCTCTGTCCATGGAATTCTCCAGGCAAGAGTACTAGAATGGGCTGCCATTCCTGTCTCCAAGGTATCTTCCCAACCCAGCGATCAAACCCAGTATCCCACATTGAAGGTCTTCTTCAAAAAACAAGAAAAATCTCAAATAAGCAATCTAATCCACCATTTAAAATCATTAGAAAAAGAACAAACAAAACCTAAAGTGAGCAAAAAGAAGGAAATAAAAGACCACAGAAGATAAAATAAAAAAGATCAACACAGACTTTCCAAGATAGTGGAGGGGTAGGAGGACATGGAGTTCATTTCTATTCACAAATATATCAAGGATACATATACAAATGGAACAGTTCTCACAAAGCATCTGCTGAATACTAGCAGGGGACTTCAGATACCTAAAGGAAAAAAGAATGGTCCCCACAAAACCAGGTAGGATGAAAGAAAGAAGGGAAAAAGAAGTGAAGAGGAAGCAAGATGGAAATACTTCTGGAAGGGACCTGAAAGTCAGGAGAGATTTTCACATATGGAGCAGCCCGCTCACCAGTAGTGAGGTACTTCTGGGGCTTGGAAAGAGTATGGAAAAAGAGTACAGCAACTGGCCTGTGGCAGGCAGGACTGTGGCAGAGTAAGGGTTACAAAGATGGCCACAACCCAGTGTCCCATAGCCTGAGGTGGGTGTCTGCCAGGGCACACAGCAGGTGGGTGCTGGGATGTGCAGTTTGGAGAGCCAACCCTGGGAGGGGACTGCTGTTGGCAGAGATGGACAGCCAAAGGTGATTGGAATGAGGAGCTCTGCAACAGAAAATGTTCATGCAGGGAAGCCCGGACCACCACAGAGGCAAAAGGGTGGGCCTGCCACCACAGCCTCTCACCTTTTGCTCTGGACCCTGTCTCCGCAGGCATTAAGGAAGGATCCCACTGGAGCTGGCTCATGAGCCCCTGCCATTGCCTCCTTCCCCTTCCCACTGGGAAACCTGATTGCCCCAACACTCCCTGAGAAGTTCAAATGTTCCATTTGCTGCTCCAGGACCCTCTCACCTGGGTGGTCTCCTTGCCCTGATCTTTGCCTCGTCTTCCAGCCTGATGGGACACTGTGCTCTGAGGACTTCTAGAGCAGATTCCGTTGGGAGGAACACATGCAGACATGGGGCTGAAACCACAGCTGAGCTCTAGGCTGGGTAAAGAGGAAGGAAAAGCTAAAATCTCTCCTTGCAGCAGTGAGAACTGCAGAGCCATACCTCTGCTGATGGATTCCTACATTCATCACCTGTAGAATACCAAAAACACAGCAAATGCTCCTGCAGCTGGGATGGGTCTGTTTTAGAAACTATGGGCCCTGTCAGCACATATTCACACCGGTTTAGCCAGGCCAGATTCTGAGTTGCCTATATAGCTCCCACAGTGGTGCCAGGTGCATGACTGCTGCAGTTCTGAGGCCTGAAGTCACTGGATATGTGCTACAGTCCTGGGTGAAAACAAAACCTGAGTGCAACCAGGGCCAACTGACAGCATACCCACACTTAAGCTGGGACCAAGAGCAGGGCCAACAACAGTGCACTTTATGAGCCCACACAACAGGCTAAAGGTGACACAAAAGAACATATTCACAGGTGAGCAGCTCCAGAGGAGGACTACTCAGTGACTTCTCCCCCAGTGGGAGTGTTCCAATCCTGCCTAACTCACAGTACAGATCAGAAACACAGGTCAAAAAAAAATAAGGGGCCTATACTTGTGGATGATCACTGCAACCACAAAATTAAAAGACACTTGCTATTTGGGAGAAAAGCTATGACAAACCTAGACAGTATATTCAAAAGCAGAGATGACACTTTGCTGACAAAGGTCCATGTAGTCAAACCTATGGTTTTTGAGATGTCATGTATGGATACAAGAGTTGGACCATACAGAAGGCTGAGCATCAAAAAATTAATACTTTCAAACTGTGGTCCTGGAGAAGACTCTAGAGAGTCTCTTGAACTGCAAGGAGATCAAACCAGTTAATCCTAAATGAAATAAACCTTGACTTTCATTGGAAGGACAAATGTTTAAGCTGAAGCTCCAATACTTTGGCCAAATGATGCAAAGAGATGACTCACTGAAAAAGAGCTTGATATTTGGGAAAAAAATGAAAAGCAAAAAGAGAAGGGGATGACAAATGATAAGGTGGTTGGATGGCATCACTGAGTCAATGCGCACGAGTTTGAGCAAGCTCTGGGAGATGGTTAAGGACAGGGAAGCCTGGTGTGCTCTGATCTATGGGGCTGCAAAGAGTTGGCCATGACTGAGTGACTGAACTGAACTGAATTACAGATCAGTAAACCTCCTTTTCTTCAAGGCCTTGAACCTCCTTTTCTGTCCCAGTTGATCACACCACCAGTGAGGGGATTTCCCCAGATATGCTTATGATATGATACCAGTTATTGTTGTTCATTAACTAAGTCATGTCCAGCTCTTTAAACCCAAAGTGGGACCTCTCCTCTCCTTCAGTTCCCCAGCAGTGGTGTGGGTCCTCCCCTCTACCTTTTCCCTTCTATGTTTTATCCTATCCATTTAACATAAGGATCTTTCTTGTCCTTTTAGGTGGGATCCTGCTCCTTCCTTGTGCAGCATACCCACACTTAAGCTGGGACCAAGAGCAGGGCCAACAACAGTGCACTTTATGAGCCCACACAACAGGCTAAAGGTGACACAAAAGAACATATTCACAGGTGAGCAGCTCCAGAGGAGGACTACTCAGTGACTTCTCCCCCAGTGGGAGTGTTCCAATCCTGCCTAACTCACAGTACAGATCAGAAACACAGGTCAAAAAAAAATAAGGGGCCTATACTTGTGGATGATCACTGCAACCACAAAATTAAAAGACACTTGCTATTTGGGAGAAAAGCTATGACAAACCTAGACAGTATATTCAAAAGCAGAGATGACACTTTGCTGACAAAGGTCCATGTAGTCAAACCTATGGTTTTTGAGATGTCATGTATGGATACAAGAGTTGGACCATACAGAAGGCTGAGCATCAAAAAATTAATACTTTCAAACTGTGGTCCTGGAGAAGACTCTAGAGAGTCTCTTGAACTGCAAGGAGATCAAACCAGTTAATCCTAAATGAAATAAACCTTGACTTTCATTGGAAGGACAAATGTTTAAGCTGAAGCTCCAATACTTTGGCCAAATGATGCAAAGAGATGACTCACTGAAAAAGAGCTTGATATTTGGGAAAAAAATGAAAAGCAAAAAGAGAAGGGGATGACAAATGATAAGGTGGTTGGATGGCATCACTGAGTCAATGCGCACGAGTTTGAGCAAGCTCTGGGAGATGGTTAAGGACAGGGAAGCCTGGTGTGCTCTGATCTATGGGGCTGCAAAGAGTTGGCCATGACTGAGTGACTGAACTGAACTGAATTACAGATCAGTAAACCTCCTTTTCTTCAAGGCCTTGAACCTCCTTTTCTGTCCCAGTTGATCACACCACCAGTGAGGGGATTTCCCCAGATATGCTTATGATATGATACCAGTTATTGTTGTTCATTAACTAAGTCATGTCCAGCTCTTTAAACCCAAAGTGGGACCTCTCCTCTCCTTCAGTTCCCCAGCAGTGGTGTGGGTCCTCCCCTCTACCTTTTCCCTTCTATGTTTTATCCTATCCATTTAACATAAGGATCTTTCTTGTCCTTTTAGGTGTCTGAGGTTCTCTACTAGGGTTCAGCAGGTGCTCTGTGAGAATCGTGCCATTCGTAGATGTATTCTTGAAGTATTTGTGAGGAGAGGTGAACTATGCTTCTTTCTACTTCTCCACCATCTTTAGAATCTCTACAGAAAAGTCTTGTATTGGTTTCCTCTTAATTATGGTTTTAGCAAGGACTTCCCAGCTGGTGCTAGTGGTAAAGAATACCCCTGCTAATGTAGGAGAAGAGATAAAGGTTCAACGCCTGGGTCTGGAAGATCCCCTATAGGAGGGCATGGAAACCCATTCCAGTTATTCATGCGTGCAGAACCCTATGGACACAGGAGCCTAGTGGGCTGTGGTCCACTGGGTCACAGAGTCAGACACAACTGACTAACACACACACACAGACTTTCTTTTAGCTAAGGAATTATTGCAGATATTTTATTATGTGAAAGAGGCCTGTTATGTTGCTATTTTGAAATTTAGCATTTTGATTTATAAGAGTTTGGCGTGTAATATTTTTTCTTTTATTTATAACTGTTTAGCTTTAGAATCAAAGTTATAGTAACTTCATAAAATGAACTGGCATGCATTATTTCTTCTCTACTTACTCAGCCAACTTGTATGCATGGGATTATTTATTTCTTAAATAGTTGGCAGAAATGTTTTGTACCTGCAACTAAGCATAAATAATACACATTGAAGAGAATGTATATATTTCTCAATAGTAACCTAGATGTTTCCTGGCTCCACTTCCCCCATAAATATAGAGAGGGGTGGGAGATGAGTACCACTACTTGAGTCTTTTCTTTGTTGTTGTTCTTTTTAATAATTTAGTGATATGTTGCTTTCAGATATACAAACTTAGCAATTTGACATATTCATAAACTACATGCCAAAGTTACTGTAAAATATTAACTGTATTCTGTGCTGTATCACATCCCAGTGGCTTATATATATTGTAAGTAGTAGTTTGCACTAAATCTCTTCATCTAATTGTCTCCTCCTCCCATTTCTCTCTATTAGATTTTTCTGTTTCTGTGGGCCACTTTGTTCATTTGTCTTGAATTTTAGATTCCATACATAATTGAAGATATACAGTATTTATTCTTCTCTGTCTGATATTCACTAAGTATAATGCTTTCTAGGTCCATCCATATGTTTGTGAATGGCAGAATTTTATTCTTTTTAATTTTATTGTGTATGTGTCACACAGATATGTAATATCTTCTTTATCCATTCATGTACTGATAAACACAAGAGCTTTTTTCCATATCTTGGCTACTGTAATTAATGTTGCTATGTCTATGGTGTTTTTAAGAAGATACTTTTCTGAGCTGCTGGGATCCCACCTCTTATTTGAAGAATTCAACCCTCGATCCTGGAAAGATTGTTGACTGAAAGACTTCAGACACCAGTCCCCTTGGTTGAAGACTGGTCCCATTCATATCCAAATCTAGTTTGTGAAGGTAGCCATCACCTGATAAGTGATAGAGTATATAATGGTATAGCCCCACCTCAACCCAACTTGGGACATCTCTGATGAGTCATCCTAGCATAACAGCTCCAGATTTGTCTCAGACCTCCACTGGACTACATTATGGCCCAATATTTTCCTTTGCCCATCTTTCTTCCTTTTCTTCCCTTTCACAAATGATAACCCCACAGGAATTATCCCTGATAAACCCCTACATGTTAATGCCCATCACCAAGTCTGCTTCCTGAGCAACTCAACCTGTGATAATTGGTGTCTATATTGGAACTCATAAGGAGACACTATAATGAGATCTTGGTGATGAATCTTAGTGATGGAAAGCTTTATCACTGATTGTAAGTGGAATACAACTAGCCTAGATGTTTCCTGGCTCCACTTCCCCCATAAATATAGAGAGGGGTGGGAGATGAGTACCACTACTTGAGTCTTTTCTTTGTTGTTGTTCTTTTTAATAATTTAGTGATATGTTGCTTTCAGATATACAAACTTAGCAATTTGACATATTCATAAACTACATGCCAAAGTTACTGTAAAATATTAACTGTATTCTGTGCTGTATCACATCCCAGTGGCTTATATATATTGTAAGTAGTAGTTTGCACTAAATCTCTTCATCTAATTGTCTCCTCCTCCCATTTCTCTCTATTAGATTTTTCTGTTTCTGTGGGCCACTTTGTTCATTTGTCTTGAATTTTAGATTCCATACATAATTGAAGATATACAGTATTTATTCTTCTCTGTCTGATATTCACTAAGTATAATGCTTTCTAGGTCCATCCATATGTTTGTGAATGGCAGAATTTTATTCTTTTAATTTTATTGTGTATGTGTCACACAGATATGTAATATCTTCTTTATCCATTCATGTACTGATAAACACAAGAGCTTTTTTCCATATCTTGGCTACTGTAATTAATGTTGCTATGTCTATGGTGTTTTTAAGAAGATACTTTTCTGAGCTGCTGGGATCCCACCTCTTATTTGAAGAATTCAACCCTCGATCCTGGAAAGATTGTTGACTGAAAGACTTCAGACACCAGTCCCCTTGGTTGAAGACTGGTCCCATTCATATCCAAATCTAGTTTGTGAAGGTAGCCATCACCTGATAAGTGATAGAGTATATAATGGTATAGCCCCACCTCAACCCAACTTGGGACATCTCTGATGAGTCATCCTAGCATAACAGCTCCAGATTTGTCTCAGACCTCCACTGGACTACATTATGGCCCAATATTTTCCTTTGCCCATCTTTCTTCCTTTTCTTCCCTTTCACAAATGATAACCCCACAGGAATTATCCCTGATAAACCCCTACATGTTAATGCCCATCACCAAGTCTGCTTCCTGAGCAACTCAACCTGTGATAATTGGTGTCTATATTGGAACTCATAAGGAGACACTATAATGAGATCTTGGTGATGAATCTTAGTGATGGAAAGCTTTATCACTGATTGTAAGTGGAATACAAATAGCCTAGAAAAACACTCACAGTATAAGTGTTAAATCTTCCTCCTGAAGTGATGGTAGACCATGTAAGAAATGCTAGTATAATGTATCATGCAATACAGGAGAAATAGTAACAATAAGCACAGCAACTTTATAGAGAAAATAGTAAATCTAAGGACAACAAATTAGGTGACTCATGCTAAACACCATTGATGTTTGTTAAAAGTTAACAAAAGGCTGAGAACAATTAATTACTAATTATAAGCTATAGGTAATAGCCCGAAGGCTTTCTCAGTAGCATGTATATTTGCTCTTGGTTCATAGCCTAATGGCAGAGGAAATTAAAGTTGAGGCATAGGACCAAGCCTCAAGAGTTATAGAACTCCAAGGAAGGGCTATCCTCCTATTCTCAACAAGTCAGCTATAGCAGTTAGGTTCTTCTTGGGAACAAATGCTACCCTGGGAGAAAATGAAGAAGTATAAGTTGATATATCTAAAAATCTGTAGCCACCAGATCTCTCTGAAACTTTTGAGTCTGAAGAAGTAAGATACTCAATTATATGAGGTACTAGTATTCTCCCCTTATTTATAGATGATACAGTAAATCTACTCTGAAAGATAAAGTAAATCCCTTAAAGTCTGCCCGCAATTCCATTTCTGGTTACGAAACTAATAACAACTGTGGTTAAATAACTAAATAACCAGGATTAATTGGGACGGGGAAATTCCAAATTTCTGTACAAATAAGTATATAATGGTATAGCCCCACCTCAACCCAACTTGGGACATCTCTGATGAGTCATCCTAGCATAACAGCTCCAGATTTGTCTCAGACCTCCACTGGACTACATTATGGCCCAATATTTTCCTTTGCCCATCTTTCTTCCTTTTCTTCCCTTTCACAAATGATAACCCCACAGGAATTATCCCTGATAAACCCCTACATGTTAATGCCCATCACCAAGTCTGCTTCCTGAGCAACTCAACCTGTGATAATTGGTGTCTATATTGGAACTCATAAGGAGACACTATAATGAGATCTTGGTGATGAATCTTAGTGATGGAAAGCTTTATCACTGATTGTAAGTGGAATACAAATAGCCTAGAAAAACACTCACAGTATAAGTGTTAAATCTTCCTCCTGAAGTGATGGTAGACCATGTAAGAAATGCTAGTATAATGTATCATGCAATACAGGAGAAATAGTAACAATAAGCACAGCAACTTTATAGAGAAAATAGTAAATCTAAGGACAACAAATTAGGTGACTCATGCTAAACACCATTGATGTTTGTTAAAAGTTAACAAAAGGCTGAGAACAATTAATTACTAATTATAAGCTATAGGTAATAGCCCGAAGGCTTTCTCAGTAGCATGTATATTTGCTCTTGGTTCATAGCCTAATGGCAGAGGAAATTAAAGTTGAGGCATAGGACCAAGCCTCAAGAGTTATAGAACTCCAAGGAAGGGCTATCCTCCTATTCTCAACAAGTCAGCTATAGCAGTTAGGTTCTTCTTGGGAACAAATGCTACCCTGGGAGAAAATGAAGAAGTATAAGTTGATATATCTAAAAATCTGTAGCCACCAGATCTCTCTGAAACTTTTGAGTCTGAAGAAGTAAGATACTCAATTATATGAGGTACTAGTATTCTCCCCTTATTTATAGATGATACAGTAAATCTACTCTGAAAGATAAAGTAAATCCCTTAAAGTCTGCCCGCAATTCCATTTCTGGTTACGAAACTAATAACAACTGTGGTTAAATAACTAAATAACCAGGATTAATTGGGACTAAAATGGAAGGCAAAAGACTATCCAAAAATACCTACAGAACATAGCTGACTTGTAACAGAAGGTGCCAAGAGCACACAAGGACTCAGATCTAAGGATGGAACATGAAGTCATATAAGAGTGCTTATTCATTTGGAAGTGCTATCCTGGGATACAGGTTTTAATACCCTTGAAAGGATGCCAGAATATGATGAACACATGCTATTTCCTTTGACCTACCTTAAGTTAAACAGAAATGCCAGAATTGTAGCACCAGAGGGATTAAATGGCTCAGAGAAGTATGCATGAATGGACATACTATGTTCCATAAAACCCACCAGATGACTACACTATATAGAAGGACCCTGAAGATACATTATTTACCAAAGATATAAGGAATACAGTGATAAAAGGACCAACATCAGTAAGAAGTGATAACGCTCCAAGACTGATGGCAGAAGACAGTGTTGGCAGAACTAGGCTTTCTGATAATAATGGATATGATAAATTCTCCCAAATAGTCATAGGATAAAACTATATTAATATAAGCAATTACCATAAGCCAGATGGAGGCAAATATCATAACTCATAGCAAAGTTGTAGTCACATGCAGGAACCTTGATCCTCAAAGAATTATGAAATAGTTCAGACAACATGCCATCCAAGTGCCAAATAAATGAGCAACCAGCAAAGGGTATATGCAAATGTGGTGGTGCAGTTTGTCAACCTGTCTGCAGTGTGGGAGACGTGGGTTCTATCCCTGGGTTGGGAAGATGCCATGAAGAAGGGAATAGCAACTCACTCCAGTATTCTCACCTGGAGAATTCCATGGACAGAGGAGCCTGGCAGGCTGCAGTCCTTAGGATCATAAAGAGTCAGACATGCCTGAGCGACTAACACACATACACACACCTGATAAAAAATATGAGAGATGTAGAATGAGAAGATTGGGAGTGGTCAACTCATCCATTACAAAAAAATGCCTTACTTCACTTCAGAATATAAATCAGTGTTCAGACTTGTAACCCATATACTGAAGAAGGAATCAGATTTCCAAGGAAAACACTTCTGTAATACCATAAAAAGAATATATAACAATGATTTTTCAGTGCTTTCAGAGATGCCTAAGCTATTTCCTTGGATAGACATACACAGATGTTTTGAGGACTGCTGGAAACAGCATGAGGAAAACATATACCCCCTAAAATTGGATGAGAAGACATCTAAAATTAACAAATTCTTAAAGGCTCAGCATGGACTGGAATCACAATGAAAAAAACCTAGAGGGAGAATTAGAAGTGGTTTTATTAACACCACTCTCAGTAACCCACTGGGAAATTTATGCTTCTTATCGCCAACACCTCTGAACTCTGCACATTTAAAGGTTCTAGTTCATAGGAAGAAATCAAGATGGTGGAACAGGAGAATGCAGAATTTGTCTCTCTTCACAAATATATCAAGATTATATCTACAAATAGAACAGCTCTCACAGAGTACCAATTGAACATTAGTAGAAGATTTCAGACACCTAGAAGGACAAGAAAAATCCCCTCACAATCAAGTAGGACAAAAGAAAGGTAAAAAGAAAAAGAGGAATCAAAGAAAGGGACCAACAATCCTACAAGGAAGCTGAAGGTGAGAAGTGGTTCCTGCACTCAGGAAAAAATAAACCTCGGGCTTCCCTGGTGGTCCAGTGGGTAAGCACACTGCCTTGCAATGCAAGGGGCGCTGGTTCAATCCCTGGCCTGGGAAGATCCCACATGCCGTGGAGCAGCTGGACTGATGTGTCCAGAGTCGGAGCTCTGGAGCGCATGCACCCAGAGCCGGTGCTCTGCAACTACAAAGGCCACCACGATGTGAAGCCCACATGGGCCGAAGAACACAGGTGGATGAAAATAAATAAAGGAAAGACCAATAGAAGTGGCCCGCCCACCATCCTCTCCCCCCCACCCCCCCGCAAAAAAAAAAACTCATGTGGAGAAATCACCTGGGACAGAAAGGGATCTTCCGGAAATTGAAGAAGAATGCAGTGCATGGTCTATGAAAAGCAGGACAAAGTAATGACTGCAGGTATGGTCTGTACTGCAGGTCTGCACACTACACTCTGAGTGGTCTAGGATCCACTCCTGTACCAGAGTGGATCTAGGTTCTGTAAAGCTGGGTTTGTAGCATGGGCCCAGGGAGGGCACAGCTACTGGCTGTGGAAAGATAACCTGAGGGTCCAGAAAGGGGTTAGGAGCTCCAAAATAGGAACATTTGTGGGAAAATTCCACTATAGAAGAAAAGTGTTACTGCTGAGTGGCACACAAGGGGCAGGACTGACATTGCAACCTCCCTTCCCAGCTACTGGCTTTAGCCTCTGTGGACACTGAGAAGGGCACCCATCTGAGTAAGGTCACCTGCCCCTCAAGCCAAGGCCTCTTCCACTTGCATAGGCTCTGTGGTCTTGAATAGTGCCATAGAAAAGAAACCTCTGGAATTAACTCAAAATAGATACTTAAGTGCTAGTTTTAGCAGCAATGGATTTTGGAAGCAAGTACACGTGGGGGTCGGGCCAGGTCAGAACCTAAACTGGTCTCAGGTCTAGAGACCTGATTACAGATACTGGAGGTCCTCCTAGAGAGGCAGAGGTTGGCTATGGCTCATTGTGGAAGCAAGGACACTGAGATGAGGCCCCAGGAAAATATTCTTATTACTATTATTCATTCTTTCTTTGCTCAGATTTTGGTGGTGGTGTCATAACTATTTTTTATTTGATTTTATTTAAAATATATATTTTATTTTTCTATGTTTACTTTACTTTTGAGTTCTGTGTTTTCTGTTTTGATATTTGTATGTCTTTAACGTTTCCTTAGTTTTTTAGTATGCCTTCTGTTTTTGTTTTGTTCCTTACTTTTATTTTTTGTTTTTCTTAGTACCCAGAGCCGGTGCTCTGCAACTACAAAGGCCACCACGATGCGAAGCCCACATGGGCCGAACAACACAGTGGGATGAAAAAAAAAAAAGGAAAGACCAATAGAAGTGGCCCGCCCACCATCCACTCCCCCCCACCCCCCCGAAAAAAAAAAAAAAACTCATGTGGAGAAATCACCTGGGACAGAAAGGGATCTTCCGGAAATTGAAGAAGAATGCAGTGCATGGTCTATGAAAAGCAGGACAAAGTAATGACTGCAGGTATGGTCTGTACTGCAGGTCTGCACACTACACTCTGAGTGGTCTAGGATCCACTCCTGTACCAGAGTGGATCTAGGTTCTGTAAAGCTGGGTTTGTAGCATGGGCCCAGGGAGGGCACAGCTACTGGCTGTGGAAAGATAACCTGAGGGTCCAGAAAGGGGTTAGGAGCTCCAAAATAGGAACATTTGTGGGAAAATTCCACTATAGAAGAAAAGTGTTACTGCTGAGTGGCACACAAGGGGCAGGACTGACATTGCAACCTCCCTTCCCAGCTACTGGCTTTAGCCTCTGTGGACACTGAGAAGGGCACCCATCTGAGTAAGGTCACCTGCCCCTCAAGCCAAGGCCTCTTCCACTTGCATAGGCTCTGTGGTCTTGAATAGTGCCATAGAAAAGAAACCTCTGGAATTAACTCAAAATAGATACTTAAGTGCTAGTTTTAGCAGCAATGGATTTTGGAAGCAAGTACACGTGGGAGTCGGGCCAGGTCAGAACCTAAACTGGTCTCAGGTCTAGAGACCTGATTACAGATACTGGAGGTCCTCCTAGAGAGGCAGAGGTTGGCTATGGCTCATTGTGGAAGCAAGGACACTGAGATGAGGCCCCAGGAAAATATTCTTATTACTATTATTCATTCTTTCTTTGCTCAGATTTTGGTGGTGGTGTCATAACTATTTTTTATTTGATTTTATTTAAAATATATATTTTATTTTTCTATGTTTACTTTACTTTTGAGTTCTGTGTTTTCTGTTTTGATATTTGTATGTCTTTAACGTTTCCTTAGTTTTTTAGTATGCCTTCTGTTTTTGTTTTGTTCCTTACTTTTATTTTTTGTTTTTCTTAGTCTAGTCTTCATTATTTTGTTTTTTAGTTCTTTCGTTTGTAGTCTTCTTTTTGGTTTTTAAATGATTTATTTATTTATTTTTCCTTTCTACCTGTTTTTTATTTCTCATTGTTTGGTTTTATTAGAGGGTTCTTTTTTTTTTTTTTTTATTTTGGGCGGGGGTCGGGTTGGGGAGGGAGGGGAGCGGGCAGGCCACTTCTATTGGTCTTTCATTTCTCTATCTTCATCCGTCTTTGTTCTTTGGCTCCTGTGGTCCTCCCATCGCGGTGGCGTCAGTCGTTGCAGAGCGCCGGCTCTGGGCACATGCGCACTAGAACTCCGGCTCGGTAACTGGACACATTGGTCCAGCCGCTCCGCGGCACGTGGGATCTTCCCAGGCCAGGGCTGGAACCGGCGCCCCTTGCACTGCAAGGCGGTGTCCTTACCCACTGGACCACCAGGGGAAGCCCGGTTTTATTTTTATCATTTGTTTTGAGTTTGGTTTTTCAACTTGTTATTTTTCCTTTTTTTTTTTTTTTTTTACTGTATGTTTTTCCTCATACCAGAAAGTTTATACAACCCTCTGGACCAATCTCACCCATCAGGGGGCAAAAAAATGAAGCAAGAGGAGCTACAACTCTGCAGCATGAAGAAAGGAGACCAATCATAAACAACATAGGGTAGACAAAATGAGGTAACAAATGTATGTTGCATATAAAAGAGCAAAGCAAAAATACACAAGACCAAATAAATGAAGAAGAAATAGCTAATCTATCTTTAAAAATAATTTAGAATACTGTTAGGAAAGATGATATAAGATCTCAAAAATTGAATGGATTGAGAAGGTTGAAAAAATGTTAACGAAAACTAAGGCTCTAGAGAGGCAGAGGTTGGCTATGGCTCATTGTGGAAGCAAGGACACTGAGATGAGGCCCCAGGAAAATATTCTTATTACTATTATTCATTCTTTCTTTGCTCAGATTTTGGTGGTGGTGTCATAACTATTTTTTATTTGATTTTATTTAAAATATATATTTTATTTTTCTATGTTTACTTTACTTTTGAGTTCTGTGTTTTCTGTTTTGATATTTGTATGTCTTTAACGTTTCCTTAGTTTTTTAGTATGCCTTCTGTTTTTGTTTTGTTCCTTACTTTTATTTTTTGTTTTTCTTAGTCTAGTCTTCATTATTTTGTTTTTTAGTTCTTTCGTTTGTAGTCTTCTTTTTGGTTTTTAAATGATTTATTTATTTATTTTTCCTTTCTACCTGTTTTTTATTTCTCATTGTTTGGTTTTATTAGAGGGTTCTTTTTTTTTTTTTTTTTTTTTGGGCGGGGGTCGGGTTGGGGAGGGAGGGGAGCGGGCAGGCCACTTCTATTGGTCTTTCATTTCTCTATCTTCATCCGTCTTTGTTCTTTGGCTCCTGTGGTCCTCCCATCGCGGTGGCGTCAGTCGTTGCAGAGCGCCGGCTCTGGGCACATGCGCACTAGAACTCCGGCTCGGTAACTGGACACATTGGTCCAGCCGCTCCGCGGCACGTGGGATCTTCCCAGGCCAGGGCTGGAACCGGCGCCCCTTGCACTGCAAGGCGGTGTCCTTACCCACTGGACCACCAGGGGAAGCCCGGTTTTATTTTTATCATTTGTTTTGAGTTTGGTTTTTCAACTTGTTATTTTTCCTTTTTTTTTTTTTTTTTTACTGTATGTTTTTCCTCATACCAGAAAGTTTATACAACCCTCTGGACCAATCTCACCCATCAGGGGGCAAAAAAATGAAGCAAGAGGAGCTACAACTCTGCAGCATGAAGAAAGGAGACCAATCATAAACAACATAGGGTAGACAAAATGAGGTAACAAATGTATGTTGCATATAAAAGAGCAAAGCAAAAATACACAAGACCAAATAAATGAAGAAGAAATAGCTAATCTATCTTTAAAAATAATTTAGAATACTGTTAGGAAAGATGATATAAGATCTCAAAAATTGAATGGATTGAGAAGGTTGAAAAAATGTTAACGAAAACCAGGAAGAACTAAAGAACAAATAATCAGTGGGGAACAAAAAGTAACTGAAATGAAAAATACACTGGAAGGAGTCATTATCAGAATAACTGAGGCAGAGGGATGAAAAAGTGAGCTGAAAGATAAAAAAGGTAAAAATAACTGCCTTGAAGAAAAATAAAGAAACAAGGATCAGAAGAAATGAGAACAGTCTCAGAGACCTTCGGGACATTAAACATACCAACATTTGAATTATATGGGTCTCTGAAAAAACGAAAAAGAAAGGGTCTTAGAAAATATTTCAAGAAATTGGAAGAAAAAACCTTCTAACATGCATGCAAAAAAAAAAAAAAAGAGTCGACCAAGTCCATGAAGTGCAGAGAGTTCCATACAGGATAAACCCAAGGAGAGACACATATTAATAGTTCTATTAGTGCATTGAGAAAAGACATGCAGGAAATGAAAAATAAGCAAATAGAGACCACCAACTCAATTGCTGAACTCAAAAATATGATAGAAGGCCTCAACAGTAGAGTATCTGAGGCTGAAGAACGGATAAGCATGCTGGAGATAGACTGATGGAAATAACTGGTAAGGAACAGAACAAAGCCGAAAGAATTAAAAGACCTGAGGATAGCCTCAGGGACCTATGGGACAACATCAAATGCACCAACATTAGAATTATAGGAGTCCCAGAGGAAAAAGAAGGGAAGAAAGGTTAAAAAAAATTCTTGAAGAGGTTATAGTGGAAAACTTCCCCAGCATGGGAAAGGAAATAGTCAACCACGTCCAAGAAGCACAAAGAGTTCCATACAGGAGAAACCCCAGAAGAAACACACCAAGGAACATTCTAATCAAACTAACACAGACTAAATATAAAGACAGATTACTAAACGCAGCTGGAAGCAAACAACAAATAACATATAAAGGAAACCCCATACATTTAACTGCGGATCTCTCAACAGAAACCCTGCAGGCCAGAAGCGAATGGAAGGACCCATTTAAATGGCTAAAAGAGAATAACCTTCAACTGAGAATTCTCTACCCACCAAGAATCTCATTCAGAATCGATGGAGAAGTCAAAAGCTTCTCAGACAGACAAAAACTAAAAGAATTCTGTACCACAAAACCATCCCTACAACAAGTGTTAAAGGGCCTGATATAGCCAATAAATACAAGAGTAGAAGAAGTCCTACAAATCAAACCCCAGACTTCTAAGAAAATGACAATAGGAACATTTGTATCAATAATTACTTTGAATGTAAATGGATTAAATGTGCCAACAAAACAACACAGGTTGGTTGAATGGATCAAGAAACATGACCCATATACATGCTGTTTACAAGAGACCCACTTCAGACCTAGAGACACTCATAGCCTGAAAGGGAGAGGCTGGAAAAAGACATTCCATGCAAATGGAAATCAAAAGAAAGCTGGGGTACCAATTCTAATATCAGACAAAATAGATTTTAAAGTAAAGAAGATTTTAAGAGACAAGGCAGGTCACTACATCATGATTAAGGGATCCATCCAAGAGGCAGACATAACAGTCATGAACATCTACGCACCCAACACAGGGACACCTCAATACATAAGACAGGTACTTTCAGACATAAAAGAAGAAATCAACAATAACACAATAATAGTAGGAGACTTTAACACTCCTTTCACACCAATGGACAGATCATCCAAACAGAAAATTAACAAAGAAACACAAGCCTTAAATGCCACACTAGAAAAGATGGACCTCATCGATATCTTTAGGGCGTTCCACCCAAAAGCAGAAAAATACACTTTCTTCTCAAGCACTCACGGAACATTCTCCAGGATAGACCACATCTTGGGCCACAAATCTAACCTCAGTCTATTTAAGAAAACTGAAATTATATCAACCATCTTCTCAGACCACAATGCAATGAGACTAGAGATCAACTACAGGAAAAAACCACTAAAAATACAAACACAGACTAAATATAAAGACAGATTACTAAACGCAGCTGGAAGCAAACAACAAATAACATATAAAGGAAACCCCATACATTTAACTGCGGATCTCTCAACAGAAACCCTGCAGGCCAGAAGCGAATGGAAGGACCCATTTAAATGGCTAAAAGAGAATAACCTTCAACTGAGAATTCTCTACCCACCAAGAATCTCATTCAGAATCGATGGAGAAGTCAAAAGCTTCTCAGACAGACAAAAACTAAAAGAATTCTGTACCACAAAACCATCCCTACAACAAGTGTTAAAGGGCCTGATATAGCCAATAAATACAAGAGTAGAAGAAGTCCTACAAATCAAACCCCAGACTTCTAAGAAAATGACAATAGGAACATTTGTATCAATAATTACTTTGAATGTAAATGGATTAAATGTGCCAACAAAACAACACAGGTTGGTTGAATGGATCAAGAAACATGACCCATATACATGCTGTTTACAAGAGACCCACTTCAGACCTAGAGACACTCATAGCCTGAAAGGGAGAGGCTGGAAAAAGACATTCCATGCAAATGGAAATCAAAAGAAAGCTGGGGTACCAATTCTAATATCAGACAAAATAGATTTTAAAGTAAAGAAGATTTTAAGAGACAAGGCAGGTCACTACATCATGATTAAGGGATCCATCCAAGAGGCAGACATAACAGTCATGAACATCTACGCACCCAACACAGGGACACCTCAATACATAAGACAGGTACTTTCAGACATAAAAGAAGAAATCAACAATAACACAATAATAGTAGGAGACTTTAACACTCCTTTCACACCAATGGACAGATCATCCAAACAGAAAATTAACAAAGAAACACAAGCCTTAAATGCCACACTAGAAAAGATGGACCTCATCGATATCTTTAGGGCGTTCCACCCAAAAGCAGAAAAATACACTTTCTTCTCAAGCACTCACGGAACATTCTCCAGGATAGACCACATCTTGGGCCACAAATCTAACCTCAGTCTATTTAAGAAAACTGAAATTATATCAACCATCTTCTCAGACCACAATGCAATGAGACTAGAGATCAACTACAGGAAAAAAACCGCTAAAAATACAAACACATGGCGATTAAACAACACATACCTAAAAAACAAACTGATTCCTGAGGAAATCAAAGGAGAAATTTAAAAATTCCTAGAAGAAAATGACAATGAATATACGACCGTGCAAAACTTACGGGATACCGTAAAAGCAGTTCTAAGGGGGAAATTTATACCAATACAATCCCAGCTCAAGAAACTAGGAAAATATGAAGCAGATGACTTAACCCTCCGCTTAAAACAATTGGAAAAAGAAGAACAGAAACATCCCAAAGCCAGCAGAAGATGAGAAATCATAAAGATCAGAGCAGAAATAAATCAGAAAGAAATGAAAGAAACTATAGTACAGATAAATAAAACAAAAAGCTGGTTCTTCGAAAAGTAAATAAAATTGACAAGCTTCTGGCCAGACTCATCAAGAAAAAGAGAGAGAAGAACCAGATCACCAAAATCAAAAACGAAAAAGGAGAGATTACAACAGATAATGCAGAAATCGAGCAACTCTATCGCAACAAACTGGACAACCTGGAAGAAAGGGACAGTTTCTTGGGGAAGTTCAATCTCCCAAGACTGAGCCAGGAAGAAACAGAAACTTTGAACAACCCAATCACAAGCTCAGAAATCGAATCTGTGATTAAAAATCTACCCAAAAATAAAAGCCCAGGGCCAGATGGCTTCACAGCCAAATTCTACCAAACAGTTAAAGAAGAGCTAATGCCTGTCCTTCTAAAACTCTTTCAAAAAATTGCACAGGAAGGAACACTTCCAAACACATTCTACGAGGCCACCATCACCCTGATACCCAAACCAGGCAAAGAAAAAAAATGACCATTTCCTGATGAACTTAGATGCCAAGATCCTCAACATGATTCTAGCAAACAGAATTCAATGACACAGAAACATACACCATGATCAATTCGACAAAAAGATGGACCATCTATCTTTAGGACGTTCCACCCAAAAGCAGAAAAATACACTTTCTTCTCAAGCACTCACGGAACATTCTCCAGGATAGACCACATCTTGGGCCACAAATCTAACCTCAGTCTATTTAAGAAAACTGAAATTATATCAACCATCTTCTCAGACCACAATGCAATGAGACTAGAGATCAACTACAGGAAAAAAACCGCTAAAAATACAAACACATGGCGATTAAACAACACATACCTAAAAAACAAACTGATTCCTGAGGAAATCAAAGGAGAAATTTAAAAATTCCTAGAAGAAAATGACAATGAATATACGACCGTGCAAAACTTACGGGATACCGTAAAAGCAGTTCTAAGGGGGAAATTTATACCAATACAATCCCAGCTCAAGAAACTAGGAAAATATGAAGCAGATGACTTAACCCTCCGCTTAAAACAATTGGAAAAAGAAGAACAGAAACATCCCAAAGCCAGCAGAAGATGAGAAATCATAAAGATCAGAGCAGAAATAAATCAGAAAGAAATGAAAGAAACTATAGTACAGATAAATAAAACAAAAAGCTGGTTCTTCGAAAAGTAAATAAAATTGACAAGCTTCTGGCCAGACTCATCAAGAAAAAGAGAGAGAAGAACCAGATCACCAAAATCAAAAACGAAAAAGGAGAGATTACAACAGATAATGCAGAAATCGAGCAACTCTATCGCAACAAACTGGACAACCTGGAAGAAAGGGACAGTTTCTTGGGGAAGTTCAATCTCCCAAGACTGAGCCAGGAAGAAACAGAAACTTTGAACAACCCAATCACAAGCTCAGAAATCGAATCTGTGATTAAAAATCTACCCAAAAATAAAAGCCCAGGGCCAGATGGCTTCACAGCCAAATTCTACCAAACAGTTAAAGAAGAGCTAATGCCTGTCCTTCTAAAACTCTTTCAAAAAATTGCACAGGAAGGAACACTTCCAAACACATTCTACGAGGCCACCATCACCCTGATACCCAAACCAGGCAAAGATAACACATAAAAGGAAAATCACAGACCAATTTCCCTGATGAACTTAGATGCCAAGATCCTCAACAAAATTCTAGCAAACAGAATTCAATGACACAGCAAAAAACTCATACACCATGATCAATTCGGGTTCATCCCAGGCATGCAAGGATTCTTCAACATCCACAAATCAATCAATGTGATACACCATATCAACAAACTGAGAGACAAAAATCACATGATCATCTCAATAGATGCAGAAAAAGCCTTTGACAAAGTACAGCACCCATTTATGATAAAAACTCTTTAGAAATTGTGCATAGAAGGAACCTATCTCAACATAGTGAAAGCCATATATGAGAAGCCCACAGTGAACAATATCCTCAGCGGTGAAAAACTGAAAGCATTCCCTCTAAGATCAGGAACAAGACAGGGGTGTCCACTTTCACCACTGCTATTCAACATAGTCCTGGAAGTTCTAGCAATGGCAATAAGAGAAGAGAAAGAAATCAAAGGAATTCAGATTGGAAAGGAAGAAGTCAAGCTCTCTCCTTTTGCAGACGACATTATTATACATAGAAAATCCTAAAGACTCTGTTACAAAGCTACTAGAGTTCATCAACGAATTCAGGAAAGTCACAGGATACAAAGTCAACACACAGAAATCACTGGCATTCCTAGACACAAACAATGAAAAATCAGAAAATGAAATCAAAGAGGCAGTCCCCTTCACCACTGCAACCAAAAGAATCAAATATCTAGGAATAAACCTACCCAAAGAAACAAAAGAATTGTACACAGAAAATTACAACAGATCATGCAGAAATCGAGCAACTCTATCGCAACAAACTGGCCGACCTGGAAGAAAGGGACAGTTTTTTGGGGGAAGTTCAATCTCCCAAGACTGAGCCAGGAAGAAACAGAAACTTTGAACAACCCAATCACAAGCTCAGAAATCGAATCTGTGATTAAAAATCTACCCAAAAATAAAAGCCCAGGGCCAGATGGCTTCACAGCCAAATTCTACCAAACAGTTAAAGAAGAGCTAATGCCTGTCCTTCTAAAACTCTTTCAAAAAATTGCACAGGAAGGAACACTTCCAAACACATTCTACGAGGCCACCATCACCCTGATACCCAAACCAGGCAAAGATAACACATAAAAGGAAAATCACAGACCAATTCCCCTGATGAACTTAGATGCCAAGATCCTCAACAAAATTCTAGCAAACAGAATTCAATGACACAGCAAAAAACTCATACACCATGATCAATTCGGGTTCATCCCAGGCATGCAAGGATTCTTCAACATCCACAAATCAATCAATGTGATACACCATATCAACAAACTGAGAGACAAAAATCACATGATCATCTCAATAGATGCAGAAAAAGCCTTTGACAAAGTACAGCACCCATTTATGATAAAAACTCTTTAGAAATTGTGCATAGAAGGAACCTATCTCAACATAGTGAAAGCCATATATGAGAAGCCCACAGTGAACAATATCCTCAGCGGTGAAAAACTGAAAGCATTCCCTCTAAGATCAGGAACAAGACAGGGGTGTCCACTTTCACCACTGCTATTCAACATAGTCCTGGAAGTTCTAGCAATGGCAATAAGAGAAGAGAAAGAAATCAAAGGAATTCAGATTGGAAAGGAAGAAGTCAAGCTCTCTCCTTTTGCAGACGACATTATTATACATAGAAAATCCTAAAGACTCTGTTACAAAGCTACTAGAGTTCATCAACGAATTCAGGAAAGTCACAGGATACAAAGTCAACACACAGAAATCACTGGCATTCCTAGACACAAACAATGAAAAATCAGAAAATGAAATCAAAGAGGCAGTCCCCTTCACCACTGCAACCAAAAGAATCAAATATCTAGGAATAAACCTACCCAAAGAAACAAAAGAATTGTACACAGAAAATTACAAGACACTCATGAAAGAAATTAAAGAAGACTTAAACAGATAGAGATATTCCATGTTCCTGGGTCAGAAGAATCAATATTGTGAAAATGACCATACTACCAAATATCATCTACAGATTCACTGCAATACCTATCCAACTTCCATTGACATTTTTCACAGAAGTAGACCAAACACAACCCAATCACAAGCTCAGAAATCAAATCTGTGATTGAAAATCTACCCAAAAATAAAAGCCCATGGCCAGATGGCTTCACAGCCAAATTCTACCAAACAGTTAAAGAAGAGCTAATGCCTGTCCTTCTAAAACTCTTTCAAAAAATTGCACAGGAAGGAACACTTCCAAACACATTCTACGAGGCCTCCATCACCCTGATAATGCAGAAATAAAAAGAATAACACAGTTCATATGAAAATAAAAAAGACCTCGAATAGCTCGAATAGCCAAAACAATTCTGAGAAAGAAAAACGGAGCTGGAGGGATCAGCCTCCCTAACTTCAGACTCTACTACAAAGCAACATTCATCAAGACAGTATGGTACTGGCACAAACACAGAACTATAGACCAATGGAACAAGATAGAGAACCCAGAGATAAACCCACACACCTATGGGTACCTTATTTTTGACAAAGGGGGAGAAACTATAAAATGGGACAAAGACAGCTTCTTCAACAAGTGGTGCTGGGAACATTGGACAGCTACATGCAAAAAAATGAAGTTGGAACATACCCTGACACCATACACTAAGATCAACTCAAAGTGGATTAAAGACCTAAATGTAAGACCAGAAGCCATCAAACTCTTAGAGGAGAATATAGGCAAAACCCTCAAGGACATCAATCAAAGCAAGATCGTCTCTGATCCACCAACTAAAATAGTAGAACTGAAAAGAAAAATGAACATTATTATACATAGAAAATCCTAAAGACTCTGTTACAAAGCTACTAGAGTTCATCAACGAATTCAGGAAAGTCACAGGATACAAAGTCAACACACAGAAATCACTGGCATTCCTAGACACAAACAATGAAAAATCAGAAAATGAAATCAAAGAGGCAGTCCCCTTCACCACTGCAACCAAAAGAATCAAATATCTAGGAATAAACCTACCCAAAGAAACAAAAGAATTGTACACAGAAAATTACAAGACACTCATGAAAGAAATTAAAGAAGACTTAAACAGATAGAGATATTCCATGTTCCTGGGTCAGAAGAATCAATATTGTGAAAATGACCATACTACCAAATATCATCTACAGATTCACTGCAATACCTATCCAACTTCCATTGACATTTTTCACAGAAGTAGACCAAACACAACCCAATCACAAGCTCAGAAATCAAATCTGTGATTGAAAATCTACCCAAAAATAAAAGCCCATGGCCAGATGGCTTCACAGCCAAATTCTACCAAACAGTTAAAGAAGAGCTAATGCCTGTCCTTCTAAAACTCTTTCAAAAAATTGCACAGGAAGGAACACTTCCAAACACATTCTACGAGGCCTCCATCACCCTGATAATGCAGAAATAAAAAGAATAACACAGTTCATATGAAAATAAAAAAGACCTCGAATAGCTCGAATAGCCAAAACAATTCTGAGAAAGAAAAACGGAGCTGGAGGGATCAGCCTCCCTAACTTCAGACTCTACTACAAAGCAACATTCATCAAGACAGTATGGTACTGGCACAAACACAGAACTATAGACCAATGGAACAAGATAGAGAACCCAGAGATAAACCCACACACCTATGGGTACCTTATTTTTGACAAAGGGGGAGAAACTATAAAATGGGACAAAGACAGCTTCTTCAACAAGTGGTGCTGGGAACATTGGACAGCTACATGCAAAAAAATGAAGTTGGAACATACCCTGACACCATACACTAAGATCAACTCAAAGTGGATTAAAGACCTAAATGTAAGACCAGAAGCCATCAAACTCTTAGAGGAGAATATAGGCAAAACCCTCAAGGACATCAATCAAAGCAAGATCGTCTCTGATCCACCAACTAAAATAGTAGAACTGAAAAGAAAAATGAACATGTGGGACCTCATGAAACTTAAATGCTTTTGTATAGCAAAAGAAATTACAAAAAAGCTGAACAGACAGCCCACAGAGTGGGAGAAAATCATAGCAAATGAAACAACAGACAAAGAATTCATCTCCAAAATCTACAAGCAACTCAGACAACTCAGCACAGGAAAAATGAACAACCCAATCAAAAAATGGGAAAAAGATCTAAAGAGACGCCTCTCCAAAGAGGACATACAGATGGCCCAAAAGCACATGAAACGATGCTCAACCTCGCTTATTATTACAGAAATGCAAATTAAAACTGCAATGAGATACCACCTCACACCCGTCAGAATGGCCATCATCAAAAGATCTGCAGACAATAAATGCTGGAGAGGGTGCGGAGAAAAGGGAACCCTCTTGCATTGCTGGTGGGAATGTAAATTGATACAGCCTCTATGGAAGACAGTATGGAGATTTCTTAAAAAACTAAAAATAGAAGCACCCTATGACCCAGCAATCCCACTATTAGGCTTATATCCTGATGAAATCAAAACTGAAAGAGGCACCTGTACCCCAATGTTCATTGAAGCTCTCTATACAATAGCCAGAACATGGAAGCAACCTAGATGTCCATCGATGAATGAATGGATCCAGAAGCTCTGGTACATATATACAATGGAATACTGGCAGGGATCAGCCTCCTAACTTCAGACTATACTACAAAGCAACATTCATCAAGACAGTATGGTACTGGCACAAACACAGAACTATAGACCAATGGAACAAGATAGAGAACCCAGAGATAAACCCACACACCTATGGGTACCTTATTTTTGACAAAGGGGGAGAAACTATAAAATGGGACAAAGACAGCTTCTTCAACAAGTGGTGCTGGGAACATTGGACAGCTACATGCAAAAAAATGAAGTTGGAACATACCCTGACACCATACACTAAGATCAACTCAAAGTGGATTAAAGACCTAAATGTAAGACCAGAAGCCATCAAACTCTTAGAGGAGAATATAGGCAAAACCCTCAAGGACATCAATCAAAGCAAGATCGTCTCTGATCCACCAACTAAAATAGTAGAACTGAAAAGAAAAATGAACATGTGGGACCTCATGAAACTTAAATGCTTTTGTATAGCAAAAGAAATTACAAAAAAGCTGAACAGACAGCCCACAGAGTGGGAGAAAATCATAGCAAATGAAACAACAGACAAAGAATTCATCTCCAAAATCTACAAGCAACTCAGACAACTCAGCACAGGAAAAATGAACAACCCAATCAAAAAAATGGGAAAAAGATCTAAAGAGACGCCTCTCCAAAGAGGACATACAGACGGCCCAAAAGTACATGAAACGATGCTCAACCTCGCTTATTATTACAGAAATGCAAATTAAAACTGCAATGAGATACCACCTCACACCCGTCAGAATGGCCATCATCAAAAGATCTGCAGACAATAAATGCTGGAGAGGGTGCGGAGAAAAGGGAACCCTCTTGCATTGCTGGTGGGAATGTAAATTGATACAGCCTCTATGGAAGACAGTATGGAGATTTCTTAAAAAACTAAAAATAGAAGCACCCTATGACCCAGCAATCCCACTATTAGGCTTATATCCTGATGAAATCAAAACTGAAAGAGGCACCTG
This sequence comes from Tragulus kanchil, assembly GCA_022376925.1. NCBI lineage: Eukaryota > Metazoa > Chordata > Mammalia > Artiodactyla > Tragulidae > Tragulus > Tragulus kanchil. The sequence continues at coordinate 49,307,698 of JAIOJX010000025.1, forward strand.
TACCCCAATGTTCATTGAAGCTCTCTATACAATAGCCAGAACATGGAAGCAACCTAGATGTCCATCGATGAATGAATGGATCCAGAAGCTCTGGTACATATATACAATGGAATACTACTCAGCTGTTAAAAGAAATGCAGAAGACTCAGTCCTAATGAGGTGGCTGGCTCTAGAACCTATCATAAAAAGTGAAGTCAAAAAGAGAAAGACAAATACAGTATACTACCGCACATATATGGAATCTAGTAGGACGGTCTTGATAACACATGCAGGGAACACATTGAAAAACAGACAGAGCATAGACATAGGGACATTATGGGGATGAAATAGGGAGGGGGAAGCATGGAGGGAGTAACACGGAAATCTCTACTGTTATGTGTGGAAAAGATGGCTAGTGTCATAGTGCTAAGGGAATAGGAGTGCTTACAATGGCTTGGGGTGAAGGTCTGAAGGGGTGGGATGAGGGGAACTGGGGGGTTGTGGGGACCATGGATATGCATATGACTGATCTGGGAACATACATGTCTGTGAACAACAAAACCCTGTAAAACTTTTAAAATAAAGAATCAAAAAATATATATATATACATGTACCCCAGTGTTCATTACAGCACTATTTATAATAGCCATGATGTGAAAAAAAACTTAATGTCCATCAACAGAGAAATCGATATAGAAGATGTGGTACATACACTGAAATGAATAATAGCCATAAGAAGGAATGGAACTGTGTCATTTGAAGTGACATTGAGGGACCGAGAGACTGACATACAGAGTGAAGTAAGACAGAAAGAGAAAAACAATTACTGAATGTTAACACATATATGTGGAATCTATAAAAAATGGTATAGATGGTCTCATTTTCAAAAGAGAAGTAGAGACACAGATATAGGAAATAAAGATATGAATATTAACAGGGCAAGGGTGCATGAGATTAATTCAGACTGGGTTTGACATAAATACATGTATGTGTCCTAAGTCACTTGAGCCCTGTACAACTCTTTGCAACTCTATGGACTGTAGCCTGCCAGGCTTCTCTGTCCATGAGTTTCTCCAGGTAAGAATACTGGAGTGAGTTGCCATTCCTCTTCTAGGGATATTCCTGTCCCAGGATTAAACCCATGTCTCCTGCTTTGGCAGTCAGGTTTTGCCCAAATTGATACAGCCTCTATGGAAGACAGTATGGAGATTTCTTTAAAAACTAAAAATAGAAGCACCCTATGACCCAGCAATCCCACTATTAGGCTTATATCCTGATGAAATCAAAACTGAAAGAGGCACCTGTACCCCAATGTTCATTGAAGCTCTCTATACAATAGCCAGAACATGGAAGCAACCTAGATGTCCATCGATGAATGAATGGATCCAGAAGCTCTGGTACATATATACAATGGAATACTACTCAGCTGTTAAAAGAAATGCAGAAGACTCAGTCCTAATGAGGTGGCTGGCTCTAGAACCTATCATAAAAAGTGAAGTCAAAAAGAGAAAGACAAATACAGTATACTACCGCACATATATGGAATCTAGTAGGACGGTCTTGATAACACATGCAGGGAACACATTGAAAAACAGACAGAGCATAGACATAGGGACATTATGGGGATGAAATAGGGAGGGGGAAGCATGGAGGGAGTAACACGGAAATCTCTACTGTTATGTGTGGAAAAGATGGCTAGTGTCATAGTGCTAAGGGAATAGGAGTGCTTACAATGGCTTGGGGTGAAGGTCTGAAGGGGTGGGATGAGGGGAACTGGGGGGTTGTGGGGACCATGGATATGCATATGACTGATCTGGGAACATACATGTCTGTGAACAACAAAACCCTGTAAAACTTTTAAAATAAAGAATCAAAAAATATATATATATACATGTACCCCAGTGTTCATTACAGCACTATTTATAATAGCCATGATGTGAAAAAAAACTTAATGTCCATCAACAGAGAAATCGATATAGAAGATGTGGTACATACACTGAAATGAATAATAGCCATAAGAAGGAATGGAACTGTGTCATTTGAAGTGACATTGAGGGACCGAGAGACTGACATACAGAGTGAAGTAAGACAGAAAGAGAAAAACAATTACTGAATGTTAACACATATATGTGGAATCTATAAAAAATGGTATAGATGGTCTCATTTTCAAAAGAGAAGTAGAGACACAGATATAGGAAATAAAGATATGAATATTAACAGGGCAAGGGTGCATGAGATTAATTCAGACTGGGTTTGACATAAATACATGTATGTGTCCTAAGTCACTTGAGCCCTGTACAACTCTTTGCAACTCTATGGACTGTAGCCTGCCAGGCTTCTCTGTCCATGAGTTTCTCCAGGTAAGAATACTGGAGTGAGTTGCCATTCCCTCTTCTAGGGGATATTCCTGTCCCAGGGATTAAACCCATGTCTTTTATGTCTCCTGCTTTGGCAGTCAGGTTCTTCACCACTAGTGCCCACTATAGGTTAGGAAGCCCAACCTATATATATACTACATATAAGGTAGATGACTAAACAGAACCTTCAGAGAACTCTATAGTGATGACCTAAATGAGAAGTTAATCCAAAAAGGAGGGTATATATGCGTTCATGTGACTGATTTACTTTGCTATACAGCAGAAACTGACACACAAGTGTAAAGCAGCTATAGGTCAATACAAAAAGAGAAAGGGTTCACAAAAGCTTTCCAACCTGAAGATAAGGCAAGAATCCCATTGAATTTAAACTATGACTGAAATCTGACCTTTCTGTGCCAAGGGACCTACAGACAAATTAAGCAGCTACCATCCTGAAAGGGTAATTGACCCTTATTATCAGAGCAATTTTGGCTGTTGTTATACACTTGGCAATAGAGAAATATGTTTGACAACAGTTGATTGCCTTGAGAACATGATATTTTATTGATAAATTTCATTTTAAATGCAGCAGCCATAGAAGGACACAGTAAATGGTGTCTTAGAGCCTTCAGGAATTTTGGTGTAGGTTAGAATCATAGATAAGCCACCCAGAGTAAACAAGGAGAGCCTGAGACTATCCAGCCTACAGGGTGTGACCTTAGGGAGGAAAATAACCTCCTGAATTTCAATATTGCATCATCTGTAAACCAATTCAATTTTATATAAACTACCTATTATTTGAAATAGAATAACTATAATTATAAATATGACTACTGGATCTTATTCTATTGCACTACAGTCCCAGCCTAAGCCAAGTGAACACCCCAGCCTTACTCACTCCATACCAAACCTAGGTACTGGATCTACAGCAGTCAATACTTGGGAAAAGACTTTATCTTGGGATGCAGAGGTGACTCAGTCCTGGGAGAGAGCCCAAATGTGGTGGTGATCATTGCTGGTACTTACTCAAGCAGTGCCCTAGAAGCAGCCAACTTCTGCCAGCAGCAATACAGTTGCCAGAATTCCCACAACTGCCTTGCTATGCACCATAGCCCAATTCTACCAAATCCTCCAGTCTAGCCCATTTCACAACAGACTAGACCTATGGGCTTATGATGAGAGAATATGCAACCTTAGGTACTTCTGAGTAGAGCCATAGACACAAACAGAGCATTGGACCTTTGCAAGCAAATGAATTTGATTTGCTTCAGCACTCCCCTCCTTTCAAGCAAAGACCTCAATGCAGAGAGGGGAAAAAAAGAAAAAAAAAAAACACTTAAAGGAAATAGACCCATTACAAGCCTGACTCTGAGGGCTTCCATTCAACAACTTGAGGACAAAACCCACTCCCAACAATGTAGTTACAGCCATTGAACAAAGGAAGTCCTGACTTACAACTTGCTCAAAGTCTAGCTCCTCCATCTCTAACCATTCCTCCTAATAAGGTGATAGTGAACAAAATACCTTAGATAAAGACACGACTATATCAAATCAAGCCTTCCCACAAAGGTCCTCCTACTGTGCTGGGCAACACAATCTACATAGGGACACTCTGACATAAGAACACTTCATCGGGACCATAATAGGTAACTGTTTCACCTAAATTCATAGACACAGAGAAGTACTCACAATTTAAAAAACAAAACTCCTTAAAAATAATAAAATATAAATAATTTACCACACAAAAATTTAAAACATTAGTGATAAGAATTCTACCTGAATGAGGGAAGAGACTTGATCTAAGCACAGATAGTTAAACAAAGAATACAAGAATATGAATAACACCCAATCAAAAATATGTAATACAATATCTGATATAAAACACTTTAGATGAAATGACACGAAGTAATGCATAAGTGATCTGGAAAGTAGAACGGTGGAAATCACTCCATCAGAATAGAAGACAAAAAAGGCAAATGAAAAAATAAATGAGTACAGCACATGAGATTTCTGGGATACATCAAATGTGCCAGAATTTCCACTTTAAGGGTTCAAAAGAAGAAGAGACACATAAGAGTATCAAAAGCATATCTGAAGAAATTATGGCTGAGAACTCCCCAAACCTAACAAAGAAAGTATTAGTCTCTCAATCGTTTCTGACTCTTTGTGACCCCATGGGTTGTAGCCAGTCACGTTTCTCTGTCCCTGGGATTCTCAAGGCAAGAACACTGGAGTGACTTGCCATTCCCTTCTCCAGGGCATCTTACTAACCCAGGGATTGAACCTGGGTCTTCTGCATTGTGGGCAGATTATTTACCATGGGAAGCTACTAGGGAAGCCAAACTTAAAGAAGGAAACAAATATCTATGTACAGGAAGTGCAGGGAGTCCCAAACAAGATCAACTCAAATACATCCACACCAAAACATATTATAATTAATATGACAAAGGTTAAAATTAAGAATTCAACAGGAGAAGAACAGTCATTACAAGGCAACTCTATCAACTGTTTTCTCAGCAGAAATTGAGACAGAAGAGACTGGCATGATATATTCAAATTCCTGAAAGGGAAAAATAGGATATTCAACACAACAGGATTTTCATGTAGGATAGAAGAGATAAAGAAATTATCAAACAAGCAAAGAGTAAAATAATTCAATACTAAATTTACCTTAAAATAATTATTAAAGGGTCTTGTCTAAACAGACAAGAAGAATCTCTAGGAAAGGGAAAAACCCCTATAGGAAAGGCAAGTATATAATAAGGATTTAAAGTCATTTGAATGAGTTAGTAAGAAGATTAAAAGATTAGAAACTGCAAATCCAATTATAACTATAATAAATAATAAAGGAATAGCATATGAAGATGTAAAATATGACATCAAAAACACAAATTATGGGGGACAGGAGAAAAATGTAGATCTTTCAGAACGTGTTTAATTAAACCTAAATGACTATCAGTTTAAAATAAGAACATATAATTATGGATCAATATATATGAATCCCTGGAAACCACAAATGAAAAACCTTAAGTAGATACACAAGTCACCCAAAAGAAACAGAATAATATAAAATACAACCATCAATCCACAATGAGAGAAGCAAAAAGAAGAAATGAAAAAATATATATCTATATCTGTATTGGAAAACAGATACTAAAATAGCAATAAATGCATACTTATCAATAACTATTTTAAAATGCCAGTGGACTAAATGCTCTGCTCAAAAGACATAGGATAGCTGATTGGATAAAAGAAATCAGACTTTTCCATATGCTGCTTAAAGAAACTCATTTCAGGGCTAAAGATAAAGACTGAAAGTGAGGAAATATAAAAGGATATTTCATGCGAACAGAAATGACAAGAAAGCAGAGCTGGCAATAATCCTATCAGACAAAAGACTTTGCAAAGAGTAATAGCAAAAGATGAAGAAATGTGTTGTGTAATGATAAAGGGTTTAACTTAAGAAAAGGATATTATACTTAACATATGTGTACCCAATACAAGAGCATCTAAAAATATAAAGTGAATACTAACAGAAACAAAAAGAAACAGTCATTACAAGGCAACTCTATCAACTGTTTTCTCAGCAGAAATTGAGACAGAAGAGACTGGCATGATATATTCAAATTCCTGAAAGGGAAAAATAGGATATTCAACACAACAGGATTTTCATGTAGGATAGAAGAGATAAAGAAATTATCAAACAAGCAAAGAGTAAAATAATTCAATACTAAATTTACCTTAAAATAATTATTAAAGGGTCTTGTCTAAACAGACAAGAAGAATCTCTAGGAAAGGGAAAAACCCCTATAGGAAAGGCAAGTATATAATAAGGATTTAAAGTCATTTGAATGAGTTAGTAAGAAGATTAAAAGATTAGAAACTGCAAATCCAATTATAACTATAATAAATAATAAAGGAATAGCATATGAAGATGTAAAATATGACATCAAAAACACAAATTATGGGGGACAGGAGAAAAATGTAGATCTTTCAGAACGTGTTTAATTAAACCTAAATGACTATCAGTTTAAAATAAGAACATATAATTATGGATCAATATATATGAATCCCTGGAAACCACAAATGAAAAACCTTAAGTAGATACACAAGTCACCCAAAAGAAACAGAATAATATAAAATACAACCATCAATCCACAATGAGAGAAGCAAAAAGAAGAAATGAAAAAATATATATCTATATCTGTATTGGAAAACAGATACTAAAATAGCAATAAATGCATACTTATCAATAACTATTTTAAAATGCCAGTGGACTAAATGCTCTGCTCAAAAGACATAGGATAGCTGATTGGATAAAAGAAATCAGACTTTTCCATATGCTGCTTAAAGAAACTCATTTCAGGGCTAAAGATAAAGACTGAAAGTGAGGAAATATAAAAGGATATTTCATGCGAACAGAAATGACAAGAAAGCAGAGCTGGCAATAATCCTATCAGACAAAAGACTTTGCAAAGAGTAATAGCAAAAGATGAAGAAATGTGTTGTGTAATGATAAAGGGTTTAACTTAAGAAAAGGATATTATACTTAACATATGTGTACCCAATACAAGAGCATCTAAAAATATAAAGTGAATACTAACAGAAACAAAAGGAGATATAGACAGTAATACAATAATAGTAGGTGACTTTAGCACCCCACTGACATCAATGGACAAATCATCTAGACATAAAATCAACAATGCAACAGTGGTCTTAAATGATACAACATATTGAATGGATTTAATAGATATCAACAATTCATTACATCCAAACCCAGCAGAGTATACATTCTTTCAAAGTGCATATTAATATTCTCCAGGTCACAAAATAAGCCTTAACACATTTAAGAAAACTGAAATTATATCAAGTATTTATTCCAGCCACAACATTGTGTAAGTAGAACTCAAACTATAGAAAGAAAAATGAGAAAGAACAAACAGTGGGGACTAAGCAACATGCGATTAAAAAACCAGTGAGTCAAGGATGACATCAAAGGGAAAATCAGAAAATACCTCAGGGCAAAAAACAATGGATGGGCTTCCCCTGGTGGTCCAGTGGGTAAGGACACCGTCTTGCAGTGCAAGGGACCCTGGTTTGATCCCTGGCATGGGAAGATCCCACGTGCCGCGGAGCGACTGGACCAATGTGTCCAATGACCAAGCTGGAGCTCTGGAGTGCATGCACCCAGAACCGGCGCTCTGCAATGACAGAAGCCACCATGATGGGAGGCCCACAGGAGCCTAACAACAAAGACGGATGAAAACAGAGAAATGAAAGATCAATAGAAGTGGCCCGCCCGCTCCCCTCTCTCTCAACCCGACCCCCGCCCAAAATAAATAAATAAATCTTTAAAAAAAAAAAAAGAAAATGGAAATGCAGTTTTCCAAAATCTATTGGATGTAGCAAAAACAGTTTTAGGAGGGAAGTTCACAGTGATATATTTCTTCCTCAATAAACAAGAAAAGTCTCAAATAGGCAATTTTACTATCAAAAATAATTTGAAAAAGAAGAACCAGCAAAGCCGCAAAACCACAAAGGAAGGATATAATAAATATTAGAGAGAAAATACAGATAAAAAGTAGAATATTGTCAATGAAACAAACATGTGTTTTTTTGAAAAGGTAGATACAATTGATAAACCTTTAGCCAGACTAATCAAGATGAAGAGAGAGAAGCTAAATCAGACTAATAAGAAATGGAAAGGGAGAAATTGCAACCATTACTCAAGAGATATAAAAGAATCATAAAATACTGTGAACATGTATATGACAACAAATTAGACAACTTAGGAGAAGTGGATACATTTGAAGAGACAGACAGCCTATTAAAATTGAGTCAAGAAAAAATAGATCATTTAAACAGACAAAAACTATAAGTGAAATTGAATTTGTTAAAAAAAAAAACCTCCCCAAATTCCAGGACAGGAAGTCTTCACAGGAGAATTCCGCTAAACATATAAATATTAATCTACACTTCTCACACTATTCTAAACAATTGAAGAGGAGGGAACACTATCAAATTCTATGAGGCCACTATCACCCTGATACCCAAGCCAAAAAGACACTACAAAGAGAGAGAGGGAGAGAGAATTGCAGGCCAATATCTTTGATGACTAAAGATGAAAATCCTCAACAAAATATTAGCAAACTGTATCTAACAATACACTAAAATGGTCCTATACTAGGACCTAGTTGTGCTTATTCCAGAATCACAAGAATGGTTAAATATTCTCAAATCAATCAGAATGATACATTACATTAAGAAAAGGGAGGATAAAACTCATTTGATTATCTCATAGACAGAAAATAATCCATACAATTCAATACTCATTCGTGATGAAAACTACATCAAACTAGGTACAGAGGGAACATATCTGAACATATCTGAACATTGAAAAAGCTACTAATGAAAAACTCATAGTAATATATTACACAGTGGTGAAAAGCTAAAAATCTTCCCACTCAAACCAAGAATAAGAGAAGGATGTTTACTCTTGTCACTTCTATTTAACATAATATTGGAAATCCTAGCCATAGCAATCAGACAAGAAAGAGAAATGAAAGTTATCATAATTGGAAGGAAAGAGGCAAACTGTCACCATTTACAGATGACAAGATACTTCATTGATAGACCCCCTAAAATCCCACCCCCAAGAAAAACTAGACTTAATGAAACAAACATGTGTTTTTGAAAAGGTAGATACAATTGATAAACCTTTAGCCAGACTAATCAAGATGAAGAGAGAGAAGCTAAATCAGACTAATAAGAAATGGAAAGGGAGAAATTGCAACCATTACTCAAGAGATATAAAAGAATCATAAAATACTGTGAACATGTATATGACAACAAATTAGACAACTTAGGAGAAGTGGATACATTTGAAGAGACAGACAGCCTATTAAAATTGAGTCAAGAAAAAATAGATCATTTAAACAGACAAAAACTATAAGTGAAATTGAATTTGTTAAAAAAAAAAACCTCCCCAAATTCCAGGACAGGAAGTCTTCACAGGAGAATTCCGCTAAACATATAAATATTAATCTACACTTCTCACACTATTCTAAACAATTGAAGAGGAGGGAACACTATCAAATTCTATGAGGCCACTATCACCCTGATACCCAAGCCAAAAAGACACTACAAAGAGAGAGAGGGAGAGAGAATTGCAGGCCAATATCTTTGATGACTAAAGATGAAAATCCTCAACAAAATATTAGCAAACTGTATCTAACAATACACTAAAATGGTCCTATACTAGGACCTAGTTGTGCTTATTCCAGAATCACAAGAATGGTTAAATATTCTCAAATCAATCAGAATGATACATTACATTAAGAAAAGGGAGGATAAAACTCATTTGATTATCTCATAGACAGAAAATAATCCATACAATTCAATACTCATTCGTGATGAAAACTACATCAAACTAGGTACAGAGGGAACATATCTGAACATATCTGAACATTGAAAAAGCTACTAATGAAAAACTCATAGTAATATATTACACAGTGGTGAAAAGCTAAAAATCTTCCCACTCAAACCAAGAATAAGAGAAGGATGTTTACTCTTGTCACTTCTATTTAACATAATATTGGAAATCCTAGCCATAGCAATCAGACAAGAAAGAGAAATGAAAGTTATCATAATTGGAAGGAAAGAGGCAAACTGTCACCATTTACAGATGACAAGATACTTCATTGATAGACCCCCTAAAATCCCACCCCAAGAAAAACTAGACTTAATAGACAAATTTAGCAAAGCTGCAGGATACAAGATTAATATATGAAAATCTGTTGCATTTCTATACACTAATAATGAAATGTTAGAAAGAAAAACTTTCTAAACTGTTAAAATCACATTGGGAAAAACGATACCTAGAAATAAACTTAACTAAGGAGACAAAAAACCTATACTCTGAAAATCATAAAACACTGACAAAGGAAATTGGAGATGATACAAAGAAATGGAAAGATATCCTGCGCTCCTGGGTTGGAACAGTTAATATTTTTCAAATGGCCATATTATCTAAAACAATCTACAGATTTACTTCGATCTTCATCAAAATATCTAGGACATTTCTCACAGAACTAAAAAATATAATTCTAAAAGAAGTACAAGAGACTAAATTGCCAAGGCAGTCTTGAGAGAAAAGAACACGTTTGGAGCTATAACCTCCAGGTCTTCAGACTACACTACAAAGCTGCAATAATCAAATAGCATGGTGTTGGGCACAAAAACAAACACCAAAAGGTCAATGGAACAGAACATAGTGTCCAAAAATAAATTCATAAACTTTTGGTAAATCAATCTTCAACAAAGAGGGAAAAAATATACAACAGACAAAAGACAATCCTTCAAAAAGTGTTGCTGGGAATACTGGACATCTACATTTAAAACAATGAGAATAGAATATTTCTTCACTTCTTATACAAAAATAAACTCAATATGGTTTAATAACCTAAGTGTAAGGCCAGAAACCATAAAACTCTTTCAAAAGAGCATAGGCACAGAATTCTTTGACATAAATAGCAGCAAATTTGGGGGAATCATTATCCTAAAGAAAAGGAAATCAATAAATAAATAAGTAAATGGGACTCAATTAAACTTAAAAGCTTTTACACAGAAAATGAGACCATCAACAAGTCAAAAGATAATCTTTAATAAATAGCAGACAAGAAAGAGAAATGAAAGTTATCATAATTGGAAGGAAAGAGGCAAACTGTCACCATTTACAGATGACAAGATACTTCATTGATAGACCCCCTAAAATCCCACCCCAAGAAAAACTAGACTTAATAGACAAATTTAGCAAAGCTGCAGGATACAAGATTAATATATGAAAATCTGTTGCATTTCTATACACTAATAATGAAATGTTAGAAAGAAAAACTTTCTAAACTGTTAAAATCACATTGGGAAAAACGATACCTAGAAATAAACTTAACTAAGGAGACAAAAAACCTATACTCTGAAAATCATAAAACACTGACAAAGGAAATTGGAGATGATACAAAGAAATGGAAAGATATCCTGCGCTCCTGGGTTGGAACAGTTAATATTTTTCAAATGGCCATATTATCTAAAACAATCTACAGATTTACTTCGATCTTCATCAAAATATCTAGGACATTTCTCACAGAACTAAAAAATATAATTCTAAAAGAAGTACAAGAGACTAAATTGCCAAGGCAGTCTTGAGAGAAAAGAACACGTTTGGAGCTATAACCTCCAGGTCTTCAGACTACACTACAAAGCTGCAATAATCAAATAGCATGGTGTTGGGCACAAAAACAAACACCAAAAGGTCAATGGAACAGAACATAGTGTCCAAAAATAAATTCATAAACTTTTGGTAAATCAATCTTCAACAAAGAGGGAAAAAATATACAACAGACAAAAGACAATCCTTCAAAAAGTGTTGCTGGGAATACTGGACATCTACATTTAAAACAATGAGAATAGAATATTTCTTCACTTCTTATACAAAAATAAACTCAATATGGTTTAATAACCTAAGTGTAAGGCCAGAAACCATAAAACTCTTTCAAAAGAGCATAGGCACAGAATTCTTTGACATAAATAGCAGCAAATTTGGGGGAATCATTATCCTAAAGAAAAGGAAATCAATAAATAAATAAGTAAATGGGACTCAATTAAACTTAAAAGCTTTTACACAGAAAATGAGACCATCAACAAGTCAAAAGATAATCTATAGAAAGGGAGAAAATATGTGCAAGTGATACAGCTGACAAAGGGTTCATATGCAATATAAATGAACAACTAATACAACTCAATATTTAAAAATATTAAATATGAGTGCAAGATCTGAATAGATATTTTCCCATGAAGATATATAGATGGTCAAAAGTCATATGAAAAGATACTTAAGATCACTAATAGTGAAATACAAGTCAAAATCACAACAATGTATCACTTCAATTCTATCAGGATTTTTTGTTATTCAGCTAGTAAGTCATGTCTGACAATTTGTGACCCTACTGAATGCACCATTTCAGGCTTCTCTGTTCTTCACTATCTCCTTGAGTTTTTTCAAACTCATATTCATTAAGTTTATTATACCAACTGACCATCTCATTCTCTGTCATCCCCTTCTCCTCCTGCCCTCAATCTTGTCTGGCATGAGGGTCAATTCTATGTGAAAATTTAACAACAAGAGAATGCATATGCAAAAGAAAAACAGACACACAGATATAGAAAGTAAAGTTGTGATTACCAAAAGGGAGAGGGGTGGGTGAAGGGACAAATTAAGGGTATGAGATTAATAAGTACAGCTTACTATATATAAAATAGATAAGCAACAAAGATTGTCTGCCTAGCAGGGGTCCCCAAATCCGTGCCATAGTCTGGTACTGGTCTATATGGCCTATTTGGAACTGGGCTCCACAGCAGTAGGTGAGCCTTAACCAGCCACCCTCCATTATTTCTATTGTCCTGCCCTCCACCTCCTTTCAGATCAGGGGCGATTCTCACAAAAGACAATCCTTCAAAAAGTGTTGCTGGGAATACTGGACATCTACATTTAAAACAATGAGAATAGAATATTTCTTCACTTCTTATACAAAAATAAACTCAATATGGTTTAATAACCTAAGTGTAAGGCCAGAAACCATAAAACTCTTTCAAAAGAGCATAGGCACAGAATTCTTTGACATAAATAGCAGCAAATTTGGGGGAATCATTATCCTAAAGAAAAGGAAATCAATAAATAAATAAGTAAATGGGACTCAATTAAACTTAAAAGCTTTTACACAGAAAATGAGACCATCAACAAGTCAAAAGATAATCTATAGAAAGGGAGAAAATATGTGCAAGTGATACAGCTGACAAAGGGTTCATATGCAATATAAATGAACAACTAATACAACTCAATATTTAAAAATATTAAATATGAGTGCAAGATCTGAATAGATATTTTCCCATGAAGATATATAGATGGTCAAAAGTCATATGAAAAGATACTTAAGATCACTAATAGTGAAATACAAGTCAAAATCACAACAATGTATCACTTCAATTCTATCAGGATTTTTTGTTATTCAGCTAGTAAGTCATGTCTGACAATTTGTGACCCTACTGAATGCACCATTTCAGGCTTCTCTGTTCTTCACTATCTCCTTGAGTTTTTTCAAACTCATATTCATTAAGTTTATTATACCAACTGACCATCTCATTCTCTGTCATCCCCTTCTCCTCCTGCCCTCAATCTTGTCTGGCATGAGGGTCAATTCTATGTGAAAATTTAACAACAAGAGAATGCATATGCAAAAGAAAAACAGACACACAGATATAGAAAGTAAAGTTGTGATTACCAAAAGGGAGAGGGGTGGGTGAAGGGACAAATTAAGGGTATGAGATTAATAAGTACAGCTTACTATATATAAAATAGATAAGCAACAAAGATTGTCTGCCTAGCAGGGGTCCCCAAATCCGTGCCATAGTCTGGTACTGGTCTATATGGCCTATTTGGAACTGGGCTCCACAGCAGTAGGTGAGCCCCTTACCAGCTAGTATTTACAGCCACCCTCCATTATTTCTATTGCGTCCTGCCCTCCACCTCCTTTCAGATCAGCGGCAGCATTAGATTCTCACAAAAGCATGGACCCTACTCTGAACTGCACATGCGAGGGATCTAGGTCATGTGCTCCTTATGAGAATCTAATGCCTGGTGATCTGAGATGAAGCTGAGGCGGTGATGTTAGCACTGGAGAGTGACCACAAATACAGATTATCATTCATAGAGAGGGCTGAGTGCATAGAAACAATAATAAACCAATCATTAGCAGACATATCAAAACCCTATCAGTGAGTGGCAAATGACAAGCTCCATTTGGTGGCAGGCTTTAAGACAGAATCCAAATACTTAATTTTAGTCTGCATGTGGCCCACCCATTATTTAAGTTACCATTTCCATCTGTGTCTCTTTCCTGCACTGTCTCAGTCACAGTTTTGTAAGTCCACAAGCTAACCCTAGCCAAAATGAGTAAAAAGAAAATATCACTGGAGAGCTTCTTTGAAAAGACTCAATGGTTTCAGAGAAGAAGCCTCTAAGACTGCCAACAAAAAGAAAGCTGAATTTAAGGAAAACATCAAGAGTCCCACTTAAATTACAGATTCATTACAATATGTGATTCACATTCCTCAGGCCTGCTTTGTATAATGTGTGGTGACTGGCTATCCAATAAAGCCAGGAAACCTTCAAAACTGCTTCACCACATGAAGACCAAGCACCTTGCATTAAAAGATAAGCCTTTGGGGCTTCCCCTGGTGGTCCAGTGGGTAAGGACACCACCTTGCAGTGCAAGGGGCACTGGTTCGATCCCTGGCCTGGGAAGATCCCACATGCTGCGGAGCGGCTGGACTGATGTGTCCAATTACCGAGCTGGAGCTCTGGGGCACATGCGCCTAGAGCCGGTGCTCTGCGACGACAGAGGCCACCGCGATGGGAGGCCCGCAGGAGCCAAAGAACAAAGATGGATGAAAATAGAGAAATGGAAGACCAAAGATTGTCTGCCTAGCAGGGGTCCCCAAATCCGTGCCATAGTCTGGTACTGGTCTATATGGCCTATTTGGAACTGGGCTCCACAGCAGTAGGTGAGCCCCTTACCAGCTAGTATTTACAGCCACCCTCCATTATTTCTATTGCGTCCTGCCCTCCACCTCCTTTCAGATCAGCGGCAGCATTAGATTCTCACAAAAGCATGGACCCTACTCTGAACTGCACATGCGAGGGATCTAGGTCATGTGCTCCTTATGAGAATCTAATGCCTGGTGATCTGAGATGAAGCTGAGGCGGTGATGTTAGCACTGGAGAGTGACCACAAATACAGATTATCATTCATAGAGAGGGCTGAGTGCATAGAAACAATAATAAACCAATCATTAGCAGACATATCAAAACCCTATCAGTGAGTGGCAAATGACAAGCTCCATTTGGTGGCAGGCTTTAAGACAGAATCCAAATACTTAATTTTAGTCTGCATGTGGCCCACCCATTATTTAAGTTACCATTTCCATCTGTGTCTCTTTCCTGCACTGTCTCAGTCACAGTTTTGTAAGTCCACAAGCTAACCCTAGCCAAAATGAGTAAAAAGAAAATATCACTGGAGAGCTTCTTTGAAAAGACTCAATGGTTTCAGAGAAGAAGCCTCTAAGACTGCCAACAAAAAGAAAGCTGAATTTAAGGAAAACATCAAGAGTCCCACTTAAATTACAGATTCATTACAATATGTGATTCACATTCCTCAGGCCTGCTTTGTATAATGTGTGGTGACTGGCTATCCAATAAAGCCAGGAAACCTTCAAAACTGCTTCACCACATGAAGACCAAGCACCTTGCATTAAAAGATAAGCCTTTGGGGCTTCCCCTGGTGGTCCAGTGGGTAAGGACACCACCTTGCAGTGCAAGGGGCACTGGTTCGATCCCTGGCCTGGGAAGATCCCACATGCTGCGGAGCGGCTGGACTGATGTGTCCAATTACCGAGCTGGAGCTCTGGGGCACATGCGCCTAGAGCCGGTGCTCTGCGACGACAGAGGCCACCGCGATGGGAGGCCCGCAGGAGCCAAAGAACAAAGATGGATGAAAATAGAGAAATGGAAGACCAATAGAAGTGGCCCACCCGTCCTGCTCCCTCACCACCCCACTCCCCCCCCCCCCAAAAAAAAGATAAATAAAGAAAAGATAAGCTTTTGGAGTTTTTCCAAAAGAAAAATATGAACACAAAAAACAGAAACAATTACTGAAGGCCATCCCTTCATCAAATGTGCCTGTACTAAGAGCCTCATGCTTAGTGGTTTAACTGCATGCCTAAAGCTAAGAAGTCCTTTGCTATAGTGAATTAATCCTACCTGCTACTAAATTCAGTTCAGGATCCTGCCTCCTAAAAGTTCATGACAGATGAACTTTAAGGAGAGGCTGCAGTTCAAACGGTGGCATATGTTCTTCTTTTGGCTAGTACTGTAACTGTAGGAATTGATAAAACAGCAGAGGATCTTGAGGCACAACTGTTAAAGAGGATTAATGAGTCACCATGGTATGCAAATACAGGCTGACAAGTCTAATGATGTTGACAACAAGGCAACACTGCTTGCTTGTATGCAATACATTTCTTTGGAGGAAGTGCATGAGATTTTGCTGCAGTTTTGCTGCCACTCAACACCACAGTTGCAGAATTAGTCAAGTCCTTGAGTGATCACATATCAGGAAAAGTGAATTGATCATTTTTCAGCTAGCCAGCATGTCGCTATGGATGACACAGTACATAGACTATCAACCACATTAAAGTACATGCCCTTAACTCACATCTATTCTTGCAGTTCTGTGAGGAGATGAATGCAGAGCACACATGTCTTCTCTTATACACAGAAGTGAGATGGCTTTCTAAACCTAGATATCTGGCTAGAGTTTCTGAGTTACAAGAGAAGTTCCAGAGATTTCTTTTAGAAAATGTCACCACCAGCAGCACATATCAGTGACATAGATATGGGTCACAAAAATATTCAACCTGCTCAATGAACTCAATATGCCACTTCAGGGAAATGACAGCTGTGTTCCAGTTGACAGAAAATGTGGTTGTATTCAAAGCCAAACTGGAATTATGGGAGTAAGAGTGATCATGGGGATTTTGACATGTTGCATAGGCCACCGCGATGGGAGGCCCGCAGGAGCCAAAGAACAAAGATGGATGAAAATAGAGAAATGGAAGACCAATAGAAGTGGCCCACCCGTCCTGCTCCCTCACCACCCCACCCCCCCCCCCCCAAAAAAAGATAAATAAAGAAAAGATAAGCTTTTGGAGTTTTTCCAAAAGAAAAATATGAACACAAAAAACAGAAACAATTACTGAAGGCCATCCCTTCATCAAATGTGCCTGTACTAAGAGCCTCATGCTTAGTGGTTTAACTGCATGCCTAAAGCTAAGAAGTCCTTTGCTATAGTGAATTAATCCTACCTGCTACTAAATTCAGTTCAGGATCCTGCCTCCTAAAAGTTCATGACAGATGAACTTTAAGGAGAGGCTGCAGTTCAAACGGTGGCATATGTTCTTCTTTTGGCTAGTACTGTAACTGTAGGAATTGATAAAACAGCAGAGGATCTTGAGGCACAACTGTTAAAGAGGATTAATGAGTCACCATGGTATGCAAATACAGGCTGACAAGTCTAATGATGTTGACAACAAGGCAACACTGCTTGCTTGTATGCAATACATTTCTTTGGAGGAAGTGCATGAGATTTTGCTGCAGTTTTGCTGCCACTCAACACCACAGTTGCAGAATTAGTCAAGTCCTTGAGTGATCACATATCAGGAAAAGTGAATTGATCATTTTTCAGCTAGCCAGCATGTCGCTATGGATGACACAGTACATAGACTATCAACCACATTAAAGTACATGCCCTTAACTCACATCTATTCTTGCAGTTCTGTGAGGAGATGAATGCAGAGCACACATGTCTTCTCTTATACACAGAAGTGAGATGGCTTTCTAAACCTAGATATCTGGCTAGAGTTTCTGAGTTACAAGAGAAGTTCCAGAGATTTCTTTTAGAAAATGTCACCACCAGCAGCACATATCAGTGACATAGATATGGGTCACAAAAATATTCAACCTGCTCAATGAACTCAATATGCCACTTCAGGGAAATGACAGCTGTGTTCCAGTTGACAGAAAATGTGGTTGTATTCAAAGCCAAACTGGAATTATGGGAGTAAGAGTGATCATGGGGATTTTTGACATGTTTGAAACATTAGCAGAGATTTTGAAAGAGATTGAGTCAAGTTCCTGTTCCCAGCTGGTGTATAATCACCTATCGCAGCTTTCAAAAGAGTGTGAGCATTACTTCCCAACCATAAAAGACCCATGAACTGGGAAGGACTGGATCCTTGACTCATTTGTGAATAAACCAGGTGAATCAACTTTGTCCATGCTAGAAGAGGTCAACTGCTTGAGAACACAAATGATGGTAGCCTTAAAAGTATGTTTGGTGGAGATTTTCTGGAGTTTGGGGAAGGAGAGGGTGACCTGTATGGAGAGAGTAACATGGAAACTTATGTCATCATATGTAAAATAGATAGCCAGTGGGAATTTGCTGTATAAATCAGGGAGCCCAATTAGGGGCTCTGTAACAACCTGGAGGGGTGGGGTAGGGAGAAAGACTGGAGGGAGGTTCAAGAGGGAAGGTGCATATGCCTCCTTATCACTGATTTATGATGATATTTGACAAAAAACAACAAATTCTGTAAAGCATTTACCCTTTAAATTAAAAAGAAAAAAAGTAGTATGTTTGAGACAACTTCAAATCTCCATACCTTCGGGTAAGTCAAGGAGAAATATCCTTAGATTGCCACAACCACTGAAAAGCCTGCTTCCATTTCAAACACACTTTCTTTGCAAAGCAGGGTTTTCTGCAGTGACAGCAACCAAAATGAGATTATGGAGTGGACTGGACATCAACAGCAGACTTCGTGTGTCACTATTTCCCATCACCCCTAGATGGGACCATTTATTTACAGGAAAACAAGCTCAGGGCTCCCACTGACTCTGAATTTTGGCGAGCTATATAACAATTCCATTAAACATCACAAAGTAATAGTAATAGAAATAAAGTACACAATAAATGTAATGTGTATGCTTGAATCATACCAAAGCATGCACCTGGACCCTGGTCCATGGAAAAAATTTTCTTTCATGAAATCCATCCCTGGGGCCAAAGGGTTGGGGACCCCTGCTGTATAACACAGGAAGTTATAGTCACTATCTTGTAACACATTGGATTTAAACTCCAAACATGCTGAGCTGATCAGGAGAGATCAAGTTCAAAAAGCCAAACTGGAATTATGGGAGTAAGAGTGATCATGGGGATTTTTGACATGTTTGAAACATTAGCAGAGATTTTGAAAGAGATTGAGTCAAGTTCCTGTTCCCAGCTGGTGTATAATCACCTATCGCAGCTTTCAAAAGAGTGTGAGCATTACTTCCCAACCATAAAAGACCCATGAACTGGGAAGGACTGGATCCTTGACTCATTTGTGAATAAACCAGGTGAATCAACTTTGTCCATGCTAGAAGAGGTCAACTGCTTGAGAACACAAATGATGGTAGCCTTAAAAGTATGTTTGGTGGAGATTTTCTGGAGTTTGGGGAAGGAGAGGGTGACCTGTATGGAGAGAGTAACATGGAAACTTATGTCATCATATGTAAAATAGATAGCCAGTGGGAATTTGCTGTATAAATCAGGGAGCCCAATTAGGGGCTCTGTAACAACCTGGAGGGGTGGGGTAGGGAGAAAGACTGGAGGGAGGTTCAAGGGGGAAGGTGCATATGCCTCCTTATCACTGATTTATGATGATATTTGACAAAAAACAACAAATTCTGTAAAGCATTTACCCTTTAAATTAAAAAGAAAAAAAGTAGTATGTTTGAGACAACTTCAAATCTCCATACCTTCGGGTAAGTCAAGGAGAAATATCCTTAGATTGCCACAACCACTGAAAAGCCTGCTTCCATTTCAAACACACTTTCTTTGCAAAGCAGGGTTTTCTGCAGTGACAGCAACCAAAATGAGATTATGGAGTGGACTGGACATCAACAGCAGACTTCGTGTGTCACTATTTCCCATCACCCCTAGATGGGACCATTTATTTACAGGAAAACAAGCTCAGGGCTCCCACTGACTCTGAATTTTGGCGAGCTATATAACAATTCCATTAAACATCACAAAGTAATAGTAATAGAAATAAAGTACACAATAAATGTAATGTGTATGCTTGAATCATACCAAAGCATGCACCTGGACCCTGGTCCATGGAAAAAATTTTCTTTCATGAAATCCATCCCTGGGGCCAAAAGGGTTGGGGACCCCTGCTGTATAACACAGGAAGTTATAGTCACTATCTTGTAACACATATAATGGAGTGTAATCTCCAAACATGCTGAGTCATTATACTATATACCTGAAACATAATATTGTAAATCAACTAATTACATATAAAAATATTAAAGAAATGAAGGTTATTTAAGGAATGTACAATGCTATATTATGTTTAAAATATTTCACTTATATCTCAAGCACAAAAATAGTGAATAAAAATTATCTGATTAATTTCACACATTACAAGGGAAAGTAGAGAACTACAATTTTTGAATTTTGCTTTTTATCAAAAACAGGTTTTCTATGGCCTTAGAGACTTAGTAAAAGTTCAATGTTGCCATCTTATAAAGTAATGAGAAATAATCTTTCTTAGCTTATGTATTTAATGTTAACTAATTCCCTTAAAATTATGCAGAATGAAAAACTGTAGGAATGGTAGATTCATATAAAATTATACATACAACATTACATAGAGTAAGACTCAAGCAAAACTCTAGGACTCACAACTTCTCACAAACATAACAAAATTCTTTAAAAGGACATTACTGTTTTTAATATTTGAATATGAAAATGTCCTAAGTACAGTGATTAATAATTATACACCTGTGCTCTATTGTTTGCTTTCACAACAGTTAAGAATTCCACACAACCATGAAAGGAAGAGAAAAGCAGACCCTGAGTAAATTCTGTTAGGTAGTCTCTAAAATAATGACAAAAGTTACCAATTTATAGTACTCTCTGTTATCATAAGTTGTGTCCATTTGTGGATATTTTCCATATATTTTTTTCTCAGAATTTGGGACAGACCTAGAATTACAGCCCACTTGAAAACATACAATATATATGCACGGTTTTAGAAAATGTGTATACATATGACTGTTTGTCATGTACTCCACCTTTAGTAAATAAACCTATAAATAATTTTGGTGTTTAATGGCTTAGGGTCTTGAACCTTTTCTAAATGAATGTTTGCTGAACATGATAAGAAAGATAAAATTACATATGCAATGATAGGCTAGATTAACTAAGCATTTCAATATAATTAAATACAAACATACTGGGAATGACTCAATCAGCAAGGCACAGATAAAAATTTTAAATTGAACTCAGGCATTCTGGTCTAGAATGTAATTTAACACTGACAAGACAAAATGTTCATGTTCAAATAAGAAGGCCCCATCGTCAACAGAAATCACTAATGAAATATTAGAAATAAATTAGAAACAAAAATTGTTCTTAAAATACCCAGAGGTATAAACTTAAGAGAGAAAGCAATTCACAAAAATGTTTTGAGTTTTGCTAAACCTAAAATATCTCAATGTGAAATTTAATTTTGCCAAGTTCAAAACACTTCCAGGTTCTTCAAGGATCAACATATACACATTTATATTCATTCCTTTGGAAAGTAGTTTTTCAAACAACAATATGTCACAGCTTCTGTATATAGCTCATTATAACTATTGCTACAGTCACATGGCAGGAAAAGCTCTGACTTTTAATTTAAAATTCTGATCTAAATGATTGGAAAAATAACATTTTGTTAAAAAATATTAAAGATTGAATCTTTTTTCTTAAAACATTTGAAAAAAACCTGATTTCTCTCTTTTAGGCTATCAATATGCCTAAATTGGCTTCAATTTTCTCTGAAAGTAAGACAACATTTCCGTGTGTATTTAACTTCCTGTTGGCCAGTCATCCAGTTGTGTCCAGCTTTTTGCGATCTCATGAACTGCAGCATGCCTGGCCTCCCTATATCTCACCATCTCCCAAAGTCTACACAAGTTCATGTCCACTGCATTCCTGATGCCTCCCAGCCATATCATCCCTCTTCTCCTACCCTTAATCTTTCTCAGCATCAGAGTCTTTTCCAATCAGTCAGCTGTTTGAATCAGATGATCAGAATATTGGAGCTTCAACATCACTCTTTCCAATGAATATTCAGGGTTGACTCCCCTCAGTATTGATTGGTTTGATCTCCTTGCTGTCCAAGGGACTCTCAGGAGTCTTTTCCAGCATCACAGTTCAAAGGCATCAATTCTTTGATGCTTTCTCTTCTACGGTCCAGCTCTCACAACCATAGCCTTTGATAGAGTAATGTTTCTGCTTTTCAACACACTGTCTAGGTTTGTCATAGCTTCCTTGCCAAGAAGCAATCATCTTTTAATTTCATGACTGCGGTCACCATCTGCAGTTCTTAGAGCCCAAGAAGAGGAAATCTGTCATTACTGCCACCTTTTCTCCTTCTATTTAATAATCATGTATTTAACGCAACTATTTTGGGAAATAATGGTCCTCTAATACATAACCTAAAAGAGTAAGGGCTGAGTCTGAGACTGATAATCTCTTCCCTTAAGAGCAGTGAAAAGACAGTGTTTTCCACTATTCACTTAACTTGTCTGGCAGAGAACTGACAGGCAGAACAAATGGCTGTAAGAATTCAGAATTGGAAATAGGCTTTAAAAAGTATGCTTTGCATGTAGCTGTCCAGGATCAACATATACACATTTATATTCATTCCTTTGGAAAGTAGTTTTTCAAACAACAATATGTCACAGCTTCTGTATATAGCTCATTATAACTATTGCTACAGTCACATGGCAGGAAAAGCTCTGACTTTTAATTTAAAATTCTGATCTAAATGATTGGAAAAATAACATTTTGTTAAAAAATATTAAAGATTGAATCTTTTTTCTTAAAACATTTGAAAAAAACCTGATTTCTCTCTTTTAGGCTATCAATATGCCTAAATTGGCTTCAATTTTCTCTGAAAGTAAGACAACATTTCCGTGTGTATTTAACTTCCTGTTGGCCAGTCATCCAGTTGTGTCCAGCTTTTTGCGATCTCATGAACTGCAGCATGCCTGGCCTCCCTATATCTCACCATCTCCCAAAGTCTACACAAGTTCATGTCCACTGCATTCCTGATGCCTCCCAGCCATATCATCCCTCTTCTCCTACCCTTAATCTTTCTCAGCATCAGAGTCTTTTCCAATCAGTCAGCTGTTTGAATCAGATGATCAGAATATTGGAGCTTCAACATCACTCTTTCCAATGAATATTCAGGGTTGACTCCCCTCAGTATTGATTGGTTTGATCTCCTTGCTGTCCAAGGGACTCTCAGGAGTCTTTTCCAGCATCACAGTTCAAAGGCATCAATTCTTTGATGCTTTCTCTTCTCTACGGTCCAGCTCTCACAACCATAGCCTTTGATAGAGTAATGTTTCTGCTTTTCAACACACTGTCTAGGTTTGTCATAGCTTCCTTGCCAAGAAGCAATCATCTTTTAATTTCATGACTGCGGTCACCATCTGCAGTTCTTAGAGCCCAAGAAGAGGAAATCTGTCATTACTGCCACCTTTTCTCCTTCTATTTAATAATCATGTATTTAACGCAACTATTTTGGGAAATAATGGTCCTCTAATACATAACCTAAAAGAGTAAGGGCTGAGTCTGAGACTGATAATCTCTTCCCTTAAGAGCAGTGAAAAGACAGTGTTTTCCACTATTCACTTAACTTGTCTGGCAGAGAACTGACAGGCAGAACAAATGGCTGTAAGAATTCAGAATTGGAAATAGGCTTTAAAAAGTATGCTTTGCATGTAGCTGTCCAATTCTCCCAGCACCACTTGTTAAAGAGGCTGTCTTTGTCCCATTTTATAGTTTCTCCTCCTTTATCAAAAATAAGGTACCCATAGGTGCGTGGGTTGATCTCTGGGTTCTCAATCTTGTTCCATTGATCTATAGTTCTGTTTTTGTGCCAGTACCATACTGTCTTGATAACTGTTGCTTTGTAGTAGAGTCTGAAGTTAGGGAGGCTGATCCCTCCAACTCCATTTTTCTTCCTCAGGATTGCTTTGGCTATTCGAGGTCTTCTGTGTTTCCATATGAACTGTGTAATTATTTGGTCTACTTCTGTGAAAAATGTCAGTGCTAGTTGAATAGGTATTGGATTGAATCTGGAGATGATATTTGGAAGTATGGTCATTTTCATAATATTGATTCTTCCAATCCAGGAACATGGAATATCTCTGCATCTGTTTAAGTCTTCTTTAATGTCTCTCATGAGTGTCTTGTAATTTTCTGTGTACAATTCTTTTGTTTCTTTGGGTAAGTTTATTCCTAGATATTTGATTCTTTTGGTTGCAATGGTGAAGGGGATTGCCTCTTTAATTTCATTTTCTGATTTTTCATTGTTTGTGTATAGGAATGCCAGTGACTTCTGTGTGTTCACTTTATATCCTGCAACTTTGCTGAATTCATTGATTAGCTCTAGTAGCTTTGTAACCATGTCTTTGGGATTTTCTATGTATAATATCATATCGTCTGCAAAAAGAGAGAGCTTGACTTCTTCCTTTCACATGTCTAGGTTTGTCATAGCTTCCTTGCCAAGAAGCAATCATCTTTTAATTTCATGACTGCGGTCACCATCTGCAGTTCTTAGAGCCCAAGAAGAGGAAATCTGTCATTACTGCCACCTTTTCTCCTTCTATTTAATAATCATGTATTTAACGCAACTATTTTGGGAAATAATGGTCCTCTAATACATAACCTAAAAGAGTAAGGGCTGAGTCTGAGACTGATAATCTCTTCCCTTAAGAGCAGTGAAAAGACAGTGTTTTCCACTATTCACTTAACTTGTCTGGCAGAGAACTGACAGGCAGAACAAATGGCTGTAAGAATTCAGAATTGGAAATAGGTTTTAAAAAAGTATGCTTTGCATGTAGCTGTCCAATTCTCCCAGCACCACTTGTTAAAGAGGCTGTCTTTGTCCCATTTTATAGTTTCTCCTCCTTTATCAAAATAAGGTACCCATAGGTGCGTGGGTTGATCTCTGGGTTCTCAATCTTGTTCCATTGATCTATAGTTCTGTTTTTGTGCCAGTACCATACTGTCTTGATAACTGTTGCTTTGTAGTAGAGTCTGAAGTTAGGGAGGCTGATCCCTCCAACTCCATTTTTCTTCCTCAGGATTGCTTTGGCTATTCGAGGTCTTCTGTGTTTCCATATGAACTGTGTAATTATTTGGTCTACTTCTGTGAAAAATGTCAGTGCTAGTTGAATAGGTATTGGATTGAATCTGGAGATGATATTTGGAAGTATGGTCATTTTCATAATATTGATTCTTCCAATCCAGGAACATGGAATATCTCTGCATCTGTTTAAGTCTTCTTTAATGTCTCTCATGAGTGTCTTGTAATTTTCTGTGTACAATTCTTTTGTTTCTTTGGGTAAGTTTATTCCTAGATATTTGATTCTTTTGGTTGCAATGGTGAAGGGGATTGCCTCTTTGATTTCATTTTCTGATTTTTCATTGTTTGTGTATAGGAATGCCAGTGACTTCTGTGTGTTCACTTTATATCCTGCAACTTTGCTGAATTCATTGATTAGCTCTAGTAGCTTTGTAACCATGTCTTTGGGATTTTCTATGTATAATATCATATCGTCTGCAAAAAGAGAGAGCTTGACTTCTTCCTTTCCAATCTGGATTCCTTTGATTTCTTTCTCTTCTCTTATTGCTGTTGCTAGCACTTCCAGAACTATGTTGAATAATAGTGGTGAAAGTGGGCATCCCTGTCTTGTTCCTGATCTTAGAGGGACTGCTTTCAGTTTTTCACCATTAACAATAATGTTCGCTGTAGGCTTCTCATAGATGGCTTTTATTATGTTGAGATAGGTTCCTTCTATGCCCATTTTCTGAAGAGTTTTGATCATAAATGGATGTTGTACTTTGTCGAAGGCTTTTTTTGCATCTATTGAAATGATCATGTGATTTTTGTCTTTCAACTTGTTGATGTGGTGTATCACGTTGATTGATTTGCGGGTGTTGAAGAAGCCTTGCATGCCTGGGATGAACCCAACTTGATCATGATGTATGAGTTTTTTGACATGTCGTTGAATTCTGTTTGCTAGAATTTTGTTGAGGATCTTGGCATCTAAGTTCATCAGTGAAATTGGCCTATAGTTTTCCTTTTTTGTGTTGTCTTTGCCTGGTTTGGGTATCAGGGTGATGGTGGCTTCGTAGAATGTGTTTGGGAGTATTCCTGCCTGTGCAATTTTTTGGAAGAGTTTTAGAAGGACAGGCATTAGCTCTTCTTTAAATGTTTGGTAGAATTTGGCTGTGAAGCCATCTGGTCCTGGGCTTTTATTTTTGGGTAGATTTTTCATCACAAATTCGATTTCTGAGCTTGTGATTGGGTTGTTCAAAGTTTCTGTTTCTTCCTGGCTCAGTCTTGGGAGATTAATCCTGTCCAAGAAACTGTCCATTTCTTCCAAGTTGTCCAGTTTGTTGCCATAGAGTTGCTCATAATAGTCTCTTAGAATCCTTTGGATTTCTGCATTATCTGTTGTAATCTCTCCTTTTTCGTTTTTTATTTTGGTGATCTGGTTCTTCTCTCTCTTTTTCTTAATGAGTCTGGCCAGTGGCTTGTCAATTTTGTTTACCTTTTCAAAGAACCAGCTTTTTGTTTTATTTATCTTTACTATTGTTTCTTTTGTTTCTTTCTCATTTATTTCTGCTCTGATCTTTATGATTTCTCTTCTTCTGCTGGCTCTGGGATGTTTTTGTTCTTCTTTCTCCAACTGTTTTAAGTGGAGGGTTAGGTCATCTGCTTCATATTTTCCTAGTTTCTTCAAAACAAAATGAAATTGGAACATTCCCTGACACCATACACTAAGATCAACTCAAAATGGATTAAAGACCTCAATGTAAGACCAGAAACCATCAAACTCTTAGAGGAGAATATAGGCAAAACCCTCAAGGACATAAATCAAAGTAAGATCTTCTCTGACCCACCAACTAAAATAGCAGAACTGAAAAAAAAAATGAACATATGGGACCTTATGAAACTTAAAAGCTTTTGTACAGCAAAAGAAATTGTTGATGTGGTGTATCACGTTGATTGATTTGCGGGTGTTGAAGAAGCCTTGCATGCCTGGGATGAACCCAACTTGATCATGATGTATGAGTTTTTTGACATGTCGTTGAATTCTGTTTGCTAGAATTTTGTTGAGGATCTTGGCATCTAAGTTCATCAGTGAAATTGGCCTATAGTTTTCCTTTTTTGTGTTGTCTTTGCCTGGTTTGGGTATCAGGGTGATGGTGGCTTCGTAGAATGTGTTTGGGAGTATTCCTGCCTGTGCAATTTTTTGGAAGAGTTTTAGAAGGACAGGCATTAGCTCTTCTTTAAATGTTTGGTAGAATTTGGCTGTGAAGCCATCTGGTCCTGGGCTTTTATTTTTGGGTAGATTTTTCATCACAAATTCGATTTCTGAGCTTGTGATTGGGTTGTTCAAAGTTTCTGTTTCTTCCTGGCTCAGTCTTGGGAGATTAATCCTGTCCAAGAAACTGTCCATTTCTTCCAAGTTGTCCAGTTTGTTGCCATAGAGTTGCTCATAATAGTCTCTTAGAATCCTTTGGATTTCTGCATTATCTGTTGTAATCTCTCCTTTTTCGTTTTTTATTTTGGTGATCTGGTTCTTCTCTCTCTTTTTCTTAATGAGTCTGGCCAGTGGCTTGTCAATTTTGTTTACCTTTTCAAAGAACCAGCTTTTTGTTTTATTTATCTTTACTATTGTTTCTTTTGTTTCTTTCTCATTTATTTCTGCTCTGATCTTTATGATTTCTCTTCTTCTGCTGGCTCTGGGATGTTTTTGTTCTTCTTTCTCCAACTGTTTTAAGTGGAGGGTTAGGTCATCTGCTTCATATTTTCCTAGTTTCTTCAAAACAAAATGAAATTGGAACATTCCCTGACACCATACACTAAGATCAACTCAAAATGGATTAAAGACCTCAATGTAAGACCAGAAACCATCAAACTCTTAGAGGAGAATATAGGCAAAACCCTCAAGGACATAAATCAAAGTAAGATCTTCTCTGACCCACCAACTAAAATAGCAGAACTGAAAAAAAAAATGAACATATGGGACCTTATGAAACTTAAAAGCTTTTGTACAACAAAAGAAATTACAAAAAAGTTCAACAGACACCCCACAGAGTGGGAGAAAATCATAGCAAATGAAACAACAGACAAAGAATTCATCTCCAAAATCTACAAGCAACTCAGACAACTCAGCACTGGGAAAATGAGCAGCCCAATCAAAAAATGGGAAAAAGATCTAGAGACGCCTCTCCAAAGAGGACATACAAATGGCCCAAAAATACATGAAACGATGCTCAACCTCGCTTATTATCAGAGAAATGCAAATTAAAACCACAATGAGATACCACCTCACACCTGTCAGAATGGCCATCATCAACAAATCGACAGACAACAAATGCTGGAGAGGGTGTGGAGAAAAGGGAACCCTCTTGCATTGCTGGTGGGAATGTAAATTAATGCAACCTCTATGGAAGACAATATGGAGATTCCTTAAAAAACTAAAAATAGAAGCACCCTATGACCCAGCAATCACACTATTAGGCCTATATCCTGATGAAATCAAAAATGAAAGAGGCACCTGTACCCCAATGTTCATTGCAGCTCTCTATACAATAGCCAGAACATGGAAGCAACCTAGATGTCCGTCGACGAATGAATGGATCCAGAAGCTCTGGTACATATATACAATGGAATACTACTCAGCTGTGAAAAGAAATGCAGAAGACTCAGTCCTAATGAGGTGGCTGGCTCTAGAACCTATCATAAAAAGTGAAGTAAGTCAAAAAGAGAAAGACAAGTATAGTATACTAACTCATATATATGGGATCTAGTAAGATGGTCATGATAACACACACAGTGAACTCATGAAAAAACAGAGAATAGACATAAAGACATTGTGGAGACCGAACAGTGGGAGGGAGTAACATGGAAACCTATACTGTCATGTGTAGAAAAGATAGCTATTGTCATTGTGCTAGGGGAATAGGAGTACCTACAACCACTTGGAGCGATGGGCTGGAGGGATGGGAGGGGGGGAACTGGGTGGGGGGAGGGTCAAGGGATATGCATATGAATGATCTGGGAACATACATGTACAAAAATAAATAAATAAAAAATAAAATATAAAAAAATAAAAAAAATAAAAAAAGAAAGAAAAAAAAAAGTATGCTTTGTAATTCTTTGGCTGAGAAGTGGTTTGTTTAATATTGAAATCAAAAGACTCCTTTAGGTTAAGGAAGGGATACAAAAGTGCTATACAGACACTTAAATAATTCTAATAAAAACTGTGTGAGATTGGTACACTCCTTTCACAGATAAGACAACTGAGGTTAAATTAAGTGAAGTTAACAGACTTGACTAAGGAGTAGAATTCAAACTCAAGTGTATTATCATTATGCTATATTAACTTACAAATAAATTGAAGTCAGGTTAATTATAAGGATAAACCCAACAATAACTTTTAAAATTGTTTTTCCTCTCCAGTGATATCTTAGGGCATTGATTTGTCAATTGCCGCTCCCTCTTGTCTACCCTGTATTGAATGTTAACTTTGCAGTCACTAACTCCCCTAAAAATTTTTCTGCCTTTTCTAATATTTTCGTCAGCATGACAGGTTAGGCTCTAATCACCATCTAACTGAACTAATTAGCACCTTTCATATTGGCCTATGACATACCACTCTACCAGACTACTCTTTCTGGAACACTTTCAACATTACTTTCTTGTGCAAAACCTTGTTGTACACATTAGAATTAGTGAGGAGTTAAGAATTTTTCAAAAGACATTGGAATATGTTCTCTGAAGACAGGTCCTCTGAAGACAGGACTTAAGTCTTATAATCCCTCAAGTTGAGAGACTCCACCCCTCAAGTTTGGTTCCATCCTTTGCTCCAGGCTTGTCAGCCTCCTGTTTCATGATCTCAGGCTTTGTTCTGCCTCTTTGTCTTCATTCACACTGTTCTATTGCTCTTATTCCTCTCATCCTTGTACTTTCTCATTTCAAATCTATTTCTTTCCTTCTGTTCCCTCTAAATGCTGCAATGTATCTTAGTACTCTAGACAAGTGGACTTTCTACACCAATTCTTAGACTGCAATATAAACAAATACAATACACATATACCTATTTTTATGAAGAGCTGACAATCTTTTCAGTGACTCATACGCTTACCATTTATTGGGAATTGTAGAAATATACATTCATATTGACATTAAGGCCCCAGGTTATATGGGGTCACTTTCCCCACTATTGGTATTCTTACTCCAAAATCATTGCTCCATATTTTTTGAGTTCTCAGATTCCATACAATGTGGGTCAGCAAAGCTGATAGGTAAGCCTATTAAAAATCCTACACAAAGAAGGCTCTGGTAAAAATTTCATGAAATAAACTGTCCAAGTAGCAATATTGCAGACAGTTGTGATGCTGGAGTCCTCATCTACTGCTAGATTTAAACCTCACCTTTCTAGAAAGGAGTAGAATTCAAACTCAAGTGTATTATCATTATGCTATATTAACTTACAAATAAATTGAAGTCAGGTTAATTATAAGGATAAACCCAACAATAACTTTTAAAATTGTTTTTCCTCTCCAGTGATATCTTAGGGCATTGATTTGTCAATTGCCGCTCCCTCTTGTCTACCCTGTATTGAATGTTAACTTTGCAGTCACTAACTCCCCTAAAAATTTTTCTGCCTTTTCTAATATTTTCGTCAGCATGACAGGTTAGGCTCTAATCACCATCTAACTGAACTAATTAGCACCTTTCATATTGGCCTATGACATACCACTCTACCAGACTACTCTTTCTGGAACACTTTCAACATTACTTTCTTGTGCAAAACCTTGTTGTACACATTAGAATTAGTGAGGAGTTAAGAATTTTTCAAAAGACATTGGAATATGTTCTCTGAAGACAGGTCCTCTGAAGACAGGACTTAAGTCTTATAATCCCTCAAGTTGAGAGACTCCACCCCTCAAGTTTGGTTCCATCCTTTGCTCCAGGCTTGTCAGCCTCCTGTTTCATGATCTCAGGCTTTGTTCTGCCTCTTTGTCTTCATTCACACTGTTCTATTGCTCTTATTCCTCTCATCCTTGTACTTTCTCATTTCAAATCTATTTCTTTCCTTCTGTTCCCTCTAAATGCTGCAATGTATCTTAGTACTCTAGACAAGTGGACTTTCTACACCAATTCTTAGACTGCAATATAAACAAATACAATACACATATACCTATTTTTATGAAGAGCTGACAATCTTTTCAGTGACTCATACGCTTACCATTTATTGGGAATTGTAGAAATATACATTCATATTGACATTAAGGCCCCAGGTTATATGGGGTCACTTTCCCCACTATTGGTATTCTTACTCCAAAATCATTGCTCCATATTTTTTGAGTTCTCAGATTCCATACAATGTGGGTCAGCAAAGCTGATAGGTAAGCCTATTAAAAATCCTACACAAAGAAGGCTCTGGTAAAAATTTCATGAAATAAACTGTCCAAGTAGCAAAGGGTATGTGCCAGACAGTTGTGTTGCATGCTGGAGTCCTCATCTACTGCTAGATTTAAACCTCACCTTTCTAGAGTTAAAAAGTCTAAATCTGACTTTAGACTAAATGAATGTTGGTAAGCTATTTTGTTACTGGCATTAATATGCAAAATATCTTAAAGTAAATATAGTCTGATGAAAATCATCCAATCATTTCTAAAAATAAACACATTATTTTCTGAATCAATATAGTATCCTAACATGATACATCTGTATTTTTCTTTTCATTATTTTAACACAGAAATAAAGTGAAAGACAGAGTAAAAATGTGATTTTAGACACTTTCCTATCTGAACATAAACAACTAGGTAATATTAATTAACAAAGTTTTCACAAATGAAATTATAAAAGTCCCAAACAATGCAAGGTAAATTAAAGAGGATCAATTACTTTACATTGATCAAACTCTTAAGAGAATTTCTCAAATACCCATCCCACAAGCCTTTGAGACAGGATTTATAACACACACAAAGGCTAAAAAGAGGGATGTAATGAATCATCTCTTCTATCTTTAATGTAAAGGCTGGATTTAGAAAGGGTGGAGAAACTAGAGGTCAAATTGCCAACATCCATTGGCATGAAAAAGCAAGAGAATTACAAAAAAAAAAAAAATCTATTTCTGCTTCAATGACTACGCTAAAAGCCTTTGACTGTATGGATCACAACAAAATGTGGAAAATCCTTCAAGAGATGGGAATAGAAGAACACCTAAACTGCCTCCTGAGAAACCTGTATCCAAGTCAAAAAGCAAAAGTTAGAGCCAGACATAGAACAATGGACTGATTCCAAACAGGAAATGAAATATGTCAAAGCTGTAGATTGTCACCCTGCTTATTTAATTTCTATGCAGAGTACATAGTGCAAAATTTCAACCTGGATGAATCACAAGCTGGAATCAAGATTGCCAGAAGAAATAACAACTTCACATATGCAGATGATACCACCCTAAAGAGTAACTAAAGAGATGACTAATAAGAGATGGTATTCTTACTCCAAAATCATTGCTCCATATTTTTGAGTTCTCATCATACAATGGGGTCACAAGTAAGACTTTAAACCTCACCTTTTCTGAAATAAACTGTCCAAGTAGCAAAGGGTATGTGCCAGACAGTTGTGTTGCATGCTGGAGTCCTCATCTACTGCTAGATTTAAACCTCACCTTTCTAGAGTTAAAAAGTCTAAATCTGACTTTAGACTAAATGAATGTTGGTAAGCTATTTTGTTACTGGCATTAATATGCAAAATATCTTAAAGTAAATATAGTCTGATGAAAATCATCCAATCATTTCTAAAAATAAACACATTATTTTCTGAATCAATATAGTATCCTAACATGATACATCTGTATTTTTCTTTTCATTATTTTAACACAGAAATAAAGTGAAAGACAGAGTAAAAATGTGATTTTAGACACTTTCCTATCTGAACATAAACAACTAGGTAATATTAATTAACAAAGTTTTCACAAATGAAAAATATAAATGTCCCAAACAATGCAAGGTAAATTAAAGAGGATCAATTACTTTACATTGATCAAACTCTTAAGAGAATTTCTCAAATACCCATCCCACAAGCCTTTGAGACAGGATTTATAACACACACAAAGGCTAAAAAGAGGGATGTAATGAATCATCTCTTCTATCTTTAATGTAAAGGCTGGATTTAGAAAGGGTGGAGAAACTAGAGGTCAAATTGCCAACATCCATTGGCATGAAAAAGCAAGAGAATTACAAAAAAAAAAAAAATCTATTTCTGCTTCAATGACTACGCTAAAAGCCTTTGACTGTATGGATCACAACAAAATGTGGAAAATCCTTCAAGAGATGGGAATAGAAGAACACCTAAACTGCCTCCTGAGAAACCTGTATCCAAGTCAAAAAGCAAAAGTTAGAGCCAGACATAGAACAATGGACTGATTCCAAACAGGAAATGAAATATGTCAAAGCTGTAGATTGTCACCCTGCTTATTTAATTTCTATGCAGAGTACATAGTGCAAAATTTCAACCTGGATGAATCACAAGCTGGAATCAAGATTGCCAGAAGAAATAACAACTTCACATATGCAGATGATACCACCCTAAAGAGTAACTAAAGAGATGACTGAAGGTAAAGTAAGAGAGTGAAAAATCTGGCGTAAAACTCAACATTCAACAAAACTAAAATCATAGCATATGGTCCCATAGCTTCATTGCGAATAGATGGGCAAACAATGGAAATGGTGACAGACTTTATTTTCTTGGGCTTCAAAAGGACTGTGGATGGTGACTGCAGCCACGAAATTAAAAGACAAGCTCCCAGTAGTCATGTATGGATGTGAGAGTTGGACCGTAAAGATGGCGAAGCACCAAAAAATTGATGTCTTTGAACTATACTGCTGGATAATAATCTTGAGAGTCCCTTGAACTGCAAGGAGATCAAACCAATAAATCCTAAAGGAAATCATCCCTGAATAGTCATTGGAAGGACTGATGCTGAAGCTAAAGCTCCAGTACTTGGTCACCTGATGAGAAGGGCTGACTCACTGGACAAGACTCTAATGCAGGGAAAGATTGAAGGTGATGAGAAGGGTACACAGAGAATGAGATGATTTGATAGCATCACCGAGTCTATGGCCATGAGTTTGAGCAAGCTCAGGGAGATGGTGAAAGATAGGGAAACCTGGTGTGCTGCAGTCCATAGGGTTGCAAAGAGTCAGACACAACTGAGCAACTGAATTTGAACTGAACTGAACGAACCATCAACATCATCAGCATCACAGTGAAAACCAGAGCCTACATCTGTGTGACTACTCTACAGTCAGAGTTATTAAGAGTATCATACCCAAAGAGCACAAACTCATAGACGCACAGACACACTCAGACCTAACCATTTTAGCCCCTTTTTTCATTGAGCTATCCTGACTGTATGGATCACAACAAAATGTGGAAAATCCTTCAAGAGATGGGAATAGAAGAACACCTAAACTGCCTCCTGAGAAACCTGTATCCAAGTCAAAAAGCAAAAGTTAGAGCCAGACATAGAACAATGGACTGATTCCAAACAGGAAATGAAATATGTCAAAGCTGTAGATTGTCACCCTGCTTATTTAATTTCTATGCAGAGTACATAGTGCAAAATTTCAACCTGGATGAATCACAAGCTGGAATCAAGATTGCCAGAAGAAATAACAACTTCACATATGCAGATGATACCACCCTAAAGAGTAACTAAAGAGATGACTGAAGGTAAAGTAAGAGAGTGAAAAATCTGGCGTAAAACTCAACATTCAACAAAACTAAAATCATAGCATATGGTCCCATAGCTTCATTGCGAATAGATGGGCAAACAATGGAAATGGTGACAGACTTTATTTTCTTGGGCTTCAAAAGGACTGTGGATGGTGACTGCAGCCACGAAATTAAAAGACAAGCTCCCAGTAGTCATGTATGGATGTGAGAGTTGGACCGTAAAGATGGCGAAGCACCAAAAAATTGATGTCTTTGAACTATACTGCTGGATAATAATCTTGAGAGTCCCTTGAACTGCAAGGAGATCAAACCAATAAATCCTAAAGGAAATCATCCCTGAATAGTCATTGGAAGGACTGATGCTGAAGCTAAAGCTCCAGTACTTCGGTCACCTGATGAGAAGGGCTGACTCACTGGACAAGACTCTAATGCAGGGAAAGATTGAAGGTGATGAGAAGGGTACACAGAGAATGAGATGATTTGATAGCATCACCGAGTCTATGGCCATGAGTTTGAGCAAGCTCAGGGAGATGGTGAAAGATAGGGAAACCTGGTGTGCTGCAGTCCATAGGGTTGCAAAGAGTCAGACACAACTGAGCAACTGAATTTGAACTGAACTGAACGAACCATCAACATCATCAGCATCACAGTGAAAACCAGAGCCTACATCTGTGTGACTACTCTACAGTCAGAGTTATTAAGAGTATCATACCCAAAGAGCACAAACTCATAGACGCACAGACACACTCAGACCTACACACAGATTTTTGATGCCCCATAGCATTTTATTCTTAATTGTACTTGGAACTATCTGACTTGTACAACAAGCACTAAAGATAGTATATTGCAATTTTGATATACTATAACTTACCAAGTAGTTCATTTTCCTTATATCTTAAAAATCTGAAGAATAAGCTAAGCCTTACAGAAATTCAACCAGCAAATCATCAAAGAGATTCAAACCCAGATAGCCTAATTACAAAGCCCAAATATTTAACTACAACTACATTTCTATTATCTTTCTTTTATAAAGTGAAAGTTACTCAGTTGTGTCTGACTCTTTGCAACCCATGTATGAGCCATGTAATTCTTCAGGCAAGAATATTGCAGTGGAGAAGGAATACCTTTCCCTTCTGCAGGGGATCTTCTCAACCCAGAGATCAAATTCAGGTCTCCCACACTGCAAGTAGATTCTTTACCATCTGAGTCACTAGGAAAGCCCAAGAAGACAGGAGTAGGTACCCTATCCCTTCTCCAGAGTATCTTCCCATCCCAATAATCAAACTGGGGTCTCCTTCATTGCAGGTGGATTCTTTACCACCTGAGCAAGCCCTTATAGCACCTAATTCATTTTAATATATATGCTAAAATATGTCTCCCCAGTAAATACTACAATCTTAGTAGGACCCTGTCATATTTAGCTTAAAATCTTGAGATTCTGGCAAATAGAAGTTTCTTGTTAAGTGCTATGATAGTACAATTCTAGCAAAGATGTCACATAATACACATTGGATATGTGTAAAGAATATGTTTCACTTCACTAGTAACCCCTTCCTATTCTCCAAATCTTACTTTTTCACTTAATCCATTTTCATGCTGAATGCTGTGAATCTTAAATCTCAGAACCATAGAGAAAATGTATGGACACTTAAAAATAGCCACTAAAGCTAACAGATAATAAAATATTTATTTTATTGTTGTAAAATTAAAAATAGTAGACAAGCATATGTAGCTACAGTTCCAAAGCAGAGCAATACAAATATATAAATTATTGCATTTTTAAAAGGAAAGTTTAACAGCCAAGTAATGTCTGAATAAATTTTGAAACCAAAAAAAAAAAAAAAAAATTTTTTTTCCTAAATTTTAATTAAAATGAGTTTTGCCCAAAATAAAAAAAAAAAAAAATCTCAGAACCATCATCATGGAGACTCATACTCTCTTGCCAGATGTAGATAGAGACTCTTATTTATTGAGTTGCACCCTTGTTCCTCACAGTTTATGAAAAATTATAGACAATTGCAATCCTTCCAGTTTTCCAATAATATTATGCATTTTACCCTTCTTCTGAATTATCTTTGGACTAATGTTCCTCAATACTCACTATAAAAATTTTGGAATTACAGAATCAATATGCAATCTTCCCTGAGCATCAAGGAGATTAACCCAAAGAAAGAAAATACGATATACAGCAAATATAAAATACTGATAAGAGCTTCATGGAAAGAAACTAATCTAAATATGTACTTATTTAAACACTTTGTAATATTAAATCCTAAAAACTTATGGTTTCAGAATTCTTTCTTTTGTTATTACATTGCAATACTCCGCTTAGCTGAGTATACATTTTTCTCTTCAGTACTACTTTTAACTATGCGATCATAATCTGTTCTATTTATTTTTCATGAGCCCATTGGTATTTTCCAAATTTTTAAAAAAATCTTTCTTCTGTAGAACCCACTTGTTCCCTCTAACTGTTCACCCCTTTCACTTGTCTCAAGTATTTAGGTATTCTGAGTATTTCAGACAAGTAATTATCAATCTTACTCAGACATTCTTAAAATCCTCCTTTCCTCATACACCTCGTGCCTCCCACTGTTATGGGGTAATATTGTGTGGCCCTTTGAAGCAATCTTATATAAATCTAATTAGTGAATGTTGGGAAGAAGCTAATAATTATAAGGGCTAAAGCAATAATGATCCAAATGAGATATAATAAAAAAATTTTTTTGATATGATAAAAATAAAGTTTAAAAGCAAAAACTTCAAGATAATATCCAAATTAAAAATTCTAGCCACCAGTTTGAAAGAGATAAATTAGGTGAGAATCTGTGTTTAATTACAAAGATCACTGTGTAAGAAAGTAAAGTGAAAAATTCAAGGAAATACTATAATTAATCTAAGTGATTCTGCCAGAGAAGCCTTTCTTAGACCTAGAACCTCACAAAGAGTCTCTAGTAGAATTTATTTCAATTACAAAATGATAGCATTTTCATTCCAATTCAGAAATACTTTCTCTCTAGTTAAGTTATAAAAAAGACATTTAAAGGAAAATATGCTCTACTGTTAAATAAAGAGCAATGTATTGTGCCCTTGAATAAACTGGGTGAAATTCATGCTCTTCATTTGTACCAAAAATATGACAAAGGAGGAATGGAAGCTCTATTGCAAAGGTGTTTTCAATGACAAATAAACATGACTGCAGTTCATGTCTTTTGCAAATGGAAAGCAACAGCAACAATACCAGCTGGGTGCTGCAGCATGAGGTGATATAAAAATAGATGTTCCAAGGAGAGAACGCAGCAGTGGAAAGGGAGGTATAAGTTAGCTCCTGGAGCTGCAACATTGGCACAGTTAATTAGACTCCAGATGGAGAAGGGAAGCTTGGGGGAGGCAGGTATGGGAGAAACACATGCTATCCATCTGGCAGCCCCTCACAGGTTATGAAAACTGCAGGTTGGGTGAGAACTTGAGCAATGACAATAAAAAACAAAGGTCAAATACCAAACACACTTACTTGGACTTGTCTCTCTTACTCAAAGCCATAGCTATTGTCAAAATGTAGAAGCTATTCATTGTTTCAGCATGACAGTAGTAGTCATGATGTCAAACCTAATACTTGTGCTACTATGCCTTGACAAGACAGCAACTGCTTTTAACGTCTGATTTTGACCTTCATTTTGACTTTTCATCTCTAGACATGTCAAAATCTGTTTGTAAGATTGGCAAAAAAAAAAAAAAAAGCAAGTTACCAGAATTAAAATGAAGGAAATACACATAAGTGAAGTTGGAAATTAAGTAATAAAATCTACATAATGCCTCAAGTTGTCTCTTTTCCCACTCATTCTTGCTCTTTAGCATGGGAGTTCATCCAATATAATTGGAAGACAGAAAAGACCTATTTCCTTTAAATTACTGGATCTATTTGTCTTTGGAAAATATAGAACGTTTTTCTGTATGAATTAGGGAGTTATAGGTATTTTGACAGAAATCCAACTCTATTGTGCCTTCCACTATTAATATATTAGAACCATGAAAACAGTAGTTTTGTATGTCCTTAGAAGGCACTCAACATCCTCTACATATCCTATAATCCTTCATTTATTTATTCACTTGTGTTTTCAAATACAATAAATCCACCACTCTCATCAGTCTTCATAAGAAATCTATAAGATGCAAAGGCATCAATTAAGAAAAGGGTCTCAATTTACAAATAAACATGACTGCAGTTCATGTCTTTTGCAAATGGAAAGCAACAGCAACAATACCAGCTGGGTGCTGCAGCATGAGGTGATATAAAAATAGATGTTCCAAGGAGAGAACGCAGCAGTGGAAAGGGAGGTATAAGTTAGCTCCTGGAGCTGCAACATTGGCACAGTTAATTAGACTCCAGATGGAGAAGGGAAGCTTGGGGGAGGCAGGTATGGGAGAAACACATGCTATCCATCTGGCAGCCCCTCACAGGTTATGAAAACTGCAGGTTGGGTGAGAACTTGAGCAATGACAATAAAAAACAAAGGTCAAATACCAAACACACTTACTTGGACTTGTCTCTCTTACTCAAAGCCATAGCTATTGTCAAAATGTAGAAGCTATTCATTGTTTCAGCATGACAGTAGTAGTCATGATGTCAAACCTAATACTTGTGCTACTATGCCTTGACAAGACAGCAACTGCTTTTAACGTCTGATTTTGACCTTCATTTTGACTTTTCATCTCTAGACATGTCAAAATCTGTTTGTAAGATTGGCAAAAAAAAAAAAAAAAGCAAGTTACCAGAATTAAAATGAAGGAAATACACATAAGTGAAGTTGGAAATTAAGTAATAAAATCTACATAATGCCTCAAGTTGTCTCTTTTCCCACTCATTCTTGCTCTTTAGCATGGGAGTTCATCCAATATAATTGGAAGACAGAAAAGACCTATTTCCTTTAAATTACTGGATCTATTTGTCTTTGGAAAATATAGAACGTTTTTCTGTATGAATTAGGGAGTTATAGGTATTTTGACAGAAATCCAACTCTATTGTGCCTTCCACTATTAATATATTAGAACCATGAAAACAGTAGTTTTGTATGTCCTTAGAAGGCACTCAACATCCTCTACATATCCTATAATCCTTCATTTATTTATTCACTTGTGTTTTCAAATACAATAAATCCACCACTCTCATCAGTCTTCATAAGAAATCTATAAGATGCAAAGGCATCAATTAAGAAAAGGGTCTCAATTTACAAATAATTAGTAACATTTAAAACTCATGCTTTTAATTCCTTTTCCAGTGATTTTTCAACTTGCTATTTAAGATACTCAAATTAATGCACAAATTATAATCACTCTGAAACAAGTTTTCTTCAAAACCAGAATAGAGAATCATTCAAATACTCCAAATGTTTTTTCAAGATTGTACAAAAAAATAAAAAGTTATATCTGGTCCATAAGATTTCATAATTTTAGTAGGGTACAGTATGAAACCTATTAAGGCACAGGACAGGAAAAGGTCAGTTTACATTCCAATCCCAAGGAAAGGCAGCAACAAAGAATGTTCTAACTACTGCACAATTGCCCTCGTTTCACATACTAGTAAGGTAATGCTCAAATCATTCAAGCTAGGCTTCAACCCTACATGAAACAAGAACTTACAGATGTATAAACTGGATAACTCCAGAAAAACATCCATTTCTGCTTCATTGACTATGCTAAAGCCTTTGACTGTGTGGATCATAACAAACAGTGGAAAATATTTAAAGAGATGGGGATACCAGACTACTGAACTTGCCTCCTGAGAAACCTGTTTGCAAATCAAGAACTGGAGATGGAACAATGAACTGGTTCCTAATTGGCAAACGAGTACTTCAAGACTACTTATTGTCACATGTAGAGTACATTGTGCAAAATGCCAGGGTAGATGAAGCTCAAGCTAGAACCAAGATTACTAGGGTACAGTAATCAATAAACACAGATATGCAGTTGACACAAAATGGCAGAAAGAAAGAGGAACTAAAGAGTCTTTTGATGAAAGTAAAAAAGGAAAGTAAAAGAGCTGGCTTAAAATTCAATATTCAAAAAAGTAAGCTCATGGCATCTGATGCCATCACTTCATGGCTAATAGATGAAGAAAAGTGGAAACAATGACAGACTTTTATTTTCTTGGGCTCCAAAAGGACTGTGGACAGTGACTGCAGTCATGAAATTAGAAGATGCTTGCTCCTTGAAAGAAAAGGTATGACAAACCTAGACAGTATATCCAAAAGCAGAGACATCACTTTCCTGACAAAGCTCCATATAGTCAAAGCTATGGTTTTCAAGTTGTCATGTATGGATATAAGAGCTAGGCTATAAAGAAGACTGAGAACTGAAGAACTGATGCTTTCAAACTGTGGCTCTGGAGAATACTCTTGAAAGCCTCTCAGATAGCAAGAAAAGCTTCAAATACTCCAAATGTTTTTTCAAGATTGTACAAAAAAATAAAAAGTTATATCTGGTCCATAAGATTTCATAATTTTAGTAGGGTACAGTATGAAACCTATTAAGGCACAGGACAGGAAAAGGTCAGTTTACATTCCAATCCCAAGGAAAGGCAGCAACAAAGAATGTTCTAACTACTGCACAATTGCCCTCGTTTCACATACTAGTAAGGTAATGCTCAAATCATTCAAGCTAGGCTTCAACCCTACATGAAACAAGAACTTACAGATGTATAAACTGGATAACTCCAGAAAAACATCCATTTCTGCTTCATTGACTATGCTAAAGCCTTTGACTGTGTGGATCATAACAAACAGTGGAAAATATTTAAAGAGATGGGGATACCAGACTACTGAACTTGCCTCCTGAGAAACCTGTTTGCAAATCAAGAACTGGAGATGGAACAATGAACTGGTTCCTAATTGGCAAACGAGTACTTCAAGACTACTTATTGTCACATGTAGAGTACATTGTGCAAAATGCCAGGGTAGATGAAGCTCAAGCTAGAACCAAGATTACTAGGGTACAGTAATCAATAAACACAGATATGCAGTTGACACAAAATGGCAGAAAGAAAGAGGAACTAAAGAGTCTTTTGATGAAAGTAAAAAAGGAAAGTAAAAGAGCTGGCTTAAAATTCAATATTCAAAAAAGTAAGCTCATGGCATCTGATGCCATCACTTCATGGCTAATAGATGAAGAAAAGTGGAAACAATGACAGACTTTTATTTTCTTGGGCTCCAAAAGGACTGTGGACAGTGACTGCAGTCATGAAATTAGAAGATGCTTGCTCCTTGAAAGAAAAGGTATGACAAACCTAGACAGTATATCCAAAAGCAGAGACATCACTTTCCTGACAAAGCTCCATATAGTCAAAGCTATGGTTTTCAAGTTGTCATGTATGGATATAAGAGCTAGGCTATAAAGAAGACTGAGAACTGAAGAACTGATGCTTTCAAACTGTGGCTCTGGAGAATACTCTTGAAAGCCTCTCAGATAGCAAGAAAATCAAAACAATCAATTCTAAAGGAAATCAAATATTCATGGGAAGGACTGATGCTGAAG
The DNA here is from genome assembly GCA_022376925.1 of Tragulus kanchil. Taxonomy (NCBI): domain Eukaryota; kingdom Metazoa; phylum Chordata; class Mammalia; order Artiodactyla; family Tragulidae; genus Tragulus; species Tragulus kanchil. The sequence goes on from JAIOJX010000025.1 coordinate 49,350,108, forward strand.
CTGAAGCTGAAGCTGAAGCATCAATAGTTTGGCTACCTGATGTGAAGAGATAATTCATTGGAAAGACCTTGATGTTGGGAAAAGGGAGCAACAGAGGATAAGACTGTTGGTTGGCATTACCAACTCAATGGACATGAATTTGAGAAAGCTCTGGGAGATAACGAAGGACAGGGAAGCCTGGTGTGCTGCAGTCCATGGGGTTGCGAAGAGTAGGACACAACTGAGTGACTGAACAACAAAAACAATATGAACAAAATAACAATGAAACATTATAGAAACAATATAACCTTTTTGTATGTTTAATATTTAGAAGAGCATCATTTCACATTTTCCTTGATGTGGCCAAAATTGTAGAGTTCATCTGATTAACAGGAAATTCACCATTTTGAGCCATGTGAGAAATATTTTCTAACAGGTAATATTTCTTTCTACAAAGTCAACATTTTATTTCTCCCTGTTTATAAAACACTGTAGAGAAGTTGTTCAGATTTATAACTAAAGTATAAAATAAGCAAAATGTTGCACAAAATATAATACATAGTATATCAGTGGTGCTCTAACACTGCAGTCTTTATGATCAACCTTCTGCCTAAAAAGAACTAAAATTCATGAGCACCTGAAACTAGGTGGACTTGGTGAAAATGGATCAATCACTAGTAATGTAGCTAAAACACTTTCTTTTCTTTTTTTTTTTTAAACATTTATTTATTTATTTATTTAGGGCGGGGGTCGGGTTGGGGAGGGAGGGGAGTGGGCGGGCCACTTCTATTGGTCTTTCATTTCTCCATTTTCACCCGTCTTTGTTCTTTGGCTCCTGTGGGCCTCCCATCGCGGTGGCATCTGTCGCTGCAGAGCGCTGGCTCTGGGCGCAAACCTAGACAGTATATCCAAAAGCAGAGACATCACTTTCCTGACAAAGCTCCATATAGTCAAAGCTATGGTTTTCAAGTTGTCATGTATGGATATAAGAGCTAGGCTATAAAGAAGACTGAGAACTGAAGAACTGATGCTTTCAAACTGTGGCTCTGGAGAATACTCTTGAAAGCCTCTCAGATAGCAAGAAAATCAAAACAATCAATTCTAAAGGAAATCAAATATTCATGGGAAGGACTGATGCTGAAGCTGAAGCTGAAGCTGAAGCATCAATAGTTTGGCTACCTGATGTGAAGAGATAATTCATTGGAAAGACCTTGATGTTGGGAAAAGGGAGCAACAGAGGATAAGACTGTTGGTTGGCATTACCAACTCAATGGACATGAATTTGAGAAAGCTCTGGGAGATAACGAAGGACAGGGAAGCCTGGTGTGCTGCAGTCCATGGGGTTGCGAAGAGTAGGACACAACTGAGTGACTGAACAACAAAAACAATATGAACAAAATAACAATGAAACATTATAGAAACAATATAACCTTTTTGTATGTTTAATATTTAGAAGAGCATCATTTCACATTTTCCTTGATGTGGCCAAAATTGTAGAGTTCATCTGATTAACAGGAAATTCACCATTTTGAGCCATGTGAGAAATATTTTCTAACAGGTAATATTTCTTTCTAAAAAGTCAACATTTTATTTCTCCCTGTTTATAAAACACTGTAGAGAAGTTGTTCAGATTTATAACTAAAGTATAAAATAAGCAAAATGTTGCACAAAATATAATACATAGTATATCAGTGGTGCTCTAACACTGCAGTCTTTATGATCAACCTTCTGCCTAAAAAGAACTAAAATTCATGAGCACCTGAAACTAGGTGGACTTGGTGAAAATGGATCAATCACTAGTAATGTAGCTAAAACACTTTCTTTTCTTTTTTTTTTTTAAACATTTATTTATTTATTTATTTAGGGCGGGGGTCGGGTTGGGGAGGGAGGGGAGTGGGCGGGCCACTTCTATTGGTCTTTCATTTCTCCATTTTCACCCGTCTTTGTTCTTTGGCTCCTGTGGGCCTCCCATCGCGGTGGCATCTGTCGCTGCAGAGCGCTGGCTCTGGGCGCATGCGCTCCAGAGCTCTGGCTCAGTAATTGGACACATCGGTCCAGCCGCTCCATGGCACGTGGGATCTTCCCAGGCCAGGGATCAAACTGGCACCCCTTGCACTGCAAGGCAGTGTCCTTACCAACTGGACCACCAGGGGAAGTTCACTAAAACGCTTTCTAGGGTACAGTAAAGTGCTTATATTTGTCAACTAAAGAAATTTCACTCCAATACAGAGCACAATGACTGAATGCCAAAAGAATTATCGTTGCCACCAGTATCACAAGAAACTGAAGTTATGCACAATAAATCAAAATTCTTCTCTGCCTATCTATTGTATCACTACAGTAATCAACATAATGAGCCCTTCCCTTTTAACATGATTTCCTTTAACACGACTTCTCAATTCCTCTTGACACTTCTCTCCTTCAAAGACTGCCTAGACCTTCTCGAATGTAGGTAGCTACTAAAGTCATGAGTCAATTGTGTCCAAGTTAGTCATTGTGTCACTGGTTCTTTGTTGTCATCAGGCTAGGTTTGTGATTGCCCCTTGGTAATAAATCTGCATTTGCCCACCATGCCATAGCTTGCTTTGCCCACTGTTGTGATGGTCCCAATATCTTGCTCTAAATTCTAGCCCTTCTGTAGCCAAAGTTTCCTTTCTTCAAGGGATCTTAACTGTAATTTTATTTCTTTAATAGATACAGGTTTCTTGGCCTACCACTTTTTATTGGATGAGGTTTAGTTGTGTGTGACTTTCAGTGCATCAGACTATTTCATCTAAGCTGTCAAATTTATTACATGAATTCTTTGTGGTTTTTCATTAGTTACTTACTCTCTTTCATTTCTAATGCTTGTAACTTGTGGGTTCTCTCTATTCAGTTAAGCAGTCTGGCTAGAAGCTTTGTTTTGTTTTATATTTAATTAATTTTTAATTAAAATATTGATTTTATGCTTATTTTCCGTACAGCAAAGTGAATAAGCCCCTTTTTTTTTGACTTTTTGGGCTCTTTCATTTCTCTATTTTCACCCGTCTTTGTTCTTTGGCCTGTAGGGGTCTCCCATCGTAGTGGCCTCTGTCGCTGCAGAGCACCGGCTCTGGGCGCATACGCTCCAGAGCTCTGGCCCAGTAGTTGGACACCTCAGTCCAGATGCTCCGTGGCACGTGAGATCTTCCCAGGCCAGGGAACAAACCGGCACCCCTTGCGCTGCAAGGCAGTGTCCTTACCAACTGGACCACCAGGGGAAGTTCACTAAAACGCTTTCTAGGGTACAGTAAAGTGCTTATATTTGTCAACTAAAGAAATTTCACTCCAATACAGAGCACAATGACTGAATGCCAAAAGAATTATCGTTGCCACCAGTATCACAAGAAACTGAAGTTATGCACAATAAATCAAAATTCTTCTCTGCCTATCTATTGTATCACTACAGTAATCAACATAATGAGCCCTTCCCTTTTAACATGATTTCCTTTAACACGACTTCTCAATTCCTCTTGACACTTCTCTCCTTCAAAGACTGCCTAGACCTTCTCGAATGTAGGTAGCTACTAAAGTCATGAGTCAATTGTGTCCAAGTTAGTCATTGTGTCACTGGTTCTTTGTTGTCATCAGGCTAGGTTTGTGATTGCCCCTTGGTAATAAATCTGCATTTGCCCACCATGCCATAGCTTGCTTTGCCCACTGTTGTGATGGTCCCAATATCTTGCTCTAAATTCTAGCCCTTCTGTAGCCAAAGTTTCCTTTCTTCAAGGGATCTTAACTGTAATTTTATTTCTTTAATAGATACAGGTTTCTTGGCCTACCACTTTTTATTGGATGAGGTTTAGTTGTGTGTGACTTTCAGTGCATCAGACTATTTCATCTAAGCTGTCAAATTTATTACATGAATTCTTTGTGGTTTTTCATTAGTTACTTACTCTCTTTCATTTCTAATGCTTGTAACTTGTGGGTTCTCTCTATTCAGTTAAGCAGTCTGGCTAGAAGCTTTGTTTTGTTTTATATTTAATTAATTTTTAATTAAAATATTGATGCTTTACAGTGCTGTGTTAATTTCTACCGTACAGCAAAGTGAATAAGCTAAATATACACATATATTCCCTTTTATTTAGATCTCCTTCCCATTTAGGTCACCACAGAGTAAAGAGTTGAGTTTTCTGAGCTATACAGTAGTTTCTTAGTATTATTTTATTTTTTCAAAGAATCATTGATATTTCTCTAATATTTGTCTCTTTTCAGTTTAACATTCTGCCCTGACATTTTCCTCCCTTTTGCTTGCATCATGTTTTTTCTCTTTCTTTTCTAGATTCTGAAAGTAAAAGATCAAGTCAATGTTCTGAGAAGCTTGTTTTGTTTTTGTTTTTTTTTTCAAATGAAAGCATTTAGTGCTATGAATTCCCCCTAAAAACTGCTTTAGCAACACCATAGATATTTTGATATGCTATAGACATATTATTTCAGTTCAAAATTTTCTGATTTGTTTTGATATTGCTCCTTTGATACCTGTGGCCATTTATTGATATATTAATTACATTATTTAGTATTTCCAAATATTTAGAGATTTTCCACCTACTCTTCTGTTATCTATTTCTACTCTAATTCCAATATAGTAAAAAAAACTTTTAATAATTTCATTCTTTGTTTAATGAGACTTATTTATGACTGTTCCATGTTCACTGAAAAATAAAGTATATTCCACTATTGTTAAGTATTAATAGAATGTTCCATAAATGTCCGATCAGGTTGATTGATTATTTCACTCAAGCTTTTCTGTATATATTAAAATTTGCTCATTTTCTTTTTATTAAATCAATTAATGAGAAAGCAATATTGAAGTCTCTAAATAGAGTTGTAGATTTCCCTCTCTCATGTCTTTTAGTTTTTTCTTCACATGTTTTGAAGCTTTATTGTAAAAAATACACATAAATTTTTAAGCATTAGTGAGTTGATAATTTTATTATTACATGATATTCCTCTTTGATACTTTTCCTTCTTCTGAAGCCCTCTTTCACTGATGTTCTTTAGCCACTCTAGCTTTTGTTTTGTTTTATATTTAATTAATTTTTAATTAAAATATTGATGCTTTACAGTGCTGTGTTAATTTCTACCGTACAGCAAAGTGAATAAGCTAAATATACACATATATTCCCTTTTATTTAGATCTCCTTCCCATTTAGGTCACCACAGAGTAAAGAGTTGAGTTTTCTGAGCTATACAGTAGTTTCTTAGTATTATTTTATTTTTTCAAAGAATCATTGATATTTCTCTAATATTTGTCTCTTTTCAGTTTAACATTCTGCCCTGACATTTTCCTCCCTTTTGCTTGCATCATGTTTTTTCTCTTTCTTTTCTAGATTCTGAAAGTAAAAGATCAAGTCAATGTTCTGAGAAGCTTGTTTTGTTTTTGTTTTTTTTTTCAAATGAAAGCATTTAGTGCTATGAATTCCCCCTAAAAACTGCTTTAGCAACACCATAGATATTTTGATATGCTATAGACATATTATTTCAGTTCAAAATTTTCTGATTTGTTTTGATATTGCTCCTTTGATACCTGTGGCCATTTATTGATATATTAATTACATTATTTAGTATTTCCAAATATTTAGAGATTTTCCACCTACTCTTCTGTTATCTATTTCTACTCTAATTCCAATATAGTAAAAAACACTTTTAATAATTTCATTCTTTGTTTAATGAGACTTATTTATGACTGTTCCATGTTCACTGAAAAATAAAGTATATTCCACTATTGTTAAGTATTAATAGAATGTTCCATAAATGTCCGATCAGGTTGATTGATTATTTCACTCAAGCTTTTCTGTATATATTAAAATTTGCTCATTTTCTTTTTATTAAATCAATTAATGAGAAAGCAATATTGAAGTCTCTAAATAGAGTTGTAGATTTCCCTCTCTCATGTCTTTTAGTTTTTTCTTCACATGTTTTGAAGCTTTATTGTAAAAAATACACATAAATTTTTAAGCATTAGTGAGTTGATAATTTTATTATTACATGATATTCCTCTTTGATACTTTTCCTTCTTCTGAAGCCCTCTTTCACTGATGTTCTTTAGCCACTCTAGCTTTTGTTTTTATTTTAGTTTGTATGATATATCTTGTTATATAATTTTATTTTTAATACACTAGTTTCATGTTTCAAGTGAGTTTCCTCATAGACAGCATTTTAGTTGGGCTTTGATTTTATATCTAACCTTATAATCTCTGCCTTTTATGCTACAGTTAGATCATTTAGTTTTAACCTAATTGATTTGGTTGGATTTATGTCTGCCATTTTAGTGTTACTTTTTTAGTCATTTCTTATGTTATGTTGTATTGGTTTTCTATCAATGATGTAGCAAATCAGGATAAATGGTTTAAAATAACTCTCCTTAATTATATCAGAGTTTCCATAGGGTACTAGTCCAGGCACATTGTGATTCAAATGGTTCCTCTGCTTAGAGCTTCACCAGGTTGAAACTGAGGAAGTTTGAATAAGTTCACAACCACTTTCAGGTTGTTGGAAAAATTCAATTCCTTGCAGCAATAGAGATGAGGTTCCCATTTCTTTGCTGACTGTTGACTGATTGGCTGGGAGTCTCTCAGCTCCTTTATGTTGTATTTCTCATCACTTTGTCCTTCAATAAAGCAGGTTGAGGATTTCTCACTTTAAATCCCTCTGGCTTCTATTTTTGTAGAATCACTCTCATTTTCTTACGTTTCTCTTCTGCTTTTAAGGGCTCATGTAATTATCTTGAGCCAATCTAGATAAAATAGTTTAACCTCCCAATCTTAAGATCAGCAGGTTACATCTTAATTACAACTGCAATGCCCCTCCACAGCAGTAGTTGGATTAACTTGATTGAATAACCAGGAGATGAGAATCTTGGGAAAACATTTTATGAGTTATGTCTACCACAGTCTGCCTTTGGGCTCTGAGAGGCTCAAGTCTCTCTCAAAGGCAAAATACATTACACTCTTCCCTAAGTTACTAAGAGTTTCATTCTACTGTAACATCAACTCAAAGCATAAAAATATCATATAAGTTTGATCTGCTCAGAAGCCCAAAAATCTCTTATTTAAATTAGGTGTGGGTGAGCAATCCATTAAACAAAAATTAAGCATTAGTGAGTTGATAATTTTATTATTACATGATATTCCTCTTTGATACTTTTCCTTCTTCTGAAGCCCTCTTTCACTGATGTTCTTTAGCCACTCTAGCTTTTGTTTTTATTTTAGTTTGTATGATATATCTTGTTATATAATTTTATTTTTAATACACTAGTTTCATGTTTCAAGTGAGTTTCCTCATAGACAGCATTTTAGTTGGGCTTTGATTTTATATCTAACCTTATAATCTCTGCCTTTTATGCTACAGTTAGATCATTTAGTTTTAACCTAATTGATTTGGTTGGATTTATGTCTGCCATTTTAGTGTTACTTTTTTAGTCATTTCTTATGTTATGTTGTATTGGTTTTCTATCAATGATGTAGCAAATCAGGATAAATGGTTTAAAATAACTCTCCTTAATTATATCAGAGTTTCCATAGGGTACTAGTCCAGGCACATTGTGATTCAAATGGTTCCTCTGCTTAGAGCTTCACCAGGTTGAAACTGAGGAAGTTTGAATAAGTTCACAACCACTTTCAGGTTGTTGGAAAAATTCAATTCCTTGCAGCAATAGAGATGAGGTTCCCATTTCTTTGCTGACTGTTGACTGATTGGCTGGGAGTCTCTCAGCTCCTTTATGTTGTATTTCTCATCACTTTGTCCTTCAATAAAGCAGGTTGAGGATTTCTCACTTTAAATCCCTCTGGCTTCTATTTTTGTAGAATCACTCTCATTTTCTTACGTTTCTCTTCTGCTTTTAAGGGCTCATGTAATTATCTTGAGCCAATCTAGATAAAATAGTTTAACCTCCCAATCTTAAGATCAGCAGGTTACATCTTAATTACAACTGCAATGCCCCTCCACAGCAGTAGTTGGATTAACTTGATTGAATAACCAGGAGATGAGAATCTTGGGAAAACATTTTATGAGTTATGTCTACCACAGTCTGCCTTTGGGCTCTGAGAGGCTCAAGTCTCTCTCAAAGGCAAAATACATTACACTCTTCCCTAAGTTACTAAGAGTTTCATTCTACTGTAACATCAACTCAAAGCATAAAAATATCATATAAGTTTGATCTGCTCAGAAGCCCAAAAATCTCTTATTTAAATTAGGTGTGGGTGAGCAATCCATTAAACAAAATTTGTGGGAATAATCTCTCTATGTCTGTCAACTTGTGAAATTAAAGAGAATTATTATCAGCCCCCAATATACACATGTGAGACAGACACACAGTAGGAAAATGGAAGATAAAAGATAGCAACAATTTCAAAGCAGTTTTGCTATAAGTAGGAAAAGTACATTAGGTTTTCAAGAGTTGGGAAAATTATCTTTGGTTCTTGGGTCTGCCTTCTAGGACCTCAATCCCAACCCTTTGGGAACAGTACACCTCTTTTTTCTCTGAAAGGTAATACTAATTTGCAGTTGAGTGTTTTATCATTACTTTGATCTACCATGAGAATTTGGGGGCTCAAACAGTCAGTCTTATCTACTTTCATACTCTCTATCCTTCTTTGTGCAAGCTGGCAGTGTTTTTACCATGTGAAATTCTGAAAACCTGTGTAGGATTTCTGTGAACTTCACAGGGCTTTACTCCCATTAGACAAGATGTCCCTCTATAGATCTATTCTAGATAACATCTTTAGTTTTGATTTCTGCAGCGATGGCTGAGGAAGGGTACCCTTAAGATTCATAAAAGTCCCCAGTATGAATGTGGAGATCTGTTAATTACACCCTTAATAACTTCAAAGACTCTTCTATGTACTTCAAACTTTGAAATTCTGTAAGCACATCCTTAGCTTTTTCTCCAAGGAAACTTTTGCTGGCAACAAGCTTTTCATAGCATACATGCACTTAACACTTCTGTTGCTGTTTAGTCCATCAGTCAAATCCAACTTTTTGGGAGCCCAGAGATTGTAGCCCTCCAGGCTACACTGTCCATGAGATTTCCCAGGCAAGATAAATGGAGTGGGTTGTCATTTGCTTCTCCAATGTATTTAACCCATGTTATCTCAATTCTCACACTTATCCTATGAGGATGGAAACAGCATTGAAACTATTTGTATAAATGAAGAAGCAAAAGGGGGATAGGGAGGGTTTGGAACTTTGAGAAAGTCATATACACATTGGAATGCTTGAAATGGATAACCAACAAAAATTTATTATATAGCATATGAAACTCTGCTTAATTTTATATACTAGCCTAAATGGGTGGGGGACTTGTGGTGGAATGGATACATAAATATGTATGGACAAGTCTCTTCACTGTTCACCCGAAACTACCACAAAATTGTTAATTGTCTATACCCTGATACAAAATGTTTTTGGTGTTGAAAAAAGATAGCAACAATTTCAAAGCAGTTTTGCTATAAGTAGGAAAAGTACATTAGGTTTTCAAGAGTTGGGAAAATTATCTTTGGTTCTTGGGTCTGCCTTCTAGGACCTCAATCCCAACCCTTTGGGAACAGTACACCTCTTTTTTCTCTGAAAGGTAATACTAATTTGCAGTTGAGTGTTTTATCATTACTTTGATCTACCATGAGAATTTGGGGGCTCAAACAGTCAGTCTTATCTACTTTCATACTCTCTATCCTTCTTTGTGCAAGCTGGCAGTGTTTTTACCATGTGAAATTCTGAAAACCTGTGTAGGATTTCTGTGAACTTCACAGGGCTTTACTCCCATTAGACAAGATGTCCCTCTATAGATCTATTCTAGATAACATCTTTAGTTTTGATTTCTGCAGCGATGGCTGAGGAAGGGTACCCTTAAGATTCATAAAAGTCCCCAGTATGAATGTGGAGATCTGTTAATTACACCCTTAATAACTTCAAAGACTCTTCTATGTACTTCAAACTTTGAAATTCTGTAAGCACATCCTTAGCTTTTTCTCCAAGGAAACTTTTGCTGGCAACAAGCTTTTCATAGCATACATGCACTTAACACTTCTGTTGCTGTTTAGTCCATCAGTCAAATCCAACTTTTTGGGAGCCCAGAGATTGTAGCCCTCCAGGCTACACTGTCCATGAGATTTCCCAGGCAAGATAAATGGAGTGGGTTGTCATTTGCTTCTCCAATGTATTTAACCCATGTTATCTCAATTCTCACACTTATCCTATGAGGATGGAAACAGCATTGAAACTATTTGTATAAATGAAGAAGCAAAAGGGGGATAGGGAGGGTTTGGAACTTTGAGAAAGTCATATACACATTGGAATGCTTGAAATGGATAACCAACAAAAATTTATTATATAGCATATGAAACTCTGCTTAATTTTATATACTAGCCTAAATGGGTGGGGGACTTGTGGTGGAATGGATACATAAATATGTATGGACAAGTCTCTTCACTGTTCACCCGAAACTACCACAAAATTGTTAATTGTCTATACCCTGATACAAAATGTTTTTGGTGTTGAAAAATAAAGTTTTTAAAAAGCTAGGGCTTCCTTGGTGGTCCAGTGGGTAAGGACACCGCCTTGCAGTGCAAGGGGTGCCAGTTCGATCCCTGACCTGGGAAGATCCCACGTGCCGCGGAGCGACTGGACTGATGTGTCCAATTACCGAGCCGGAGCTCTGGAGCACACGCGCCCAGAGCCAGTGCTCTGCGGCAACAGAGGCCACTGCAATGGGAGGCCCACACGGGCCAAAGAACAAAGATGGATGAAACTAGACAAATGAAAGACCAGTGGAAGTGGCCCACCTACCCCCCTTCCCTCCCCACCCCTGCCAAAATAAATAAATAAATATTAAAAAAAAAAAGCTAAAAAAAGTAACATTCAAACAATAGCAATATATAGTTTAAAAGATTATATTATTCTCTCAACTGTTCTTTCATACTGAAAGATACTCAGATAAACTTGGTAATACAGGATGTAATTTTGCCTCAGCCTGATCATGACGACAAATAAGGCAGTAAATATAAAGCAAAGTGCAGGACAGAAGGCAGCGCTCAGCGTGAAAATCCCTCCCGGTCTCCGGGTGCCGGATGAGTTGAGACACTGCCAGCGGGGGATTTTGGAACGGAGCAGGGAAGCCCCCCGTGGGTTGCTGCCCAGGGAGCTGGCTCGAGCCACACAGGGAAGCTTGTGCCCGCATTTGGGGCTTGGTCCCCTATCGAGCAGTGCGTGCATCCAGCAGCCTAAAGAGTCTGTGCAGCCCCAGAGCTGCAACAGGGAAGTCACTGTCCCGCAAGCAGCGGAGAGCTGCAGGAGAGGAAACCGGGAGAAGAGCAGAGATTGGAGGGTACCAGCGGGTGCCCAGTGGAACAGGGGAGTCCCTCCAGCATGGGACCATGCGCCTGGGCACGCCAAAGGACTGGGAACAGCCCACTGGCCCTGCCAGACCTTGAGCCCATGCAAACCCTTTGTTTGCTGAAAACAAAAGCAAAAACCATAGCAGCCGGCTCCTCAAACCATTTTGTTACTTTTTTTCTAAAAGGGTGGGGACTTGTGGTGGAATGGATACATAAATATGTATGGACAAGTCTCTTCACTGTTCACCCGAAACTACCACAAAATTGTTAATTGTCTATACCCTGATACAAAATGTTTTTGGTGTTGAAAAATAAAGTTTTTAAAAAGCTAGGGCTTCCTTGGTGGTCCAGTGGGTAAGGACACCGCCTTGCAGTGCAAGGGGTGCCAGTTCGATCCCTGACCTGGGAAGATCCCACGTGCCGCGGAGCGGCTGGACTGATGTGTCCAATTACCGAGCCGGAGCTCTGGAGCACACGCGCCCAGAGCCAGTGCTCTGCGGCAACAGAGGCCACTGCAATGGGAGGCCCACACGGGCCAAAGAACAAAGATGGATGAAACTAGACAAATGAAAGACCAGTGGAAGTGGCCCACCTACCCCCCTTCCCTCCCCACCCCTGCCAAAATAAATAAATAAATATTAAAAAAAAAAAGCTAAAAAAAGTAACATTCAAACAATAGCAATATATAGTTTAAAAGATTATATTATTCTCTCAACTGTTCTTTCATACTGAAAGATACTCAGATAAACTTGGTAATACAGGATGTAATTTTGCCTCAGCCTGATCATGACGACAAATAAGGCAGTAAATATAAAGCAAAGTGCAGGACAGAAGGCAGCGCTCAGCGTGAAAATCCCTCCCGGTCTCCGGGTGCCGGATGAGTTGAGACACTGCCAGCGGGGGATTTTGGAACGGAGCAGGGAAGCCCCCCGTGGGTTGCTGCCCAGGGAGCTGGCTCGAGCCACACAGGGAAGCTTGTGCCCGCATTTGGGGCTTGGTCCCCTATCGAGCAGTGCGTGCATCCAGCAGCCTAAAGAGTCTGTGCAGCCCCAGAGCTGCAACAGGGAAGTCACTGTCCCGCAAGCAGCGGAGAGCTGCAGGAGAGGAAACCGGGAGAAGAGCAGAGATTGGAGGTTACCAGCGGGTGCGCAGTGGAACAGGGGAGTCCCCTCCAGCATGGGACCATGCGCCTGGGCACGCCAAAAGGACTGGGAACAGCCCACTGGCCCTGCCAGACCTTGAGCCCATGCAAACCCTTTGTTTGCTGAAAACAAAAGCAAAAACCATAGCAGCCGGCTCCTCAAAGGAAAGACTATGCCATCAAGACATCATCATCAAGAACAGAATGGTGGAAGGTTCACATGCAAATGAGAATATAAAAACAGGGACAGTATTTACCCTTTTTGTTTTGTTTTGTTTTGGATTGCTTTCTTTATTCACTTGTTCGGTTTGGTTTGTTTGTTTGTTTGTTTGTTTGTTTTGTCTCTTCTTGATAATTTTTTTCTTTTTAAATATTTTTTTAATTTTTAATTTTTTTATTTTAATTTTTAAAACTTTTAATTATATTTCCTCTTTGCCAATGCTTCCTCCTTTTATGTTCTCAATATAAAATCTTTTCCTATCTACTACTATCCTCTATATAAATATTTCATATTTTCCTGTCTCTACTATTCTCTTCCAGTTGCACCAAACTCTACAATACACTAATCTTTGCTACCTAGCCCTACAGAATCCTTGCAAGATGAATCTATTCCTTCTGATTACCCATACACTCTTCTCCTCCTCACCCTCAACACATGTCTTAGTTAAAAATTGCCTTCATTGTAATATTTCAAGGTGAGACCTTGCCCTGGATCTATTTTTCCAGGCAGGATTTTAATTACTTTAGATCTTAAGGGTCATGTACCATCTTTGATTGAGCCATTTGCCAGGAAAACTTCCTATGCTCTATCGCTGTAAGACTGTTCAGTTGTGGTTATTGATGTATATGTATGTATGTATGTTTTTCCACTATGTTAGAAAATATCTGCATGCTTTTATGACTGTGACCCATCAGGGATGCACCGCTTGTTCCTCATATGCTAGTATTTGAACTAATATCACTGAACACCATAGCAAATATGATATAGAGCCTACACCCCCTGGCCAGACATCAAACCAAGGATCCTTGGAGTGGAAGCCCTGATTCCAAGACACTACACTATCAAAGAATGTACAACACTACGAAACATTTAAAGAAGAGCTAGTACCTGTCCTTCTAAAACTCTTCCAAAACATTGCACAGGAAGGAACACTTCCAAACACATTCTATGAGGCCACCATCACCCTGATACCAAAACCAGGAAAAGACAACACAAAAAAGAAAAATTATGGGCCAATTTCACTGATGAACTTAGATGCCAAAATCCTCAACATAATTCTAGCAAAAAGAATTCAATGACACATCAAAAAACTCATACATCATGATCAATTCGGGTTCATCCCAGTCATGCAAGGATTCTTCAATATCCGCAAATCAATCAATGTGATACACCATATCAACAAATTGAGAGACAAAAACCACATGATCATCTCAATAGATGCAGAAAAAGCCTTCGACAAAGTACAACACCCATTTATGATAAAACTTCTTTAAAAAACGGGCATAGAAGAAATCTATCTCAACATACTGAAAGCCATATATCAGAAGCCCACAGTGAACATTATCCTCAACTGTGAAAAATTGAAAGCATTCCCTCTAAGATCAGGAACAAGACAGGGGTGTCCACTTCCACCACTATTATTCAACATAGTTCTGGATATCCTAGCTACAGCAATAAGAGTAGAGAAAGAAATCAAAGGAATCCAGATTGGAAAGGAAGAAGTCAAAATCTCTCTATTTGCAGATGACAGGATATTATACATAGAAAATCCCAAAGACACTATTACAAAACTACTAGAGCTAATCAATGAATTCAGCAAAGTCACAGGATAAAAAGTCAACATACAGAAATCACTGGCATTCCTATACACTAACAATGAAAAATCAGAAAATGAAATCAAAGAGGCAATCCCCTTCACCATTGCAACCAAAAGAATCAAATATCTAGGAATAAACCTACCCAAAGAAACAAAATAACTGTACAGAGAAAACTACAAGACACTCATGAGAGACACTCATGTTAAGAAGACTTAAACAGATGGAGAGATACTCCATGTTCCTGGGTCGGAAGAATCAATATTGTGAAAATGACCATACTGCCAAATATCATCTACAGATTCAATGCAATACCTATCCAACTACCATTGACATTTTTCTCAGAACTAGATCAAAGAATAACACAGTTCATATGGAAACACAAAAGACCTCGAATAGCCAAAGCAATTCTGAGAAAGAAAAACGGAGCTGAAGGGATCAGCCTCCCTAACTTCAGACTCTACTACAAAGCAACAGTTATCAAGACAGTATGGTACTGGCACAAAAACAGAACTATAAATCAATGGAAAAAGATCGAGAACCCATAGATAAACCCATGCACCTATGGGTACCTTATTTTTGACAAAGGAGGAGAAACTATAAAATGGGACAAATAGACAGCCTCTTCAACAAGGGGGGGAATTGGACAGCTACATCATGATCAATTCGGGTTCATCCCAGTCATGCAAGGATTCTTCAATATCCGCAAATCAATCAATGTGATACACCATATCAACAAATTGAGAGACAAAAACCACATGATCATCTCAATAGATGCAGAAAAAGCCTTCGACAAAGTACAACACCCATTTATGATAAAACTTCTTTAAAAAACGGGCATAGAAGAAATCTATCTCAACATACTGAAAGCCATATATCAGAAGCCCACAGTGAACATTATCCTCAACTGTGAAAAATTGAAAGCATTCCCTCTAAGATCAGGAACAAGACAGGGGTGTCCACTTCCACCACTATTATTCAACATAGTTCTGGATATCCTAGCTACAGCAATAAGAGTAGAGAAAGAAATCAAAGGAATCCAGATTGGAAAGGAAGAAGTCAAAATCTCTCTATTTGCAGATGACAGGATATTATACATAGAAAATCCCAAAGACACTATTACAAAACTACTAGAGCTAATCAATGAATTCAGCAAAGTCACAGGATAAAAAGTCAACATACAGAAATCACTGGCATTCCTATACACTAACAATGAAAAATCAGAAAATGAAATCAAAGAGGCAATCCCCTTCACCATTGCAACCAAAAGAATCAAATATCTAGGAATAAACCTACCCAAAGAAACAAAATAACTGTACAGAGAAAACTACAAGACACTCATGAGAGACACTCATGTTAAGAAGACTTAAACAGATGGAGAGATACTCCATGTTCCTGGGTCGGAAGAATCAATATTGTGAAAATGACCATACTGCCAAATATCATCTACAGATTCAATGCAATACCTATCCAACTACCATTGACATTTTTCTCAGAACTAGATCAAAGAATAACACAGTTCATATGGAAACACAAAAGACCTCGAATAGCCAAAGCAATTCTGAGAAAGAAAAACGGAGCTGAAGGGATCAGCCTCCCTAACTTCAGACTCTACTACAAAGCAACAGTTATCAAGACAGTATGGTACTGGCACAAAAACAGAACTATAAATCAATGGAAAAAGATCGAGAACCCATAGATAAACCCATGCACCTATGGGTACCTTATTTTTGACAAAGGAGGAGAAACTATAAAATGGGACAAATAGACAGCCTCTTCAACAAGTGGTGCTGGGAGAATTGGACAGCTACATGCAAAAAATTGAAATTGAAACATTCCCTGACACCATACACTAAGATCAACTCAAAATGGATTAAAGACCTCAATGTAAGACCAGAAACCATGAAACTCTTAGAGGACAATATAGGCAAAACCCTCAAGGACATCAATCAAAGCAAGATCTTCTCCAACCCACCTACTAGAATAGTGGAACTGAAAAGAAAAGTGAACACGTGGGACCTCATGAAACTTAAAAGTTTTTGTACAGCCAAAGAAATTGCAAAAAAGCTAAACAGACAGCCCACAGAGTGGGAGAAAATCATAGCAAATAAAACAACAGACAAAGAATTCATCTCCAAAATCTACAAGCAACTCAGACAACTCAGCACAGGGAAAAAGAACAACCCAATCAAAAAATGGGAAAAAGATCTAAAGAGACGCCTCTCCAAAGAGGACATACAGATGGCCCAAAAGCACATGAAATGATGCTCAACCTTGCTTATCATTAGAGAAATACAAATTAAAACCACAATGAGATACCACCTCACATCCGTCAGAATGGCCATCATCAAAAAATCTGCAGACAACAAATGCTGGAGAGGGTGTGGAGAAAAGGGAACCCTTTTGCATTGCTGGTGGGAATGTAAACTGATACAACCTTTATGGAAGACAATATGGAGGTTTCTTAAAAAACTAAAAATAGAAGGACCCTATGACCCAGCAATCCCACTATTAGGCCTATATCCTGATGAAATCAAAAATGAAAGAGGCACCTGTACCCCAATGTTCATTGCAGCTCTTTATACAATAGCCAGAACATGTAAGTAACCTAGATGTCCATCGACAAATGAATGGATACAGCAGCTCTGGTACATATATACAATGGAATACTACTAGCTCAGCTTCTGAGGGGGTAAATCAGCCTCCCTAACTTCAGACTCTACTACAAAGCAACAGTTATCAAGACAGTATGGTACTGGCACAAAAACAGAACTATAAATCAATGGAAAAAGATCGAGAACCCATAGATAAACCCATGCACCTATGGGTACCTTATTTTTGACAAAGGAGGAGAAACTATAAAATGGGACAAATAGACAGCCTCTTCAACAAGTGGTGCTGGGAGAATTGGACAGCTACATGCAAAAAATTGAAATTGAAACATTCCCTGACACCATACACTAAGATCAACTCAAAATGGATTAAAGACCTCAATGTAAGACCAGAAACCATGAAACTCTTAGAGGACAATATAGGCAAAACCCTCAAGGACATCAATCAAAGCAAGATCTTCTCCAACCCACCTACTAGAATAGTGGAACTGAAAAGAAAAGTGAACACGTGGGACCTCATGAAACTTAAAAGTTTTTGTACAGCCAAAGAAATTGCAAAAAAGCTAAACAGACAGCCCACAGAGTGGGAGAAAATCATAGCAAATAAAACAACAGACAAAGAATTCATCTCCAAAATCTACAAGCAACTCAGACAACTCAGCACAGGGAAAACGAACAACCCAATCAAAAAATGGGAAAAAGATCTAAAGAGACGCCTCTCCAAAGAGGACATACAGATGGCCCAAAAGCACATGAAATGATGCTCAACCTTGCTTATCATTAGAGAAATACAAATTAAAACCACAATGAGATACCACCTCACATCCGTCAGAATGGCCATCATCAAAAAATCTGCAGACAACAAATGCTGGAGAGGGTGTGGAGAAAAGGGAACCCTTTTGCATTGCTGGTGGGAATGTAAACTGATACAACCTTTATGGAAGACAATATGGAGGTTTCTTAAAAAACTAAAAATAGAAGGACCCTATGACCCAGCAATCCCACTATTAGGCCTATATCCTGATGAAATCAAAAATGAAAGAGGCACCTGTACCCCAATGTTCATTGCAGCTCTTTATACAATAGCCAGAACATGGAAGTAACCTAGATGTCCATCGACAAATGAATGGATACAGCAGCTCTGGTACATATATACAATGGAATACTACTCAGCTGTTAAAAGAAATGCAGAAGACTCAGTCCTAATGAAGTGGCTGGCTCTAGAACCTATCATAAAAAGTGAAGTAAGTCAAAAAGAGAAAGACAAATACAGCATACTAACACACATATATGGAATTTAGCAGGACGGTCTTGATAACACACACAGTGAACTCATGGAAACACAGACAGAGCATAGACATATGGACATTGTGGCGAAGAAATAGGAAGGGGGAGGCATGGAGACAGCAACATGAAAACCTATACTGTCATGTGTGGAAAAGATAGCTATTGTCATTGTGCTAAGAGAATAGGAGTACCTACAATCACTTGGGGCTATGGTCTGGAGGGGTGGGGGGGTAACTGGGTGGGGGGAGGGTCCTGGGATATGCATATGAATGATCTGGGAACATACATGTTGGTGAACAACAAAATTCTGTAAAATCCTAAAGAATTAAAAAAAAAAAAAACTACAAAATAGAAAAAATAAATAAATAAAAAGGAATCCAGATTGGAGAATAAGTAAAACTCTCTCTATTTGCAGACAACATGATATTATACATAGAAAATCCCAAAGACACTATTCGAAAACTACTACAGCTAATCAAAGCATTCAGCAGAGTCACAGGATACAAAATCAGTTCACAGATATCACTCACATTCATATATACAAAAATGAAAAATCAGAAAACGAAATCAAAGAGGCTATCCCCTCATCATCACAACCAAAAGAATCAAATATCCAGAAATAAATCTACCGAAAGAAAGAAAATAACTGTACACAGAAAAATACAAGACACTGAAGGGAGAAATCAAGGAAGACTTGAACAGATGGAGAGATATTCCATGTTCCTGGGTCGGAAGAATCAATATTGTGAAAATAACCATACTGCCAAATATCATCTACAGATTCAGTGTGATCCCTATCAAACTACCAATGACATTCTTCGCAGAACTAGATCAAAGAATAACACAGTTCATATGGAAACACAAGAGACCTCGAATAGCCAAAGCAATTCTGAGAAAGAAAAACGGAGCTGAAGGGATCAGCCTCCCTAACTTCAGACTCTACTACAAAGCAACAGTTATCAAGACAGTATGGTACGGACACAAAAACAGACATACAGACCAATGGAACAAGACAGAGAACCCAGAGATAGACCCATGCACCTATGTATACCTCATTTTTGAAAAAGGATATGAACATATAAAATGGGACAAAGACAGCCTCTTCAAGAAATGGTGCTGGGAAAATTAAACAGCTACATGAACATTCCTTGACACCATACACAAAGATCAACTCAAAATGGATTACAGACCTAAATGTAAGACCAGAAACCATGAAACTCTTAGAGGACAATATAGGCAAAACCCTCAAGGACATCAATCAAAGCAAGATCTTCTCTGACCCACCTACTAAAATAGCCGAACTGAAAAGAAAAGTGAACATGTGGGACCTCATGAAACTTAAAAGCTTTTGTACAACGAAAGAAATTACAAAAAAGCTGAACAGATAGCCCACAGAGTGGGAGAAAATCATAGCAAATAAAACAACAAAGAATTAATCTCAAAAATCTACAAGCAACTCAGACAACTCAGCATCAGAAAAATGAACAACCCAATCAAAAAATGGGAAAAAGATCTAAGCAGACATCTCACCAAAGAGGACTTACAGATGGCTCAAAAGCACATGAAACGATGCTCAACCTCGCTTATTATTAGAGAAATGCAAATTAAAACCACAATGAGATACCACCTCACACCCGTCAGAATGGCCATCATCAACAAATCTACAGATAATAAATTGTCGGAGAGAGTGCAGAGAAAGGGGAACCCTCTTGCATTGCTGCTGGGAATGTAAATTGATACAGCCTCTATGAAAGACAGTATGGAGATTCCCTAAAAAACTAAAAATAGAAGCACCATACAACCCAGCAATCCCACTTTTAGGCTTACACCCTGATGAAATCAAAACTGAAAGAAGCACCTGTACCCCAATGTTCATTGGACCTCTCTATACAATAGCTAGAACATGGAATCCACCTAGATGATGTCCATTGATGAATGAATGGAAACACAGAAGACCTCGAATAGCCAAAGCAATTCTGAGAAAGAAAAACGGAGCTGAAGGGATCAGCCTCCCTAACTTCAGACTCTACTACAAAGCAACAGTTATCAAGACAGTATGGTACGGGCACAAAACAGACATACAGACCAATGGAACAAGACAGAGAACCCAGAGATAGACCCATGCACCTATGTATACCTCATTTTTGAAAAAGGATATGAACATATAAAATGGGACAAAGACAGCCTCTTCAAGAAATGGTGCTGGGAAAATTAAACAGCTACATGAACATTCCTTGACACCATACACAAAGATCAACTCAAAATGGATTACAGACCTAAATGTAAGACCAGAAACCATGAAACTCTTAGAGGACAATATAGGCAAAACCCTCAAGGACATCAATCAAAGCAAGATCTTCTCTGACCCACCTACTAAAATAGCCGAACTGAAAAGAAAAGTGAACATGTGGGACCTCATGAAACTTAAAAGCTTTTGTACAACGAAAGAAATTACAAAAAAGCTGAACAGATAGCCCACAGAGTGGGAGAAAATCATAGCAAATAAAACAACAAAGAATTAATCTCAAAAATCTACAAGCAACTCAGACAACTCAGCATCAGAAAAATGAACAACCCAATCAAAAAATGGGAAAAAGATCTAAGCAGACATCTCACCAAAGAGGACTTACAGATGGCTCAAAAGCACATGAAACGATGCTCAACCTCGCTTATTATTAGAGAAATGCAAATTAAAACCACAATGAGATACCACCTCACACCCGTCAGAATGGCCATCATCAACAAATCTACAGATAATAAATTGTCGGAGAGAGTGCAGAGAAAGGGGAACCCTCTTGCATTGCTGCTGGGAATGTAAATTGATACAGCCTCTATGAAAGACAGTATGGAGATTCCCTAAAAAACTAAAAATAGAAGCACCATACAACCCAGCAATCCCACTTTTAGGCTTACACCCTGATGAAATCAAAACTGAAAGAAGCACCTGTACCCCAATGTTCATTGGACCTCTCTATACAATAGCTAGAACATGGAATCCACCTAGATGATGTCCATTGATGAATGAATGGATAAAGAAGCTCTAGTATATATATATACATATATATACACATACACAATAGAATACTACTCAGCTGTTAAAAAAATGCAGGAGAGCAGTCCCAATGAGGTGGTTGGATCTAGAACCTATTATACAAAGTGAAGTAAGTCAAAAAGAGAAAGACAAATAAAGTATACTAACACATATATATGGAATCTAGTAGAAGGGTAATGATAAAACACACAGCGGACCCATGGAAAAACAGACAGAGAATAGACATATGGACATTGTGGGGAATGAATAGTGGGTGGGAGGCATAGAGGGAGTAACATGGAAACCTATACTATCATGTGTGAAAAAGATAACTACTGTCGTTGTGCTAAGGGAATAGGAGTACTTACAATGACTTGGTGCAACAGCCTGGAGAGGTGGGATGGGGTGACCTTGGAAGGGGGAGGGGACCAGGGATATGCATATGACTGATCTGGGAACATGCATGTCTGTGAACAACAAAACTCTGTAAAAACTTTAAAATAAAGAAATAAATTAAAGAAAGAGCAAAATGTAAATATAAACAGGAGTGCCATAGGAGCCCAGCATCATTTTTTAAAATGCAGTCATAGGTAGACAAAGGGTGTCTTTGGTAGCTCAAATGGTTAAAAATTTGCCTGTATTGCAGGAGACCCGGGTTAAATCCCTTAGTTGGAAGATCGCCTGGAGTAGGGAATGACTACCTCTCCAGTATTCTTGCCTGGAGAATTCCATGGACAGAGGAGCTTGGGGTCTCAAAGAGTTTGACACAACAAAGTGACTAACACATAGGTAGACAGGGAAGGAAGGTTTTCTGGTGGAAATGATGCTAGGGTTAGAACTGTTTCTTGGAGGAGGATGAATCGACCTTTAGGGAAAATACGTAGAAGACAGTATGGAGATTCCTAAAAACTAAAAATAGAAGCACCATACAACCCAGCAATCCCACTTTTAGGCTTACACCCTGATGAAATCAAAACTGAAAGAAGCACCTGTACCCCAATGTTCATTGGACCTCTCTATACAATAGCTAGAACATGGAATCCACCTAGATGATGTCCATTGATGAATGAATGGATAAAGAAGCTCTAGTATATATATATACATATATATACACATACACAATAGAATACTACTCAGCTGTTAAAAAAATGCAGGAGAGCAGTCCCAATGAGGTGGTTGGATCTAGAACCTATTATACAAAGTGAAGTAAGTCAAAAAGAGAAAGACAAATAAAGTATACTAACACATATATATGGAATCTAGTAGAAGGGTAATGATAAAACACACAGCGGACCCATGGAAAAACAGACAGAGAATAGACATATGGACATTGTGGGGAATGAATAGTGGGTGGGAGGCATAGAGGGAGTAACATGGAAACCTATACTATCATGTATAAAAAAGATAACTACTGTCGTTGTGCTAAGGGAATAGGAGTACTTACAATGACTTGGTGCAACAGCCTGGAGAGGTGGGATGGGGTGACCTTGGAAGGGGGAGGGGACCAGGGATATGCATATGACTGATCTGGGAACATGCATGTCTGTGAACAACAAAACTCTGTAAAAACTTTAAAATAAAGAAATAAATTAAAGAAAGAGCAAAATGTAAATATAAACAGGAGTGCCATAGGAGCCCAGCATCATTTTTTAAAATGCAGTCATAGGTAGACAAAGGGTGTCTTTGGTAGCTCAAATGGTTAAAAATTTGCCTGTATTGCAGGAGACCCGGGTTAAATCCCTTAGTTGGAAGATCGCCTGGAGTAGGGAATGACTACCTCTCCAGTATTCTTGCCTGGAGAATTCCATGGACAGAGGAGCTTGGGGTCTCAAAGAGTTTGACACAACAAAGTGACTAACACATAGGTAGACAGGGAAGGAAGGTTTTCTGGTGGAAATGATGCTAGGGTTAGAACTGTTTCTTGGAGGAGGATGAGTTAGCCAGGGAGAGAAATGTGCAGAGTGGTATAAAGAATCTCAGAGATAGGTGCATTACAAAGTGAAACATATGTGAAATGGCAATTGCAAATGCCAGTGGTGTTGGCAATACAAGCTTGTGTAGAGAAATGGCCAAAAAGAAACTGGAGAAAAAAATCAGTAGATGTCCCTGATAAAGAAACTATGAATTGTATTAACTTGAGAAAGCTACTGAGTTATTTTCCCTCCTCCCCATCTGCAAAATATGTCAATAACACCTCCAATTTTTGTGAGGAACAAATGGGTTACTAACCAAAATATAAAAGAATGACCAGAACACAGTGCATATTCAAAATTTTGCTTACTATTAGCTAATAGAAGAAAAGTACCTGGATCTAGATCACATAGCTAGTAAGTATCCTGCATACATACATGCTTAGTTACTTGAGTTGTCTCCAACTCTGTGAGACTCTATGAACTGTGCCCACCAGGCTCCTCTGTCCATAGGATTCTCCAAGCAAGAATACTGGAGTGGGTTGCCATGCCCTACT
The DNA here is from genome assembly GCA_022376925.1 of Tragulus kanchil. Taxonomy (NCBI): domain Eukaryota; kingdom Metazoa; phylum Chordata; class Mammalia; order Artiodactyla; family Tragulidae; genus Tragulus; species Tragulus kanchil. The sequence goes on from JAIOJX010000025.1 coordinate 49,373,791, forward strand.
CCAGTGGATCTTTTCCTACCAGGGATCAAACCCACATCTATTGTGCTTCCTGCATTGCCAAGTGGGCTCTCTACCACTAGCACAACCTGGGAAGTCCAGTAAGTATACTGAGATCTAAACTCAAATTGCAGGAACTCTAAAGCTATTGATTCTAACCCTAACTGGTAACTCAGCACAATTTAAACAAGTGTTGTTTTTCCTCATTTTTTACTTGGTAGCTCCCAAATTGTTAAAATCCCCAAATTTACATAAAGAAAGTCAAGGTGACAAAGAAACAGCAAAATAACAGGAAAGAGAGTCTGAATATAGTAATTGTGTTCTATGATGTAGAAAATTTTTTCAAAAATAGAAAAATAAATGAAGAAGGATGGAAAGAAAGAAGGAAGAATAACCAATAAAAATCAGCTACTAGTAATAACATTTACTCCTTATATGTGGGAGTACTTTGGAAAAGTATTTCCTATTTTTAACTTAATTTTAGGTTCTTTTTTCAAATGAATATACTTAAATACTATTTCATGTTGGTATTGGGGCATAAAACTTTCAGTCTTTGTTAAGGTTTTAAGAAAAGGTAGATCAATTGACACATTTCAGCAACAATGAATTATAAAAACATGTCTTAGCCTCATCATTCATTAAAAACCTTGTCCTCTGCTTCCTGCCTCATAAATTATCAACTATACTAAAATGGTTTGTACTTTGTTTCATTCATACATGGCATACATATATTTTTTATACTTGTAAACAGTTTCTTGTCTATAATTTGTCTCCAACTTTATCCTACATTTTAATTCTTGCCTCATCATTGGAACAAGCTCAATTGCTCAGTAGGACCTAAGTGGAATTGTTTCTTCTCTAGCCCAATCTTCTAGAAACTAGTAAAGTTATATGTTCAGAATTAAAGATAGTAGAACAAAAGTTACAGAAAACCAAGTAATGTCTTTCGAAAATATGTACTGAAAAAGCATTCATTTAAAGTTTTTATATAACTTGAACTCAACTACAAAGCTCTAAAGGTATAGAATGCATTTCGTATTCCCAGATCTAAATGGTGTAAGTGATCATGAAATCTCTGATACAACAAAATCATGTTAAATTCTGAGTTATTCTATGTATGCAATGCAATGATCAATTCTAAGAGATATGATTAAGCAAATGTATAACATTTCCAGCTAAGTAGCAGGATTATATAGAACACCAAGAAGAAGTAACCCAATAATATATGGTAAATGCCTACAAAATGCAAACAAGTCTGATGCTGTCCAATTCTGTACTCAGTTGGGAAATTAGAAAACAATGGTCACCGTGCATGTTCTACTCTTTACTAAAACAGATGGTGTATAATAAAAGTCATATCTTCTTTCATGTCTTTCCTAACAATAACAGATAGGAACATTTAAGAGAGAAAAGAATCTCATAGTATTTTGCTTAGGACAATATTTCCGCTGAACATTTGCATATAATTTAGAAATCTTAATGTTTAAAAACAAAGAAGCTTCAACACTACATACAACAAATTCATTCATGATAAAATTATCAATTTCTTTGGATATTTTTGTGGAATTTCCTGGTAACTCAGTAGGCAAATAATCCACCTGCAATGCAGGAGATCCTGGTTCAATTCCTGGATCAGGAAGATCCCTGGAGAAGGACATGGTGACTTACTCTGTAACTCTTGCCTGGAGGGACCCTATGGACAAAGGAGCCTGGCAAGCTACAGTTCATGGGGTGGCACAAGGAGAACAAAGTCTTTGTATATTCATTAAAAACCTTGTCCTCTGCTTCCTGCCTCATAAATTATCAACTATACTAAAATGGTTTGTACTTTGTTTCATTCATACATGGCATACATATATTTTTTATACTTGTAAACAGTTTCTTGTCTATAATTTGTCTCCAACTTTATCCTACATTTTAATTCTTGCCTCATCATTGGAACAAGCTCAATTGCTCAGTAGGACCTAAGTGGAATTGTTTCTTCTCTAGCCCAATCTTCTAGAAACTAGTAAAGTTATATGTTCAGAATTAAAGATAGTAGAACAAAAGTTACAGAAAACCAAGTAATGTCTTTCGAAAATATGTACTGAAAAAGCATTCATTTAAAGTTTTTATATAACTTGAACTCAACTACAAAGCTCTAAAGGTATAGAATGCATTTCGTATTCCCAGATCTAAATGGTGTAAGTGATCATGAAATCTCTGATACAACAAAATCATGTTAAATTCTGAGTTATTCTATGTATGCAATGCAATGATCAATTCTAAGAGATATGATTAAGCAAATGTATAACATTTCCAGCTAAGTAGCAGGATTATATAGAACACCAAGAAGAAGTAACCCAATAATATATGGTAAATGCCTACAAAATGCAAACAAGTCTGATGCTGTCCAATTCTGTACTCAGTTGGGAAATTAGAAAACAATGGTCACCGTGCATGTTCTACTCTTTACTAAAACAGATGGTGTATAATAAAAGTCATATCTTCTTTCATGTCTTTCCTAACAATAACAGATAGGAACATTTAAGAGAGAAAAGAATCTCATAGTATTTTGCTTAGGACAATATTTCCGCTGAACATTTGCATATAATTTAGAAATCTTAATGTTTAAAAACAAAGAAGCTTCAACACTACATACAACAAATTCATTCATGATAAAATTATCAATTTCTTTGGATATTTTTGTGGGAATTTCCTGGTAACTCAGTTGGCAAATAATCCACCTGCAATGCAGGAGATCCTGGTTCAATTCCTGGATCAGGAAGATCCCTGGAGAAGGACATGGTGACTTACTCTGTAACTCTTGCCTGGAGGGACCCTATGGACAAAGGAGCCTGGCAAGCTACAGTTCATGGGGTTGCAAAAGTAGAACACAGTCTTTGTATATGTTTTTGCTTAGTGTATATATAAACTGTATGTACGTGTGTGTGTAAAGAGAGCTACTTTGTACAGTTATTAGGAATTTCAACGTCCTTACATCTGTGTGATGGAATTTTGACTGAGATATTTCTTTAGTTATGCAAATATACAATGTATATCTTATTAGAATAAAATAAAAATAGCTCAGATTGGATTCAAACAGCAGCAGTGGAAAGGAAATGTTGAATGGAATTACATAAAGTTTAAATAAAATCAAATAAATCAATTTAATCTCCAATTATATACATAGTTTACAGTTAAAAATACTTCTAAAATGTCAAGTCTGCTTACGTAGGAAAGCTACAGAGTCCTGCCATAGAAAAGAGAAGAGAAGCTGGCTTAGATAGAAAGGAATCTTTGATTTTATTATTTGACTTTTACTAAGATGGATGGAACAGAAAAATGAAAATTCCCAGTAAGAAGGTGGACATATAGAATTGCAGTATGGTTAAAGCTAAATCATCCCAATGATTACTAATGTAGAGACAAAAGAATGATCATTATAAAACTCCAAGATACTATGGATAATAGTGGCACAATTAGACAAAAAAATGGAAGATACAAGAGAATAAAAATAAAGAAAACTGTGAAATTTACAGGAAATTATACTCAATATCTTATAACAACCTATAATGGAATATAATCAAAAAATACTGAATCAGTGTGCTCTACACCTTTAACTAATACAGTGGTTGTAAATAAAATATACTTCAATTTAAAATAAAAGAGTAGTATGTTAGTTGTGTCAAATGCTATAAAAGACTACAGTTTGTGAGAAGTCCATATCTATATTTAGGAATATAACTGTAGACTTCTCATTCCAAGATGAATATTTAAAACATCTCCATACTCCTGTATTCTCAAAAACATCTCATAAACAATAAAAAGAAAGCATAGTCCAAAAAAAACTCATTGTTCAGAAAGGACCCTGGGGGGAAACTTACTCTGTAACTCTTGCCTGGAGGGACCCTATGGACAAAGGAGCCTGGCAAGCTACAGTTCATGGGGTTGCAAAAGTAGAACACAGTCTTTGTATATGTTTTTGCTTAGTGTATATATAAACTGTATGTACGTGTGTGTGTAAAGAGAGCTACTTTGTACAGTTATTAGGAATTTCAACGTCCTTACATCTGTGTGATGGAATTTTGACTGAGATATTTCTTTAGTTATGCAAATATACAATGTATATCTTATTAGAATAAAATAAAAATAGCTCAGATTGGATTCAAACAGCAGCAGTGGAAAGGAAATGTTGAATGGAATTACATAAAGTTTAAATAAAATCAAATAAATCAATTTAATCTCCAATTATATACATAGTTTACAGTTAAAAATACTTCTAAAATGTCAAGTCTGCTTACGTAGGAAAGCTACAGAGTCCTGCCATAGAAAAGAGAAGAGAAGCTGGCTTAGATAGAAAGGAATCTTTGATTTTATTATTTGACTTTTACTAAGATGGATGGAACAGAAAAATGAAAATTCCCAGTAAGAAGGTGGACATATAGAATTGCAGTATGGTTAAAGCTAAATCATCCCAATGATTACTAATGTAGAGACAAAAGAATGATCATTATAAAACTCCAAGATACTATGGATAATAGTGGCACAATTAGACAAAAAAATGGAAGATACAAGAGAATAAAAATAAAGAAAACTGTGAAATTTACAGGAAATTATACTCAATATCTTATAACAACCTATAATGGAATATAATCAAAAAATACTGAATCAGTGTGCTCTACACCTTTAACTAATACAGTGGTTGTAAATAAAATATACTTCAATTTAAAATAAAAGAGTAGTATGTTAGTTGTGTCAAATGCTATAAAAGACTACAGTTTGTGAGAAGTCCATATCTATATTTAGGAATATAACTGTAGACTTCTCATTCCAAGATGAATATTTAAAACATCTCCATACTCCTGTATTCTCAAAAACATCTCATAAACAATAAAAAGAAAAGAAAGCATAGTCAAAACACCATTTCTTTAATGTTTTTTAATTGAAGGATTATTGCTTTATAGAGTTTTGTTGTTTTCTCTCAAACGTCAGCATGGATCAGTCACAGGAATACATATGTCCCCTTACTCTTAAAAGTCCCTCCCATCTCCCTGCCAATCCCATCCCTCCAGGTTGTTATAGAGGCCCTGTTTGAGTTCCCTGAGTCTTACAGCAAATTTCCATTGGTTATCTATTTTACATATGGTGATGTAAGTTTCCATGTTACTTTCTCCATACATCTCATACTCTCCTTTTCGGCACCCCATCCTAGTGCCCTCTCTATGTCTGTTTCTCCATAGCTGCCCTGCAAATAAATTCATCAGTACCATCTTTCTAGATTCCATATATATGAAGTAGTAGACAATATTTGTCATTCTCTTACTGATTTACTGCACTCTGTATAATAGGCTCTAGTTTCATCCACTTCATTAGAACTGACTGAGTGAGATGCATTCCTTTTTGTGGCTGAGTAATAGTACATTGTATATATGTACCATAACATCTTTATTCCTTCACTTGTCGATGAGCATCTAGGTTATTTCCATGTTCTAGCGATTGTAAAAAGTGCTGCAGTGAACACTGGGGTAAACGAGTCTCTTTCAATTTTGACTTCCTCAAGATATATGCCTAAGAGTGGGATTGCTGGGTCATATGGTGGCTCTATTCCTAGTTTTTAAAGAAATCTCCACACTGTCTTCCATAGTGGCTGTATCAGTTTACATTCCAAGAGTGGAAGAGGGTTACCTTTTTTCTACACCCTCTCCGGCATTCATTGTCTATAGATTTTTTGATGATGGCCATTCTGACTGGTGTGAGGTGATATCTCATTGTAGTTTTGATCTTCATTTCTCTAATAATGAGTGACATTGAGCATCTTTTCATGTGTTTTTTGGCCATCAGTATGTCTTCTTTGGAGAGATATTTGTTTAGGTATTTCTAGCATTTTTCAATTGGGTTGTTTGGTTTTTGGGTGTTGAGTTATCTGAGTTGGTTGTATATTTTGGAAATTAATTCTTTGCTGGTTGTTTCATTTGCTATTACTTTTTCCCATTCTGAGGGTTGCCTTTTCATCTTGTTTATAGTTTCTTTTGCTGTTCAAAAGCTATTAAGTTTGATTAGGTCCCACTTGCTTATTTTTGGTTTTATTTCCATTTCTCTAGGAGACAGATCATAGGGGATCTGGCTTTGACTTATGTCATCAAATGTTCTACCTATGTTTTCCATTTTATAATTTCTGATCTTACCTTTAGGTATTTAATCCATTTTGAGATTATCTTTGTGTATGGTGTTAGGAAGTATTCTAATTTCATTCTTTTACATATAACTGTTCAGTTTTATTAGCACCACATATTGAAGAGCCTGTCTTTGCCTCATTTTATATTCTTGCTTCCTTTGTCATAACTAAAATACTCATAGGTATATGGATTTATCTCTGGGCTCTCTATCTTGTTCCATTGCTCTATATTTATGCTTTTGTACCAGTACCACTCTGTCTTGATGACTGTTGCTTTATAGTATAATCTGTCAAATTAACCCCCATTTATTTATTTTTCTTTAAATTATAGAGTGATGTAATAGTACATTGTATATATGTACCATAACATCTTTATTCCTTCACTTGTCGATGAGCATCTAGGTTATTTCCATGTTCTAGCGATTGTAAAAAGTGCTGCAGTGAACACTGGGGTAAACGAGTCTCTTTCAATTTTGACTTCCTCAAGATATATGCCTAAGAGTGGGATTGCTGGGTCATATGGTGGCTCTATTCCTAGTTTTTAAAGAAATCTCCACACTGTCTTCCATAGTGGCTGTATCAGTTTACATTCCAAGAGTGGAAGAGGGTTACCTTTTTTCTACACCCTCTCCGGCATTCATTGTCTATAGATTTTTTGATGATGGCCATTCTGACTGGTGTGAGGTGATATCTCATTGTAGTTTTGATCTTCATTTCTCTAATAATGAGTGACATTGAGCATCTTTTCATGTGTTTTTTGGCCATCAGTATGTCTTCTTTGGAGAGATATTTGTTTAGGTATTTCTAGCATTTTTCAATTGGGTTGTTTGGTTTTTGGGTGTTGAGTTATCTGAGTTGGTTGTATATTTTGGAAATTAATTCTTTGCTGGTTGTTTCATTTGCTATTACTTTTTCCCATTCTGAGGGTTGCCTTTTCATCTTGTTTATAGTTTCTTTTGCTGTTCAAAAGCTATTAAGTTTGATTAGGTCCCACTTGCTTATTTTTGGTTTTATTTCCATTTCTCTAGGAGACAGATCATAGGGGATCTGGCTTTGACTTATGTCATCAAATGTTCTACCTATGTTTTCCATTTTATAATTTCTGATCTTACCTTTAGGTATTTAATCCATTTTGAGATTATCTTTGTGTATGGTGTTAGGAAGTATTCTAATTTCATTCTTTTACATATAACTGTTCAGTTTTATTAGCACCACATATTGAAGAGCCTGTCTTTGCCTCATTTTATATTCTTGCTTCCTTTGTCATAACTAAAATACTCATAGGTATATGGATTTATCTCTGGGCTCTCTATCTTGTTCCATTGCTCTATATTTATGCTTTTGTACCAGTACCACTCTGTCTTGATGACTGTTGCTTTATAGTATAATCTGAAGTCAGGAAGATTGATTCCTCCAGCACCATTCTTCCTTCTCAAGACTTCTTTGGCTATTTAGGGTCTTTTTTGTTGAAACACTATCTTAAATGAAATTAAGAAATATGTTAAACCTAAATAGTAAGTAGAAAGAGGAAGCGTAAGTAACTTAGCAAAATGGAAGAAAGAAAAACATACAAAATAATTGAAAGTAAGCAAGTCAGTTTACCCTGTAGAACCTCAGAAAGTTCAAGTATGGATATCTCCAAGAAGACTGAGATGACACTGGGGCTGAAAACATGTGAGTTATTTGAAAATCTGTTTAAATCTTAGTTGGATACTGAAACCTTACCCCATTCAGATCTGTCAAGATACTCAGAAAAAAATACATAGATTCTGGAAAAACTAAGCCAGATTTTGGAACACCAAGTAGAGAATAAACCCAGGATTAGATACGTCATTCAAAACAAAATGGTTGGAGGAGCCGCCGGAACCCGCCCGCCGCGAGGAGCCGCCGGAACCCGCCCGCCGCGAGGAGCCGCCGGAACCCGCCCGCCGCGAGGAGCCGCGAGGAGCCGCGGGCGCCGCGAGGAGCCGCGGGCGCCGCGAGGGGCGGGTAAGTTCAGCCACTCCAACTGGAGGGCTTGCTGAACGGAGAGAGGAAGTCGTCCACGGGTTGCTGACCAGGGACTGGGCACGAGTTGGACGGGAAAGCTCGCGTCCGCCTTTGGTACTTAGACACATAACCGGCAGTGTCGGAGGAGCCCGCGATCCCCTAGAGCTGCAGTAGCAGCGGAGGAAGCCGGGGAAAGAGCAGGGATTGGAGACGACAGGCGGGCACGCGGTCGAGCCGGGGCGCCCCCCTCCAACACGGGACTGCGCGCCCCGCGGCCTCCGCCCGACTGACTGGGATCAGCCCACCGTCCCGGCCAGCACCCAGTATGGCAGCAAAGCCCTCATTTTGCTGAACACAAAAACAGAAACCACAGCAACCGGTACTGTAAGGGAAAGACCACGCCATCAAGACACCACCATCAAGAGCAGATTGGTTTCCAACAGGCAGATATGAAGATAAAAACCAAGGACAGTATTTAACTTTTTTTTTTTTTTCTCTTTTTTCATTTTTTTTCTGCTTGTTTGTGGTGGACTATTTTGCTTATTCAATTGATTGGTTTGGGGTTTATTAGTTTCTTTGTTTATTGGGGGTTTTTTATGTTTGTTGTTTTTTTTTTTTTTTTTGTAGTTTTCATTTGTTTGATTTATTCTAGGTGTTTTTTCTTTGTTTTTCGGTCTCATTAATTTTTTTTTTTTTTTGCTCTTTTTAATTTTTAACCTTCTTTTGACTTTTACTATATTTTTTAACTTTAATTTTAATTCTTGAAAACCTCTAATTCTCTTTTCTCTTTCCTCTTTCCCACTGCTTTCTTTCTCTATGTTCTAAATGTAAAACATCTTCCTAGCTATCAATATCCTCTAGACAAATTATTTCCTATCTTTCTGTCTGCACTATTCACTTCCAAATGCACTAAACAGTACACACACTAATCTTTGCTACCTAATCCTATAAAATACTTCCAAGACAAATCTTTTCCTTTTTATTATAGACTCTCCTCCTTGTCACCCCGAGCACATGTCCTAATTTAAAATTGCTTTCATTGTAATTATCCAAGCCAGGACCTTGTGCTAGATCTATTATTTAGGCACTGTTTTAATTAATTCAAAGCTTAACGGGCAAGTATCATCTGTGATTGCATGAGTTGCTAGAAAGATTTCCTGCGCCTTATCTCTGTAAAACTGGTCAGTTGTGGGGATTGCTGTATATGTATGTGTATCTTATGATTATGTTAGAAAACATCTGCATGCTTTTATGACTGTCACCCATCAGGGATGCACCTCTTGTTCCTCAGATGCTAGTGTGTGAACTAGTATCACAGAACACCATAGCAAACCAGACATAGAGCCTACACTCCCTGACCAATCATCAAACCAAGGATTCTAGACGCGGGAGCCCGGATTCCAAGACCCCACACTGATTATCAAAGAACATACAACACTACAGATTATTCACCTGTAAACAAGGTCTATCACCACCCAAGACAAAAGCCACTGAACCCTTCTACAAGGACAAAAACCCAAAGGAAGGGAGAATTCAACCAAGAAGCCTGGTGGGAAGAAGAACTCCATACACACAGACACACACAAAGAAACAAAAATTAACCTAATAATGAAACGTCAGAGAAACACTGTACAAATGAAGGACCAAGCTAGAGAAACACCACTTCAAATGACAGAGGAGGAGATAGACAAACTATCTGAAAGAGAATTCAGAAAAACTATACTAATGAGAATGCAAAACACCGAAAACAGAATATTAGAGGAAATTAGTGCATTGAGAAAAGACATGCAGGAAATGAAAAATAAGCAAATTTTATATATTTTTAACTTTAATTTTAATTCTTGAAAACCTCTAATTCTCTTTTCTCTTTCCTCTTTCCCACTGCTTTCTTTCTCTATGTTCTAAATGTAAAACATCTTCCTAGCTATCAATATCCTCTAGACAAATTATTTCCTATCTTTCTGTCTGCACTATTCACTTCCAAATGCACTAAACAGTACACACACTAATCTTTGCTACCTAATCCTATAAAATACTTCCAAGACAAATCTTTTCCTTTTATTACTTATAGACTCTCCTCCTTGTCACCCCGAGCACATGTCCTAATTTAAAATTGCTTTCATTGTAATTATCCAAGCCAGGACCTTGTGCTAGATCTATTATTTAGGCACTGTTTTAATTAATTCAAAGCTTAACGGGCAAGTATCATCTGTGATTGCATGAGTTGCTAGAAAGATTTCCTGCGCCTTATCTCTGTAAAACTGGTCAGTTGTGGGGATTGCTGTATATGTATGTGTATCTTATGATTATGTTAGAAAACATCTGCATGCTTTTATGACTGTCACCCATCAGGGATGCACCTCTTGTTCCTCAGATGCTAGTGTGTGAACTAGTATCACAGAACACCATAGCAAACCAGACATAGAGCCTACACTCCCTGACCAATCATCAAACCAAGGATTCTAGACGCGGAAGCCCGGATTCCAAGACCCCACACTGATTATCAAAGAACATACAACACTACAGATTATTCACCTGTAAACAAGGTCTATCACCACCCAAGACAAAAGCCACTGAACCCTTCTACAAGGACAAAAACCCAAAGGAAGGGAGAATTCAACCAAGAAGCCTGGTGGGAAGAAGAACTCCATACACACAGACACACACAAAGAAACAAAAATTAACCTAATAATGAAACGTCAGAGAAACACTGTACAAATGAAGGACCAAGCTAGAGAAACACCACTTCAAATGACAGAGGAGGAGATAGACAAACTATCTGAAAGAGAATTCAGAAAAACTATACTAATGAGAATGCAAAACACCGAAAACAGAATATTAGAGGAAATTAGTGCATTGAGAAAAGACATGCAGGAAATGAAAAATAAGCAAATAGAGACCACCAACTCAATTGCTGAACTCAAAAATACTATAGAAGGTCTCAACAGTAGAGTATCAGAGGCTGAATAACGGATAAGTGAGCTGGAAGACAGAATGGTGGAAATAAGTACTGAAGAACAGAACAAAGCCCAAAGAATTAAAAGAACTGAGGATAGCCTCAGAGACCTATGGGACAATATTAAACGCACCAACATTAGAATTATAGGAGTTCCAGAAGAAGAAGAAGAGAAGAAAGACTATGAAAAAATTCTTGAAGAGGTTATAGTTGAAAACTTCCCCAGCATGGGAAAGGAGATAGTCAGCCAAGTCCAGGAAGCACAAAGAGTTCCATACAGGAGAAACCCCAGAAGAAACACACCAAGGAACATTCTAATCAAACTAACACAGACTAAATATAAAGACAGATTACTAAACGCAGCTGGAAGCAAACAACAAATAACATATAAAGGAAACCCCATACTTTTAACTGCGGATCTCTCAACAGAAACCCTACAGGCGAGAAGAGAATGGCAAGATACATTTAAACGGCTAAAAGAGAATAACCTGCAACCACGAATTCTCTACCCAGCAAGAATCTCATTCAAAATCGATGGTGAAGTCAAAAGCTTCACAGACAAGCAAAAACTAAAAGAATTCTGTACCACAAAACCAGCCCTACAACAAGTGTTAAAGGACCTGATATAGCCAATAAATACAAGAGTAGGAGAAGCCTTACAAATCAAACCCCAAATTTCTAAGAAGATGACAATAGGAACATTCGTATCAATAATTACTTTGAATGTTAATGGACTAAATGCTCCAACCAAACGACACAGGCTGGCTGAATGGATCCAGAAGCAAGACCCATATATATGCTGTTTACAAGAGACCCACTTCAGACCTAGAGACACTCATAGACTGAAAGTGAAAGGCTGGAAAAAGATATTTCATGCAAATGGAAATCAAAAGAAAGCTGGAGTAGCAATCCTTATATCAGACAAAATAGACTTTAAAGTAAAGAAGATTCTAAGAGACAAGGCAGGTCACTACATCATGATTAAGGGATCTATCCAAGAGGAAGACATAACAGTCATGAATATCTACGCACCCAACACAGGGGTACCTCAATACATAAGACAGGTACTTTCAGACATAAAAGAAGAAATCAACAATAACACAATAATAGTAGGAGACTTTAACACTCCTCTCACACCAATGGACAGATCAACAAAACAGAAAATTAATAAAGAAACACAAGCCTTAAATGCCACACTGGAAAAGATGGACCTCATCGATATCTTTAGGACGTTCCATCCAAAAGCAGAAGAATACACTTTCTTCTCAAGCGCTCACGGAACATTCTCCAGGATAGACCACATCTTGGGCCACAAATCTAACCTCAGTCAGTTCAAGAAAACCGAAATTATATCAACCATCTTCTCGGACCACAATGCAATGAGACTGGAGAAACCCCAGAAGAAACACACCAAGGAACATTCTAATCAAACTAACACAGACTAAATATAAAGACAGATTACTAAACGCAGCTGGAAGCAAACAACAAATAACATATAAAGGAAACCCCATACTTTTAACTGCGGATCTCTCAACAGAAACCCTACAGGCGAGAAGAGAATGGCAAGATACATTTAAACGGCAAAAAGAGAATAACCTGCAACCACGAATTCTCTACCCAGCAAGAATCTCATTCAAAATCGATGGTGAAGTCAAAAGCTTCACAGACAAGCAAAAACTAAAAGAATTCTGTACCACAAAACCAGCCCTACAACAAGTGTTAAAGGACCTGATATAGCCAATAAATACAAGAGTAGGAGAAGCCTTACAAATCAAACCCCAAATTTCTAAGAAGATGACAATAGGAACATTCGTATCAATAATTACTTTGAATGTTAATGGACTAAATGCTCCAACCAAACGACACAGGCTGGCTGAATGGATCCAGAAGCAAGACCCATATATATGCTGTTTACAAGAGACCCACTTCAGACCTAGAGACACTCATAGACTGAAAGTGAAAGGCTGGAAAAAGATATTTCATGCAAATGGAAATCAAAAGAAAGCTGGAGTAGCAATCCTTATATCAGACAAAATAGACTTTAAAGTAAAGAAGATTCTAAGAGACAAGGCAGGTCACTACATCATGATTAAGGGATCTATCCAAGAGGAAGACATAACAGTCATGAATATCTACGCACCCAACACAGGGGCACCTCAATACATAAGACAGGTACTTTCAGACATAAAAGAAGAAATCAACAATAACACAATAATAGTAGGAGACTTTAACACTCCTCTCACACCAATGGACAGATCAACAAAACAGAAAATTAATAAAGAAACACAAGCCTTAAATGCCACACTGGAAAAGATGGACCTCATCGATATCTTTAGGACGTTCCATCCAAAAGCAGAAGAATACACTTTCTTCTCAAGCGCTCACGGAACATTCTCCAGGATAGACCACATCTTGGGCCACAAATCTAACCTCAGTCAGTTCAAGAAAACCGAAATTATATCAACCATCTTCTCGGACCACAATGCAATGAGACTGGAGATCAACTACCAGAAAAAAAACCCTAAAAACAGAAACACATGGAGATTAAACAATACATACCTAAAAAACCAACTGATCGTTGAGGAAATCAAAGGAGAAATTAAACAATTCCTAGAAGAAAATGACAATGAACACACGACAGTGCAAAACCTATGGGATACAGCAAAAGCAGTTCTAAGAGGGAAATTTATAGCAATACAATCCTACCTCAAGAAACTAGGAAAATATGAAGCAGATGACCTAACCCTCCGCTTAAAACAGTTGGAGAAAGAAGAACAAAAACATCCCAGAGCCAGCAGAAGAAGAGAAATCATAAAGATCAGAGCAGAAATAAATGAGAAAGAAACAAAAGAAACAATAGTAAAGATAAATAAAACAAAAAGCTGGTTCTTTGAAAAGGTAAACAAAATTGACAAGCCACTGGCCAGACTCATTAAGAAAAAGAGAGAGAAGAACCAGATCAACAAAATCAAAAATGAAAAAGGAGAGATTACAACAGAATGCAGAAATCCAAAGGATTCTAAGAGACTATTATGAGCAACACTATGGCAACCAACTGGACAACTTGGAAGAAATGGACAGTTTCTTGGACAGGATTAATCTCCCAAGACTGAGCCAGGAAGAAACAGAAACTTTGAACAACCCAATCACAAGCTCAGAAATCAACTTTGTGATGAAAAATCTACCCAAATATAAAAGCCCAAGACCAGATGGCTTCACAGCTGAATTCTACCAAACATTTAAAGAAGAGCTAATGCCTGTCCTTCTAAAACTCTTTCAAAAAATTGCACAGGAAGGAAAACTCCCGAACACATTCTACGAGGCCACCATCACCCTGATACCCAAACCAGGCAAAGACAACACAAAACAGAAAATTAATAAAGAAACACAAGCCTTAAATGCCACACTGGAAAAGATGGACCTCATCGATATCTTTAGGACGTTCCATCCAAAAGCAGAAGAATACACTTTCTTCTCAAGCGCTCACGGAACATTCTCCAGGATAGACCACATCTTGGGCCACAAATCTAACCTCAGTCAGTTCAAGAAAACCGAAATTATATCAACCATCTTCTCGGACCACAATGCAATGAGACTGGAGATCAACTACCAGAAAAAAAACCCTAAAAACAGAAACACATGGAGATTAAACAATACATACCTAAAAAACCAACTGATCGTTGAGGAAATCAAAGGAGAAATTAAACAATTCCTAGAAGAAAATGACAATGAACACACGACAGTGCAAAACCTATGGGATACAGCAAAAGCAGTTCTAAGAGGGAAATTTATAGCAATACAATCCTACCTCAAGAAACTAGGAAAATATGAAGCAGATGACCTAACCCTCCGCTTAAAACAGTTGGAGAAAGAAGAACAAAAACATCCCAGAGCCAGCAGAAGAAGAGAAATCATAAAGATCAGAGCAGAAATAAATGAGAAAGAAACAAAAGAAACAATAGTAAAGATAAATAAAACAAAAAGCTGGTTCTTTGAAAAGGTAAACAAAATTGACAAGCCACTGGCCAGACTCATTAAGAAAAAGAGAGAAGAACCAGATCAACAAAATCAAAAATGAAAAAGGAGAGATTACAACAGAATGCAGAAATCCAAAGGATTCTAAGAGACTATTATGAGCAACACTATGGCAACCAACTGGACAACTTGGAAGAAATGGACAGTTTCTTGGACAGGATTAATCTCCCAAGACTGAGCCAGGAAGAAACAGAAACTTTGAACAACCCAATCACAAGCTCAGAAATCAACTTTGTGATGAAAAATCTACCCAAATATAAAAGCCCAAGACCAGATGGCTTCACAGCTGAATTCTACCAAACATTTAAAGAAGAGCTAATGCCTGTCCTTCTAAAACTCTTTCAAAAAATTGCACAGGAAGGAAAACTCCCGAACACATTCTACGAGGCCACCATCACCCTGATACCCAAACCAGGCAAAGACAACACAAAAAAGGAAAACTATAGGCCAATTTCACTGATGAACTTAGATGTCAAGATCCTCAACAAAATCCTAGCAAACAGAATTCAACGACATGTCAAAAAACTCATACATCACGATCAAGTTGGGTTCATCCCAGGCATGCAAGGCTTCTTCAACACCCGCAAATCAATCAACGTGATACACCATATCAACAAGTTGAAAGACAAAAATCACATGATCATCTCAATAGATGCAGAAAAAGCCTTCGACAAAGTACAACATCCATTTATGATCAAAACTCTTCAGAAAATGGGCATAGAAGGAACCTATCTCAACATAATAAAAGCCATCTATGAGAAACCTACAGCGAACATTATTGTTAATGGTGAAAAACTGAAAGCAGTCCCTCTAAGATCAGGAACGAGACAGGGGTGCCCACTTTCACCACTGCTATTCAACATAGTCCTGGAAGTCCTAGCAACAGCAATAAGAGAAGAGAAAGAAATCAAACGAATCCAGATGGGAAAGGAAGAAGTCAAGCTCTCTCTTTTTGCAGACGACATGATATTATACATAGAAAATCCCAAAGACACGGTTACAAAGCTACTAGAACTAATCAATGAATTCAGCAAAGTCGCAGGATATAAAGTGAACACACAGAAGTCACTGGCATTCCTATACACAAACAATGAAAAATCAGAAAATGAAATTAAAGAGGCAATCCCCTTCACCATTGCAACCAAAAGAATCAAATATCTAGGAATAAACCTACCCAAAGAAACAAAAGAATTGTACACAGAAAATTACAAGACACTCATGAGAGACATTAAAGAAGACTTAAACAGATGGAGAGATATTCCATGTTCCTGGATTGGAAGAATCAATATTGTGAAAATGAACATACTTCCAAATATCATCTACAGATTCAATGCAATACCTATTCAACTACCACTGACATTTTTCACAGAACTAGACCAAATAATAATACAGTTCATATGGAAACACAGAAGACCTCGAATAGCCAAAGCAATCCTGAGGAAGAAAAATGGAGTTGGAGGGATCAGCCTCCCTAACTTCAGACTCTACTACAAAGCAACAGTCATCAAGACAGTATGGTACTGGCACAAAAACAGAACTATAGATCAATGGAACAAGATTGAGAACCCAGAGATCAACCCACGCACCTATGGGTACCTTATTTTTGATAAAGGAGGAGAAACTATAAAATGGGACAAAGACAGTCTCTTTAACAAGTGGTGCTGGGAGAATTGGACAGCTACATGCAAAAAAATGAAATTGGAACATTCCCTGACGCCATACACTAAGATCAACTCAAAATGGATTAAAGACCTCAATGTAAGACCAGAAACCATGAAACTCTTAGAGGACAATATAGGCAAAACCCTCAAGGACATCAATCAAAGCAAGATCTTCTCTGACCCACCAACTAAAATAGCAGAACTGAAAAGAAAAATGAACATATGGGACCTTATGATACTTAAAAGCTTTTGTACAGCAAAAGAAATTACAAAAAAGTTCAACAGACACCCCACAGAGTGGGAGAAAATCATAGCAAATGAAACAACAGACAAAGAATTCATCTCCAAAATCTACAAGCAACTCAGACAACTCAGCACTGGGAAAATGAGCAGCCCAATCAAAAAATGGGAAAAAGATCTAAAGAGACGCCTCTCCAAAGAGGACATACAAATGGTCCAAAAGCACATGAAACGATGCTCAACCTCGCTTATTATTAGAGAAATGCATATTAAAACCACAATGAGATACCACCTCACACCTGTCAGAATGGCCATCATCAACAAATCGACAGACAACAAAAATGCTGGGGAGTAAATTAATACAACCTCTATGGAAGACAATATGGAGATTCCTTAAAAACTGAGACTTCATGAGAGACATTAAAGAAGACTTAAACAGATGGAGAGATATTCCATGTTCCTGGATTGGAAGAATCAATATTGTGAAAATGAACATACTTCCAAATATCATCTACAGATTCAATGCAATACCTATTCAACTACCACTGACATTTTTCACAGAACTAGACCAAATAATAATACAGTTCATATGGAAACACAGAAGACCTCGAATAGCCAAAGCAATCCTGAGGAAGAAAAATGGAGTTGGAGGGATCAGCCTCCCTAACTTCAGACTCTACTACAAAGCAACAGTCATCAAGACAGTATGGTACTGGCACAAAAACAGAACTATAGATCAATGGAACAAGATTGAGAACCCAGAGATCAACCCACGCACCTATGGGTACCTTATTTTTGATAAAGGAGGAGAAACTATAAAATGGGACAAAGACAGTCTCTTTAACAAGTGGTGCTGGGAGAATTGGACAGCTACATGCAAAAAAATGAAATTGGAACATTCCCTGACGCCATACACTAAGATCAACTCAAAATGGATTAAAGACCTCAATGTAAGACCAGAAACCATGAAACTCTTAGAGGACAATATAGGCAAAACCCTCAAGGACATCAATCAAAGCAAGATCTTCTCTGACCCACCAACTAAAATAGCAGAACTGAAAAGAAAAATGAACATATGGGACCTTATGATACTTAAAAGCTTTTGTACAGCAAAAGAAATTACAAAAAAGTTCAACAGACACCCCACAGAGTGGGAGAAAATCATAGCAAATGAAACAACAGACAAAGAATTCATCTCCAAAATCTACAAGCAACTCAGACAACTCAGCACTGGGAAAATGAGCAGCCCAATCAAAAAATGGGAAAAAGATCTAAAGAGACGCCTCTCCAAAGAGGACATACAAATGGTCCAAAAGCACATGAAACGATGCTCAACCTCGCTTATTATTAGAGAAATGCATATTAAAACCACAATGAGATACCACCTCACACCTGTCAGAATGGCCATCATCAACAAATCGACAGACAACAAATGCTGGAGAGGGTGTGGAGAAAAGGGAACCCTCTTGCATTGCTGGGGGGAATGTAAATTAATACAACCTCTATGGAAGACAATATGGAGATTCCTTAAAAAACTAAAAATAGAAGCACCCTATGACCCAGCAATCCCACTATTAGGCCTATATCCTGATGAAATCAAAAATGAAAGAGGCACCTGTACCCCAATGTTCATTGCAGCTCTCTATACAATAGCCAGAACATGGAAGCAACCTAGATGTCCGTCGACAAATGAATGGATCCAGAAGACCTGGTACATATATACAATGGAATACTACTCAGCTGTGAAACGAAATGCAGAAGACTCAGTCCTAATGAAGTGGCTGGCTTTAGAACCTATCATAAAAAGTGAAGTAAGTCAAAAAGAGAAAGACAAGTATAGTATACTAACTCATATATATGGGATCTAGTAAGATGGTCATGATAACACACACAGTGAACTCATGAAAAAACAGAATAGACATAAAGACATTGTGGAGACCGAACAATGGGAGGGAGTAACATGGGAACCTATACTGTCATGTGTAGAAAGGATAGCTATTGTCATTGTGCTAGGGGAATAGGAGTACCTACAACCACTTGGAGCAATGGTCTGGAGGGATGGGGGAACCTGGGTGCGGGGAGGGCCAAGGGATATGCATCTGATTGATCTGGGAACATACATGTACAAAAATAAATAAATAAATAAATAAATAAATTTAAAAAAAAAAACAACCACAAAATGGTTGATATTTTCATAGCCATAAATGAGATTCACAGGCCCCTTTTCCTGACCCAAATTTGTAAGACTAGTATAATAAGAAAACACATGAGTGGTTAATTCTTTGGAGATAGAAAATCATATCAAATAAAACATTCACAAACACATTTGGGGTAATACACTCTGCAGGTAAGCCCTCCAAAACCTGCAAGACCCACCCCAATACACAGAGCTTCCTACCAAGTTTTAAGTGTGTGTGTGTTAAGTTGCTTCAGTCATGTCCAACTCTGCACAGGTCTATGGACTGTAGCCTGCCAGGCTTCTCTGTCCAAGGGATTCTCCAGGCAAGAATACTGGAGTGGTTGCCATACCCTCCTCCAGATCTTCCTGACATAGAGGATCTTAGATCCCCAGGAATTTGACACTTGGACCCTACATTGGAAGGAAAATGTCTTAACCACTGGACCACCAGGGAAATTCCATCAGTTTTTCAGTACTTCACACTTAATATGACTGGGCAGTTACAAAGCATCAGACATCTGAGAAATATATCCAACTTGAAAAAAAGAGGAGCAAAACAAATAAGAAAAGGGAACTCTGAGAAAAGGCAGAGAAAACTTTAAGTAAAACTTAAACTACAAGTTCAGGAAATTTACAAGAAAAATAAAACAAAAATGGAGATTTCAAGAAACTCCAAGAATAGAATAGAGAGCAGTTGTTCAAAGATGAGAACAGAGAGAAGTAAGTCAAGGAGAAAGACAAGTATAGTATACTAACTCATATATATGGGATCTAGTAAGATGGTCATGATAACACACACAGTGAACTCATGAAAAAACAGAATAGACATAAAGACATTGTGGAGACCGAACAATGGGAGGGAGTAACATGGGAACCTATACTGTCATGTGTAGAAAGGATAGCTATTGTCATTGTGCTAGGGGAATAGGAGTACCTACAACCACTTGGAGCAATGGTCTGGAGGGATGGGGGGGGGGAACCTGGGTGCGGGGAGGGCCAAGGGATATGCATCTGATTGATCTGGGAACATACATGTACAAAAATAAATAAATAAATAAATAAATAAATTTAAAAAAAAAAACAACCACAAAATGGTTGATATTTTCATAGCCATAAATGAGATTCACAGGCCCCTTTTCCTGACCCAAATTTGTAAGACTAGTATAATAAGAAAACACATGAGTGGTTAATTCTTTGGAGATAGAAAATCATATCAAATAAAACATTCACAAACACATTTGGGGTAATACACTCTGCAGGTAAGCCCTCCAAAACCTGCAAGACCCACCCCAATACACAGAGCTTCCTACCAAGTTTTAAGTGTGTGTGTGTTAAGTTGCTTCAGTCATGTCCAACTCTGCACAGGTCTATGGACTGTAGCCTGCCAGGCTTCTCTGTCCAAGGGATTCTCCAGGCAAGAATACTGGAGTGGTTGCCATACCCTCCTCCAGATCTTCCTGACATAGAGGATCTTAGATCCCCAGGAATTTGACACTTGGACCCTACATTGGAAGGAAAATGTCTTAACCACTGGACCACCAGGGAAATTCCATCAGTTTTTCAGTACTTCACACTTAATATGACTGGGCAGTTACAAAGCATCAGACATCTGAGAAATATATCCAACTTGAAAAAAAGAGGAGCAAAACAAATAAGAAAAGGGAACTCTGAGAAAAGGCAGAGAAAACTTTAAGTAAAACTTAAACTACAAGTTCAGGAAATTTACAAGAAAAATAAAACAAAAAAATGGAGATTTCAAGGGGAAACTCCAAGAATAGAATAGAGAGCAGTTGTTGCCAAGAGATGAGAACAGAGAAAGGGGGTTGATGCCAAAGAAGCCCAGGGGAAGTCTGGGATATTAAGGTGGCAACTAAATGACTGCATGCATTTGTCTACACATGAAACTTAAATTTGAAAAGGGTGACTCTTATTTTATGTAAATTATATTTAAAAAGTGAAGAGATTTCGTCTTACTCCTTTTGAACTGCTAAAACAAATTATAACAGATTGAATGGTTCATAAATAACATTGGTTTATAAATGACAGGCATATATTTTTCATGGTTTTAGAGACTGGGAAGTCCAAAATCAAGGTGCTGGCTGGTGATAGCCAGTTTTGTGGTTCACAATCATTTTTTTCTGTGTCATCACACAGCAGAAGGAGAAAGGGAGTTCTCTGTGTTCTCTTTTATAAGGACACTCATCGTCATGAGGGCTATACTCTCATGACATAACCACCTCTCATGTGTCCCACCTCTAAATATCATCACATTGGGGATTAGGATTTTAATATATTAATATAAATTTTGTGGGGATGCAAACAGTCAGACTATAACAGGTGAAAACTAGACAAACAAAAGGAAAATAATTAGAATACTGATTCAGGAAGCCAAGTATTCAACTAATAAAACTTATAAAATGAGAGATTTAATAAAGGAAGGAGAGAAAAATTAAAGAAATAACTAAAGGCATTAATTATCATGGAAATGAAAATTAGAATCACAATGAAATATCACCTCATACCTGTCAAAGTGTCTATCATCAAAAACAAGAAATAACAGGTGTTAGTGAGGAAGAGGAGAAAAGGGAACCCTCATTCACTATCGGTAGAATTATAAATTGGTGCAGCCACTATGAAAGACAGTATGGACTTTAATTATTCCTCAAATAATTAAAAAAACTGAACTGCAATATGATCCAGCAATTTCACTTCTGGATAGTTACCTGAAGAAAATGAAAACACTAATTTAAAAGATATATGTATCCCTATGTTTATCACAGTGTTCAATATTCACATTAGCTGAGAAATAGAAGCAACCTATCATCAATACATAGGTTGTCCATCAACAGATAAATGGATAAAGAAGCTGTGATAAAAATCTTCAGTGCAATATTACTCAGCCTTAAAAAAGGAATGAAATCTTGCAACATAGACAGAGTGCCCAAGGAACTTAGGAAAGAGTTTTGTAACACTGTATAGGAGTCAGTGACCAAAACCATTCTCCATGAAAAGAAATGCAGGAAGGCAAAGTGGTTGTCAGAGGAAGATTTCCAAATAGCTAAGGAAAGAAGAGAAATATCAATTAAAGGGGAAAGGGAAAGATATAATCAACTGAATGCAAAGTTCTGGAGAATTGCAAGGAGAGAAAAGAAGGCCTTCTTCAATGAATAATACAAAGAAATAGAAGACAACAGAATGGGAAAAACTAGAGATTTCTTTAAGAAAATTGGAGCTATCAAAGGAACACTTCATATAAGAATGGGCATGATAAAGGATGAAAAAAGTAAAGACTTAACAAAGGCAGAAAAGATTAAGAAGACATGACAAGAACACACAGAAGAACTGTACAAAAAAAAAAAAAAATGTCTTGATGACCTGGGTAATATGTGACCATGAAGGTGTAGTCACTCACAGAGAGCCAGACATCTCGGAGTGTGAAGTCAAGTGGGCCTCTGGACACATTACTACCAATAAGGCTAGTGGAAGTGATGAAATTCCAGGTGAGCTATTTAAAATACTAAAAGATGATAGTGTTAAAATGCTGCACTCAACATGCCAGCAGATTTGAAAAACCCAGCAGTGGCCACAGGACTGGAAAAAGGTCAATTTTCATTCCAATTCCAAGCTAGAGAATGTTCAAACTACCTGACAATTGAGCTCACTTCCCATGACAGTAAAGTTACGCTCAAAATCCTTCAAGCGAGGCTTCAGCAGTACATGAACCAAGAATTTCCAGGTATGCAAGCTGGGCTTACAAAAAGCAAAGGAATCACAGATCAAATTGACAAAATTTGTTGAATCATAGCTAAAGCAAGGGAATTTCAGAAAAAAACATCTATGTCTGTTTCATTGACTGTGTGAAAGCCTTTGATTGTGTGGATCACAGTCGTTAAATCTGTGGAAAATTCTTAAAAAGATGGGAGTACCAGTCCATCTTATCTGTCTTCTGAGAAACCTGTATGCAGGTCAAGAAGTAACAGAACTTTACATGGAACAGTGACTGGTTCAAAATTGGGTAAGCACTATGACAATGCCATATATTGTCACCGTGTTTATTTAACTTATATGCAAAATACATCATGTGAAATGCCTGGCTGGGTGAGCCACAAACTAGAATCAAGATTTCTGGGAGAAATTTCAACAACTACAGCTGTGGAGATGATATCACTTTAATGGCAGAAAGTGAAGAGAAACTAAAGAGCTTCTTGATGAGGGTGAAAAAGGAGAGTGAAAAACCTGGCTTAAATCTCAACATTGGAAAAACTAAGATCTTGTCATCTGGTCCTATTACTTCATGGCAAATAGAAGGGGAAAAAGTGGAAGCAATGACAGAATTTTTTCTTCTTGGGCTCTAAAATCACTGTGGATGGTGACTGTAGCCATGAAATTAGAAGACTTGCTTCTTGGAAGGAAGACTATAACAAACCTAGAAAGTGTACTTAAAAGCAAAGACATCAGTTTGCTAACATAGGTCCATTAGTAAAAGCTAAGGTTTTTCCAGTAGTGATGTAAGGATGTGACCATAAAGCAGACTGAATGCTGAAGAACTCATGATTTCAAATTGTGGTTCTGGAAAAGACACTCTGCAGTCCCTTGGAAAGCAAAGAAACCATACATACCAGTCAATACTAAAGGAAATCAATCCAGAATAGTCATTGGAAGAACTGATACTGAAGCCTCAATACTTAGACCACCTGATGCAAAGATACAACTCAACAGTTTGGCCACCTGATGTAAAGATACGGCTCATTCCCTGATGCTGGGAAAGACTGGAAAAAAGAAGAAGAAGAAGGTAGCAGAGGATGAGATTGTTGGATGGAATCACAGATTCAAAGGAAATGAACTCCATCTCTTGGGAAATGTTGAGGGACAGGGAGGCCCAGGATGCTGCTGTCCATGTGATTGCAAAAAGTCAGACATGACTTAGCGACTGAACAACAACTAAACAAATTATAAGAAGTAAATACAATTTAAAATAAATTCAACAAGGAGTTCAGATTTTTCAATAAGAGCAAAAATAAGAATATGATAATAGAGAAAATACTAAATTAAAGTAAAAAAGACACATGGGTTTCAACCCTTGCAGTGGCACTTACTGCTGTCTCCATGTCATTCAGAACTCTAACTTCCACAAGGGCAAGAACTGTGTGTGTTATTCAGTATTAAATCATCAATCAATAAATATTTGTTGCTCAACTGAAAAAAGTCAAATCACTATATAGAGCACCTGAAACTGCTATAGTTCAATTAAAAAACAGAAAAGAAGAAAAATTTCCTGAGTTACTTTTTATGTGGCAAATCAGAAGAACTAGATTTACCACATTAAAAAATGTCTAACCTGGTGCTTAGCTGGATGAAAGAATAGAAACTAACACTAAGGCAAATGCTTGAGAAATTTCAGAATACCAGAATGAAAAGTGGAAGCAATGACAGAATTTTTTCTTCTTGGGCTCTAAAATCACTGTGGATGGTGACTGTAGCCATGAAATTAGAAGACTTGCTTCTTGGAAGGAAGACTATAACAAACCTAGAAAGTGTACTTAAAAGCAAAGACATCAGTTTGCTAACATAGGTCCATTAGTAAAAGCTAAGGTTTTTCCAGTAGTGATGTAAGGATGTGACCATAAAGCAGACTGAATGCTGAAGAACTCATGATTTCAAATTGTGGTTCTGGAAAAGACACTCTGCAGTCCCTTGGAAAGCAAAGAAACCATACATACCAGTCAATACTAAAGGAAATCAATCCAGAATAGTCATTGGAAGAACTGATACTGAAGCCTCAATACTTAGACCACCTGATGCAAAGATACAACTCAACAGTTTGGCCACCTGATGTAAAGATACGGCTCATTCCCTGATGCTGGGAAAGACTGGAAAAAAGAAGAAGAAGAAGGTAGCAGAGGATGAGATTGTTGGATGGAATCACAGATTCAAAGGAAATGAACTCCATCTCTTGGGAAATGTTGAGGGACAGGGAGGCCCAGGATGCTGCTGTCCATGTGATTGCAAAAAGTCAGACATGACTTAGCGACTGAACAACAACTAAACAAATTATAAGAAGTAAATACAATTTAAAATAAATTCAACAAGGAGTTCAGATTTTTCAATAAGAGCAAAAATAAGAATATGATAATAGAGAAAATACTAAATTAAAGTAAAAAAGACACATGGGTTTCAACCCTTGCAGTGGCACTTACTGCTGTCTCCATGTCATTCAGAACTCTAACTTCCACAAGGGCAAGAACTGTGTGTGTTATTCAGTATTAAATCATCAATCAATAAATATTTGTTGCTCAACTGAAAAAAGTCAAATCACTATATAGAGCACCTGAAACTGCTATAGTTCAATTAAAAAACAGAAAAGAAGAAAAATTTCCTGAGTTACTTTTTATGTGGCAAATCAGAAGAACTAGATTTACCACATTAAAAAAAATGTCTAACCTGGTGCTTAGCTGGATGAAAGAATAGAAACTAACACTAAGGCAAATGCTTGAGAAATTTCAGAATACCAGATATGAAAAGAGTTGGGAAAGAATCAGAAAAAGAGTCAGAAAATGAAGAAGCATACAGTAAAATAAGAATTATAATGGCTTCTGAACTTTTGCTTAGTAGAGGATGCTAAAATACAGTGAAACAATACGATCAAAATAATTAAAGGGAATTATAACAACTCTATTATTTCATATCTAGTCCCTGAAAGAAACAAAACAAATAGTAAAAATTATAATAAAAATTCCTTAAAGAAAAACATGTTTATATATTAAGAAAGCACGTAATGTATCTGAGAGTATAAACCCATAAAGACATCAATGGATTATCAGGTAAAATTCTGGACTTCTAAGGAAATAACCCTTTGGACACTATGATAAAAGTATATGATATGCAAGGAAAGGAAACAACTATATTTGGGCATAGTGTTTTATTTCAGAAATAAATTAAATGAATGTGAGGCCAAAGTTTTTTGCTAATAAAACTCACTTTTGATGTAAACTTGTTATCAATGGTTACTATTAACCTTTCTTGAGAAATCTATTAGAGAACAAATTTCAGACAATGAAAATCACTAGAGTGCTTTCAACAGAGGACCTTGTGTGGAGCATTAAAATAATAGTTACTTGCAGAATAAGGAAAAATGGTTAAGCTTAGAAGGAAGAATATACGCAACATGGCTGTAAGCTCCAACAAAAAGTAGAGATTCATAGACATTTTGATTAATTGTTTTCAGGGATCAGATTTGATAACACTGGTCCTAGTATTTTTATCCCAAAAATGTTGCCTCTGATATGTGGGATAGGTAATCAGGGAATATTCTCACAGTTTCTATGTCCTTAAAAACCAAAATGAAACAAGGAGAGAAGTGAAAACTCCAAGATCCAAAATTTCAGTTGGCAATATCTTAATGAAGTCGTAAAGTATTTCATCTTTAAAACTACATGATATTTCCTAGTTTTTCCAGTGAATAGACCAAGAAAAAATAACAAATGATAGATGAAAGGATCTTTGAGCATGAGGAGGGAAGGAAGAACAAAGGAGCAGAACTTGAAGGTATATACAAGAAGAACTCTTCCTCATGAGTTTCATAAATCATTTTGATGATTAAAATGAAAATTATAATACTGTCTGTTGTTACTCAAAACAATGATATTATTTATCCCAGATATATTGAGATAAAATTAACATATAATATTGTGTAACTTTGATAACAGATTTTAAGTTCTTTACATTTTAAGTGATTTGTTCTGTATTTGCCTTTGAAATCTTCAGTTGTTACTTTGGCTAAGTGAATAACTAATGCTTCACAGTATCCTATGATAATATCTGACTTTCTAAACTCTTTTGATATTATTGACAAAACTCTCTAAATCAAAATTTAATGAAATTCTTTCACCTCTAGACAACTTTGGGATGTTTCACAAAGCCCCCAAAACATTCCAAAGAGAGATACTAAAGTAATTAGATTTATCTTGTATGTTAAATTACATGGACAGTATTGTCAGATGATTAATAAATCTTCTTAGGTTATGTCGTAGGTTGCTGCTGAAGTGCTATTAATATAGATATTACAGAAATTATATAAAATTCATAAAAATTTGATATGTTCTCATAAAATATTACCAGTCATAATAAGTGTTGCATGTCAAGTAACAAAATTTCTTGGCAGTTGCATTGTAATCAGGTTTTAAATGCACCTTAACTCTTTTGTCATTATAGACAGCTATGGTTTCATTCTAATGATTTTGCAAAGATGCCTCTTCTTCAAAAAGATTTATAGAAGGGATTTTTGGATAAACATATTTCTGATTTTCAAAGCATAATGCTACACTGAGTAAGCAATTAAAGAACTCTTCTTTATAAAAATCTTAAAACAGTTTTTTCCCAAATGTTGCCTCTGATATGTGGGATAGGTAATCAGGGAATATTCTCACAGTTTCTATGTCCTTAAAAACCAAAATGAAACAAGGAGAGAAGTGAAAACTCCAAGATCCAAAATTTCAGTTGGCAATATCTTAATGAAGTCGTAAAGTATTTCATCTTTAAAACTACATGATATTTCCTAGTTTTTCCAGTGAATAGACCAAGAAAAAATAACAAATGATAGATGAAAGGATCTTTGAGCATGAGGAGGGAAGGAAGAACAAAGGAGCAGAACTTGAAGGTATATACAAGAAGAACTCTTCCTCATGAGTTTCATAAATCATTTTGATGATTAAAATGAAAATTATAATACTGTCTGTTGTTACTCAAAACAATGATATTATTTATCCCAGATATATTGAGATAAAATTAACATATAATATTGTGTAACTTTGATAACAGATTTTAAGTTCTTTACATTTTAAGTGATTTGTTCTGTATTTGCCTTTGAAATCTTCAGTTGTTACTTTGGCTAAGTGAATAACTAATGCTTCACAGTATCCTATGATAATATCTGACTTTCTAAACTCTTTTGATATTATTGACAAAACTCTCTAAATCAAAATTTAATGAAATTCTTTCACCTCTAGACAACTTTGGGATGTTTCACAAAGCCCCCAAAACATTCCAAAGAGAGATACTAAAGTAATTAGATTTATCTTGTATGTTAAATTACATGGACAGTATTGTCAGATGATTAATAAATCTTCTTAGGTTATGTCGTAGGTTGCTGCTGAAGTGCTATTAATATAGATATTACAGAAATTATATAAAATTCATAAAAATTTGATATGTTCTCATAAAATATTACCAGTCATAATAAGTGTTGCATGTCAAGTAACAAAATTTCTTGGCAGTTGCATTGTAATCAGGTTTTAAATGCACCTTAACTCTTTTGTCATTATAGACAGCTATGGTTTCATTCTAATGATTTTGCAAAGATGCCTCTTCTTCAAAAGATTTATAGAAGGATTTTTGGATAAACATATTTCTGATTTTCAAAGCATAATGCTACACTGAGTAAGCAATTAAAGAATCTAAAGGGAAACCTGATGGCTTTATAAAAAATCATAATAAAATGGCTTGGTTACCTAAGACTGAGTGAGCTGATGAATATGGTTGTAATTTTTATGGTCTCTGTCTGAAAAATTACTGGCTTGGATCTATTTTCCAGGTGTAAGGAAAACCATCACATCAAACTAATTATGACTTACAGTAATTTGGTAAATTATACCTCAGTAAGCAGAACTGAAACATTTGCATTTTCTCTTTATCCAATCCCTACAGAGATTGGAAACTCTTAGGTTCTGAGCAGCTTTATAGATAAACTAGGAAGGCTACCTCACTGACAGATACAGATAGCTCACAGTATTTGGGGAACACTAAAAAGGGAAGGATCTACCTAGATCTATTAGGCAAAATCTGTAACAAGCACTTCACATGACTTTCTCTTCCCTGAGAGGTCTTTTAAAAGTTCAGTCTGAAACTCATTATAAATGTTTCAACAAAACAGAGAAAAAGGTCTACATAATCAATGACAGTTATATAAAACATCAGAATTTATTTTGTAGCAAATTTGTCTTAATTTGGTTATATTGTGTAAAAATGAGTATAATTTCCAGAAGAGAAGGATTGTATTTCAATGAATATTAAATGCCAGATTTGCTAATGGAGGTTTGCTAAGACCCATTTCCTTGGTGTATATTAATTTAAAGTTTAATCAAATTATTTAAAAGACACTCTTTCTCCCAGCAAGCTTGATTCCAGCCTTCGGTGCGTTTAGAGAGATACTAAAGTAATTAGATTTATCTTGTATGTTAAATTACATGGACAGTATTGTCAGATGATTAATAAATCTTCTTAGGTTATGTCGTAGGTTGCTGCTGAAGTGCTATTAATATAGATATTACAGAAATTATATAAAATTCATAAAAATTTGATATGTTCTCATAAAATATTACCAGTCATAATAAGTGTTGCATGTCAAGTAACAAAATTTCTTGGCAGTTGCATTGTAATCAGGTTTTAAATGCACCTTAACTCTTTTGTCATTATAGACAGCTATGGTTTCATTCTAATGATTTTGCAAAGATGCCTCTTCTTCAAAAAGATTTATAGAAGGGATTTTTGGATAAACATATTTCTGATTTTCAAAGCATAATGCTACACTGAGTAAGCAATTAAAGAATCTAAAGGGAAACCTGATGGCTTTATAAAAAATCATAATAAAATGGCTTGGTTACCTAAGACTGAGTGAGCTGATGAATATGGTTGTAATTTTTATGGTCTCTGTCTGAAAAATTACTGGCTTGGATCTATTTTCCAGGTGTAAGGAAAACCATCACATCAAACTAATTATGACTTACAGTAATTTGGTAAATTATACCTCAGTAAGCAGAACTGAAACATTTGCATTTTCTCTTTATCCAATCCCTACAGAGATTGGAAACTCTTAGGTTCTGAGCAGCTTTATAGATAAACTAGGAAGGCTACCTCACTGACAGATACAGATAGCTCACAGTATTTGGGGAACACTAAAAAGGGAAGGATCTACCTAGATCTATTAGGCAAAATCTGTAACAAGCACTTCACATGACTTTCTCTTCCCTGAGAGGTCTTTTAAAAGTTCAGTCTGAAACTCATTATAAATGTTTCAACAAAACAGAGAAAAAGGTCTACATAATCAATGACAGTTATATAAAACATCAGAATTTATTTTGTAGCAAATTTGTCTTAATTTGGTTATATTGTGTAAAAATGAGTATAATTTCCAGAAGAGAAGGATTGTATTTCAATGAATATTAAATGCCAGATTTGCTAATGGAGGTTTGCTAAGACCCATTTCCTTGGTGTATATTAATTTAAAGTTTAATCAAATTATTTAAAAGACACTCTTTCTCCCAGCAAGCTTGATTCCAGCTTGTGCTTCATCCAGGGTGGCGTTTCACATGATGTACTCTGCATATAAGTTAAATAAGCAGGGTGAAATATCAATAACCTCAGGTATGTAGATGACACCACCACTCTGGAAGAAAATGAAGAGGAACTAAAGAACCTTTTGATGAAGGTGAAAGAGAGGAGTGGAAAAACTGGCTTAAAACTCAACATTCAAAACATGAAGACCATTGCATCTTGTCCAATCACTTCATGGCAAATAGATGTCTAAACAATGGAAACAGCAACAGAATTTATTTTCTTGGTCTTCA
Organism: Tragulus kanchil; assembly: GCA_022376925.1. Classification (NCBI taxonomy): domain Eukaryota; kingdom Metazoa; phylum Chordata; class Mammalia; order Artiodactyla; family Tragulidae; genus Tragulus; species Tragulus kanchil. The sequence goes on from JAIOJX010000025.1 coordinate 49,404,626, forward strand.
AAAATCACTGTGGATGATGACTGCAGTCATGAAAGTAAAAAATGATTGCTCATTGAAAGAAAAGCTATGACAAACCTCAACAGAATATTAAAAAGCAGAGTCATCACTTTGTTGACAAAAAGTCTGTATAGTCAAAGCTATGGTTTTTCCCAGGAATCATGTATGAATGTTAGAGTTGGATCATAAATAAGGTTGAGAGCCATAGAATTAATGCCTTTGAATTGCGGTGTTGGAGAAGACTCTTGAGAATCCCTTGGACTGAGATCAAACCAGTCAGTCCTAAAGAAAATCAACCCTGAATATTCATTGGAAAGACTGATGCTGAATCTGAAGCTCCAATACTTTAGCCACTTGATGGGAAAAGATGACTCACTGGAAAAGAGCCTGATGTTGGGAAAAACAGAAGGCAAAAGGAGAAGGGGATGACAGTGGACCAGATGGTTGGATGGCATTACTGAATAAATGGACACAAGCTTGGGCAGGCTCCAGGAAATGGTGAAGGACAGGGAAGCCTGGAGTGCCACAGTCAATGGGATTGCAAAGAGTCAGATACAATTGAGTGACTGAACTGAACTGAACTGAAAAAAAAAAAAAAATTCTTAAGTTCGTTTCTGAATGTTTTCTCAGTAATCTCTCTTTGGATGAAAATCAGATGCCCCACAACCTGCAACCAGGGGATTATGCATCCTCTCAAAGATTTAATTTAAAGGACTCACTACAACTTAAGTAGAAAGGCTCTCATCAGGTACTCTTAACTAGTTCATGTGCAGCAAAACTAAAGAGAATGAAGTCTTGCATTCATATTTCCCACTTAAAAAGGGTCCCTGACCAGACTGATCTGTCGAGAGCACTGCTGACCTCAAACTCACCTTAAAATGAGACTCAAACAGAGGAAACTACACTTACACCAAGATGGAAAGAAGACAACACCAGAATTAGACAGCTTATCCATGATGCTGGACCTGATTCTTATGATCATTTATAGTGTTTTCTTGAATTATTGGTCCTTTGCATATAAATCAAATGTTTTCTATCATCTACTTGATACTATGCTAGATTTCTTTTTTAATTTTTTTTTTTAATTTTGGCATTTTGATTGATTTTCCATCCATTTATCTTTTATCCATCTGTTATTCTTTGACCTGTATGGGTTTCCCATTGCAGTGGTCTCACTGGTTGCAGAACACCAGCTCTGGGCACATGCTCTACAGAGTGCTGGCTGATAATTGGACACACCAGTTAACCCGCTCCATGGCTCATGGGATCTTCCCAAGCCAGGGATCCAACCGGCACTCCTTGCACTGCAAGGCAGACTCTTTATCCACTGGACCACTAGGGAAGCCCTATGATGGTTTTTTTTTGGGGGGGTGGGTAGTGGGTTGGAGAGGGAGAGGGGCAGGCGGGTCTTAAACATTTACCTATTTTTCATCCATCTTTGTTCTTTGGCCCGTGTGGGTCTCCCATCGCAGTGGCCTCTGTTGTCGCAGAGCACCAGCTCTAGGCGCATGCGCTCCAGAGCTCCAGCTCAGTAATTGGACACATCAGTCCAGCCGCTCCATGGGCTGGGATCCTCCCAGGCCAGGGATCGAACCGGCGCCCCTTGCACTGCAAGGCAGTGCCCTTACCCACTGGACAACCAGGGAAGGCCCCCTATGCTAGTTTTAAAAATAAATCCATTTTGAATTTGTGGCCAGTTGCCTATGTCTAGTACTTCTAGAGTACCTTGGTGTATTTCTGTACTCCAAAGCTTTAACTGGATAGCCCTTAGGAAATTTATTTTAGAAGAAATTTCAATACTGTTCAGGTTATTCTTGATATTACTAGCTAGGATCCTCTCACCTGGCTAATTAATAATACCTGCTCTGATCCTAGCCTTAAGTATGAATTTGTCTTCAAAATTACTGAAGCTTAGTCAGACAAGGAAAAATTTAGCCACAGAATAAAACCTCCCACAATTATGGCATAGACTTATGTGGTTACTATCAAGCTGTGGTCATTTAAACTACTCCCACTCCCCCCTTTATCTTGGGAATAATTAAATTGTACAAGGATAACCAGCCTTCTAACATTAGGGTATTGGGCTGGGAGCCTTATGAACAGTGCCCATATGTAATTTCCCTGAAAGATAAAGACTGGTACAGAATAGGCAAAGTCAGATGACGTTAGAATATACTGGTCTGAACCTAATGGGAGTTCTTGGTTTAATTCTTACTGATGACTTAAATAATACTGCTAGCTATGATATTCGTACTTTGCCTCTTTTACAAGGTTATTGTTTGTTGCATTACCAAATGTATGACAACAAAAATATATAGTTTTATATGTGGTCAATGATTGTAATAGTATAACTCTAGATATGGGAAGATACAACAATAGGGAATTTTTCCTGAACCATAACAGATTAGGTAAGGCAGGATGTTCTGACCTTTTTGTTATTGTTGATTAAGAGCTAGTCCAGTAACAGCACATTGAGTGACCTATCAGTAAAATCTCAAAATCTCAAATCTCATGTATGTCTTCATATCTACAGAACACTAAAATCATTCGTGGTGGTAACTATTCTTTATGACTAGCAAAAGGTTCACCAAACTAGCAGAACCTTGATTGCATATACTCTATTTCACCCAAATCACATGTATATTGACCTTCCACCCGGCCTCTTTGGAGCAGCACCTCAGATCTATTTGAAATACTGTCTTTCAGGCTACACTCATCATTTTGCTCTAGATTAAAACTGTTTCACAATTCTTATGTTGTACAAGTTGACATTGGAGTGCTTATATGTCAGAAGAAACACGTTTTCAGGACTTCCTTGATGGTCCGGTGGGTAAGGACATTGCCTTGCAGTGCAAGGGGCACCGGTTTGATCCCTGGCCTGGGGAGATCCCACGTGCCGTGGAGCTGCTGGAGTTATACTATTACAATCATTGACCACATAAAACTATATATTTTTGTTGTCATACATTTGGTAATGCAACAAACAATAACCTTGTAAAAGAGGCAAAGTACAGTGTGTCCAATGAAGAACCAGCACTCTAGAGAACATGCATCCAGAGCTGGTGCTCTGCAGTGAGAGAGGCCACAGCAATGGGAGGCCTACATACACCAAAGAATAAAGATGGATGAAAATAAATATAAATGAAAAGAAGCATAATTGGGGGGAGGGTGGGGAAAGCCCGGGAGATGGTGAAGGACAGGAAAGCCTGGCCTGCTGCAGTCCATGGGGCCACAAAGAGTCGAATATAAATGAGCCACTGAACTGAACTTATAAAGGATTAAAGGAAACTATGAAAAAAAAAAAAGAAACACATTTCCTTTTACACACTGTTTAAATGTGTGCATTTTAAAAGAGTTTCTCAAGCATTCTAAGGCAAATAGCATGAAAAGAAATTATTTGGGGTTGCCATTTCTTTGAAAGAAAATAATTTCATGTGTCTAGGTAAGACAGTAATTATTTTGTCTTGGCCTTTGTGGACCATAAATTCTGTTGAAACTATCAGTTTGGTGAAAAAGTTCTTATGGGTTTTTCTGCAAGATGTTATGGGAAAACTGGAACCAACATTACAAAGGCAGGTTAACCAATACTTAACCTGCTTTTATAATACAAAAACAGCCATAACCTATGTATATATAAACGTGATATGTGGCTATCTCTTTATGACTAGCAAAGGTTCACCAAACTAGCAGAACCTTGATTGCATATACTCTATTTCACCCAAATCACATGTATATTGACCTTCCACCCGGCCTCTTTGGAGCAGCACCTCAGATCTATTTGAAATACTGTCTTTCAGGCTACACTCATCATTTTGCTCTAGATTAAAACTGTTTCACAATTCTTATGTTGTACAAGTTGACATTGGAGTGCTTATATGTCAGAAGAAACACGTTTTCAGGACTTCCTTGATGGTCCGGTGGGTAAGGACATTGCCTTGCAGTGCAAGGGGCACCGGTTTGATCCCTGGCCTGGGGAGATCCCACGTGCCGTGGAGCTGCTGGAGTTATACTATTACAATCATTGACCACATAAAACTATATATTTTTGTTGTCATACATTTGGTAATGCAACAAACAATAACCTTGTAAAAGAGGCAAAGTACAGTGTGTCCAATGAAGAACCAGCACTCTAGAGAACATGCATCCAGAGCTGGTGCTCTGCAGTGAGAGAGGCCACAGCAATGGGAGGCCTACATACACCAAAGAATAAAAAGATGGATGAAAATAAATATAAATGAAAAGAAGCATAATTGGGGGGAGGGTGGGGAAAGCCCGGGAGATGGTGAAGGACAGGAAAGCCTGGCCTGCTGCAGTCCATGGGGCCACAAAGAGTCGAATATAAATGAGCCACTGAACTGAACTTATAAAGGATTAAAGGAAACTATGAAAAAAAAAAAAGAAACACATTTCCTTTTACACACTGTTTAAATGTGTGCATTTTAAAAGAGTTTCTCAAGCATTCTAAGGCAAATAGCATGAAAAGAAATTATTTGGGGTTGCCATTTCTTTGAAAGAAAATAATTTCATGTGTCTAGGTAAGACAGTAATTATTTTGTCTTGGCCTTTGTGGACCATAAATTCTGTTGAAACTATCAGTTTGGTGAAAAAGTTCTTATGGGTTTTTCTGCAAGATGTTATGGGAAAACTGGAACCAACATTACAAAGGCAGGTTAACCAATACTTAACCTGCTTTTATAATACAAAAACAGCCATAACCTATGTATATATAAACGTGATATGTGGCTATCTCTTAAGCAGGCTGCAGATGATTTTTTTATATATAAAAAAAACAAAACTTAGCAAAATACTTAAAAAGAACACATATCTATGGCATAATGATAATTTTTAAAAACTCAAAATGTTTTAAATTTCATAAGTCACACTTAGCATTGCTTGCCTCCTACTTCTCCAATACCATCTCTGCTACTACCACTGCTGGTCTATACACATCAAAGGGGGACATGACCCTTGATGCACTTATGCATACCTCCTCTTCCTTCAGCCAACCTGACTGACAGCTGAACTGCATTGATTCTGGAATAATGCAACCAGCCTTGCTTTCTGCACATTCCCCCTTAGATTAATACAAATTTAAAAGATTGGCTTAATTTTTAATTTAAATTAGTAAAGCAGTACTTATTCAACTTTAACCAGGGCAACTCTTTTCTGGGATATTTATTAGGTTAAGTGAAGTTGTGATATTCATAATGAGCAGTTAATCATGAATTTTACATTCTGATGGGGAAAAAAAAGGCTGCCAAATGTCAGACCGCTTAGAATTTAATCATACAAACAGGTAAGTAACTTATATCAAAGATGTAAAAATACTTTGTTATAGAACCTTTTTCTTCTCAAATACTCTATAGACGTTTCTCCTCAAACACTCGTGAGTCACGAACAGCAGGTATTATAATATTTATTTCTAGAAGAAGTTTAGACATCAAGAAGCTAAGTGTAACAGAATGTCAGCTGCTTGGCAGGAAAGAGAAGACAGATTTCCTGAACTCTCCACTCACTGTGAAATCTGACTTTCACAACATGACTTCTTTTTATATCTGGATATTTCCAAGGAAAAATAGCCAAATGAGTTAATCAACTTAAACTCCTTTATCTCAAGAAAAGTCATATTTACTGAGGAAAAACTCATATAATACTTGTCTACTTCCTTACAACCAATAGAAAGATCAGTTTCCCTCAGTTTGTTCCCATTTCCTTTTATGACATTCTCTAAGGGAAGATAATGATTTTCACAGCTGCAAAAGGAAAATTGAATGTGATGGTGGCTAAGGCCAAGCTGAGAACCACTACTGGTTCAGCACTGCTGATCAATGTTTGGTCACCATACCAAAAACTGGTGCTGCCTGTGGTTCATGCATGGCAGAGGCCTTGGCACTATTTCTGACATCGTGTTCTCTGTTTGTTTCAGGGGAGCTGAATGGGATGACATTGCATTTGGCTCTCCTGCATTTATGAATTAAATCACCTGTTTTAACTACCCAAGTCCATTACCCCAAGGGGGTTATTAAAATTCTAAATTATTATCAGGCTACTTAATGGAGGAGGGAAGCAGACACTTTTCAAAAATTTGAATGTGTTGTTTCTAGCTCTTTAGCACCACATTTTACAACTTTAACAATGAAGCAGAAGATCATGTAACAAGAGGGAAAGGGGCATGACACAATTTTTGAAAGAATGACATAGCCCAAGGACACAACATAAGCCATTAGAATCAAATGGGTCCAAGATGGCAGACTAGACCTTGACCCTCAATCAGCAAGCTGAATGACACACCCAGAGGCTCCATCCCTTGCCAAAAAGAGTTGGAGTAATCTTTCCATTCATTAGCATATAGAATTACCCAGCCCATAAAAGCTAAACTTGAGGCCACTGCTCTTGCCCTCTGCCAACAACGCACAGTCTGTCTGTGGAGTGTGCTTATCTCTGAATCTGAATAAATCCACTTCTTACATGTCACTTTGTCTCTTAGTGAATTCTTTAAAAAAACAGCAGGTATTATAATATTTATTTCTAGAAGAAGTTTAGACATCAAGAAGCTAAGTGTAACAGAATGTCAGCTGCTTGGCAGGAAAGAGAAGACAGATTTCCTGAACTCTCCACTCACTGTGAAATCTGACTTTCACAACATGACTTCTTTTTATATCTGGATATTTCCAAGGAAAAATAGCCAAATGAGTTAATCAACTTAAACTCCTTTATCTCAAGAAAAGTCATATTTACTGAGGAAAAACTCATATAATACTTGTCTACTTCCTTACAACCAATAGAAAGATCAGTTTCCCTCAGTTTGTTCCCATTTCCTTTTATGACATTCTCTAAGGGAAGATAATGATTTTCACAGCTGCAAAAGGAAAATTGAATGTGATGGTGGCTAAGGCCAAGCTGAGAACCACTACTGGTTCAGCACTGCTGATCAATGTTTGGTCACCATACCAAAAACTGGTGCTGCCTGTGGTTCATGCATGGCAGAGGCCTTGGCACTATTTCTGACATCGTGTTCTCTGTTTGTTTCAGGGGAGCTGAATGGGATGACATTGCATTTGGCTCTCCTGCATTTATGAATTAAATCACCTGTTTTAACTACCCAAGTCCATTACCCCAAGGGGGTTATTAAAATTCTAAATTATTATCAGGCTACTTAATGGAGGAGGGAAGCAGACACTTTTCAAAAATTTGAATGTGTTGTTTCTAGCTCTTTAGCACCACATTTTACAACTTTAACAATGAAGCAGAAGATCATGTAACAAGAGGGAAAGGGGCATGACACAATTTTTGAAAGAATGACATAGCCCAAGGACACAACATAAGCCATTAGAATCAAATGGGTCCAAGATGGCAGACTAGACCTTGACCCTCAATCAGCAAGCTGAATGACACACCCAGAGGCTCCATCCCTTGCCAAAAAGAGTTGGAGTAATCTTTCCATTCATTAGCATATAGAATTACCCAGCCCATAAAAGCTAAACTTGAGGCCACTGCTCTTGCCCTCTGCCAACAACGCACAGTCTGTCTGTGGAGTGTGCTTATCTCTGAATCTGAATAAATCCACTTCTTACATGTCACTTTGTCTCTTAGTGAATTCTTTTCAGCAAAGAGACATGAAGACCCTGAGCTCCATTAGGTCCTGGAACCAGGTATCATGGGTTTTGGCTCGGTTTGATTTGCAGCCACGTGAGTTCAAGTCTGGAGAAGGTTTCTGCTGGGTTCGAGTCCCAGCCTTGTGAGTTCAAGTACTAAACAGGGTTTGGGCCAGGTTTGAGTCCTGGCCATGTGAGTTCAGGTCTCAAACTGGGTTTTGCGTTTAAGTCTCAAATTTGATGTAAAATGGTTTCATCTAAGCACGAGTTAAGACAAGTACAGTAGGAGAGAGGCGCCCTGACAGGATTCTCAGACTATGATCCAGGCTATCTGTTAGTGTGATGCACAACATGGACATGAACCAGTGATTCCAGTCCAAAGGCTACAAGATAATATTTACTCTTCACAGCTTTAACATTCTTTTGGAAAGTTTTGATATTTTAAAACAACAAAAGAGCATTTTCATTCATCGATGGTATTTCCATCACACTAAAACTTTTCAACATTACTTAAGATACTTAACATTCATAATTTTAAGCTTCCACTATGCCATTCCTTTTGTCTGCGTTGCCCTGCCTTCCCTTCTGGCAAAACCCTCCCTCCCTCCAATAGCCATGTCAGATTTACCTTCTCTCTGATGACTTACCACAGGTAGTGGCTGCCCACCCCTGTTCTGGAGATCTTTGATAACACTTTAACTGGAGTGCTTATCACAATGCACGATCACTACTGTTTATACGTCCACCTCCCCAGATAAATCATAGGCATTTAAAAATCAGAAACTACATCTTCTGGTCTTCTGTACTGGTTCACTCACAAGACCTAGGGCTATATTTGACACAAGCAGGTGTTTGTGTGAGGCTGAATAAATGGTTTAGCCAAAATAATTTTACTTTGCTGGATTAGAAGAAACCTTAGATCTCATTCAGTTCTGACTTTTAGAGAAAGAAATGAAAGAAGCAGCTGACATGTCCAAGTTCATATAGCCAAGTGCAAATCTCTTGACTCCTTTTTCACCCTGTACAAGCCACATCTTAGGAAATAACTCCAAAGATTGCATTTAGTGCAAGACAGACAGCCACTTACCCTTCTCCACAAAGCTACACATACCTATTGAAGTAAAATGAATGAAGAAAGAAGGAAGGAAAAGGGAAAGCAATAAGGAGGAGACAACTATAAACACTCCTCGATGCATGTTTCTCAACCTTGACACTACTGAAATTTTGAACTTGTTATTCCTTTGTTGGAGGTTGTCCTATACATGGTAAGATGGTTAGAAGAATCTCTGCCTTGTACTCCTTAGATGCCTATAGCAACCCACCTCCCCAACTGTGACAACCAAAAATGTTTCCAGATATTATCAGATTCCCTTGGGGGCAAAACTGTTCCTTGGCTGAGAATAGCTGCCCTAATTGAACAATCTCAGAGGAGGTAATCTTCTACATTACTTCAAGCAAAATGCCAAAATTAGCATGTATTGGCTTCACAGCTTTAACATTCTTTTGGAAAGTTTTGATATTTTAAAACAACAAAGAGCATTTTCATTCATCGATGGTATTTCCATCACACTAAAACTTTTCAACATTACTTAAGATACTTAACATTCATAATTTTAAGCTTCCACTATGCCATTCCTTTTGTCTGCGTTGCCCTGCCTTCCCTTCTGGCAAAACCCTCCCTCCCTCCAATAGCCATGTCAGATTTACCTTCTCTCTGATGACTTACCACAGGTAGTGGCTGCCCACCCCTGTTCTGGAGATCTTTGATAACACTTTAACTGGAGTGCTTATCACAATGCACGATCACTACTGTTTATACGTCCACCTCCCCAGATAAATCATAGGCATTTAAAAATCAGAAACTACATCTTCTGGTCTTCTGTACTGGTTCACTCACAAGACCTAGGGCTATATTTGACACAAGCAGGTGTTTGTGTGAGGCTGAATAAATGGTTTAGCCAAAATAATTTTACTTTGCTGGATTAGAAGAAACCTTAGATCTCATTCAGTTCTGACTTTTAGAGAAAGAAATGAAAGAAGCAGCTGACATGTCCAAGTTCATATAGCCAAGTGCAAATCTCTTGACTCCTTTTTCACCCTGTACAAGCCACATCTTAGGAAATAACTCCAAAGATTGCATTTAGTGCAAGACAGACAGCCACTTACCCTTCTCCACAAAGCTACACATACCTATTGAAGTAAAATGAATGAAGAAAGAAGGAAGGAAAAGGGAAAGCAATAAGGAGGGAGACAACTATAAACACTCCTCGATGCATGTTTCTCAACCTTGACACTACTGAAATTTTGAACTTGTTATTCCTTTGTTGGAGGTTGTCCTATACATGGTAAGATGGTTAGAAGAATCTCTGCCTTGTACTCCTTAGATGCCTATAGCAACCCACCTCCCCAACTGTGACAACCAAAAATGTTTCCAGATATTATCAGATTCCCTTGGGGGCAAAACTGTTCCTTGGCTGAGAATAGCTGCCCTAATTGAACAATCTCAGAGGAGGTAATCTTCTACATTACTTCAAGCAAAGTGCCAAAAAATTAGCATGTATTGGCTTCAAACCAATACTTTTATATTAAATATAGAAGCCAGAATCTAAAATACTTAATCTTCATAAGAGGATTATTAATTCATTTTATTAAAACCAATGATGTTGTCACTTAGTTTATGGCTACTAATGCAATAGTTAGAGCAAGAAACAAGAAAAGTAGCAAAAATTTCCAGTTCTAGGGGAATTAAACACACTTAACATGTGCCAGAGATAATCTTAATCATTTTTATTTTAGTTTTACTTTAAACTTGCTTAAAAGTCCTTGCTCAGTATCAAACATAAGAATAACAAATTCACTATTCCCATAAAACACAGTCTAAGGAAATGAAATATAAAGTAAAAATTTGTGAAAGAGTAAGTGAATGTTCTTCATTTCATTTTAGTTTCTATTTACCAAAAATCATGCCTTCCATCATAGTAGCAGAAGTTTACAATTAATATTCTTATATACTTTGTTTTTTTTTAATTTTTAAAGGTATCTTCAGTTGCTAGAGCTCTGCTCTGTTTGCTTAGTCAGTCAGTTGCGTTCAACTCTTTGCAAATCCATGGACTATAGCCAACCAGGCTCCTCTGTCCATGGGATTCTCCATGCAAGAATACTGGAGTGGGTAGCCATTCTCTTCTCCAAGAGGTTTTCCTGATCCAGGGATAGAACCCAGTTCTCCTACATTCCAGGCAGAGTCTTTACGTTCTGGGCTACCATTCTAAATAAGCAATATAATGTCAAATTCCCATTTCAAAACTCTAATATCAAACATGAATAGTCAGTGGACAGAGCCATGACTTCTTATTTTGATGAAGAAGTTGAAATGAATTTTTAAAAAGAATAACATAAACCTGGTATTCTCCATTCATCTAATGCAATAAAACCTTACATGATTTAATAAGAGTCCAAAACTGTAGTTGCTCAATTGTAGCAACTACAAAAGGTTCCAGTATTTCCAAGTTGGTGGAACAATAGAGTTGGCCAATTGAGCAGTCTGTCTGGGTGTTCTTCAGATCTGGCTTCCAGTTCCTGACTCTATCACTCTATCATGGGATAACCCACACTTGAAAGGAAAAGTCTCTTGATGCAATTATTCTGCTGAGAGAAGCCACTTTTCTTTGTAATTTATTCAAAGACAAGCTAGTTAATGATATTATTATCTGAGAAACAGAGGTACACAGCAGCTAGAGAGTCTCTCAAACATAGAAAATCAGGCAACAGAAGGCATGCCAATTGAATGTCAACTGAGCAAATATCAGCTCTCAAATTCTGTACTGGCTACCAGATCCTAATCCTTAGAGAAGAGCAGCCTCTGTCTAAAGATCACATTCCAAAATTTCTAGTTTTCACACAGATATACATTCTGAAAATAAGAAATGCTAACAAATAGCCTAGATTATTGAAGTAATGCTCTGCTTCTTGAATTGTTTTGCCTTTGTCAGTATCAGTTTCTTTATGCAACAGGGAACATTGAAAAATTCACTGTGGCACATTAATCTCCTTTGAGTTTATAGTGCCCCTCGTGGCTCAGCAGTAAAGAATCTACTTGAAATTCAGGAGAAGCGGGTTCCAGCCCTGGGTCGAGAAGATCCCCTGAAGAAGAAATAGCAGCCCACTCCAGTATTCTTGCCTGGGAAATGTTATGGACAAAGGAGCCTGGTTAGCTACAATCCTTAGGGTCCCAAGAGTTGGACATGATTTAACAACTAAACCGCCACCACCATGATTCATATATTTGAGAGAAATACACGTGAGATGATGGCCATTGTCCAGTAAGGGCTTACACGTCTGAAGAAATCATTCTAGGGGCTTCCCTGGCGGTCCAGTGGCTAGGAATCCACATTGCAATGCAATGCAAGGAACATGGGTTCAATCTCTAGTCCAGGAAGATCCCACATGCCATGGGGAAACTAGTCTATGAGCCACAACTACTGAGCCAGCACTCCAGAGTCCTCAAGCCACAACTACTGAGCCCATGTGTTGCAACTACTGAAGCCCATGCATCCTAGAACCTGTGCTTTGCAACAAGAGGAGCCATCGCAATAAGAAGTCTTTGCACCACAACTAAAGAGTAGCCCTTGCTCGCTGGAGAAAGACTATGTGCAACAGCAAAGACCTAGAACAGCTGAAAATAAATAAATGAATAAATGTTTTTAAAAATAAATCATTCTAAAATCTTGGGGTGGGAGAACTGAAAACAAGGAAGGAAAGAAAGCAGAAACAGACAGCAGAAGTGAAGATCAAGAGAGGGAAGGAAAAGGAAGACTATAAGAAATTAAGAAAAGGGAACAGTGGATAAAAAGCAACCCAGTTTTCTGCTTCAGGGTAATTACAGAATGATAAACAATGTTCAGGCAGATATTGAGATTTTTAGAGTACTGTTTCAATTGCAGGCTCCAAAAACAATCAATAACAAATAATCTCAGGAGCATTTGATGCTAACAAGTTTAGTTTTAAAACAGATACTCCTCTTAACTTCGTGATGTCTAAACTATGAATGTCAAGATAAATGAGTTGCTTATCTCCAGTCACCCATTCATTTTTGGCTTTTTTCTCCCTTTAGTGTACCCTGTCCCTCATGTTTAGGACTCACTTCAGCTTTCTGAAACCAGTCCTGACAAGCCACAGCATCTCTGGTATAATTAATTAGCTGTCTCTCCTTAATGTCTCTCATCTAACAGTCTGCCAGAAATCATCTCCAACTGAAAAATACACCTTTGACTGCTATCTGTTTATGTAATTCAGGTTTCTCTGTAATTCTTCTCAAATACTGCTTACTTTATTTTGTATGCATCACTTCTCTGCTTCTGCGCTTCTCTGAGTTTTTGTTCTAAACATGTGATGTGATTAAATACATTTTTCTTTAGCTGTAAACTGTAGTGACAGACACAGCTAAAGAGTTTCAAACTACAGAACTGTCTCAGTTGATGCGTGGCAGTTAACACTGCCTCTGGTTCTGTTACTTATGGGGATTTAAAGCTGAGAGTTCCATCTTGTATTACTACAGAACACCTAAGGAAAGGTGCTTATGTTTTCTACAAAACCTTCCAGGATATCCACATGATGTAATACTCACAAAGGATTCACAGAGTATAAAAATATGTGAAAAAAATAGCTATTGTCATTGCGCTGTGAGAAAAAGGAATCCTACAGGGGTGCTGTGTGATGGCCTGGAGGGGTGGGATGGGGGGGATACACATATGACTAATCTGGGATCATACATATCTGTAAACAAGAAAACTCTGTAAAAGTAAAAAGTAAAATAAAAATTAAAAAAAAATAAAAAATAATTTAAAAATAAAACTTAAGGTGAAGAGACAAGGAGGAAAATACCACCCTCGGAAATTCGGAGAGAAAAGAGTCGAGAAAGAGAGAGAAGGAAGTGGAGAAGTTAGAGAGAACAGGGGAGAGAGAAGAGGGAGGGCTGACAAAGATAATCTGATTCCAGGATATGCTGTGGGGGCTATCGTTGCCTTTTGTTAGTATTTTGATGTTGTCATTCTATGTATTTCAGCCTACTATATAATAATTACTCTCTTGCTTACTAGTGTTTCATATTCATATCTTTTTAGGCATGCCACATGACATGGGAGATCTTAGTTCCCAGACCAGAGGTGGAACCTGCATCCCCTGAACCAGAAGTACAGAATCTCAATGACTAGATCACCAGGGAAACCTCTTCTCCCTCTTTCTAAATAAAAGTTACATAGGACAACCTTCTCTAAATTTGCTAGATAAAATGCCCAGATTATTTTAAATATTTTCCTCTAAATCATAGTCTGTAATAGTAACATAGTACTTTTACATATTTCATCTCATTTGGTCTTCACAAAGTAAAAGGGTAGAATAAAATGATGGTATTATAATATTTCTATCATTTCATCACTTTTTCCTCTTATCTCTATTCTTAACAATACCCTATCTTAATACAAACAACATACTACAACTTCTTTATTTTGCCCTAAAGGAAAGCTCCAATCTTGGTCTCCAGTAATTTATCACATACAAACATTATTTCTACTATTTGTATTACGTATTTGTACATATCAAGTGTTTTCTGATTCAATTTACTCAGTTGTTATCTTTGGGAATTCATACATAGTTGACATTTCATGAAGTAACATCACTGAAAAGGAATAAATCTGTAATGAGCAACAGTGATCAACAATAATGCTCAAATTACAGCAAAATTAAAACTTCTCTCAAAGATAGAAATTTTACAGGTTTGCCACTTAAACAGAAGAAATTGAGAAGAAGCAACAAGAATACACAGAAGAACTATACAGAAAAAGGCCTTAATGACCCAAATAACCATAATGGTGTAGTCATTCACCTAGAGCCAGACATCCTGGAGTGTGAAGTCAAGTGGGCCTTAGGAAGCATCACTATGAACAAAGCTAGTGGAGGTGATGGAACTCCAGCTGAGTCATTTCAAATCCTAAAATACGATGCTGTTAAAGTGTTACACTAAATATGCCAGCAAATTAGGAAAGCTCAGCAGTGGTCACAGGACTACAAAGGTCAGTTTTCATTCCAATTCCAAAGAAAAGCAATGCCAATGTTCAAACTACCCCAAAAGTACACTCATTTCACATGCTATCAAGGTAATGCTCAAAATCTTTCAAGCAAGCCTTCCGTAATATGTGAACCAAGAATTTCTAGGTGCAAAAGCTGGGTTCCAAAAAGACAAAGGAACCAAAGATCAAATTGCCAACATCTGTTGGACTGTAGAAAAAGCAAGGGAATTCCAGAAAAATAAAATATATATATGTATATATATACATATGTACATATATATATATTTCTGTTTCATTGACTACACTGAAGACTTTGACTCTGCGGATCATAACAAACCATGGAAAATTCTTAATGAGGTAGGAATGCCATACCACTTTACTTATCTCCTGAGAAATCTGTATGTGGGAAAAGAAGCAACAGTTAGAAGCAGACATGGAACAACAGACTGGTTCAAAAGTGGGAAAAGAGTTCAAAACTGGGAAAATTGTCACCCTGCTTATTTAACTTATATGCAGAATACATATTTGAATTGCCAGGTTGGATGACTCACAAAGTTAGAATCACAATTTCTGGAAGAAATATCAACAACCTCAGATATGCTGACAATACCACTGTAATAGCAGAAGGTGAAGAGCAACTGAAGAGCCTTTTGATGAGGGTGAAAGAGAAGAGTGAAAAAGCTGGCATAAAACTCAACATTCAAAAAAAAAAAGATAATAAGACCACAGGATCCAGTCCCATCGCTACATGGCTAATAGATACAGGAAAAGTGGAAACAGTGACAGACTTTATATTCTTGGGCTTTGAATATTACTATGTATGAGGACTTCAACCACAGAATTTAAAGATGCTTGCTCCTTGGAAGAAAAGCTATGAGAAACCTAGACAGCATATTAAAAAGCAGACATATCACTTTGCTGACAAACGTTCATATAGCAAAGCTATGGTTTTTCCAGTAATCATGTACAACTATAGAGTTGGACCATAAAGAAGGCTGAGTGACAAAGAATTGATGCTTTCAAACTGCAGTGCTGGAGAAGAGAATCACTTGGACAGCAAGGAGATCAAACCAGTCAATCATAAAGGAAAGCAACCCTGAATATTCATTGTTGAAGCTGAAGCTCCAATCCTCTGGTCACCTGATGCTAAGAGCCGACTCATTGGAAAAGACCCTGATGACGGTAAAGATTGAGAGCAAGAGGAGAAGAGAGAAACAGAAGAGGAGATGGTTATATCACATCACTGATTCAGTGGACATCAGTTTAAGCAAATTCTGAGAGATAGTGAAGGACAGGGAAGATTGGCATTTTACAGTTCACAGAGTCACAAAAAATTGGGCATGACTTTGCCCCTAAACAATAACAACCATTTACATTTTTATGAGTACATTTATCATCAGCTTTAAAGTCTACAAAAAAAAAAAAAAACAAATTAGACTTTCTAAGTTTTCTCTAAACTACCAATGATGGACATTTTCAAAGCAATTCCAATTTCCTTAAAGTAGTATTTTCATGTAATCAAAAATGTCAATGGATAATCCTAGGAAAAGAAGTTAAACAAATCATATCTTTGTACAATGCTTTTTACCAAAGATATATAAAAAGTAATGTTTGAGAAACACTTTTTTTATTTTAGGTAAAGGGCAAGATTTGGAGGTATGATGATGACAAACACCACACAGTGGAAATAATCTTTAAAATGGCTGACTTCATACAGACCTAAATCACTGAAGTGATTTAGCTGTGCTTGTTAGGAATTCACTTACATTGACTCTGACCTCCCATCATGAGAAGTCCAAGTACTTCTTGAACTTCAGGGAGTCTAGCAGCCGAGGCATGGCCCTAACACTGCTTAAAGCAGTGGTCAGTTTGTAAGTAAAGAAGCACAGTATCCCAGAGTGTTTTAAACAAGGCCTTTATAGGCACTGCCCCTACATCCATGTTGTGCCGCGTATCACTTAAGACTATAACATCCCACTACAGCAATAAATGGTGATGAAAATCTAGAATAAAATATATTTTTCCTAAGTATATATCATAAAAGGCCTATCAGCAGGTTTTCCGCATTGTGATTCAATTGGAAAGTAGCTTTAATGGCATGGTGATATGGTAACTCCATATTTTAAAAGATTCTGGAACACATAAAAAGCTAATTAAATGTAGATGGTATGTGAGTAATACTGTTGCCTATAAATGAGTACAAAATTATAAGTATTAATATAAAATAGGCAAAATTATTTATTAAAATTGGCAAAATTATTTGAAACATTTTATTTTACTATCTAAACAATATATGTCTAATAATAAAAACAGTTTATTGCACATATAGTACATAATACTGATTAAAATGAAACATAGTATAATAAATATATAGTGCATAAAATTTAGAGTAACCAACTAAAAGTGAACTGCACTTTTTCCTGTCTGCAGATATGGAGCTGCTTGACCAATTCAGTTCAGGTACACAGAGGTTAAGCTAATACATAGAAAATATAAATGCATAATACCTGTGAGACTCATCTATTAAGACAAGCCCTGACTATATACAATACATCTCTGCCAAGGGTTTGGAGACCACACAAACTCATTAAGAAAAACACAACCTGGAGTAACCAAAGGAAAGCATATGCGGGAGTAGGAAAGAAATTGTTTAAGGGGAGACCAAAATTCTCTTATCAGTTCTGAAGAAAAATGGCCCTCTGACTTCACCAAGATCTAAAGCACTTCTGTTTCCTTTCTAGATGTTGCCAAAAGCCAAAAAACAAAAACAGATGGATGATTCTGACATTGACATCATGGTAGAATTACCAGAGGAGCTTTTGAAAACGAAGTCTATTCAGGCAGAATTTAACATTTTTATTAGTCTGAAATGGTGCCTCCTACAATTTGGAATATCTTTATCCACTTAAAATGAAAAAGTAGCACCTTTACACTGCAATTTTTAAAAGTTGCACTAATGATTGAAATTTTAAGTTTTCAGTATTTTCAAATTCTATATTTTTTACATTATTGGTTGTAAAAGTTTATAATTTTGAAGTTTAAAGGAGAAAACTAGAAAGCAGTAATAAACACTAAAATCAAAGAAATAAATAAGAATCTTTTAAAGAAGAACAGTTAGGGAATAAGTAAACCCAATCTTAATGTGCTTTAAAGATGACTCATGTTTCTCTAAAGAAAGAGCTGTAGGAATTATAGCATGCAAGTTCAATTGACAAGACAAGTGAAGACGTAAATCCTATGAATATTCAGAAGCACAATCTCTTGTGAAAGTAAATGTCAGCTATAAATAAAAAGTAAAATAAATAAGATAAAATAAAAACAAAAAATGTTAAAAAATAGAAGTAATTTACCAGCAAATTCTAAGGTTACTAGAATTAACAAATATTGTAATAATAGAGTTCATTAAATAGTATGATCAGTCAGTCAGTCACTCAGTCATGTCTGACTCTGCAACTACAGCACCTCAGGCTTCTCCATCCTTCGCCATCTCCTGGAGCCTGCTCAAACTCATGTCCATTGACTCAGTGATGCCATCCAGCCATCTCATTCTATGTAGTCCCCTTCTGTCTTCTGTTTTTCCCAAAATCAGTCTCTTTTCCAATGAGCTGTCTCTGCATCAGCTTCAGCATCAGTCCTTCCAATGAATATTCAGGGTTGATTTTCTTTAGGATTGATTGGTTTGATCTCCTTGCAGTCCAAGGGACTCTCAAGAGTCTTCTCCAGCACCACAGTTCAATGACATCAATTTTTCAGTGCTCAGCCTTCTTCATGGTCCAACTCTCACAGGGAAAACCATAGATTTGATTATATGGACTTTTGTCAGCAAAGTGATGTCTCTGCTTTTGAATATGCTGTCTAGGTTTGTCATAACTTTTTTTCCATAGAGCAAGTATCTTTAAATTTCATGGCTGCAGTCATGATCTACAGTGATTTTGGAGACCAAGAAAATGAATTCTGCCACTATCTTCATTGTTTGTCCTCCAATTTGACATGAAATGATGGGACCAGATGCCATAATTTTCATGTTTTGAATGTTGAGCTTTGGGGCAGCTTTTTCACTCTCTTCTTTCACCTTTATCAAGAGACTCTTTAGTTCCTCTTTGCTTTCTTCCATAAAGGTGGTGTCATCTGCACACTGAGACTATTGCTATGCCTCCCAGGAATCTTGATTTCAGCTTGTGCTTCACTCAGCCCATCATTTTGCATGATGTACTCTGCATATAAATTAAATAAGCAGAGTGACAATTTCCAACCTTGGAGTACTCCTTTCCCAATTTGCAACCAGTCATTTGTTCCAAGTCCAGTTCTAATTGCTGCTTCTTCTCCTACATACAGGTCTCACAGGAGGCAGTTAAGGTGGTTTGGTATTTTCATCTGTCTCAGAATTTTCCAGTTTGTTGTGATCCACACAGTCGAAGGCTTCAGCACAGTCAATGAAGCAGAAGTAAATGTTTTTCTGGCATTGTCTTGCTCTTTCTATGATCCAAATGATGTTGGCAATTTCATTTCTGGTTACTCTGCCTTGTGGAAATCCAGCTGCTACATCTGGAAGTTCTTGGTTTACACAGTGTTGAAGCCTAGTATGACCTGCAGTCTGCTATTATTATCCATATTTTATACCCATGGAAAAAGACTCAGAGATTTGACTGACTTTCCTAAGACCTCATATTTTAAAAATGTCACAATGTGAATTAAAGTCATCTTGACTTCAGAGTCTTACCCTCTAAATACTTTAGAAAAGTATGAGTAAAGACAAAGTTATTTTTACCTAGTCCTTCATTATGACTTATACCAGTCAACCACCTTGGGCAAAGACATTTTTCAGTGCTCAGCCTTCTTCATGGTCCAACTCTCACAGGAAAACCATAGATTTGATTATATGGACTTTTGTCAGCAAAGTGATGTCTCTGCTTTTGAATATGCTGTCTAGGTTTGTCATAACTTTTTTTCCATAGAGCAAGTATCTTTAAATTTCATGGCTGCAGTCATGATCTACAGTGATTTTGGAGACCAAGAAAATGAATTCTGCCACTATCTTCATTGTTTGTCCTCCAATTTGACATGAAATGATGGGACCAGATGCCATAATTTTCATGTTTTGAATGTTGAGCTTTGGGGCAGCTTTTTCACTCTCTTCTTTCACCTTTATCAAGAGACTCTTTAGTTCCTCTTTGCTTTCTTCCATAAAGGTGGTGTCATCTGCACACTGAGACTATTGCTATGCCTCCCAGGAATCTTGATTTCAGCTTGTGCTTCACTCAGCCCATCATTTTGCATGATGTACTCTGCATATAAATTAAATAAGCAGAGTGACAATTTCCAACCTTGGAGTACTCCTTTCCCAATTTGCAACCAGTCATTTGTTCCAAGTCCAGTTCTAATTGCTGCTTCTTCTCCTACATACAGGTCTCACAGGAGGCAGTTAAGGTGGTTTGGTATTTTCATCTGTCTCAGAATTTTCCAGTTTGTTGTGATCCACACAGTCGAAGGCTTCAGCACAGTCAATGAAGCAGAAGTAAATGTTTTTCTGGCATTGTCTTGCTCTTTCTATGATCCAAATGATGTTGGCAATTTCATTTCTGGTTACTCTGCCTTGTGGAAATCCAGCTGCTACATCTGGAAGTTCTTGGTTTACACAGTGTTGAAGCCTAGTATGACCTGCAGTCTGCTATTATTATCCATATTTTATACCCATGGAAAAAGACTCAGAGATTTGACTGACTTTCCTAAGACCTCATATTTTAAAAATGTCACAATGTGAATTAAAGTCATCTTGACTTCAGAGTCTTACCCTCTAAATACTTTAGAAAAGTATGAGTAAAGACAAAGTTATTTTTACCTAGTCCTTCATTATGACTTATACCAGTCAACCACCTTGGGCAAAGACATTTTTTTCCCAAAATAGACATTAGGAAAATCTATGTAATGTTAATGAGCTTTTTTATTTTTTTAAAGAAACTGCCTTCACTTCTATACCTTCAAAGGAATATATTGATCAAAAAATTCCATCTGCATTCATTTGTATGTGAATATAAAATAGAATTGAAAGTTGGCCCATAAATACCATAGAATATATAAATTCACAATTGGTTCTGATGTACTAATCTAAAAGAGGCACAAAAACTGCCTCAATGCTACCAGTCTGAAAAATAAAAAAGGAGAGAGAAAGGATATTTTCCCAAAATTAGGAGTTTTAATACTCCTGTAGAATGTCTTTTTCCATCTTTTATAATACTCATGCTTTTTCTGACAATAAAGAAATCTTGGGGTAACTGCTCAAATTTGATTGTAAAGACAAGCTGCACAACCAGTATTTGAGGACTTTTTGGCTCTAATTTCTACTCTGACAATGATTCAGTTTTCTTCTCCCTAAATCTCACTTCCCTGATTTAAAAATCTAGAGAGTATAACTACTTTGAGGAGTTTTCTAAATGTACTGCAAAATTGAAAGAAACATGCCTAAATAACCATATATTTTCCATCTATATTCTACCATTAGCATGTAACTATAACTTTTTAATTGTATACCCATCTTATATCAACCCATGAGTCTACCTTATTTTTGATGTATTTCTAAGCAAATCAAAGTATATCAGTATATCTCCTCCTTAACACTTCATCATGCTCTGATCGAGATCAATAAGCATTTATAGTACTTTACATAAAGTTCAAATGTGATTAAAACACACAGATGCATGTATCCAAACTCCTATACAGTTATAAAATATTCTCAAACAGTTTCCTGAAAATTGAAGATGATATACTCTCAAATTTGTTCAATGGGGCCATCTTTACCTTCATACCAAAACCAAAGACACTACAATAAAGAAAATTACAGGTCAATACCTTCAGTAAGTATTTATGCAAAAAGTTTCAGCATAATATTTAGAAACTGAATCTAGTAATACATATATGGAATCATATACCATGATTAAGTGAAATTTATTTCACACACAAAGATAGTTCAATATTCAGAAACCATTAAGTGTGCTATACCACATTAACAAAAGGTAAGATAAAAATCACATGATCATTTCAATGGACAAAAGCATTTGACAAAATTCAACATCCATTCATGATAAAAAAAAAAAAAAACTCATCAAAGTTGGTGTCTCAACATTATAAAGCTCCCTTATGACAAAGTCATAGCTAACATCATACTCAAATGGTAAAAAGCTGAAAGCTTTTCCTCTAAAATCAAGGATAACACTATGCCCATTTCTATTTAACACAGTATTAGAATTCCTAGCCACAATAATCAGAAAGTAAAAGTGAATCCCAACTGGGAAGGGAGAAGTAAAACTGTCACTAATTGCAGGTGACATGATATTTTATGTGTAAAACCCTAAAGTTTCTCCACTCCAAAAAAAAAAAAAAAAATTACTGAATGATTTCAGAAAGGATGCAGAATATAAGATTAAAATACAGACATCTGTTGCTTTTCTATACACTAATAATGAACTGTCAGAAAGAGGATGCAAAAATAAAATTGTTTAAAATCACATCAAAAACAATAAAATTCCTAGGAATAAATGCAACCAACAAAGTGAAATACTTTTATTCTGAAAACCATAAAACACTGGTGAAGAAAATTGAAGATGATACGAAGAATCTTTAAAGGAAAACAAAGTTAAGGTGATTTTGTTTTTAGTCTGTTTTCTAAATAACAGAAGCCAAGATGTGAAACAGGTAAAAGTAGTGTCTCTATTAGAAATAGGTTAAGGAGAAGATCTTCACCCTCAATGGATCCCTCTGTCTTGCCTCAGAGTTCCAAGAGCTTAGTGCCCCTCTAAGGGAAGAAAATTATCCCAACAGATGCCAAGATTCCTTCCAACTCAGTATGACCAATGCCTCTGACTACACACGAAAAAAGCTTAAACCATTCTGACATTCTCTGCCTTTCATAGAATGTCTCAACGCTTGAGAGTTTTACTGATAAATTATAATTGATTTGTTTATTGTGCTTAAGACAATCCTGCATTTATGTCTTAGTTTTACCTAAGATTGGTCATATACCATCATTAAATCATAAAGGTGAAATTTATTTCACACACAAAGATAGTTCAATATTCAGAAACCATTAAGTGTGCTATACCACATTAACAAAAGGTAAGATAAAAATCACATGATCATTTCAATGGACAAAAGCATTTGACAAAATTCAACATCCATTCATGATAAAAAAAAATCCTATCAAAGTTGGTGTCTCAACATTATAAAGCTCCCTTATGACAAAGTCATAGCTAACATCATACTCAAATGGTAAAAAGCTGAAAGCTTTTCCTCTAAAATCAAGGATAACACTATGCCCATTTCTATTTAACACAGTATTAGAATTCCTAGCCACAATAATCAGAAAGGAAAAGTGAATCCCAACTGGGAAGGGAGAAGTAAAACTGTCACTAATTGCAGGTGACATGATATTTTATGTGTAAAACCCTAAAGTTTCTCCACTCCAAAAAAAAAAAAAAAAATTACTGAATGATTTCAGAAAGGATGCAGAATATAAGATTAAAATACAGACATCTGTTGCTTTTCTATACACTAATAATGAACTGTCAGAAAGAGGATGCAAAAATAAAATTGTTTAAAATCACATCAAAAACAATAAAATTCCTAGGAATAAATGCAACCAACAAAGTGAAATACTTTTATTCTGAAAACCATAAAACACTGGTGAAGAAAATTGAAGATGATACGAAGAATCTTTAAAGGAAAACAAAGTTAAGGTGATTTTGTTTTTAGTCTGTTTTCTAAATAACAGAAGCCAAGATGTGAAACAGGTAAAAGTAGTGTCTCTATTAGAAATAGGTTAAGGAGAAGATCTTCACCCTCAATGGATCCCTCTGTCTTGCCTCAGAGTTCCAAGAGCTTAGTGCCCCTCTAAGGGAAGAAAATTATCCCAACAGATGCCAAGATTCCTTCCAACTCAGTATGACCAATGCCTCTGACTACACACGAAAAAAGCTTAAACCATTCTGACATTCTCTGCCTTTCATAGAATGTCTCAACGCTTGAGAGTTTTACTGATAAATTATAATTGATTTGTTTATTGTGCTTAAGACAATCCTGCATTTATGTCTTAGACATTCATCTTTTAAAAACTATTCTGAACAGAAGATTAATATTTTTCCACATTAGGGCCAAGCTCTAACCATAAACTGAAATTCACCTTCATACATTCTGGCAAGTTTCCAAATACAATACGAATTTCAGTAGGTATTTACGGTGACAAGTGAAGTTTTCTATACATAGAGGATTAAAGTCCTGCTGAGATCAGTCAGTCTCCATCTCTCTGTCCCACTCATTTTTGACCTTAACATAACATTCTCCTTTTGAATAAACAACCAACCTCCAGAAAGGTATGTTCCTCTCTCTCATGTAATGTTAAGCAAGTCTCCCTGACACTCTGAGCCTCAGTTTTCTAGGTGGTAATATTGATCTGAGAGGGGAGGACTAATTAATCCTCAGTATTAAGAAAGTCAATCATATGACCAGTTAACACAAAAATTCACTTTGAAAGAGTCATCTTCCTACAGGCAATTAAGTATATGGCAAAAAAAAAAAAAAAGCCTGTAATTCATCACATCTCTCCATCTCCCTAAATTCTCAATCCTAATCACATACTTAAACTCCAACTGCAAAAAGAGACTGTTTTCAAAAGCCCTGCCTGAAGAGCTGGGCTTTATTTTCTGACATGGTTTCCTACTCCTTTTTTGCTTCTCAGAGTACCTTCTTTATTTTATATTACTATTTTTTTAAAGATTTATTTTTTTATTTATTTTGGGGGTGGGGAGGGGGTGGGATGAGGCAGGGGTGGGGAGGGAGGGAGGGGGGTAGGCGGGCCACTTCTATTGGTCTTTTATTTATCTAGTTTCATCCATCTTTGCTCTTTGGCCCATGTGGGCCTCCCATCGCGATGGCCTCTGTTGTCGCAGAGCACTGGCTCTGGGCTCATGCACTCCAAAACTCCGGCTCGGTAATTGGACACATCAGTCCAGCCGTTCCGCGGCCCTTGGGATCTTCCCAGGCCAAGGATCAAACTGGCACCCCTTGCACTGCAAGGCGGTGTCCTTACCCACTGGACCACTAGGGAAGCCCCAGAGCACCTTCTTTAAAAGGCAGCTCCCATCTGGGCTGGTGGTATATTTAACATGTTTCCTAGACCTTGCTTGCCCAGAGTTAATTTTTATCAAAGGGGGCTGGTCTAGGATGAGCTCTTCCCTCTGTGCTTCTAGGTGTTATGTTCTAGACACACTGTTAACCATCAATGTTGCCTATGATACACATAATAAAGGTACAATCAAAGGTAAATTCAGATAACCAGAATTAGTAGAATGGGTAAACAGCTATTTTGTGTGTATTTGTGTGTCTGTGTGTGAAGTCACTCAGTTGTGTACAACTCTTTGTGACCCACAGAGGAGCCATGGAATTCTCCATGCAAGTATAATGGAGTGGGTAGCCTTTCCCTTCTCCAGGGGTTCTTCCCAACCCAGGGATCTAACCCAGGTCTGCCACACTGCAGGTGGATTCTTTACTGTCTGAGTCACCAGGGAAGCCCAAGAATACTGGAGTGGATAGCCTTCTCTTCTCCAGGGGGTCTTCCCAACCTAGGAATTTAACCAGGGTCTCCTGCACAGCAGGCAGATTCTTTACGAGCTGAGCTACAAGGGAATCCCAAACAGTTCATATAGGAATAGTGTAAATCAAGAGCATATTCGTTACTCAGGACTATTGAGAAACAACTCTCCAAAGGTCTTGTATCAAAACATCTGAGGTACTGAGGCCCTTTATTCTAGACTATCATTTCAAGGAATTTTTATAGAGAACAGCTTAGATAGATAGGGCAGAGGGTTGATTTATTTTTCTGAACAGTATAACATCTCTTTCTATGGCAAAGTTAAAGGTGCTTGGCTGAAGCCCATTTGAAGTGCCTAAGCTTGGAGTCCCTGGTTGTAACTCAGCTCCTCCAGGTCATCCACCCAGTCCCTCCACCAAATTCCCGAGGAATCTGGGGTTCATAAATAATCTGTTCCACAAACATGAAGTCCATATTGTTCGCCATACTGGATACTACCTGTCTTTGAAACAAAGCTCCTGTCAGCATCTGTGAAACTGTGGCCTGCTAACCCTTTTGCCTGCAATTAGCCCACAAGAATCTCAAGACCTTCATAGTTCTCACAAGGGCACCATCACTGTCTAAGCTGTCATCCAGTGCATCCTTCTGTTCCAACTGAGGGGTCACCGAATCTCTCCTCAGGTACCACTGAACTGACTTCAATATCAAGCATTCAATAAAATTGTCCTGATCTTATTCTATGAGTTTGAATAGCAGTAAAAATTGCATTTCATGGAACCAAAAATAATGTTTTAGGTCACTCTTCCTCTGTGCTTCTAGTTTATGTTCTAGTTACCATAACTTGATACACATAATAAAGGTACAATCAAAGGTAAATTCAGATAACCAGAATTAGTAGAATGGGTAAACAGCTATTTTGTGTGTATTTGTGTGTCTGTGTGTGAAGTCACTCAGTTGTGTACAACTCTTTGTGACCCACAGAGGAGCCATGGAATTCTCCATGCAAGTATAATGGAGTGGGTAGCCTTTCCCTTCTCCAGGGGTTCTTCCCAACCCAGGGATCTAACCCAGGTCTGCCACACTGCAGGTGGATTCTTTACTGTCTGAGTCACCAGGGAAGCCCAAGAATACTGGAGTGGATAGCCTTCTCTTCTCCAGGGGGTCTTCCCAACCTAGGAATTTAACCAGGGTCTCCTGCACAGCAGGCAGATTCTTTACGAGCTGAGCTACAAGGGAATCCCAAACAGTTCATATAGGAATAGTGTAAATCAAGAGCATATTCGTTACTCAGGACTATTGAGAAACAACTCTCCAAAGGTCTTGTATCAAAACATCTGAGGTACTGAGGCCCTTTATTCTAGACTATCATTTCAAGGAATTTTTATAGAGAACAGCTTAGATAGATAGGGCAGAGGGTTGATTTATTTTTCTGAACAGTATAACATCTCTTTCTATGGCAAAGTTAAAGGTGCTTGGCTGAAGCCCATTTGAAGTGCCTAAGCTTGGAGTCCCTGGTTGTAACTCAGCTCCTCCAGGTCATCCACCCAGTCCCTCCACCAAATTCCCGAGGAATCTGGGGTTCATAAATAATCTGTTCCACAAACATGAAGTCCATATTGTTCGCCATACTGGATACTACCTGTCTTTGAAACAAAGCTCCTGTCAGCATCTGTGAAACTGTGGCCTGCTAACCCTTTTGCCTGCAATTAGCCCACAAGAATCTCAAGACCTTCATAGTTCTCACAAGGGCACCATCACTGTCTAAGCTGTCATCCAGTGCATCCTTCTGTTCCAACTGAGGGGTCACCGAATCTCTCCTCAGGTACCACTGAACTGACTTCAATATCAAGCATTCAATAAAATTGTCCTGATCTTATTCTATGAGTTTGAATAGCAGTAAAAATTGCATTTCATGGAACCAAAAATTATAAATGTTTATTTACATAAGAAAATTTGAGAAAAAAACATGAATAAGTTTAAGACATCTCCAAATCTGGAACAATATAAAATTTTTACCAGGGCCTGTTGCTCTTTGGGGCAGTAACGGGGAAAAAAAATGAAAATTTTACATATGGTAAAAAATGAAAGCTATATACAAAATACTATCAAATGAAAGCAATGAATATTAACAAATAAACATTCCTGAGAAGAGTTTAAATGCAACTGTAAAGGCATAGAAAGAGGATTATGAAATTGTACTGCTGCAGCTTCTCACAGCTTTGGAACATCACTCACATATGCTGTAAATAATAGAAACTGAAATGTAAGTGTTTTGCTTAGTGTCTCAGCTTAAGTGGTACTGTGAGACAGCTACTGTTTCCCACAACTGCAAATTAAGGGTCAGATTAAGGAAGCAAGACTCAATAATATGGGATTCTGTTTTGGAACACAGCATTAACATAGCTTCAGCTAGTTTTCCATGTTTATGCATGCAGGGCTTTATCCTGATTTCTCAGGTGAATAAATTATATATCATTTTATTTGCTTTAAGCAGTTCTTCATAATTAAGCCATAGTTTAAAAAATACTCTGTGTGTGCTATCTCGGAGAGAAAAGCAACATGACATGTCAAACAAGAACACTCTCATTTAACAAAAATAGACAATAATTGGAAACATACGGATAAAATTTCTTTATTTCTAGTACCTAATAAGATAGTTTGCATTTAGTAGACATTTATTAAGTATTCACTAAGTAAATTAACATAAATAGCCTTATTTCCACTGTATATATCACAAGAAACTTGTACAACAAGGGATTTAAAACATCAGGGATCTGGACTTGTTATTCAAAAATGAAAACTATCCATTGGAATAAATGTGTTCCATTGGAATAAACATGGAATAAACCTCATAGTTTATATGGCATGATGATGATTTTTAAACAAAAATTTGCTTGTAAACTCTAATGCATAAAGTGCTTTATATTTCATTACATAAGATAGAAGAAAAAAAAGAACGCAATTTAAAAGGTTTTGTTTTTATTTTTCAGTAAAATGAACACCTCTATAGGGAATATAATTCTAAAAATAATTATTTTTCTAATCTCCAGAAAAATGTTGTGTAAGCATTTTTCTGGAGATTAGAACACCTTCTCATTATGATTCTCAAATATAGCGTTTCTAATCAAGGTGCATGACGGAACAATAGCTAATTCTTTAACTTCCTATAGCTGCTGAAAAACCAGGAGAAAAACCAGCATGGACATCTGCTTCAGGTAAAGATATCACATGGGCAGAAATTCCTGCTTTGGCTATGCATGAAAGCAATTCTTTTCAATATCAATTTCTGCCCCAACTCAAACAAGCGTTTTTGCACTTCTGATATACACTTCAGAAACCATAATTTAAAAACTTCTTTGGGTCCTCATGACACTCTGATAGGTTTGAGAACTGTTCACATAGGTCAGAGAAAACAGATCTGGAACTCAGAACAGTAGACAAACCAAATCGACTTTTGGAATGAGAGTTAGGAAGCAGCAGAGAAGTGGGTCAGATCTGGGAAGGCCTTATGCCTGACAGCTAAGAGAGAAATGAACTCACAGACTCAAGCTGGAGATCTGAGTAGGACGGGGTTTTAGGGTCAAGAGTACAGTCAACTGGATGTGTGGACCCCAAGGCTGTTGAAGGAGGTAGCAGTGCTATCAACAGAAAATTTATTGTCTCGTGTTCTGAATTGAGAGACAATATTACTTAAAGAAAATATTTGACTTTAATTTTTCTGCAGAAAAAAATAAATACTGTCACATATCCCTACTTAGACATATCCCTATATTTTAGGGATTTGTGTCACAGAAACACAAATCAAAATTTGAGCAGTATAATTTACGACTGAAGAATAAAGTTAAAGTTATAAAGTGTTACGCACATGAAGGAGATGTAAGCAATTAATTGAGGCAACTTGAAAGGGGGTTCAGAATTGAGGCACTTGACAAAAATTAAACTAACTAGTGTTCCCATTCTGTAAACTAAAATAAGTCATTATTTCCCCATTTCAAAAAAGGCATACACCCTCTAAAAAATTGAGATCAGACTATTTCATGGTTAAGGTCTCAGTTGCAGGACTCAGGCTTGGGTTTCATCACTTGAGCAGTTGTGTGGTCATGAGCATGTCAGTGAATCCTGATAGGCCTCAATGTCCTCATATGCAAAATTAGATGATGGGTGATAATAACAGTAACTATTTCATGTTATCATTATGGCTATGTGAAATAATGTATTAATTTACTAAATTATTTAGTCCTGATTCACAAGTTCAGCATTTCAGTGAACCAGCACATGTTATTTACCTGATTTTTATGAATATATTAATTCAAAGTTTCTCTTTTATAGAGTAGTGAGGAAAGGACTTCATATGCCAACATATGTGGCTTTATACAGAATCTCAGGATGCTAGAGTTGGAATTGATTTTCAAGATTCTAGTCAAACTCTCTAATTTCAAAGGAGAAACTTAGAGATCAAATGGATGTGAACTGCATCTTTCTACCAATATTTAGAAATTACTTAGTAGAATTTTGTCTTACAGGTTTTTATTATTATTATTATTTTTGATGAAACTTCATGTAGCTCTGGTGGCAAAGAACCCAACTGCCAATGCAGGATTTGATCCCTGGGTTGGGAAGACCCTTCGGAGGAGGGCAAGGTAACCCACTCCCGTATTTTTGCCTTGAGACTCTCATGGATATGTGACTACAAATCCTTTTCTACATGAAAGTCAAATCCTTTTCTATATGAAAGTCACCAACATACAGAACCCTCAGAAACTGGTTTCAAGGCTTTTAAATAGTTAAATAGCCAGGACTGGTCTCCAAATTTGCTTATTCTCAGTCTATCAATTCTTTTCACCATACCATGACTCTTCACATCCTTGTAGAGCATGTTATGTCATTCTAAATATTCTTCTGCTATTTTCCATAACATCAATCACTTTTTTCTACTATGCTCTGGTCTCTGATTGTTTCCTTCTTATAAAACATATCACTCTAGAAAATTAGCAAGGTTTTTGGCTGTAGGAGCTATGACAAGTATTGAAAACTGACTTGACTTTAATAATCAGAAAATGTTATATTATTAATTGCAAATCAAAAAATAACTTATCTTCTCTGATAAAATTTCCTCATAGAGAGTTCTTGATCCTATCACTTACTTCTTACTCTGTTATTGTGACAACTACATAAACATTGCTTTATACAATAAATAAACACATTTAATCAATATAGTGTTTAGGATGGACTTTTCTTGGAGCCCTCATTGTCTACCATAATTAGGCCCATAGATGGTCTAGAAAAAAATTTCTACAAGTTGCTCTTAAGGTATAAATCAACATACCTATACAGCCCCTTCTTACAAAAAGCAGGCTTGTTTCTGCTTTACTTATTATTTTTATTCCAAAGCAACTTCATTAGTCTCAAGCTCCTATTTGATTCCTCCTTATCTCTAAGAATTCAGAATGCTATAACACCTAAGTACTAAGTTCTCAGATATCTTCTCTTATCTCAATTATTCTCCTAGTGAGGTCACCCAATCTCACCACTATAAGCATTGTATACATTCTGACAGCTTCCAAATTCCTATCTCCAGTCTTAACTTTCCACTGAACTCCAGACTCAATTGTTGCAACTTCCTATTTGACACCACTACTTCAGTGTCTAACTGACATCCTTAATCCACACTTGCGCATGTCTAAAACTCAACTCTGACCCACTCATTTCTCAGTGTTCCCCACAACTATATTCTTCCAGTTGCTCAGGTTCTAAGCAAACTTTGGAATCATTTTTGACTCTCTTTTCTTCTCAAAACCCCACATATCCTCTTGGCTTTATTTTCAGAATATACCCAGAATCTTAAGCACTTCCTTCCAACTTTATTATTAATCGCCAGGACTGGTCTCCAAATTTGCTTATTCTCAGTCTATCAATTCTTTTCACCATACCATGACTCTTCACATCCTTGTAGAGCATGTTATGTCATTCTAAATATTCTTCTGCTATTTTCCATAACATCAATCACTTTTTTCTACTATGCTCTGGTCTCTGATTGTTTCCTTCTTATAAAACATATCACTCTAGAAAATTAGCAAGGTTTTTGGCTGTAGGAGCTATGACAAGTATTGAAAACTGACTTGACTTTAATAATCAGAAAATGTTATATTATTAATTGCAAATCAAAAAATAACTTATCTTCTCTGATAAAATTTCCTCATAGAGAGTTCTTGATCCTATCACTTACTTCTTACTCTGTTATTGTGACAACTACATAAACATTGCTTTATACAATAAATAAACACATTTAATCAATATAGTGTTTAGGATGGACTTTTCTTGGAGCCCTCATTGTCTACCATAATTAGGCCCATAGATGGTCTAGAAAAAAATTTCTACAAGTTGCTCTTAAGGTATAAATCAACATACCTATACAGCCCCTTCTTACAAAAAGCAGGCTTGTTTCTGCTTTACTTATTATTTTTATTCCAAAGCAACTTCATTAGTCTCAAGCTCCTATTTGATTCCTCCTTATCTCTAAGAATTCAGAATGCTATAACACCTAAGTACTAAGTTCTCAGATATCTTCTCTTATCTCAATTATTCTCCTAGTGAGGTCACCCAATCTCACCACTATAAGCATTGTATACATTCTGACAGCTTCCAAATTCCTATCTCCAGTCTTAACTTTCCACTGAACTCCAGACTCAATTGTTGCAACTTCCTATTTGACACCACTACTTCAGTGTCTAACTGACATCCTTAATCCACACTTGCGCATGTCTAAAACTCAACTCTGACCCACTCATTTCTCAGTGTTCCCCACAACTATATTCTTCCAGTTGCTCAGGTTCTAAGCAAACTTTGGAATCATTTTTGACTCTCTTTTCTTCTCAAAACCCCACATATCCTCTTGGCTTTATTTTCAGAATATACCCAGAATCTTAAGCACTTCCTTCCAACTTTATTATTAATACTCTGGTCTATGCCATAATCGTATCTAACCTGGATTATTGCAATGTTAAACTTATCTACTCTTTCCCTGCTCCCATCTCAAACCTATTCTCAAATATTTAAGGAAGTTCAGAATCTAGACCCTCTCTGCCTTTCAGTCTAATTTCCAACCTTTTTTCTCTGAATCCCAGGCAGATTGACTCTAGTTTTGTGCTCTCCACTCTTCTTTTTAAGGGGTGGTATAATACAGAACTTAGAGGATTCAGAGCTAGAAAACATTAGAGGATTCAGGGTGCAAATGGCAATTCCACTATAAACCACCTGCATACATACAAGCCATTTAACTTCTCTCAGTTTCAAATTACTTAAGAAATTAGAATAGCAATACTACTTGTTCTATTAGGCTGTTATAAAATCTGATGAGATATAGAGGTGTTTAAAAAATTAACTGCTATAGAAATATTTAGTATTTTTTTTTTAAGATTTATTTATTTATTTATTTATTTAGGGCAGGGGACAGGTTGGGGAGGGAGAGGAGCAAGTGGGCCAATTCTTTTGGTCTTTCATTTATCTATTTTCATCCATCTTTGTTCTTTGGCCCATGTGGGCCTCCCATCACAGTGGCCTCTGTTGTTGCAGAGCACCGGCTCTGGGCTCACGTGCTCCAGAGCTCCAGCTCGGTAATTGGACACATTGGTCCAGCCGCTCCGCAGCATGTGGGATCTTCCCAGGCCAGGGATTGAACCGGCACCCCTTGCACTGCAAGGCAGTGTCCTTACCCACTGGACCACCAGGGGAAGCCCAATACTTAGTATTTTTAAAATCTAATCCTTTTTTATCTAGTCATAACCCAGGTTTGCCTCTTTATTTCCAAGTTAATTTTCAAGGCAAACCACCCAATGTGATAGTAATCCAAATCCATACTGCAACCACTCATGCCAAAGAAGATGAACTTGAAAAATGCTATGAAGATCTACAAGACCTTCTAGAACTAACACCAAAGAAAGATGTCCTTTTCATCACTGGGAACTGTAAATGGAGGAAATTAAGAGATATCTGGAATAACGGGCAAGTTTGGCATTGGAGTACAAAATAAACCCGGGTAAAGGTTAACAGAGTTTCCAAGAGAATGCACTCGTCACAACAAACACACTCTTCCAACAACACAAGAGATGTCTCTACACATGGATTTCAACAGATGGTAAACAGTGAAATCGGACTGACTATATTCTTTGCAGTCAATGACAGAGAAACTTTATACAGTCAGCAAAAACAAGAATGGGAGCTGACTATGGCTCAGATCATGAGTCCCATGTTCACAGATTCAGACTGAAATAGGAGAAAGTAGGGAAAACCAATAGACCATGCAGGTATGCCCTGAATCAAATGCCTTATGACTATATAGTGGAAGTGACAAATAGATTCAAAGAATTAGATCTAGAAAACAGCATGTCTGAAGAAGTATGGATGGAGGTTTGTAACACTCTACGGGAGACAGTGACAAAAACCAACCCAAATAAAAAGAAATGTAACAAGACAAAATGGTTGTCTAAGCAGGCCATAAATAGTTGAGAAAAGTCAAGGGTATACCTATGACTGATTTGGATTTAT
This sequence comes from Tragulus kanchil, assembly GCA_022376925.1. NCBI lineage: Eukaryota > Metazoa > Chordata > Mammalia > Artiodactyla > Tragulidae > Tragulus > Tragulus kanchil. The sequence continues at coordinate 49,438,405 of JAIOJX010000025.1, forward strand.
GTATAGTTGTAATTAACAGAACTCTGTAAAAACAAAAAGAAAAAAAAAGAAGATATGCAAATTGCAGAGGAGAAAAGGAAAGATATACCCATATGAATGCAGAGTTCCAAAGAATATCAAGGAGAGATAAGAAAGTTTTCTTAAGTGAACAGTGCAAGGAAATAGAAGAAAACAAAAGAATAGGAAGGGTTACAGATCTCCTTAGGAAAATTAAAGACACCAAAGGAACATTTTATCCAAAGATAGGTATAATAGAAGACAGAAATTGCAAGAACCTAACAGAAAGAGCAGGCCTTAAGAAGAGGTGACACGGACAGAGAAGAACTATATAAGAAAATCTTAATGACCCAAATAACCACGATGGTGTGATCACTCAGCCAGAGTCAGACATCCTAAAGTGTAAAGTCAAGTGGGCCTTAGAAGGCATTACTACAAACAAAGATGTCCTTTTCATCACTGGGAACTGTAAATGGAGGAAATTAAGAGATATCTGGAATAACGGGCAAGTTTGGCATTGGAGTACAAAATAAACCCGGGTAAAGGTTAACAGAGTTTCCAAGAGAATGCACTCGTCACAACAAACACACTCTTCCAACAACACAAGAGATGTCTCTACACATGGATTTCAACAGATGGTAAACAGTGAAATCGGACTGACTATATTCTTTGCAGTCAATGACAGAGAAACTTTATACAGTCAGCAAAAACAAGAATGGGAGCTGACTATGGCTCAGATCATGAGTCCCATGTTCACAGATTCAGACTGAAATAGGAGAAAGTAGGGAAAACCAATAGACCATGCAGGTATGCCCTGAATCAAATGCCTTATGACTATATAGTGGAAGTGACAAATAGATTCAAAGAATTAGATCTAGAAAACAGCATGTCTGAAGAAGTATGGATGGAGGTTTGTAACACTCTACGGGAGACAGTGACAAAAACCAACCCAAATAAAAAGAAATGTAACAAGACAAAATGGTTGTCTAAGCAGGCCATAAATAGTTGAGAAAAGTCAAGGGTATACCTATGACTGATTTGGATTTATGTATAGTTGTAATTAACAGAACTCTGTAAAAACAAAAAAAAAAAAAAGAAGATATGCAAATTGCAGAGGAGAAAAGGAAAGATATACCCATATGAATGCAGAGTTCCAAAGAATATCAAGGAGAGATAAGAAAGTTTTCTTAAGTGAACAGTGCAAGGAAATAGAAGAAAACAAAAGAATAGGAAGGGTTACAGATCTCCTTAGGAAAATTAAAGACACCAAAGGAACATTTTATCCAAAGATAGGTATAATAGAAGACAGAAATTGCAAGAACCTAACAGAAAGAGCAGGCCTTAAGAAGAGGTGACACGGACAGAGAAGAACTATATAAGAAAATCTTAATGACCCAAATAACCACGATGGTGTGATCACTCAGCCAGAGTCAGACATCCTAAAGTGTAAAGTCAAGTGGGCCTTAGAAGGCATTACTACAAACAAAGCTAGTGGAGATGATGGAATTTCAGCTGAACTACTGGTAATCCTAAAAGATGATGCTGTTAAAGTTCTGCACTCAATATGCCAACAAAGGTGTTAAACACAGTAGAGGCCACAGGACTGAAAAGATGAGTTTTCATTCCAATCCTAAAGAAGGGCAGTGGTGAACAATGTTCAAACTATACCACAAGTGCACTCATTTCACATGCTAGCATGGTAATGCTCAAAATCTTTCAATCTAGGCTTCAACAGCATGTGATCTAAGAATTTTCAGATGTACAACCTGAATTTATAAAAGGCAGAGAAACAAGAGATCATATTGCCAACATCCAGTGGATCATATGAAAAGTAAGGGAATTCCATAAAGATATCTACTTTTGCTTCATTGACTACACAAAAGCCTTTCACTAGGTGGATCACAACAAACTGTAAAAATTCTTAAATAGATGGGAATACCAGACCACATTACCTGCCTCCTGCAAGCCTGTATGCAGCATAAGAAGCAACAGTTAGAATCAGACGTAGAACAGTAGACTTTTTAAAAAGTGGGAAAGGAGTATGCTGAGGTTCTACATTGTCACTGTGCTTATTTAATTTATATGCAGAGTACATCATGTGAAGTGCCAGTCTGAATGAAGCACAAGCTGGAATCAAGATTGTTGAGAGATATATCAATGACCTCAGGTATGCAGATGATACCACCTTAAATGGCAGAAAGCAAAGAGGAACTAAAGAGCCTCTTGATGAGGGTGAAAGAGGAAAGTGAAAATGATGGCTTGAAACTCAACATCAAAAAAAGAAGATCATGGCATCTGGTTTCATCACTTCAAGGAAAATAGGGAAACAATGAAAACAGTGACAGACTTTTATTTTCTTGGGCTCCAAAATCACTGTGGCTAGTGACTGCAGCCAAGAAACTAAAACATGCTTGATTGTTGGAAGACAAGCTATGACGACCCAAGACAATGTATTCAAAAGCAGAAACATCACTCTACCAAAAAAGGTCCATCAAGTCAAAAGTATGGTCTTCCCAGCACAATACACAGATGTAGGAATTGGACCATACAAAAGGCTGAGTGTCAAATAAAAGATACTTTCAAATTGTGATGCTGGGGAAGACTCTTGGGAGTGCCTTGGACTGCATGGAGATCAAACCTGTCAATTCTAAAAGAAATCAACCTTGAATATTCATTGAAAGGACTGATTCTGAAGCTGAAGCTCCAAGACTTTGGCCACCTGATACAAAGAGCTAATTCACTGAAAAAGACCATGATGCTAGGAAAGATTGAGGGCAGGAGAAGAAGGGGGCAAAAGAGGATGAGATGATTGGATGACATCACTGAGTCAATGGATGTGAGTTTGAGCAAACTCTGAAAGATAGTGAAAGACACAGCTAACTCTGGGAGATAGTGAAGGACAGGGAAGCTTGACGTGCTGCCATTCATGGGGTGGCAAAGAGCTAGACACTACTGAGCAGCAGAACAACAACCTCCTTACTAGTTCAAAGGTGAACTAGTAAAATAACATCTCTCCTTTTTCAAGTCCTAAAGCACTGTTTGCTGTAAAGATTTGTTGTATTTTATACAACAAATATCAATCTGTCCTGAACAAGCATTTCAATAGTTAAATCTAGTTTAACTTATCATAAGTTTATAGTTTCTTATGTGGAGTTGACCTTACTTCTGCATTTTTATTATAATTTTCTGAGTACTTTTTCTACTACTCCCAACCAGACTATTGTCTCTTTGAAGGACATGATGCTTTCTAAAAAATACTTTTTAATTCCTCACATATTCCACAGGTACCTAGTAAAACGAAATGACATTTTTGTAGCTGATGTGACTATTTGACATGATAAAGAGGATCACTTTAATAACTCATGATGAACAAAACTCATGCTTTCCATATTGATAGAAAGATCTTTTACAGCTTTAAAATGGAAATGGCATTATGGCTTGAGTTCAAAAAAAGATTAGGCTGTGACATCATGGTCTTTTAATAAAAATGTAACTCTAAACTCTGGTCACAGGCATAATCTCCATAAGGAGAAACAGTTACCAAATTATATATTTATAATTTTTAAACTTCTTTGAGGCTACTGTGTCAAAAATCCAAACTCAATCATTTCAAGAAAAATAAGCAAACTATCAGAATTTCTTGAGCCTATTTTGTTTCACATGTTCTAGCTGCAAACAAATACTGAATTAAATCCTTACTGAAAAGTATACTACATTGATGCGGAATACAGAAAACAGATTTAAATAAAACTCAAAGTTAGGAAACTAAATTTTGGGAATGATTTTGATTTCTTGGTGGAACAATTCCATGAACAGAGCACTGACTGAACAAAAACTAACTAAATAAAAGAGAAATGAAGAAGGTGACAAGGAGGCTGAGTCTACTGTCCTGTTAGTTTCTATACTGACACAAAGGCATAATTTGAAAAAGTAACTTACAATGTTTTTAAAATAATGGCTTCTCACAGTTATTCATCCATGAATAAGCCTGAAGAAACAGCAATAATTTATCAAAAATTAATTAAATATACATCTTCTTTCTTATAATTTAATTTCCTAACTTTAAATTGGCTGGCTGTCCACCATAAATTTACCATGCATTCCAGAGGCTGGATTAAAAAAAAAGTCTGTATTTCCTTTATTTCTTCAACTGGGACAGCAGTATAAGAGAAACTGCTAAAAGCCAGGACTTTGGAGCCAAGCCACCTTTGTTCAAATCCTAGCCTTACTACTTATTAGCTTTAGGACTAAGGACAAATTTCTTAACCACTCTTTGCCTCAGTTTTCTCAAACAAATAAGTATTGTAACATACTTTTAAAGTATATTTAGAGTTACCATTTTCATTAATATATTAAAATAACATTGCATAGTCCTGGGTTTCCTTTTTTTTGGGGGGGGAGGCGGGAGGGAGGGAGGCTGGCGCGCCACTTCTATTGGTCTTTCATTTATCTATTTGCATCCGATAGCCAGTTCTTTTTGTCAGGGGATCTTCCCACACCAGAAATCAAATTCAGGTCTCCTGCATATTAGGTGGATTCTTTACATATCAAATTTTCATTAAATGGTGAACACTCATTTAGAAAACTTTACTAAAGAAGTAGTTCAAAAATTATCATCCCATGGTGGGTCTGTAAGACCATTAAGTGATGTGTGTGTCTCTTCAGTCACTAAGTCGAGCCTGACTATTTGAGACCCTATGATTGACAGAATGCCAGGCTTCACTTTCCTTCATTATCTCTCAGAGTATGCACAAATTTATTTTCACTGAGTTGGTGATGTTTTCTAACTATCTCATCAACTGTCAGCCTCCTTCTTCTTCTACCTTCAATTTTTCCCAGCATCAGGGCATTTTCCAGTGAGTTAGCTCTTTGCGTCAGGTAGCCAGAGTATTGGAGTGAATATTCAGGGCTGCTTTCCTCTAGTATTGATTGGTTTGATCTCCTTGCAGTTCAAGGGACTCTCAAGAGTCTTCTCCAGCACCACAACTCAAAAGCATCAATTAGGAGTGAAGCCTGCCGCCATTTCCTCACTATCCACTGCACACATTCTGAAGTCACTCCAGGACCTTGCTTCAGATGAGAAGGACAAACACATGAGCCTGAGATACTGGTGTGCCTAAATGATAAAGGAATTTGCTTTTTGGCTTTTGAGTATCAGCCCTGGCACTGCATTGCATGATCCTGTAGAACAGGGGACCGCCTGATAACCAGATGCCTTGCAGTGTATACACTCAACTGTGATCTCCGAAAGCCACCAATTATTGAACAGTCAACTGGATCAGAGTGTCTGTAACCTGTCCATGATGAAGTGTTAACTGAATTGAAAGAGTGACAGAGGCAGTGGAGAGGCAGAGCATAGATGCGGAGAGGTGGAGTTCCAGCACAAGGTGGAATCTCCACACACTGGCCAAAGATCAATCCTAGGAATCCCAGAGAGAAAACACAAATGCCAAGACTCAAACATAAAACACCAAAGAACACATAATAATGAAAAGACAGAGAAACACCACATGAATGAAGCTATAAACATACAGACTCAAATGACTGAAGAAGAAACAGACAAATTATCAGAAAGAGAATTCAGAAGAATGATAGTAAGGATGATTCAAAACTCAAAAATAGAATAGTAGAATTGACACACTGGAGAAAGACATGCAAGAAATTGAAAAACAAGAAAAAGAGACAAACAGCTCAATTGATGAACTTAAAAAACAACAAACAGAGACAAACAACTCAATTGCTGAGCTTAAAAATACTATACAAGGACTCAACAGTACAGTATTCGAGGCAGAAGAACAAATAAGCCAAATGGAAGAAAGAATGGTGGAAATAATAGCTGAAGAACAGAAAAAAAGCAAAGAATGAAAAGAACTGAGGACAGTCTCAGAGACCTCTGGGACAATATCAAACACACCAACATTCGAATGCTAAGGATCCCAGGAGCAGAAGAGAAAAAGAAAGGGTAAGAAAAAATTTTTGAAGAGATTATAGTTGAAAACTTCTCAAACATGGGAAAGGAAATAGTCAACCAAGTGCAAGAAGCACAAAGAGTCCCATACAGGACAAACCCGAAGAGAAACATGCCAAGTATACTAATCAAGCTAACACAGACTAAACGCGAACACAGAATACTGGGCAGCAGGGACTCTAAACTCCAGCACCACAACTGCACATTAGGAAGCGGGACCCAAACCCCAAAATTCTGAAGTCACTCCCGGACCTTGCTTCAGATGAGAAGGACAAACACATGAGCCTGAGATACTGGTGTGCCTAAATGATAAAGGAATTTGCTTTTTGGCTTTTGAGTATCAGCCCTGGCACTGCATTGCATGATCCTGTAGAACAGGGGACCGCCTGATAACCAGATGCCTTGCAGTGTATACACTCAACTGTGATCTCCGAAAGCCACCAATTATTGAACAGTCAACTGGATCAGAGTGTCTGTAACCTGTCCATGATGAAGTGTTAACTGAATTGAAAGAGTGACAGAGGCAGTGGAGAGGCAGAGCATAGATGCGGAGAGGTGGAGTTCCAGCACAAGGTGGAATCTCCACACACTGGCCAAAGATCAATCCTAGGAATCCCAGAGAGAAAACACAAATGCCAAGACTCAAACATAAAACACCAAAGAACACATAATAATGAAAAGACAGAGAAACACCACATGAATGAAGCTATAAACATACAGACTCAAATGACTGAAGAAGAAACAGACAAATTATCAGAAAGAGAATTCAGAAGAATGATAGTAAGGATGATTCAAAACTCAAAAATAGAATAGTAGAATTGACACACTGGAGAAAGACATGCAAGAAATTGAAAAACAAGAAAAAGAGACAAACAGCTCAATTGATGAACTTAAAAAACAACAAACAGAGACAAACAACTCAATTGCTGAGCTTAAAAATACTATACAAGGACTCAACAGTACAGTATTCGAGGCAGAAGAACAAATAAGCCAAATGGAAGAAAGAATGGTGGAAATAATAGCTGAAGAACAGAAAAAAAGCAAAGAATGAAAAGAACTGAGGACAGTCTCAGAGACCTCTGGGACAATATCAAACACACCAACATTCGAATGCTAAGGATCCCAGGAGCAGAAGAGAAAAAGAAAGGGTAAGAAAAAATTTTTGAAGAGATTATAGTTGAAAACTTCTCAAACATGGGAAAGGAAATAGTCAACCAAGTGCAAGAAGCACAAAGAGTCCCATACAGGACAAACCCGAAGAGAAACATGCCAAGTATACTAATCAAGCTAACACAGACTAAACGCGAACACAGAATACTTAGACCAGCAGGGGAAAAACAACAAGTAACACACAAGAGAAATCCTATGTGTTTAACTGCTGACTTCACAGTGGAAACCTTGCAGGCCAGGAGAGACAGGCAAGACAAATTCAAAGTACTGAAAGAGTAAAATCTACAACTGAGACTACTCAACCTGGCAAGGATGTCATTCAAAACTGAAGGAGAGGGCTTCCCTTGTGGTTCACTGGGTAAGGACACCGCTTTTCAGTGCAAGGGGCGCCAGTTCAAACCCTGGCCTGGGAAGATCCCATGTGCCGAGAAGCAGCTGGACCTATGTGTCCAATTACTGAGCCGGGGATCTGGAGCTCATGCGCCCAGAGCCAGTGCTCTGCGACAACAGAGGCTGCTTCGATGGGAGGCCCACACGGGCCAAAGAACAAAGATGGATGCAAATAGATAAATGAAAGACCAATAGAAGTGGCCCGCCCGCCCCCCTTCCTGCCCCCCCCACCCCTCCTCACCCCCCCAAAAAAAATTAAACAAAAAAACTGAAGTTGATATCAAAAACTTTACAGATAAGCAAAAACTAAGAGAATTCAGTAATTCCAAAACAACTTTACAACAAGTGTTAAAAGGACTTATATAGACAGTAAACACAGGAGAAGAAAAAAAAATCTACAAAACTAAGCTATCATATCATTTAAGAAGATGACAATAGGATCATTTATATCAATAATTACCTTAAATGTAAATGGACTAAATGCCCGAACCAAAGACACAGATTGGCTGAATGGATACAAAAACAAGACCTACACATATGCTGCCAACAAGAAACTCACTTCAGATCTAAAGACATTTATAGACTGAAAGTGAAAGGATGGGAAAATATATTCCATGCAAATGGAAATCAAAACAAAGCCAGAGTAGCAATCCTGATGATGATGATGAAAGCACAATAGCACAAAACCAATGGGATATTGCAAAAGCAGTTTTAAGAGGAAAGTTTATAGCAATACAATCGTACCTCAAGAAACCAGGAAAATATCAAACAACCAGATCCTGCATTTAGAACAAGAGGAAAAAGAAGATTAAAAAAAAAAAAAACCAAAGTTAGCGGAAGAGGAAAAATTATAAAGATCAGAACAGAAATAAATTAAAAATAAATTAAAGAAACAATACTAAAGATAAATAAGACGAGAAGTTGGTTCTTCGAACAAATGAACAAAATCAACAAACTGCTAGGCAGACTCATCAAGAAAGAGAGAAGAACCAGATCAACAAAATCAAAACTGAAAAAGGAGAGATTACAACAGATAATGCAGAAATCCAAAGGATTCTGAGACTATTATGAACAACTCTAGGGCAACAAACTGGACAACCTGAAGGAAATGGACAGTTTCTTGGAGAAGATTAATCTTCAAGACTGAACCAGGAAGAAATATAAACTGTGAACAACCCAATCGCAAGCTTAGAAATCTACCCAAAAATAAAAGCCCAGGGCCAGATGGCTTCACAGGTGAATTCTATCAATCATTTAAAGAAGAGCTAATGCCTATCCTTCTAAAAGTATTCCAAAATATTGCAAAGGAAGGAACACTTCCAAACACATTCTACGAGGCCACCATCACCTTGATATCAAAACCAGGCAAAGACAACAACAAAAAAAGAAAACTATTGACCAAATTCACTAATGAATTTAGATGCCAAGGTTCTCAACAAAATCCTAGCAAACAGAATTCAACAACACATCAAAAAACTCATACATCATGACCAAGTCGGATTCATCCCAAGCATGCAAGGATTCTTCAATATCCACAAATCAATCAATGTGATCCACCATATAAACAAATTGAGAGACAAAAATCACATGATCATCTTTATAGATGCAGAGAAAGCCTTCAACAAAATCCAACACCCATTTATGACAAAAACTCTTCAAAAAATGGCCATAGAAGGAACCTACCTCAACAAAGTGAAAGCTATATACGAGAAACCCAAAGAAAACATTATCCTCAATGGTGAAAAACTGAAAGCATTCCCTCAAAGATCAGGAACAAGTCAAGTGTGTCCACTTTCACCACTATTATTCACCATAGTCTTGGAAGTTCTAGTAACAGCAATAAGAAAAGGAAAAGAAATAAAAGGAATTCAGATTGGAAAAGAACAAGTAAAACTCTATTTGCAGATGACATGATATTATACATAGAAAATCCCAAAGACACTATTCCAAGGCTACTAGAGTGAATCAATGAATTCAGCAAAGTCACAGGATACTAAATTAATACACAGAAATCACTCACATTAGTATACAAAACCAATGGAAAATCAGAAAACGAAATCAAAGAGGCAATCCCCTTCACCATTGCAACCAAAAGAATCAAATATCTAGGAATAAACCTACCCAAAGAAACAAAAGAACTATACACAGAAAATTATAAGACACTAATGAAAAAAAATCAAAGACTAAAATGGATAGAGAGATATTCCATTTAAACAGATGGAGAGATATTCCATATTCTTGAGTCAGAAGAATCAATATTATGAAAATGAACATACTACCAAATATCATCTAAAAATTCAACGCAATCCCTATCAAACGACCAATGACATTCTTCACAGAATTATACCAAAAAATAGCACAGTTCGTATGGAAACACAAAAGGCCCAGGATAGCCGAAGTTATCCTGAGGAAGAAGAATGGAGCTGGAGGGATTAACATCTCTAACTTCAGACTCTACTACAAAGCAACAGTCATCAAGACAGTATGGTACTGGCACAAAAACAGAACTATAGACCAATGAAACAAGATAGAGAACCCAGAGATAAACACACCCACCTATGAATACCTTATTTTTGACAAAGGAGGCAAAACTATAAAATGGGACAAAGACAGTCTCTTCAACAAATGGTGCTGGGGAAATTGGACAGCTACGTGCCAAACAATGAAGTTGGAACATTCACTGACACTATACACAAAGGTCAACCCAAAATGGATCAAAGATCTAAATGTAAGATCAGAAAGCCTAAATCTCTTAGAGAAGAATATAGGCAAAACACTCAAAGACACAAACCAAAGCAAGATCTTCCATGACTCATCTACTAGAATAGCAGAACTGAAGACAAAAATTAACATGTGGGACCTAATGAAACTTAAAAGCTTTTGCATAGCAAAAGAAACTATAAAAAAGCTGAATAGACAGCCCACAAAATGGGAGAAAATCATAGCAAATAAAACAACAAAAATTAATCTCCAAAATCTACAAGCAACTCAGACAACTCAGCATTGGAAAAATGAACAACCCAGTCAAAAAATGGGAAAAAGCCCTAAAGAGACTTCTCTTCACAGAGGATATACAGATGGCCAAAAAACACATGAAACAATGCTCCGCACTGCTCATTATTAGAGAAATGCAAAGCAAAACTACAATGAGATATCACATCACATCATCATCAACAAATCTATAGACAATAAATGCTGGAAAGGGTGCAGAGAAAAGGGAATCCTCTTGCATTGCTGGTGGAAATATAAACTGATACAGCCACTATGGAGGATAGTATGGAGATTCCTTTAAAAACTAAAAATAGAGGCACCATACAACCCAGCGATCCCACTCTTAGACTTATATCCTGATGAGATCAAAACTGAAAGAGGCATCTATACCCCATTGTTCATTACAGCACCCTATACAGTAGCTGGAAGGACATTCTTCACAGAATTATACCAAAAAATAGCACAGTTCGTATGGAAACACAAAAGGCCCAGGATAGCCGAAGTTATCCTGAGGAAGAAGAATGGAGCTGGAGGGATTAACATCTCTAACTTCAGACTCTACTACAAAGCAACAGTCATCAAGACAGTATGGTACTGGCACAAAAACAGAACTATAGACCAATGAAACAAGATAGAGAACCCAGAGATAAACACACCCACCTATGAATACCTTATTTTTGACAAAGGAGGCAAAACTATAAAATGGGACAAAGACAGTCTCTTCAACAAATGGTGCTGGGGAAATTGGACAGCTACGTGCCAAACAATGAAGTTGGAACATTCACTGACACTATACACAAAGGTCAACCCAAAATGGATCAAAGATCTAAATGTAAGATCAGAAAGCCTAAATCTCTTAGAGAAGAATATAGGCAAAACACTCAAAGACACAAACCAAAGCAAGATCTTCCATGACTCATCTACTAGAATAGCAGAACTGAAGACAAAAATTAACATGTGGGACCTAATGAAACTTAAAAGCTTTTGCATAGCAAAAGAAACTATAAAAAAGCTGAATAGACAGCCCACAAAATGGGAGAAAATCATAGCAAATAAAACAACAAAAATTAATCTCCAAAATCTACAAGCAACTCAGACAACTCAGCATTGGAAAAATGAACAACCCAGTCAAAAAATGGGAAAAAGCCCTAAAGAGACTTCTCTTCACAGAGGATATACAGATGGCCAAAAAACACATGAAACAATGCTCCGCACTGCTCATTATTAGAGAAATGCAAAGCAAAACTACAATGAGATATCACATCACATCATCATCAACAAATCTATAGACAATAAATGCTGGAAAGGGTGCAGAGAAAAGGGAATCCTCTTGCATTGCTGGTGGAAATATAAACTGATACAGCCACTATGGAGGATAGTATGGAGATTCCTTTAAAAACTAAAAATAGAGGCACCATACAACCCAGCGATCCCACTCTTAGACTTATATCCTGATGAGATCAAAACTGAAAGAGGCATCTATACCCCATTGTTCATTACAGCACCCTATACAGTAGCTAGAACATGGAAGCAACCTAGATGCCCATCGATGAATGAATGGATAAAGAAGCTCTGGTACATATATACAATGGAGTACTTCTCAGTTGTAAAAAAGAAATGCAGAAGAATCAGTCCTAATGAGGTAATTGGATCTAGATTCTATTATACAAAGTGAAGTAAGTCAAAAAGAGAAAGACAGGTACAGTATAGTCACATTTATATGGAATCTAGCAAGATCATAATGATAGCACACGCAGTGAAGTGATGGAAAAACAGACATAGAGAACAGACATACGGACATTGTAGGGAATGAACAGTGGGTGGGAGGCTTACAGAGGGTGACACGGAAATCTATACTATTGTATGTGAAAAAGATAGCTATTGTCATTGTGCTGTGGGGATAGGGGATCCTGCAGGGGCACTGTACGAGGGCCTGGAAGGGTGGAAAGGGGGGAAATGGGAGGGGGGTGGAGGAGGGAGGGGGCCAGGGATATACATGTGACTAATCTGGGATTATACATATCTGTAAACAACGAAACTCTATAAAAGCAAAAAGTAAAATGAAATTTATTATTAAAAAGAGAGAGAGAGAGAAAGAAAAGCATCCATTCTTCAGCACTCAGCCTTTTTTAATGACCTGAGTCTCATATGCATACATGACTAGTGGAAAAACCATAGCTTTGACTTTATGGATCTTTGTCAGCAAAACGACATCTTTGTTTTTCAATACACTGCCTAGGCTCCAAGTGGCAAACATCTTTTAATTTCATGCCTGTACTGTCTTTGGTGATTCTGGAGCCCAAGAAAATAAAATCTGTCACTGCTTCCAATTTTTCCCCTTCTATTTGCTTTAAAGTGATGGGAACAGATGCTATGATATTGGTTTTTTGAATATTGAGTTTTAACACAGCTTTCTTACTCTTCCCTTTGACCCTCATCAAGAAGCTCTTTAGTTTTTCTTTGCTTTCTCCCATTAAAGTGGTATCATCTCCATATCTGAGGTTGTTGATAGTTCTCCCAGCAGTCTTGATTCTTCCTTGTGAATTCAGCCAGTATTTCACACAATATACTCTGGGCATAAGTTGAAATAAACCTATAAGACCTTCTAGAACTAACAATAAAAACCATGTCTTTTTTACCATAGCAGATTGGAATTGCAAAGGTAGAAAGTCAAGAAACAACTGGAGTAACAGGCAAATACGAAAAAGGATGAAAATATGAAAAAGGGTAAAGGCTAACAGAGGTTTTGTCAAGAGGAAACACTGGTCATAGCAAAGACCCTTTTCCAACAACAAAACAAAGGATTCTACACATATAATCAGATTTATTATATTCTTTGCAGTTGAAGATGGAGAAGCTCTATACAGTCAGAAAAAACAAAATTTGGAGCTGACTGTTTCTCAGATCATCAACTCTTATTGCAAAATTCAGACTTAAATTGAAGTAGGGAAAACCACTAAGCCATTCAGGTATGACCGAAATAAAATTTCTTATAATTATACAGTGGAATGATTAATAGATTCAAGAGATTAGATCCAATAGGGTGCCTTAAGAACTATGGACAGAGCTTCATAATATTGTATAAGAGATGATGATCAAAATCATCCCCAAGGAGGGGAAATGTGAGAAAGAAAAGCAGTTGTCTGAGGAGGCTTCAAAAATAGCTGAGGAAAGAAGAGAAATGAAAAGCAAGGGAGAAAGAGAAAGATATAAACAGCTGACTGCAGAGTTTCAGAGAATAGCAAGAAGAGATAAGAAGGGCTTCTTCAATGAACAATGCAAGGAAATAGAGGAAAACAATAGAATGGGAAAGACTAGGGATCTCTTCAAGAAAATTAGTGATATTTAAGCAGCATTTCATGCAAAGATGGGCAGGATAAAAGACAAAAAGTGTAAAGACCTAACAGAGGTGGAAGAGATTAAGAAGAGGTGGCAAGAATACACAGAAGCACTGTACAAAAAAGGTTTTAATGACCCAGATAACCACAATGGTATGTATGGTCACTCACTTAAAGCCAGACATCCATGAATGTGAAGTCAAGTGGGCCTTAGGAAGCATTGCTTTGAATAAAGCTAGTGGAGGTGATAGAATCTCAGCTGAGCTACTACAAATCCTAAAAGACGATGCTGTTAAAGTGCTGCACTCAATAAGCCGGCAAAGTTGGAAAACTCAGCAGTAGCCGCAGGACTGGAAAAGATCAGTTTGCATTCCAGTCTCAAAGAATGGCAGTGCCAAAAATTGTTCAAACTACTGGTCAGTTGTGCTCATTTTGCATACTAGTAAGGTTATGATCATAATCCTTCTAGCTAGGCTTCAGCAGTATGTGAACTGATAACCTACAGATGTCTAAGCTGAGTTTAGAAAAGGCAGAGGAACCAGAGATCAAACTGCCAATATTCACTGGATCATAGAGAAAGAATTCCAAAAAGAAACATCTACTTCTGCTTCACTGACTACACGAAATCTTTGACTGTGTGAATCAGAACAAACTGTGAAAAATTCTTAAAGAGATAGAAATACCTAATAATACATGTCCCCAGAAATGGATCAAGACTAAGCCATTCAGGTATGACCGAAATAAAATTTCTTATAATTATACAGTGGAATGATTAATAGATTCAAGAGATTAGATCCAATAGGGTGCCTTAAGAACTATGGACAGAGCTTCATAATATTGTATAAGAGATGATGATCAAAATCATCCCCAAGGAGGGGAAATGTGAGAAAGAAAAGCAGTTGTCTGAGGAGGCTTCAAAAATAGCTGAGGAAAGAAGAGAAATGAAAAGCAAGGGAGAAAGAGAAAGATATAAACAGCTGACTGCAGAGTTTCAGAGAATAGCAAGAAGAGATAAGAAGGGCTTCTTCAATGAACAATGCAAGGAAATAGAGGAAAACAATAGAATGGGAAAGACTAGGGATCTCTTCAAGAAAATTAGTGATATTTAAGCAGCATTTCATGCAAAGATGGGCAGGATAAAAGACAAAAAGTGTAAAGACCTAACAGAGGTGGAAGAGATTAAGAAGAGGTGGCAAGAATACACAGAAGCACTGTACAAAAAAGGTTTTAATGACCCAGATAACCACAATGGTATGTATGGTCACTCACTTAAAGCCAGACATCCATGAATGTGAAGTCAAGTGGGCCTTAGGAAGCATTGCTTTGAATAAAGCTAGTGGAGGTGATAGAATCTCAGCTGAGCTACTACAAATCCTAAAAGACGATGCTGTTAAAGTGCTGCACTCAATAAGCCGGCAAAGTTGGAAAACTCAGCAGTAGCCGCAGGACTGGAAAAGATCAGTTTGCATTCCAGTCTCAAAGAATGGCAGTGCCAAAAATTGTTCAAACTACTGGTCAGTTGTGCTCATTTTGCATACTAGTAAGGTTATGATCATAATCCTTCTAGCTAGGCTTCAGCAGTATGTGAACTGATAACCTACAGATGTCTAAGCTGAGTTTAGAAAAGGCAGAGGAACCAGAGATCAAACTGCCAATATTCACTGGATCATAGAGAAAGAATTCCAAAAAGAAACATCTACTTCTGCTTCACTGACTACACGAAATCTTTGACTGTGTGAATCAGAACAAACTGTGAAAAATTCTTAAAGAGATAGAAATACCTGATAACCTTACATGTTCCCCGAGAAACTTGTATGTGGATCAAGAAGCAGCAGTTAGAAACTTACATGGAACAACTGAGTCGTTAAAAATTGCAAAGGAATACAACAAGGTTGTATATTCTCATCTTCTCTATTTGAGTGATAGTGTCACTCAAAAGCTCAGTATTAACATACATGCTCACAGATGACTCAAATTTGCAAGTGCAATTTGGAGATATTAGGAAAAATGAAGCTGAGGGAAATGTTACTGTAAAGATGTAATCTCCTAAAAT
Organism: Tragulus kanchil; assembly: GCA_022376925.1. Lineage (NCBI taxonomy): Eukaryota > Metazoa > Chordata > Mammalia > Artiodactyla > Tragulidae > Tragulus > Tragulus kanchil. The sequence continues at coordinate 49,454,312 of JAIOJX010000025.1, forward strand.
GAGGTAGAAAGTTTTCTTCTAGCAAAGAAAAGACCGTGGAGCAGATCAAGGCTGATTAACAATGACTGAGCATAATGCAGAGACACAATATAAGGAATGCAAAAATTTCAATGGCAAGAGAGCCACTGGAGTATCCAGACTAGGAGGTACCCAAAGCAAACTGATGAAATTGACTAGGGTTGTCCTTGGAGCTATTTTCTCTACCTTCTTATTTTTTATGTTCATGAAACAGGGCTAATCTCTCACATTTATGATTTTCATGTTAATGACTTAATATGTACCCAGCAAAGATTATTTGTGTTGTAAAAGAGGCATAGGGAGACTAGTGCTTAGTTCAAAGAAATTATTAAGGACATATTTTCAGGAAACTATAATGAATCAGTGAATGACAGTGCATAGCAATGACCTTTCCAATCCACTCTCTTTCATATACACAAGTCATCACCACTAACTCCATCTTTTTGTGTAATCTGTTCCAAAATAAGTTAACTATGATAACTGGGATTTGTTAGCACTTTAAAATATCCTCAAATGTGAGGAATTTGGAGTTATAGCCTCCAAGAGCACCTTCAGAGCTATGTTTCTATGACTTAAAGAATAAGTCATAGAAATTTGAGGTCCTGTTCGGAAAGGCAATATAGAATGAATGTAAATGTTAATTGAAGTTAAAGCTATATTATTAAAAGTTTGAATAGTCTATGTGAGAAGAGGTAAATAAATCATTCTCATCTTATTTTAAATAAAAACAGAAAAAGAGAAAAGCAATTTTAAAAAAATTGAAGATAGCAAATGCTGGTGGGTTGCTTCTCTATTTTTTTCAAAATTAACAAAACAAATGTATCAAATATCAAAAGATGTAGAAACACCTTCCCAATTTATCTCCTTGGAAATTTTAGGAAAAGCATAATCTTAGCTCTTTCTACAAGTTTAGAGTAATCAAATTTGCCTAAAGGCAACAAATCAGTGCAGGTAACTTGTATTCTGCTTCATTCAAGCAATATATCTTTTCCTTGCAAATCACAATGGCTAGTTTGAGTTACACATGAATGTTCTTCTCCCTATGAAATCTGATTTGAATCCTTTTAAAGTGAAGAGCATAAAAATGTTGACATTTACAATGAAGTCTTCACACAGAATTCATGATGTTTCTGGATCTATTGTGCATAGCTATCCTGAAAAGTCAGCCAAAACAGAGGCTCAAACATTATGAAATTACCAAAATTAGACATATGATATGTTCTTAATAGAAGACCTGTGTCTATATTTAATCAACAATGAAAAATAAGTTTTAACTAAAGTCATTTAATCATAACATTTAATATCTAGAAGGAAATACTCTGATGATATTTAATATTTTATAATTTTTTTAACATTTAGAGTCTATTTTAAACACTGCTGTTTCTGCAAAAATGATGGACTAGTACCATGAGGCTGTTTCCCACATAACTGAAAGTGCTAGATAAAATGCTTTTAAAATTTTTCCTAAATATGTGAGAGCATTATTAAAACATGTTCACGACTAAGCAAAGAAAGGCATCTAGATAGATAAGCAGAAGTCGAAATAAAGCCAGTCCTCAACTTAGCCAGTCCTCAAGCTTAGAGCCAAGCTTGATTGATATGGCTACTGAATTTTGTTGTGAAGCAGGGCTCAGAGAACAGAAGCCACAATTCAAGGTCCATGTATGCTGGAAAATATAATAATCCCTGAAAATCTGAGGCTCCCAAATCCAGGATTCATACCACCTCAAGTAACTTCACAAAAGCTGATATTTGGAAAGCTTGAACCTAAGTAGAAGGGAGAAGCTAATATGGCCTCTGAAAATTTATTGAAGAAAAAAAAAAGGGCAATTTTAAAAATTGAAGATAGCAAATGCTGGTGGGTTGCTTCTCTATTTTTTTCAAAATTAACAAAACAAATGTATCAAATATCAAAAGATGTAGAAACACCTTCCCAATTTATCTCCTTGGAAATTTTAGGAAAAGCATAATCTTAGCTCTTTCTACAAGTTTAGAGTAATCAAATTTGCCTAAAGGCAACAAATCAGTGCAGGTAACTTGTATTCTGCTTCATTCAAGCAATATATCTTTTCCTTGCAAATCACAATGGCTAGTTTGAGTTACACATGAATGTTCTTCTCCCTATGAAATCTGATTTGAATCCTTTTAAAGTGAAGAGCATAAAAATGTTGACATTTACAATGAAGTCTTCACACAGAATTCATGATGTTTCTGGATCTATTGTGCATAGCTATCCTGAAAAGTCAGCCAAAACAGAGGCTCAAACATTATGAAATTACCAAAATTAGACATATGATATGTTCTTAATAGAAGACCTGTGTCTATATTTAATCAACAATGAAAAATAAGTTTTAACTAAAGTCATTTAATCATAACATTTAATATCTAGAAGGAAATACTCTGATGATATTTAATATTTTATAATTTTTTTAACATTTAGAGTCTATTTTAAACACTGCTGTTTCTGCAAAAATGATGGACTAGTACCATGAGGCTGTTTCCCACATAACTGAAAGTGCTAGATAAAATGCTTTTAAAATTTTTCCTAAATATGTGAGAGCATTATTAAAACATGTTCACGACTAAGCAAAGAAAGGCATCTAGATAGATAAGCAGAAGTCGAAATAAAGCCAGTCCTCAACTTAGCCAGTCCTCAAGCTTAGAGCCAAGCTTGATTGATATGGCTACTGAATTTTGTTGTGAAGCAGGGCTCAGAGAACAGAAGCCACAATTCAAGGTCCATGTATGCTGGAAAATATAATAATCCCTGAAAATCTGAGGCTCCCAAATCCAGGATTCATACCACCTCAAGTAACTTCACAAAAGCTGATTTTTGGAAAGCTTGAACCTAAGTAGAAGGGAGAAAAGCTAATATCTTCTGACATCTCATAGAAAAACTCTTCCCTTAAGTAGCACTGCATTATAAATTTATATTGCCATGGTAGTTCAATAAACCTCAGCATAAAATTTAGTTTAAACTTGTTCAGAATTGTTAGTACTCCTAGACACTCAACAGAAACAAAGAGAAATTCTTTCAGTTCATTAAAGGAACAAATAACTACAATCTTCCACAAATTATTCCAGAGTGTTTATAAGACTAACATACCTTGACACTAAAACCCAACAAGAACAATAAAAGAAGATTTAGGCCAGTTTAACTATTGAACATAAAATCTTGGGATGTAATAATAATAATAATAGATAGTGCTTCAAGTGGGTTCATTCCAAAAATGCAAAGTGGGCTAATATTAGTAGATCAAGTATTCTAATTTACCGCATTTAAAGTTGAAATGAGGATACTTATACCGTCTCAGTAAATGCAGAATTCCTTAATCTGGTTAAATCTATTTATTCTGTAAAAAAAGGCACCAAGTGGCATAATTGATAAATAATTGAAAACATTCTCTTTAAAACTAGAAACAGAGTAAGCCAGTCCTCTGCTATTCCTTCTATACAATACTGGAAGACCATCAGCACATAAGGCAAGGTAAATTAACTTAAACTAAAAGCATAGGAATTATGCATGAAGAAACAAAACTACATTTTTATTACAGATTTGATTACTTATGTGAAAAATATATAGATGAATTATAAAAATTAATGAGAGATTAGAAAAGATTGAGGATAAAAGTAACTATATCAAAAATCAAACACATTTCTATACAACATCAAATGACTTAAAAGAGAAACGTTATAAAATGGTACATCAAAATGTCATCAAAAATAGAAAATACGGCTTCCCCTGGTGGTCCAGTGGGTAAGGACACCACCTTGCAGTGCAAGGGGCGCCGGTTCGATCCCTGGCCTGGGAAGATCCCACGTGCCATGGAGCGGCTGGACCGATGTGTCCAATTGCCGATCCAGAGCTCTGGAGTGCATGCGCCCAGAGCCGGTGCTCTGCAGCAACAGATGCCACCGCGATGGGAGGCCCACAGGAGCCAAAGAACAAAGAAGGATGAACATAGAGAAATGAGAGACCAATGGAAGTGGCCCGCCTGCTCCCCTCCCTCCCCAACCCGACCCCCGCCCAAAATAAATAAATAAATCTTAAGAAAAAAAGTCTGTGAACTTTCCCAAGGATTAAAAAAAATAAAAAAATAGAAAATACATGTGAGTGAATCTGCCAAAACATGTAGAAAAAACTTTAGAGATAAAAATATTAAAACAGTATTAAAGAAGTACCCAGTGTGTAGATATGTACCATGTGCATGGATTAGAAGACTCATTATTATAAAAATAAATCTCTGTAAAGGAACCAATAGATTCAATGCAACACTAACTTCAGTCTAAACAGTGGGACATGATGAGTTGATTTCAAAGTTAATATAGAATACAAAAGCACAACAGACTCCTGAAGAGCAACAGCATGCCAAGACTCACATAACATCAAATATTTTGTACAACTCAAAGAGATCCAAACTTGCTTGCTTTACCAAAAATACAGACTTGCTTTTTATCCTGTTTATCACCTGGTTTATCTGTACCAGTTTCTCACACCACTCAGTAGGCACCAGGGAGGCAACATCTTGGGCTCTTCCTTTTCTCCTATTATCTCTCGACCTCCACCCCAAGGGCATCCAGCTGCTGCCTAGTCTTTGAAACAGAGTGCTGACACAGTGCAGATGCAAATACTCATCTCTCTACTCTTTTTTTCAAATTGGAGAATAATTACTTTATAATACTGTGATGGCCTCTGCCATACACCAACATGGAACTTCCATAGGGGTACATGTGACTCCATCCTCCTGAACCCTTCTCCCACATTCCTTCCTACTCCATCCTTCCAGGCTGTCAAAGAGAACCAGTTTTGAGTGCCTTGTGTCATACATCAAACTCACTGGCTATCTCTTTTACATACGGTAGTATATATGTTTCAATGTTATTCTCTCAAACCGTCACACCCTCAACCTTCTCCCACTGTGCCCAAAAGTCTGTTCTTTATATCTGTGTCTCCTCTGCTGCCCAGCATGTAGGATTATAGGTACTATAGTTCTAGATTCCAGATATATATATATGCACACACACACATTAATATTTGATATTTGTCTTTCTCTTTATGACTTACTTCACTCTGTATAATAGGTTCTAGGTTCATCCACCTCACTGGAACTGATTCAAATGTGTTCCTTTTTATAGCTGAGTAACATTTCACTGTGTATATATACTACAACTTTCTTATCTATTCATCTGCCTCTATTATTACTCTAACAAGTTTCCTTGTTCCTACTTGCTCCTTACTTCCTACGGCAAATACATCTGGCCATCCTTCTTATCCTCACTTACCTTTAAAAACATGACTGGTATCAAGCCAATGACCTGCTTCAAACTTCAGTGCATCCCCTTTTCCAGTGTCAAGAGGATCAAATTTACATCTTTAAATAGGCATTAAACCTAACATAATCATTACTCATCAAAGCACAAACCCTTACATACACTGTCATTTGCCCACATTAGATTATTTACCATTTCCTGTACTTTCATAAAACTCAACAATCTTCACAGTTTCTGTTTTTATCTTATTTGACCCTAAGTTTTGCACATTTTCTCCAGAAAAATACTAAGAGACTTCAAGATTCAGCTCAAATGCCAGCTTTCTCTATCACCTGGTTTATCTGTACCAGTTTCTCACACCACTCAGTAGGCACCAGGAGGCAACATCTTGGGCTCTTCCTTTTCTCCTATTATCTCTCGACCTCCACCCCAAGGGCATCCAGCTGCTGCCTAGTCTTTGAAACAGAGTGCTGACACAGTGCAGATGCAAATACTCATCTCTCTACTCTTTTTTTCAAATTGGAGAATAATTACTTTATAATACTGTGATGGCCTCTGCCATACACCAACATGGAACTTCCATAGGGGTACATGTGACTCCATCCTCCTGAACCCTTCTCCCACATTCCTTCCTACTCCATCCTTCCAGGCTGTCAAAGAGAACCAGTTTTGAGTGCCTTGTGTCATACATCAAACTCACTGGCTATCTCTTTTACATACGGTAGTATATATGTTTCAATGTTATTCTCTCAAACCGTCACACCCTCAACCTTCTCCCACTGTGCCCAAAAGTCTGTTCTTTATATCTGTGTCTCCTCTGCTGCCCAGCATGTAGGATTATAGGTACTATAGTTCTAGATTCCAGATATATATATATGCACACACACACATTAATATTTGATATTTGTCTTTCTCTTTATGACTTACTTCACTCTGTATAATAGGTTCTAGGTTCATCCACCTCACTGGAACTGATTCAAATGTGTTCCTTTTTATAGCTGAGTAACATTTCACTGTGTATATATACTACAACTTTCTTATCTATTCATCTGCCTCTATTATTACTCTAACAAGTTTCCTTGTTCCTACTTGCTCCTTACTTCCTACGGCAAATACATCTGGCCATCCTTCTTATCCTCACTTACCTTTAAAAACATGACTGGTATCAAGCCAATGACCTGCTTCAAACTTCAGTGCATCCCCTTTTCCAGTGTCAAGAGGATCAAATTTACATCTTTAAATAGGCATTAAACCTAACATAATCATTACTCATCAAAGCACAAACCCTTACATACACTGTCATTTGCCCACATTAGATTATTTACCATTTCCTGTACTTTCATAAAACTCAACAATCTTCACAGTTTCTGTTTTTATCTTATTTGACCCTAAAGTTTTGCACATTTTCTCCAGAAAAAATACTAAGAGACTTCAAGATTCAGCTCAAATGCCAGCTTTCTCTATTCTAAACATAATTAATGAATTCCTTTCTCTGTGTTATCACATTATTTTGTTTAAAGCACTTTGTTCATTACATTTCCATATTGATAATTGAAACATGTGTTGCTTTTTTTTGGCAGATATTGAAGCCCTCAGAGTAAGGGAACACATCTTATGTGTATACCCCAAGCACCTTCTTGGAATATACCAAGTGAAAAATACTCATTTTGTTAATTTACATCCATATAGTACATCAGAGTTTACCAAAACATTGTGCATTTTATCCTTTCATGTTTTATGGGTGGAGTATCACTATCACCATGCTACAAAGGAGAGAATTTAAGTTCAGAGGCATTAAGTAAATAGACCAAGAGAACGTATTTTAATACAGAAAAGTGAAGGTTTGCAAAATCTACAAACAGCTCAGATAGCTCAATACTGGAAAAACAAACAACTCAATCAAAAAATGGGGAAAAGACCTAAAGAGACATCTATCCAAAGAAGACATACAGATGGCCAAAAAGCACATGAAATGATGCTCAACCTCACTTATTATTAGAGAAATGCACATCAAAACTACAATGAGATATCACCTCACATCAGTCAGAATGGCCATCATCAAAAAATCTACAGACAATAAACACTGGAGAAGGTGTGGAGAAAAGGAAACACTTTTGCACTGTTGGTGGGAATGTAAACTATGCAGCAGTTATGGAAGATAGCATGGAGATTTTCTAAAAAGCTATGAATAGAGCCACCATATGACCCAGCAATCCCACTCTTAGGCATATACCCTGAAGAAATCAAAATGGAAAGACACACATGTACCACAATGTTCATTGTGGCACTTTTTGTAATAGATGAAACATGGAAATGACCTAGATGTCCATCGAAAAATGTAGGAATAAAGATGCTATGGTACATATATACAGTGGAACATTTTACAGCCATAAAAAGAAATGCATTTGAATCAGTCCTAATGAGGTAGATGAATCTAGAGCATATTATACAAAATGAAGTAAGTCAAAAGCAGAAGGACAAATATAGTGCACTTACACATATATATGGAATCTAGACAGATGGTACTGATAAATGCCCATGCAGAGCAGTGATGAAGAAGTAAACATAGAGAATAGACCTGTGGACACTGGGGGAAGGGAAGAGTAGGTATGGAAAGAGTAACATGTAAACCTACACTATCATATGTAAAAGAGATAACCATTACAAGAACGCTGTAAGATTGAGAACTTATCTGGGGGCCATGCAAAAACCTGGAGGGGTTGGATGGGGAGGGAGTAGAGAGGCACTTGGATGGGAGGGGTCAAAGATATACCTATGACTGATTTGGGCTTATGTATAGCTGTAAACAACAAAAATCTGTAAAAAGAAAATAAAAATAATTAATAATAATAAAAAAAATAATATACTGCCAAATAATATTAGGTTGGTGCAAAAGCAATTGCTGTTTTATACTGTTGACCCTGGATCATGAAGATCCCCTGGAGAAGAGAATGACTACTCCCTCCAGTATTCTTGCCTGGATAATTCTATGGACAGACAAGCCTGGCAGGCTACAGACCACGGGGTTGCAAAGAGTCAGACATGACTGACTCCCATGACCCTGGGATTTCAGAGTCGGACATGACTGAGTGACTTTTGTGTGTGTGTGTGCATGCTTACCTCGTGGCTAAGATGGTAAAGAAGCTCCAAAGCACTTATGAAAACCAAACTTGCACCAAGAAAGATCAGAGGCACTGTTTGGTGGTCTGCTGTCCCTCTGATCGACTGCAGCTTTCTGAAGCCAGGTGAAACCATTAGTGAGCATACTGAGAAGCATGCTCAGCAAATCACTGAGATGCACCAAAAACTGCAGTGCCTTCACTTTGCACTGGTCAACAGAACGCACCCAGTTCTTCTCTATGACAATGCCCGACCATACGTCATACATCCAATGCTTCAAAAGCTGAATGAATTGAGCTATGATGTTTTGCATCATTGGCCATATTCACTTGATCTCTTGTCAACTGACTACCAGTTTTTCAAGTATCTCAATAACTCTTTGCAGGCAAAAACCTTCCACAATCAGAAGGAGGCAGAAAACTCTTTCCAAAATTTCATCAAATCCTGAAGTATGGATATTTATGCTACAGAAATAATCAAATCTATTTCTCATTGTCAAAAACACATTGATTGGAGTTGTTCTTATTTTGATTAATAAAGATGTGCTTCAGTCTTATAGATATAATGATTTAAAATTCACGGTATGAAATCACAATTACTTTTGTTCTCTGTGTGCTGTGCTAAGTCGCTTCAGTTATGCCTGACTCTATGCAGTCCTATGGACTGTAACCCACCAGGCTCCCCGTCTATGGGGTTCTGTAGGCAAGAACAAAGGAGTGGATTGCCATGCCCTCCTCCAAGGAATCTTCCTGACCCAGAATTCAACCCCATGCTTCTAAAGCAAATTAATTTTATAACAACCTAATAGTTTACATTCCATCCCAGCCTATTGATAAATTACAATCTACAAACTACTTAAGCATTGTTATGCTTCCACAAAGCTTTATTTTTCTTATATCGTGAGCAAAGAAAATTCCAGGAAAATTTTATAAGAATATATATTCTGATTATCATAATTTACAATAGTATGCATTTTCAAATGGCAAATTAAAATAACTTTGGTGTACAAATATGTGACTAAAAGTATAAAAAACTATTTATACATTAACTATCATTTACCTGCAAATATAAAGTTAAGACTATGTTAGCAACAGCTGTCTAAGGCCAAGCTTATGAAAACCAAACTTGCACCAAGAAAGATCAGAGGCACTGTTTGGTGGTCTGCTGTCCCTCTGATCGACTGCAGCTTTCTGAAGCCAGGTGAAACCATTAGTGAGCATACTGAGAAGCATGCTCAGCAAATCACTGAGATGCACCAAAAACTGCAGTGCCTTCACTTTGCACTGGTCAACAGAACGCACCCAGTTCTTCTCTATGACAATGCCCGACCATACGTCATACATCCAATGCTTCAAAAGCTGAATGAATTGAGCTATGATGTTTTGCATCATTGGCCATATTCACTTGATCTCTTGTCAACTGACTACCAGTTTTTCAAGTATCTCAATAACTCTTTGCAGGCAAAAACCTTCCACAATCAGAAGGAGGCAGAAAACTCTTTCCAAAATTTCATCAAATCCTGAAGTATGGATATTTATGCTACAGAAATAATCAAATCTATTTCTCATTGTCAAAAACACATTGATTGGAGTTGTTCTTATTTTGATTAATAAAGATGTGCTTCAGTCTTATAGATATAATGATTTAAAATTCACGGTATGAAATCACAATTACTTTTGTTCTCTGTGTGCTGTGCTAAGTCGCTTCAGTTATGCCTGACTCTATGCAGTCCTATGGACTGTAACCCACCAGGCTCCCCGTCTATGGGGTTCTGTAGGCAAGAACAAAGGAGTGGATTGCCATGCCCTCCTCCAAGGAATCTTCCTGACCCAGAATTCAACCCCATGCTTCTAAAGCAAATTAATTTTATAACAACCTAATAGTTTACATTCCATCCCAGCCTATTGATAAATTACAATCTACAAACTACTTAAGCATTGTTATGCTTCCACAAAGCTTTATTTTTCTTATATCGTGAGCAAAGAAAATTCCAGGAAAATTTTATAAGAATATATATTCTGATTATCATAATTTACAATAGTATGCATTTTCAAATGGCAAATTAAAATAACTTTGGTGTACAAATATGTGACTAAAAGTATAAAAAACTATTTATACATTAACTATCATTTACCTGCAAATATAAAGTTAAGACTATACCATGTTAGCAAGTCACTGTCATTTTTCATGCTTCTGTTAAATACATATTCACAGTAAGTGTTCAGTAAAGTTTTGGTGCAAAAAAGTACTCATACCAAAAGAAAGACAAGAGGAAGGAGAAAAGACAGAGAAGAAGATAAAAAAGGGAAGAAACATCATGGCAACACATGGAATCCAGAATTCTAGATTCAAATTCTGACTCTATTACTGCATGCCAGAACACATGTTATCATAGTGTACTAAACTACAGATACCATTCAATACAGAAATAAAGGGTCTTTAAGGTACATTTCTTCATGAAGCATATGGTTTCATTTAAGATGTTTCATTCTACTTTCACATACCCTAGAAATCTTTTCTTATTGTAAACATTTAAATCCTGCAACACACTGGATGTTTAGCCTATAACCAGGATCTTTTTTCTATACTTAATTCTTGTTTCCTTATGCCTCCATCAAACTACTCACAATCTTTTTGTCCATAGAAGCATAATGCAACATGAGGCCCCTGACTTTTATGTCGTTATTTCTGTTACCCATTCCAGATGGCAAATTCTAATTATACTTCCACTGATGATGGTCTTCAGGTCTCATTCCATTCTTCTCCTAGGACTAAATATATATATACATATATGATATATATGTATATATATATATCATATATGTATATATATGAGAGGAGAACTCCCCTTTGTTCTTAAGTTTAGAAAAAAGTTTAACTAGTTTTGTTCTTACTCCTTTACTACAGAAAAAGTTCAAGCAGAAAATTTTCCTAGAAAACATGATAATTTGCTAACAGTAATCTGTTTTCTTCTAAGAACTATGAAATAATAAATATTGCACATAGTATGTATTTTAAATGTCCCAGACTTCCTACAGTCAGGAAACCAGACTGGAGTTCCAAGAAGTTTAGTTAACCCTATGAGCCCTCAAAGCTTTCAAGTATTTGACCTGAGGGCTTTTAGCCAAGGTGGGATTGGAAAGATAGTTATTTAAATACCTTCTCACAGCATATTTATTCTCTCAATGGCATTCACACATCATTTACATATATAATGTGCACTGTAAACCACTTCCTGAAAAGCCTGCATATGAAAGGATGTTCTTCAAATTCTTTATGAGCTTCTAGGCAAGAATTCAATGAATACTCAGAGAGCAATATAAAGTGTGAAACAATTTAATGGGTACCACACAAAACTCAAGGCCTATGCCAAGAACCAGATACTAATGACTGAGTTCTATTCAAATCCAATTCAACTCCTAACCTAGAGGACACAGAAAGCCTGCTTTCACAATTTCTATACCTGAGGCAAATATGACAGTTTCTCCCCAATACTTTGCAGTCAATGATATTTTTATTAGAATTAGTCAAAAACAGCAAAACTCTGTAAAAATTAAAAGTAAAATAAAAGTTTAAAAAAAAAGAATTAGTCATATTCATTTTGTTTGTCTTATACATAGTTGGGGTAGTTCATTTGTGGGTCTACACTTAAAAATGCTTTCTTTAAAGGAACTATAATCTGCCCATTACTCCATGCAATTCAAAGTATTGGCCTTACTCTGACCATATAATATGTGACTTACAAGTGCAAAAATGTTGAAGGCAAGATATATTCTCACTAAAGAAAATCACAGTGGACAAACGCCCATGACTCAAATATCAACACTTCATTTGTCAATCTTAATACATTTGTAATGACTGGAGACACAGTAAAGGGGATTCAAAAAAGGAAAGGCATCAAGTACCAAACCTGGAGCCAAGCTCTCACTGTTTATCAACTGCGATGTCAACCCAGCCAATGGATCCTTCTGAGTTTCAGTTTCTTCTAAGAACTATGAAATAATAAATATTGCACATAGTATGTATTTTAAATGTCCCAGACTTCCTACAGTCAGGAAACCAGACTGGAGTTCCAAGAAGTTTAGTTAACCCTATGAGCCCTCAAAGCTTTCAAGTATTTGACCTGAGGGCTTTTAGCCAAGGTGGGATTGGAAAGATAGTTATTTAAATACCTTCTCACAGCATATTTATTCTCTCAATGGCATTCACACATCATTTACATATATAATGTGCACTGTAAACCACTTCCTGAAAAGCCTGCATATGAAAGGATGTTCTTCAAATTCTTTATGAGCTTCTAGGCAAGAATTCAATGAATACTCAGAGAGCAATATAAAGTGTGAAACAATTTAATGGGTACCACACAAAACTCAAGGCCTATGCCAAGAACCAGATACTAATGACTGAGTTCTATTCAAATCCAATTCAACTCCTAACCTAGAGGACACAGAAAGCCTGCTTTCACAATTTCTATACCTGAGGCAAATATGACAGTTTCTCCCCAATACTTTGCAGTCAATGATATTTTTATTAGAATTAGTCAAAAACAGCAAAACTCTGTAAAAATTAAAAGTAAAATAAAAGTTTAAAAAAAAAGAATTAGTCATATTCATTTTTGTTTGTCTTATACATAGTTGGGGTAGTTCATTTGTGGGTCTACACTTAAAAATGCTTTCTTTAAAGGAACTATAATCTGCCCATTACTCCATGCAATTCAAAGTATTGGCCTTACTCTGACCATATAATATGTGACTTACAAGTGCAAAAATGTTGAAGGCAAGATATATTCTCACTAAAGAAAATCACAGTGGACAAACGCCCATGACTCAAATATCAACACTTCATTTGTCAATCTTAATACATTTGTAATGACTGGAGACACAGTAAAGGGGATTCAAAAAAGGAAAGGCATCAAGTACCAAACCTGGAGCCAAGCTCTCACTGTTTATCAACTGCGATGTCAACCCAGCCAATGGATCCTTCTGAGTTTCAGTTTCTTCATGTGTCCAAATGGGTTAACAATAACATTAATTGATAGTGATGTGAAAACAAGAGACATTTTACAATGTAAAAATATGAGCTGTGTTACTTTGACATGAGTCACAAAGGCAATTTCTAGATATGTGAGGAACACTGGGGTCCAAGGATTTATTCTCCAGAAATTTCTCCAGCTGGCTCTTTCCTAGTTATGTATGATGCTCTTCCCTGGGGTATCTTAAAGGCTTAACTTTAATATAATGAAACATACTTACTAACACAATAATCTGAGTACAAAACACAAAACTATAAACTTCAACTACTAGGCCAGAAAGATCAGGACAGAGGGATGGAGTCCCACTCTTTCAGGAGAGTCAGTAGACTGAACTGATATCAAGATGATTCCAATACCTCTTAATAAACATTCCAAATTCACTCATGGCCAAAGAGAACTCCAAGTGTGCTGATTAACAGCCACCAGGCCAGGGTCCATTCGAGGTGCTACTGTGGCACACAATCCAAGGACTGGCAATTTAACATAAGTAAGAAATGTAAGGAATACAAAAACACTTCTTCATCACCCATCACACAAATTAAATGTCATCCATAGGAAGTTCATCAACACAGAAGATCCCTAATGCTGATAGGAAACATATGGTTTGTGTCTCTACCACCATAATTGACTCCCTGATTTGTAAAATGGGGCAGTGTGTTAGAAATTATTGAAATGTCATTTATGAACATTGAGATCAATTCTTTAGTAGCATACTAATACATAAAAATAGATTTTGTTTTGAAAAAGTACTATATTTGGAAGCTATTTTGATCATCACGGTTTCCACTTTCTGAGCTATTATCATTTGAGAATTTTTTTAATAAGGTCAATGGCAAATATTTTAGGTTAAACTATGAATGTAAATTGCAGAAGAGCTAATTCAGACAAACACCTCTTTGACTCATTTTCTGAATCTCAATTAACACTTAATTTACCATACTTCTTAATACATATGCAGCTTGACAGGATCAGCACACATTTTGTAAGGAGCTGACAAATAAGCATTCCATTAGCCAGACCACAAGGTCAAAATTTAGTAGTCAGTATCCCATTTACAAGGCTGATGATAGCAAGAACTAACTAAATAAGCAAGGAACCCTGTTTCTGATTTCTGAGAAAAAAAAAAAAAACATTCTATGTAATTCCTTCCATATCTTTAAGGCTATGTATACATTTTTTTTTTAATGCTCCTCCTTTCATATCATTCTTTAATAGACAGCTAAAGGAAATAAACTATTGAAGCCACATTGCTAAATCACTCTATTGTATCCAGGGTTGGGGAAAGGACATTCCAGTCCTTAATTTAGGAATGATAAGTCCACAATTAATTCCAAATCTTGGAATATGAAAGAACTGTAAGCATCCTCAAAATTTCTCTAGTAAAGGAAATGTCACATCCCCAGGAATCTTGCCATGCACTGGAGCCCTAGCCTAGCCCAGGCCCATCTGTGGGCTCAGAATGCTGTGACAGTAGAGGGTGTCCCCCAGTTTGGGGGAGCAACACACCCCCTTCCCCCACCTCCCCAGACACCAGATGGTCCCGCAGGAGGTGAAAGGTTGCACTTTAAATGGATCATTTTCTAAGTGAACGTAGAAAAGCTTAGGGGAGATCCTAGTTTTAAATGTTTTTAAGCAGATGTGCTAATATATTATTAGAAACAATAGATAACAGTCTAAAAAGAAAAAAATATTGATGATAATAAATCACTAGCATTTGATACTATCTATCTGAGTTCTGGGCTTCCCTGGTGGCTCAGGGAGTAAAGAATCTACCTGCAATGTGAGAGACCTGGGTTTGATCCCTCGGTTGGGAAGACCCCCTGAGGCATGGCAACCCATTCCAGTATTCTTGCCTGGAGAATCTCCATGGCACAAGAGCATGACAGGCTGCAGTCCATGGGTCACAAAGAGTCTGACACGACTGAAGTGACTAAACACAGCACCGTACAGCACCTGAGTTCTAGGGCTTCCCAGGTGGCTAGTGATAAGGAACCCATCTGCCAGTGTAGGAGACATAAGAGATAGGTTTGATTTCTGGGTCAAGAAGAACACCTGGAGGAAAGCATGGGAACACACTCCAGTATTCTATCCCGGAGAATCCTGTGGACAGAGGAACCTGGAGGACTACATTCCACAGGATCTCAAAGGATCAGAATTAAGTTCTAGAAACATTTAAAGTTTAACCCTTGTTCAGTACACTCACTGATCAGGGGCATAAAGGATCATTAATGTGACTAATATTCTTAAGGTATACAAAGAATACAATTATAACTATAGGCAAATTAGTCTAAATTTTAAATCAGGGACAGTTGCTAAGATGTACAAAAATAAGTTTAATATATATAGAATTTGGGGGGAAGAAAATATGATTTCTATAGAAGAAATTATATGTGGTATATATTAGACATTTGTAGAAAAGTGAACCATTATAAAGACAAGAGTAAAATTTATGGATCTTACACACTTTTAACTGTTTCACTATGGGCTAAGGAGGCCTAAACAGAGAAAAGAAGGCTCAAAGAGCACCTATATGAATGGAAATCATAAAGTTTCCATGAAAAATTATTATACAACCTACCTCAGAGAAGGGATGCTAGTTAAAATTTGAATTTGCAAAGCACACTACGCTCTTCAGAGATAAAAACTGGGAAGATCTCATGAGACTGTAAAAGGAATTTTAGAGCTGTTTCAGTCTGAAAGGACAAAGTTAAGAAAAAACTACCTGTCTTATTCCTAATTAGTATTAGTAACTGCCATTGGTGAGCACCAAAAAAATCAATGTGGCCCTCAGGACAAGGGCTAAAGAACTACTATTGGCAAATGGTGAGTAAAATTCAACTATACAGAACTCTCATCCATCTTTTTTGTAAACACTATATTTTCACCACTTCTGAGTGGGCACCAGAGGCAAGAGGAGAAAAAGATTAAGATCTGAGAAATGAAAACTAAAACAGAAGATACTGGTTAAAAGAAGCAGCTCTATGAAATGCATTTTTAACATGAGAGTTCAGTCACCTAAAGAGGTGCCAAGTAATAAATGTATGCTTAGGTATTTAATATAATGATAGACTAAAGTAGACACAGAATTGAACACCAAATTCAAAAATGGTATATGTTGGAGGCTGTCAAGGAAGCTAGAAAGTACAATACTGAGAACCAAAAAAGGGATAAAATCTTACTGAGAGATAAATTTATGTTAATTTCCCTTAGAATGAATATATTAGAACACTGGTTATGAAGAAAAGCAAAAAAGAATAATCCTTTATAACGCCCAAAGCCTATTTCTATATAAACAAGTCACTCTAAAGACAAATTTGATCTTGCAAGTCACTAACCTTTAATCATACTTGGATTTCTTTTTTTAAGAAAAAGAAACCATTTATTCAGAAGATTAAAGGTAGGAAAGTCTTGTTTTCAGTGTATTCACTTATTTAAGAGGATAAACATATTACTTTTCATTAGCATTATCAACCTCCACTCATTATTCAAAATTCTAATTTCTTCAGCCTCCCTCTTTAGATATTATATTTTCAACTGCCTGTGCTTTCCTGATATCCTCTTAAACATAAAATGAGAAAATGGAGGAAGGGACAGAGGGAGTGGAGATAAAGGGAGGGAAGAAGGAAGTAGGTAGGGAAAGAACACAGAGTTGGTTTATCAAGTCTTTGCTTTTCTAGGTAATCTCTAGACAAATATGAGAGATTAATTTGCACACCCAATTTGCCCAGGCTCTTCAAAGATGTTCACAGATACTCAGATTAAGACCTATTGGTACAGTGCAGCAATGAAACAGGACACCTTAGTCTCTGTTCTGGAATGACTTCCTGCAGCGTCAGCTTTCTAGTTTCCCTCAGACTTTTTCTGAACTAGAGAAAGTAAGATAAATCTGACTGCAAATTCAGATGACTATGTATTATGCTGACATCTTTTTTTTTTTAGATTTATTTATTTATTATTTATTTTGTTGGGGCTGGGGAGGAAGGGGAGCAGGCGGGCTACTTCTACTGGTCTTTCATTTGTCTATTTTCATCCACCTTTGTTCTTTGGCCCGTGTGGGCCTCCCATCGCAGTGGCCTCTGCTATCACAGAGCACCGGCTCTGGGCGCATGCGCTCCAGAGCTCCGGCTCGGTAATCGGACACATGAGTCCAGCCGCTCCGCGGCACGTGGGATCTTCCCAGGCCAGGGATCGAACCGGCGCCCCTTGCACTGAAAGGCGGTGTCCTTACCCACTGGACCAGCAGGGAAGCCCTTATGCTGATATCTTAATGTCCAAGCATTATCTGCATCTTTGTGTCTGTTTATATGGAGAGATGAAATATCTATTTTCTGTTCTAATAGATTTGGCTATACAAATACATCTGTCTTATCTACTTTTGTTGTTGTTTTGTGTCTAACTCTTTCAGGACCCCACAGACTATAGCCCGCCAAGTTCCTTGATTCATGGGGTTTCCCTGGCAAGAATATTGGACTAGGTTGCATTTCCTTCTCCATGGGTCTTTCCAACCCAGTAATCAAATCCATGTCTCCTACATTGGCAGGTGGATTTTCTTCCACTGAGCCACCAGAGAAACCCCTATCTACTTTTACTTATTTCAAAATGTATTTTTAAAACAAAGTTAAACTAATAAAATCTTCCTTTCTGTCCTATAGTTTCATGAACTTGAAATCAGAATTTTGAAAGGTATACAAATTATATTGCTTCACAAATATATTAAGGATGGCACAACTCTAACAAATTATATGAAGAATATTTCTCCTTGGGTAACATTTGATCTTGTTAGAATGAGAGGCAGATGAGAGATGAAGATCAATAGTCTATATAAATAGACGGTATTGAGAAATTTCCAGATATCTAGCAATATGAATCTGTCCCCATGATAAACATTAAAAATCAGTTATGATTTCAGTCCTCAAGGACTTTATATTCTCACTGTATTTAGCAAAGATGAAACTATGTTCTTAGTCATTTCATAAATATCAAATGACTAAAGCAACTGCATTTCTATTAGTCTAGACCCAGGTAAATCAGGACAATTCCCATTATTTGCATTTCAAGGAAGTTCTGCAAAAGGCCAGTTAAGAATGGAGTATTAAAACAAGTGAACTTTGCAAGTTGGAAGGCTTGGAATCAAGCCTTTGCAAGGCTTGGAATCAAGTTCTGAGTAATCCTAACAAATTGATCTCACAGAGTATCTGCTTTTTTATGTGCGCAATGGTAATATTAAAAACATCTACCATTTGGGCTCTTGTATTGAGATGTAATAACTTACTCAAGTGCTTTGAAACTATAAACCTATGGTGTTACTATGACATCTAGTTTCAGGAAACTTAGGACCCTGTCTCTTTCCAAAGAGAAGCGTATTTTTTTCAGTGTGCTATATCCCCCATTTATCTCTTAGGGAAGGACAGATCAAAGGTACCCTGGAATCTGCAGAGTCCCTCTTGTTTTTTGTCTATCTTTCACATATTTCTCTTCATCTTTCTTTTTTAGTGAACTTTTTTTGACTGTTTAGGATTTCAATGTACTATTGAACTTTTCCCTGTTATTAATTTCATTTCTCTTATACAGTGCCAAAAGGAGGCTCTAAGATTTTGCTACAGTTTAGCCAAGATAGTAAATTAAAGTCTTTCATTAAACCAAGTTAAAAAAGCAAGGTTGATCATTTAAAAGTGATCTCAGATTGTGGCCATACTTCTCGGTCTTCCACTTGAGTCATTCTTATTTCTTTTTCACTGCACATATGTATAGGTTTTCCTCTTGTATAGAAAAATAGGGAAGAAATACGATTAGAGTCATAATCCAATCAAATTTGTTTTTATGTTGCTTTATCTTCAACAGCTCTGTTAAAAAATAAACCATTAGTTTATTGGACTAAGGGTTCAAAATTGGGAAAGGAGTACATCAAGGCTGTATATTATCACCCTGCTTATATATGCAGAGTACATCATGCAAAATGCCTGGCTGGTTGACTCACAGGCTGGAATTAAGATTGTCAGGTGAAATATCAATAACCTAAGATATGCAGATGCTACCATTCTAATGACAGAAACCAAAGAGGAACTAAAGTGCCCCTTGATAAGGATGTAGAAGGAGAGCGAAAAACATGGTCTAAAACTCAACATTCAAAAAACAAAAATATTGGCAACCAGACCCAGTCCCATAGCTCCATAGCTAATAGATGGGGGAAAAGTGTAAACAGTGACAGATTTTATTTTTTTGGATTCCAAATGAAGCCCAAGTGACTGCAGTAACTACAGTCATGAAATTAAAGACACTTGCTCCTTGAAAGGAAAACTAGAAAACTTAGTGTATTACAAAGCAGAGACATCACTTGGCCAACACATGTCTACAGAGGCAAAGTTCAGGTTTTTCCAGTAGTCATGCACAGATGTGCAAGTTGGACCATAAAGAATACTGAGCACCAAAGAACTGAAACTTTCAAACTGTGGTGCTAGAGAAGATTCTTGAGAGTCCCTTGGATTCCAAAAGGCTCAAACCAGTCAATCCTAGAGAAAATCAACCATAACTATTCATTGGAAGGACTGATGATGAAGCTGAAGTTCCAGTACTTTGGCCACCTGATACAAAGAGCTGACTCATAGAAAAGACCCTAATGCTGCGCAAGATTGAGGGCATGAGGAAAAGGAGGCAACAGAGGATGAAATGGGTGGATGGCATTATTGACTCAATAGACATGATCTTGAGTAAACTCCAGGAGATAGTGAAAAACAGGGATGCCTGACGTGCTGCAGGCCAAGAGGTAGTCAAGAATTGAACATAATTTAGCAACTGAAAAATAACAACAAAGGAAAAATAAAACTAAATACTCTCAAATATTTCTTTCTTTTTTTCTTGCCTGAATGTTTATGAGGAAAATAGACATTTATGCTTAAGGTGTGTTTCAACACACACAGTACAAGCAAATTGTAAAACTGTAAACAGTCTTCAAGTAGGCCAAAAAGAGAAAAGAACAGGTTCAAAGGACCTTCTTCTAAATAATTTAAAATGTTAATCCAAAACCACATAACTTCTGAAAATGAATTAGGCAACTTTTGAAACGTTTTATATTCATATGATTTTGTAAAAGCATAAGTGGGTTTTCTTTTTAATATTTTTGGATTTTTATTTATTTAGTTGGCTGTGCTGTGTCTTAGTTGTAGCATGTGGGGTCTAGTTCCCTGACCTGGAGTCGAACCCAGGCTCTCTGCATTGGGAACACAGTATCTTAACCACTGGACCACCAGGGAAGTCTCAGCATAAGTGTTTTTAACATGTATAGAGAACTACACTTATTTTCCTGAAATCAGACCAATGTATACATAATCCCTGATATTCTTATATTGGCAGCTGCCTGAATCTTTCACACAACTACCATCAGAGAACAGGTGTTTTCTTAGACAAGCTTGACAAATAATAATCCTCATTTCTACTTTACCTAAAACAAGAAAAGTCTCAATTTTTACCAGTTGCAAACATTCTTCAAAACAAATTTCTCAATAGAAAGCAGGTTTAGGGAGTTGTACTGAGTTCTGGCTGCCCAGCCTCTGGTAATCCACTACAGCCAAAAGATGTCCTTTAAACTATCAAGGAAGGCCCAGGAAACTTCTGGTGGGACAGACAGTGTTAAATGTAATGGATAAAAATAAGTAAAATTGAATTAAATCAGAACTCTGAATTCCAGACTGACATGTTTCTGCTAAGCTACTCCAAGTTTTGAAGAACGTGCAGTAAGAATTCACCAAGAAAGATCTCGTAACTCAAACATATATGTTACTCCTAACAAACATACTTTCCTTGTTAGAACAAGAAAATTATCAGAAGTTTCCTTTATTTGCGTACATCTTTCCTAATTTCAGGCTTAAGAGAGGTGAAGAGTTGTGAAGTAACATGCTGACTACCCGCACAGAATCTACTTTGGGGATTTTGTCTCCCCCTTCCTCTTGAGATGCGGCAGAACGTGCTTTCTATTTACAGACTCTCACCTAACCGGCCGCAGCAACCTCGTGACCACTTTTCTTGCAAAGAGAATGGTGGGTCCACCGACCCTGGGTCACCTCGGCCTCAGCTTAACAGATCAGGGCCCCCGGAACAGGCCGTGTACCTCTGACCTCAGGTTAACGCACAGTCCCACCGCAGGGCTAAAGATTCTTCAAAAATTTTGTTAATCCAAAACCACATAACTTCTGAAAATGAATTAGGCAACTTTTGAAACGTTTTATATTCATATGATTTTGTAAAAGCATAAGTGGGTTTTCTTTTAATTTTTTTGGATTTTTATTTATTTAGTTGGCTGTGCTGTGTCTTAGTTGTAGCATGTGGGGTCTAGTTCCCTGACCTGGAGTCGAACCCAGGCTCTCTGCATTGGGAACACAGTATCTTAACCACTGGACCACCAGGGAAGTCTCAGCATAAGTGTTTTTAACATGTATAGAGAACTACACTTATTTTCCTGAAATCAGACCAATGTATACATAATCCCTGATATTCTTATATTGGCAGCTGCCTGAATCTTTCACACAACTACCATCAGAGAACAGGTGTTTTCTTAGACAAGCTTGACAAATAATAATCCTCATTTCTACTTTACCTAAAACAAGAAAAGTCTCAATTTTTACCAGTTGCAAACATTCTTCAAAACAAATTTCTCAATAGAAAGCAGGTTTAGGGAGTTGTACTGAGTTCTGGCTGCCCAGCCTCTGGTAATCCACTACAGCCAAAAGATGTCCTTTAAACTATCAAGGAAGGCCCAGGAAACTTCTGGTGGGACAGACAGTGTTAAATGTAATGGATAAAAATAAGTAAAATTGAATTAAATCAGAACTCTGAATTCCAGACTGACATGTTTCTGCTAAGCTACTCCAAGTTTTGAAGAACGTGCAGTAAGAATTCACCAAGAAAGATCTCGTAACTCAAACATATATGTTACTCCTAACAAACATACTTTCCTTGTTAGAACAAGAAAATTATCAGAAGTTTCCTTTATTTGCGTACATCTTTCCTAATTTCAGGCTTAAGAGAGGTGAAGAGTTGTGAAGTAACATGCTGACTACCCGCACAGAATCTACTTTGGGGATTTTGTCTCCCCCTTCCTCTTGAGATGCGGCAGAACGTGCTTTCTATTTACAGACTCTCACCTAACCGGCCGCAGCAACCTCGTGACCACTTTTCTTGCAAAGAGAATGGTGGGTCCACCGACCCTGGGTCACCTCGGCCTCAGCTTAACAGATCAGGGCCCCCGGAACAGGCCGTGTACCTCTGACCTCAGGTTGCTGGGGGAGGACCAGGCAGGGTGTTCCAGTCCCACCGCAGGGCCCGGGAGGGAGAAAGGAACTTGAATGGGACGACAACTTGGAAGTGTTTTTAAGGTTTCTTGAAATGGTCAAATGCGCGCTTAAATCCATCCAGCTGGGGATCTTTCGTGGGTATCCCATCCTCTCGTCGCCTGGGACGCACACCGAACGCTGGCCGAGAGGGGGCGAAGGTGTCCAGACGCTAAGCCCGCGGGTCCTGGCAGCGGATCCCGGGCGCCCGGCACCAGGGCGGTGCCTCCCAAGGAGCGCAGGGCCGCAGGCGCTGGGCTCGGAGCCCTAGCGGCAGCGTCCTCAGCTTGTCACGCCGCGCCTGGGCGGGGGTGGGGCGTAGGAACTACAGGAGATTCCCAAACTTGGAGACCGCGCTTGGCACCCAGTCCCGCCGGCGCAGAGCAGCGGCGCAGCGCAGGCGGCGCGGCCCCTCGGGGTGGGAAAGAGACAGGTGAGACCCGTAGCCCTCCCAGCGCCAGTCTTGTCACCCCCGTCTTGCCCTGAGAGGCACTCACCGGCTTTGCACGGATCCTTGTAGTCCAGCACCTCCGCCTCATCCTCTCCGTCGACACCGAAAGTGTAGTCATATTCGAGGCCGGAGCATACCCCCAGGTCCGAGCAGAGGACAGCCCCCGTGACCACCAGCCACGCAAGCATCCCCCGGGAAAGCGTCTCCAGCTCCATCTTCCTCTCGAGGAAGGGCACCGGTGCCTGTCCCCGCGGGAGGCTCCTCGGCGCGGCCGGCGCTCAGGTGTCCGGGGACATGGGGCGCCGCCGGGCGGCCCCGGCGCTGGAGCGGTGGCGGGCGGGGGCAGGTAGGGAGCGGGTCCGGGCGGGCGGGCGCGCGGCCAGGCTGGCTCCCGGAGGCCGTCCTTTCTGCGACTCAGTGGCTCGACTGCCCCAGGCTCAGGCTACCCGGGCTCAGATCCCGCGCGCACCCGGCACCCCAGACCCGGTGCCTCTCCGAGAGGACAAGACCCGTCTGCACATCAGCGCGTCCGAGCCCAAAGTGGGGACTGCGTTCGAGGGTTGGGGGCAGACATTCCTTCGCCGCCAGACCTTAAAAGCCCGCAGAAGCAGCAAAGCAACTGACTTCGAGAAGAGCGAAAGTGAGAGGATTTGGGGATGCACTGTTTGTCTTTCTCCCCCAGGCTGTCTTTTTACCCTCTTCCTAACTTGAAAAAAAAAAAAAAAAAAAAATCTTCACAGCATCTAACCCAATCACTTGCATCCTGCTTACTTATTCATACAATCAGGGTCGGGATCCGGGCCACAGCCTCCTCTCCGCCTCCTCTCGGTAGCCCTACCCGAGCAGACACGAGCGCGCCGAGAATTCCATTTATAATTTACTAAAGATAAAAATGAACATATCAGGCACTGCGTCCACGAACAGCAGTTAATACATGATGTACGTGCCAGCCGAGAGCGCCAGACCGGGGGTGGGCGAGAGATGCTGACAACTCAGCTCAAACCTCCACCTCCTCCCGAACACAAGCAGTTTGCGTCTCCCCCTTTGCTGCCTTTGCCTCGGTACAGCCCGAGGGGAGGAAAACTGTCTGGGCCTCCACGACCAAGGTAAGGAAACTGACTGCTTTAAAGTCCCTCAGCCAACAAAGTTTTGCCTAAGAACTGAGATCCTCAGAACT
Organism: Tragulus kanchil; assembly: GCA_022376925.1. NCBI lineage: Eukaryota > Metazoa > Chordata > Mammalia > Artiodactyla > Tragulidae > Tragulus > Tragulus kanchil. Next base: position 49,478,704 of record JAIOJX010000025.1, read on the forward strand.
GCAGTTAAAAAAAAAAAAAAATCCGGTTACAGATTGCAGCAGCAGGAAACCCGAAGACCTCGCCAAGGGCTGCGCTGTGGCTCACGCGGGTTCAGGAAGGGAAGTTGGAAGGAACACTTGGGAAGCAAATTTTCTATGACAGCTCTGGCGCCCATGCCTAGAGTTGCTCAGTATCCTCTGGTTTCAGTTGTTTTACTTCGGAGGAAAGTGTGTAAAACCTGGCAGCAGAATTAGAGAGGTAAACCACATGTCAGACTAGCAGACTCAGGACAAACACAGGCTGTGGGAAATTGGGGAGGAAAAAAGAAAAATCAGAGGAAATCTCTGCAAAATGCTTGTTGTGAGCAATTCAGAGGTTTCCCTACATCTGCAAGTAGTTTCCAAAATAGGTGAGAGGACTTCCCCCCACAAATCTCCAAAGGACCCATGATTGGGAACCTTCCCTTTTCCAACTAAATACTGAATCTTTGGCAGGGACTTGTAAAAAAATCTTCTGTTGCCTTTGCATCTTAAGATTAAATGTCCTCCCTTTTCTGAGTTACCATCAACATTCAGTCTCATCTAGAGGAAAATATGAAGGTAACCACATAGATATGCAGGCACACACACATGCACGCACACACACCACACACAGACTTTTGACCGATAGACACAGTCTTTGGTTAGGAGATTTGACTAGGTTTTATGTTAAAGAAAAATTAAAGGCTAAACTTGAAAAGCTACCAATTACTTCGAACTTAAACTAAAAGGATGGGCAGACTGGGTAGAACTGAATGATTTCACATTCCTGGCAAAACTGGGGTTTTCTCAGAAACACTACAGTAATGGAACCTCTCCTCCACTGAACTCAATCTTCTCACCCCAGGTCATAGAACAGACAGCAGTTCTGGAAAGAACATGTTCAATAAGCAGGTGAAAGTATTTAGTTTTGAAATCTCTTGCTGAGTCATTCTCAAATTCTTTTACTGATCAAAAACTGTTTGCATAATTAATACTGGTGTTTTCTAGTGCAGGGCTAAACAAGAATGTATTTTGCTTAGCCTATTTGAAAGCCCAGGAAATGCAACTTTCCTTTAGAGGATCCTCTTAAACTCCTGACAGACCTTTAAAAAAAAAAATCCGGTTACAGATTGCAGCAGCAGGAAACCCGAAGACCTCGCCAAGGGCTGCGCTGTGGCTCACGCGGGTTCAGGAAGGGAAGTTGGAAGGAACACTTGGGAAGCAAATTTTCTATGACAGCTCTGGCGCCCATGCCTAGAGTTGCTCAGTATCCTCTGGTTTCAGTTGTTTTACTTCGGAGGAAAGTGTGTAAAACCTGGCAGCAGAATTAGAGAGGTAAACCACATGTCAGACTAGCAGACTCAGGACAAACACAGGCTGTGGGAAATTGGGGAGGAAAAAAGAAAAATCAGAGGAAATCTCTGCAAAATGCTTGTTGTGAGCAATTCAGAGGTTTCCCTACATCTGCAAGTAGTTTCCAAAATAGGTGAGAGGACTTCCCCCCACAAATCTCCAAAGGACCCATGATTGGGAACCTTCCCTTTTCCAACTAAATACTGAATCTTTGGCAGGGACTTGTAAAAAAATCTTCTGTTGCCTTTGCATCTTAAGATTAAATGTCCTCCCTTTTCTGAGTTACCATCAACATTCAGTCTCATCTAGAGGAAAATATGAAGGTAACCACATAGATATGCAGGCACACACACATGCACGCACACACACACCACACACAGACTTTTGACCGATAGACACAGTCTTTGGTTAGGAGATTTGACTAGGTTTTATGTTAAAGAAAAATTAAAGGCTAAACTTGAAAAGCTACCAATTACTTCGAACTTAAACTAAAAGGATGGGCAGACTGGGTAGAACTGAATGATTTCACATTCCTGGCAAAACTGGGGTTTTCTCAGAAACACTACAGTAATGGAACCTCTCCTCCACTGAACTCAATCTTCTCACCCCAGGTCATAGAACAGACAGCAGTTCTGGAAAGAACATGTTCAATAAGCAGGTGAAAGTATTTAGTTTTGAAATCTCTTGCTGAGTCATTCTCAAATTCTTTTACTGATCAAAAACTGTTTGCATAATTAATACTGGTGTTTTCTAGTGCAGGGCTAAACAAGAATGTATTTTGCTTAGCCTATTTGAAAGCCCAGGAAATGCAACTTTCCTTTAGAGGATCCTCTTAAACTCCTGACAGACCTTTAAAATGTCCCTTGTTAATCTAAATGACTTGCAAACATCTCCTTAGACTCTTTTATCATACGTAAGTTTGCAAAAGTTTATACCTGGAGTTTGCCTAAACATCACTTCCTTTTCAGTAATTACTGTTACATTCATTTGTCCTGAAAAGAAAATTTACCAGATAGGGACATCTGCCTATGATGTTTTCCTTATAGAATTAATCATTGCTCAGTTTTATCATTTTATAAGTTTATAATCTGGAGTTAGAATGAATGAGATAGTAGAAGTTCAAATCAAAATACAAAAATGTTTATTTATAGCTAAAATACTTGCAGATAATTCTTACCTACATCATTATGTCCTTAGGCCTCAAATCCCTGATTTATTTTTTAATATTTATTAAATCAGAATAATTCTGTTTGTCATAATTAAATATCTTAAGCTTTCTTTCTACATTTGCTATGAATATAAACAAAAATAGATTTTGTCTTGCCCTTGAAAAATATAAACTGGTAAGAATTTGTGGGAAAGCATAAAAAATAAGAATATGTATGTAGAAAGGAGTTGAGTCTTCTGTCAGAAGTACTGGCCATATATATGTGCCCTATGTGAATCCAGTCTGCTTGGAAAATAAAAGAGAGACTGATGCTTTAGCAAGACATCCTAAAGAAACCTTGGCTTCTAATTGGCAGCTGCCTTGAACACCACTAAAACAGAATCCTATTGACCCCAGCAATCCTAAGAAGGAAGCCACCTAGGATAGCTGAAGTAAGAGATATTCTTTATGCCATTTGTCTATCTTGTTTGCTATCACAGCAATTAAACTTGCCTTCTAGACAACAATTAGACATATCTATTTTCTAATCTAGTCAAGTTGTTAATAGTTAGCTGTGATTGTTTTTTTGCTATGAAACCAAGTAATACATGACTACATTGCCCTCATGTTCCTTTTAAAAAAATATATAACTCAGACATATATGGAATAAAATGTTTTTAAAAAAAAACTCCATGAAGGGCTAAACAAGAATGTATTTTGCTTAGCCTATTTGAAAGCCCAGGAAATGCAACTTTCCTTTAGAGGATCCTCTTAAACTCCTGACAGACCTTTAAAATGTCCCTTGTTAATCTAAATGACTTGCAAACATCTCCTTAGACTCTTTTATCATACGTAAGTTTGCAAAAGTTTATACCTGGAGTTTGCCTAAACATCACTTCCTTTTCAGTAATTACTGTTACATTCATTTGTCCTGAAAAGAAAATTTACCAGATAGGGACATCTGCCTATGATGTTTTCCTTATAGAATTAATCATTGCTCAGTTTTATCATTTTATAAGTTTATAATCTGGAGTTAGAATGAATGAGATAGTAGAAGTTCAAATCAAAATACAAAAATGTTTATTTATAGCTAAAATACTTGCAGATAATTCTTACCTACATCATTATGTCCTTAGGCCTCAAATCCCTGATTTATTTTTTAATATTTATTAAATCAGAATAATTCTGTTTGTCATAATTAAATATCTTAAGCTTTCTTTCTACATTTGCTATGAATATAAACAAAAATAGATTTTGTCTTGCCCTTGAAAAATATAAACTGGTAAGAATTTGTGGGAAAGCATAAAAAATAAGAATATGTATGTAGAAAGGAGTTGAGTCTTCTGTCAGAAGTACTGGCCATATATATGTGCCCTATGTGAATCCAGTCTGCTTGGAAAATAAAAGAGAGACTGATGCTTTAGCAAGACATCCTAAAGAAACCTTGGCTTCTAATTGGCAGCTGCCTTGAACACCACTAAAACAGAATCCTATTGACCCCAGCAATCCTAAGAAGGAAGCCACCTAGGATAGCTGAAGTAAGAGATATTCTTTATGCCATTTGTCTATCTTGTTTGCTATCACAGCAATTAAACTTGCCTTCTAGACAACAATTAGACATATCTATTTTCTAATCTAGTCAAGTTGTTAATAGTTAGCTGTGATTGTTTTTTTGCTATGAAACCAAGTAATACATGACTACATTGCCCTCATGTTCCTTTTAAAAAAATATATAACTCAGACATATATGGAATAAAATGTGTCTCTCTCTCTCCCTTGGTTTCACCCCCGAGAACTCTATCAATCTGTAACTAAATAGTGTACATGTATTTTGGCTCCATGAAATAGATTAATTTCTTGGATAAAAACTGTAAATATTGACAAGTTTGTATGGTTCAACCTAGTGCTTCAAGGCTTTAAAAAATTCTACTTTGTATCAATGTTGTTTTGAATCTATTTGCATCTTAATCAAATATTTTTAGATGAAAATATTTTAGATGAAAATAAGGTATTTAATTCCCACAGTTTCTTTTCTTTTGTTTTTTAATCTTATATTCTATGATATTATATCACATTATTTCATATATTGGTACAGCATGATGTTTTCAATTTTGATAATTAGAATGATAGTACATTCAATAAAAATCTGTTCCTTATTTCTATTTCCTGGTAGCAAGTAGACAGAAAGAAGAAGTGAACAGAAGGCAATATATGTTTCGCAATAAGTGTCATAGAAGGTACTTGTTTGTTTACAAAAAGATACACACATACCTCCCCAGGAAACAAGGACAATTAAAAGAGCCTTCCTTTTCCAATAGGTTCTGGTCTGAACAGGCCTTACTGACCTAAGCGTCTCTGGTCATTTTTTGGTGCTTGCTGATTGACTGTACTGCCCTTGTTAGCAGCTTGCCCTTGCTCTAGGGAACAGAGATGCCCTTTGTTTTTATGACTTTCAGCTACTCCAGACCTTTTAAATCTTCTTTTCACCCCATTCTCTTAGGACCCTCTACAGCACACATAAGCTTTATTTTACCTTCTTTCTTCTAAGGCTCTCTCTTTCAGTCTTGAGCAATTCTATGTAGCATCTCTAATTTTTAATTCAGAGTCTGATGCTACATGATATCATTTTGGGTGATAACAGTTATATATGGAGGGGGTGGAGCTAAGATGATGGCCTAGAAGGACATGCACTCAACTCTCCTGAGAAAATACCAGAATTACAACTAGCTCCTGAAAGACCAGCTACAGGAAGAGGTTGGATCCAACCACACAAAAGACACCCCACATCCAAGAGCAAAGGAGAAGTCCCAAGAGGACGGTAGGAGGGGCACAATTGCACTTTTAAAATCAAACCTCAAACAGGCCAGAGAGGCTGGGTAGGCCAAGCACGCATAGCCTGTTACACAGCAGGCCCCAGGAAAGGAGCAGTGACCTCCACAAGAGACTGAGTCAGACCTGCTTTTGAGGATCCAAGTGCCTCCTTGGGTTAAAAGCGCCCTAGAGCAATCCTCAGAAAGACGGCATTGCACTTAATTCCTCCCGAAGGAGGTTATCATTGAGCTGATCATAGAGCCTCCAAGCAGGACTAGAGACTCTATATGCACCCGGATCCAGGAGAAAGGAACTGTGACCCCACATGAGACTGAACCAGACTCACCTCTGAGTATTCTGAGGTCTCTGGCAGTGCCGGAGTCCACGGTGGCCTGCAGTGGGGTCAGGGACACTGTGGCAGTGCTTTTGATAGAGCATGCGGGAATAGGTCGTTTCTGAGAGAGACGCCATTACCCCACCATAGCTTGGCCGCAGGCCAAACTAAACTGAGGGAACTTAGCTTCCCCCAGCAGCAAAGAGTTATATATGTATATTATAAAAATCAAAATCGACAGATTTTCAGGAGCATAGCCATGTCTTATGGGCTTCCACAGTGGCTCAGCAGTAAAGAATCCCCTGCACTGCAGGAAATGCAGTGTTTGATTCCTGGGTAAGGAAGATCCCCTGGAGGACGAAATGGCAACCTGCTCCAGTATTCTTGCTGGGAAGATTCCATGGACAGAGGAGCCTGTCCATATTGCAAAGAGTCAGACATGATTGAAGGAGTGCACACACACACATGCTTATCTTATAATGATGTTTAGATTTTACAAGTTGCGCTTTTATGAATTTAATAAATGATATAGGCAGCCCATGAAGGTTAACTGACCTAATTTCGTTCCTTTGTTCCCCTACCTGATGCTATCTGTGAGGCAAGGGGACATAGAAACTAAATCCATTGCATCTGAACTGCAGTTTATTCCTTCTCTTACCTACTTGTCGCATGCATGCTAAGTCACTTCAGTTGTGTCTGATTCAGTGCGACCATATGGACTGTAGCCTGCCAGCCTCTTCTGTCCATGGGATTCTCGAGGCAAGGACAGTGGAGTGGGTTGCCATGTCCTCTTCTAGGGCATCTTCCTGACTCAGGGATCAAACCTGCATCTCTTATGTCTCCTGCATTGGCAGGTGGGCTCTTTACCACTAGCGCCACCTGGGAAACCCCTGCTTCCAGCACAATGGGACAAGATTATGTTTGGGTACAGCAGCTGCATGTATTTACTGTCAAAGCTTTTGGTTTGTTCTCCTATTTAAGCATTATTTGCTATAGAAACCTCAAAAAAAGCCACTAGCTTGTACGTTCAGAAACCATGTATCATTGCCTAACTACATCTGGAAATGATTGTATTCATTATTCGGGCATCAGCTTTGCCAAAGGGAAATGGAGGGAATGGAATGGATTAAGAAGGGGTCATCTCATTTCCTACCTGGTGAGACTGGTAGGTTTGAGTCAACCATACATATTCAATTGTGTAAAATCTATGCCTGTACTGAATCTTCACTGTTGTCCCCTGAACACCTAGCTAAGCAAGTACAAGTGTGTCACTTAGAATTAGTCTCTCAATCCAAATTCCAGCTTTATGCTTAATAGCTTGGAAACTTTTGACCCACATTTTCAATCTCATGTGTCTTTAGTTTCCTCATCCATAAAACAGATTATCTTACTATTTTGTAATATTTCGGTGTTTTTTATAAGGATTACTTACCTACTATACTGTGTACTTTTAGTATATGTTGGCTATTATCATTGTGGATAAGTTGTAAAAAATTCAAACTATTTCCAGCTCTTCTGAATACATTATTTGTAAAGGCAAAATGACCTATTTAGAGTTATGTTGGAGAAAAGCAGTGGGCAGGCTGGTTAAAAACATAGATTTCATTAGCAGAAATTCTAAGTCTGACTTTGCCACTGAACAGCTGGTTGGCCTTGGGCAAAGTCCTTCCCTAGCTTCACACTCCTGGTTGTTGAAACAAGAATGAGATACCTCATGGCAGTGAACTAAGAAGTAAGATCATGCACATGAGGTGCTTTCTAGTAGAATAAGTATATTAAAAAGAGTAGTTTTTTTTTTTAAGGTTTGATTTTTTTTTTTAAAGATTTATTTATTTATTTATTTTTGGTGGGGGTGGGGTGGGGAGGGAGGAGAGCAGGCGGGCCACTTCTCTTGGTCTTTCATTTGTCCATTTTCGTCCGTCTTTGTTCTTTGGCCCATGTGGGCCTCCCATCACTGTGGCCTTGGTTGTTGCAGAGCACTGGCTCTGGGCGAATGCACTCCAGAGCTCTGACTCGGTAATTGGACACATCAGTCCCACCGCTCCATGGCACGTGGGAACTTCCCAGGCCAGGGATCGAACTGGCGCCCCTTGCACTGCAAGGCGGTGTCCTTACCCACTGGACCACCAGGGAAGCCCTAGAGTGGTTATTATTATTAATTGGTAAATTTATAGGGAAAAAGATCTTTTTCACTGTCAGACAAGAAATTCAGCACACACAAACCTGGTTGCAAATTAAATAAACTAGATTAGTTTTATTTGAAAAATTCCAATAATATGAAACCAGTCAAATTGAAATAAAGATTTAGGAGATGTTGCTGGTGTTGCTTCTAAATCCTCCAGTTTGAATATTTACTTCTGAGACTGAATGTTTTCATTTGGCTATTTTCTGTCCCCTTTATTTAGCTAATATGGTCTGATGTTCATATTTTCATATTGGAACATTATTTGAAGTACAAGTAAAATTTGTACTTCATTTCATTCTACTTTTCTCATGAGGATTAAAAAACACACATTGAAGTTTTCCATAAAACATACTATATGATGTCAATTCAACGAGAATAACTTTATTTGAAAGTAAAATAATGAAACAGTAGCAACCTCTTGTGAGAAAGAATTACCTAAACTCTGTAAGCTGTATTATCTGGATCAATCACTTGCGATCATTTTTCTGAGCCTCTGCTCCATTGAACATATGGAATAATAGTTAGAATGATTGAGTGAACATATTACTGTCACCTCATAACCTCTGATCCTCCAGTGGGGGCATTAACTGGCTGTCATTTGGGGACCTGCGGTTCTGTCGATCCAGTTGACAGTGCTGGGCAGTAGAGAACTTTATGTGTGACAGAAGCCAAGAGCCAAGAGCTTCTAGCCCCAATGAGAGCATTCTTCCTTTGACTTCTGGTGAAGCCTCACCTTGTATTGCTACTTCCTGACTCTCCAGATTATATTCTAGATGAAAGTGGCTACTCTCCTCACATCCAAGTCAGCGTTCTCATCAAGACTATGTCTTCTCAATGAATGAATCCAATAAAACCCATATCTTCCATGTACATATGCGCTAGTGCAAAATAATTTTTAATTACGATAAATAGAATTAAGTCTATTTCAGCACTCCATTACTGAAAATATTTAATACTGGAATAAAAGTGAAAAATGATTTTTAAAATCTATACATTTAATATAAAAGCAGAATTTAGACTTAGAAAGTGTCTGAATTTTTACACCAGGCTTCCCTGGTGGCTCAGATGGTAAAGAATCCACCTGCAATGCAGGAGACGTGGGTTCAACCCATGCATTGGGAAGATCCCCTGGAGAAGGTAAAGGTTGCCCATTCAGGTATTCTTTCCTGGAGCATTCATGGCTTGTCCATAGGTCACAGAGAGTCGGAGAGGACTGAGTCTCTTTCATTTTCACTTGAACCCTTGCTCTACATGTTAAATATCTTTGGACACAGTCTTTCTTAGCTTGATTTTTCTCGTCTTTAAAATGATTATCTTATGATAATCATGAGGTTATCTTATGATTCAAATACATCCTATGTAGAAATCATTTAGCATGGAACATGGTGTTTGACAGGAGCTCCATGACTGCTCCAAGGACAGAATAGGTACTGTGCCCTCACCTCCCTCCACCCACAAATAACAAGTATCTATGAGATCACAATCAAATCGGAGACCCTGAAAAGAAATTTATGATAAGTATTTACAAAATGGCTGGGAATATAAGATAATCCTTTGGAGATAAAAAGAGCATCCGAAGGTAGACTGGAAAAGGAGAATGCTTTGGAAAAATCTAATTAAGAGACCATATTACTGTCACCTCATAACCTCTGATCCTCCAGTGGGGGCATTAACTGGCTGTCATTTGGGGACCTGCGGTTCTGTCGATCCAGTTGACAGTGCTGGGCAGTAGAGAACTTTATGTGTGACAGAAGCCAAGAGCCAAGAGCTTCTAGCCCCAATGAGAGCATTCTTCCTTTGACTTCTGGTGAAGCCTCACCTTGTATTGCTACTTCCTGACTCTCCAGATTATATTCTAGATGAAAGTGGCTACTCTCCTCACATCCAAGTCAGCGTTCTCATCAAGACTATGTCTTCTCAATGAATGAATCCAATAAAACCCATATCTTCCATGTACATATGCGCTAGTGCAAAATAATTTTTAATTACGATAAATAGAATTAAGTCTATTTCAGCACTCCATTACTGAAAATATTTAATACTGGAATAAAAGTGAAAAATGATTTTTAAAATCTATACATTTAATATAAAAGCAGAATTTAGACTTAGAAAGTGTCTGAATTTTTACACCAGGCTTCCCTGGTGGCTCAGATGGTAAAGAATCCACCTGCAATGCAGGAGACGTGGGTTCAACCCATGCATTGGGAAGATCCCCTGGAGAAGGTAAAGGTTGCCCATTCAGGTATTCTTTCCTGGAGCATTCATGGCTTGTCCATAGGTCACAGAGAGTCGGAGAGGACTGAGTCTCTTTCATTTTCACTTGAACCCTTGCTCTACATGTTAAATATCTTTGGACACAGTCTTTCTTAGCTTGATTTTTCTCGTCTTTAAAATGATTATCTTATGATAATCATGAGGTTATCTTATGATTCAAATACATCCTATGTAGAAATCATTTAGCATGGAACATGGTGTTTGACAGGAGCTCCATGACTGCTCCAAGGACAGAATAGGTACTGTGCCCTCACCTCCCTCCACCCACAAATAACAAGTATCTATGAGATCACAATCAAATCGGAGACCCTGAAAAGAAATTTATGATAAGTATTTACAAAATGGCTGGGAATATAAGATAATCCTTTGGAGATAAAAAGAGCATCCGAAGGTAGACTGGAAAAGGAGAATGCTTATATTCACAACAGCACTCAGCAACTCTAGGCTTTCTTTCTCCTTTCAAGTCTCTATGGGTGCTCAATCTCTTCAGTCATGTCCGATTTTTGTGACCACCATGGACCATAGCCCACCAGGCTCCTCTGTCCATGGGATAACTTTCCAGGCAAAAATACTAGAGTTGGTTGCCATTTCCTACTCCAGGGGATCTTCTCCACATAGGGGCTGAACCTACATCTTCCAGCATTTCATGCATTGCAGGTGGATTCTTTACCTACTGAGTCACATGGGGAGCCCTCAAGACTCTACCTGTAAGCAACTAAATATCCAGATAGCCGTAATATCCCACAATTAACTGATTACCTTCTCACAATAAATTTCTGACAGCCTAGATTTATCAAAGCAAACATCTTTGAGTAAAATTGGAAAGCTCATGCTGGGTAATTGATTGGTATATATTTAAAACTTGCTTCACATCAGTTTTTACTACACATTGTAAAATCACCAAGTTATTTTATAACTTAACTCTATTCACAGTTTCTAAACTCTGATTTTGGGTCCAGGCCAGATTTATTTTGTAAGCTGCACTGCTCAGGTGGCAATAATTAATGACCCCAGCCTTTAGCTTCAGGCATGATAACTCACTTTGGATCACTTTTCCAACCACTAAAACAGTAGTTTCGCCCTGTAAAAACCAAACACCAGTCAATATGAAGCATCTGAGGTGTATTTATTTGTACATTTGTTGCTTTCATCTCTGAAGCTGTTTAACAACATTAACTGGTTCTTAAGATAAGTGATCATGGTTTGTTTGAGGCTTGCAGCACCAACTCTAAAAACCTGAACTGGCACAACTCACAGAAGACAACTTCCTTCATGTTTTTTCTTCTTTCTCAATTTCTGAGAAAAGTTTTTATTCAGACTTACTCTATTTCTGACAACCAAAACTAACAAAGAAAAAAATCTTTTCCATAGAGCAAAGCACATCTGGGCCAGAAATGTCAACAGTCTGCACGGTGGATTTCAGCTTCTACAGGTCAGTAGAGCACTGAAATAATCATATTGCCTTTCCAGGGTACTGAGGAGAGCTGAGTTATCAAAAGCTAATTTCTCAGACAAGGCTTGAAAGCACGCCTTAACCTTAATTACTTAGGTATTTCAGATGAAAATGGATGTGGTGCTTTCATTTTTTTTTTTCTACCAGAAAAGTGCTGACACTTCTGCATAATTTCCTCCTCCTACTTTCATTAGAGGAGGTTATACTTATAACCTTTTGATAGAAGGTTATACTTAGTGCTTTCCAAATTACCACTACTACTCTACAAACACCATTTGTGACTGAGGTCACTGTTCATTTGCAAGACTGTGATTAAGTACTCTGTAGCAACAAAAATAGTGGATTGATACCTAATTTTTCTATTTTTCACTTTTACTCAGAAGAATTAAGAACGTCTGATTCATATGGTTTCCAACACCAAAAATAAAAGTAATTAAAATGTTTTAATAATTGCAAGCCAAATAAATAATTATAAGGCTTTAATAAGTTTTAAAATAAATACAAATTTAAACATTTCTTGAACTTGTAAAAATGAGTTTATTCTCCTTTACTTTCTTAACATCTAATAACAGTTGCTTTGAAGAATTAAAAATCAGTGCAATGTTTATGAGTTTCTCTGTTGAAATCATTGAGCCACATGCAGAGAACCTGAGCTGTTTGCTCTTAATTACTAGTAAAGTCAGAAGACAATTAGTAGAGCAATTAATTCAATATGTAGTAGGGTCTTTTATTAGCCATTTTATTCTAATAACCCAGTATATAAATGCCTCAGTTCACAGGATATGCTTTCTAAGAATAAATAAAATGATCACAAAACAACAAACTCTTTGTACTTTTTTTTCAGTTAATGATCTTGTATGGTTACACCAAAAACAATGTCAGTGCAGATCAGTTACTAAATTGTGTTATTCTTACCCACAAAACTCACTTGCCCCTAGCTAGATCTATATTTATTATTTTGACCTCAGTTATTTGTTGTTTTTAATAAATAATTTCCCAAATAATGAACATTAAAGTGAATGAAGTGATGATAAATTTTCATTTAGCTCAAAAGAACTAATTTCATGGAAAATTAGTTGTTTCTTTTAAATGTCAAGGACTATAGGTTGAAGTGATAACATTTTTGATCTGAAACATTTTCTGTAACTTTTGAATTTCTAACTTTTATATTTCTAATTTTCAATTTCAAAGATAAAATCTGTTTTTCTTCAGATTTCATAATGTATTTTTTCCATAAGATTAGTCCTTTAATTATACCACTGATTTCTGGGTACACTTTTTCAATGACTTCTCCATTTAAAAATTCTCTTCAGGATTTATAATTGGTATTTTTGTACCAAAATTGTGAGGTATTTTTATATGTGTTTTAAGCATTATCTTTATTAGTGTTTTAGTTAAAATAATAGACAGATAGTCAAAATATGAGATCCACATCAGAATTTGCATATTTAAAGTACTGTATAAGCTGAAATTTGAAAATTGAGATCACAAGAGTAACTAAGTGTGTGGAGTAAAGCACATGATATCGCATCCTTTCCTAGCAACATGATTAAAACTCTTAAATAATTACTGAGTTTGTAAGAGGTGAATTTATAACATTGAGGATGATGTTAAATATGTCTGGCACCTCATAAAAGAGACAAAATATAATAGTAATCTAAGTCATCAGATAATCGTAACTATATTGATGTATTTGCTCTGAAGAATGTTATACCAATCCTTCCTATCTTGTTTTTCTGACAAGTCTTCAAATGCCACATAGCATTGAAATTCTCAGTCTCAAAGACAGAACCAGTACAAAAGTCAGGCTCTAATTGCTTTAATATGTTTTAGAGTATGGTGTTCTAATTGGCATGCTGTGTGAAGCATTACCCAGATTGTACAGAGGGGAAGCTTTATGCAGACTACATTTGGTAACTGTGTCCTTGTTGGTTGATCACTTAATTTGACATCTGGCAACCTCTAGTGAGAACCAGAAGCTGTTAGCCAACATAAATTTCCTTGTCCAGTTTCAGTCCCTATGGAAACTACAGAAAAAGATGGAAAAAAACCTCAGCAACAATACAATTCTTTTTTTTTTTTCAGATCACAACATAAGTTCACGGTTGAGAGAGTGAAAATATTAAAGAATATATATCTTTAGAAAACTTTCCTCAAGTTTTTTTAGAAGTTTCATTGCAGCCAACTGTAGTAAAGAAAAGTAAAATACATACAAATAAAAAGAAAAGTGTGAAAAGTTAAACAATAGTATAAGCTGAGTATCAAAGGAGAAAAAGTGACTCCTCTGTATATTACAAATAGAAATGAACAGTTATTTGACATTTGTTTTCAACAAATACTTTTATAAAGTATATGCTCAAATTTAGAATAATATACTTTTACTATATTTTAAGTGACACTATAAAGCATAGTATTAGTCCCTGAAATTAATATATTAAATAATTAAGTATATTTCAAGGCTAAATGTAAATGTATAAATAAATACATAGAGTATGAATGAGAGTATCATGACTTTAACTCTAAAAGCACATAGCACAGCACTTGGCATTCTGATAAATTTCATTCTAACAGCTATAATTTTTATAATGATGTCAGTTGTTTGAGATCAATATATATTAACAGGATAAAATAGGCACAGAAAAATAAATGACATATGATCACCACTCTGAATGTACAATCTAATAGGGTGGATGTTGGGAGCAACTTGATCAAATGTGATAAATACCTTATATGATTAACAAATTAAACCTTATAGTTGTTCCATTAAAAGGGATTGCTTTCCTTTTGCACATGAAGGAAACTACAAACAAGGTAAAATGACAGCCCTCAGAATGGGAGAATAAAATAGCAAATTAAACAACTGACATAGGATTAATTTCCAAAACATACAAGCAGTTCATACAACTCAATACCACAAAAATAAACAACCCAATAAAAAAGCAGGCAAAGGACCTAAACAGACATTTCTCCAAAGACTTATGGTGACTAATGAACACATGAAGAGATGCTCAACATCACTTATTATCAGAGAAATGCAAGTCAAAACTACAATGAGATATCACCTCACACCAGTCAGAATAGTCAGCATTAAAAAATCTATAAACAATAAGTAGTGGAGAGGGTATGGAGAAAAGGGAACCCTCTTGCACTGTTGGTAGGAAGGAAAATTGATTCGGTCTCTATGGAAGCAGTATGGAGATTCCTTAAAATCTAGGAATAAATCCTCCATTCAACCCATCAACACCACTTCTAGGCATATGCCCTGAGGAAACCCAAACTGACACTTGTACACCAATATTCATTGCATCACTATTCACAGTAGCTAAGACATAGAAGCAACCTAGATGTCCATTGACAGATGAATGGATAAACAAACTGACATATACACAATGGAATATTGCTCAGTCATAAAAAGGAATGCATTTGAATCAGTTCTAATGAGTTCGATGAACCTAGAACCTATTATACAGTGTGAAGTCTGTCAGAAAGAGAAAAACAAATATTATATATTAAGACAAATATATGGAATCTAGAAAGATGGTACCAATGAATCTGTTTACAGAGATGCAATGAAGACACAAACATAGAGAACAAGCTTAATGACAAGGGTAGGGGAGAGGAAGGGTGAGATGAATCGAGACAAGTATGGAAGCATTTATGCTAACATATGTAAAATAGACAAGCAATGGGAATTTGCGGGGCTCTGTAATAATCTAGAGGGTTGGAAAAGGTGGGAGGGAGGTTCAAGAAGGAGGGAACATTTGTACACCAATGGTTAATTCATCTTGATGTATGGCAGAAATCAAATGAATATTGTAAAGCAATCATCAATCAATTAAAAAGAAATAAATATAATTATTTTGAAAAAAAGTGATTGTTTTCACTCTTTTAAGTGAAATGGAGTGAGGGAATGAGGGAAGAGTTTTTGTGGAGGTGTTTGGCCTTAATGGAGAACATAAGGGAGAATGAAAGAGGAAAATGTAAGCACCTTTATGCTTCCTTTGGTGCTGTCTAAATCCTGTTTACACTTAACATTTATGTATAGTTTTGCAATGTTTTGGGACTACAGTTGTTTTGGGAATTATAAAATTTATCCTCACTTAGAGAAACTGGAGTGCTCCATATCTCCTTAGTGCTCTAATTTTAGAAATGTTTCAAGAAATGTGAGCTTCAGCAAAAATACTTCCTCACAAAAAGAGCAAGATTCTGTGACCAAATAAATATTTTCTTAGATGGACATATATTATATATATATATTATACTTTACTCATCTTATAAAATTTATATCCCACAGACTAAGTATTTAATTGGACCCAAACTCTTTTTTTTGACAGTCTCTTAAGCCTTAGTTATCACTGTGCATGTAATTTTTCTGAGATTTGAGTATAAGAATGATTCTCATTATGTTCCAAAGATTCCACTGGATAAACTCTATGTGATAATAATGATATAGTTTATTTTTTAAATGTTTAAAACCTTTTAAATTTTCTTTACAGTTTTATTGAGCCAGAATTGACATGCAGCACTGTGTAAATCTGAAGTGTGCAGCATATTGATTTGGCATACATATCATGAAATGATTACCACAGTAAGTTTAGTGAACACTGATAACTTCATATTGATATAAACTTAAACAAATAGAAAGTAATATTTATCCCTTATAATGAGAGCTCTTGGAATTTACTCTCTTAGCAACTTTAATATATAACATAAAAGTGTTAATTGTATTAATCATGTTGTACATTATATCCCTAGCATTAATTTATCTTACAACTAGAAGTTTGTGCCTTTGATTACTTTTATCCGATTTACCCTACCCACCTACCCCCAGCTGGTTCTGGTAACCACACATCTAATCTTTTTCTATCCATTTGTTTATTTGTTATCATGGTGCAATTAATCTATAACACTTTAGTTCCTGTTACGCAACATAGTGATTCAATATTTCTATACATTTCAAAATGATTGTCATAATAAAACTAATCAACATCTGTTATCATATAAAAATATTGGATAACTATTGACTATAAAATATTTTCAATCAATTGAACACAAAATTGATTATATTTAGCCATATCATATGTTTGCTATGCTTATTTTCTCTCTTCCTTTTTTTTTAAGATAGGGAATTTAGTCAGTAGTTCTAGATTTACCCTTATGAATCTAGCTTCCTAAATTTCTTATAAATTGGTTTTCAAACTAATGATAGGTGATAGACGATCGTAGGTTACAGAGCCTGCCTATGTTTCAAGAAAGGTGAGCTTCAGCAAAAATACTTCCTCACAAAAAGAGCAAGATTCTGTGACCAAATAAATATTTTCTTAGATGGACATATATTATATATATATATTATACTTTACTCATCTTATAAAATTTATATCCCACAGACTAAGTATTTAATTGGACCCAAACTCTTTTTTTTGACAGTCTCTTAAGCCTTAGTTATCACTGTGCATGTAATTTTTCTGAGATTTGAGTATAAGAATGATTCTCATTATGTTCCAAAGATTCCACTGGATAAACTCTATGTGATAATAATGATATAGTTTATTTTTTAAATGTTTAAAACCTTTTAAATTTTCTTTACAGTTTTATTGAGCCAGAATTGACATGCAGCACTGTGTAAATCTGAAGTGTGCAGCATATTGATTTGGCATACATATCATGAAATGATTACCACAGTAAGTTTAGTGAACACTGATAACTTCATATTGATATAAACTTAAACAAATAGAAAGTAATATTTATCCCTTATAATGAGAGCTCTTGGAATTTACTCTCTTAGCAACTTTAATATATAACATAAAAGTGTTAATTGTATTAATCATGTTGTACATTATATCCCTAGCATTAATTTATCTTACAACTAGAAGTTTGTGCCTTTGATTACTTTTATCCGATTTACCCTACCCACCTACCCCCAGCTGGTTCTGGTAACCACACATCTAATCTTTTTCTATCCATTTGTTTATTTGTTATCATGGTGCAATTAATCTATAACACTTTAGTTCCTGTTACGCAACATAGTGATTCAATATTTCTATACATTTCAAAATGATTGTCATAATAAAACTAATCAACATCTGTTATCATATAAAAATATTGGATAACTATTGACTATAAAATATTTTCAATCAATTGAACACAAAATTGATTATATTTAGCCATATCATATGTTTGCTATGCTTATTTTCTCTCTTCCTTTTTTTTTAAGATAGGGAATTTAGTCAGTAGTTCTAGATTTACCCTTATGAATCTAGCTTCCTAAATTTCTTATAAATTGGTTTTCAAACTAATGATAGGTGATAGACGATCGTAGGTTACAGAGCCTGCCTATGTACCCCTTTTACTAAATAACAACTAAAGATCATAAGGAAAAAAAATAAGGGACTTACATGATATTTTTCCCCATCATATACTAGAGTAGTTTCAAATTTTGTGATTAGTAATTGAGAAAATGTAATTTCAATCAATTGACCAGTGCATTGATAATTCAACTAACCAAATGTATGGAATGAGGTGACATGGTCAGAATTTTTTTTTGTTTTTTTTAAATTTTAAGATATCAGCTCTTAGTATCTTTTTTTTTTTAACTTTTATTTATTTATTTTTGTCTGTGCTGGGTCTTTGTTGATGTGTGGGTTTAGCTGCTTTGCAGTATGTGGGGTCTTCCTGGATCAGGGATCGAACCTGTGTCTCCTGCATTGGCAGATGGGTTCTTACCCACTGAGCCACAAGGGAAGCCCCCTCTTAGAATCTTCTAATGAAACTTTCTTGGCATGTATTATCAAATAATCACAACTGAAATGATCATAGATCATGTATAACTTCTTCATTTCTAGAATAATTGAAACAGTTATTATCTTGGAGATCTAATGAATGTCAGGTAGCCAGTAAGACTCTTTGCTGTACTTATTTAATTTGGATTTAGTCTGAATTCTCCCTTTTAGTTTCTGATTTAGGAATTGAGTCAGATGACAAGTCATCAGCTGGCACAAATTCTTCAGAATGTTTGTGAGCATTAGTGCTTTAGAAAGTAGTTGATATTCTTTTAAGTCATTCATTGGGAGCAGCATCACATAAAGGCTTTGTCTCTACAGAAAAAAGGGATATGGATAAAGGCAATTTCTTCTTTTGGGTTGGCCAGATAATTCCTTTAGTTTTTAAGTAAAAATAAAAGATACGATTTTCATTTTCACAAAGAACATTATTGAACAACATATTAACTGTTTGTTCCACTTACAACTACTACTTCCCTTGTGGTTCACGTATTAAAGAATCTGCCTATAAAGGTAGGAGACCTGGATTGGAAAGATGCCCTGGAGAAAGGAATGGCAAACCACTCCCGTAATTTTGCCTGGAAAATCCCATGGAAGGAACCTGGATTCAGATACAAATGAATGTAGCTTCCTAAATTTCTTATAAATTGGTTTTCAAACTAATGATAGGTGATAGACGATCGAGGTTACAGAGCCTGCCTATGTACCCTTTTACTAAATAACAACTAAAGATCATAAGGAAAAAAAATAAGGGACTTACATGATATTTTTCCCCATCATATACTAGAGTAGTTTCAAATTTTGTGATTAGTAATTGAGAAAATGTAATTTCAATCAATTGACCAGTGCATTGATAATTCAACTAACCAAATGTATGGAATGAGGTGACATGGTCAGAATTTTTTTTTGTTTTTTTTAAATTTTAAGATATCAGCTCTTAGTATCTTTTTTTTTTTAACTTTTATTTATTTATTTTTTTCTGTGCTGGGTCTTTGTTGATGTGTGGGTTTAGCTGCTTTGCAGTATGTGGGGTCTTCCTGGATCAGGGATCGAACCTGTGTCTCCTGCATTGGCAGATGGGTTCTTACCCACTGAGCCACAAGGGAAGCCCCCTCTTAGAATCTTCTAATGAAACTTTCTTGGCATGTATTATCAAATAATCACAACTGAAATGATCATAGATCATGTATAACTTCTTCATTTCTAGAATAATTGAAACAGTTATTATCTTGGAGATCTAATGAATGTCAGGTAGCCAGTAAGACTCTTTGCTGTACTTATTTAATTTGGATTTAGTCTGAATTCTCCCTTTTAGTTTCTGATTTAGGAATTGAGTCAGATGACAAGTCATCAGCTGGCACAAATTCTTCAGAATGTTTGTGAGCATTAGTGCTTTAGAAAGTAGTTGATATTCTTTTAAGTCATTCATTGGGAGCAGCATCACATAAAGGCTTTGTCTCTACAGAAAAAAGGGATATGGATAAAGGCAATTTCTTCTTTTGGGTTGGCCAGATAATTCCTTTAGTTTTTAAGTAAAAATAAAAGATACGATTTTCATTTTCACAAAGAACATTATTGAACAACATATTAACTGTTTGTTCCACTTACAACTACTACTTCCCTTGTGGTTCACGTATTAAAGAATCTGCCTATAAAGGTAGGAGACCTGGATTGGAAAGATGCCCTGGAGAAAGGAATGGCAAACCACTCCCGTAATTTTGCCTGGAAAATCCCATGGACAGAGAAGCCTCATGGGTGACAGTCCATGGGATCACAAAAAGTCAGATACAAATGAATGACTAACACCACTATGACTACCTTCTACCTCATTCCTCATTTTTCAGAAAATTTCATAATTCCATCTTACCAAAGCTTTTTATCTTTTTAAGCAAAAAAACTGTTACCAGGTGCCTTTTACAGTCTCCCAGGGAATTTTGTTTTTCCATTAAGAGAATTTTGTAAAGATCGGAAGACATGGTTGCCCCTGCAATGGAGCCCCGTACTGCCTACTCCTGCTCCTAACTCACCACTGTTCGCTCTCACCAAGGAACAAGTTGATCTAGAAGCTGCACAGCAGTCATGATCTTTAAAGACACTGGCAAGACTCCCGTGGAGCCAGAAGTGGTCATTCACTGGATTAGAGTCAACCTCGTCAAACTCATCATGAAGTCTCTGGTGAAGATATGTGCTGATCCAATCAGAGACATGAAGGAAAAGAACCTAAACTGAAAGGATGTGTTTGAATGCGTACCAATGCGTACCAAGACTCTGGGAATAACTATAAGCAAAACTCCTTGTGGTGTAGTTTCTAAGACTTGGGATCAGTATTAGATGAAGAACCACAAGTGACTCATTGATCTGCACAGTCTTTCTGAGTTTGTCAAGCAAATCAATAGTGAGCGAGGAGTCAAAGTAGAAGGCATCATTGCCAATACCTGAATCAACCTTTTTGATAAATTGATGATCTTTAATAGAAAAATTGTTAAATCTTGAAAAAAGAGATAATTTTGTAAAGTTTGAAATAAATGGAAATCCAAAGGTGCAATATCTAGTGAATATGGTGGATGAGTCAGAATTTCCCAGCCAAACTGGAAACCAGTTGTTGCCTGGTCATGAAAGAAACATGCTATCTTTCATTATCCTAATTGAAGATTAAGCATTTTCTGTTGACTAATTCAAAGGCACATTTGTTGAGTGCTGCCACCCACCAATTAAACCAACACACCCGTTGGTTTAATCGGGAGCAGTACATTTGGTTTTCCAGAAATCTGCCTATAAAGGTAGGAGACCTGGATTGGAAAGATGCCCTGGAGAAAGGAATGGCAAACCACTCGTTTTGCCTGGAAAATCCCATGGACAGAGAAGCCTCATGGGTGACAGTCCATGGGATCACAAAAAGTCAGATACAAATGAATGACTAACACCACTATGACTACCTTCTACCTCATTCCTCATTTTTCAGAAAATTTCATAATTCCATCTTACCAAAGCTTTTTATCTTTTTAAGCAAAAAAACTGTTACCAGGTGCCTTTTACAGTCTCCCAGGGAATTTTGTTTTTCCATTAAGAGAATTTTGTAAAGATCGGAAGACATGGTTGCCCCTGCAATGGAGCCCCGTACTGCCTACTCCTGCTCCTAACTCACCACTGTTCGCTCTCACCAAGGAACAAGTTGATCTAGAAGCTGCACAGCAGTCATGATCTTTAAAGACACTGGCAAGACTCCCGTGGAGCCAGAAGTGGTCATTCACTGGATTAGAGTCAACCTCGTCAAACTCATCATGAAGTCTCTGGTGAAGATATGTGCTGATCCAATCAGAGACATGAAGGAAAAGAACCTAAACTGAAAGGATGTGTTTGAATGCGTACCAATGCGTACCAAGACTCTGGGAATAACTATAAGCAAAACTCCTTGTGGTGTAGTTTCTAAGACTTGGGATCAGTATTAGATGAAGAACCACAAGTGACTCATTGATCTGCACAGTCTTTCTGAGTTTGTCAAGCAAATCAATAGTGAGCGAGGAGTCAAAGTAGAAGGCATCATTGCCAATACCTGAATCAACCTTTTTGATAAATTGATGATCTTTAATAGAAAAATTGTTAAATCTTGAAAAAAGAGATAATTTTGTAAAGTTTGAAATAAATGGAAATCCAAAGGTGCAATATCTAGTGAATATGGTGGATGAGTCAGAATTTCCCAGCCAAACTGGAAACCAGTTGTTGCCTGGTCATGAAAGAAACATGCTATCTTTCATTATCCTAATTGAAGATTAAGCATTTTCTGTTGACTAATTCAAAGGCACATTTGTTGAGTGCTGCCACTCAACAATTAAACCAACACATCAGTTGGTTTAATTGGGAGCAGTACATTTGGTTTTCCAGAAAGAACTCATAGAGAATGCCCTTCCAATTCCACCATATATGTATCACATTCTTTGGATGAAAACTGACATTTGATGCAGTTGGTGGTTCATTTCACTTGCCCCATGATCTCTAACATTCCATATCATTGTACAGTATCTACTTTTTATTACCTGTCACAAGTTGCTTTAAAACTGCAACATTGGGCTTCTCCTGGTGGTCCAATGGGTAAAGACACCGCCTTGCAGTGCAAGGGGCGCCGGTTCGATCCCTGGCCTGGGAAGATCCCACGTGCCACGGAGCGGCTGGACCGATGTGTCCAATTACCGAGCCAGAGTTCTGGTGCACGTGTGCCCAGAGCTGATGCTCTGCGATGACAGTGGCCACCACGATGGGAGGCCCACAGGAGCCAAAGAACAAAGATGGATGAAAATGGAGAAATGAAAGACCAGTGGAAGTGGCCTGCCCATCCCCCTCCCTCCCCACCCCACCCTCCAAAAGATAAATAAATAAAATTTTTTTAAAAAATGCAACATTGTCATTACATTTAAGTAGAGAATTGTATGCGAAAATATGACCAAGAAGGGTTTTTTTTTTCCCTTTTTAAATTTTTATGAAATTCAAACATCAAAGTCATTAACTTAACCAAGCTAGTATGAATTATCTTCAATGCTTAATTTGGATATATTAAGTTTATCACCTATCTCCTGCATGGCATAACATTGATTATTCTCAAATAACATCTCAAGTTGATCACTATAATCTTCAGCTGGTCTACCTGTCCATCGAGAAATCTCCAGCATGAGCCCCCCCATTCATAATTGATGATCTTAATAGAAAATTGTTAAATCTTGAAAGAGATAATTTTGTAAATTTAAATTGGAATGTGCAATATCTAGTGAATATGGTGGATGAGTCAGAATTTCCCAGCCAAACTGGAAACCAGTTGTTGCCTGGTCATGAAAGAAACATGCTATCTTTCATTATCCTAATTGAAGATTAAGCATTTTCTGTTGACTAATTCAAAGGCACATTTGTTGAGTGCTGCCACTCAACAATTAAACCAACACATCAGTTGGTTTAATTGGGAGCAGTACATTTGGTTTTCCAGAAAGAACTCATAGAGAATGCCCTTCCAATTCCACCATATATGTATCACATTCTTTGGATGAAAACTGACATTTGATGCAGTTGGTGGTTCATTTCACTTGCCCCATGATCTCTAACATTCCATATCATTGTACAGTATCTACTTTTTATTACCTGTCACAAGTTGCTTTAAAACTGCAACATTGGGCTTCTCCTGGTGGTCCAATGGGTAAAGACACCGCCTTGCAGTGCAAGGGGCGCCGGTTCGATCCCTGGCCTGGGAAGATCCCACGTGCCACGGAGCGGCTGGACCGATGTGTCCAATTACCGAGCCAGAGTTCTGGTGCACGTGTGCCCAGAGCTGATGCTCTGCGATGACAGTGGCCACCACGATGGGAGGCCCACAGGAGCCAAAGAACAAAGATGGATGAAAATGGAGAAATGAAAGACCAGTGGAAGTGGCCTGCCCATCCCCCTCCCTCCCCACCCCACCCTCCAAAAGATAAATAAATAAAATTTTTTTAAAAAATGCAACATTGTCATTACATTTAAGTAGAGAATTGTATGCGAAAATATGACCAAGAAGGGTTTTTTTTTTTTCCTTTTAATTTATATGAAATTCAAACATCAAAGTCATTAACTTAACCAAGCTAGTATGAATTATCTTCAATGCTTAATTTGGATATATTAAGTTTATCACCTATCTCCTGCATGGCATAACATTGATTATTCTCAAATAACATCTCAAGTTGATCACTATAATCTTCAGCTGGTCTACCTGTCCATCGAGAAATCTCCAGCATGAGACTTCACAAACTATTTTTCACACACTCAATCAGTCCCAGCAACCTTCTCCATTCAATGCATAAATCTTTTTTTTTTTTTTTGCATTCAGTTGCATTGTTATCTTTCTTTAAATAATAAAGCATAACATGCTCAAGTGTTGATTTCTTTCATCTTCAATATTAAAATGGCTACACAAAATTTCACCAATTTTGATTTTTTAATGCATGTTGATATGATAAATTGTCAATACAATGTAACAAAAATGCTTTTGAATGAATTTACAGACAAAATAAGCACTACTAAAGTCATCTTACAGGTAAAAATAAATGAATTTTTGGCCAACAAAATGCATAATGGATGGAGAGGAACAGACCAAAACCACTTAGATCACTCTCCTTGTGTTCTTCTGGCCGTTATCTTACACCATCCGCAGGTGGGAGCACTCAGAAAATATCTAAGTTACTCAGAAATTAGTAATGGACTAATTGAATATTTGAAGGATATATATATGGTATAATTTGTTACTGGTGGTGTTGAGTAAAACATTAATTTTTAATTTATAAGCTACATGCTAAATAACATATCTATCTTTGTGAGTAATTTTGTCATCTACTTTGTTATTTAGCTGAATTGAAAGATATATTCATTTTGGTAAAGACAGTAAGTTGTTTATTTGAAACTGTCAAACAATCCAATAAACTGTTTTGTTAATTTTTTCCCCCCATATCATTACTCAGTTAGTTGTAAGATAAGTCACATATTCAGGTATTTTTGAATGATTAGATCATAGTTTTCATCCCTGAGATGTAAGGGTTTTTGTCACTATTATGAACACTTCTGAGTGCTGCATGCTCTAAACTTTAGAGGCTTGGAAGTATACAACCTAAACAGTTTAGAGACTCTAGTCTCTGCTCAGCTGACTAATTTTTTTCAAAAGTTTTCCAGCTGGTACACCTGGTACAACAATTAGAGTGCCTTTTAATTAGTAGAAGTTCCTTTGTAGAAAGCTGCTATTCAATCTTCTGAGATGCTTGATTTTTTCATGAATATTAAGATTTTTACTGTATCTTGAATTTAAGTTATAATTTTATTTTACTTAGAGTGTGATGACCTTCATTTCATTTGTTTAAGATTTTAAAATTTATAAGCACTGATATAAACACAATGCTTTATTATGCTTTTCTAGATTTTATTTATTTATTTATTGGTCACTTCTATTGACCTTTCATACATTTATCTTTGTTCTTTGACCTGTGTGGGCCTCCCATCGCAGCGGCCTCTCTCATCGAAGAGCACCAGCTCTGGGCACATGCACTCCAGAGCTCCAGCTCGGTAGTTGGACACATTGGTCCAGCTGCTCCAGGGCACGTGGGATCTTTCAAGGCCAGGGATTGAACCAGTACCCCTTGCACTGCAAGGCAGTGTCCTTACCCACTGGGCCACCAGGTAAGCTCACTTTTCTAGATCTTTATTATACAGCTTCTTTCTTTTTCATTTTAAATTTTATGGATTCCAGTTTAGCTTCTTATTTACTTATTAGAGTGGTCAAAATTATTTTTTAGCTAATTTATCTTTTTCTTAATTGATATATTTTACACTTTATGCTCATTATATTGAAGTTGATTTCTAAAAATAGTTAAAAATATTCTCAACATCTGTATTTTTATTTTAAGTAAAATTGTGTGTATGTCCAAAATTCTATTTTAAGCAAAAATAAATTTGATGGAATTGCATACTTAGAGAGGTAGTGAAAGGTCTCAAGAAGCTAACTTTATTCTGATCTAGCAGGAATGACCACAGAAGACCATAGAACCTGCCTATTAGGGAAGTACCATATTTGATACAATCAGAAAGAGAGGAACTGGAATGTCATTCCTGGAAATGTTGACTTCATGAGTGCAGTCTTTAACTTTGATCCAGAAATCAGTAAGTCACCAGTACATCTATTTCTACTGCAAAAATATAACATCTCTACCAAAATATCTACTAGGAAAAATCACCTTTACAGCAAGAAACTGCTGCTCTCCATTTTCACCCTTTAGAGCTCTGCTACCCATCATGGGAGTCATTAGTTAATTTTGTTGCTCAACATTTGACATGTGGTTAGTTCAAATAGAGATGTGATTTGTCTAAAATACACACTAGATTTCAAAGTCTAAATAGAAAAATAAAAATGAAACATCCTAATTTTTAAATATTGCTTACATGTTGAAACAAAAATATTTTGCATATATTGAGTTAAGTAAGATGCATTATTAAAAATTAAATTCATATATTTCTTTTATATTTTTGTGATGTGTCCACTGGAAGATTTATCATTGCATACATGGCTTAGATCAAATTTCTGTTAAACAATGCAATTCTAAAACCCACAAGAGTGTACTCTTGGAAAAACCAATCTCAAATCCAAAGCTCTAGTTGTAAGGAAGTCATGTAAAAGTAGGTTTCAGCTTTCTATCTAGCTCCTGTCATTCAGAAAGTCACCATGATTGAAAGTTAAAATGTATATTGAACGAGCTAAGGCAACAGTCTTAGAAATGACAGCTATACAACTCTGATGGCCAAAAAATAAAATAAAGAGGATCTAAAGAATCTATTGATGAGGGTGAAGGAAGAGAGCAAAAGAGTCGGCTTAAATCTAAATATTAAAAAAGGAAATCCCAAGATCATGGTGTCTGGCCCCATTACTTCATGGCAAAAAGAAGGTAAAAAGGTGGAAATAGTAACAAATTTCCTCTTCTTGGGCTCAAAATTCACAGCGGATGGTCACTGCAGCCATGAAATTTCTTCTTGGCAGGAAAGCTATGGAAAACCTAGACAGTCCTGGAAATTAGAGACATTACCCTACGGACAAAAGTCCGTATAGTCAGGGCTATCATCTTCCCAGTGCCCAGGTATGACTGTGAGAATTGGACCACGAAGAAGATAGAGAATCAAATAATTGATGATTTTGAATTGTGGTGCTGGAGAAAAGTTCTGAGAGTCTCTTAGACAGCAAGGAGATCAAACCAGTCAATCTTAAGGAAAATCAACCCTGAATACTTATTGGAAGAACTGATGCTGAAGCTGAAGGTCCAGTATTTTGGTCATCTCATGCGAACTCATTGTAAAAAGACCCTTATTTTGTCAAAGACTGAGGGCAGAAGGAGAAGAGGGCATCAAAGGATGAGATGTTTGGATGGCACACCCATGCAATGGACATGAACTTGGGCAAACACTGAGAGAGGTGAGGGACAGGGAGGCCATACGTGCTGCAGTCCATGAAGTCACAAAGAGTCCGGCATGATTGGGGGACTAGCCTACAACAACAACAAGGCACTGTATCTTCCATGTGAAGTAGTTTTTGTGTGTGAAGAACTTAGACAATATCTCATAAAGTTTAACATTTATTTATCTTGTAATTCTTTTAAATTTGTGATGTGTCCACTGGAAGATTTATCATTGCATACATGGCTTAGATCAAATTTCTGTTAAACAATGCAATTCTAAAACCCACAAGAGTGTACTCTTGGAAAAACCAATCTCAAATCCAAAGCTCTAGTTGTAAGGAAGTCATGTAAAAGTAGGTTTCAGCTTTCTATCTAGCTCCTGTCATTCAGAAAGTCACCATGATTGAAAGTTAAAATGTATATTGAACGAGCTAAGGCAACAGTCTTAGAAATGACAGCTATACAACTCTGATGGCCAAAAAATAAAATAAAGAGGATCTAAAGAATCTATTGATGAGGGTGAAGGAAGAGAGCAAAAGAGTCGGCTTAAATCTAAATATTAAAAAAGGAAATCCCAAGATCATGGTGTCTGGCCCCATTACTTCATGGCAAAAAGAAGGTAAAAAGGTGGAAATAGTAACAAATTTCCTCTTCTTGGGCTCAAAATTCACAGCGGATGGTCACTGCAGCCATGAAATTTCTTCTTGGCAGGAAAGCTATGGAAAACCTAGACAGTCCTGGAAATTAGAGACATTACCCTACGGACAAAAGTCCGTATAGTCAGGGCTATCATCTTCCCAGTGCCCAGGTATGACTGTGAGAATTGGACCACGAAGAAGATAGAGAATCAAATAATTGATGATTTTGAATTGTGGTGCTGGAGAAAAGTTCTGAGAGTCTCTTAGACAGCAAGGAGATCAAACCAGTCAATCTTAAGGAAAATCAACCCTGAATACTTATTGGAAGAACTGATGCTGAAGCTGAAGGTCCAGTATTTTGGTCATCTCATGCGAACTCATTGTAAAAAGACCCTTATTTTGTCAAAGACTGAGGGCAGAAGGAGAAGAGGGCATCAAAGGATGAGATGTTTGGATGGCACACCCATGCAATGGACATGAACTTGGGCAAACACTGAGAGAGGTGAGGGACAGGGAGGCCATACGTGCTGCAGTCCATGAAGTCACAAAGAGTCCGGCATGATTGGGGGACTAGCCTACAACAACAACAAGGCACTGTATCTTCCATGTGAAGTAGTTTTTGTGTGTGAAGAACTTAGACAATATCTCATAAAGTTTAAAATTTATTTATCTTGTAATTCTTTTGGATATTATATAATTTTACTCTAGATTTTTTTCTAAATTTCACTTGAAAATTAAATAGATTTTAAATCTCAAAACATCTGAATTTTGTCTTCATTTTATCCAATTCACTTTAAGTTTTTATTTATTTTTCTTTTTTTATCTTGTAATCAAGGAAAATGATTTTGCACAGTTTTTGCTATTTAGAATGTATTAAGATTTTTGTGTGTGTGGCCAAAATTAAACCACTTTACAAAAGCCCCACAGACATGAGAAAGGGTCAGGTTTTCTCTTCTGTAACAGAAGGAACTACTTTGTATGTGTTAACCTCTTTGTTATTAAAATGTCACTCCCTTGCTTTTTGTTTTATTATTGTTGCTATTTTATTTTGTTTTAAGCTCAGCAGATCTTCTAAAATATGGATGTTTAAAAGTCCCCAATTTTGCTAAAAATAACTTAGAATTAGGAGATGAAGTAAAACATTTAACAAGTGAGCAAATTATAGGCCAATATGGTATACATTTAATCTAAAAAGTAAAAGTAAGAGACATGAAAAGTTCAGTGAGGACACTTTCTGTCTGGAGGCATACAAAAAAAATATATAGAATAAGATATTTTCTGTGATCCTTTACATATGAATAGTACTTGAAATTATAGAAGAGAGGAAGAGTTTACAGCCCAAGGAAACATATGACCCGAGGTTGGTCTTCTGAAGATACAGTAAATGTTTTCTAAAACTAATGTAGGATTATTAATGCTATAAGCAATGAGGAGTCATTCAAATTTTGAGAAAAAAAGAGATATAATAAAGTTGATGTTTTTGGATGATTAACTGGTATAGAGGTTGCAGAGGAATGAATTGCTAGAGTTCATATCAGTCATGACAGAGAAAAATGCTAGCCCACTGAATGAAATATTAATACTCCATTAAGTAAATATAGTAATATAAAGGAGTAATCCATAGAGTTTGGTAAAGTAGATGAAATTTTTCCAGAAGAAAGGGAGAGTGTCGGAAATATGAGGGTCAATCCATACACAGTGAGTTTTAGCCAGAATGACCAGAGATGCTAGAAACAGGAATAGAAAGGTCGGAAAGGTATGTTAGCTTCCCAATTTATATCCTCTCTGTACAGATCTCACGGATTCAATTGAAATTCTCTGTTCGGGTACTCCTTACTCTACTGAAAGTCAGCACATACAAGTTATTTTCTTAACTCAAATAGATCTTTTCCACCTGACTTGACTCCACATTATAGTCGCATTTCTCATCTCAGTGATTTTTTTGTCTTACATATTAAATTTTCTGTGAAAATATTTTTAATAGCTACATAAGATTTAGGCTTATGGACTCAGCAAAATCACCTTGGTGATTTTTCAGTATTGAATATTTAGGCATTTTCCAGTTTTGCAGTGTTCCAGTGAATGTTCTTACTTGTATTTATAACTAAAGTTACTTTTGTTACTTCCTTAGAATATATTTTTAGCATAATTCCATAAGAATAAAAGAATATAGTGAAATAAATGTCAAAAGTATGATAATCTCATATATTATCTTTTCAAAAGTTTTTACTGTGTTAATATTCTATCAGCACTATACAAGAGTGTATATTCTTAACATATACATACCTACTCAATACTTTTATAATTTCTAACAGGTTAAAGCAAATAAAATTCCATTGAAGATTTTTTTGTAATTATATAAAATATACAAATTAAATAAGAGGTAAATGACATCTCTATCTTAATCTATGCTTATAGGAACAGATTTCTTATTCATTTAAGTCAACTTCATTGTCTCTCAGTAAAGTTTTCTACTTTTTTTTTATAAAGTTGTTGAACTTTCATTTAAAAATTGATTTTTTATAATTTTTATTGCAAATAAATAGGACATTTTTTATGAGAGTAGCTAGTTGGATACTGAGTTTTAAATTGGAATCAGTGGACTCTGATTATGCATCAGTCTAGGAGCCTGATATTTTCCCCAGGACAACTAGGCACTCAAATACTTGCTTAATAAAGAGTTTGGTTTTTGCCTTCCTTTGGTCAATGCTCATTAAAGAGAGTACTGAGCGTTTTTTTACATAAAGAAAAAAAAAAAGAAACATTCATTGGACCAAGTTCACACGTGCTTTAATTTGAGGAGAATAGTTCTACAACAGAAGTGAAAGGCCAACAGAGAAAATATTGGATAAGAGCAATCTATGCTTCACCCTGGTCTCCAGCAATAAATTTGGGGAAAATTCTATCTTAACTCTCCCAGAAAGAGGAAACTTGCTCTCCTTCCCTCTTATAAATACTACACAAATGCAAGAGGAAGAAGAACAAACATGTTTGTTGATTTTTCATTTGTGGATATATTTCACACAGGTAATCAGCTGAGTCAGTAGACAGACCCACAGCAATGAGTCAGGTAATATAACTTCCACCTTTGACTATTGAAATAACAAATCATTTTGATTTGACACCCAAATATAATGTTAAAACAATTAGGTTTCTTGAAGAGACAATAAAATATCATTTTGATTTTTTTAAATTTTATTTATTTTTATTATTTTTTTTTGGGGGGGGCAGGTTGGGTTGGGGGGGGGGGGGAGCGGGTGGGCCACTTTTATTGGTCTTTCATCTCTCTATTTTCACCCATCTTTGTTCCTTGGCTCCTGTGGGCCTCCCATCTTGGTGGCATCTGTCACTGCAGAGCGCCGGCTCTGGGCACATGCTCTCCAGAGCTCTGGCTCGGTCATTGGACACATTGGTCCAGCCGCTCTGCAGCATGTGGGATCTTCCCAGGCCAGGGATCGAACTGGCACCCCTTGCACTGCAAGGCGGTGTCCTTACCCACTGGACCACCAGGGGAAGCCCCCATTTTGATTTTAAATCAAATATTCCTTTTAAAGGCAATAATCCAACAGTCAAACTTAAGATGTTTCATTTTTGCATGTTCAAATAGCTGGAATTTAAAGTATTAATACCAGTCAGTGAAGTATACAAGATGAAACTTGCATACTTGTATACATTCTCTGTAGGTGTCAGCATTGCTTTGTAACAGTTGTATATAGAGAACTGTGTTTTCATCATGTCACAGAATGTAACTTTTATGTTTAGTTCAGACTTGAAAATCAGTAGAGTCAATCCAAGGCTTTAAGATATCTCCTGAACTGCACTCTACTTTTAGTGTAACAAGGCTGAGCGTTTTTTTACATAAAGAAAAAAAAAAAGAAACATTCATTGGACCAAGTTCACACGTGCTTTAATTTGAGGAGAATAGTTCTACAACAGAAGTGAAAGGCCAACAGAGAAAATATTGGATAAGAGCAATCTATGCTTCACCCTGGTCTCCAGCAATAAATTTGGGGAAAATTCTATCTTAACTCTCCCAGAAAGAGGAAACTTGCTCTCCTTCCCTCTTATAAATACTACACAAATGCAAGAGGAAGAAGAACAAACATGTTTGTTGATTTTTCATTTGTGGATATATTTCACACAGGTAATCAGCTGAGTCAGTAGACAGACCCACAGCAATGAGTCAGGTAATATAACTTCCACCTTTGACTATTGAAATAACAAATCATTTTGATTTGACACCCAAATATAATGTTAAAACAATTAGGTTTCTTGAAGAGACAATAAAATATCATTTTGATTTTTTTTTTTTAATTTATTTTATTTTTTTTTTGGGGGCAGGTTGGGTTGGGGAGGGAGGGCAGGTGGGCCACTTTTATTGGTCTTTCATCTCTCTATTTTCACCCATCTTTGTTCTTTGGCTCCTGTGGGCCTCCCATCGCGGTGGCGTCTGTCGTCGCAGAGCACAGGCTCTGGGCATATGCACTCCAGAGTGCTGGCTTGGTATTTGGACACATTGGTTCAGCCGCTCTGCAGCATGTGGGATCTTCCCAGGCCAGGGATCGAACTGGCACCCTTTGCACTGCAAGTTGGTGCCTTTACCCACTGGACCACCAGGGAAGCCCCCATTTTGATTTTAAATCAAATATTCCTTTTAAAGGCAATAATCCAACAGTCAAACTTAAGATGTTTCATTTTTGCATGTTCAAATAGCTGGAATTTAAAGTATTAATACCAGTCAGTGAAGTATACAAGATGAAACTTGCATACTTGTATACATTCTCTGTAGGTGTCAGCATTGCTTTGTAACAGTTGTATATAGAGAACTGTGTTTTCATCATGTCACAGAATGTAACTTTTATGTTTAGTTCAGACTTGAAAATCAGAAGAGTCAATCCAAGGCTTTAAGATATCTCCTGAACTGCACTCTACTTTTTAGTGTAACAAGCTGTGACTGAATGATTAAATTCCAGTTCATTAAAAAAAAAAAAAAAAGTCATTATTGTTTCTGCCTGAGCATAAATGAATATTTTCAAAGTTTTGCATAGCATTCTCTGAGTTGAAAATATGCTTTGAAAACACATGCTATAACATTCTTAGAACCTGATTATATTTGGAATACTGAGAAATGATTTTCCATTATTGGTTGTGGAGAGAACAGTCAATGTAGCATTCTACAGAGTGGTTCAAATGGCAGATATCACTGCATCATACTGTACATTTCATTGTTCTTAAGATTCTAGGAACAAAAGATCTTAGAATATGATGCACAAGATGCTATACCAGGGGCTTCCCTGGTGGTCCAGTGGATAAGGACACCGCCTTGCAGTGCAAGGGATGCCAGTTCAATCCCTGGCCTGGGAGGATCCCACGTGCCGTGTAGCAGCTGGACCAATGTGTCCAATTACTGAGCTGGAGCTCTGGACTGCATGTGCCCAGAGCCGGTGCTCTGCAACAACAGAGGCCACTGCAATGGGAGGCCCACATGGGCCAAAGAACAAAGATGGATGAAAACTAGATAAATGAAAGACCAATAGAGGTGGCCCGCCCGCTCCCCCCTAAAAGATGTATAGATGCTCAATAATATTAATAGAACTGAAACTACTATTAAAAAAGAAAAAAGATGCTATACCAGGCAAAACACTTTCCATTAGTTTTATAAAATGACATAGCAGGAAATAATGTGGACCAATTATGTTCAGACTTTTTACTGGATTGTTATCAGAATTCAGTGCAAAGAGGACTTGTTTTTTGGCCTTTTTAAAAAGTTTTTCCTTTATTCTTATAATTCAAATTTTGTACAGGAATGCACCTTTTGGTTAGGTTTTTTTTTTTTTTTTTCAATTCAGTGTGTTTAAACAAACCTTTCTGTATAGTTCAGAAAAGTTTTCTAATTTATTTTGAATATTTCCCCATTACATTTTTAAACAAATTTAATGCTGTAGTCAGATCTTGAACAGTTGTATATAGAGAACTGTGTTTTCATCATGTCACAGAATGTAACTTTTATGTTTAGTTCAGACTTGAAAATCAGAAGAGTCAATCCAAGGCTTTAAGATATCTCCTGAACTGCACTCTACTTTTTAGTGTAACAAGCTGTGACTGAATGATTAAATTCCAGTTCATTAAAAAAAAAAAAAAAAGTCATTATTGTTTCTGCCTGAGCATAAATGAATATTTTCAAAGTTTTGCATAGCATTCTCTGAGTTGAAAATATGCTTTGAAAACACATGCTATAACATTCTTAGAACCTGATTATATTTGGAATACTGAGAAATGATTTTCCATTATTGGTTGTGGAGAGAACAGTCAATGTAGCATTCTACAGAGTGGTTCAAATGGCAGATATCACTGCATCATACTGTACATTTCATTGTTCTTAAGATTCTAGGAACAAAAGATCTTAGAATATGATGCACAAGATGCTATACCAGGGGCTTCCCTGGTGGTCCAGTGGATAAGGACACCGCCTTGCAGTGCAAGGGATGCCAGTTCAATCCCTGGCCTGGGAGGATCCCACGTGCCGTGTAGCAGCTGGACCAATGTGTCCAATTACTGAGCTGGAGCTCTGGACTGCATGTGCCCAGAGCCGGTGCTCTGCAACAACAGAGGCCACTGCAATGGGAGGCCCACATGGGCCAAAGAACAAAGATGGATGAAAACTAGATAAATGAAAGACCAATAGAGGTGGCCCGCCCGCTCCCCCCTAAAAGATGTATAGATGCTCAATAATATTAATAGAACTGAAACTACTATTAAAAAAGAAAAAAGATGCTATACCAGGCAAAACACTTTCCATTAGTTTTATAAAATGACATAGCAGGAAATAATGTGGACCAATTATGTTCAGACTTTTTACTGGATTGTTATCAGAATTCAGTGCAAAGAGGACTTGTTTTTTGGCCTTTTTAAAAAGTTTTTCCTTTATTCTTATAATTCAAATTTTGTACAGGAATGCACCTTTTGGTTAGGTTTTTTTTTTTTTTTTTTCAATTCAGTGTGTTTAAACAAACCTTTCTGTATAGTTCAGAAAAGTTTTCTAATTTATTTTGAATATTTCCCCATTACATTTTTAAACAAATTTTAATTGGAAAACAATTGCTTTACAATATTGTGTTAGTTTCTTTCACATATCAATATGAATCAGTCACAGATATACATATGTCCCCTCCTTCTTGAACCTCCCTCTCATCTCCCCTGCCATCCCAGATGTCAAGTTTGTCACCGTGCACAGAGTTTGAGCTCCCTGCATCATAGAGCAAATTTCTACTGGCTGTCTATTTTACATATGGCAATATATATGTTTCAATATTGCTCTTTGAATTTGTCCCTCCCTCCCCTTCTCCCACTGTCTGTTCTCTATGTCTGGGTCTCCTTTGCTGCCCTGCAAACAGATTCATTAGTATCATCTTTCTAGATTCCATACATGTGCATTAATATATGATATTTGTTTTCTTTTTCTAACTTGCTTCACTTTGTATAATAGACTCATGTACCCCAATGTTCATTATAGCACTATTTACAATAACTAGGACATGAACACAGCCTAGATGTCTATAGACGAATGGAAAACCAAGTTGTGGCACATACATATTAATACAATAGAATATTTATATTACTCAGCCATAAAAAGCAATGCATTTGAGTCAGTTCCAATGAGTCAGTTCCAATGAGGTGAATGAAGCAAGAGCATTTATTTTAAAAGGAGAGATGCATGTATTCATACCAAGAGGGTAACTATTCTTGGGACAAGATCTCATTCTTTATGCTTCAGTAGCAAATTTATACATGCTTACTACATACAAAGCTTTGAAAATTCAGTAGTATCATGAAGTGGTGAAACCTGGTTTAATAAAAATGCTTTGCATATTGAAATTGCACCTGCAAAGAATCTAAGAAAGCATATAACCAGGTGTGGAAGTCAATTTGTAAGTCATGTCAAGAAAGAACAAGATATAAACTTTGTTTGCTTTATTAATTTAAATTTTATTTTTTATTCTTTTTCAAATTTGACTATTTACAATATTTCACTTGTACAGCAAAGTGATATTTTGTAATAACCTATTTATTTTTAATTGAAATATATTTGACTTGCAATATTATATTAGTTTTAGGTGTATGACATAATGATTCATTTTTATAGACAATATTCCATATAAAGTTGTAAAATATTGACTATATTACCTGTTCTGTACAATATATCCTTATAATTTATTTGCTTTATTTTATATCTAGTAATTTGTACCTTTTATTCCTCTTTATGTATTTCATCCCTTTCCCTATCACTCTCCCTTCTGCTAACCACTAGTGAGTTCTCTGTATCTGTGAGTCTATTTCTGTCATGTTACATTTGCTTTTGATTCCAAAATCAGTTGATTTAAATGATACTCTAGTAACTAGCAATGATACAAGTTTCCTGGTTTTATATTTGCTGGCACAATAATGTTAGTAAATATTATGCATTTTTCTCCAGTAAATGATACCAAAATAATTTTATATTTATTTTGCAGCTCCTTTTTAAGCAGACATTCTTCAGAACCTCTCAAATAGGTTGGTTCAGATGTGAAAAAATCAAAAGCAGTTTCTCTTTAAATTCTACACAACATATGGAATCTCACTTGTAGTTGGCAAAGATACCTTTAGAAAAAAATCAGAAATTTCCTCCATATCCCTCCAGAAAGTGAATCCTTATGAACCAACTTTGATTATTTTCTCATGTAAAAATAAAATAAAAATGCAACTGAAACACACTACTTAAAGAACATCATATGTGGAGCTTATTACCAACAGGAACATATTTAAAACCATTGGAAAGGTATATCTCTTAGAGATTCAAAATCCAAATCCCAATTTTATCTATTATTATTCATTTAATTACAGTTCATTTTTTATGCGTTTCAGTGGAAACCATTCTCACACATAAATACTTACAAGGTTAAGAGTAAAATTAATGGCCAAATGATAGCAAGATGGTTTTGACAGTTTGAATCTCTGGGACAGAATTATAAAATGTTGGAGTTGGAAAGAACCTACAGTACAATCTAATTCACTTAAGAAAACTGAGATTCAGAAAGGTTTCATCACTCACCCAGTCACTCAGGACCACTTCCTCCAAGTCAAGTCTTCTATTGCGGTCTCAGCATTCTTTCTTTTTGATTTTTTGCAATATTTTTATATTTAAGAAATATATTTGACTTGCAATATTATATTAGTTTTAGGTGTATGACATAATGATTCATTTTTATAGACAATATTCCATATAAAGTTGTAAAATATTGACTATATTACCTGTTCTGTACAATATATCCTTATAATTTATTTGCTTTATTTTATATCTAGTAATTTGTACCTTTTATTCCTCTTTATGTATTTCATCCCTTTCCCTATCACTCTCCCTTCTGCTAACCACTAGTGAGTTCTCTGTATCTGTGAGTCTATTTCTGTCATGTTACATTTGCTTTTGATTCCAAAATCAGTTGATTTAAATGATACTCTAGTAACTAGCAATGATACAAGTTTCCTGGTTTTATATTT
This sequence comes from Tragulus kanchil, assembly GCA_022376925.1. Classification (NCBI taxonomy): domain Eukaryota; kingdom Metazoa; phylum Chordata; class Mammalia; order Artiodactyla; family Tragulidae; genus Tragulus; species Tragulus kanchil. Next base: position 49,516,157 of record JAIOJX010000025.1, read on the forward strand.
GCTGGCACAATAATGTTAGTAAATATTATGCATTTTTCTCCAGTAAATGATACCAAAATAATTTTATATTTATTTTGCAGCTCCTTTTTAAGCAGACATTCTTCAGAACCTCTCAAATAGGTTGGTTCAGATGTGAAAAAATCAAAAGCAGTTTCTCTTTAAATTCTACACAACATATGGAATCTCACTTGTAGTTGGCAAAGATACCTTTAGAAAAAAATCAGAAATTTCCTCCATATCCCTCCAGAAAGTGAATCCTTATGAACCAACTTTGATTATTTTCTCATGTAAAAATAAAATAAAAATGCAACTGAAACACACTACTTAAAGAACATCATATGTGGAGCTTATTACCAACAGGAACATATTTAAAACCATTGGAAAGGTATATCTCTTAGAGATTCAAAATCCAAATCCCAATTTTATCTATTATTATTCATTTAATTACAGTTCATTTTTTATGCGTTTCAGTGGAAACCATTCTCACACATAAATACTTACAAGGTTAAGAGTAAAATTAATGGCCAAATGATAGCAAGATGGTTTTGACAGTTTGAATCTCTGGGACAGAATTATAAAATGTTGGAGTTGGAAAGAACCTACAGTACAATCTAATTCACTTAAGAAAACTGAGATTCAGAAAGGTTTCATCACTCACCCAGTCACTCAGGACCACTTCCTCCAAGTCAAGTCTTCTATTGCGGTCTCAGCATTCTTTCTTTGGTCCATGAAACCTAAAGATTGATTTTATACTTGTAATGTCTAAACAGAGTCAAATTGTGCCAGAGCATATAATTTGTTCCAGTTTGAAAATGAATTTATTCAATTAAAATTTGAAGAAATGTATTTGCTTAGTCCTAGGTCAAACAAGCTTACTTTGGAAAATCTTATATTTTAGTCAAATATCACAATTTCACATAAAAGCAGCCTTAAAATTAAAGTAACCAATTGAGAGTAAGGATGGGACTCCACAGCAGGAGAGCTGAGGGTAGCTTATCCTGTGGAGCTGAGCAGTGTTGACTTCTACAGAGGACCAGAGTGCCATTTGGGTCAATGAGCTGTACACTTTAAAATAATTGAAATAGCAGATATTATGCCATGTGTACTTTGTTACTATTTTACCATGGGCCAATGCAGGAGATTCACACACTCCAGAATGAAAACCACAATCACAGAAATCTAACCAAAATGTTCACATAGATTACAGCCTCTGTAACTCAATGGAGCTGTGAGCCATGCTCTGGAGGGCCACCCAAGATGGATGAACTATGGTGGAGAGTTCTGGCACAACGTGGTCCACTGGATAGGAGAATGGCAAGTCATTTCAATATTCTTGCCTCAAGAACCCCATGAACAGTATGAAAAGGCCAAAAATATGACACAAGAAGATGAACTCTCCAAGTCTGTAGGTATTCATTATGCTGTAGGGAATGAGCAAAGAAATAATGAAAAGGCTGGGTCAAAGCAGAAACAAAGCTTAGTTGTAGATGTGCCTGTTGGCCAAAGTAAAGTTCAATGCTAAGAAGAACAATATTGCATAGAAACCTGAAATGTTAGGTCTATCAATCAAGGTAAATTGACGAGGTCAAGCAGGAGATGGCAAGGGTGAGCATCAACATTTTATGAATCAGTGAACTAAAATGGACAATGGGAGAATTTAATTCAGATGGCCATTATATCTGCTACTGTAGTCAAGAATCCTAGAGAAGAAATAGACAAGATATCCTGCTACTGTAGTCAAAAAAGAGAAATGCATCTAATGCTGGATCTCAGCATTCCTCCAAGTCAAGTCTTCTATTGCGGTCTCAGCATTCTTTCTTTGGTCCATGAAACCTAAAGATTGATTTTATACTTGTAATGTCTAAACAGAGTCAAATTGTGCCAGAGCATATAATTTGTTCCAGTTTGAAAATGAATTTATTCAATTAAAATTTGAAGAAATGTATTTGCTTAGTCCTAGGTCAAACAAGCTTACTTTGGAAAATCTTATATTTTAGTCAAATATCACAATTTCACATAAAAGCAGCCTTAAAATTAAAGTAACCAATTGAGAGTAAGGATGGGACTCCACAGCAGGAGAGCTGAGGGTAGCTTATCCTGTGGAGCTGAGCAGTGTTGACTTCTACAGAGGACCAGAGTGCCATTTGGGTCAATGAGCTGTACACTTTAAAATAATTGAAATAGCAGATATTATGCCATGTGTACTTTGTTACTATTTTACCATGGGCCAATGCAGGAGATTCACACACTCCAGAATGAAAACCACAATCACAGAAATCTAACCAAAATGTTCACATAGATTACAGCCTCTGTAACTCAATGGAGCTGTGAGCCATGCTCTGGAGGGCCACCCAAGATGGATGAACTATGGTGGAGAGTTCTGGCACAACGTGGTCCACTGGATAGGAGAATGGCAAGTCATTTCAATATTCTTGCCTCAAGAACCCCATGAACAGTATGAAAAGGCCAAAAATATGACACAAGAAGATGAACTCTCCAAGTCTGTAGGTATTCATTATGCTGTAGGGAATGAGCAAAGAAATAATGAAAAGGCTGGGTCAAAGCAGAAACAAAGCTTAGTTGTAGATGTGCCTGTTGGCCAAAGTAAAGTTCAATGCTAAGAAGAACAATATTGCATAGAAACCTGAAATGTTAGGTCTATCAATCAAGGTAAATTGACGAGGTCAAGCAGGAGATGGCAAGGGTGAGCATCAACATTTTATGAATCAGTGAACTAAAATGGACAATGGGAGAATTTAATTCAGATGGCCATTATATCTGCTACTGTAGTCAAGAATCCTAGAGAAGAAATAGACAAGACCTCACAGTCAACAAAAGAGTTTAAAATGCAGTTCTTGAGTACAGTCTCAAAAATGACAAAATGACTGGTTTGTTCCCAATACAAACCATTCAGCAGCGTAGGAACTCAAGCCTATGCCCCCACCACAAACGGCAAAGAAGCTGAAGTTGAATGATTCTATTAAGACATACAGGGCCTAGAACTAACACCAAAAAGATGTTCTTTTCATCAGATGTGATTGGGATGCAAAAGTAGGAAGTCAAGAGAAACCTGGAGCATTAGGAAAGAATGGCCTTGGAGTATAAAATAAAGCAAGGCAAATGCTAACAGAGTTTTGCCAAGATAACCCACTGTTTCATAGCAAACACCCTCTTCCAACAGCACATGATATGACTCTACAAATGGACATCACTGGATGGTCGATACTGAAATCAGACTGATTATATTCTTTGCAGCCAAAGATGCAGAGGCTCTACAGTCATTGAAAACAAGACCCGGAGCTGACTTTGGCTCAGATCATCAGTCCCTTATTTCAAAATTCGGGTTTAAATTGAAGAAAGTAGGGAAAACTACTAGACCATTCAATTATGATCTATATCAAATCTGTTATAATTATAAAGTGGAGGTGAACAATATATTCAAGGAATTAGATCTGGTAAACAGAATGCCTGAAGAAATATGGACAGAGATCCATAACATTGTACAGGAGGTGATGACCAAAACCACCCCCAAGACAAATTCAAGAAGGCAAAGTGATTGTCTGAGGAGGCCTTAGAAATAGGTGGGAAAAGAAGAGAAATGAAAGGCAAAGGAAAAAAGGAAAGTTATGCCCAACCGAATGCAGAACTCCAGAGAACAGCAAGGAGAGATAAGAAAGCCTTCTTAAGTGAACAATGCAATGAAGTAAAGGAAAACAATAGAATGGGAAACACTAAAGATCTCTTCAAGAAAAGTGGAGGTACCAAGGGCATATTTGATATGAAGATAGGCACAGTAAAAGACATTTATGGTAAGGACCTAACAGAAGCAGAAGAGATAAAAAAGAGATGGCAAGAATGCATAGAACAACTGTATAAAAAAGGTCTTAATGATGAAGATAACTACAAAGATGTGGTCACTCACCTAGACCCAGAATTTCTAGAACATGAAGTCAAGTGGACCTTTGGAAGCTAATGAAGGTGATGGAATTCTAACTGAGCTATTTCATATCCTAACAGACCAGGCTGTTAAAGTGCTGGACTCAATATGCCAGCCAATTTGGTAAACTCAGCAGTGGCCAAAGGACTGGAAAAGGTCAGTTTTTATTCCAATCCTAAAGAAAAAAAGAATACCCAAGAATGTTCAAACTACCATATAATTGTGTCCATTTCACATACCTAGCAAGGTCATGCTCAAAATCCTTCAAGCTAAGTTTCAACAGTATGTGAACCCAAAACATACAGATGTACAAGCTGGATTAAGGAAAGGGAGAGGAACCAGCCATTAAATTGCTAACATCCATTGGATCATACAACAAACAAGGGAGTTCCAAAGAGCATTTATCTTTGCTTCATTGACTTCACTGAAGCCTTTGACTGTGTATGTATGTGTATGTGTGCACACAGTAATTTTCAATTTTTTGTGCCCACATGGGATTGTAACCCACCAGGATCCCCTGTCAGGAATTTTCTAGGCAAGAATACTGGATTAGGTTATCATTTCCTTCTCCAGGGGAGCATCCCAATCAAGGGATCAAACTTGCAGTCTGTTGTGTCTCCAGCATTGGCAAGTTTTTTAATTTGTTTGTTTGTTTCTTTTTACCAGCTGATCCATCAGGGAAGTCCTTGGGTCATAAGAAACCGTGAAAAATTCTTAAAGAATTGCAAGTACCAGACCACCTTACCTGTCTCCTGAGAAACCTGTGTGCAGGGCAAGAAGCAACAAGTAGAAATGGACATGGAACAACTGACTGGTTTCAAATAGGGGTAGGTGTACATCTAGATGGTATATCATCACCTGCTTATTTAACTTGCATATGGGATACATTATGTGAATGCCAGCCTGGATGAATCAGAAGCTATAATCGATTGCTGGGAAAAATATCAAGAATTTCAGATATACAGATAATACTATTCTAATGGCAGAAAATGAGGAGGACTAAGGAGCCTGATTGAGGGTGAAAGAAGAGAGTGAAAAAGCTGACTTAAAATTCAACTGAGATCATGTTATCTTGTCCCATTATTTCATGGCAAATAGAAGGGGGAAAAGTGGAAGCAATGACAGATTTTTTTTCTTCTTGGGCCCCAAAATCACTGTGAATGATGACTCTGACACATTTCACTCTGTATAATAGGTTCTAGATTCATCCACCTCATTAGAATTGATTCAAATGTGTGTCTTTTTATGGTTGAAGCAATATTCCATTGCATATATGTACCACAGTTTCTGTCGATGGACATCTAGGTTGCTTCCATGTTCTAATTACTGTAAATAGTGCTTTGATGAACAACAGGATGCACGTGTCTCTTTCAATTTTAGTTTCCTCAGGGTATATGGCTAGTAGTGGGATTGCTGGGTCATATGGTGACTCTGTTCCTAGTTTTTGGAGGAATCTCCATACTGTCTTCTATAGTGGCTATAGTATACATTCCCACCAACAGTGCAAGAGGATTCCCTTTTCTCCACACCCTCTCCAGCATGTATTGTTTGTAAACATTTTGACGATAGCAATTCTGACTGGTGTGAGATGATATCTCATTGTAGTTTTGACTTGCATTTTTCTAACAATAAGCAATGTTGAGTATCTTTTCATGTGTTTGTTAGCCATCTTCTTTTTTGGAGAGATGTCTGTTTAGGTCTTTTTCCCATTTTTTGATTGAGTTATTTAATTTTTTGGTGTGGGGTTCTCTGGGCTGCTTGTATATTTTTGAAATTAATTATTTGTTGCTCCTTTCATTTGCTATGATTTTCACCCATTCTGAAGGCTGTCTTTGCACCTTGTTTATAGTTTCCTTTGCTGTGCAAAAGCTTTTAGCTGGCAGGTCATAGAAGATCCTGCTTTGATTTATGTCATTAAGTATTCTGCCTATGTTTTCCTCCAAGAGTTTTATGGTTTCTGGTCTTACAGTTAGGTATTTAATCCATTTTGAGTTTATCTTTGTGTATGTGTTAGGGAGTGCTCTAACCTCATTCTTTTACATGTAGCTGTCCAGTTTTCCCAGCACCACTTATTGAATAGGCTGTCTTTGCCCCATTGTATACTTTTACCTACTTTGTCAAAAAATAAGGTACACATAAGTACATGGGTTTATCTCTGAGCTCTCTATCTTTTTCCCTTGGTCTATATTTCTGTTTTTGTGCCAGTTCCGTACTGTCTGGAGAACTATTGCTTTGTGGTATAGTCTGAAGTCAGGAAGGTTGGTTGCTCCAGCTCTTTTCTTCTTTCTCAAGATTACTTTGGCTATCCAGAGTCTTTTGTGCTTCCACATGAACTGTGATATGCTTTGTTCTAGTTCTGTGAAAAATGTCATTGGGTATTTGATAGGGATCACATTGAATCTGTAGATTACGTTTGGTAGTATAATCATTTTTAAGACACTATTCTTCTAACCCAGGAACATGGAATATCCTTCCATCTGTGCATGCCCACTTTGATTTCTTTCATCAATGTCTTATAATTTTCTTTGTAAAGTTCTTTTGTCTCCTTCTGTAGTATTATTCCTAGATATTTTATTCTTTTTGTTGCAATGGTGATGGGATTGCTTCCTTGATTTCTCCTTCTTATTTTTTATTGTTATCATATAGGAATGAGAGTGATTTCTGTGTGTTGATTTTGCATCCTGCAACTTTGCTAAATTTGCTAATTAGATCTAGTAATTTTCTGATAGTATCTTTAGGGTTTTCTATTTATAAAGTGATACTATGAACTTCTCAGTATTACTTGTGGTCAGTAATCATGTCTCTAATCTAGATGTTAATTATAAATATCCTTCCATAAAACAGAAACATAATGCAATCTGCCTAATGAAAGGTGCATGTATTTTTATATGTATTTCCATAATATTCTACAGGTATTTTAAAACTACGTGCTAGGAACATTCAATTGATACACATAACAATATTTTATATCATATTAGAAATTCATACATGCTGCTTTATTTCTGATATTTACTAGCCCATAATACAATTTTCTGTTGAATGTAACTTTTAAAATATTGTGTTTCAAACTTAGGTGAAACGCTATCACTTTTTCCTTCTGATAACAAATCTCATTTATGACCAAATTTCACAAGATGAATTGGTTTCTTTTTAGATTTTGTCATAAATAATTAAAAGCTACTATAGAGGTTCTAAACAGTGCATATAGCACATATTTGATAATAAAAATCTTCTCCACCACAAATATCTTCTGCCAAACGAGTAATCATGCATTCTTTTGCCCTCCTTTTGCTCAGTCAGTCCTAGTTTATATCTGTGACTCCAGAAGAGCAATAGTATCACTGCCACTCTCAAAAGTGTATGAATTTAGGCGATTTTTATGTTTACTATAACAATGACAAAAGCAAATAATAATAATAATATATTCTCTCTCTCCCTCTCTCTCTCTCTATATATATATACATAATATTTACAGTCCTCCTGGTATACCAGAAAAAAAAAATAGGGGAAACTGCCAAGAGTTTGGTATGTGAGACTGAAATTGCTCCTATAATTAAAGCTATTTCCTCATCTGTGCATGCCCACTTTGATTTCTTTCATCAATGTCTTATAATTTTCTTTGTAAAGTTCTTTTGTCTCCTTCTGTAGTATTATTCCTAGATATTTTATTCTTTTTGTTGCAATGGTGATGGGATTGCTTCCTTGATTTCTCCTTCTTATTTTTTATTGTTATCATATAGGAATGAGAGTGATTTCTGTGTGTTGATTTTGCATCCTGCAACTTTGCTAAATTTGCTAATTAGATCTAGTAATTTTCTGATAGTATCTTTAGGGTTTTCTATTTATAAAGTGATACTATGAACTTCTCAGTATTACTTGTGGTCAGTAATCATGTCTCTAATCTAGATGTTAATTATAAATATCCTTCCATAAAACAGAAACATAATGCAATCTGCCTAATGAAAGGTGCATGTATTTTTATATGTATTTCCATAATATTCTACAGGTATTTTAAAACTACGTGCTAGGAACATTCAATTGATACACATAACAATATTTTATATCATATTAGAAATTCATACATGCTGCTTTATTTCTGATATTTACTAGCCCATAATACAATTTTCTGTTGAATGTAACTTTTAAAATATTGTGTTTCAAACTTAGGTGAAACGCTATCACTTTTTCCTTCTGATAACAAATCTCATTTATGACCAAATTTCACAAGATGAATTGGTTTCTTTTTAGATTTTGTCATAAATAATTAAAAGCTACTATAGAGGTTCTAAACAGTGCATATAGCACATATTTGATAATAAAAATCTTCTCCACCACAAATATCTTCTGCCAAACGAGTAATCATGCATTCTTTTGCCCTCCTTTTGCTCAGTCAGTCCTAGTTTATATCTGTGACTCCAGAAGAGCAATAGTATCACTGCCACTCTCAAAAGTGTATGAATTTAGGCGATTTTTATGTTTACTATAACAATGACAAAAGCAAATAATAATAATAATATATTCTCTCTCTCCCTCTCTCTCTCTCTATATATATATACATAATATTTACAGTCCTCCTGGTATACCAGAAAAAAAAAATAGGGGAAACTGCCAAGAGTTTGGTATGTGAGACTGAAATTGCTCCTATAATTAAAGCTATTTCCCTCATGTCCTGCACCCAACTACTCCATATTTTTCACAGTCATATGAAGCTATTTTGAGGGCTAGCATCATTCACTTCACAAAAGCTTCAAGTTTGCCTTACCAATGGTCATATTTGGAAGATCATTGTTGCTAATAATCTTTATCTTTTTCCTATAAAATTATAACTTTCTATAAATCTGTATTTGGTGGTTTTTAACCTTCCTTAAATCACAAAAACTGTGAGACATGGCTTCCCTGGTGGTCCAGTGGGTAAAGAGTCTGCCTTGCAGTGTGAGGGACACTGGCTAGATCCCTGGCCCAGGAAGATCCCACATGCTGAGGAGACAATTACCAGCTAGAGCTCTGGAGTGCATGTGCCCGGAGCCCAGTGCTCTGCAGTGAGAGGCCCCTACAATGGGAGGTCCATACAGGCCAAAAAATAAAGATGGATGAAAATAAAACAAACAAACAAACAAAAAAACTGAGACAGTTTGAGTGCCTTCAAACTATGGTGTTGAAGAAGACTCTTGAGAGCCCTTTGGATTGCAAGGAGATCAGATCAATCAACCCTGAATATTTATTGGAAGGACTGATGCTGAAGCTGAAGCACCAATATTTTGGCCACCTTATCCAAAGAGTCAATTTTTCAGAAAAGACTTTCATTCTGGGAAAAATACAAGGCAAAAGGAAAAGGGAATGAGATAGGCCAAATAATTGTATGGCATAACCAACACTTTTGACATGAGTTTGAGCTCTGGGAGATGGTGAAGTACAGGGTAGACTGGAGTGCTACAGTCCATGTGCTCACAAAGAGTCAAACACAACTGAGTGACTGAAATGAACTGAACTACTGAAAAAATAAAAAGGAATATCAAATAAATCCTAGAAACAAACAACAATAAAAATAAGATGACACAAAATTTATGGGATGCAGCAAAGGTCATTCTAAGAGGGAAGTTTGTAATAACACACTTTTACCTCATAAGAAAAAAAAATAAAAAAGAAAAGAAAAATGTCAATCCTAAATTTGCACCTAAAGCAAATGGAAAAAAATGAAAGAAATTGTTGAAGGAAAGAAATCATAACTTCCAGAGCTGAAATAAATGAAAAAGAAACAAAGCAAACAATATTAAAGATTTATTAAACTAGAAGCTGGTTTTTTGAGAAGATAAACAAGACTGACAAAATACTAGCAAGATGCACCAAGAAAAAAGGAAGATGGTCCAATAACAAAATTAGAAATAAAAAGGAGAAATAAAAGCAGATAATACAGAAACAAAAAGGATCATAAGAGACTATTAGGAGCAACTATATGCCAATAAATTGGACAATCTGGAAGAAAGGGACAGATTCTTAGATAACTTCGACCTTCCAAGACAGAACCAGAAAGAAATAAAAAGTTTAAACGAGCTGATCATAAGAACAGAAATTGAACATGTGATCCAAAATTTCACAAGAGCAAAAGCCCAGGGCCAGATGGCTTCAAGGTACATTTTATCAAATATTTAGAGAAGATTAATGCTTATCTTTCTGAAACTTTCACAAAAAAGTCAAAATAAGGAATATTTTCAAACTTATTTTTTCAAGGCCACCATCACTATGATACCAAAACAGATAAAACTATCACAAAGAAAAAGAAAAGAAAAAAAAAATATGAATGGCCAATGTAACTGTTAAAGATGGAGAAGCTCTCTACAGTCAGAAAAAACAACACCTGGAACTGACTGGGGCTCAGATCAAGAACACTTTATTGCAAAATTCAGACCTAAATTGAATAAACTAGAGAAAACCACTATGCCATAATATGCCATGATCTAAATCAAAGGCTTTACAATTATATAGTGGAAGTGACAAATAGATTCAAGGGATTAAATCTGATAGACAGAGTGCTTGATGAACTATGGCCAGAGGTTCATAACATTGTACAGGAGGCAGTGAACAAACCATTTGCAAGAAAAAGAAATGCAGAAAGGCTACATGATTGTCTGAGGATACCTTACAAATAGCTAAGAAAAGAAGAGAAAGACAAAGGAGAAAAGAGAAGATATACCATCTTAATGTAGAGTTTCAGAGAATAGCAGGGGGAGATAAGAGAGCCTTCTTAAGTGAACAATTCAAAGAAATAGATGAAAATAATAGAATAGGAAAGACTAGAGATCTCTACAAGAAAATTAAAGATATCAAGGAAAATATTATGCAAAGATAGGCACAATAAAGAACAGAAGTGATATGGATTTAACAGAAGCAGAAGATATTTAGAAGAAGTGGAAAGAATACACAGAAGAATTAAATAAATAGTATCTTAATGAGCCAGATTAACATGATGGTGTCATCACTCAACTAGAGCCAGACATCTTGGAGTGCAAAGTCAAGTGGACCTTAGAAAGCATTACTAAGAACAAAGCTAGTGGAGGTGACAGAATTCCAGCTGAGCTATTTCAAACATTAAAAGATGATGCTGTTAAAATGCTGGAATCAGTATGCCAGCAAATTTGGAAAACTCAGCATTGGTCTCAGGACTGGAAAAGGTCAATTTTCATTCCAATCCCAGAGAAGCACAATGCCAAAGAATGTTCAAACTATTGCACTATTGCACTAATTTCACATGCTAGCAGGTAATGCTCAAAACACTATGAGCTAGGCTTCAATAGTACCTGAACTGAGAACATCCAGATGTATAAGCAGGTTCTAGAAAAGGCAGTGGAACCAGAGATAAATTGCCAACATCTGTTGCATCATAGTAAGATCAAGGGAATTCCAGAAAACCATCTAGTTCTGCTTTAGTGACTATGTTAAAGCCATTAACTATGTGGATCACAACAAACTGGAAAATTCTGAAAGAGATGGGAATACCAGACCATCTTAACTGCCTCCTGAGAAACTTGTATGCAAGACAAGAAGCAATAGCTTGAACTGGATATGGAACAATAGACAGGTTTCAAATTGGAAAAGGAGCATGTCAAGGCTGTTTATTGTCACCCTGCCTATTTAATTTATATGCAGAATACCTCCTGTGAAATGCTAGGCTGGATGAATCAAAAGCTGGAGTCAACAGTGCTGGTAGAAATATCAATAACATCAGGTATGCACATGACACCACCCTTATGGCCAAGACTGAAGACGGCCTAAAGAACCTCTTGATGAAGATGAAAGAGGAGGAGGAGCCACCGGAACCCGTCGCCGTGAGGAGCCACCGGAACCCGTCGCTGTGAGGAGCCGCCGGAACCCACCACCGTGAGGAGCCGCGGGCGCCGAGAGGAGCCGCGGCGCAGATGCTAGTATGTGAACTAACATCACGGTACACCATAGCAAACCAGGCATAGAACCTACACCCTGTGACCAATTATCAAACCACGGATCCTCGGAGCTGAAGCCCTGATTCCAAGACCCCACACTATCAAAGAACATACAACACTACAGATTATTCACCTGTAAACAAGGTCTATCACCACCCAAGACACAAGCCACTGAACCCTTCTACAAGGACAAAAACCCAAAGGAAGGGAGAATTCAATCAAGAAGCCTGGTGGGAATAAGAACTCCATACACACAGACACACACAAAGAAACAAAAATTAACCTAATAATGAAACGTCAGAGAAACACTGTACAAATGAAGGACCAAGCTAGAGAAACACCACTTCAAATGACAGAGGAGGAGATAGACAAACTATCTGAAAGAGAATTCAGAAAAGCTATACTAATGAGGATCCAAAACACCGAAAACAGAATATTACAGGAAATTAGTGCATTGAGAAGAGACATGCAAGAAATGAAAAATAAGCAAATGGAGACAACTAACTCAATTGCTGAACTCAAAAATACTATAGAAGGTCTCAACAGTAGAGTATCAGGGGCTGAAGAATGGATAAGTGAGCTGGAAGACAGAATGGTGGAAATAAGTGCTGAAGAACAGAACAAAGCCCAAAGAGTTAAAGGAACTGAGGATAGCCTGAGAGACCTATGGGACAATATCAAACGCACCAACATTAGAATTATAGGAGTCCCAGAAGAAGAAGAAGAGAAGAAAGACTATGAAAAAATTCTTGAAGAGGTTATAGTTGAAAACTTCTCCAGCATGGGAAAGGAGATAGTCAACCAACTCCAGGAAGCACAAAGAGTTCCATACAGGAGAGACACCAGAAGAAACACACCAAGGCAGATTCTAATCAAACTAACGCAGACTAAATATAAAGACAGATTACTAAAAGCAGCTAGGAGCAAACAACAAATAACATATAAAGGAAACCCCATACGTTTAACTGCGGATCTCTCAACAGAAAGCCTACAGGCCAGAAGAGAATGACAAGACAGACTTAAACGGCTAAAAGAGAACAACCTCCAACCAAGAATTCTCTACCCAGCAAGAATCTCATTCAAAATCGATGGTGAAGTCAAAAGCTTCACAGACAAGCAAAAACTAAAAGAATTCTGTACCACAAAACCAGCCCTACAACAAGTGTTAAAGGGCCTGATATAGCCAATAAATACAAGAGTCAGAGAAGCCTTACAAATCAAACTCCAAATGTCTAAGAAGATGACAATAGGAATATCCGTATCAATAATTACTTTGAATGTAAATGGACTAAATACTCCAACCAAACGACACAGGCTGGCTGAATGGATCCAGAAGCAAGACCCATATATATGCTGTTTACAAGAGACCCACTTCAGACCTAGAGACACTCATAGACTGAAAGTGAAAGGCTGGAAAAAGATATTCCATGCAAATGGAAATCAAAAGAAAGCTGGAGTAGCAATCCTCATATCAGACAAAATAGACTTTAAAGTAAAGAAGATTCTAAGAGACAAGGCAGGTCACTACGTCATGATTAAGGGCTCTAACCAAGAGGAAGACATAACAGTCATGAATATCTATGCACCCAACACAGGGGCACCTCAATACATAAGACAGGTACTTTCAGACATAAAAGAAGAAATCAATAATAACACAGTAATAGTAGGAGACTTTAACACTCCTCTTACACCTATGGACAGATCAACAAAACAGAAAATTAATAAAGAAACACAAGCCTTAAATGCCACACTGGAAAAGATGGACCTCATCGATATCTTTAGGACGTTCCATCCAAAAGCAGAAGAATACACTTTCTTCTCAAGTGCTCACGGAACATTCTCCAGGATAGACCACATCTTGGGCCACAAATCTAACCTCAGTCAGTTCAAGAAAACCGAAATTACATCAACCATCTTCTCGGACCACAATGCAATGAGACTAGAGATCAACTACAGGAAAAAAACCGCTAAAAGCAGCTAGGAGCAAACAACAAATAACATATAAAGGAAACCCCATACGTTTAACTGCGGATCTCTCAACAGAAAGCCTACAGGCCAGAAGAGAATGACAAGACAGACTTAAACGGCTAAAAGAGAACAACCTCCAACCAAGAATTCTCTACCCAGCAAGAATCTCATTCAAAATCGATGGTGAAGTCAAAAGCTTCACAGACAAGCAAAAACTAAAAGAATTCTGTACCACAAAACCAGCCCTACAACAAGTGTTAAAGGGCCTGATATAGCCAATAAATACAAGAGTCAGAGAAGCCTTACAAATCAAACTCCAAATGTCTAAGAAGATGACAATAGGAATATCCGTATCAATAATTACTTTGAATGTAAATGGACTAAATACTCCAACCAAACGACACAGGCTGGCTGAATGGATCCAGAAGCAAGACCCATATATATGCTGTTTACAAGAGACCCACTTCAGACCTAGAGACACTCATAGACTGAAAGTGAAAGGCTGGAAAAAGATATTCCATGCAAATGGAAATCAAAAGAAAGCTGGAGTAGCAATCCTCATATCAGACAAAATAGACTTTAAAGTAAAGAAGATTCTAAGAGACAAGGCAGGTCACTACGTCATGATTAAGGGCTCTAACCAAGAGGAAGACATAACAGTCATGAATATCTATGCACCCAACACAGGGGCACCTCAATACATAAGACAGGTACTTTCAGACATAAAAGAAGAAATCAATAATAACACAGTAATAGTAGGAGACTTTAACACTCCTCTTACACCTATGGACAGATCAACAAAACAGAAAATTAATAAAGAAACACAAGCCTTAAATGCCACACTGGAAAAGATGGACCTCATCGATATCTTTAGGACGTTCCATCCAAAAGCAGAAGAATACACTTTCTTCTCAAGTGCTCACGGAACATTCTCCAGGATAGACCACATCTTGGGCCACAAATCTAACCTCAGTCAGTTCAAGAAAACCGAAATTACATCAACCATCTTCTCGGACCACAATGCAATGAGACTAGAGATCAACTACAAGAAAAAAAACCCTAAAAACACAAACACATGGAGATTAAACAATACATACCTAAAAAGCCAACTGATCATTGAGAAAATCAAAGGAGAAATTAAACAATTCTTAGAAGAAAATGACAATGAACACACGACCGTGCAAAACCTATGGGATACTGCAAAAGCAGTTCTAAGAGGGAAATTTATAGCAATACAATCCCACCTCAAGAAACTACGAAAATATGAAGCAGATGACCTAAACCTCCGCTTAAAACTGTTGGAGAAAGAAGAACAAAAACATCTCAAAGCCAGCAGAAGAAGAGAAATCATAAGGATCAGAGCAGAAATAAATGAGAAAGAAACAATAGTAAAGATAAATAAAACAAAAAGCTGGTTCTTCGAAAAGGTAAACAAAATTGACAAGCCACTGGCCAGACTTATTAAGAAAAAGAGAGAGAAGAACCAGATCACCAAAATCAAAAATGAAAAAGGAGAGATAACAACAGATAATGCAGAAATTCAAAGGATTCTAAGAGACTATTATGAACAGCTATATGGCAACAAACTGGACAACGTGGAGGAAATGGACAGTTTCTTGGAGAGGATTAATCTCCCAAGACTGAGCCAGGAAGAAACAGAAACTTTGAACAACCCAATCACAAGCTCAGAAATCGAATTTGTGATCAAAAATCTACCCAAAAATAAAAGCCCAGGGCCAGATGGCTTCACAGCCGAATTCTACCAAACATTTAAAGAAGAGCTAATGCCAGTCCTTCTAAAACTCTTCCAAAAAATTGCACAGGAAGGAAAACTTCCAAACACATTCTATGAGGCCACAATCACCCTGATACCCAAACCAGGCAAAGACAACACAAAAAAGGAAAACTATAGGCCAATTTCACTGATGAACTTAGATGTCAAGATCCTCAACAAAATCCTAGCAAACAGAATTCAAATAAAGAAACACAAGCCTTAAATGCCACACTGGAAAAGATGGACCTCATCGATATCTTTAGGACGTTCCATCCAAAAGCAGAAGAATACACTTTCTTCTCAAGTGCTCACGGAACATTCTCCAGGATAGACCACATCTTGGGCCACAAATCTAACCTCAGTCAGTTCAAGAAAACCGAAATTACATCAACCATCTTCTCGGACCACAATGCAATGAGACTAGAGATCAACTACAAGAAAAAAAACCCTAAAAACACAAACACATGGAGATTAAACAATACATACCTAAAAAGCCAACTGATCATTGAGAAAATCAAAGGAGAAATTAAACAATTCTTAGAAGAAAATGACAATGAACACACGACCGTGCAAAACCTATGGGATACTGCAAAAGCAGTTCTAAGAGGGAAATTTATAGCAATACAATCCCACCTCAAGAAACTACGAAAATATGAAGCAGATGACCTAAACCTCCGCTTAAAACTGTTGGAGAAAGAAGAACAAAAACATCTCAAAGCCAGCAGAAGAAGAGAAATCATAAGGATCAGAGCAGAAATAAATGAGAAAGAAACAATAGTAAAGATAAATAAAACAAAAAGCTGGTTCTTCGAAAAGGTAAACAAAATTGACAAGCCACTGGCCAGACTTATTAAGAAAAAGAGAGAGAAGAACCAGATCACCAAAATCAAAAATGAAAAAGGAGAGATAACAACAGATAATGCAGAAATTCAAAGGATTCTAAGAGACTATTATGAACAGCTATATGGCAACAAACTGGACAACGTGGAGGAAATGGACAGTTTCTTGGAGAGGATTAATCTCCCAAGACTGAGCCAGGAAGAAACAGAAACTTTGAACAACCCAATCACAAGCTCAGAAATCGAATTTGTGATCAAAAATCTACCCAAAAATAAAAGCCCAGGGCCAGATGGCTTCACAGCCGAATTCTACCAAACATTTAAAGAAGAGCTAATGCCAGTCCTTCTAAAACTCTTCCAAAAAATTGCACAGGAAGGAAAACTTCCAAACACATTCTATGAGGCCACAATCACCCTGATACCCAAACCAGGCAAAGACAACACAAAAAAGGAAAACTATAGGCCAATTTCACTGATGAACTTAGATGTCAAGATCCTCAACAAAATCCTAGCAAACAGAATTCAACGACACGTCAAAAAACTCATACATTATGATCAAGTCGGGTTCATGCCAGGCAGGCAAGTCTTCTTCAACATCCGCAAATCAATCAACGTGATACACCATATCAGCAAGTTGAAAGACAAAAATCACATGATCATTTCAATAGATGCAGAAAAAGCCTTGGAACATTCCCTGACCCCATACACAAAAATCAACTCAAAATGGATTAAAGACCTCAATGTAAGACCAGAAACCATCAAACTCTTAGAGGACAATATAGGCAAAACCCTCAAGGACATCAATCAAAGCAAGATCTTCTCTGACCCACCAACTAAAATAGTGGAACTGAAGAGAAAAGTGAACACGTGGGACCTCATGAAACTTAAAAGCTTTTGTACAGCAAAAGAAATCACCAAAATGTTCAACAGACACCCCACAGAGTGGGAGAAAATCATAGCAAAGGAAACAACAGACAAAGAATTAATCTCCAAAATCTACAAGCAACTCAGACAACTCAGCACAGGGAAAATGAGCAGCCCAATCAAAAAATGGGAAAAAGATCTAAAGAGACGCCTCACATTGGATCCCAAAGTGTTGGACACGACTGAGCAACTGATCTCAACTGATAACTGATGAACACAGGTGCAAAAATAGCCAGTAAAAATGTAGTAAACAGAGTTCAACAACACGTTAAAAAATTAAACACCATGATCAAGTTGGTTTTATCCCTGTATGTAAGTCTCGTTCAATATATACAAATCAAACAATGTGATACACCATATTAATAAATTGAAAGATAAAAAACCTATGATAGTCTTAATACCTGCAGATAAAACTTTTGATAAATCTCAGCACTTATTTATGATAAAAAGTCTTCAAAAAATGATGGAACCTACCTAAACATAGTAAAGGCTGTATAAGGTAAACCCATAACAAACATTATTCTTAATGATGAAAAACTGACAGCATTTTCCTACATATCAGCAATAAGTGAAAGGTGCTCAAACTTGCTACCACTATTCAACATAATTTTCACAATCAGATGAAAAAAAGAAACAAATTGAATTCAGATTGGCAAAGAAGAAGCAAAACTGTCACTATTTGCAGATAACATGATGCAATGAATATAAAACATGAAAGATACTTCAATATACCAAGTATAAGAACTTTCTATTCAAAAATTTCTAGAGCTGATCAGTGAATCAGTGAATTGCCGGATACAAAATCAGTTCACAGAAATCAGTTGCATTCCTATACACTAACAATGAAAAATCATAAAAATAAATTAAGCAATCAATCCCACTTACCATCATAAGAAAAAATACATAGGAACAAATCGATCTAAGGAGAAAAACGAACTGTATACATAAAATTGTAAGATGTTAATGAAAGAAGTCAGAGCCAACATAAACAGATGGAGGTATAGTTCATGTTTTGGGGTTGATAGGATCAGTACTGTAAAAATGACTCTACTACCAAATGCAATTTATAGATACAATGTAGTGCCTATCAAATTACAAATGGTACTTTTCACAGAACTAGAAGAAAATATTTCAAAATTTGTAAGCCAACACAAAAGACCCTGTAGACCCAAAGCAATCTTTAGAAAGAAGAATGGAATTGGAGGAATCAGCCTTGCTGACTTCAGACTATACTACAAACCTATAGTAACCAAGAGAATATGGTACTGGCACTTAAACAGAAATATAGACCTAGGGAGCAAGATAGACAGCCTAGAGATAAAGCTACTCACCTATGGGCACCATATCTTTGACAAAGGAGGCAAGAATACACAACAGAAAAAAGACAGCCTCTTTGATAAGTCGTGCTTGGAAAACAGGACAGCTACAGGTAAAAGAATGATATTAGAATACTTCACAATACCATAAAAAAATATAAACTCAAAATGGATTAAAGACCTAAATATAAGACCAGAAACTATAAAACTCTTAGAGGAAAACACAGGATGAACACTCTATGACATAAAGCACAATATAGTCCTCTTTGACCCACCTTCCAAAGTGATGGAAATAAAAACAAAAATAAGCAAGTGGAACCTAATTAAACTTAAAAGCTTTTGCCCAGCAATAGAAACTATAAACAGGCTTTTCTCCCTCAGAATGGGAGAAAATAATAACAAATGAAGAAACTGACAAATGAATAATTTCCAAAACATACAAGCAGCTCATGTAACTCAATATTAGGAAAAAAAAAAAAAAAAAGAACCCAATCAAAAGGTTGGCAGTAGACTTAAACAGATATTTATCCAAAGAAGACATATGGATAGCTAAGAAGCACATGAAAAGGTGCTCAACATCACTCATTATTAGAGAAATGCAAATCAAAACTACAATGAGACATCATCTCACACCAGTCAGAATGGCCAGCAACAAAAAATCTACAGAGAATAAATGCTGGAGAAGGTGTGAAAAAGGGAACACTTGCATTGCTGGTGGGAATTTAAGTTGATAGAGCTAATATGGAAGATGGTATGAAGATTCTTTTAAAAACCTAGGAACAAAACTAGCATATGACCCAACAATTCTACTACTTCATATATACTCTGAGAAAACCATAACTGAAAAATGCGCATGTACCCCAATGTTCATTGTAGCATTCTTTACAATAGCTAGGACATGAAAGCAACCTGGATGTTCATAGACAGATGAATAGACAAAGAAGCAGTGGTACATATATGTAATGGAATGTTACTTAGTCATAAAAGCAATGCATTTTATTCAGTTCTAATCAGGTGAATGAACCTAGAGTCTATCATACAGCGGGAGGTAAGTTAGAAAGATAAAAACAAATATTATTTATTAATACATATATATGGAATTTAGAAAGATGATACTGATGACCTATTTGCAGGACCACAATGGAGATGGAGACATGGAGGACAGGTTTGTGATCACAGAGTGAGGAGGGGGTGGGATGAATGGAGAGACATGTATGGAAACATTTACACTGCCACATGTGACAGCCAGTGGCAATTTGCTGTGCAACTGAGGGAACTCAAACTAGGGCTTTGTGACAAACTAGAAGTATGGGATAGGGTGAGAAGTGGGAGGGAGTTTCAAGAAGGAGGGGACATATGTGTAGCTAAGGCTGATTGTTATTGATATATGGCAGAAACCAATACAATAGTGTAAAGAAATTATGCTGCAATTAAAATTAAATACACTTTTAAATAACAAGGATTAAACATGACTGTTGCTAGTGTTCTGGTTTTGAGGGTTTTTTTAATCCACTTTGGAAATACAGGGCCTCTTCAAATCACTGTACTCAACTTCCACATATATTGCTAAGTTCTCACTAAGAAAAAAACTCTCTATCTAATAGAAATATCTAATAGCAAACATCAATTTATTTTCAAAATTTATGACTTTTTTAATGTTAAGTAGAAGTATTTTTTCTCTATTAATGAAAACTGACTAAATATCTGTTGGAAGGATTGATAATAATGATTTCTCTGAAACTTGCAAATTTGAAGTTAGAACCTTCTGACTTATTTAAAGATAATGGCTAATTCATCATGTATGTATAGAGAAAGACAGAGACAGACAGAGACACAGAGACAAGACAAGATAGAGAAAGACACAGAAAGAGGGTCAGAGAAAGAGAGACAGAGAGAGCTTTTGAATAATAAAGCACATTTTCAAACAATCTAGTTTTTGTTGATCAGACAACAGAGAAGATTTAAAAATTGATAAAAAAGAATATTTGAGATTAAAAAAAATAAAAGGGATTGCAAGTCAAAATTAATTGAAATCTTCCTGGCAAAATTTTTCTCAAAAGTGTTATTACTAATTGGGAATTATTGAGTGACTCTTGTTTTCTGTTTCAATTTGCCTATTAAACTTTTGAGTGTCATCTTAAGGACACTGCAGAAAAGGAATTTTAACAAAGCCATGTATATGCCAGACACATAATAGACAGACAGATGATGATGTCAAATCATTTCAGACTCTGGCATCTCACACAGAATTTGGTTGAATTGCTCCATAGAGGAAAGCAGATGTTTTTAGGATCTACAGAACAAAGAACATAAAAACAAATTCACATAAATAGTTATCCCTGTAAATCTGAAAGTGTATGTGCTTATTTGTGTGTGCTTATATATGTATATATGTATGTGTGTTGCAATAAGACTTGTGAAGAAAAATTATGTGATTAATAGAGAAGATAATCAGTTATTCTTCAATTTTCAGTAACTTCCCTGTGCTCCTCTAGAGTTTTCAACAGGATATTTTTGTTTTGAGACCAATGGCCACATTTTAGTCCAGGCAGATCTAATAAACAAAATGTGGTCCAAATGAATGTACACAGATTTAAAAAATATTTTGCAAGGTATATTCCTTTTTTTCCCTCAAGTAGTCAATATGCACAAATGATTAAAGCCATAAGTTGGCCCAGGAGCAAAACCTTAGAGCATATTTGGCTCTGGATGTCTCCATGTGACTTGAGAATATGAAGTTTATTCTGTGAACCTGGCCAGTGGTAACAAACTGTTCAAGAAGGAAACCTAGGAAAGGCATGAAAGAAAACAAATGAGAGGTGCCACTTGAAAGCTTTTATGAAACATTATGTCCACTCTTTCCACCTCTACTCACAAAAACCTTTTCTTTTCCTTTTTTTTCTTTTTTTGTTAAAGTCCTAATGCTAAGATGCTTCATTCTTTGCAACCTGATGGACCACAGCTTGCCAGACACTTCTGTCCAAGGTATTCTCCAAACAAGAATACTGGAGTGAATGGAGGGGCCAAGATGGCTGAGGAATGAGGAGAGGATTTCACCAGCTCCCCAACAGAATACGCAGAACTAATCAAGAAATGAAACACCACCAACAAACCAACCGCTAGAGGACAAAAGAACTCCTTAGGTCTATGAGGGTCAAAGATCAAATATCCAAAACTTTCCCGGAGCTCCTGTTCTGAGAGCCCTGTACCCTAACACCCACACCAGACCGGCAGAGAGAGTGTGACTTCTATTCTGAGACCCGTGGACCCTAACTCCCATCCCAGATAGGCGGAGAGAGTGCTGGGAAGTGCGCTAGGAGAACAGAAGGCAGTGCTCTGTGTGAAAACCCCGCCGGGTCGCCAGGTGCAGGGGACCAAACTCGAGCCTGATGGAGAGGTGTGCCTGAAGATAGCTCTGGGAAATGCACCAGGAAGACAGAAGGCACCGCTTGCAGCGAAAATCCCGCCGGGTTTCCAAATGCCAGGTAAGTTGAGACACTGCTAGCCGGGATGTGTGGAACTTAACGTGGAAATCCCCTGCGGGCTGCTGCCCAGAGACCAGGCTCGAGCCAGACAGGGAAGCTCTCACCCACGTTTGGGGCTTGGACACTTATCCAGCCCCCAAACGGAGCTTGGGGGAGAGGAAACCGAGAGAAGAGCAGGCATTGGAGGCTACCAGCAGGTGCACAGTAGAACCAGGGCCCCCTCCCGCAGAGACCACGTGCGCACGACCCTGCCCGACGGACTGGGAACAACCCGCCTCCGTAGTCAGCACCTGAGCTCCGCACAGAGCCTCTGTTTTGCCAAAAACAGAAACCATAGAAACCAAGGGAAAGACTACATCATCAAGAGCAGACTGGAGGAAGGTCTTCAGGCAGATGGGAAGATAAAAACCAGGGACAGTATTTAACCCTTCCCTCCGACCACACTCCGGGGTTTTTCATTTTTTAATTTTTATTTGTTCTGTTTGTTTTGGACTGTTCTCTTTATTCGCTTGTTTGGTTTGGTTTGTTTCTTTGTCTCTTCCTGTTATTTTTTTTCTCTTTTTTGATTTTAATTTTTTTAAACTTTTAATTTTCTTTCCTCTTTGCCATGTCTTCCTGCTTCTATGTTCTAAATGTAAAATCCCTTCCTATATACAACTATTCTGTATATAAATACTTCCTATCTTCCTGTCTCTACTATTCTCTTCCAACTGCACCAAATTCCACAACACATTAATCTTTGTTACCTAACTCTACAAAATCCTTGCAAGACCAATCTATTCCTTCTCATTACCCATACACTCTCCTCCTTCTCACCCCCAACACATGTCTTACTTAAAAATTGCTTTCATTGTGAAGCCGGGACCTTTTCCTGGATCTATTTTTCCTGGGAAGTATTTCGGTTAATTTAGAGCAGATACCATCTTTGATTGCACCATTTGCCAGAAAAATTTCCTATGCTTTATCTCTGTAAGACTGTTCAGTTGTGGTTATTAGTGTGTATCTATGTATATTTTTCTGCTATGTTAGAAAATATCTGCATGCTTTTATGACTTTCACCCATCAGGGGTGCACCGCTTGTTCCTCTTATGCTAGAATTTGAACTAATATCACTGAACACCATAGCAAACCAGACACGGAGCCTACAACCCCTGGCCAGACATCAAACCAAGGATCCTTGGAGTGGAAGACCTAATTCCAAGACCCCACACTATCAAAAAACATACAACACTAGAGATTATTCACCAGGAAACAAGACCTAATGCCACCCAAGACACAAATCACTGAACCCTTCTACAAGGACAGAAACCCAAAGGAAAGGAGAATTCAACCAAGAAGTCTGGTGGGAAAAACAACTCCACACACACACAGACACACACAAAGGAACAAAGATTAACCTAATAATGAAAAGACAGAGAAACACTGCACAAACGAAAGACCAAGCTAGAGAAACACAGATCCAACTGACAGAAGAGGAGATAGACAAATTATCTGAAAGAGAGTTCAGAAGAGCGATACTAATGAGGATTCAAAACACCGAAAACAGAATATTAGAGGAAATTAGTGCATTGAGAAGAGACATGCAATAAATGAAAAATAAGCAAATAGAGACCACCAACTCAATTGCTGAACTCAAAAATACTATAGAAGGTCTCAACAGGAGCATATCAGAGGCAGAAGAACAGATAAGTGAGCTGAAAGACATTATGGTGGAAATAACTGCGAAAGAACAGAACAAAGCACAAAGAATCAAAAGAACTGAGGATAGCAGCAGAGACCTATGGGACAATATCAAACACACCAACATTAGAATTATAGGAGTCCCAGAAGAAGAAGAGGGAAGGAAAGGCTATGAAAAAGATCAGGAAGAGGTTATAGTTGGAAACTTCCCTAGCGTGAGAAAGGAAATAGTCAACCAAGTCCAAGAAGCACAAAGAGTTCCATACAGGGTAAACCCCAGAAGAAACACACCAAGGCACATACTAATCAAGCTAACACAGACTAAATATAAAGACAGAATACTTAAAGCAGCTAGGAGCAAACAACAAATAACATATAAAGAAAATCCCATACGTTTAACTGCGGATCTTTCCACAGAAACTGTGCAGGCCAAAAGAGAATGGCAGGACACATTTAAATGGCTAAAAGAGAATAACCTCCAACCAAGAATTCTTTAGCCGGCAAGGACCTCATTCAGAATTGATGGAGAAGCCAATAGCTTCACAGACAAGCAAAAGCTAAAAGAGTTGTGTACCACAAAACCAGCCCTACAACAAGTGTTAAAGGGCCTGATATAGCCAATAAATACAAGAGTAGGAGAAGCCTTACAAATCAAACCCCAAATTTCTAAGAAGATGACAATAGGAACATTCGTATCAATAATTGCTTCGAATGTAAATGGAATAAATGCTCCAACCAAATGACACAGGCTGGCTGAATGGATTCAGAAGCAAGATCCATATATAGCTGTTTACAAGAGACTCACTTCAGACCTAGAGACACTCATAGGCTGAAAGTGAGAGGCTGGAAAAAGATATTCCACGCAAATGGAAATCAAAAGAAAGCTGAAGGGGCTTCCCTGATGATCCAGTGGGTAAGGACACTGACTTGCAGTGCAGGGGCTGCCAGTTGGATCCCTGGCCTGGGCAGATCCCATGTGCCGTGAAGTGACTGGACTGATGTGCCCAACTACTGAGCCGGCACTCTGGAGCACATGGTCCCAGAGCCAGTGCTCTGCAGCAAGAGGCCACTGTGATGGGAGGCCTATGCAGGCCGAAGTACAAAGATGGAAATAAATGGAAGACCAATAGACGTGGCCTAAATATATGTGTGTGTCTATATACATATATATAAAGAAAAAAAAAAGAAATCTGGAGTAGCAATCCTCATATCAGATAACATAGATTTTAAAATAAAGAAGATTATATGAGACAAGGCAGGTCACTACATAATGATCAAAAAATAGACCCAAGAGGAAACATAACAATCATAAATATCTATGCACCTAAAACAGGAGCACCCCAATACATAAGACAAACACTTTGAGACATAAAAGAAGAAACTGACAATAGTACAATAATAGTAGGAGACTTTAACACTCCTCTCACACCAATGGACAGATCATCAAAACAGAAAATTAATAAAGAAACACAAGCCTTCAATGACACACTAGAAGAGATGGACCTCATTGATATCTTTAGGACCTTCCATCTAAAAGCAGAAGAATACACTTTCTTCTCAAGTCCTCATGGAACATTCTCTAGGATAGACCACATCAAGGCCACAAATCAAACCTCAGTCAATTCAAGAAAATTAAAATTATATCAAATAACTTCTCAGACCACAATGCAATGAGACTATATATCAATTACAGGAAAAAAAAAAAAAAACAGTAAAAGCACAAGCACGTGGAGATGAAACAACACACACCTAGAACACGAGCTGATTACTGAGCAAATCAGAGGAGAAAAAAAAAAAATTCTTAGAAGAAAACAACAATGAACACACAACAGTGCAAAACTAATGGGATACCGCAAAAGCAGTTCTAACAGGGAAATTTATAGCAATTCAATCCTACCTCAAGAAACATGAGAAAGATCAAACAGACAACCTAAGATTACACTTCAAACAACTAGAGAAAGAAGAACAAAAAACCTCCACAGTTAGCAGCAGAAGAGAAATCATGAAGATTAGAGTAGAAACAAATGAAAAAGAAATGAAAGAAACAATACAGGGTTCCTCTGGTGGTACAGTGAGTAAGGACACCAGCTTGCAGCGTAAGGGGCCTTGGTTCGATCCCTGACCTGGGAAGATCCCACGTACCATGGACCGGCTGGACTGGTGTGTCCAATTACCTAGCTGGAGCTCTGGGGCGCATGCACCCAGAGCTGGTGCTCTGCGACAACAGAGGCCACTGTGATGGGAGGCCCACACGGGCCAAAGAACAAAGACGGATGAAAACAGATAGATGAAAGACCAATAGAAGTGGCCTGCATGCAACCTTCCCTCCCCAACATGCCCCCCCCCAATAAAAAAAAGAAAAAAAGAGAACCACATGAAAAAAATAAAAATGAAAAAGGAGATATTACTGCAGATAACGCAGAAATACAAAAGATTGTAAAAAATGATTATTCTCTGCATGATCCTCTCAACCGAAGCAGAAAAAGCATTTCACAAAATTTAATATCCATTTACGATTAAAAACACTCTCCAAAAAGTGAGCATGGAGGAACCTACATCAGCATAATACAGACTATATAAACCAAATACTGAACAAATACAATTCTCAGTGATGAAACACCAAAAGTATTTCCTCTGAGATTAGGAATAAAACAAGAATGTCCACTCTCACTACTGCTATTCAACACAGATTTGTAAGTCCTGGCCATGGCAAACAGAGAGGAAATAGAAATAAAAGAAATCCAAACAGGAAAAGAAGGAGTAAAACTGTTTGCAGATGACATGATGCTATACACAGAATACCCTAAAGATGCCAGCAGAAAACTATTGATGCTAATCAATGAATTTGGTAAAGTTTCAGGATGCATAATTTATACAAAAATCACTTGCATTCCTATATACTAACAATGAATGATGAAAAAAAATAATAAAAAGGGTATCTCATATACCATTGTGACAAGAAGAACCAAATACCTAGGAATAAACCTTCCTAAGGAGACAAAAGACCTGTACTCAGAGAACTATAAGATACAAATGCAGTAAATCAAAGAGGAGACAAACAGATGGAGAGATATACCATATTCTTGGATTGGAAGAATCAATATTGTAAAAATGAGTGTACTACCAAAAGCAATCTACTGATTCAATGTAATTCCTATCAAATCACCAATGACATTTTTTTAGAGTTAGAACAAAAAAAACTTAGAATGTTTATGGAAGCACAAAAGACCCTAAATAGTCAAAGAAATTTTAAGAAAAATGAAACTAGAGGAATCAAGCTCCCTGATTTTAAACTATGCTACAAAGCTACAGTAATCAAGTCAGTATGGTATTTGCATAAAAGAGAATTATAGATCAATGCAACTGCTTAGAAAGTCCAGAAATAATTCAGTTACAAATGACCACCTAATCTTTGATAAAGGAGGCAAGGGTAGACAATGGAGAAAAGAAGTCTCTTCAATCAGTGTTGCTGAGAAAACTAGACGACTACAGGTAAAAGAATTAGAACACTCCCTAATACCTTATATAAAAACATAAGCTCAAAATGGATTAAAGACCTAAATATAAGGCCAGACAATATAATCCCCTTAAAAGAAAACATAGGGAGGAGAAGCCGCACGGACCCGCCGGACTGAGAAGCTGCTCTGCGCTGCCGGTAAGTTCAACCACTTCAACTGGAGGGCTTGCTGAATGGAGAGGGGAAGTCACCCACGGGTTGCTGACCAGGGACCGGGCACAAGCTGGACGGGAAAGCTCATGCCCGCCTTTGGGACTTAGATGTGTAACCAGCAGTGCACGTGTGCCAGCGACGGAAGAGCCTGCGCACTCCTAGAGCTGCAGCTGCGGAGGAAGCCTGGGAAAGAGCAGAGATTGGAGACTACTGGCGGGGGCACGGTAGAGACAGGGTGCCCTCCTCCAATACTGGACTGCGTGCGCCACGGCCTTCCCCCCCCCACCCAACCCCCAACCCGACGAACTGGGAACAGCCCACCGCCCCGGCCAGCACCCAAGCTGGCAGCAAAGACCTCCTGTTGCTGAACACAAAAACAGAAAACATAACAACCGGCACTATAAAGGAAAGACTACCGCCATCAAGACACCACCATTAAGAGCAGATTGGTTTCCAACAGGCAGATGAGAAGATAAAAACCAGGGACAGTATTTAGCCTTTTTTTTTTTTTTTGGCTTGTTTATTGGTTGTGGGCTATTTTGTTTATTCGATTGACTGGTCTGTTTTGGGGTTTATTTGTTTGTTTATTCTATTTGGGTTTTTTTCGTTTCTTTGTTTTGTTTTTGTTCGTTTGGGGTTTTTGGTTTTTTCTTTTTTATTTGTTTGTTTTTTAGCCTCATTAATTTTTTCAGCTCTTTTCACTTTTTAATTTCTGTTTTTGACTTTTATTTTACTGTATTTTTTTAAATTTTGATTCTTGGAAACCTCAATTTTCTTTCCTCTTTGCCACTGCTTTCTCCCTGTATGATCTAAATGTAAAAACTTTTCCTATCTACCAATATCCTCTAGATAAATTATTTCCTATCTTCCTGTCTCCACTATTCTCTTCCAACTGCCCTAAACAACACAACACACTAATCTTTGCTACCTAACCCTATAAAATCCTTCCAAGATGAATCTATTCCTTCTCACTACCCATACACTCTCCTCCTCATCACCCTCAACACATGTCCTAATTGCTCTCGTTGTAATTATCCAAGTCAGGAACTTGTGCTGGATTTATTTATTCAGGCACTATTTTAATTAATTCAAAGCTTAACAGGCAAGTATCATCTATGATTGTGTGATTTGCCAGAGAGATTTTCTGTGCCTTATCTCTGCAAAACTGCTCAGTTGTGGGGCTTACTGTGTATGTATGTATATCTTACAATTCTGTTAGAAAACATCTGCATGCTTTCATGACTGTCACCCATCAGGGATGAACCTCTTGTTCCTCAGATGTTAGTATTTGTACTAGTATCACGGAACACCATAGCAAACCAGACATGGAGTCTACACCCCCGACCAATCATCAATCAAGGATCCTCAGAGCAAAAGCCCAGATTCCAAGACCCCACACTACCAAAGAACATACAACACTAAAGATTATTCATCTGTAAACAAGACCCAACACCATCTAAGTCACAAAACACTGAACCCTTTTACAAGGACAGAAACCCAAAGGAAGGGAGAACTCAACCAAGAAGCCTGTTGGGGGAAAAAGAACTCCACACACACAGACACACACACACACAAAAAAACAAAAATTAGCTTAATAATAAAACGACAGAGAAACACTGCACAAACGAAGGACCAAGTTAGAGAAACACCGGTTCAAATGACAGAGGAGTAGATAGACAAACTATCTGAACGAGAATTCAGAAAAACTATACTAATGAGGATGCAAAACAACGAAAACAGAATATTACAGGAAATTAGTGCACTGAAAAGAGACATGCAAGAAATGAAAAATAAGCAAATAGAGACCACCAACTCAATTGCTGAACTCAAAAATACTATAGAAGGTCTCAACAGTAGAGTATCAGAGGCAGAAGAACAGATAAGTGAGCTGGAAGACAAAATGGTGGAAATAACTGCTGAAGAACAGAACAAAGCACAAAGAATCAAAAGAACTGAGGATAGCAGCAGAGACCTATGGGACAATATCAAACGCACTGACATTAGAATTATAGGAGTTCCAGAAGAAGAAGAGAGGAAGAAAGGCTATGAAAAAATTCTTGAAGAGGTTATAGTTGAAAACTTCCCTAACATGGGAAAGGAAATAGTCAACCAAGTCCAAGAAGCACAAAGAGTTCCATACAGGAGAAACCCCAGAAGAAACACACCAAGGCAGATTCTAATCAAACTAACGCAGACTAAATATAAAGACAGATTACTAAAAGCAGCTAGGAGCAAACAACAAATAGCACATAAAGGAAACTCCTTCTGTTTAACTGTGGATCTTTCAGCAGAAACCCTGCAGGCCAGAAGAGAATGGCAAGACAAACTTAAACGGCTGGAAGAGAATAACCTCCAACCAAGAATTCTTTAGCCGGCAAGGACCTCATTCAGAATTGATGGAGAAGTCAAAAGCTTCACAGACAAGCAAAAACTGAAAGAATTCTGTACCACAAAACCAGCCCTACAACAAGTGTTAAAGGATCCTCAGAGCAAAAGCCCAGATTCCAAGACCCCACACTACCAAAGAACATACAACACTAAAGATTATTCATCTGTAAACAAGACCCAACACCATCTAAGTCACAAAACACTGAACCCTTTTACAAGGACAGAAACCCAAAGGAAGGGAGAACTCAACCAAGAAGCCTGTTGGGGGAAAAAGAACTCCACACACACAGACACACACACACAAAAAAACAAAAATTAGCTTAATAATAAAACGACAGAGAAACACTGCACAAACGAAGGACCAAGTTAGAGAAACACCGGTTCAAATGACAGAGGAGTAGATAGACAAACTATCTGAACGAGAATTCAGAAAAACTATACTAATGAGGATGCAAAACAACGAAAACAGAATATTACAGGAAATTAGTGCACTGAAAAGAGACATGCAAGAAATGAAAAATAAGCAAATAGAGACCACCAACTCAATTGCTGAACTCAAAAATACTATAGAAGGTCTCAACAGTAGAGTATCAGAGGCAGAAGAACAGATAAGTGAGCTGGAAGACAAAATGGTGGAAATAACTGCTGAAGAACAGAACAAAGCACAAAGAATCAAAAGAACTGAGGATAGCAGCAGAGACCTATGGGACAATATCAAACGCACTGACATTAGAATTATAGGAGTTCCAGAAGAAGAAGAGAGGAAGAAAGGCTATGAAAAAATTCTTGAAGAGGTTATAGTTGAAAACTTCCCTAACATGGGAAAGGAAATAGTCAACCAAGTCCAAGAAGCACAAAGAGTTCCATACAGGAGAAACCCCAGAAGAAACACACCAAGGCAGATTCTAATCAAACTAACGCAGACTAAATATAAAGACAGATTACTAAAAGCAGCTAGGAGCAAACAACAAATAGCACATAAAGGAAACTCCTTCTGTTTAACTGTGGATCTTTCAGCAGAAACCCTGCAGGCCAGAAGAGAATGGCAAGACAAACTTAAACGGCTGGAAGAGAATAACCTCCAACCAAGAATTCTTTAGCCGGCAAGGACCTCATTCAGAATTGATGGAGAAGTCAAAAGCTTCACAGACAAGCAAAAACTGAAAGAATTCTGTACCACAAAACCAGCCCTACAACAAGTGTTAAAGGACCTGATATAGCCAATAAATAGAGTAGAAGAAGCCTTACAAATCAAACCCCAAATGTCTAAGAAGATGACAATAGGAACATTTGTATCAATAATTACTTTGAATGTAAATGGACTAAATGTTCCAACCAAATGGCACAGGCTGGCTGAATGGATCCAGAAGCAAAACCCATATATATGCTGTTTACAAGAGACTCACTTCAGACCTAGAGACACTCATAGCCTGAAAGTGAAAGGCTGGAAAAAAATATTCCATGCAAATGGAAATCAAAAGAAAGCTGGAGTAGCAATCCTCATATCAGATAAAATAGACTTTAAAGTAAAGAAGATTCTAAGAGACAAGGCAGGTCACTACGTCATGATTAAGGGATCTATCCAAGAGGAAGACATAACAGTCATGAATACGCACACAACAGAGGGACACCTCAATACATAAGACAGGAACTTTCAGACATAAAAGAAGAAATCAACAATAACACAGTAATAGTAGGAGACTTTAACACTCCTCTCACACTAATGGACAGATCAACAAAACAGAAAATTAATAAAGAAACACAAGCCTTAAATGCCACACCAGAAAAGATGGACCTCATCCATATTTTTAGGATGTTCCATCCAAAAGCAGAAGAATACACTTTCTTCTCAAGTGCTCACGGAACATTCTCCAGGATAGACCACATCTTGGGCCACAAATCTAACCTCAGTCAATTCAGGAAAACTGAAATTATATCAACCATCTTCTCAGACCACAATGCAATGAGACTAGAGATCAACTACAAGAAAAAAACCGCTAAAAACACAAACACATGGAGATTAAACAATACATACCTAAAAAACCAACTGATCATTGAGGAAATCACAGTAGAAATTAAACAATTCCTAGAAGAAAATGACAATGATCACACGACAGTGCAAAACCTATGGGATACTGCAAAAGCAGTTCTAAGAGGGAAATTTATAGCAATACAATCCCACCTAAAGAAACTAGGAAAATATGAAGCAGATGACCTAGCCCTCCACTTAAAACAATTGGAGAAAGAAGAAAAACATCCCAAAGCCAACAGGAGAAGAGAAATCATAAGGATCAGAGCAGAAATAAATGAGAAAGAAACAAAAGAAACCACAAATGTCTAAGAAGATGACAATAGGAACATTTGTATCAATAATTACTTTGAATGTAAATGGACTAAATGTTCCAACCAAATGGCACAGGCTGGCTGAATGGATCCAGAAGCAAAACCCATATATATGCTGTTTACAAGAGACTCACTTCAGACCTAGAGACACTCATAGCCTGAAAGTGAAAGGCTGGAAAAAAATATTCCATGCAAATGGAAATCAAAAGAAAGCTGGAGTAGCAATCCTCATATCAGATAAAATAGACTTTAAAGTAAAGAAGATTCTAAGAGACAAGGCAGGTCACTACGTCATGATTAAGGGATCTATCCAAGAGGAAGACATAACAGTCATGAATACGCACACAACAGAGGGACACCTCAATACATAAGACAGGAACTTTCAGACATAAAAGAAGAAATCAACAATAACACAGTAATAGTAGGAGACTTTAACACTCCTCTCACACTAATGGACAGATCAACAAAACAGAAAATTAATAAAGAAACACAAGCCTTAAATGCCACACCAGAAAAGATGGACCTCATCCATATTTTTAGGATGTTCCATCCAAAAGCAGAAGAATACACTTTCTTCTCAAGTGCTCACGGAACATTCTCCAGGATAGACCACATCTTGGGCCACAAATCTAACCTCAGTCAATTCAGGAAAACTGAAATTATATCAACCATCTTCTCAGACCACAATGCAATGAGACTAGAGATCAACTACAAGAAAAAAACCGCTAAAAACACAAACACATGGAGATTAAACAATACATACCTAAAAAACCAACTGATCATTGAGGAAATCACAGTAGAAATTAAACAATTCCTAGAAGAAAATGACAATGATCACACGACAGTGCAAAACCTATGGGATACTGCAAAAGCAGTTCTAAGAGGGAAATTTATAGCAATACAATCCCACCTAAAGAAACTAGGAAAATATGAAGCAGATGACCTAGCCCTCCACTTAAAACAATTGGAGAAAGAAGAAAAACATCCCAAAGCCAACAGGAGAAGAGAAATCATAAGGATCAGAGCAGAAATAAATGAGAAAGAAACAAAAGAAACAATAGTAAAGATAAATAAAACAAAAAGCTGGTTCTTCGAAAAGGTAAACAAAATTGACAAGCCACTGGCCAGACTCATTAAGAAAAAGAGAGAGAAGAACCAGATCACCAAAGTCAAAAACGAAAAAGGAGAGATAACAACAGATAATGCAGAAATCCAAAGGAATCTAAGAGACTATTATGAACAGCTATATGGCAACAAACTGGACAACGTGGAGGAAATGGACAGTTTCTTGGAGAGGATTAATCTCCCAAGACTGAGCCAGGAAGAAACAGAAACTTTGAACAACCCAATCACAAGCTCAGAAATCGAATTTGTGATTAAAAATCTACCCAAAAATAAAAGCCCAGGGTCAGATGGCTTCCCAGCTGAATTCTACCAAACATTTAAAGAAGAGCTAGTGCCTGTCCTTCTGAAACTCTTCCAAAAAATTGCACAGGAAGGAACACTTACAAACACATTCTATGAGGCCACCATCACCCTGATACCCAAACCAGGCAAAGACAACACAAAAAAGGAAAATTATTAGCCAATTTCACTGATGAACTTAGATGCCAAAATCCTCAACAAAATTCTAGCAAACAGAATTCAACGACATGTCAAGAAACTCATACATCATGATCAAGTCGGGTTCATCCCAGGCACTCAACGATTCTTCAATATCCTCAAATCAATCCATGTGATACACCATATCAACAAATTGAGAGACAGAAACCACATGATCATCTCAATAGATGCAGAAAAAAACCTTCGAATACGTACAACATCCATTTATGATAAAACTTCTTCAAAAAATGGGCATAGAAGGAACCTATCTCAACATAATAAAACCCATATACGAGAAGTCCACAGCGAACATTATCCTCAACAGTGAAAAACTGAAAGCATTCCCTCTAAGATCAGGAACAAGACAGGGGCGTCCACTTTCACCACTACTATTCAACATAGTCCCGGACGTTCTAGCAACAGCTTTAAGAGAAGACAAAGAAATAAAGGGAATCCAGATTGAAAAGGAAGAAGTCAAGCTCTCTCTTTTTGCAGACGACATGATATTATACATAGAAAATCCCAAAGATATGGTTACAAATCTACTAGAGCTAATCAATGAATTCCGCAAAGTCGCAGGATACAAAGTCAACACATAGAAATCACTGGCATTCCTATATACAAACAATGAAAAATCAGAAAACAAAATCAAAGAGGCAATCCTCTTCACCATCACAATGAAAAGAATCAAATGTCTAGGAATAAACCTACCCAAAGAAACTAAAGAATTGTACACAGAAAATTACAAAACACTCATGAGAGACATTAAAGAAGACTTAAACAGATGGAGAGATATTCCATGTTCCTGGGTCGGAAGAACCAATATTGTGAAAATGATCATACTACCAAATATCATCTACAAATTAAATGTGAACCCTATCAAACTACCAATGACATTCTTCACAGAACTAGACCAAAGAATAACACAGTTCATATGGAAACACAAAAGACCTCGAATAGCCAAAGCAATCTTGAGAAAGAAAAACGGAGCTGGAGGAATCAGCCTCCCTAACTTCAGACTCTACTACAAAGCAACAGTCCTCAAGACAGGATGGTACTGGCACAAAAACAGAACTATAGACCAATGGAATAAGATCGAGAACCCAGAGATAAGCCCACGCACCTATGGGTACCTTATTTTTTACAAAGGAGGCAAAACTATAAAATGGGACAAAGACAGCCTCTTCAACAAGTGGTGCTGGGAAAATTGGACAGCTACATGCAAAACAATGAAGTTGGAACATTCCCTGAGACCATGCACAAAGATCAACTGAAAATGGATTAAAGCCTTTAATGTAAGGCCAGAAACCATCAAACTCTTAGAGGACAATATAGGCAAAACCCTCAAGGACATCAATCAAAGCAAGATCTTCTCTGACCCACCTACTAGAATAGTGGAACTGAAAAGACAGATGAAAATGTGGGACCTCATGAAACTTAAAAGTTTTTGTACAGCAAAAGCAATTACAAAAAAGCTCAACAGACACCCCACAGAGTGGGAGAAAATCATAGCAAATGAAACAATAGACGAGGAATTAATCTCCAAAATCTACAAGCAACTCAGACAACTCAGAACCGGAACAACAAACAACCCAATCAAAAAATGGGAAAAAGATCTAAAGTGACGCCTCTCCAAAGAGGACATACAGGTGGCCCAAAAGCACATGAAACGATGCTCAACCTCGCTTATTATTAGAGAAATGCAAATTAAAACCACAATGAGATACTACCTCACATCCGTCAGAATGGCCATCATCAACAAATCGATAGACAATAAATGCTGGAGAGGGTGCAGAGAAAAGGGAACCCTCTTGCATTGCTGGTGGAAATGTCAATTGATACAGCCTCTATGGAAGACAGTCTGGAGATTCCTTCAAAAACTAAAAATATTCCATTCTGGGTCGGACAATATTTAAAACTACCAAATATCATCTACAAATTAAATGTGAACCCTATCAAACTACCAATGACATTCTTCACAGAACTAGACCAAAGAATAACACAGTTCATATGGAAACACAAAAGACCTCGAATAGCCAAAGCAATCTTGAGAAAGAAAAACGGAGCTGGAGGAATCAGCCTCCCTAACTTCAGACTCTACTACAAAGCAACAGTCCTCAAGACAGGATGGTACTGGCACAAAAACAGAACTATAGACCAATGGAATAAGATCGAGAACCCAGAGATAAGCCCACGCACCTATGGGTACCTTATTTTTTACAAAGGAGGCAAAACTATAAAATGGGACAAAGACAGCCTCTTCAACAAGTGGTGCTGGGAAAATTGGACAGCTACATGCAAAACAATGAAGTTGGAACATTCCCTGAGACCATGCACAAAGATCAACTGAAAATGGATTAAAGCCTTTAATGTAAGGCCAGAAACCATCAAACTCTTAGAGGACAATATAGGCAAAACCCTCAAGGACATCAATCAAAGCAAGATCTTCTCTGACCCACCTACTAGAATAGTGGAACTGAAAAGACAGATGAAAATGTGGGACCTCATGAAACTTAAAAGTTTTTGTACAGCAAAAGCAATTACAAAAAAGCTCAACAGACACCCCACAGAGTGGGAGAAAATCATAGCAAATGAAACAATAGACGAGGAATTAATCTCCAAAATCTACAAGCAACTCAGACAACTCAGAACCGGAACAACAAACAACCCAATCAAAAAATGGGAAAAAGATCTAAAGTGACGCCTCTCCAAAGAGGACATACAGGTGGCCCAAAAGCACATGAAACGATGCTCAACCTCGCTTATTATTAGAGAAATGCAAATTAAAACCACAATGAGATACTACCTCACATCCGTCAGAATGGCCATCATCAACAAATCGATAGACAATAAATGCTGGAGAGGGTGCAGAGAAAAGGGAACCCTCTTGCATTGCTGGTGGAAATGTCAATTGATACAGCCTCTATGGAAGACAGTCTGGAGATTCCTTCAAAAACTAAAAATAGAAGCACCCTATGACCCAGCAATCCCACTCTTAGGCATATATCCTGATGAAATCAAAACTGAAAGAGGCACCTGTACCCCAATGTTCATTGCAGCTCTCTATACAATAGCCAGAACACGGAAGCAACCTAGATGTCCATCGACGAATGAATGGATCCAAAAGCTCTGGTACATATATACAATGGAATACTACTCAGCTATTAAAAGAAATGCAGAAGATTCAGTGCTAATGAGGTGGCTAGCTCTAGAACCTATCATAAAAGGTGAAGTAAGTCAAAGAGGGAAACACAAGTACAGTATACTAACTCATATATATGGAATCTAGTAAGATGGTCATGATAACACACGCAGTGAACTCATGGTAAAACAGACAGAATAGATTTAATGACATTGTGGAGAACGAACAGTGAGAGGGAGGCATAGAGGAAGTAACATCAAAACCTATACTGTCATGTGTGGAAAAGATAGCTATTGTCATTGTGCTAAGGGAATAGTAGTGCCTACAATCACTTGGGGTGATGGTCTGGAGGGATGGGAGGGGGGGAACTGGTTGTGGTGGGAGTTCCAGGGATATGCGTATGAATGATCTGGGAACATACATGTCGATGAACAATAAAACTCTGTAAAATCTTTAAAATAAAGAAAAAAAAAAGAAAACATAGGGATAACTTTCTTTTTTAAAATTCAATAATCTTTGTGTATTTATTTCTTTATTTAATTTTTATTTTACATGAAAAACATTTTTATCAGAGTATAGACAATAAACAATTTTGTGATATTTTCAGGTTGAACAGTGAAGGGACTTGGCTATACATGTACATATATACATTCAGGAAGAACACTTTTTGACATAAATCACACAAAGTTCTTTTTTTGACCTATATCCTACAGTAATGACAATAAAAACAATAACTTTGATTTGATCAAACTTCGAAGATTTTGCACAGCAAAGGAACTCGTGAACAAGGTGAAAAAACAACTCTCAGAATGGAAGGAAATATCTTCAACTGAAGTGACCAAAAATGTATTGATCATCAAAATATATAAACAGCTTCTGCAACTTAATATCACAAAATAAACAACTGAATCATAAATTGGACAGGAGACCTAAACAGACATTTTTTGAAAGAAGACATGCATATGGCCAAGTAGCACATGAAAATAAAAGGTCAGCATCACTAATTATAGAGAAATGTAAATCAAAACTTCCATGAGGCATCACCTCACACCCGTCATAATTCTATTCATCAAAAAATCTATAAACATTAAATTCTGGAGACGATTCTTACACTGTTGGTAAGAATGTAAATTGATATAGCCATTATTGAAAAAAATTATCATATGACCCAGAAATCCCACCCCCGGACATATACCTGGAGAAAACTATATCAAAATATGCATGCACTTCAATGTTCATTAAAGCAATATTTACAATAGCCAAGGCATAGAAACAACCTAGATATCTAGTACCTGAGGAATTTATAAAGGTGATATGGTACACATAGACTATAGAATATTAGTCAGCCACAAACAAAGTGATGAAATTGTGCTATTTACAGAGAGAGTCTGTCATACAGAGTGAAGTCAGAAAACAAATATTGTATTTTGATGCATATTTTGGTTTCTGTCATAAACAAAAAAAGTGAAGTAGAGAACAAACTGGTTGTGGTGGGAGTTCCAGGATATGCGTATGAATGATCTGGGAACATACATGTCGATGAACAATAAAACTCTGTAAAATCTTTAAAATAAAGAAAAAAAGAAAACATAGGGATAACTTTCTTTTTAAAATTCAATAATCTTTGTGTATTTATTTCTTTATTTAATTTTTATTTTACATGAAAAACATTTTTATCAGAGTATAGACAATAAACAATTTTGTGATATTTTCAGGTTGAACAGTGAAGGGACTTGGCTATACATGTACATATATACATTCAGGAAGAACACTTTTTGACATAAATCACACAAAGTTCTTTTTTTGACCTATATCCTACAGTAATGACAATAAAAACAATAACTTTGATTTGATCAAACTTCGAAGATTTTGCACAGCAAAGGAACTCGTGAACAAGGTGAAAAAACAACTCTCAGAATGGAAGGAAATATCTTCAACTGAAGTGACCAAAAATGTATTGATCATCAAAATATATAAACAGCTTCTGCAACTTAATATCACAAAATAAACAACTGAATCATAAATTGGACAGGAGACCTAAACAGACATTTTTTGAAAGAAGACATGCATATGGCCAAGTAGCACATGAAAATAAAAGGTCAGCATCACTAATTATAGAGAAATGTAAATCAAAACTTCCATGAGGCATCACCTCACACCCGTCATAATTCTATTCATCAAAAAATCTATAAACATTAAATTCTGGAGACGATTCTTACACTGTTGGTAAGAATGTAAATTGATATAGCCATTATTGAAAAAAATTATCATATGACCCAGAAATCCCACCCCCGGACATATACCTGGAGAAAACTATATCAAAATATGCATGCACTTCAATGTTCATTAAAGCAATATTTACAATAGCCAAGGCATAGAAACAACCTAGATATCTAGTACCTGAGGAATTTATAAAGGTGATATGGTACACATAGACTATAGAATATTAGTCAGCCACAAACAAAGTGATGAAATTGTGCTATTTACAGAGAGAGTCTGTCATACAGAGTGAAGTCAGAAAACAAATATTGTATTTTGATGCATATTTTGGTATCTAGAGACATTGTACAGATGAACCAACTGCAAAGCAAAAATACAGATGCAGATGTAGAGAACAAACTTAAGGACGCCAACAGGGAAAAGGAAGCATAGGATGTATTGCGAGATAGGGTTTGATATATATGGATGAAAAAGTAACCAATGAGAGATTATTACAGTATAGCATAGGGAATCTTACTCAATGTTCTGTGGTTACCTAAATGAGAACAAAGTATAAAAACAGGGAATATATGTATATATAAAACTGATTCACTTTACTGTATAGCAGAAAACAACATGATAAGAAAAGTACAATCTGACAATTTTAAAAATGTTAAATAATAGACAAATATTCTAACAAACAAAAAAATTTTCTAAGAATGACTCTATCACCCATTAATTAAGTAGGTGTTTTTTTTTCTCTCTGCCACAGTATTCTAGATTTTTCTTTTATTCTCTTTTCTGTGTTTTCTCTCTCCCTTCCTTCCTCTTCCTCTTTCTCTCTTCCTTTTCCACCTCTTCCTTCTTTCTACCCCCACTCCTTCTTCTTCATCTTTCTACTCTCCCTTTCACATCTATGTATATTTTTCTATTTCTATTCCCACACTTTACCTCTTTTTCTCTCTCACTCCCTCCAGTGAGTTCAGGTTTACAACCCTATCTTTTCTCATTTAACACCTACAACACAGAAGACACTGTCCTGGGCATTAAGCACACAAACTATTGACTCAATTCATGCTTCCATTTTCCTATTCTAGTAAACTTCCCTCACTTCTTGAATCCTGAGCGAAACGTACTCATTTCCTTAGATTTTCCAGACATAAATGATCCCTCTGTACTTCATTTGAAGGAGTATAACAATTATACTATTTAGTTGCAATGAAGTAATAGTATTGTCCAATTTTGCTAAGTCATGCGCAGCTCTTTGCATCCCCATGGACTAGAGCACTCCAAGCTTCCCTGTCCTTCACTGTCTCCTGGACATGTGCTCCAAATGTCCATTGACTCAGTGATACTATGCAACCATCTCATCCTCTGTTGACTCCTTCTCCTTCTGTTTTCAATTTTTCCAGCATCAGAGTTTTTTTCCAGTGAGTCAGCTCTTTGCATCAGGTGGCCAAAGTCTTTGAGCTTCAGCATCAGTCCTTCCAGTGAATATTCAGTGTTGATCTCCTTAAGTATTAACTAGTTTTAATATTCCTTGCAATCCAAGGAACTCTCAACAGTCTTCTCCAGCACCACAATTTGAAACCATTAATTCTTTGACACTCAGCCTTCTTTACAGTCCAACTCTCACTCCTGTACATGAGTACTGGAAAAGCCATAGCTTTGACTCTACAGACCTTTATTGCCAAAATGATGCCTCTGTTTTTTAATGTGCTGTCTAGGTTTGTCATGGCTTTTCTTCCAAGGAGCAAGTGTCTTTTAATTTTGTGTCTATAGTCACTGTTCAAAGCCCAATTAAATAAAATTTGCCACTGTTTTTGCTTTTTCTTCATCTATTAGTAGTGGAGTGATGGATCCAGATGAAATGATCTTAGTTTTTTGAATGTTGAATTTTAAGCTAGCTACTCTTTCATCCTTATCAAGAGGCTTTTTTTATTTTGAATGTTTTGAAATGTTATAATACTAATATTAATTTATAATAGTTATTTACTAATATCATATACTAATTGTACTAATATACTGGTGTTATAATATTTAAGATATAATACTAACATTTTGAAATAATATAATATTCAAGATATAATACTAATATTTTGAAATAATGTTAGTAAAATTAAGTTGGAAATGTCATCATGTATGGTATATCACAGAGAAAACAGCACAAGACTACAATTTTGTGGTATAAAATTTGCAAATATAATACATTAAACACAAGTAAGAAAAGTTGACTACAATCAAAGCCATAACTACTCAGTCTTCATATCACCTACTAAGCACGTAATATATGTGAGGGATATTAGGTTGAGAATCCAAAGATCTTAGGCCAATTCTTGGTTCTGTCTCTTATTAGCTATTTCTCTCTGAATAATGAGTTTATTCCCTTTGGTCCTAAACATCTGTAAAACTGGTAAATTGCCTATGAATTAAACAACCCCCAATGTCCTTTCTACTTATAAATTCTATGATTTTAAGAATTTAGAATGCCCTCAAGAGAGTTAGTCTCAGCATTTTACCCACTCCTACTTTATAATGACCTCACATCTAAATATCACTTTTAGTCTACTCAGTTTTATAAAGTTATTCTAACTTATTAAATGTCTGGCTATGTTATGTAAGATTTTGTTTTGCTTGGGTTTTCTTCCTTTTAATCTTTTCAAAATGCCTCTAGTTTCTTCTCCAGCACCACAATTTGAAACCATTAATTCTTTGACACTCAGCCTTCTTTACAGTCCAACTCTCACTCCTGTACATGAGTACTGGAAAAGCCATAGCTTTGACTCTACAGACCTTTATTGCCAAAATGATGCCTCTGTTTTTTAATGTGCTGTCTAGGTTTGTCATGGCTTTTCTTCCAAGGAGCAAGTGTCTTTTAATTTTGTGTCTATAGTCACTGTTCAAAGCCCAATTAAATAAAATTTGCCACTGTTTTTGCTTTTTCTTCATCTATTAGTAGTGGAGTGATGGATCCAGATGAAATGATCTTAGTTTTTTGAATGTTGAATTTTAAGCTAGCTACTCTTTCATCCTTATCAAGAGGCTTTTTTTATTTTGAATGTTTTGAAATGTTATAATACTAATATTAATTTATAATAGTTATTTACTAATATCATATACTAATTGTACTAATATACTGGTGTTATAATATTTAAGATATAATACTAACATTTTGAAATAATATAATATTCAAGATATAATACTAATATTTTGAAATAATGTTAGTAAAATTAAGTTGGAAATGTCATCATGTATGGTATATCACAGAGAAAACAGCACAAGACTACAATTTTGTGGTATAAAATTTGCAAATATAATACATTAAACACAAGTAAGAAAAGTTGACTACAATCAAAGCCATAACTACTCAGTCTTCATATCACCTACTAAGCACGTAATATATGTGAGGGATATTAGGTTG
This sequence comes from Tragulus kanchil, assembly GCA_022376925.1. NCBI lineage: Eukaryota > Metazoa > Chordata > Mammalia > Artiodactyla > Tragulidae > Tragulus > Tragulus kanchil. The sequence goes on from JAIOJX010000025.1 coordinate 49,558,782, forward strand.
AGAATCCAAAGATCTTAGGCCAATTCTTGGTTCTGTCTCTTATTAGCTATTTCTCTCTGAATAATGAGTTTATTCCCTTTGGTCCTAAACATCTGTAAAACTGGTAAATTGCCTATGAATTAAACAACCCCCAATGTCCTTTCTACTTATAAATTCTATGATTTTAAGAATTTAGAATGCCCTCAAGAGAGTTAGTCTCAGCATTTTACCCACTCCTACTTTATAATGACCTCACATCTAAATATCACTTTTAGTCTACTCAGTTTTATAAAGTTATTCTAACTTATTAAATGTCTGGCTATGTTATGTAAGATTTTGTTTTGCTTGGGTTTTCTTCCTGTTGCCTCATACTATGCCCTGAAAACAATACAGTAGTTTGAATGAAGTGAGATGAAGATAAATATGGTCCTCTAAGCGGTGATAGCCAAAGTTCAGCAAGTAGTGAGTAGGATAATGGCCCATTTCCTCCTTTGTGTAAGCATGGGGAGTAGCCAAAGCTACTCTGTTGAATGTTGTTTCCTGTATACACTGTGTATCATTGTATGTGCTACTCAGGCCAAACTTTAGAAAATATGCTAATTGGAATTTCACACCCGTTTGGAGAAGGGGGAATATAGCAAAGTGAATTTACCTCCCCTCTCTTTACCCCATTCCCTTCCTTCACCAGAGAAGACTTAAATATAAAAAAACACTTTCATGGGATAAAACTTTGATTTGCCAAGCACATAAATCAAATAGCAAGCTATTATTTTTGACATATATTCCAGTAATAATCCAGGCAGTTATTATCAACGCTAATATACATGACTGTGAAAGTATGTTTTCATGCTCTCTACTAATAAAAACGCTCATTATGACTAATCTCCCAGGTCCCCGCTATCTTGTCATCTAAGAACACACCTGTAAAGACGGCCTTGCATATTCCTAGATTTACTCCTGATTTATGAGGTCAAAAAGATCTCACAAGGGCTTCCATGGCAGTCCAGTGGGTAAGGACACAGCCTTGCAGTGCAAGGAGTGCCAATTCGATCTCTAGCCTGGGAGGATCCCACGTGCCGCTGAGCAGCCGGACAGATGTGTCCAACTGCTGAGCCGGAGCTCTGGGGCACATATGCCCAGAGCCAGCATTCTGTGACGCGAGAGGCCACTGTGATGGGAGGCCCACACAGGCCAGAGAGCAGAGATGGATGGAAATAAATGAAAGATCAATAGAAGTGGACAAAAAAAAAAAAAAAGATCCGACAATTTAAATGGAATTATTGGGAATGAACCAAGCCCAAGCATAGAATCATATAGAGAAAAGTCAGTGCAAGAAAAAGGTAGAAGGGAGCCAATAAGAGAAAAGGAAACTTTGAAGGTTGCAGAGATTAAGAATCATTGTTTAAAAGAGAGCTTTGATAGTAATCTAGTCAATGAACAGGTGAATTGGAGAGCAACTGAAAATGTGGGGTGGATTACTTATTCTTGATGCCTCAATTTTCTTATCTTTAAAATAGTACCCGTGTGAGAGAGTTGTTAACAAGATCTAGTCAACTAATTTCAAAGCATTTAGCATTATACATATCAAATATTCCAGAAATATAAATTATTTTTGTTAATGTGATAATATCAAAGATGAGTGATTATTTCATGAGGGATTTAAGAAAAAAGATTATTTAGCACAAGAAAAGTGGCAGGATTTGGACATAAGAAGCAAAATAACCTTATACTACAGAAGATTGTGTGGGAATGAATCCTAAGTTGATGATAAAATAGACTTCATAAATACAATGAAGTATAATTTTCTTTTGACATAGAAAAGTGGAATGATGACAATTAGAAGCAAATCTAGCAATCTAATATTTTTAAACTAAGAATTTAAAAAGAAATCTAAGCAGGTATTAGAACAACAAAAGAAAAATAAATATGGAGATTTAATGCCAAACAAAGAGAACAGGGAAATCCTGAAAACTTCTATTAACCTGCGTAACTTCCTTCCCAGTTATACTCATGGAAGATATATTATTAGAACAATTTGTAAACAGCTTGATATATTCCAAATCAGCTTTATCACTGATAGCATTTTGTTAAAGCCGGTTCATCATTGTCCTCACCAGATATATGAATAGCAGTATGTGAGAAAGTTCCAATGACTGTAGAGATAGAATTCTCTGGCAGAATCAGCTGGCTGCCTGCCATGATAGTACATCCTCTCCAGACTGAATAAAGGAATTTTCTCATTTAAAGAAACTGAAAGTGGGTTTCATATGAGATGGATCTCCAGGGTGCAGTAAATAGTGAGCCGTTAATCAGATTTTGTTCACTTGAGAGTTTTAGATGTCTGTTGTAAAAAGGGACTCAGGAAGAGGGCAACATGGCAAGATTCAGGTTGATGCATGGCAGTAAACAAGACTATGTAAAAAAGAAAAAAAAAGAAAAAAAAGGGACAAGAAATATATACGCATACCAAAAAACAGAGTAGAAGTGCCTTAGAACACTATACATGAGTTGAGGGTGTGTGTATAAGCACATACATATCAATACATACCACAATACTGGGCTTCCCTGGTGACTTAGTGGTAAAGAGTTAGCCTGCTAATTCAGGAGACAAGGCAGACATGAGTTACAAACGCTGGGTAGAAAAGATCCCCTGGAGATGGAAAAGTAAAGCACTCCAGTATTCTTTCTTGGAAAACCAAACAGACAGACGAGCCTGGTGGGCTACAGTTCACAGGGACCCAAAGAGTCAGACAAAGAGTCACATATTATAGCAACTGGATAACAGTCACCACAGTACTAGTTGTTTTTTACTGTTTTGAAAAGAAAGATGAAAGTTGGAGAGCAGGCTAAACAAATTGTGGAAATTAGGGCTTTGGGAATAGTTTTATCCCATTTCTGCAGATATGAAAAATTAGAAGAAGTGAGCTGATAATGGAACTCACGTAGTCTTTCTACTCAAAAGACAGCATACAGGTGAGGCTGAGTAGGGAAGATCCTGGATGTCATCTAGAATGTTATTTTAAATATTGCATGCTTTCTAGGTAGATACAATCACTGAATTTGTAGACATTTATATGTTTTGTTCATGGCTGATTAGAATCTATGTTTGATAACTGGAATTCTTCTGCTTGTTGTTTTCCAATGTATGAATTGTACTGATATAAAATCCTGTAATTTATATATTTTTGTATTCCATTCTTGTGAAATAAGTAACAAGCACTCTCACAGATTCTCCATGAAATTCTGTAAATCTTATGGAGAAAAGGAATCATGATACTAGGAAAGAAATCCTTTTCATTTAGGGAAATATAAGAAGATGTCATATATGTATAATTTTATTTGAAGAGATTAAAAACACTTGAAATACTGCCCCACCCAATCATGAATGTACATGAGAAGCTAAACAAGGTGTTCCATTTATTAGCCTGCCTGTTACCATGTTCTGTATTTATTTTTACTGAAAAAAAAAATTGTTAAATTTAGTCAGTTATGCCTATTATAGACCCCAATAATTAGAAACCTGAACTAAGCTGTACAGGGTCCTTGAACACACTTCATGAGAGATTAAAATTGGTCAGTGGGTTAGACAGATTCAGGAAAGAAAGTTGTACCCAGAAGATTTATCTCCTTTTCTCTTTATGTACAATGCTCATTCCCACACACACATTATCTGTGAAAGAAAAGTTAACTGTTAATAGAAACATAATATTTAAAGAAGATTTTAATACTTGTGATCATTTACTTTCCAAGGAGACAAGGCAGACATGAGTTACAAACGCTGGGTAGAAAAGATCCCCTGGAGATGGAAAAGTAAAGCACTCCAGTATTCTTTCTTGGAAAACCAAACAGACAGACGAGCCTGGTGGGCTACAGTTCACAGGGACCCAAAGAGTCAGACAAAGAGTCACATATTATAGCAACTGGATAACAGTCACCACAGTACTAGTTGTTTTTTACTGTTTTGAAAAGAAAGATGAAAGTTGGAGAGCAGGCTAAACAAATTGTGGAAATTAGGGCTTTGGGAATAGTTTTATCCCATTTCTGCAGATATGAAAAATTAGAAGAAGTGAGCTGATAATGGAACTCACGTAGTCTTTCTACTCAAAAGACAGCATACAGGTGAGGCTGAGTAGGGAAGATCCTGGATGTCATCTAGAATGTTATTTTAAATATTGCATGCTTTCTAGGTAGATACAATCACTGAATTTGTAGACATTTATATGTTTTGTTCATGGCTGATTAGAATCTATGTTTGATAACTGGAATTCTTCTGCTTGTTGTTTTCCAATGTATGAATTGTACTGATATAAAATCCTGTAATTTATATATTTTTGTATTCCATTCTTGTGAAATAAGTAACAAGCACTCTCACAGATTCTCCATGAAATTCTGTAAATCTTATGGAGAAAAGGAATCATGATACTAGGAAAGAAATCCTTTTCATTTAGGGAAATATAAGAAGATGTCATATATGTATAATTTTATTTGAAGAGATTAAAAACACTTGAAATACTGCCCCACCCAATCATGAATGTACATGAGAAGCTAAACAAGGTGTTCCATTTATTAGCCTGCCTGTTACCATGTTCTGTATTTATTTTTACTGAAAAAAAAAATTGTTAAATTTAGTCAGTTATGCCTATTATAGACCCCAATAATTAGAAACCTGAACTAAGCTGTACAGGGTCCTTGAACACACTTCATGAGAGATTAAAATTGGTCAGTGGGTTAGACAGATTCAGGAAAGAAAGTTGTACCCAGAAGATTTATCTCCTTTTCTCTTTATGTACAATGCTCATTCCCACACACACATTATCTGTGAAAGAAAAGTTAACTGTTAATAGAAACATAATATTTAAAGAAGATTTTAATACTTGTGATCATTTACTTTAAAAGTATTCTACAGAAGCATGAGTGTTTTGCTCTGGTACCATAGACACAAAATATCTCTAAAATGTATTTGTCATTAGTCTTTTTCAAGTGTAGAATAGTTTTCTATTGTGAATAGAATTGAAATGAGTGGCTCACATATTATAATGAAAAACTAGAAGACTAGAGAGTAGCAAATATGATATAGCTAAAAGTTAATGATTTAAAATAACACCATGAAAAGATGAAGAGACTTGGAAAATATGAAGGTAAATTATTTTTGATGGAATAAAACCAGAGTGAAAGACTTAAGGGTAGGAGTGAAACATGGTTAAGTGTGGCCAGAGGAATCAGAATAACCTAATTTTACTTAAATCTAACTAAAATGGTAGGCAGCATACTAATAAAGTCACAAATAAAACTGAATTAAGAAAGGTTGAAAATTCTCAAGGTTTGCAGCTTCCTTATGTCTCCAACTCATGCTACAGATAGACAGATTGTGAAGTGAAAGACATACAGTTGTGTCCGACTCTTTACAACCTCATGGATGAGCCATGGAATTCTCCAGACAAGAATAGTGGAGTGGATAGCTGTTCCTTCTACAGGGAATCTTCCCAATCCAGGTCGCCCGCACTGCAGACAAATTCTTTACCATCTGAGCCATAGGGAATCCCAAGAATACTAGGTAGTAGGCAGCCTATCCCTTCTCTACAGGATCTTCCCCACCCAGTAACTGAACCGGGGCTCCCTGCACTGCAGGTGGATTCTTTACCAACTGAGCTACCAGGGAAGCAGACAGATTGAAGGGACTATTTTAATAATTTGTATTTTGACTAATAACTTTTCTGAAAACTACAAAACATTCCATTCCCACCCTATTCTCAATTTTGTCCATTTATCCACCCCCATATATGTAATAGACCTTGAGGATTTATCCTGTTAGGTAGAAACAGTCAAATCAGGAGACTATTGAATGCAGACACATTTAAAGTAAAGATACCAAAATTTACCTAAATTAAACCAAACATAGATACAAATTTTGATTCTTTCAGTAAGATACCTGTCATACTATACCTAACTGTAGGCTATAATCTAAATTATGTGTAGACGTCTGTAAAGTAATGAGACTTTTATTAGTTGCTTATTAGCCTAAGCTTAAATTCACATAAGACATTAACAAGAGAGTCAACATCAGCTATAACCCCAAAACTGTCAGTTGATGCTGATTATGCCGAAAAGACCTCTCAGGTAGAAAAATTATGTGTTTACATAGGTGCCGCTGAATGTTTATTCCCAATCTTAGCTGTGTCACATTCCCAAACAACAAAAGAAACTTCATGCCATCTGAAAGACTCTAAAATATTTCACAAGAAAATCTTCAGAAATTTTCCCCAAACCTGAGATATTCATTATTACAGATAGTAAAGTTATAAAGTCAAGATGAACTCAATCAGAGTGGATCACAACACACTTTAAGTGTCCCACATACTTGTGTCTGGTTGGCCAAAATCTAATGATGCTTATTATACTGAATCAATATATTTAGCAAAAGAGTTTAAATCAAATAAATATTGAACAAAATACTTATTTTGAAGCAGAGATTTCATTATTTCCCTAAGGTTCACAACCAATAGTGCATTTTTGATTAATGATAATATTTTCATTTCCTAAAGACAAACTTTGCCATACAAAAAACAAAAAGTGTGATTAAATCTCAATTACCTAAGCACCTTTACATTTCTAACCTGCTTATCATCTTCTAAGTTATTTCTAGATCTATGACCATACCACCCTGAGCACGCCCAAACTCGTATAAGACACTTCTAGGCTTAAGCAATAATGGATTTTCTTCAATTTATCTTTAGGCTTGTGAGAATTGTTATTAAGCAATAAAAGAAATCAATCTCCCACCCAAACTTGCAATCTTTAGTATAAAAAGCCTTTACCAAGAAGTGAAGGAGAAAAGCATTTTTTTTTTTTTTCAGTGTTGACAGATGCAGTCACTGATAGCTCTGAAAAACAATTGGCTTCTGTTTCCTCCTGCAGGCAGCTTTACTTCCTAGGAGTCCCATTCATTCATGCTGTCTCTGGTTCCTAGAAACTTTCAATCTTCCAGCAACTTCTCTGATCATTCCACCTTTTTGAAAATTACCTAAACTTTTCCCCCATTTCTCTAAGGCCCTTCTCTCCACATTTCCAGGAGATAACTAGTTAATACAATAAGTAAATCTGTACTGAACAGATCCACTTGAATAGTAGCTTTGGAAGGCAACTTTTATGTCCTTATTCCATAAGCTGGTGTCCCAAACTGTCAGTTGATGCTGATTATGCCGAAAAGACCTCTCAGGTAGAAAAATTATGTGTTTACATAGGTGCCGCTGAATGTTTATTCCCAATCTTAGCTGTGTCACATTCCCAAACAACAAAAGAAACTTCATGCCATCTGAAAGACTCTAAAATATTTCACAAGAAAATCTTCAGAAATTTTCCCCAAACCTGAGATATTCATTATTACAGATAGTAAAGTTATAAAGTCAAGATGAACTCAATCAGAGTGGATCACAACACACTTTAAGTGTCCCACATACTTGTGTCTGGTTGGCCAAAATCTAATGATGCTTATTATACTGAATCAATATATTTAGCAAAAGAGTTTAAATCAAATAAATATTGAACAAAATACTTATTTTGAAGCAGAGATTTCATTATTTCCCTAAGGTTCACAACCAATAGTGCATTTTTGATTAATGATAATATTTTCATTTCCTAAAGACAAACTTTGCCATACAAAAAACAAAAAGTGTGATTAAATCTCAATTACCTAAGCACCTTTACATTTCTAACCTGCTTATCATCTTCTAAGTTATTTCTAGATCTATGACCATACCACCCTGAGCACGCCCAAACTCGTATAAGACACTTCTAGGCTTAAGCAATAATGGATTTTCTTCAATTTATCTTTAGGCTTGTGAGAATTGTTATTAAGCAATAAAAGAAATCAATCTCCCACCCAAACTTGCAATCTTTAGTATAAAAAGCCTTTACCAAGAAGTGAAGGAGAAAAGCATTTTTTTTTTTTTTCAGTGTTGACAGATGCAGTCACTGATAGCTCTGAAAAACAATTGGCTTCTGTTTCCTCCTGCAGGCAGCTTTACTTCCTAGGAGTCCCATTCATTCATGCTGTCTCTGGTTCCTAGAAACTTTCAATCTTCCAGCAACTTCTCTGATCATTCCACCTTTTTGAAAATTACCTAAACTTTTCCCCCATTTCTCTAAGGCCCTTCTCTCCACATTTCCAGGAGATAACTAGTTAATACAATAAGTAAATCTGTACTGAACAGATCCACTTGAATAGTAGCTTTGGAAGGCAACTGTTTTAGCCCAAAAGGATGGTATCTGCAGCCAACTCTCTGGGACTGCAAACTGATCTGTAGGTATTTTTCTAATTTTAACATTTACTCTGCTTATCCAGCATATCCTAAAGCAAAATATCATTGAAACATATTATGATAGAACTAAGTTTTGTTCCCACTACATGTACTAACAGAATCACTACCAAGCTCTCAGATGGATTTCATGATAGACACTTATTCAGGGAGTGATTTCCCTGGATAATTAAAAACAAATAAGCAAACAAAAACTCTTCCTTGTTAAAAAATGTAATCCTTATCCCTTTTAAACATGTTGCAAATTTGCCCTTCCCTCACTTCTCTATCAGTCAGCATTGGCACCCTGGCTGTCTTCATGCTGTTTTACATAATTGCTCTCTGATACTGCCACCTGTTCACAAATATACAAATCACCCTCCTGTGAGAGCATGGTTTAACCAAATCATGATGGAATAATGAGCCCGGACATCAGTTTCACATCTGTGAAAACAGAGTTTTACCTCCTACACTCAGTCTGATCGTTTCTCATAATAGAATACGGGTTATATTTAAGTGAAAACAATATCATTATTATCTTGATCTTATTTGATTTTAAGTCATTCCTCAACTTTGCCCTTTCCATTTTGCTCTACTCATTTCATCTCTTTTACTGAGATTATCCAGATTATCCAGTCAAAAGCAAATATATTTTTCCTCAAAGACATAATGCAGTAAAGGAACAAATGTTAAAGGTTTCACATTTCTGGACTTTAGTTCTTCACTTATCCAAAGAGTTCAAAGCTGACAAAAGATTATTTTTACATATTGGAGTCATCTAAAAGTTTTGAACAACAAGAATAATAAGCATTAGTACATAGTGGAAATGTACTGTGTCTTTTCATTCGTGCTTTAAAAATTTAAAAGTACTAAATGTCATTATATTATGCACCTAGATTAATTGGCTAAAGAACCTCTCATTGATGCAGAGTCATTTCTAACCATGTTCATGGTAGTCAATATCTTCTGTAAAAGAACATCTGAAGAAAATACAATTTCCTCAGATCGAACACTTGGTTTCATATGTAATTTTTACTTAAAATACATGATTTTAAAACTAATTCAACCAGACCCCATTAGGTAAAGAATATTACCACATTTGCTATTGGAGACATTTCCAGTGCTACATGTAAAATACATATTAGAAAATGTGAGAATTAAATATTATGATAAATTTGATATACAGAAAGATTACAGATACCTGAAAAACTATACATAATATACAAATTTTCATGTCTCCTAACATTATCTTAATTCTTGATTTCTAAAATGAGGAAGGATAATATTTTTATCCAAAATCTCAAAAATTCAGAGATATTGCCTTATAATTTCTTTGACTATCACATCTAATTAGCAAGTGACAATTAGTTTTCTTTCCCCAAATACAACCTTTCATAAAATGACTGTCATATTTTCAATGGCATAGGATCTATGTAAAAACATATATATGGATTCCATTTATAAATATATAATGCATATATTATTTCATGTCTGTAATATAGATATTTAATCTTATGAAGTAGCTCTGTTTATACATAAAAAATAAAATAATGCCATTTGCAACAACATGGATGGGCCTAGAGACTATATCATACTAAGTCAAAGACAAATATCATATGATATCACTTACATGTGGAACTTACAACAATGATACAAATGAATTTATTCACAAAACAGACACAGACACACAGACTTGGAAAACAAACTTATTGTTACCAGAGGCAAAAGGTGTGGGATGTATGGGATAAATTAGGAGTTTGGTATTGGCATATGCATACTAATATATATAAAATAGATAATCAATAAGAACCTAATGCATAACACAGTGAATACAATTCAATATTTTGTAATAAATTATATGCAAAAGAATCAGAAAAAGAATGTCTATTTGCATAACTGAATCACTTTGCTGTGCACCTGAAGCTAATACATTGTAAATCAACTGTATTTCAATATAAAATTAAACTGAAATAAATGTCATTATATTATGCACCTAGATTAATTGGCTAAAGAACCTCTCATTGATGCAGAGTCATTTCTAACCATGTTCATGGTAGTCAATATCTTCTGTAAAAGAACATCTGAAGAAAATACAATTTCCTCAGATCGAACACTTGGTTTCATATGTAATTTTTACTTAAAATACATGATTTTAAAACTAATTCAACCAGACCCCATTAGGTAAAGAATATTACCACATTTGCTATTGGAGACATTTCCAGTGCTACATGTAAAATACATATTAGAAAATGTGAGAATTAAATATTATGATAAATTTGATATACAGAAAGATTACAGATACCTGAAAAACTATACATAATATACAAATTTTCATGTCTCCTAACATTATCTTAATTCTTGATTTCTAAAATGAGGAAGGATAATATTTTTATCCAAAATCTCAAAAATTCAGAGATATTGCCTTATAATTTCTTTGACTATCACATCTAATTAGCAAGTGACAATTAGTTTTCTTTCCCCAAATACAACCTTTCATAAAATGACTGTCATATTTTCAATGGCATAGGATCTATGTAAAAACATATATATGGATTCCATTTATAAATATATAATGCATATATTATTTCATGTCTGTAATATAGATATTTAATCTTATGAAGTAGCTCTGTTTATACATAAAAAATAAAATAATGCCATTTGCAACAACATGGATGGGCCTAGAGACTATATCATACTAAGTCAAAGACAAATATCATATGATATCACTTACATGTGGAACTTACAACAATGATACAAATGAATTTATTCACAAAACAGACACAGACACACAGACTTGGAAAACAAACTTATTGTTACCAGAGGCAAAAGGTGTGGGATGTATGGGATAAATTAGGAGTTTGGTATTGGCATATGCATACTAATATATATAAAATAGATAATCAATAAGAACCTAATGCATAACACAGTGAATACAATTCAATATTTTGTAATAAATTATATGCAAAAGAATCAGAAAAAGAATGTCTATTTGCATAACTGAATCACTTTGCTGTGCACCTGAAGCTAATACATTGTAAATCAACTGTATTTCAATATAAAATTAAACTGAAATATATATATATACATATTCTTACTAGCTTTTAGGCTGATAAGTGACTATTAACATAATCTGTGCCTCGAGCATTCTTATGCCTGTGCTTGGATGTACAGTTAAGCATGTAAGGGACTCTGTTCATTCTTGCAGTGTCTGCGTCTAAGCGTCTGATCTGCAATGCCAGAGCTTAACATGGAATAAAAAGTGTTAGTGATAGGGCACAAATTTCTGGGTTGGTAAGAGATTTTGTGACCTTTCCAAAGTCACATCACCTTTGATAATGATGAACATTTCCAGATGGATGGAAGTAGGGAGGCAGGACACCTCACTCTTTCCATCCGTGAATGTTCTGGATAGAGCGTGCTTCTCACTCGGTCTCTGATCTGGACTTGGCTCTGGAAATCCTGTCTGTAATATTTCTTGCCACAGCGAAGTGTTGTGTTCATCTTCAACCATGCCTGTCTAGGGGTTAACTCTTGAAAAGTATAAAATAATGCAGCGACTACACCATTTACCCTTTCTTTGCCTCTTATTTGAAAGCAGAATTGCAAAATGCTAAAATGGTTTTTTCTCTGCTACCCCAGCATGATGGAGCTCATTTACCACAAAAGTCTTATCAAAAAGTCCATTTTGCAACAACCTGATAGATTCTATACAGAGCAAAACATGATTTGTATTAGGTCTGTAGCAAAGTATTTGCTGCTTTGGATTTTTTTATACCTCTAACTTTCTATGACTTTCCAAGAACTGAACACATTATCTGATGTTGCACTTTTTTTTTTTTTTTCTGTCAATGCTTTAGTTCAGGATTGGCAATAAATTATTTCTACAGGAGGTCTTAAAGTGGAAAGAATTATTTGATTTGGTAAAATGAATTGCTAGTCATCAAGGCTTTTTACCTTTGTAGATATTTTGCAAAAAACTTTTCCACTTGCTATTAATATTTGCTTTATAAAAATTACTGATATTTAATAGACATTTATAAATGGTTCAAATATATGTAGGCATATTCTGCTTATAAATCTTCATAATCTTAAATTTGGAAGGAATTTCTGAGATTATATGGAGCTTTCCTTATGGCTTAGTGCTAAAGAATCCACTCACAATGCAGGAGATGCAGAAGACATGTGTTCTGGGTCTGGAAGATTCTCTGGAGGAGGAAAATGTCAACCCATGCTAATGTTCTTCCCTGGAAAAAAATTCCATTGACAGAGGAGTTTGGCAGGCTACAATCCCACAGGGTCACAGAGCTAGACACAACTGAGTGATTAAACACACACACACACACACCCCTTTTATTTTAGAGCTAAGGAAGTTAAAGTCCCATAAACACCATAAATCCAGAGAGTGATTCATGAGAGAAGAATTATCTCTCTGTTTTGTTAATTCTTATATCCATACTGCTTTACAGAATGGTAGGCTGGCACTAGATACATATTTACTAGATGAATGCTTGAATACAAATCAGTACAAGAACTGACTCTCTATATACCTTTATAGGACTGCCCTATATACCTTTAGCTTTTAGATCTTCACAAGCAGCATATTTTTGGCCAATGCCAAACTCAATTCAGTAATTATTGAGTACTTTCTATCAGCTAGTTATGTGATCTAGATTAATATCATTAAAATAAGGTATTTATTGAAAGATAGTTACAAAATACTGAGAAGAGAGAGTTTATTTTTCACTAGCTGTATCTAAAAAGTCTTCATGAATGAAGAGATATTTGGCCTAGGAATCTTGAAATATGGCTAGAAAATCAATTAATAGAACTACTAGGAAGGTCCCAAGAAAGCTCTAGGAAGAATAAACTTGAACAAAAATACAAAGGGAGTAAAAGGCATGACTTGCTATAACAATAATGGGTCATTGGCTGAAAAGACGCATATGAAAAAAGAAATAAACTGAAGAGAAGAAATAAAAGACATATTGTGATAGGTTTTGAATGTTTGTACTTCCTCAGGTGGACAGTGGGCAAGGAAGACCTATCAAGGGAGCTACATACTAAAGTGACAACAAGGCTGTTTTGACTGAAGTGTCCATAAGAAAGTAAAAATCAGACCTTTCCTTTACAGACCTTAAGTAAGGGGTACAATTTTATGCTGAATTATACAGATGTTAAATGCTCTCTTTAAACTATTCAATGTGTTTTTCTGGACATAATTTATTATGTGTAGCATGGAGATAAGACAAAAACATATGTGGGTGTATGTGAGCAGGGGAGAAATGGAGGAAAAAGGAGAGAGAGAGGAGAGAAAGGAGAGAAATGGAGAAGTCACTTTTGTATCTTAGAACATATGATGTTTTCAGATAAAAATGTTATATTTGTGTGTAAATGCTTCACTTTCAGTGTTAAAGATTTTTTTGAATTATAAATGTTGTCTCTTTGGAAGATCAGGAGAAATTACAGGGAATTGAAATAGACCTGATACAAAAACCTTGATATATATGAAGAAAGGCATGACCCTTCTCCTTTTGAGTACATATAGCAACCATTGCAACTGGTTATATTTGGCTGTATTATAGTCCAGTTTAAATAGCGCCTGATGCCAATATCCACTGGGTTATTTTCAAACATGCAAGCACACATCAAAAAATATGTTTGGTTCAATTATAAAACAATGTCAACCTGAAGTAAACGTTTAATTTTCTGTATTTCTAGAATTAGGCAAAAATACAGGATTACATTTGATAGAACTTTTATCTAAATTTCACAAGCCAACTCCAATTTAAGCAATGTTGAATCCAACAGCATTAATGGTTAGACAAACTAAACAGTAGGTAATATTGTTGACACATTTTTAATTTCTATAGTATGTCCCAAATATTATAAGCTAAAATTGTAATATATAAGGTAGGTGAAAATGGATTTTGATTTTTTATTTGATTGTAGTCATTTTAATACTAGTGTGAATTAAATGCCATCCTTTCTCAGAAACAAATATATGCAGAATCATTATTTCCTTGGCATAAATAAAGAACAAGCTACAAATCACCTTTCTCTCTCCCCTGATATCCTGCAGAGAACAGATGGTGAGGACCTTATCTTCTTACAGCAAGGCAGTATAACTTGCTCTGATAGTCCAGTCACTTGAAACAAAATGCTCTTTTTAGTCTTCCATTTGTATTTCCTTTTCAGATAAAAATTTTATTTTTTATTAACAATAAATATTTCATTTCTATTTGGTCCACCCTCACAAACTGACCTGGAGCAAATAAAAGCAACAGAAACAATCACTTCTATTGTTATATTTAGGTTTGGCCTACAGTATGCAATCAGTAATTAAAATCTCTTTCTTCTGGTATTTTTTTTTTGTCAAGAAAATTCACTTCAGGTTGCATGTATATGTTTTGTTATGGACAAAGTACAATAAATAAATCCAATGGAGAAGGACAAACATAAGTGATAATTCCTCATTTTTAACAAGTAAACAATGATTCTGTAAGACATTTTAATGGATTTTTTTCTTTTCATTTTTTCCTTAGACTTATTAGGGTGTCTTGTGCTGGTTTAGTTCAAAGACTGAGTATTTAAATGGTATCAGCATTTATCTTCATTTCTTTATCAAGCACATATATCTACACTCATATGCGATATATATACATACATTGTAAACATTGTAACAGAATCTACTTATAAAAGGCATGGGACTTCAAAACAAAAAAGAACTATAATAATGGTCATGTTCATTATCATTGGATGTTTTAAAACTTGTTCAAAAAAAGTCAACCTGAAGTAAACGTTTAATTTTCTGTATTTCTAGAATTAGGCAAAAATACAGGATTACATTTGATAGAACTTTTATCTAAATTTCACAAGCCAACTCCAATTTAAGCAATGTTGAATCCAACAGCATTAATGGTTAGACAAACTAAACAGTAGGTAATATTGTTGACACATTTTTAATTTCTATAGTATGTCCCAAATATTATAAGCTAAAATTGTAATATATAAGGTAGGTGAAAATGGATTTTGATTTTTTATTTGATTGTAGTCATTTTAATACTAGTGTGAATTAAATGCCATCCTTTCTCAGAAACAAATATATGCAGAATCATTATTTCCTTGGCATAAATAAAGAACAAGCTACAAATCACCTTTCTCTCTCCCCTGATATCCTGCAGAGAACAGATGGTGAGGACCTTATCTTCTTACAGCAAGGCAGTATAACTTGCTCTGATAGTCCAGTCACTTGAAACAAAATGCTCTTTTTAGTCTTCCATTTGTATTTCCTTTTCAGATAAAAATTTTATTTTTTATTAACAATAAATATTTCATTTCTATTTGGTCCACCCTCACAAACTGACCTGGAGCAAATAAAAGCAACAGAAACAATCACTTCTATTGTTATATTTAGGTTTGGCCTACAGTATGCAATCAGTAATTAAAATCTCTTTCTTCTGGTATTTTTTTTTTGTCAAGAAAATTCACTTCAGGTTGCATGTATATGTTTTGTTATGGACAAAGTACAATAAATAAATCCAATGGAGAAGGACAAACATAAGTGATAATTCCTCATTTTTAACAAGTAAACAATGATTCTGTAAGACATTTTAATGGATTTTTTTCTTTTCATTTTTTCCTTAGACTTATTAGGGTGTCTTGTGCTGGTTTAGTTCAAAGACTGAGTATTTAAATGGTATCAGCATTTATCTTCATTTCTTTATCAAGCACATATATCTACACTCATATGCGATATATATACATACATTGTAAACATTGTAACAGAATCTACTTATAAAAGGCATGGGACTTCAAAACAAAAAAGAACTATAATAATGGTCATGTTCATTATCATTGGATGTTTTTAAAACTTGTTCAAGTTTTCAGCACCTTTTCATAGTATGCTGGGGAAGAAGTCTAAAAATATAAAAAGGTGACAAAGGAAAAAAAATCAGTTTTGGGGGTACACTTTAAATGATGTTAAGTATAGTGTCCAAAGAAACATAATTATACCAGAAATCACATTATTTTCACTTGGGGTCTAGTGAACAATGTGTTGTGACTGTTCCATCAAAGAAAAGAAATAAAAGTGAGCACTTAAATAGTAATTCTAATAAATTCAACTCAAAGACTTGATAGATTAGAAGGCATTTTCCAATATTTCAGAGGATGCTGAAGAATGAGACATTTAGCCAGAATACTTGGAGAAATATTACTCACAATAAGAGAAATACCTTAATTGACATACAAAAGAGAAGGTGGAGAATAGACAGTAATAGAAGGTATGAATAACAAAACATTACCTATGATTTATTCTTAAAACCTTTGAAGAAAATACCCAGTTATCATCACCTATTTCTGAAAGAAGCAATTAAGGAATACCTTGCTACTTTCACTAAGGAAATGAACCTATACTTGCCTTATTGTGTATTGTGCTAAATCTTGGTAAAGTGGCCCTTGTGACATATGTTTCATTTATGATGCATTAGAAACAACATACAGATTCTATCCAGAGAAGATTATTATTATAGAAGAGCTATAACATTTTTCTATTCTTTCTCAATATTACCTTTTGGTAATGAAGATAATCAAATCTGTATGTTAGACTCTATTCTTAAAAGATATATTTGACACCTCTTCCCCCACCAAGTCAGAAACTTTTTGAAATTAATAAAGATCTCTTTAAGGCAAGGAATTCTGTATTTCACAGTAAGTGACTTTTGTCAGACATGATTTTTAAGGTTTCTTTAGTGTTAAATTCCTCTGTGCTACTTTTATGAGTTTAAATCATAATTAAACTAATATTTTAATATTTTAACAGTAACCACAATGAAAAGTTTCTATCTTCATTTGATTCATATAAGAGGTGAATTCCCCTACTCTTAAAATCAAGCTTCAAAAAAGCTTCCAAATTTGACTTAAAATTCATATATCAGATCAAAATATCACAAGTAAAAATTCTAGTTTCAAAATGGTTTATTAAAGTTGCAATGTAATTTTAACATAACAAAAAATATAAACACTGATGGCACAATGATAGGAAGCAATTGTAAAATAGGTGATTTTGTTTAAGAAGTAACACAGGTCATAGTGATTTATACAGATTGCATAAAACAGATAAAAATGAGTGTAACTCCTACATAAAACAAATATCTACTGTGTCACAGCTGGGAAAGTGAACTTTTCAACTTTTTGTGGCTCTGCCTTTGTAAATTATTGACAAGTTCCTCACTATTGGGAAAGCATGTGCTTCTTCAGTCCATGTTCTTTTTCCTTCTTTCTATATCTGTACAAAATAGGCTAGCTGAATGTTTCTGCAAACCACAGTTTCTCTTTTTCCTTTAATCTAGAATCATTAAGTGGCAATTGTCACACTAGTGCATCTTCTGGGAAGTGCCCTGAAAATGTTCTTGTCACATTGTGCTTGATAGAGGACCATCTTGGACTATCATGATGAAAATGTGGATAACAAAGACATTAAATAGTGTTATTCCATTCGTAGAAGAATAAGTAGTAGTCATTGCTTTGTTTTTGCCTTATTCAGCCTAATATTTCTAGTTCACCAGGAAAGGCAACAATAACAACAATAACAACAAACAAAGAGACTGGAAGCACTGGAGACTGCTGAGGGGAACTATTGAACTATTACTCTAGCTGAGTGCCCTGTCACCCTGTGAAGTTAGTCACTCAATAGTGCCCAACTCTTTGCAACCCCATGAACTGTAGCCCACCAGGCTTCTCTGTCCAGGGAATTCTCCAGGCAAGAATATTGGAGCATGTTGCCATTCCCTTCTCCAGGGTATCTTCCTGACCCAGAGATCAAACCCAGGTCTTGTACATTGCAGACAGATTTTTTATTATCTGATCCACCAGGGAAGTGCTAGTCAAATGCCTCAGGTACCTACAGTGACTTACATAATTTAAGAACAACGAAGCTAGGAAAAATGGTTTCAAATTGAGAAAGGAAGAAAGGGTACAGAACACAACTGTTAAAAGAGTGACACACCCATAAAGAACAGGGTATGACAGAAGTCGGGTTAGAAATTACTAGGCCCAGGATGATGAAAGGTTCAACTTCTGTTTGGCCTTGAGCCTTATCTATATGTTCATTTTAATCTATTAGCATATGCTAAGTAACACACCCACAGGCACCATGATAGTTCCAAGGCTGACCAAAAAGACCAAAATGTGGCCAATGTCCTAATGCCAGAAAATCCCCACTCCTTCTCCTTTCCTCCCACTTGTAAGCACATAAAAACTGATCAGTCTCACACCTCAGAGCATTCTTGGCTTTTGAGACAGTCTTCATTCTGTCTATGAAACATGTATCTCTCTAATAAACTCTTTAATTTTTTCCTGTGCCAGGCCAAGGATC
Organism: Tragulus kanchil; assembly: GCA_022376925.1. Taxonomy (NCBI): domain Eukaryota; kingdom Metazoa; phylum Chordata; class Mammalia; order Artiodactyla; family Tragulidae; genus Tragulus; species Tragulus kanchil. Next base: position 49,577,430 of record JAIOJX010000025.1, read on the forward strand.
TACACTCGATGGCCTGTCCCAGGAACTCTCTAGAGACCTGAGACACAACCGTCCTCTTTGCCCCCAAGGGATCTTTCTCTTTTCCTTTAATCTAGAATCATTAAGTGGCAATTGTCACACTAGTGCATCTTCTGGGAAGTGCCCTGAAAATGTTCTTGTCACATTGTGCTTGATAGAGGACCATCTTGGACTATCATGATGAAAATGTGGATAACAAAGACATTAAATAGTGTTATTCCATTCGTAGAAGAATAAGTAGTAGTCATTGCTTTGTTTTTGCCTTATTCAGCCTAATATTTCTAGTTCACCAGGAAAGGCAACAATAACAACAATAACAACAAACAAAGAGACTGGAAGCACTGGAGACTGCTGAGGGGAACTATTGAACTATTACTCTAGCTGAGTGCCCTGTCACCCTGTGAAGTTAGTCACTCAATAGTGCCCAACTCTTTGCAACCCCATGAACTGTAGCCCACCAGGCTTCTCTGTCCAGGGAATTCTCCAGGCAAGAATATTGGAGCATGTTGCCATTCCCTTCTCCAGGGTATCTTCCTGACCCAGAGATCAAACCCAGGTCTTGTACATTGCAGACAGATTTTTTATTATCTGATCCACCAGGGAAGTGCTAGTCAAATGCCTCAGGTACCTACAGTGACTTACATAATTTAAGAACAACGAAGCTAGGAAAAATGGTTTCAAATTGAGAAAGGAAGAAAGGGTACAGAACACAACTGTTAAAAGAGTGACACACCCATAAAGAACAGGGTATGACAGAAGTCGGGTTAGAAATTACTAGGCCCAGGATGATGAAAGGTTCAACTTCTGTTTGGCCTTGAGCCTTATCTATATGTTCATTTTAATCTATTAGCATATGCTAAGTAACACACCCACAGGCACCATGATAGTTCCAAGGCTGACCAAAAAGACCAAAATGTGGCCAATGTCCTAATGCCAGAAAATCCCCACTCCTTCTCCTTTCCTCCCACTTGTAAGCACATAAAAACTGATCAGTCTCACACCTCAGAGCATTCTTGGCTTTTGAGACAGTCTTCATTCTGTCTATGAAACATGTATCTCTCTAATAAACTCTTTAATTTTTTCCTGTGCCAGGCCAAGGATCTACACTCGATGGCCTGTCCCAGGAACTCTCTAGAGACCTGAGACACAACCGTCCTCTTTTGCCCCAATTTTTCTTACCACAAAGGGTTGTGTTATTTAACTTATCCGTGTCACCTTTTCCAATGTGCTGCTAATCAATTATTTTGTTTGCTCCCTGTAACAACTCTGTGATATAAATGAAGAAACCAAGATAAACTGATTTTGAATTTTCTCTGATTCTTACCCACTGTTTCTGTTAGTATACAGTTCTGCCTTCTTGGAACTCTCAACTGGTTTCAGGGCATTCTTGTTTCTAATGGGAAACTCAGAAATACAGTGAGACTCCTATCAGACTGGACTTGTCATGGGCTTTTCTAAGCCATGATGAATTGCTAAGTAATTATAAAAAATGCCAAGCTAAATGTTCTGAACCAGTATTTTCAAGAGCAATATCTTTATTATTTGCCAACTACTAGAATCCTTGTAAATATAAACTGAGGTTTTTTATCAAAACCAGTTGAGGGAAGCAATTCTTTAGGGAGAGCAAAACTGTTATTTTGGGAAAAGTTTAGAAGGGACCTGCAATTTTCACAATAGGTAGAATTAGAGTTCCCCAAAAATCCTGTCAGCAAGATACATGGAATTTATACTTAATTTTTTTTTTTTTAATTTAGCAGTAAACATGATTCATACATTTGTTAAACAGTGTGTACTAAGTCATTTCAGTCATGTTTGACTCTGAGACCCCATGCTCTGCCAGGCTCCTCTGTCCATGAGATATGCCAGGCAAGAATAATGGAGTGGGTTGCTATTCCCTTCTCTAGGGGATCTTCCTGGACCAGGGATTAAACATGAGTCTCTTATGTCTCCTGGAAACCAATAGCTCCAGGAAATCTTGCTTAGGTTTCAATTTAAACCCATTTTACCAGATCTAATTGGAAGGCGAGTTCTTTACACTAGCGCAACCTGGGAAGTCATTTGTTAAATGGTACATATCTATATAAATGAAACTGAAAATAGGAAAGAAGTACAGAGAGAATGTAAATTGATACCAATATCACTATATTTTTTCTCTATTTTGTTGTAAATAATTGCAACTACAAAATTGTAAAACATCATGGGAAACAAACAAGGACTGTGTTAGTTTTTTGTTTCCTTGTTTGTTTTAAGCAGCATATATTCTTCTGTCTGTATTAGATCTGGTAAAATGGGTTTAAATTGAAACCTAAGCAAGATTTCCTGGAGCTATTGGTTTGAGAGTATATGGGGTCTGAGTGTGTAGGGGAATATTAAAGCTAATATACACAGTATAGAGGCTTAAAACTTCTATGGGACTGTTTTCTCCTATATTAGCACCTCCATATCCAACCCACCCTCACCACCCTTCTTCAACATTGGCAGATCCAGTGGTACATGGCTAACTGGGTAGGTGGGGATGGTAAGGTGGTTGGGGGGGTACAGACTTTGTCATGGCTCCTAGAGATGTGTCCCAGGTATAAGATAGGAAAGCAGTGATGGATAACTGTGTGAGTGTCATGGGTGGTTAAAAAAAAAAAAAAATTAAGAGAAGCAGATCAGTGTCACTCTCCCAAGGAATATTCTTCCACTGTGAAGTAGGACAGATTACAGAACACATGGATTATGAAGTTCCATAGGTAAAGTCATAGTCTTTATAACCAAACATGTTTTCCTCCAGTACTTTCTCATTTTCCATGGTGCAGGATGCTGGCTTAAGTCCTTTGGAGAGGGTTGCCATCACCCCTACCATAACTGGTCAGACTACAAGAAGGGAAAATAGCTTCACTCATCAGCGTATAATTGGATTAAAGATCTGCTTAGCATGCCCTTGCCCACCAGAGCAAGATCCAGCTTTCTTCATGGCCAGTCTCTCCCAAAGGAGGCTTCCAGAAGACACTTAACTTCCTCCATCAGAAGGCAGACAGAAGTCCTACACTCAAAGAATGATATTGCATTGGAACTTGGAATAGTAGGTCTATGAAACAAGGTAAAATGGAAATGGTCAAGTTGTAGATGTCAAGAAAGAATATTGACATTTTAGGTCAGTGAGTTAAAATGAACAGATATGGCCAAATTTAATTCAAGTGACCATTATATCTACTACAGTGGACAAGAATCACTGGTTTCCTTGTGTTGAATTCTCTTAGCTTTTTTGTGTCTGTTAGGTATTGATTTCTCCCTTGAATCTCTATGAGAGCCTTTCTGTGTAGATCATACTTGGTTGTAGGTTTTTCCCTTTAATCACTTCAAATATAGCATGTAACACATTCAGTCCTGCAGAATTTCTGCTGAAAAATCAACTGATAACCTTATGAAGATCCCCTTATATGCTATTGTTTGCTTTTTCCTTTATTGCTTTTAATATTTTTCTTTGTATTTAACTGTCTTAGTTTGATCAATATTGGTCTCTACATGTTCCTCCTTGGGTTCATCTGTATGGATTCTCTGCACTTCCTATACTGGAGTGAATGTTTTCTTTCTCATGTTAGAGGTATTTTTGGCTATAATATCTTCAAATATTTTCTCAGGCCCTCTTATTTTGCTTTTTTTCTGGGACCTTTATAATTCAAATATTGTCCCAGAGGGCCTTAAGACTGTCCTCATTCATTTTAGTCCACTTCTTGTGTGTGCATTCTCACTGAGTCTATAGCTACAAGGGCACACATTGGTTCAGACTTTCCACAAGAACAGAGTTTACAAAGTCAGCAGCATGGGGGTTGAATTCAAGGCTCCTGAAATCACAAGGAGAGATTTTATCTCTTGTTCCTTAGTTGCACAGTCATACCCCCAGGATTTCAGTGTTATCACTGTGTTTTTCCCACCAAGATCTGCTTCCAAGACTGCTCCAGAGCATTGGGCAGAAATGGCAATGAACACAATGAAGTCTGTTAGGAGCTGGCAGGGCTGGAGGTTCTGGCAGGAGGGATAGGCATGGCTGCTAGGATTGGTGGGGCAGTTGGAAACCTGGGTGGGAGGAGTGGGTGAACCTGTTCATGTGGGAACCCCTCCTAGAGCTGGGGCTGCAGGCTGTGGCTAGTGAGTGGGAAATGTGTCTGCAGTGGTGGCCCTGTTCCTTATATGTACCATTCAGTAATGATGCCTTGCATCCAAGGTGGTCCACATTTCTTCCACAAATTTTCCCAGTTGTATATCTTCTTATTCCCATCCCTCCAGGTTGTCTCTTTGCAGCCAACAACTGTCCTTTCTCCAAGCCCCATGTTCCAGCACCCAGCCTCCTTCTGTACTAACAAACACACAGGGGCCTGGGACACACAGGTCTGCAGTGTAGACCATCACTGTTACTCTATCTTCCCTTTCACAGACCTTTTGCTGCACTCTCCTCCAAGGGCCCAAAGCTCCCTTCCTGTACCTTCTGGTCTTCCCTGAGTTCTGAAACTTCTCTGCTCTATGGCTCCCCTCTAGGTATATAGGTCCTATCCTATTCCTTCTTTTATCCTTGCATTCTTTCATCCTATCCAGTTGTGTGTGTTTATTTGTTTGTTTGTTTCGCCCTTTTAGATATCCATGGACCTCTGCTAGTGTTCAGTAGATGCTCTGTGAGAATTGTTCTATTTGTACATATATTCTTATTTTATTGGAGTGTAATTGCTTTACAACGTTCTATTGGTTTCTGCTGTACAACACACTGAATCAGCTATATGCATACATATATCCTCCTCTTGAGACCATTTCATTCCAATTGAACAGAGTCCTCATTCATTTTAGTCCACTTCTTGTGTGTGCATTCTCACTGAGTCTATAGCTACAAGGGCACACATTGGTTCAGACTTTCCACAAGAACAGAGTTTACAAAGTCAGCAGCATGGGGGTTGAATTCAAGGCTCCTGAAATCACAAGGAGAGATTTTATCTCTTGTTCCTTAGTTGCACAGTCATACCCCCAGGATTTCAGTGTTATCACTGTGTTTTTCCCACCAAGATCTGCTTCCAAGACTGCTCCAGAGCATTGGGCAGAAATGGCAATGAACACAATGAAGTCTGTTAGGAGCTGGCAGGGCTGGAGGTTCTGGCAGGAGGGATAGGCATGGCTGCTAGGATTGGTGGGGCAGTTGGAAACCTGGGTGGGAGGAGTGGGTGAACCTGTTCATGTGGGAACCCCTCCTAGAGCTGGGGCTGCAGGCTGTGGCTAGTGAGTGGGAAATGTGTCTGCAGTGGTGGCCCTGTTCCTTATATGTACCATTCAGTAATGATGCCTTGCATCCAAGGTGGTCCACATTTCTTCCACAAATTTTCCCAGTTGTATATCTTCTTATTCCCATCCCTCCAGGTTGTCTCTTTGCAGCCAACAACTGTCCTTTCTCCAAGCCCCATGTTCCAGCACCCAGCCTCCTTCTGTACTAACAAACACACAGGGGCCTGGGACACACAGGTCTGCAGTGTAGACCATCACTGTTACTCTATCTTCCCTTTCACAGACCTTTTGCTGCACTCTCCTCCAAGGGCCCAAAGCTCCCTTCCTGTACCTTCTGGTCTTCCCTGAGTTCTGAAACTTCTCTGCTCTATGGCTCCCCTCTAGGTATATAGGTCCTATCCTATTCCTTCTTTTATCCTTGCATTCTTTCATCCTATCCAGTTGTGTGTGTTTATTTGTTTGTTTGTTTCGCCCTTTTAGATATCCATGGACCTCTGCTAGTGTTCAGTAGATGCTCTGTGAGAATTGTTCTATTTGTACATATATTCTTATTTTATTGGAGTGTAATTGCTTTACAACGTTCTATTGGTTTCTGCTGTACAACACACTGAATCAGCTATATGCATACATATATCCCCTCCCTCTTGAGAATCCTTCCCACTGTGTGGATGCCTTCTTGATGTACTTCTGAAGAGAGGCAAACTCCATGTTCTTTCATTCTGCCATCTTGAAATGACCCCTTCCCAACAATTTTGAAGAGATAATCACAGTAGAACTTGTTAAATTGTTGAAAGACAACAGAATCACACTCAGAAAAATGAGCACAGTTAAACAAAGCCTTACATAGGCATACTATGGTGAACTGCAAGATACCAAAGTCAAAGAAAGGATCTTAAGATGAGCTAAAGACAAGTAACAAATTTTCTTCAAAGAAATAATTTATAGACTGATATTTATATCAACACTATTGAAAATAGATTATCCTGTATTAAACTCCTCCAAGGACAGAGACAATTCAATTGTTGATCAAGTAATGAAATTTCCTTTCAATCATAAGAGCATAATAAAACCGCTTCCAAAAAATAAGGCAATTTGACACCTTCTTTATTAAAGGAAGCTTTAAGAATAACTCTGTGAAAACAAATGTAATCCCAAGGAGATAACCTGAAATTAGTAAAAAAAATGGTAATCAGAGACTGGTAAATATGAGGGTAAATTGTAAGTTGAAATTTTCTATAAAGACATGATACAATATCTAATTTAATGACTCAAATATAAAATTGAATATGGGCAAGGTTAGCATGCATAGTAGAAGGGAGTAATGAGAATTGAACTTCTACTTTCTTTATAATATCTATGAATAGGGTAAACTAGTAACATTAAAAGTTTTAAAGTATGAATGCTAATTTTATGACAAATGTTGAAAGGGATAAACTCTTAAAATTTCAAATTACTTTGTTGTTCAGTCACTAAGTCATGTCTGACTCTTTATGATCCCTTGTACTGCTGCATTTCAGGCTTCTCTGTGCTTCACTATCTCCTGGAGTTTGCTCAAACTCATGTCTATTGAGTCTCTGATACTATCCAACCATCCCATCCTCTGTCACCCTCTAATCTTCCTGCCCTTAATTTTTTCCAACATCAGGATCTTTTCCAATGAGTTGTCTCTTTTCGTCAGGTGGCCAAAGTAATTGGAGCTTCAACTTCAGCATTAGTCCTTCCAATGAACAATCAGGACTGATTTTCATTAGGATTGAATGGTTTGATCTCCTTGCAGTCCAACAGACTTTCAAGAGTCTTTTCCAATACCACAATTAGGAAGCAGCAATTTGAAAACAGTCAGCCTTTTTATGGTCCAACTCACATCCACACAATGCTCAGGACTTTTACAGTTCAGTCATTTTGAAAGCACAGATCTAAACAAAAGCCTTACATAGGCATACTATGGTGAACTGCAAGATACCAAAGTCAAAGAAAGGATCTTAAGATGAGCTAAAGACAAGTAACAAATTTTCTTCAAAGAAATAATTTATAGACTGATATTTATATCAACACTATTGAAAATAGATTATCCTGTATTAAACTCCTCCAAGGACAGAGACAATTCAATTGTTGATCAAGTAATGAAATTTCCTTTCAATCATAAGAGCATAATAAAACCGCTTCCAAAAAATAAGGCAATTTGACACCTTCTTTATTAAAGGAAGCTTTAAGAATAACTCTGTGAAAACAAATGTAATCCCAAGGAGATAACCTGAAATTAGTAAAAAAAATGGTAATCAGAGACTGGTAAATATGAGGGTAAATTGTAAGTTGAAATTTTCTATAAAGACATGATACAATATCTAATTTAATGACTCAAATATAAAATTGAATATGGGCAAGGTTAGCATGCATAGTAGAAGGAGTAATGAGAATTGAACTTCTACTTTCTTTATAATATCTATGAATAGGGTAAACTAGTAACATTAAAAGTTTTAAAGTATGAATGCTAATTTTATGACAAATGTTGAAAGGGATAAACTCTTAAAATTTCAAATTACTTTGTTGTTCAGTCACTAAGTCATGTCTGACTCTTTATGATCCCTTGTACTGCTGCATTTCAGGCTTCTCTGTGCTTCACTATCTCCTGGAGTTTGCTCAAACTCATGTCTATTGAGTCTCTGATACTATCCAACCATCCCATCCTCTGTCACCCTCTAATCTTCCTGCCCTTAATTTTTTCCAACATCAGGATCTTTTCCAATGAGTTGTCTCTTTTCGTCAGGTGGCCAAAGTAATTGGAGCTTCAACTTCAGCATTAGTCCTTCCAATGAACAATCAGGACTGATTTTCATTAGGATTGAATGGTTTGATCTCCTTGCAGTCCAACAGACTTTCAAGAGTCTTTTCCAATACCACAATTAGGAAGCAGCAATTTGAAAACAGTCAGCCTTTTTATGGTCCAACTCTCACATCCACACATAACTGCTGGGAAAACCATAGTTTTGACTATACAGACATTTGTTGGCCAAGTGCTGGCTCTTTCTAGTATGCAGTCTATATTTGTCATAGTTTTCCTTCCAAGGGGCAAGTGTCTTTTAATTTCATGGCTGCAGTCACCATCTGAAGTGATTTTGGAGCCTTAGAAAATACAATTTGTCACTGTTTCCACCTTTTCCCCTTCTGTTTGCCATGAAGTGATGGGACCAGATACCATAAGATAATATTAATTTTTTGAATGTTGAGTTTTAAGCCAGCTTTTTTCACTATCCTCTTTCACCCCCACCAAGAAGAACTAGAGGGATAAAAATTACCAAGGAGAAAAATAATCAAAAAATGGAGAGATGGCAGCTAACATGGTGGCGTAGAAGGACGTGCACTCATCTCTCCTGCAAAATCACCTGAATTGCAACGAGTTCCTGGGAAACCATCGACAAAAGGAGGTTGGATCTGATCACAGAGAGGATACCCCACATCGAAGAACAAAGGAGAAGCCACATCACGACGGTAGGAGGGGCACAATCGCAGTTTTAAAAGTCAAACCTCATACCCGCCAGAGAGGCTGGGCGGGCCAAAGGCGCAAAGCCTGTTGCAGATCAAAATCGAGGAAAGGAGCAGTGACACCCTCAGGGGACTGAGCCAGACCTGCTTTGGAGGGTCCAGGTGCCCCCTTGAGCTAGAAGTGCCCTTGAGCAGGCCTCGGAAGGACGGCACTCAGTTTCCTTTGGAGGAGGTTACCATTAACCCGATCACAGAGTCGCCGAGGAGGACTGGAAAGTCTGTGCGCACTGTGATACAGGAGAGGGGAATAGCGATCCTGAATGAGACTGAGCCAGACTCACCTCTGAGTAACCTGACGTCTCCCGCGGTGGTGAGGGTCGACGGTGGCCTGCAGCAGGGTCGAGGTCACTGCAGAAGTGCTTCCCATAGAGCGTGTGGGAATAAATCCTTTGTGAGACAGACACCATTTTCTCTACTGTAGTTTGGCTGCTGGTCAAACTGCAGGTCTTCTGGTCAAGCTACAGGGAGGGAATTTAGCTCCACCCAGCAAGAAAAGGGATTTGGATTAAGAAACTCCCAGGGTCAGCCTGGGAGGGTCTTTTAGTCCTGAAATAGGCCTAAATAAACAAGCAGTCAAAGAGGTCTTCAGATCCAAACACTGCCAGAGGCAAGAAAAAGACTGCTAATTCCTGAATAGTTAGCAAGAGACAGAAGAACATAAACACTATTTTCATTCATGTTTTGTCTGAAGCTGGAGTTACTGCTGGACTTTAAATTTTCATTTTTTGTATCGTATCACTTTGTTTCAATCTTTTTATCTCTTTTTTCCAAACCCACTCAGTGCACCTCCCGCTTTTTGGGGGGGGGGGGGGGGGAGAGAGGGGGTGTGTTCATTTCCTTCACTGAATTCTATTGAAGCTACTAATCTTATCAGTAAGACTGAATATATTCAAGTTTGCATAATTTTTTTTCTTTCCTTTTAAACCACACATTTTATTATGGTATAAACTTCTGGTTCCCCATTGACCTTTTAAGGTTCTGTGGGGGTTTTGTTTGTTTTTATTATTTTTGCTTTGTTTTTCTATATTTTTCTACATACTTAGCTCTTTTAATTTAAAAAAAATTTTCATTTGTACTACTACTTCCTCTGTAATTATTTGCTTTCTCTGAAGCTCCTTTCCTATAGCACTAAACTCTAATACATACAAATCTTTATCTCCCTATATTTAACTTTGCAATATTATTCTATATTTCTCTTCTATCCTCCCTTTCTCTTTTTCCCTTTCTACAACATATTTCTTAGTCTGTTCCGTCCTCATTGCCTTATCCTCAACAGGGACCCTGCTCTAGCATTATTCTCCAATTGGTGCTCTACTTACTTGGGTTATTAACTGGTGGATATCATTCTTGGTTTTCTATTTGCCGTGCTAATGTATTGTACTGTATTTTCAGTTGGAATGCTTGGGTTATGTTACAGCTGTATAGGTTTATGTGTATGATTCAATACTCTAGATAGTATTTGCATAATTTTTTAATTGCCATTTGTCAAAGGTATACCTTCTGTTTCTCATTTGCATATATATGTTTTAATATCATTTAATGCCATAACAAACCAGGTCAAGCTACAGGGAGGGAATTTAGCTCCACCCAGCAAGAAAAGGGATTTGGATTAAGAAACTCACAGGGTCAGCCTGGGAGGGTCTTTTAGTCCTGAAATAGGCCTAAATAAACAAGCAGTCAAAGAGGTCTTCAGATCCAAACACTGCCAGAGGCAAGAAAAAGACTGCTAATTCCTGAATAGTTAGCAAGAGACAGAAGAACATAAACACTATTTTCATTCATGTTTTGTCTGAAGCTGGAGTTACTGCTGGACTTTAAATTTTCATTTTTTGTATCGTATCACTTTGTTTCAATCTTTTTATCTCTTTTTTCCAAACCCACTCAGTGCACCTCCCGCTTTTTGGGGGGGGGGGGGTGTGAGAGAGTGGGTGTGTTCATTTCCTTCACTGAATTCTATTGAAGCTACTAATCTTATCAGTAAGACTGAATATATTCAAGTTTGCATAATTTTTTTTCTTTCCTTTTAAACCACACATTTTATTATGGTATAAACTTCTGGTTCCCCATTGACCTTTTAAGGTTCTGTGGGGGTTTTGTTTGTTTTTATTATTTTTGCTTTGTTTTTCTATATTTTTCTACATACTTAGCTCTTTTAATTTAAAAAAAATTTTCATTTGTACTACTACTTCCTCTGTAATTATTTGCTTTCTCTGAAGCTCCTTTCCTATAGCACTAAACTCTAATACATACAAATCTTTATCTCCCTATATTTAACTTTGCAATATTATTCTATATTTCTCTTCTATCCTCCCTTTCTCTTTTTCCCTTTCTACAACATATTTCTTAGTCTGTTCCGTCCTCATTGCCTTATCCTCAACAGGGACCCTGCTCTAGCATTATTCTCCAATTGGTGCTCTACTTACTTGGGTTATTAACTGGTGGATATCATTCTTGGTTTTCTCTATTTGCCGTGCTAATGTATTGTACTGTATTTTCAGTTGGAATGCTTGGGTTATGTTACAGCTGTATAGGTTTATGTGTATGATTCAATACTCTAGATAGTATTTGCATAATTTTTTAATTGCCATTTGTCAAAGGTATACCTTCTGTTTCTCATTTGCATATATATGTTTTAATATCATTTAATGCCATAACAAACCAGCTGTGAAATCTTCATTCCCTGGTCAGGTAACAAGCCTCGGGGCTTTAGGGAGGGAGCACTGACTCCAAAACTCTACAATACTAGAGAATGCCTAACACTAAAGAGCAGTAAACAGTGAGAACTACAACAGAGGTAAGCACTTGTATGCAAGTCCGGACATCACCCAACCACCGGAATCACCCAGAATAAGAAGCCCCATCCAAACAACAAACACCAACAGACGTAACTCAAAGTCTGGGAAAAGGAAATCCCAAACAGAGTCAGTTAAAAAATTAATAATAACAATGAAACAGCAGAGAAATACCAAACAAGCGAAGGAACAATCCACAAACACACAAGATCAAATCAATGAAGAGAATTTGGACAAACTTTCTGAAAGTGATTTCAGAAGCATGATAGTAAAGATGATTAAAGACACTGAAAACAGAATGTTAGAGAAATGGCAAGACACAACTAACACACTGAATAAAGAAATTCAAGAACTTACCAAAAAGGTAACAGAGACAAACAACACAATTGCTGAACTGAAAAACACTGTAGAAGGAATCAAGAGCAGAGTATCTGAGACAGAAAACCGGATAAGTGAGCTGGAAGATAAAATGGTGGAAGTAACTGCTGAAAAACAGACTCTAGCTCAAAGAATGAGAAGAGCCGAGGATAGCCTCAGAGACCTCTGGGATAATATCAAATGCACCAATATTCGAATTTAGGGGTTCCAGAAGAAGAAGAAAAAAAGAAAAGCTATGAGAAAATTTTTGAAGAGATTCTAGTTGAAAATTTCCCCACCATGGGAAAAGAAATAGTCAGTCAAGTCCAAGAAGCACAAAGAGTACCATACAGAATCAACCAGAGAAGAAACACACCAAGACACATATTAATGAAGCTAACACAAATGAAACACAAAGACGGAATTCTCAAAGCAGCAAGGGAAAAGCAACTAGTGACATAAAAGGGAAAGCCCATCCGTTTAACAGCTGATCTTTCAACAGAAACTCTGCAGGCCAGAAGGGAATGGCAAGACAGACTTAAACGGCTGAAAGAGAATAATCTGCAACCAAGAATCCTCTACCCTGCAAGGATCTCATTCAAAATGGATGGAGAAATCAAAAGCTTTACAGACAAGCAAAAATTAAAAGAATTTAGTCACACCAAACCAGCCTTACAAGTGTTAAAGGGACTTATACAGACAACAAGTATAAAAGGAGAAGATCCACGAAACAAACCCATCATAACATCTAAGAAGATGACAATAGGATCATATGTATCAATAATTACTTTGAATGTCAGTGGACTAAACGCTCCAACCAAGACACAGAGTGGCTGAATGGATCCAAAAACATGACACATACATTTGCTGCCTCCAGGAAACTCACTTCAGACCTAGAGACACTCATAGACTGAAAGTGAGAGGCTGGGAAAAGATAGTCCATGCAAATGGAAAACAAAAGAAAGCTGGAGTAGTAATCCTCATATCAGACAAAATAGATTTTAAAGTAAAGAAGATTCTCAGAGACAAGGCAGGTCACTACATGATGATTAAGGGATCCATCCAAGAAGAAGACATAACAATCATAAATACCTATGCACCCAACGCAGGAGCACTCCAATACAAAAGACAAAAACTTTCAGACATAAAAGAAGACATTGACAGTAACACAATCATAGTAGGATACTATAACACTCCTCTCACACCAATGGACAGATCATCTAAACAGAAAATTAATAAAGAAACACAAGCCTTAAATGCCACACTAGAAGAAATGAACCTCACTGATATCTTTAGGACTCTCCATCCAAAAGAAGAAGCATACACTTTCTTCTTAAGTGTTCACGGAACATTCTCCAGGATAGACCACATCTTGTGCCACAAATCAAACCTCAGTCAATTCAAGAAATCTGAAATTCTATCAACCATCTTCTCAGACCACAATGCAGTGAGACTAGAGATCAACTACAGGGAAAAAACCGCTAAAAACACAAACACATGGAGATTAAACAACACGTACGTAAAGAACCAAGTGATCATTGAGGAAATAAAAGGAGAAATAGAAAAATTCCTAGATGAAAATGACAATGAACACACGACAGTGCAAATCCTATGGGATACTGCAAAAACAGTCCTAAGAGGGAAGTTTATAGCAATTCAATCCCACCTCAAGAAATTAGGAAAATCTCAAACAGACGACCTTACCTTACGCTTAAAACAACTGGAGAAAGAACAAAAACACCCCAAAGCCATCAGAAGAAGAGAAATCATAAAGATCAGAGCAGAAACAAATGAAAAAGAAACAAAAGTAAAGATAAAACAAAAAGTTGGTTTTCGAAAAGGTCAATAAAATCAACACACCACTGGCCAGACTCATCAAGAATAAAAGAGACAAGAACCAGATCACCAAAATCAAAAACAAAAAAGGAGAGATTACAACAGATAATGCAGAAATCAAAATGATTATAAGAGACTATTATGAACAACTCTATGGCAACAAACTGGACAACCTGGAAGAAATGGACAGTTTCTTAGAGAAGATTAATCTCCCAAGACTCAACCAAGAAGAAATAGAAACTATGAACAAGCCAATCACAAGCTCAGCAATCGACCTTGTGATCAAAAATGCTCCCAAAAATAAAAACCCAGGGCCAGATGGTTTCACAGCCGAATTCTACCAAACATTTAAAGAAGAGCTAGTGCCTGTCCTTCTAAAACTCTTCCCAACAATTGCACAGGAAGGAACACTTCCAAACACATTCTACGAGGCCGAATTACCAAGACATAAAAGAAGACATTGACAGTAACACAATCATAGTAGGATACTATAACACTCCTCTCACACCAATGGACAGATCATCTAAACAGAAAATTAATAAAGAAACACAAGCCTTAAATGCCACACTAGAAGAAATGAACCTCACTGATATCTTTAGGACTCTCCATCCAAAAGAAGAAGCATACACTTTCTTCTTAAGTGTTCACGGAACATTCTCCAGGATAGACCACATCTTGTGCCACAAATCAAACCTCAGTCAATTCAAGAAATCTGAAATTCTATCAACCATCTTCTCAGACCACAATGCAGTGAGACTAGAGATCAACTACAGGGAAAAAACCGCTAAAAACACAAACACATGGAGATTAAACAACACGTACGTAAAGAACCAAGTGATCATTGAGGAAATAAAAGGAGAAATAGAAAAATTCCTAGATGAAAATGACAATGAACACACGACAGTGCAAATCCTATGGGATACTGCAAAAACAGTCCTAAGAGGGAAGTTTATAGCAATTCAATCCCACCTCAAGAAATTAGGAAAATCTCAAACAGACGACCTTACCTTACGCTTAAAACAACTGGAGAAAGAACAAAAACACCCCAAAGCCATCAGAAGAAGAGAAATCATAAAGATCAGAGCAGAAACAAATGAAAAAGAAACAAAAGTAAAGATAAAACAAAAAGTTGGTTTTCGAAAAGGTCAATAAAATCAACACACCACTGGCCAGACTCATCAAGAATAAAAGAGACAAGAACCAGATCACCAAAATCAAAAACAAAAAAGGAGAGATTACAACAGATAATGCAGAAATCAAAATGATTATAAGAGACTATTATGAACAACTCTATGGCAACAAACTGGACAACCTGGAAGAAATGGACAGTTTCTTAGAGAAGATTAATCTCCCAAGACTCAACCAAGAAGAAATAGAAACTATGAACAAGCCAATCACAAGCTCAGCAATCGACCTTGTGATCAAAAATGCTCCCAAAAATAAAAACCCAGGGCCAGATGGTTTCACAGCCGAATTCTACCAAACATTTAAAGAAGAGCTAGTGCCTGTCCTTCTAAAACTCTTCCCAACAATTGCACAGGAAGGAACACTTCCAAACACATTCTACGAGGCCGCCATCACCCTTATACCAAAGCCAGGCAAAGACAACACAAAAAAAGAAAATTATAGGCCAATTTCACTGATGAATCTAGACGCCAAAATCCTCAACAAAATCCTAGTAAACAGAATTCAATAACACATCAAAAAGCTCATTCATCATGATTAAGGTGGGTTCATCCCAGGCATGCAAGGATTCTTCAATATCCGCAAATCAATCCATGTGATATACCATATCAACAAACTGAGAGACAAAAATCACATGATCATCTCAATAGATGCCGAAAAAGCCTTTGACAAAGTACAGCACCCATTTATGGTAAAAACGCTTCAAAAAATGGGCATAGAAGGAACTTATCTTAACATAGTGAAAGCCATATATGAGAAGCCCACAATGAACATTATCCTCAATGGTGAAAAACTGAAAGCATTTCCTCTAAGATCAGGAACAAGACAAGGGGGTCCACTTTCACCACTCTTATTCAGCATAGTCCTGGAAGTTCTAGCAACAGCAATAAGAGAAGAGAAAGAAATCA
This sequence comes from Tragulus kanchil, assembly GCA_022376925.1. Classification (NCBI taxonomy): domain Eukaryota; kingdom Metazoa; phylum Chordata; class Mammalia; order Artiodactyla; family Tragulidae; genus Tragulus; species Tragulus kanchil. Next base: position 49,593,319 of record JAIOJX010000025.1, read on the forward strand.
AAGGAATCCAGATTGGAAAGGAAGAAGTCAAACTCTCTCTATTTGCAGATGACAGGATATTATACATAGAAAATCCCAAAGACACTATTACAAAACTACCAGAGTTAATCAGCTAATTCAGCAAAGTTACAGGACACAAAATCAATATACAGAAATCACTGCCATTCCTATATACTAACAATGGAAATTAGAAAACGAAATCAAAGAGGCAATCCCCTTTACCATTGCAACCAAAAGAATCAAATATCTAGGAATAAACCTACCCAGAGAAACAAAAGAACTGTACACAGAAAATTACAAGACACTCATGAGAGAAATTAAAGAAGACTTAAACAGATGGAGAAATATTCCATGTTCCTGGGTCGGGAGAATCAATATTGTGAAAATGACCATACTACCAAATGTCACCTATAGATTCAATGTGATCCCTATCAAACTTACGATAACATTCTTCACAGAACTAGACCAAAGAATAACACAGTTCATATGGAAACACAAAAGACCTCTAATAGCCAAAGCAATCCTGAGGAAGAAAAATGGAGCTGGAGGGATCAGTTGGGGAGACTGTTCCCCAACTTCAGACTCTACTACAAAGCAACAGTCCTCAAGACATTATGGTACTAGCACAAAAACAGAAATATCAACCAATGAAACAAGATTGAGAACCCAGAGATAAACCCACGCACTTATGGGTACCTTATTTTTGACAAAGGAGGCGAACATATAAAATGGGACAAAGACAGCCTCTTCAACAAATGGTTCTGGGAACATTGGACAGCTACATGTAAAAAAATGAATTTGGAACATACAGTGACACCATGCACAAAGATCAACTCAAAATGGATTAAAGACTTAAATGTAAGGCCAGAAACCATCAAACTCTTAGAGGACAATATAGGCAAAACCCTCAAGGACATCAATCAAAGCAAGATCTTCTCTGACCCACCTACTAGAATAGCAGAACTCAAAAGACAAATGAACATGTGGGACCTAATGAAACTTAAAAGCTTTTGTACAGCAAAAGAAATTACAAAAAAGCTGAACAGACAACCCACAGAGTGGGAGAAAATCATAGCAAATAAAACAACAGACAAAGAATCAATCTCCAAAATCTACAAGCAACTCAGACAACTCAGCAATGGAAAAATGAACAACCCAATCAAAAAATGGGAAAAGGACCTAAACAGACACCTCTCCAAAGAGGACATACAGATGGTCCAAAGGCACATGAAACGATGCTCAACGCCACTTATACTTAGAGAAATGCAAATCAAAACTGCAATGAGATATCACCTCGCACCCGTGAGAATGGCCATCATCAACAAATCGATAGACAATAAATGCTGGAGAGGGTGCAGAGAAAAGGGAACACTCCTGCATTGTTGGTGGGAGTGTAAATTGATACAGCCTCTATGGAAGACAGTCTGGAGATTTCTTAAAAAACTAAAAATAGAAGTACCATATGACCCAGGAATCCTACTCTTAGGCTTATACCCTGATGAAATCAAGTCTGAAAGAAGCACCTGTACCTCAATGTTCATTGCAGCTCTCTATATAATAGCTAGAACATGGAAGGAACCTAGATGCCCATCGACGAACGAACGGATCCAAAAGCTCTGGTACATATATGCAATGGAATACTACACAGCTATAAAGAGCAATGCAGAAGAATCAGCCCTAATGAGGTGGCTGGATCTAGAACGTATCATCAAAAGTTAAGTCAGCCAGAAAGTGAAGGACAAATACAGTGCATTAACACGTATATATGGAATCTAGTAGGATGGTGATGATGGCACATGGAGTGAAGCGACGGAAAGACAGATATGGACAGTGGAAATGGCCCACGCCTTATGGGTACCTTAAAAAAAATTGGGTTCTGGGAACATTGGACAGCTACATGTAAAAAAATGAATTTGGAACATACAGTGACACCATGCACAAAGATCAACTCAAAATGGATTAAAGACTTAAATGTAAGGCCAGAAACCATCAAACTCTTAGAGGACAATATAGGCAAAACCCTCAAGGACATCAATCAAAGCAAGATCTTCTCTGACCCACCTACTAGAATAGCAGAACTCAAAAGACAAATGAACATGTGGGACCTAATGAAACTTAAAAGCTTTTGTACAGCAAAAGAAATTACAAAAAAGCTGAACAGACAACCCACAGAGTGGGAGAAAATCATAGCAAATAAAACAACAGACAAAGAATCAATCTCCAAAATCTACAAGCAACTCAGACAACTCAGCAATGGAAAAATGAACAACCCAATCAAAAAATGGGAAAAGGACCTAAACAGACACCTCTCCAAAGAGGACATACAGATGGTCCAAAGGCACATGAAACGATGCTCAACGCCACTTATACTTAGAGAAATGCAAATCAAAACTGCAATGAGATATCACCTCGCACCCGTGAGAATGGCCATCATCAACAAATCGATAGACAATAAATGCTGGAGAGGGTGCAGAGAAAAGGGAACACTCCTGCATTGTTGGTGGGAGTGTAAATTGATACAGCCTCTATGGAAGACAGTCTGGAGATTTCTTAAAAAACTAAAAATAGAAGTACCATATGACCCAGGAATCCTACTCTTAGGCTTATACCCTGATGAAATCAAGTCTGAAAGAAGCACCTGTACCTCAATGTTCATTGCAGCTCTCTATATAATAGCTAGAACATGGAAGGAACCTAGATGCCCATCGACGAACGAACGGATCCAAAAGCTCTGGTACATATATGCAATGGAATACTACACAGCTATAAAGAGCAATGCAGAAGAATCAGCCCTAATGAGGTGGCTGGATCTAGAACGTATCATCAAAAGTTAAGTCAGCCAGAAAGTGAAGGACAAATACAGTGCATTAACACGTATATATGGAATCTAGTAGGATGGTGATGATGGCACATGGAGTGAAGCGACGGAAAGACAGATATGGACAGTGGACATATGGACATTGTGGGGAAGGAACAGAGGGTGGGAGGCGTAAACAAAGTAGCACGAAGGCCTGTACTATCATAAGTGAAGAAAATGGCTCTAGTCATTGCTCTGTGAGAAAAGGGGATCCTTCAGGGGTGCTGTGTGATGGTTGAGAGGGGTGGGAAGGGGGGGATATAAAAAAATGGAAATGAGAAATTAAAATAAAAGTAAAAGCTAGGACAAATATAAAGCTTATTAAATAAGAATGGTAGAAATAGCTTCAGTGATTTCAGTAATCATAATAGTTAGATTGCCTCAATTTTTTCACTAAAAGATAAATATTTCAAAATGAAATATGAAGAAAACAAAAAACCATTTTGAGAAAAGAAAAAGCTTTTTAATGGTAACTATATGAAATGATGGATGTGCTCACTTACCTGTTTGTGATAATAATTTCACCGTGTACATGTATATTAGAGTATCATATTATAGATTTCAAATCCGTATTTTTTGTCAATTATGCATCAATGAAATTATTAAGAAGAATTTTATTGTGAATTTTTAATTTATTGTGTTTGCTGTCTCCTTTACCCAGGCTTTGAGGTTGAAGTTTTTCTTCCTTTTGGTTTCTGCCCTTGTAGAAAGGCCCAATGGTTTGTGTAAACTTTGTGTCAGGTGTGTGAGGAAGTAAGTTTTCATTTATTTAATTATTTCTTTTCTATTCTGATGGATGCACCTGAGTTATGTAGTATTCCTGTCTACTGATGCCTGTGTTTTTGACTTGTTTGTTGTTCGGATGGAGCTTTATGCACAGGGTGATTCTGTCAGTTGGGTGATGCTGAGTCTTGTGCACAGGTACTTGTCTTTGTGAGGGTTCTTGCTGTTTAATATTTCATAGTGTTAAGCATTCTCTGGTAGTGGAAGATCTTGGAATTGGAATTGATGCTCTGTATCCTATGTTCCAGGGTTTGATTTCTGACCGGATAATGAAGATTCCACCATTGGTTTGTTATGACTTTCAGCGGTATTAAAACAAGTATAAACATATGAGGGACAAAAGGCACATCCCTGATAAATGGAAATTATAAAATAATGCAAATATTATCTAACATAATGGAAAAGCACACAAACATACACATTCATAACAAGACCCAAACAGTCAAAAAAGGATAAAGTACAGAAGATTGTTTCGGTGAACAGACAAAACAAAAGCTGATATCCAACAGTTAAGATCTAAGCTAACTAAAACACAGCCCAGAAAACAAAATTAGAGCAAGGTCTCAGATGGGGATAAAGCAATGAAAGCAGTTGTTAGCTAACAAATATGATGAGGAAGAAAAAGAAGAGAATTAATAGGTAATGAAGAAAGATAGAATAGTATTTCAAAGCTATATAGAGGTAGATAACAAAGATTTGCATATATTAAAGTTTATTTCAACAGGAAAAGAACAGCAGAGAAAGCAAACAATGGAACAGTTGTTGAGAGAATAATAACAGATATAAAAAATTTTAACAGTTAAAGTGAAGTGAGAGAAAATTGTGAGTTAGGACAAATATGAAGAACAGAACACCTAAAGAATACATATTTTCTGATTATCTTTCTTGTTTTACTTTCCATTATGTTTAAACATGGAAAAATATAGGATAAGAAAACTCTAAAAAGAACTCTTGAAAAAATATTAATATAATACTAACTGGGGGGCTTCCCCTGGTGGTCCAGTGGGTAAGGACACCGCCTTGCAGTGCAAGGGGCCCCAGTTCGATCCCTGGCCTGGGAAGATCCCACGTGCCGCAGAGCGGCTGGACCGATGTGTCTAATCACCGAGCCAGAGTTCTGGAGTGCATGCGCCCAGAGCCAGCACTCTGCAGAGACAGAGGCCACCGCAATGGGAGGCCCACAGGAGCCAAGGAACAAAGACCGATGAAAATAGAGAAATGAAAGACCAGTAGAAGTGGCCCGCCTGCTCCCCTCCCTCCCCAAACCCGACCCCTGCCCAAAATAAATAAATAAATAAATCTTTTAAAAAAAAAAATACTAACTGGGTTTTAAAACGAAAAGCACTGCTAGACATACATAGACATATAAAATATTTAATTAGTAGAAATAAAGCATTTATAGAGTTTTAAATAAATAATAATATAGGACTAAATATTTAAAGCAACAATTTATGGAAATGAAAGAAAAATTGGACAAAACAACCATTATAATGAGTATCAAACATCTGCCAGAATAATGAGCAAACCAAGAAATACAAAATGCTTTGTGATGGCATTTCAGATGTCTTCAGATGCACTGGCAGGTTGATTCTTTACCACTGAGTCACATGGGAAACTTTTCAAATAATTTGCTTTAGGTATAATTATAAAACTTTTTAAATTATGTTATATTGACTTACAGTTTCATTAAAAAACTACTTCCTCCTGCCTTGTTTGGAAATATATGCTGGATGTTTCTGTTCTTTTCATTATGCAGAAAAATCAATCTCAAGTGCATTCAAGACCCAAGTTAAAAACATAAATCTAAGAAAATTTTCAGAGTAGTACAGGACAATATTGCTATAACACTGGAATAAAGAAGAATTTTTAAACATCTCCTCATTCATGTATTGTCTACCTTGCTTTTGAGTGACCCAGACAATTCAATTCATAGTTAAATGCTCTGAAAATATTGCTTATTAACCCTACAATATTTACTATTTGTCTGTCTCAGAAGTTTGCCAACCTATTCCTTCCCAACTCTCAGAAAAGAGTTTCTACCTCCCTGTGTTTGACACTCAAGTTAGTCTTCAAGGTCAGTCTCAAAGTTCTTTTTAAGAAGCTTATCCAGAAAACCCCCCCCAAAATTTTTTTCTTTTCTTAACCTGGGAAGATCCCACGTGCCGCAGAGCGGCTGGACCGATGTGTCTAATCACCGAGCCAGAGTTCTGGAGTGCATGCGCCCAGAGCCAGCACTCTGCAGAGACAGAGGCCACCGCAATGGGAGGCCCACAGGAGCCAAGGAACAAAGACCGATGAAAATAGAGAAATGAAAGACCAGTAGAAGTGGCCCGCCTGCTCCCCTCCCTCCCCAAACCCGACCCCTGCCCAAAATAAATAAATAAATAAATCTTTTAAAAAAAAAAATACTAACTGGGTTTTAAAACGAAAAGCACTGCTAGACATACATAGACATATAAAATATTTAATTAGTAGAAATAAAGCATTTATAGAGTTTTAAATAAATAATAATATAGGACTAAATATTTAAAGCAACAATTTATGGAAATGAAAGAAAAATTGGACAAAACAACCATTATAATGAGTATCAAACATCTGCCAGAATAATGAGCAAACCAAGAAATACAAAATGCTTTGTGATGGCATTTCAGATGTCTTCAGATGCACTGGCAGGTTGATTCTTTACCACTGAGTCACATGGGAAACTTTTCAAATAATTTGCTTTAGGTATAATTATAAAACTTTTTAAATTATGTTATATTGACTTACAGTTTCATTAAAAAACTACTTCCTCCTGCCTTGTTTGGAAATATATGCTGGATGTTTCTGTTCTTTTCATTATGCAGAAAAATCAATCTCAAGTGCATTCAAGACCCAAGTTAAAAACATAAATCTAAGAAAATTTTCAGAGTAGTACAGGACAATATTGCTATAACACTGGAATAAAGAAGAATTTTTAAACATCTCCTCATTCATGTATTGTCTACCTTGCTTTTGAGTGACCCAGACAATTCAATTCATAGTTAAATGCTCTGAAAATATTGCTTATTAACCCTACAATATTTACTATTTGTCTGTCTCAGAAGTTTGCCAACCTATTCCTTCCCAACTCTCAGAAAAGAGTTTCTACCTCCCTGTGTTTGACACTCAAGTTAGTCTTCAAGGTCAGTCTCAAAGTTCTTTTTAAGAAGCTTATCCAGAACTAAAATCCCTTTTCTTCTCCTTTTCCCTTGCCCATAAGCACATATTTTAGGTTGTTCTTTAAATAGATGGCTAGAATAAGCCTGTGCTTTCCAACCATTTCAGATTCATGACTCACATAATAACTCAAATGTACAAATAAGTCAAAACTTAAAAAATTGTACACAGCAGTGGAGGAGCTAAGATGGTGGTGTAGAAGGACGTGCACTCATCTCTCCTGCAAAATCGCCTGAATTGCAACGAGCTCCTGAAAAACCATTGACAGGAGGAGGTTGGATCCCATCACAAAAAAGACACTCAACATCGAAGAGCAAAGGAGAAGCCACAACAAGATGGTAGGAGGGGCGCAATTGTGCTTTTAAAAGTCAAACCTCATGTCCTCCAGAGACACTGGGTGGGCCAAAGACAGAAAGCCTGTTGCAAATCAAGACCAGGGAAAGGAGCAGTGACCCCCGACAAGGGACTGAGCCAGACCTGATTTAGAGGGTCCAAGTGCCCCCTTAAGCTAGAAATGCCCTTAAGAAGTCCTCTGAAAGACTGCACTCAATTCCCTTCGAAGGAGGTTACCATTAACCTGATCATAGAGCCACGGAGTAGGACTGGAAAGTCTGTGTGCACCGTGATCTGGAAGAGGAGAATAGTGATCCTGCATGAGACTGAGCCAGACTCACCTCTGAGTAATCTGACGTCTCCCACGGTGGCGGGGGTCGACAGTGGCCTGCAGCAGGGTCGGGGTCACTGCGGAAGTGCTTCTCATAGAGCATATGGGAATAAATCCTTTGTGAGAGAGACACCATTTTCCACCATTTCGATGCTAGTCAAACTACAGAGCTGCTGGTCAAGCTACAGGGAGGGAATGTAGCTCCACCCAGCAAGAAAAAGGATTTGAATTAAGGATTAAGGAACTACCAGGGCCAGACTGGGCAGGCCTTTTAGTTCTGGAATAGGCCAAAATAAACAAGCAGTCAAAGAGGTCTTCAGATCCAACCACTGCCCAAGGGAAGAAAAAGATTATTATTTTTTTCTTTAAACTACACATTTTATTTTGGTACAAACCTCTAGTTCCATATTGGCCTTTTATGATTCTGTGGGGGTTTTATTTGTTTTTATTGTTTTTGCTTTGTCTTTCTATATACTTATCTCTGTTTTAATTTTTAAATTTTTTATATGTATTACTACTTCCTCTACAATTATTTCTTTGCTTTCTCTGATGCTCTTTTCCTATAGCACTAAACTCTATTACAAATCTTTATCTCCTATATTTAACTATGCAGTATTATTCTATATTTCTCTTCTATCCTCCTTTTCCTTTTCTTGCTAAGATGGTGGTGTAGAAGGACGTGCACTCATCTCTCCTGCAAAATCGCCTGAATTGCAACGAGCTCCTGAAAAACCATTGACAGGAGGAGGTTGGATCCCATCACAAAAAAGACACTCAACATCGAAGAGCAAAGGAGAAGCCACAACAAGATGGTAGGAGGGGCGCAATTGTGCTTTTAAAAGTCAAACCTCATGTCCTCCAGAGACACTGGGTGGGCCAAAGACAGAAAGCCTGTTGCAAATCAAGACCAGGGAAAGGAGCAGTGACCCCCGACAAGGGACTGAGCCAGACCTGATTTAGAGGGTCCAAGTGCCCCCTTAAGCTAGAAATGCCCTTAAGAAGTCCTCTGAAAGACTGCACTCAATTCCCTTCGAAGGAGGTTACCATTAACCTGATCATAGAGCCACGGAGTAGGACTGGAAAGTCTGTGTGCACCGTGATCTGGAAGAGGAGAATAGTGATCCTGCATGAGACTGAGCCAGACTCACCTCTGAGTAATCTGACGTCTCCCACGGTGGCGGGGGTCGACAGTGGCCTGCAGCAGGGTCGGGGTCACTGCGGAAGTGCTTCTCATAGAGCATATGGGAATAAATCCTTTGTGAGAGAGACACCATTTTCCACCATTTCGATGCTAGTCAAACTACAGAGCTGCTGGTCAAGCTACAGGGAGGGAATGTAGCTCCACCCAGCAAGAAAAAGGATTTGAATTAAGGATTAAGGAACTACCAGGGCCAGACTGGGCAGGCCTTTTAGTTCTGGAATAGGCCAAAATAAACAAGCAGTCAAAGAGGTCTTCAGATCCAACCACTGCCCAAGGGAAGAAAAAGATTATTATTTTTTTCTTTAAACTACACATTTTATTTTGGTACAAACCTCTAGTTCCATATTGGCCTTTTATGATTCTGTGGGGGTTTTATTTGTTTTTATTGTTTTTGCTTTGTCTTTCTATATACTTATCTCTGTTTTAATTTTTAAATTTTTTATATGTATTACTACTTCCTCTACAATTATTTCTTTGCTTTCTCTGATGCTCTTTTCCTATAGCACTAAACTCTAATACATACAAATCTTTATCTCCCTATATTTAACTATGCAGTATTATTCTATATTTCTCTTCTATCCTCCTTTTCCCTTTTTCTTTTTCCATACCATATTTCTTAGTCTGATTTGTTCTCATTGCCTTATCCTCAACTGAGACCCTGGTCTAGGGTTATTCTCCAATTTGGGATCTAGTTAGTTTGGTTATTAACTGGTGAATATCATTCTTGGTTTTCTCTATTTGCCATGCTAATGCATTGTACTGTATTTTTGGTTGGAATGCTTGGGTTATATTAGAGCTGTATATGTTTGTGAATATAATTCAATATGCTAGGTAGTATTTGCATGATATTTTAATTGCCATTTGTTAAAGGTATACCTTCTGTTTCTCATTCGAGTATATATGTTTTAATATCATTTAATACCATCACAAACCAGCCATGAAATCTTCATTCCCTGGTCAGGCAACAAGCCCCAGGGTTTTAGGGAGGGAACACGGACTCCAAAACTCTACAACACTAGAGAATGCCTAACACTAGAGAGAAGTAAATAGTGAGAATGCGAACAAAGATAAACACTTGCATGCAAGTCCTGACATCACCCAACCACTGACATCATCCAACCACCAACATCACCCAGAATAAGATGCCTCATCCAAACAACAAATTCCAACACATGTAACTCAAAGCCTGGGAAAAGGAAACCCCAAACATAATTAGTTAAAAAATTAATAATAACAATGAAATGGCAGAGAAATACCACACAAGTGAAGGAACAATCTACAAACACACAAGTTCAAATAAATGAAAAGGAATTAGACAAAATTTCTGAAAGCAAATACAGAAGAATGATAGCACTTATGATCCAAGACACCGAAAACAGAATTTTAGAGAAATTGCAAGAAGCAACTATCACACTGAATAAACATATACAAGAACTTACAAAGAAACTAACAGAAATAAACAACTCTATTGCTGAACTTAAAAACACTGTAGAAGGAATCAAGAGCAGAGTATCTGACACAGAAGACCAGAGAAGTCAGCTGGAAGACAGAATGGTGGAAGTAACTGTTGAAAAAAAGAATCAGGCTCAAAGAATGAAAAGAGCAGAGAATAGCCTCAGACACCTCTGGGATAATATCAAATGCACCAATATTCTAATTATAGGGGTTCCAGAAGAAAAAGATATAAAAAAGGATAAGAGAAAATTTTTGAAGTGATTATAGTTGAAAATTTCCTCAACATGGGAAAAGAAATACTCAATCAAGTCCAAGAAGCACAGAGTGCCTGCAAATTTTTTGGGATCTATTATTTTAACTGGTGAATATCATTCTTGGTTTTCTATTTGCCATGCTAATGCATTGTACTGTATTTTTGGTTGGAATGCTTGGGTTATATTAGAGCTGTATATGTTTGTGAATATAATTCAATATGCTAGGTAGTATTTGCATGATATTTTAATTGCCATTTGTTAAAGGTATACCTTCTGTTTCTCATTCGAGTATATATGTTTTAATATCATTTAATACCATCACAAACCAGCCATGAAATCTTCATTCCCTGGTCAGGCAACAAGCCCCAGGGTTTTAGGGAGGGAACACGGACTCCAAAACTCTACAACACTAGAGAATGCCTAACACTAGAGAGAAGTAAATAGTGAGAATGCGAACAAAGATAAACACTTGCATGCAAGTCCTGACATCACCCAACCACTGACATCATCCAACCACCAACATCACCCAGAATAAGATGCCTCATCCAAACAACAAATTCCAACACATGTAACTCAAAGCCTGGGAAAAGGAAACCCCAAACATAATTAGTTAAAAAATTAATAATAACAATGAAATGGCAGAGAAATACCACACAAGTGAAGGAACAATCTACAAACACACAAGTTCAAATAAATGAAAAGGAATTAGACAAAATTTCTGAAAGCAAATACAGAAGAATGATAGCACTTATGATCCAAGACACCGAAAACAGAATTTTAGAGAAATTGCAAGAAGCAACTATCACACTGAATAAACATATACAAGAACTTACAAAGAAACTAACAGAAATAAACAACTCTATTGCTGAACTTAAAAACACTGTAGAAGGAATCAAGAGCAGAGTATCTGACACAGAAGACCAGAGAAGTCAGCTGGAAGACAGAATGGTGGAAGTAACTGTTGAAAAAAAGAATCAGGCTCAAAGAATGAAAAGAGCAGAGAATAGCCTCAGACACCTCTGGGATAATATCAAATGCACCAATATTCTAATTATAGGGGTTCCAGAAGAAAAAGATATAAAAAAGGATAAGAGAAAATTTTTGAAGTGATTATAGTTGAAAATTTCCTCAACATGGGAAAAGAAATACTCAATCAAGTCCAAGAAGCACAGAGTACCATACAGAATAAACCCAAGAAGAAACACACTAAGACACATATAAAATAAGCTAATGCAAATTAAACACAAAGACAGAATTCAAAAAGCAGCAAGGGAAAAGCAACTAGTGACATACAAGGGAAAGCCCATACATTTAACAGCTGATCTTTCAACAGAAACTCTGCAGGCCAGACGGGAATGGCAGGACACATTTAAATGGCTAAAAGAGAATAATCTGCAACCAAGAATCCTCTGCCCTGCAAGAATCTCCGTCAAAGTGGATGGAGAACTCAAAAGCTTTACAGATAAGCAAAAATTAAAAGAATTTAGTCACACCAAACCAGCCTTACAACAAGTGCTAAAGGGACTTATATAGACAACAAGTATAAGAGAAGAAGACTATCTACAAAACAAAGCCGTCGTAACATCTAAGAAGATGACAATAGGATCATTTGTATCAATAATTACTTTGAATGTAAATGGACTAAATGCCCCAACCAAAAGACCCAGACTGGCTGAATGGATTCAAAAACGAGACCAATAAATATGCTGCCTACAAGAAACCCACTTCAGACCTAGAGACACTCATAGACTGAAAGTGAGAGGCTGGAAAAAGACATTCCATGCAAATGGAAATCAAAAGAAAGGTGGAGCAGCAACCCTCATATCAGACAAAATAGACCTGAAAATAAAGACGATTATAAGAGACAAGGAAGGACACTTCATTATGATCAAAGGATCGATCCAAGAGGAAGACATAACAATCATAAGTATCTATGCCTCGAGCAAAGGAACACCCCTATACATAAGACAAATACTTTCAGACATAAAAGAAGAAATCAACAACAACATAATCATAATAGGAGACTTTAACACTCCTCTCACACCAATGGACAGATCATCAAAACAGAAAAGTAATGAAGACCCACAAGCCTTAAATGCCACACTAGAAGAGATGGACCTCATGGATGTCTTTAGGGCATTCCATCCAAAAGCAGAAGAATACACTTTCTTCTCAAGTGTTCATGGAACATTCTCCAGGATAGACCACATCTTGAGCTTCAAATCAAACCTCAGTCAATTCAAGAAAATTGAAATTATCTCAATCATCTTCTCTGACTTCAATGCAATGAGACTAGAGATCAACTACAGGGGAAAAAAAGGCTAAAAACACAAGCACATGGACATTAAACAACACATACCCAAAAAACCGAGCAAATAAAATTTTAAAAATTCCTAAAAGAAAACGACAATGAATGAACACAGGACAGTGCAAAACCTATGGGATACCGCAAAAGCAGTTCTAAGAGGGATGTTTATAGCAGTACAATCCTACCTCCAGAAACTAGAAAAATATCAAACAGATGACATAAGCCTACGCTTAAAACAACTGGAATAAGAAGAACAAAAACATCCTAAATTTAGCAGCAGAAGAGAAATCACAGCAGAAATCAGTGAAAAAGAAATGAAAGGAACAATGGCAAATCTAAATAAAACAAAAAGCTGGTTCTTCAAAAAGGTAAACAGAATCAACAAACCACTGGCCAGACACATCAAGAAAAAAAGAGAGAAGAACCAGATCAACAAACTCAAAATTGAAAAAGGATAGATTACAACAGTTAAGGCAGAAATTCAAAGGATTATAAGAGACTATTATGAACAACTCTATGGCAACAAACTGGACAACCTGGAAGAAATGGACAGTTTCTTAGAGAAGATTAATCTCCCAAGACTGAACCAGGAAGATGTAGAAACTATGAACAACCCTATCGCAAGCTCAAAAATCAAATTTGTGATAAAAAAAAACTACCCAAAAATAAGAGCCCAGGGCCAGATGGTTTCACAGGTGAATTCTAACAAACATTTAAAGAAGAGCTAATTCCTGTCATTCTAAATCTCTTCCCAAAAATCCCCCCAAACAAACATCACCCTGATACCAGAAAGCAGCATAACTTGCACTATATAAAAATATTAAATGAAAAAAAAAGGAGACTTTAACACTCCTCTCACACCAATGGACAGATCATCAAAACAGAAAAGTAATGAAGACCCACAAGCCTTAAATGCCACACTAGAAGAGATGGACCTCATGGATGTCTTTAGGGCATTCCATCCAAAAGCAGAAGAATACACTTTCTTCTCAAGTGTTCATGGAACATTCTCCAGGATAGACCACATCTTGAGCTTCAAATCAAACCTCAGTCAATTCAAGAAAATTGAAATTATCTCAATCATCTTCTCTGACTTCAATGCAATGAGACTAGAGATCAACTACAGGGGAAAAAAAGGCTAAAAACACAAGCACATGGACATTAAACAACACATACCCAAAAAACCGAGCAAATAAAATTTTAAAAATTCCTAAAAGAAAACGACAATGAATGAACACAGGACAGTGCAAAACCTATGGGATACCGCAAAAGCAGTTCTAAGAGGGATGTTTATAGCAGTACAATCCTACCTCCAGAAACTAGAAAAATATCAAACAGATGACATAAGCCTACGCTTAAAACAACTGGAATAAGAAGAACAAAAACATCCTAAATTTAGCAGCAGAAGAGAAATCACAGCAGAAATCAGTGAAAAAGAAATGAAAGGAACAATGGCAAATCTAAATAAAACAAAAAGCTGGTTCTTCAAAAAGGTAAACAGAATCAACAAACCACTGGCCAGACACATCAAGAAAAAAAGAGAGAAGAACCAGATCAACAAACTCAAAATTGAAAAAGGATAGATTACAACAGTTAAGGCAGAAATTCAAAGGATTATAAGAGACTATTATGAACAACTCTATGGCAACAAACTGGACAACCTGGAAGAAATGGACAGTTTCTTAGAGAAGATTAATCTCCCAAGACTGAACCAGGAAGATGTAGAAACTATGAACAACCCTATCGCAAGCTCAAAAATCAAATTTGTGATAAAAAAAAAACTACCCAAAAATAAGAGCCCAGGGCCAGATGGTTTCACAGGTGAATTCTAACAAACATTTAAAGAAGAGCTAATTCCTGTCATTCTAAATCTCTTCCCAAAAAATTCCAGAGGAAGGAACACTTCCAAACACATTCTATGAGGCCACCATCACCCTGATACCAAAGCCAAGCAAAGACAGCACAGAAAAAGAAAATTATAGGCCAGTTTCACTTATGAACTTAGATGCCAAAATCCTCAACAAAATCCTAGCAAACAGAACTCAATAACATATCAAAATACTCATACATCATGATCAAGTCAGGTTCATCTCAGGCACGCAAGGATACTTCAATATCCACAAATCAATCAATGTAATACTCCATATCAACAAAGTGAGAGACAAAAATCATATGATCATCTCAATAGATGCAAAAAAAGCCTTTGACAAAGTACAGCATCCATTTATGACAAAAACTCTTCAAAAAATAGGCATAGAAGAAACCTACCTCAACATAGTGAAAGCCATATAGGAAAATCCCACAGCGAACATTACCCTCAAAGGTGAGAAAATGAAAGCATTCCCTCTAAGATTAGGAACAAGACAGGGGTGTCCTCTTTTACCACTATTATTCAACATCATCCTGGAAGTTCTAGCAATAGCAATAAGAGAAGAAAAACAAATAAAAGGAATCCATATTGAAAAGGAAGAAGTTAAACTCTATCTATTTGCAGAAGACATGATATTATACATAGAAAACCTCAAAGACATTATTACAAAACTACTATAGCTAATCAACGGATTGAGCAAAGTCATGGTATACAAAATCAATACACAGAAACCACTGGCATTCCCATATACAAACAAGAAAAAATCAGAAAATGAAATCTAAGAGGCAATCGCCTTTAACATCACAACCAAGAGAATAAAATATCTAGGAATAAACCTACCCAGAAAAACAAAAAAACTATACACAGAAAATTACAAGACACTCATGAATAAAATTAAAGAAGACTTAAACAGATGGAGAGATATTCCTTGTTCCTGGGTCAGAAGGATCAATATTGTGAAAATGACCATACTACCAAATATCATCTACAAATTAAATGTGAAAAACCTATTTCAATAACCAAAAATAACACAAGAGCCCAGGGCCAGATGGTTTCACAGGTGAATTCTAACAAACATTTAAAGAAGAGCTAATTCCTGTCATTCTAAATCTCTTCCCAAAAAATTCCAGAGGAAGGAACACTTCCAAACACATTCTATGAGGCCACCATCACCCTGATACCAAAGCCAAGCAAAGACAGCACAGAAAAAGAAAATTATAGGCCAGTTTCACTTATGAACTTAGATGCCAAAATCCTCAACAAAATCCTAGCAAACAGAACTCAATAACATATCAAAATACTCATACATCATGATCAAGTCAGGTTCATCTCAGGCACGCAAGGATACTTCAATATCCACAAATCAATCAATGTAATACTCCATATCAACAAAGTGAGAGACAAAAATCATATGATCATCTCAATAGATGCAAAAAAAGCCTTTGACAAAGTACAGCATCCATTTATGACAAAAACTCTTCAAAAAATAGGCATAGAAGAAACCTACCTCAACATAGTGAAAGCCATATAGGAAAATCCCACAGCGAACATTACCCTCAAAGGTGAGAAAATGAAAGCATTCCCTCTAAGATTAGGAACAAGACAGGGGTGTCCTCTTTTACCACTATTATTCAACATCATCCTGGAAGTTCTAGCAATAGCAATAAGAGAAGAAAAACAAATAAAAGGAATCCATATTGAAAAGGAAGAAGTTAAACTCTATCTATTTGCAGAAGACATGATATTATACATAGAAAACCTCAAAGACATTATTACAAAACTACTATAGCTAATCAACGGATTGAGCAAAGTCATGGTATACAAAATCAATACACAGAAACCACTGGCATTCCCATATACAAACAAGAAAAAATCAGAAAATGAAATCTAAGAGGCAATCGCCTTTAACATCACAACCAAGAGAATAAAATATCTAGGAATAAACCTACCCAGAAAAACAAAAAAACTATACACAGAAAATTACAAGACACTCATGAATAAAATTAAAGAAGACTTAAACAGATGGAGAGATATTCCTTGTTCCTGGGTCAGAAGGATCAATATTGTGAAAATGACCATACTACCAAATATCATCTACAAATTAAATGTGAACCCTATCAAACTACCAATGACATTCTTCACAGAACTAGACCAAAGAATAACACAGTTCATGTGGAAACACAAAAGACCTCGAATAGCCAAAGCAATCATGAGAGAGAAGAATGGAGCTGGAGTGATCAGCCTTCCTAACTTCAGACAAAGCAACAGTCATCAAGACAGTATGGTACTGGCACAAACACAGAACTATAGAACAATGGAACAAGATCGAGAACCCAGAGATAAACCCACACACCTATGGGTATCTTATTTTTGACAAAGGAGGCGAACATATAAAATGGGACAAAGACAGCCTCTTCAAAAAATGGTTCTGGGAACATTGGACAGCTACATGCAGAAAAATGAAGTTGGAACATTCCCTGACACCATACACAAAGATCAACTCAAAATGGATTAAAGACCTAAATGCAAGACCAGAAACCATCAAACTCTTAGAGGAGAATATAGGCAAAATCCTCAAGGACATAAATCAAAGCAAGATCTTCTCTGACCCACCTACTAGAGTAGCAGAACTGAAGACAAAAATTAACATGTGGGACCTAGTGAAACTTAAATGCTTTTGTACAGAAAAAGAAACTACAAAAAAGCTGAACAGACAACCCACAGAATGAGAGAAAATCATAGCAAATGAAACAACAGACAAAGAATCAATCTCCAAAATCTACAAGCAACTCAGACAACTCAACAATGGAAAAATGAACAACCCAATCAAAAAATGGGAAATGGACCTAAACAGACACCTCTCCAAAGAGGACATACAGATGGTCCAAAGGCACATGAAACGATGCTCAACGTCACTTATACTTAGAGAAATGCAAATCAAAACTGCAATGAGATATCACCTCGCACCCGTCAGAATGGCCATCATTGACAAATCGATAGACAATAAATGCTGGAGAGGGTGCAGAGAAAAGGGAACACTCTTGTATTTCTGGTGGGAATGTAAATTGATACAACCGCTATGGAAGACAGTATGGAGATTTCCTTAAAAAACTGAAAATAGGGAACGCGCCTGCCGCGAGGGGCAGCGGCCGCCGCGAGGGGCTGCGGCCGCTGCGAGGAGCTGCGAGGCAGGTAAGTTCAGCCATTCCAACTGGAGGGCTTGCTGAACGGAGAGAGGAAATCGTCCAAGGGTTGCTGACCAGGGACCGGGCACGAGTTGGACGGGAAAACTCGCATCCGCCTTTGGGACTTAGACACATAACCGGCAGTGCGCGTGTGCCAGTGGTGGAGGAGCCCGCGCTCCCCTAGAGCTGCAGCAGCAGCGGAGGAAGCTGAGGAAAGAGCAGGAATTGGAGACTGCTGGCGGGTGCGCGGTCGAGCTGGGGCGCCCCCCTCCAATACGGGGCTGGGCGCGCCGCGGCCTCCGCCCGACTGACTGGAATCAGCCCACCGTCCCGGCCAGCACCCAGTATGGCAGCAAAGCCCTCATTTTGCTGAACAGAAAAACAGAAACCACAGCAACCGGCACTATTAGGGAAACACTACGCCATCAAGACACCACCATCAAGAGCAGAGTGGTTTCCAACAGGCAGATGTGAAGATAAAAACCAAGGACAGTATTTAACTTTTTTTTTTTTTTCATTTTTTTCTGCTTGTTTGTGGTGGACTATTTTGCTTATTCAATTGATTGGTTTGGGGTTTATAAGTTTCTTTGTTTATTGGGGTTTTTTATGTTTGTTTGTTTTTTGGTTTTTTTTTTTTTTTTGTAGTTTTCATTTGTTTGATTTATTCTAGGTGTTTTTTCTTTGTTTTTCGGTCTCTTATTAATTTTTTCTACTCTTTTTAATTTTTAACTTTCTTTTGACTTTTATTATATATATTTTTAACTTTAATTTTAATTCTTGAAAACCTCTAATTCTCTTTTCTCTTTCCTCTTTCCCACTGCTTTCTTTCTCTATGTTCTAAATGTAAAACATCTTCCTAGCTACCAATATCCTCTAGATAAATTATTTCCTATCTTTCTGTCTCCACTATTCACTTCCAAATACACTAAACAGTACACACACTAATCTTTGCTACCTAATCCTATAAAATACTTCCAAGACAAATCTTTTCCTTTTTATTACTTATAGACTCTCCTCCTTGTCACCCCGAGCACATGTCCTAAATTAAAATTGCTCTCATTGTAATTATCCAAGCCAGGACTTTGTGCTAGATCTATTATTCAGGAACTATTTTAATTAATTCAAAGCTTAACGGGCAAGTATCATCTGTGATTGCATGAGTTGCTAGAAAGATTTCCTGTGCCTTATCTCTGTAAAACTGGTCAGTTGTGGGGATTGCTGTATATGTATGTATATCTTACGATTATGTTAGAAAACATCTGCATGCTTTTATGACTGTCACCCATCAGGGATGCACCTCTTGTTCCTCAGATGCTAGTGTGTGAACTAGTATCACAGAACACTATAGCAAACCAGACATAGAGCCTACACAACCTGACCAATCATCAAACCAAGGATCCTCGAAGCGGAAGCCCTGATTCCAAGAACCCACACTGATTATCAAAGAACATACAACACTACAGATTGTTCACCTGTAAACAAGGTCTATCACCACCCAAGACACAAACCACTGAACCCTTCTACAAGGACAGAAACCCAAAGGAAGGGAGAATTCAACCAAGAAGCCTGGTGGGAATAAGAACTCCATACACACAGACACACACAAAGAAACAAAAATTAACCTAATAATGAAACGTCAGAGAAACACTGTACAAATGAAGGACCAAGCTAGAGAAACACTGCTTCAAATGACAGAGGAGGAGATAGACAAGCTATCTGAAAGAGAATTCAGAAAAACTATACTAATGAGGATGCAAAACACCGAAAACAGAATATTAGAGGAAATTAGTGCATTGAGAAAAGACATGCAGGAAATGAAAAACAGCAAATAGAGACCACCAACTCAATTGCTGAACTCAAAAATACTATAGAAGGTCTCAACAGTAGAGTATCAGAGGCTGAAGAACGGATAAGTGAGCTGGAAGACAGAATGGTGGAAATAAGTGCTGAAGAACAGAACAAAGCCCAAAGAAGTAAAAGAACTGAGGATAGCCTCAGAGACCTATGGGACAATATCAAACGCACCAACATTAGAATTATAGGAGTTCCAGAAGAAGAAGAAGAGAAGAAAGACTATGAAAAAATTCTTGAAGAGGTTATAGTTGAAAACTTCCCCAGCATGGGAAAGGAGATAGTCAGCCAAGTCCAGGAAGCACAAAGAGTTCCATACAGGAGAAACCCCAGAAGAAACACACCAAGGAACATTCTAATCAAACTAACACAGACTAAATATAAAGACAGATTACTAAACGCAGCTGGAAGCAAACAACAAATAACATATAAAGGAAACCCCATACTTTTAACTGCGGATCTCTCAACAGAAACCCTACAGGCGAGAAGAGAATGGCAAGATACATTTAAACAGCTAAAAGAGAATAACCTGCAACCACGAATTCTCTACCCAGCGAGAATCTCATTCAAAATCGATGGTGAAGTCAAAAGCTTCACACACAAGCAAAAACTAAAAGAATTCTGTACCACAAAACCAGCCCTACAACAAGTGTTAAAGGGCCTGATATAGCCAATAAATACAAGAGTAGGAAAAGTCTTACAAATCAAACCCCAAATTTCTAAGAAGATGACAATAGGAACATTCGTATCAATAATTACTTTGAACGTAAATGGACTAAATACTCCAACCAAACGACACAGGCTGGCTGAATGGATCCAGAAGCAAGACCCATATATATGCTGTTTACAAGAGACCCACTTCAGACCTAGAGACACTCATAGACTGAAAGTGAAAGGCTGGAAAAAGATATTTCATGCAAACGGAAATCAAAAGAAAGCTGGAGTAGCAATCCTCATATCAGACAAAATAGACTTTAAAGTAAAGAAGATTCTAAGAGACAAGGCAGGTCACTACGTCATGATTAAGGGCTCTAACCAAGAGGAAGACATAACAGTCATGAATATCTATGCACCCAACACAGGGGCACCTCAATACATAAGACAGGTACTTTCAGACATAAAAGAAGAAATCAACAATAACACAGTAATAGTAGGAGACTTTAACACTCCTCTTACACCTATGGACAGATCAACAAAACAGAAAATTAATAAAGAAACACAAGCCTTAAATGCCACACTGGAAAAGATGGACCTCATCGATATCTTTAGGACGTTCCATCCAAAAGCAGAAGAATACACTTTCTTCTCAAGTGCTCACAGAACATTCTCCAGGATAGACCACATCTTGGGCCACAAATCTAACCTCAGTCTATTCAAGAAAACCGAAATTATATCAACCATCTTCTCGGGCCACAATGCAATGAGACTGGAGATCAACTACCAGAAAAAAAACCCTAAAACAAAAACACATGGAGATTAAACAATGCATATCTAAAAAACCACCTGATCATTGAGGAAATCAAAGGAGAAATTAAACAATTCCTAGAAGAAAATGACAATGAACACACGACAGTGCAAAACCTATGGGATACTGCAAAAGCAGTTCTAAGAGGGAAATTTATAGCAATACAATCCCACCTCAAGAAACTAGGAAAATATGAAGCAGATGACCTATTAGGGCAAAAGCTTCACACACAAGCAAAAACTAAAAGAATTCTGTACCACAAAACCAGCCCTACAACAAGTGTTAAAGGGCCTGATATAGCCAATAAATACAAGAGTAGGAAAAGTCTTACAAATCAAACCCCAAATTTCTAAGAAGATGACAATAGGAACATTCGTATCAATAATTACTTTGAACGTAAATGGACTAAATACTCCAACCAAACGACACAGGCTGGCTGAATGGATCCAGAAGCAAGACCCATATATATGCTGTTTACAAGAGACCCACTTCAGACCTAGAGACACTCATAGACTGAAAGTGAAAGGCTGGAAAAAGATATTTCATGCAAACGGAAATCAAAAGAAAGCTGGAGTAGCAATCCTCATATCAGACAAAATAGACTTTAAAGTAAAGAAGATTCTAAGAGACAAGGCAGGTCACTACGTCATGATTAAGGGCTCTAACCAAGAGGAAGACATAACAGTCATGAATATCTATGCACCCAACACAGGGGCACCTCAATACATAAGACAGGTACTTTCAGACATAAAAGAAGAAATCAACAATAACACAGTAATAGTAGGAGACTTTAACACTCCTCTTACACCTATGGACAGATCAACAAAACAGAAAATTAATAAAGAAACACAAGCCTTAAATGCCACACTGGAAAAGATGGACCTCATCGATATCTTTAGGACGTTCCATCCAAAAGCAGAAGAATACACTTTCTTCTCAAGTGCTCACAGAACATTCTCCAGGATAGACCACATCTTGGGCCACAAATCTAACCTCAGTCTATTCAAGAAAACCGAAATTATATCAACCATCTTCTCGGGCCACAATGCAATGAGACTGGAGATCAACTACCAGAAAAAAAAAAACCCTAAAAACAAAAACACATGGAGATTAAACAATGCATATCTAAAAAACCACCTGATCATTGAGGAAATCAAAGGAGAAATTAAACAATTCCTAGAAGAAAATGACAATGAACACACGACAGTGCAAAACCTATGGGATACTGCAAAAGCAGTTCTAAGAGGGAAATTTATAGCAATACAATCCCACCTCAAGAAACTAGGAAAATATGAAGCAGATGACCTAACCCTCCGCTTAAAACAGTTGGAAAAAGAAGAACAAAAACATCCCAAAGCCAGCAGAAGAAGAGAAATCATAAAGATCAGAGCAGAAATAAATGAGAAAGAAACAAAAGAAACAATAGTAAAGATAAATAAAACAAAAAGCTGGTTCTTTGTAAAGGTAAACAAAATTGACAAGCCACTGGCCAGACTCATTAAGAAAAAGAGAGAGAAGAACCAGATCACCAAAATCAAAAACGAAAAAGGAGAGATTACAACAGATAATGCAGAAATCCACAGGATTCTAAGAGACTATTATGAGCAACTCTATGGCAACAAACTGGACAACTTGGAAGATAGGGACAGTTTCTTGGAGAGGATTAATCTCCCAAGACTGAGCCAGGAAGAAACAGAAACTTTGAACAACCCAATCACAAGCTCAGAAATCGAATTTGTGATGAAAAATCTACCCAAATATAAAAGCCCAGAACCAGATGGCTTCACAGCCGAATTCTACCAAACATTTAAAGAAGAGCTAGTACCTGTCCTTCTAAAACTCTTCCAAAAAATTGCACAGGCAGGAATACTCCCAAACACATTCTACGAAGCCACCATCACCCTGATACCCAAACCAGGCAAAGACAACACAAAAAAGGAAAACTATAGGCCAATTTCACTGATGAACTTAGATGCCAAGATCCTCAACAAAATTCTAGCAAACAGAATTCAACGACATGTCAAAAAACTCATACATCATGATCAAGTTGGGTTCATCCCAGGCATGCAAGGCTTCTTCAACACCCGCAAATCAATCAACGTGATACACCACATCAACAAGTTGAAAGACAAAAATCACATGATCATTTCAATAGATGCAAAAAAAGCCTTCGACAAAGTACAACATCCATTTATGATCAAAACTCTTCAGAAAATGGGCATAGAAGGAACCTATCTCAACATAATAAAAGCCATCTATGAGAAGCCTACAGCGAACATTATTGTTAATGGTGAAAAACTGAAAGCATTCCCTCTAAGAGGGAAATTTATAGCAATACAATCCCACCTCAAAAAACTAGGAAAATATGAAGCAGATGACCTAACCCTCCGCTTAAAACAGTTGGAAAAGAAAAAAAAAACATCCCAAAGCCAGCAGAAGAAGAGAAATCATAAAGATCAGAGCAGAAATAAATGAGAAAGAAACAAAAGAAACAATAGTAAAGATAAATAAAACAAAAAGCTGGTTCTTTGTAAAGGTAAACAAAATTGACAAGCCACTGGCCAGACTCATTAAGAAAAAGAGAGAGAAGAACCAGATCACCAAAATCAAAAACGAAAAAGGAGAGATTACAACAGATAATGCAGAAATCCACAGGATTCTAAGAGACTATTATGAGCAACTCTATGGCAACAAACTGGACAACTTGGAAGATAGGGACAGTTTCTTGGAGGATTAATCTCCCAAGACTGAGCCAGGAAGAAACAGAAACTTTGAACAACCCAATCACAAGCTCAGAAATCGAATTTGTGATGAAAAATCTACCCAAATATAAAAGCCCAGAACCAGATGGCTTCACAGCCGAATTCTACCAAACATTTAAAGAAGAGCTAGTACCTGTCCTTCTAAAACTCTTCCAAAAAATTGCACAGGCAGGAATACTCCCAAACACATTCTACGAAGCCACCATCACCCTGATACCCAAACCAGGCAAAGACAACACAAAAAAGGAAAACTATAGGCCAATTTCACTGATGAACTTAGATGCCAAGATCCTCAACAAAATTCTAGCAAACAGAATTCAACGACATGTCAAAAAACTCATACATCATGATCAAGTTGGGTTCATCCCAGGCATGCAAGGCTTCTTCAACACCCGCAAATCAATCAACGTGATACACCACATCAACAAGTTGAAAGACAAAAATCACATGATCATTTCAATAGATGCAAAAAAAGCCTTCGACAAAGTACAACATCCATTTATGATCAAAACTCTTCAGAAAATGGGCATAGAAGGAACCTATCTCAACATAATAAAAGCCATCTATGAGAAGCCTACAGCGAACATTATTGTTAATGGTGAAAAACTGAAAGCAGTCCCTCTAAGATCAGGAACAAGACAGGGGTGCCCACTTTCACCACTGCTATTCAACGTAGTCCTGGAAGTTCTAGCAACAGCAATAAGAGAAGAGAAAGAAATCAAAGGAATCCAGATTGGAAAGGAAGAAGTCAAGCTTTCTCTTTTTGCAGACAACGTGATATTATACATAGAAAATCCCAAAGACACGGTTACAAAGCTACTAGAGCTAATCAATGAATTCCGCAAAGTCGCAGGACACAAAGTCAACACACAGTTGTCACTGGCATTCCTATACACAAACAATGAAAAATCAGAAAATGAAATCAAAGAGGCAGTCCCCTTCACCATCGCAACCAAAAGAATCAAATATCTAGGAATAAACTTACCCAAAGAAACAAAAGAACTGTACACAGAAAATTACAAGACACTCATGAGAGACATTAAAGAAGAGTTAAACAGATGGAGAAATATTCCATGTTCCTGGGTCCGGAGAATCAATATTGTGAAAATGACCATACTACCAAATGTCATCTATAGATTCAATGCGATCCCTATCAAACTTCCAATAACATTCTTCACAGAACTAGACCAAAGAATAACACAGTTCATATGGAAACACAAAAGACCTCGAATAGCCAAAGCAATCCTCAGGAAGAAGAATGGAGCTGGGGGTATCAGCCTCCCCAACTTCAGACTCTACTACAAAGCAACAGTCATCAAGACAGTATGGTACTGGCACAAAAACAGAAATATCGACCAATGGAACAAGATAGAGAATCCAGAGATAAAGCCACGCACCTATGGGTACCTTATTTTTGACAAAGGAGGCGAACATATAAAATGGGACAAAGACAGCCTCTTCAACAAATGGTGCTGGGAAAATTGGACAGCTACATGCAAGAAAATGAAGTTGGAACATACCCTGACACCATACACAAAGATCAACTCAAAATGGATTAAAGACTTAAATGTAAGGCCAGAAACCATCAAACTCTTAGAGGAGAAAATAGGCAAAACCCTCAAGGACATCAATCAAAGCAAGATCTTCTCTGACCCACCAAATAGAATAGTGGAACTAAAAAGACAAATGAACATGTGGGACCTAATGAAACTTAAAAGCTTTTGTACAGCTAAAGAAATTACAAAAAAGCTGAACAGACAGCCCACAGAGTGGGAGAAAATCATAGCAAAGGAAACAACAGACAAAGAATTAATCTCCAAAATCTACAAGCAACTAGAGCTAATCAATGAATTCCGCAAAGTCGCAGGACACAAAGTCAACACACAGTTGTCACTGGCATTCCTATACACAAACAATGAAAAATCAGAAAATGAAATCAAAGAGGCAGTCCCCTTCACCATCGCAACCAAAAGAATCAAATATCTAGGAATAAACTTACCCAAAGAAACAAAAGAACTGTACACAGAAAATTACAAGACACTCATGAGAGACATTAAAGAAGAGTTAAACAGATGGAGAAATATTCCATGTTCCTGGGTCCGGAGAATCAATATTGTGAAAATGACCATACTACCAAATGTCATCTATAGATTCAATGCGATCCCTATCAAACTTCCAATAACATTCTTCACAGAACTAGACCAAAGAATAACACAGTTCATATGGAAACACAAAAGACCTCGAATAGCCAAAGCAATCCTCAGGAAGAAGAATGGAGCTGGGGGTATCAGCCTCCCCAACTTCAGACTCTACTACAAAGCAACAGTCATCAAGACAGTATGGTACTGGCACAAAAACAGAAATATCGACCAATGGAACAAGATAGAGAATCCAGAGATAAAGCCACGCACCTATGGGTACCTTATTTTTGACAAAGGAGGCGAACATATAAAATGGGACAAAGACAGCCTCTTCAACAAATGGTGCTGGGAAAATTGGACAGCTACATGCAAGAAAATGAAGTTGGAACATACCCTGACACCATACACAAAGATCAACTCAAAATGGATTAAAGACTTAAATGTAAGGCCAGAAACCATCAAACTCTTAGAGGAGAAAATAGGCAAAACCCTCAAGGACATCAATCAAAGCAAGATCTTCTCTGACCCACCAAATAGAATAGTGGAACTAAAAAGACAAATGAACATGTGGGACCTAATGAAACTTAAAAGCTTTTGTACAGCTAAAGAAATTACAAAAAAGCTGAACAGACAGCCCACAGAGTGGGAGAAAATCATAGCAAAGGAAACAACAGACAAAGAATTAATCTCCAAAATCTACAAGCAACTCAGACAACTCAGCACTGGAAAAACAAACAACCCAATCAAAAAATGGGAAAAGGACCTAAACAGACACCTCTCCAACGATGACATACAGATGGCCCAAAAACACATGAAACAATGCTCAACTTCACTAATAATTAGAGAAATGCAAATCAAAACTACAATGAGATATCACCTCACACCCGTCAGAATGGCCATCATCCACAAATCGACTGACAATAAATGCTGGAGAGGCTGCGGAGAAAAGGGAACACTCCTGCATTGCTGGTGGGAGTGTAAATTGATACAGCCTCTATGGAAGACAGTCTGGAGATTTCTTAAAAAACTAAAAATAGAAGCACCATATGACCCAGCAATCCCACTCTTAGGCTTATACCCTGACGAAATCAAAACTGAAAGAAGCACCTGTACCCCAATGTTCACTGCAGCTCTCTATACAATAGCAAGAACATGGAAGGAACCTAGATGCCCATCGACGAACGAATGGATCCAAAAGCTCTGGTACATATATACAATGGAATACTACACAGCTGTAAAGAGAAATGCAGAAGAATCAACCCTAATGAGGTGGCTGGATCTAGAACGTATCATAAAACGTGAAGTCAGTCAGAAAGAGAAGGACAAATACAGTATATTAACACATATATATGGAATCTAGTTGGATGGTGATGATGGCACACGCAGTGAAGCGACAGCAAGACAGACATGGACAGTGGACATATGGACATTGTGGGGAAGGAACAGTGGGTGAGAGGCGTAAAGGAAGTAGCATGAAGGCCTGTACTATCATAAGTGAAGAAAATAGTTATAGTCATTGCTCTGTGAGAAAAGGGGATCCTTCAGGGGTGCTGTGTGATCGTCGGGAGGGGAGGGAAGTGGGGGATATACATGTGACTAATCTGAGAACATGCATGTCTGTGAACAACAAAACTCTGTAAAAGTTAAAAGTAAAATAAAGGTTAAAAAAAAAAAAAAAGGAAATGACCATACTTCCAAATATCATCTCCAGATTCAATGCAATACCTATTCACCTACCACTGACATTTTTCACAGAAGTAGACCAAATAATAACACAGTTCATATGGAAACACAGAAGACCTCGAATAGCCAAAGCAATCCTGAGGAAGAAAAATGGAGTGGGAGGGATCAGCCTCCCTAACTTCAGACTCTACTACAAAGCAACAGTCATCAAGACAGTATGGTACTGGCACAAAAACAGAACTATAGATCAATGGAACAAGATTGAGAACCCAGAGATAAAGCCACGCACCTATGGGTACCTTATTTTTGATAAAGGAGGAGAAACTATGAAATGGGACAAAGACAGCCTCTTTAACAAGTGGTGCTGTGAGAATTGGACAGCTACATGACAAAAAATGAAATTGGAACATTCCCTGACACCATACACTAAGATCAACTCAAAATGGATTAAAGACCTCAATGTAAGACCAGAAGCCATCAAACTCTTAGAGGAGAGTATAGGCAAAACCCTCAAGGACATCAATCAAAGCAAGATCTT
The DNA here is from genome assembly GCA_022376925.1 of Tragulus kanchil. Lineage (NCBI taxonomy): Eukaryota > Metazoa > Chordata > Mammalia > Artiodactyla > Tragulidae > Tragulus > Tragulus kanchil. Next base: position 49,621,534 of record JAIOJX010000025.1, read on the forward strand.
CTCTGACCCACCAAATAGAATAGTGGAACTAAAAAGACAAATGAACATGTGGGACCTAATGAAACTTAAAAGCTTTTGTACAGCTAAAGAAATTACAAAAAAGCTGAACAGACAGCCCACAGAGTGGGAGAAAATCATAGCAAAGGAAACAACAGACAAAGAATTAATCTCCAAAATCTACAAGCAACTCAGACAACTCAGCACTGGAAAAACAAACAACCCAATCAAAAAATGGGAAAAAGATCTAAAGAGACGCCTCTCCAAAGAGGACATACAAATGGCCCAAAAATACATGAAACGATGCTCAACCTCGCTTATTATCAGAGAAATGCAAATTAAAACCATAATGAGATACCACCTCACACCTGTCAGAATGGCCATCATCAACAAATCGACAGACAACAAATGCTGGAGAGGGTGTGGAGAAAAGGGAACCCTCTTGCATTGCTGGTGGGAATGTAAATTGATACAACCTCTATGCAAGACAATATGTAGATTCCTTAAGAAACTAAAAATAGAAGCACCTATGACCCAGCAATCACACTATTAGGCCTATATCCTGATGAAATCAAAAATGAAAGAGGCACCTGTACCCCAATGTTCATTGCAGCTCTCTATACAATAGCCAGAACTTGGAAGCAACCTAGATGTCCATCGATGAATGAATGGATCCAGAAGCTCTGGTACATATATACAATGGAATACTACTCAGCTGTTAAAAGAAATGCAGAAGACTCAGTCCTAATGAGGTGGCTGGCTCTAGAACCTATCATAAAAAGTGAAGTAAGTCAAAAAGAGAAAGACAAGTATAGTATACTAACTCATATATATGGGATCTAGTAAGATGGTGATGATAATACACGCAGTGAACTCATGAAAAAACAGAGAATAGACATAAAGACATTGTGGAGACCGAACAGTGGGAGGGAGTAACATGGAAACCTATACTGTCATGTGTAGGAATGATAGCTATTGTCATTGTGCTAGGGGAATAGGAGTACCTACAACCACTTGGAGCGATGGTCTGGAGGGATGGGAGGGGGGAACTGGGTGGGGGGAGGGTCAAGGGATATGCATATGAATGATCTGGGAACATATATGTACAAAAATCAATCAATCAATAAATAAATTAATTTAAAAAGGAAAAAAAAAAAACTGAAAATAGAAGCATCATATGACCCAGGAATCCCACTCTTAGGCTTATACTCTGATGAAATCAAAACTGAAAGAAGCACCTGTATCCCAATGTTCATTGCAGCTCTCTGTACAATAGCTAGAACATGAAAGCAACCTAGATGCCCATCAACGAATGAATGGATACAGAAGCCCTGGTACATATATACAACAGAACACTATGCAGCTGTAAAAAGAAATGCGAAAGAATCAGTCCTAATCAGGTGGCTGGATTTGGATCTATCCTAAAAAGTCAGTCAAAAAGAGAAGGACAAGTACAGTATAGTAACACATGTATATGGAATCTAGTAAAAGGGTAATGATAACACATGCAGTGAAGCAATGGAAAAACTGACATGGATAGTAGACATATGGACATTGTGGGGAATGAACAGTGGGTGAGTGGCATACAGGAAGTAGCATGAAGGTCTGTACTATCATATGGGAAGAAAATAGCTCTAGTCATTGCTCTGTGAGAAAAGGGGATCCTACAGTGGTGCTGTGTGATGGTCTGGAGGGGTGGGATGGGGGAATATACATATGACTAATTTGGGAACATGCACATCTGTAAACAACAAAACTCTGTAAAAGTTGAAAGTAAAATAAAAATTTTTAAAAAAGATGAAAAAAAATTACAGAATAAATACATGCAGGTTTTTTGAATGTATCGATTATACCCTAATTTTTTTTTTTTTTTAAAAAGGCATGTGGATGAATTAAAAGCTTGTACATTGCTGATGAGAATGCAGATTGATGCAGTTACTAGTGAAAATAGTATGGGATTCCTCAAGAAATAAGGCAAATTTTTGAAGAAATAAAGTAAAAAGAAACGATTTGTATACCATACAGGAAAACCCCGGGGAACAAGTGGGAGGGAGTAACATGGAAACCTATACTGTCATGTGTAGGAATGATAGCTATTGTCATTGTGCTAGGGGAATAGGAGTACCTACAACCACTTGGAGCGATGGTCTGGAGGGATGGGAGGGGGGAACTGGGTGGGGGGAGGGTCAAGGGATATGCATATGAATGATCTGGGAACATATATGTACAAAAATCAATCAATCAATAAATAAATTAATTTAAAAAGGAAAAAAAAAAAACTGAAAATAGAAGCATCATATGACCCAGGAATCCCACTCTTAGGCTTATACTCTGATGAAATCAAAACTGAAAGAAGCACCTGTATCCCAATGTTCATTGCAGCTCTCTGTACAATAGCTAGAACATGAAAGCAACCTAGATGCCCATCAACGAATGAATGGATACAGAAGCCCTGGTACATATATACAACAGAACACTATGCAGCTGTAAAAAGAAATGCGAAAGAATCAGTCCTAATCAGGTGGCTGGATTTGAATCTAACCTAAAAAGTCAGTAAAAAAGAGAAGGACAAGTACAGTATAGTAACACATGTATATGGAATCTAGTAAAAGGGTAATGATAACACATGCAGTGAAGCAATGGAAAAACTGACATGGATAGTAGACATATGGACATTGTGGGGAATGAACAGTGGGTGAGTGGCATACAGGAAGTAGCATGAAGGTCTGTACTATCATATGGGAAGAAAATAGCTCTAGTCATTGCTCTGTGAGAAAAGGGGATCCTACAGTGGTGCTGTGTGATGGTCTGGAGGGGTGGGATGGGGGAATATACATATGACTAATTTGGGAACATGCACATCTGTAAACAACAAAACTCTGTAAAAGTTGAAAGTAAAATAAAAATTTTTAAAAAAGATGAAAAAAAATTACAGAATAAATACATGCAGGTTTTTTGAATGTATCGATTATACCCTAATTTTTTTTTTTTTTTTAAAAAGGCATGTGGATGAATTAAAAGCTTGTACATTGCTGATGAGAATGCAGATTGATGCAGTTACTAGTGAAAATAGTATGGGGATTCCTCAAGAAATAAGCAAAGAATTACCAATAATTTGTCTTTGAAGTACATACCTAAAAGAATCTAAAGCAGAGACTGAAACAGATATTTGTATACCAATACTCACAACAGGATTATTTATAATTTCTAAAAGGTGAAAATAACCAAAGTGTTTATGGAAGGATAGATAAAATGTGCCTTATACAATGCAATGGAATGTTATTGAGACGTAAAAAGGAATGAAATTCTTACACATGCCATAAAATGAATGCACTATGCAAAATGAAATAAGACAGATACAAAAAGACAAATATTCAACTTGCCTAAGCTATCTACATGCATCCGTGCTCAGTTGCTTCAGTCATGTCCAACTCTTAGCAATTCTATGGACTGTAGCTCACCCGGCTACTCTGCTCATGGGATTCTCCAGGCAAGAATACTGAAGTGCGTTGCCATCCCTTCCTCCAGGGGATCTTCCTGACCCAGGGATCAAACCCACGTCTCTTGTATTGCAGGTGGATTCTTTACCACACAGTCAACAGGAAACTTGTCTGAGTTACCTAGAATACTCAAATTCAAATTCATAGAGATAGAAAGCAGAATGATAATTACCAGAAGCTGAGGTAGAGGATAAGTATATTCAACAATATAAATGTAATTAATGCAAGTGAGCTACACACTTAAGCATGGCTAAAATGGTAAATTTTGTTATTTATATTTTTTCAAAATTAAAGTATAATATGGTTTCTATTGAATATATTTATATTGCTCACTGAAATAAACTGTAAGAAGCTTTTGTGGGTAGAGGCTCCTTAGTCTGGGTCTGAAGACAGACAAAACTTCTGGTCTCCCTGCAGACACCAATGTCCTAAGCATATGCATAAAACCAATTTATACCAAATATGTGGCATCACACCTTTGGGAAAACCAGACTAGGTTTGATCTTTCTGTTGCTCTTAGGGGCCAAGGCAAGGATCCCTTACAAGACACTTGTCCTATCAATTCAGAAATCAAGTTGCTTCTGGTTCAACTCTTGGTGATTCATTCCTTTGAATCATGGTTCCTGATGTTCAGACACGTCCATTTGGGCAGATATATTCCATCTTGTGAATGTAAAACCCTCCAAAAGAATCTAAAGCAGAGACTGAAACAGATATTTGTATACCAATACTCACAACAGGATTATTTATAATTTCTAAAAGGTGAAAATAACCAAAGTGTTTATGGAAGGATAGATAAAATGTGCCTTATACAATGCAATGGAATGTTATTGAGACGTAAAAAGGAATGAAATTCTTACACATGCCATAAAATGAATGCACTATGCAAAATGAAATAAGACAGATACAAAAAGACAAATATTCAACTTGCCTAAGCTATCTACATGCATCCGTGCTCAGTTGCTTCAGTCATGTCCAACTCTTAGCAATTCTATGGACTGTAGCTCACCCGGCTACTCTGCTCATGGGATTCTCCAGGCAAGAATACTGAAGTGCGTTGCCATCCCTTCCTCCAGGGGATCTTCCTGACCCAGGGATCAAACCCACGTCTCTTGTATTGCAGGTGGATTCTTTACCACACAGTCAACAGGGAAACTTGTCTGAGTTACCTAGAATACTCAAATTCAAATTCATAGAGATAGAAAGCAGAATGATAATTACCAGAAGCTGAGGTAGAGGATAAGTATATTCAACAATATAAATGTAATTAATGCAAGTGAGCTACACACTTAAGCATGGCTAAAATGGTAAATTTTGTTATTTATATTTTTTCAAAATTAAAGTATAATATGGTTTCTATTGAATATATTTATATTGCTCACTGAAATAAACTGTAAGAAGCTTTTGTGGGTAGAGGCTCCTTAGTCTGGGTCTGAAGACAGACAAAACTTCTGGTCTCCCTGCAGACACCAATGTCCTAAGCATATGCATAAAACCAATTTATACCAAATATGTGGCATCACACCTTTGGGAAAACCAGACTAGGTTTGATCTTTCTGTTGCTCTTAGGGGCCAAGGCAAGGATCCCTTACAAGACACTTGTCCTATCAATTCAGAAATCAAGTTGCTTCTGGTTCAACTCTTGGTGATTCATTCCTTTGAATCATGGTTCCTGATGTTCAGACACTATCAAAAAGGATGAGTCTTCAATCTTTTGTGTAGATCAGATATTATTCCATCTTGTGAATGTAAAACCCTCCAAAAAGATAGATAAAGAGAGAGAATTTTAAATATGTTCCATAGACAAAATACATGAGTTTAAAGGCTAAGACATGACTGTACTGATGAGCCAAGTGGAGGCCAGTGAGGTGACACCATGTGTTTCCATGCAGGGCAAGGAAAAAGGAAGAATGGGAAGTCACCAAATAAAAACTTCAAATGCTCTACAATTTGCTAAAAGCTGTACCTTTACCACATATTTAACTTGTGATTAAATTATTTTAATTTTTGTGTTGTTCTGTAGGTTGTTCGACTGTGGAAGAGCCATATACAAACTAAGATCAGAAGGATATTTAAACAAACACCTGCTCCTATTTTCTATCTCTTCTATAAGGTCATTGACACTACTGAGAGATATACTCTCAAGGATCCACATGACATAGAGTGGATCGGATACTGGCATTGAGAACACACAAGAGAACACTGCATGCTTGAATTAAATGAAGTGCATCAAAGTTGTTGTGACCAAAGTTTTCTACCCCCAATTTTTGGTCTGGTTAAATTGATTATATATAAACATATTTCCCAAGTGGTTAAAACATGGTAATTTCCAGTGGCATAATAGTCTAATTTATTCTAAACAGTCATTTAAGGGCACAGAGTTTAGTATCAAATAGTTTAATACTAGAATCAAAGCTACTTTACATAATATGTTCCATGATCTAGGGAAAACAGTGCACTCTCTCTGACTTCCATTCTCTCATCTCTACAATAATAACTATTGAACTCTTTCCCACCCCTCTACCACTAAGAAAAGTTGACTTAAGACCATAAAACATCATTATTCTTTTTTATTACTATTACAATTTTATAAACCATATTATCTAACAGTGACAGTGTATATAATAGGCTAAAGTCTTCCATATTATTTCCATATAACATAATTTTCAAATGATTATAACTTTTAAAAGAAACATGAAAAATAATATTAAACACTTGACCAGGCTAAGAAAAATAATTGCTTTCAGAATGTGAAAAAGTCTAAGCATTTTTGAATTTATGACAAATGTTTTCCATAAGAACGTTACATTATTTGCTTCAAATACAAGTTTGTCCGTGAAATGTTAGTATGTCAGTTGGGAGGGAGGTGAAAGTTTGCCCAAAGGAAAGAAAAGGCCTTTGTTATAAATAATGTAAAAATAAAATTACTTTTCAGACAATGTTGTGCTGTTGATAATGAGAAAATATGATGGCAACTATACACAGATATACATCTATTTTCAGTCATGACTACTGTGAATTATGACTGAATCCCTCAGTGTCAGTCTTATGTAGTCACATAATGATTGCATTGCATAGTTACTTCATAGCACACATTCTCACAAAACTACAGCATAATAATACATACCCTATAGCAAGATCAACCAGGAGGACAAGAAATCATTATGGGGAAAAAAATAAATCAAATGATTTTCTTACTAGTTGTTTCATTTTATAACAGCCCACAAAGCTAGTGCCTAGGTGTAATATTTTTTTCAAGAGTGAAAATTAATTGAATTAGGATAACCTACATATCCTACTTTGTGTTTACTTGTATTATTGAATTAAAAGAAACCAATCAGAGAGCAACACGTGAGGGCTTCCCTGGTGGTCCAGTGGGTGAGAACACCACCTTGCAGTGCAAGAAGCATCGATTTGATCCCCGGCCTGGGAAGATACCACATGCCACAGAGCAGCCAGACCGATGTGTCCAACTACCAAGCCGGAACTCTGGAGAGCATGTGCCCAGAGCCAGTGCTCTGCAATGAGAGAGGTCACTGCAATGGTGGGAGGCCCACACAGGCCAAAGGACAAAGATAAATAAATGAAAGACAATAGAAGCAGTCAAAGGAAAAAAAAAAAAAAAAGAGAGAGAGACATGCTAGACATACTAGAAGACACAGTTCAACAAGATAAGAATTATAGTTTTGTTGCAAAGGATTTTAAATTCACTGAACCATTCAATTCTCTTATGTTAATAATGTGTATCCTTGTTTATGTATTTATGCCAAACTTCAAACCATTCTACAAATTGCTTGTACAACAAAAAACTTTCTTTCTTTTTAAGAAAACTATGGTAACCACTTAGAACTTTAGTTGAACTCCTTCTAAAGTCTAAATATTTGAAGATCTTTCTAGAGAGAGAAAAGGGTAATCTAAGAATAGAGGAGCCTTTCTTTTCTTGAAATGAAGATTTTAAAAAATAGATTGTCTGAATAAATGAAATATGATGAAAATCACTAAGCTTAGAACTGATTCTTTTATAGTATACTCTAAGAATTAAATTTTCTTCAGTTTTATTAATTTATTCATACAATATAATTAATATACAACACATGATCTCTTGGAGAAGGAATGACAACCCACTTAAGTACTCTTGCTTGGAGAATCCCATGGACAGAGGGGACCAGTGGGACACAGTCCATGGGAATGCAGAGTCAAACACTACTGAGTGACTAATTTTCACTTCCCTTTAAGTTGTGTTTGTATATGTGTAATACCAGACAAGAAGCAAGGAAAAAAAAAGTTCAAACATAAAAGTCTAGGGTCTTAATAGCTACTAAATCATCTCATATTATTGAATCAAATTCTCATTCTCTGTTCAATTTGTAAAATAGGGATGACAAAATTTAACATTATTTGCCTCTGTGGACAACTAAATTGCTTGTATAAGTTTTTAGAAAGCAAACTGTTTATTGTTTTAAAATTTAAAAACAGAAACTGAGTAAATAGTTCGCTTTGTAAAACTGCTACTGATTTAATTTAGCAGAAACTTTAAAAAATCCTTCAGAGGTGCTGTATAACCCGCTGTTATTGTGGGTGACAGTAATTCTAAGTAATAAATATGAAAAAACACTTCTGCCAAGTTTTCAAAAGGTTATGCTAAATAGCTAAAAGAATATGCTAAGTATTTTTAATCCCTCTACAATGCAAATCACAAAGAAAATTTGCACTTTAAGGAAAATAAATTATGTATTTGAGTTAAGAAAGTTAAATCATGGATAGTAACCAAGAAAATCAAAGACACATACTGCCAGTCAGAGAAACTGAGGAGATATGAGTCGAACTAATACAGCTATGGGACCACCTTGCTGTATTAAAAATTAAGTAGAAATTTTAAACTATCAAAAAATTTGTATGAGTTCATGGTCTCAAAGTGTGCCAACATATCAAAGAACTTTAGTAAAACCAAATGTGCTAGTTAAAAATTAGCTGGAAATATGTAAGAGCATCTATTCTAGATCCAACCAAGATGCAACCAATGTGCTAAGAAGAAAGTCATCGCCTTGGCAGTTTCACAACACTGTCCCTTCATAGTTAAGACCAAAATTTTACAAAAATTTATTGACTAGAAAATCAAATATTAACACATGGATTTGAATTTTGTCTTTATTGGCAAAGAAAATATACATTTATTCATTTGAGATTACCATCAGATGTTGTTATAACTTATACCTCCTACTTTTTTGCAGAATATATTGCTATAATAAAAATAACTAATCAAATAGTAATTTCACTAAATATTATGTTATATTTTGTTATAACTGACATCTTTCCAGTATCACTCAAAGCTTTTATTTAGTTTTTTTACTTGTATTTATGTGTTTCCACTGTAATAATTATCATGGCTGTAGTTTTGCTCTTGTTCAGATTACTTTATTATAAGGGGCTTGAAGAATATTGGAAAGACAAGGAAAAAACTTCCAACATAAAAGTCTAGGGTCTTAATAGCTACTAAATCATCTCATATTATTGAATCAAATTCTCATTCTCTGTTCAATTTGTAAAATAGGGATGACAAAATTTAACATTATTTGCCTCTGTGGACAACTAAATTGCTTGTATAAGTTTTTAGAAAGCAAACTGTTTATTGTTTTAAAATTTAAAAACAGAAACTGAGTAAATAGTTCGCTTTGTAAAACTGCTACTGATTTAATTTAGCAGAAACTTTAAAAAATCCTTCAGAGGTGCTGTATAACCCGCTGTTATTGTGGGTGACAGTAATTCTAAGTAATAAATATGAAAAAACACTTCTGCCAAGTTTTCAAAAGGTTATGCTAAATAGCTAAAAGAATATGCTAAGTATTTTTAATCCCTCTACAATGCAAATCACAAAGAAAATTTGCACTTTAAGGAAAATAAATTATGTATTTGAGTTAAGAAAGTTAAATCATGGATAGTAACCAAGAAAATCAAAGACACATACTGCCAGTCAGAGAAACTGAGGAGATATGAGTCGAACTAATACAGCTATGGGACCACCTTGCTGTATTAAAAATTAAGTAGAAATTTTAAACTATCAAAAAATTTGTATGAGTTCATGGTCTCAAAGTGTGCCAACATATCAAAGAACTTTAGTAAAACCAAATGTGCTAGTTAAAAATTAGCTGGAAATATGTAAGAGCATCTATTCTAGATCCAACCAAGATGCAACCAATGTGCTAAGAAGAAAGTCATCGCCTTGGCAGTTTCACAACACTGTCCCTTCATAGTTAAGACCAAAATTTTACAAAAATTTATTGACTAGAAAATCAAATATTAACACATGGATTTGAATTTTGTCTTTATTGGCAAAGAAAATATACATTTATTCATTTGAGATTACCATCAGATGTTGTTATAACTTATACCTCCTACTTTTTTGCAGAATATATTGCTATAATAAAAATAACTAATCAAATAGTAATTTCACTAAATATTATGTTATATTTTGTTATAACTGACATCTTTCCAGTATCACTCAAAGCTTTTATTTAGTTTTTTTACTTGTATTTATGTGTTTCCACTGTAATAATTATCATGGCTGTAGTTTTGCTCTTGTTCAGATTACTTTATTATAAGGGGCTTGAAGAATATTGGAACATTCATGTAATACTAAAAAACTTCTGTTTTCTATGGTGTCAATTTTTTTCTGTTGTCAAATGTGGAATATGAAGATTAAACACTGCAGAGGATAGATAAGAGCCATTAGGGGAGCCATAAACCCTTTCTTCTTAGCTTGCAAAATGGACTTGGCATTTGGGACAATGGCGAGTCCATACTCTCCTCTGGTCCTAGGAAAGATTAGATCTGATGATGTAAGGTTGACCTCTTTCCAATAGCTTAGGAATAAGATGTAAATGATTTCTTATTGAAATATTAAGCAGCCTGTTCTTTAAAGGCACAATTGGATTTTTATAGAGATTATTATGAAGACAGCATTTTCTTATCTCTTGTATAGAGAAAGTAGAGAAATTTTTGCAACATTGCAGCAGGGCACAGTTAAGAAAACAACACACAGTGGTGAATGATCTGCTTTAGAGCATACTTCTTGGTGGACTGCACATACAATAATATAGAATACTTAGCAATGTAAAGATTTGTTCCTTTTTTTTTTGCATTATATTTCCACGTTTGTTTTCCTCCAAATCTTTCATAACACTTTATTAAATTCCAAGTCTGTTGTTACATGGATTTTGGAAAAGTGAGAGTGCACTCGTGTACACTTAAAATGAAGTCAGTCAAGGAGATGCACACAACACACACACCCTGAATCATAAAAACCCTTTAGTAAAAATAATAACACTTAATGATAATCCTTCATGAAGAATCTTCCTGCAATGCAGGTGACACATGTTCAATGCTTGGGTCAGGAAGATTCCCTGGAATAGAGAATGACTAACCACTTCAGTATTCATGCCTAAAGAATTTCATGGGCAGAGGAGCCTTATTGGCTAGAGTTCCTGGAGTCACAGTGTCAGACATAACTGAGTAACTAAGACTTTCACTTTCATTAGTAAAAAGGAAGAAATTAACAAGCCAAGAAACCCAAGGCAACAGCCAGGAGGGATAGACCATAACAAATAATCCTGTCAAATTTGTAGCACAAGTAAGCAAAAAACAAATTAGTATGATACATTGTTTTATAACCTATTTTTCCATGTGTTTGGAAACAGTTCATGTGTCATTAAAGATTTTCAATTGCTGACAAGCATTATTTTAACCAAGTAAACTAACCAAATAGAGTTTAGTGAAAAAAATATATATACTTATGTTAAATAATCATTAGCATCTTTTTAAATAAAAGGAAATTATAATTCAAAATATATAAAATGAACATATTGCTTTCTTTTACTCAATAATTAATAATGGAATCAGTAAGATGGTACAGTAAGTTCAAATAAAAATGCAAAGAGTAATGGTGATATAAGGTCTCAAAAATAGGGCTTCCCTGGTGGTCCAGTGGGTAAGGACACAACCTTGCAGTGCAAGGGGCACTGGTTCAATCCCTGGCCTAGTAAAATTCCATGTGCCCTGGAGCAGCTAGACCGATGTGTCCAACTACCAAGCCAGAGCTCTGAAGCACATGTGCCCAGAGCCAGTGCTCTGCAATGAGAGAGGCCACTGTGTTGGGAGGCCCACACAGGTCAAAGAACAAAGATAAATAAATAAAAGATTAATAGAAGTGGCCAGAAAAAAATCTCATAAATAGAATATAGGATCAAGAAGATATAAGAAACTGTTAACAAGAATGCAGAAGAACTAAACTGATGACAAGCACAGTAACTGAAATGAAAAATACACTAGGAGGCAAAATAGCATAGCAGGCAGAGGAACAGACACATCAGTAGAAAATAGAATGGTTGAAATAAACGCCTTGGGAGAGAATAAAAAGAATGAGAGAAATGTTTCAGAGACCTCTGGAACAACATTATGCACAAGAATATTCAAATTATGGGGGTCCCAGAAAAAGAAGAGGACAAGAAGGGGTCTGAGAAAGTATTTAAAGGGATACTTGAAAACTATTCATTGGAAGAACTTGTGCTGAATCTGAAACTCCAATACTTTGGTCACCTGATGCAAAGAGCCTTCTCATTGGAAAAAAACCCTGATGCTGAGAAAAATTGAGAGTAGGAGAAGAAAGGGCAACAGAGAATGAGTTGGTTGGATGACATCACTGGCTCAATGGACTTGAGTTTGAGCGAGCTCTGGGAAATAGTGAAGGACAGAGAAACCTGACTTACAGTTCATGGAGTCTCTAAGACTCAGATACAACTTAGCAACTGAACAAAAACAATACTTGAAAACTTAACTAATATTCGAAAGGAAATAGTCATCCAAGTCCAGGAAGCAGAGTCCCATACAAGATAAACCTAAGGAGAATCATGATGAAACACATATAAATCAAACTATCATAAATTAAATGCGAAGAAAAACTATTAAAGTAAGCAAGGGGAAGGCAAAAAATAATATAACAAAGGAATTTTCATAAGTTTATCAGCAGATTTTTCAGCAGAAACTCTGCCCCCCACAGGGAGTGGCACAATATATTTAAAATAACAAAAGGGAAAAATGTACAACAAAACTTACTTTAGCCAGCAAAGATCTCATTTAGATTCAATGGAGAAATCAAAACTTTACAGTCAAGAAAAAGCTAAAAAATCCAGCTTTACAACAAACGCTAAATGGACTTCCTTAGTGAGGAAACACATACACACACACACACACACACACACACACGCACACCCTCATATGCACGCCTACAAAAACAAATCTAAAACAACAAAGAAAATGGTAATAGAAAAACATATATCAATAATTACCTTAAATGTAAATGCATTGAATACTTCAACCAAAAGGCACAGATTGAAAAAAAAGGGATACAAAAACAAGATCTGTATATATGCTCTCTACATGACACCCACTTCAGATCTAGAGACACATATGGACTGACAGTGACAGGGTGTAAAACACATTCCATGCAAAGTCTGGAATGACAATACTCACATCATACAAAACAGTCTTTAAAATAAAGTCTATTATCAGAGACAAAGAAAGGCATTACATAATGATCAATTCAAGAGGCAGATATAACAATTGCAAATTTTATGCACCCATAATAGGAGCATCTCAGCACATAAGGCACACACTAACAGCCATAAAAAGGGAAATAGATAGTAACACAAAAATAGCAAGGCATATTAATACCCTACTTACACCAATGGGTAGATCATCCTGACAGAAAATTAATAAGAAACACAAGTGTTAAATGACATGTTTGTCTAGATAGTCTTAGCTGATATTTATAAGATGATCCATTCCAAAGCAATTTTTTTCTCAAGTACATCTGGGACATTCATGTCCTAGTGCAGTCAATGAAGCACATACTTTTCTGGAATTCTCTTGCTTTTTAATTTTCTCAACACAATGGATGTTTGCAGTTTGGTCTCAATTTCCTTGGTCTTTTCTAAATCCAGCTTGTACCTCTGGAATTTCTTGGTTCTCGTACTGTTGAAGCTTAGCTTGGAGGATTTTGAGCATTACCTTGCTAGCATGTGAGATGAGTGCAATTGTGCAGTAGGTTGTACATTCTTTACCATTGCCCTTAACTATAATTTGAAGAGATACATACAACCCAATATTCATTGCAGCACTTTTTACAATAGCAAGGATAGAAGCAACCTAAATGTCTATCAACAGTGGACTAGACATCAATACTGTATATAAATATATTTATTAGAATGTCACTTAGCCATAAGAAGAGACTATACTGTGGCGTTTTCAGAGATGTGGTTGGACCTACAGTCTGTCATATAGAGTGAAGGAAGACAGAAAGAAAGAAAATTGTATAATATCACTTATATGTAGAATCTTAAAAATGGTATAGATAAACTTATTTGCCAAGAAATAGAGACACAGATGTAGTAAACAATGCTATGGACACCAAGTGGTTAAGAGGAGGCAGAATGCATTGAGACTGGTATTGACATAAATACTATGTGTGAAGTAAGTACCTAATGTGTATAGCACAGGCAACTCTACTCAATGCTGTGTGGGGACATAAACAGGGAAGAAGTCTAAAATGAGGGGATATATATATATATATACATAGTAACTAATTCTTTGTCAACAATGATCTGTAGAGTCAAGCTATGGTTTTGCCAGTAGTCGGGTACATATGTGAAAGTTGGTCTATAAGAGAGGAATGAGCACTGAAGAAGAACAATCTTACAGACATTGGAGTAAGGGAGTGGAATATGCTGTGGGACTATAGGATCTCAAACAGGGATTCTGTGGTGACCTGGAGGGGTGGGATGGGGAGACAGATTGGGGGAGGTTTGGGGGAAGATATATGTATACCTATGGCAAATTCAGGTCGATGTGTGACAGTAAACAACAAAACTCTGTAAAAAAATAAATAAATAAAATAATAAAAATTAAGACAAAGAAAGAATTGATGCTTCCAGATTGTGGTGCTGGTGAAGACCTTTGAGAGTCCCTTGGATAGCAAGGAGATCAAACCAGACAATCCTAAAGGAAATCAACCCTTAATATTCATCATAAAATGAAGCTTACAGTGCTGAAGCTGAAGCCCCAATACTTTGGTCACCTGATGTGAAGACCTGATTCCCTGGAAAAGACTTTAATGCTGAGAAAGATTTAGAATACAAGGAGAAAGGGGTAACAAAGGATGAGATGGTTGGATATCATTACTGACTCAATGGGCATGAGTTTCAGCAAACTCTGGGAGATGGTGAAGGATAGGGAAGCCTGACATGTTGCAGCCCATGGGGTCCTAGAGTCAGACAACTTAGCAACTGAACAACAACAACAAATAGCTGATTCACTTTGCTGTACAGCAGAAACTCACACAACATTATAAAATGACTATAGACTCCAATAAACATAAACTGAAAAAAAACTAAAACCTAAGCATATGTGAATCTGAATTTTGTGTTCCTATTGATGTCTTTCTTCACTTACATAGCAAATTTTAAAATGTAATGCCTACTATGATACATTTCAGATGAGATAAATTTAGAGGGGTATTTTTATTTGTTTGTTTTTAGTAATTTTATATACTCTACATGAACACTCTTCAAAAATATAATTTTTAAAGTTAAATTTGGAAATTTATATTTATGTAAAGTTTTCACAGGTATCGGTCTAGTGTATAATTTTCAGAACAAATTTTAAAGCCCTTTGTTTATTTCTTCCTTGTTAATTCTTAATTATGCTATTTATTTGCTTATTGTTTGATTGGTTGTGGAATTTTAAAACATATTATTAATCTTTTCAGGCAACTAAATCTATATATAATTTTTTAAACTATGCTATATTGATTTATAGTTTTATAATAACTGCTTCTGTCTTAATTTGAAATATTCATTTGATATTTCTGTTCTTTTTCCCAGGCTTTATTTAAATGCTTATCTTTGTCTATAGATTTCTTATTATATAATAAAGGCTTCTATATTCATTCATATTCCATTTTATATTCATAATATATACAATATTCAAATGCATACAGCTGTAGAGTGAATATATGATGCACTTGAAGATCTATTAACTAGCTTCAGCTATGATCAATTCATATTCAATCATTTTCATCTATTTACTTGCTCACTCTGGCTACAGGATTATTTTGAAGCTCAGCATACTCCTTTACAGATAAAATACTTTATCTGTAAATATTTTACCATATATCTCTAAAATATAAGAAATCTTTCTCTTAAATTATAACCACGATGTCACAATTATGCTATAAATATAAAACTAATTTGTTTAACAAAAATGTACAGTCACAATTCACATTTTCAAAATTGTTTTTAAATCAGTTCATTTCCATCAGTATATCTCAACATCTTCTACCTAATTTTTCATTATGCTTTTTTAAAATAAAATAGATCAATGTGTTTTAGAATGATTTTGCAGATTATAAACTGTATTGGCATTAACAAGTTCATCTGCTTCTTATAATTCCTATTAATCAGTAATTAAATCTTGTGACTCCACTGGATTAAAAGTCATGTCTTTCCATTTTGTTCTTCAGTTTGGTGAGACCTATTCAGAGTTATTCATCAGAAGGTCCAAATATCTGGTTGTCTCTTTTTTGCGATGTCAGTGCTTAATCAGTAGCCCTTAGAGCCCTAAATTCATGAGACATTGCAACACGGTTGTTGCTGTTCAGTTGTTAAGATATGTCTGACTCTTTGAGACCCCTGTGGGCTGCAGTATGCCAGGCTTCCCTGTCTTTCACAATCTCCCAGAGTTTGCTCAAACTCCATTGAGCTGGTGAAGTCATTCAACCATCTCATCCTCTGTTGCTCCCTTCTCCTGCTCTCAATTTTTCCTGACATTCGAGTCTTTTCCAATGAGTGTACTCTTCACACTGGACCAAAGTATTGGAACTTCA
Organism: Tragulus kanchil; assembly: GCA_022376925.1. Taxonomy (NCBI): domain Eukaryota; kingdom Metazoa; phylum Chordata; class Mammalia; order Artiodactyla; family Tragulidae; genus Tragulus; species Tragulus kanchil. The sequence goes on from JAIOJX010000025.1 coordinate 49,637,965, forward strand.
GCTTCAGCATCAGTGCTTTCAATGAATATTCAGGGTAAATTTTCTTTAGAATTGACTGGATTGATCTTATTGTCCAAGGTACTGTCATAGATCTTCTCCAGCACCACAATTGAAAAGCACCAATTCTTGGGTGGCCAGCCTTTTTTATGGTACAACTCGTGCATCCATACATAAGTGCTGGAAAACCATAGCTTTGCCTCTATGAACTTTTGTCAGCAAAGTGATATCTTGCTTTTTAATATGCTGTCTAGTTTTGTCATAGCTTTCCTTCCAAGGAGCAAATGTCTTTTAATTTCATTGTTGTAATTGCCATCTGCTGTGATTTTTGGAGGCCAAGAAAATAAAATCTGTTTCCACTTTTTCTCCATCTGTTTGCTATGAAGTGATGGAACTAGATTCCATCATCTTAGTTTTTAGACTGATGAGTTTTAAACCAGCTTTTTCAGTCTCCTGTTTCAACCACATCAAAAGGCTCTTTCCATTTTCCTTGCTTTCTACAACATAATATATTTCTTCAGTCACTCCTTCTTTGGGAACTGAAGGACACCTAGGATGAAAAATAATTTTCCCATATCAACTATTTTGTTAAACTAAGGTATTTCTTGGATTGAAAATGCAGGACATATGCTTGATTTGTCCCCCATTTCTACTATAATTAGTTGTTTCCTTAGCATCCTCCAATAGCTATCAACAAGATTTTTTTTCCTTAGTGTTATAATGAACCCATGGATTCAAATATACTTTTGTGTGTCAATCCATGGAAGTTGTATATTTTTTGCTCAACCTGTCCAAATTTCAGCTAGTGGGAGCTTATTGAGACTGACTCTTGTATCTTTTTTATATGACATTAGTAGTACTTGATAGCTTCCTTACTGTTTCTTGCTTTTACTCAACTCCTGGAATAAGTCACTTCTTAAGTGGCTTAGCTTATTTTCAAATAAATAGCTGCAAACTAGAACCTGGCTGTTGGTTGTGCTCATAGCTGGTGAAGTCATTCAACCATCTATCCTCTGTTGCTTCTCTGTAATTTTCCTGAATTCGATTTTTTGGGATTCCGAAAGTATTGGAACTTCAGCTTCAGCATCAGTGCTTTCAATGAATATTCAGGGTAAATTTTCTTTAGAATTGACTGGATTGATCTTATTGTCCAAGGTACTGTCATAGATCTTCTCCAGCACCACAATTGAAAAGCACCAATTCTTGGGTGGCCAGCCTTTTTTATGGTACAACTCGTGCATCCATACATAAGTGCTGGAAAACCATAGCTTTGCCTCTATGAACTTTTGTCAGCAAAGTGATATCTTGCTTTTTAATATGCTGTCTAGTTTTGTCATAGCTTTCCTTCCAAGGAGCAAATGTCTTTTAATTTCATTGTTGTAATTGCCATCTGCTGTGATTTTTGGAGGCCAAGAAAATAAAATCTGTTTCCACTTTTTCTCCATCTGTTTGCTATGAAGTGATGGAACTAGATTCCATCATCTTAGTTTTTAGACTGATGAGTTTTAAACCAGCTTTTTCAGTCTCCTGTTTCAACCACATCAAAAGGCTCTTTCCATTTTCCTTGCTTTCTACAACATAATATATTTCTTCAGTCACTCCTTCTTTGGGAACTGAAGGACACCTAGGATGAAAAATAATTTTCCCATATCAACTATTTTGTTAAACTAAGGTATTTCTTGGATTGAAAATGCAGGACATATGCTTGATTTGTCCCCCATTTCTACTATAATTAGTTGTTTCCTTAGCATCCTCCAATAGCTATCAACAAGATTTTTTTTCCTTAGTGTTATAATGAACCCATGGATTCAAATATACTTTTGTGTGTCAATCCATGGAAGTTGTATATTTTTTGCTCAACCTGTCCAAATTTCAGCTAGTGGGAGCTTATTGAGACTGACTCTTGTATCTTTTTTATATGACATTAGTAGTACTTGATAGCTTCCTTACTGTTTCTTGCTTTTACTCAACTCCTGGAATAAGTCACTTCTTAAGTGGCTTAGCTTATTTTCAAATAAATAGCTGCAAACTAGAACCTGGCTGTTGGTTGTGCTCATAGCTGGTTGTTTAATCATTGTTTCTAGGTTTTAATACTAGATGGTTTTCTGTGTGTGACAAAAATCTATCATGAATTCATACTGGTACTTTTGATTCAAATTCAGATTTAAAAGGTACAACATAATGTCATTAATGTTATGTGTGATTAGTTTAGGGTTTCTCAGATGGCACTAGTGGTTAAGAACACACCTGCCAATTCAGAAAACTTAAGAGATACAAGTTTGATGCCTGGGTCAGGAAGATTCCCCGGAGAAGGGCATTCTTTCCTGGAGAATCCCATGGGCAGAGAAGCCTAGTAGGCTACAATCCATACAGAAGTAAAGAGTCTGACACAACATAAGTGACAGCACACACTCACATATGATTAGTTTTAACCACGCCCCAAATCTTGATTTTTCTCAAAAACACTACCATGATTTTCTCTTTCTTTTTCTAGTGTTTTTTTTTTTTTTTCATTTTGTTTTTGTTGTTTGTTTCACCTTTCTTTCTGTGCTATAACTATTTCTGGTATATAAATATATTCCCATGCATGTGTTTATCTTTGCCTGTCTATTTTTCTTCTATCGCCTCTTCCATCCCTGCTTTTTCTTTTTTCCCTCCTCTCTTCTTTGTTTTTCTTTTTCCCTTTTTTCCTCTTTCCCCTTCACTCTTTCTATTTCCACCATGTAAGTCAAGTTTTTGTGTTCTCTCTGATATGTACCCTAGCTGACATTCTGTTCAGAGTCGGTCATCTGGAATGAATGTTAATTAGCTCTGTTTTTAATTGGTTGATGCAATTTTTGGTTCCCTTTACTCATCAAGTCAATCTCCCACATCCTCTTCTTTTTTAAATACTTTATTTATATCTGTGTATGTATGTGTCTGTATATATTCCACTATCTGTTTAATTACCTGCCAGATCGTGTATCCACTACCCATCTGGGATTAACTTTTGTTTCATGTCATGTTTCGCTTCTTGTCGTGTGGTTGCAAATGACCTACAGAATCCTGAACCCCCATACAGGACTAGACCTGATCTACTGAAGTCGGAACATCAATTTAAGATCCCAGACTGCCAGAGAACTCCTACTTCCAGGGGATGTTAATTACTGAGAACACTCATGAAAGTTGACACCTGTATATAAAGCCTGATATCATCCAGCTGCTGACAACATTAACTGCAGGACAATTTACACAAACCACAAGCAAGACAAAAACACAAAAACAATCATCACAAGATAGGAGCCACACAGACACTTCAAAAGACACTAGTTCACACAGCCCTTGCCATTAGAGGGGTGAAAAAAAACACCTCCTCTCACTAGAATGCAGGCGCAAGTCACCCCTTACATGAATTCAACACAGACCACTGAATCAACCTTTCAACCTGAGGACAAAAACTAAACAGAAGAAGCAATAGGGGAAAAAGAAACACAAATGGAACAAGTTAAGAAAAAAAAAAAAAGGAAAAGAAAAAGAAATTTAGCACAAGCAAAGGAACAAAGTAGAAGCACAGAACATCAAATAAATGAAGAAAAAATAAGTAAGATACCTGAAAAATAATTCAGAATAATGATAATAAAGATGTTCCAGAGACTTGAAAATAGAATAGGAGAAATAGGAGAAATAATTGCCAAGGACATAGAAGAAATAAAGAATAAACAAACAGAAGTGAATAACACAATTACTGAAATTAAAAATATTCTGGGAGGAATCAGTAGTACAATAATAGAAGCATAGCAGAGAAGATAACAGTGTAGAAGGACATGTACTCTCCTGTAAAATCGCCTGAATTGCAACAAGTTCCTGAAAAAAACATCGACAGGAGGAGGTTGGATCTGATCACAAAAAAGACACTCAACACCGAAGAGCAAAAGGAGAAGCCACAAAAAGATGGTAGGAGGGACGTAATCATGATTTTAAAGGTCAAACATCATACCCGCCAGAGAGACTGGGTGGGCCAAATACAGAAAGCCTGTTGCAAATCAAGACCCAGGAAAGGAGCAGTGACCCCCACAAGGGACTGAGCCAGACCTGATTTAGAGGGTCCAAGTGCCCCCTTAAGCTAGAAGTGCCCTTGAGCAGTCCTCTGAAAGATGGTACTGAATTCCCTTTGAAGGAGGTTTTCATTAACCCAATCACAGAGCCTCCAAGGAGGACTGGAGACTCTGTGTGCACCGAGATCCAGGAGAAGGGGATAGCGATCCCACATGAGACCAAGCAAGACTCATCTCTGAGTATTCTGATGTTTCCAGCAGAGCTGGGGGTCGATGGTGGGCTGCAGCTGGGTCGGAGACACTGTGGAAGTGCTTTTCATAGAGCATGTGGGAATAAATCCTTTGTGTGAGAGACACCATTACCCCTACTGTAGTTTCACTGCAGGTCAACCTACAGGGAAGGAACTAAGCTCCATCCAGAAACAAAGGTACCTGGATAAATGATTAAGAAACTACCAGGGCCAGTCTGGGCAGACCTTTTAGGTCTGGAACAGGCGGAAATAAACACACAGTAAAAGAGGCCTTCAGATCCAGCCACTGTCAGAGGCAAGAAAAAGACTGATAATTCCTGAATAGTCAGCAAGAGAGAGAACATAAACATTCACTATTTTCACGTTTTGTCTGGAGCTGGAGTTATTGCTGAATTTTTGTTGCATTATTGTATTCTTTATTCTTTTTTAATACTTTTTTCTTTTTTCCTTAACCCTTTTTTTTCTCTTTTGTTTCTTATCCACCTAGCCACCCCACTTTTTTTTCTTTCCTCCATTGAACTCTATTGAAGATACCAATCTTACCAGTAAGATGGAATATATTCAAGTTTACACAATTTATTTATCTTTTAAACAATATATTTTAATTTGGTATATACCTCAGGTTCTACATTGGTCTTTTACGGTTCTGTGAGGGGTTTGTTTATATTGTTTTTGCTTTGTTTTACTATTTTTTATATATACTTATCTGTTTCAATTTTTAATTTGTTTTATATGTATTACTACTTCCGCTACAATTATTTCTCTGCTTTCTCTGATGTTTTTTTCCTACAGCACTAAACTTTAATACATACAAATCTTTATCTCCCTATATTTAACTTTGTAGTATTATTCTATATTTCTCTTCATACTGCCCTTTCACTTTTCTCTTTCCCACCATATTTCTACAATTATCACTGTCTCTGCTTCTCAATTTGTGCTCATTTGGTTCTCTGAAAGATGGTACTGAATTCCCTTTGAAGGAGGTTTTCATTAACCCAATCACAGAGCCTCCAAGGAGGACTGGAGACTCTGTGTGCACCGAGATCCAGGAGAAGGGGATAGCGATCCCACATGAGACCAAGCAAGACTCATCTCTGAGTATTCTGATGTTTCCAGCAGAGCTGGGGGTCGATGGTGGGCTGCAGCTGGGTCGGAGACACTGTGGAAGTGCTTTTCATAGAGCATGTGGGAATAAATCCTTTGTGTGAGAGACACCATTACCCCTACTGTAGTTTCACTGCAGGTCAACCTACAGGGAAGGAACTAAGCTCCATCCAGAAACAAAGGTACCTGGATAAATGATTAAGAAACTACCAGGGCCAGTCTGGGCAGCCCTTTTTAGGTCTGGAACAGGCGGAAATAAACACACAGTAAAAGAGGCCTTCAGATCCAGCCACTGTCAGAGGCAAGAAAAAGACTGATAATTCCTGAATAGTCAGCAAGAGAGAGAACATAAACATTCACTATTTTCACGTTTTGTCTGGAGCTGGAGTTATTGCTGAATTTTTGTTGCATTATTGTATTCTTTATTCTTTTTTAATACTTTTTTCTTTTTTCCTTAACCCTTTTTTTTCTCTTTTGTTTCTTATCCACCTAGCCACCCCACTTTTTTTTCTTTCCTCCATTGAACTCTATTGAAGATACCAATCTTACCAGTAAGATGGAATATATTCAAGTTTACACAATTTATTTATCTTTTAAACAATATATTTTAATTTGGTATATACCTCAGGTTCTACATTGGTCTTTTACGGTTCTGTGAGGGGTTTGTTTATATTGTTTTTGCTTTGTTTTACTATTTTTTATATATACTTATCTGTTTCAATTTTTAATTTGTTTTATATGTATTACTACTTCCGCTACAATTATTTCTCTGCTTTCTCTGATGTTTTTTTCCTACAGCACTAAACTTTAATACATACAAATCTTTATCTCCCTATATTTAACTTTGTAGTATTATTCTATATTTCTCTTCTATACTGCCCTTTCACTTTTTCTCTTTCCCCACCATATTTCTTTGTTTTGTCATCATTACCTTATCAACAACTGGGACCCTGCTCTAGCATTATCCTCCAATTTGTGCTCTAGTTAGTTTGGTTATTAACTGGTGGATATCATTCTTAGTTTTCACTATTTGCTGTGCTAATGTATTGTACTGTATTTTTTGTAGGAATGTTTGGTTGCTATGGCTGTGTATGTTTGTGTGTATAATTCAATACATTAGATAGTATTTGCATGATATTTTAATTGCCATTTGTTAAAGGTATACCTTCTGTTTCTCATTCGAGTATATATGTTTTTTTTTTTTTAAGATTTATTTATTTATTTATTTATTTATTGGGGCTGGGGTCAGGTTGGGGAGGGAGGGGAGCAGGCGGGCTGCTTCTATTGATCTTTTGTTTCTCTATATTCATCCGTCTTTGTTCTTTTGCTCCTGTGGGCCCCCCATCGCGGTGGCGTCGGTCGTTGCAGAGCGCTGGCTCTGGGCACATGCGCTCCAGAGCTCTGGCTCGGTAATTGGACACATCAGTCCAGCCACTCCGCGGCACATGGGATCTTCCCAGGCCAGGGCTCGAACCGGCGCCCCTTGCACTGCAAGGCGGTGTCCTTACCCACTGGACCACCAGGGGAAACCCTCATTCGAGTATGTATGTTTTAATACCATTTAATGCCATCACAAACCAGCCATGAAATCTTCATTCCCTGGTCAGGCAACAAGCCCAGGGCTTTTAGGGAGGGAGCAGGGACTCCAAAACCTTACAATACCAGAGAAAGCCTAACACTAGAGAGCATTAAACAACGGGAAGTCAAACAAAAGCAAGCATTTGTATGCATGTCCTGACATCACCCAACCACCAGCATCACCCAGAATAAGATGCTTCATCCAAGCACCAAATACCGACACATGTAACTCAAAGTCTGGGAAAAGGCAACCCCAAACATAGTTAGTTAAAATTAATAATAACAATGAAATGGCAGAGAAATACCACACAAGTGAAGGTTTTACAATCAAATAACATAATAAATGAAGCAAGTTTAAATCTCCCTATATTTAACTTTGTAGTATTATTCTATATTTCTCTTCTATACTGCCCTTTCACTTTTTCTCTTTCCCCACCATATTTCTTTGTTTTGTCATCATTACCTTATCAACAACTGGGACCCTGCTCTAGCATTATCCTCCAATTTGTGCTCTAGTTAGTTTGGTTATTAACTGGTGGATATCATTCTTAGTTTTCACTATTTGCTGTGCTAATGTATTGTACTGTATTTTTTGTAGGAATGTTTGGTTGCTATGGCTGTGTATGTTTGTGTGTATAATTCAATACATTAGATAGTATTTGCATGATATTTTAATTGCCATTTGTTAAAGGTATACCTTCTGTTTCTCATTCGAGTATATATGTTTTTTTTTTTTTAAGATTTATTTATTTATTTATTTATTTATTGGGGCTGGGGTCAGGTTGGGGAGGGAGGGGAGCAGGCGGGCTGCTTCTATTGATCTTTTGTTTCTCTATATTCATCCGTCTTTGTTCTTTTGCTCCTGTGGGCCCCCCATCGCGGTGGCGTCGGTCGTTGCAGAGCGCTGGCTCTGGGCACATGCGCTCCAGAGCTCTGGCTCGGTAATTGGACACATCAGTCCAGCCACTCCGCGGCACATGGGATCTTCCCAGGCCAGGGCTCGAACCGGCGCCCCTTGCACTGCAAGGCGGTGTCCTTACCCACTGGACCACCAGGGGAAACCCTCATTCGAGTATGTATGTTTTAATACCATTTAATGCCATCACAAACCAGCCATGAAATCTTCATTCCCTGGTCAGGCAACAAGCCCAGGGCTTTTAGGGAGGGAGCAGGGACTCCAAAACCTTACAATACCAGAGAAAGCCTAACACTAGAGAGCATTAAACAACGGGAAGTCAAACAAAAGCAAGCATTTGTATGCATGTCCTGACATCACCCAACCACCAGCATCACCCAGAATAAGATGCTTCATCCAAGCACCAAATACCGACACATGTAACTCAAAGTCTGGGAAAAGGCAACCCCAAACATAGTTAGTTAAAAAATTAATAATAACAATGAAATGGCAGAGAAATACCACACAAGTGAAGGAACAATCTACAAATATACAAGTCCAAATAGACGAAGTGGAATTAGACAAAATTTCTGAAAGCAAATTCATAAGAATGATAGCACTGATGATCCAAGACACCGAAAACAGAATTTTAGAGAAGTTGCAAGAAACAACTAACACACTGAATAAAAAAAATACGAGAACCTATAAAACACCAAACAGAGATAAACAACTCTATTGCTGAACTTAAAAACACTGTAGAAGGAATCAAGAGCAGAGTATCTGACACTGAAAACCGGATAAGTGACCTGGAAGATAGAATGGTGGAAGTAACTGCTTAAAAAACAGAATCAAGCTCAAAGAATGAAAAGAGCAGAGGATAGCCTCAGACACCTCTGGGATAATATCAAATGCACCAATATTCAAATTATAGGGGTTCCAAAAGAAGAAGACAAAAAAAAAGGATAGCAGAAAAATTTTGAACAGATTATAGTTGAAAATTTCCCTAACATGGGAAAAGAAATAGTCAATCAAGTCCAAGAAGCACAGAGTACCATACAGAATAAACCCAAGAAAAAAACACACCAAGACACATATTATATAAGCGAATGCAAATTAAACACAAAGACAGAATTCAAAAAGCAGCAAGGGAAAAGCAACTAGTGACATACAAGGGAAAGCCCATACATTTAACAGCTGATCTTTCAACAGAAACTCTGCAGGCCAGACGGGAATGGCAGGACACATTTAAATGGCTAAAAGAGAATAATCTGCAACCAAGAATCCTCTGCCCTGCAAGGATCTCCTTCAAAGTGGATGGAGAACTCAAAAACTTTACAGATAAGCAAAAATTAAAAGAATTTAGTCACACCAAACCAGCCTTACAACAAGTATTAAAGGGACTTATAGGGCTTCCCTGGTGGTCCAGTGGGTAAGGACACCGCCTTGCAGTGCAAGGGGCGCTGGTTCGATCCATGGCCTGGGAAGATCCCACATGCTGCAGAGTAGCTGGACTGATGTGTTTAATTACCGAGCCGGAGCTCTGGAGTGCATGTGCCCTAACCCTAACCCACACGGGCCAAAGAACAAAGATGGATGAAAATAGACAAATGAAAGACCAATAGAAGTGGCCCGCCTGTTCCCCTCCCTCCCCACCCTACCCTCACCAAAATAAATAAATAAATAATTTTTTTTTAAAAAAAGGGACTTATATAGACAACAAGTATAAGAGAAGAAGAAGACAATCTACAAAACAAAGCCATCATAACATCTAAGAAGATGACAATAGGATCATTTGTATCAATAATTACTTTGATTTTAAATGGACTAAATGCCTCAACCAAAAGACACAGACTGGCTGAATGGACTCGAAAACAAGACCCATACATATGCTGCCTCCAGGAAACTCACTTCAGACTTAGAGACACTCATAGACTGAAAGTGAGAGGATGGAAAAAGACATTCCACGCAAATGGAAATCAAAAGAAAGGTGGAGCAGCAATCCTCATATCAGACTGCATAGACTTCAAAATAAAGAAGACTAGAAGAGACAAGGCAGGACACTACATCATGATCAAAGGATCGATCCAAGAGGAAGACATAACAATCATAAATATCTATACACCCAACACAGGAGCACGCCAATACATAAGACAAACACTTTCAGACATAAAAGAAGAAATCGGCAATAACACAATCATAGTAGGAGACTTTAACACTCTTCTCACACCAATGGACAGATCATCCAAACAGAAAATGAATAAGGAAACACAAGCCTTAAATGCCGCACTAGAAGAGATGGACCTCATGTATGTCTTTAGGGCCTTCCATCCAAAAGCAGAAGAATACACTTTCTTCTCAAGTGTCCATGGAACATTCTCCAAGATAGACCACATCTTGGGCCACAAATCAAACCTCAGTCAATTCAAGAAAATTGAAATTATCTCAACCATCTTCTCTGACCCCAATGTAATGAAACTAGAGATCAACTACAGGAAAAAAAAAACCTACTGAAAACACAAACACATGCAGATTATACAACACATACCTAAAAACAGTTTACTGAGCAAATAAAAGGAGAAATAGAAAAATTCTTAGAAGAAAATGACAATGAACACACGACAGTGCAAAACCTATGGGATACTGCAAATGCAGTTCTAAGAAGGAAGTTTACAGCAATATAACCCTACCTCAAGAAACAAGCAAAATCTCAAACAGATGACCTAACCCTAAGGAGACATCTCTCCAAAAAAGACATACACATGGTCAAGAAACACATGATATTATGCTCAACCTCACTTATACTTAAAGAAAGCTGTTTCTTGAGAATGTAAACAAAATTGACAAAACAGCCAGAATCATCAAGAAAAAAGGGAGAAAGACTGAATTAACAAAATCAAGAATGAAAAAAGAGATAATAACAGACAACAAAAATACAAAAGATCATGAGACTATTATGAGTAACTATATGCTAATAAAATGGACAACCTAGAGAAAATGGAGATATTCTTAGAAAATTTCAACCTCCCAAGTCTAAACTAAGAACAAATAGAAATTATGAACAAGTCAATTACAAACAACAAATTGCGTCAAGTCCAGGGCCAGTTAGCTTCACAGGTGAACTCTATCATGCCTATCCTTCTGAAACTTCTCCAAAAAATCACAGAGGAACAAATTCTTCCAAACTCATTCTATGAAACCACAGTCACACTGATACCAAAAATAAGACAAAGATATCACACAAAAGACAATTAGAGGCCAATATATCAGATGCACATACAGGAAAAAGTCTACAACAAGGTTCTAGGAAATAGAATTCAGCAACACAATAAAAAGATCATAGTTTATAATTAACATTACCTTAAAGAACAAACATCAGTCAAACCTTGCCTCTCATAAATTAACAATTTAACAATTAATAATTTTCTGAAATAATTATCAAGAACACAGTAACACTTTTCTGTTCATTCGTTATCTATTTTAGGATAATTAGTTATTTAGTTCTGGAGAAAATAGCATGAGCAGTAGGCTATGGGGTTAACAATTTTCTGAAATAATTATCAAGAACACAGTAACACTTTTCTGTTCATTCGTTATCTATTTTAGGATAATTCGTTATTTAGTTCTGGAGAAAATAGCATGAGCAGTAGGCTATGGGGGAGAGTATCTACCGTAGTATGAATCACAACTAGGAAATTATTCAGAAGACAAGTTGGCTCTGTGGATCACCAGACATATGGCACCCACAGTGTAATAGCTGCTAATTTATTGCCTGAATCATTTCAAGGTGACCAGGCTACATGACATCTAATGAGATTTGGGTGTCTTCAAATGTTTTTCTTATCATGTAATTTATATAGATTACTGTTAAGCTGCAGTTAGTTATATTCCACAATATTTTATTGATTCCAAATACCACCAAAACTTTATCAACTTTAGCACAAACTGCCCATGAAACAAGCATCATAGTAATTTGTCTAGAGTTTTAAATAGAAGCGATTTGTTGATTTCTTCTAAAGTATTTGGATCATTCCAGCCATGTGGGTGGTACAAAGCCCAGTAAATTAAGCCACAGAGCAATGTTAGGCCTTGACGCCTCACTTTAGCAGCTATTTACTAGACCTCAAGTTCTCTTTGGGCTTAAGAATAAAATAATAAAATTAACAATATACAATATGGTTTTAAGATATGTGCGTTCAAAATGGTCAATTAATTGTAAAACCAAAGCTTTAATTAAAAGTGAATGTTTAGGGCTTCCCTGGCGGTCCAGTGGGTAAAGACTCCGCCTTGTAGTGCAAGGGGTGCCGGTTCGATCCCTGGCCTGGGAAGATTCCACGTGCCGTGGAGCTGCTGGACTAATGTGCCCACTTACTGAGCCAGCACTCTGGAGCACATGCGCCCAGAGCTGGTGCTCTGCAGTGAGAGAGGCCACTGCGATGGGAAGCCCATACAGGCCAAAAGAACAAAGATGGATGATGAAAGACCGATAGAAGTGGCCAAACAAATAAAAAAGAAGTGGCCAAAAAAAAAATGGGGATGTTTAATAAGGGTATAAAACTTATGATCTGAAGACCAGACGTTCTTTATCTCAATACTATTTATATTCATTTCTGATATATATGGTATTCACTACATGAGATGTGGAAAGTGAAATGATAAAATATGAAATGTGACATATTAATTTCAAATACTGAACTTTTAATGTTACTAATCAATTCATCAGACATGTGTTTTTAAAACTTAAAATTTTAAGTCATTTAAAGCACTGATCGTTATTTTAGGATAATTCGTTATTTAGTTCTGGAGAAAATAGCATGAGCAGTAGGCTATGGGGGAGAGTATCTACCGTAGTATGAATCACAACTAGGAAATTATTCAGAAGACAAGTTGGCTCTGTGGATCACCAGACATATGGCACCCACAGTGTAATAGCTGCTAATTTATTGCCTGAATCATTTCAAGGTGACCAGGCTACATGACATCTAATGAGATTTGGGTGTCTTCAAATGTTTTTCTTATCATGTAATTTATATAGATTACTGTTAAGCTGCAGTTAGTTATATTCCACAATATTTTATTGATTCCAAATACCACCAAAACTTTATCAACTTTAGCACAAACTGCCCATGAAACAAGCATCATAGTAATTTGTCTAGAGTTTTAAATAGAAGCGATTTGTTGATTTCTTCTAAAGTATTTGGATCATTCCAGCCATGTGGGTGGTACAAAGCCCAGTAAATTAAGCCACAGAGCAATGTTAGGCCTTGACGCCTCACTTTAGCAGCTATTTACTAGACCTCAAGTTCTCTTTGGGCTTAAGAATAAAATAATAAAATTAACAATATACAATATGGTTTTAAGATATGTGCGTTCAAAATGGTCAATTAATTGTAAAACCAAAGCTTTAATTAAAAGTGAATGTTTAGGGCTTCCCTGGCGGTCCAGTGGGTAAAGACTCCGCCTTGTAGTGCAAGGGGTGCCGGTTCGATCCCTGGCCTGGGAAGATTCCACGTGCCGTGGAGCTGCTGGACTAATGTGCCCACTTACTGAGCCAGCACTCTGGAGCACATGCGCCCAGAGCTGGTGCTCTGCAGTGAGAGAGGCCACTGCGATGGGAAGCCCATACAGGCCAAAAGAACAAAGATGGATGATGAAAGACCGATAGAAGTGGCCAAACAAATAAAAAAGAAGTGGCCAAAAAAAAAATGGGGATGTTTAATAAGGGTATAAAACTTATGATCTGAAGACCAGACGTTCTTTATCTCAATACTATTTATATTCATTTCTGATATATATGGTATTCACTACATGAGATGTGGAAAGTGAAATGATAAAATATGAAATGTGACATATTAATTTCAAATACTGAACTTTTAATGTTACTAATCAATTCATCAGACATGTGTAAATATTCATAAAACTAAGAGTAAGAGAATTTTAGAAGTCATTTAAAGCACTGATTCCCAAAGCATGTCTCCTAACACTTTAACAGATACAATGATTCATGGTCAAATAAAATTCAGAAATACTGACTTACATGGTTTCTTTACTGTTGGGCCTCTAAAAGTCTTTCAAATGCAAATTTCTTCATGAATTCCTAAATGTGATAGAATTGTAATATTTACATTTCTTGAATTTATATGATCATGAAACTCTTCACTGTGGATCTTTAAGAACTAGGATACAAGTTTATTTTCAAAAATGTAAATTGAAGTCTTTGTTTTATGTGACAGGACTAAAATCCAGGGCAATTAAGTGACTAGGTAATGCCAGAGATAGTACTAGAAATTACAGATATTTCTCTTGTCTAGTGACTTTTACTTTTTTTAAAACTAATATCTTACAGGATAACAAACATGTTTTCTTATAATTTTTTCACCACATTTTCCTAACTGACAAATTACTGTTGATGGCATAGCTAGAAGATTATTAAAATGCTTATACTATTTAAGCTAAAATTACCTCTACCCCCAACACATACACACAATTGCAAAATATGACTTTATAATTTGATTTCACATATTTAACATTAGTTTATCCAAAAGAAGAAAGATGGGATTTCTCTGCTAACCCAAAATTTAAGACACAGCTGATTGCATCACATTTTATTTTAAAATATACTTCATATTACTTCTGGAAAGTCCAGAATGTCCACTGGCATGGAAATGGATTATACGTGACACTGCACATGACCATCAGCCCATGCAAAGTTGCCCTTTTTGTTGAATTGAGCAGAAAGGTTAATTTTAACTTAGCTGTGTGTGGGCAGTTTCCAAGTGAAAAACCAAAAAATATTTAATAATGTTTCTTTAAAAAGAAAGAGTGCACAATTAGTGTGTGTGTATGACCAGTGCGTGATGAAGTAAGTTAGCATATGAGTGAGTTCTCCACACTGATAGGCTCAGGTGGCTGAGAGGTAAGTGAGACTCCCTCTTAGGTCTATAGAGGGACACTTAACAAGGAAGAATTCATTATTTACACACTAGTAAAAGTTGACAAAGGAATTGTGAACAGTCTGCAATAAAAAATTATGAGGCATTTCATCTGCCATAGGAATTAATCTAAACAGAAATTCAACTGAAATAACAGAATTGTCAATCTAGATACTTGAGCATATATCATCCCTAGTGTAAATTAAAAGGACAATCTTAAAGAGAGAGGCCAAATGGAACAGTATAACATTTTCAACTATGCATGCAGAAAATCAATCCAGATGCCAATAGCATCAGAAATTGGTAGGTCCTTGAATATATTTTTTGACAGCAGAAGCACAGGCCATGTCATTAAAATGCATACATAAAAATTCATATGGCATTTGCAATCCTGCTAAAAAATAAATAAATAAATAAATAAAACCTCATTTAAAACCAGAGCTAAAGTTCTAACAGTTCTTAGAGAGAGATGAGTACTTCATAGTCTGGTAATAGATATAGAACATGGAATTTTGGCATCTGGTAAAGTAATAGAATTCACTATTTGTTTATTTTTAGTTTGAAAAAAGGCATACAACGTATACGTCTCTTGGGCACATGTTAAATAATGAAAAATGTTTTGCAATGAATTAAGAAAGATATGAGCTTTGGATAAATTGAAGTGAAAGCTTGATTAAGATACACTCACTTTTCAATGCACTGTAAGTACATAATTCACAGACTATAAAGGCAACTGAAGAAAACTTTTTCCAAGGAATGTTTAAATTTCCAGCTTACAAAACAGATCAGACAGAAAACATTCCTACCAAACATTCACTATTCTGAATGTTCACTGACAATCAAGCAGACAGCTAGCTTATAGTACAAGGGTATAAAGAATGCACCAAATTGCTTATTTCCTACTTCTAGACACAAAGAAAAACAAGATGTACATGTCTTGCTTTTTATGTACAAACTTAACGGTTTGTTTCATCATTCTAAATGCAATGTAATTACAACTATATATTACAAGGGTTACATAACTATAACTTTTATTGATTTGAGAAAGACTAGAGAGATATATGAAAGGAAAAGGAAGATATGACAGCTTTCAAATGGTTAAAAATTCATTATTTACACACTAGTAAAAGTTGACAAAGGAATTGTGAACAGTCTGCAATAAAAAATTATGAGGCATTTCATCTGCCATAGGAATTAATCTAAACAGAAATTCAACTGAAATAACAGAATTGTCAATCTAGATACTTGAGCATATATCATCCCTAGTGTAAATTAAAAGGACAATCTTAAAGAGAGAGGCCAAATGGAACAGTATAACATTTTCAACTATGCATGCAGAAAATCAATCCAGATGCCAATAGCATCAGAAATTGGTAGGTCCTTGAATATATTTTTTGACAGCAGAAGCACAGGCCATGTCATTAAAATGCATACATAAAAATTCATATGGCATTTGCAATCCTGCTAAAAAATAAATAAATAAATAAATAAAACCTCATTTAAAACCAGAGCTAAAGTTCTAACAGTTCTTAGAGAGATGAGTACTTCATAGTCTGGTAATAGATATAGAACATGGAATTTTGGCATCTGGTAAAGTAATAGAATTCACTATTTGTTTATTTTTAGTTTGAAAAAAGGCATACAACGTATACGTCTCTTGGGCACATGTTAAATAATGAAAAATGTTTTGCAATGAATTAAGAAAGATATGAGCTTTGGATAAATTGAAGTGAAAGCTTGATTAAGATACACTCACTTTTCAATGCACTGTAAGTACATAATTCACAGACTATAAAGGCAACTGAAGAAAATTTTTTCCAAGGAATGTTTAAATTTCCAGCTTACAAAACAGATCAGACAGAAAACATTCCTACCAAACATTCACTATTCTGAATGTTCACTGACAATCAAGCAGACAGCTAGCTTATAGTACAAGGGTATAAAGAATGCACCAAATTGCTTATTTCCTACTTCTAGACACAAAGAAAAACAAGATGTACATGTCTTGCTTTTTATGTACAAACTTAACGGTTTGTTTCATCATTCTAAATGCAATGTAATTACAACTATATATTACAAGGGTTACATAACTATAACTTTTATTGATTTGAGAAAGACTAGAGAGATATATGAAAGGAAAAGGAAGATATGACAGCTCAGTGATATAGAAAATAACCTATATTAGTGGTTACAACAATTGATCTGGTAAGATTTTAAGAATCTTCTATGACCTCCATTATTTTGTATCTTGCATGGAGTACATCTTGCTATTGTGCAAGTCAACTGTAAAATCTCAAACAGGTGTAGATAAATTTTTAATATACCCAAAGAAAGTAAAGAAAAAAAAAGTGAAATAATAAAGTGCTTAAGGGAAACTTGTTTTTTTCAGAAATACTAGAAACACACAGAGTAGCACCTTTCTGTATCTTTCTTTAAAAAATCAAGCTAATACAACATTTTACCTCTGTGATCATCAAAAAGGATAATGTAAGAATATGTATCTACATATGGTTACAAACAAATATAGCATATATAATAATATATAGTATACATAATTCTTATAGTATATGTAAGCAAACTATGTATATATATATGTGATATTTTGTATATAATAGCATAACACACATATACAATGTATGTATAATATGCATATCCTATATAATGTGTTTGTATAACATTCTGTAACATCTGTGTGTAAAATATGTAACCTATTCAGGTTAATGATTGAGTGAAATAATATAGACATTTGATTTTACATTATTTTTTAGTACTTAACAGATTTTTAAAAGAAATTATGAATATGGGATTATTACATTATTTTCCGTACATATCAGTCTATTAAATAAAATACAAAATGAAATAACAAAAGTCTAAGTATTCTCTAGTGGAGCTTAATATATTCAATCATTGTTTCATCATTTTCATTCATTTATTTAAAAATATTAAATAACTACTCTGTGCCAAACTTTGTGTTGTCTCCTCCCTAAATTAAAAGCAGTACACAAAATAGTGATTTAGTAAATATGTAAACCTTAAATGTCCAATGAAAACAGCATTATGGGCTTCCCTGGTGGCCCAGTGGGTAAGGACACCACCTTGCAGTGCAAGGGGCGCCAGTTCGATCCCTGGCCTGGGAGGATCCCACGTGTCGCGGAGTGGCTGGACCGATGTGTCCAATTACTGAGCTGGAGCTCTGGGGCACTGGCACCCAGAGCTGGTGCTCTGTGACAACAGGGGACGCTTTGATGGGAGGCCCACATGGGCCAAAGAACAAAAATGGATGAAAATAGATAAATGAAAGACCAATAGAAGAGGCCCGCCTGCCCGCCTCCATCCCCAAGCCGCCCCCTCCCCTCCCAAAAGAAAAGCAGCATTACACAAAATTAGATTTTATTACTAGGTTTCTTAATTGTCTTTTATTTTTGACAATTCAGTCTTCCAAAAGTATTTTACAATAATAAGGAAGCATTTCATGTTAGACACCATTAGAAACAATTGCAACATCGGAGATCTTGAGGTTTACAAGTGGTTTAAAATAGTACTTGTTTAACAAAGGTGCCATTCTTTTAAAGAATGAAAAAATACACAAATGAACTTTATGAAATGGCTTTTCCAACTTCTTAAACATCATAGAGTTCTTACTTAGTAAAAACTTTAGTGAGTTAATTGTAAATGAATCAGAAACATATGGATTAGATTCTCTTTGAAGTGCATATGGGTTTACATTTAAATAGAAAAAAATAATTTGCAAATGCATCATAGATTATATTTTACCCCAAATGTTTGAATAAAGTTTCAAGATGCTTAATAAAACCAAAACACAGCTGGGTTCCTCTATCATTCATTAGTAATTATATAATTACTGAGCATGAAATGAAACTATATCCTTAGTGAGTATTCACCAAATACCCAGTGAAAATAAAAGTCGCTAGATGATAGATAGACGAAGAAGTTTTTAGTGAAAATTTCATTCTTTTCATGCTTAAATTACCATGAAATCAAATTAATTTCAAAATATCAATGACACAAAATATTTGGAAATTTAAAGTATTATATTTCATATTTATGCAGTTATGTATTCAAATTGACCGAGTATTTATAAAATCTTACAGCAATTAAACTTTTGTTTAATCCCACTAATTTTAGTGAGAACTTTGAGAAAATGAAGTCACCATGGTCCCCTCCATGAAACCCTGTCCATACTTCAAAACAAACATTTCTAAAGTATGAACTTTGCAAAACAGCATTATGGGCTTCCCTGGTGGCCCAGTGGGTAAGGACACCACCTTGCAGTGCAAGGGGCGCCAGTTCGATCCCTGGCCTGGGAGGATCCCACGTGTCGCGGAGTGGCTGGACCGATGTGTCCAATTACTGAGCTGGAGCTCTGGGGCACTGGCACCCAGAGCTGGTGCTCTGTGACAACAGGGGACGCTTTGATGGGAGGCCCACATGGGCCAAAGAACAAAAATGGATGAAAATAGATAAATGAAAGACCAATAGAAGAGGCCCGCCTGCCCGCCTCCATCCCCAAGCCGCCCCCTCCCCTCCCAAAAGAAAAGCAGCATTACACAAAATTAGATTTTATTACTAGGTTTCTTAATTGTCTTTTATTTTTGACAATTCAGTCTTCCAAAAGTATTTTACAATAATAAGGAAGCATTTCATGTTAGACACCATTAGAAACAATTGCAACATCGGAGATCTTGAGGTTTACAAGTGGTTTAAAATAGTACTTGTTTAACAAAGGTGCCATTCTTTTAAAGAATGAAAAAATACACAAATGAACTTTATGAAATGGCTTTTCCAACTTCTTAAACATCATAGAGTTCTTACTTAGTAAAAACTTTAGTGAGTTAATTGTAAATGAATCAGAAACATATGGATTAGATTCTCTTTGAAGTGCATATGGGTTTACATTTAAATAGAAAAAAATAATTTGCAAATGCATCATAGATTATATTTTACCCCAAATGTTTGAATAAAGTTTCAAGATGCTTAATAAAACCAAAACACAGCTGGGTTCCTCTATCATTCATTAGTAATTATATAATTACTGAGCATGAAATGAAACTATATCCTTAGTGAGTATTCACCAAATACCCAGTGAAAATAAAAGTCGCTAGATGATAGATAGACGAAGAAGTTTTTAGTGAAAATTTCATTCTTTTCATGCTTAAATTACCATGAAATCAAATTAATTTCAAAATATCAATGACACAAAATATTTGGAAATTTAAAGTATTATATTTCATATTTATGCAGTTATGTATTCAAATTGACCGAGTATTTATAAAATCTTACAGCAATTAAACTTTTGTTTAATCCCACTAATTTTAGTGAGAACTTTGAGAAAATGAAGTCACCATGGTCCCCTCCATGAAACCCTGTCCATACTTCAAAACAAACATTTCAGTTGCTGGGGAAAAGATTCTTTGTTATTGATATATCTGACACTATTTTTGCTTAGTGTCTTCCCTCTTCTGTGGTTTTCATATCATTATCCTTAGTTATTCATAAATTAGTATTGTGGAGTCACAGAAAACAGGATTTTGGATAGGACTGCTTACCTTTCATTAAGTATCAAAATTTCCTTATTTCTGTATCCATCACACTCTTAGGCACAGAGAAATTGCTTAGATGGTATAATTGCTTAGACAAACACTGTACAATAAAAGCATATTGTAAGAAGCAATGCAATTTAAACTTTTCTAGTGCTAGCATTTAAAATAACATTCAAAATCGGATGAAGTTAGGTTGTCCAATATGACAAAGTATGAAAACTCAGAGCTTACTTTCTACTAGCATACGAAAACCATAGCTATTTACAGTGTAATTATCCATGAGAACAACCTAAATATTAGGATAGAATATTTTTCACAACTAAAGATATATAATGGGAATCATAGCAAGACAGGGAAGAGGGTTAGAGATACAATACCTCCAGGTAATGTGATTCACAAATGGGAGGATAATTACAATTGCAGAAGTTCTCCCCACAGAGTGAAGGATCCAAACCCAATCTTGAATTCCCCTGCCTGGGACCTTACTCTAGGAAGACAAGTTCCCTGGACACCTGGCTTTGAAGACCAGAGGGACTTGCATAAAAAAGAGCCAGAGGGTTATATGAAGCAGAGATTCACACACACAAAAGGGTATATACACACTCACACACAAATCTCACATGCTCTGAGATTTGGTGCAGAGGCAGTAATTTGAGAGAAACCTGGCTCAGACCCACTTACTGATATTGGAGAGCATGTCAGAGAGACCCTGCATAATAAGATTACTTCTCCCAGATCAGGAAACTTAACTGACCTACCCAAATACACAGAAGTAATCAGAGAATTAGGCAAAATTAGGAGACAGAGGAGTATATTTTAAACTAAGTAACAAGCAAATCCTCAGACATTCAAGAGTGGGATCAGATGATGTCACAGCTGAATTCTTCCAAATATTTATTGTAGCCTTTTTAAATTACTTCAAAAAAAAAAAGTCAGAATGAGGCCAGCATCATTGTGATACCAGAACCAAAGAAGCCTCAGGAAAAGAAACTTACTCATCAATATCCTTGATTAACACAGAGGAAAAAATTTTCAATAAAATATTAGCAAACTGAATTCAACAATATATTTAAAAGATGATACCAGGTGAGACTAGTGGTATAGAATCTGCCTGTCAATGTGGGAGATATAAGAGATGTAGGTTCAATCTCTGGGTCAGGAAGATTCCTGGGAGAAGGGCATGGGAACCCATTTCAGTATTCTTGCTTGGAGAATCGCAGTGACAGAAAAGCATAGTAGGCTGCAGTCCATAGAATCACAGAGTCAGACGTGACTGAAGTGAATTAAGACACACGCATACATTTTATGATCAAGTAGGGTTTATCTCAGGAATACAAGGATAGCTTAATATATTTGAATAAATATGGTATATCATGTCAACAAACTAAAAAATGAAAATCATATGATCATCTCAACAGATCTGGGGAAAATATTTGATAAAATTCAGTATCCCTTTATTGATAAAAACTCCCAAAAAGTTGGGAGGGAATATACTTCATTATAATAATGGGAATAAAGGACAATCCTACAGCTGACACCATACAAAGCATTTTTTTTGAAGTCAAGAATAAGACAAGGATGCCCATTCTTGCCCTTTTTATTCAACATTGGATGGGGTGTCCTAACCAGACAAGACATTCAAATTAGAAGGAAAGAAGTAAAATTGTCATTGTTTGTACATGACATGATATTATATACCGACAATCCTAAAGCTACTAAAAAACTATCATACTAATAAATGAATTTAGCAAAGTTATAAGATACAAAATCAGCATACAGTAATCTGTGAACTCTTATATACTCAAAAATTAAGTATCAGAAAGAAAATGCAAGTATACAACCCCATCTAGAGTTGTATCAAAAAGAATAAAATATCTAGAAAAAAGCTAACCAAGGAGGTAAAAGACTTGTAATTGAAGAATTTTATTTTTAAAATCCATACTATCCAAGGCAATCTACAAATTCAAAGCAATTTCAATAAAAAATACCAATGACATTTTTCACAGAATTAGAATGAATAACTTAAAATTTGCTTGGAAACACAAAGAGGATCTGAATAGTCAAAACAATTGTAGGAAAGAAGGAAACAACTCTACTACATCCCTTGGTTTCAAAGAATCAAAACTATAGTAAAACAATATGATACTAGAACAATCAGACGTTTAGAAAAAATGGAATAATGAAAAGAAATCAGGAATACACTCACACTATGTCATCAGTTTACCTACAACATAGGAGGCAAGGATATGCAATGGGGAAAAGATTGCCTTTTCAGTAAATGCCATTTGGAAAACTGGACATCTATGCATCAAAATAAAATAAAACTAGACTACTTTCTCACACCATATACAAACATAAAATCAAAGGAGATTAAAAAAGTAATTTCAGAAACAATCCAGAAGAAACCATATAGAGGAAGACTAACACAATAAGCATTTTGACATCTATCTTAGTAATATTTTTTGAATCTTCTCCTCAAGAAGTGGGCAAAAAAAAAGCAAATATAAACAAATGGTACTACACCAAACTGAAATCCTTTTACACAACAAAGGAATCCTTCAATGAAACAGAAAGGATACTCACTGAATAAGAAGAAGATATTTGCAAAGATATAGGCAATAAGGGGTCAATATACTAAATATACAAAGAACTCATACAAGTTAGCATAAAAAAAACCAAAATAGTCAATTAAAAATGGGCAAAAATCTGAATAAACATTTTTTAAAGACATATAGATGGAATTAGACACATGGAAAGATACTCAACATCAGTAACCATCAGGAAAATGCAAATCAAACCCACGAACCCATCTCATACCTGCCAGAACAGCTAATATTAAAAACACAACAACAAATGATATAAATAATGTAAACAGAAAGCTGTTATACAGCACTTCGAAAAGCATGAAATATCTAGAAAAAAGCTAACCAAGGAGGTAAAAGACTTGTAATTGAAGAATTTTATTTTTAAAATCCATACTATCCAAGGCAATCTACAAATTCAAAGCAATTTCAATAAAAAATACCAATGACATTTTTCACAGAATTAGAATGAATAACTTAAAATTTGCTTGGAAACACAAAGAGGATCTGAATAGTCAAAACAATTGTAGGAAAGAAGGAAACAACTCTACTACATCCCTTGGTTTCAAAGAATCAAAACTATAGTAAAACAATATGATACTAGAACAATCAGACGTTTAGAAAAAATGGAATAATGAAAAGAAATCAGGAATACACTCACACTATGTCATCAGTTTACCTACAACATAGGAGGCAAGGATATGCAATGGGGAAAAGATTGCCTTTTCAGTAAATGCCATTTGGAAAACTGGACATCTATGCATCAAAATAAAATAAAACTAGACTACTTTCTCACACCATATACAAACATAAAATCAAAGGAGATTAAAAAAGTAATTTCAGAAACAATCCAGAAGAAACCATATAGAGGAAGACTAACACAATAAGCATTTTGACATCTATCTTAGTAATATTTTTTGAATCTTCTCCTCAAGAAGTGGGCAAAAAAAAAGCAAATATAAACAAATGGTACTACACCAAACTGAAATCCTTTTACACAACAAAGGAATCCTTCAATGAAACAGAAAGGATACTCACTGAATAAGAAGAAGATATTTGCAAAGATATAGGCAATAAGGGGTCAATATACTAAATATACAAAGAACTCATACAAGTTAGCATAAAAAAAACCAAAATAGTCAATTAAAAATGGGCAAAAATCTGAATAAACATTTTTTAAAGACATATAGATGGAATTAGACACATGGAAAGATACTCAACATCAGTAACCATCAGGAAAATGCAAATCAAACCCACGAACCCATCTCATACCTGCCAGAACAGCTAATATTAAAAACACAACAACAAATGATATAAATAATGTAAACAGAAAGCTGTTATACAGCACTTCAGTAAACAGCATGGAGATTCCTCAAAAAACTAAAAACAGGACTACCATATTACCTATCAACTGTACTTGTGAATATAATCCCCCTCCAAAGAAAACAACAATTCACACATATACATACACTATAATTTTCATAGCAGAATTACTTAAAATGGCTAAGATGTAAAAGCAAGCTAAGTAAAGCCTCCATCAACAGATGAATGGATAACAAAAATGTGATGTATATATAGTCTATATATGGCCAAATTTCATTATTTTTATGGCTTAGTAGTATTTTATTCTCTTTATATATCACATTTCTGTTATCCATTCATATATATATAGTATAATAAATATATTATATAATGAAATGTTACTAAGCTGTAAAAAAAGAATGAAATCTGGCCATTTACAACAACATGAATAGACTTAGAGGGTATTGCGCTAAGTGAAATAAGTCAGAGACAGGGAGAAAAATACTGTATAATATCACTTAATATAGAATGTAAAAAATCAACTAATGAATATAACAGAAAAGAAACAGACTCACAAGTGGTAATCAATGGGGAGAAGGAAGGGCAAGGAAAACGATAGGGATAGATGATTAAGAAGTACTAACTACTATCCATAAAGTAAATAAACTACAGGGATAAAATGCAGAAATGTTTCTAATATTAATAGTAATTATAAATGGAATACATTCAAAAAATTGTGATTCACCATATTGTATACCTCAAACCTATATACCATCAAGTATACCTCAGTAAAAATTTAAAATAAATCTATTAAATAGAGGCATAAAATTTGCAACAGAAGACCTATAAAAATAAGCCATATCAATAAAGTAAATGGCAATAGGATCATACAGATTGATAATTATCTTAAATGTTAATGGCTTCAAATATCCAACCCAAGGAGACAGGCAGGCTAAATGGATACAAAAACATACTCTGTATGTGCTGTCTACAAGAGACCCACTTCAATCCTAGGGATACATACAGACTGAAAGTGAGAACTGGAAAAAGGTATTCCACATAAATGGAAATCAAAAGAAAGTGGGAGAAGCAATACTCATATCAGATAAAACAGACTTAAAAATAAAGATTGTCACAAGAGACAGGGAAGGACACTACATAATGATCAAGGGATCAATCCAAGAAAACATAACAATTACAAATATACATGAAGCCAGCATTATTATTGTTCAGTTGCCAAGTCATGTCTAACTCTTTGCGACCCCAGGCCTCCCTGTATCCATTGCCATCTCCCTGAGTTTGCTAAAACACATGTCCATTGAGTTAGTGATGCCATCCAACCATATTTCATCCTCTGTCACCCCCTTCTCCTCTTGCTCTCAATCTTTTCCAGCAAAATACAACAAAGAAGCACCTAAATATATAAGGCAAACTTTAAAATCTATAAAAGGGGAAATTAAGAATAACACAATAATAGTGAGGAAGATAACACTTATTCACTTCACACCAATAGACAAATCATCCAGTTACAAAATTAATAAGGAAACACAAGTCTTAAATGGCACATTGTACCCCATAAAACTTGGAAATAATCAAAATATATGTCTATAGGGAAATAGGCAAATAAATTTT
Source organism: Tragulus kanchil (assembly GCA_022376925.1). NCBI lineage: Eukaryota > Metazoa > Chordata > Mammalia > Artiodactyla > Tragulidae > Tragulus > Tragulus kanchil. Next base: position 49,663,830 of record JAIOJX010000025.1, read on the forward strand.
AGTATGTTTGGAATTAAATATTTTACAAAAGTAAAAAATTAATGAACTATAACTATATCCATAAACACATTACTGAAAAATTATATACAACATAATGCTGCTTAAAGTTCAAAAGTAAGCAAATTTTTAAAAAATATTTTATCATATATATGATAAAGTACTTTTTAAAAGTTAAGGGAGGGCTTACCTGGTAGTCCAGTGGGGAAAGAGTCCACCTTGCAGTGCAAGGGGCACCAGTTCAATCCCTGGTACAGGAAGATCTCATGTGCTCCAGAGTGGCTGGACCGGTGTGTCCAATTAAGCGCAAGTGCTCTGGAGTGCATGAGCTCAGAGCCAGTACTCAGCAACAAGAAAGGCTGCCCTGATGGGAGGCCCACACAGGCCAAGGAATTTAGATGGATGAAAATAAATAAATGAAGGACCAATAAAAGAGGCCCAAATTTAAAAAAAAAAAAGTTAAGGGATGTACATAGAAACATGAAGCTAAGGATAGAGTTTACTCTTGGAATAGAAATGACAGTAGGGTAGGGGAGGAGTCAGTGGGAAGAATTCTTTCTTGGTTAGTATAAAGTATTGGTGGCATTTTAATTCTTTAACAATCTTTTTTGATTATAATTAAAAACTTTTTAATCAATTAAGAAAAAAAGACAGGGAAGGACACTACATAATGATCAAGGGATCAATCCAAGAAAACATAACAATTACAAATATACATGAAGCCAGCATTATTATTGTTCAGTTGCCAAGTCATGTCTAACTCTTTGCGACCCCAGGCCTCCCTGTATCCATTGCCATCTCCCTGAGTTTGCTAAAACACATGTCCATTGAGTTAGTGATGCCATCCAACCATATTTCATCCTCTGTCACCCCCTTCTCCTCTTGCTCTCAATCTTTTCCAGCAAAATACAACAAAGAAGCACCTAAATATATAAGGCAAACTTTAAAATCTATAAAAGGGGAAATTAAGAATAACACAATAATAGTGAGGAAGATAACACTTATTCACTTCACACCAATAGACAAATCATCCAGTTACAAAATTAATAAGGAAACACAAGTCTTAAATGGCACATTGTACCCCATAAAACTTGGAAATAATCAAAATATATGTCTATAGGGAAATAGGCAAATAAATTTTAGTATGTTTGGAATTAAATATTTTACAAAAGTAAAAAATTAATGAACTATAACTATATCCATAAACACATTACTGAAAAATTATATACAACATAATGCTGCTTAAAGTTCAAAAGTAAGCAAATTTTTAAAAAATATTTTATCATATATATGATAAAGTACTTTTTAAAAGTTAAGGGAGGGCTTACCTGGTAGTCCAGTGGGGAAAGAGTCCACCTTGCAGTGCAAGGGGCACCAGTTCAATCCCTGGTACAGGAAGATCTCATGTGCTCCAGAGTGGCTGGACCGGTGTGTCCAATTAAGCGCAAGTGCTCTGGAGTGCATGAGCTCAGAGCCAGTACTCAGCAACAAGAAAGGCTGCCCTGATGGGAGGCCCACACAGGCCAAGGAATTTAGATGGATGAAAATAAATAAATGAAGGACCAATAAAAGAGGCCCAAATTTAAAAAAAAAAAAGTTAAGGGATGTACATAGAAACATGAAGCTAAGGATAGAGTTTACTCTTGGAATAGAAATGACAGTAGGGTAGGGGAGGAGTCAGTGGGAAGAATTCTTTCTTGGTTAGTATAAAGTATTGGTGGCATTTTAATTCTTTAACAATCTTTTTTGATTATAATTAAAAACTTTTTAATCAATTAAGAAAAAAAGAGAGCCATACATCGACGAAGGCAAAGTGGAGGACACTTTATAAATAGCTAAAGAAAGAAGACTAGCAAAAAACCAGGGGAGAAAGGGAAAGATATTCCTAACCAAATGCAGAGTTCCAGAGAATAGTGAGATGAGGTAAGAAGGTCTTCTTAAAAAAACATGAAAAATAAATTGAGGAAAATAATAGAATGGGAAAGACTAGAGATCTCTTCAAGAAAATAGGAGATATGGATGAAACATTTCATACAATGGTGGCCACGATAAAGGACAGAAATTTTAAAGATCTAGTAGAAGCAGAAGATATTAAAGAGGTGACAAGAATACACAGAAAAATTATACAAAAAATATCTTAATGATCCAGATAACCACGATGGTGTGGTCACACACCTAGAGTCAGATATTCTGGAGCGTAAAGTCTAGTGGGCCTTAGGAAACATTACTATGAACAAACCTAGTGGAGGTTATGGAATTCCATCTGAGTTATTAAAGTGTAGCATGCAATACGTCAGGAAATATGGATAAATTAGCAGTGGCCATAGGGCTGGAAAAGGTGAATTTTCATTCCAATCCCAAAGAAGGACAATGCCAAAGAATGCTCCAACTACCATACACTTTCAGTCATACACTTTCAGTCATATCACATGCTAGTAAGTTAATGCTCTAAATACTGCAAGTTAGACTTATGCAGTACATGAACCAAGAACTTCCAGACGTACAAGCTGGCTTTAGAAAAGAGAGAGGAAATAGAGATCAAATTATCAATATTTGTTTGATTATAGTGAAAGCAAGAGAATCCAAAAAACCCCATCTACTTCTGCTTCATTGACTGTGCTGAAGATTTGACTCTGTGGATCAATTAAACTGTGCAAAATTCTTCAAGAGATGGGAATATCAGGCCTTCTTACCTATCTTCTGAAAAAAAGTAGGGATACATAGAAACATGAAGCTAAGGATAGAGTTTACTCTTGGAATAGAAATGACAGTAGGGTAGGGGAGGAGTCAGTGGGAAGAATTCTTTCTTGGTTAGTATAAAGTATTGGTGGCATTTTAATTCTTTAACAATCTTTTTTGATTATAATTAAAAACTTTTTAATCAATTAAGAAAAAAAGAGAGCCATACATCGACGAAGGCAAAGTGGAGGACACTTTATAAATAGCTAAAGAAAGAAGACTAGCAAAAAACCAGGGGAGAAAGGGAAAGATATTCCTAACCAAATGCAGAGTTCCAGAGAATAGTGAGATGAGGTAAGAAGGTCTTCTTAAAAAAACATGAAAAATAAATTGAGGAAAATAATAGAATGGGAAAGACTAGAGATCTCTTCAAGAAAATAGGAGATATGGATGAAACATTTCATACAATGGTGGCCACGATAAAGGACAGAAATTTTAAAGATCTAGTAGAAGCAGAAGATATTAAAGAGGTGACAAGAATACACAGAAAAATTATACAAAAAATATCTTAATGATCCAGATAACCACGATGGTGTGGTCACACACCTAGAGTCAGATATTCTGGAGCGTAAAGTCTAGTGGGCCTTAGGAAACATTACTATGAACAAACCTAGTGGAGGTTATGGAATTCCATCTGAGTTATTAAAGTGTAGCATGCAATACGTCAGGAAATATGGATAAATTAGCAGTGGCCATAGGGCTGGAAAAGGTGAATTTTCATTCCAATCCCAAAGAAGGACAATGCCAAAGAATGCTCCAACTACCATACACTTTCAGTCATACACTTTCAGTCATATCACATGCTAGTAAGTTAATGCTCTAAATACTGCAAGTTAGACTTATGCAGTACATGAACCAAGAACTTCCAGACGTACAAGCTGGCTTTAGAAAAGAGAGAGGAAATAGAGATCAAATTATCAATATTTGTTTGATTATAGTGAAAGCAAGAGAATCCAAAAAACCCCATCTACTTCTGCTTCATTGACTGTGCTGAAGATTTGACTCTGTGGATCAATTAAACTGTGCAAAATTCTTCAAGAGATGGGAATATCAGGCCTTCTTACCTATCTTCTGAAAACCCCATATGTAGGTCAAGAAGCAACAGTTAGAAACAGACATGGAGCAACTGATTTGGTTCCAAATTGGGAAAGGAATACAGCAAGGCTGTCACCCTGTTTATTTAACTTAGACAAAATACCTGGCTGAATGAATCACAAGTGGAATCAAGATTTCAGGGAGAAATATCAACAACCTCAGATACGCACATGATATCACTCTAATGGCAGAAAGTTTAGAGGAACTCGAGTCTCTTGATGAGGGTGGAAAAGGAGAGTGAAAAAGCTGGCTTGAAGCTCAACACTTAAAAATCTAAGATCATGGCATCTGGTTCCATCACTTTCTTGCAAATAGAGGGGAAAAATGGAAACAAGAAGGATTTTATTTTCTTGGGCTCCAAAATCACTGTGGATGGTGACTGCAGAGATGAAAATTAAAAGACACTTACTCTTTGGAAAGAAGGCTATGAAAAACTTTCCAAATATAAAAAAGGCAGAGACATCACTTGGTTGACAAAGTCCATATAGTCAAAGCTATGATTTTTCCAGTAGTCATGTACAAATATGAGTGTTGGACCATCAGGAAGGCTGAACACTAAAGAATTGAAACTTTTGAATTGTGGCACTGGAATAGACTTTTGAGAGTCACTTGGACAGCAAAGAGATCACACAGTCAGTCCTATAGAAAATCAATCTTGAATATTCTCTTTGCAGGACTAATTTGATGCTTCAGTACATTGGCCACCTGATGTAAACAGCCAACTTATTAGAAAGCATCCTGATGCTGGGAAAGATTGAAGCTAAAAAGAGAATGGGGTAGTAGAGGATGAGATGGTTAGGAAGCATCACTGACTTAATGGACATGAATTTGAGTAAGACTGGTAGATAGTGGAAGACAGGGAGCTTAACGTGCTTTAGTCCATGGAATCACAAAGAGTTCGATATGATTTAGCAACTGAACAACAACATTGACCAATGATTATAATGTGTTATTAATGGGAGATTACAATTAATTTATTTGCCTAAATTCCATAAACATAAAAGAATTAGCTTCTTTATTTTAAATTATCATAATTATGATGCAAATATATAGAAAATTATTTCCCAGTATGAGAGATGTTAAAAAACAAATCATTGAGATGGGAATTCACTTTTATCTTCTGAAAACCCCATATGTAGGTCAAGAAGCAACAGTTAGAAACAGACATGGAGCAACTGATTTGGTTCCAAATTGGGAAAGGAATACAGCAAGGCTGTCACCCTGTTTATTTAACTTAGACAAAATACCTGGCTGAATGAATCACAAGTGGAATCAAGATTTCAGGGAGAAATATCAACAACCTCAGATACGCACATGATATCACTCTAATGGCAGAAAGTTTAGAGGAACTCGAGTCTCTTGATGAGGGTGGAAAAGGAGAGTGAAAAAGCTGGCTTGAAGCTCAACACTTAAAAATCTAAGATCATGGCATCTGGTTCCATCACTTTCTTGCAAATAGAGGGGAAAAATGGAAACAAGAAGGATTTTATTTTCTTGGGCTCCAAAATCACTGTGGATGGTGACTGCAGAGATGAAAATTAAAAGACACTTACTCTTTGGAAAGAAGGCTATGAAAAACTTTCCAAATATAAAAAAGGCAGAGACATCACTTGGTTGACAAAGTCCATATAGTCAAAGCTATGATTTTTCCAGTAGTCATGTACAAATATGAGTGTTGGACCATCAGGAAGGCTGAACACTAAAGAATTGAAACTTTTGAATTGTGGCACTGGAATAGACTTTTGAGAGTCACTTGGACAGCAAAGAGATCACACAGTCAGTCCTATAGAAAATCAATCTTGAATATTCTCTTTGCAGGACTAATTTGATGCTTCAGTACATTGGCCACCTGATGTAAACAGCCAACTTATTAGAAAGCATCCTGATGCTGGGAAAGATTGAAGCTAAAAAGAGAATGGGGTAGTAGAGGATGAGATGGTTAGGAAGCATCACTGACTTAATGGACATGAATTTGAGTAAGACTGGTAGATAGTGGAAGACAGGGAGCTTAACGTGCTTTAGTCCATGGAATCACAAAGAGTTCGATATGATTTAGCAACTGAACAACAACATTGACCAATGATTATAATGTGTTATTAATGGGAGATTACAATTAATTTATTTGCCTAAATTCCATAAACATAAAAGAATTAGCTTCTTTATTTTAAATTATCATAATTATGATGCAAATATATAGAAAATTATTTCCCCAGTATGAGAGATGTTAAAACAAAAAGGATATTAATCAAAATCATTGAGATTATGGCCTTTTATGTCACCAATTTCAGAGTAGGAGACAAAGAGTAGAGTAATAATTAAAAGCTTTGGCTCAGAAAGTGACCTTCTTAGGCTTTAATTTCTGATTCTTATCTTTAATCATTATAGGATATGGGCTGATTTACTCAGTTTCTTGATGAAAACAGGTGTGGATTGTTAAACTGATGAAAGTATGTAAGTTCAGGTCAATTTAGTTGCTCAGTTGTGTCCAACTCTTTGTAACCTCATGAATTCCAGCAGCCAGGCTTCCCTGTCCTTCACCATCTCCGAGAGCTTGTAAAAACTCAGGTCCATTGAGTATGTGATGCCATCCAACCATCTTGTCTTCTGTCATCCCATTCTCCTTCTGTCTTCTATTTTTCACAGCATCAGGGTCTCAGTGTAAATTGCTCAATAAAATGAATTGTCATGCTATCTGTGAAAAGTTACTTGAGAGGTTGTATCTTTTGTCTAGAGGTGACTGTTCTCAGTCCTCCTCCTTGCCATGCATGAACTGGAGCAAACAGGATTCTCAGCATGTGCTTTCCTGATTTTCAATGTGAGTATATTAGCGAGTACCTTAAGGGGAGTGGTATCTGATTCTTCAAATCTGGGACTCTCTCTGATGTTAAGGAAAAGAAAATGCCTCCCCTGAAAAGGTAATTACCTCTCAAAAAATAAAATCTCTGGATTTGTGAAGAACAACTTCTCTTTTCAAGCCTTAATGTCAGAGTAAAAAAGGAACAAATACCCACAAATTATTGTAGATTTTTCAACAAAAAAAAATTGCAGGACTATTGCATTGGCCACCTGATGTAAACAGCCAACTTATTAGAAAGCATCCTGATGCTGGGAAAGATTGAAGCTAAAAAGAGAATGGGGTAGTAGAGGATGAGATGGTTAGGAAGCATCACTGACTTAATGGACATGAATTTGAGTAAGACTGGTAGATAGTGGAAGACAGGGAGCTTAACGTGCTTTAGTCCATGGAATCACAAAGAGTTCGATATGATTTAGCAACTGAACAACAACATTGACCAATGATTATAATGTGTTATTAATGGGAGATTACAATTAATTTATTTGCCTAAATTCCATAAACATAAAAGAATTAGCTTCTTTATTTTAAATTATCATAATTATGATGCAAATATATAGAAAATTATTTCCCCAGTATGAGAGATGTTAAAACAAAAAGGATATTAATCAAAATCATTGAGATTATGGCCTTTTATGTCACCAATTTCAGAGTAGGAGACAAAGAGTAGAGTAATAATTAAAAGCTTTGGCTCAGAAAGTGACCTTCTTAGGCTTTAATTTCTGATTCTTATCTTTAATCATTATAGGATATGGGCTGATTTACTCAGTTTCTTGATGAAAACAGGTGTGGATTGTTAAACTGATGAAAGTATGTAAGTTCAGGTCAATTTAGTTGCTCAGTTGTGTCCAACTCTTTGTAACCTCATGAATTCCAGCAGCCAGGCTTCCCTGTCCTTCACCATCTCCGAGAGCTTGTAAAAACTCAGGTCCATTGAGTATGTGATGCCATCCAACCATCTTGTCTTCTGTCATCCCATTCTCCTTCTGTCTTCTATTTTTCACAGCATCAGGGTCTCAGTGTAAATTGCTCAATAAAATGAATTGTCATGCTATCTGTGAAAAGTTACTTGAGAGGTTGTATCTTTTGTCTAGAGGTGACTGTTCTCAGTCCTCCTCCTTGCCATGCATGAACTGGAGCAAACAGGATTCTCAGCATGTGCTTTCCTGATTTTCAATGTGAGTATATTAGCGAGTACCTTAAGGGGAGTGGTATCTGATTCTTCAAATCTGGGACTCTCTCTGATGTTAAGGAAAAGAAAATGCCTCCCCTGAAAAGGTAATTACCTCTCAAAAAATAAAATCTCTGGATTTGTGAAGAACAACTTCTCTTTTCAAGCCTTAATGTCAGAGTAAAAAAGGAACAAATACCCACAAATTATTGTAGATTTTTTCAACATGCAAATTAAAATAGCCTATTTTAGGGTAAGATGTACTATGGTACAATGAAAAGGGTCCTAGGTTAGCTGACTATTGGGATCTGATTTAACTTGTCTGAGTCAGCGTTTTCTCCTGCAAGCCTGATCTGAACTGTTTTTCCAAGGTACTTCTAAGCTCAGAAGTTTGAGTGTTTAAAGAGCAACAGAATGTTTCTACTCAGTCCATGTCCCTGGTGGCTCAGTGGTAAAGAATCCATCTGCCAAGCAGGAGATATGGGTTCATTTTCTGGGTGGGGAAGATGCCCTGGATTAGGAAATGGCAACCCACTCCAGTATTCTTGCCTGTGAAATCTCATTGACTAAGGAAGCTGGCAGACTGTAGTCTGTGGGGTCATGAAAGAATGAGAGAAGACTTAGTGATTAAAAAACAACAATACTTTCACCATAAACATGATTGTGCATCAATTATCCTTGCACATTTGTCTTCATCAAGGTTTCTAGAAGAGTAATAACAGGTAAATGAATTGAGTGAGCTTTTAAGAATAGCTAATCAGAAAATACGTTTATTTCACCAGCCATCAAATGGTTTAACTAGCAAGACTTTTGTTCCCAAGTGTCCAGATTAAATTATTTATTTTCACATTAGTTGTCTGAATGCAAATAAAGTAATGTGATGGATAAAATTTCATGGTATTAGCTAAGCTCTAGTATTTCAAATGAAGGTTTGGTACCTCCTTAAAAAGAAGCATAAAAATAAATAGAAGAACCGAATGGGAAGACTCCTCTAATCATTTTTAGATGTGCAGTATTTCCTGTTGTTAGGCTAAAGAATAAATTTTGTATAGACTTTACACTCAGCTATGAAATATTATTTATGTACTTGACAAGTTCTCAAGTATAGCACCAGCCTTGCTAAAATACCTATTGGCATGACATTGTACTTCCATATTTAGTATCCTGGATGACAGCATTTTTCCTAATCTCTCAAAAAATGACCAAATAAAATTTCACTGCATACATTTACAAAAGAGCTGATACTTATTTTCCTCTTTTTAGAAAATAAATTTCCTGAGTGTGAAAACAAAAATAACTCAGATACAACATTTCACTTTATCAGGCTTTAGGGCAGGGGAAAAAAGTATGTAAATATCTTCCAGTTGCCTGTTAAAAATAACTATTCCACATGGAGGGATTAAAGAAAAAGGAATTTAGCTTGAGAAAAATCAAAATATAGTATCTAGACTGCAATAACACCTTAGACATTAAAATATTTTTATTTATTTTACACAATGATATCTAGCAGTAGTATAATCTTTCCTGGTCTTAAATTTTTTTATGAAGAGAAAGGATGAATGGAGATAAATATTTGAATAGCATTGATTTTAAAGGATATGTTCAAACATAAAGTTATTAGGAGGCAGATAAAATTATATTCAAAGCACTTATGAATGTTGCTTGTGATGGAAATTAAACTCATATTGTTCAATTGATATCGCTTAATGTGGCAGTAACAAATTCTCTAATAAATAACACAATGAAAACAGTGAATAAGAGATCCATTAATGTGTGAATGTCAGTCTGTTGGTTCTTTCAATTGATTCCAAATTTTGAAATGGCTCTATGTTCCCGTTTCGGTATCTACACTATCATGCTCACTTTTTAAAAATAATAATATAATTATTGTTATATAAATAATAATAATATGCTGTGCCAAGAATAAAGGGCAATGCCAAACTTACAAGAATATATAAAATTATGTTTAGGAAAGAATTGAATTTCTTAGAAATGCCAAAAGTTGTAAAGGGACTAGTAACTTAAAATAACCACAATAAACCTTCTACTATGCTTATAAGAACTTCAATACCCTAAAATCAATGTGAGCAAGAATAGGTTTATTTTTGAAAATCAAGATATTAATCTTCACTACAATTACAAGTAAACAGTGGTCAATAGTCTAAAACAATGTGTCATCTTAAGCATTGCACATGTGATAAACCTGTCTACTATGGCTTATAAGAACTGTCCTAAAACAATACACTCAGCTATGAAATATTATTTATGTACTTGCTTAAAAAATCAAAATCCTATTGGCATGACATTGTACTTCCATATTTAGTATCCTGGATGACAGCATTTTCCTAATCTCTCAAAAAATGACCAAATAAAATTTCACTGCATACATTTACAAAAGAGCTGATACTTATTTTCCTCTTTTTAGAAAATAAATTTCCTGAGTGTGAAAACAAAAATAACTCAGATACAACATTTCACTTTATCAGGCTTTAGGGCAGGGGAAAAAAGTATGTAAATATCTTCCAGTTGCCTGTTAAAAATAACTATTCCACATGGAGGGATTAAAGAAAAAGGAATTTAGCTTGAGAAAAATCAAAATATAGTATCTAGACTGCAATAACACCTTAGACATTAAAATATTTTTATTTATTTTACACAATGATATCTAGCAGTAGTATAATCTTTCCTGGTCTTAAATTTTTTTATGAAGAGAAAGGATGAATGGAGATAAATATTTGAATAGCATTGATTTTAAAGGATATGTTCAAACATAAAGTTATTAGGAGGCAGATAAAATTATATTCAAAGCACTTATGAATGTTGCTTGTGATGGAAATTAAACTCATATTGTTCAATTGATATCGCTTAATGTGGCAGTAACAAATTCTCTAATAAATAACACAATGAAAACAGTGAATAAGAGATCCATTAATGTGTGAATGTCAGTCTGTTGGTTCTTTCAATTGATTCCAAATTTTGAAATGGCTCTATGTTCCCGTTTCGGTATCTACACTATCATGCTCACTTTTTAAAAATAATAATATAATTATTGTTATATAAATAATAATAATATGCTGTGCCAAGAATAAAGGGCAATGCCAAACTTACAAGAATATATAAAATTATGTTTAGGAAAGAATTGAATTTCTTAGAAATGCCAAAAGTTGTAAAGGGACTAGTAACTTAAAAATAACCACAATAAACCTTCTACTATGCTTATAAGAACTTCAATACCCTAAAATCAATGTGAGCAAGAATAGGTTTATTTTTGAAAATCAAGATATTAATCTTCACTACAATTACAAGTAAACAGTGGTCAATAGTCTAAAACAATGTGTCATCTTAAGCATTGCACATGTGATTTTTGGCAACACTGTCAACAATTGCTAGCTCTATGCTGTCCACTGACCAGAAGTTTTCTTTCATAGAAAAGCATCAAGAAGGCACATGAAGCAAAACAAAAACTTAACAGAACAAATAAATGAGGAGGAAATAGGCTATTTACCTGATAAACAATTCAGAGTAATTACAGTAAATACGATCCAAAATACTGGAACTGGAATGTATGCACAGTTTGAGAAGATACAAAAATTGTTGGGCTTCCCTGGTGGTCCAGTGGGTAAAGACACCGCCTTGTAGTGCAAGGGGCACTGGTTCGATCCTTGGCCTGGGAAGACCCCACGTGCCGTGGAGCGGCTGGACTGATGTGTCCAACTACTGAGCCGGAGCTCTGGAGCGCATGCGCTTGGAGCTGGTGCTCGGCAGCGAGAGAGGCTGCTGTGATAGGAGGCCCTCACAAGCCAAAGAACAAAGATGGATGAAAGCAGATAAGTGAAAGATCAATAGAAGTGCTGCCCCCACCCTCACCCACCCCCCCAACCCCGGGCAAAAAAAGTTTAACAAAGATGTAGCAGAACTAAAAACAAGCAAATGATAAAAACATAAAATGACTGACAGGAAAAATGCTCTAGAAAGAATCAGTAATAGAACAAATGAGGCTGAAGAATGGAAAAGTGAGCAGGAAGATACCATGGTGAAAATCAGTGCTGTGGAACAGAATAAAGGAAAAAGGATGAAAAGAAATGAAAATAATCTCAGACTTTGTGGAGACCATTAAACACAGCAACATTTAAAATACAGTGGTCTGAGAAGAAGACAAAGAGATAGTGTTTGAGAAAATACTAGAAGAAATTTGAAAACTTCACTAATACTAGAAAACAAAAAAGCTACAAATGTTCAAGAAGCACAGAGAGTTCCATAAGGATAAATCTAAAGAGAAAAATGCCATGACACATGTTAATGATACTAACAAAAATTAGATACAAAGTATTAAATGTAGCAAAGGGAAAGAACAAACAAGGGAGACTTGGTAAAGTCATCAGCTTATGTTTTAGCATAAAGTCAGTAGGCTGGAAGGGAGTGTCAGGATACACTGAAAGGGAGAAAAACTACAATGAAGATTGCTCTATTACACAAGGATGTCTTTCAGATGTGTCAGAGAAATGAAAAGCTTGACTGTCAAGAAAAAACCAGAAGAATTCAGCACCATCAAACTAGCTTTACAATAAATCCTACAGAAACTTCTCTAGGGGAAAAACATAAGAAGAAGAAGAAGAAGAAGAAGAAGGGTGGGGGGCGGGACAAAAAAAAGACTGACAAAAACAAACCAAAATCAATGAAGAAAATGGCAATTGGAGAATACATATCAATAATTACTTTAAAAATAAATGCATTAAATGTTTCAAATAAAAGGCACAAATTGGCTGAATGGGTACAAAAATAAGACCTATGAATATGTTGTTCACAAGAGATCCAATTAGACCAAGGAACACATACAGACTGAAAATGAGGGAAGGAAAAAGATATTCCATGCAAATGGAAATCAAAACAGCTGGAGTAGTAACACTTACATCAGACAAAGTAAAGTTTAAAATAAGGACTATTACAAGAGACATTGGAGAACACTACATAATGATCAATGAATCAATCTAAGAGGTAGACATAAAAATTGTAAACATATATATATATATATATATATACATATACATATACATATTCAGTGTAGGTGGACTTCAATATATAAGGCAAATGTTAGCAGTCATAAAGCGGGAAAGCAACAGTACCACAATAATAGAGATTTTAACAGTCGTTTATAGCAAAGGATAGATCATCAAAACAGAAAATGAAAAAGGAAACACAAACCTTAAATGATACATTAAACCAGATAGAATTAATTGATATTTAAAAGGCATTTATGAGCTTCCCAATTGGCATGACTCAGTGATAAAGAACAGGCCTGCAATGCAGGAAGTGTGAGTTCAGTTCCTGGGTCAGGAAGATAACCTGGAGAAGGAAATGACAACTAACTCCATTATTCTTGTCTGGAAAATTCCATTGACAGAATCTGGCAGGCTACAGTATATGGGGTCACAATAAAGTTGGATACACTTTAGCAACCTAAGAACAGCAACAACAACATAGGATGCCATCCCAAAGCAGCATCCTTCTCAAGTACATAGAGAACATTCTCTGCAATAAACCACACATCAAGGATCGCTAAATTAAAAAAAAAAAAAAATCAAATTGTATCAAGCTTTTCCAACTACAATGCTATGTAAGATTAGAAATCAATTGCAGAAAAAAAAAATGTAAAAGACACAAACACCTGTAAACAATGTGTCACTAAATAATGGATCATTAAGGAAATCAAAAAAGAAGTAAAAAATGCATAGAGACAAATGACAACAAAAGCATGATGATCTAAAACCTACCAGGATATAGCAAAAGCATTTCTAGGAGGGAAGTTTATAGCAGTATAATCCTAACTCAAGAAACAAGAAAAATCTCAAACAACCTATCCTTATATCTAAAGCAGCTAGAGAAAGAACAAAAAGCCAAAGTTAGAAGAATGAAAGAAACCATAGAAACATAGAAACATAGAAATAAATACAATAGATACAAAGAAAACAATAGCAGTATCAATGAAGCTAAAAACGTGTCCTTGAGAAGAGAGAATTGATAAAATTCAGACCCATCAAGAAAAGAGGGATTAAACCCAAATCAATAAAATTAGAAATGAAAATGGGTAAGTTACAAAGGGACACAACAGAAATAGAAATGATCATAATAAATGACCGCAAGAAAATATATGCCAATCAAATGGGTAACCTAGAAGAAATGGAAACATTCTTAGGCACAAACATAATACAGTAATACACCAAACCAGGAAGAAACAGAAAATATCGACAGACCAATCACAAGTAATAAAATTGAAATCCTTATTAAATGTATTCCAACAAATAAAAGTCCAGGACCAGATGGCTTCACAAAGCAAGTTTCACACACATTTAGAAAACAGTTAACAGCTATGCTTTTGAAACTATTTCCCAAATTTTCAGAGAAAGAAACACTTAAATTCATTCTATGAGGCTACCATCACCATGATACCAAAACCAGATAAAGTTATCACACAAAAAAAGAAAATTACACATAGACACAAAAATCCTCAACAAAATGCTAACCAACAATTCAACAGCTCATTAAAAGAATCATTTATGACACATATAAGTTTACATGATGTAGAATATATATGGCACATTACATACATATAGTGTACCATAAATGTAGTGTAAATCCAGATGTATATATGTATATGTAGTGGTTACATATGTATCTCAAAGGAGAACTTGAATTCTAGAAAAACTAGGTGCAAAGAAGTCAAGATTTTCAGGTTTTGTGCTTCTATCTCTATGCTCTCTTCCGCCTTCAACTCTTAACTAAGTAACTTCTTAAGAATCTGAATAATAATAAAAAAAGGAACTCCAATAGCAGTACATGGGCCTAGAGATGTGTGTTTTGCTGAATGCTACTGTCCGGAGTTACCTTAGCCGGACCCAGGTTCTTTTATGAATAACCTTTTTATGAAATTGTATGCGCGTTTCTTTTTTTTTTTTAACTTTTATTTTACTTTTAACTTTTACAGAGTTTTGCTGTTTACAGATATGTATGTTCTCAGATTTGTGAAAATTGTTTGTCTTTCTAATATTGCATTTAACAGTAAACTTTCTAAAGAGACTAAGCTAAGTGATCTAGGTTTAAAAACACCAAGAAATTTTGTTAGCTTTTGTATTTCTAAAACATTTGGGATCCATGGAGTGACCACTAAATTGTTTCCAATGCTTAACAGTGTATGAGAGAAGCATTTATCTTCTCTCATTGTCCATTTCTAGACATTCATTCTTTCAACATCCCAAATTTCTGGGATGTTTTTTCTTTTTCTTTTTTTTTTTTTTTTTAAAGATTTACTTATTTATTTATTTTGGGCGGGGGTCAGATTGGGGAGCGAGGGGAGCGGGCAGGCCACATCTATTGGTCTTTCATTTCTCTATTTTTCATCCGTCTTTGTTCTTCGGCTCTGTCGTTGCAGAGCCCCGGCTCTGGGCACATGCGCTCCAGAGCTCCAGCTCGGTAATTGGACACATTAGTCCAGCCACTCCGCGGCACGTGGGATCTTCCCAGGCCAGGGATCGAACCATCACCCCTTGCACTGCAAGTCGGTGTCCTTACCCACTGGACCACCAGGGGAAGCCCTGGGATGTTTTTTCTATCTGTTTGTCAACTATAGAAGTCAAAGACAGTACAAAACCATTCAAATTGGTTAGCTAACAATTAATTTTCCTGCTAGGGATATTCTGTCACTTGGTCTATTGATGGTATATCACCATGCACTGGAGCAGTCACTTACTTTAGAGGGCAGAGAGAGAATATTTTGTCATTATATACCCTCATGATTCTAATTATGCAAACGCAGAATTCCAAGGAGAGTAAGCTTTTTATTCTAATCTAATAATAACAAAATAATTTATTTTCTGTATTAGCATTCTGATTCCTTATGTGGGGAAATCTGGGTTCTGTTTTGTCACGGATGGTAATCTTTTAAATTAATTTTGTGTAGTTAATAGCCAAGTACATGGGCCTAGAGATGTGTGTTTTGTGAATGCTACTGTCCGGAGTTACCTTAGCCGGACCCAGGTTCTTTTATGAATAACCTTTTTATGAAATTGTATGCGCGTTTCTTTTTTTTTTTTAACTTTTATTTTACTTTTAACTTTTACAGAGTTTTGCTGTTTACAGATATGTATGTTCTCAGATTTGTGAAAATTGTTTGTCTTTCTAATATTGCATTTAACAGTAAACTTTCTAAAGAGACTAAGCTAAGTGATCTAGGTTTAAAAACACCAAGAAATTTTGTTAGCTTTTGTATTTCTAAAACATTTGGGATCCATGGAGTGACCACTAAATTGTTTCCAATGCTTAACAGTGTATGAGAGAAGCATTTATCTTCTCTCATTGTCCATTTCTAGACATTCATTCTTTCAACATCCCAAATTTCTGGGATGTTTTTTCTTTTTCTTTTTTTTTTTTTTTTTAAAGATTTACTTATTTATTTATTTTGGGCGGGGGTCAGATTGGGGAGCGAGGGGAGCGGGCAGGCCACATCTATTGGTCTTTCATTTCTCTATTTTTCATCCGTCTTTGTTCTTCGGCTCTGTCGTTGCAGAGCCCCGGCTCTGGGCACATGCGCTCCAGAGCTCCAGCTCGGTAATTGGACACATTAGTCCAGCCACTCCGCGGCACGTGGGATCTTCCCAGGCCAGGGATCGAACCATCACCCCTTGCACTGCAAGTCGGTGTCCTTACCCACTGGACCACCAGGGGAAGCCCTGGGATGTTTTTTCTATCTGTTTGTCAACTATAGAAGTCAAAGACAGTACAAAACCATTCAAATTGGTTAGCTAACAATTAATTTTCCTGCTAGGGATATTCTGTCACTTGGTCTATTGATGGTATATCACCATGCACTGGAGCAGTCACTTACTTTAGAGGGCAGAGAGAGAATATTTTGTCATTATATACCCTCATGATTCTAATTATGCAAACGCAGAATTCCAAGGAGAGTAAGCTTTTTATTCTAATCTAATAATAACAAAATAATTTATTTTCTGTATTAGCATTCTGATTCCTTATGTGGGGAAATCTGGGTTCTGTTTTGTCACGGATGGTAATCTTTTAAATTAATTTTGTGTAGTTAAGGAGGCTTCCCTGGTGGTCCAGTGGGTACGGGCACCACCTTGCAGTGCAAGGGGCGCTGGTTCCATCCCTGGCCTGGGAAGATCCCACGTTCCGCAGAGCCGCTGGACCAATGTGTCCAACTATGGAGCCAGAGCTCTGAAGCGCATATGCCCAGAGCTGATGCTCTGTGATGAGAGAGGTCACTGCGATGGGAGGCCCACACAGGCCAAGAACAAAAAGATAAATAAATGAAAAGATCAATAGAAGTAGCCAAAAAAAATTTTTTATAATTAATTTTGTATAGTTAAGACACCACCTAACAATCAGTTACTACAGGGCTGATTCAATTTACAGAAATCGTAGATGGATAAACTTAAAATAATTCTTTTTGTTTTTTTTAATCCAATACTTTCTAGAACCATGTATGAAATATTCTCTTTAATTACACACTTGGCTTTAAGAAGCACATTATATGAAACCAGGTGTACTGTAAATCCTTCTTTGATTCATTAATTACACATTTATAGAAAATGCCCAGTAAATATTTTCTGGTTACAGGGATAATTTTGAATACATTGTGTGTGAAAGAAATCCCAGTGAGGTGTGGATATTACCTAAGGCACTACATCTCTGGCTCCAGTTTTAAATAAGCGGCAGTTAGTTTTATTAAGGGGACTAGACAGAGTTCATTAGAGGAGTCAGCCAGAATTTGGAAGTGGAATATTGCTGGCTTTTAGCCCTGTTTCTAGTAACTACCCCACCCTGTTGTTCCCAAGAGAACAAATGTACACTTGATGACTGAGCAGGTGGCATGAGCTGCAGTAATAAACATCTCTTTTCCTGTACGGGAGCAGTGGAGTAGGTTTATGGATCCATGAGCTTTCCTGTTGGGGAGCCATTATGTCTAGTTAAAACTGTAACTGAAAACATCCATCTCCATCAGCTTCTCTGTAATTCTACTCATGTGTAGTCCAAAATCCCTCAGCACTTCTCTGTCAATTTATTTGACCACATGCAAAATCAGCTTGTATGTTGAAAGATAGCATGGGACATCTAAAAGTTAGTTTGTGCTATTTAGAAGTGGTTATAGATTTAGTTCACCTGCAAGTTAATGTTATGGAAAGGAAGTGGATAAAGATTCAATGGACCTCCTTCCCTATTTTTCATGTGTTTACTTCCTCTGCTTCCCTAATGAACTCTATAGCTTTGGAATTCTAAGCTATTAAATGAAATTAAGATACAGGCTCATTATTTAGAGCCAAAAGGTTATAATCAACTCCCTTCCAACAATCAACCAGTATCCTTTTGTTTACTTGAAGTATAACAGGAAAACACTACCTTGCTGCTAAATGACTTGGAGGATTATTTTCATAATGGCTTGTTGAATTTTCCTAATTAATCAGAAGTCTTTGGCACAAAGAATTCAACTGTTGAGACTTGAGACACAGGGCTGGCAGAAAATTTGTCAGCAGAAATTGTCTTTTGTGCAATCTATGCGCTACCTGGCACAAAATGTACTTTGGAAATCTTGATTATGATTACAACACAATGGTTAATTAGCTGGGTTTTCTTTATCCTTACAAACTTCTTTAGACTCTTTGACATTAATAGATTAAGGAATGATAATTTCCCTACTTTGTACACAGAAAAAGAGAGGCAGTTTGCCTTGTTTTCCAAAGGATATCCCTTGTGCTGACAGTATTTCATGGCTTGAGCCCCATGTTAATATAGCCAAAGACTCAAGCTGTCCAAAGAAAATGCTGATTCTACTGAACTTGAGTAGGCCAAAGAGTTTTATGGTGAATGGAGAGTGCTTGTAATAAACTTGTCTAAGAGTTACAGCAGCCACAAAATTTAGCAAGTTAAAAAGAGCTTGCAGTAAAAAGAAAAAAAAGTTAGACCATGTTGTTATTGTTGTCATTATTGGTGTAAACTTGATATAAACTCTATATAAAAAGTACTTTTTTGTAAATGTAACTACATGCATATATTTCTTAATAATGTATATTTAAATGAATATATTATAGGATGTTCTGAACTGTAAATTAGGACAAATGAATGTATACAACAATTTTTAAAATTTAATGAAATGAGAACCTATATTAGAAAACATTCTTAGTATCTCAGAAATGATTAATTTTATAAAGATGGGCTAGATTAAAGAATGTGGCCAAGGAGTAATTTTTAAAATGGAGTTTAAAGTCCCTTTATAGACATTGTCTGTAAACACAGTAGAATAAATCATTTAGGACTATTGTGAAATATTTAGGTTAAATGAGAAATACTTTCCTGTGGGGATTTAGTCACTCAAATAAGTCATCGAAGATGATACATTTCATCTTTTCTGGGAAGTATGTGTGTGAATATGGACAATCACAATAAGTGATTTCAAAAAGAATAGAATTTTTTCTGACTATGAGTAGGATTTTATTTCTTTGGAAATACTTAATATGTAAAAACACATTAACTGGATTCCAAGAGTAACAGAAAAGAAAAGTTTACAGAAACTTTCATTGTTTTACAAATAAATAAATAAATAAACATCTCCCTGCAAGCATATTGTTGCTGTAAGCTCTATAAAATTGTTACCTTAGATTTTGGCTCCTTTTCTAACAATCCCTGAATTCATATGTAATCTAAAACACATAATAGTATGTTCAAATCTCAAATTGCTATAACAGTACTTATTAAATATTGCCAAGATCAATACCATTTCTTCCTGTTGAATATGTTCATAAAAATTAATACTCATGTATTATACCAGAAAAGGTATCAGAAAATAAAATTATATATTAAAATTGTCATGGGCAATTTTTGTAATAATCTCATCAGTCAGAATAAAATTCACTAATGAATTCTAATCAACTAATGAAGCCAGTTTTAGCTCGTGTAGTATAATTTTGTACTAATCTAATGAAGCTAGGTTTAACTCCTGTAGTATAATTTTATACTAAACTGAGGGATGTAATATATCTTCTGAAGGATTCATGTATCAATAGCCATACTACTATTTCCCAGGGAACTAGATCGAAGACTTGCAGATGTATTCCTTATTTCTCCATACAACTCTGAAATCAAAGAATACGTGTGACAAAGAAGATGCTCTCAAAAATCTAAGAGAAAAGAGGGACAAAGAGAGAGCTTAAGGCATATATGCCTACAGCAGGAAGAAAGATCAGGAAATATCAACTGGACAGAAAGGAATAATCTCACAGTGCCTGATCAACCAAGTGAGGAAAAGTTCAGTGAGGACAGGGACTTGCTTAACAGCTGAAGAGAAATCAAAAATATGAGGACTATGTCAGGCAGTTAGATTTGACAGTGAAGATATTATTGATGACCTTCCTGATCAGAGACTGAACTGGGTGGAAGAGGATAACAAGTGAGGACTTAACAAGAGCAGCAACTTTGGCATTTTTTTTTTTTTTTGGACCTTTTACAATTGAAGGTGAACAGTGGAAGTATCCATAAGGAAGAGTAGATTAACTTCTACTTAAGAAGGAAATCATCCATTCCTCTTCATTTCAAGATTTAAATATAAAACTTAATTTGTTCTCTGTTTTATCAGTCACAAAACATGGGATCATGACATAGAGAACTTCCAGCACTTGATCAATTCAGAGGCTGAATGTATATATGCAGATTTTGTTGTGCATAATCAGGCAGAATTATATTTTAGAAATTTGTTGATAATACTGGCGTCTTCAGTTGACATTTTTGAACATACTCTTACTTATCACCTGCATCTTATAAGATAGAATGCCTTCTACAAGTATCGTGAAGTCCCACTTAAACTGGTTAAACAATAAGGAAATACATTAACTTTTATAATAATTTTGCCATTTTGGGAAAAATTTCTTGTATTATACCAGAAAAGGTATCAGAAAATAAAATTATATATTAAAATTGTCATGGGCAATTTTGTAATAATCTCATCAGTCAGAATAAAATTCACTAATGAATTCTAATCAACTAATGAAGCCAGTTTTAGCTCGTGTAGTATAATTTTGTACTAATCTAATGAAGCTAGGTTTAACTCCTGTAGTATAATTTTATACTAAACTGAGGGATGTAATATATCTTCTGAAGGATTCATGTATCAATAGCCATACTACTATTTCCCAGGGAACTAGATCGAAGACTTGCAGATGTATTCCTTATTTCTCCATACAACTCTGAAATCAAAGAATACGTGTGACAAAGAAGATGCTCTCAAAAATCTAAGAGAAAAGAGGGACAAAGAGAGAGCTTAAGGCATATATGCCTACAGCAGGAAGAAAGATCAGGAAATATCAACTGGACAGAAAGGAATAATCTCACAGTGCCTGATCAACCAAGTGAGGAAAAGTTCAGTGAGGACAGGGACTTGCTTAACAGCTGAAGAGAAATCAAAAATATGAGGACTATGTCAGGCAGTTAGATTTGACAGTGAAGATATTATTGATGACCTTCCTGATCAGAGACTGAACTGGGTGGAAGAGGATAACAAGTGAGGACTTAACAAGAGCAGCAACTTTGGCATTTTTTTTTTTTTTTGGACCTTTTACAATTGAAGGTGAACAGTGGAAGTATCCATAAGGAAGAGTAGATTAACTTCTACTTAAGAAGGAAATCATCCATTCCTCTTCATTTCAAGATTTAAATATAAAACTTAATTTGTTCTCTGTTTTATCAGTCACAAAACATGGGATCATGACATAGAGAACTTCCAGCACTTGATCAATTCAGAGGCTGAATGTATATATGCAGATTTTGTTGTGCATAATCAGGCAGAATTATATTTTAGAAATTTGTTGATAATACTGGCGTCTTCAGTTGACATTTTTGAACATACTCTTACTTATCACCTGCATCTTATAAGATAGAATGCCTTCTACAAGTATCGTGAAGTCCCACTTAAACTGGTTAAACAATAAGGAAATACATTAACTTTTATATTATAGGACTCAAGGGTCAATTTTCCAGAACAGCTGACTAAGTGCTCAATAAGATCATTGATGGTTCATATAATTTGTATAGTCAAAGCTGTGGTTTTAGTGGCAGTAATGTAGAGATGTGAGGACTGGACTATAAAGAAGGCTGAGTGTGAAGAACTGATGCTTTTGAACTATGGTGCTGAAGAAGACTCTTGAGAGTCCCTCAGATAGCAAAGAGATCAAATCAGTCAGTCCTTAAGGAAGTCAACCTTGACTATTCATTGGAAGGACTGATGCTGAAGCTTCCATACTTTGGCATTTTCTAAGGATAGTTAACTCTTTGGAAAAGACCCTGATGTTAGTAATGATTGAGGACAGGAGAAGGGAGTGACAGAGGATGAGATGGTTGGATCACTGACTCAATGGACATGAGTTTGAGCAAATTCTGGGAGATGGTGAAGGACAGGGAAACCTGGAGTGCTGCAGTCCATGGGGTTGCAAGGAGTCAAAATGACTTAGCAACTGAACAACAAAGGTCATCACAGGTCACAGTTCTTTCAGTCTTTGGTTCTGGCACCCTCACTCTTAGCTTAGTTCTGGAAAAGAACCTGCAGCAATTCCAGGTATCTCTTCTGAAAGGGAAGCATCAGAGAAGTGATTTTCCATGTGACTTTCTCCTAAGCCTTCTTGTCTTATTGTCAGGATAGAGAAAACTCCCTGTTCCTATATTCATCATTGGTGAGAGACTACGGTTCATCTTCTATAAATTCATCTGAACAGTGGAAGTATCCATAAGGAAGAGTAGATTAACTTCTACTTAAGAAGGAAATCATCCATTCCTCTTCATTTCAAGATTTAAATATAAAACTTAATTTGTTCTCTGTTTTATCAGTCACAAAACATGGGATCATGACATAGAGAACTTCCAGCACTTGATCAATTCAGAGGCTGAATGTATATATGCAGATTTTGTTGTGCATAATCAGGCAGAATTATATTTTAGAAATTTGTTGATAATACTGGCGTCTTCAGTTGACATTTTTGAACATACTCTTACTTATCACCTGCATCTTATAAGATAGAATGCCTTCTACAAGTATCGTGAAGTCCCACTTAAACTGGTTAAACAATAAGGAAATACATTAACTTTTATATTATAGGACTCCAAGGGGTCAATTTTCCAGAACAGCTGACTAAGTGCTCAATAAGATCATTGATGGTTCATATAATTTGTATAGTCAAAGCTGTGGTTTTAGTGGCAGTAATGTAGAGATGTGAGGACTGGACTATAAAGAAGGCTGAGTGTGAAGAACTGATGCTTTTGAACTATGGTGCTGAAGAAGACTCTTGAGAGTCCCTCAGATAGCAAAGAGATCAAATCAGTCAGTCCTTAAGGAAGTCAACCTTGACTATTCATTGGAAGGACTGATGCTGAAGCTTCCATACTTTGGCATTTTCTAAGGATAGTTAACTCTTTGGAAAAGACCCTGATGTTAGTAATGATTGAGGACAGGAGAAGGGAGTGACAGAGGATGAGATGGTTGGATCACTGACTCAATGGACATGAGTTTGAGCAAATTCTGGGAGATGGTGAAGGACAGGGAAACCTGGAGTGCTGCAGTCCATGGTGTTGCAAAGAGTCAAAAATGACTTAGCAACTGAACAACAAAGGTCATCACAGGTCACAGTTCTTTCAGTCTTTGGTTCTGGCACCCTCACTCTTAGCTTAGTTCTGGAAAAGAACCTGCAGCAATTCCAGGTATCTCTTCTGAAAGGGAAGCATCAGAGAAGTGATTTTCCATGTGACTTTCTCCTAAGCCTTCTTGTCTTATTGTCAGGATAGAGAAAACTCCCTGTTCCTATATTCATCATTGGTGAGAGACTACGGTTCATCTTAAAATACTATAAATTCATGCATTTTAAAATAAATAAGTCCTATTTTATACACTTGCAAATTATTTCTCAGAGATGCTCACAATAAGAACATAATAAATCATAGTCTAACTCAAAAATACAGTTCTAATAACATTAATGTGTTTCCCTTGAGGCAATTAAACTGAGATAAAAGATTAGCTCATGTGAAATGCAGATAATTCTACTTATTTGTGAAGAAAAGATATATGAATAACTTGGATGGTTGAAAATCAGAGGTAATAAAATCTGAGGTTAATCATTGGCTTTAAAGTTCTTCCTTTCAAGTTCTTTATCCAAGTGTTTGGTGGCAAAATTTATTTATTCATACTGCTTTCAAGTTTTATTTTCCATTCTCTAAATCTCGTGGAAGTATAAATGCAAAAAGAACTGACTAAAATTGAATGAATAGGTATCTGTAAGTTATACAGCCAAACCCTGTAGAATTAAGTCCTAACTACAAAGTAAATGTAAGCATACTAGAAGCCTTCAATAAATAATATAAAGGATCAAATTACTATGATTTCCAACTCATGCAAGGTTTCCTTTTGGCATATGTAAACATGTTATAAAGATAGAAATCCTTAACTTGCTTGCAGGAACTGTTCCATTGAAGAAAAAACATTTTTTGTTGTTGTTTTGGATTTTACCTGTGACCCTTACAATATGAAAAATGGAAGTAGGAGTTGAAGAATAATATTTTCAAGTGATGTATATATATACGCCATTTTTAAAAAATATTTGACAACTCTATCTGACTATAAAAATCAATTACCCAGAGAATTAATTAATTTCCAGGTTTTCATTGCTTCTAGATGTCTGATAGAGGTCTCAGTGAAGTCCAGATAATTCCAGCAAATTAATATCTAAAAATATAAATTCAAGGTACAAGTACAATCAAGAGTAAGGCCATATATGGGAAATAATTCTCTGACTTTTAGGGCTTTCAGATATTGAAGTAATCAGATACAAAATATATTAATAAATAGCTATGTGTTAGTTTTCTAATGCTGCCATAACAAATAACCCCCAAACTAGTATTTTGAAACAACACAACTACTGGGTGTCATAAAGTTAGGGTGTTGACAGGACTTTTCTTTTCTGGAAACTCTAGAGGGGAATTTACATTTTCCCTTCTCCAGCTCCTAAAGACCACCTAAATTCCTTGGATCATGACCCTCTTCATTTATTTAAAGCTTATCATGTTCTATGTCTCTGACTTTGCTTTTATTATCACATCTCTTCCTCTGACCCCTTTTATGGCTCTCTTTCCCACTTTTAATGATCATTGTGATTATATTGTGTTCACATAGGTAATCAGAATAATTTACTTATCTGTTGATTAGAAATTTTAATTTTATATGCATTTTTAGTTCCCCATTCCCCTGTACCCTAACATAATCACAAGCCTTGCTGATTAAAACATGGACACCATTCTACTCCTACAAGCTATATCATAAATTCTTGAGAAAATAAAATGTAGAAATATAAATATGAGTAGGTAATGCACAATCTTCAGAAATAGAAAAATTAAAAAAAACCTGAAATTTCTTGCAAAGAAAAATAAAAATTTTAAACTTTAAAAAATCTCCAGAAACTAATTAAATAACTTTTCAGACACAGTGAATAACTAATTAGTGAACTGAAGATATACCTGATAGAATTAATCAGAATTAACTAACCAGTAGGGAAAAAATAGAAAATCATAAATAGAATATATATATTTCTATATTTATACATAAAACTAGAAAATATAAAAAAAGAAGTTAACAGATATGTAGAAAATAGATTTAGAAGCTCCACAACATATATAGCTGGAAGCCAAGGAGGACAAAACGGATCTAAGTAAGGGAGGAGCTATGCGAACAATTAGTGGCTGGAAATTTGTAAAATTAATAAAAAACCTAAATTTGCAGATCTAGAAAACAATGGGTGAATAAAAAGGAAGATAAAATAAAATTTCACACTTAGATGCATTTTGGCAAAATTTCAGAACACCTGAAGCAAAGGAAAAAATCAAACTATCAAAAGAATAAAGATCTGTCACTATAAGGACTGCAAATTAAGTGAATGAGAGAATTCTCAATAGCAAGTGCTAAACTATTGTAGTTGTAATCAAATTTATCTCCCTTAAAAATTATTTTTCAAAAATAAGAGAGAAATTAGCATTTTTTAGATAAAATAGTAACTGCTTACCACTTACAATTATTTTTTTATATAATTATATTTATTTTAGTTTTACAGAGTTTTGTTGTTTACAGCTATACGTAAATCCAAATCAGTCATAGGTATAGCCTCGACCCCTCCCACCTGAAACCCCATCCCAATTCCACCCCATACCACCCTTCCAGGTTGTTGTTGTAAGCCCCAGTCTTACAGCATATTCACAATGGTTGTCTATTTTGCATATGGTAACACAGGTTTCCACGTTACTTTTTTCCATAC
Source organism: Tragulus kanchil (assembly GCA_022376925.1). Taxonomy (NCBI): domain Eukaryota; kingdom Metazoa; phylum Chordata; class Mammalia; order Artiodactyla; family Tragulidae; genus Tragulus; species Tragulus kanchil. Next base: position 49,690,030 of record JAIOJX010000025.1, read on the forward strand.
TTCTCAACCACTTCTCTCTTTCGCCAATGATCATCGGTGTCTTCTTTATGTCTGTTTCTCCATTGTTGCTCTACATATGCATTTATCAATACCATCTTTCTAAATGTTATATATACGTGTTAGTATACTATATTTGTCCTTCTATTTTTGACTCACTTCACTTTGAATAATAGGTTCTAGATTCATCCACCGCATTAGGACTGATTCTTCTGCATTTCTTTTTAAGGCTAAGAAATATTCCATTGTATAAATGTACTATAGATTCTTTATCAATTCATTTGTTGATGGACATCTAGGCTGTTTCCATGTTCTAGCTATTGTAAAAATGTTGCAATGAATATTGGGGTACATGCATCTCTTCCTATTTTGATTCCATCAGGATATAAGCCTAATTGTGGGATTGTTGGATTATATGGAGGCTCTGTTCCTAGTTTCTTGAGGAATTTCCATACTGTCTTCCATAGTGGTTGCATAAATATGCATTTCCATCAACAGTGCAAAAGTGATCCTTTTTATCCATGCCCTCTCCCTCTCCAGCATTTATTGTCTGTGGATTTTTTGATGAAGATCATTCTGACTGGTGTCAGGTGATATCTCATTGTAGCTTCGATTAGCATTTCTCTAATAATGAGCTACACCGAGCATTTTTTCATTTTTTTTTTTTTTTTTAGCCACCTGTATGCCTTCCTTGGAAAGATGTATGTTTAGGTATTTTTTCTATTTTTTGATTGAATTATTTGTTTTTCTGATGTTGAGCTGTATGAGCTGCTTGTATATTTGGAAATCAATTCTTCATCACTTGTTTCATTTACTATTATTTTCTCCATTTTGAAGATTGTTTTTCAACTTACAGTTTCTTTTGCTATGCAAAAGCTTTTGAGTTTCATTAGGTCCCAGTTGTTCATTTTTGTTTTTATTTCCATTCCTCTAGAGGTTGGGTCATAGAAGATCTTGCTTTCATTTATTTCATCAAGTGGTCTGCCTATGTTTTCCTCTAAGAGTTTTATGATTTCTGGTCTTACATTTAGGTCTTTAATCCATTTTAAGTTTATCTTTGTGTACGGTGTTATGGAGTGCTCCAACTTCACTTTTTTTACATGCAGTTGTCCAATTTTCTAAGCACCATTTATTGAAGAGCCTATCTTTAGCCCATTGTATATTTTGGCCTTGTTTGTCAAATGTGAGGTACCTATAGATGTATGGGTTTGTCCTTGGGCTATCTATCATGTTCCATTGATCTATATTTCTGTTTTTGTGCCAGCACTATACTGTCTTGATGACTATTGCTTTGTAGCATAGTTTGAAGTTAGGGAGGTTGATCCCTCCAGCTCCATTCTTTATCAAGATTTGTCTATCCAGGGTCTTTTGTGTTTCCATATGAAGTGTGCTATTTTTTTGGCCTAATTCTATGAAAGATGCCATTGGTAACTTGATAGGAATCACACTGAATCTGTAGATGACATTTGGTAGGTGGGTCATTTTCACAATATTGATTCTTCCAACCCAGGAACATGGAATATTTCTCCATCTATTTATCCTGTCTTTGATTTCTCTCATTAGTGTCTTGCAATTCTCTGTGTACCATTTTTTGTCTCTTTAGGGAGGTTTATTTGTAGATATTTTATTCTTTTGGTTGCAGTGGTGAAAGGGATTGCCTCCTTGATGCCTCTTTCTGATTTTTCATTGTTTGTATAGAGGAATATGAGTGATTTCTTTGTATTGATTTTTGTATCCTGAGACTTTGTTAAATTCATTGACTAGCTTTAGTTATTTTCTGACAGTACTTTTAAGGTTTCCTATGTATAATATCATGTCATCTGCAAACAGTGAGAGTTTTATTTCTTCTTTTCCAATCCAAATCCCTTTTATTTATTTTTCTTCTCTAATTGCTGTAGTTATAACTACCAGGACTATGTTGAAAATAGTGGTATAAGTGAACACCCTGTCTTCTTCTTGATCTCAGAGAGAATGCTTTCAGGTTTTCCCCTTTGAGAATAATGTTTGCTGTGTGCTTCTCATATATGGCTTTCACTGTGTTGAGGTAGGTTCCTTCTATGCCCATTTTTTGAAGAGTTTTTATCATAAATGGGTGTTGGATTTTGTCAAAGGTTTTCTTTTTCATTTTTTATTGAATATATCCATTTTAAGTTTATCTTTGTGTACGGTGTTATGGAGTGCTCCAACTTCACTTTTTTTACATGCAGTTGTCCAATTTTCTAAGCACCATTTATTGAAGAGCCTATCTTTAGCCCATTGTATATTTTGGCCTTGTTTGTCAAATGTGAGGTACCTATAGATGTATGGGTTTGTCCTTGGGCTATCTATCATGTTCCATTGATCTATATTTCTGTTTTTGTGCCAGCACTATACTGTCTTGATGACTATTGCTTTGTAGCATAGTTTGAAGTTAGGGAGGTTGATCCCTCCAGCTCCATTCTTTATCAAGATTTGTCTATCCAGGGTCTTTTGTGTTTCCATATGAAGTGTGCTATTTTTTTGGCCTAATTCTATGAAAGATGCCATTGGTAACTTGATAGGAATCACACTGAATCTGTAGATGACATTTGGTAGGTGGGTCATTTTCACAATATTGATTCTTCCAACCCAGGAACATGGAATATTTCTCCATCTATTTATCCTGTCTTTGATTTCTCTCATTAGTGTCTTGCAATTCTCTGTGTACCATTTTTGTCTCTTTAGGGAGGTTTATTTGTAGATATTTTATTCTTTTGGTTGCAGTGGTGAAAGGGATTGCCTCCTTGATGCCTCTTTCTGATTTTTCATTGTTTGTATAGAGGAATATGAGTGATTTCTTTGTATTGATTTTTGTATCCTGAGACTTTGTTAAATTCATTGACTAGCTTTAGTTATTTTCTGACAGTACTTTTAAGGTTTCCTATGTATAATATCATGTCATCTGCAAACAGTGAGAGTTTTATTTCTTCTTTTCCAATCCAAATCCCTTTTATTTATTTTTCTTCTCTAATTGCTGTAGTTATAACTACCAGGACTATGTTGAAAATAGTGGTATAAGTGAACACCCTGTCTTCTTCTTGATCTCAGAGAGAATGCTTTCAGGTTTTCCCCTTTGAGAATAATGTTTGCTGTGTGCTTCTCATATATGGCTTTCACTGTGTTGAGGTAGGTTCCTTCTATGCCCATTTTTTGAAGAGTTTTTATCATAAATGGGTGTTGGATTTTGTCAAAGGTTTTTTCTGCATCTATTGAAATTATAACATGATTTTTGTCTTTCAATTTGTTAATATGGTATATCACATTGATTTATTTGTGGATATTAAAGAATCCTTGCATGCCTGGGATAAACCCAAGCATGATTATGGTATATGCGCTTCTGACTTGCTGCTGAATTCTGTTTACTAGAATTTTGTTGAGGGTTTTGTGTCTATATTCATCAGTGATATTAGCCTGCAATTTTCTTTTTTTGTGTGTTGTCTTAGCTTGATTTTGGTATCAAGGTGATTGTGGCCTCATAGAAAGTGTTTGGAAGTGTTCCTTCTTGTGCAATTATTTGAAAGAGTTTTAGAAGGATAGGTATTAGCTCTTCTTTAAATGTTTGGTAGAATTCACCTCTGAAGACATCTGGCCCTGGGTTTTTGTTTTTGGGTAGATTTTTAATAACAAATTTGACTTCTGAGCTTGCAATGGCCTGCTCATAATTTCTATTTCTTCCTGGTTCAGTCTTGGAATATTGAACTTCTCTAAGACTGTCCATTTCTTCCAGGCTGTCCAGTTTATTGCTATATAGTTGTTCATAATAGTCTCATAATTCTCTGCATTTCTATATTCTCTGTTGTAACCTCTCCCTTTACATTTCTGATTTTGTTGATTTGATTCTTCTCTTTTTTTCTTTATGAGTATGGCTAGAGATTTGTCACTTATGTTTATCGTTTCAAAGAATCAGCTTTTGGTTTTATTTATCTTTACTATTGTTTCTTTCATTTCTTTTTCATTGATTTCTGCTCTGATCTTTATGATTTCTTCTGCTTACTTTAGGATTTTTTTTTTGTTCTTCTTTTTCCAGTTGTTTTAAGTGTAAAGTTAGGTTGCCTTTTTGAGGTTTATCTTGTTTCTTTAGGTAGGATTGTACTGCTATTGAGAACTCTTAGAACTTCTTTTGCAGCATCCCATAAGTTTTGCGTTTTTGTGCTTTCATTGTCATTTACTTCTAGGATTTTTTTTTAATTTCCCTTTCAATATCTTTGGTAATCTGTTCATTATTTAGAAATGTATTGTTTAGTCTCCACATGTTCGAGTTTTTAGTGATTTTTTTCTTGTGATCGATATCTACTCTCATACCATTGTAGTCGGAAAAGATGGTTGTATAATTTAAATTTTCTTAACTTTATTGAGGTTTGATTTGTGACCCAGGATGTGGTCTATTCTGGAAAATGTTCAATGTACACTTGTGAAGAAAGTATATTCTTCAGCATTTGGGTGTATGGTCCTAAAAATATCAATGAGATCCACTTCCTCTAATGTATCATTTAAGGCTTGTGTTTCCTTATTAGTTTTCTGTTTTGATGATTTGTTGATTATTGTAAGATGGGTGTTGTTACAGTCTCCTACTATTATTACATTACTGTCAGTTTCTTTTATGCCTGAAAATGTTTGCCTTTTGTATTGAGGCGCTCCTTTGTTGGGTGGATAGATATTTACAATTGTTATGTCTTTCTCTTGAATTGATCGCTTGATCACTATGTAGTGTCTTGCCTTGTCTCTTATTATTTTCTTATTTTGAGGTCTATTTTGTCTGATATGAGGATTGCTACTCCAGCTTTCTTTTGATTTACATTTGCATGGAATATATTTTTCCATCATCTTGCTTTCAGTCTATATGTGTCTTTAGGTCTGAAGTGGGTTTCTTGTAAACAGCATGTATATGGGTCTTGTTTTTGTATTCATTCAACTACTCTGTGTCTTTTGGTTGGAGCATTTAAGTCATTTATATTTAAAGTAATTATTGATACAAACAGTCCTATTGTCATCTTAAATGTTTATGTTTGTTTTGTCGATCTTTATCTTCTCTTATTGGCTGCATAAGTCCTTTTAACATTTGTTGTAAGGCCTTTTTGGTGGTACAGAATTCTTTTAACTTTTGCTAATCTGTAAAGCTTTTGATTTCTCCATTAATTTTAAATGAAATCCTTGCCAGGTAGAGTGTTCTCGGTTGAAGATTTTTCTCTTTCAACACTAAAAATGTATCTTGCCATTCCCTTCTGGGCTGCAGGGTTTCTGGGGAAAGATCAGCAGATAAATGGAAGTTTTCCTTATATTATATTACCTGTTACATTTCCCTTGAAAGCTTTAGTATTCTTTGTGTTTGGTCTGTGTTAGCGTGATTTGTATGTGTCTTGCTGTGTTTCTCCTGGGGTTTAACCTATATGGGATTCTCTGTGCTTCTTGGACTTGGTCAACTATCTCGTTTCCCATGCTGGGGAAGTTTTCAACTATAATCTCTTTAACAAACATTTCATACCCTTTCTTTTTCTCTTCTTCTTCTGAGACCCCTATAATTTGAATGTTGGTGGGTTTGATATTATCTCTGTGGTCTCTGAGACTATCCTCAGTTCTTTTAATTCTTTGTACTTTATTCTGTTTTTCAGCAGTTATTTCCCCTATTCTGTCTTCCAGCTCACATATCCATTCTTCTGCCTTAGATACCTTACTATTGTGTCTTTCTATTGTATTTTTAAGTTCAGCAATTGAGTAGTTTTTCTTTATTTGTTTATTTTTAATTTCTTGTATATCTTTGCTCAGTGCACTATTTTCTCTAATATTCTCTTTTCGATAATTTGGATCATCATTAATATTGCTCTTCTGAATTCTCTTTCAATTGGTTTTTCTAGTTACTCTTTGGTCATTCAGATTTGTGTGTTTATAGTTTGTTCCTTTATTTGCACAGTGTTTCTCCATCTTTTGAATATTATTGTCAATTCCTGATTTTCTTTGTGTTTGAGGTATCCTTTTTCCAGGCTTCAAGATTGGGATTTCCTTTTCTTTTCATTTCTGTCCCTATAGAAAAGTTCAGTGCTTTGTGTCTTGCCCAGCAGTCTTGTTTGCAGTTAAATATCCCCTAGTGTTGGGTGTTCTCTAGTAGTGTAGGGTCTTGAAGTCAATACTTCCTCTCTGAGTCTCTTGGGTTTGATCTCTGGCCAGGGAATGGAGATTCCACATTTAATTTGGGCATTCAGTTGTAAGGCCTTTTGGTGGTACAGAATTCTTTTAACTTTTGCTAATCTGTAAAGCTTTTGATTTCTCCATTAATTTTAAATGAAATCCTTGCCAGGTAGAGTGTTCTCGGTTGAAGATTTTTCTCTTTCAACACTAAAAATGTATCTTGCCATTCCCTTCTGGGCTGCAGGGTTTCTGGGGAAAGATCAGCAGATAAATGGAAGTTTTCCTTATATTATATTACCTGTTACATTTCCCTTGAAAGCTTTAGTATTCTTTGTGTTTGGTCTGTGTTAGCGTGATTTGTATGTGTCTTGCTGTGTTTCTCCTGGGGTTTAACCTATATGGGATTCTCTGTGCTTCTTGGACTTGGTCAACTATCTCGTTTCCCATGCTGGGGAAGTTTTCAACTATAATCTCTTTAACAAACATTTCATACCCTTTCTTTTTCTCTTCTTCTTCTGAGACCCCTATAATTTGAATGTTGGTGGGTTTGATATTATCTCTGTGGTCTCTGAGACTATCCTCAGTTCTTTTAATTCTTTGTACTTTATTCTGTTTTTCAGCAGTTATTTCCCCTATTCTGTCTTCCAGCTCACATATCCATTCTTCTGCCTTAGATACCTTACTATTGTGTCTTTCTATTGTATTTTTAAGTTCAGCAATTGAGTAGTTTTTCTTTATTTGTTTATTTTTAATTTCTTGTATATCTTTGCTCAGTGCACTATTTTCTCTAATATTCTCTTTTCGATAATTTGGATCATCATTAATATTGCTCTTCTGAATTCTCTTTCAATTGGTTTTTCTAGTTACTCTTTGGTCATTCAGATTTGTGTGTTTATAGTTTGTTCCTTTATTTGCACAGTGTTTCTCCATCTTTTGAATATTATTGTCAATTCCTGATTTTCTTTGTGTTTGAGGTATCCTTTTTCCAGGCTTCAAGATTGGGATTTCCTTTTCTTTTCATTTCTGTCCCTATAGAAAAGTTCAGTGCTTTGTGTCTTGCCCAGCAGTCTTGTTTGCAGTTAAATATCCCCTAGTGTTGGGTGTTCTCTAGTAGTGTAGGGTCTTGAAGTCAATACTTCCTCTCTGAGTCTCTTGGGTTTGATCTCTGGCCAGGGAATGGAGATTCCACATTTAATTTGTTAAGGCATTCAGTGATTTTAGCCCAAATATAAACATATGAGGGACATAAGGCACATCCCTGATAAATTGTAATTATAAAATTGTGCAAATATTATCTAACATAATTGAAGAACACACATACATACACATCTGTAACCAAATCTGGACAATCTAAATAGGGTAGTGTACAGGATACTGTTCTGCCAAACGATGCAACCAAAGCTGATACCAAGCCATAAAGATCTAAGCTAATTAAAACACGCCTGGAAAACAAAACTAGAGCAAGATCCCAGCTGGGGATACAGCAATGAAAGCAGTTATTAACTAACAAATATGATGGGGAAGAGAAAAGGGAGAATGGATGGGTAATGAAGAGAAATGGAATTGTGGTGCAGGGTTATGTAGGGGTAGAAAACAGAGATTTGTATATATTAAAATTTAGGACAGCAGGAAGAGAAGAGAAAGCAAAGGAGGGAATAATTCTAAAGAGAATAATAGTAGATATAAAAGGTTTTAACAGTTAAAGTGAAGAGAGAGAAAACTCTCGTTAATAGCAACAACTACGAAAACCTGTCCCTGGTTCTCAGTTGTGAGTTTATCTTCTCACCTGTGTGTGATCATCCACCAGAATTTGCTCCTGAGGCTGTCATAGAGGCTTTGGGTCTGTTTTAGTCAGGGACAGGTGTGGGGGCGAGGCAGCTGCTTAGATATCAGGTTACTATGAGAACCAGATTTTCAAGCTAGTAGGTGGGGGTCCTTGCAGAACAGGTTACACTGATTTGGTGGCCAGTAGAGCTGGAAATGTGTAATCTCAGCAGTGTGTTGGGTCCATGGGGGATCCACCAGGCTGTTTCCAGCACCTCGGGTAGTGCTCTGGGCCTCTCTCTGGGCCTCTGCATAGTTGATGAGGTTTTCCAGTGGTGCTGGTCCACTCTTCTCCACCTGGTCTGCTACTCTCTGCCCTGTTCAGGCAATCCCTCTCTGGCAGATTTCTTCTCTATGTCCTGTCTGCTACTCTCTGCCCAGGTCATTTCTTTCTGCCAAGTCGGCCTTTCCTGGATCCTCTGTTGGAGCTGCTGTAGGAGCAGTGGTTTGGGACTCAGGAAGAGCTCAAGTGGTTCACTCTCAGTATGTGAGGTGCTTATGGCCTGAGAGTTTCGTTTTATCCTCCCCAAGGTTCTGCCCTTCTCCTTAGCTGCTCCTTCGAGGTTATTTCCACATCCTAAAAGCAAATATTATCTAACATAATTGAAGAACACACATACATACACATCTGTAACCAAATCTGGACAATCTAAATAGGGTAGTGTACAGGATACTGTTCTGCCAAACGATGCAACCAAAGCTGATACCAAGCCATAAAGATCTAAGCTAATTAAAACACGCCTGGAAAACAAAACTAGAGCAAGATCCCAGCTGGGGATACAGCAATGAAAGCAGTTATTAACTAACAAATATGATGGGGCAGAGAGAAGGGAGAATGGATGGGTAATGAAGAGAAATGGAATTGTGGTGCAGGGTTATGTAGGGGTAGAAAACAGAGATTTGTATATATTAAAATTTAGGACAGCAGGAAGAGAAGAGAAAGCAAAGGAGGGAATAATTCTAAAGAGAATAATAGTAGATATAAAAGGTTTTAACAGTTAAAGTGAAGAGAGAGAAAACTCTCGTTAATAGCAACAACTACGAAAACCTGTCCCTGGTTCTCAGTTGTGAGTTTATCTTCTCACCTGTGTGTGATCATCCACCAGAATTTGCTCCTGAGGCTGTCATAGAGGCTTTGGGTCTGTTTTAGTCAGGGACAGGTGTGGGGGCGAGGCAGCTGCTTAGATATCAGGTTACTATGAGAACCAGATTTTCAAGCTAGTAGGTGGGGGTCCTTGCAGAACAGGTTACACTGATTTGGTGGCCAGTAGAGCTGGAAATGTGTAATCTCAGCAGTGTGTTGGGTCCATGGGGGATCCACCAGGCTGTTTCCAGCACCTCGGGTAGTGCTCTGGGCCTCTCTCTGGGCCTCTGCATAGTTGATGAGGTTTTCCAGTGGTGCTGGTCCACTCTTCTCCACCTGGTCTGCTACTCTCTGCCCTGTTCAGGCAATCCCTCTCTGGCAGATTTCTTCTCTATGTCCTGTCTGCTACTCTCTGCCCAGGTCATTTCTTTCTGCCAAGTCGGCCTTTCCTGGATCCTCTGTTGGAGCTGCTGTAGGAGCAGTGGTTTGGGACTCAGGAAGAGCTCAAGTGGTTCACTCTCAGTATGTGAGGTGCTTATGGCCTGAGAGTTTCGTTTTATCCTCCCCAAGGTTCTGCCCTTCTCCTTAGCTGCTCCTTCGAGGTTATTTCCTGGGCGGGAGTTTCTGCTTCTTGCCTCCTTCCCTCCCTTGGGGCTCAGGCTTCTCTTCAGCACTCCTCTGTCTTTTGTTTTCCCTTTTTGTGTCTCAGTCCTTTTCCTATATCATTCCAGGGAGTCTGGTTTTAAGTAACAATTATTTGCTCAAGGAATTTCTAATGATATAGTTCAGCAAAACAAAGTTATCTAGAGAACAATCTGAGCTGAAAGAAAAGATATTGGAAATAATGCAGACATGTATCTTGAGCTAAATAATAGTGTGTATAAACTAATATAAATTATGTCTAATTATTATGGCTTTATTTAAAAGGGAAATTCTAAAATACTGGACAAAAGTAGCATGTAAGTCAGAAGTGAGACTAATCAGTGTTATTTTATAGCTGCAGCTTGATAACATTTTGAAAAGACTTCAGATAATTTTATACATTATAAATAAGTTATAAATGGAAAAACTGTCTATAAAAAACAGTAAATAAGAAGCAATATAATCTAAATGCTAACACAAAAAATGAAATAAGAAAGAGCATAGTCAATTATTTTTAAAGGAGAAAAAATAAAAGGAGCATAAAATGTAAGACAATTTTTTAAAATGGAAAGGGAGCAATAAATAAAAATATATAATAATCATAGTAAATCAATTAATTCCCTAATTAAATGACAGATTATTGAACTGAATTTTAAAATAATGCTATATACTATTTATCCCTAGTATAAGAACACAGGAAAGCTAAGTAACACAATGCAATTTTGCTTCCTATCTATCTGTGTATCTATCAATATGAATTTATTACTACATAGCAATTTACATCAAAATTTAACAGTTTAAAATGAACAACTATTATTTCGCAATTTTTTATTGATCAGGAATTCAGAAATGCTTAACTGAATGTTTCTGACCCAGGATCTCCCAAAAGATTTCAGTCAAGGTGTAAGTTGAACCTGCAGTTACTTCAAGGTATTTTGGGGGCTGAAGAACCTCTTATAAGCTTGGTATCCTCACAATATATCTGGCTTCCCTCAGATTAAGCAATCCAAGAAGCCACAAGCATCCTTGGCAACCTGGGTCTTAAGCAACACACTGCCATTTATGCAGCATTCTGGTGATAATGCCAGTCAGTCCTATTCATTATGAGAGGGAACTATTCAGGGATGTGATTATGAGAAAACAGGGAGCTTTGGGGGGCATTGTGAAGGGTGGTTACAACAAAGATATATCAAAGGAATACAATGAAAAGAAGAATGAGGCTATATAGGTTTATATCAGACAAAATTGACTTTAAAATTATTGTTAAAGATGGGAAAAGGTTAAATAATGTGAAGTTTTTGAAATTTTCATGTCTTAAAGTATATATTTTTATGGAAGTATGGTTTATTTACAGTGTTGTCTTGATTACTGCTGCATACAAAAATGACTTAGCTATGAATATATATACCTTCTCATATTCTTTTCCATTGTGGTTTATTACGGGTTCCTTGTGCTATGTTATAATCTTGTTGTTTGTTTATTCTATATATACCACATTATACCTATAATCCCAAACTCCCAATCCATTCTTCTCCCACCCATCACCACTTTGGCAACTATCAGTCTATATACATTATAAATAAGTTATAAATGGAAAAACTGTCTATAAAAAACAGTAAATAAGAAGCAATATAATCTAAATGCTAACACAAAAAATGAAATAAGAAAGAGCATAGTCAATTATTTTTAAAGGAGAAAAAATAAAAGGAGCATAAAATGTAAGACAATTTTTTAAAATGGAAAGGGAGCAATAAATAAAAATATATAATAATCATAGTAAATCAATTAATTCCCTAATTAAATGACAGATTATTGAACTGAATTTTAAAATAATGCTATATACTATTTATCCCTAGTATAAGAACACAGGAAAGCTAAGTAACACAATGCAATTTTGCTTCCTATCTATCTGTGTATCTATCAATATGAATTTATTACTACATAGCAATTTACATCAAAATTTAACAGTTTAAAATGAACAACTATTATTTCGCAATTTTTTATTGATCAGGAATTCAGAAATGCTTAACTGAATGTTTCTGACCCAGGATCTCCCAAAAGATTTCAGTCAAGGTGTAAGTTGAACCTGCAGTTACTTCAAGGTATTTTGGGGGCTGAAGAACCTCTTATAAGCTTGGTATCCTCACAATATATCTGGCTTCCCTCAGATTAAGCAATCCAAGAAGCCACAAGCATCCTTGGCAACCTGGGTCTTAAGCAACACACTGCCATTTATGCAGCATTCTGGTGATAATGCCAGTCAGTCCTATTCATTATGAGAGGGAACTATTCAGGGATGTGATTATGAGAAAACAGGGAGCTTTGGGGGGCATTGTGAAGGGTGGTTACAACAAAGATATATCAAAGGAATACAATGAAAAGAAGAATGAGGCTATATAGGTTTATATCAGACAAAATTGACTTTAAAATTATTGTTAAAGATGGGAAAAGGTTAAATAATGTGAAGTTTTTGAAATTTTCATGTCTTAAAGTATATATTTTTATGGAAGTATGGTTTATTTACAGTGTTGTCTTGATTACTGCTGCATACAAAAATGACTTAGCTATGAATATATATACCTTCTCATATTCTTTTCCATTGTGGTTTATTACGGGTTCCTTGTGCTATGTTATAATCTTGTTGTTTGTTTATTCTATATATACCACATTATACCTATAATCCCAAACTCCCAATCCATTCTTCTCCCACCCATCACCACTTTGGCAACTATCAGTCTATATATGTCCCTGATTCTATTTTTGTTTTATAGATAGGTTCATTTGTATATTTTAGATTCCATGTATAAATGATGTCATATGGTATTTATCTTCTCTTTCTGACTTATTTCACTTAATATAATAATCTAGTTTCATCTTTGTTGCTGCAAATGGTATTATTTCTTTCTTTTTTATGGCTGAGTAGTATTCCATTTTGTATATGTACCACTTCTTTATCCATTGATATAGCAATGAATATTAAAGTTGCTTTCATGCCTTGGCTATTATGAATGGTGCTGCTATGAACATAGAGGTGCATGTATCTTTTTGAATTAATACTTTTTTTCCCCTGTATACATATCTAGGAGTAGGATTGCTGTATCATATGATAATTCTATTTTAGATTTTTCAAGGAGCCTGTATGCAGTTTTCAACAGTGACTGCACCTACTTACATTCCAATCAACAGTGTAGGAGGAGTCCCTTTTCATTCTACCCTCTCTAGCACTTGTCATTCGTAAACTTCTTAACAATTGGCATTCTGACCAATGTAAGGTGGTGACTCCTTGTGTAGTTTTTATTTACATTTCTCTAATAATTAGTGATGTTGAGCTTCTTCTCATGTGCCTATTGGCCATATGTATTGTTCTTTTGGAAAATTTTCTGATTAGTTCCTTTACACATTTTTAATTTGGTTGTATTTTTGCTGTTGTTGTTGTTGGGTTTTATAAGCTGTCTGTATACTTTGGAAATTAAACCCTGGTTGGTTGCATCATTTGCAAATATTTTCTCCCAGAAAAATTTTACTTTAACAAGAATATCTAAGAAATCTAAACTCAAATTCTTGTGAGGAGAAATTAGTCTTAAAATATAGAAAGTAAGAACGTATTGAACAAAAGGTAAGAAATGTCAATGCAGAATTAATCATATATTAGGCAAAAGACAAGTCTAAGGTAATTTAGGGCTTCCCTGGTGGCTCAATGGTAAAGAATCTGCCTATAGTGCAGGAAATGTGGGTTTATTTCCTGTGTCAGGATGATACCTTGGGGAAAAGTGACAGTGAAGTCATTTGGTTGTGTCCAACTCTTTTTAACCCATGGATGAACCATGGAATTCTCCGGCCAAGAAAATTGGAGTTGGTAGTCTTTCTCTTCTCCAGGGAATCTTCCCAACCCAGAGACCGAATCCAAGTCTCCTGCACTGCAGGCAGATTCTTTACTGTCTGAGACACCAAGAAAGTCCAAGAATCCTGGAGTGGGTAGCCTATCCCTTCTTCAGGGCATCTTCTCAACCCAGGAATCGAACTGGTGTCTCCTGCGTTGTACGCAGACTCTGCCATCCAAGCTATCAGGGAATCCCTATACTCTGGAGAAGGAAATGACAAGAATGCCAGGCAAGAATACTAGAGTAGGTATCCATTTCCTTCTCTGTCATACTCTGGAGAAGGAAATGACAATCCACTCTAGTATTCTTGTCTAGAAAAAGCCATGGAGAGAGGAACCTGGTGGGCTACAGTCCATGGGGTCATAAGAGTTGGACATGACTTAGTTACTAAACCACCACCACACAAGGTAATTTTAAGAATCCTTTTATGAGACCATGTACTCTCGATGCTGTGAAATCAAAATACAATATAAAAAAAAGAATAACAATGTATACTTGCAATCCAAATGCACATTTCTAAATAGAGCCATACCTCGCTTTATTGTGCTTTGTAGATGTTTTATTTTTCACAAATTGAAGATTTGTGGCAAACCAACAGTGACTGTATTGGGCCGTTTTCCAACAACTTTTGCTCAATTTATATCTCTGTGTCACATTTTGATAATTTTCTCAATACTTAGAATGTTCTCATTATTCTCATATTTGTTATAGTGATATGTAATAAGTGATTTTGATGTTACTGTTATAATTATTTAAAGGCTTCCCTGGTGGCTCAGCAAGCAAAGAATCTGCTTGCAATGCAGGAGAAATAGGAGGCATCAGTTCCATCACTGGGTCAGGAAGATCCCCTGGAGAATAAAATGGCAACACACCCTGTATTCATGCCTGAAAATCCCGTGGACAGAGGAGCCTGGTGGGCTACAGTTTAATGGGTCACAAAGAATCAGACATGACTGAGCAACTAAACATACATACTGTAATTGTTTTGGGTTTTCAACAACCATGTCCATATAACGAAGTAAATTCAGTCAGCAAGTGCTGTGTGTATTCTAACTGTACCACGAACCAATTGTTCCATGTCTCTCTCCTTCTTGTTAAGCCACTCAATTGTGTAGGGTATAACAATATTGAAATAAGGCCAGTTAAAAAACTCTACAATTGCCTCTAAGTGTTCAAGTGAAAGAAAGTAAAATGCATCTTTTTACAATAGATCAAAGCTAGAAAAGGGTAAGCTTGATGAGGATGGCAGATGAAAGCTAAGGTAGCTTTTAAGCTAGACCTCTTGTGTCAGTTAGTCAAGTCATGAATACAATGTAAAAGTTATTGAAGAAAATCAAAAGTGCTACTGCAGTTAATACATGAATGATAAGAAAGTAAAACACATTATTGCTGACATACAGAATGTTTGAGTTGCTGACATAGAGGAAGTTTGAGTGTTCTGGGTAGAAGTTGAAACCAGGCACAACATTCTCTTAAACCAAAACCTAATCTAGAAAAGAAGCCCTAACTCCCATCAATTGTAAGAAGGTCTAGCAATGTGAAAACTTCCCAAAAAGTTTGCAACTAACTTTTAACAATCCTTTTATGAGACCATGTACTCTCGATGCTGTGAAATCAAAATACAATATAAAAAAAAGAATAACAATGTATACTTGCAATCCAAATGCACATTTCTAAATAGAGCCATACCTCGCTTTATTGTGCTTTGTAGATGTTTTATTTTTCACAAATTGAAGATTTGTGGCAAACCAACAGTGACTGTATTGGGCCGTTTTCCAACAACTTTTGCTCAATTTATATCTCTGTGTCACATTTTGATAATTTTCTCAATACTTAGAATGTTCTCATTATTCTCATATTTGTTATAGTGATATGTAATAAGTGATTTTGATGTTACTGTTATAATTATTTAAAGGCTTCCCTGGTGGCTCAGCAAGCAAAGAATCTGCTTGCAATGCAGGAGAAATAGGAGGCATCAGTTCCATCACTGGGTCAGGAAGATCCCCTGGAGAATAAAATGGCAACACACCCTGTATTCATGCCTGAAAATCCCGTGGACAGAGGAGCCTGGTGGGCTACAGTTTAATGGGTCACAAAGAATCAGACATGACTGAGCAACTAAACATACATACTGTAATTGTTTTGGGTTTTCAACAACCATGTCCATATAACGAAGTAAATTCAGTCAGCAAGTGCTGTGTGTATTCTAACTGTACCACGAACCAATTGTTCCATGTCTCTCTCCTTCTTGTTAAGCCACTCAATTGTGTAGGGTATAACAATATTGAAATAAGGCCAGTTAAAAAACTCTACAATTGCCTCTAAGTGTTCAAGTGAAAGAAAGTAAAATGCATCTTTTTACAATAGATCAAAGCTAGAAAAGGGTAAGCTTGATGAGGATGGCAGATGAAAGCTAAGGTAGCTTTTAAGCTAGACCTCTTGTGTCAGTTAGTCAAGTCATGAATACAATGTAAAAGTTATTGAAGAAAATCAAAAGTGCTACTGCAGTTAATACATGAATGATAAGAAAGTAAAACACATTATTGCTGACATACAGAATGTTTGAGTTGCTGACATAGAGGAAGTTTGAGTGTTCTGGGTAGAAGTTGAAACCAGGCACAACATTCTCTTAAACCAAAACCTAATCTAGAAAAGAAGCCCTAACTCCCATCAATTGTAAGAAGGTCTAGCAATGTGAAAAACTTCCCAAAAAAGTTTGCAACTAACAAAATTTAGTTCATGAGGCTTAAGGAAAGAAACCATCTTTAAAACATAAAAGTACATGAAGAAGCAATTGCTGATGTAGAATCTACAGGTTATCCAGATCTATTTCAGATACAAATGAAGTTGGCTACACTAAACAATTTTTAGTATAGATAAAACATTTCTATGTTGGAAGAAGACACCATCTAGGACTGTCATAGTTAGAGAGAAGTCAATGTCTGGCATCAAAGGACAAGTGTAGCCTTTGGAAGAGTTCACCACCTTCCATGAGCACACCAGAAAAACTATTTACAAAACAGTTACATAATATAGCTAGGAGAAAATATTTCCACAACTTAAAGGTGTGGAGGAGGAACTAAAATGAAATGAATAGGAAGGGTGGAGATGCAATATTCCCAAGTGGGCAATCCACAAACAGGAGGATGAACATAAGGAGTGAGGGATCTGAGCCCCACAATGAGCTCTCCAGCCGTGGAGTTCTGTGCCAGGAAGTTGAGCCTACAAAAGCATCTACCTGCAAAAGCCAGAGGGACTTGAACATGAGGAGCCATGAGGTTATGGAAAACAGAAATGCTCTTAAAGACTTCATGCAAAAATCTCACATGCTCTGAGATGTATAGAGGCAGAAATATGATAGAAGCCTGGATCAGACCCAATGTTGCCATTGGAGACCCTCCTTGAGAGGTAGGAGGAAGCTAAGACTCCCCTGGGGCAATGGATGCTGATGGAGGGTATTTGGGAAAGCTGGTCCTTTCATGACAGTCTGTTGCTAGAAAGTGCTATTTTGGATTCTCTCTCTAGACCATATCAGTGCTGGGAGCTTATTTACCCACTGTCTGGTTGGTACCAGCCCTGGCCCCATTTCATGGACCTGATCACCAGTGGGTTGATCACCATTCAATCCACTGCATGAGGAAGGTCAACAGGGCCAGAGCCCAGACTCACCACTTTAGTCAGCTAGTCAGCCCTGCCACAATGGAAGAAACCACACAACCCATTTCAGAGGCATCCTTAGAGCACATAATTCTGATGACAAAAGGGTAGGGTGCTGCTGGGCCCCATAGACTATCTCCTATTATATACAGTCTCTTCTCCAAGATTGGGTGATATAACCAAACAATCCAATACATTGAAATAAACAAAGAGAATTAGGAAAAATGAGGAGACAAAGGAATATGTCCTAAACACAAGAAAAAGACAAAATTCTAGGACAAGAGTTAAACAAAGTGGAAATAAGCAATCTACTTGATATGGAGTACAGGAAATGATAGCAAAAAATAAAGTTCAACAAACTTGGGAGAAGAATGGATGAATACAGGGAGAATTTTAACAAAGAGTTAGAATATATGAATAAAAACCAAACAGAGTTGAAAAATATAATAACTGAAAAAAATATAAATGTGTATTAGAGGGAATCAAGAGTAGATTATATTATACATAGGAATGAATCAGAAAATTAGAAGACAGAGTTGTAGAAAATACTCAAAATGAACAGAAAATAGAAATAGCAATTTAAAAATTAGTAAAGCTTAAGAAAACTCTGAGACACAGCAGGTTTCTAACATTCACATTATAGGGATCCCAGAAGGAGGAGTCAGACAAAAAAGAGGCTCAGAACTTATATGAAGAGATAATAGCTGAAAACCTCCCTAAAGACTTCATGCAAAAATCTCACATGCTCTGAGATGTATAGAGGCAGAAATATGATAGAAGCCTGGATCAGACCCAATGTTGCCATTGGAGACCCTCCTTGAGAGGTAGGAGGAAGCTAAGACTCCCCTGGGGCAATGGATGCTGATGGAGGGTATTTGGGAAAGCTGGTCCTTTCATGACAGTCTGTTGCTAGAAAGTGCTATTTTGGATTCTCTCTCTAGACCATATCAGTGCTGGGAGCTTATTTACCCACTGTCTGGTTGGTACCAGCCCTGGCCCCATTTCATGGACCTGATCACCAGTGGGTTGATCACCATTCAATCCACTGCATGAGGAAGGTCAACAGGGCCAGAGCCCAGACTCACCACTTTAGTCAGCTAGTCAGCCCTGCCACAATGGAAGAAACCACACAACCCATTTCAGAGGCATCCTTAGAGCACATAATTCTGATGACAAAAGGGTAGGGTGCTGCTGGGCCCCATAGACTATCTCCTATTATATACAGTCTCTTCTCCAAGATTGGGTGATATAACCAAACAATCCAATACATTGAAATAAACAAAGAGAATTAGGAAAAATGAGGAGACAAAGGAATATGTCCTAAACACAAGAAAAAGACAAAATTCTAGGACAAGAGTTAAACAAAGTGGAAATAAGCAATCTACTTGATATGGAGTACAGGAAATGATAGCAAAAAATAAAGTTCAACAAACTTGGGAGAAGAATGGATGAATACAGGGAGAATTTTAACAAAGAGTTAGAATATATGAATAAAAACCAAACAGAGTTGAAAAATATAATAACTGAAAAAAATATAAATGTGTATTAGAGGGAATCAAGAGTAGATTATATTATACATAGGAATGAATCAGAAAATTAGAAGACAGAGTTGTAGAAAATACTCAAAATGAACAGAAAATAGAAATAGCAATTTAAAAATTAGTAAAGCTTAAGAAAACTCTGAGACACAGCAGGTTTCTAACATTCACATTATAGGGATCCCAGAAGGAGGAGTCAGACAAAAAAGAGGCTCAGAACTTATATGAAGAGATAATAGCTGAAAACCTCCCTAAAAATTTGGGAAACGAGACAGATATTCAAGTTCTAGAATCACAGAATGTTCCAAACAAGTTGAACACACAGATATTCATACAAAGACACACTGTTATTTAAAAATAAAATGAAAATGAAATATAAAAGGAGACTTTTAAAAACAGTAAGAGAAAAGCAACAGTTATATACTATGGAAATCTCATAGCATTATCAGTTGATGTTTTGGCAGAGACTTTTGTAGCTGAAACAGGCCTAGTTTGGCAGCTGTGGACTCTGTGAGTACACACACATGCAGGATAGGCCAGGCCAGAGTCTGAACTGTCCCCATAGTGTTCATTGCAGATCCATTTCCATGATTACTGAAATTCTGGGACAGGCCTTCAGTGAATCTATGCTGGTGACCTGGTGAAAAGAAAAAAAAAAAAGTCTGGAAGACACCACAGCTAATTGAAGACTTACCAACAGTTAAAATGGGGATGAGAGTGGTGCCAAGAACAGAGTAACCTGTAAGCTCACAGGGTGCGTGAAAGGTGGTACAACAGAGCATGCTCACAGTTAAGAACAGTTATATAGAAGTAATATTCAGCAGCTTCTCTCCAACTGGGAGTGTTCCAGTCCCAACTACTTCACATCACAGATCAGAACTACAGCTAAGAAACAGATCTGTGGACCCTGCCCCTGATAAGGCAGTAAAACCACAGAGCAAAAGTGAGGTTCCACTCAATACACCAGGCAGATGTTTGTCACCTCAACATCAGTCAAGCCCCTTATCAAAGGGGCAACATCCAACATATACTGGGAGATTAGAAAATATAACAAATGAGCTAGAAAAATTTATAATAATGAAAAAAAGTGTATTAGAGGGAATCAAGAGTAGATTATATTATACATAGGAATGAATCAGAAAATTAGAAGACAGAGTTGTAGAAAATACTCAAAATGAACAGAAAATAGAAATAGCAATTTAAAAATTAGTAAAGCTTAAGAAAACTCTGAGACACAGCAGGTTTCTAACATTCACATTATAGGGATCCCAGAAGGAGGAGTCAGACAAAAAAGAGGCTCAGAACTTATATGAAGAGATAATAGCTGAAAACCTCCCTAAAAATTTGGGAAACGAGACAGATATTCAAGTTCTAGAATCACAGAATGTTCCAAACAAGTTGAACACACAGATATTCATACAAAGACACACTGTTATTTAAAAATAAAATGAAAATGAAATATAAAAGGAGACTTTTAAAAACAGTAAGAGAAAAGCAACAGTTATATACTATGGAAATCTCATAGCATTATCAGTTGATGTTTTGGCAGAGACTTTTGTAGCTGAAACAGGCCTAGTTTGGCAGCTGTGGACTCTGTGAGTACACACACATGCAGGATAGGCCAGGCCAGAGTCTGAACTGTCCCCATAGTGTTCATTGCAGATCCATTTCCATGATTACTGAAATTCTGGGACAGGCCTTCAGTGAATCTATGCTGGTGACCTGGTGAAAAGAAAAAAAAAAAAGTCTGGAAGACACCACAGCTAATTGAAGACTTACCAACAGTTAAAATGGGGATGAGAGTGGTGCCAAGAACAGAGTAACCTGTAAGCTCACAGGGTGCGTGAAAGGTGGTACAACAGAGCATGCTCACAGTTAAGAACAGTTATATAGAAGTAATATTCAGCAGCTTCTCTCCAACTGGGAGTGTTCCAGTCCCAACTACTTCACATCACAGATCAGAACTACAGCTAAGAAACAGATCTGTGGACCCTGCCCCTGATAAGGCAGTAAAACCACAGAGCAAAAGTGAGGTTCCACTCAATACACCAGGCAGATGTTTGTCACCTCAACATCAGTCAAGCCCCTTATCAAAGGGGCAACATCCAACATATACTGAGGAAAGAAATAACCCTAAAATAAATACATTTTAAAAAATAGCCTTGACACACACACAAAGTCCATGACATACACACAAAACCCACATAGGGTACACACGGATGTTCTCACATTAAAAAAAAATAACCCTCCAAAACAGTCTGAGAGTCTGGCATTTGGAGGAAAAATTCTTCAGAGCATTTATCTTTGGAAGCCAGTAGAGCTTGAGGGCAGAAACTCCACAGGGCTGGAGAAAAGAGAGACTCCATTCCTGGAGAGCATACACAAGGTCTCATGTGCACTGGGACCAGTGCAAAGCTGTACCTTCATAGGAACATGAGGTAGACCTACCTAAGTATTTGGGAGTCTCATGGGAAGGTGAAAGTTGACCACTTTGTCTTTGAAGGCAAGGATACTGGTAGTGGAAGTTCCAGAGAACATTGATAGGCGTGAGCTCTCACAGAGGTCCTCATTTTGGCACCAGTTCCAAGCACATCCAAAAACTGCAGGCTCTAAGACAAAAACACAGCTCCACTCATCAGCACACAAACTACCTAACATTGTTTTAAGCTCACAGACACTTCAAAACTAACTCCCAAACATGACCCTGCTCACTATAGGGATAGGATTCAAATCCACCCATTAGCAGACAAGCCCCTGTCTTCCCTACAAGGAAGCCTGCTTAAGCCCCTGACCAAACTCATACAATGAGGACATCAGAAACAATAAAAGCTATTATCGTGCAACCTGCAGAAAGGAGATAACAAACAAAGAAAGTTCGACAAAATGAGATAATAGAGAAACATGCTAAAGATGAAAGAGCAAGGGCTTCCCTGGTGGTCCAATGGGTAAAGAGTCAGTCTTGCAGTGCAAGGGGCACCGGTTGCAACCTTGACCTGAAAAGATTCCACATGCCACACAGCAGCCAGACCACTGTGTCCAATTAGGAGCCATAGCTCTGGAGTACATGTGCCCAGAGTCAGAGCGCTGCAATGAGAGAGGCCACTGTAATGGGAGGCCCACACAGGCCAAAGAATAAAGATGGATGAAAGATTAATAGATAAAAAACAATAAAAAGAAGCCAAATTAAAAAAAATAAAATAAAAATGTAGGAGTAAGACAAAATACTCACAAGAATATCTAAATGAAGTGGAGATAGGCAATCTACCTAAAAGAACACAGAGAAGTGCTGGTAAAGAGGATCCAAATTCTCAGAAAAAAAAGAATGGAGGGCTTCCCCTGGTGGTCCAGTGGGTAAGGACACTGCCTTGCAGTGCAAGGGGCGCCGGTTCAATCCCTGGCCTGGGAGGATCCCACGTGCCACGGAGCGGCTGGACCAATATGTCCAATTACCGAGCTGGAGCTCTGGAGCGGATGTGCCCAGTGCCGGTGCTCTGCAACGACAGACGCCACCGTGATGGGAGGCCCACAGGAGCCAAAGAACAAAGACGGATGAAAATGGAGAAATGAAAGACCAATAGAAGTAGCCCGCCCACTCCCCTCCCTCCCCAACCCGACCCCCCGCCCAAAATAAATAAATAAATAAATCTTAAAAAAAAAAAAGAATGGAGGCACCGACCAAGAAGATAGAAGAAATGTTTAACAAAGAGATAGGAGATTTAAATAACAAACAGAGATGACCAATACAACAACTGAAATGAAAAATATAGTAGGAAGAATCAATAGCAGAATAACAGATGCAGGAGAATGAATAAATGAGCTGGAAGATAGAGTATTGGAAATAGTTGCCACAAAACAGAATAAAGAAACAAATTAATTTTAAAAACAAGGACAGTCTCAGAGACTTCTAGAACAATATTAACATCACCAACATTCACATTATAGGTTCCCCAGAAGAAGTAGAGTAAAGCTAAGAGCCTGAGAAAATATTTGAAGGGATTATAATTTAAACTTTTCTAATATGGGAAAGAAAATAGTCATCCAAATCAGGATGTGCAGATAGTCATATACAGGATAAACCTAAGGAGAAGCACAAAATACACATATTAATCAAGCTAACAAAAATTAAATATAAAGAAAAAATATTTAAAGAAACAAGGGAAAAGCAAAAAATAGCGTACTCATAAGGTTATAAGGGAATGTCCATAAGGTTATCAACCGATTTTTCTGCAGGCCAGAAGGGAGTGATACAATATATTTAAAGTGATGAAAGAGAACATCTACAACCACAAATACCCTATCCAGCAAGGCTTTCATTAAGATTTGATGGAGAAATAAAAAACTTTTCATACAAAAAAAGTTAAGATAATTCATCACAAACTAGCCAGCTTTGCAACAAATGCTAAAGGAAATTCTCTATTCAGGAGAAATAAATGGGCCCCAGCTAGAAACAAGAAATTCACAAATGGAAAACCTCACTGTTAAAGGCAAACAAACAGTTAATGTAGGAAATCATTCACAACAAATATAATATCAAGACCAGCAACCGTGAGGGAACTACAAATATAAGAAATGGAAATTGTGCTTAAAATTAAAAGACCAGAAACATTTTTAAGGATTTAATAATTATTTATTTATAAATTTCCATCAACTCTTGCCATTCATATTATTCTGAATATCACATAAATTATATAATAGTATTATTTTATATTTATCTGTATGAAAATTTGGAGAAAGAAACAATGTACTAATGGCATGAAAATGACACCTTAAAGCTTACAGTAAAATGCTTTGTAGTAAACAAAGAGATAGGAGATTTAAATAACAAACAGAGATGACCAATACAACAACTGAAATGAAAAATATAGTAGGAAGAATCAATAGCAGAATAACAGATGCAGGAGAATGAATAAATGAGCTGGAAGATAGAGTATTGGAAATAGTTGCCACAAAACAGAATAAAGAAACAAATTAATTTTAAAAACAAGGACAGTCTCAGAGACTTCTAGAACAATATTAACATCACCAACATTCACATTATAGGTTCCCCAGAAGAAGTAGAGTAAAGCTAAGAGCCTGAGAAAATATTTGAAGGGATTATAATTTAAACTTTTCTAATATGGGAAAGAAAATAGTCATCCAAATCAGGATGTGCAGATAGTCATATACAGGATAAACCTAAGGAGAAGCACAAAATACACATATTAATCAAGCTAACAAAAATTAAATATAAAGAAAAAATATTTAAAGAAACAAGGGAAAAGCAAAAAATAGCGTACTCATAAGGTTATAAGGGAATGTCCATAAGGTTATCAACCGATTTTTCTGCAGGCCAGAAGGGAGTGATACAATATATTTAAAGTGATGAAAGAGAACATCTACAACCACAAATACCCTATCCAGCAAGGCTTTCATTAAGATTTGATGGAGAAATAAAAAACTTTTCATACAAAAAAAGTTAAGATAATTCATCACAAACTAGCCAGCTTTGCAACAAATGCTAAAGGAAATTCTCTATTCAGGAGAAATAAATGGGCCCCAGCTAGAAACAAGAAATTCACAAATGGAAAACCTCACTGTTAAAGGCAAACAAACAGTTAATGTAGGAAATCATTCACAACAAATATAATATCAAGACCAGCAACCGTGAGGGAACTACAAATATAAGAAATGGAAATTGTGCTTAAAATTAAAAGACCAGAAACATTTTTAAGGATTTAATAATTATTTATTTATAAATTTCCATCAACTCTTGCCATTCATATTATTCTGAATATCACATAAATTATATAATAGTATTATTTTATATTTATCTGTATGAAAATTTGGAGAAAGAAACAATGTACTAATGGCATGAAAATGACACCTTAAAGCTTACAGTAAAATGCTTTGTAAACACACAGGCCTATTAGCTGAAGCCAACTCTTGTCCTATTACCATCCAGCTGCATGACCTTGGGCAAGTCATTTGTTTCCTCATTTTTAAATTACCTATCACCTGACTTCTCTACCTTATAAGATTCAATTGGATGCATGCAAAAGTGTGAAGTAGTATAAAGTGCCTTATTTATGATGCCTAGAGTAACAGTATTCATATTTCATCAAAAGTCATTTGTTTGCAAAGTGACTTTTTTAAAAGGAACTTTTCAGCACTCATCTTACTGACAACCTGGCATGATCTGAAGCCAGTGAAGAGACCAGAAACTTTTAAAAAATCTTGTACATATATAGACTGCTATATAAAATCTCATGGGAAATACAATCCAGCAGAACTATAATAGATACAAACAAAAAAGGAAAAGCAACCCAAACATAACACTAGAGATGAAGATCAAACCACAAGAGAAGAGAACACAAGAGGAAAGGAGGGAAAAAGATCTAGAAAACTAAACCCAAAATAATTAAGAAAATGACAATAGGAGCATATCCATCAATAATTACCTTAAATGTAAATGGATTAAATGCTCCAACTAAAAGTCATAGACTGGCTTAATGGATACAAAAATAAGACCTACATGCTGCTGACTACAAGAACCTTCAGACGTAGGGAAACACACAGACTGAAAGTGAAGGGATGGAAAAAATTATTTAATGAAAATGGAAACTGAAGAAAAAACAGGAAATTCTCTATTCAGGAGAAATAAATGGGCCCCAGCTAGAAACAAGAAATTCACAAATGGAAAACCTCACTGTTAAAGGCAAACAAACAGTTAATGTAGGAAATCATTCACAACAAATATAATATCAAGACCAGCAACCGTGAGGGAACTACAAATATAAGAAATGGAAATTGTGCTTAAAATTAAAAGACCAGAAACATTTTTAAGGATTTAATAATTATTTATTTATAAATTTCCATCAACTCTTGCCATTCATATTATTCTGAATATCACATAAATTATATAATAGTATTATTTTATATTTATCTGTATGAAAATTTGGAGAAAGAAACAATGTACTAATGGCATGAAAATGACACCTTAAAGCTTACAGTAAAATGCTTTGTAAACACACAGGCCTATTAGCTGAAGCCAACTCTTGTCCTATTACCATCCAGCTGCATGACCTTGGGCAAGTCATTTGTTTCCTCATTTTTAAATTACCTATCACCTGACTTCTCTACCTTATAAGATTCAATTGGATGCATGCAAAAGTGTGAAGTAGTATAAAGTGCCTTATTTATGATGCCTAGAGTAACAGTATTCATATTTCATCAAAAGTCATTTGTTTGCAAAGTGACTTTTTTAAAAGGAACTTTTCAGCACTCATCTTACTGACAACCTGGCATGATCTGAAGCCAGTGAAGAGACCAGAAACTTTTAAAAAATCTTGTACATATATAGACTGCTATATAAAATCTCATGGGAAATACAATCCAGCAGAACTATAATAGATACAAACAAAAAAGGAAAAGCAACCCAAACATAACACTAGAGATGAAGATCAAACCACAAGAGAAGAGAACACAAGAGGAAAGGAGGGAAAAAGATCTAGAAAACTAAACCCAAAATAATTAAGAAAATGACAATAGGAGCATATCCATCAATAATTACCTTAAATGTAAATGGATTAAATGCTCCAACTAAAAGTCATAGACTGGCTTAATGGATACAAAAATAAGACCTACATGCTGCTGACTACAAGAACCTTCAGACGTAGGGAAACACACAGACTGAAAGTGAAGGGATGGAAAAAATTATTTAATGAAAATGGAAACTGAAGAAAAAACAGGACTAGCACTACTTGTATCAGACAAATAACTTTTAAAATCAAAACTGTAATAAACAAAGAAGGACATACATAGTAATCAAAAACAATCAAGGAGATAGAACAATTGTAAATGTGTACATAACCAAATTAGATGCACCTCAACATATAACATAAATGCTAATAGCTATAAAAAAAGGGAAGCAATGTGAAGACAATAATAGTGTGGGGGGCAGGGTTAAAACTCTACTACATCAAGAGAAAGAACATCCAGAGCATTAATAAGGCAATATAAGACTTAAGTGACACAAGAGAACAGACAGACTTAACTGACCCCTAAAAAATATTTCATCCTAAAACAGCAGGATACACATTCTTGTCAAGTGCACAAAGAATATTTTCAAGGCTAAATCACATATTGTGCCATAATCAAGTCTTGTTAAGTTTAAAAAAGTTGAAGCCATATCAAGCATTTTTTTCCAACCACAGGGTTATGACATTAAAAATCAATTATAGGGTAAAAAATGAAAATACATGGAGACTAAACAATGTTAACAAACAACTGATACATCACAGAAGAAATCAAAGAGATAAACAAAAAATAATGGGAAATAAATAAAAATGAAAACGTGATGATACATCCTCTGAATTACAGCAAAAGCATTTCTAAGAGGGAAGTTGATGGTAAGAATAAACATCAACGGGTTTCCCCTGGTGGTCCAGTGGATAAGGACACCGCCTTGCAATGCAAGGGGCGCCGGTTCGATCCCTGGCCTGGGAAGATCCCACGTGCCGCGGAGCGGCTGGACTGATGTGTCCAATCACCGAGCCGGAGCTCTGGAGCGCATGCGCCCAGAGCTAGCGCTCTGCGACAACAAACGCCACCGCGATGGGAGGCCCGCAGGAGCCAAAGAACAAAGACCGATGAAAACAAAGAAATGAAAGACCAATAGGAGTGGCCCGCCTGCTCCCCTCCCTCCCCAACCCGACCCCCGCCCAAAATAAATAAATAAATCTTAAAAAAAAAAAAAAAAAAAAAAGAATAAACATCAACATCCTAGGAATCAGTGAAATAAAATGGATGGGATTGGGTTTACTGAATTTAATTCAGTTGACCATTGTATGTACTACTGTGGGCAAGAATCCCATAGAGAAAATAGAGTAGCCCTCACAATCAACAAAAGAGTCTGAAGTTCAATACTTGGGTGCAGCCTCAAAAATGACAGAATGATCTGTTTGTTTCAAAGGTAAGCATTTCTAAATCATAGTAATTCAAATCTATGCCCCATCACTTATGCCAAACAGCTGAAGCTGATCAGTTCAGTGGAGACCTAGAAGAACTCCTAGAACTAACAGCTAAAAATGATGTTCTATTCATCATCAGGGATTGCAATATAAAAGTAGGAAGTCAGATACCTGGAGAAATAGGTGAGGTTGGCCTTGGAGAACCAAATGATGCAGGGAAAATGCTAACTGAATTTTGCCAAGAGAATGCACTGGTCATAACAAACATCTTTTTTCAACAACACAAGATATGACTTTACAAGTGACATCACCAAATTGTCAATACCAAAATCAAATTGATTACATTGTTTGTAGCTGAAGATGGAGAAGCTGCATATAGTCAGCTAAAACAAGATCTGGAGTTGACTGTTCTTCAGATCATCAGTTTTTCATGACAGAATTCAGGCTTAAAGAAAGCAGGGAAAACCACTAGGCCAGCCCGGTACGGCTTAAGTCAAATCCTGTATGAATTTGCAGTAGAGGTCATGAATAGATTTAAGGAATTAGATCTACTTAACAGTGTGCTTAAAGAACTGTGGACAGAGGTCTATGATAATGTGCAAGAGGCCATGAACAAAACCATCACAAAGAAAAAGAAAAGTAAGAAAGCAAAGTGGTCATCTGAAGAGACTTTACAAGTAGCTGAAAAACAAAGAAAAATGAAAAGCAAGGGTGAAAGGGAAAGGTAGATCCAATTAAATGCAAAGTTACAAAGAATAAATAACAACGAGAGGCAAGAGAGCCTTCTTCAATGAACAGTGCTTAATAACAGAAGAAAACAGAAGGGGAAAGATTAAAATTTTCCTCAGGGTGATTGGAAATATATAGGGTATATTTTGTCAAAAAATGGGTGAAATAAAGGATAGAAATGGTAGAGAACTAGCAGATACTGAAGAAATCAGAAAGAGAAGGAAAGAATGTGTGGAAAAAACTACAAAAAACATCTTAATGAACTGAATTGCTACAATGGTGTGATTAGTCACCCAGAACCAGACATTTTAGAGTGTGAGGGCAAGTGGGCCATAAGAAACACTGCTGTTAATAAAGTCAGTGGATGTGATGGAATTCCAGTAGAGCTATACAAATCCCTAAAGGATGATACCATTGAGGATTTTCATTCATTATGTCAGCAAATCTGGAAGACCTAGCAGTGGCCAAATGACTGGAAGAGGTCAACCTTCACTCCAATCCCCATGAAGGGTAGTACTAAAGAATATGCTAATCATGGGACAGTTGCATTCATCTCCCAAGCTAGTAAACTTATGCTTAAAATCTTGCATTCTAGGTTTCAGCATTATGCAAATCAAGAACTTCCAGATTTCCAAGCTAGGTTTAGAAAAGGAAGAGGAACCAGAGATCAAATTGCCAACATTCACTTGATCATGGATAAAGCAAAGGAATTTCAGAGAAGACTGTTTCACTGACTATGCTAAAGCCATTATGTGAATCATGACAAATTGTGGACATCTCTTAAAGAGATGGGAATATCAGACCATCTGTCTCCTGAGAAACCTGTATGTGGATCAAAAGCAACAAGTAGAACACTGTATGGCACAACTGAGTGGTCTAATAAAATGAGATCATCAGTTTTCATGACAGAATTCAGGCTAAAAGCAGGAAAACCACTAGGCCAGCCCGGGCTTAAGTCAAATCCTGTATGAATTTGCAGTAGAGGTCATGAATAGATTTAAGGAATTAGATCTACTTAACAGTGTGCTTAAAGAACTGTGGACAGAGGTCTATGATAATGTGCAAGAGGCCATGAACAAAACCATCACAAAGAAAAAGAAAAGTAAGAAAGCAAAGTGGTCATCTGAAGAGACTTTACAAGTAGCTGAAAAACAAAGAAAAATGAAAAGCAAGGGTGAAAGGAAAGGTAGATCCAATTAAATGCAAAGTTACAAAGAATAAATAACAACGAGAGGCAAGAGAGCCTTCTTCAATGAACAGTGCTTAATAACAGAAGAAAACAGAAGGGGAAAGATTAAAATTTTCCTCAGGGTGATTGGAAATATATAGGGTATATTTTGTCAAAAAATGGGTGAAATAAAGGATAGAAATGGTAGAGAACTAGCAGATACTGAAGAAATCAGAAAGAGAAGGAAAGAATGTGTGGAAAAAACTACAAAAAACATCTTAATGAACTGAATTGCTACAATGGTGTGATTAGTCACCCAGAACCAGACATTTTAGAGTGTGAGGGCAAGTGGGCCATAAGAAACACTGCTGTTAATAAAGTCAGTGGATGTGATGGAATTCCAGTAGAGCTATACAAATCCCTAAAGGATGATACCATTGAGGATTTTCATTCATTATGTCAGCAAATCTGGAAGACCTAGCAGTGGCCAAATGACTGGAAGAGGTCAACCTTCACTCCAATCCCCATGAAGGGTAGTACTAAAGAATATGCTAATCATGGGACAGTTGCATTCATCTCCCAAGCTAGTAAACTTATGCTTAAAATCTTGCATTCTAGGTTTCAGCATTATGCAAATCAAGAACTTCCAGATTTCCAAGCTAGGTTTAGAAAAGGAAGAGGAACCAGAGATCAAATTGCCAACATTCACTTGATCATGGATAAAGCAAAGGAATTTCAGAGAAGACTGTTTCACTGACTATGCTAAAGCCATTATGTGAATCATGACAAATTGTGGACATCTCTTAAAGAGATGGGAATATCAGACCATCTGTCTCCTGAGAAACCTGTATGTGGATCAAAAAGCAACAAGTAGAACACTGTATGGCACAACTGAGTGGTCTAATATTGAGAAAGGAGCATGAAGAGGGCTGTCTGCTGTATCCCTGTTTGTTTAACCTATACACTAAACATATCATGAGAAATATCAGACTGGATGAGTTATAAGCTGCAACCAAGACAGATAGGAGACACATCAACAGCTTTAGGTATGTGGATGACACAAATCTAACTGCAGAAAGTGAAGAGAAACTAAAGAGCTTCTTAATGGTGGGTGGAGCTAAGATGGTGGCATAGAAGGACAAGCACTCATCTCTCCTACAAAATCGCCTGAATTGCAATGAGTTCCTGAAAAACCATCGACAGGAGGAGGTTGGATCCGATCACAAAAATGATATCCCGCATCAAAGAACAAAGGAGAAGCCACAACAAGACGGTAGGAAGGGCACAATCGTGCTTCTAAAAGTCAAGTCTCATACCCGCCAGAGGCTGGGTAGGCCAAATGCACAAAGCCTGTTGCAGATCAAGATCCAGAAAGGAGCAGTGACACCCCCAAGGGAGTGAGCCAGACCTGCTTTGGAGGGTCCAAGTGCCCCCTTAAGCTAGAAGTGCCCTTGAGCAGTCCTCGAAAGGACTGCACTCAGTTCCCTTTGAAGGAGGTTACCATTAACCTGATCATAGAGCCGCCCTGTAGGACTGGAAACTCTGTGCTCACCATGATCCGGCAGAAGGGAATAGTGATCCTGCATGAGACTGAACCAGACTCACCTCTGAGTAATCGATGTCTCCCTCAGTGGCGGGGGTCGACGGTGGCCAGAAGCAGGGTCCGAGTCACTGTGGAAGTGCTTCTCATAGAGAGTGTGGGAATAAATCCTTTGTGAGAGAGATGCCATTTTCCCTACTGTAGTTTGGATACTGGTCAAACTACAGAGCTGCTGGTCAAACTACAGGGAGGGAATTTAGCTCCACCCAGCAAGAAAAGGGATTTGGAGTAAGGATTAAGAAAATACCAGGGCCAGCCTGGGCGAGCCTTTTAGTTCTGGAATAGGCTGAATTAAACAAGCAGTCAAAGAGGTCTTCAGATACAACCACTGACAGAGGCAAGAAAAAGACTGCTAATTCCTGAATAGTTAGCAAAAGACAGAAGAACATAAACACTATTTTCACGTTTTGTCTGAAGCTGGAGTTACTGCTGGATTTTTCAAATTACATTTTATTTCTTATTCTTTTTTATTGCTTTTTTTAAAAATTCTTTTTTTTCCTTTTTTCCAAAACCCCTCACTCCCCACCCCGATTTTCTTTTCTTTTGTGTGTGTCTGGGTGGGTGGGTGTGTTTGTTTATGGCCTCCATTGAATTCTATTGAAGCTACTAACCTTACCAGTAAGATTGAATATATTCAAGTTTACTTTTTTTTTTTTTTCCTTTTAAACCACACATTTTATTTTGGTATAAACTTCTGATTCCCCATTGGCCTTTTAAGGTTCTGTGAGGGTTTTGTTTTTATTGTTTTTGCTTTGTTTTTCTATATTTTTCTATATACTTATCTCTGTGGAATTTTTACATTTTTTATTTTTACTACTACTTCCTCTATAACTCTTTCTTTGCTCTCTCTGATACTCTTTTCCTACAGCACTAAACTCTAATACATACTAATTTTTATCTCCCTATATTTAAATTTGCAGTATTCTTCTATATTTCTCTTCTACCCTCCCTTTCTCTTTTTCCCTTTTCTCACCATATTTCTTAACCTGTTCTGTCCTCATTGCCTTATCCCCAACAGGGACCCTGCTCTAGCATTATTCTCCAATTGGTGCTCTACTTAGTTTGGTTATTAACCTGTCATAGAGCCGCCCTGTAGGACTGGAAACTCTGTGCTCACCATGATCCGGCAGAAGGGAATAGTGATCCTGCATGAGACTGAACCAGACTCACCTCTGAGTAATCGATGTCTCCCTCAGTGGCGGGTCGCGGTGGCCAGAAGCAGGGTCCGAGTCACTGTGGAAGTGCTTCTCATAGAGAGTGTGGGAATAAATCCTTTGTGAGAGAGATGCCATTTTCCCTACTGTAGTTTGGATACTGGTCAAACTACAGAGCTGCTGGTCAAACTACAGGGAGGGAATTTAGCTCCACCCAGCAAGAAAAGGGATTTGGAGTAAGGATTAAGAAAATACCAGGGCCAGCCTGGGCGAGCCTTTTAGTTCTGGAATAGGCTGAATTAAACAAGCAGTCAAAGAGGTCTTCAGATACAACCACTGACAGAGGCAAGAAAAAGACTGCTAATTCCTGAATAGTTAGCAAAAGACAGAAGAACATAAACACTATTTTCACGTTTTGTCTGAAGCTGGAGTTACTGCTGGATTTTTCAAATTACATTTTATTTCTTATTCTTTTTTATTGCTTTTTTTAAAAATTCTTTTTTTTCCTTTTTTCCAAAACCCCTCACTCCCCACCCCGATTTTCTTTTCTTTTGTGTGTGTCTGGGTGGGTGGGTGTGTTTGTTTATGGCCTCCATTGAATTCTATTGAAGCTACTAACCTTACCAGTAAGATTGAATATATTCAAGTTTACTTTTTTTTTTTTTTCCTTTTAAACCACACATTTTATTTTGGTATAAACTTCTGATTCCCCATTGGCCTTTTAAGGTTCTGTGAGGGTTTTGTTTTTATTGTTTTTGCTTTGTTTTTCTATATTTTTCTATATACTTATCTCTGTGGAATTTTTACATTTTTTATTTTTACTACTACTTCCTCTATAACTCTTTCTTTGCTCTCTCTGATACTCTTTTCCTACAGCACTAAACTCTAATACATACTAATTTTTATCTCCCTATATTTAAATTTGCAGTATTCTTCTATATTTCTCTTCTACCCTCCCTTTCTCTTTTTCCCTTTTCTCACCATATTTCTTAACCTGTTCTGTCCTCATTGCCTTATCCCCAACAGGGACCCTGCTCTAGCATTATTCTCCAATTGGTGCTCTACTTAGTTTGGTTATTAACTGGTGGATATCATTCTGGGTTTTCTCTATTTGCCACGCTAACATATTGTACTGTATTTTTGGTTGGAAAGTTTGGGTTATGTTGCAGCTGTATATGTTTCTGGGTATAATTCAATATGCTACATAGTATTTGCATAATATTTTAATTGCCATTTGTCAAAGGCATATCTTCTGTTTCTCATTTGCATATATATGTTTTAATATCATTTAATGCCATAACAAACCAGCCGTGAAATCTTCATTTCCTGGTCAGGCAGCAAGTCCCGGGGCTTTAGGGAGGGAGCACTGCCTCCAAAACTCTACAATACTAGAGAACACCTAACACTAGAGAGCAGTAAACAGTGAGAACGCCAACACAGGTAAACACTTGTATGCAAGTCCTGACATCACTCAACCACCAGCATCACCCAGAATAAGAAGCCCCATCCAAACAACAAACACTGACAGATGCAACGCAAAGTCTGGGGAAATGAAACCCCAAACATAGTTAGTTAAAAAACTAATAATAACAATGAAACATGAGAGAAATACCACACAAGTGAGGTAACAATCTAAAAACACACAAGTTCAAATCAACCAAGAGGATTTAGACGAACTTTCTGAAAGCGAATTCAGAAGAATGATAGTAAAAATGATCAAAAACACTGAAAACAGAATGTTAGAGAAATTTCAAGACACAACTAACACACTGAATAAAGAAATATAAGAACTTACAAAAAAATTAACAGAGATAAACAACTCAATTGCTGAACTTAAAACACTGTATAAGGAACAAGAGCAGAGGATCTGAGAAAGAAGACCAGATACGTGAGTTGGAAGATAGAATGGTGGAAGTAATGGCTGGAAAAATGAATCAAGCTCAAAGAATGAAAACAGCAGAAGATAGCCTCAGAGACCTCTGGGATAATATCAAACACACCAATATTCGAATTATAGGGGTTTCAGAAGAAGACGAAAAAAAGAAAGGATATAGGAAAGTTTTGAAGAGATTCTAGTTGAAAATTTCCCCAATATGGGAAAAGAAATAGTCAAGTCCAAGAAACACAAAGAGTACCATAAAAAATAAGCCCGAGAAGAAACACACCAAGACACATATTAATTATGCTAACACAAATTAAAAACACCTTCAGGGATGCTGTGTAATGGTCTGGAGGGGTGGGATGGGGGCGGATATACATATGACTAATCTGGGAACATACATATCTGTAAACAACAAAACTCTGTAAAAGTTAAAAGTAAAATTAAATGAGTCTTGAAGAGGGTGGGATTAGGAGTCGTGAAAATTTTTTTATTTTTGTTTTAATATCATTTAATGCTACAACGTAACTAGGCAGCAAGTCCGGGGCTTTAGGGAGGGAGCACTGCCTCCAAAACTCTACAATACTAGAGAACACCTAACACTAGAGAGCAGTAAACAGTGAGAACGCCAACACAGGTAAACACTTGTATGCAAGTCCTGACATCACTCAACCACCAGCATCACCCAGAATAAGAAGCCCCATCCAAACAACAAACACTGACAGATGCAACGCAAAGTCTGGGGAAATGAAACCCCAAACATAGTTAGTTAAAAAACTAATAATAACAATGAAACATGAGAGAAATACCACACAAGTGAGGTAACAATCAAAAAACACACAAGTTCAAATCAACCAAGAGGATTTAGACGAACTTTCTGAAAGCGAATTCAGAAGAATGATAGTAAAAATGATCAAAAACACTGAAAACAGAATGTTAGAGAAATTTCAAGACACAACTAACACACTGAATAAAGAAATATAAGAACTTACAAAAAAATTAACAGAGATAAACAACTCAATTGCTGAACTTAAAACACTGTATAAGGAACAAGAGCAGAGGATCTGAGAAAGAAGACCAGATACGTGAGTTGGAAGATAGAATGGTGGAAGTAATGGCTGGAAAAATGAATCAAGCTCAAAGAATGAAAACAGCAGAAGATAGCCTCAGAGACCTCTGGGATAATATCAAACACACCAATATTCGAATTATAGGGGTTTCAGAAGAAGACGAAAAAAAGAAAGGATATAGGAAAGTTTTGAAGAGATTCTAGTTGAAAATTTCCCCAATATGGGAAAAGAAATAGTCAAGTCCAAGAAACACAAAGAGTACCATAAAAAATAAGCCCGAGAAGAAACACACCAAGACACATATTAATTATGCTAACACAAATTAAAAACACCTTCAGGGATGCTGTGTAATGGTCTGGAGGGGTGGGATGGGGGCGGATATACATATGACTAATCTGGGAACATACATATCTGTAAACAACAAAACTCTGTAAAAGTTAAAAGTAAAATTAAAGTTAAAAAAAAAGAGCTTCTTAATGAGAGTAAAGTAAGAGACTAAAAGATCTAAAAGCATGGTACAGTATTTACAAAACAGAAATAGAGTCACAGATGTAAAATATATGGTTACCAGGAGTGGAAGTTGGGTTGGGATAA
Organism: Tragulus kanchil; assembly: GCA_022376925.1. Lineage (NCBI taxonomy): Eukaryota > Metazoa > Chordata > Mammalia > Artiodactyla > Tragulidae > Tragulus > Tragulus kanchil. Next base: position 49,725,936 of record JAIOJX010000025.1, read on the forward strand.
ATTGAGAGATTGGGGCTGAAATATGCACACTACTATATATAAATATATGACTAATAAGGACCTATTGTATAGCACAGGGATCTCTTCTTTGTATTCTATCATAATCTATGTATGAAAAGAATTTTAACTAGAGTGAATATGGGTATATGTATAACTTATTCACTTCACTGTCAGTAGACTCTAATATAACATTTTAAATCAATTGGACTCCAATAAAAATTTAAAGAAGCAGTAATCAAGGGCATTGTAAACAATCTTGTCAAAATATATGGCACAACAAAGGTTTTGTTTATGATAGGGAAGACAAACAAGGCAGCTACTTTGTGGGTTAGTGGGCACCCAAACCAAGAAGTTGTTTTTCTGTATCCTACAAGTGAAATTTTGAATACAGCTTAGAAATTCAATGGCATTGGAATATGTTTGTGTGTTAGGTTTTAGGACAAAGCTTAATCTGTTAATTTAATTTTGGTTCTCAGAAATAGATGGAATACAAAATCATGATACATAGAGGTTATGTTTACAATGAATTGACTAGGATAGGGGTCCAAGACTGAGCTTTGGTCTTCTTTGACCTATGCATTTGAGGTGAGTGAGACTGGTAATGTAAGATAAGGTTAAGAGAGAGTGACTCTTGGAGGTCATGTGAAGAAGACATCTAACAAGGCATAATGAACTCTGTCAAATGCTGATAGAGTAAGGAGGCTAAATTGGATTTCACAGTCAAAATCAGTGACATGGATAAGAGAAGCCACAGTGAGGTTAAACTTTCTTTCATTTGGTTGGAAAATACAGATATCAAGTGAAGACAGAAAACATTGACAACACTTATAAGACATTTTGCTGTGAAAACAGTGACATTAAGCAGTACCTAGAAAAGTCTTCTATGGTAGTGGGAGTGTATTTAAAATGCAGCTACAACATACTTAAATGATGATGAAAATGATTTAATTAAAGACCAAATAGTTCTGGGAACATACATATCTGTAAACAACAAAACTCTGTAAAAGTTAAAAGTAAAATTAAAGATAAGAAAAAAGAGCTTCTTAATGAGAGTAAAGTAAGAGACTAAAAGATCTAAAAGCATGGTACAGTATTTACAAAACAGAAATAGAGTCACAGATGTAAAATATATGGTTACCAGGAGTGGAAGTTGGGTTGGGATAAATTGAGAGATTGGGGCTGAAATATGCACACTACTATATATAAATATATGACTAATAAGGACCTATTGTATAGCACAGGGATCTCTTCTTTGTATTCTATCATAATCTATGTATGAAAAGAATTTTAACTAGAGTGAATATGGGTATATGTATAACTTATTCACTTCACTGTCAGTAGACTCTAATATAACATTTTAAATCAATTGGACTCCAATAAAAATTTAAAGAAGCAGTAATCAAGGGCATTGTAAACAATCTTGTCAAAATATATGGCACAACAAAGGTTTTGTTTATGATAGGGAAGACAAACAAGGCAGCTACTTTGTGGGTTAGTGGGCACCCAAACCAAGAAGTTGTTTTTCTGTATCCTACAAGTGAAATTTTGAATACAGCTTAGAAATTCAATGGCATTGGAATATGTTTGTGTGTTAGGTTTTAGGACAAAGCTTAATCTGTTAATTTAATTTTGGTTCTCAGAAATAGATGGAATACAAAATCATGATACATAGAGGTTATGTTTACAATGAATTGACTAGGATAGGGGTCCAAGACTGAGCTTTGGTCTTCTTTGACCTATGCATTTGAGGTGAGTGAGACTGGTAATGTAAGATAAGGTTAAGAGAGTGACTCTTGGAGGTCATGTGAAGAAGACATCTAACAAGGCATAATGAACTCTGTCAAATGCTGATAGAGTAAGGAGGCTAAATTGGATTTCACAGTCAAAATCAGTGACATGGATAAGAGAAGCCACAGTGAGGTTAAACTTTCTTTCATTTGGTTGGAAAATACAGATATCAAGTGAAGACAGAAAACATTGACAACACTTATAAGACATTTTGCTGTGAAAACAGTGACATTAAGCAGTACCTAGAAAAGTCTTCTATGGTAGTGGGAGTGTATTTAAAATGCAGCTACAACATACTTAAATGATGATGAAAATGATTTAATTAAAGACCAAATAGTAGGAAAGAGTTTCAAAAGACTGGGTAAATATAATAAAACTGAATTTAGCACTCCTGTATTATGGAAGTCAGCAGACACAAATTTACTTTTACATCTATCAGCAGGGGTGTGTCCATTTTCCCAATCATGTTGAACAGACAGTGTAAAAGAACTGTGCAAGCACATGGAAATTAAACAACACATACCTAAAAAACAAACTGATTACAGAGCAAATCAAAGGAGAAATAGAAAAATTCCTAGAAGAAAATGACAGTGAACACACAACAGTCCAAAACTTATGAGATACTTCAAAAGAAGTTCTACGAGGGAAATTTAGAGCAATACAATCCTACCTCAAGAAACAAGAAAACTATCAAACAGACAACCTAACCCTATGCTTAAAACAACTGGAGAAGAAGAACAAAAACACACCAAAGCTATCAGAGGAAGAGAAATCTTTAAAATCAGAACAGAAGTAAATAAAAAAGAAATGAGGGCTTCCCCTGGTGGTCCAGTGGGTAAGGACACCGCCTTGCAGTGCAAGGGGCGCCGGTTCGATCTCTGGCCTGGGAAGATCCCACGTGCCGCGGAGTGGCTGGACCAATGTGTCCAATTACCGAGCTGGAGCTCTGGAGCGCATGCGCCCAGAGCCGGTGCTCCGCAACGACAGACGCCACAGCGATGGGAGGCCCACAGGAGCCAAAGAACGAAGACGGATGAAAATAGAGAAATGAAAGACCAATAGAAGTGGCCCGCCTGCTCCCCTCCCTCCCCAACCGAACGCCCGCCCAAAATAAATAAATAAATAAATCTTAAAAAAAAAAAAAATGACAGAAACAATAATAAAGATAAAGAAAATGAGAAGCTGTTTTTTCATCAAGATAAACAAAATTGACAAAAAGCTAGCCAGATTCATCAAGAAACAAAGAGAGAAGAACCAGATCAAGAAAATCAAAAATGAAAAAGGAGAGATTACAACAGATAATGCAGAAATCCAACGGATTATAAGAGACTATTATGAGCAACTCTATGGCAACAAACTGGACAACCGGGAAGAAATGGACAGTTTCTTGGGAAAGATTAATCTTCCAAGACTAAACCAAGACGAAATAGAAACTATGAAAAACCCAATCACAATCTCAGAAATGTAATGCGTGATTAAAAATCTACCAAAAAATAAAAGCTCAGGGCCAGATGGGTTCACAGGTGAATTCTACCAAAAATTTAAAGAAGAGTTAATGCCTGTCCATCTGAAACTCTTTCAAAAAATTGTACAGGAAGGAACACTTTCAATCACATTCTTCGAGGCCATCATCACCATGATACCAAAGCCAGGAAAAGACAACACAAGAAAAGAAAATTATAGACCAATTTCACCAATGAATTTAGACACCAAAATGCTCAACAAAATCCTAGCAAACATAATTCAACAACACATCAAAAAACTCATGCAACATGACCAACTTGGGTTCATCCCAGGCATGCAAGGATTCTTCAATATCTGCAAATCAATCAATGTGATACACCATATCAACAAACTGAGAAACAAAATTCACATGATCATCTCAATAGATGCAGAAAAAGCCTTCGACAAAGTACAACATCCATTTATGATCAAAACTCTTCCAAAAGTGGGCATAGAAGGAACCTATTTCAACAGTGAAATCGATATATGAGAAGCCTACAGCAAACATAATTCTCAAAGGAGAAAAACTAGAAGCATTCTCTCTCAGATCAGGACCAAGACAGCTGTGTCCACTTTCACCACTGTTATTCAACATAGTCCTGGATTTTCTAGCAACAAAAATAAGAGCAAAGAAAGAAATCAGAGGAATCCAGATTGGATAAGAAGAAGTCAAACTCTCTCTATTCACAAACAACATGGTATTATACATAGAAAAACCCAAAGACATTACTATAAAGCTACTAGAGCTAATCAACGAATTCAGCAAAGTCGCAGGATACAAACTCAGTATACAGAAATCACTGGCATTCCTATACACAAACATTGAAAAATCAGAAAATGAAATCAAAGAGGCAATCCCCTTCACCATCACAACCAAACGAACCAAATATCTAGGAATAAACCTACCCAAAGAAACAAAAGAACTGTACACAGAATGTTACAAGACACTTATGAGAGAAATTAAAGAAGACTTAAACAGATGGAGAGATATTCCATGTTCCTGGGTCAGAATAATCAATATTGTGAAAAAGACCATACTACCAAATATCATCTACAGATTCAATGCGATCCCTATCAAAGTACCAATGACATTCTTCGAAGAACTAGACCAACGAATAACACAGTTCATATGGAAACACAAAAGACCCCGAATAGCCAAAGCAATCCCGAGAGAGAAAAAATCGGAGCTGGAATCAAAAATTGTACAGGAAGGAACACTTTCAATCACATTCTTCGAGGCCATCATCACCATGATACCAAAGCCAGGAAAAGACAACACAAGAAAAGAAAATTATAGACCAATTTCACCAATGAATTTAGACACCAAAATGCTCAACAAAATCCTAGCAAACATAATTCAACAACACATCAAAAAACTCATGCAACATGACCAACTTGGGTTCATCCCAGGCATGCAAGGATTCTTCAATATCTGCAAATCAATCAATGTGATACACCATATCAACAAACTGAGAAACAAAATTCACATGATCATCTCAATAGATGCAGAAAAAGCCTTCGACAAAGTACAACATCCATTTATGATCAAAACTCTTCCAAAAGTGGGCATAGAAGGAACCTATTTCAACAGTGAAATCGATATATGAGAAGCCTACAGCAAACATAATTCTCAAAGGAGAAAAACTAGAAGCATTCTCTCTCAGATCAGGACCAAGACAGCTGTGTCCACTTTCACCACTGTTATTCAACATAGTCCTGGATTTTCTAGCAACAAAAATAAGAGCAAAGAAAGAAATCAGAGGAATCCAGATTGGATAAGAAGAAGTCAAACTCTCTCTATTCACAAACAACATGGTATTATACATAGAAAAACCCAAAGACATTACTATAAAGCTACTAGAGCTAATCAACGAATTCAGCAAAGTCGCAGGATACAAACTCAGTATACAGAAATCACTGGCATTCCTATACACAAACATTGAAAAATCAGAAAATGAAATCAAAGAGGCAATCCCCTTCACCATCACAACCAAACGAACCAAATATCTAGGAATAAACCTACCCAAAGAAACAAAAGAACTGTACACAGAATGTTACAAGACACTTATGAGAGAAATTAAAGAAGACTTAAACAGATGGAGAGATATTCCATGTTCCTGGGTCAGAATAATCAATATTGTGAAAAAGACCATACTACCAAATATCATCTACAGATTCAATGCGATCCCTATCAAAGTACCAATGACATTCTTCGAAGAACTAGACCAACGAATAACACAGTTCATATGGAAACACAAAAGACCCCGAATAGCCAAAGCAATCCCGAGAGAGAAGAATGGAGCTGGAGGGATCAGTCTCCCTAACTTCAGACCCTACTACAAAGCAACAGTCATCAAGACGGTATGGTACTGGACAAAAACAGAAATATAGACCAATGGAACAATATAGAGAATCCAAAGATAAACCCACACACCTATGGGTACCTTATTTTTGACAAAGGAGGCAAACATATAAAATAGGACAAAGACATCCTCTTCAACAAATGGTGCTGGGAACATTGGACAGCTACATGCAAAAAAATGAAATTGGAACATACCCTGACACCATACACAAAGATCAGCTCAAAATGGATTAAAGACCTAAATGTAAGACCAGAAAGCTTAAAACTATTAGAGGAGAATATAGGCAAAACACTCGACGACATAAACCAATGAAGATCTTCTCTTACCCACCTACTAGAATATCAGAGCTAAAGACAAAAATGAACATGTGGGACCTAATGAAGCTTAAAAGCTTTTGTACAGAAAAAGAAATTACAAAAAAGTTGAACAGACAGCCCACAGAATGGGAGAAAATCATAGCATAAGAAACAACAGACAAAGAATCAATCTCCAAAATCTACAAGCATCTAAGACAACTCAACATCAGAAAAATGAACAAACCAATCAAAAAATGGGAAAAGGACGTAAAAAGCCACCTCTCCAAAAAGGACATACAGATGGCCAAAAAGCACATGAAACGATGCTCAACCTCGCTTATACTTACAGAAATGCAAACCAAAACTACAATGAGATATCACCTCACACCCATCAGAATAGCCATCATCAACAAATCGACGGACAATAAATGCTGGAGAGGGTGAGGAGAAAAGGGAACCCTCTTGCAATGCTGGTGGGAATGTAAATTGATTCAGTCGCTATGGAAGACAGTATGGAGATTTCTTAAAAAGCTGAAAATAGAAGCATACTTCTATGACCCAGCAGTCCCACTCTTTGGCTTATACCCTGATGAAATCAAAAGACCATACTACCAAATATCATCTACAGATTCAATGCGATCCCTATCAAAGTACCAATGACATTCTTCGAAGAACTAGACCAACGAATAACACAGTTCATATGGAAACACAAAAGACCCCGAATAGCCAAAGCAATCCCGAGAGAGAAGAATGGAGCTGGAGGGATCAGTCTCCCTAACTTCAGACCCTACTACAAAGCAACAGTCATCAAGACGGTATGGTACTGGACAAAAACAGAAATATAGACCAATGGAACAATATAGAGAATCCAAAGATAAACCCACACACCTATGGGTACCTTATTTTTGACAAAGGAGGCAAACATATAAAATAGGACAAAGACATCCTCTTCAACAAATGGTGCTGGGAACATTGGACAGCTACATGCAAAAAAATGAAATTGGAACATACCCTGACACCATACACAAAGATCAGCTCAAAATGGATTAAAGACCTAAATGTAAGACCAGAAAGCTTAAAACTATTAGAGGAGAATATAGGCAAAACACTCGACGACATAAACCAATGAAGATCTTCTCTTACCCACCTACTAGAATATCAGAGCTAAAGACAAAAATGAACATGTGGGACCTAATGAAGCTTAAAAGCTTTTGTACAGAAAAAGAAATTACAAAAAAGTTGAACAGACAGCCCACAGAATGGGAGAAAATCATAGCATAAGAAACAACAGACAAAGAATCAATCTCCAAAATCTACAAGCATCTAAGACAACTCAACATCAGAAAAATGAACAAACCAATCAAAAAATGGGAAAAGGACGTAAAAAGCCACCTCTCCAAAAAGGACATACAGATGGCCAAAAAGCACATGAAACGATGCTCAACCTCGCTTATACTTACAGAAATGCAAACCAAAACTACAATGAGATATCACCTCACACCCATCAGAATAGCCATCATCAACAAATCGACGGACAATAAATGCTGGAGAGGGTGAGGAGAAAAGGGAACCCTCTTGCAATGCTGGTGGGAATGTAAATTGATTCAGTCGCTATGGAAGACAGTATGGAGATTTCTTAAAAAGCTGAAAATAGAAGCATACTTCTATGACCCAGCAGTCCCACTCTTTGGCTTATACCCTGATGAAATCAAAACTGAAAGAAGCACCTGTACCACAATGTTCACTGCAGCTCTCTAAACAATAACTAGAACATGGAAGCAACCTAGATGTCCATCGACAAATGAACGAATATACAAGCTCTGCTATATATATATATATATATATATATATACAATTGTAGACTATGCAGCTGTAAATAGAAATGCAGAAAAATCAGTTCTAATGAGGTGGCTGGATCTAGAACCTATCATAAAAAGTGAAGTAAGTCAAAAAGAGAACGTCAAGTACAGTATACTAACACATATGTATATATATGGAATCTAGTAAGAGGGTTACAGCAATACATGCAGTGATGGAATAGAAATACAGACATAGAGAATGGACATATGGGCATTGTGGGGGGTGAACAATGTGTGGGAGCCATAGAGGGAGTAACATGGAAACCTATGCTATCATATGTGAAAAAGATAGCTCTTGTCATTGTGCTGTGGGAATAGGAGTTCCTACAAGGGCTCGGTGTGACAGCCTGGAGGGGTGGGATGGGGGTTGGGGGAGGGGACCAGGGATATGCATATGACTAATCTGGGAACATACATGTCTGTGAGCAACAAAACTCTGTAAAAAAATTTTAAAAAATAAAATAAAATCTATAAATAATTAAAATTAAATCTGAATTTGCATTGTTCACTGGGATTTTCTGAAGACTATAAAATAGCAAGACTTCTCAGAAGCAAACCTTGGAAAGATACTATTATGGCAAAGAAAAGTGTTCCATCTATAAACAGATTTATTCTTAATAATGTGTGCCTTTTATTCTCTGTCTTTGAAACTAATTTTATGTTGGCAGGAGGGTGCCAAAAGCACATGAAACGATGCTCAACCTCGCTTATACTTACAGAAATGCAAACCAAAACTACAATGAGATATCACCTCACACCCATCAGAATAGCCATCATCAACAAATCGACGGACAATAAATGCTGGAGAGGGTGAGGAGAAAAGGGAACCCTCTTGCAATGCTGGTGGGAATGTAAATTGATTCAGTCGCTATGGAAGACAGTATGGAGATTTCTTAAAAAGCTGAAAATAGAAGCATACTTCTATGACCCAGCAGTCCCACTCTTTGGCTTATACCCTGATGAAATCAAAACTGAAAGAAGCACCTGTACCACAATGTTCACTGCAGCTCTCTAAACAATAACTAGAACATGGAAGCAACCTAGATGTCCATCGACAAATGAACGAATATACAAGCTCTGCTATATATATATATATATATATATATACAATTAGACTATGCAGCTGTAAATAGAAATGCAGAAAAATCAGTTCTAATGAGGTGGCTGGATCTAGAACCTATCATAAAAAGTGAAGTAAGTCAAAAAGAGAACGTCAAGTACAGTATACTAACACATATGTATATATATGGAATCTAGTAAGAGGGTTACAGCAATACATGCAGTGATGGAATAGAAATACAGACATAGAGAATGGACATATGGGCATTGTGGGGGGTGAACAATGTGTGGGAGCCATAGAGGGAGTAACATGGAAACCTATGCTATCATATGTGAAAAAGATAGCTCTTGTCATTGTGCTGTGGGAATAGGAGTTCCTACAAGGGCTCGGTGTGACAGCCTGGAGGGATAGGATGGCAGGGGCTGGAAGGGGGGAGGGGACCAGGGATATGCATATGACTAATCTGGGAACATACATGTCTGTGAGCAACAAAACTCTGTAAAAAAATTTAAAAAAATAAAATAAAATCTATAAATAATTAAAATTAAATCTGAATTTGCATTGTTCACTGGGATTTTCTGAAGACTATAAAATAGCAAGACTTCTCAGAAGCAAACCTTGGAAAGATACTATTATGGCAAAGAAAAGTGTTCCATCTATAAACAGATTTATTCTTAATAATGTGTGCCTTTTATTCTCTGTCTTTGAAACTAATTTTATGTTGGCAGGAGGGTGATATTGCTAGAAGAATGGGAATATTTGACTATTTTTTAATAAAATCTATTATCTCTAAGACTTAAAAAAAAAGGGGAGAAAACACAAACAACCAATCATAGGAGTTAAAAAGGGTAACAATATTACAGTTGCAGCAAATATTAAAAGACTGTAAAGAAATACCAAGAAAATATTACTGAAAAAATATGCAAAATGAGCAAATTCTAAGAAAAATAGTACTTATAAAACAGATTCAAAAAAGACAAATAGTCTAAATATATACTAATCATTGAATCAGTAGCTAAAATATGCATGTAATAAACCTGAGTTAGTAGTACTTTTGAGCATGTAATAATGTTTCATGCATGTAACATTTAAGGCACCAAACGTTTTGGTCTTTTATACGTGATTTAAAATAGTTGAAGGTGAAAGAATAATTTCCAATTCGGCTTTTGAAGTCAAGACATCCTGGTCACCAACATCAGGGTCACCCGAGAAATGAAAATCATAGGCCAAGTTTTAGTAACAAAAAAATTCTATAGTCCCCAATTAATATATAGCAGTGAATAAAAAAAATTAATAAATGACCAAGTTGCATTCATCCCAGAAATCTAAAATTAGTTTGACATGTTAAAATTTGTACAAATCATTCATCACATAAAATATTAATTACATGCAAAACAAAAATTTGATAAAATGCAAATAATAAACTGCAAATGATAAAATTCTTTATCAGACTAAGAAGAAAAGGGAGCTCCTCTACTCTGATAAGAGGTTTCAACCGACAGGCTGAAGGAAACATCATTGCTAATGATAAGAGATGTGGAAAATTCCTTTTAAAATATGAACAAGTTAAGGACATGCAGTCTTAGTAGACTATTAAATGTGGCACTGACAGTCTTGCTGATATAATAATACATGAAGAAGAAGTGAAAATTATCCACACTTAAAGGAAAAATAAAAAAGAGGAAGAAATAAAAATTTTTTTTGAATTATATTTTTTTCCAAAATAAAATGAAATTTACCCAACAAATTTACAGATTATCAGAAAGACAAATTTAGGAAACTGATTGAAAGTATGACTGGAAGTATAAAATATCTTTACATTTCTTCATATACTAATAGAATCAGATTTTTAAGACATAATTTAAAACAGTAACAAAACTTGTTGTATATCTAAAAATAATTCTAAGAAAAATAGTACTTATAAAACAGATTCAAAAAAGACAAATAGTCTAAATATATACTAATCATTGAATCAGTAGCTAAAATATGCATGTAATAAACCTGAGTTAGTAGTACTTTTGAGCATGTAATAATGTTTCATGCATGTAACATTTAAGGCACCAAACGTTTTGGTCTTTTATACGTGATTTAAAATAGTTGAAGGTGAAAGAATAATTTCCAATTCGGCTTTTGAAGTCAAGACATCCTGGTCACCAACATCAGGGTCACCCGAGAAATGAAAATCATAGGCCAAGTTTTAGTAACAAAAAAATTCTATAGTCCCCAATTAATATATAGCAGTGAATAAAAAAAATTAATAAATGACCAAGTTGCATTCATCCCAGAAATCTAAAATTAGTTTGACATGTTAAAATTTGTACAAATCATTCATCACATAAAATATTAATTACATGCAAAACAAAAATTTGATAAAATGCAAATAATAAACTGCAAATGATAAAATTCTTTATCAGACTAAGAAGAAAGGGAGCTCCTCTACTCTGATAAGAGGTTTCAACCGACAGGCTGAAGGAAACATCATTGCTAATGATAAGAGATGTGGAAAATTCCTTTTAAAATATGAACAAGTTAAGGACATGCAGTCTTAGTAGACTATTAAATGTGGCACTGACAGTCTTGCTGATATAATAATACATGAAGAAGAAGTGAAAATTATCCACACTTAAAGGAAAAATAAAAAAGAGGAAGAAATAAAAATTTTTTTTGAATTATATTTTTTTCCAAAATAAAATGAAATTTACCCAACAAATTTACAGATTATCAGAAAGACAAATTTAGGAAACTGATTGAAAGTATGACTGGAAGTATAAAATATCTTTACATTTCTTCATATACTAATAGAATCAGATTTTTAAGACATAATTTAAAACAGTAACAAAACTTGTTGTATATCTAAAAATAATTCTAATGAAAGTTGTGAAAACATTTTATTAAGAAGATTATCAAACTTTTAGGAAAGAAATTAATGTAGATCTAAACAAATGGGAGATAAATATTTTTATTGCCAGTGGAGTTCAATTTTACAAAGTTTTAATTATTAATGAAATTTATTGATAAATTAAGGTTAATTTCATCAAAATCTTTAGATTTTTTGGTAGAATTTGACAGGATGATTTTAAAATTCACACAAATTTGAAGGAAAAATAAAAAGCTTTCCAGTCAAGCAAAAGTTAAGAGAACTTGACACATTGCTAAACCAGCTTTACAACAAATGCTGAAGAAATTTATCAATGCAAGAACGGAAGGAAAAGACCTATGGAAAATAAAACAATTAAGAAAGTGATAATAGGATCATACATATTAATACATATGCACTTTAAATGTAAATGGATTAAATGCATCATCCAATATACATACACTGCCAGGATGGATGATAACATGAGTATGTATTCAATTCTACAAATCACTCTGTCTGACCCCCAGAGTTATGAAATTATTTTATATTGTTAGGTTAATTATTCCTAAAATATCTTCCAATTGTAATTATCTTTTATATTTTGTCTGTTTATTGATTGTGAAAACTGATAAACATCTTTTACTATTGTGATTATCTATTACTTAATACCTTTGTATCATGAATGGTCAACAGAATAAGAATCGTATATCATCAAAATGATCATTTAATAGAAAAACTCATAATCAGTTTTTAAAATCCAGATGCATGGCAGAATAATCTTGGAATGTTTTCAAAAATACAAATGCCCCTGTATTGCTTTTTTTTTTTTTTTTTCCAAAGGTCCAGATGTTTCTAATGAGCAACCATGCCTAAAAACAACTAGATTATATGAAAATCTTTATTTTTATCTAGTTTTATTTCCACCTTTTCTGTTTCATATCCAGTGTTCCCATATCCCTTAGTTTATGTTTTCCAATTTCTCCATCTCTTCTTTTTATGTTTTTTCTCAAGCCTTTATCAAGCATTGTAGAAAAGCTCTTGTATACTTACACATAATGTTTTATAAAAAAAAAAAAGAAAACTTTGGAATGTTTGCCTAACTAAAAATATTATGTTATTTGGATTCTACTTATTTGACTTAGCATGACTAGAATGCTAGATATTTAATTTAAAATAGTAGATACAAAAAAATATAATAGTAGATGCAACATGCAGCATAGTTTTACTATGTAGCACAGGGAACTCTAGTCAATATATTGTAATAAACTTCAACTAAAAACAATTTCAAAAATAGCATACGTGTATATGCATAACAAAATCACACACAAAAGAATTTTACTTTTTGAAATTTAGTAATGTTTATCTTTTTTGCCAATTTTTCTAAATGTTCTATGGACATCTGAAAACAACCTATGAGGAAGTAAAGAGCCTCTTTTTTATTACTTAATTATTTTTCATTTGGCTTTTTGCTGAGAGTTTTGTTGTTTAGACATGTATAATCCCAGATTAGTCATATGTATATCCCTGACCCGTCCCTCTTCCCCCCGCCACTCCCCCAGGCCGTCGCATAGCCCCCTGTAAGATGCTTTAGTCCCACAGTGCATTGAAAAAAGTTATCTCTTTTACATATGACAGTATAGGTTTCCGTGCTGCTCTTTCTATGCCTCTCACATGGAGGTGAAACAGGAGAGTGGAAAAGCTGACTTAAAACTCAGCATTCAAAAAACTAAAATTATGGCATCCAGTGCCATTACTTCATGGCAAATAGTTGGGCAAACAATGAAAACAGTGACGGAATTTATTTTCTTGGGCTCCAAAATCACTGTGGATGGTGACTACAGCCATGAAATTAAAAGATACTTGCTCCTTCGAAGAAAAACTATGACAAATCTAGACAGCATATTAAAAAACAGAGATATCACTTTGCTGACAAAGTCCATATAGGCAAAGCTATGATATTTCCAGTAGTTAGGCATGGGTGTGGGAGGTGGACCGTAAAGAAGGCTGAGCACCAAATTATTGATGCTTTCAAACTATGATGCTGGAGAAGACTCTTGAGAGACCCTTGGGCAGCAAGGAGATCAAACCAGTCAAAGGAAATCAACGCTGAATATTCATTGGAAGGACTGATACTGAAGCTAAAGCTCCAATACTTTGGCCACATGATGCAAAGAGCTGACTCACTGGAAAAGACCCTGATGCTAGGAAAGTTTAGAGCAAGAGGAGAAGGGGATGACAGAGGATGAGATAATTGGATGGCATCATTGAGTTAATGGACATAAATTTGAGTAAGCTCTGGGAGATGGTGAAAGACAGGGAAGCCTGGCGTGCCACAGTCCATGGGGTCACCAAGAGTCAGACGTGACTGAGCAACTGAACTGAATTAAGTATCTGCATGGTCATGATTAATCAGACCAGACATACTGGAGTGTGAAGTCAAGTAGGCCTTAGGAAGCATTGCTAAGAACAAAGTTATTGGAGGTGATGGAATTCCTTCTGAGGAATCCTGAAATATGATGTTGTTAAAGTACTGCATTCAATATGTCAGCAAATTTGGAAAACCAAGCAGTGGCAAGAAGACTGGAAAAGGTCTGTTTCCATTCCAGTGCCTAAGCTGGGCAATTCTATAGGATGTTCAAAATACCACACAACTGTACTCATTCTAGCAAGGTAACACTCAACCTCCTCCAAGCCTTGGCAGAACATGAACTGAGAATTTCCAGATGTACAAGTTGGATTTATAAAAAGGCAGAGAAAAGAAATTAAATTGCCAACATTCATTACATCAGATAAAGCAAAGAAATTCCAGGAAAATATATAATTTTGATTCAATGACTACCCTAAAGCCTTTGACTGTATAGATCAAAACCAATTATGCAAAATTCTTAAGGAAATAGGAAGACACCACCTTATCTGTCTCTTGAGGAACTTGTATGTGGGTCAAGAAGCAACAGTTAGAACTGGACATGGAAAAACCACACTGTACTGCTCCTTCGAAGAAAAACTATGACAAATCTAGACAGCATATTAAAAAACAGAGATATCACTTTGCTGACAAAGTCCATATAGGCAAAGCTATGATATTTCCAGTAGTTAGGCATGGGTGTGGGAGGTGGACCGTAAAGAAGGCTGAGCACCAAATTATTGATGCTTTCAAACTATGATGCTGGAGAAGACTCTTGAGAGACCCTTGGGCAGCAAGGAGATCAAACCAGTCAAAGGAAATCAACGCTGAATATTCATTGGAAGGACTGATACTGAAGCTAAAGCTCCAATACTTTGGCCACATGATGCAAAGAGCTGACTCACTGGAAAAGACCCTGATGCTAGGAAAGTTTAGAGCAAGAGGAGAAGGGGATGACAGAGGATGAGATAATTGGATGGCATCATTGAGTTAATGGACATAAATTTGAGTAAGCTCTGGGAGATGGTGAAAGACAGGGAAGCCTGGCGTGCCACAGTCCATGGGGTCACCAAGAGTCAGACGTGACTGAGCAACTGAACTGAATTAAGTATCTGCATGGTCATGATTAATCAGACCAGACATACTGGAGTGTGAAGTCAAGTAGGCCTTAGGAAGCATTGCTAAGAACAAAGTTATTGGAGGTGATGGAATTCCTTCTGAGGAATCCTGAAATATGATGTTGTTAAAGTACTGCATTCAATATGTCAGCAAATTTGGAAAACCAAGCAGTGGCAAGAAGACTGGAAAAGGTCTGTTTCCATTCCAGTGCCTAAGCTGGGCAATTCTATAGGATGTTCAAAATACCACACAACTGTACTCATTCTAGCAAGGTAACACTCAACCTCCTCCAAGCCTTGGCAGAACATGAACTGAGAATTTCCAGATGTACAAGTTGGATTTATAAAAAGGCAGAGAAAAGAAATTAAATTGCCAACATTCATTACATCAGATAAAGCAAAGAAATTCCAGGAAAATATATAATTTTGATTCAATGACTACCCTAAAGCCTTTGACTGTATAGATCAAAACCAATTATGCAAAATTCTTAAGGAAATAGGAAGACACCACCTTATCTGTCTCTTGAGGAACTTGTATGTGGGTCAAGAAGCAACAGTTAGAACTGGACATGGAACAACTGAGTGATTCAAAATTGGAAAAGGAGTACGACAAGGCTGTATATTGTCACTCTGCTTGTTTAACTTATATGCAGACTACATCATGCAAAAAGCCAGGCTGGGGCTTCCCCTGGTGGTCCAGTGGGTAAGGACACTGCCTTGCAGTGCAAGGGGCGCCGGTTCGATCAACATCCAGGATTTTCAATAGCTGGAATTCCACCACCTCTCCTAGCTTTGTTCATAATAATGTTTTCTAAAGCCCACTTGACTTCACATTCTGGGATGTCCACCTCTAGGTGAGTGACCACACCATCATGGTTATCTCGATCATTAAGACCTTTTTGTATAGTTATTTTGTGTATTTTGCTACCTCCATTTAATATCTTCTGCTTCTGTTAGATCTTTCCTATTTCTTTCCTGTATCATTCCCATCTTTGCATGAAATATTCCCTTGATATCTCCAATTTTCTTGAGGAGGCCTCATGTCTTCCCCATGGTTTTGTTTTCGTCTATTTCTTTTCATTGCTTGTGTAACAAAGCCTTCTTATCTCTGCCTGCTATTCTCTGAAACTCTGCTTTCAGGTGGGTATATCTTCCCTTTCTCCTTTCTCCCTTGTGTTTCACTTTTCTTCTTTCCTCAACCATCTGGAAAACATCCTCAGACAACCACTTTGCCTTCTTCCTTTCTCTTTTGAAGTGCTTTTGATCACTGTCTCCTGTACAATGTTACTAACTTCTGTCGATAGTTCTTTAGGCACCCTGTCTGCCAGCTCTAATCATTTAAAAGTATTCATTATCTCTGTTGTATAATCATAAGGGATTTGATTTAGGTTGTGCCTGAATATCCTAGTGCTTTTCCCTACTCTCTTCAACTTAAGCCTGAATTTTGCAATAAGGAGCTCATGACTTGAACTACAGTAGCTCCAGGTCTTGTTTATGCTGCCTGTGTAGAGCTTCTTCATCTTTGACTACAAAGAATATAATCAATCTGATTTTGATATTGATCATCTGGTGATGTTAATGTGTAGAGTCATCTGTTGGGTTGTTGGAAGAATAGTCATTTAGGAAGACACCACCTTATCTGTCTCTTAAATTTTTCAGGGTTAGAACTGGACATGGAACAACTGAGTGATTCAAAATTGGAAAAGGAGTACGACAAGGCTGTATATTGTCACTCTGCTTGTTTAACTTATATGCAGACTACATCATGCAAAAAGCCAGGCTGGGGCTTCCCCTGGTGGTCCAGTGGGTAAGGACACTGCCTTGCAGTGCAAGGGGCGCCGGTTCGATCAACATCCAGGATTTTCAATAGCTGGAATTCCACCACCTCTCCTAGCTTTGTTCATAATAATGTTTTCTAAAGCCCACTTGACTTCACATTCTGGGATGTCCACCTCTAGGTGAGTGACCACACCATCATGGTTATCTCGATCATTAAGACCTTTTTGTATAGTTATTTTGTGTATTTTGCTACCTCCATTTAATATCTTCTGCTTCTGTTAGATCTTTCCTATTTCTTTCCTGTATCATTCCCATCTTTGCATGAAATATTCCCTTGATATCTCCAATTTTCTTGAGGAGGCCTCATGTCTTCCCCATGGTTTTGTTTTCGTCTATTTCTTTTCATTGCTTGTGTAACAAAGCCTTCTTATCTCTGCCTGCTATTCTCTGAAACTCTGCTTTCAGGTGGGTATATCTTCCCTTTCTCCTTTCTCCCTTGTGTTTCACTTTTCTTCTTTCCTCAACCATCTGGAAAACATCCTCAGACAACCACTTTGCCTTCTTCCTTTCTCTTTTGAAGTGCTTTTGATCACTGTCTCCTGTACAATGTTACTAACTTCTGTCGATAGTTCTTTAGGCACCCTGTCTGCCAGCTCTAATCATTTAAAAGTATTCATTATCTCTGTTGTATAATCATAAGGGATTTGATTTAGGTTGTGCCTGAATATCCTAGTGCTTTTCCCTACTCTCTTCAACTTAAGCCTGAATTTTGCAATAAGGAGCTCATGACTTGAACTACAGTAGCTCCAGGTCTTGTTTATGCTGCCTGTGTAGAGCTTCTTCATCTTTGACTACAAAGAATATAATCAATCTGATTTTGATATTGATCATCTGGTGATGTTAATGTGTAGAGTCATCTGTTGGGTTGTTGGAAGAATATTTGCTATGGCCAGCATGTTCTCTAGATAGAACTCTGTTTATCTTTTCCTATTTCATTGTGTATTCCAAGACAAAGTTTTCTGTTACTCCATTTGTTTCTTGACTTCCTGCTTTTGCATTCTAATCCCCTATGATGAAAAGGACATCTGACATCTTTTTGGGGGTGGGTGGGATGTTAGTTTTAGAAGATCTTTTAGGTCTTTATAGAATGAGTTAACTTAAGCTTCTTTGGTATCAGTTGAGTTGGGGCATAGACTTGAATTACTATGATATTGAATAGTTTACCTTGGAAATGAACCTAGATAATTTTGACATTTTTGAGATTATACCCAAGTACTGCATTTTAGAATGTTTTGCTCATTATTAGTATTTATCCTAAGCAATTTTTGCCCACACTGCTAAGTATAATTATCATCTGATATAAATTCGCCCATTTCTGTCCATTTTTATTTCACTGATTCCTAAAATGTCAATGCTTAATCTTGCCATCTCCTGTTTGACCAAGTCCAATTCACCTTGATTCATAGATCCAACATTGCAGATCCTTATAGAATATTGTTTTTTACAGCATCAAACTTTACTTTTACTACCAGACACATTCACAGCTGAGTGTCGATTCAGCTTTAGACTAGCTGCTTCACTCTCAATGGTGTTATTAGTGATTGCCTTCTGCCCATCTCCAGTAGCATATTGGACATTTTCTGACCCGGGGGATGGGTTTCACCTTCTGGTGTCATATCTTTTCATCTTTTGATACTGTCAATGAGGTTCTTGAATCAAATTTACTGGAGTTGCCATTTCCTTTTCCTATAAATCGCATTTTGTCAGAACTTTTCACTATGATTTGTTCATCTTGGGTGGCCCTGCATTGCATGACTCATAGATTTACTTAGTTATGCAAGCCCCTTTATCACGACATGAATGGGATATATATATACACTAGAAGTAGGAATGCTTTATACTTTTGTTATTAAAATGCAAATAATCATGAGTACACAGAAAAGTTACAAATGTGTACACACAAATTAAGAGTAATTGTATAAAATATGTGTACAAAATATTTTAGGATGCTACCTCTTATAAAGTAATATGATAAAAATTATTTTAAAATTGTAAAGGTACTCTTCAATTTTCAGCTAGAAAAGTTGAAGACTTGATACTTAAAGTCTAGGTCATTTGGTCCAATGATTCTACAGTTGGTGAGTCAATAAACTTTAGACTTATATAGTATTGGGGGACCTTGCTACATGAGATATCTCTATTAGAAAACTGGTTGAATTTCTAGACTCTAGTCACTGTTCTCTCTGTTGATTGATGTATAGCAAAAAAACCTCATTTTTGCTTCTTTTATATCCCACCTACCCTATATATGTACACAACCATGCTCTGAAGATCATGAGGCATGTATATGGGCAATTTGCAGAGGATATTTTATTTTTAAAAAAACTTTTGGGGAAATAAGAAAGGAAGCTATCTGATTTTGTACACTTTGTACTTTCTTCCTTTTTTTAAAAAAATTTTAACAACATCTATACCATCCTATTAACAGTATAGTCCTGGGGGCTTCTCCTGGTGGTCCAGTGGGTAAGGACACTGCCTTGCAGTGCGGGGCGCCGGTTTGATCCCTGGCCTGGGAAGATCCCATGTGCCGCGGAGCGGCTGGACCGATGTGTCCAATTACCGAGCCGGAGCTCTGGAGCGCATGCACCCAGAGCCCGGGCTCTGCAGCGACAGACACTATCGCGATGGGAGGCCCACAGGAGCTAAAGAACAAAGATGGATGAAAATAGAGAAATGAAGGACCAATAGAAGTGGCCCGCCCGCTCCCCTCCCTCCCCAACCCGATCCCCGCCCAAAGTAAATAAATAAATAATAAATCTTGGAAAAAAAAAAAAAACAGTATAGTCCTTCTTAAAGTGTCTGTTCATATGTCTGATTGGACCATGTGGACACCATAGGCCCCAAAAGTATCATCACTAGCAATAAGTCATTCTGGATAGTCAAGGATATTCTGTTTATAAAATTCAAGATAGAATATATTGCTGGTAACCATAGAATTTGAGTTACTAGCCAACACCTTCTTTAGCTACCTGAAGCAGCTCAGTGTGGCATATTTGAGCTGTAGGTAAACCTAGAGGACTAGAGCCAAACAGATGAGATAGACAGAGTGAGGGGATGAATGTCAAGTTTTAACCTATGTTATAATTTTGTGAAAGTTTTCAGAGTTATTCCAAAATAAATTATTTTATTTCCTTTTATTATTAACTGAGAAACAAAAAGGAATGTATTCAAAAACTATTTCAGGAAGTCAGATTTGTAAAATAGGATGAAAAATATGGCTTCTAAAAGAAAAATATTCCAAGAATTTCATTTCTTTGGAATCTTAGAGGGGATAATATTAGAATCAGAACTTACCTTTTTTTTTTTTTTTTAATTTGAGAACTCCAGATCAATCAATTGGTTCTGATTTCTTCTAAAAATACAGGAAAAAATACACTACACCAGCTTGATGGCCTTCAGAAAAGACTGAAAGGTACATTCACCTGATTGTTACATTTCTAGCAATGGAAAATAATTATGAAAGCAGATCTAAGTTGCAAAAATACAGGTTAAAGGGTATTTTTTAGTTTAGTTTTATTGAGAAAGAATTGACATACATCACTGTATAAGTTTAAGGTGTAAGCATGATGGGTTAATTTGCATATATTGTGCAGTGATTGCCAAAATAAATTTAGTTAACCTATGCCATTTTATACAAATACAATAAAAAGAAAAGAAAAAATATTTCTCCTTATGATAATAACTGTTAGGATCTACTCTCTTAGCAACTTTACTATGTACAACACAGACGTGATAAAAGTTTATGGCTATAGTTCCAAATGGTGGTCAGAGAGAGAGATGAAAAAAAAAATATATATCCTAAGAAATGTAGGGAAACTATTCCTTCTGTATTTTTTTTTTCTGATTTTAATGAGGCTATTGTGAATCAGAATGCTGGGAACTGGCAACAACAAACCAAGTTTTAAAAGATTCTGAATAGTCAAATCAATCTTATAACATAGAAAACTATGATTTTCCAGCATGAGGTCTTGAAATACAAGACATAAGCATGAATCAGATGAGTAATGGATACATCCTGAAAAATAGAATATATTGCTGGTAACCATAGAATTTGAGTTACTAGCCAACACCTTCTTTAGCTACCTGAAGCAGCTCAGTGTGGCATATTTGAGCTGTAGGTAAACCTAGAGGACTAGAGCCAAACAGATGAGATAGACAGAGTGAGGGGATGAATGTCAAGTTTTAACCTATGTTATAATTTTGTGAAAGTTTTCAGAGTTATTCCAAAATAAATTATTTTATTTCCTTTTATTATTAACTGAGAAACAAAAAGGAATGTATTCAAAAACTATTTCAGGAAGTCAGATTTGTAAAATAGGATGAAAAATATGGCTTCTAAAAGAAAAATATTCCAAGAATTTCATTTCTTTGGAATCTTAGAGGGGATAATATTAGAATCAGAACTTACCTTTTTTTTTTTTTTTTTAATTTGAGAACTCCAGATCAATCAATTGGTTCTGATTTCTTCTAAAAATACAGGAAAAAATACACTACACCAGCTTGATGGCCTTCAGAAAAGACTGAAAGGTACATTCACCTGATTGTTACATTTCTAGCAATGGAAAATAATTATGAAAGCAGATCTAAGTTGCAAAAATACAGGTTAAAGGGTATTTTTTAGTTTAGTTTTATTGAGAAAGAATTGACATACATCACTGTATAAGTTTAAGGTGTAAGCATGATGGGTTAATTTGCATATATTGTGCAGTGATTGCCAAAATAAATTTAGTTAACCTATGCCATTTTATACAAATACAATAAAAAGAAAAAAAAAAATATTTCTCCTTATGATAATAACTGTTAGGATCTACTCTCTTAGCAACTTTACTATGTACAACACAGACGTGATAAAAGTTTATGGCTATAGTTCCAAATGGTGGTCAGAGAGAGAGATGAAAAAAAAAATATATATCCTAAGAAATGTAGGGAAACTATTCCTTCTGTATTTTTTTTTTCTGATTTTAATGAGGCTATTGTGAATCAGAATGCTGGGAACTGGCAACAACAAACCAAGTTTTAAAAGATTCTGAATAGTCAAATCAATCTTATAACATAGAAAACTATGATTTTCCAGCATGAGGTCTTGAAATACAAGACATAAGCATGAATCAGATGAGTAATGGATACATCCTGAAAAATAGTAAGTCCTTTCAAGTTAAAAAAGAACATGTGCCAGCAGCAAAAGAAAATATGATGACCATTCATTAAGCCAGTCATTCAACAAATACTACGAATATGTCATGTGCCAAGCAGGAGATACAAGAATGCCTAAGCAAGACACCTAACTCTTAATTTAGTGTGTGCAATAAGAGGACAGGGGCATAATCTGTGAACTAACAGATTGTGGGTGAAGCCTGCGGGCCTTGTGTGAGTCAAGTGATCCTGAAGCCAAGAACTATGACTGACCACACAGAATATCTTACAGAGACAGAGGGGTTTTTTCCTTTGAATTTAAAATGTAAAATGATGAAAACCATATGCTGAATTTCACAAAGGATAATATTACTTGACCAAAAAACAGAAGCTGATCTTCTAACCAAAACATAGGCAGGTGTCCAGCCAAAGTCCATTCTTTGGTGAAAGAACAGGGAACTGTGGATGGGGTTGGGCAATGGTCACAAAGATCATGGCTCTAAAGATTTAAAAGTATAACTAGATCCATCTAAGTTTCTCTGACTCCACCAGTGTTCTTAACCACAGGCCAACGGCATAGAGGAAGCCCTCTGAGAGGAGGTATCTGCATAGGACCTTCAGCAGCACATCTCCAAGAGCAGCTTTTCTATTCCAGTCTTCTTGCCCTTCACAGAAACCTCAACCTCAGCTGACAAGGCTATTCATTATGTTTTTAAAACTCATTTATTCATCTATTGAAAGAAATACTTGTGAAGCACTTAACTATATGTCAGGGACTGGATCAAATATTAGAGATATAATAGTGAACAATATGGTCATAGCCCTGTCCTCATGAAAATCAAAGTTCAGTGTTGAATATAATTTGCAAATGATTTCTTTAATTCTCTTGTGTTTCTTGTTATTTGGAGGCTATAAAAGTACTATTTAACTGTTAATGTTTCCTTGGGGACAGCCATTTCCCAGCATAGCACCAGCAAGGTAATGTTTTATGTCAGACAAGGTGGTAATATGTCATTCATTAATCAATCTTATAACATAGAAAACTATGATTTTCCAGCATGAGGTCTTGAAATACAAGACATAAGCATGAATCAGATGAGTAATGGATACATCCTGAAAAATAGTAAGTCCTTTCAAGTTAAAAGAACATGTGCCAGCAGCAAAAGAAAATATGATGACCATTCATTAAGCCAGTCATTCAACAAATACTACGAATATGTCATGTGCCAAGCAGGAGATACAAGAATGCCTAAGCAAGACACCTAACTCTTAATTTAGTGTGTGCAATAAGAGGACAGGGGCATAATCTGTGAACTAACAGATTGTGGGTGAAGCCTGCGGGCCTTGTGTGAGTCAAGTGATCCTGAAGCCAAGAACTATGACTGACCACACAGAATATCTTACAGAGACAGAGGGGTTTTTTCCTTTGAATTTAAAATGTAAAATGATGAAAACCATATGCTGAATTTCACAAAGGATAATATTACTTGACCAAAAAACAGAAGCTGATCTTCTAACCAAAACATAGGCAGGTGTCCAGCCAAAGTCCATTCTTTGGTGAAAGAACAGGGAACTGTGGATGGGGTTGGGCAATGGTCACAAAGATCATGGCTCTAAAGATTTAAAAGTATAACTAGATCCATCTAAGTTTCTCTGACTCCACCAGTGTTCTTAACCACAGGCCAACGGCATAGAGGAAGCCCTCTGAGAGGAGGTATCTGCATAGGACCTTCAGCAGCACATCTCCAAGAGCAGCTTTTCTATTCCAGTCTTCTTGCCCTTCACAGAAACCTCAACCTCAGCTGACAAGGCTATTCATTATGTTTTTAAAACTCATTTATTCATCTATTGAAAGAAATACTTGTGAAGCACTTAACTATATGTCAGGGACTGGATCAAATATTAGAGATATAATAGTGAACAATATGGTCATAGCCCTGTCCTCATGAAAATCAAAGTTCAGTGTTGAATATAATTTGCAAATGATTTCTTTAATTCTCTTGTGTTTCTTGTTATTTGGAGGCTATAAAAGTACTATTTAACTGTTAATGTTTCCTTGGGGACAGCCATTGCTTCCCAGCATAGCACCAGCAAGGTAATGTTTTATGTCAGACAAGTGGTGGTGTCCTTTGTACTCTGTCCCTGGAACTTGCAAAAAGGGAAAAGCACATTAGTGTGAATACTTGCAAGAAAATCAAAACTTTTCATTTAGAAACCAAGAGTGGTTCAACTGGCATTCAACCAGTGAGGAAGCTGAGTCATGACTTAGTTTAAAACATCAACCAACAAAAATCAGTAAGCAAACAAAAGGACAAAATACTAGCATCAGGGGCTTCCCTGGTGGTCCAGTGGGTAAGGACACCGCCTTGCAGTGCAAGGGGCACCGGTTCAATCCCTGGCCTTGGAAGATCCCAAGGGCCGTGGAGTGGCTGGACCTATGTGTCCAACTATCGAGCCGGAGCTCTGGAGCTCATGCTCCCAGAGCTGGTGCTCTGTGACAACAGAGGCCACCGCGATGGGAGGACCACACCGGCCAAAGAACAAAGACGGATGAAAATGGACAAATGAAAGACCAATAGAAGCGGCCCGCCTGCTCCGCTCCCTCCCTACCCCACCCCCACTAACATAAATAAACAAATCTTAAAAAAAAAAAACTAGCATCAGGAAACAATTTGAAGATAACTACTCACTGATATGTTTTCTCCCCAGTCTTATTCCTGCTCAGAACTGAAACAAAACTCATCTTTTCTTCAAGCCCCCATTGACTGTCCATTATCCTCTTCTCTTTTCTTTTATTGTAAGTATATTGTTCCCTTGGGTGAGACTTGCTTAAAGACCCTGTCAAGGCCTTCTCTCCAGGTAAGAGCCCTCTCTTGTATCTGTCAAAATTATATTAACTTATCCATTTGAGAATCCAGTCTTGATTTTGCCAAACAATTACACTGAAGCTATTGACTAAGGATGTCTTTCATTCTGTGACTGTACAAAATGAATAATTTAACCTCTTGATTCAAGTGATATCATTCCCCTTTATACAATTATCAGTAGATTTTATTGTTCATGAGAATAGCTCTGTGCTCACAGAGCAGGAAATGTGATCTGGGGCAGTCAGGAGCTGACAGAGAAGAAACTCAAATAGCAGCAATGAAGAATACCACAATAATAAGTCTTTTCAGAATACACGGATAACTACCTACTCCATCTTATTTCTCCCCACATTGAAGTGGCCTCAACCTCTCTCTGTCATCTTAATCAAAATGCATTATATATCGTTAACTACTGAGGACTCAGAATCCTAAGCCCTCACACCTTGGTCATTAGCCAGTCTAGTAATAATGTGAGAAATCCAAAGGGCAAGGGCCATTGTCACACTTCCAAACAGGTGCTAGTTACCCTCTGGTCACCTGGTGCAGTAAAAGTATTCTTATTCTGATATCTATATTTGGGGATTTGTTTAGCTTTTATATTTTGATAGGCTCATTTTCTCTCAAGATCCCAAGGGCCGTGGAGTGGCTGGACCTATGTGTCCAACTATCGAGCCGGAGCTCTGGAGCTCATGCTCCCAGAGCTGGTGCTCTGTGACAACAGAGGCCACCGCGATGGGAGGACCACACCGGCCAAAGAACAAAGACGGATGAAAATGGACAAATGAAAGACCAATAGAAGCGGCCCGCCTGCTCCGCTCCCTCCCTACCCCACCCCCACTAACATAAATAAACAAATCTTAAAAAAAAAAAACTAGCATCAGGAAACAATTTGAAGATAACTACTCACTGATATGTTTTCTCCCCAGTCTTATTCCTGCTCAGAACTGAAACAAAACTCATCTTTTCTTCAAGCCCCCATTGACTGTCCATTATCCTCTTCTCTTTTCTTTTATTGTAAGTATATTGTTCCCTTGGGTGAGACTTGCTTAAAGACCCTGTCAAGGCCTTCTCTCCAGGTAAGAGCCCTCTCTTGTATCTGTCAAAATTATATTAACTTATCCATTTGAGAATCCAGTCTTGATTTTGCCAAACAATTACACTGAAGCTATTGACTAAGGATGTCTTTCATTCTGTGACTGTACAAAATGAATAATTTAACCTCTTGATTCAAGTGATATCATTCCCCTTTATACAATTATCAGTAGATTTTATTGTTCATGAGAATAGCTCTGTGCTCACAGAGCAGGAAATGTGATCTGGGGCAGTCAGGAGCTGACAGAGAAGAAACTCAAATAGCAGCAATGAAGAATACCACAATAATAAGTCTTTTCAGAATACACGGATAACTACCTACTCCATCTTATTTCTCCCCACATTGAAGTGGCCTCAACCTCTCTCTGTCATCTTAATCAAAATGCATTATATATCGTTAACTACTGAGGACTCAGAATCCTAAGCCCTCACACCTTGGTCATTAGCCAGTCTAGTAATAATGTGAGAAATCCAAAGGGCAAGGGCCATTGTCACACTTCCAAACAGGTGCTAGTTACCCTCTGGTCACCTGGTGCAGTAAAAGTATTCTTATTCTGATATCTATATTTGGGGATTTGTTTAGCTTTTATATTTTGATAGGCTCATTTTCTCTCAATGTAGTCAAAACAATGACAATTACATTTTCAAAGATAAAATGATGAACAAATGAGAAAAGTAGGCTATGAAATTTATTCTAAAAGAACACAAGATTGTAACAAAAAGTTTTAGATGAACATCTGAAAGATATTACATTATAGTTCTAACCAGTATACAGTGAGTTTTAAAAAACTGCTTATTTTTCATGAGCTTATTATTATAGATTATTTATTAGATTTTCATGAGATCCCATATTCAAATTTTAGTTGCTCCTACTCTGTGCAGTATTAAAGATCATGATCTGGACACAGCATGCAAATTCATGAATTAAGCATAATGTATACAATAAGAAATTAATTCATTTTGCAGTGAGTGAATCTCTAAAATCACCATATATTATTTAATGTACCTTGCTGATTTTCAACAAGACGCAAATCACAAAAAAATCTATTTTTTTGAAAAGAAAGAAATAATATTTTGAAACAAAACAAAATAAAAACTGCTTTATCTTCCAAAGCCAGAAGTGTGGAGTTAGTGGCACAGTGGCTGACCTCAGATTTCAGTATATTCTCCGTTCTAAGGGACATTGACAGGAAATGGTCAGCCTAGAGATACAATGAAAGGAAACTCAGCAGTGAAGGTTTCACTGATAACATGTGATTTGAAGTCAGTGAACAGACCTAACAGTCATTCACCAGCTTAGGCCAAAGCATATAATAATCCAAAGGTGCTGACAGAGAAGAAACTCAAATAGCAGCAATGAAGAATACCACAATAATAAGTCTTTTCAGAATACACGGATAACTACCTACTCCATCTTATTTCTCCCCACATTGAAGTGGCCTCAACCTCTCTCTGTCATCTTAATCAAAATGCATTATATATCGTTAACTACTGAGGACTCAGAATCCTAAGCCCTCACACCTTGGTCATTAGCCAGTCTAGTAATAATGTGAGAAATCCAAAGGGCAAGGGCCATTGTCACACTTCCAAACAGGTGCTAGTTACCCTCTGGTCACCTGGTGCAGTAAAAGTATTCTTATTCTGATATCTATATTTGGGGATTTGTTTAGCTTTTATATTTTGATAGGCTCATTTTCTCTCAATGTAGTCAAAACAATGACAATTACATTTTCAAAGATAAAATGATGAACAAATGAGAAAAGTAGGCTATGAAATTTATTCTAAAAGAACACAAGATTGTAACAAAAAGTTTTAGATGAACATCTGAAAGATATTACATTATAGTTCTAACCAGTATACAGTGAGTTTTAAAAAACTGCTTATTTTTCATGAGCTTATTATTATAGATTATTTATTAGATTTTCATGAGATCCCATATTCAAATTTTAGTTGCTCCTACTCTGTGCAGTATTAAAGATCATGATCTGGACACAGCATGCAAATTCATGAATTAAGCATAATGTATACAATAAGAAATTAATTCATTTTGCAGTGAGTGAATCTCTAAAATCACCATATATTATTTAATGTACCTTGCTGATTTTCAACAAGACGCAAATCACAAAAAAATCTATTTTTTTGAAAAGAAAGAAATAATATTTTGAAACAAAACAAAATAAAAACTGCTTTATCTTCCAAAGCCAGAAGTGTGGAGTTAGTGGCACAGTGGCTGACCTCAGATTTCAGTATATTCTCCGTTCTAAGGGACATTGACAGGAAATGGTCAGCCTAGAGATACAATGAAAGGAAACTCAGCAGTGAAGGTTTCACTGATAACATGTGATTTGAAGTCAGTGAACAGACCTAACAGTCATTCACCAGCTTAGGCCAAAGCATATAATAATCCAAAGGTGCTGTTACAGTCTTGTCATAAAAGCACACAGAGCATGGCATCTGACACAAGAGGAAAGGCACAACATTCTCCTAATAGCTTGGTTTTAGTAACTGGTATCAATATTATAGTATTGTTTCACAACATTCTGTTTACCTAATCTATGTTTGTCCTAAAGTTTCTTACATTATATAATAAAAATGGCTAATTTTCAAAGTAATTTCCTTTATAATAAAACTTGGACTAACCAGAATACAACCCCTTTTCTTCTCATCTCTACCATTTTTTGTCAATCTGTCATTTTCCCTTTATCTTAGAGAAGAGTTGTTCTTAGTAAAGAAAGTCACCAAAATTTAAGATTTATTTTCATAATTTTGCATAGAATTCATCCCATATTTTCTTAAATGGAGCTTGCCCTATAAGCAATCATTTAACTTTTATAGCATCAATAACTGTACTGAGCAATAATAGAGAGTCCTCAGAAACTACAGAGTACATAACACACTTGTTCCTGCATAAATACATTATGTGACTCTACTACAACTTAGGTTTGAGATCTATCTGCTTTCATAGCATTTTTAAAATTATGTTCATTGTTACCATCTTGCTGGCCTAACAAGATGTGAAGGATAAGAGTCTGAATTCTCAGATATAAATATGCTTGCTATTGGTTATGTTTCTCAACACTTCTTTCTTTGACCTCAGAAAGTGAATGTAACTCTTTTGTATTTGTTAATATTTTGGGGTAAAATAAGAAAAAAAGAAGGGTGGAAATTCAAAGATCATCATTGTATAAATTTTAGTCTTCAATTTTTAAAACAATTTCTATTTCTCAAACATTTTTTGTAGAATTCTAAGTTTTCAATTATTTTAAATAGGTAGTAAATATGTGTAAAACTGACTTTGGTTAAGGTCAAGTTGTTTTGTATCTGTGATTTTATAGTAAAGGGCAGCAGCATACAATGAGAATATATTGTGTCACATATTTAATTGCAAATCTTCTGCTAGACCTAATAAAAATCAAAAAGAAACAGGTCAAATTAATTTTAAGAATATATTTCATATAAACCAAAGGTGCTGTTACAGTCTTGTCATAAAAGCACACAGAGCATGGCATCTGACACAAGAGGAAAGGCACAACATTCTCCTAATAGCTTGGTTTTAGTAACTGGTATCAATATTATAGTATTGTTTCACAACATTCTGTTTACCTAATCTATGTTTGTCCTAAAGTTTCTTACATTATATAATAAAAATGGCTAATTTTCAAAGTAATTTCCTTTATAATAAAACTTGGACTAACCAGAATACAACCCCTTTTCTTCTCATCTCTACCATTTTTTGTCAATCTGTCATTTTCCCTTTATCTTAGAGAAGAGTTGTTCTTAGTAAAGAAAGTCACCAAAATTTAAGATTTATTTTCATAATTTTGCATAGAATTCATCCCATATTTTCTTAAATGGAGCTTGCCCTATAAGCAATCATTTAACTTTTTATAGCATCAATAACTGTACTGAGCAATAATAGAGAGTCCTCAGAAACTACAGAGTACATAACACACTTGTTCCTGCATAAATACATTATGTGACTCTACTACAACTTAGGTTTGAGATCTATCTGCTTTCATAGCATTTTTAAAATTATGTTCATTGTTACCATCTTGCTGGCCTAACAAGATGTGAAGGATAAGAGTCTGAATTCTCAGATATAAATATGCTTGCTATTGGTTATGTTTCTCAACACTTCTTTCTTTGACCTCAGAAAGTGAATGTAACTCTTTTGTATTTGTTAATATTTTGGGGTAAAATAAGAAAAAAAGAAGGGTGGAAATTCAAAGATCATCATTGTATAAATTTTAGTCTTCAATTTTTAAAACAATTTCTATTTCTCAAACATTTTTTGTAGAATTCTAAGTTTTCAATTATTTTAAATAGGTAGTAAATATGTGTAAAACTGACTTTGGTTAAGGTCAAGTTGTTTTGTATCTGTGATTTTATAGTAAAGGGCAGCAGCATACAATGAGAATATATTGTGTCACATATTTAATTGCAAATCTTCTGCTAGACCTAATAAAAATCAAAAAGAAACAGGTCAAATTAATTTTAAGAATATATTTCATATAAACCAATATATTTAAAGTATCATTTCAACATATAAAATTATTGAAAATTTTTCACTGTTTATTCATATCAAGTCTCTGAAATCCTTTGCATAGATTGCACATATTACCTCAACTTTGACTAACTATCTTTAAACCGTTCTACAGTCACATGTAGTTGGTAGTTATCATACAGGACTACATAGATATAGAATTTTTTTCCTTTATCTCTAGGTCTCTGTGTGTTTAAACAACAGCCTTAAGTTGCAGTGGATTTAATGGAAAGTCATCCTGTGTAATTCACTTCTGTATTCTTGCCTGGAAAATCCTATGGAGAAAGGAACTTGGTGAGTTACAGTTCATGAGGTCAAAAAGAGTGGGACATAGTGAATGAGCAGGCACACACACATTCTACATAAAATAGCCTGTTTACTTCGGAACTCTAGGGAGAAAAATGCATTTTATTCAGTTGGGACATCAAAATGTACATTTTTCTGGTAACTTATGAGTTCTCCAGTTTGTATTCATCTATTTAATAGTATATGAAGTGTCTCTTTAAAATTAGTACTTGCTGAAAATGTCAAAGTACTCATGGAGAATGACTGAATCCACTCTCTAGGGATTTTGTTATGATTCACAATGCATATTTATATATAATCAATTCACCCAACAAATCTTAATCATGCATCTCCTGGCAACAAGCTAAGTGTACAGAAATGAAAGGTTGCAAAATTAGACAGTTTCTTATGTCAGGGAATATCTATTCCAGTGAGAAAGAGATATGAATCAAATAATCACGTAACAATCAGATAAAATCACAATTAGTGATGTATATAAGGGTGGAAATTCAAAGATCATCATTGTATAAATTTTAGTCTTCAATTTTTAAAACAATTTCTATTTCTCAAACATTTTTTGTAGAATTCTAAGTTTTCAATTATTTTAAATAGGTAGTAAATATGTGTAAAACTGACTTTGGTTAAGGTCAAGTTGTTTTGTATCTGTGATTTTATAGTAAAGGGCAGCAGCATACAATGAGAATATATTGTGTCACATATTTAATTGCAAATCTTCTGCTAGACCTAATAAAAATCAAAAAGAAACAGGTCAAATTAATTTTAAGAATATATTTCATATAAACCAATATATTTAAAGTATCATTTCAACATATAAAATTATTGAAAATTTTTCACTGTTTATTCATATCAAGTCTCTGAAATCCTTTGCATAGATTGCACATATTACCTCAACTTTGACTAACTATCTTTAAACCGTTCTACAGTCACATGTAGTTGGTAGTTATCATACAGGACTACATAGATATAGAATTTTTTTCCTTTATCTCTAGGTCTCTGTGTGTTTAAACAACAGCCTTAAGTTGCAGTGGATTTAATGGAAAGTCATCCTGTGTAATTCACTTCTGTATTCTTGCCTGGAAAATCCTATGGAGAAAGGAACTTGGTGAGTTACAGTTCATGAGGTCAAAAAGAGTGGGACATAGTGAATGAGCAGGCACACACACATTCTACATAAAATAGCCTGTTTACTTCGGAACTCTAGGGAGAAAAATGCATTTTATTCAGTTGGGACATCAAAATGTACATTTTTCTGGTAACTTATGAGTTCTCCAGTTTGTATTCATCTATTTAATAGTATATGAAGTGTCTCTTTAAAATTAGTACTTGCTGAAAATGTCAAAGTACTCATGGAGAATGACTGAATCCACTCTCTAGGGATTTTGTTATGATTCACAATGCATATTTATATATAATCAATTCACCCAACAAATCTTAATCATGCATCTCCTGGCAACAAGCTAAGTGTACAGAAATGAAAGGTTGCAAAATTAGACAGTTTCTTATGTCAGGGAATATCTATTCCAGTGAGAAAGAGATATGAATCAAATAATCACGTAACTAAAATCAGATAAAATCACAATTATGTGAAAAGCTGTATAATAGTATACTGGCTTGTGAACGTAAAAAGAGAGCTTTGACCTAAGGGGCAAGGTCAGAGAAAACTTCCTTAAGGAAGTGGTGCTTGAGCTGAGATCTGAGGGGTGAGTAACCCTGATCAGCAGAGAGGAGCTGGAAAGCATATGCTAGGAAGTTTGATCTCAAGCTCTAGTTTTGTGTCATAAAGGAACTTGTGGTGAGAAACCGTCCTGTGACTGAGGGAATAGTTTTCACTCAAACTGAATTCTGGAGTTTTATTCCTGAGAGTCTATCATGAGCCCAGTACCCTTTTCCTGTAACTTTGGTGTTAATCTGGGAGACTCTCTTCTTACTCTCTTTTCTATTTAGGCATGTAGGGGGTCTTTCAGTTATGCATTTTTTTCTTTTCTTTAAAATGCAGTGTATGATATACATGTGAATGTGTGTTCACATATAATTAGTTCACCAACCAGCAAAAGCTTTTGCAAGATATTAAAGATTACTCTTTTATAAACCAGTATATAAAATAAAACAAACAAAAAAAATCAGTGAATAAAATGGGCAAAGGACTAAGGCAGACAATTCACGTAAGAAGAAACACAAATGACAGTACAACATGAATCTCAGCAGTTATCAAAGAAACAAAAATATTTACCTATTGATTTTGTTTAGCTTACCTTACTGAGAAAGATGTAGCATGCTAAGGAGTATGGTGTGTCTATAAGGAAACAGGTATGCATTCTAACATACCACTGGGTAGAACAGTTGTCTGAAGTCTCCCTTCTAGAGGACAATTAGCCAATATGCAATAAAAGAGTGCACTCAGTGACTCAGTATTTTTACACTTGGAATTTATTCTGAGAAACTAACAAGATAGATAGTAAAAACAAATGTATATATTTGTGGCTATACCAGTTAAATAAAATATAAAATTGAACACACTTAAATATCTGACAAAAAGAGGAATGGCTTAAGATTATGTTAACACAAGTAAATATATTGTAAAGTATGACATATTTGTGTATTCATTCAGAAGAATATATTGATAGTATTCTCATAAGTGAAAAGAAAAATGGAATATGAGGCAATACAAGCAAAATTATACTGTTATTCTGATAAAAGATTTCTTCACACATGAGAAGTATGAGTGTATATACATTGGAAAAAATCTGAAAAATATAGCAAAGTTTTAACATACAACAGTGTGATTATGTATAAGTCTTTTTGTTTGTCTGTTTTCTGCTTTTAGTGTTTCCTCTCATACTTAAAAAATAAATATTCTTTTCAAAATAATAATCTCTCATTCAGAGAATTTTCGAAAAAAATTCATAAAATAAACAGAAAACAGAAAATATTCATTGTATCATCCTGAGGCAACTACGTTGATGTGTTTCCTTTCAGTCTTTTTTTAAAACTATAACTTCTTTTTGACACAGTTTTGATCACTTTTAATTGGGCTTCTGAGGCCAGTAATAGACCTTGCTTTAGGACAAGTTTTAACAGAGGGTTTTCTTGTAACCAGTTATAGAATTTTTCCATAACAAGGTGACAACAGTTTATAATTAGGTTGGCTGAATTTAAATTTTATCCAGATACCCTTATCAAAGGAGACACTTCTCTATTCTTGGGGTGTTTAATTCAGCCAGGTGTGATTTTTCTAAGTCAATGATTCTCCTAAGGAATTTTAACTGAATAGGTGAAGCGACTATTAATACTCACACAAGACTGTGTTGCAAATACCCGGAATTAGCATTAAGAAAACAATTAGCAACTTAATTGTTTTACTACCTTACTGGGTAGATAAACTATAAGGAAACAGGTATGCATTCTAACATACCACTGGGTAGAACAGTTGTCTGAAGTCTCCCTTCTAGAGGACAATTAGCCAATATGCAATAAAAGAGTGCACTCAGTGACTCAGTATTTTTACACTTGGAATTTATTCTGAGAAACTAACAAGATAGATAGTAAAAACAAATGTATATATTTGTGGCTATACCAGTTAAATAAAATATAAAATTGAACACACTTAAATATCTGACAAAAAGAGGAATGGCTTAAGATTATGTTAACACAAGTAAATATATTGTAAAGTATGACATATTTGTGTATTCATTCAGAAGAATATATTGATAGTATTCTCATAAGTGAAAAGAAAAATGGAATATGAGGCAATACAAGCAAAATTATACTGTTATTCTGATAAAAGATTTCTTCACACATGAGAAGTATGAGTGTATATACATTGGAAAAAATCTGAAAAATATAGCAAAGTTTTAACATACAACAGTGTGATTATGTATAAGTCTTTTTGTTTGTCTGTTTTCTGCTTTTAGTGTTTCCTCTCATACTTAAAAAATAAATATTCTTTTCAAAATAATAATCTCTCATTCAGAGAATTTTCGAAAAAAATTCATAAAATAAACAGAAAACAGAAAATATTCATTGTATCATCCTGAGGCAACTACGTTGATGTGTTTCCTTTCAGTCTTTTTTTAAAACTATAACTTCTTTTGGACACAGTTTTGATCACTTTTAATTGGGCTTCTGAGGCCAGTAATAGACCTTGCTTTAGGACAAGTTTTAACAGAGGGTTTTCTTGTAACCAGTTATAGAATTTTTCCATAACAAGGTGACAACAGTTTATAATTAGGTTGGCTGAATTTAAATTTTATCCAGATACCCTTATCAAAGGAGACACTTCTCTATTCTTGGGGTGTTTAATTCAGCCAGGTGTGATTTTTCTAAGTCAATGATTCTCCTAAGGAATTTTAACTGAATAGGTGAAGCGACTATTAATACTCACACAAGACTGTGTTGCAAATACCCGGAATTAGCATTAAGAAAACAATTAGCAACTTAATTTAAGAAACACAGTGGCAAAGAAGAGTCTCTGGAACCAGATAATCTGGCTTCTAATCCTGATTCTGCCACTTTCTAGCTATATAACCTAGAATTAATAACAACTTTATGTGCCTTAATTTCTGCTTCAGTAAAATTGGTAAAGTAGAAGTATCTATCTCTAAAGTTGTTGAAAGCATGAAATGGAGATACAGGCAAAATACTTATATGAGTGTTTGTCACAAATATAAATACTCAGTGTTAGCTTCTATCATTTTTAAGAAACCATACTTAACTGGAAATGATGCCATATATACAGCGGTTAAAGAGTGCAGTGTGTGGAAATGTGTGTTGGGACTTCAGCAATACAATTGATTGGACAAATCTGTGCCCTTTGTGGATCATCATCAGTTCTTAAAAGGACACTGTAAAATAAGTGGTGTTTCTACTTTCAAGATAAAGCAAATGGGGTTCATAAATTTAAGTAACTTCCTAAAAAAACACATGCAGTTAAAAAGAGATGGAACATGGTGACTGAGAAAAGTGGTGCTCCCTTGGCCTATGCTTTTCATTTGCTGAGAAATTTTTGGACTAGAAAAATCTAAAAAGCAGAGATAAAAATGTCATAATTTTTTCTCATATTTCCCTCTTTCTCCAATAATAGAATAAATTCAGTACTATTTATGGAGCACCTGTCTGGGCCAGGCACTTTTGTAGGAAATGTAACTACCTCACCCTTCAAGAGTTTATTTCCTAGATGAAAAATAGGCAATAAACAAAGAGTGTGCCAATTATTAAGAATC
Source organism: Tragulus kanchil (assembly GCA_022376925.1). Classification (NCBI taxonomy): domain Eukaryota; kingdom Metazoa; phylum Chordata; class Mammalia; order Artiodactyla; family Tragulidae; genus Tragulus; species Tragulus kanchil. The sequence continues at coordinate 49,762,183 of JAIOJX010000025.1, forward strand.
CCATTTTTCATCTCCAAATCACCATTCTATACCCAACTTTGTGATGGTGAGGTACACATTCTCTGGGTACTTGCTGTCTGGTGCAGTAGCCAAGGTAGAACCTGCTTGCTGTGGTTTTCACTGGGAGTACTGTGACCTAACCTCACCCCACCTTGCTCTCCATTTTCTGAAAGCAAGGAATCCTAGAAACTGTTAAGTGAGAGGACGGCCTCGGAGATAGGCAAAGCAAACTGACAGGCCCTCCTGCAGGTGGGAACAATGATATTCTCTCTCAAGAGGCACAACCAAAGGAAGAGGGGAGGGCTACATAAGAAAAATGTTCTACCTCAAAAACATCAGCCTGGTCTTGCTGGACTGTATTTTCTGGGCTTCAAGGAAGATAGAACTATGGTACTAAGATGAATATGTCTAATCTCTTCCCTTAATGCCCCCAACCCCAAATGTGATAGCAGGTTCCAGCAGTGGGTATCCCTGTGATATCTTTAGAGTTCCTTTCTTTCCTTTTGATCCCTTTCATTACAGAAAAAACAGGCAAATTTTGAGTGTTAAATAAATACTCAGTGTTAGCTTCTATCATTTTTAAGAAACCATACTTAACTGGAAATGATGCCATATATACAGCGGTTAAAGAGTGCAGTGTGTGGAAATGTGTGTTGGGACTTCAGCAATACAATTGATTGGACAAATCTGTGCCCTTTGTGGATCATCATCAGTTCTTAAAAGGACACTGTAAAATAAGTGGTGTTTCTACTTTCAAGATAAAGCAAATGGGGTTCATAAATTTAAGTAACTTCCTAAAAAAACACATGCAGTTAAAAAGAGATGGAACATGGTGACTGAGAAAAGTGGTGCTCCCTTGGCCTATGCTTTTCATTTGCTGAGAAATTTTTGGACTAGAAAAATCTAAAAGCAGAGAAAAAAATGTCATAATTTTTTCTCATATTTCCCTCTTTCTCCAATAATAGAATAAATTCAGTACTATTTATGGAGCACCTGTCTGGGCCAGGCACTTTTGTAGGAAATGTAACTACCTCACCCTTCAAGAGTTTATTTCCTAGATGAAAAATAGGCAATAAACAAAGAGTGTGCCAATTATTAAGAATCCCATTTTTCATCTCCAAATCACCATTCTATACCCAACTTTGTGATGGTGAGGTACACATTCTCTGGGTACTTGCTGTCTGGTGCAGTAGCCAAGGTAGAACCTGCTTGCTGTGGTTTTCACTGGGAGTACTGTGACCTAACCTCACCCCACCTTGCTCTCCATTTTCTGAAAGCAAGGAATCCTAGAAACTGTTAAGTGAGAGGACGGCCTCGGAGATAGGCAAAGCAAACTGACAGGCCCTCCTGCAGGTGGGAACAATGATATTCTCTCTCAAGAGGCACAACCAAAGGAAGAGGGGAGGGCTACATAAGAAAAATGTTCTACCTCAAAAACATCAGCCTGGTCTTGCTGGACTGTATTTTCTGGGCTTCAAGGAAGATAGAACTATGGTACTAAGATGAATATGTCTAATCTCTTCCCTTAATGCCCCCAACCCCAAATGTGATAGCAGGTTCCAGCAGTGGGTATCCCTGTGATATCTTTAGAGTTCCTTTCTTTCCTTTTTGATCCCTTTGCATTACTAAGTTAAAATGCGACACCTCAGTAAGTGAATGTATGATCAGTTACCTAGTTATTATACCATGTTGAACAGTTGCTGTGTTGCTGTTGCTTAATCACTAAGTAGTTTCCAACTCTTGCAACCCCATGCAATCCCCAGAGTCTAGTCTGCTAGGCTCCTCTGTACATGGGATTTCCCAGGCAGGAATACAGTAATGGGTTGCCAGCTCATTCTCGAGGAGATCTTCCCGAACCAGGAATCAAACACTAGTCTTCCAAATTGCAGGAGGATTCTTCACCACTGAATCAACAGGGAAACTGGTTGAAGTAGTAAATATTTTTAACTTCTAAACATTGATGCCATGAAGATTGTAGATGAAGCATTTAGCCCCTTTCAGTATATAGGATTATATATATTATAATAGGCATCTTTAACACTAATATTTAATACATATTATGAGGTATATATTATATATATGATGAATATTAAATATTCTATATCATATAACATACATATTGAATATTAATATATGATGTGAAAATTGAAAATTGACATTGACATAATATATTGTATACACATTATATATAATGTATAATGCATAATATACAATGCATAGTATATAGTATGTATTATAGTGTTATACAATTATATATATTATCATATGTTGATATTATAATTCATATATAACATATAAGAATATTATAATGATCTTATATATAATTATATATTTTTTATTATATATATTAGACTATAATTATACATAATTATTTTATATAGTGTATATGTGATATATATAATTATTTTATATTATAAAAATCATATATGCTATAATTATGTAATTCTAGAATTATATATGTATACATATGTAATATATAGTATATAATTCTTTATGTTTCATAAATATATTACATATACATTATACATAATAGATATACTATATATTATGTATTACATATAATATATGTTTATAAAATATTATATTTATTTATTTATTATTGAGCATATACACATTGTACATATTAAATATGTATAATATATGATATATTATTTAGGTGTTATATCATGTATTATATATATAATATATGAAATTATATGATTTTATATATATAATTATATAATATATGCAATTAAATTTAATTATTATGCAATTATATGTAATATATTAGATATAATATAGCATATGCTCTAATGTAGGTTAATATATATTACTTTATATTATATATTGTGTATCATATTATATGTTATAGTATAAAATAAAATACATATGATATATGATATAATATAATATACATACTATATATAAGAATACATATTATGCATGTATGTTAATAAATATTTAACAATATATTCATATATTAAAACATATGAATATATATTAATAGATATATATTAAAACATATGAATATATATTAATGTATCAAAATATATAATATATAGGATACATAATGTATTATATATAATGTTGTATATTAAATATTAACATATAATATGAATATGAAATATTCATTCAAATATATCAATATTAAACATTAGTGTATAATATATATGATGTATATATATATATTATATATACAAATATATCACATATATATACATATATATCATACATGTGATTATATATCACACATCATATATATGTATATATATCATATATCTTATAATATATATCAAATATTAATTTAATAAATTAACACTACTCTGTTCTTCACCAGTATATTTAGTAAATCACCAAAGAATTTCACATTTTCAGTTTCTAGTTCATCTATTTCACTGTTATCATATAATCTTTTGAACAATTGTAGATAATTTTCCATTTTCAGCTGACACCTTCACTTAATAAACTCAGTTTATTTCCTCTGATTACTTATTTATCGAAGGATTGAATTTTTATGGACCCTTTTATAAATTATTACGGATCCATTAGTGGGGCATTTTTTTACATGTGGAATGATGGTTTGAAGGATTGAACAGATAACATCCTTAAAAGTAGGAAAACCCTATATTCTTTTATGGATGAGTAACAAAAACAGAACATATGTGCTGCAATCCATTGTTCCTTTCTTTTTAGTAACAAATTTTTAGTTTTATCACTGTAGTGATAAGCTGGCTAAGAGTTCACCTTTCCCATGCCCTCTGATGACTAGGATGACTGGTGGGTGGGATTTCTGGAAAGATCTTTTGGACATTTTTTCTTTCTCTTTCTCATGTAGCCTAACAGAAGCCACCTTTTGCCCATGAAAATGGAAAGCATGTGCTGAGTACAGCAAAGCAGAAGGTACATAGTTCCCTGCTAAACAGTGTATACAGATAAATAGATAAATACGTACATATATACATAAACTTCCCTCAACCATGTTAAGCTTTCTAGTTTTAAATTCCTTTACTATGAGACAGAGCTCAATGTCTCTTGTTTGAAGTATTACCACTAGTAGGCAAATATAAGTGTTAACCACATCTCCTTAATGATGAAATAGTGGTGTCATGTGTGACAGATAAATTAGATTTATCATTCTCCTTTTTTATTGGTTTCCATTAATAAATTTGAATATATTTATTATACAAGTATCTGACTGCTTTTAGAAATTACCCTTAGAAATTCTAAGCTTTTTTGCATGTATCTTTGGGTAACATCTGCAAAAGCAATCATCATATATCTGTGAAATGGGGATAAGAGGAATACCTATTTTGTAAGATAATATATAACCAAGGACTCAATAACCTTTAAATGAACACACAAATATTAGCTGTTATCCAACCAGAGAGATCCTGTAAAGCCAAAGTTAAACAATGATAGTAAAACATAATTACATTAAAGATAAACCAATGAAAGTAATTCTGAGACAAGAAATAAACATATTCTTATATATTTTGGCAGCACAGAATTTCAAACAAATTCCCTTTGGCAATTTTTTACAACTCTACCATTAGATAAGGAGGATTTATTGTTTGCATCAGAGGTATTGCTATTTTGTAAAATTTAGACACAGTCTGGCTCATTTTAAGGGTAGTCTGTGTGAAAATATAGCTTATGCAATCCCATCAGGCTGAATGCTATGCTGTGAAAACAGCAGGGAAGTTTTATAAAAGGTAACTTCAGTCACAGTTTCCAGTATTTTTTTAAAAGGTTCTGTTTCACTGACGGCAACTTGTACTCCAGATGTTTATGCATATTTTGTGTGACTCTGCATTTTCCTTGAAGATTAAGACAGTCTCATAAAGAAATCACTCTTACCAAAATCGGCAATTTGTTTTTAAGGTATTGCATAGCATGTGCTCCAAAGGAAGTGTGGGACCATGTAGCCTAGAACAAGAAGCCACCTTTTGCCCATGAAAATGGAAAGCATGTGCTGAGTACCGCAAAGCAGAAGGTACATAGTTCCCTGCTAAACAGTGTATACAGATAAATAGATAAATACGTCATATATACATAAACTTCCCTCAACCATGTTAAGCTTTCTAGTTTTAAATTCCTTTACTATGAGACAGAGCTCAATGTCTCTTGTTTGAAGTATTACCACTAGTAGGCAAATATAAGTGTTAACCACATCTCCTTAATGATGAAATAGTGGTGTCATGTGTGACAGATAAATTAGATTTATCATTCTCCTTTTTTATTGGTTTCCATTAATAAATTTGAATATATTTATTATACAAGTATCTGACTGCTTTTAGAAATTACCCTTAGAAATTCTAAGCTTTTTTGCATGTATCTTTGGGTAACATCTGCAAAAGCAATCATCATATATCTGTGAAATGGGGATAAGAGGAATACCTATTTTGTAAGATAATATATAACCAAGGACTCAATAACCTTTAAATGAACACACAAATATTAGCTGTTATCCAACCAGAGAGATCCTGTAAAGCCAAAGTTAAACAATGATAGTAAAACATAATTACATTAAAGATAAACCAATGAAAGTAATTCTGAGACAAGAAATAAACATATTCTTATATATTTTGGCAGCACAGAATTTCAAACAAATTCCCTTTGGCAATTTTTTACAACTCTACCATTAGATAAGGAGGATTTATTGTTTGCATCAGAGGTATTGCTATTTTGTAAAATTTAGACACAGTCTGGCTCATTTTAAGGGTAGTCTGTGTGAAAATATAGCTTATGCAATCCCATCAGGCTGAATGCTATGCTGTGAAAACAGCAGGGAAGTTTTATAAAAGGTAACTTCAGTCACAGTTTCCAGTATTTTTTTAAAAGGTTCTGTTTCACTGACGCCAACCTGTACTCCAGATGTTTATGCATATTTTTGTGTGACTCTGCATTTTCCTTGAAGATTAAGACAGTCTCATAAAGAAATCACTCTTACCAAAATCGGCAATTTGTTTTTTAAGGTATTGCATAGCATGTGCTCCAAAGGAAGTGTGGGAGAAGCCTGAGCCTGTGGGAAAGATAGCTCTGCAAAGTCCTATGACCAAGGTCTGCAGGGAGCAATTCAAAGGTAGGAATGAACACACATGCATTTATATTCACACATATTATTTCAAGCAATTTGTATTTGGTAAAAAAATAATAATAATAGTAAGCAAGCATTGTTTTGAAAATTATCAAAGCCCTTCTTTTCAATTAGCTTGAACTGTTAAATACACACTCTTAGCTAGACCTAAGAGCCTACTTTGATGCTGCATGGAACGTCAAATTTCAGATAACTGATAAACCTGGGCATTTATTTTTGAATTGAATCTAGCAGCATATATTGGAGTTAATAAGTTTTGTTGATGTGTTACAGAATTACTAAACTTGCTTCTTTCTGTGTCCAATTTTTCAATTGATTATATTACCCAATTTCAGTACCTACCCTGTAGACTTCTGTGTAGGAAATAAATAAAACTTAGCCTTGGCAATCAACGAAGAGAAGACACATACATGTGATGACCAGTGTGTCATAAGGAGAGCTCATGGGACAGTAATTCAGATAAAGAGAAACAGTTAGGTGGTTATGCTGAACCCAGTTCCTTATTGCCTTTTATCATCCCATCCAGCTAGCTCAACCTGTTCATTTCTAAGTGAGCAGCTTTTACGAAGAGTGTAAAAATAGAGTTTGGACAGTACTGAAAAGGACATGTTGCTCTACTTTAGAAAGAGGAGAAAAGTTAATAGACCTTTCACTAAGTGATTATCTCCTTTAGACCTTTAAGCAACTACGCTACATGCCAAATATACATTCATGCTTTTGATTAATAGGGCTTTTGTTTTTTGCATGGATGCTTACCTTAAGTGAGATTTGTGTTAGGGTTCATTTTCAAAGAGTAATTTTGGAAATTTTTTTGGAATTTTCCAGAAGAATGTGCATCCCATTTATTATAATCTTCTTTGAAATAAAAACCTAAAGTTGGTTCACAGACATTTTAGAACCATAACTTTTGCATTACATAAAGTATACATATTCCTATCAGTGTCTATTAAACAAAGATTAGATTAAGAATGGTCTACTTAGCTTCTGTGTTGTGAAAATTAAGTAAAGAGATTTTGCACAAAAAATAAGATTGCTAAGATCAAATGTCAAGTGAAAAATTTTTGATAAAGCTGCCATCTATAGAAATATTCATCATCTAAATTAATAAAGGCATTCTGATGACAAAGGTTTACCTAAATCAGTCAATTTTTAGATAGAGGGACTGGAGTGGAAATGAAGGGATGTAGTTATAAATAATGCAAGACTCCTGTTCCCATTTATTGCAATGTGGTCTTAAATATCACTGAAAATGAATTAACAGAGGTTAAGAATAAATACAGAGATAACAATGAGAATATTGGATGTTTCCTTGAGCTGTTTAGGACTAGGTTAGTGTAGGAGTCATTAATTCAAAAAGTACATATTGAGTATTAAATACATGCCAGATGCTATTCTTGCACTGAGGATCTACCCACGAGCAAATAAACAGAGGTCACCACATCATGGAACTAAAATTCCACTGAAGAAGACTTGCTAAAAATGGAAAATATCTAATGCTTTACAGAGTAAAAAGTGGGCAGGAAACAAAGAAATTAGGAAAATAACATTGAATGCCGTTATGAGTTAACTTTTGGGTGGAAAGTCCAAGGAGACTTGAGACTTCTCCTCCCTGAGAAAGTAGCTTTTAAGTGGATGCAAATGAGGGAGCTAGTTATGAAGACCTATTTAGAGGAAAGCATTTCACGCAGAGTGAGCTGCAAATGTGACGCTGTGTGACAAGAACATGCCCCTGAATGGAACATGCCTCTGCTACATGGCAGAAGGAGTAGGGCAGAAGAGTAGGAAATGAAACAGGGGCATAGCAAGAAACTACATTATGCAGAACCTGTAGATCCTTGTAGGGTTTCAGCAGTTACCCCAGATGAAAGAGAAGACTGTATCAACTATTTATCTATTTTCTTTTCATCCTAAAGGCCACCTAAAATATTCACCTCTATATGATGCTGGGGCAGGGAGTCTGTGCATTATATTTCCCAGTTAGTCAAATGATTCCCCGCTCAGTTTTAGCAACAGAAGTCAATAGAAGAAGATTAGAAAGCAAAGTGAGGAAAAGAAGAGACACCTCTTTGTTTTTCTATTTCTCTTTGAAACTGATGGTTTCAATCTCCATCTTCTTAGAAAACTTCCAGAACCAGCCTTGTGACACCTCCTCAAAGGTTTCAGAGGCAATCATTTGGTATCCTCTTTTCTGAGGTCTAAAAATCAATGATGGGACTCCTCCTTTAACCTTTCAGGTCCTGGTATTTTTTGCACCTGCACTCAGTCCTTAGGACTAGGGTTGGAAGCTTCCTCTTGAATTATTAGCAACTTTGTCACTGCAGTGTTTCTTTTTTGTTCCATCACCTTCAAACACTCACATTACCAATTCTCTGTTTAAATGTCCTCCACTAAAATGCCTAGTGACAGAGGTACACTTGAGCTGTTTAGGACTAGGTTAGTGTAGGAGTCATTAATTCAAAAGTACATATTGAGGATGAAATACATGCCAGATGCTATTCTTGCACTGAGGACCTACCCACGAGCAAATAAACAGAGGTCACCACATCATGGAACTAAAATTCCACTGAAGAAGACTTGCTAAAATGGAAAATATCTAATGCTTTACAGAGTAAAAAGTGGGCAGGAAACAAAGAAATTAGGAAAATAACATTGAATGCCGTTATGAGTTAACTTTTGGGTGGAAAGTCCAAGGAGACTTGAGACTTCTCCTCCCTGAGAAAGTAGCTTTTAAGTGGATGCAAATGAGGGAGCTAGTTATGAAGACCTATTTAGAGGAAAGCATTTCACGCAGAGTGAGCTGCAAATGTGACGCTGTGTGACAAGAACATGCCCCTGAATGGAACATGCCTCTGCTACATGGCAGAAGGAGTAGGGCAGAAGAGTAGGAAATGAAACAGGGGCATAGCAAGAAACTACATTATGCAGAACCTGTAGATCCTTGTAGGGTTTCAGCAGTTACCCCAGATGAAAGAGAAGACTGTATCAACTATTTATCTATTTTCTTTTCATCCTAAAGGCCACCTAAAATATTCACCTCTATATGATGCTGGGGCAGGGAGTCTGTGCATTATATTTCCCAGTTAGTCAAATGATTCCCCGCTCAGTTTTAGCAACAGAAGTCAATAGAAGAAGATTAGAAAGCAAAGTGAGGAAAAGAAGAGACACCTCTTTGTTTTTTCTATTTCTCTTTGAAACTGATGGTTTCAATCTCCATCTTCTTAGAAAACTTCCAGAACCAGCCTTGTGACACCTCCTCAAAGGTTTCAGAGGCAATCATTTGGTATCCTCTTTTCTGAGGTCTAAAAATCAATGATGGGACTCCTCCTTTAACCTTTCAGGTCCTGGTATTTTTTGCACCTGCACTCAGTCCTTAGGACTAGGGTTGGAAGCTTCCTCTTGAATTATTAGCAACTTTGTCACTGCAGTGTTTCTTTTTTGTTCCATCACCTTCAAACACTCACATTACCAATTCTCTGTTTAAATGTCCTCCACTAAAAATGCCTAGTGTGGTTTCTGTTTTCTTAACCATTACGGTGCCAGGGACCAAGAATAATTCCAAAAAACCCTAAAGGATAGGATGATGGAATTATTTTAAATATATCTTTGATATTGAACTTAAGTAAGGCTGAATTATGTATCAGTAGAAACTTAGCTAATGATATTGCCATGGTATGCAGTATTTAACTAAATTACTACCTGCAGTTGCTTGAGATAAAGTGCTTACTTTAAGGTAATCAGTACCTTATGAGACCTAGCAGCTGCCACAGCAGCAACTGATATGGTGGTGATGATAACTCTAATGATTATGTGACAGAATGGCTATTTCTGACTACATTGGAGAACATGCAAAAGGAAAATGTGCTTAGAGTATAATAATCTCAAGACTTCTCTCATAAAACTAGAGTGAAAGTTTTGGTCATTCAGTCATCTGACTCTGCAACCCATGGACTATAGCCCATCAAGCTCCTCTATCCATGGACTTCTCAAGGCAAGAATACTGGAATGAGTAGCCATTTCCTATTCCAGGGAATCTTCCCACAGTGACTGAACCTGGGCCTCCTGCATTGAAACCAAAAGACTCTCATGTTTTTGTATAAATATACTTATTTTAGTCTGTATACAGTAGGGAAGATATGACTGAAAATTAAACTCAATATTTAAATATTTTCAGTTAATTATAAAATTATAATGGAAAGTATATTCATGGGTGTCCCAAGTATCCTAATTGAAGGTTAGGACATTGATTCAGAAGGAGGATAAATAGGGGTTTTCTCAGGAATCTATCTTTGAAACTGATGGTTTCAATCTCCATCTTCTTAGAAAACTTCCAGAACCAGCCTTGTGACACCTCCTCAAAGGTTTCAGAGGCAATCATTTGGTATCCTCTTTTCTGAGGTCTAAAAATCAATGATGGGACTCCTCCTTTAACCTTTCAGGTCCTGGTATTTTTTGCACCTGCACTCAGTCCTTAGGACTAGGGTTGGAAGCTTCCTCTTGAATTATTAGCAACTTTGTCACTGCAGTGTTTCTTTTTTGTTCCATCACCTTCAAACACTCACATTACCAATTCTCTGTTTAAATGTCCTCCACTAAAATGCCTAGTGTGGTTTCTGTTTTCTTAACCATTACGGTGCCAGGGACCAAGAATAATTCCAAAAAACCCTAAAGGATAGGATGATGGAATTATTTTAAATATATCTTTGATATTGAACTTAAGTAAGGCTGAATTATGTATCAGTAGAAACTTAGCTAATGATATTGCCATGGTATGCAGTATTTAACTAAATTACTACCTGCAGTTGCTTGAGATAAAGTGCTTACTTTAAGGTAATCAGTACCTTATGAGACCTAGCAGCTGCCACAGCAGCAACTGATATGGTGGTGATGATAACTCTAATGATTATGTGACAGAATGGCTATTTCTGACTACATTGGAGAACATGCAAAAGGAAAATGTGCTTAGAGTATAATAATCTCAAGACTTCTCTCATAAAACTAGAGTGAAAGTTTTGGTCATTCAGTCATCTGACTCTGCAACCCATGGACTATAGCCCATCAAGCTCCTCTATCCATGGACTTCTCAAGGCAAGAATACTGGAATGAGTAGCCATTTCCTATTCCAGGGAATCTTCCCACAGTGACTGAACCTGGGCCTCCTGCATTGAAACCAAAAGACTCTCATGTTTTTGTATAAATATACTTATTTTAGTCTGTATACAGTAGGGAAGATATGACTGAAAATTAAACTCAATATTTAAATATTTTCAGTTAATTATAAAATTATAATGGAAAGTATATTCATGGGTGTCCCAAGTATCCTAATTGAAGGTTAGGACATTGATTCAGAAGGAGGATAAATATCTGGGTGGGTATATATATAAAACTGAAAACATCAGGAATCTACTCTGAGCCTCCTTTCAATGAGTTGCTCCTCAAAAGCTCCCACTCCTATTTCATCTAGTCCTATAGATAGGAAAATCTGAGTGGTGAACAAGTAGAAATTCTATCCCAGGAACAAAAGGTTATATTCCAAAAGAATTACAATGTATTCCTAAATTATATTGTCATAAACCTAGGGAAATAAGTGGGGATTTGTTAGCAGGACATTTGACAAAGGAGGACAAAATGTGACATTTGATAAGGACAGTGTAATCAACATAAGAATTCTTAGTCCACATTTAACATGATAGACTGAGCAGATGAAACTTTTCCTGTTTTCTTGGTCTATTGGATTCAGTGGTGGCCCTCTTTCAGTGAGAATTGATGAGAATTTCCTAATCTAAAGAAAAATTTAAGGATATAGGAATGTTAAGAGTGAACTTAACATGTGAAACTTGCCTGTGCACCACCCTTACTACATCTCTTTAGAGGGTACCAGAGGACATTCTCTTCACTAAGGCACATATTAGTATCTTTGTAAAACCCTATGGTAGCTATCTTCTGAAGTCTAATGTTGCCAATGAGAGTGAGAGATGCTGTCATGGAAAGGGGATCCTTGATTTCAATTGATATCATGGAACCACAGAGTAGCAGAAGTAGCAACACTAACCTCAAGAACCAAGATTTATACAATTACTATAAAGATTAGCAAGAAATCTATTGGTGATCAGAATGTCTTGCCTTGTAGGGTTCTTAGACTATGGTTACATGATTCCTAGGGTTGAAATAACAAAAGAGTGAAATATATGGGCAGATTTCTAAAGTGTTACTTAGTCAATATAATAGGAAAACTCTAAATGTGATGGGCAAACGTCTGACTTGAGTGTTTTTTGTTACATAACTCCCATGAAGCTAAGCCAACTCACTGACTTGGGCTTCTTTGATTAAAAAGAACTATAGAGCTTCCTGGTGACTCAGTGGTCCAAGAATCTGCCTGCTGATGCAGGAGACACAAATTTGATCCCTCTTCCTGAAATATCCCACATGCTATGGATCAATTAAGCCCATGACCCCAAACTATTGACCCTGCGCTATGGAGCTCAGGAACCACGACTCCTGAACTCATGTACTGCATGTACTGAAGTCAGAGTACCCTAGAGCCCGTGCTCTGCTAAAAAGAGAAACCGTCACAATGAGAAGCTTGCACTCCAAAACCAGAGAGTAGCTCCTGCTCTCTGCAACTAGATAAAAGCCTGCACAGCAAAGAAGATCCACCACAGTTAAAAACAAATAAATAAATTTGAAATGGAGACTGGATATCTTTGAGAAGTAACTTCACAATATTGCCACAATTATGTAGTGTAAAACTTTTCTAAGCCTTCCTGAAACATGTTTGCAATCATCTGTGTACTAGATTTGAGTTGATGCTAATCCTAGGAACTTGAAAATCATTTGGGGCCACTGGTCAAAATGGGTGCATGCATGCTCAGTCGTATCTGATTGTTTTTTACTACTACATGGAGGGTAGCCTGCCAGTCTCCTCCATCCATGGGATTTCCCAGCAAGAACACTGGAATGGGTTGCCATTGCTTCTTTGGGGAATCTTCCCAACTCAAGGATCGAACATATGTCTTCTGCATTGGAAGCTGGGTTCTTTATCACTTGTGCCATCTGGGAGCCCTGGAAAAATGGGCACTTATGCGTTTAAATGAGAAAATCCATCTCACAGTGGATTAATTGAAGGGGAATTTGTGGTGGAAAAAAAAAAAGCTATGTGTTTCCTTTCATACTTATGTTGTATACTGCAAAGTAGAAATTCCTGCAGCCCCTCCATTCAAGAGGCAAATCTATTTTTTTCACATTTTGAAATGAGCTACCCTTGCAATTTGGTTCAGCCAGTAAAATACGGCACCAGTATTATTGTGTGAAGTCGAAGCCCAGGTCTCAAGAAACTTTGTATCCATTTGCTCTTTCTTTTGGAAGCCTGCAACTGCTACATAAAAGAACTTGTCATTGCCATCTGGAAGATGAAAAGCACATGGAACAGAAACAAAGTATTACAGCTAAAGCCTCAGACACATAAGGGAGTCCAAAGACCAGCACAACCATCCCAGCAGCTGACCACAGACATATGAGTAAATCCATCTGAGCCCAGAGGAATCACTACTTGCTTCATTCCTTTTTTTTATCTATATATTATTTTGTGTAACAATTTTAGTGAAATTGTGACTGAGATAACCCTAGAGCCCGTGCTCTGCTAAAAAGAGAAACCGTCACAATGAGAAGCTTGCACTCCAAAACCAGAGAGTAGCTCCTGCTCTCTGCAACTAGATAAAAGCCTGCACAGCAAAGAAGATCCACCACAGTTAAAAACAAATAAATAAATTTGAAATGGAGACTGGATATCTTTGAGAAGTAACTTCACAATATTGCCACAATTATGTAGTGTAAAACTTTTCTAAGCCTTCCTGAAACATGTTTGCAATCATCTGTGTACTAGATTTGAGTTGATGCTAATCCTAGGAACTTGAAAATCATTTGGGGCCACTGGTCAAAATGGGTGCATGCATGCTCAGTCGTATCTGATTGTTTTTTACTACTACATGGAGGGTAGCCTGCCAGTCTCCTCCATCCATGGGATTTCCCAGCAAGAACACTGGAATGGGTTGCCATTGCTTCTTTGGGGAATCTTCCCAACTCAAGGATCGAACATATGTCTTCTGCATTGGAAGCTGGGTTCTTTATCACTTGTGCCATCTGGGAGCCCTGGAAAATGGGCACTTATGCGTTTAAATGAGAAAATCCATCTCACAGTGGATTAATTGAAGGAATTTGTGGGGGAAAAAAAAAAGCTATGTGTTTCCTTTCATACTTATGTTGTATACTGCAAAGTAGAAATTCCTGCAGCCCCTCCATTCAAGAGGCAAATCTATTTTTTTCACATTTTGAAATGAGCTACCCTTGCAATTTGGTTCAGCCAGTAAAATACGGCACCAGTATTATTGTGTGAAGTCGAAGCCCAGGTCTCAAGAAACTTTGTATCCATTTGCTCTTTCTTTTGGAAGCCTGCAACTGCTACATAAAAGAACTTGTCATTGCCATCTGGAAGATGAAAAAGCACATGGAACAGAAACAAAGTATTACAGCTAAAGCCTCAGACACATAAGGGAGTCCAAAGACCAGCACAACCATCCCAGCAGCTGACCACAGACATATGAGTAAATCCATCTGAGCCCAGAGGAATCACTACTTGCTTCATTCCTTTTTTTTATCTATATATTATTTTGTGTAACAATTTTAGTGAAATTGTGACTGAACAAGAAGATTTAATATCCCTTAGAGGTGGGATATGGTAAATGTTTTGAGTCTGCTTTATGGGGAAAAGGTGTGAGAGTGATTTCATTTGGATAAGAGAAAGTCAGACCCTGCTGGGTGGGAGCATGTTTGTTATTATTGTTCCATCAGAGTCAAATTTTGTGTAGAGGAGTTTTACAAGTGCTGAGTAGCCAAATTTGGTGGCTTTATGATGGTGAGAATGAGGTTGGGAGTTGGCAAATTATATTTCCAGTTCCATTTACCAGCTGGCTTCCTTATAGATCCTACCTGGTGAATACACAGAAAGAAGACAGAAAAAGGGACTTCCTTCTATTTTCTTTGTCTTTGCTAACACTGCTCAGAAGCAGCAGTTAGGGTTTTATAACATTTCCAGCATAGCTCCGGAGCACAATCTCAGAGGGAGACCAGAACCCTAGCTCCTCCCTCAAATGCAGGAGAACCAGCCTGGTGGGGTCCTTCTTCTAAACTCCCAGATTTGGGGAACCTACCTTTTCCTTGACCCAGTAATGGCAGTTATTTCCCACCGTTATCAATTTATGTTACTTTGTTGACCTTTAAAGCTATCAGCAGATATGTAAGAGGTCCCTTAGTTTGATACATTCAATATTCTTTCTATTTTCTTGACTATACCCTAAAAATAAAAAGCCATTGGATGATTTTGAGATTTGGAATTATTTGATTTACATTCTAATAGGATCACCTGGCTCCTGAAAGGAGAGACCTCTTAGTCACTAGAAAGAGAGAGCTTGGACTTGAGAGTCAAAGAGTGGTAAACCCTGTGCATATTGCGAAGGTATTCAGTTCAGTTCAGTTCAGTCACTGAGCTGTGTCCAAGTCTTTCAACGACCCATGGACTGCAGCACTCCAGGTTTCCCTGTCATTCACCATCTCCCAGAGCTTGCTCAATTTCATGTCCATAGAGTCAGTGATGGCATCCAACCATCTTGTCCTCTGCTGTCCTCTTCTCCTTTTGCCTTCTGTTTTCCCCAATATCAGGCTCTTTTCCAGTGAGTCACCTCTTCTCATCAAGTGGCCAAAGTATTGGAACCAGCTTCAGCATCAGTCCCTCCAATGAATATTTAGGGTTGATTTCCTTTAGGACTGACTGGTTTGATCTCCTTGCTCTCCAAGGGACTAACAAGAGCCTTCTCCAACACCACAATTCAAAGGCATCAATTCTTTGGTGCTCATTCTGCTTTATGTTCCAGGTCTCACATTTATACATGACTGCTGGGTAAACCATAGTTTTGATTATACAGGCTTTTATTGGCAAATGAAGTCTCTATTTTTTAATATGTTGTCTAGGTTTGTCATCACTATTCTTCCAATGTTTAAGCGTTTTTTTTTTAATTTCATGGCTGCAGTCACCATCCATAGAGATTTGGGAGTCCAAGGAAATAAGTTCTGTCATTGTTTCCATTGTTTGCTCAACAATTTGTTGTGAAGTGATGGGACTGGATGTCAATATCCTCGTTTTTTGAATGAGGTACTTTCCTTCCTCTTTGCTTTCTGCCATAAGGGTGGTGTCATCTGCATCTCTGAGGTTACTGATACTTCTCCAGGCAATCTTGATTCCAGCTTGTGCTTCATCCAGACCAAAATTTCACATGATGCACTCTGTACATAAATAAGCAGGGTGACAATACACAGTCTTGATGGACTGCTTTCCCAATTTTGAATCAGTCTTTTTCCATATCCAGTTCTAACTGTTGATTCTTGTCCTGCATATATGTTTAACTGGAGGCAGGTAGGTGGTCTGGTAGTCCCATCACTTTGAGAATTTTCCACAGTTTTTTCTGATCCACAAGATCAAAGGTTTTAGTGTAGTCAATGAATCAGAAGTAGATGTTTTTCTGGAATTCCCTTGCTCTTTCTGTGATCCAGTAGATGTTTGCAATTTGATCTCTGGTTCCTCTGCTTTTTCTAAATCCACCTTGCGTATCTAAAAGTTCTTGATTCACGTACTGTTGAAGCCTAACTTGGAGGATTTTAAGCATTACTTTGCTAGCTTGTGAAATGAGTGCAGTGGTGTGGGAGTTTGAACATTTCTTGGCATTCCCCTTCTTGAGATTGGAAAGAAAACTGACGTTTTCCAGTCTTGAGGCCACTGCTGAGTTTTTCAAATTTGCTGGCATATTGAGTGTAGTGCTTAAACAGTATCATTTTTTAATATTTTAAATAGCTCAGATGAAATTCCATCACCTCCACTAGCTTTATTCACGGTGATGGTTCCTAGGGCTCACTTGACTTCACACTCTAAATTGTCTGGCTCTAGTTGAGGGATCACACCATCATGGTGACTTGGCTCATTAAGATCTTTTCTGTATAGTCATTCTGTGTATTCTTTCCAGCTCTTCTTAATATTTTCTGCTTCGGCTAGGTCCGTTCTGTTTCTGTCCTTTATTGTGCCTATCTTTGCATGAAGTGTTCCCTTGGTATCTCCAGTTCTCTTGTAGAGATCTCAAGTCTTCCACTCTGTTATTTTCCTCTATTTCTTTGCATTCTTCACTTAAGAAGGTTTTCTCATGTCTTATTGCTATTCTCTTGAACTCTGCATTCAGATGGGTATTTTTTCCTTTTTTTTCTTTTATCTCTTCTTTTCATAACTATTTCTAAGGTCTCCTTAGACAACAGTTTTGCCTTATTGCATTACTTTTTCTTAGGGATGGTTTTGATCACTGCCTGCTGTACAATATTATGAACCTCGATCCATAGTTTTCTAGCACTCTATCAGATCTAATCTCTTCAATCTGTTTGTAACTTCCACTGTATAATAATAAGGGATTTGATTTAGGTCATACCTGAATGACCTTGTGGTTTTCCCTGCCTTCTTCAATTTAAGTCTGAATTTTGCAATAAAGAGTTCATGATCTGAGTCACAGTCAGCTCCAGGGCTTGTTTTTGCTGACTGTATGCAACTTCTCTACCTTTGTCTGCAAAGAATATAATCAATCTGATTTCAGTATTGACCATCTGGCTATATCCATGTGTAGAGTCATCTTTTGTGCTGCTGTAAGAGGGTGTTTGCTATGACCAGTGCAAGAACGGTTTATTATAGACCTGCATGATACTTTGCTAGCTTGTGAAATGAGTGCAGTGGTGTGGGAGTTTGAACATTTCTTGGCATTCCCCTTCTTGAGATTGGAAAGAAAACTGACGTTTTCCAGTCTTGAGGCCACTGCTGAGTTTTTCAAATTTGCTGGCATATTGAGTGTAGTGCTTAAACAGTATCATTTTTTAATATTTTAAATAGCTCAGATGAAATTCCATCACCTCCACTAGCTTTATTCACGGTGATGGTTCCTAGGGCTCACTTGACTTCACACTCTAAATTGTCTGGCTCTAGTTGAGGGATCACACCATCATGGTGACTTGGCTCATTAAGATCTTTTCTGTATAGTCATTCTGTGTATTCTTTCCAGCTCTTCTTAATATTTTCTGCTTCGGCTAGGTCCGTTCTGTTTCTGTCCTTTATTGTGCCTATCTTTGCATGAAGTGTTCCCTTGGTATCTCCAGTTCTCTTGTAGAGATCTCAAGTCTTCCACTCTGTTATTTTCCTCTATTTCTTTGCATTCTTCACTTAAGAAGGTTTTCTCATGTCTTATTGCTATTCTCTTGAACTCTGCATTCAGATGGGTATTTTTTCCTTTTTTTTCTTTTATCTCTTCTTTTCATAACTATTTCTAAGGTCTCCTTAGACAACAGTTTTGCCTTATTGCATTACTTTTTCTTAGGGATGGTTTTGATCACTGCCTGCTGTACAATATTATGAACCTCGATCCATAGTTTTCTAGCACTCTATCAGATCTAATCTCTTCAATCTGTTTGTAACTTCCACTGTATAATAATAAGGGATTTGATTTAGGTCATACCTGAATGACCTTGTGGTTTTCCCTGCCTTCTTCAATTTAAGTCTGAATTTTGCAATAAAGAGTTCATGATCTGAGTCACAGTCAGCTCCAGGGCTTGTTTTTGCTGACTGTATGCAACTTCTCTACCTTTGTCTGCAAAGAATATAATCAATCTGATTTCAGTATTGACCATCTGGCTATATCCATGTGTAGAGTCATCTTTTGTGCTGCTGTAAGAGGGTGTTTGCTATGACCAGTGCAAGAACGTATTAGTGATGAGATTGTGAATAGATCTGGTGCGAGTTTTGAGAAAAGAGAAAAAGTTTGAATTATTATCTAGAAGCATAGGATACTAATTGGAGTAGGGAAATTTAGTGTTAATATGAGATGATAATGAATATTAGTGATCATGAATTTAAAAGTGAAATCAATTGGTACAGCTGTGTGTTTTCTGTACACATGATTCTATAGTGACTTGAAGCCAATGCTGTAACTGCTGAGACAGATTAACTTTGAAAGTTTAGTGCATAACACAATAGAAATTTACATATAAGTAACCTATTATCTAGTTGGTAGTGGGACACAGAAGTAGAGGTGGCATCCAAGGGTGTTCATTTACATCTTTCACTGATCCTGGTGAAAAGAAACTCAGTGCACGTTTTCCAAGGTTATCCTGAACCTTGACACCCAGTTAGAAAGTTTGGAGAAAATGGAGGGTTTCAAAATTTTGCGTATGTCAGACCTAGGAGTAATATGAATCATTTCTATTCAAATTTATTGGCTAAAATTTAATGTCATAATTACACCTTAAGCCAGCAGAGACTGGGAAATATTGTCTAGCTTTGTACCAGAGAAAAGGAAAATAGGCTTGGTAAACTGTTAGCCAATGTCTGTGAAAGGGAAAGACCAAAGCAAGAAGAGACTAAACAAAGAGTTTAAATAGAATTGTCATTTTGCAACAGTACCACAAAGTGAGAGAATACAAAATGAGTTCAGAACATATGTGAAGAATGATTATGCCTGCCTGCTAAGTCACTTTTCACCCCTGTGGACTGTAGCCCACCAGTCTCCTCTGTCCATGGGATTCTCCATGCAACAACACTAGAGTGAGTTGTGGTGCCCTCCTCCAAGGGATCTTCCTGACACAGGGATAAAACCTTCATGTCTTACATCTCTAGCTTTGGCAGGTGGGTTCTTGACCTCTAACACCACCTGGAAAGCCCAAAGAATGATTATGACTGACTGTGAATTTAAACTGGATAAGGACAAAGGGCACAAAGGGAGAGCAAAGATTGAGGGTTGATGTGCTGAGGTGCAAGAGTGGTGAAAGTATTGTTGGAGTTGCCATGAGAGGAAATGCTGGTTGGAGAATATGATGTTTGAAGTGATAATTTTGGATGCATTTCTGCGCTACCACTTACAAAGACAAGAGCAGGTTTCTGAAAGCAGTATCTGACATAAGGGAACAAGAAAGATCATTGGGAGAGAGTCAAGGAATTCAGTCACCATACTGACAGATGATCTACACAGATATTGAAATATTGAAGAGAGTAATAGTGAGTCAGATGTTGAAATATTTTAAGGAAAAAGGAAATATGAAAATAAGAGCAATGGATGATTTACGAAGCTACTTAGAGGGTAAAAAGAAAAGACTTGACGTTTGGCTATTGGCAATGGAGATTAAATAGGTGTCAAGAGTTAATCCTAGGTTTCTTACTTGTGCAAGGGAATGGATAGCCATTTACATTGGAAAAACACTCTTGAATAAATGTCTTTAGGAGATTAATTGTGAGTTTAGTTTTGGATATATACAGTTTGAAATTTTCTCTTGAAGATCTTTTGAATTTTAAATGTCTTTAGGAGATTAATTGTGATTGTTTTGGCTAAAATTTAATGTCATAATTACACCTTAAGCCAGCAGAGACTGGGAAATATTGTCTAGCTTTGTACCAGAGAAAAGGAAAATAGGCTTGGTAAACTGTTAGCCAATGTCTGTGAAAGGGAAAGACCAAAGCAAGAAGAGACTAAACAAAGAGTTTAAATAGAATTGTCATTTTGCAACAGTACCACAAAGTGAGAGAATACAAAATGAGTTCAGAACATATGTGAAGAATGATTATGCCTGCCTGCTAAGTCACTTTTCACCCCTGTGGACTGTAGCCCACCAGTCTCCTCTGTCCATGGGATTCTCCATGCAACAACACTAGAGTGAGTTGTGGTGCCCTCCTCCAAGGGATCTTCCTGACACAGGGATAAAACCTTCATGTCTTACATCTCTAGCTTTGGCAGGTGGGTTCTTGACCTCTAACACCACCTGGAAAGCCCAAAGAATGATTATGACTGACTGTGAATTTAAACTGGATAAGGACAAAGGGCACAAAGGGAGAGCAAAGATTGAGGGTTGATGTGCTGAGGTGCAAGAGTGGTGAAAGTATTGTTGGAGTTGCCATGAGAGGAAATGCTGGTTGGAGAATATGATGTTTGAAGTGATAATTTTGGATGCATTTCTGCGCTACCACTTACAAAGACAAGAGCAGGTTTCTGAAAGCAGTATCTGACATAAGGGAACAAGAAAGATCATTGGGAGAGAGTCAAGGAATTCAGTCACCATACTGACAGATGATCTACACAGATATTGAAATATTGAAGAGAGTAATAGTGAGTCAGATGTTGAAATATTTTAAGGAAAAAGGAAATATGAAAATAAGAGCAATGGATGATTTACGAAGCTACTTAGAGGGTAAAAAGAAAAGACTTGACGTTTGGCTATTGGCAATGGAGATTAAATAGGTGTCAAGAGTTAATCCTAGGTTTCTTACTTGTGCAAGGGAATGGATAGCCATTTACATTGGAAAAACACTCTTGAATAAATGTCTTTAGGAGATTAATTGTGAGTTTAGTTTTGGATATATACAGTTTGAAATTTTTCTCTTGAAGATACCTAAATGGAGTTTATGAGAAGATTGTTTGAAATCTAAAGTTCTCAGAGGGAAAAAAAAAAGAGATATAAAGTGTATATTTGTAACCCATTAGAAAATAAGCAGTATTTAGAGCCATGTATTGATAATATCATCTGGAGAACTATTAGGAAACAGAACTAAGCCTTGAGATATATAAAACAATGAGTCACAGAACAATTTTATTTGTTCAGACTACCATATTAATTCAGGAATAAATAGATACACTCATGTTGATTAATTTGGCCTAATACAATATTTCATCCTTCTTGGTCTAAAACTGTAACAATATATTCTCACATATAGGTTTATGCCAATGTAACTTAGAGAATATTGCAACCTTTAGGAATGTAATATATTTCTTCCTAGGTTGAATTTCTAACTTATGTCTGTTGGAATATATTCAAAACTTTCTTGTTATAAATCTAGACACAATAGGGGTTATATGGATAGATTTTGAAGAAAACCATCACCACAGTGAAAGAAAGCTTAAAGTAGATTCAAGATTTTCATCTTTACATATGACTTCTAAAAAATCCTCACTCTTGCTAGTAAAGACCCTAATTTTCACTTAAGGATACTTGGATAATCTGTGCATATACCATACATTTTTATTCTGCAACTAACTCAGATATTTAAATACTGAGTTTAATGTCCAGACATTTCTGCCCTACCATAAACAAATACAAATCAAGACATATATATATATAAGTGTATACTTTGGAGGATGACAAGAATTTGAGCTGAAATTATTAAATTCCTGATCATGCCATTTTCCTTCTGTTTGGCCTTCAGGACAACCATAAATAGCCCTTCTACCAAAAACCAAGAGAGCATGATGTTTAGGAGTCAAAAAGAGTTACTCAAGAAGGAAGAGTTAGTTAATAGAATTAATAGTAACTTTTATTGAGAGCTTGCTAAGTGTCAGACTATGCTTTAAGAACTTTACAAATGCGTTTACTTTATTCTTACATTTCTATGAAGTAAATACTTGACGGTTTGCAATAAAAAGGTGTCAAGAGTTAATCCTAGGTTTCTTACTTGTGCAAGGGAATGGATAGCCATTTACATTGGAAAAACACTCTTGAATAAATGTCTTTAGGAGATTAATTGTGAGTTTAGTTTTGGATATATACAGTTTGAAATTTTTCTCTTGAAGATACCTAAATGGAGTTTATGAGAAGATTGTTTGAAATCTAAAGTTCTCAGAGGGAAAAAAAAAAGAGATATAAAGTGTATATTTGTAACCCATTAGAAAATAAGCAGTATTTAGAGCCATGTATTGATAATATCATCTGGAGAACTATTAGGAAACAGAACTAAGCCTTGAGATATATAAAACAATGAGTCACAGAACAATTTTATTTGTTCAGACTACCATATTAATTCAGGAATAAATAGATACACTCATGTTGATTAATTTGGCCTAATACAATATTTCATCCTTCTTGGTCTAAAACTGTAACAATATATTCTCACATATAGGTTTATGCCAATGTAACTTAGAGAATATTGCAACCTTTAGGAATGTAATATATTTCTTCCTAGGTTGAATTTCTAACTTATGTCTGTTGGAATATATTCAAAACTTTCTTGTTATAAATCTAGACACAATAGGGGTTATATGGATAGATTTTGAAGAAAACCATCACCACAGTGAAAGAAAGCTTAAAGTAGATTCAAGATTTTCATCTTTACATATGACTTCTAAAAAATCCTCACTCTTGCTAGTAAAGACCCTAATTTTCACTTAAGGATACTTGGATAATCTGTGCATATACCATACATTTTTATTCTGCAACTAACTCAGATATTTAAATACTGAGTTTAATGTCCAGACATTTCTGCCCTACCATAAACAAATACAAATCAAGACATATATATATATAAGTGTATACTTTGGAGGGATGACAAGAATTTGAGCTGAAATTATTAAATTCCTGATCATGCCATTTTCCTTCTGTTTGGCCTTCAGGACAACCATAAATAGCCCTTCTACCAAAAACCAAGAGAGCATGATGTTTAGGAGTCAAAAAGAGTTACTCAAGAAGGAAGAGTTAGTTAATAGAATTAATAGTAACTTTTATTGAGAGCTTGCTAAGTGTCAGACTATGCTTTAAGAACTTTACAAATGCGTTTACTTTATTCTTACATTTCTATGAAGTAAATACTACTTTTATCCCTATGCTATAGAGAAGGAAATTGAAGCATAGAGATATTTTTGATTAATTGCTTTAAGTTCCAGCTAGCAATTGACAGATCCAGGAATCCATACCAGGCTATCTGACTTGAGAGCCCACTATTTTGGTAAGTACTTCTAGGCAAAAGTGTCA
This sequence comes from Tragulus kanchil, assembly GCA_022376925.1. Classification (NCBI taxonomy): domain Eukaryota; kingdom Metazoa; phylum Chordata; class Mammalia; order Artiodactyla; family Tragulidae; genus Tragulus; species Tragulus kanchil. The sequence goes on from JAIOJX010000025.1 coordinate 49,786,115, forward strand.
GCAGTTTTCACAGAAAACTAAGCCATGGAATGAGAAATTGGTTTTTGGATTAGTGACATGGAGGTTCCTGTTAATGATAAAGAAAACTGTTTTGGTGGAACAGGAGAACATGAGACTTATCACAGTATGCTGAGAAGAAAATGGTGGCTGGGTGTCTGGAAATTAAGACATGTGAATTACTCATGGAATAGCTTCTATTTTTCTCTTTTAGGAAGGAAATTCACATGGGCCTGAAAATTGTTGGGTCTGGTATAAATAGATGTTGAGAAAGGTAGAGATATGTGAATAATTGAGGCCAGTAAGAGATTTCTTAATTATCTATATTAGGTCAGTGATGATAATTTATAGTGTTATTTTGCTCTGTTTGTTTATTTTTACAGTATCATTCACTGCCCAAGACACAGAAAATGGATTCCTTCAGAATTTAATTTTTCCAAAGGAATTCAATGAAATAACAGAAGAAATTGGAATTTACAAGGAAAATAATGATTGATATAATGGGCAATGAAATCTAAATTGAACAGGAAAACAGGAAAGAAGGATTATAATTGTGGTTATGTTTATAGTCTTGGTTATGATTATGGTTAAGTCAGTATTAGGGTTAGAGTAAAGGTAGAGAGTGTGGAAGGGATAAAGAAAAAAATTGCAGAGTAGTCATTATAAGAGTAACTGAAAAATAAACTTAAGGATACATGATGATTTGAATTTTATTTGCTTCAGATTATGGCCAGTCCAGATTATGGCTTTAAGAATATGTATCAGCATGAAGCAGAGGAAGGCACTGGAAATAAGTGGTTAGAGTCTTGAATAGGACTGGAAAATCATGAGCTTAGATATCTTACAGGATAATAGTAGGAATCTGAGCTGAAGAGAAGAGCTATCTGTGACTCAAGTGTCAACATGTTCAGTGAATGAGGTGAAATTAGTGAATGGTTGGTAGGTGCCACTCATAAGGGATGGGAGTGAGTGACTGAACCGAAAGCCAAGACTTCCAACAGTGGGAATACTCACTGGACAGTGGGAAACAAATATGTGAAATCTGCTGATCTTACTTAGTAATGCTTAGTATGTGGAGGTGAGAAAAAATAAAAGCCACTTCCTGAGGTCTACAGGTAAAACTAAACTTTCAAGAGAGTGAGGGTTCAACTGAGGCAGAAGCAGTAGGGATGTCCTGAATAGAAGTCTATGTTATGGAATAGATATTTTAGGGAATACTGTTGTACGAGTGAGGAGACAGGTGAAGGAAGAGGGGCTGGGAGAAGTTGTCTCAGGAAGGTAAACAACATAATGAGGTAGAAAGTAGATTTTTTTTTCAAAAGATTATGCAATTTTTTTTTTAAAGAGTGCACTGAGACTTTAGATATCTGCTGAATAAAACAAAAGCAAAAGCCTGGAAATCAATGAATTTGGTCCTGATATTCTCTTTGAAGGAAGTAGAATTGAGAGACTGGTCTATAATTCTTCGCTCACCCAACCTGAGACAACGTTGCTTTGGCCGCAAAATGTTCAGAGCAGAACATAGGACTTTGAGTGGTATAAAGGTCCCAAAATGTTCAGAAGAAATTGGAATTTACAAGGAAAATAATGATTGATATAATGGGCAATGAAATCTAAATTGAACAGGAAAACAGGAAAGAAGGATTATAATTGTGGTTATGTTTATAGTCTTGGTTATGATTATGGTTAAGTCAGTATTAGGGTTAGAGTAAAGGTAGAGAGTGTGGAAGGGATAAAGAAAAAAATTGCAGAGTAGTCATTATAAGAGTAACTGAAAAATAAACTTAAGGATACATGATGATTTGAATTTTATTTGCTTCAGATTATGGCCAGTCCAGATTATGGCTTTAAGAATATGTATCAGCATGAAGCAGAGGAAGGCACTGGAAATAAGTGGTTAGAGTCTTGAATAGGACTGGAAAATCATGAGCTTAGATATCTTACAGGATAATAGTAGGAATCTGAGCTGAAGAGAAGAGCTATCTGTGACTCAAGTGTCAACATGTTCAGTGAATGAGGTGAAATTAGTGAATGGTTGGTAGGTGCCACTCATAAGGGATGGGAGTGAGTGACTGAACCGAAAGCCAAGACTTCCAACAGTGGGAATACTCACTGGACAGTGGGAAACAAATATGTGAAATCTGCTGATCTTACTTAGTAATGCTTAGTATGTGGAGGTGAGAAAAAATAAAAGCCACTTCCTGAGGTCTACAGGTAAAACTAAACTTTCAAGAGAGTGAGGGTTCAACTGAGGCAGAAGCAGTAGGGATGTCCTGAATAGAAGTCTATGTTATGGAATAGATATTTTAGGGAATACTGTTGTACGAGTGAGGAGACAGGTGAAGGAAGAGGGGCTGGGAGAAGTTGTCTCAGGAAGGTAAACAACATAATGAGGTAGAAAGTAGATTTTTTTTTCAAAAGATTATGCAATTTTTTTTTTAAAGAGTGCACTGAGACTTTAGATATCTGCTGAATAAAACAAAAGCAAAAGCCTGGAAATCAATGAATTTGGTCCTGATATTCTCTTTGAAGGAAGTAGAATTGAGAGACTGGTCTATAATTCTTCGCTCACCCAACCTGAGACAACGTTGCTTTGGCCGCAAAATGTTCAGAGCAGAACATAGGACTTTGAGTGGTATAAAGGTCCTCTCCTGATGACCAGCATGTTTATTGTTTGTCTAAATGTTTATTACTTTGGCTACAATCTGAGCATATCATTCTGTGTTGCATCTGTTTGTCTACAAATCTCCTCTACTAAACTCTGGGCTCCCAAACTGCAAAAGCTGAATTTTTTTATTTTTATTGTGAGCACTTAGTTCAATACTTGTTAAATAAATATTTGATTAGTAACTTTAAATACATTATTCATAGTTCACATTCATCATCCTGTCCACTACTCAATATAGTTTGTCAGTGCTATGCTAGTTCCTAATTATATCCAAAACTTTTTAAAATATAGATATAGAGGTTGAGTACAAACAAGAGGAAGAATGTGGAAATAATAGCTTGTACATGAATCAGTGATAACAGAGGGGAAACCAATTAGCATTCTTTTCATTATCAATTGTTTTCAATTGTGGTGTGATGAACTAGATAGGATTTCCCAAAAGAACTAAACAGTGAAAAAGATTAATAAATAAAAGCGGAATGTCTATTACTTATCTGCATTTGATACTTAAGTGATCAATCTGAAAGAATTATTTCAATAATAAATGGTTTAATAGACTATAGTTGATTATTGGTATTTGATTTTTTACAATAAGATATCATTGCATTGTTAGATAGTATAGCCAAACTTTCTTAGAAAGAGTTACATTTCTTTCACTAGGCCAAAGTTCAATCAGAGCCTTAATTTTTAATGATCTCCAGATGATATTTACCTCTTTCCTACTGAGAAGATTCTCTCCTATTCTCCTAGAATTTTGAAACTCTTTTTTAGACTGCTTGAATTATAATTCCTGATCACAGGCATGTGAGTGTATGGGCTCATTAAACATTATCAAATAAGTTCTATCAAATTCTAAGGAAACACTGAAAATATGTATATGTCTTGTAGGGAAAAGCACAATAATATTTTCACAAGGTAAAACTTTAAACTGTTTTTTTAAAAAAAAAATTTCATAACTGATTGAATTTGGCTACAATTCTGGTCTATAATTCTTCGCTCACCCAACCTGAGACAACGTTGCTTTGGCCGCAAAATGTTCAGAGCAGAACATAGGACTTTGAGTGGTATAAAGGTCCTCTCCTGATGACCAGCATGTTTATTGTTTGTCTAAATGTTTATTACTTTGGCTACAATCTGAGCATATCATTCTGTGTTGCATCTGTTTGTCTACAAATCTCCTCTACTAAACTCTGGGCTCCCAAACTGCAAAAGCTGAATTTTTTTATTTTTATTGTGAGCACTTAGTTCAATACTTGTTAAATAAATATTTGATTAGTAACTTTAAATACATTATTCATAGTTCACATTCATCATCCTGTCCACTACTCAATATAGTTTGTCAGTGCTATGCTAGTTCCTAATTATATCCAAAACTTTTTAAAATATAGATATAGAGGTTGAGTACAAACAAGAGGAAGAATGTGGAAATAATAGCTTGTACATGAATCAGTGATAACAGAGGGGAAACCAATTAGCATTCTTTTCATTATCAATTGTTTTCAATTGTGGTGTGATGAACTAGATAGGATTTCCCAAAAGAACTAAACAGTGAAAAAGATTAATAAATAAAAGCGGAATGTCTATTACTTATCTGCATTTGATACTTAAGTGATCAATCTGAAAGAATTATTTCAATAATAAATGGTTTAATAGACTATAGTTGATTATTGGTATTTGATTTTTTACAATAAGATATCATTGCATTGTTAGATAGTATAGCCAAACTTTCTTAGAAAGAGTTACATTTCTTTCACTAGGCCAAAGTTCAATCAGAGCCTTAATTTTTAATGATCTCCAGATGATATTTACCTCTTTCCTACTGAGAAGATTCTCTCCTATTCTCCTAGAATTTTGAAACTCTTTTTTAGACTGCTTGAATTATAATTCCTGATCACAGGCATGTGAGTGTATGGGCTCATTAAACATTATCAAATAAGTTCTATCAAATTCTAAGGAAACACTGAAAATATGTATATGTCTTGTAGGGAAAAGCACAATAATATTTTCACAAGGTAAAACTTTAAACTGATCTCTAACACAATTATACTTCCCTTTTAAATCAAACATAGATTTCTGTCAAGGTTTTAATAATAAAGTACTCAACTTATTGTTATAATTACCACTCATTATTTATAGTATGATTGACAGTACCTCATGTTGTCCTATAAACAATCCTGAACTTTTATTTATAGCTCTCAGATTATAGATAATAAAACTTAGGTTCAGAAAAACTAAATTATCTTCTGTCACAAGGGATTAAATAAGAACAGTTTTACTAACTCTCATACCCATTCTCTTTATACTACATAATATTACCTCTGTACAATACCGTATCTGCCAATGTTTCCTTAGGGATGAACATAAATGTGTATACACACACACACACACACACACACAACAATAAGCACTGGCAAGGATATATGAAATCAGCCCAAGTTGAATGAGAACTTAAAAATGATTCTAATGAAAAATTTAACATTTTTTTTTGTCTTCAATTTCTGTTAAGCTTTGTTTTTTGGCCATTTTAGTGGAGCAAAACTGTATTTTCTGCAGAAACATTTATCATGTATTTGCAGTTTTGTGAAATAGGTACAAATTTAAAGATGAAAATTATTAGCAGGATATTCCATTTAAATAAAAAAATGTTACTTCATCCTCAGAGTAAGTTCACTAATAACAGAAACTTTATCTTTGGGATTTTATTTTCCAATTCAAAGAACAATGCCGCAAATTCAGTGTTAACCAAGATTCCTCTAGGTTGCAAAAGTACCACCAGTTCATTACAACCACTTATATAACCTGTAAAACCAGCAGGCATATTCTTTGTTCATTGATGTTGGATATAGCATTTATCAAATCAAGAGCCTTAATTTTAATGATCTCCAGATCATATTTACCTCTTTCCTACTGAGAAGATTCTCTCCTATTCTCCTAGAATTTTGAAACTCTTTTTTAGACTGCTTGAATTATAATTCCTGATCACAGGCATGTGAGTGTATGGGCTCATTAAACATTATCAAATAAGTTCTATCAAATTCTAAGGAAACACTGAAAATATGTATATGTCTTGTAGGGAAAAGCACAATAATATTTTCACAAGGTAAAACTTTAAACTGATCTCTAACACAATTATACTTCCCTTTTAAATCAAACATAGATTTCTGTCAAGGTTTTAATAATAAAGTACTCAACTTATTGTTATAATTACCACTCATTATTTATAGTATGATTGACAGTACCTCATGTTGTCCTATAAACAATCCTGAACTTTTATTTATAGCTCTCAGATTATAGATAATAAAACTTAGGTTCAGAAAAACTAAATTATCTTCTGTCACAAGGGATTAAATAAGAACAGTTTTACTAACTCTCATACCCATTCTCTTTATACTACATAATATTACCTCTGTACAATACCGTATCTGCCAATGTTTCCTTAGGGATGAACATAAATGTGTATACACACACACACACACACACACAACAATAAGCACTGGCAAGGATATATGAAATCAGCCCAAGTTGAATGAGAACTTAAAAATGATTCTAATGAAAAATTTAACATTTTTTTTTGTCTTCAATTTCTGTTAAGCTTTGTTTTTTGGCCATTTTAGTGGAGCAAAACTGTATTTTCTGCAGAAACATTTATCATGTATTTGCAGTTTTGTGAAATAGGTACAAATTTAAAGATGAAAATTATTAGCAGGATATTCCATTTAAATAAAAAAATGTTACTTCATCCTCAGAGTAAGTTCACTAATAACAGAAACTTTATCTTTGGGATTTTATTTTCCAATTCAAAGAACAATGCCGCAAATTCAGTGTTAACCAAGATTCCTCTAGGTTGCAAAAGTACCACCAGTTCATTACAACCACTTATATAACCTGTAAAACCAGCAGGCATATTCTTTGTTCAACTGTTTTAATAATCACTGGTAAATTGAACTACAGGTAAACAGTACCTTACTTAAAATTTCAAAATCCAAAAATCCCTAGAAACTGAATGTTTGAGTGTTATACTGAAACTGATTTGGTTTAAAAGAAAACTTGAGTTTCCATGAGGCTATACATAGTCTTTAAGTTACTTTGTATGAATTTTCATATTTCACTACAGAAATGTCAATATTTTAATTAAAGAGATGACACAGCTGCTGTGTACATGCATCACATTCTTATCCTAAAATCCAAACATTTCTGAATACCAAACACATTGCTCAAAAATTTTTTTAGAAAATGTACTTTAAAACTGTACATCTCTCTTTCGTGTTATGTTCTGTTGCAGTTATACCAAAGCCATCTTAAGTTTATATAGTAACTTTTCATTAGTTCAGTACATTTTAAATTAATTAGGAAATGATGGGACATATTTAATAACTTATTTACTTGTATATAAATAACTAGACTTCCAAGGAGAGGGCATCCATTCCCCTTTTTGGGACAAATGTGTTCTATTACACTGTGAAGTCATAAGAGTTCAGCAGTAAGAATGAAGGGCATTCCCATCACACCAGAAAGTTTCTTCAGGCCTTTTTTGCAGTTGCGCCCCTTTCCACCTCAGAATGACAACTGTTTCTGCCACAATAGGATGGAATTATATAATGGTGTGTTCCTTTCTGTCTGGCTTCTTTCACTGAGGCTTATAATCTGGGGATTTGCCCTATTTCTTACATGTATTAGTAAGAAGTTACATATATTAGTTTTCAAAACAGTTGAATAATATGCTATTATATGAATATTTCAATTTGTTTATCCATTTCCCTATTTATGGGCATTTGATTTATTTTCACATTTGACTGTGATAAGTAAATCTGGAGAAACATTGGTGTACAAGTCTTTTTGTGGATATATTTTTTCATCTTTTTTTTTTTAAGTAAATATCTAGATGTGACATAAATGAATCTAAGCAGAAAGTGTATATTTAACTATAAGAAATCGCCCAACTGAAGTAGTTAGTTTAAAGTAGTTTACCAATATACATTCCAACTAATAGTATATGAAAGTTTCAATGGGTACACATACTCAACACAGATGGTGTTGTCAAGGCTTTGTTTTGTCTTTTAAATAACTTTAGCTTGCCTAGTGAATATATAGTAGTATCATATGTGCTTTTAATTTGCATTTTCCTGGTGACTAATGAAGCCTGAGATCTGTCTCTGAATTTATCAGCTATTTGCATGTTCTTTTTGTGAGGTGTTTGGGGGAGACCTTGTTGAATCATGAGAGTTTTTACTATATTCTTGTTTCAAGTCCTTTATCAGATGTGTGCTGTGAATATTTCTTTCAGTCTGTAGATTGATTTTTTTTCTTAGTAGTGTTTTGCAGATCAAATGCTTTTATTTTTAAGTCCAATTAAAATGTTTTCTATAACTCATGTTTCATTTGTTTGTTCTGATAAAATTTTGCTAACCTAATGTTGCTTACCTAAAGATTTTCTTTGCTTATAACTGTTCAAAAATGATACCAATCCTCCCCTTGCTTTTCTGCTGAGTTTACTGTGTAAGAAGTTTGGCCAGATAAATATTAAACTTCTTAGCTAATTTTTAAAAATCAGTTACCAAGATTTTCTGTGACAAAACCTGGATCAGGTATTTTTCTAAATAATATGAGTAAATCAGATGCTAATATTGCCACTTTTCAGTGATCATACACTATATTAGGAGAAAGAAAAGAAATATAGTTCAAGGGAAAATATGCTAAATGCTTCAAAGCATTTAACCATAATGCTGAAGATGTTCTCATCACCAGAAGATCAGTTCTGACTGAGTAAGAAAAACTTTATTAAAAAGCCACCACTGAACCTACATTGTAGATCATGGCAAAATTTTGATAGACAAGGATGAAGAGAAGGCATCCAACATAGAAGGGCATAAACAGGAACATGAGGGACATTTTAAAAAATAAGTATGCTCAAGCTATAGTGGAACATGTAGTTTAGCTGAAGATAGGTGAATAGTGAGACATAAGACTGGAAAACAAATTTGAAGGATGGACGTAGGGAAGGTTCATACTTTGTTTAGTGCTGCTCACCTGACTAAGTGGTTTTAGATTCTTTCTGAAGGGACACCTATTTATAATTTCAAGTAGTGAAAGAGTATAGTTCAAAGAGGTACTGTAGAGGTTTTTTATGCAACCTTGATGAGAATTGTTCAAGACATAAAGATACAGAAGAGAAAGATACCAATTAAGACTCAGCTGGAAGGGACTGGACTTCACTGTCTGGTATTGTGTCTCTTCTTCGTTTTTTGGGTTTTTTTTCCCATTCACTAATGTTGTCTCTCCACCGTGACTGAGTTGTTTTTATTTTTAGATGCTGGGCTATGACTTATTCCTCTTTTCATATTTTTCAGCCTGTAGACTAAATCACTCAGTAATACCAATTTTTACACATGTAGTCCAGAATGTAAAGAGAGAGAGAATAGAAATGGCCAATTCCAGGGAAATATTAATCCTAATCTCATCATTAGTATTGCCTATGTAGTATAATCATGTTGTATAAGAATGTCACTCATTTAGAGGTTAGTTTTAGTTTTGGCCGTGTGAACATAGGCAAGTCACATTTGCCTTAAACTCTCAAATTCACTTTAAATATTTATAAAGTGAACGGTTAAGGTGAAATATTTCAAAGGTGACTTTTACCTCTGAACTTCTAAATATTTGCACAAAACCAGCATGTTGTTTCTTTCTTAGGCATTACTTAATAATTATAGAGGAATCTTAAAACTGGTCATTTTGTGTTCTAAAAAATGGTTTATCTCAATTAGAGTGAACAACATATAAGTCATTGAATGTAGAATTTACAGGCTATTGATTCTCCATTTGGTGTTGGAGTGATTTCTGTAAGTGTATCTCAGACTTAATTACAAGTCGTTTTTTTTTTTTTTATCACATCATATACTGAATTAACATACTGTGGTCATTGCAACATAGTTTCACATTCCTTATTTTTATTTTGTCCTATCAGTGTCTAAATGCATAACATCTTTCTTGTGGGCTTAGAAGATAGTGCTTATCACTTATTAGTTATCCACTGTAATCCCCCAAACATAAATATGAAGGCAAGGCAGGAAGAAAGAATGAAGAGAGGAAGGAAAGGAGCTAGAAGAAAAGAGTAGACCACTAGTCCACAAAAGGGCTTTTGGGGATGAAAAGGAGCAATGACAAAGGAGAGGAGAAGCCTGCTGGCATTCCTAAGGACTCAAAGAGAATGACAGCTTCTGTCATTTCCCCAGTGTTACTGAGTTATAGTCTTCAGCTGCAGAAATTTTGACCTAGTGCTTACTGAACAAAATGATTTTTCCAAAAATTTATATTTCATTACACACACATATGATAAAATAATGGAATTTTAATATTGAAACCATTTGCACATTTCTGAATACCACTTTCTAAGAAGTTACATTGAACTTAACATATTTGAAAACTACTTGTGTTACATGAAATAACTAGCAAACTAATTGCTTAATAATGCATAACAACTTTAAACTAAGGAAAATTAAACTTTCAATATTTCAAGCATTTTATTTTGTTTTCTAAAAACAGAGAAATAAGAAGCTCTCCAGAGAAAATGTCTGTGGCAAGCAAAATATGTTCCAGAAAGGCTCGTGAAACTCCATTTGATATTGTTATCTCCTAAGAGAGAGAATTAAATTATTATTTTATAAAGCCCAAAGCAAACTTGATGGTCTCAGTTCAAATGAGTGATCTTTACAAAGGAAAAGTACTTCACAGACGTCGGAAACTGGGATACCAAAGGGAGGAAACTTGTACTAGAATATTTCACTTAATGACTGTATGACAAGTCCATCACAGGTCATTATTTATAGGTCATTTTCCTGTCAATTGTAGGAATCCTGCCCTTAATCATTAGTGTCAACACACACTTCCGTATAAAAACTTCCAACATGACACAGATAATTCTGAGAAACACGATATGTGTTCTGACAATTCTGTGTTTTCCTTTTGACTCTGAATTTGCCAAGATATTTCCTGTTAACTCCTTGGCATTAGTGCTTTCAAGTGTCTGTTACTGATGGCAGGACTGGTTGTCAGGCTGGGAAAATCCAGTTTTTGAAAGGAAAATTACAAAGCATTGTGGTCAGCATTAACTTTAAAGAAACATTACAACTGCTTTAATACACATTTGCAAAGTTAAGTACTTCATTATTTTAGATAGAATTTCTTTTTTAATACTTTTTATTGAAATATAATTGATATACAGAGAATTATTCCTATTCAATGTATATAATTTGATGAGTTTGACATACGCAAACACAGTTGTCACCACAATCAAGTCAATAAACATATCTAGCATCTTCCAAAGTTTCCTTGGACCCCTGTGCTTTTGTTTTGTTTTGGGTAGTAAGAATACTTAGCTTGAGTTCTACCTTCTTAACACGTTTTTGAGTGTACAATACTGTACTGTTAACTCTTGATGTTATGGTGCACAACAGATATGGAGAATTTTTTCACTTAGCATAACTGAAACATTATGCCCATTGAACAACTCATTTCTTTCACCCACCATTTTGGAAATTACGTTTGTATTTTCTACTGTTATGAATTCAGCTATTTTAGGTACCTCATACATGTGAAATCATGAAGTAATTATCATTCAGTAAAAGTTTTTTCACTTAGCTTAGTGTCTTCCAGGTTCATCCATCCTGTAACAAATAGCAGAATTTCCTTCCTTTTAAAGGCTAAACAATATTCTTTCATATATATCTATATCTATATATCTATATATATAATTTTCTTTACCTATTCATCTGTCAACAGATAACTAAGTCATTTCCATGTCTTAGTTGTTTGTAAATAATGCTGTAATGAACACAGGCATAAAGACATTTATTCAATATTTTGATTTCAATTCTTTTAGATATACCAAAAATGTAACTGCTAGATCACATGGTAATTTTTAAGTTTTTGAGGAATATCTAAACTATTTCCACAGCTGTTTTACTATTTTATCATACATTTCCAGGAAGAGTGTACAAGGGCTCCAATTTCTCCTCATCTTTGTCAAATCTTATTCTTTTGTTTTTATGATAATAACCATCCTGACAGGTGTGCAGTAATAACTCATAGTTCTGATTTGCATTTTCCTAAAAATTAGTGATATTGAGCATCTTTTAGCAGTTTGTATGTTTCTCCATTGCCTATTTTGTAACCAGGTTATTTTGGGATTTTGCTATTGAAATGTTGGAGTTCTTTATATATATTTTAAAAATTAACCCCATATGAGATATGGAATATGGACATATTTTATCCCATGGTATAGTTTGCCTTGAAATCCTGTTGATTGTTTCCCTTGTTATAAAACAGGCATTTTAGTTTGATGTAGTCCGCTTGTCATTTTTCCTTTTATTATCTGTATTTTGGTGTCATATTCAATGACAAATGTCAAGAAGATTTTCCCTGTTTCCTTTTAGGAAATTTATAGTTTCAGATGTTAAATACAAGTCTTTAATCCATGTTCAGTTGATTTCTATGTATGGCATAAAATGAAAACTCAATTTCATTCTTTCTCAAGGGGACTATCCAGTTTTTCTAACACCAGTTGTTGAAGAGACTATCTCTTCTTTACGGTGTATTTTTGGCACTGTTGTCAAAACTTGGTTGACTGTATGTGTGTGAATTGATTTCTGGGATTGCTGTTCTTTTCTATTGATCTATATGTATGCCTATATGCCTTTGCTATACTGTTTTTATTAATGTAGCTTTGTAATGTGTTTTGAAATCAGGAAGTGAGGTATCCCCCACTTTCTTATTTCTTAAGGTTATTTTGACTATAGTGGGGTTTTGTGGTTCAATATAAGTTTTAGGATTGTTTTCACTATTTCTGTTTAAAAATGCTATTTGGAGGTTAATGAAAATTGCTTTAAATCTGTAGATGGCTTTGGTTGTATGGGCATTTTGGTTTTAATTACAAAACTTAAGTCACTTTATTTACCTTCTAAAAAACACAAGCATGAAAATAAAATAAACAAACCTGACTCACTAGCACTTACAGGATAGGAAGAATCCCTGGACAGAAAGCCTGTAAATGTTTCTCCTTACATTTAAGTCTACATCTCCTCATACATTCAGGGGTCCCATGTTTTGACACCTCTTACAGGGGAAAGGAAGTGGAAGCTAGAAGGCTCACTTACAAGAGGGTCACAACAATCTTCCAGCTGTTTGATGCTAGTGGCTTGCACACTGATTTTAGCTCTCAGGACCCTACCCTTGGTTAACTTTTACTGTCATTCTTTGTAACTGCATCTTTGGGACTGGTTATGTTCCTTCCCTGGAGCTTCTGATTATCCTTAAGCACAAACCCTAAAATCTATACACAATCCCAAAGTTCAAGTACAAAGGATAGCATCAGGACAACCCCAAGGTGATGCAGTGTTTCTGAATACAGCTGTAGTGTCTACTGGGTGTTGTCACCTTGGACAGGCTAGATGGATGGCAGAAGGATGCAGTGGCCTATAGGGTCAACTTTCCCACAGCTCCACTTTCTTACTATTCTATCTGGACACTGCCCCACAGTCAATGTTGAATCTTGAAGTCAGTGAGGACCTTGGCCAGTTTTCATTCTCAAGTTGTATTCTTATGTAACTCAATCCTGTTCTTCACCATTAATTCAACAGAGCTTCCAAAACATGTCAGGCATATTCTTAGGAAGCATCCTGGGATGGAATGGGAGGCTCCTGGCTGTCAGGCTCTGCAGGGGACACTGGCACACCTTCCTTTTTCTGGGCTGCCAAGATTTGATGAATTGCTCATTCTATCTGTGGCCTGAAGATGTGGTTCAGTTTGGAATCCATCACCTGGGAGATAATTCTGCCCACTCCAGCTTCCAACATCCCTGACTGACCCACACTTTGCCTCAGCCCATTTCACAACTGGTTTTTGTTCATCCTGGGATTCCATTCCTGCTTGTCCAGATGTGCTGAAACAAAATTATCCACTTCTGTCTCAAGTTTTGGTAACTTGCTTCGGTGTCCATGTCAGCCGGTCAGTCCCTGTGGAAGCTGTCCAAAATACCCTGGCTTTTGAGCTCCTCCACGATGAGCCCAATGAGCTGTAGGTCGCTGGGAAGCAGTGAGGATGGGATCTGGCCCTGCTCACACCCTCCACTGCCCTGCCATCAACCATGGCAGTGCCCCTCGAATAAGGTTTCCTCTCAGAAACAGAGGGCCTAGGTCGTGGTGGCAGACAGGCCTGAGAAGGAGGAGGAGAGAGGGGAAGCACAACCGCAGCAGGTTCTCAGGCTGTAGAACCCATGCTGGAGGTGGCAGAAACTGCCCCCGTATGGGCATTTAAACAATATTAAGTCTTTGAATCCATGAACACAGTGTCTTATGTTTTTCAGTTTTCAGTGTCCAAGTTTTTCACTCCTTTGATTATCTTTGTTCCTAAGAATATTTCCTTTTTGGTGCTATTGTAAATAAAATTGTTTTCCTAAGAATTTTTTTTTTTTTTGCATGATTCACTCTTAGTGCATAGAAATACAACTGGTTTTTGTACATTGATTATTTGTAGTTGATAACTTTATTGAATTTGCTTATTAATTCTAACATTTGGCTTTTTGTTTCCACAAAAAACCCACTTTGGGGTTTTCTATACATTGGATCATGTCATCTACAAACAGAGATTATTTTACCCCTTCCTATCTGATTTGGATGTCTTTTATTTATTTTTATTGTTTTGCCTTGATCTCCCAGTACTGTATTAAATAGAAGTGGCAAGAGAGAATATCCTTAACCTTACTGCTAATCTTAATGAAAAAGCTTTTAGCTTTCTATCATTGAGTATGATACCAACTATGGTCTTAAAAATATATGGCGTTATTATGTTGTGGTGCATTCTTTCTATACATAATCTGTGGAGATGTTTTTCACGAAAGTATACCAGATTTTCTCAAATGCTTTTTCTGCATCTATTGAAATGATCATACAATTTTTTTCCATCTTCCTGTCTTTTGGAGTAGCACATATATTGCTTTGTATATGTTAAACTGTCCTTGCATTCTAGAGACTTATCCTACTTGTCCAGATGTGCTGAAACAAAATTATCCACTTCTGTCTCAAGTTTTGGTAACTTGCTTCGGTGTCCATGTCAGCCGGTCAGTCCCTGTGGAAGCTGTCCAAAATACCCTGGCTTTTGAGCTCCTCCACGATGAGCCCAATGAGCTGTAGGTCGCTGGGAAGCAGTGAGGATGGGATCTGGCCCTGCTCACACCCTCCACTGCCCTGCCATCAACCATGGCAGTGCCCCTCGAATAAGGTTTCCTCTCAGAAACAGAGGGCCTAGGTCGTGGTGGCAGACAGGCCTGAGAAGGAGGAGGAGAGAGGGGAAGCACAACCGCAGCAGGTTCTCAGGCTGTAGAACCCATGCTGGAGGTGGCAGAAACTGCCCCCGTATGGGCATTTAAACAATATTAAGTCTTTGAATCCATGAACACAGTGTCTTATGTTTTTCAGTTTTCAGTGTCCAAGTTTTTCACTCCTTTGATTATCTTTGTTCCTAAGAATATTTCCTTTTTGGTGCTATTGTAAATAAAATTGTTTTCCTAAGAATTTTTTTTTTTTTTGCATGATTCACTCTTAGTGCATAGAAATACAACTGGTTTTTGTACATTGATTATTTGTAGTTGATAACTTTATTGAATTTGCTTATTAATTCTAACATTTGGCTTTTTGTTTCCACAAAAAACCCACTTTGGGGTTTTCTATACATTGGATCATGTCATCTACAAACAGAGATTATTTTACCCCTTCCTATCTGATTTGGATGTCTTTTATTTATTTTTATTGTTTTGCCTTGATCTCCCAGTACTGTATTAAATAGAAGTGGCAAGAGAGAATATCCTTAACCTTACTGCTAATCTTAATGAAAAAGCTTTTAGCTTTCTATCATTGAGTATGATACCAACTATGGTCTTAAAAATATATGGCCGTTATTATGTTGTGGTGCATTCTTTCTATACATAATCTGTGGAGATGTTTTTCACGAAAGTATACCAGATTTTCTCAAATGCTTTTTCTGCATCTATTGAAATGATCATACAATTTTTTTCCATCTTCCTGTCTTTTGGAGTAGCACATATATTGCTTTGTATATGTTAAACTGTCCTTGCATTCTAGAGACTTATCCTACTTGATAATGGAATACATGCTGTTGAATTCAGTTTGCTAGTGTTTTGCTGAGAACTTTTGCATCTACATACATCAGAGATATGTGTGCATGCTCAGTTGCTTCAGTTGTGTCCGACTCTTTGCAACCCTATGGACTGTAGCCCACCAGACTCTCCTGTCCATGGGATTCTCCAGACAAAAATACTGGATTCAGATGCCACGCTCTCCTCCAGGAGATCTTCCAGATCCAGTGATCAAACCCACATCTCTTGTCTCTCCTACATAGCAGGTGGATTCTTTGCTGCTGATCCACCAGGAAAGACACATCAGGCATATACTGGCCTGTAATATTTTTTTCTTTCCTGTAGTGCCTCTATCTGGAATTTGTATCAGGATAATGCTGGTCTGGTCTCATAAAATGTGTTTGAGGTGTTCCTTCCTCTTCAACTCTTTGGAGGAGTTTGAGAAGGATTGGCATAAATTCTTCCTGAGAATTTTTTTGTTTGGAGCTTTTGATTACTGACTCAGTCTCCTTACTCATTGGTCTTTTCAGAGTTTTTATTTCTTCATGATTCAGTCTTAATAAGTTCAATGTAGGGGCTTCCCCTGGTGGTCCAGTGGGTAAGGACACCGCCTTGCAGTGCAAGGGGTGCCGGTTCAATCCCTGGCCTGGGAGGATCCCACGTGCCGCGGAGCGGCTGGGCCGATGTGTCCAATTACCGAGCCGGAGCTCTGGAGCACATGAGCCCAGAGCCGGGGCAATGCAACGACAGACGCCACCGCGGTGGGAGGCCCACAGGAGCCAAAGAACAAAGACAGATGCACATAGAGAAATGAAAGACCAATAGAAGTGGCCTGCCTGCTCCCCTCCCTCCCCAACCCAACCCCTGCCCAAAATAAATAAATAAATAAATCTTTTAAAAAATAATAAGTTCAATGTATTTAAGAATTTACTCATTTCTTCTAGATTGTCCAATTTTGAGTTTTAATTATTCATAATGGTCACTTATGATCACATTAGTTTCTGTGTATCAGTTTTTTGGTTGCCTGTTTCATTTCTGATTTTGCTAACTTGAATTTTCTCTTTGTTTTTCTTAGTGTAGCTGAATGGTGGTTTAGTCCCTAAGTCATGCCCAACTCTTGAGACCCAAGGGACTGAAGTCCACCAGGCTTCTCTGTCCATGAGATTTTTCAGGCAAGAATACTGCAATGGGTTTCTATTTCCCCTTCTCCAGGCGATCTTCCTGACCCAGGAATCAGACATGAGTTTCCTGTATTGCAGGCAGATTCTTTACTGACTGAGCTACAAGGAAAGTCTATCTGAAGGTTTGCCCATTTTTAATCTTTTCCCAAAAAAAAGGCTAGTTATATATTTTTTTTTTCTGTTGCTTTTTTCAGTTTGTATTTTAGTTCTAGTCTTATCTTTATTAATTATTTGTTTATTCTAACTTTGGGCTTAGTCCATTTTTTTCCTAGTTCCTTGAGATATAAGTTTAGGTTGTTTTTTTGGGATCTGTTTCCTTTTTTAAAAGTATTTATTTATTTATTATTGTTTTGGGTCTTAGTTGTGGTACATGAGAACTTACTTGCAGTGTGACAGGATCTTTTGTTGTGGTATACAGGCTTCTCTCTAGTTGTGGCTTGTGGCTTCTCTCTAGCTGTTATGTGCAGACCCCAGAGTGTGTGGGCTCAGTAGTCTTAGTACATGTGGGATCTAAAACTTTGGACTCTGTAGTTTTGGCACATGAACTTGGTTTTCCTGTGGTCTCAGGGATCAGACCCATGTCCTCTGCATTGGAGGGAAGGATTCTTAAATTCTGAATCACCAGGGAAGTCCTTAATTATTTTTAATGTCAGCATTTATAGCTATAAATTTCCCTGTTAGTATTGCCTTGGCCAAATACTAAAAGTTTTGGTCTACTGTGTTTTTATTTTCATTTGTCTTAAGACATTTTTTGATTTTCCTTTTGATTTCTTCCATTGGTTGTTTAGAGTGTGTTGTTTAACTACTATATATGCATTAATTTTCCAATTTTCCTTCTGTTATTAACTCAGAGTTTCATTTCATTGCAGTTACAAAAAATATTTGGTGTGATTTCTATCTTACATATGCTAACTGTTGTTTGGGGCCTGATGTGTCTATTCTGAGCAATACCCCAATTGTACTTGAGGGTATATAGATTTTCTTTGTTTTTCTTAGTGTAGCTTTTTCCCTTCATGCCCAACTCTTGAGACCCAAGGGACTGAAGTCCACCAGGCTTCTCTGTCCATGAGATTTTTCAGGCAAGAATACTGCAATGGGTTTCTATTTCCCCTTCTCCAGGCGATCTTCCTGACCCAGGAATCAGACATGAGTTTCCTGTATTGCAGGCAGATTCTTTACTGACTGAGCTACAAGGAAAGTCTATCTGAAGGTTTGCCCATTTTTAATCTTTTCCCAAAAAAAAGGCTAGTTATATATTTTTTTTTTCTGTTGCTTTTTTCAGTTTGTATTTTAGTTCTAGTCTTATCTTTATTAATTATTTGTTTATTCTAACTTTGGGCTTAGTCCATTTTTTTCCTAGTTCCTTGAGATATAAGTTTAGGTTGTTTTTTTGGGATCTGTTTCCTTTTTTAAAAGTATTTATTTATTTATTATTGTTTTGGGTCTTAGTTGTGGTACATGAGAACTTACTTGCAGTGTGACAGGATCTTTTGTTGTGGTATACAGGCTTCTCTCTAGTTGTGGCTTGTGGCTTCTCTCTAGCTGTTATGTGCAGACCCCAGAGTGTGTGGGCTCAGTAGTCTTAGTACATGTGGGATCTAAAACTTTGGACTCTGTAGTTTTGGCACATGAACTTGGTTTTCCTGTGGTCTCAGGGATCAGACCCATGTCCTCTGCATTGGAGGGAAGGATTCTTAAATTCTGAATCACCAGGGAAGTCCTTAATTATTTTTAATGTCAGCATTTATAGCTATAAATTTCCCTGTTAGTATTGCCTTGGCCAAATACTAAAAGTTTTGGTCTACTGTGTTTTTATTTTCATTTGTCTTAAGACATTTTTTGATTTTCCTTTTGATTTCTTCCATTGGTTGTTTAGAGTGTGTTGTTTAACTACTATATATGCATTAATTTTCCAATTTTCCTTCTGTTATTAACTCAGAGTTTCATTTCATTGCAGTTACAAAAAATATTTGGTGTGATTTCTATCTTACATATGCTAACTGTTGTTTGGGGCCTGATGTGTCTATTCTGAGCAATACCCCAATTGTACTTGAGGGTATATAGTGTTCAAGTCTGGTGTTTCCATTTTGATTTTTCCATCTGGATGTTCTATACATTGTTGAATCTGAGGTATTAAAATAGCCTGCTATTATCATACTATTGTCTGTTTCTCCTTTCAGTTTTGTTAATCTTTGCTTTGTGTATTTGTTCTTTTGTTGTATAAACACATATTTATAATTGTTATATCTTTAAGATAAATTGGAATATATATATATATCTTTTATATATTTTATTATTATATATAATATCATCATAATCTTTTTATCCCATGTGATTAGACTTAAAGAATAGCTTGTCTTTTTTAAATGCAGGTACACCTGCAGTGTTTTGGCTGCCATTTACATGAAATATATTTTTCCATCAACTCAGTTTCAATACATGTATGTCATTAAGTTTAAAGTGACTCTCTTATAGACAGCATTAATTTGGTTTTATTTTATTATCCATAATCCATCCTATTTTTTAAATTTTTTAAAATTATTAGAGTATAATTGCTTTACAATGCTGCATTTTCTGATTTAAAATGAATAACTCTATGGCTTTTGATTGAAGAGCCTAGTTAATTTATGTTTAAAGTAAGTATTGATCAGAAAACATTTACTATTGCCATTTTGTTAATTATTTTTTGTCTGTGTTGTAGTTCTTTCGTTCCTCTTTTGTTTTCCTATGGAAGTCAACACTGAATATTCATTGGAAAGACTGATGATGAAGCTGAAGCTCTAATACTTTAGCCACCGAACGTGAGGAAATGGCTCATTGGAAAAGACCCTGATGTTCGGAGAAATAGAAGGCAGAAGGAGAAGGGAATGAGAGAGGACGAGATGGTTGGATTGTATCACTGAGTCAATGAGCATGAGTTTGAGCAAGCTCTGGGAGATGGTAAAGGACAGGAAAGCCTGGTATGCTGCAGTCCGTCAGGTGACAAACAGTTGGATGTGACTGAGAAACCGAAGTGAACTATGTGTTTTGATCATTTTTTCCTATCAATTTTCTTTGCATGATTTATATGTTGGTTATGATGATTAAGGGCTTCCCAACGGGGCCTGATGTGTCTATTCTGAGCAATACCCCAATTGTACTTGAGGGTATATAGTGTTCAAGTCTGGTGTTTCCATTTTGATTTTTCCATCTGGATGTTCTATACATTGTTGAATCTGAGGTATTAAAATAGCCTGCTATTATCATACTATTGTCTGTTTCTCCTTTCAGTTTTGTTAATCTTTGCTTTGTGTATTTGTTCTTTTGTTGTATAAACACATATTTATAATTGTTATATCTTTAAGATAAATTGGAATATATATATATATCTTTTATATATTTTATTATTATATATAATATCATCATAATCTTTTTTATCCCATGTGATTAGACTTAAAGAATAGCTTGTCTTTTTTAAATGCAGGTACACCTGCAGTGTTTTGGCTGCCATTTACATGAAATATATTTTTCCATCAACTCAGTTTCAATACATGTATGTCATTAAGTTTAAAGTGACTCTCTTATAGACAGCATTAATTTGGTTTTATTTTATTATCCATAATCCATCCTATTTTTTAAATTTTTTAAAATTATTAGAGTATAATTGCTTTACAATGCTGCATTTTCTGATTTAAAATGAATAACTCTATGGCTTTTGATTGAAGAGCCTAGTTAATTTATGTTTAAAGTAAGTATTGATCAGAAAACATTTACTATTGCCATTTTGTTAATTATTTTTTGTCTGTGTTGTAGTTCTTTCGTTCCTCTTTTGTTTTCCTATGGAAGTCAACACTGAATATTCATTGGAAAGACTGATGATGAAGCTGAAGCTCTAATACTTTAGCCACCGAACGTGAGGAAATGGCTCATTGGAAAAGACCCTGATGTTCGGAGAAATAGAAGGCAGAAGGAGAAGGGAATGAGAGAGGACGAGATGGTTGGATTGTATCACTGAGTCAATGAGCATGAGTTTGAGCAAGCTCTGGGAGATGGTAAAGGACAGGAAAGCCTGGTATGCTGCAGTCCGTCAGGTGACAAACAGTTGGATGTGACTGAGAAACCGAAGTGAACTATGTGTTTTGATCATTTTTTCCTATCAATTTTCTTTGCATGATTTATATGTTGGTTATGATGATTAAGGGGCTTCCCAAGTGGTGCAGTGGTAAAGGTCTGCCTTCCAATGCAAGAGATGAAAGAAATACAGTTTCAATCTCTGGGTTGGGTAGATCCTCTAAAACAGTAAGTGGCAACCCACTTCAGTATTTTGCCAACTCTGGTAATCTTGCCAGGAACATTTCACGGACAAAGTAACTTGCCAGGCCATAATCCATGGTGCTGCAAAGAGTTGGGCGGAATGAACAATTGAGCACATATACTATGAAAGTCTTAATTTAGTTGCTCAGTCATGTCCTACTGTTTGGAACCCCATGGACTACAGCCCACCAAGCTTCTCTGTCCATGGAGTTCTCCAGACAAGAATATTGGAGTGGGTTGCCATTCCCTTCTCCAGGGGATATCCCAGTCCAGGGATCAAACCCAGGTATCCTTCATTTGTAGGCAGGTTCTTTACCATCTGAGCCACTAGGGAAGCCCCAAATACCATGAGGATTACATAAAACATCATATAATTGCAATAGTCTATTCCAAACCAATAAAAAATTAACAGTATGGGCTTCCCTGGTGGTCCAGTGGGTAAGGACACAGCCTTGCAGTGCAAGGGGCGCCGGTTCGATCCCTGGCCTGGGAAGATCCCACATGCCACAGAGCGGCTGGACCGATGTGTCCAATTACTGAGCCGGAGCTCTAAAGCGTGTGAGCCCAGAGCCGGTGCTCTGCGACCACAGAGGGCGCCACGATGGGAGGCCCACACTGGCCAAAGAACAAATATGGATGACAACAGATAAATTAAAGACCAATAGAAGTGGCCCAGCTGCCCCCCTCTCTCCCTAACCCGCCCCCACCCCCCAAAAAAACATTAATACTACTCATGAACAAAAGCTTTATACTTTTACTTCTCTCTCCACATACTTCATGTTATTGATAACAAAATTTGTATATTTTTATATTGTGTATCCATTAACAAATTTTGTGAATCCATTAACGAATATTCTTAACATTTTTGTTTGGTATCCTTTCATTTCAGGTTGGAAAGTTCCCTATGGCATTATTGTAAACTAGATCTAATGGTGACATATTTTCTCAGCTCTTGTTTATTTCTCTGGGAATATATCTTGTCTTCATTTTTGAAAGACAGTTTTGCTGAATACATTGTTTTTGATTGACTTTTGTTTTCTTTCCTCACTTTGAATATATTATCCCTTTCCTTTCTATCCTTCCAGACAGGACAGATAATAACTGCATTGAAAAGTTTAATGAAGAATTTTTTTTTTTTTTGCCTCTAAGTCATCGTTTATTGTTCATCCATCTTTATTTTTTGGCATATGTGGGCCTCTCATTGCAGTGACCTCTCTCATTGCATGTGCTCCAGAACACTGGCTTGCAATTGGACACATCAACCCAGCCATTCTTCAGCAATGTGGAATCTTTCCAGGCCAGAGATTGAGCCAGTACCCCTTGTACTGCAAGGTGGACTCTTTATCCACTGGACCACCAGGGAAGCCCCAATGGAGAGTTGCAATGTCGAACTCTTTAGTGGCATCTTTGAGCTCACTGAATCTTTCTTCAGCTTGACAGAGTCTGATATCAAAGCTCTTTATTAAATTTTTCAGTGCAATTACTTTTTTTAGTACCAGAATTTCTGTTTAGTACTTGTTCATATTTCTATTTGTTTGTTGATAGTCTTATCTTTTCATATATTTTATTCCTGATTTTGTTTATTTTCCTGTGTCTTATAAGTCACTGGACTTTAAAAAGAAAATTAGAATTCTTTGTCAGGTAATTCATAGATCTCCATTTCTTTATGATGAATTACTGGGGATTTCTTTGTTCCTATGATACTCACATTTACCTGATTCTTTATGTTCCTTGTAACTCTTCATTTGTTTCTGCCTTTTTAAAGAAGCAGTCATCTCTTCCAGTCTCTATGAACTTGTTTCTATAGGTGAAGACCTTTACTAATAAGCCTGGCTAGAGACTCTGAGAGCCTCTCAAACATTTTCTGTATATGTGCACTCTATTTTTCCTGCCTTCTGGATAAGAACTTTCAGGTTCGTGTACCTTCTCCCAATTTCACAGAGTCATGTAGTCCATTGTAACCCTCTGATACTTTGCTTAGAGTAGTGCACTGAAATGCTAGATGTTAGGTGCAAGCTCCACTTCTATCCCTTCTTCCTGAAGAAGAAATTGTGGACTATGTTCCTTTTCCTTATTCCCAAGAGTTGTTCTGGCTACTGGGAGCTACTTACCCTTTTTCCATAAGTCAGTATGTAAACATGTCCAGATATTATCAGATGTAAATTCTACTTCTCTTTCTTTCTCTTGAATGAAAAAGAAATCTCAAGATTGTATACCTTCCCTCAATCCTGTAAAGGAGTTCAGGTTTCTAAGAGCTGCCTATTCCTTTTCCTTAGTGAGGTGGAATTGGGAAGCCAAGAGACTGGATGCATGTTCTACATTTCTCCCTGAAGCCTCAGTTTTGTGAACCTTCTCTAAATACCGTGAAGTATCTGAGTGTCCTGCCCCTTTTCTTTGTTAGCTGTGCAGCAGTTCTTACTATGGTGGATGCCTTAGCACTCTGAGTGATGTAAGACTGAGTTATGTAGGTCTTTTGGGCAGTACTTTAACAGGCTGGGGATATCAAATGTATGCTTTACTCACTCTCCTTTGATAAAGAAATCATGAGCACGGTGGATCTCTCTGAGCACTGAACAAGTGCTAACTTAAGGAAGGGGCTGACATGGGTAAAGTGAAATGGCTTTACTGAACCATTTCAAAGCAGCTTTTTCTCAACATTGTTCTCATCTGAGTACTACAATTTCTTGAATGGATTGTGGTTATTTCCTAAAAAATTTTATCAAATATTGTTTATTACTGCTCTGTGAGGAAGAAGAAATGCTGAGTATTCCTATTCCATTATCTTCCTAACATCATAAAATTACTGAAATTTTTCTTTGCTTTCTTTTTCCTTTGATAGAATTATCCTTTCCTACTCAGCTATCACTTCATGAGTAAAAGATAAAATTATCTTGCTATGTGTTATGAACTATAAGAAGAATGGACATATATTAACAGCATCAACAACAAAACTTTCTGTTTACTCAGGATAGTTAATACTCTAAAAAGCAATTGCATTTCCAATGTATTTTTAGCTTTAAGTATTTGGGAAATGCTTCTTCATCTGATAGGAGAGTCACCTTTTATTTTTATCTATTTATTTTTTATTTATTTTAAAGGTTTTACAGACTTTTGTTGTTCACAGACATGTATGTTCCCAGATCAGTCTTATGCATATCCATGGTCCCCACCCCCCCCAGTTCCCCACCCCACCC
The DNA here is from genome assembly GCA_022376925.1 of Tragulus kanchil. Lineage (NCBI taxonomy): Eukaryota > Metazoa > Chordata > Mammalia > Artiodactyla > Tragulidae > Tragulus > Tragulus kanchil. The sequence continues at coordinate 49,810,592 of JAIOJX010000025.1, forward strand.
CTCCAGACCATCGCCCCAAGCCATTGTAAGCATTCCTATTCACTTAGCACAATGACACTAGCTATCTTTTCCATACATAACAGTATAGGTTTTTATGTTACTCCCTCCATGCTTCCCCCTCCCTATTTCTTCCCCACAATGTCCCTATGTCTATTCTCTGTCTGTTTTTCCATGAGTTCCCTGTGTGTGTTATCAAGACCCGTCCATATATGTGCGGTAGTATACTGTTCTTAGGTGGGATGGACCTGGATGCATGTTCTACATTTCTCCTGAAGCCTCAGTTTTGTGAACCTTCTAAATACCGTGAAGTATCTGAGTGTCCTGCCCCTTTTCTTTGTTAGCTGTGCAGCAGTTCTTACTATGGTGGATGCCTTAGCACTCTGAGTGATGTAAGACTGAGTTATGTAGGTCTTTTGGGCAGTACTTTAACAGGCTGGGGATATCAAATGTATGCTTTACTCACTCTCCTTTGATAAAGAAATCATGAGCACGGTGGATCTCTCTGAGCACTGAACAAGTGCTAACTTAAGGAAGGGGCTGACATGGGTAAAGTGAAATGGCTTTACTGAACCATTTCAAAGCAGCTTTTTCTCAACATTGTTCTCATCTGAGTACTACAATTTCTTGAATGGATTGTGGTTATTTCCTAAAAAATTTTATCAAATATTGTTTATTACTGCTCTGTGAGGAAGAAGAAATGCTGAGTATTCCTATTCCATTATCTTCCTAACATCATAAAATTACTGAAATTTTTCTTTGCTTTCTTTTTCCTTTGATAGAATTATCCTTTCCTACTCAGCTATCACTTCATGAGTAAAAGATAAAATTATCTTGCTATGTGTTATGAACTATAAGAAGAATGGACATATATTAACAGCATCAACAACAAAACTTTCTGTTTACTCAGGATAGTTAATACTCTAAAAAGCAATTGCATTTCCAATGTATTTTTAGCTTTAAGTATTTGGGAAATGCTTCTTCATCTGATAGGAGAGTCACCTTTTATTTTTATCTATTTATTTTTTATTTATTTTAAAGGTTTTACAGACTTTTGTTGTTCACAGACATGTATGTTCCCAGATCAGTCTTATGCATATCCATGGTCCCCACCCCCCAGTTCCCCCCACCCCACCCCTCCAGACCATCGCCCCAAGCCATTGTAAGCATTCCTATTCACTTAGCACAATGACACTAGCTATCTTTTCCATACATAACAGTATAGGTTTTTATGTTACTCCCTCCATGCTTCCCCCTCCCTATTTCTTCCCCACAATGTCCCTATGTCTATTCTCTGTCTGTTTTTCCATGAGTTCCCTGTGTGTGTTATCAAGACCGTCCTACTAGATTCCATATATGTGCGGTAGTATACTGTATTTGTCTTTCTCTTTTTGACTTACTTCACTTTTTATGATAGGTTCTAGAGCCAGCCACCTCATTAGGACTGAGTCTTCTGCATTTCTTTTAACAGCTGAGTAGTACTGCATTGTATATATGTACCAGAGCTTCTGGATCCATTCATTCGTCAATGGAAATCTAGGTTGCTTCCAAGTTCTGGCTATTGTATAGAGAGCTGCAATGAACATTGGGGTACAGGTGCTTCTTTCAGATTTGATTTCATCAGGATATAGGCCTAATAGTGGGATTGCTGGGTCGTAGGGTGCTTCTATTTTTAGTTTTTAAAGGAATCTCCATACTGTCTTCCATAGAGGCTGTATCAATTGACATTCCCACCAGCAATGCAAGAGGGTTCCCTTTTCTCTGCACCCTCTCCAGCATTTATTGTCTGCAGATTTTTTGATGATGGCCATTTTGACAGGTATGAGGTGGTATCTCATTGTAGTTTTAATTTGCATTTCTCTAATAATAAGCGAGGTAAAGCATCATTTCATGTGCTTTTGGGCCATCTGTATGTCCTCTTTGGAGAGGCGTCTCTTTAGATCTTTTTCCCACTTTTTAATTGGGCTGCTCATTTTCCCTGTGCTGAGTTGTCTGAGTTGCTTGTAGATTTTGGAGATTAATTCTTTGTCTGTTGTTTCATTTGCTATGATTTTCTCCCACTCTATGAGGTGTCTGTTCAGCTTTTTTGTAATTTCTTTTGCTGTACAAAAACTTTTAAGTTTCATAAGGTCCCACATGTTCATTTTTCTTTTCAGTTCTGCTATTTTAGTTGGTGGGTCAGAGAAGATCTTGCTTTGATTTATGTCCTTGAGGCTTTTGCCTATATTCTCCTCTAAGAGTTTAATGGTTTCTGGTCTTACATTTAGGTCTTTAATCCATTTGAGTTGATCTTAGTGTATGGTGTCAGGGAATGTTCCAACTACATGCTTTTGCATGTAGTTGTCCAATGTTCCCAGCACCACTTGTTGAAGAGGCTGTCTTTGTCCCATTTTAGAGTTTCGTTACTCCTCCATGCTTCCCCCTCCCTATTTCTTCCCCACAATGTCCCTATGTCTATTCTCTGTCTGTTTTTCCATGAGTTCCCTGTGTGTGTTATCAAGACCGTCCTACTAGATTCCATATATGTGCGGTAGTATACTGTATTTGTCTTTCTCTTTTTGACTTACTTCACTTTTTATGATAGGTTCTAGAGCCAGCCACCTCATTAGGACTGAGTCTTCTGCATTTCTTTTAACAGCTGAGTAGTACTGCATTGTATATATGTACCAGAGCTTCTGGATCCATTCATTCGTCAATGGAAATCTAGGTTGCTTCCAAGTTCTGGCTATTGTATAGAGAGCTGCAATGAACATTGGGGTACAGGTGCTTCTTTCAGATTTGATTTCATCAGGATATAGGCCTAATAGTGGGATTGCTGGGTCGTAGGGTGCTTCTATTTTTAGTTTTTAAAGGAATCTCCATACTGTCTTCCATAGAGGCTGTATCAATTGACATTCCCACCAGCAATGCAAGAGGGTTCCCTTTTCTCTGCACCCTCTCCAGCATTTATTGTCTGCAGATTTTTTGATGATGGCCATTTTGACAGGTATGAGGTGGTATCTCATTGTAGTTTTAATTTGCATTTCTCTAATAATAAGCGAGGTAAAGCATCATTTCATGTGCTTTTGGGCCATCTGTATGTCCTCTTTGGAGAGGCGTCTCTTTAGATCTTTTTCCCACTTTTTAATTGGGCTGCTCATTTTCCCTGTGCTGAGTTGTCTGAGTTGCTTGTAGATTTTGGAGATTAATTCTTTGTCTGTTGTTTCATTTGCTATGATTTTCTCCCACTCTATGAGGTGTCTGTTCAGCTTTTTTGTAATTTCTTTTGCTGTACAAAAACTTTTAAGTTTCATAAGGTCCCACATGTTCATTTTTCTTTTCAGTTCTGCTATTTTAGTTGGTGGGTCAGAGAAGATCTTGCTTTGATTTATGTCCTTGAGGCTTTTGCCTATATTCTCCTCTAAGAGTTTAATGGTTTCTGGTCTTACATTTAGGTCTTTAATCCATTTGAGTTGATCTTAGTGTATGGTGTCAGGGAATGTTCCAACTACATTTTTTTGCATGTAGTTGTCCAATGTTCCCAGCACCACTTGTTGAAGAGGCTGTCTTTGTCCCATTTTAGAGTTTCGCCTCCTTTGTCAAAAATAAGGTACCCATAAGTGCATGGGTTTATCTCTGGGTTCTCAATCTTGTTTCATTGGTTGATATTTCTGTTTTTGTGCCAGTACCATACTGTCTTGATAACTGTTGCTTTGTAGTAGAGTCTGAAGTTAGGGAGGCTGATCCCTCCAACTCCATTTTTCTTTCTGAGGATTGCTTTGGCTATTCGAGGTCTTTTGTGTTTCCATATGAACTGTGCTATTCTTTGATCTAGTTCTGTGAACAATGTCATTGGTAGTTTGATAGGGATCGCATTGAATCTGTAGATGATATTTGGTAGTATGGTCATTTTCACAATATTGGTTCTTCTGACCCAGGAACATGGAATATCTCTCCATCTTTTTAAGTCTTCTTTAATTTCTTTCATGAGTGTCTTGTAATTTTCTGTGTACAGTTCTTTTGTTTCTTTAGGTAGGTTTATTCCTAGATATTTGATTCTTTTGGTTGCAATGGTGAAGGGGATTGCCTCTTTGATTTCATTTTCTGATTTTTCATTGTTTGTGTATAGGAATGCCAGTGATTTCTATGTGTTGACTTTGTATCCTGCGACTTTGCTGAATTCGTTGATTAGCTCTAGTAGCTTTGTAATAGAATCTTTGGGATTTTCTATGTATAATATCATGTCATCTGCAAAAAGAGAGAGTTTGACTTCTTCCTTTCCAATCTGGATTCCTTTGATTTCTTTCTCTTCTCTTATTGCTGTTGCTAGAACTTCCAGGACTATGTTGAATAGTAGTGGTGAAAGTGGACACCCCTGTCTTGTTCCTGATCTTAGAGGGAATGCTATCAGTTTTTCACTGTTGAGGATAATGTTCGCTGTGGGCTTCTCATATATGGCTTTCACTATGTTGAGATAGGTTCCTTCTATGCCCATTTTCTGAAGAGTTTTTATCATAAATGGGTGTTGTACTTTGTCAAAGGTTTTTCCTGCATCTATTGAGATGATCATGTGATTTTTGTCTCTCAGCTTGTTGATATGGTGTATCACATTGATTGATTTGCAGATATTGAAGAATCCTTGCATGCCTGGGATGAACCCGACATGATCTTGATGTATGAGTTTTTTGATGTGTCGTTGAATTCTGTTTGCTAGGTTTTTGTTGAGGATGTTGGCATCTAAGTTCATCAGAGAAATTGGTCTGTAATTTTCCTTTTTTGTTGTCTTTGCCTGCTTTGGGTATCAGGGTGATGGCGGCCTCATAGAATGTGTTTGGAAGTTTTCCTGCCTGTGCAATTTTTTGAAAGAGTTTTAGAAGGACAGGCATTAGCTCTTCATTAAATGTTTGGTAGAATTCGCCTGTGAAGCCATCTGGCCCTGGGCTTTTATGTTTGGGTAGATTTTTAATCACAGATTCGATTTCTGAGCTTGTGATTGGGTTGTTCAAAGTTTCTGTTTCTTCCTGGCTCATTCTTGGGAGATTGATCTTCCCCAAGAAACTGTTCATTTCTTCCAGGTTGTCCAGTTTGTTGCCATAGAGTTGCTCATAATAGTCTCTTAGAATCCTTTGGATTTCTGCATTATCTGTTGTCATCTCTCCTTTTTCATTTTTGATTTTGTTGATCTGGTTCTTCTCTCTCTTTCTCTTGATGAGTCTGGCCAGAGGCTTGTCAATTTTGTTTGCCTTTTCAAAGAACCAGCTTTTTGTTTTATTTATCCGTACAATAGTTTTTTTCATTTCTTTCTCATTTATTTCTACTCTAGTCTTTATAATTACTCATCTTCTGCTGGCTTTGGGATGAGGTGGGATTGTATTGCTATAAACTTCCCTCTTAGAACTGCTTCTGCGGTATCCCATAGGTTTTGCACTGTCGTAGGTTCATTGTCATTTTCTTCTAGGAATTGTTTAATTTCTCCTTTGATTTCCTCAGTAATCAGTTGTTTTTTTAGGTATGTGTTGTTTAATCGCCATGTGTTTGTATTTTTAGCGGTTTTTTTTCCTGTAGTTGATCTCTAGTCTCATTGCATTGTGGTCTGAGAAGATGGTTGATATAATTTCAGTTTTCTTAAATAGACTGAGGTTAGATTTGTGGCCCAAGATGTGGTCTATCCTGGAGAATGTTCCGTGAGTGCTTGAGAAGAAAGTGTATTTTTCTGCTTTTGGGTGGAACGCCCTAAAGATATCGATGAGGTCCATCTTTTCTAGTGTGGCATTTAAGGCTTGTGTTTCTTTGTTAATTTTCTGTTTGGATGATCTGTCCATTGGTGTGAAAGGAGTGTTAAAGTCTCCTACTATTATTGTGTTATTATTGATTTCTTCTTTTAAGTCTGAAAGTATCTGTCTTATGTATTGAGGTGCCCCTGTGTTGGGTGCATAGATGTTCATGACTGTTATGTCTTCCTCTTGGATGGATCCCTTGATCATGATGTAGTGACCTGCCTTGTCTCTTAAAATCTTCTTTTCTTTAAAATCTGTTTTGTCTGGTATGAGGATTGCTACCCCAGCTTTCTTTTGATTTCCATTTGCATGGAATATCTTTTTCCAGCCTCTCACTTTCAGTCTATGGGCGTCTCTAGGTCTGAAGTGGGTCTCTTGTAAACAGCATATATATGGGTCATGTTTCTTGATCCATTCAGCCAACCTGTGTCGTTTGGTTGGCGCATTTAGTCCATTTACATTCAAAGTAATTATTGATACAAATGTTCCTATTGTTTCGAGTCTGGCCAGAGGCTTGTCAATTTTGTTTGCCTTTTCAAAGAACCAGCTTTTTGTTTTATTTATCCGTACAATAGTTTTTTTCATTTCTTTCTCATTTATTTCTACTCTAGTCTTTATAATTACTCATCTTCTGCTGGCTTTGGGATGAGGTGGGATTGTATTGCTATAAACTTCCCTCTTAGAACTGCTTCTGCGGTATCCCATAGGTTTTGCACTGTCGTAGGTTCATTGTCATTTTCTTCTAGGAATTGTTTAATTTCTCCTTTGATTTCCTCAGTAATCAGTTGTTTTTTTAGGTATGTGTTGTTTAATCGCCATGTGTTTGTATTTTTAGCGGTTTTTTTTCCTGTAGTTGATCTCTAGTCTCATTGCATTGTGGTCTGAGAAGATGGTTGATATAATTTCAGTTTTCTTAAATAGACTGAGGTTAGATTTGTGGCCCAAGATGTGGTCTATCCTGGAGAATGTTCCGTGAGTGCTTGAGAAGAAAGTGTATTTTTCTGCTTTTGGGTGGAACGCCCTAAAGATATCGATGAGGTCCATCTTTTCTAGTGTGGCATTTAAGGCTTGTGTTTCTTTGTTAATTTTCTGTTTGGATGATCTGTCCATTGGTGTGAAAGGAGTGTTAAAGTCTCCTACTATTATTGTGTTATTATTGATTTCTTCTTTTAAGTCTGAAAGTATCTGTCTTATGTATTGAGGTGCCCCTGTGTTGGGTGCATAGATGTTCATGACTGTTATGTCTTCCTCTTGGATGGATCCCTTGATCATGATGTAGTGACCTGCCTTGTCTCTTAAAATCTTCTTTTCTTTAAAATCTGTTTTGTCTGGTATGAGGATTGCTACCCCAGCTTTCTTTTGATTTCCATTTGCATGGAATATCTTTTTCCAGCCTCTCACTTTCAGTCTATGGGCGTCTCTAGGTCTGAAGTGGGTCTCTTGTAAACAGCATATATATGGGTCATGTTTCTTGATCCATTCAGCCAACCTGTGTCGTTTGGTTGGCGCATTTAGTCCATTTACATTCAAAGTAATTATTGATACAAATGTTCCTATTGTCATCTTCTTAGAAGTCTGGGGTTTGATTTGTAGGACTTCTTCTACTCTTGTATTTATTGGCTATATCAGGCCCTTTGACACTTGTTGTAGGGATGGTTTTGTGGTACAGAATTCTTTTAGGTTTTGTCTGTCTGAGAAGCTTTTGACTTCTCCATCGATTCTGAATGAGATTCTTGCTGGGTAGAGAATTCTCAGTTGAAGGTTATTCTCTTTTAGCCATTTCAATGCGTCCTGACATTCGCTTCTGGCCTGCAGGGTTTCTGTTGAAAGATCTGCAGTTAGACGTATGGGGTTTCCTTTATATGTTATTTGTTGTTTGCTTCTAGCTGCTTTCAGTAATCTGTCTTTATATTTAGTCTGCATTAGTTTGATTAGAATGTGTCTTGGTGTATTTCTTCTGGGGTTTATCCTGTATGGACCTCTTTGTGCTTCTTGGACTTGGTTCACTATTTCCTTTCCCATTCTGGGGAAGTTTTCCACTATAACCTCTTCAAGAATTTTTTCATAACCTTTCTTTCCCTCTTCTTCCTCTGGAACTCCTATAATTCTAATGTTGGTGCATTTGATAGTGTCCCATAGGTCCCTGAGGCTATCCTCAGTTCTTTTAACTCTTTCGGCTTTGTTCTGTTCCTCACCAGTTATTTCCACCCGTCTATCTTCCAGCTCGCTTATCCGTTCTTCTGCCTCTGATACTCTACTGTTGAGGCCTTCTATAGTATTTTTGAGTTCAGCAATTGAGTTGGTGGTCCCTATTTGCTTATTTTTCATTTCCTGCATGTCTTTTCTCAATGCACTAATTTCCTCTAATATTCTGTTTTCGGTGTTTTGCATCCTCATTAGTATCACTCTTCTGAATTCTCTTTCAGATAATTTGCCTATCTCCTCCTCTGTCATTTGGAGCTGTGTTTCTCTAGTGTGTTCCTTCATTTGGGCAGTGCTTCTCTGTCGTTTCATTATTAGGTTAGTTTTTGTTTCTCTTTGGGTGTCTGTGTGTACAGAGTTCTTTTCCCCACCAGGCTTCTTGATTGAATTCTCCCTTCCTTTGGGTTTCTGTCCTTCTAGACGGGTTCAATGGTTTGTGTCTTGGGTGATGTTAGGTCTTGTTTACAGGTGAACAATCTCTAGTGTTGTATGTTCTTTGATAGTGTGGGGTCTTGGAATCAGAGCTTCAAACCAAGGATTCTTGGTTTGATGATTGGTCAGGGGGTGTAGGCTCTATGTCTGGTTTGCTATGGTGTTCCTTGATATTAGTTCAAATACTAGCATCTGAGGAGCAAGAGGTGTGTCCCTAATGGGTGACAGTCATAAAAGCATGCAGATGTTTTCTAACCTAGTCATAAGATATGGTTCCCCCCTATAGTCCTAGGTTTTGCCGGGTTTTAAGACGTATGGGGTTTCCTTTATATGTTATTTGTTGTTTGCTTCTAGCTGCTTTCAGTAATCTGTCTTTATATTTAGTCTGCATTAGTTTGATTAGAATGTGTCTTGGTGTATTTCTTCTGGGGTTTATCCTGTATGGACCTCTTTGTGCTTCTTGGACTTGGTTCACTATTTCCTTTCCCATTCTGGGGAAGTTTTCCACTATAACCTCTTCAAGAATTTTTTCATAACCTTTCTTTCCCTCTTCTTCCTCTGGAACTCCTATAATTCTAATGTTGGTGCATTTGATAGTGTCCCATAGGTCCCTGAGGCTATCCTCAGTTCTTTTAACTCTTTCGGCTTTGTTCTGTTCCTCACCAGTTATTTCCACCCGTCTATCTTCCAGCTCGCTTATCCGTTCTTCTGCCTCTGATACTCTACTGTTGAGGCCTTCTATAGTATTTTTGAGTTCAGCAATTGAGTTGGTGGTCCCTATTTGCTTATTTTTCATTTCCTGCATGTCTTTTCTCAATGCACTAATTTCCTCTAATATTCTGTTTTCGGTGTTTTGCATCCTCATTAGTATCACTCTTCTGAATTCTCTTTCAGATAATTTGCCTATCTCCTCCTCTGTCATTTGGAGCTGTGTTTCTCTAGTGTGTTCCTTCATTTGGGCAGTGCTTCTCTGTCGTTTCATTATTAGGTTAGTTTTTGTTTCTCTTTGGGTGTCTGTGTGTACAGAGTTCTTTTCCCCACCAGGCTTCTTGATTGAATTCTCCCTTCCTTTGGGTTTCTGTCCTTCTAGACGGGTTCAATGGTTTGTGTCTTGGGTGATGTTAGGTCTTGTTTACAGGTGAACAATCTCTAGTGTTGTATGTTCTTTGATAGTGTGGGGTCTTGGAATCAGAGCTTCAAACCAAGGATTCTTGGTTTGATGATTGGTCAGGGGGTGTAGGCTCTATGTCTGGTTTGCTATGGTGTTCCTTGATATTAGTTCAAATACTAGCATCTGAGGAGCAAGAGGTGTGTCCCTAATGGGTGACAGTCATAAAAGCATGCAGATGTTTTCTAACCTAGTCATAAGATATGCATACATACACAGCAATAACCACATCTAACCAGTCTTATAGTGACAAAGCATAGGAAATTTTTCTGGCAAATGACTCAATCAAAGATGGTACTTGCCCGTTAAGCTCTGAATTAATTAAAATAACGCCTGGAAAAATAGATCTTGGGTAAGGTCCTGGCTTGGACTATTTCACTGAAAGCAAATTTTAACTAAGACATGTGTTGGGGGTGAGGAGGTGAAGAGTGTATGGGTAATGAGAAGGAATAGTTTCGACTTGGAAGGATTTTATAGGGTTATGTAGCCAAGATTAGTGTGTTGTTGTATTGTTTAGTGCAGCTGGAAGAGAATAAATAATGGAGACAGGAAGGTAGGAAATATTTATCTAGGGGGTAGTGGTATATAGGAGAAAGTTTTAGATTTAGAACATAGACGGAGGAAGGAGTTGGAAAGAGGAGAGAAAATTAGAAGTTCAAGAATTAAAATTTTCCAAAAAAAATTAATAATTAAAAATCAAAAAAAAAGAAATTAAAAATTAAAAAAGGGAAGAGAAACTTAGTAAGAAGAGACAAAAGGGAAAAAAAAAAAAAAAAAACCCAAACCTGGCCCATCAAACGAATAAACAGAACCGTCCACAACAAATAAGCAAAAAAGCTAAATACTGTCCCTGGTTTTTATCCTCTCATCTGTCTGGTGGAAGCCAATCTCCTCTCGATGGTGCTGTCTTGATGATGTAGCCTTTCCCTTATGGCACCAGTCTGCAAACTCAGGTGCTGGCAGGGACAGCGGGCTGATCCCAGTCTGTCGGGCGGGGTGGGGGGGGGGGGGCATGGGGCTGCCGCAAGCGCACAATCACATGTTGAGCAGAGGCGTCCTGGCTCTGCCACGCATCCGCCAATAGCCACCGATACTTGCCCTTCTCCCGGCTTCCTCCACTGCAGGTGTAGCTATGGGGGTGCAGTTATGAGGGTGCACAGTCTCCTCCGCCACTGCTGATTATGCCTCCAAGTCCCAAACGCAGGCACAAGCTTCCCCGCCTGGCTCGAGCCCTGTCCCTGGTCAGCAATCTGTGGGCGACTTCCCCTTCAGCCATTCCCCCACTAGGAGTGTTTGAACTCACCCGGTGCCAGGCGGAAAGTTGCATTTTCGCCAGGCCAAGCAGCGCGATTTTCATACTGGGCGCCCCCTCGCAGCTCCAGGTTGCTAGGCAGCACTCTTCCACTGACCCTGCTCCAGTATCCTATCTTCGCAGTGTCTTAATTTCTGCCAGCGATCCGGGTGGATTCTTGGAGTTTTCACGCTGGTGGCTGCCCTTACTCCCTCCCAGTAGTCCCTCAGGGGCTTTCGCAAGTGGTTTTGAACCTTAATTTACTGCCCATGTAAAGGACTTGGGGTGAGGAGGTGAAGAGTGTATGGGTAATGAGAAGGAATAGTTTCGACTTGGAAGGATTTTATAGGGTTATGTAGCCAAGATTAGTGTGTTGTTGTATTGTTTAGTGCAGCTGGAAGAGAATAAATAATGGAGACAGGAAGGTAGGAAATATTTATCTAGGGGGTAGTGGTATATAGGAGAAAGTTTTAGATTTAGAACATAGACGGAGGAAGGAGTTGGAAAGAGGAGAGAAAATTAGAAGTTCAAGAATTAAAATTTTCCAAAAAAAATTAATAATTAAAAATCAAAAAAAAAGAAATTAAAAATTAAAAAAGGGAAGAGAAACTTAGTAAGAAGAGACAAAAGAGAAAAAAAAAAAAAAACCCAAACCTGGCCCATCAAACGAATAAACAGAACCGTCCACAACAAATAAGCAAAAAAGCTAAATACTGTCCCTGGTTTTTATCCTCTCATCTGTCTGGTGGAAGCCAATCTCCTCTCGATGGTGCTGTCTTGATGATGTAGCCTTTCCCTTATGGCACCAGTCTGCAAACTCAGGTGCTGGCAGGGACAGCGGGCTGATCCCAGTCTGTCGGGCGGGGTGGGGGGGAGGGTAGGGGGGGCATGGGGCTGCCGCAAGCGCACAATCACATGTTGAGCAGAGGCGTCCTGGCTCTGCCACGCATCCGCCAATAGCCACCGATACTTGCCCTTCTCCCGGCTTCCTCCACTGCAGGTGTAGCTATGGGGGTGCAGTTATGAGGGTGCACAGTCTCCTCCGCCACTGCTGATTATGCCTCCAAGTCCCAAACGCAGGCACAAGCTTCCCCGTCTGGCTCGAGCCCGGTCCCTGGTCAGCAATCTGTGGGCGACTTCCCCTTCAGCCATTCCCCCACTAGGAGTGTTTGAACTCACCCGGTGCCAGGCGGAAAGTTGCAATTTTCGCCAGGCCAAGCAGCGCGATTTTCATACTGGGCGCCCCCTCGCAGCTCCAGGTTGCTAGGCAGCACTCCTTCCACTGACCCTGCTCCAGTATCCTATCTTCGCAGTGTCTTAATTTCTGCCAGCAATCCGGGTGGATTCTTGGAGTTTTCACGCTGGTGGCTGCCCTTACTCCCTCGAGCCTCAGCTTAGGTCCCCCTTTTAGGGCACTTGCTGGCGTGCTCTCCTTTGGTGCAGTCCGGCGTAGGAGTTAGGATAGAGGATTCTTAGAACCATAGCTCCGGGAAATTTCTGACTGTTCACTCTTCTACTCTCGTGGACCTATGGAATTCTTCTGTCGTCTAGCAGCTGGTTTGTTGGTGGTGGTTCATTTCTTGATTAGTTCTGGTGATTCTGTTGGGGAGCTGGTGAAATCTTCCCCTCATTCCTCCTCCATCTTGGCTCCCCCTCGAGAGTCTCCTTTTAAAATACTACATTGCACAATCTCAAAGTTATTTATTTAAAAATATATAACTAGGTGGTCCAGTGAGTGATGAGTCTGCCTTGCATTGCAAGGGGTGCCAGTTCAATCCCTGACCAGGGAAGATCCTACATGCCAAGGAACTGCTGGCCCAGTGTGTCCAATTATGAGCCAGAACATTAAAGTGCATGCACCCAGAGCCAGTGCTCTGCAACAAGAAAGGCCACTGTGATGGGAGGCCCACATATGTGAAAGAATAAAGATGGATGAAAAATAAACGATAACTTAGAGGTTAAAAAAAAAGAAGAAGATAACTATAGAACTTTTAAAATATATAAGGAAGAGACAATGAGCTATTTCTGGTTCCTGTCCTCTTTGGACTGGGGTACCAAGGCTGTGGGTGAAGGAACAATTGGCAATTTAAAGAAAATTACTCTTCTAAAAAATTAGATTAAAATTTTCTCATCTATATAATATTTTATAAAAGAAATATCATAAGATTGTAAGTGATTATATAGTCTGGAAATTCTAGGTTTCAAATTGTAAGAAGTTTATAAATACATTTATTTTGGGGCAAGCATACTTTATAAATAAAGAACATTAAAAAGAGAATTCTCATCTGAAAGAGCTGAAATTAAAAAATAAAGACTGAAGAAGTCAAAGAACAAAGAAGCAAATATTTTCTATCAATTTAATGATTTATAGAGCACAAAATACAAATTATCCCTAACTAGCCAGCCAACAAGATTAAAAAATTAATTAATTTTATAAGCATATAATTTAATGATTTCTAAAGATCCCTCAAATAGAGTTGCAGAAAAAAATTAATGGACATAAACAATAAGGATTAATCACATAATCCAAAGATAAAATTGATACACAATACAAAGGTACAACTATAGTATAGGCAAATTTAATTAAATGATTGACCAGAAGTACTGGGCAGTATCAGTGTGACAACCATTCTGGGAATTATAAAATATTAGGCAAAGAATCTTAAAAAAATCTCACAAAAGAAATTCAAATTCATTAAGCATGTATCTAGCATATAGTAACTAGTAAACACTGTAATAGTTGTAAAGTACAGAAATGACTAAGGGATGGTCCTAATCATGGAAGATTTAGTAGCAAAACTGAGGAACTCAATGTAATCCACTAAGAAACTGTCACAGTAATACAAATAGGAAGCAAATATATGAGAAGAATTGTCCAGGAAAAGTTGACAAGTTTCAGTGACTCTAAATCAGTGTTTCTCAAACTTAAATCTCACATTTTCATTTAATTTATTTGAAAATTGAAGAAATTCAAAATAATATAACAAAAGCTAAATCAATGGCAACTTTAATATAGCCTTTTGCAAATTACATACATATTTCTGAAGATTTTACTAAAGAAACCATACTTTCTTTAGGAATGTGCCTTTTGTTTAAGAATCACTGCCCTAGATATAGATTCAATTTGAATTAAAAAAAAAAAAAGCATTTAGAGGATGCTTAGACTTAAACTAAATTTACATGATGCACTATTTATGCACCTTTATCAACTTGCCACAAAATCACAGTCTGAAGAACTTATTTTGCCAAAACCTAGAGGATGGGTTGCAGGCAGATGTTTAACAAGTAGGACTCCCTGCCATTTACAATGTCTTTTTGCTGCAATAACCCCTGCATCTGCAATAGTTCCTGTGGCAAGCAAGGGTCTCAGTTACTAAATTTATGAATAACCATCTGTTATTAACATAATCTCTATCATAAACCTGACATTTAAACCACAACCACAACAAAGAGACTTTTTCTGACAACCTACACAAGCAAAGTTGTTTTCAGGAGACTATTTTATGTGCCCCACCCTAGCTTTGGTCAAGATAATCTAGGTATAGTAGTTTCCTGTTGCTGCTGTAACAAACTAGCACAGATGTAGTGGATTAAAGCAACAAAATTCATTCTCTCATCCCTTTGAGGTCTGAAGTATGAAATGAGTCTAATGGTGGCTAACATCAAGGTGTCTACAATGCTATAACTTCTAAAGGCTTCCAAAAAAATAACTCCTTGCTTTTTACAGCTTCCAGAAACTGCTGACATTCCTTGGTTTACAGCCACATCAATTCGACCTCTGCTTGTACTGTAGCACCTCATCTGACTCCTCCTACATCCTTTCTTGTCAAGATCTTTATGATTCCACTGGACTCGCCTAGGTAATCTACAGTCTTAATCTTATAACCAAAGTACCTTTGGCTAAATGAATTAACATAGTCACAGTTTCAGTGTATCAGGGTGTGGACAGCTTTATGGATCATTATTCTGTGTATCTCAGTAGGCTCTGAAGTGAAGTTCCTCCAGGTCTTCTTATGCTTGAGAGATGATCTTGATTTGAGGGACGAATAATCGAAAGAATCTATGCTGTGATTTGACCCAAGTCACTTGAATCCTCTGAAGGCAGTACTTCATATATACCATGCCTCCCAAACTCTCTGACTGAGGGATATACAGTCTAATTTCTAATATTTTTTCTTGCAATTTTCTCTAATTATGAATTTCCTGAGCAATGTCATTTGACACTGAATATAAACTAACTCTGACTTCTTATAAAACAAAAATAAAAGAATTCTCAGGTTGATTAGCTGGACATTTCATCAAATCCTTTCGTTTAAACAAAATGTAAATCCAGGAGTTTGCCTGCATACAAAAGTCAGAACAATGTCTATGCTTGCATACAGTTAGTCTTGGGTGCTTATGAATTTCACTGTAACAATAGCAGTGCTTTGTACCGTTGAGAATGAATAGTGATGTCAGTATTGAATTATGTATTAATGGCTGACTTTAATTTTTAAAGTCAGACTTAATGTGTTTCAAATGAAAGAAAACCTTCAAAGGAACTCATTTTAAAAAGTTAATAATAAGAACAAAACAAGTTCTGCCCTTCTTGGTATTATCAAAATTTAGATTAAACTTCCTGTAGGAACTGGTGGAAACAGGTAGGATAAATGTTCCCAAAGAAATAATGACTCATATGGAAGTTTATAATTAAAATCTGGGCCAAACATATCAAACAGTCTTACCAAAGAGTGTCTGACAACAGAAGTTTTCTTCAGAACTAGACTGTATAATACAGCAATATAAAAAGCACATTTTTCTTTAAAATAGGATGGATATAATGGTCTTTTATTCAAAGTATTTTAACAATATTTCCTATTTTGGGTTTATTCTCAGAAATAAAAACCAAATCTTCTGTAAAAGAAGGCAACCGATTCACTGAGTCCATCAACCAGTCATCATTCAAATGTCTGCACAATATCGGTAATCTACAGTCTTAATCTTATAACCAAAGTACCTTTGGCTAAATGAATTAACATAGTCACAGTTTCAGTGTATCAGGGTGTGGACAGCTTTATGGATCATTATTCTGTGTATCTCAGTAGGCTCTGAAGTGAAGTTCCTCCAGGTCTTCTTATGCTTGAGAGATGATCTTGATTTGAGGGACGAATAATCGAAAGAATCTATGCTGTGATTTGACCCAAGTCACTTGAATCCTCTGAAGGCAGTACTTCATATATACCATGCCTCCCAAACTCTCTGACTGAGGGATATACAGTCTAATTTCTAATATTTTTTCTTGCAATTTTCTCTAATTATGAATTTCCTGAGCAATGTCATTTGACACTGAATATAAACTAACTCTGACTTCTTATAAAACAAAAATAAAAGAATTCTCAGGTTGATTAGCTGGACATTTCATCAAATCCTTTCGTTTAAACAAAATGTAAATCCAGGAGTTTGCCTGCATACAAAAGTCAGAACAATGTCTATGCTTGCATACAGTTAGTCTTGGGTGCTTATGAATTTCACTGTAACAATAGCAGTGCTTTGTACCGTTGAGAATGAATAGTGATGTCAGTATTGAATTATGTATTAATGGCTGACTTTAATTTTTAAAGTCAGACTTAATGTGTTTCAAATGAAAGAAAACCTTCAAAGGAACTCATTTTAAAAAGTTAATAATAAGAACAAAACAAGTTCTGCCCTTCTTGGTATTATCAAAATTTAGATTAAACTTCCTGTAGGAACTGGTGGAAACAGGTAGGATAAATGTTCCCAAAGAAATAATGACTCATATGGAAGTTTATAATTAAAATCTGGGCCAAACATATCAAACAGTCTTACCAAAGAGTGTCTGACAACAGAAGTTTTCTTCAGAACTAGACTGTATAATACAGCAATATAAAAAGCACATTTTTCTTTAAAATAGGATGGATATAATGGTCTTTTATTCAAAGTATTTTAACAATATTTCCTATTTTGGGTTTATTCTCAGAAATAAAAACCAAATCTTCTGTAAAAGAAGGCAACCGATTCACTGAGTCCATCAACCAGTCATCATTCAATAAATGTCTGCACAATTAATTAAGATTTCAAATCATTACTGAGCACTTACTACATGCCAAGTTATTTTCTAGGTGCTAGAGAAGTAAAGATAAACAAGAGAGGGAAAGTATCTATAGAAATGGAACTTATAGTGTTATTCTGAAATGTATATATTATTCTGAGAATAATAACTAAGTGGCAATTAATATCTAAATAAAAATTAATACTTAAATCTCATAAGAAATTGCTACATATACATTGTTTCAATTAAAAAGTTTCATATAGTGGAGAGGAGACAGAGGTCCGGTGCACAGCGTGGAAAGGAGACGCAGAGCCCTAGCGCCTGCCAAAACAGACCCGAAAAGCTACTGGGACAGCATGAGAAACAAGCTCCAACAGATGATACACACATAGATGAAAAGGTAAGCTCATGACTAAGAACCAGAAACAGGGGCGAACCTTTTGTCCCTCATACGTTTATACTTGGCCTAATACCACTGAATGCCACAACAAAGCAAATGTGATATCTCCAGTCCCTGGTCAAAGATCAAGAACATCGGAGTGAAAGCACTGACTTCAAGGTTCAAACAGAAAAAAATTAAAAGTAACAATAATAATGAAAAGACAGAGAAACACAGCACAAATGTAGGAACAAACTATAAACATACAAACCCAAATGATTGAAGAAGAAATAGATGAACTATCAGAAAGAAAATTCAGAAGAGCAATACCAAGGATGATCCAAAACTCCAAAAAACAGAATAATAGAGAGAACTAACACACTGCATAAAAACCTACAAAAAATTAAAAAACAACAAAAAGAGACAAAGGACTCAATTGCTGAACTTAAAAATACTACAGAAGGACTAAATAGTAAAGTATCTGAGAAGAAGAACAGATAAGCAAGCTGAAAGATAGAATGGTGGGAATAACTGTGGAAGAACAGAAAAATACGCAATCTTTCTTGTGATATAATGGTCTTATTCAAAGTATTTTAACAATATTTCCTATTTTGGGTTTATTCTCAGAAATAAAAACCAAATCTTCTGTAAAAGAAGGCAACCGATTCACTGAGTCCATCAACCAGTCATCATTCAATAAATGTCTGCACAATTAATTAAGATTTCAAATCATTACTGAGCACTTACTACATGCCAAGTTATTTTCTAGGTGCTAGAGAAGTAAAGATAAACAAGAGAGGGAAAGTATCTATAGAAATGGAACTTATAGTGTTATTCTGAAATGTATATATTATTCTGAGAATAATAACTAAGTGGCAATTAATATCTAAATAAAAATTAATACTTAAATCTCATAAGAAATTGCTACATATACATTGTTTCAATTAAAAAGTTTCATATAGTGGAGAGGAGACAGAGGTCCGGTGCACAGCGTGGAAAGGAGACGCAGAGCCCTAGCGCCTGCCAAAACAGACCCGAAAAGCTACTGGGACAGCATGAGAAACAAGCTCCAACAGATGATACACACATAGATGAAAAGGTAAGCTCATGACTAAGAACCAGAAACAGGGGCGAACCTTTTGTCCCTCATACGTTTATACTTGGCCTAATACCACTGAATGCCACAACAAAGCAAATGTGATATCTCCAGTCCCTGGTCAAAGATCAAGAACATCGGAGTGAAAGCACTGACTTCAAGGTTCAAACAGAAAAAAATTAAAAGTAACAATAATAATGAAAAGACAGAGAAACACAGCACAAATGTAGGAACAAACTATAAACATACAAACCCAAATGATTGAAGAAGAAATAGATGAACTATCAGAAAGAAAATTCAGAAGAGCAATACCAAGGATGATCCAAAACTCCAAAAAACAGAATAATAGAGAGAACTAACACACTGCATAAAAACCTACAAAAAATTAAAAAACAACAAAAAGAGACAAAGGACTCAATTGCTGAACTTAAAAATACTACAGAAGGACTAAATAGTAAAGTATCTGAGAAGAAGAACAGATAAGCAAGCTGAAAGATAGAATGGTGGGAATAACTGTGGAAGAACAGAAAACAGAACAAAGAATAAAAAGAACCAAGGATAGTCTCAGAGACCTCAGGGATAATGTCAAACGAACCAACATTTGAATAATAGGAGTCCCAGAAGAAGAAGAAAAAGAAGAAAGGATATTAAACATTTTTTGAAGAGATTATAGCTGAAAACTTCCTCAGCATGGGAAAAGAAATAGCCAGTCAAGTCCAAGGAATGCAAAGAGTCCCGTACAGGATGAACCCTAGGAGGAACAGGCCAAGACATATACTAATCAAGATAACATAGACCAAACACAAAAAATACTCAAAGCAGCAAGGGAAAAACAACTAGTAACATACAAGGAAAAAGAAAAATACATACAAGGGAAATCTTATAAGTTTAACTGCTGACTTCTAACAGAAGCCCTGCAGGCAAGAAGAGGATGGCAGGATACTTTTAAAGCACTGAAAGAGAAAAATCTACAACTGAGAATGCACTACCTGGCAAGGATCTCATTCAAAATTGATGGAGTTATCAAAAGCTTTACAGACAAGCAAAGACTAAGAGAATTAAAAATGACAAAACCAGCCTTACAACAAGTGTTAAAGGACTTATTTAGGTAACAAATACAAGAGAAGAAAAAGATCTACAAAATAAACTGCATTGTACCACCTAAGATAATGATAATAGGTCCATATATATCAATGATTAACTTAAATGTAAATGGACTAAACGCCCCAAACAAAAGGCACAGACTGGCTGAATGGATACACAAACAAGATCCATATATTTGCTGCCTACAAGAAAACTAACACTTCAGATCGCGCAATGAACTTACTTAAAATACAATACAGCAAGGAGCAAAAAAAAATGATTGAAGAAGAAATAGATGAACTATCAGAAAGAAAATTCAGAAGAGCAATACCAAGGATGATCCAAAACTCCAAAAAACAGAATAATAGAGAGAACTAACACACTGCATAAAAACCTACAAAAAATTAAAAAACAACAAAAAGAGACAAAGGACTCAATTGCTGAACTTAAAAATACTACAGAAGGACTAAATAGTAAAGTATCTGAGAAGAAGAACAGATAAGCAAGCTGAAAGATAGAATGGTGGGAATAACTGTGGAAGAACAGAAAACAGAACAAAGAATAAAAAGAACCAAGGATAGTCTCAGAGACCTCAGGGATAATGTCAAACGAACCAACATTTGAATAATAGGAGTCCCAGAAGAAGAAGAAAAAGAAGAAAGGATATTAAACATTTTTTGAAGAGATTATAGCTGAAAACTTCCTCAGCATGGGAAAAGAAATAGCCAGTCAAGTCCAAGGAATGCAAAGAGTCCCGTACAGGATGAACCCTAGGAGGAACAGGCCAAGACATATACTAATCAAGATAACATAGACCAAACACAAAAAATACTCAAAGCAGCAAGGGAAAAACAACTAGTAACATACAAGGAAAAAGAAAAATACATACAAGGGAAATCTTATAAGTTTAACTGCTGACTTCTAACAGAAGCCCTGCAGGCAAGAAGAGGATGGCAGGATACTTTTAAAGCACTGAAAGAGAAAAATCTACAACTGAGAATGCACTACCTGGCAAGGATCTCATTCAAAATTGATGGAGTTATCAAAAGCTTTACAGACAAGCAAAGACTAAGAGAATTAAAAATGACAAAACCAGCCTTACAACAAGTGTTAAAGGACTTATTTAGGTAACAAATACAAGAGAAGAAAAAGATCTACAAAATAAACTGCATTGTACCACCTAAGATAATGATAATAGGTCCATATATATCAATGATTAACTTAAATGTAAATGGACTAAACGCCCCAAACAAAAGGCACAGACTGGCTGAATGGATACACAAACAAGATCCATATATTTGCTGCCTACAAGAAACTCACTTCAGATCTAAAGACACTATATAGACTGAAAATGAGAGGATGGAAAAATATCTTCCATGCAAATGGAAGTCAAACAAAAGCTGGAGAAGCAATCCTCATATCAGACAAAACAGATCTTAAAGTAAAAATAATTATAAAAGACAAGGCGGGACACTACATAATAGTCAAGGGATTGATCCAAGAGGAAGACATAACAATCATAAAAATCTATGCACCCAACACAGGAGCACCCCAATACATAAGGCAAACATTTTAAGAAATAAAAGAAGAAACTGACAGTAACACAATAATAGTAGGAGACTTTAACACCCCTCTTACATCAATGCACAGATCATCAAAACAGAAAATTGATATGGAAACACAAGCCTTAAATGACACATTAGTAGAGATGGATCTCATTGAAATCTTTAGGACTTCCCATCCAAAAGCAGAATACACTCTCTTCTCAAAGTGCACATGGAACATTCTCGAAGATAGACCACATCTTGGGCAACAAATGAAACCTCAGTAAATGCAAGAAAATTGAAATTATATCAACCACCTTCTCTGACCACAGCGCTATGAGACTAGATATCAACTACAAGAAAAAAAAAAAAACACTAAAAATGCAAAAATATGGAGACTAAACAACACATAGCAATGGATTAATGAACAACAACAGCAAAAATTCCCTCTTTCAGCCTGCTGGCGTCTTGGCCTCTGGGCCTGCCTGGCCGCTTTCTCCGTGAACCCTGCTTCCCTCTCAGAATCCTTGTCCTGACTACTTAAGCCCAATATGAATAAACCTGTTCCTTCCCCCATTCCCTAGATCTTCTCTGATTTTTCTTTTATGCTTTTCTAACATTTGGTGCCCAAATCTGGCGTGAACCTTAGGGCCTCTTCCGAACCTTTCACCTCTCCCAAACTTTTGCCTCTTCCCCCCGATAATCTGGCCCCAAACTTAGGGCCTTTTCCCAAACTTTCCCCTCATCCCTGCCTTTCAGTTCTTTTCTTACAGGAGATCAATTACTCAGCCAGGCCTCTGATCCTCTATTGGTCTGACCAAGAACCCATGGCCCGCCAGCATTGCTTCTCATCTCATCTCTCCCTCTTTCCCCTCTCCCTTGGCAGCCAAACTAGGCCATTCTGGGCCCACCAAAGGCACCCTCCACATGCACGCCAGACAGCCGGTGGGCCCAGTGGGTCTCTTCTCCAATCTTAACTCCCAGACTTGCCGCGCCCACACTGGATGGCTGACGGGCACAGTAGGACCCTTCCCCATATCCTAACTCTCAGAGTTCACTGGCTCAACGTTTCTTCACTTCCCCCCTGTTCCTCTGTTTTCAACCTTTCTCTTCAGCCTTTTCTCTTCCCACCCCCCAACAAAGGTGACTTGCAGCAGACTTTTCCGGCCCGCCAAAGAGACCCACCACTCTTATCTCAGCATCTCTTCACCCTTCCCACTCCCACTCCTCCTTGTCCCTCTCTCTAAAGGAGATTCGGCTGCAACTCCTGGGCCACTGTGGCAACCCGATGTGCACACGTCACAGCCACCCAGCGAGAAACTTACCTACTGCTAGGAGCTCCCCGCCACCCTCCATCCTCTCTTACCTCAGTCACCAGGTGCACACAGAAGCCTGCCACCTGACTGAACTTGAGGGAACCTTACAGTTCACGGGAACTCACGGTGACCAGCTGCTATGAGCTCCCAATGCCTCTTTCTCCATTGTCTTTTATCTCAGCATCTCTTTCCCTTCCCCTGTCCCTCTCTCCAAACTGGATTTGGCTGAAGCTCGTGAGCCACTGCGGGGGACCTGCCCATGCAGACTGGCGAGCTTAGGGAGACTCTTTTCCCACTGAAATTCTGCAACTGGTGAATAACGACTGGCCGCCATGCTGCTCCCTCCTCACTAGTCTTCCTCTTCTGCTCCCCTCCTCAATCTCTCTCTCTTCCTTAACTTCTAGGATATAAGTCATTTACCATTTGACTCCCGACTACATCTAACACCAGCTAATTCTGGGGATTCATTCTGTTCTGAGGTAAGGGCTCCCCCTCCATCCTTTGCGTCTCAGTCTCAGTGGCTCCCTGAGGAGGACCCGCCCCTCTCAGCGGTCCTCTGGCCTGTCCCACCACTATGGCACAGCCCTTTGGCCACATCCCTCTTTGGCTCCACCTCACCGGAGTGACATGCCTTTTGACTCTGCCCTACCGGACTAAAGTCCTCCCTTCTGACCCACGTCTATCCCACCCCACTATGGGAGCAAAACAGTCTATTCCCACAGAGTTCCCCTTGCTTGTCTTTTAAAAAATCTCAAAAGACTAGAACTGACATCTGATTTAAAATCTAAAAACTTTGCTGCTTTTCTACACATATCTGGCCCCAATATCCTTTAGACAACCAAGAATGCTGGCTCAAATTCAGAATCTTTAATCCCAATATTTTAAGGGATCTCAATAATTTTCTACAACAAAATGGCAAATGGTCACAGGTACCCTTTTATTTTTGCTACCGTATTTCTCCCTGTTCATTCTACACTTCAACTTCTCTTGGCTGAACCCTTTATAAAATCCCAAAATGTGTTTCCCACTTTCTGACTTGCCACCTCAATATGCTCTCAGACTGCTCTGGTTTTAATAGGAACTCAGATAATCAAAGTAAAAATGGTTCAGACAATATATTACAGTAAGAAATATGAGAAGAGGGCTTCCCTGGTGGTCCAGTGGGTAAGGACACAGCCTTGCAGTGCAAGGGGCACCGGTTCAATCCCTGGCCTGGGAAGATCCCACGTGCTGTGGAGCAGCTGGACCCATGTGTCCAATTACCGAGCCGGAGCTCTGGAGCGCATGTGCCCAGAGCCAGTGCTCTGCGACAATGGAGGCCACCACGATGGGAGGTCCACACGGTCCAAAGAACAAAGATGGATGAAAATAGAGACATGAAAGACCAATGGAAGTGGCCCGCCCATCCCCCTACCTCCCCTCCTCCCCAAAAAAGAAGAAATATGAGAAGAAAAGTGAAAACTAAAAGGTCTAATAAAAGGCTGAAGCCCTGGTGATGAAAAATACTCAGGAACCCAGGTGAATGGGGATGGACCTGCAATCACTGTGTGAAAAGGGAGAGACATCACAAACAGTATTGCCGTCAGGAGTCTCAGCTGCCCTGACTCCTCTTCTGGTCTGACAAAGGACCACACTGAAAGAGAGACTGTCCCCAGAGGTGTGGGCCCCAGGGGTCAGACTCTCAAGAACAATCACAACTAAATATGCACAGGAGTCCCCACGAAAGTTTCTATCCTAATAACACCTGAGGAGTCCCAGGTATCAATACTATGAGGTGCCAATCAGTCAATTTCCTTTTCGACACTTGGTCAACTTTCTCTGTGCTCACTGAAGCCCCTGGCCCACTTTTTCCCCCCTATCCATTACTGTAATGAGACTGTCTAGATGAGTCAAATGTTATTTCAGTCACTGTCTAAACTGAAACTGAAACTACTATTTTCACACAGATTTCCAGTTGTTCCAGAGTATACTGAACAAGGTCCAGGCCTCTGTTTTCATGAAACTAATGGTGTAACTCAGCTTATAGCTTTACAACAGACATTGCAAGAACCCAGTCACTGACTCAGACAAGCTGCTGTTTGAGTTGAGACAAAATCTCCCACCCTATAATTTCTCTCTCTCTTTCTCGATTCCTTCACAGACTTTCTTGACAAAAGTATCTTCTCTGGTACCCCTTTCCCAGGCTCTTTATATATGCCTCCTAATCCAAAAACTCTGGTTCATGAGACTTTCCAAGATTTCACCTCAACTGCAATCTTCTACACTGTCTGCCTTCCCTTCCTTGTCCTAAGGGATGAAAAGCCTAAGCTCAGTATTTCTCTTTCTTGAGGCTGCTTTGCATCCTGACATTTCTTTGCCGAAATACCTAAATCAGACTCTTCTGTCTACTTAGTCTTTTAAAATCTCATAGTCCCTCTCTATTCTCTGCCTGCTTCACTTATCTCAGGTTGCAAATCAGGCCTTCCCAACCCCCACTGGTGTTGGTTGATTTCTGCCTCAGGTTTCCACTAAAGCAGCCCAGAGCCCTTCCTATATCAATGTTTATCTTTCTTCTTCTTTCTGACCTGGCAAGGACAAACTTTATCAGATCTCATGCTTTGACCTTATCTCATGTCTTTATTACCAAATAGGCATTTAGAATTGGCGGGGCCAGTGCCGTCGGGTGTTTTTGTACAAATTGGCTCTTGCTAGCCTTATTACCATGTCTTATAAGCTTCCTTCAGAAAATTTTGATCTACGGGGTCACCGCCATCTCAGCAACTGAAGAACATGTAAATGCCGTGCTCCTCCTCCAAACTCTAAAGACAAAACTCCCCATCATTGATGCCCCTTGGTCACACAGGAAGTAGCCAGATACAACAATGTCAGCCCTGTTCATATACTTCTTTGGAGTCTGGAAATTTAGAGTTAAAAATCTGCAAAGAGTGGAGGCAGCCCACCCTCCCTGCAGTTTCTTCCTACCACAGGCCAAAGTTTTCCTACTTATGCACTCACATCAGCACCAGTCCCTTCCTGGACACTTCCTGGCCACACCCAGATACTGTCTAAACTGAAACTGAAACTACTATTTTCACACAGATTTCCAGTTGTTCCAGAGTATACTGAACAAGGTCCAGGCCTCTGTTTTCATGAAACTAATGGTGTAACTCAGCTTATAGCTTTACAACAGACATTGCAAGAACCCAGTCACTGACTCAGACAAGCTGCTGTTTGAGTTGAGACAAAATCTCCCACCCTATAATTTCTCTCTCTCTTTCTCGATTCCTTCACAGACTTTCTTGACAAAAGTATCTTCTCTGGTACCCCTTTCCCAGGCTCTTTATATATGCCTCCTAATCCAAAAACTCTGGTTCATGAGACTTTCCAAGATTTCACCTCAACTGCAATCTTCTACACTGTCTGCCTTCCCTTCCTTGTCCTAAGGGATGAAAAGCCTAAGCTCAGTATTTCTCTTTCTTGAGGCTGCTTTGCATCCTGACATTTCTTTGCCGAAATACCTAAATCAGACTCTTCTGTCTACTTAGTCTTTTAAAATCTCATAGTCCCTCTCTATTCTCTGCCTGCTTCACTTATCTCAGGTTGCAAATCAGGCCTTCCCAACCCCCACTGGTGTTGGTTGATTTCTGCCTCAGGTTTCCACTAAAGCAGCCCAGAGCCCTTCCTATATCAATGTTTATCTTTCTTCTTCTTTCTGACCTGGCAAGGACAAACTTTATCAGATCTCATGCTTTGACCTTATCTCATGTCTTTATTACCAAATAGGCCTTTAGAATTGGCGGGACCAGTGCCTACATGTGTTTTTCTACAAATTGGCTCTTGCTAGCCTTATTACCATGTCTTATAAGCTTCCTTCAGAAAATTTTGATCTACGGGGTCACCGCCATCTCAGCAACTGAAGAACATGTAAATGCCGTGCTCCTCCTCCAAACTCTAAAGACAAAACTCCCCATCATTGATGCCCCTTGGTCACACAGGAAGTAGCCAGATACAACAATGTCAGCCCTGTTCATATACTTCTTTGGAGTCTGGAAATTTAGAGTTAAAAATCTGCAAAGAGTGGAGGCAGCCCACCCTCCCTGCAGTTTCTTCCTACCACAGGCCAAAGTTTTCCTACTTATGCACTCACATCAGCACCAGTCCCTTCCCTGGACACTTCCTGGCCACACCCAGATACTTAACCCCTACTCTTGGCTGCAACGGCCCTTTCAGCCCGCTGGCCTCTTGGCCTCTGGGCCTGCCTGGCTCCTTTCTCTCTGAATCCTGCTTCCCTCTTGGACCCTTTGCCCTGACTACTTGAGTCCAATATGAATAAACCTGTTCTTCCTCCACCAAAAAAAAAAAAATTTTCCTGGAAGAAAGCAACCACGAAAGCACAACATTACAAAATATATGGGATATTGCAAAGGCAGTTCTAAGAAGGAAGTTTATAGCATTACAATCCTACCTCAAAAAGCAAGAAAAATAACAAAAAGACAGCCTAACTCTACACTTAAAACAACTGGAGAAAGAAAAACAAACAAACAAACAAACCCTAAAATTAGCTGAAGAAGAGAAATTATAATGATCAAAGCAGAAATAAATGAAAAAGAAATGAAAAAACAATAGTAAAGAGAAATAAAACCAAAAGTTTCTTCTTCAAAAAAATAAACAAAATTGACAAACCTCTATTCATCAAGAAAAAAAGAGAGAAGAACCAGATCAACAAAATGAGAAATGAAAAAGGAGAGGTCACAACAGACAATACAGAAATACAAAGTATTATAAAAGACTATTATGAAAAACTATAAGGCAAAAACTGGACAAACTGAAAGAAATGGACAGTTCCTTGAGAAGTTCCCTCTTCCAAGACTGAATCAGAAAGAAATAGATATTATGAACAACCCAATCACAAGCTCAGAAATAGAATCTGTGATCAGAGAGCTATCCCAAAATAAAAGCTCAGGGCCAATGGCTTCACTGGTGAAGAGCTAAGGCCTAGTCTTCTAAATTCTTTCAAAAAATTGCACAGAAAGGAGCACTTCCAAACTCATTCTATGAGGTAATCCTCACGCTGATACCACAACCAGGAAAAGAAAACAATAAAGATTATAGGCTAATCACTAATGAATTTAGACATATAAATCCACAACAGAATTCTAGCAAACAGAATTCAGCACCACATCAAAAAGCTCATACACCATGATCAAGTTGGGTTTATCCCAGGCATGCAAGGATTCTTCGATAACAACAAATCAATCCATGTGATACACCATATTGGCAAGGTAAAGATAAAAATCATATGATATTCTCAATAGATGCAGAAAAACCTTTGAAAAAATCCAACATCATCTATGATAAAAACTCTTCAAAAAATGGGCATAGAAGGAACATACCTCAATATAGTGAAAGCCATACATGAGAAGCCTACAGCTAACATTCTCAATGATGAAAAACCGAGAGCACTCACTCTAAAATCAGGAAGAAAACAGGGGTGTCCACTTCCACCACTTTTATTCAACATAGTTTTGGAAGTTCTAGCTACAACAATAAGAGAGGAAAAAGAAATAAAAGGAATCTGATTGGAAAAGAAAAAGTAAAACTCCCTGTTTGCAGATGACATGATACCATACATAAAAAACCCTAAAGACACTATTAGAAAATTACTAGAGCTAATCAGCAAATTTAGCAAAGGTACCAGATACAAAATCAATACACAGAAATTACTAGCATTCCTATACACAAACAATGAAAACATCAGAAACAGAAATCAAGAATGCAGTTCCATTCACCATTGCATCCAATAGAATAAAAATGTCTAGGAATAAACCTACCTAAAGAGACAAAAGAATTGTAAAAACTATAAGGCAAAACGGAAATGGACAGTTCCTTGAGAAGTTCCCTCTTCCAAGACTGAATCAGAAAGAAATAGATATTATGAACAACCCAATCACAAGCTCAGAAATAGAATCTGTGATCAGAGAGCTATCCCAAAATAAAAGCTCAGGGCCAATGGCTTCACTGGTGAAGAGCTAAGGCCTAGTCTTCTAAATTCTTTCAAAAAATTGCACAGAAAGGAGCACTTCCAAACTCATTCTATGAGGTAATCCTCACGCTGATACCACAACCAGGAAAAGAAAACAATAAAGATTATAGGCTAATCACTAATGAATTTAGACATATAAATCCACAACAGAATTCTAGCAAACAGAATTCAGCACCACATCAAAAAGCTCATACACCATGATCAAGTTGGGTTTATCCCAGGCATGCAAGGATTCTTCGATAACAACAAATCAATCCATGTGATACACCATATTGGCAAGGTAAAGATAAAAATCATATGATATTCTCAATAGATGCAGAAAAACCTTTGAAAAAATCCAACATCATCTATGATAAAAACTCTTCAAAAAATGGGCATAGAAGGAACATACCTCAATATAGTGAAAGCCATACATGAGAAGCCTACAGCTAACATTCTCAATGATGAAAAACCGAGAGCACTCACTCTAAAATCAGGAAGAAAACAGGGGTGTCCACTTCCACCACTTTTATTCAACATAGTTTTGGAAGTTCTAGCTACAACAATAAGAGAGGAAAAAGAAATAAAAGGAATCTGATTGGAAAAGAAAAAGTAAAACTCCCTGTTTGCAGATGACATGATACCATACATAAAAAACCCTAAAGACACTATTAGAAAATTACTAGAGCTAATCAGCAAATTTAGCAAAGGTACCAGATACAAAATCAATACACAGAAATTACTAGCATTCCTATACACAAACAATGAAAACATCAGAAACAGAAATCAAGAATGCAGTTCCATTCACCATTGCATCCAATAGAATAAAAATGTCTAGGAATAAACCTACCTAAAGAGACAAAAGAATTGTACACAGAAAATTGCAAAACACTGATGAAAGATATCAAAGACAACATAAACAAATCAAGAGATGTTCCTGAGTCACATGAGTCAATATTGTGAGAATGACTTGCTACCAAATATCATCTACAGATTCAATGCAATTCCTATCAAATTACCAATTGCATTTTTCACAGAACTAGTCCAAAAAATACCACAGTTCATATGGAAACACAAAAGACCACGAATAGCCAAAGCAATTCTGAGAAGGAAGAATGGATCTGGAGGAATCAGTCTCTCTAACTTCAGACTATACTACAAAACAACAGTCATCAAGACAGTATGGTACTGACACAAAACCAGAAATATAGTCCAATGGAACAAGATAGAGAACCCAGAGATAAATCCATGCACATACAAGTACTTTATTTTTAGCAAAAGAGGTGAAACTATAAAATGGGACAAAGACAGCCTCTTCAACAAATGGTGCTTGAAAAACTGGACAGAAGAATGAAGTTGGAATATTCCCTGACTCCATACACAAAGATAAACTCAAAAATGGATTAATTACCTAAATGCAAGAGCAGAGACTAGAAAATTCTTAGAGGAGAATATAGGCAAATCACTCAATGACAAATCAAAGCAAGAACTTCTATAACCCATCCTCTAGAATAACGGAATTAAAAACAAAAATAACCGTGTGGGATCTTGTGAAACTTAACTTTCTGCACAGAAAAAGAAACGATAAACAAGGTGAACAGACAACCCCCAGAATGGGAGAGAATAATAGCAAATGAAACAACTGACAAAGGACCAATTTCCAAAATATACAAGCAGCTCAGATAACACAGCACTGAAAAAACAAATAACCCAATCAAAAAATGGGATAAAGACCTAAGGAGACATCTATCCAAGAAAGACATACTGAAGGCCAAAAAACACATGAAAGATGCTCAGTATTGCTTATTATTAGTGAAATGTAAATCAGAACTACAGTATCACTTCACACCAGTCAGAGTGGCCATCATCAAAAAATCTACAGATAATAAATGCTGGAGAGGGTGTGGAGAAAAGGGAACACTCTTTCATTGTTGGTGAGAATGTAACTTGATATAACCACTATGGAGGACAGCATGGAGATTCCTCACAAAACTAAAAATAGAACCACCATATGACCCAGCAATCCCACTATTATTCTTATATCCTGATGAAATCAAATTGACAGAGACACTTGTACCCCAATTTTCATTGCAACATTTTACACAATAGCTGGAGCATGGAAGCAGCCTAGAGGCCGAATGACAAACAAATGGATAAAGAAGCTCTGGTACCTATATACAATAGAATAGTTCTCAGCCTCAAAAAGAATTGCAGAAGATTCAGTCCTAATGAGATGGATGAATCTGGAACCTATTATACAAAGTGAAATAAGTCAAAAAGAGAAGGACAAATACAGTATACTAACACATATATATGGAATCTAGTAAGTTTGTACTGATAAATGCACACACAAAGCATCAATGGAGAAACAGTTGTAAAGGACAGACTTATGGACATTGGAGAGAGGGAAAAGTGGGTGAGAGATATGGAAAAAGCAATAAGGAGCACTATACTATCTTATGTAAAAGAGATAACTATTGTCAATGTGCTGTGGGTCTAAGGGATCGTACATGGAGGCTATGCAATGGCCTGGAGGGATCAGAGAGGGGGAATGGAATATACATATGACTTATCTAGAATTATACATACCTGTAAACATCAAAACTCTGTAAAATCAAAAAATCAAAATTAAAAACCTTGTGACTGTGAAAAAAAGCCTTAAAATTTTTTTCATATAAATTGAAAAAATTAAAGCAAGCTATTTAGGTTCTGATGGATGCAGTAGGGGTATTTTTGATGGAGTGATCTAGAAAGACCTCACAGGGAAAATGGCATCAGTATAGGGTCCTAAAGAAAGTGAAGCCACCAATCATGTGAAGATCAGGAGCAAGTACATTCCAAGCAGAAGGGATAACAGGGTAGAACAAGCTCCTGATATGAGGAAGAGTTTTAACATGCTCAAGAGGGAGTGAGACCACTGTGATTGGCTAGAGCATGCAGCATCAAGAGTTGTAGAATGGTTAGTTGTAGAATTCTATATAATTAGATTAGTGGGGCACCAACCTGCTGCCTCAGCTCTGTCTTCAACAAGTTGTCTGATTACTATCTCAGCCTGACAATTTCTCAGGGTATGCAATGGGATACAGTCACTATATCTCATGATTGTATGTTGATTGCCTCACTTCCTTTGCTCTCTTCTATAGCCTCTTACATGGCTATAGAAGTGAGTGGAAAGAGAGGTCCTAGGATACCAATAGTAAATAACACGAGGCTACCAGTGTTCTGGGCTACCTGCTTGTTCAACTTTCTGTGTGTCCTAGGCCTACATGTGCCTGATCCCAGATGTACCACTTTCACAAACTCACAAAAGCTGAGTTTCTAGCAGCATTCCCAGCAGCTAGGAAAATTGGGTCTTCATTCAAAAGAGGGAATTGGAAAGCACATCAGAGCACCCAATGCATTCTTAAGAAATTTCAATTAGTTTCCTCATTGTATCTACCATAAGGATCAATATTTTACCCTCTTCCAGACTAGAAAACCGAGATCCAGAAAATTCTTTTATGTAACTGTCTAATGTGTCTTAGCAGCCCTGGTGGCTCAGGGGTCCCTGATAGTAAAGAATCTGCGTGCAATGCAGAAGAACCAGGTTTGATCCCTGAGTTGGGAATGGCAACCTACTCCAGTATTTTTGCCTGGGAAATTCTATGTCCACAAGGTCACAAAGAACTATCACTGTCACTTTCACTTTCACTCAAAGTATCTCATCTCAGTGTTTTTGCAAATAAAGTAAGAGAACTCTATAGAATGCAGACTTCCTCCGACAACTAGTTCCAATCCATGGTCCAGGAATATCCCACATGCCATAGAACAACTAAGTCCACAACTACTAAACTCATATACCACAGCTACTGAAGCATGCATTCCTACTGCCTGTGCTCCACAAAGAAACCACCTCAATGAGATGCCCACACACTGCAATGAAGAGTAGCCCCTGTTCACCACAACTAGAGAAACTCTGTGTGCAGTAACTTTAGAAGATTCAGCTCAGCCAAGAATAAATAAATACTTTTAAAAATGCATTTCAGTTTTAGTAACTAACCTTCATTTATACAAAAAAAAAAAATGTTCACGGAATTTCAGACCTATAACAACAAAAGAAACACTTGAATGTCTGGATACATTTTAACCCTTAAGATGAACTTCTGGCAGGCCTTCAAATATGTGTTGAGTGGCATCGTCAACATGTGACTCAGGCTATTAATTCATGTTTTAAATGTGGTTGACCTGTCATATAGTCTACTTTTAAAATTTTCTTCAAGATATTATCATAAAATTTCCCTTGCTTCTTCATCTCTTACCAGAAGGGTGTTCTTGTTTCAAACCTGGATTTGAAAGGAACTGAGGAAGCTGTAGAGAAAGAGAAGGGGTAACAGGGGCACCCCTGTGGACTTGCTGGAGGCTCTGACACCACTGCATACCGCTGTCTACCTACCCTAGAATAGCCTAGTTTTCTAGCAGCATTCCCAGCAGCTAGGAAAATTGGGTCTTCATTCAAAAGAGGGAATTGGAAAGCACATCAGAGCACCCAATGCATTCTTAAGAAATTTCAATTAGTTTCCTCATTGTATCTACCATAAGGATCAATATTTTACCCTCTTCCAGACTAGAAAACCGAGATCCAGAAAATTCTTTTATGTAACTGTCTAATGTGTCTTAGCAGCCCTGGTGGCTCAGGGGTCCCTGATAGTAAAGAATCTGCGTGCAATGCAGAAGAACCAGGTTTGATCCCTGAGTTGGGAATGGCAACCTACTCCAGTATTTTTGCCTGGGAAATTCTATGTCCACAAGGTCACAAAGAACTATCACTGTCACTTTCACTTTCACTCAAAGTATCTCATCTCAGTGTTTTTGCAAATAAAGTAAGAGAACTCTATAGAATGCAGACTTCCTCCGACAACTAGTTCCAATCCATGGTCCAGGAATATCCCACATGCCATAGAACAACTAAGTCCACAACTACTAAACTCATATACCACAGCTACTGAAGCATGCATTCCTACTGCCTGTGCTCCACAAAGAAACCACCTCAATGAGATGCCCACACACTGCAATGAAGAGTAGCCCCTGTTCACCACAACTAGAGAAACTCTGTGTGCAGTAACTTTAGAAGATTCAGCTCAGCCAAGAATAAATAAATACTTTTAAAAATGCATTTCAGTTTTAGTAACTAACCTTCATTTATACAAAAAAAAAAAATGTTCACGGAATTTCAGACCTATAAAAACAAAAGAAACACTTGAATGTCTGGATACATTTTAACCCTTAAGATGAACTTCTGGCAGGCCTTCAAATATGTGTTGAGTGGCATCGTCAACATGTGACTCAGGCTATTAATTCATGTTTTAAATGTGGTTGACCTGTCATATAGTCTACTTTTAAAATTTTCTTCAAGATATTATCATAAAATTTCCCTTGCTTCTTCATCTCTTACCAGAAGGGTGTTCTTGTTTCAAACCTGGATTTGAAAGGAACTGAGGAAGCTGTAGAGAAAGAGAAGGGGTAACAGGGGCACCCCTGTGGACTTGCTGGAGGCTCTGACACCACTGCATACCGCTGTCTACCTACCCTAGTGAGTATAGTGCCCTAAGTTCTGAATATTTACTATCTCAAACACCATGGCTAGAGAAATATGTTGGTTAGTCACACAATAAACATTATTCTCTCAAAATTGTAGTGATACTGAGTATCTAAACTGATGGTCAAATAGCTGATTTCTCCTATAAGCTTTTATTCGGGGAGGGGATGGGGGCGGGGTGGAGCCGGGTTGGGGAAGCTGGGGGGCAGGTGGGCCACTTCCTACTGGGATGCCCGCAGAGAAGAAATGGCGGCAGGATTGCCCTTGGCCAAGCCATGGGAAGATTGGAGAAAAGTGAGCCTGCTGCCGGCCAACCCAGGCCCCCAGCGGACGCAGGAGACAATCAGATGCAACGGGGGTTCCATCAGAGCAGTTCCGTTTTATTAGTGCAGACTCACAGCTTTTATAGGCAAGTGAAGGGGGCTTTGCTTGGGACTTCCTATAGATTACACCAATCAAGCTAAAGGTCAAGCAATCATCCACGAGCGCGGAAACCAGTGGAACAAATCAGAAATTTTGACAATCACTTAGCAGTTTAGATCTCGCCCTCGTCTCTTCCTGTAGGCAGCATCTTAGCTCCAAACTGCAATCATGCGCTTAAGCTTCCTTATGCTTGCAAGGATTTAGATCACCCCATTGTCTCTTCCTGTAGGTGCCATCTTAGCTCCAAACTGAAACAATGTGCTTAAGCTTCCTTATGCCTGCAATGGTCCTCTTTCAATTCAGAGTCCCACAACTTCCACTGGTCTTTCCTTTATCTGTTTTCATCCATCTTTGTTCTTTGGACTGTGTGGGCCTCCCATCTCAGTGGCCTCTGTTGTCCCAGAGCATTGGCTCTAGGCGCATGCGCTCCAGAGCTCCAGGTCGGTAATAGGACACATAGATCCAGCCTCTCTGCGGCACATGGGATCTTCCCAGGCCAGGGATTGAACCAGCGCCCCTTGCACTTCAAGACTGTGTCCTTACCCACTGGACCACCAGGGAAGCCCTCCTGTAAGCTTTTAACAGAAATCACCATTTCTCCATAAATCAGTCTATTCCATGTTATTTCTTCAATCAGCAGAGTCAGCATAAGCCTTAGATTGAAGACTTTTCGCCGTTGGCCTTAGAGACATATAGCTGAACCACTGATCCTGACCTTATACATTCAAAATGATGAGGTTCAGTCATTCTGCAGATTGAGATAGGCTTGAAAATCTCAGCCAAATTGGAAGATTCTAAAATTCAGAGAGTACATCTAAATACACCTTAAACAGGAATGTGTGCTTATTATGTATATGTATGTATATAGCTATGCATTTATACTCATATATGTATGTGTTTTGTGTATATATGCATATATATATATATATATATATATATATCAGGTATATGTATGCATGTATGTGGAAATACATGGAAAACAAGAAACAAATAAATTACAATTAATTGGCTTCCTAGATGGTACAATAGTAAAGAATCCACTTGCCAGTGCAGGAGATGCAAAAGATGTGGGTTCAGTCCTTGAATTGGGAAGATCCTCTGGAGTAGGAAATAGCAATCCCCACTCTAGTATTCTTGCCTGAAATCACATGGACAGAGGAGCCTGGCAGGCTAGAGTCCATGGGTTGCAAAGAGCCAGAGAGGACTGTGCATATGGGCTGACTTGGCGTTCCAGATGGAGCTAGTGGTAAGGAATCAGCCTGCCAATGCAGGAGATGCAGGAGACCAGATTCAATTCCACAGTCTGGATGATCCCCTAGAGTAGGATATAGCAACCCACTCCAGTGTTCTTGCCTGAAAAATCCCATGGACAGAGTGCCTGGCAGTGCATGGGATCAGAGTCAGACATGGCTGAGCATGCATGCAGAACAGGAAAATTAGGTCAAATTAAGAGCCCAAATGGAGTTGATCATTTTCTTTATCCTCCTTTCATTAACCTTCTAATTGACATTTAGATAAATGCAGCAATACATTTGTGGGACACTACTAATACCACCAGGATAGCCTTTTATAAAGGAAGGCATAGAGCATTCTTTTAAAGTTGTCTCTTAGTTTTTGAATTTGTTCTTTAAACCATACAAACTCTTCCAGAAAGTCCTGGTTTTGACAGCACTCTGTTGGCATGCCAGGGATCAAACCTGTCCCTCATCCAGTGGAAATAAGTGGGGTTCAGAGTCACAGAGTCTTAACAACCAGACCATCAGGGAAGCTCTTTATTTTTGTTTAATTCAGAGGAATGGGTGTTTAAGGGTGAGCATACTTGTTTTGCTCTGTTTTTTTTTTTTTTTCCCAAGCACTGAGCACTTTGCAGGATCTTTGTTCCTCAACCAGGGATCAAACCCAGGCCCCCAGCAGCGAAAGTGTGGAGTCCTAACCTCTGGACTGCCAAGGAATTTATATCTATCTATATGTATGTACATGTATATAATTTCAAAACCCAGGCCACTTTGTTTAGACTTCCTTATTTCAGAAGAGGAAATTGATACAAAAGAAGACACATTTTTCTTCGTGCCTTCATGGCTGATGATAGAATTCCACAAGGAAAGATGTTGTCAGGGGTTCCAACTGCCCTACTTTGCTTCTTGCTCTTCTCTTGAATAAATTTTGAAAATATCACAGTGAGCTTTGCAATTAAATTGCTTTACCCAAAGCAGATTTTCTTGAGTATTTTTCTTTCTGCAATGTGGAGACTCAGTTTCTCTTCTGGTTTGTCTTGTTAACTGGTATCTAAGAGAATACATGAAGTGATTGATCAGAAAGAAATTGAATACACAGAGAAATAGTCTACTTGTTTTTTTTTTTTTTTTTTAATTTTGGCCTCTTTTATTGATTTCTTATTTATTTATTTTCATTCATCTTTATTCTTCGGCCTGTGTGGACCTCCCAGTGCAATGGCCTCTCTCGTTGCAGAGCACTAGTTCTGGGTGCATGCGCTCCAGAGTGCTGGCTCCTAATTGGACACACTGGTCCAGCCACTCCATGGTACGTGGTATTTTCCCGGGCCGGGCATCCAGCCGGTGTCCCTTGTACTGCAAGATAGACTCCTTACCCACAGGACCACCAGGGAAGATCTACTTGTCATTTTTAAGCTAAACTGTTAAACTGTAAACCATCTGAAATAGCTATAAGACTTGACAAGATAAATCAGTCAACACATATTTTATTTCATTGCCTTTTTTATTTATAGTGTTTTAGTATTCTTGCTTAGTAGAGTAATGAAATGAAACAATTAACTGCTTTTATACCTGAATGACTTAGAATATTTTATCTTACACTGAAATTATTTCTCAAAAGCTGTTCTACTGAATTTTTAAATGTTATTCTTTTCAAATTTTAAGAAGCCAAAGATGTAACCTAAAATATGAAAACACTTTAAGCATACATCAACTTAACAGGAGAGCTAAATAGAACCACTAAATGCCTTAAATATTTTCAATTGGATAATTTGCTCATTTAGAGCAGCGAAAGTGTGGAGTCCTAACCTCTGGACTGCCAAGGAATTTATATCTATCTATATGTATGTACATGTATATAATTTCAAAACCCAGGCCACTTTGTTTAGACTTCCTTATTTCAGAAGAGGAAATTGATACAAAAGAAGACACATTTTTCTTCGTGCCTTCATGGCTGATGATAGAATTCCACAAGGAAAGATGTTGTCAGGGGTTCCAACTGCCCTACTTTGCTTCTTGCTCTTCTCTTGAATAAATTTTGAAAATATCACAGTGAGCTTTGCAATTAAATTGCTTTACCCAAAGCAGATTTTCTTGAGTATTTTTCTTTCTGCAATGTGGAGACTCAGTTTCTCTTCTGGTTTGTCTTGTTAACTGGTATCTAAGAGAATACATGAAGTGATTGATCAGAAAGAAATTGAATACACAGAGAAATAGTCTACTTGTTTTTTTTTTTTTTTTTAATTTTGGCCTCTTTTATTGATTTCTTATTTATTTATTTTCATTCATCTTTATTCTTCGGCCTGTGTGGACCTCCCAGTGCAATGGCCTCTCTCGTTGCAGAGCACTAGTTCTGGGTGCATGCGCTCCAGAGTGCTGGCTCCTAATTGGACACACTGGTCCAGCCACTCCATGGTACGTGGTATTTTCCCGGGCCGGGCATCCAGCCGGTGTCCCTTGTACTGCAAGATAGACTCCTTACCCACAGGACCACCAGGGAAGATCTACTTGTCATTTTTAAGCTAAACTGTTAAACTGTAAACCATCTGAAATAGCTATAAGACTTGACAAGATAAATCAGTCAACACATATTTTATTTCATTGCCTTTTTTATTTATAGTGTTTTAGTATTCTTGCTTAGTAGAGTAATGAAATGAAACAATTAACTGCTTTTATACCTGAATGACTTAGAATATTTTATCTTACACTGAAATTATTTCTCAAAAGCTGTTCTACTGAATTTTTAAATGTTATTCTTTTCAAATTTTAAGAAGCCAAAGATGTAACCTAAAATATGAAAACACTTTAAGCATACATCAACTTAACAGGAGAGCTAAATAGAACCACTAAATGCCTTAAAATATTTTCAAGTTTGGGATATCTGAAATTAACATTCTTGGCTCTTGATATTTAGAGAGAAATGTTTTTCTGAATGTGTAGTTAGATTAAAAAATACAGCTTGACCATTAGTTCTATATAGAAATTTAGCTAAAGGCAATACATAATAATATAAGATATTTTTAAAACTTTCATATAATAAAGTTATCTTACATTATTTTGTGACTTCAATTAACTGAAGATAAATTCTATATTTTGATCCAAATACCAATGAAAATGTCATGATTCACTTGGATTTACTAAGGATGAAAATAGCTTTGCTTTTCCTTTGACTTATTTCCAAGACACACATATGTATTATATGTGTCTGTGTGTGTGTGTGTGTCTGTGTGTGTATACATAAAGTTATTGATTTTATGACAAAGAGCATACCCATCTGGAAAACAAAGTATGCATTGCTGTTATATTCAAGGTCTAATATACAAGATTTGAGTTTTGCAGAGTAATACCATAAGGAATTTTCAGAAGGATCTGGTGTGAAGACTGGAAGAGAGGAGGAAGAAGTTTATCAAGCTGCAGGAGCAAAGCACAGGGTTATACGTGATTGGCTTTAAGATGGTGCCTCACATTCAAACCAGTATTTAACATGTAGATGTGTCATACTACTAGAGAAAGAACTAACCTTCTACTGCCTGTGAAGGTGCAGAGGAACTGCTGTGTTCTCTAACAGGTGCCTTGCACAGGACCACCAGGGAAGGGACTGCAAGATAGACTCCTTACCCACAGGACCACCAGGGAAGATCTACTTGTCATTTTTAAGCTAAACTGTTAAACTGTAAACCATCTGAAATAGCTATAAGACTTGACAAGATAAATCAGTCAACACATATTTTATTTCATTGCCTTTTTTATTTATAGTGTTTTAGTATTCTTGCTTAGTAGAGTAATGAAATGAAACAATTAACTGCTTTTATACCTGAATGACTTAGAATATTTTATCTTACACTGAAATTATTTCTCAAAAGCTGTTCTACTGAATTTTTAAATGTTATTCTTTTCAAATTTTAAGAAGCCAAAGATGTAACCTAAAATATGAAAACACTTTAAGCATACATCAACTTAACAGGAGAGCTAAATAGAACCACTAAATGCCTTAAAATATTTTCAAGTTTGGGATATCTGAAATTAACATTCTTGGCTCTTGATATTTAGAGAGAAATGTTTTTCTGAATGTGTAGTTAGATTAAAAAATACAGCTTGACCATTAGTTCTATATAGAAATTTAGCTAAAGGCAATACATAATAATATAAGATATTTTTAAAACTTTCATATAATAAAGTTATCTTACATTATTTTGTGACTTCAATTAACTGAAGATAAATTCTATATTTTGATCCAAATACCAATGAAAATGTCATGATTCACTTGGATTTACTAAGGATGAAAATAGCTTTGCTTTTCCTTTGACTTATTTCCAAGACACACATATGTATTATATGTGTCTGTGTGTGTGTGTGTGTCTGTGTGTGTATACATAAAGTTATTGATTTTATGACAAAGAGCATACCCATCTGGAAAACAAAGTATGCATTGCTGTTATATTCAAGGTCTAATATACAAGATTTGAGTTTTGCAGAGTAATACCATAAGGAATTTTCAGAAGGATCTGGTGTGAAGACTGGAAGAGAGGAGGAAGAAGTTTATCAAGCTGCAGGAGCAAAGCACAGGGTTATACGTGATTGGCTTTAAGATGGTGCCTCACATTCAAACCAGTATTTAACATGTAGATGTGTCATACTACTAGAGAAAGAACTAACCTTCTACTGCCTGTGAAGGTGCAGAGGAACTGCTGTGTTCTCTAACATGTTTGAATGGAATCAAACTTGAACAATCTACTCTTCAGAGAGTTTACTATAAACCCTTACTATATATGTTGCACCTTAGTTATTGAAAATAGCTTATTTTCTTTTTAAAATTTATCTAGGCTTAGTCATCAAATAATTTTGCCGAAAAAGTTTGTTTTCATCAAAATATTTATGTTTTTGGAAGAGATGGAAACAATAAAGAAAAATTAACTGAAGAAACTACATGTTATTTATTTCTGTGTTCTAAGAAATACTCTTGGATGTGTGTGCATACTGGATAGCGGTTTTATGTGCATACATGATGTTTCATAATGATACTTATGTTCTTGCTGATATAGAAGAACTAATATGGTGTAATAGTTCCAGGGCTGAAATAGTGACCAAGAATTCTAGTAATGTTTTAGTTTTGCCATCAACCAGCGGCATGACCTTATAGCAGTTATTGAGTAGGCCCAGTAGTCTGGGCCTCAATTCCCACATGATAAAATGAGGAGTCCAGATTAGATGATGTCTAAAAATCTTTTCCAATTATAATAAGGAAGGCCCCTCATTCCACTGTGCTTATTAAAGGCAAAATTTTAATTATTGCACAGTGGTTTTGAAATAAGAAGAATGCATTGGTGTGCATAAATCTTCATCCTTGACATGGAAATCTGTTTTGTAATTACTTCCAAAATATCTTTTCCAGATGATGCTCTCTAAACCTGACAAAAAAAGTAGAGAGTTAAAAGTAAAATTACAGGGCTTCCCCGGTGGCCCATATGGTAAAGAATCTTCCTACAAGGAATCTTCCTACAGGAGACCTGGGTTTGATCCTTGGGTTGGGAAGATGCCTAGAAGAATAGAAAGTCTACTCACTCCACTATTCTTGCCTGGAGAGTTACATGGTTTGTTCATGGGTTACAGAGTTGGACACGACTGAGCGACTTCACATATATTAACAGGGTTATACGTGATTGGCTTTAAGATGGTGCCTCACATTCAAACCAGTATTTAACATGTAGATGTGTCATACTACTAGAGAAAGAACTAACCTTCTACTGCCTGTGAAGGTGCAGAGGAACTGCTGTGTTCTCTAACATGTTTGAATGGAATCAAACTTGAACAATCTACTCTTCAGAGAGTTTACTATAAACCCTTACTATATATGTTGCACCTTAGTTATTGAAAATAGCTTATTTTCTTTTTAAAATTTATCTAGGCTTAGTCATCAAATAATTTTGCCGAAAAAGTTTGTTTTCATCAAAATATTTATGTTTTTGGAAGAGATGGAAACAATAAAGAAAAATTAACTGAAGAAACTACATGTTATTTATTTCTGTGTTCTAAGAAATACTCTTGGATGTGTGTGCATACTGGATAGCGGTTTTATGTGCATACATGATGTTTCATAATGATACTTATGTTCTTGCTGATATAGAAGAACTAATATGGTGTAATAGTTCCAGGGCTGAAATAGTGACCAAGAATTCTAGTAATGTTTTAGTTTTGCCATCAACCAGCGGCATGACCTTATAGCAGTTATTGAGTAGGCCCAGTAGTCTGGGCCTCAATTCCCACATGATAAAATGAGGAGTCCAGATTAGATGATGTCTAAAAATCTTTTCCAATTATAATAAGGAAGGCCCCTCATTCCACTGTGCTTATTAAAGGCAAAATTTTAATTATTGCACAGTGGTTTTGAAATAAGAAGAATGCATTGGTGTGCATAAATCTTCATCCTTGACATGGAAATCTGTTTTGTAATTACTTCCAAAATATCTTTTCCAGATGATGCTCTCTAAACCTGACAAAAAAAGTAGAGAGTTAAAAGTAAAATTACAGGGCTTCCCCGGTGGCCCATATGGTAAAGAATCTTCCTACAAGGAATCTTCCTACAGGAGACCTGGGTTTGATCCTTGGGTTGGGAAGATGCCTAGAAGAATAGAAAGTCTACTCACTCCACTATTCTTGCCTGGAGAGTTACATGGTTTGTTCATGGGTTACAGAGTTGGACACGACTGAGCGACTTCACATATATTAAAAATAAAATAACACTATTAATAATGGATAATATCTAGCACTTCCAACAATTTTTATCTTAATCTATTGCATCATTGACACTGATTTTTAATAGAAATGACATTTTAGTAAAGAATCTAAGAAAGATTTTGAAGAGAAAGGTGAAGAATAAGATTTGGAAAAAGTTTAACAAATGAGGGAAAACATTTGGTAAAACACAGATTGAATCTAAGAAAAAGCACACTTACAAAAAAAGTCTGCTTTTCTTGACAGCTTCTTCTTTAATCAACAAGATGAGGAACCCATAGGGTCTCATCCCCTTAGTGAATGCCTTACTTTTGAAATTTATCCTTTTTGTTTTTATGAACTTATTTCGGAGGATTTGCATTGATAATGCTAATAGTATTAAGTTTGGACCTGTCCCAAGGCAAAGTGATTTTGGATGTATATATTTATTCATACTCTGATAATTTCATTGTAACCATTTTGACTGTGGTAAAACAGACCAGTTTCCTACTATGCTTAACCAAAATGATTTGTCAAGTTCAGCTGATAGTTGCTAGTAACACCTTCACGAAAACGACATCATCCAATCCTCTAGAAATAACCACAGGTATTCTTTTTATGGTTTTAGCTGCATAATAAAATTCAGTGTCCTGCTACATACTGAAGTTTTATTCTACAAAAGGAGTGCTCACAGTCATTTAGTTGTATCAATACTTCAAAAAGAACTCAAAACTACATGACCTCATTCCAAGTATTCTTTGAGTCTCCTTCTTTGTTAGCTTATTAAACTTGTGCCTAATTTGTCCATTTTTCATCCTTCCAAACACAAAAAAGAAGTTAAGATTTAAACTGCAAGATAATAGCACAGTTAGTATAGAAAGTTACACCTGTACAGAATGCATTAGAGTGCCCATGACTAACAGCGTTCATTTTCCTCTCTTGCTTCAAATATTTTTCTCAGGTAATTCATGTATTCGTCTCTATTGGGAAGATGCCTAGAAGAATAGAAAGTCTACTCACTCCACTATTCTTGCCTGGAGAGTTACATGGTTTGTTCATGGGTTACAGAGTTGGACACGACTGAGCGACTTCACATATATTAAAAATAAAATAACACTATTAATAATGGATAATATCTAGCACTTCCAACAATTTTTATCTTAATCTATTGCATCATTGACACTGATTTTTAATAGAAATGACATTTTAGTAAAGAATCTAAGAAAGATTTTGAAGAGAAAGGTGAAGAATAAGATTTGGAAAAAGTTTAACAAATGAGGGAAAACATTTGGTAAAACACAGATTGAATCTAAGAAAAAGCACACTTACAAAAAAAGTCTGCTTTTCTTGACAGCTTCTTCTTTAATCAACAAGATGAGGAACCCATAGGGTCTCATCCCCTTAGTGAATGCCTTACTTTTGAAATTTATCCTTTTTGTTTTTATGAACTTATTTCGGAGGATTTGCATTGATAATGCTAATAGTATTAAGTTTGGACCTGTCCCAAGGCAAAGTGATTTTGGATGTATATAT
Organism: Tragulus kanchil; assembly: GCA_022376925.1. Taxonomy (NCBI): domain Eukaryota; kingdom Metazoa; phylum Chordata; class Mammalia; order Artiodactyla; family Tragulidae; genus Tragulus; species Tragulus kanchil. The sequence goes on from JAIOJX010000025.1 coordinate 49,854,380, forward strand.
TTATTCATACTCTGATAATTTCATTGTAACCATTTTGACTGTGGTAAAACAGACCAGTTTCCTACTATGCTTAACCAAAATGATTTGTCAAGTTCAGCTGATAGTTGCTAGTAACACCTTCACGAAAACGACATCATCCAATCCTCTAGAAATAACCACAGGTATTCTTTTTATGGTTTTAGCTGCATAATAAAATTCAGTGTCCTGCTACATACTGAAGTTTTATTCTACAAAAGGAGTGCTCACAGTCATTTAGTTGTATCAATACTTCAAAAAGAACTCAAAACTACATGACCTCATTCCAAGTATTCTTTGAGTCTCCTTCTTTGTTAGCTTATTAAACTTGTGCCTAATTTGTCCATTTTTCATCCTTCCAAACACAAAAAAGAAGTTAAGATTTAAACTGCAAGATAATAGCACAGTTAGTATAGAAAGTTACACCTGTACAGAATGCATTAGAGTGCCCATGACTAACAGCGTTCATTTTCCTCTCTTGCTTCAAATATTTTTCTCAGGTAATTCATGTATTCGTCTCTATGTAAACAACCACTGCAAATTTAATAATGGATTTGTAAATATTCCCCACTTATGATAAGATATAATTTGTTTTTCTCATACTATTTAAACTTACTACTAATGCAATGCCAGATTCACGTAGAAAACCTTATAACAACACAGAAAAACAAATTGCAGGAGAGATTAATAAACTTTTAGAGAGCACATAGTAACTTAGAATGGGCTTTATTTTCACAGATAGCCATATTTTCAGTTAGTTGCTTTTATAATATATACTCTTTAGTCTTATGAAAACACAACAATGAAACCTTAAAAGCATTAGTAAATATATCTTAAGATATTTCACCTCATATGCCTTTTCAAGATTTTATTCTTTCTTTTTTTTTTTTTTTTTTTCCCATACACACTTAAGAGTATATTCAGAATATTTTGTTCTAGGCATTGCTGGCCAGATCTGCCCAGTTAGAGGAAATGGCTGATACAGATCTTCTACTGAGCCTGTCCTTCATTTTTAAATGAATGCATCTGGGAGGGTAAATGATGGGTGAGGACAGTCAGTGCAGTAGAGGCCAGGGAGCTTGTTTCCCAACTTATTTGAAGCTATAAAAATTTAATACTGGGCTTCCCCTGGTGGTCCAGTGGGTAAGGACACCACCTTGCAGTGCAAGGGGCGCCGGTTCGATCCCTGGCCTGGGAAGATCCCACATGCCGCGGAGCGGCTACACTGATGTGTCCAATCACGAGCCAGAGCTCTGGAGCTTGTGCCCAGAGCCGGAGATCTGCAACGACAGAAGCCACCGATGGCCCTAACACCTTCACGGACATCATCCAACCCTTTTATGGTTTTAGCTGCATAATAAAATTCAGTGTCCTGCTACATACTGAAGTTTTATTCTACAAAAGGAGTGCTCACAGTCATTTAGTTGTATCAATACTTCAAAAAGAACTCAAAACTACATGACCTCATTCCAAGTATTCTTTGAGTCTCCTTCTTTGTTAGCTTATTAAACTTGTGCCTAATTTGTCCATTTTTCATCCTTCCAAACACAAAAAAGAAGTTAAGATTTAAACTGCAAGATAATAGCACAGTTAGTATAGAAAGTTACACCTGTACAGAATGCATTAGAGTGCCCATGACTAACAGCGTTCATTTTCCTCTCTTGCTTCAAATATTTTTCTCAGGTAATTCATGTATTCGTCTCTATGTAAACAACCACTGCAAATTTAATAATGGATTTGTAAATATTCCCCACTTATGATAAGATATAATTTGTTTTTCTCATACTATTTAAACTTACTACTAATGCAATGCCAGATTCACGTAGAAAACCTTATAACAACACAGAAAAAAACAAATTGCAGGAGAGATTAATAAACTTTTAGAGAGCACATAGTAACTTAGAATGGGCTTTATTTTCACAGATAGCCATATTTTCAGTTAGTTGCTTTTATAATATATACTCTTTAGTCTTATGAAAACACAACAATGAAACCTTAAAAGCATTAGTAAATATATCTTAAGATATTTCACCTCATATGCCTTTTCAAGATTTTATTCTTTCTTTTTTTTTTTTTTTTTTGCCCATACACACTTAAGAGTATATTCAGAATATTTTGTTCTAGGCATTGCTGGCCAGATCTGCCCAGTTAGAGGAAATGGCTGATACAGATCTTCTACTGAGCCTGTCCTTCATTTTTAAATGAATGCATCTGGGAGGGTAAATGATGGGTGAGGACAGTCAGTGCAGTAGAGGCCAGGGAGCTTGTTTCCCAACTTATTTGAAGCTATAAAAATTTAATACTGGGCTTCCCCTGGTGGTCCAGTGGGTAAGGACACCACCTTGCAGTGCAAGGGGCGCCGGTTCGATCCCTGGCCTGGGAAGATCCCACATGCCGCGGAGCGGCTACACTGATGTGTCCAATCACCGAGCCAGAGCTCTGGAGCTTGTGCGCCCAGAGCCGGAGATCTGCAACGACAGAAGCCACCGTGATGGGAAGCCCACAGGAGCCAAAGAATGAAGACAAATGAAAATAAAAGAAATGAAAGACCAATAGAAGTGGCCGGCCCACTCCCCTCCCTCCCCAACCCGACCCCCACCCAAAGTAAATAAATAAATAAATCTTTAAAAAAAAAAATTAATACTTTTTCAGCTAATAACTCTTTAGCTAGGTCAGTGCATTCTCTGACCTGTATTAGCTAATGATGTAGCTTTCAACATTATCCTCATGGCACACACAATGGAAATTTACATATTTGGATATTTTGCTTACTAATTAAAAAAAAAATGATCGAGGACATTGTAGAGGCTGGGCTAAGCTCAGAAGAAAAGAAGACCATTAGGTCAATTCTCTGCAGAAGTTGCACTAAAGGGGGAAATCCTATTTGAAGTCTAATAACTACATTTCTTATTGACTTTCTTCTTCCCATATTATGTTTCTATTATTCTGTATCTTTTGTGAATAAAAAAACCTGATTAAACAGTGTCTTCTCAATCTAAAATAAAGTCAGTTTGACTTTTCTACATTAAATCAAAAAATTGATATTTCAACTCTTTTACATTCATTACAGACAGATCTGCTGTGTTCTAAAAAACTTAATCTTAAAAGTTGTTAAAAAGTCATCATTTTCTGTGGCATCTGTCCTATTGGAGAGCATCCTTAAAAATATTCAGCTTTGGGCTTCCCTGGTGGTCCAGAGGGTAAGGACACTGCCTTGCAGTACAAGGGGCGCCGGTTCAATCCCTGGCCTGGGAAGGTCCCACGTGCCCTGCCTGGAGCTGCTGGACCGATGTGTCCAGCTACGGAGCTGGAGCTCTGAAGCACATGTGCCCAGAGCTGTTGGTCTGCGACGAGATAGGCCACTGTGATGGGAGGCCCACACAGGCCAAAAGAACAAAGATAAATAAATGAAAGATCAATAGAAGTGACCAAAAAAAAAAAAAATCTGCTTTGTTCAAGCATTCTATAGGCTACCTTTTCATGATCAGAGGAAGGATCCACATCTTCCTTGAGCCAAGGGGTTCTTCCTCCATTTCCTCTGACTAGGAAGGCCCCCACTCACCACAGAAAGTTCTAGGCCTCCTCCACCCAGAATGGCTCCTGGGAGTTCCTGGGGAGACCGCATTTCTTTTTAATGAAACTTTTCCTATTTAAAGAAAGCTGGGGCATTTGCAAAGAAAACTGTCTATTTGCTCTTGTCTGTCACCAGTCAGAATGCTCAAAACTAAAGCACTCCATTCAAGAACCAGAGTTAAGAAAAATTTCTTGGGAAGGAATCCTATTCTTTCAAAATGCTGCAGATTAAATGATAGTTAATCATTAATAAGCACTTCAGAAACACATATTCATTTACATTAAAGTTGTATAGAAAATTATTTTTTTCCTAGAGTTAAGATGACTGAAGAATAATTAATCAAAGCAAACTAACACCTTAGTTTACATGTTAATGGAGGGGTTAAAACACAAATAAAAATAGGGGTGTAAAACCAAGACCAATAACCACTCTAACCTGAGCAACCTTAGGGTGGAGTCAACATCTTCATGGGAAATTGGTCCACATGTCCTGCAGCCTCAGCAAACTTTCTCTTTTTTTTTCGTTCTCTAAGTGAGAATGGATACAGATCATCTGCTACTTAAAAGAATAGTGGATGTTCAAACTGAAAACCACTATGAATTCAACAATATAGGAAGATTCAGCAAAAGGAAAGAATACAGTTTATCCTTTCTCACTTCTCTGTCCTATTGGAGAGCATCCTTAAAAATATACAGCTTTGGGCTTCCCTGGTGGTCCAGAGGGTAAGGACACTGCCTTGCAGTACAAGGGGCGCCGGTTCAATCCCTGGCCTGGGAAGGTCCCACGTGCCCTGCCTGGAGCTGCTGGACCGATGTGTCCAGCTACGGAGCTGGAGCTCTGAAGCACATGTGCCCAGAGCTGTTGGTCTGCGACGAGATAGGCCACTGTGATGGGAGGCCCACACAGGCCAAAAGAACAAAGATAAATAAATGAAAGATCAATAGAAGTGACCAAAAAAAAAATCTGCTTTGTTCAAGCATTCTATAGGCTACCTTTTCATGATCAGAGGAAGGATCCACATCTTCCTTGAGCCAAGGGGTTCTTCCTCCATTTCCTCTGACTAGGAAGGCCCCACTCACCACAGAAAGTTCTAGGCCTCCTCCACCCAGAATGGCTCCTGGGAGTTCCTGGGGAGACCGCATTTCTTTTTAATGAAACTTTTCCTATTTAAAGAAAGCTGGGGCATTTGCAAAGAAAACTGTCTATTTGCTCTTGTCTGTCACCAGTCAGAATGCTCAAAACTAAAGCACTCCATTCAAGAACCAGAGTTAAGAAAAATTTCTTGGGAAGGAATCCTATTCTTTCAAAATGCTGCAGATTAAATGATAGTTAATCATTAATAAGCACTTCAGAAACACATATTCATTTACATTAAAGTTGTATAGAAAATTATTTTTTTTCCTAGAGTTAAGATGACTGAAGAATAATTAATCAAAGCAAACTAACACCTTAGTTTACATGTTAATGGAGGGGTTAAAACACAAATAAAAATAGGGGTGTAAAACCAAGACCAATAACCACTCTAACCTGAGCAACCTTAGGGTGGAGTCAACATCTTCATGGGAAATTGGTCCACATGTCCTGCAGCCTCAGCAAACTTTCTCTTTTTTTTTCGTTCTCTAAGTGAGAATGGATACAGATCATCTGCTACTTAAAAGAATAGTGGATGTTCAAACTGAAAACCACTATGAATTCAACAATATAGGAAGATTCAGCAAAAGGGAAAGAATACAGTTTATCCTTTCTCACTTCTCTGTTTGTAGGTTAAGTTGAGGAAAAATTTAATGAGTTGTCTATAACAAATCTTAGCACCCCAAATGGTAAAATATGTGGTCCTTTGAAATTTGTGGAAAGTTCTCTGTGTAAAGGTAGGAGTGCAGGTGAGGAAGGGAAGCTGAATAAGGTGGAGATGTGAAAACAGTCACGGAGTTGGTAAAAAGCAAATTAAAGTCAATAACAATCACAATCAGGGTTTTGAAAAGTGTCTCAAAGTTATATTTAATGTATAGTTTAATTCATACAGAAAGATTGCATACAATTTATATAATTATTTTATTTTAGAAAACTATGTGGCTCAGAGGGATCCCAGCAGATCTGAGGAAGATAATCTCTTCCTCCCAGGCCCTCTGTTTAGGGCCACAGCTGCTCAGTTCAACACAGTAACATTTAGCCATAAGTGATTATTAAGCACTTGGAACATAGCTAATCCAAATAAAACTGTGCTGTAAGCATAAAACACACAATGGATTTAGAGAAGTTAGAAGACACAAAAATAATAATTGAATATATTTCATCAATAATTTTATATTGAAGAGAGTGATTAAGATGGCAAAGTAATAGGATGTGAATCTAATGCTCCTCTACATATACAACAAAAATACATCTACATGTGGAAGAATCTCACATAACATCTGCTGAACTCTGACAGATGACTTCAGACTGCTGAAAAGGCAAGAAAATCACCACATAACTGTCAAGCGAGTGTGTAATTTCCTCAGTTCAGTCTCTCTGCAACAAAGATTTGAAATGGCAGACAAGTGTTACAGCTTGGTCATAGTGTAGAGTTTATTAGGTAAAAGAAAGACAGCACACCATTGAGGCATGAAAGCCAACCGACCCTGAAGCAGAGGCCTCAACCTGTCTTGGTTACCTCTTTTTATGCATTTTTTTTTTCTCTTGAGCCTGCCCTATGCAAATTAGGGCTAACCTGAAAGGAGGCGTGCTTGTTTCATCTGAGGTTTTCACTCTGGTCTATGAATTTTTTCTTTTGTTTCCTTTTAGTGGGCTTTTCCCCTTTGTCTGTATTTTCAGTTAAATCCAGTTCAGTCACTCATTCATGTCCGATATGTGTGATCCCATGACCTGCAGCAAGCCAGTCTTCCCTATCCTTCACCATCTCCTGGAGCTTGCTCAAACTTATGTCCTGTGACTCAGTGATGTCATCCAACTATAGCCACTGCCATTCTGGACTCCCCTTCTATTCTCACTACCTAACATAACCTAGAAAAAAAAGAACAAAACAGGTGATAAAGGACTTGGGATAGGACTTCCACTTCTGGGAGGGAGTTGTGAAAGAAGAAATGGTCATGCACCCTAGGAAGCCCACTCACCAGTGAGGAGTTTACTGGGACAGAAGGGGAACTTTAGAACGTCAGAGGAGAATGCAGCAGCCAGAGAAGAGAGAAAACTGCACATGGTCAGTGGTTCCACAGTGCACCACCTACCCTGACACAAGCATCCACTGGGGCTGGCAGAAGCTGGGTGCTGGAACTCGAGCTTCAGATATCAGAACTGGGGAGAGGGTGGGTGTGATTGTGTGGAAACAGACTGGGGTAGCGGTGTAAGTGCTGGGATTCAATGCAACTGTGGCTGGAAGTGTATGTGGAAGAAGCTTGGGCTGCCTTAGAGTCCAGTCACCATTGTTTGAAGGGAGGGACGGGGCATAGAGTGGAGCCTTTCTCTCTGTGAATCTGCTCATATAAGGAAGGACACTGGTTCATGGACTCTAGGAGTGATCACAGGCCAGCACCAACTCACTCCTGGACCTCGGGAGTAGTTGCTAGCCTCTGTCACCTTCCTCCCTGATATCAGAAGTTGTTGCAAGCCCCTACTGCCACCCACCCAAACTCCAAGAATGACTGCAAGCTACTTTTACTCCCACAGCATGTTCTGGAGGCATATCTGAGCTGCTTATCACTGCAAAGAACCTGAAGACCAGACAATAGCTACCACATATGCACACTCCCTATCAAGAGAATAAAAACCAACCCATGCAGGGGAAAGAGTCAACAGGCATCCATACTAAAACAACCCTTGCATCAAATATATAAAACCCACCCAAACTACACAGGGAAGACCACATGTAAATTGCCCTCAAAGACCTGTTCCTCCTATACTCACAGAGTAAGAGAAATGTAAGCAAAATGAAGAAGCAGACGAACCACTCCACTTAAAACACTAAGTGCATTCCTCTGAAAGGACAAATAACGAAGCAGATCTCCTCAGTCTAATAGACACTGATTCCAGAAAAGAGATAAACACTAAAGGAATTAGGTCTGTCAATAGAAATGCAGAGAGGAGCTATAATCTATGAAGAAGAACTAAGAAAATTTAGAAAACTCATTTGCAGAGATGAAAGCTTAACTAACGATAATGAAAAGCAGAATGAACAATGTAGGACAAATAAGGACCTGGAAGATAGAACATAAATTACCCAATCAGGGCACCAGATAGAAACTCAGATTAAAAAAAGATAAAAACAATATAAGAGATACATGGGATAATATAAAACATGTCAGGAACTTCCCTGGTACTCTAGTGATCAGGAGTTTGTCTTCAGTCTCTGGTTGGAGAGCTAGAATACCACATGGCCAAAAGAACCAAAACATAAACAGAAGCAGTATTTTAACAAATCCAATGAAAACTTTTTTAAAAAGTAAAGCATGATAACCTAATATAGTAGGAATTTCAAAAGATGAAAAGAGAAAATGAGATAAAAAAGATATTTAAAGATATAATGGCTGAAAATTTACCAGACCTAAAGGAGACAGATATCCAGAAACAGGAAGCACAGAGGGTGCCCAAAAAGATGAACATAAATGCACTTGCATCAAGATTTATAATGATAAAAATAGTAAAAATGGGAAAAGAGAGGATTCTGAGGCATGAAGAGAAAAACAAGGTTAACTACAAGGAAACCTTGCATAACACTGAAAGGAAAAAATTTGCAACTGAGGATACTCTGCCCAGAAGGCTTATCATTTGGAATAGAAAGAGAAATAAAGAATTTCTCAGACAAGCAAAAGCTAAAAGAATACAGAAAAATTAAGCTCATCCTACAAAAAAATTGAACAGGGAAACAGCAAACCACTTCAGTATTCAATAACTCCATATAAAGTATGAAATGGTAAAAAGATATGACACCAGAATATGAGTCCCCAGGTCAGTAGGTGTCCAATATGCTACTGGAAAAGAGTGGAAAAATAACTTCAAAAAGAATAAACAAGCTGGACAAAAGGAGAAACAGTGCACAGTTGTGGATGTCTTTGGTGGTTAAAGTCAAATGCTATAAAAAGCAGTGTTACATAGGAACCTGGAATGTCAGGTTCATGAATCAAGGTAAACTGGATGTGGTCAAGCAGGAGATGGCAAGCGTAAACATCAATATATTAGGGACCATTGGATGAGAATGGATAAATTTAATTCCAATGACCATTATATCTACCAATGTGGGCAAGAATTCCTTAGAAGATACAGAGTAGCACTCATAGTCAACAAGAGTCCAAATGCAGTATTTGGATGCAATCTCAAAAATGACAGAATGATCTAGATTTATTTTCAAGACAAATCATTCAACATTACAATAATCCAGGTCCATACCCCAACCACTAATGGCAAAGAAGCTGAAGTCAAGTGGTTTTATGAAGACCTACAAGGCTTTCAAGAATTAGCACCAAAACAGGAGGTCCTTTCACCTTAGGGGATGTGTAGAGTTGTCTCTTGTGTTGTTGGAACAGCATAACTCAAGAGACAACTCTACACATGTACATCACCAGATGGTCAGTAGCACAATCAGACTGAATATATTCTTTGCAGCTAAAAGGTGGAAAACCTCCGTACAGTCCCCAAAACATGACCTGGAGCTTACTCTGGCTTAGGAGCTACACATTGCAAAATTCAGGTTTAAACTGAAGAAAGTAGCAAAAAGCAGGCAATCATTCAGGTATGATCTTATGAGTGGAAGTGACAAATATATATGTTAGAGCTCCTGAGAAACTATGGGTGGAGGTTTGAAACACCATAAAAGAAGTGTTGACTGAAAACCTCCCAAAGAAAAAGAAATGTGAGAAAACAAAATTGTTGTGAGAGGAGGCCTTACCGAAAATTGAGGAAAGAAGAGAGGCAAAAAGCCAAAGGAAAGTGGAAAGATATACAAATCTGAATGGAGAGTGGAGGTGATGGAATTGCAGTAAGAGATTTCAAATATTAAAAAATGATGCTGTTAAGGTGTTACAATCAACATGGCAGCAAATTTGGAAAAGTCAGCAGGACCAGAAAAGGTAAATTTTCATTCCAAACCCAAAGAAAGGGAATGCCAAATAATGTTCAAACTAAGGCACAATTACACTCATTTCACACGCTAGCAAAGTAATGCTGAAAATCCTCCAAGCTAGGCTTCAGCGGTGTATGAACCAAGAACTTCTATATATACAAACTGAATTTCTATAAGGCAGAGGGGAGGGTGGAGCTAAGGTGGCAGTGTAGAAAGACGTGCACTCATCTCTCCTGCAAAATTGCCTGAATTGCAACAAGTTCCTGAAAAAACATAGACAGGAAGAGGTTGGATCCAATCACAAAATAAATACCCCACATGGAAGAACAAAGGAGAAGCCACAACAAGATGGTAGGAGGGACACAACCATGTTTTTAAAAGTCAAACCTCATACCTGCCAGAGAGGCAGGGTGGGTCAAATACACAAAGCCTGTTGCAAATAAAGACCTGGGAAAGGAGCAGCGACACCAACAAGGGACTGAGCCAGACCTGCTTTAGAGAGCCTGAGTGCCCCCTTAAGGTACAAGTGCCCTTGGGCAGTCCTCTGAAAGACAGCACTCAATTCCCTTTGAAGGAGGTTACCATTAACCTGATCATAGCGCCGCCAAGTAGGACTGGAAACTGTGCGCACCGTGATTGGGGAGAGAGGAATAGTGATACCACATGAGACTGAGCCAGACTCACCTCCGAGTAATATGATGTCTCTGGCGGTGGAGGGGGGCGACGGTGGCCTGCAGCAGGGTTGGGGTCACTGCGGAAGTGCTTCTCATAGAGCGTGTGGGAATAAATCCTTTGTGAGAGAAAGACGCCATTTTCCCTACTGTAGTTTGGCTGCTGGTCATACTGCAGAGAGGAAATTTAGCGTCACTCAGCAAAAAAAAAAGGAGAGGGGATCTAGATTAAGGATTAAGAAACTACCAGGACCAGCCTGGGTGGGCCTTTTAGTTCTGCAATAGGCCGAAATAAATGATCAGGAAAAGAGATCTTCAAATCCAACCACTGCCAGAGGCAAGAAAAAGACTGGTAATTCCTGAAGAGTCAGCAAGAGACTTGGTTTTCTCTATTCGTCATGCTAATGTATTGTACTCTATTGTACTGCATTTTTGGTTCGATTGTTTGGGTTATGTAACAGCTGTATATGTTTGTGTGTATAATTCAGTACACTAGGCAGTATTTGCATAATATTTTAATAGCCATTTATCAAAAGTATATCTTTTGTTTCTCGTTCACATGTATATGCTTTAATATGATTTAATGCCATAAAAAACCAGCCATGAAATCCTCATTCCCTGGTCAGGCAACAAGCCAAGGGGCTTTAGAGAGGGATCACTGACTCCAAAACTCTACAATACTAGAGAATGCCTAACACTAGAGAGCAGTAAACAGTGAGAACTACAACAAAGGTAAGCACTTGTATGCAAGTCCAGACATCACCCAACCACCAGCATCACCCAGAATAAGAACCCCCATTCAAACAACAAACACCAACAGACGTAACTCAAAGTCTGGGAAAAAGAAACACCAAACATAGTTAGCTAAAAAAATTAATACTAACAATTAAGTGGCAGAGAAATACCACACAAGTGAAGGAACTATCTACAAACACACAAGTCCAAATAAACGAAGTGGAATTAGACAAACTTTCTGAAAGCATATTCAGAAGAATGATAGTACAGATGATACAAAACACCAAAAACAGAATTTTAGAGAAATTGCAGGAAACAACTAACACACTAAATAAAGAAATACAAGAACTTAAAACACAATTAACAGAGACAAACAACTCAATTGCTGAACTTAAAAACACTGTAGAAGGAATCAAGAGCACAGTATCTGAGACAGAAGACCAGATACGTGAGCTGGAAGATAAAACGGTGGTAGTAACTGCTGAAGAACAGAATCAAGCTCAAAGAATGAAAAGAGCAGAGGACAGCCTCAGAGGCCTCTGGGATAATATCAAACGCACCAATATTCGAATTATAGGGGTTCCAGAAGAAGAAAGAAAAAAGAAAGGATATGAGAAAATTTTGAGGAGATTATAGCTGAAAATTTCCCCAACATGGGAAAAGAAATAGTTAATCAAGTCCAGAAAGGATACAAAACAGAATAAACTCGAGAAGAGACACATCAAGACACATATTAATTATGCTAGCACAAACGATACACAAAGACAGAATTCTCAAAGCAGCAAGGGAAAAGCAACTAGTGACATACAAGGGAAAGCCCATATGTTTAGCAGCTGATCTTTTAACACAAACTCTGCAGGCCAAAAGGGAATGGCAAGACACTTTCAAAGCACTGAAACAGAATAATCTGCAACCAAGAATCCTCTACCCTTCAAGGATCTCCTTCAAAATGGATGGAGAACTCAAAAGCTTTACAGACAAGCAAAAATTAAAAGAATTTAGTCACACCAAACCAGCCTTACAACAAGTGTAAAAGGGACTTATATAGACAACAAGTATAAGAGAATAAGAAGATCCACAAAACAAAGCCATCGTAATGTCTAAGAAGATGACAATAGGATCATTTGTATCAATAATTACTTTAAATGTAAATGGACTAGATGCCCCAACCAAAAGACACAGACTAGCTGAATGGACTTGAAAACAAGACCCATACATATGCTGCCTCCAGGAAACTCACTTTAGACCTAGAGACACTCATAGACTGAAAGTGAGAGGCTGGAAAAAGATATTCGATGCAAAAGGAAATCGAAGGAAAGCTTGAGTAGCAATCCTCATATCAGACAATATGAGACAATCCTCATATAGACCTCAAAATAAAGAAGATTATAAGAGACAAAGCAGGACAATACAGCATAATCAAGGGATTGATCCAAGAGGAAGTCATAACAATCATAAATATATATGCACCCAACTCAGGAGCACCTCAATACATAAGACAAACACTTCCAGACCTAAAAGAAGAAATCGACATTAACACAATCACTGTAGGAGACTATAACAGTCGTGTCACACCAATGGACAGATCATCCAAACAGAAAATGAATAAAGAAACAAAAGCCTTCAATGCCACACTAAAAGAGATGGACCTCATGGATATCTTTAGGACCTTCCAGTCAAAAGCAGAAGAATATACTTCCTTCAAAAGTGCTCATGGAACATTCTCCAGGATAGACCACATCTCGGGCCACAAACAAAATTTCAGTCAATTCAAGAAAACTGAAATTATCTGAACCGTCTTCTCTGACCCCAATGCAATAAGACTAGAGATCAACTTCAGGCAAAAAAACCCTAAAACTAAAACACAAGCACATGGAGATTAAACAACACATACCTAAAAAACAAACTGATTACCAAGCAAATCAAAGGAGAAATTTTAAAATTCCCTAGAAAAAAACAACAATGAACACACGACAGTGCAAAACCTATGGGATACCTCATAAAGAGTTCTAAGAGGGAACTTTATAGCAATACAATCTTACCTCAAGAAACAAGAAAAATATTAAACAGACGACCTAACCCTACATTTAAAACAACTGGAGAAAGAAGAACAAAAACATCCTAAAGTTAGCAGCAGAAAAGAAATCAAAACAGAGCAGAAATAAATTAAAAAGAAATTAAAGAAACAATGGTAAAGTCATTTGTATCAATAATTACTTTAAATGTAAATGGACTAGATGCCCCAACCAAAAGACACAGACTAGCTGAATGGACTTGAAAACAAGACCCATACATATGCTGCCTCCAGGAAACTCACTTTAGACCTAGAGACACTCATAGACTGAAAGTGAGAGGCTGGAAAAAGATATTCGATGCAAAAGGAAATCGAAGGAAAGCTTGAGTAGCAATCCTCATATCAGACAATATGAGACAATCCTCATATAGACCTCAAAATAAAGAAGATTATAAGAGACAAAGCAGGACAATACAGCATAATCAAGGGATTGATCCAAGAGGAAGTCATAACAATCATAAATATATATGCACCCAACTCAGGAGCACCTCAATACATAAGACAAACACTTCCAGACCTAAAAGAAGAAATCGACATTAACACAATCACTGTAGGAGACTATAACAGTCGTGTCACACCAATGGACAGATCATCCAAACAGAAAATGAATAAAGAAACAAAAGCCTTCAATGCCACACTAAAAGAGATGGACCTCATGGATATCTTTAGGACCTTCCAGTCAAAAGCAGAAGAATATACTTCCTTCAAAAGTGCTCATGGAACATTCTCCAGGATAGACCACATCTCGGGCCACAAACAAAATTTCAGTCAATTCAAGAAAACTGAAATTATCTGAACCGTCTTCTCTGACCCCAATGCAATAAGACTAGAGATCAACTTCAGGCAAAAAAACCCTAAAACTAAAACACAAGCACATGGAGATTAAACAACACATACCTAAAAAACAAACTGATTACCAAGCAAATCAAAGGAGAAATTTTAAAATTCCCTAGAAAAAAACAACAATGAACACACGACAGTGCAAAACCTATGGGATACCTCATAAAGAGTTCTAAGAGGGAACTTTATAGCAATACAATCTTACCTCAAGAAACAAGAAAAATATTAAACAGACGACCTAACCCTACATTTAAAACAACTGGAGAAAGAAGAACAAAAACATCCTAAAGTTAGCAGCAGAAAAGAAATCATGAAGATCAGAGCAGAAATAAATTAAAAAGAAATTAAAGAAACAATGGTAAAGATAAATAAAACAAAAAACTGGTTCTTTGAAAGGTAAATAAAATTGACAAGCCACTGGCCAGACTCATCAAGAAAAAGAGAGAGAAGAACCAGATCAACAAAATCAAAAATGAAAAAGGATAGATGACAACAGATAATGCAGAAATCCAAAGGATTATAAGAGACTATTATGAACAACCCTATGGCAACCAACTGGACAACCTGGAAGAAAAGGACAGTTTCTTAGAAAAGATTAAACTCTCAAGACTGAACCAGGAAGACATAGAAACTATGAACAACCCAATCACAACCTCAGAAACTGAAGTTGTGATGAAGAAACTACCCAAAAATAAAAGTCCATGGCCAGATGACTTCACAGGTGAATTCTACCAAACATTTAATGAAGAACTAGTGCCTGTCCTTCTAAAGCTCCTTCCAAAAATTGCACAGAAAGGTACACTGCCAAGCATATTCTACAAGGAAGCCATCACCCTGATACCAAAGCCAGGCAAAGACAACACAAAAAAAGAAAATTATAGGCCAATTTCACTGATGAATTTAGATGCCAAAATCCTCAACAAAATCCTAGCAAACAGAATTCAACAACACATCAAAACATGATCAAGATGGATTCATCCCAGGCATGCAAGGATTCTTCAGTATCTGCAAATCAATCAATGTGATACATCATATAACTAATCAAGAGACAAAATGCACAAGATAATCTCAATAGGTGCAGAAAAAAAAACTAAACACTGATTAAATACAAGCACATGGAGATTAAACAACACATACCGAAAAAACAAACTGATTACCAAGCAAATCAAACAAAAAATTTAAAAATTCCTAGAGGAAAACGACAATGAACACACGACAGTGCAAAACCTATGGGATACCTCATAAAGAGTTCTAAGAGGGAACTTTATAGCAATACAATCTTACCTCAAGAAACAAGAAAAATATTAAACAGACGACCTAACCCTACATTTAAAACAACTGGAGAAAGAAGAACAAAAACATCCTAAAGTTAGCAGCAGAAAAGAAATCATGAAGATCAGAGCAGAAATAAATTAAAAAGAAATTAAAGAAACAATGGTAAAGATAAATAAAACAAAAAACTGGTTCTTTGAAAGGTAAATAAAATTGACAAGCCACTGGCCAGACTCATCAAGAAAAAGAGAGAGAAGAACCAGATCAACAAAATCAAAAATGAAAAAGGATAGATGACAACAGATAATGCAGAAATCCAAAGGATTATAAGAGACTATTATGAACAACCCTATGGCAACCAACTGGACAACCTGGAAGAAAAGGACAGTTTCTTAGAAAAGATTAAACTCTCAAGACTGAACCAGGAAGACATAGAAACTATGAACAACCCAATCACAACCTCAGAAACTGAAGTTGTGATGAAGAAACTACCCAAAAATAAAAGTCCATGGCCAGATGACTTCACAGGTGAATTCTACCAAACATTTAATGAAGAACTAGTGCCTGTCCTTCTAAAGCTCCTTCCAAAAATTGCACAGAAAGGTACACTGCCAAGCATATTCTACAAGGAAGCCATCACCCTGATACCAAAGCCAGGCAAAGACAACACAAAAAAAGAAAATTATAGGCCAATTTCACTGATGAATTTAGATGCCAAAATCCTCAACAAAATCCTAGCAAACAGAATTCAACAACACATCAAAACATGATCAAGATGGATTCATCCCAGGCATGCAAGGATTCTTCAGTATCTGCAAATCAATCAATGTGATACATCATATAACTAATCAAGAGACAAAATGCACAAGATAATCTCAATAGGTGCAGAAAAATCCTTCGACAAAGTACAGCATCCATTTATAACAAAAACTTTCAAAAAATGGGCATAGAAGGAACTTATCTTAACGTAGTGAAAGCCATATATGAGAATCACACAGCGAACATAACCTTCAATGGCGAAAAATGGAAAGCATTTCCTCTAAGATCAGGAACCAGACAAGGGTATCTAATCTCAAAAGTATTATTCAACACAGTCCTGAAAGTTCTAGCAAGAGCAGTAAGAGAAGAAAAACAAATAAAAGAAATCCAGACTGGAAAGGAAAAAGTTAAACTCTATTGGCAGATGACATGATATTATACATAGAAAATCCCAAAGACACTATTAAAAAACTACTAGAGCTAATCAACGAATTCAGCAGAGTCACAGGGTACAAAGTCAATACACAGAAATCACTGGCATTCCTATACACAAACAATGAAAAATCAGAAAATGAAATCAAAGAGGCAACCAACAGAATAAAATATCTAGGAATAAACCTACCCAAAGAAACAAAAGTACTGTACACAGAAAATTACAAGACAATCATGAGAGAAATTAAAGATGGAAACAGATGGAGAGATATTCCATGTTCCTGGGTCGGAAGAATCAATATTGTGAAAATGACCATACTACCAAATATCATCTACAGATTCAATGTGATCCCTATCAAACTACCAATGACATTGTTCACAGAACTAGACCAAAGAATAACACAGTTCATATGGAAACACAAAAGATCCCGTATAGCCAAAGCAATCCTGAGGAAGAAGAATGGAGCTGGAGGGATCAGCCTCTAACTTCAGAAAAAAAGGGATCAAGCCTGTCACGAAGCCAAAATCCTAACAAAGGAAGCCATCACCCTGATACCAAAGCCAGGCAAAGACAACACAAAAAAAGAAAATTATAGGCCAATTTCACTGATGAATTTAGATGCCAAAATCCTCAACAAAATCCTAGCAAACAGAATTCAACAACACATCAAAACATGATCAAGATGGATTCATCCCAGGCATGCAAGGATTCTTCAGTATCTGCAAATCAATCAATGTGATACATCATATAACTAATCAAGAGACAAAATGCACAAGATAATCTCAATAGGTGCAGAAAAATCCTTCGACAAAGTACAGCATCCATTTATAACAAAAACTTTCAAAAAATGGGCATAGAAGGAACTTATCTTAACGTAGTGAAAGCCATATATGAGAATCACACAGCGAACATAACCTTCAATGGCGAAAAATGGAAAGCATTTCCTCTAAGATCAGGAACCAGACAAGGGTATCTAATCTCAAAAGTATTATTCAACACAGTCCTGAAAGTTCTAGCAAGAGCAGTAAGAGAAGAAAAACAAATAAAAGAAATCCAGACTGGAAAGGAAAAAGTTAAACTCTATTGGCAGATGACATGATATTATACATAGAAAATCCCAAAGACACTATTAAAAAACTACTAGAGCTAATCAACGAATTCAGCAGAGTCACAGGGTACAAAGTCAATACACAGAAATCACTGGCATTCCTATACACAAACAATGAAAAATCAGAAAATGAAATCAAAGAGGCAACCAACAGAATAAAATATCTAGGAATAAACCTACCCAAAGAAACAAAAGTACTGTACACAGAAAATTACAAGACAATCATGAGAGAAATTAAAGATGGAAACAGATGGAGAGATATTCCATGTTCCTGGGTCGGAAGAATCAATATTGTGAAAATGACCATACTACCAAATATCATCTACAGATTCAATGTGATCCCTATCAAACTACCAATGACATTGTTCACAGAACTAGACCAAAGAATAACACAGTTCATATGGAAACACAAAAGATCCCGTATAGCCAAAGCAATCCTGAGGAAGAAGAATGGAGCTGGAGGGATCAGCCTCCCTAACTTCAGATTCTACTACAAAGCAACAGTCATCAAGACAGTATGGTACTGGCACAAACATAGAAATGTTGACCAATGGAACAACATACAAAACCCAGAGGTAAACCCACGCACCTATGGGCACCTTATTTTTGACAAAGGAGGCGAACATATAAAATGGGACAAAGACAGCCTCTTCAACAAATGGTGCTGGGAAACTTGGACAGCTACATGCAAGAAAATGAAGTTGGAACATTCCCTGACACCATACACAAAGATCAACTCAAAATGGATTAAAGACCTAAATGTAAGACCAGAAACCATCAAACTGTAGAGGAGAATATAGGCAAAACCCTCAAGGACATAAATCAAAGCAAGATCTTCTCTGACCCACCTACTTGAATAGCAGAACAAAAACCGAAACTTAACATGTGCGATCTAATGAAACTTAAAAGGTTTTGTACAGCAAAGGAAACTACAAAAAAGTTGAAAAGACAGTCCCCAAAATGGGAGAAAATCATAGCAAACGAAACAATAGACAAAGAATTAATCTCTAAAATCTACAAGCAACTCAGACAACTCACCATCGGAAAAATGAACAACCCAATCAAAAAATGGGAAAGGGACCTAAATAGACACCCCTCCAAAGAGGATATACAGATGGCCCCAAAACGCATGAAACGATGCTCAACCTCGCTTATTCTTAGAGAAATGCAAATCAAAACTACAATGAGATATCACCTCACACCCGTTAGAATGGCCATCAAAGAGGCAACCAACAGAATAAAATATCTAGGAATAAACCTACCCAAAGAAACAAAAGTACTGTACACAGAAAATTACAAGACAATCATGAGAGAAATTAAAGATGGAAACAGATGGAGAGATATTCCATGTTCCTGGGTCGGAAGAATCAATATTGTGAAAATGACCATACTACCAAATATCATCTACAGATTCAATGTGATCCCTATCAAACTACCAATGACATTGTTCACAGAACTAGACCAAAGAATAACACAGTTCATATGGAAACACAAAAGATCCCGTATAGCCAAAGCAATCCTGAGGAAGAAGAATGGAGCTGGAGGGATCAGCCTCCCTAACTTCAGATTCTACTACAAAGCAACAGTCATCAAGACAGTATGGTACTGGCACAAACATAGAAATGTTGACCAATGGAACAACATACAAAACCCAGAGGTAAACCCACGCACCTATGGGCACCTTATTTTTGACAAAGGAGGCGAACATATAAAATGGGACAAAGACAGCCTCTTCAACAAATGGTGCTGGGAAACTTGGACAGCTACATGCAAGAAAATGAAGTTGGAACATTCCCTGACACCATACACAAAGATCAACTCAAAATGGATTAAAGACCTAAATGTAAGACCAGAAACCATCAAACTGTAGAGGAGAATATAGGCAAAACCCTCAAGGACATAAATCAAAGCAAGATCTTCTCTGACCCACCTACTTGAATAGCAGAACAAAAACCGAAACTTAACATGTGCGATCTAATGAAACTTAAAAGGTTTTGTACAGCAAAGGAAACTACAAAAAAGTTGAAAAGACAGTCCCCAAAATGGGAGAAAATCATAGCAAACGAAACAATAGACAAAGAATTAATCTCTAAAATCTACAAGCAACTCAGACAACTCACCATCGGAAAAATGAACAACCCAATCAAAAAATGGGAAAGGGACCTAAATAGACACCCCTCCAAAGAGGATATACAGATGGCCCCAAAACGCATGAAACGATGCTCAACCTCGCTTATTCTTAGAGAAATGCAAATCAAAACTACAATGAGATATCACCTCACACCCGTTAGAATGGCCATCAAATCAACAGACAATAAATTCTGGAAAGGGTGTGCATTGCAGGTGGGAATATAAATTGATACAGCCTCTATGGAAGACAGTATGGAGATTTCTTAAAAAAACAAAAACCAGAAGCCCCATACGACCCAGCAATCCCACTCTTAGGCTTATACCCTGATGAAATTAAATCCGAAAGAAGCACCTGTACCCCAGTGTTCTCTATACAATAGCTAGAACATGGAAGCAACCTAGATGCCCTTCAATGAATGAATGGATAAAGAATATCTGGTACATATAGCTAATGGAACAGCTGTAAAAAGAAATGCAGAAGAATCAGTCCTAATGAGATGGCTGGATCTAAAACCTATCATAAAAAGTGAAGTCAGTCAAAAAGAGAAAGACAAGTACCATATACTAACACATATATATGGAATCTAATAGAATGGTACACACAATGAAGCAATGGAAAAACAGACATGGACAGTAAGCATAAGGACATTGTAGGGAATGAACAGTGGGTGGGAGATGTAAAGGGAGTAGCATGAAGGCCCGTACTACCATATGTGAAGAAAATAGCTACAGTCATTGTGCTGTGAGAAAAAGGGATCCTGCAGCAGTGTTGTGCAATGGTCTGGAAGGGTAGGATGGCGGGAATATACATATGACTAATCTGGGAAAAAAAATATCTGTAGACAAAACTCAGTAAAAGGTAAAAGTAAAATAAAAATTAAAAAAAAAAAGGCAGAGGGACTAGAGATCAAATTACCAACATTCATTAGATCATAGAAAGAGCAAGGGAGTTCCAGAAAAACATCTACCTCTGCTTCATTGACCACACTAAAGAATTTTACCATGTGGATCACAACAAATTGGAAAATTCTGAAAGTAATGGGAGCGCTAGATCACCTTACCTGCCTCCCTCTGCATGCATGACAAGAGGAAACAGTTGAAACTGGACATGGAAAATGAATTGGCTCCAATTTTTGAAAGGAGTACATAAAGGCTGTATATTATCACCCTGCTTAAATTTATATGCAGAGTTCATCATGAGAAATGCTGGTGTGGGGCTTCCCTGGTGGAGCACAGAAATACACCAAGGTACTCTAGAAGTACTAGACATAGGCAACTGGCCACAAATTCAAAATGGATTTATTTTTAAAACTAGCATAGGGGGTCTTCCCTGGCGGTCCATTGTGTAAGGGCACTGCCTTGCAGTGCAAGGGGCTCTGGTTCTATCCCTGGCCTGGGAAGATTCCACGTGCTGTGGAGCGGCTGGACTGATGTGTCCAATTACCGAGCCGGAGCTCTGGAGCACATGCGCCCAGAGCCGGTGCTTTGCGATGACAGAGGCCACGGTGATGGAAGGCACACACGAACCAAAGAACAAAAAAGATGGATGAAAATAGATAAATGAAGAACCAATAGAAGTGGCCTGCCTGCTCCCCTCCCTCCCCATCCCACCCCCACCAATAATAAATAAATAAATCTTTAAAAAAAAAAAAAAAGAAATGCTGGTGTGGATTTAACACAAGCTGGAGTCAAGCTTGCTGGGAGAAATATTAATAACCTCAAGTATGCAGGTGACAACACCCTCATGGCAGAAAGTGAAGAGGAACAAGTGTCTCTTGATGAAGGTGAAAGAGGAAAGTGAAAAAGCTGGCTTAAAACTCAACATTCAACAAAACAAAACAAAAACAAAGATCATGGCATCCAGTCCCATCACTTCATGGGAAATAGATAGGTATACTATTGAAACAGTAACAGACTGTATTTACTTGGGTTTCAAAATTATTGAAATTAAAAGATACTTGCTCCTTGGAAAAAACCTAGACAGCATACTCAAAAGTAGAGACACCACTTTGTTGATAAAAGTTTGTATAGTCAACACTATGGTTTTCCCATTAGTCATGTATGGATGTGCAAAAAAGGCAAGGAGTTCCAGAAAAACATCTACCTCTGCTTCATTGACCACACTAAAGAATTTTACCATGTGGATCACAACAAATTGGAAAATTCTGAAAGTAATGGGAGCGCTAGATCACCTTACCTGCCTCCCTCTGCATGCATGACAAGAGGAAACAGTTGAAACTGGACATGGAAAATGAATTGGCTCCAATTTTTGAAAGGAGTACATAAAGGCTGTATATTATCACCCTGCTTAAATTTATATGCAGAGTTCATCATGAGAAATGCTGGTGTGGGGCTTCCCTGGTGGAGCACAGAAATACACCAAGGTACTCTAGAAGTACTAGACATAGGCAACTGGCCACAAATTCAAAATGGATTTATTTTTAAAACTAGCATAGGGGGTCTTCCCTGGCGGTCCATTGTGTAAGGGCACTGCCTTGCAGTGCAAGGGGCTCTGGTTCTATCCCTGGCCTGGGAAGATTCCACGTGCTGTGGAGCGGCTGGACTGATGTGTCCAATTACCGAGCCGGAGCTCTGGAGCACATGCGCCCAGAGCCGGTGCTTTGCGATGACAGAGGCCACGGTGATGGAAGGCACACACGAACCAAAGAACAAAAAAGATGGATGAAAATAGATAAATGAAGAACCAATAGAAGTGGCCTGCCTGCTCCCCTCCCTCCCCATCCCACCCCCACCAATAATAAATAAATAAATCTTTAAAAAAAAAAAAAAAGAAATGCTGGTGTGGATTTAACACAAGCTGGAGTCAAGCTTGCTGGGAGAAATATTAATAACCTCAAGTATGCAGGTGACAACACCCTCATGGCAGAAAGTGAAGAGGAACAAGTGTCTCTTGATGAAGGTGAAAGAGGAAAGTGAAAAAGCTGGCTTAAAACTCAACATTCAACAAAACAAAACAAAAACAAAGATCATGGCATCCAGTCCCATCACTTCATGGGAAATAGATAGGTATACTATTGAAACAGTAACAGACTGTATTTACTTGGGTTTCAAAATTATTGAAATTAAAAGATACTTGCTCCTTGGAAAAAACCTAGACAGCATACTCAAAAGTAGAGACACCACTTTGTTGATAAAAGTTTGTATAGTCAACACTATGGTTTTCCCATTAGTCATGTATGGATGTGAGAGTTGGACCTTAAAGAAGACTGAGTACCAAAGAACTGATGCCTTTCAAGTGTGATGTTGTAGAAGGTTCTTGAGAGTCCCTTGAACTGCCAGGGACTCAAACCAGTCAACCCTAAAGGAAATAAGCCCTGAATATTCATTGGAAGAACTGATGTTCAAGCTGAAGATCCAATACTTTGGCACACCTAATTCGAAGAAACGACTCATTGGAAAAGACCCTGATGTTGGGAGAAATAGAAAGCAAAAGGGGAAGAGGATGAAAGAGGATGCAATGTTTGGATGGCATTACTGAGTCAATGGACATGAGTTTGAGCAGACTCTGGGAGATGTTGAGGGATAGGTAAGCCTGATGTGCTGCAGTCCATGGAGTCACAAAAGAGTTTTAAATGACTGAGCATCTGAACTGAACTGTACTCAGCCATAGAAAGGAAAAAAGTAATGCCATTTGCAGTAACATGGGTGCAACTGGAGTTTCTCATACTAAGTTAGTAAATTAGAAAGTGAAAGACAAATACCATATGACATATGTGAAACCTAAAGGATGGCAAAAATATACCTATCTATGAAGCAGAAACTGTTACAGGAACATAGACAGTAGATGGTGATTACCAATGGGAAGGGAAGTGAAACAGGGTTGGCTTGGGAGTTTTGGATTAGCAGATGCAAACTGGTATACATAGAAGGGATAGAGAACAAGTGCTTACTGTATACAACAGGTAACTGTATTCAATAACCTGTGGTTAATCATAATTAAAAAGACTATAAAAAAAGAAGATATCACCTCACACCAGTCAGAATGGCCATCATCAAAAAAGTCTACAAGCAATAAATGCTGGAGAGGGTGTGGAGAAAAGAAAACCCTCTTGCACTGTTGGTGGGAATGTGAATTGACACAGTCACTATGGAAGACAGTGTGGAGATGCCCCAGAAAACTAGGAATAGAGCCACCATATGACCAACAATTCCACTACAAGGCATATACCCTAAGGAACTCAAACTTGAAAGAGACACATGTACTCCATTGTTCATTGCACTATTATTTATAATAGCTAGAACATGGAAGCAACCTAGATATCCATCAATAGATGAATGGATAAAGAATCTGCAGTGCACATATACAATGGAATATTACTCAGCCATAAAAAGGAATGCATTTGAATCAGGTAGATGAATCTAGAACCTATTATACAGAGTGAGGTATGTCAGAGAGAGAAAGATAAATATCGTGTACTGATGCATGTGTATGTAATCTAAAAAGATGGTGCTGATAAATGAACATGCAGAGCTACAATGGAGAGGTGGACACGGAGACTGGCCTTATGGACATTGGTGGGAGGGAAGGGAATATGCTGTGGGATTAGGGAATCTCAAACATGGGCTCTGTGGTGACGTGGAGGGGTGGGATGGGGAGGGCAATGTGGGAGGTTCTGGATCGAGGTGACATATGTATACCTATGGCAGATTTGGGTTGATGTGTCATAATAAACAACACAACCCTGTTAAATTAATAATAATAAATAAAATTTGTATGGGAAAAAAGCCATATGTATATATATATTACATATTTAACTGAATCATTTTACTATACAATAGTAATTAACATA
Source organism: Tragulus kanchil (assembly GCA_022376925.1). Classification (NCBI taxonomy): domain Eukaryota; kingdom Metazoa; phylum Chordata; class Mammalia; order Artiodactyla; family Tragulidae; genus Tragulus; species Tragulus kanchil. The sequence continues at coordinate 49,878,854 of JAIOJX010000025.1, forward strand.
TAAGTGATAATATTTGGAATTTTCTCTTGATTTGGCCAGACATAGTGTTAAAAATCAGCAGGTCTAATTTCTACTAGTATCTCAGGGGAATATGAGATGACATGTCTGAATTGAGTGAATGGAAGACAGCAAAATCCTTAACACTACTTTCATGAAAAACCAGTGCTCATTCTTTAGAAATGAAGGTTCTAAGCTTAAACTGTATTTGATCAAGATAGCAGAAAAAGCTAAAACTTTAAAGGAAATGAGGAAAGCAAGAGAGATGGTTGGATTACAGCCAGAGTTGTGTGAAAGAAAAGAAATTCATCCTTCTCAGAGACCTGTCTTTATGTGGGGCACAGTCTCATTCACCTCACACCAGTCAATGGAAAATGCTGCGAGAGGGTGTGAGAAAAGAAAACCCTCTTGCACTGTTGGTGGGAATGTGAATTGACACAGTCACTATGGAAGACAGTGTGGAGATGCCCCAGAAAACTAGGAATAGAGCCACCATATGACCAACAATTCCACTACAAGGCATATACCCTAAGGAACTCAAACTTGAAAGAGACACATGTACTCCATTGTTCATTGCACTATTATTTATAATAGCTAGAACATGGAAGCAACCTAGATATCCATCAATAGATGAATGGATAAAGAATCTGCAGTGCACATATACAATGGAATATTACTCAGCCATAAAAAGGAATGCATTTGAATCAGGTAGATGAATCTAGAACCTATTATACAGAGTGAGGTATGTCAGAGAGAGAAAGATAAATATCGTGTACTGATGCATGTGTATGTAATCTAAAAAGATGGTGCTGATAAATGAACATGCAGAGCTACAATGGAGAGGTGGACACGGAGACTGGCCTTATGGACATTGGTGGGAGGGAAGGGAATATGCTGTGGGATTAGGGAATCTCAAACATGGGCTCTGTGGTGACGTGGAGGGGTGGGATGGGGAGGGCAATGTGGGAGGTTCTGGATCGAGGTGACATATGTATACCTATGGCAGATTTGGGTTGATGTGTCATAATAAACAACACAACCCTGTTAAATTAATAATAATAAATAAAATTTGTATGGGAAAAAAGCCATATGTATATATATATTACATATTTAACTGAATCATTTTACTATACAATAGTAATTAACATATAAGTGATAATATTTGGAATTTTCTCTTGATTTGGCCAGACATAGTGTTAAAAATCAGCAGGTCTAATTTCTACTAGTATCTCAGGGGAATATGAGATGACATGTCTGAATTGAGTGAATGGAAGACAGCAAAATCCTTAACACTACTTTCATGAAAAACCAGTGCTCATTCTTTAGAAATGAAGGTTCTAAGCTTAAACTGTATTTGATCAAGATAGCAGAAAAAGCTAAAACTTTAAAGGAAATGAGGAAAGCAAGAGAGATGGTTGGATTACAGCCAGAGTTGTGTGAAAGAAAAGAAATTCATCCTTCTCAGAGACCTGTCTTTATGTGGGGGCACAGTCTCATGGAATCTGGGATCAGGGCAGGTTACACTTTGGGAATAAGGTGGGAAATTGAGAATGGTTTAGTGGACATGAGGAGGTGTCTCTGGCCCCATCATCTTTTCCATTCTCCATTTACTCTCTATTCCCATTCTGCTTCCTTATGGGAACTTCTTTATAACTAAAAGAAAGATTCTTGGCTATTGGCCACAAAGTACAGAAATAACTTAGCTCCTAGACTTGTAATAAGCATAACTTAAAGGAGAAATTAACAATGATAGTGTGTACTTCTCCCTTCAAATTGTTAGAAAAATGCTGCCAAGAATATGATTTTCCCTTATTATCATCCAGTTGGTTTTCCTTAGCTTCACCTGCATTCTTGTTGTCAAATCGGAATTGACACTAAGCTGAGAGAGCTAGGCTTGGAAAATGAACCATTTCATATCATTTGTCCCACTTTCAATGCTCTTTGCAGGTGCTTTGATTCTGTTACTTTTCCTTACTCTTGCTATTCCTATGGGCACTATCGTGGACACTGTTCCTCAGGAACTTTGGACTTCTGACCTGGCTCAACTTGTTAGTCAGTGACTTCTTAGAATCAATTGTTTACCAGACTATTGAACTACTTCTGCTCTGATGCTTGTTTGGTCTCTTCTGCTTTGTTTGACCTACTTTACTTTCTTCCCCCAGATAATTGCCATCCAAATCTCTACACAGTGAGATTAAATTAATAAAATAACATCTTTTCCCATGGAAAAGTAGGTCTGTGTGTCAAAAATTAAGCTTTTGCTTCTCCTTATCATTTGATACTCCACACAACTGTTATTATCTGTACAAACATGTGGTTTATTATTTAGTTTAGATCTTATGGTTTGGAATTTCAAATTCCTGATTCTAAAGCTATTAATATTTAAACTTTGGCAATGAATCTTAATGAAAAAATAAAATGAGTTATCCTCTGAGAAGCAGCAACTGTTAATAAGTTTGGCATGAAGCATTTTTCTTAGCATTTGTAAATTAAACCAGCTTCTCAGTTTGTACATATCACTGGGCTATTGTGACTCTGCATAAAAATTGTAGTAGCCTTAGAGAAGCAAACCTGTGAAGGAGGGGAAAAAAATACACTAGCATCAGTCAGAATCAAAGAAAGAGTCTAGAGAAATGTCTCTGCCAACATGCTTTATGATTTATTACTAGAAATAGTTTCCAAATATGGAAAAATATTTAAAATCTACACTTGAGGTAAACTGAGGGCCTGTTTAAATTGCTTAGTTATTGTTAGAGTTATTCCATAACACTTTCCTATTTTGAGACAACTTTACTATTATACAGTATATATACCACCATAGAACATATATATAAAAAAAAAAAATGAGACAACAATGCCACGTGGTGATGAGAGTTACATGGCCTGGATGGCTCCTACCAGTCTCCTAAGTCTAGACTCCTCACAATTATAAATGACTCTATTCCATGAATCTTTAAGACCACTCACAAACTATGTCTTGTTGTCAAATCGGAATTGACACTAAGCTGAGAGAGCTAGGCTTGGAAAATGAACCATTTCATATCATTTGTCCCACTTTCAATGCTCTTTGCAGGTGCTTTGATTCTGTTACTTTTCCTTACTCTTGCTATTCCTATGGGCACTATCGTGGACACTGTTCCTCAGGAACTT